>CM066042.1:88238488-91028808 GCA_033557465.1 Ichthyophis bannanicus
ACACAGGTTGTTGCAGCTACCCACCCTATGCAGCGTGTTCCATCGTGAGCACTAGAGGAAACTGTTCCATGACCCCTCACAACTACATGACGTCATCCCCATTTTTGTCTAAATGTTTTATGTCCAAAAACCAAACACATACACCTACCAGTGTTTGTGCATCGAGTGTGGGGTCATCAATCCGCTGTAGTCACATACCCCAACAATCTCAGGTACACCCAAAGGGATACAGATGTCCACAAACGTGTGGGGATTCATGCATGGATCCAATCCACTGTAGATGACTGTTGCAGATTATGAACATATCTGACAAAAATAAAAAACACACCAGTGCTTACATCACACTGCAACTATCCATTGTTTTCACAATTCACACAACACATCCCCCTAATGTTGACAATGTTAACGCCACTATGTACGAGGTATCACATTCACAACTGACACCCAATGGCACCAGACCCATAACAACCCATGATGAACGTGTATCTGTATGAGCGATGCTCCATCCCTCATGCCACTGAGAAAAAGCCACTTACAAAACACAACATTTTGCACATATTGCCAACCGCTGTTGATCACAATAGACGTGAGCCGGTATGTGCACAGGTGGATATTCGCTTACCATATAATGGCCCAGTGACCATGAAAAAAATACCCTGTTGTTGTCTCATAGAACATTGCTTGAGGACCAAGAAAGTATAGCCAAACTACAGAAAAAAACATCATACCACACACATGCAGGTCTGCTGTACATGTCACATTGAGAGTGTGCAATTGGACATCCTGAACAAAAAACACAAGGGAATATGAGTGCCACAATCCAAATATGGGTGGACAACAGCCTAAAAACTAACACACAAGAAAACCAATCATCTGTGCAATATGACAGATCAGTAAACAGATATGATTGTAATTAATGCAACACACACACCATGTCAATGTACATCCACCTACCAAAACAAAATGCTATTTGCTTGATGTATATACACATGACAATGCACCAGGCCAACAGCATCCGCCAAAAAGAATGTCCTCTGAATTAAGAGACATAAGAGCAGCAATCTAATTTAATTATAAAGCAGAGAATCACAAATTGCAATTTCATTTCATAAGCTGTCACTATGAACATCAGATCTCTATTACAGACTGCTCACTATCACAATGGTCATAGCTCATACGTGTAAAAGGCATCATGGAGGTATTTCAGGCGATCTACAGGTGTGTGTAGTTTCCCTGTCCCCTCCCTTACCTCTCTGTACTTGTACGCACAGAGCAATAGAGGTGGATGCGGACACCTGGCTTGTGTATCAGTTCCCATATTGCAATATACCCCTTGCTGCAACAGTTTTGTAGAAAGGACCCCTCTACCTGTTGAAAGTTCTCCCCAAAGTAGTATGTTAAGCCACTGCCAAATCGCAAAACGCACTGGAAATATGAACCTCCACCTCATTAAGCCACATATCAAAACCTATCCTGGTTTGCACATCCCATATCTTCAGTAATATTGTCAGCTATGTGCTGATGATATGCACAAATAGCAATCAAAATGACCTACATGTTGTAAACAAGCCCACCCCATCACTGCATGTGACAAACCCCTGAGGACTGCATGCCATGTCAATGTGTGATAGTCAGCCACCAACAAAACATGCACACCTTACATGTGCACTTCTGATAAATAGCTGTCACCTACGTCTTTGTTTATAAGGCAATGTAATCCATGTTTTATTGTGTCTGCAATCTATTTGTTCCTATGGTCTGTGGTCAGTGACCCACAAACATACCCAGCCTATATCACACACATGATTACAGATGTTATCACAGCATCAGTGAGATACGCCATTTAATCCATGAAATACCTGCCATACCACAAGACATACCCCCACATTCTGTGCACCACCTGGCTAATGTAAACCCCCCATTGATGTTTATGACAAATAGATCTCACAATGTGTGTATATATCCATCACTGCAGTGAAGCTACACTCAACAAGTTAAGAATGTTCTCTTAAAAGTCCCTAGCTGGACAATGCACAGGGCAACACCACTAAACATATCCATGTCATGGCTACCTGTTCATCTTCACATTTTGACACACATCACAGTTGACATGCACAAAAAATACAAAGATTGAATACCAGACACACATACTATCAATCACAAAGTATATTGTGCCTAGTATGACATTTTGAAGCACACATGAGGGGCACTCAAACATAGGCATATCACATGAGCTTTATCAAAATAAAAGCATCACAATGGGTCTGATGTAAACTCCACACAATGGAAAAATGTCCACTAACAGGGAGCAAACACCCAGCGGTAACATCTCCACATATGTCTGACACTGTGCGTTAGCCATACAATGATACAAAGCAAACTGTGATCTGACAACAGCTGCTGCTATCACAGAGCAACACTAATTGGGAATGTCACCCGCCAAAACATCCCACAGAGATACCTACAAACCCAAACATCATCTGCCACCAACTGTTGCTGTGCACTCCACCCATCATTTGTGTCACACCCAGGCACCTTTGTGATGTTTGCATTGTGACTCAACTGTTAATGCAGTGTGGCCTACACATGCAATATGTACATAAAAAATAACCCAAAAACCAATACACACATTGTAAAGCACATTTGTGTGTTAATATGATTCATACGTACATGAGAAGAGCTCTGCAATTAGCCTCTGCCCTGACCGCTGAGCCCTCCCGTGTGTCACCACTGGCACGTACAGGGGGGCACATTGGATCTTCCTCAAGATCCGCATTAATCTCTGCAGGGATATTGTGCCTGAGAGCAATGTTGTGCAGGATGCAACAGGCTATGATAATCTCTGCAACAGTGCGTGGCTTATATTGTAAGGCCCCACCTGTCCTATCCAGACACCTGAAGCGACTCTTCAATACGCCAAAGGTGCGCTCTATGACTGAGCGGCTGAGGCATGGGCCTCATTGTACCTCTGCTCTGCACGTGTCTGTGGCCGACGAACAGGAGTCAGCAGCCAGGGGCGACAACCATATCCTGCATCACCTGCAGAAAGAAATGTTGCATGTAAATGCAGGGCTCCATGTGAAAAAACGTAACAGCTTTGTACACATGAGATCATAACCCACAAAACTGTATTACACTGATATACAGCACAACAACTATCCAGCTCTTACAGATATACATATGATGACATAAAATCAACACATGGCCAGTGCAGCCTGTAAACACATAGCAAAGATTAAAATGTTACCAGATCCACCCCTACATACTGTGTGTGTGTGTGTGTGTGTTGGGGGGGGGGGGGTTTCAGCGCAACATGTGTACGGTCATGCATTTACTGTCCACATCTGCAACACCACAACTGTGAGACCACAACAGCAATCCAATGCTCACATAATCAAAGGGAATGTCCCATCAGTAACCAATAAGAAACAGACACCCATTTTCAAAAGCCACACATATACAACATGTATGCCATGGAGTGATGTGAGATTTAAAAACATAGCACCTATATACATACTGTTGTTGAAGGTCAGCATATCCAGAATGTTTAGTCTGGCTACATATGTTGTGTAGTGCTGTTTGCAAATCCCTATATTTCCCATCTTCTTCACATTCACCATCCTGTAAACATCCCTTTGAAGGTACAGTCGTCCAACATGCACTCTGTACCCCTCATAAGTTTTGCAAAACAACACATGCATTTGAACATTACCGTCCTGTGTAGCTAGTTCCAATACTTCCCTGTATGCACCCACTTGGTCCCCCTGCTATAACAGTAATCTCTCCACAATTTGAAGCTAAGTGCGGATGGACACACAAGCTTACATTAAATCACGCTCATATACAGTGTCAAAATGTAAGCTATACCCCATCTAGTGTTCCTAGCCTACTGTGACATAGCCAATATGTATGGGCAAAGCTATATACACGTTTCGTTCCCTGCTGGAAATGTCCACATCAGTCATCAGAAAGTCATATACACCTATTCATGTTAGCTATTGCCCCCTGGGTGACAACTCCAGCACAGTGTATGTGTGTGTAAACCTAACACACAGATGACATGTGTGTAGTTCTACGGATTGTGGGAAAAAAAACTAACTATAAATAACCTCTAAACATTATAAAATAATTAACCATCAACACATTAGTATGTGATGTTCAAAAACCCCACAAACACCATCCCATGTTTGCATATGCTACCAACATGCACTCTGAGGGAAGCATTACCAACATAGACATATTCACTGTGGTGTATGCACATGTACAACATGTGCATGTTAAGATCATATACTGTTAAGAACATTATGATGTGTGTTAAATGTTTCTGCATGTACAAGATGTACAGACACCTGTCATCATGATTACTGACACCAGGCCTGTGGATAACATCTATCATATGTGAAGTGCATGTGTACCATCAAAGTACATCAACATCTGTGATTACACATAGAGACATGTATAAAGAGATAAATAGATTACACATTGCGACATACTCACCCAGCAATATACAGTCGACATATCGTCCCTCCTCAAATTGTGTGAATATTGCCGACTGATGCAGGATATAGGAGTCATGGGTGGACCCTGCAAACCTAGGGACCACATTCAGAATATGTAGATCTGCATCACACACAACCTGAACATTCAGGGAATGGTAGTGTTTGCGGTTGCGGTACGCTACCTCCCTGTCTCTAGGCGGGACCAGGGCAACATGTGTGCAATCAATAGCTCCCATCACGTGTGGTATCCCGGCTAATGCCTCAAAGGCCTGTTGCAGGGTCCACCATTGTTGCCTAGTGTGGGGCATGGCTATGTAATTCCCCACCCGGCTGACCATGGCACGCAGTACTTGGTGGAGACATCGTGAGAATGTGGGGCGGCTCATGCCACCCACTGCGGCCACAGATGACTGGAAACAGCCGGAGGCAAAGAAATGTAAGGCAGCAAGGAGCTTCACTAAACCTGGTATTGCATGGGACCGATCAGTTAGGGGCTCAAGGTCAGGTCTGAGATCCTCATAGAGTCCCCTAATAGCTCTTGTGCTCAGTCGGTAAAGGGAGATGACCTGGTCCTCTCGCATGTCATGGAGCTGGGGCCGGGGCCTGTAGAGGCGTGGCTGCCGAGCCTGCACCTCGGGACGTCGACAGCGCCGTGCACGCACAGCACCTGGTTGGACCGCCCCCACAGCTGCAGGCCTGAGTTGCTGCGGGACTATACCCATGCCCTGTTCCACAGCCCCATCGACACCATCTCCCCTGTCCGGCAACCCCAGCATCTGCCCACTGCACAGGACACATGCAGCAACATATATATGCGCCATAAACTCCTCCCAGCAAACTAAACACAAAATTAAACACTGGCACACACAAAACCCTATCTAAGCTATGTACAAACTTCACACCACAGAGGACTATACACACAAAAGACTATACAATCAACAGTACAAACAGCAACAAAACAATCCAAACATACACCTGCTACAACTCCCCTCCTGTCTCTCAGCAAACACACTCCTACTCTTCTCCAACTATAACCCTCAACCTGGACAAACTCTTCACCTTCAAATATATAGATTGTGTCTTTGCCTAAACGGGCAATGAGCATGCGCAATTGCTCGTAGACGGCAATCCGGTGTGGCGCGCATGCGCGACTCTACGCATGGGTGTGGGCACGTGCGTGGTTACACGTACATGCGCATTGCCTCGCACATGCGCAAAACGCACAAAGACGCCCATGCGGCACAACTCGTTACGCGCATGCGTTGTACTACTATATTTTACAGAGCATATGGGTGGTGACGTGTAAAGACACCCATGCGTAAGCCGGCACGCGCACATCGCAGGAGCGCGACGCACGAGCGCGACGCAGGAGCGCCACGCCTGCACAAATGCGCATGTGCCAAAACTCACGTGGTAAAAAGGTATAAAACGGCCTGACCACGAGGCACACGTTGAGGGTTGTTAGAGGATTTCCAACGACAGACAGAGAGTTGCAGAGACATCCAGACACAGAGCCTAGGCTACACGTAGTCAACAGAAAAGAGTGAGAAAGACTGGTAGAGAATGCAATAGGGATTGAGGCTGTGGTGGGATTACGTCTGAGGAAGGAGAGATAGAGACAGTTAGACAGAGTCTGAGGGATAGAGAGTGTGTTAGGGATACGGCACAGGAGAGAGGGAGTGGTTACCAAAAAAGGTTCCTGTATTATCTCTGTCCCCTTGTTTATTTACGTCACAGTTCACCATTGTTACAGTGTACTGTCTTCTGACCTGTAGTGTCCTTGGTTTTGTTTTGTTTTGGGCTCTGTCCTGCTGTGTGTAGTAGAGTGTGGGTGTGTTGAGAGTAGCCTTTGCCCAAGATGGAGATGGAGAGGGACAGTGACAGAGAGGATCAGGGTGAGGTGGTGGAGGCTGTGGGCCAGCCAGTTGGTGATGAGTCAACCATGGCACAGGCTAGTCAGGAACAGGCAGGGCCATCTGCTGTGCCACAACAGTCACTTTACATCCAAACGGCCAAAAGAAAAAGGAAACCTCTGCCAGCAACACAGAGGAAGAGAGCAGTCAAATTCAGTGACAGGGAAAACCACATACTACTGTCATATGTCATTGACAACTATGATGTATTATTTGGCCGAATGAGCACACGTGCAACTGTGGCAAACAGATTGGCCGTGTGGGAGGATGCGCGTGATGCAATGGCTGAGGTAGGGGGTCCTGCACGTGATGTGGAAGGTCTCAAAAAAGATTTTCAGACATCAAAAGAGGTGTCCGTCAGCACATGGTTGCTGAAAAAAAACATGCTATGGGCACAGGTGGCGGTGGACCCTTTATACCCACCCTCACACCCCTCGAACAAGAACTTGCAACACGATTGGGAGATATCTACCTTCGTGGACTGCCTGAGGCCCTTGATACCGCACATCCACATGCAGGTATGTACAACAAATGTGTTTTTCTGTGTCCTGTATAATCAAAACATGTCAAACAGAACACTCATATGCACATATACCCCCATATGGGTCACAAAATCCTCATTATGTACCTATGCTGGTGGAACATGTGTCTGATATATCCCTACATCACCTCTCATGTTGACATGTCTGTGATGAACATTCCTAACTTAGCTCCCAAATACATCCGCATAATATTCTACGATTCTGAGACACACACACACACAGACACATGTAGCTAGACGACAAACACACCTGGGATTGCCATACACTGTATTACAGTCCTGGTCATTTCCAAGGCATGTTCCTATGACAATCCATCAATAAATTGCTGCATGTGCAGCTAAGTGGGTGATAGGTGGTGTATAGATCACATGCGCTACACAATAGGTCACTGAGAGTCACATGGAGTAATGATAACATAAGGTGACATAGAAATAAGACCCATATTCAGATTCTAAAAAAAAACGTTTTGATTTGTAAAACCAGATTGTATGGTGGGTGCAGGTACACGCATGTACACACATCTGTTGCTCTTCTGAGGAGCAGCATGCTATGGGCAAACATGTGCAATGTGACCATGAACATGCACAAGGGCAACATGTCATGTGTGCATGGGCACAACACACACATGAGGGCCAGACTGAGCTACGTGTTGCGGAACAACACTTATGGGAGGGCTTCCTGTCTCCGGCATGCCGCACACATGGCCGTAGTCAACCCATCCTGTCTGTGTGTTAGTGGTAGGCATTTGCCTATGCCCCATGCTAATTGAATTAAGCTGACAACCATAACAAGCTTGGCCTGTAATTGAAGTCTGTGAAGAGACCAATATAAATTTTAAATACACAGATATGCTGCTGTTGAATCTGAAATCATTCAAATAATTAAATTACCCTCGACAAGTACCGTTTTAAATATGGGATAAATATGTTTAAATGACAAAGTATAAGACAATGCAGCTGTAAGGGATCACATTGAATTTGCTCACATAAAGGCTGCAGAGCCATGCTGTCCTACACATAGACATTGTCTAAATGGCCTTGGAAGTATTAAAGTTAAACGTTGAATAACTGCCCATTGTAATTGGGATTAGGAAGGGGGAAAAAGATAGGTGTGGAGACCATCCAAAACGTATTTGCATAATCATATCAATACCGGGAAGAAAAAAAGACTTACAGGAGGTATGGTATGTTTTCGGGACCAATTAAATGTTTTCCTATACCTGTAATGAAGGAAGTGTCCTGAAAGGTATGTATTTTTTTCCAGAGTACGGGGGACAGCCATATTGCAATTAATTTGTGATTGAGCATGTGCACATTAAACTGCCTTGTATAACATAAAACACTAATGGTGTAGGTTTTCTACGGCTGATCTCCTGCTCCATTGTCTGTATCACACACGTATACATATGTATATGTTTCAAACATATGTGTCTCTCCTTTTTATTGTTTCCCATGCAGGTGACTACAGAAAAATGGGTGCTGCGGAGGTGGAGGTGGAAGAGGAGGAGGAGGAGGAGGAGGAGGAGGAGGAGGCGGTGGTGGAGGAGGTGGAGCTCAACATCACAGCCCCAATGAGTCTGGGGGAGGCAGAGGCTGCTGTCTCAGGGGGCAGCACAATTGGTGATGATGAGTCCATGGAGCCACACATGCACACCAGGACACCACTGGTAGAAGCCGCAATAGAGGCCACACAACATCCAATGGCAGCCGAAGCTGCACCTGCACCTCTTCGGCAGATGATGATGGGGGAGTTGAGGGCCTATGGTGCATCATCGCATCGCAATGCTGAAGGTGGGTGACCAAGGACTCTCAGAGCCACAACACACACACCATTAGTCTATTGTTGGTGTTTGTGTGGTGGCTGTCCCCACATTAGCTACACACATGTTACATGTTATGAATAAAAATCGGATATGTGTGTGAACATATGTTTGAAGGGTACATTAACTGATGTTATTGTGTCACCCAGTATAATCGTGTAACGTCAGGTTGATACACACAGATGCAGGCATAAGAGGAATGTGTATGAGGGGCCAGCACGTTCTAACAGCAGAAGGAGATGGCGACATTGGCAAACCTACCTCCTGACTCTCTGCAAACACCCAAATGTATTGGGAACAGCAGAATGCCAAATAACACATTACTTCCATAAGTATCAAAAATATATCAAACTCTGTAACCCTCCTCTGTGTTGTGACTTCACAAATCATACTTTCCACTATGTCTGCATTTGCAGGTATCAGATAACATAGCATATGCATATAGCTAAGCAAATGTGTAACATAACCCATAGACAAGGCGTTCCATAGGTGACCCAAACTTATATAAATACAACTGTTGTTGTTTTAAGAGGAACATATTGTAATAACATGTGTAGGGCAACATCAGACATACACTGCAATGCAGAGGTGTAGGACAAACAACATGTCCCTGTACGGAAAGTCAACCAATGCATCAACACAATAAAAATATTATGAGCTGGTGCATCACAGGTGGATTGCGGGATAATGTGTCAGAACTCTGCAAAGGGCACCATGAGCATAAGCAGTTGCCCTGCAATTGCTGTTGCATTTAACCACACAATGATAAGAAAGGGAAATGTTTAGGAATTGGCATATGGATAAAGTTGACCAAACCCCTTTTCCAAAATATGTACTAAATGGACAAAGACTACACACATGGGAATCCTGGACAACACCTACACATGTAGAGGCCTATCATACACACCGTACTCTGAATCCATGACATAGATAGATGGGTTCACATACACATAACTTTAACTGCTAAACTGACAAGCTCACGTACAGACTTTACAGAGGCTACTAGTTGATGTAAACAATTGTCAACGTCAAAGGGTGATAATGTGAACCCGATACCTCAGTCCACATAGTATAGCTGGACAAATATTTTCATCATACATGAAAACACATATCACATCCTGAAAGACAAATATTAAACCTGAACCCACAAACGGCCAACATTCAATTTACATCAGCACTGTATATAAACATTTGTGCATGTACATTGACCTATAAATATAGAGATCAAGAACCAAACCGTACAGTGACTCCTACATTGTCCATTGCAAAATAAATTGAAATAATAGTAGTATTCATCTTATGTAACGATCACAGATGCTATGTAACTGGATTATTAACAGAAACATGCCCATCTCTTCTCCACGTTTCCCAATTTACAATTGCTCCAGACACATTAAGCAGGCTACATGATGGTTGTGCGCACCCCACAGCGTAAGATGTCGCGTTGTTTCAAACACTAAAGTTCACTGTCCTCTCCATTATCACATGTCACATCTGCCTGATCATACCCATTATTTCCCTGTAGAATGTCCCTCAGTTCCCACACTCTTGCTCATGTTCATAACATGGCATCCTACACACCACACCTACCCTACAACAAACAGAACAATGGCAGATGTATTACCCCTCACGGCCAAATAATTTCTAACTCTCTTCATTAACCTGTCCCCTCACCAACACATTCTGTCCATGCACCAACATGACCTCACTAACATTTCCTGTGTACGTCCGCAGATACTCTGCTATAGTCCTTGCACGAGGCAAAACCAAACATTAGCTAACACATCCATCTTCATTATTACACATAGCCACCTCTGGAATACAAAATATAAAGGAATCATCACATACAGAGTCATGTGCTGTGACAAACCCCAGCCCAGGCCACACTTACATCACCAGCACACGGTCCAGATCAGGGCTGAGTCACCCCCATGAGGCTACAGCCAGTGCAAGCAACTCAAGGAGAGTATGGAGACCTAGGCAGCCACAACAGACAGTTGAATTCATACCATCACCAAACAGCTCATGTTCAGTACTAGCACTTATCCTGCAAGACCCATTAGTCAGACATGGCCCTGCATTGCTCAGCACATCACAGGTACAATACCCACACTGGGCATTAACGGTCCTGAGACACCACAAGAGGCACCTTACGCCCTAGAGCCCTACCCAAAGCACATCTCATGTGCTAACCCACCACACACCACAGACCCATACACGTCACATCCGGACCCCACACCACATTGGCAATGTTGCTGTCTCAGACACTGCAATGTGCTTATCATCGCTCATACAGTGGTAGCTGCCTGTAGTGTCCCAGGGCGTGATGTGGGGGAGCTCTGTCGGCAGAGACCCTCTGTAGGGACATACAACACAGAACGGGAACATGGTCTGCATTGCTTTACAATGCCGCCAATGGGCCTATTGAAACGCTATCCATCACAGCCTTGTGTCCACACAATCATGTGCATCATTTTCCATGAGCCCCTGTGGCCTGAACAGAGAGGTAGGATATACACACTCGCTCTACATATCTGTTAGTTTTTGCAGATAGGATAAGGGTACACAGAGGGTCCAGCAGGACTATATATTCCTCCATTGCTGGTGCATCTGTGTCATTAGGCAGGTATTGCATACATTAAAGAGAGGTTGCCACATATACATGTATCTTGCAGGTTGTCCCTGTGACCAGCGGCCTATGTGATGAAACATATGTGAGCATTGTATTGTTTGGCTCTCTCTAAAACCCAAACACATAAGCAGAAAGGATGGCCAAAATAAGACCATAACATGTCTAACAGTAGACCAAACTCAGCTAATACACCTCATGCCGAGAGACAGCCAATACATACTCTGCCAACTGTGCACACCACTGTCCTTCGCCAGGTTCTATAAATAGCTGTGTGTTACGTAGCATGCCGCATCCCCTTATTGGCCCTAATGTCGTTAGACGTCAGATGGGCCCCTCTGTTGCTCCCGCTGCTCTGCTGAAACTGACCATGTTTTCTGCACAACACACATGATATGCTCCCCAAACCCTCCTCTGTGTATCATTGATGGTGCATATGTATCACTCAGGTTATCACATATGTGCAGCAGAGGGACACATGTGCAGGTGAGGTGTGTTTTCTCTGCCCTTAACTAACATCACACTGATTCATTCACAAACACTTGTTATGTGGCAGGAATTGTGTTTATCCCTCGACCTGTGTTCCCAATTGTGATGGATTAGGTACACCTTCCTGTGTTAAACACTGCTGTTGTCCATCTGATTTATTTTTGTCTAGTGCATGCTGCACGTCTTCGACACGATGCATATGTGATAGCTCTCATAGTCCAATCCTGTTGCGTCAACAGTAGTATGTGGGTATGTCTCCACAGCCTGTAAATTGCTGTGATGGCATCCCAGATCTACGTGGTGGAATGTGCCCTGTGGGTTAGTCTGCTATTTACTACTGGGGTCATGATGTTTATTGTCACTATCCATGTGTGTAAGGTGGTCTGCCCTATCACATCAGCAATCGTATGGGATGTGCATTACATGTTTGTGTATGGTGCCAGAGTAGTGGAGATGTATCTGATATACCACCCTGTCTCCCATGCACAGGCACTAGACGCATGCTGGACCGTATTCGCCTTGCAGTGGAGCAGAACACCAGGGAGGTGTGTGCTGAGCAGCGGCAATTGCGTGAAGTTGTCCAAAATATGCCGGTACAACGTATATCTGAGGCCCTGGAGGGAATGCTAGAGGTTATGCAACGATGTGCACCTGCACCACCACCAGCACGGGTTCCACACGAGGGTCGTGCACGGGGGAGGAGAGGTTTGGGGGGCCGACGTGTCAGGTGTGGGCGTCCACGTCGCCAATAATGGAAAAACATAGTTTGCTGTATCATTACACTGTAATATATCCTTCTATGTGGCTATGCTCATTTTGATTAAAGATATTTTCAGTTTAACGTAACTCAGAGTTGTTTGTTATGTGTCACATGTGACACATCTGACATAAGCAAATCATATGTAGTGTGTGTGTGAGTTAAATCTTGTTTAATGTAAACTCCAAAACATATACATATATATGTTTATATGCCGTCCTAACTTTGAGGGTACAGCTGCAACAATAAAACGTTTTCTAAACATACATACAGTGTGTGTGTGCAATGAGTGTCCAGGTTGTCACATTTATATCATGGAGTCAGGGGGTGGGAGCCCTATATGAGCCACACACAGGTGATACAGTGCTGGGTGCATTACATGACCCACACACAGGTCCTGAACGACAACGACTTTGCAAAATACAGGTACAATTGTCATGCTACACACATATGTAATGTGTCATGTGCAACATGTTTAGCCACAGCCCTGAGGCTGCAGTGACACAGTCTGCACAGACATCCATGTTGTCACAGGGTGACTATTATGTAAATGGCTCATTTACTTGACATACTCATCACCGTGTGAAATCCATCATATAATACACATTGGTGGCATATGTGTGACCCTTGCCCTTGACCACATCATGAATCACCTGCCTCCCACCCCACTCTAGGGATGCCTGTTTCAGAGGCATACATCGTTCCAAAGCCTATGTTGGAGACTCAAATATGTGCAGACCTCTGTTTCACCTAGGACCTTACCTGTGCCATGTACAGCATTGGGAAAGGTGCAACGTTGCAACAGTTAATGGATAATCATAGTTTAACACACACCTACACACATGGTATTTTAGAACACCATAATATCTGGCCAATGCTATCATCAGACACATGTTTACCCAACAGAAATATATGTGCCCACACACATATCCAATGCTGACATCCTCACACATAGACTAGGTGAGACACATGACCCATACAGCTGTTTTCAAAAAATATATTTACTATGTTAGAAAAATATGAGTAACAGAAACTATTTACAAGTTTTGGAAAGGGCAATATACCATAACCCTCCCACCGCCCAAACCATCCTCCCCTCCCCTCCAAATCCCACCCACACATATTACACACACACAAAAATACAAAATCACACATGGGTCCCACCCTCCCCCAGCATGCCCAGAGATGGAGGACAGGGCATCACAGGGCACATGTTGTGACGTTTCAGGTGCAATTACTGGCGCCAGTGACGCCATTGAGGGGGTGGTTGCCGACATGGAAGATGTGCCACCTCGGCAACCACCCTCTCAATCACGGTGGCCAGCCACTGCTGTGAATGACACAGCTGGTGTATCCGTTGCTCCAGTCCATCCAAGGCCGCAGACAGGTGCTCCACGCATCTGCCACCACACACACACATGGTACATGTTGTCTGTGTGGTGCCATCTGCGTAGGACATGTGTGTGGCCCTGGATGGTGGAGGCAACTGTTGTGGCTGGGGGGACCGCTCAGTGGCCTGTGATGCCCTGTCCTCCATGTCACTTTCCCACACACCATCTGGGAAACACTCCCCCCCTGAGCCCTCTCCAACTTCCCCCCCCTCAACATCACCTGCACCCTCTCCCAACGCAGGCTCCCCCCCAGACAACCCTTCCAAAAGCCCATTCTGGCCCTCTGGTGTCCTATCTTGCGGGGATGCAGGTATTTGCGCCTCCACCACCAACACCTCCTCCTCCTCCTCCTCCTCCTCCTCCGCCTCCTGCTCCTCCTCCTCCTCCTCCGCCTCCTGCTCCTCCTCCTCCTCCTCCTCCTTCTCCGCCTCCGCCGCCTCCTCCTCCTCCTCGTCCGTGGTGTCCAGAACCACCACCTCTGCATCATGTGGTGTAGGTGTTCTTCTGAAAAGATGTGCAGAGGTGGTGGCCCCATCCTCATTGCTATCACCATCTGTGAAACATAACAGTCATCAGCACGTATGTATGTCAAACATATAGCACTTGCAGATAGGTAGGCAAATCACAGGCATCTGACATAATGGAACATTGGTTACAGATACGTCACTTTCTGAGTATTGTACATCACCCTATTGTTAGTTCTCACCCAGGAGGTGCTGGAGGTAGGTTGCATGGTGGAGACGCAGCTCCCTGCCTTTCTTCCGGAGATCCTCAATCTGTAGATAAGCAAGGAAAAGGTAAGGGCATCAGTGACTGGTCACCTTTTTCTACTTGTGGGACTTTCCCCCCCCCCCCCAATCATTGTGCATAGAGTCTTAATGCTTCTGCCACACTGCTGGGTGTGTGTGTCTCTCTTGTCCAGCATAGTTAATCCCCTATCAGTAGGCATTCCCATGGGCAAAAGGCATATGTAATGACATGTGTTTACTGCTGGTGGCAAGGGAGCATGTGCGTCACAGCTGACACGCATAACTTGTGACGGTGTATGGGAGCATCCCACGTTGTGAATGCGCTGCCCTCACCCCTGTCAAACATGTCTCTCACCAGTCACGTATACAGCTTACACAGGGACCAACAATGAGACACATAGTGGGAGAGTGACACGGACAGAGAGAGCCCCCCCCTCCAAGGGGGGTTGGGTGGGTTTTGACCTCCTGAAGCTGCTGTTCCAGCAGTAAACCTCAGACAGGGATTTAGCTATGCTGTCTTCAGATTCACACAACACATGGGCAAACATCTGGCAACACCGTCTTTTTAAATGCTAATGTGTTGCGACACGTGTGTGGATGGACTGTGGCTGGCCTCCTTTTTCACCACATATCTCTATAGCATCCTGTGTGTGTGGCAGCTAGACGTGGGTGACATATTTTGGGTGTGTGGCAAAACAGCCAGACCAACCGGGGCATGCCTGGAGGTGCCTTCCAGCAAACCTACATGGAGCCTGAGTGGAAGAGTACGGATGTTTTTTGCATATTCATATCTCATAATGGCCTTTTGACAGCTAGGGGTGGTCTTACAACGTAACATGCACCTTTTAGGATCATGGTTCACGTTTGTGGGTGTGTTGGCTAAGTTCATCTGTGTACATTGTGGCATTCAGGTGAACAGACACACATCACAAAGGACAATAACACACGTGTGTCACTACAATAGCTGATGTTTTGCCTGAACAGCCACAGTGACATGCTTGATGTGTGAAACAGCTTGACTTGGAAAAGGCATATTGCACAGGCAACATCACCGCACACATGCACATCATTTAGCTTATGATGTGATCATAACGCTACACTGTTTTTATTTTTTCTAAGCATCCTGTGTTGTCATCAATTTACACACACATGGCAGGCCTACATCCCTTTTTCCTAACAACGTTTAGTGGTCATACTACCATCTTAATTTGTTCCATTGTGTGTGCACATGTTTGCGCTGACACCTGTACCCTGTGTATTTGGCACCCTCCGCACATCCTGGTACTACCCTGTCCCCCACTTGCATGACCTTGACACAACATGCCACAGGTTGTTGCAACATGATGATGTCCATGATAGTCACAGTTAGGCAGCATGTGATGTGTCCCACACATCAATGTTCATATGCTCTGTATACATCCCAGTATTCACCCCCAATGGGAACCTGATGTGCCATCAATCATAGGCTGTGTTTATTTAGATGAAACATTGTGTGGGTGGTCCTACTGAGCTTGGCAGGGGAAAGAAACCTTAACTTTCATCTTTGACAGGGCCCACAATATGTATGTTTGGACCACTAGTTCCATTGTGTGAGTTGTGTCTCATGGGGAACCTGGTTGCTCTGTGCAAATTACATTGGACACAGTTGCTCACACCATAATGTGGGGGAGGGGGGGGGAATTAATCCTCAGTGGTCTATGTTATGTTGTTATCCTCATGTGACCTGGCTCAGCTTGCCTGACAGCATGTGTTTACTAACATCAATAGCACCAGGGGACATAATAACATAACAGGTATTTGCTACAATGCTTAATTAAATGGTGTATGTGTGTTCTCCAGCCACAACAGTTGCATGTATCATTGAAACACCATCTGTGATCTGAATGTGTCTGCTGGTGTTGAGGTTATATTAGGTGGCAAGGTGTTGGTCCTGTGTATTATTGACGGTATGGGGACATGGTAATGCTACAGGTATTTGCTAACACATGTCATGGCTCATGGGGATGGGGTGCATATACGCACATTAACCTCTGAAGCTAGCATATCATCCGGGAACATCACACACATGTGTGCTGAGATGTTATTCTCACAGACTATGGTGTAGTTGCAACGTACCTGCCATGAATTAAACCACCTTAGCTTATGAACATACACACCAGAACAAATGTTGATCTTGCCCCCTGTGGGTTGGGGGTCCTACCACAGATCATCAGCTGCATACACCTTTGAAGAAGGGTCACTAACACGACCCATTACGCAGCTCACAGGACTCCTGGGGATAGGGAGAATGCATATAACGTGTTAGTCACAAACAACCATATCCCCATGGTGTCAAATGGGCCACTGGGATGGGCATCCTTGACTCCAGGTGATATGGAGGAAAAAGCAAACCGTCAATTGACACACAACCGTATCCCCATGGTGCCAGATGGGCCACTGCGATGGCCCTCCTGGACTCCAGGGGATAGGGTGCAAAATGCAACGTGTTAGGTAACACACAACCGTATCCCCATGGTGCCAGATGGGCCACTGCGATGGCCCTCCTCGACTCCAGGGGATAGGGTGCAAAAAGCAACTTGTTAGGTAACACACAACCGTATCCCCATGGTGCCAGATGGGCCACTGCGATGGCCCTCCTCGACTCCAGGGGATAGGGTGCAAAACGCAACGTGTTAGGTAACACACAACCGTATCCCCATGGTGCCAGATGGGCCACTGCGATGGCCCTCCTCGACTCCAGGGGATAGGGTGCAAAAAGCAACTTGTTAGGTAACACACAACCGTATCCCCATGGTGCCAGATGGGCCACTGCGATGGCCCTCCTCGACTCCAGGGGATAGGGTGCAAAACGCAACGTGTTAGGTAACACACAACCGTATCCCCATGGTGCCAGATGGGCCACTGCGATGGCCCTCCTCGACTCCAGGGGATAGGGTGCAAAAAGCAACTTGTTAGGTAACACACAACCGTATCCCCATGGTGCCAGATGGGCCACTGCGATGGCCCTCCTCGACTCCAGGGGATAGGGTGCAAAAAGCAAACTGTTAGGTGACACACAACCATATCCCCATGTTGCCAGATGGGCCACTGCGATGGAACTCCTCGACTCCAGGGGATAGGGTGTATGTCTTAACTTTGCATATGCACACACAAGCATTACCCCAGGGTGATTCTTAGCCTACTGGGAGGGTCTGTCTGGACCCCTGGACATTGGGAGGACGTTTTCAATGTCTGACAGCACACACAGACCAATAGCACAAGGATGACAGCAAGCCCACTGTGATGGGCTCTCTGACCTCCTGGTGGATCGGTGGATGTTGGACAGTGGGTGGGCACACACAAGCATTACCCCAGGGTGATTCTTAGCCTACTGGGAGGATCTGTCTGGACCCCTGGACATTGGGAGGAAGTTTTCAATGTCTGACAGCACACACAGACCAATAGCACAAGGATGACAGCAAGCCCACTGTGATGGGCTCTCTGACCTCCTGGTGATGGGGTGGATGTGTGACAGTGGGTGGGCACACACAAGCATTACCCCAGGGTGATTTATAGCCTAATGGGAGGATCTGTTTGGACCCCTGGACATTGGGAGGATTTTTTCAAAGTATGACAGCACACACAGACCAATATCACAGGGATGACAGCAAGCCCACTGTGATGGGCTCTCTGACCTCCTGGTGATGGGGTGGATGTGTGACAGTGGGTGGGCACACACAAGCATTACCCCAGGGTGATTTATAGCCTACTGGGAGGATCTGTTTGGACCCCTGAACATTGTGAGGATTATTTACATGTCTGACAGCACACACAGACCAATAGCACAAGGATGACAGCAAGCCCACTGTGATGGGCTCTCTGTCCTCCTGGTGTTAGGGTGGATGTGTGACAGTGGGTGGGCACACACAAGCATTACCCCAGGGTGATTGTTAGCCTACTGGGAGGATCTGTTTGGACCCCTGAACATTGTGAGGATTATTTAAATGTCTGACAGCACACACAGACCAATAGCACAAGGATGACAGCAAGCCCACTGTGATGGTCTCTCTGACCTCCTGGTGATGGGGTGGATGTGTGACAGTGGGTGGGCACACACAAGCATTACCCCAGGGTGATTCTTAGCCTACTGGGAGGATCTGTCTGGACCCCTGGACATTGTGAGGATTATTTAAATGTCTGACAGCACACACAGACCAATAGCACAAGGATGACAGCAAGCCCACTGTGATGGGCTCTCTGACCTCCTGGTGATGGGGTGGATGTGTGACAGTGGGTGGGCACACACAAGCATTACCCCAGGGTGATTCTTAGCCTACTGGGAGTATCTGTCTGGACCCCTGGACATTGGGAGGACGTTTTCAATGTCTGACAGCACACACAGACCAATAGCACAAGGATGACAGCAAGCCCACTGTGATGGTCTCTCTGTCCTCCTGGTGTTAGGGTGGATGTGTGACAGTGGGTGGGCACACACAAGCATTACCCCAGGGTGATTGTTAGCCTACTGGGAGGATCTGTTTGGACCCCTGAACATTGTGAGAATTATTTACATGTCTGACAGCACACACAGACCAATAGCACAAGGATGACAGCAAGCCCACTGTGATGGGCTCTCTGTCCTCCTGGTGTTAGGGTGGATGTGTGACAGTGGGTGGGCACACACAAGCATTACCCCAGGGTGATTGTTAGCCTAATGGGAGGATCTGTTTGGACCCCTGAACATTGTGAGGATTATTTAAATGTCTGACAGCACACACAGACCAATAGCACAAGGATGACAGCAAGCCCACTGTGATGGTCTCTCTGACCTCCTGGTGATGGGGTGGATGTGTGACAGTGGGTGGGCACACACAAGCATTACCCCAGGGTGATTCTTAGCCTACTGGGAGGATCTGTCTGGACCCCTGGACATTGTGAGGATTATTTAAATGTCTGACAGCACACACAGACCAATAGCACAAGGATGACAGCAAGCCCACTGTGATGGGCTCTCTGACCTCCTGGTGATGGGGTGGATGTGTGACAGTGGGTGGGCACACACAAGCATTACCCCAGGGTGATTCTTAGCCTACTGGGAGTATCTGTCTGGACCCCTGGACATTGGGAGGACGTTTTCAATGTCTGACAGCACACACAGACCAATAGCACAAGGATGACAGCAAGCCCACTGTGATGGTCTCTCTGTCCTCCTGGTGTTAGGGTGGATGTGTGACAGTGGGTGGGCACACACAAGCATTACCCCAGGGTGATTGTTAGCCTACTGGGAGGATCTGTTTGGACCCCTGAACATTGTGAGAATTATTTACATGTCTGACAGCACACACAGACCAATAGCACAAGGATGACAGGAAGCCCACTGTGATGGGCTCTCTGTCCTCCTGGTGTTAGGGTGGATGTGTGACAGTGTGTGGGCACACACAAGCATTACCCCAGGGTGATTTATAGCCTAATGGGAGGATCTGTTTAGACCCCTGGACATTGGGAGGATTTTTTCAAAGTATGACAGCACACACAGACCAATAGCACAAGGATGACAGCAAGCCCACTGTGATGGTCTCTCTGTCCTCCTGGTGTTAGGGTGGATGTGTGACAGTGGGTGGGCACACACAAGCATTACCCCAGGGTGATTGTTAGCCTACTGGGAGGATCTGTTTGGACCCCTGAACATTGTGAGGATTATTTACATGTCTGACAGCACACACAGACCAATAGCACAAGGATGACAGCAAGCCCACTGTGATGGGCTCTCTGTCCTCCTGGTGTTAGGGTGGATGTGTGACAGTGTGTGGGCACACACAAGCATTACCCCAGGGTGATTTATAGCCTAATGGGAGGATCTGTTTGGACCCCTGGACATTGGGAGGATTTTTTCAAAGTATGACAGCACACACAGACCAATAGCACAAGGATGACAGCAAGCCCACTGTGATGGTCTCTCTGACCTCCTGGTGATGGGGTGGATGTGTGACAATGTGTGGGCACACACAAGCATTACCCCAGGGTGATTTATAGCCTAATGGGAGGATCTGTTTGGACCCCTGGACATTGTGAGGATTATTTAAATGTCTGACAGCACACACAGACCAATAGCACAAGGATGACAGCAAGCCCACTGTGATGGTCTCTCTGACCTCCTGGTGATGGGGTGGATGTGTGACAGTGGGTGGGCACACACAAGCATTACCCCAGGGTGATTTATAGCCTAATGGGAGGATCTGTTTGGACCCCTGAACATTGTGAGGATTATTTAAATGTCTGACAGCACACACAGACCAATAGCACAAGGATGACAGCAAGCCCACTGTGATGGTCTCTCTGACCTCCTGGTGATGGGGTGGATGTGTGACAGTGGGTGGGCACACACAATCTATTCCCCTCGGTGATTCTTAGCCTACTGGGAGGATCTGTCTGGACCCCTGGACATTGGGAGGAAGTTTTCAATGTCTGACAGCACACACAGACCAATAGCACAAGGATGACAGCAAGCCCACTGTGATGGGCTCTCTGTCCTCCTGGTGTTAGGGTGGATGTGTGACAGTGTGTGGGCACACACAAGCATTACCCCAGGGTGATTGTTAGCCTACTGGGTGGATCTGTTTGGACCCCTGAACATTGTGAGGATTATTTACATGTCTGACAGCACACACAGACCAATAGCACAAGGATGACAGCAAGCCCACTGTGATGGGCTCTCTGTCCTCCTGGTGTTAGGGTGGCTGTGTGACAGTGGGTGGGCACACACACGCATTACCCCAGGGTGATTGTTAGCCTACTGGGAGGATCTGTTTGGACCCCTGAACATTGTGAGGATTATTTACATGTCTGACAGCACACACAGACCAATAGCACAAGGATGACAGCAAGCCCACTGTGATGGGCTCTCTGTCCTCCTGGTGTTAGGGTGGATGTGTGACAGTGGGTGGGCACACACAAGCATTACCCCAGGGTGATTGTTAGCCTACTGGGAGGATCTGTTTGGACACCTGCACATTGGTGGGAGATTTTCAAAGTCTGACAGCACACAGACCAATAGCACAGGGATGACAGCAAGCCCACTGTGATGGGCTCTGAGGAGCCATGCAGATAGGCATGTGATTTGCAATTCATGACCAATAGAGCCCATATCACTTGAGTGAGTCACATACCATTAATGTTATGTTTCACATATACTTGTGCTGGTCCCAAGGTGTTTTGTTCAAGGTACAAATGACACCATATCCATATGTTGTTGGATATATTTACATATGCTGATGTAAGATATTACGCAGTTACAGTATGTTGATGCACAGCCACAGCAGCAGCTCACATGTCACAAGGTTAGCATCTTAACCTCTTTGACCATTTACATCCACACCAGGGTGCAGGACAACACAGTCACAAGTGATACAGATACATTATGGTATGTCTTTCTCATCTTCTGCACAGTTTTCACTCATAGTACCTCAACACAACAGCATGGACATTTGCAATGAGCACAGGCTACATATATGATTCTTAAGACCTGGCCCTATACACTTACCTCCCTTGGGTAGTCAGCTTCTCTATTGAAACGTCTTTGTAGACGTTGCCATGCCCTAAGTACCTTGGAGCTGTCCCTCTGCCCGGTGGTGCCAGGGAAGAGTTTCTGCTGGCGTGGTGCAATGAGGCGAGACAGGTACCTGAGCTCACGGAGGGTGAAGGAGGGCTTCCTTGCTCTGGGCGCCATTTTCAGATATTATCACCTGATTGCACGCAGCGGGCTTCTCGCGCATGCGCATTGCAACTTGCGCAACGATTTACGTGCAACTGCGCCACTCATGTGGCGCAGGTCAGACATGTATTGCGTCCATGTGCGTGACAAACTACGTGCATGTGGCCTACGCAGCTGGCGCATGTTGCCGTTAGTGCACGTGCAACTCCGCCACGCAAATGCAGAAATTGTCGCAAAAAGGGCACACATGCGCAACACACATTATACACTGCTATGTCTTTTTTTTAAAAACTCAAACAAAACATTTCAGATTGTTATTGTGTATACACATTTTGGACTTAAACCTACCAACACCTGCACAATGGTTCTTAGCCTTTTGTGTGATGTCATGTGCTATGTCTTTCACAGTGGAATGACTGCCAATACCGCAGATAAAATAGCAATGTCTGCTTAGAAAACATCAATGTGGGCTATCAGTCACCATGCTAATATTTTTGGTTGTGCTTACACCATTTAATATAGTCTCCCGATCCACACAGGTTAAGGAAGGCCATCACAGGGGCTATCATCAAAAGGGTATATAGAACGTTCCACATTCCTCCTTATTTCTAAACACCACCAAAATATTGTCATTTAGACAAATCTTTGTTGTTGTTGAGAATCAAGGGTGAATGTGACACATTCTATCTAGCCTTTCAAGGTCTGGGACATGTGTACCTTGGAGAATGACAATCTTATATGACAGAGGTGTAAGGCCGGGGTCTCCAAATCAAGACCTTGAGGGCCACAAACCAGTTACGTTGGCAAACTATCTCTAATGCATATATATCTGATGCCAATTCATAATGGATATCCTGAAAACCTGACTGGCCTGGCGTTCCCCGAGGAATGGGTTGATAAACACTGCCCTTTATACTAACACACCCTGGCTGCATACATTGGGACCGAGGACCACCACATGACCTTTTTCCCTTTTTTATAATGATAGGCTCAAAACAAAGATACCCATGATGCACTGCACATGCAAAAAAGCAGTCCAGACATAACATTCAGATGTGTTATGAGGGCAATGAACCCACTCATCCTGATACTTTTAAATAAGCATGTAGATCAATGACATAGAGCTTATACTGAGGATCACATTGTGCAGGCCCTGGTCTCACCCTGAGAGTGAGAGGGGAGACACAACACCATGTCCAAGGCAACAAGATAAGCTAAGCTAGTCTATGTTGTGTACACATCAGTGACTGTGTCTGATGGGTAGGTCTTCTAGATCCATTGCTAACTACACTTGTGTCCATCTCTTATTTGTGTGTCAGGTTTATACATTTTATAATTTTATGATAACACATTGTACATATTCTGTGTGTTACACAGCAACACATTAATTAGGTTAGTTTAGTAAAGGGGGGGAGAAGTTGTTTGAAATACATAGACAGATTATTTTACAACAACACCAAAACTGAGCAATACAACTCATGGTCACCCAGAAACACATCCACCTTCACTACAATGGTGGTGCTTGAGGAAAATGTAAACCTGCCTACAGCTGATGGAGTGACACCAGCTAAGAGGGTCCATGCATTTATGTGAACATCCAGACCACACAGTAGGCCTGGAAATGCTCAGCAGACCACCAAAGCACACATTCACCAGCCTCAAAAGCACAAACACTGCACCCTTCTAGGTGTGGCAGCCTTGTACATACTAGGTGGCAGCAAACTGCTAGCTCATCCATAGTGCATATTACTGGTGAATAGGTGTGGACCACAAACTGGGATGTCTGCACACCCACAAAGCAGCTAAGCTAGTGATTGGGCCCCAAAAGGAAACCCATACATATCACTTGCAGAAGATGTGGATTACACTATGGCTGACCTAGCCATGTCATGCTAACTGCTCAGTTAGGGTGAAATTGAACTTCGAGCAAGACATGCAGGGGCTACCATGTCCATGTTGCTGATGGTGCACACTACAATGTCCAATACATTGACTAATGATCTATCCTCATGCATCATGGCAAAGGCAGCCTGTCTGAGGTATGCCCACAATACCTTGCTCCTCATTATGCACATAGACAAGCTAGCAATGGACACAGAGCAAACATTGTGCGCTGAGTAATATGTTTAACAAATCACACACTGGATGGACAGGCACACATTCACACACCTATGCCATCACTGTGCCAATATAGCTTGCTTTTGCAGTCTCGGACATCTGAGCAGTCCTGGACCCAGTACAGGCATGGCAATGGTATGGCATACTGTTGGTGTCACAACACAGGGTGGTGAACATTGTAATGCACCTGACCTGAGACACACTTCCCAAACATCTGACATATTGGTGTTCTAATGCTCACTAACCATATTGTGCTTGACGTTGGCATTGATCTATGTAACCTTTCACATCTACACGTTGATATATGTTTACTGTTTTTCATGGTTTATGGTGACAGTGCTACGGTGTGCACGTACTAGTTATTTGAGATGTACAGAAGGGCCAATATCATGACTGTCCTGTAGTGTTTGGTTAATGGAGCCTGTGTCTCTGCACATTTATGCTCCTGTTGGTTGATACTCTCAGCCTGAGGTCCCCAACTCCAGTCGTGTTGCCCCACACACTGATCATGTTTTGCAACTGTGCCTCAGGAATATGCATGAGATACATCTGCAAACCATGGAGCAGCATATGGACATGGAGAGACACATCTTTATTTCCCACTTCATAAGATGTAAATGATTTGTGACACTCCAGGACTGCATTTGGGGAATCTGCTCTATGTAATACAGATGTTTCTAATTTCTGTACACTTTCATGTAAAATATAGAGGTTTTACACATGTGTGCATTATCTGCACTACAGGATCTTTTATTTTTCTAAATACTTGCATGGTGTGACAATTGAGGGGACTGTGTTGGCTGAGCAGACACACGAGATTTGAACATGTGACTTTCTGCTCCTGTAGTCACTGCCTGTGTGCTTTGCACCACCATCTTGACACAGGGGCAGTGCATTCCCAGGAAAATACATGGCTGTTTCTCAGACAGACCCTGTCACTTGCAGTGCACAGCGCCCACTTAATACAGACCAGGCCTTGGTGTGATGTGCACAGCTGCCAACAGTTCCCCTGCCATCACCATGCTCACATTGCCTTATATTGGGGCATGCACAGCAGATGCACAATCAGTGACCCTCCAGAGGTGCATTTCTTGGAATCTACTGTAGAGGATGCACATGTTTATTTGGTGTGTGGTGTTGAAGGGAAACCAAAGAAATAATTTATATCACAATATCTGGATTATCTGCCACAAAGGTTCTGTCTTACATGCCATGTTCCAAAGTGGTTTCCATTCTGGGGGCTCGTTTGGCAGGAAGCACAGACAAAATTTGAACCTCTGACCTTCTGTTCGTGTAAACACTGACTGTGTGCACTGGACCACGGTTTTGCCACATCATGGCTGCATTCCCTGGGGAATCCATGGCTGTACATCCAATATAGGCTGTCTGGTGTGGTGGCCAGGGCCAGCCTACACACACCTAAGGCACTGTCTGTTGTGGCTTGCTGCCATTGCCCCCTCCATCACTTGTACACCTCGCACAACATGACGACATGTCGTTATCTGGAAAAACACATATAGCTTCATTGCATTGTGCCACTCCAGGACTGAGTTGTGAGGACTTGCCTGTACCTAATGCCCATTTTGGGGGGGGGGGGGGGCACGGTGTTAGGTAAAACACTGGTTTTGGAAACATGATTATTTACTCTGCCATCACTGAGTGTCTTCACTTTCTGTGTTTGGTGGTGGGAACAAAATATATGTGCAGGATTAGCAGTGGGCCCAACTAGGCTTTGAACCTGTGACCTTCTGTTCTTGCATGCACTGTCTGTGTGCTTTGCACCACTGTCTAGTCACAGATTGGGTGATTTCCCTGGGAGGCTCATGACTGTGCATACAGCAGGGCCTGTCTGTTGCAGTGCACGGTGACAGACAACACATGGCTAGGTCACTGTTCTCTGGGGATGGCAGCCACTGCCTCCTGCACCACATGTACTCGTCTGCAAACATGGTGGCATGTCCTTCTCTCAGAAAACTCTACAAATTACCTGATTGCATTCTGGCATTACAGTAATGCATGTGGGGGATTTTGCTGTAAGTGAGGACCATTGTTGTGGGGTGTGTGCGGTGTTGGTTAACATATAGGTTTTTTCAACATGCTTATGTTCCCTGCAATACAGGGGTGTCTGTGCCATCTTTGTTTCGTGATGGATAAAATTTACAAACTGGTCTGGCAAATGTACCATCTGGGATTTGAACCTCTGGTCTTTGAGGTACTGTATCTGTCTGCTGCACCACACAGACTGTGCACTCCCTGGAGATAGTACACCTAGCAGGATGATGTCACAAACCCTGCTGTGCGCATATTTACTGTGGGCTCCTTCAACCACTGTCAGGACAAACGTGAAAATAAAACACACGAAGGGCCACAGAACAATGGGGAAAAACATATACACAAGCAAGGCAACAGTGATATTAATGGCCAACCATTGCATACACTAACGGGACATCTGCAAAGTAAACGCCTGCTTTTTGGAACACTCTCCGCTCCCAACACCTTTCCAGAGGTAAATTTTTATTTTGTGCTTTCCTGGGTGTGTATTTTATTTTTCAACATTTCTATAACTGTTCCACAGCTGACATAATCTTTATCATATTTTTGTGCTGCTCATTTTTTATTTTAAATTGCAGTTTTGTGCTGTACACATGGATCACATTGCTGACGTTTTGCAGGTTTCCCCGGGTTTCCTGTACATTGCTGACGGAAATGGTTTCTCTTCCCTTTAAATGCTTTCTAGCGCGAGTATTTCACTCGCGGTAGTTTTCACATGCAAATTCGGGCCCGATACCGTGCGGGGAGGCTCTCCCCTCCCACTCTCCACCCATTGACCCCGTCCCTCCGCCCCTCCGGAGCCTTCCTCCGCCCTCCTTTCACCGTTCTACGCCTCTATCGGACATTTGCGGCCACGCACTTGTACGGGGCCCGTTAGTGAGCCGCGTACCTGTGCGGGAGTGACACGCACGTGTGCGGGGCATTTAAACGCGTTTCTGCGCGTTTCAGTGCTGCGTTGCCGTGCGCTATTTTGCGAAGCGGTATTTTGCGGACTTTAGTAAACATGCCTGTTAGTCAAAATTGAAAACAAAAATGTAGCAATTTGCCTCCTTTACAGACCACCCAACAACAGTCATCTCAACCTTACCATCATTCTTGAATCAGCCTGCACATCTTCAATGATGAAACCTCACATCATCCTTGGAGACTTTAATTTAGCATCCCTCCCCCCACAACAATCCACAGGTTTCCTTGAATTTATGGAAGATTTAGATTTCATACAAATAACGAGACATCCCACACATATAAAAGGCAATGTACTTGATCTCATATTCGTCCCCAGGTTGCTAACTACACACCCCTACTTTACCTACCCATCCTCCCAATCAAGTACCCTGGTCAGAAGGTCTCCCCATCCTAAATACACAGATCCATGACCCTAACGACACAGTATTGAACTGGATCACAACAATAAATAATGCTGCCAAGCCCATCTCGTCCACTAAAAGAACCAACAAAAAACAATCACAAAAGTGGTACTCCCAAGAACTACGCAACCTCAAGAAAACTCTCCATAAACTGGAGAAAAAATGGAAATCCAATAAAACTGAAAATAACGAACTTTACATCACAACCTTAAATACCTATAAAGAAGCAATCCTCAAAGCAAAGAAAGATTGCCACGCTACTATTCTAAATAAAGCTATCAACCACCCCAGAGAGCTCTTTGATTTAGGTTTATGTGTGGTTTAGTTAGTGATTTTACTAATAAATAGCACAGATATTAGCCCACAATCCATAGCAGACCACCGATCATCCAAACTAAAAAACAGAAACACATCAACTGTGCCCTTCCGTAAAGATTCCCAGAAACAATCAAACAATTGGCACATCCTCCACCTCATTAAAGAGAAACAACTTCTAGAAACTATCACTAAAATCAACATGACAACCTTACATCAAGACCCCTGTGCAGTCTCTTGGATAAAGACAGTGAAAGTGGATCGCCTGCAGATCTCAATATAGTAAACCAATCCCTCCTTCAAGGAATCATGCTCGACACACTCAAGCTCTCTGTCATTCGCCCCATGCTAAAAAAAACAAAGCCCTCAATAAAAATGATCCCACCTCATACAGACCAATAGCTAATATTTTGTTCTTAGCAAAGATAATTGAAAAAGTAGTCCAAATACAGTTACAGGATTTCATTGACACCAACACACCACTAGACACCCACCAATGCTGTTTGCGTCCTACTATGGCGTTGAAACCCTCCTCCTAGTTTTATTTGATATACTCGTCTGTGGGCTGGACAACCCAAACCAAGCATTCATCATGGTCTTTCTAGATATCTCATCTGCATTTGATAATGTTGACCACTCTATCCTCCTGTCAAGACTGGCACTCATAGGCTTAGCTGGAATAACACTAAAATGGTTTGTCCTATATCTCCAACCGCTTTCAATACGTAAACATTAATCAAGATTCATCCCCCACTTTCCCACAAGAACAAGGAATACCCCAAGGTTCGACCCTCTCTGCCCTCCTGTTTTAATTTATATCTACAACTGATATGTACCATCTTCAATAAATATATCATCTGCATAGATGTGATATTTGATTTTATAATGGTTTACGCCCCAGTAGACATAAAAACCACCCAATTTATTTATTTATTTAACAGTTTCTTCTATACTGCCCCTTCCAGAGATCAGGGGCGGTTTACATTGAACAGTGAACAAAAATTTGTATACTTCTGTATACTTTACATGGAACAAGATTTTAACTATATACAAGTGTAATTACAGGTAACATACTTTTATACGTTAGTTGGAACAGTATTTTTTTTTAACTATATACAGGTTATAATACATGGAACATAACATAACTAATTACAAGTAGTTATTTACAATACCGATATATCAGACAATTTGGGGGAGTCTTTTGCATGTTGGGTGGAGTATGTAAGGTTTCTTGTGTTATATAACATACAATATAACATATATATAACATCCAATATAACATCATCAACTGCATATATGAAGCGGAATTATGGCTCAATGCAAACAACTTGCAAATCAATTACAAGAAAGCAGAAATCCTATTTGCAACAAGAAATCAAAACTTCAACCCCCCCCCCCCCACTACAATCAACTTAAACAATATCACTTTATCAGTCAAGCAGGAAGTAAATTACCTAGGTGTTATTGATAAAGCCCTTGATATGACGTCTCATCTTAAACATACTGCTAGGATGATATTCTATAAACTCAAAACCATATAGAACCTCAGACCAATTCTAGACCCACATGACTTTAGTAGTTCAAGCATTAGTCATTCCATACTTAGACTACTGTAATGGGCTACTTCAAGATCTCCAAAAGAAAACCATTCATACTCTTCAACTTGCCCAGAATGTAAATGCCAGAATTATTACTAGGGCCAGCCTTACAGACCACATCATTCCCAATACTCTACAACCTCCACTGGCTCCCCATAGCCACCAAAATAAAATACAAATTAGTAGCATTGTACAATTTGAAAACGGTAACTATCTCCCCCTCCTACCTAAACACCATAATACATCCAAAAAAAGACACCAGAACTAGGCAAAACAATTTCCAGAACCTACTAGCAATGCCCCTGCAATACACAAACCAGACAAAGTACAAGTAATAGGGCATTCAGATTCACAGCTCCCACACTCTGAGTGTGTCAGGTAGAGAATTCCAATCAAGGATCTTCTGACTTTCCGCAAGGAATTAAAAACTCATCTATTCTCTGAATATTATAATTCTTCCTTCACCTATAACGCATCCCATACCCCTACCCACCCCCTCCTATATAACCTAATTCCGTCACCCTTTTTCCATCCATAAGACATTGTCAATAGTTAAGAGATCAAGCTACCACTATGCTATTATATATGTGTTTACTGGAATGTATATAGTTCATTGTATCATTGTATAATAGTTCAATTTGTTCTATGTAACTGAATTTTACTGTTCAATGTAAACAGCTCCTGATCGCTGGAAGGGGCAGTATAGAAAAACTGTTCAAATAAATAAATAAATAGAACGCCAATGAGAGCAGCAGTGGGATTTGAACCCTGGCAGCCCTGTTCCTAGCTAACCATTAGGCTATTCCTAGACACCCAGGCACATGCACATTTGTGAAACCATGTCTGCCCCTGCATGTGCCTGCTTTTTTTCTCCCCCTTCATCCCTCCCCCCCCCCCCCAAGACATTCTGACTTGGTTGTCTCAGATTGCACTTGGACATCTAAAATTCCCCTCTATGCCTAAATCTAGGCCTGTATCTATCTATTTGTTTATTTAAAGTATTTGCGTTATTTATATACAGAATGAGAATTACTCATCTTGTTTCAGCATGCTTAAAAACTAGATGTAGTACATAGTTAAGTACCCATGGCAAAGGAGAAAAATATATTTTATATGTATAAGATAAGAAGCAAGTATACTTTAAAGCAATATTTGGACAAGGAAATAATAAATAAAAGAATAAAATAGAGAGACTGAATATATGGGCTGATGACTAATGTCCCTGAGATATATAATGGTTCCAATCTGTTGGTCCATTTTATAAATATTTTAGTGACGTTTTTCAAGTGTAAACTTCTTCACTGTGGGATTGGTTGTTTTTCTTGAAGGGACTTGTAGTCTTTCTTTTCTTATGGAGTGCAAGAGAGAGATCAGAACTACAAGTCCCTGCATGCAATGAAGTAAACCCAGGACTGGAACAAATCTGTCGGGTGAATCTGGAACCAATTGGCAACCTGATCTCCGGTACATAGAGAAGAGGAAGGAATTTTGGATTTAGTTGATGCTTTTCTCAGGCATTAACTAAATCCAAAATGATTGAGAAAATCATTTTGGATTTAGTTGATGACTTTCTCAATTGTAGGTCAAGCTGGCTACATTCAGGCACAATAGGTATTTTTCTTTCCCTGGAAGGTTCAGAATGAAGGGTTAAGAAACTTGCTGAAGATCACAAGACACAGTACTGCGATTTGAACCTGACTTCCCTGGTGCTCACTCCACTACTTTAACCATTAGGCTATTTTTCTATTTTGCACAAATTTTCCTCCTCCTTTTGCATGCATGACCTTGTATTTTGTAAAGTACATTAGTATGGTCAACCGCCCCACTCTCCTGGTTGTCTTCACCCAAGTGTCAGTGCATAAGTTTAAGCAATTTTAGAAAAGCCCACTTCTGTGTTATTCTTTCCATAAAAATGCCTTTTAAATTTACCCTCATAGGGTTTGACTTGCTTTCGTATATCTTGAGAGAGTAGGCGTATATATTAGGATGTCCTGGGCAGCTTATCTCTGATTATACAACTGTTAATACCTAGAAGGGGCTTAAAGCACATGAGAGCTCTGAAATGAAGTGAGCTCAGGGTTATAGTAGGAGATGTAGTGCTACAGTGTTGTTAACGGGCAAGAAATGAACTCATGCTGGAGAAGGTTGTCTGGGAGATAAAGTAGGAAATCAGCAGGGGTTCAGAAAACAGGTGAAGGTAGTTAAGCAACTGGAGTCAATGTGGAAAGCTGCTGGTGTTTGTGAGGAACTAGCTAAACTTATAGTAGACAAAATGATAGGACTGGATGGGATACATATGAGAGTACTGAAGGAACTTAGGGATGTTCTAGTAGCTCCACTGACTGACCTTTTCAATACCTCTTTGGAGTTGGGAGTGGTGCCAGAGGACTGGAGAGAGGCACATGTGTTCCCTTTACACAAAAGCAGAAGTAAGGATGTGGTTGAAACTACAGGCCAGTTAGTTTAATCTTGGTGGTGAGAAATTATTGGAAACTCTGCTAAAAGAAAATAGTGAGGTTTCTGGAGTCCAAGGGATTACAGGATCCAAGGCAGCATGGATTCACCAGAGGCAGATCTTGTCATATAAATCTGATTTCTTTGACTGGGTGAACAGGGAGTTGGACTGAGGGAAAGCCCTAGATGTAGTATATTTAGATTTCAGTAAAGCCTTTGGCATGGTTCCGCACAGGCGACTTATAAACAAACACAGCACCCTAACGATGGACCTTAAAGTTACTGCTTAGGTTAGAAATTGGTTGAGTGGGAGGCGAAAAAGAGTACAGGTAAATGGAGCTCACTCTGAGGAGGAGGTGGTTACCAGTGGAGTGCTGCTGTGATCTGTACTTGGTCCGATTCTTCTTTTTAACATTTTGTTACTGATATTGTCAGGTAAGGTTTGCCTCTTTGTGGACGATACCAAAATCTGCAATAGAGTAGACATCCAGGAAGGAGTAGATAGCATGAGGAGGGATCTGGCTAAGTTGAGGAATGGTCTAGAATTTGGCAGCAGAGATTTAATGCTAAAAAATGCAGGGTCATGCATTTTGGCTTCAACAATCCAAGGGAGCGGTACAGTGTAAGGGGTGACGTACTAATGTCCACAAAAGAAGAGCGGGACCTGGGTATGATTGTACCTGGTGATCTTAAAGTAGCTAAACAGGTAGAAAAGGCGACTGCAAAAGCTAGAAGGATGCTTGGGTGCATAGGGAGAAGAATGGCCAGCAGAAGAAAGGAGGTGATAGTGCCTCTGTTTAAGTCTTTGGTGCAACCTCATTGAGTATTTTGTGCAATTCTGGAGACAACCTTCAAAAGGACATAAACAGGTTGGAGTCAGTTAGTGGCCTTCATTATAAAGCATATAAGAACAGACTTAAGGATCTTAATATGTATACGTTAGAGAAGAAGCGGGATAGAGGAGATATGATTGGAGACGTTTAAATACCTCCATGGCATAAATGCACAGGAGGAGAGCCTCTTTCAATTGAAAGCAAGCTCTGCTACAAAGGGGCATAAGATAAGAGTAAAAGGGGATAGACTCAGGAGTGATATGTAGAAATATTTCTTTATCGAAAGAGTGATAGATGCGTGGAATAATCTCTCAGTGGAGGTGGTAGTAGAGATGAGGACAGTATCTGAATTCAAAGAAGCATAGGACAAACACAGAGGATCTCTAAAGGAAAAAAAGAGGACTGTTGTAGTATTTGATATGAAAGGGCAGACTAGATAGGGCCATATGGTCTTTTTCTGCAGTCAAGTTTCTAAGGCTGTTAGTAGAAGCAGCAGAATTGACAGGCTGACTACAAGTGAACATAAGAACATAAGACATGCCATACTGGGTCAGACCAAGTTCTATCAAGCCCAGTATCCTGTTTCCAACAATGGCCAATCTAGGTCATAAGTACCTAGCAGTCTCCCCAAAAGACACAGGTTACTCAATGCTTGTATTGATATCCTGGGTCCCTTTTAATAATGGTTTATGGACCTTTCCTCCAGGAACTTGTCTAAACCTTTTTTTAAACCCAACTACATTAACAGCTCTTACTACATCCTTCTGTAACAAATTCCTGAATTTGATTACACGTTGAGTGAAAAAATATTTTCTCTTATTAGTCTTAAATAGGTTACCCTGTAGCTTCAATGCGTGTCCCCTAGTCTTTTTATATTCTGATGACGTAAACAATCGATCTATGTCTACCCGTTCCACTCCATTCATTAATTTATAGACCTCTATCATATCTCCCCTCGGCCATCTCTTTTCCAGGTTGAAGAGCCCTAACCTTTTTAGCCTCTCTTCATAGGAGTATCCTTCCATCCCCTTTACCATTTTGGTGGCTCTTCTCTGTACCTTTTCTAATAACGCTATATCCCTTTAAAGATACGGAAACTAGAATTGCACACAATATTCAACGTGCGGTCGCACCATGGAATGATACAAAGGCATTATAATATCCTTTGTTTTATTTTCCATTCCTTTCCTTATGATACCTAGCATTCTATTTGCTCTCTTGGCCGCTGCTGCACACTGGGCGGAGGGTTTTAACATGTTATCCACGTTGACGCCTAAATCTTTTTCCTGAGTGGTGGTTCCCAATGTGGAACCTTGCATCTTGTAACCATTGTTTGGGTTGTTCTTTCTCAGGTGCATAACTTTGCACTTGTCCACATTAAATTTCATCTTCCAATTTATCAAGATCCTCTTGCATATTTCCACAATCCTCTTGAGTTTTAACAACTTTAAATAGTTTTGTGTCATCTGCAAATTTGATAACCTCAATCGTTATTCCCTTTTCCAAGTCATTTATGAATATGTCAAAAAGCAGCGGACCCAGCACAGATCCCTGCGATACTCCACTATTTACCTTTTTCTATTGGGAAAATTGGCCATTTGGTCCTACCCTCTGCTTTCTATCTTTTAACCAGTTCCTGATCCACAATATTACACTGCCTCCTATCCCATGACTTTTTAGTTTTGCCAACAGTTTCTGATGAAAATGTGATTAGCTGTTGGGAGTGCCAGACCCTGAGTGAGGTAGAGCTTAATGTAAACAATTCTGCTTCACTGACTGGAGAGCAGATTAAAGTGTAAGGGCTAAGGTCTGTCCTAAGGAAAGTCAGGCAAGGTGAAAGTGGTAATTAGATTAAGGGTGGTTGTTGTTTTTATTGGGGGGGGGGTGGAGGAGGGGGCTGTTTGTTGGTTGTGAAAAGTCCTGATTGGATACCATGGTAAAACATCCAGCTAGTAGATTGAGAGGTACTTACTAAGCAGTGGTAAAATATCACTTTCTATAGGGGCAATATCTACTGCAGGGGTCGCTAACATGCAGTACCTTCAGGGCTTTTTGCTGCTGCTTTTGGAAATACTGCCACTGTCCATCTCCCCCCCCCCCCCCTCAACGGAATCTGCAGCAGCTGTGGGGGGCGGTGGCACAGCCGCCCATGTGTGCCATTGCTGCACCCCTGGGTCGGCCTCCCTAGGTGGCCACCTAGCTCACCTAGTGGGCAGGTGAGCCCTTCGTAGCTTAGCGATGCTTTAAATAAATACATACATACATAGTCCTTTTTTTTTTTTACTGATTTTTTTAATTTTAACTGACTTTTTCAGAATTGTCCCTAATGTTTCTTAGTTTACTTGTTGGTAGTTGGGGAAAACATTGCGCTATTCACACCCTCCCTTGTTAGTGGGATTTTTTTTTAACCTTTTGTTTTTATTCTTTTCGAAGTGTTGATTTTATTTGTATCTGTATATTTTATGTGATGTTTGACACTGAGCTCCCTGTTTTGTTTTTTTTTGTAAACCACTATGATGTATAATTCAAATGGCAGTATATCAAATTCTTTAAGCACTTTCCCGTATTAAATATTAATTTGAATTGCTACAGCTGGGAACATTGAGCTTTTCTGGTTGAAGTAAGACAGAAAGTAGGCCCCAAGTTAGGTCTATTATCTCTTAAAGAGGCATTAAAAATAATCGTAGTCACCCCTTCCCCCCAACACCCCTTGACACTATATCCACATAGTGCTTTTAATAACCCAGCATTCTTCTCTCACTCCAAACCCCCATCTTTCTTCCCCCTGAGCCCTCCCTCACCATCAGGGCCAGCTGAACCACCAGGCAAACCAGGCAGTCGATTAGGGTGGCAGCTTCTTGGAGGGGGGGGGCAAAGATCAAGGAATTCAAAGCTAAATAATAGATTGGCAGCTGGGATGGGGAGAGCATAAGGTTAAGGTCTGCCTAGGGCACGAACACCTTGACCGAACTCTGGAACCAGCCCTGCTAATCATCGCTTCTTTTTTGTCAAATAGACAAGTCCAAGCACATTCAGCCGGTAAATACTCTTCTTGGCGATTTATAGTCACTGGTGTTCCTCAATGTTATGCCTTATCTGCGATTCTATTCAACATTTCATTGCTGATTATTAATGTTCTTGATAAGTTTCGACTCTATGCTGATGATGTGCAGTTTATTATTCTGATTTCCTCTTCGTTAGAGGATTCAATGAAATATCTGATTTTCTGTCTTTTTCTCAATAAAAGCCTGCATGACTTTGAATAAGTTGGCTTTAAATGTAAATTAGACTGTAAAGGTTATGTCTTTCGTGGGCTCTTCCAGACCATTATCTTTATCAGTGCCGGCCGATAATGTTTCCTAATATTAGTTCTGTTTGAGATCAGGGCATTCTTATTGGCACTCAATGAAATATGCAGCTCACATTCAAAAATCGGCCAAAGCTGCTCTAAGTTTAATTTTAGAAGATGTAAGCCATATTTCGCTGCAGACAATTTTCGCTCTATTTGGTATTAGCTCCTTTAGGTTATTGCAATAGTCTGATAGGTTTGCCATCTTGTGTTCTTTAACCTTTACAGTCTATCCAAAATACTGTTACCCATTTGTTGATGGGCAGTAAATGTTTTGATGTATCACAACATCTATATGCTCTACATTGGCTTCCTATTAAATTCAGAGTATTATATAAGACAATTATGCTCACGTTTAAATGTCTTCACCATCAGGCTCCATTGAGCCTTTTGGTTCTATTACAAATTAACTGTCACTGTGGCCACTTCAATCCCAAGATGCAGGTTTGCTTGATGTGCAGCCTTCACTTATGGGTGACGTCGGCACTGATGGAGCCCTTGTGGAAGCATCTCCCCAACTTTCAAAGAAAGCCTTTGGGAGATGCCACCATGCATGCATGGTTCCCTTCTTGCCCAAGGGTGCCATCTTGCTCGGTCTCCTTTTTTCCATGGAGTCCTTCAGACGTTGTCGTTTGTCTCCAGAAGAAGTTGCATTTTTTTTCTTTGAGTTTCATACTCGCCTCCGGTATCGCACAGGTACTCTTCCCGTCACTCAACCTCGCTGCCTCGGCGTCGAGTTCGGGTCTATTTTTATAGTTTTCTTGTTCTTTCATTCTCTGGTGTCTTCGTACCTTTTTTCTTTTCCAACTCGCAGCCTGGCGAGTCTTCAACCTTGCAGGGTACTTTTTTCCCCCGTGGCTACCAGTGTGATTGGTGCTCAAAAATGATGTCTTTGACTGACACACATGACTGCTATCTCCGCTGCCTTGGGCCAAACCACGACCTGGCATCCTGTGGTCTCTGCAAAAGGATGTCCAGCAAGACCCTCAAGAGCCGCCAGCAGCAGCACGATAAGTTGGTGGTTTGTTTTTTTCCCCCAGTCCCCAGTGCCTCCAAAGGCCAGGGCTTCGTCTGAAGCCTCGACGCCTCGAGCGGAACCTTCCGAGCTCGAGTGCCATTGTGGGTCCTCAGAAAGGGGGTTTCCCTCAAGGAAACACAGGAAGAAGAAACCCTTGAAGGCATTGTCCTTGCATGGTTCCGACTGGCCGGGTCTCCCCCAGGCCCGGTCCCACAGTCCAAGACGCTTGCCTGAGGCTTTGGAGAAGGAGTGGACTGCAAAGGTCCCCCAGAAGGGACTCTATCTCGGACCAGCCTCTCTCCCCAGACACCATCCTTGTTGAGAATTCCCTTTTGAGGGAGCCGGCGACAAGCCCTAGCCCCTCAGTGCCTGTGCTGAAGGGCTAAAGAGTCTTCTGGCCTGGAGTCCAGAATGGTGGCCCTGGAGTGCAGTCTGTCTGCCTTCATGGACCAGCAGTGGGTGCTGTTGTCCAGCACAACCGGTTCATCCTCCCCAAACATCGGGCCTTCAACGTCCAAGATGTCTCCAGAGGCCAAGCCGATCCTCGAGGTCCTTTGGCCTTGAGTCGATCCTCACCTGAGGTCATGATCTGATTCCCACTCGATGGGACAATGATCATCCCCAGCTAGTAAGGAGGGCACTGCCTGCGGAGCAGCCTTCGGACGAGTCTTCGTCGGACTACTTCGAGTCGGAGATGGAGGATGAGGAGTCCCCTGACATGTGTCGCCACCACAACGTACCATTTGACTCTCCTGTCTCGGAGCCTCGATGGCAGTCCCTGCCGGAGGATATGGGCTTCCTTGATTTCGTCAAGGATATGTCAAAGGCCCTGGCATTCCCTATGGAATCAGAGGAGGACCCTCGGGCCAATGAGCTGGAAATCCTCCAGTACAAGGCTCCTCTGAAGGACTCGCTCACAGTGGCCATTCCTACCATCCTGGAACAGCTGATAGTCTGGATGTGGGAGACACCGGTGTCAATAACGGTGGTGAGCAAATGGCTCGACTCGATGTATCGAGTGCGCCAGAGCCCAGGCTTCCAGAATCACAGCTGCCACATAACTCCATGGTAATGGAGTCGGCTATGCATCAGCTGAAAAGCCAGAAGACACAGTCCTCGGTGCCTCCTGGCAGGGAGGCCTGCACCCTAGACACCCTTGGCAGAAAGTGTTATCGGGGCTCAATGCTCATCAGCCGCATCCAAGCTTGAGCATGTGCCTGAGAGACCTGGTGATGTAACTCATCGGGTTCTCAACTGGTCTCAACAAGGAACCCTTGCAGGTTCAAGAACCTAGCCAAGGCAGTCCATGAGTGCTCTAAATTCATGTCATGAGTGGCCTATGACGGGTTTGAGTCGGCGGACGAGTAGCGGTGCCAAGCATGGCTACAGTCGTCCGACCTCAAGCAGTGGGTTCAGGACAAATTGGTCGATGTTCCTTGGCAAGGAGAGATCCTCTTTGGCAAACCCATGACCGACAAGACTGCCAAGCTGGAGACTGAGTTCATGACGAGGACCAGGCTCTCTAAGAATACTGCTGCCCCTCCCCGATGGAAGGACTCGGGTAAAAAGTCCTTCTACCCGAGGAAAGGGGCTGCTTACAGAAACTACCCACTTCAGGCCTCCCCAGCTCCCCAACAGGGTCAACAGGCCAAGGGACATGGGCACAGCCCTCGAAAGCAGAAGGCTCCAAAACCCCAGGCACCAGCTCTGACCCAGCCAAGGGGGAGTTTTTGACTCCTTGAGCATAGCCTTTCTGCCCCATGGAGATCAGCAGTCCACAGGGGGTTGTCTGACCCACTATGCCCGAAGGTGTCTGACCATCACCACCTATTCCTGGGCATTTCGAGTGGTCAGGAAGGGTTACCTCCTTCACCTGGCTCACACCTCCCCCTTAGATTCCGGGAGAACCCCTCAGGTCTCCCCTTTACCGGGACCTTCTACTGAAGGAGTTGGTAGGTCTTCTCAAAGACAAGGCGGTGGAATCAGTGCCCAACTCATGGGCAAGGGGTTCTACTCCAGGTCATAAAGGTTGGCATAGCCTCAGAGGTACAGCAGGCCATCACATTCACCATCCAGGTTCTGCAACACTTGGGGTAGTTTATGACAAAACCCAAGTTTCGCCTGCTCCCGGCACAGTGTCTGGAGTTCATCAGGGCAAAGCTCGACATCCTCCAGTCAAAGCCTTCTTGCCCAGAGACTGGGCCAGCCATCTCAGGACTCTGCCATGAGACATACAGTAACATCCCTCTGTGCCCACTCGGCTTCCTCTGCACTTTCTCGAGCACATGGCCTCCATGGTCCACATCACACCAGACGCTCGCCTCCACATGAGGGTGGTGCAGTGGTGTCTTCGGGACCAGTGGTCTCGGACTAAGGAATGCCTCCGAGACAGAGTCTCTGTAAACCGCCAACTAGCAGACTCCCTGGTCTGGTGGCAGTCTCTCCAACATCTCGAGGTGGGCATGCCTTTTCAGGCCCTGAATCTCTCCTGGGTCCTCACCATGGACGCCTCCCTCCTTGACTGGGGAGCCCACTGTGGGGAGCTCCACACCCATGGCAACTGGTCACCAGGCGAGAGCACCCAGCAGATAAACCACCTGGTGCTGCGAGCCATATACTCGGTCCTGCAAGCTTTCTGCTACCACCTGCGTCACCAGCTGGTACTGATCCAAACAGACAACCAGATGGTGATGTTCTATGTGAACAAACAGGAGGGAACAGGGTCTTGTGCCCTTTGTCAGGAGGCAGTGGTCCTCTGCTCGTATGCAATCCAACAGGGTATCCTACTGCGGGCAGTGTACCTACCAGGCCAGAACAACCTTCTGGCTTACAGACTGAGCAGAGTCCTCCAGCTGCACAAGTGGCAGCTGGACCCCAGGGTGGCCGACTGGCATTCCAGATCTGGGGGGGACCCGTTATGGACCTGTTCGCCAGGCTAGACAACTTCCAGTTGCCCCACTTCTGCTCCCAGCAGGCTCACCCCTCCAAGGTGGCGGCAGACACATTCTTCATCTCCTGATCAGAGGGCCTCATGTACACCTTCCCTCCCACATCAATGATTGCCAAAACCTTGTTCAGGACCCTCCGTGACAGGGCCTTGCTCATCCTGATAGCACCTTGGTGGCCCAGGCAATCATAGTTCTCATTGCTCCTCCGGTTAATTGTGGAGACCCCCATCCCCTTGGAGATCTCTCTGGGACTCCTGTCTCAGGAGGGGGGCTCTCTTCTGCACTCCAACCTGGGGCTCCTGTTGCTGACAGCGTGGCTGCTGAAAGGGTGATTCTAGTCCCTTTCAACATCTCGGTTGAGGTGGAAGAGATTCTGCTGGCCTCTCACAAGACCTCTACTAAGAAGGCTTATGCCCTCAAATAGCGCAGGTTTTCGGCCTGGTGTGCCAAGCACGGGGCTGATCCGTTCTCCTGCCTGGTGGGACTGGTGTTACAGTACCTTTTCCACCTCTCGCAATCCGGACTCAAGTCTAACTCTGTCCGGGTGCACCTTAGTGCCCTGGAGGTGCACCACCACCTGGAGGATGGCAAGCTCCTCTTGGTTCAGCCTCTAGTGACCCGCTTGCTTAGGAGCCTGCTCTTATCGAAGCCTCTGGTTCGGCCTCCGGCAACCAAATGGGACCTCAACGTGGTGTTGGGGCAGCTCACTCGCCCACCCTTCAAGCCTCTGGCTACCTGCAACCTTTGCTACTTCTCTTGGAAAGTAGCGTTCCTAGTTGCACTCACCTCTGCTCGCAGAGTTAGCGAGCTTCAGGCCCTAGTGGTGGAGGTGCCATATACCAGATTCTACAAGAACAGAGTGGTGCTTTGCACGCACCCCAAATTCCTTCCGAAGGTAGTATTGCCCTTCCATCTCAACCAGGAAGTGGTATTCCCTACCTTCTTTCCGAGACCTCGCTCCAGTCAGAGACAGTCCTTCACACCTTGGACTGTAAGAGGGCTTTGTCCTTCTATATCCAACACATTTCAGGGCCACCGCAAAGCTACTCAGTTTTTCGTCTCCTACGACTCCAGTAGGCTGGTGGATGCGGTGACCAAGCATACCCTGTCCACCTGGGTGATGGACTGTATTGCCCTTGCCTACGAGCAGGCGGGGCTTCTGCTGGAAGGTTGTGTCATGGCACACCATGTCGGGGCCATGGCAACTTCTGTAGCAAAGTAGCGCTCTGTCCCGATGGTGGATATCTGCCGGGCTGCCACCTGGTCTTTTGTCCATACCTTCGCAGCCCATTGCTGTCTGGAAAGAGAGTCCCGACAGGACAGTGCCTTTGGCCAGGCTGTGCTCCATAACTTTTTCAATATTTAGGAAACTCCTACCCTCCGACCCTTCTGTATTCAGGTTACTGGAGTGCTCGATTTCTTCTGACACAGGGGTCTTACTGTGGTCTGTGGACATGGACTCTATTGCTGCTGTTTGCGGCTCCCTGTGATGGGGCCCCATTTTTTTGCTAGGAGCTTTCAGTAGCCTGTAGCTAGGGAGTTTCATATGTGAGGAATGATTTCCTGCTAGTTCTTAGAGAAAGCATAGTTACTCACCTGTAACAGTTGTTCTCCAGGGATAGCAGGAATCAGTCCTCACAACCCTCCCTCCTCCCCTTGGAGTTGCTCCTTTACCATCTTTTATTTTTGCCGTCTTTTAGCTATGTCATTTCACTGAGCAAGATGGCACCCTTGGGCAGGAAGGGGACCATGATGCTGGGGGGTGCTTCCATGAGGGCTCCATTGGAGCCGATGTCACCTACTGTATATGTGAGGACTGATTCCTGCTGTCCCTGGAGAACACCTGTTACAGGTGAGTAACTATGCCTTATTGTCTAAGAAATCTTTCAGAAGTAGCTCCCATGGTTGCTCCCATGTTGGTAATAGTGTGCACTATTGCTCTGTAGTGTGTACAATTGTGCAATAGGGTGGGCTATTGCACAGTAGAGGGCACTATTGATAAAATTGGCCCCGAAGAGGGGAAAAAACATTAAAAACCTCAATAAAATGCAAAATTACATAAACAGCAAACTAAATAAAACACATTTTTGTGGCCTTCATATCCCAAACAATCAGGCCAATACAATGAAGGGCTGTATTCAGCAATTGGTAAGCTGACAGAATATCAGCCTAAAGTCCATAGGCCAGGATCGTGAAACTTTTTTTTTTTGAACTGAGGGCCACTAAAAAAGCTGAAAATTCTGCTGGGCAGGGGATGTTCCCCTTTCTCCTCCTAGGAATGTTGATCCTCTTGTCTCTTGTCCTACAGCAAATTCTGCTGAGGCTCTGGGGGAAGGAAGAGAGATGGGGGAGTGGTGCTGGATCTCAGTGGGTAGGGCAGAGAGATACTGCAAGGAAGAACCACAGGGAAGGAGGAAGGAGGGAAGATGCTAGACTGTGGGGTGAGGGGAGCCAGTTGAGAAGGGCAATGCAGACTAAGAGAATGAAGATAAAGAGAGGGAGAAATACTAGACTCGCAAGGATAGACAGATGCTGCACCATTGGAGGGAGGGGAGATGCAGGTGCATGGGGAATTGAGGCAAAAGAAAGAGCTTCTGAACCTGGGTTTTTCTATCGAATGAAATCATATAAGTAGCATATACAGCATGTAGTGGGGCTTATTCTCATCTTGTGCATAAGTCCTAGACTCCTGGTAGTGTCTGGCATGCCTTCCCTTCATAGCATATGTGGATCCTGTGTACCTTGCCTATGCTTTTTGTGGCTCCATTGCAGTAAGATGTCTCTGAGGAACCCTCTCTAGATACCTACCACCCTTTCCTGCAGTAAGATCTTCATAGATGTTCTGAATGTTGTCACCTGTTCCTTTAGCTCCTTCAGCCTGCAGTGATCATGTGCCCATAGTGGTCCAGACACTTGGTATGAAGGTCAAAATGTGGGCACCTCTGTGTCGATCCAAGACATTGTTTTTGTCTATATCTTTAGTAGTACTTTTCCATTCAAGGTGCTCACTGTGCCTCCCTCCCCGTCTGTCTGCCCTATGGAATGCACACCATGTAGGCTGTTTTGCTGGATTTGGCATATCCAGGGCTGGTCCAAAGAGTTCTGTCGCTTTGCTGTTTCTGAATGAGGAATAGCTTCTGCTACTGGTCCATGATTAGCTTGGCTAGCAAGAGGGTGTTCTGTTGGCCAAAACTAGGCTTGCAAACCACTTGTGAATGCCTCTGTGCATTCTGTGCATGAACTGTATATTTGTACACACACGATTTTGGCCAGTACATGTGTGCTTTGAGACTGGAGATATACCCATTTTATAAACTGTATGCCTTCTGGACAGGGTCAATAGACAAGTGCTAAAAGATACAATAGTTACCAAATTTCCAGCTTCTTGATAACAATAAGGCTTTCATACATTTCCTGCAGGAGAGGAGGAGTAGCCTAGTGGTTAGAGCAACAGCCTAGTACCCAAAAGATCAGCATTCAATTCCCACTGGCACACTTTGTGGCCTTCAGCAAATCACTTTACTCTCCATTGTCTAGGAAGAAAAGGCTTGGTAATCCACTTCAGTCACACCTTGCCAAGAAAGCCTAAGGGCTCCTGGTTGCAGGAGTTAGTATTGACTTGATGGGACTTACGAGTAAAAGGAAATGGATGCAAGAAGCTTTTTTTCTTTTTAATCGTCATTGTAGTTTGTTTCTTTGCTTTTTCACTTAGTTTTCTGTCTCTTGCTCTCCTTTTTACAATATGTGAATTGCCTAAAAGTTCTGAATATTTGACTTTGAAGAGGAATAACTAGAAGATGCAGCAGCCAGGTGAACTTTGACAAAAAACCCTTTTATCTAAGTAAAGCTCCATTTGTGGCAGGTGCAGGCCTGTGATCCACGGTGTCTGACATAAGCAGGCAGGCCTAACTAGCTTGACCTGTAAATGAAGCCTGTGAAGAGGCTCATAGGAATTACACATTCCCCAACATGCTGCTATTGTAGGATAGAACTCTGCAAGAGTACTAAATTAGCTTACATAAGCAGAACTGGAAGATGGAAAAATACAGAAAAATATGTTTAAAAGTTACTGATAAGAAAAGTACATCTGCAAGGAATATAATTGGGAGTGCTGACAGATGAGTTGCAGAGCCCTGCTCCCCTGCATGCACAAATTGGCTCTATGGCCTTGAGAGTATGAAAGTAACAAGTTGATGAACTGGCCATTGTAATTGGGACTAGAAGGGGGGTATGCAGGTGCTGAGCCCACTGAAGGAACATGGTTGGATAATCTTATCAGTACCGGGACCAATAGAAGGGGTACGGGAGGTACGGGAGAGTACCGGGACCAATGAAATGTTTTTCTATACCTAGAATGGAACAGAAGTCTATAAAAGTTGTTGTAATGCTAGAAAACCTTGCTCAGCCATTTTGAAATTGACATTGCTTGAGACTTGTGCACAAATAAATGATTTGGACCTTCTGAACAGACTCCTGGTATCATTGGTTTGTCTGCGCTTTGCTGCTACATATTCTTGGTGCGTTGGCCGGGAAGTTGTGGAATCAAAGTGTATATAGGGCAATATACCACGACTTTCCGCCTCTATAGGCTTGGTCCTGCCGGGATCGCGCCCTTCCGACGAGGGCTGCTCCCTGGCGCCGCCGGTCCCTTGTATCGGAGGGAGCTGGTCGGACCTCGGCGGGTGCCGGGCCCGGCTGGAGCCAACGCCTCGAACCCGAGTGAGGGGAGTCCGAGGTCCAACTCATGCGCCTGCTTGGGAAGTTTGAGGACCGGATCCGGTGAGTATAGTTTTGATTTGGTGTCTAGACAGATATAGAAAGAGCAGTACTGCCATTGGAACTTGGAATTTGGAATTTGTAATCTCGAGATATTGGAAATTGGTAAGAGAGCTTGATCACCTCTCAAAGAAGGGCTGAGTAACCCCGCATGGGTATTCGCAGGGTGAAACCCCCATCTTTTTGTAATTGGGAAATTGGTAAGACTAGTCAGAATAGATAGAAACGAATGCATTCTGGGATACGTTGCTAGCATGATTGTGTGACTGAAGTGTGAATGAGAGGTCTGGCAGCACGGACCAAGTGAAGGCGGACCCCTGAGTAGCGCATTTCCTGACCGGGCGACCGCGTTCAGGTCGTGAAAAGGGGGAAGCGATTGTCGTCTTGTCTTGTTATTTGTACTCCTTATACGTTTCCAGGGCCGTGAGGACCCCTTACCCACGGTCCGCCCTCCTTTTCCCTTTTGTCTGTTGTTGCGCGCACACATCGAAATGGGAGGGGCGGGGTCTACTAGAAACACTCCATTAGAATGTATGATCGCACATTTCAAAGAGGGATATTCTGGTGATTATGGTATTAAAATGACAGCAGCCTGTTTACAGATATTGTGTACTAGGGAGTGGCCCGATATAGACCCCACCTGGCCCCGAGAGGGAACGTTCAATGTAGAAATTATCCAGTTAGTACACCGTAGAGTGCGGATAGCGCACCCCGATCAGTACCCCTATATAGATTCTTGGTTAAGTATTTGTGAAGATCCGCCCCTCTGGGCGCAGCGCTGTTATGAGGAACAGTGCAGAATAATGTTAGCTAAAACAGATTCTAGACAGAAAACAGAACAGCCTAGAATGAAAGAGCAGGATAAGAAGTCCAGGAAGAAGCCCATCCTGGTAGATCCTGATTCCCCAGAAATAATTCCCAGACAGCCTCGAACCCCAGGTCCAGTAAGAGTAGCCCGGCGTCCTGCCCCAGAGCCCCAGAGACAGCCGGTGCGGGACCCAACCCCTGACCCACCGCCCGGAGGACAGAGAGAGGAATTTCCCTTAGCTGAAGAAGGTGATATTATAAAAAGCGAGTCAGATGTAGAGGTAGAGGAGGAAGAAAATGAAAATGCCCAAAGCGAGGATGACAGTGTACAAGTGGTTGCCAGTGCCAGTTTGCCAGTAAAATGTACACCCAAAGTAAAACCTGTTGAAAAAGTGAAAGTGACCTCTGGAAAGACAGTTACGAAAACAACCCTTAGATCCCACAAGACAGCTACTGCCAAAATGATGCCTTTACGGCAAGTCCCGGGGGTGCCTATAAAGAACGATAATGAGGAGGTGGTAGTGGGACCCTTAACTTATGTGTATATCCCTTTCTCTACAACTGATTTGTTAAATTGGAGGTCGCATTATGCCTCCTATACTAGTAAGCCCCAGGAACTGACAGAATTAGTAACTACTATTATGGAAACCCACCAACCCACTTGGCCAGATTGCCGCCAGCTCCTGACCACTCTATTCACGACAGAGGAGCGAACACGAATTAGAAAAGCAGCCATTGAGAGGATGGCAGATAACCCTGTAGCTCCGGGACAGGGGCTAAACAGAATAGACTATTGGGAAGCGGCCCAGAGAGAATTCCCGAATGAAGACCCCCATTGGGATCCAAATACAGAGGAAGGATCCACCGCTCTAGCCCGTTTTCGCCAAGGCTTTTTACAAGGTCTGAGAAGGGGGGGCCAAAAAGCTATGAACCTTTCCAAAGTTGCAGGAGTTATCCAAGGTGCAGATGAGAGCCCAGCAGATTTTCATGAAAGATTAATTGAAGCATACAGAATGTATACTCCCTATGATCCCGAGGCACCAGGAAGTTTATGTATGGTGAATTCGGCTTTTGTAAACCAGTCTCAACCAGACATCAGACGTAAATTACAGAAATTAGAGGGGTTTGCGGGCATGAATGCAACACAGTTACTGGAAGTCGCTCATAAAGTGTATGTGAATCATGATAATGAAAGGCAGAGAGAATGTGATAGAAAGATGAAGAAGAAAGCTGATTTTTTGGCTGCGGCCATAGTTGAACAGAAAAGGGGAGGTATCCCTAGTCGACGGAGCAGAGGAAGAGGGCGGGGCCAAGGCGGAGGCCGGTCCCAGAAGCTAGGCGTGAACCAATGCGCCTATTGCAGAGAAGAAGGACATTGGAGAGATACGTGCCCGCAACTCGAAGACGCCCAACAAGATGACGACAGCAATCACCAATGGCGAGAAGAAAGACGAGGCTATCCCCGAAACCGCGGAGGAGCCAATCGAGAACAATTCCAGCGAGAAAGAGGAGGAGCCATTCAAGCATTGGCCACAACGATCCATGATGAAAATGACGTGGATTAGGACAGACTGGGCTCCAAGTTTGCTTTAGGTCTCCAGGAGCCTATGGTCGGAATACAAATAGGAGACCAAGTTATGGACTTTATGGTTGATACTGGAGCACAACATTCAGTAATAGATAAAAAGATAGCCCCATTTTCTACAAAAGCAGTCACCATTATAGGAGCAACTGGTGCCAAAGCTACAAAATCTTTTCTTCAGAATCGTATATGCAGTCTAGGAGGACAGCAAATAACTCATCAATTCCTTTACATGCCCAAATGTCCAGTGCCACTACTGGGATGAGATATGTTAGCCAAACTCCAAGCACAAATATCTTTCTCTGAAGAAGGAGAAATGCAAATGACAGTAAATCCCCAAGCCAAACCAGCAGGAATAATGCTGCTGACAGTTCCCCGAGAAGAAGAATGGAGGTATTACATTGATGACTCTATCCAAGACACTTACTTCGAACAAACTTTAAAGAACATCCATGCACCACCTGGAGTATGGGCAGAAGGCAGTCCCCCAGGCCTAGCCAAGCATATAGCTCCAGTGATTGTAACCCTCAAGCCTAGTGCTACACCAGTACACGTCAAACAGTACCCTCTCCCAAGAGCGGCAATTGAAGGCATTCACCGCCACTTGCAAAGATTGCTCGAGTATGGCCTACTAAAAGTATGCCAATCCCCATGGAACACTCCACTTTTGCCAGTAAAGAAACCTGGGACGGATGATTACCGCCCAGTACAAGACTTAAGGAGAGTAAATGATGCAGTTGAAACTATACATCCAGTTGTACCCAATCCTTACACTCTTCTAGGACTGATACCTGCTGAAGCTACCCATTTCACTGTACTGGATTTAAAAGATGCATTTTTTTGCATAAGATTAGCCCCTGTAAGTCAAATATTGTTTGCATTTGAATGGCAGGACCCCATCTCTGGAAGAGGGGACCAACTCACCTGGACACGATTACCCCAAGGATTCAAAAATTCGCCTACCATCTTTAGTGCTGCACTGAATCAAGACCTTTCAAGCTATCCAGTGGCCCCGGGGAAGAGAGTGCTTCTCCAATACGTGGACGATCTGCTGATAGCTGCCATATCAGAAAGTGAATGTATACTAGCCACCAAAGATCTCTTGCAGTTACTAGATGAAGCTGGATACAAAGTTTCCAGAGCAAAAGCACAGCTATGCCAAAAAGAAGTGAAGTACTTGGGTTTTCGTATAACCCAAGGAAGCCGAAGATTAGGCAGGGAAAGAAAAGAAGCAGTATGTAGAATCCCAACTCCAACAACCAGAAAGCAAGTCAGAGCCTTTCTGGGAGCGGCAGGATATTGCCGAATCTGGATACCCAACTTCGCCCAAATTGCCAAACCACTGTATGAAGCCACAAAAGGAGAAGAAAAGTCGCCACTGGAGTGGGGACTTGAGCAGGATACAGCCTTCAAGAAGTTAAAAGAAGAATTGATGTCATCACCATCACTTGGACTACCAGATGTCCTCAAGCCTTTCCACTTGTTTGTACATGAAGCACAGGGAAATGCCTTAGGCATGTTGACTCAGAAATTGGGAAATTGGGAACGACCTGTAGCATACCTATCGAAACAGTTGGACACTGTGGCCAAAGGATGGCCACCTTGCCTGAGAGCCGTTGCAGCTACAGCACTATTAGTGAGTGAAGCAGACAAGCTCACCTTAGGACAGAACATACGAGTCACTGTGCCACATGCAGTCCTTGCCCTCATGGAACAGAAAGCAAATTATTGGCTCACCAATTCCCGAATGCTGAAATACCAGAGTATGTTATGTGAAAACCCACAGATACAACTAGAAGTGAGTCATGCCTTGAATCCAGCCACTTTGATACCCATTAGCAAAGAACTCCCGGAACATGACTGTATCGAAGTCATGGAAACTGTGTTCTCCAGCCGACCTGATTTGACAGATGTGCCCATAGACAATCCTGACCAAATCTATTATGTTGATGGGAGCAGTCTCATCCTCGATGGACGACGCTGTGCCGGATATGCAGTCGTCACTCAACACGAAGTAGTTGAATCATCAGCTCTAGCCTCAGGCACATCAGCCCAAAAAGCCGAATTGATAGCACTCACCAGAGCATTATTGTTAGGAGAAAAACTTGTGTTAAATGTATATACAGATTCCAAATATGCCTTCACCACTCTGCGTGCCCATGGAGCTCTCTATAAAGAATGAGGGCTCATCACATCCGGAGGAAAGTCAGTCAAATATGGTCCCGAGATATTGATGTTACTTGATGCAGTTTGGGCCCCAACACGTGTAGCTGTCATGCATTGCAGAGGACATCAAGCAGGAAAAGGAGAAGTTGCCCGAGGAAATAGATTTGCAGATGCTTCAGCACGACAAGCAGCTATGACAGGACAGATTACCCCACAAGCTATGCCAATGCAAGCAGCATTGTTTCCAGTACCTCTGAATTTATGGACACCACGATATACCACCAAAGAATTAGATTACTACTGTAACAAGGAAGATGGAGTACTGAAAGATGGATGGATTGAGCTGCCACCCGAAGAGGACAGTCAACCCCCTGGGCGAATAGTAATTCCTGAACTGTTAGGACCATCTTTTGTCAAAGCTTTTCATGAAGCTACCCACTATGGGAAAAGTGCTATGGAAAAAGCACTCAGACCACATTTTTACATTACTCTATTGACAACCATATCAGCTTCAGTAGCACGTCAATGTCTAACCTGTGCCAAAAATAATGCCAAGCAAGGCCTTATAACGGCACCCCGAGTTCAGTCAGGAGGTGTAACCCCCATGCACAACCTCCAAATTGATTTTACTGAAATGCCAAGAGCCAATGGATACCATTATCTATTAGTATTAGTTTGTACTTTCTCTGGGTGGGTAGAAGCCTTCCCAACCAGAACTGAGAAAGCCCGAGAAGTTACCAAAGTTTTAATGAGAGAGATTGTCCCTAGGTTCGGAATTCCAGCAGTAATAGGGTCAGACAATGGACCCTCATTTGTCTCCCAGGTTACTCAACAGTTAGCAAAAGCTTTGCAGATACAATGGAAACTCCATACTGCATACAGACCCCAGAGTTCAGGGAAAGTTGAGCGAATGAATCGTATCCTAAAAGCCCAAATGTCTAAACTTTGTCAGGAGACACACTTGAAGTGTCCCCAAGTGCTCCCAATAGCTTTCCTCAGAATATGCTCAGCTCCTGTAAAATCGACAGGATTTTCCCCTTTTGAAGTTTTGTATGGTAAACCCCCACCAATAGTGCAGGGAATCAAAGGAAGTTTAGCCCAAATTGGTTCAGAAGTAACCAGACAAGAACTCCTAGCTCTTAGTTTTGTTCTGCAGACTCTCCATGCGTGGATCCAAGACCAGTTGCCTATCAACTTGACGGAACCTTTGCATCCCTATCAGCCTGGTACCTCGGTGTGGATCAAAGATTGGAAGAAGACACCGTTGGAACCCCATTGGAAGGGACCGTACACCGTCATCCTGTCTACCCCAACTACAGTAAAGGTAGCCGAGATCGACGCCTGGATCCACCACAGCAGAGTCAAGCCCGCCGCTGATCCTGAACCCGAGCAGTGGACAGCAGAGCAGCATCTTGATGCACCCTTGCGAGTTACTCTGAGACGGCAACCAGCAGCTTAGACACTTCATCACAGTGCTTTGCAGTAGCCAAGTCTTTCGAAGAGGATTGCTGTTTTCCATGCAGCAACAGTTTTGTTTCAACGAACTCAATCTGTGCGTGATTCTGCACACTACTTTGATACTACATTGATTAGCCAGACTTCACAAGCCAACTGAAATTGCTAATAAATTGGTTAATGTGTACTGGACAACCTGAGGATCTTCAATCAACACTCAGTACCCGTTAAATTGCTTCATTAGCAAACGGGACGAAGAAAAGAGAACGCCGTGATCAAGATCAGCAAGCTGAGGATTCAGAAGAACTCCAATCAACATGAACATGCATCTTTACTTTTGCTTAGCCCTGGTTGCCTTCTTTGGAGGTTTTGAACTGACTTATGCTTTACCTCCATGCACTGCTTGCATTACTTCTACTCGAACTGGACTGAAAGTAACTCAGACTTTGATTTACCACTCGTACTATACCTGCAAGGGAAAAGTGACTCGGTGTGTTTATAACACCACTGAATAAATATTTGCACTTATGGCAAAATTAGAGCATGCTATAATCCGCATCAGAATCCATCCTATTACACGTTGGAAATACGATGGAAGGATGCAGATGGACCTATAATAGCTGCTACGCCACCACTTAAGGACATTACTAAACCTGCTGTTTTGAATTTTGATGCATGTAATGTCATTAACAGAGATAGTTATTCCACCTGTGGTACTTGGGAGAAAGCGTATCGAAATGACCACAAGTACATGTGTCCAGAGGGTGCCACAGGATGGAGGAAGTGTACAGGTAAAAAGGAACCAGGCTATAGTACTGCCCCAGCAGCGGATTACTATTGCCCGGATTGGGAATGTGTTTTTTATGCTACCTGGAATAATGGTATAGTTGACGAAAAGATAGATAAACGAATGGCCACTCTAACCAAGCCAACTACAAATGATAAATGTCAGAAAGATGCTTGTAACCCCTTACACTTACGCATACACAATCCCTATGCATGGAAACAAGGATACAAGTTTGGTTTACGTATTGCTGGAGGGGCAATAGATCCAGGAACCATTGTGTATATCAGATTGAATACCCAAGCCCACAAGTCATCTAAATATCATATCCATAATACCTTCTATGAGGCCATGCATGTAAATAAGTTTGAAATTCCTCATCATTCTCAGAATTTATTTTTAGAATTAGCCGGAGCAGTAGTATCTAGTCTTAAAATCTCAGATTGCTATTTCTGTGGCGGAACCCAAATGGGAGACCAGTGGCCATGGGAAGCTCAAGAATTGAATTATTCTTTAATTTACAATCAGACTGAATTACACAAGACTACTAGTGAATGGGTGTTAGCGCACTCAATCGTTGGACGTCTTTGCTATGCCAGAACTGGACCCCAGTTCACCCAAAAGGTAGGACAGCTGGTCTGTCTTAGCCAGAAATTCTATAATGCCACGACCAAAAAGACGTCATGGTGGTCAGGGATCAAACATCCTGAACCTCCTAACCCACTAGCTAGATTTCCTGAACTTGCTGATTTATGGACTAATCTTGCCAAAGCCCATGCCTGGCAAGCCCCACCTGGCCTATATTGGATCTGTGGAAACCGAGCGTATGCACAACTCCCGCCACAATGGGGAGGAGCATGTGTCTTAGGAACCATCAGACCTTCTTTCTTTCTTTCTATTAAGCACTGAACATGGAGAACAATTAGGATACCCTGTATACACTACCCACCGACACAAAAGAGCATTAAGACAGAAAAGAGAAGCCTTACAGATAGGCAAGTGGGAGAAGTGGCAGGGTGATGATTGGCCACCAGAAAGAATCATTGAGTATTATGGGCCTGCCACTTGGAATGATGGTATGTATGGTTATCGAACTCCAATCTATATGATTAATCGTATTATCCGCTTACAGGCAGTAGTTGAAATAATAACCAATGAAACTAGTCATGCTCTTACACTTTTAGCTAGACAAAGTACCCAGATGCACACTGCTATATATCAGAACCGCTTAGCACTTGATTATTTGTTAGCAGCTGAAGGAGGAGTATGTGGTAAACTGAATTTAACTAATTGCTGTTTGAAAATAGATGATAAGGGTCAAGTAGTTGAAGAAATTTCTAAAGATATGCAAAGACATGCTTATGTGCCAGTACAAACTTGGCACTCATTGAAATTCCCTAACTGGTTTGCTAACCTTTTCTCATGGCTGGGAGGATTTAAGATTTTCATTGTCTTAGTACTAATCCTTGTTGCTGTTATTTTCTTATTACCATGTTTAATCCCATGTTGTATGCGTTCCATTCATAATGCTATTGATAGTACAGTAGAGCGGAAGACCACAACTAAAATAATGGCCCTATATAGAGCCAGCCCTAGTCGTAATCCTTCAATCATGATGTGATTCTTCTAAAGATGATTTAATTCTCACACCTTATTAAGTAATAGGGTGAGATTAATCAAAGGGGGGAATGTGGCAGGTGCAGGCCTGTGATCCACGGTGTCTGACATAAGCAGGCAGGCCTAACTAGCTTGACCTGTAAATGAAGCCTGTGAAGAGGCTCATAGGAATTACACATTCCCCAACATGCTGCTATTGTAGGATAGAACTCTGCAAGAGTACTAAATTAGCTTAGATAAGCAGAACTGGAAGATGGAAAAATACAGAAAAATATGTTTAAAAGTTACTGATAAGAAAAGTACATCTGCAAGGGAGTTGGACCGAGGGAGAGCTCTAGATGTGGTGTATTTAGATTTCCGTAAAGCCTTTGACACTGTTCCTCAAAGGCGACTTATAAACAAACTGAGCACCCTAGGGATGGACCCTAAAGTTACTGCTTGGGTTAGAAATTGGTTGGGTGGGAGGCGACAAAGAGTACAAGTAAATGGAGCTCACTCTGAGGAGAAGGATGTTACCAGTGGTGTGCCCCAGGGATCTGTCCTTGGTCCAATTCTTTTTAACATCTTTGTTAGTGATATAGCGGAAGGGCTGTCGGGTAAGGTTTGCCTCTTTGCGGATGATACCAAAATCTGCAATAGAGTAGACACCCAGGAAGGGGTAGATAACATGAGGAGGGATCTAGCTAAGCTTGAAGAATGGTCTAGAATTTGGCAGCTGGGATTTAATGTTAAAAAATGTAAGGTCATGCATTTGGGCTGCAGCAATCCAAGGGAGCAATACAGTATAGGAGGTGAAGTACTTTTGTCCACTAAAGAAGAGCGGGACCTAGGCGTGGTTGTGTCTGATGATCTTAAAGTAGCTAGACAGGTGGGCGACAGCAAAAGCTAGAAGGATGCTTGGGTGCATACGGAGAGGAATGGCTAGCAGAAAAAAGGAGGTGATAATGCCTCTGTATAAGTCTTTGGTGCGACCTCATTTGGAGTATGGTGTGCAATTCTGGAGACCGCACCTTCAAAAGGATGTGAACAGGATGGAGTCGGTGCAGAGGGTTGCTACCAAAATGATTAATGGGCTTCATTATAAAGCATATGAGGACAGACTTAAGGATCTTAATATGTACACCTTAGAGGAAAGGCGGGATAGAGGTGATATGATTGAGATGTTTAAATACCTCCGTGGCATAAATGTTCAGGGAGAGAGCCTCTTTCAATTGAAAGCAAGTTCTGCTACGAGGGGACATGGGATGAGGGTGAAGGGAGATAGATTCAGGAGTGATATGCGGAAATATTTCTTTACGGAAAGAGTAGTGGATCCGTGGAATAGTCTCCCAGTGGAGGTGGTAGAGATGAGGACAGTAACTGAATTCAAGAAAGCATGGGACCAACACAGAGGATCTCTAAAGGCAAAAAGTGGACTGTTGTAGTTGTTATGGAAGGACAGACTAGATAGGCCATGTGGTCTTTTTCTGTCGTCATGTTTCTATGTTTCTATGTTTCTATAATTGGGAGTGCTGACAGATGAGTTGCAGAGCCCTGCTCCCCTGCATGCACAAATTGGCTCTATGGCCTTGAGAGTATGAAAGTAACAAGTTGATGAACTGGCCATTGTAATTGGGACTAGAAGGGGGGTATGCAGGTGCTGAGCCCACTGAAGGAACATGGTTGGATAATCTTATCAGTACCGGGACCAATAGAAGGGGTACGGGAGGTACGGGAGAGTACCGGGACCAATGAAATGTTTTTCTATACCTAGAATGGAACAGAAGTCTATAAAAGTTGTTGTAATGCTAGAAAACTTTGCTCAGCCATTTTGAAATTGACATTGCTTGAGACTTGTGCACAAATAAATGATTTGGACCTTCTGAACAGACTCCTGGTATCATTGGTTTGTCTGCGCTTTGCTGCTACACATTAACTAGTCCAGAAGCCAAGGTGTTCTAGAGACTCTGACCTAAATAAACCCTTCAATATTCCAGTAGTTTAAAAAAAATAAAATTCTTCAATCTGTTGATAGATAAGACATATGGATACCGTGGTTAATGTTTTGAATAGAGATGTTGAAGGCCCGAGGTAAAGCAAAATACCTTAAGCTTGACAGGAACAATAATTGGTAGTAACTATGGCTTGTTATAAGCTCTCTAATTAGCTTTTGAACATTTGAAGACAAGATCTACTTCCGTTTGTGAAATGTTGTTTTGGGGCACCAACACTCAGTATGCCAAGTGGATTGCTTCTTTGATGCTAAGATATTTTGTTTGTTATAGTTTATTGCAGTTAATGATTCGTTTGTTCCATTAGATAAATATGACCTGCCATTTAGACAAGGTGGATCTTTTCATCAGTAGCCTGATGTTACATCCATTGCAGCTCTTCGCTGAATGAGTAATAGGACACATCTAGGATCTGTTGAGCTTCCCTTGGATTTGTTTGGCAGGAAGGATAACTTGCTTCCAGATACTTAGAGCTATGTTTACTAAGGCGTGTTAGCGGTCTTTTGTGGCGCTGATGTGGGACTGTCATGCCACAAAGACAGCTAATAAGTGAGAAATTCAGCTATCACTGGCCATGTACTGCAAAAGTGGGTGGGAGTTGGGCAGAGAGAGGGTGTTCAAATTCAGAGCAGCTACTGTGGGCATTCACAGCATGGTAGTTGCTCTTTTTGCAGGCTTCATGGATGCAGCTATCACTATCTCAATGGGTGGTAATAGCTCCATCCGCGAACCTGTCCTCCCATGAAGTCTACATTTCCTCCGCAGCATCTACAGGGGAAAAGCTTAGGAATGCCCTTGCATACCGCGGGACATTTGCAGCTACTACTGCTCTTTTTTTGCAGCTAACGTCCGGTGCTAACTACAAAAGCCTAATGCAATTTGATAAACATATGCCTTAGAGCTGAGGATGGTCTTGACATAATGACGACTCTAAACTGGCTAGTGGTGTTCCAAAATAAAGTTTACTTGATATTTATATATATCTATATATCACAATTTTTTTTTTTGTTGTTATAGAACCTCAGGGACCGCAACTGGGGTATGGGGTATGTCTATAGATTCTACACTTCTCGTCTAAACGTAGAGGAGACATATGCTAATCTGATAATGGATCTGTGGATACCCTAACAGTAATGCAAAGTCTCATGTTGGCATTCTTTGTTACTTACTATAGCTTAAAGTATGTTGTTCTAGTTTCCACATAATATCAGCCTCCCTGTTTCCTGATTCTTGATTCCTAGCCTGGTGGTCTGCCTATACTGCCTTCCATTTTCTATCTCTTTTTTTACAGGCTTGCCTATGTTATTTTGTGTGGAGGAGTGGAGGAGTAGCCTAATGGTTAGAGCACTGGTTTTGGAATCAAGAGACCGGGGTTCAATTCCTTCAGGCCTTGGGCAAGTCACTTAACCCTCCATTGTCTCAGGAAATTCCAAGTTAACAATGTCCCTGTTTAATGTACATTACCAAGTTTAAGTTACAATGTAAACCACTTTGATTGAAATGATAAAGTGGTATAAAAGACCTGTTAAATAAATAAATAAAAAATAAATTTTGAAGTGTCACTTTTCCTGAATTGTCTCTCTAGTTATTCATGTAATGTTAACCGACGTTTTGCCTGGAGCTCTGAAAAGAATCGGCCTAGCAATCGTTGTCCATGTCAAATGCTGCTCTTCAGAGACCATGCAATGCTCTGATTTTCAGATACCCAAACTGAACATTCCTAAGACTTTGCTTGTAGTCAGTGGTTCTAGTTTTATTAATGTGTATATTTGGTTTATGCTGAAAACCAGATGGGTAAGTGGTTTTTGAAGCCTGGTTTCAACATTCTGCTTTAAATTCATGTTAGCAGCAGAGAGTTAGGTAATAAACTGAGGATGAACCTTTGGTTAGGCATGAGTATAAATTAGAATTAAATAGAAGAACGAGATAATATTTTCTTTATTTTGTGTCAAGTGTCAACTGACTTAGCTAAAAACACAATGGTTGTTATTCAAAAGCAAAACTTCATATATATATGTGTGTGTGTGTGTATATATATATATATATATATATATATATATATATATATATATATATATATATATATATATATATATAATCCAGAGCAGATGCACAAATAACAAAGTAATTTAATTGCAAAATGGCCAAGAATATATGTTGAGAAAAGGAGCAAGGTTTAGAACGGTGGAATAGTGGATACAAAAGTTTTTTATATATTCACCAGCAAAATGCAGGTGCTGAACATACAATTTTGATGTGTAAGTGGCAACAGGTAGATAGTAAATTATAATTTTAAACAGATAAAGGTTAATGTGTATTTTAAGCAGCTGCAGTTGTTTTCCGCCACTGAAAATCCACATAGCATTAACTGGATATCTTATCTGTTTAAAGCTATGCAGCAGCCTGACCACTGACAATTGAGCTCGTAGTTGCTACAACTGCTAAGACCAACTACTACTATTACTACTGCTTCTTACCATTTGTATAGTGCTACAAGGCATACACAGTGCTGTGCACATACATGGAAGAGATGGTTCCTGTTCAGAAGAGCTCGCCGATCTATCCAAGTCAAATACAACAAGCAGGGGACTAAGGTATAACTAAGGGGAAATAGTTACATTCACATTGATGGTAAACAGGAGATTAAGGGGGTTAAAATCCAAAAGCGGCTTCAAAGAGGTTAGTTTTTATCCTAAATTTTAATAGAACCAGAGATGGAGCTGGACATACTGACTCAGGTAGTTTGTTTCAGCCATGTAGCGTTGCAAGGTAGAACAAAGAAGTCTGGAGTTGGCAATGGGAGGGAGAGGGATTTGCCTGATGAGCAGCGTTTTCAAGGAGGGCTATACGAGAGGAGAGATAATGCTAGGCCAGCCTACGCCAGTGAGAGAGCCTATAACTGGGCTGCTAGCAAGGGAGGGCTTCGCCTGGAGGGGGTGGGAAAAGCAGGGGATATAAGCAGGAGATTGAGGGCATTGACCCCCTCTTGGTGCTGGAAGTGGGCATCGATCGCCAGCGTTTCTTCTGTCTTGCCAGTGGAACGCACTGGTTTTGTGCGCCGGAGACTGCTCCGTGTTTGGCTTGGCCCCAGTAGCTCATCTCCCCCTGCCTCGCAGCAATTGGAGTGGCTGCAGCTGGGTTGTGGCCAGGAGATGTGGGTAGCGTGCTGGAAGAGGAGGGCAGAAATGAACACTTGGCTGGGAGTGAGCACACGGCTACACTTCGAGCATACGACTGCACTCCGGCAGCTTAGCCCGGTACTGGCCATTGAGCGGCTGAGTTTGTGGCCTGAATCCTGCCTGTTGGTAGGAACAATGGACAGAGGGATGCCGATTCAGTAGGCAGTCTGCTCTGGGACGGCAAACCAGGAGCAGCTTATACCTACTGAAGGAACTGCGGGGGTATCCAGTGAGACTTCTTCCTCCCGCTCCCCCCCCCCCCATGCATACCAGCGATAGTTCCACCCATCCCAGAAATGTTGCGGCCGTGTGAAATGCAGCAGTGTTCCCTCAAAGCACCTCCCTCAGTTTAAAGCAAGTCCCCTAAGGCGTTCTCAGTGCTGCCAACTCTGCCTCAGCTGTTGCCTGCCTGTCTTGCTGTGTGTGTCCGTGTCTGCCTGCCTGTTGCCAATTGCTGTTCTCTGCTCTTTCAGGTATCTCTCTTTGCCTTCACCAGTCATCCGCTCACTCCTGCCCACCCCAGAAGTGACACGGCCATGTTCCCTCAAGGTGCCTCCATCATTTAAAAGCAAGACCCCTGTGGCGTTCGGCGCACTGAAGGAGCGTGCCCAAGAAGCACAAAGAGCTCCTTGGGGTCACCCTGGAAGCGCTACCGTCAAAGCCCATCTGATTGCTGTTCGTTCCCGGGTCTCCGGGGCCCCCTCCACCAAAACCACTGCCCTAGGTAAGGCTACGTCTCTAATGTGATTACCGCTCCCTCACTCACTTTGTGTCTCTTGCTCTGCCTCTCAATGGCTGCCATCCCTGTTCACTGGGGCTGGCGCCCAGTCCAAGCCACCGCAACTCTCCCAGTCCATCCCACAAGAATTACAGCCAATTTTATATCATGCCAACCTCCCCTAGCCCTCCGTCCGCCCGGACACCTTCTCCCCCCCCCCCCCTAATCGTCCTCCTGCATCTGGCTCTCCTCAACTGCTACTCACTGTGCTCCAAGGCCATTCCTGTTCATGATTTATAGAAACATAGGCCATGTGGTCTTTTTCATATTTCTATCTAGGCTGTCCTTCCATAACAACTACAACAGTCCCCTTTTTACCTTTAGAGATCCTGTGTTTGTCCCATGCTTTTATAGAAACATAGAAATATGACGACAGAAAAAGTACTTAGTATTTAGTACTTCAGCATTTTTTCTTGATCTTTTCTTCCTCACTGAGACCTGGCTCTGTGCCTGCAAAGAGCTGCTCCTCAACTGGTGTCTTCTTTCGGGATATTCTGCCTTTGCTACCCCTTGCCAGGGATGGTCTGGGGAGGAGGTGGGTAACAGCTCTCTTCTGTAGGCTCTCTCCCTGTTCATGAATTATCTTCCCCTGATTACACTACCCTGAATCTCTTCTGCTATGCCTCGACTCTTCCCCCCCCCCTTCACTTTCTCCTTATCTATGCCCCTCCTTCCCTTCAACCATATCTGTGGGATTCCTTTATCCTCACCCTCTATGAGGCTTCTCTTCTATACCCCCATATCATGATTGTGGGAGACTTTAATGTGCACACTGACTCTCCCTCCAAACCTCACAATAACACTTTCCTTGCACTTCTTGCCAATTTATCCCTGCAACAACATGTCCTCTTTCTCACTCACCCTGCTGATCAGACTCTTGACATGATGATCTCTCCCACTGCCTCTCCTTTCGCCCCCATCCACCCTGTCTGCATTCACAGTTTTCTGGTAAGATCATCTCTGCTTTCTCTTCTCCATAGGTCCACCCTCCCCTTTATCTCCTGGAAAGCGCCCTCGTTGTCCTATATTCACACACTGGATTAAGCCCAATACCCTCCAGTAGTTCCCCCTTCTGACATGCTTTTCTCGTTCGATTTCTCCTCCTCCTTCTCTTCTTATCACTAAGTCCAGACTTGGAAATCCATTCTACTTTCTGCCCTCAATAAACTTGCTCCCCTCCGCCCTGTTCTCCACCCCCACCAGACAAATCATCACCCCTGGTTTCATCCCGGTTTCCTCCTGCATCGCTCCTATCTCTCTCACCCTGAGCATCTATGGTGCAAGCATCCTTTACCTGAATCCTCAGCCTACTTTTGCCATTGCCATTGCCATTACTGTTCTCATTCACTCTGCCAAGCAATCTTACTATTCTAATCTTATCTCCTCAACCTCTAATTCCTCCCGTCAGCTCTATGCTGTCCTCTGCTCCCTGTTGGCCCCCCATTCCTCCTCACCCTTAACTCCCCTAACTGCTCCTCCGGATCCTGCCCTTCAGGCCTCATTTATTTTAGTGATAAGGTGCAAGCTCTCCGCCTAACGTTTCCCAACTGCTCTCCTCCCCTCTCTCCCACCATCGTCTCCCCCCCCCCATCTGTCTCATTGGGCCCTTCATATCCAATCGCTGGTTCTCCTTCTGCCCCGTAACATTCACCGAATTAACCAAGACTCTCTCCACTTCCCGCAAGACCACCTGCCAGCTTGATCCCATCCCCTCCCATTGGCTTGGTAAACCTTCCCTGGCCCTCTTCCCCCCTCATTCTCAGCATCTTTAACACCAGTCTCTCCTCAGGTTCCTTCCCCTTTCCCTGGAAGTACGCCCTAATTCGTCCCATTCTTAAACCCTCGTTGGACCCATCTATCCCCGCAAACTGGCGCCCCATCTTCAATCTCCCCTTTCTTTCTAAACTCTTGAAAAAACTGGTCTTCTCACAGCTCTCCTCTCACCTAGACGCAACTCTTATCCTAAACTCCCATTAATCAGGCTTCTGTCCTGGTCATAGCACTAAAACCATCCCCCTTTCCTTTCTTAATGAACTCCACATCTCCCACAACCATGGGCTCATTTCTATAGCTCTCTCTTTGGATCTGCTTTCGATCTAGTCAATCACACTACACTTCTCACTCACTTCTGTGGTGCTGGGATTGGTGGTTCTGTCCTGCATTGATTACACTCCTTTCTTGTCTCCAGGTCCTTCTGTTTCATCTAGTTCCACCACCTCACCAATCACCCCCTTACCCTGTTGCATCCCCCAGGGTTCTGTCCTTGCCCCCTCATTCTCTTAATCCAGCAGCATGGGGTCTCTGTGTACTATTACGCAGAAAACAACATTCTCTTACATCACACCAGCCCCATTGCTCCTGATATTACCCCTCTCAATGCCTGTGTCTCCTACATTAATTCCTGGATGGCGTCAAACTTTCTTCATATCAACGTAGCAAAGACTCTGGCCATTTGGTTCACCTTTGATGGTCCCGTCACATCCTTAGCCCCTCGCTCACCTCATCCTCCATCCCCTGGTCCCCACCCTACGCTACCTCGGTGTCACCTTAGATTCTGCTCTATCCTTTCGGGACCACCTGTCCTCCATTATACAATGTTCCTTTTGCTCCCTGCAACAGATCTGTGCTGTCTGTCCCTATCTTACCACTCCATCTATAGTCACATTTCTACTTTCCCTCGTAATGACTTGGGTAGACTATTATAACATTGCCCTCGCCAGTCTCCCGCAATATCAGCTACACAGGTTGCAACTTCTACAAAATACCACAGCCCACATTGTCATACATGCCTCTCATGTGGACCACATTACACCATTACTCTTTCATCTCCATTGGCTCCCCATTGCTTTCAGAATTCAATTTAACCCTGGGAGTACCGATGGGTTCAAAAGTGACCCCATTGCAAGTTTCACAACGCGTATCTCGGAAACTAGTTGTTCAAGAATGCAATCTTTTTATGACTTTTCATATGTCAATATTCTCTTTATATTGTGCCATGAGAGGAATAATTTTCATCCACTAGGTGACACTAGTGATGAATTGCAGCACATAGTACCAGTGGGGTCATTTTTGACCCCAGTTGCTTACGTCCGGTTTGGATCATGATACAATTTGCAGTTTTGTGAATTTTTTGATCTGACAAAGGTATTTATCATTAATTATGTATCATTTATTTTTTTGTACTCTTATTTTATGAAAATTACACACTTTCTGTAATTGATATCATACGTTCTCTCATTATTTCCGATGAAATCTAAAGGCTTTCAGCTCGTTCATCACGATTATTGTACACCTATAGTAAAACTGCTTTGCATTTTATTCAACTTTATCTTTATTTATTTTAGGTTATTGTTTATGATGTCAAAATAAAAGTATTCAGCTGCCCAAGTAAGAGAAATATTGCAACGAGATGCTGACAGTGACGGCTCTGAGTCGTCTGATAATGCAGCATATTCAGCAAGCGAAGAAGCATATCAGCCAAGTTCGGGCGATAAATCTGATGACAGTCATGATTCAGAGGGCGACAGCAGTTGGTCGCCAAGTGAATGTGAGACTGATGTTGAGCCGGTAACATCGCCTGCAGCAAAGAGTCAAGTTACAGGTCGAGGCTGTGCTGGATGGGGAAGAAGGCAGGAGTCCTCGGCGTCAGTATCATCTGTGAGGAATCTTAGTTGTGGTCATAGAGGAGCTAAGAGGTCATCAACTATAAGCACAAATGTTGCCATTGAAGCCTATGTATCTAAGGATGCCACATCATGGAGCAGGAAACCTATAAAGCAAGCTTCTGGAAACATAGAAACATAGAAATATGATGACAGAAAAAGACCACATGGCCTATCTAGTCTGTCCTTCCATAACAACTACAACAGTCCCCTTTTTACCTTTAGAGATCCTCTGTGTTTGTCCCATGCTTTTTTGAATTCAGTTACTGTCCTCATCTCTACCACCTCCACTGGGAGACTATTCCACGGATCCACTACTCTTTCCATAAAGAAATATTTCCGCATATCACTCCTGAATCTATCTCCCTTCACCCTCATCCCATGTCCCCTCGTAGCAGAACTTGCTTTCAATTGAAAGAGGCTCTCTCCCTGAACATTTATGCCACGGAGGTATTTAAAAATCTCAATCATATCTCCTCTATCCCGCCTTTCCTCTAAGGTGTACATATTAAGATCCTTCAGTCTGATACATCAGAGCTAATGTCATGCCTGTACAACAAGGTCCTATAAGGTATGCTGTATGAAATGTTGATGGCCCTCTTGCAGCATTCCACTTGTTCATGAGGAAGAACTTATTGAATGAAATCATGATGTGGACGAGCAAACAAGGAAGACACATTTATGACGACACCTGGAAAGATTTGACAGATGGAGAATTTCAACGTTTTCTTGGATTTCTGATCCTCTCAGGCGTGTACAAGTCACAAAATGAATCCATAGTTCAGTTGTGGAACCTTGAAGATGGTCTTTCTGTTTTCGGCAAAAATATGGCCCATAATCATTTTCAGCAAATTTCTTGTGCTCTCAGATTTGATGATGCAATCAACAGACGTGAACAACGAGGCGTGGATAAGCTTGCTCCAATCAGACACGTTTTTGATACCTGGGAAGCAACTCTAAGTGACGCCTTTGTTCCTGGTGAAAATGTTACTGTGGATGAGCAACTGCTTACATTTCGTGGCCGTGTTCCGTTCAGACAATATATTCCCAGCAAACCTGGGAAATATGGCATAAAGCTATGGATGTTGTGTGACAGTGCAACGTCATATGTTCTGCGTCTTCAAGTATAGACAGGAAGGGAACTCGGACAAAACAAGGAACAGAATCAGGGTGAAAGGTTTGTGCTGCAACTCGCTGAAGAATTGACGCGATCTGGCAGAAATGTTACTGTTGACAATTTCTTCTGCAGTTTATCCCTGTCATGGAAATTACTAGAAAAACAAATGACAGTGGTGGTGGGAGGACAGCCACCAGCACCAGTGAGGGTGGACACCAGAGGGGAGAGAGAAGGGGTAACTGCAGCAGTGCAGGTATGGGGTAGGAGGAGGACGAGCTGGGGAGGGGGGGAGGATGCAGGTATTCTGGGCTTATTAAAGCAATTGGTCGATATGGTGGCCATGGCTGGCACGACCAACAACATAGTTTAAGGAGGGACTGGAGTACTGGCCCAGGGCCTGGTCACAGAGCCGGCTGGGCTGCATGTGATTCCTAGCACATCTTGGTGCAAAGGCCCGGTCAGTAACAGCCAGGCGGGCTAAGCCGAGCAGGGGTTACAGGGTACGAGTCACAGCGAAGGAGCCGGTGCGAGGGATGGGGATGAGGTCCTGGTTTCCGAGACAATGCCAACTGAGTACATGTGTCTCACCAGTGCACTCGATAGCCATGTGCCCCTGGCCCAGAAAGAGAGGATTTGGAAAGGAAAGTATATCAATATATTTACATTGCTGGTCAGGTATAATGGCATTAACTGTGACTGCACGGGCTGTTGAGGAAAATGCAAGCTGGCCAGCAGGGAGTCGGATAGTGTCCCATGCACAATAGCAAACTGGTGCACTGCCTTCCATATACTGGCCAGAATGATAGGCGAGAAACACCTGGAGCAATGTAGGGGCCTATTTAAGTATCAGGACTGGATCTGCGAAGCATATAGAAGATAGTGGGACAACGTGGTTAGAGTATGACTAATGATTCCCCAGGAACATTATGGGGAGCAAGGGGCTCAGCTGAGACATGAAGGACATGGACTTTTGGATACGACTGATGATCCAGGGCCAAAAGGGGGGCAGGATGGGCAATACATTGCTGCCACAAAGGCCCACGAGGAGCATTGAACCTCAGCAGCCCTTTTGGGGGGCTGGATCAGTGGATGGGATGGTAGCGGACCCCCGGCACCAACCGTCCAGAGGGGGGTTTGCAGGCTGTTCAATGAGGGCGCATGTAGATTCAACAACAGCTGCACGTACAGGCATGCATGCACTATCTGTGGTGAAGGGCACCCACAAAACCGATGTGGCAAATGGATGGGGGGGGGAGCCCAATGAGGGCACTGAGTCAGGAGCCACGGGCCAGGCACCCTTGCTGGTGATCATGGACATGCTGCAATGGAACTTGGAGGGTCATGACATGCTGAAGGTGGAATGGCTAGTTCAGGGGTTAACTCATGGTTTTGTTCCTTATAACAGCCCTCAGGGCCCACAGGTTGTGGGCAACCTGAAGTCGGCCTTAGAGAATGAGGGGATGGTCTAACAAATAACTGACAAGGAAAGGCCCTTGGGAGGATAGCGGGCCCTTTCCGATGCTGCCCCATGCCCAACTTAATAGTTTCACCATTGAGTTTGGTCCCAAGAAGGAGCCAGGTGAGTTCCGGCTCATATATCATCTGTCATACCTGGATGGGAACTTGGTCAACTATAAGTCCCTGGACCAGGCCCTATGCCTGCTGAGGGGCAATGGCAAAGGGGCATGGACTCGCCAAGACAGATGTGGAGACAGCATTTCAGCTGCTACCAATTCACCCGTCAGGTTTCCACTTACTGGGTTTCCATTTCCAGGGATGATACTACTTCAACAAATGCCTCCCAATGGGATGCTCAGTGTCATGTGCATTCTTCAAGGAATTTAGCTTGGCCATCCAATGGATGGTCCAGAAGGAAATTGGCAAGGGTAATATCATACATTACCTGGATGATTTCCTGCTTTTGGCTAGCAACGAGCAGGTCTGCAGTAGGAACTTAGCATTCCAGCGAAAGCAGAGCAACTGGGGGTCCCCTTAGCACCGAGCAAGACAGGGCCCATCTCAATGCTTGTCTGTCTTGGGTATCGTGATAGAGACAGACACAAACACAGTGGCGATGGTGACATGGCTATCGGCCAAGAAGCTGGTGGACCTAAGGAAGGCAGTGCAGTCTATCACTACCACCAGGAAGGTTACACTGAAGCAAATGCAGTCCCTAATTGGAACTTCACATGCAGTGTCATGCTGATGGGCAGGGCCTTCATACAGCATTTGGCAGATGCTACCAAGGGCATCCACAAGGGCCCCCACTTCATCAGGGTGGGCACGGCCTTCCAGCAGGACTTTGTGGTATGGCAGGAGTGTCTCACAAAATATAATGGTAGAAACATATGGAGGGGACCCCCAGTCAGCAACGGGGATTTAGAGCTTTTTAAAGATGTCAAGTGGCATTGGTTTTGGAATTTATTTCCGAGGGCATTGGTGTCAGGAGAGGTGGCCCAAGGAATGGCCTAGGTGGGAAATAAGGGACATCACATTTCTCAAAATGTTCCCGATAGTGGTGACTCTGGTGCTTTGGGATCCCCAGCTGGAAAGCAGGAGGATCGTATTCCTGTCCGACAATGCCATGGTGGTGTACATGATACACAAACAGTCAGCTAAGACCGAGCGAGTAATGGGGTTAATTAGAAAGCTGGTGGTGTTAAATGGCTAGCTGTTATGTATGCATTCAGCTCCAAGTTCATCAGGTGAAACTAACAAGATCACTGATGCTCGCTCTTGCTTCTAGCTGCATCGCTTCAGACATCTTCTCCCGGCAGCATCCCTCATGGTAACCAGCATGCCTATGGTAATGTGGAGCATAGGATTCAAAGCACTGGTAGACTGAGGGCATCCTTTGTCGGAAAGCACCTGGAAGACATATTGGAGAGCCTGGGCCAAGCTCCAAACCTTTGCTGAACGACGAGGATTCAGCCCGTTACAGGGAGTATCACTAGGGCAGTTGCTCGATCTCATTATATGGTTAAGGGGTGTAGGGACCTTGCTTAGGCATGCTAGGCTGATTCTGGCCAGAGCAGCATTTTTTCTAAAACTTGGTGGTGAAGGGACACTACTAAATAGTTAATGGTGAAGAAGGTCATGGAAGGCTGGTCTAGAGAGGCCGCCCTGCAGCTGGACGGGTATAGACCCGTCACACTAAACATGATGAGGGTGGTTATCCTGAGGGTGCCGGAGATGGCATGGGACAGGTTCGAAGAAAGCCTATTCATGGTGGCCTTGATGGTGGTGATCTTCAACGCCTTCAGGAGGCCATTCGAAGATCCAGGTCAGACAAGATGGGCCCAGCCCTCCGCTTGGCAGAGGTTACTGTCGGGGGAGGAGAGGGTCAGGTTTCTTGTAAGGGGGTCCAAAGCAGATCAGGGTCACAAGGGTAGAATGGTGTGGCTTCATGCCACCCATATTAGGGAACTGTGCCCCATAAGGGCAGTGAAGGAACACCTGTGGATGCAACTGACAAGAGAAGGGGTGCTGCTGCGACACTAGGATGGCTCCTGTCTGTCGCAGTTCCAATTCAGGGCAATGTGGCACTAGACTCTGGAAAGAGCCAGGTTTGACACGACTGGCTTGACTCTCCATTCAAGATAGATGCGGCCACCACTGCACCTGGGTTGCGTTTTGGGGATGCACAGATACAGAATATTAGCAGATGGACATCCAACAGGTTCAGGATTTATATCCAGCAATAAACCTTTCGATTTAACACACTTTCCCATTATCTCAGCAGGAATAAGGAAGAGCACTGTATGAATAGTTGGCCATTCTTACATCTTCTGGGCCAGGAGAAGAGCAGTGTGCAGCCTTTACAGCAAACAGCTTGGGTTTTCCACAGACTCCATGAACATCCAATGGCTAGGCAAGCGTGGGATGCTGTGGGACCAGCTGAGGCCCGCACTGACCCACAAGTTGGGAGCAACCCAACCCCCAGACGTCATCATGCTGGATTTGAGTGCAACGACTTAGTCCACCAAAGGCATCGACCTGATGATCAAGATCAAGAAGGGCTTGGATATGCTCTGAGCTGAGGGGGGGATATCAACTGGTCCCATATACTCCCCTGGCAGAAGTGGATCGGGGCTATTAAGCAGGAGGGGATTGAGAGAAGCAGGAAAAAATTGAACACAGAGGTGGGGAACTTCGTGAGGGCCCTGCTGGGGTGGGACAGTAGTTAAATATGAAGGCATTCTAGGGGAGGTAGCAGTTGTGTATAAGGGAGATGAGGTGCATTTGAATATTTGAATGATAGTGGGTTGGATGTATTCAATGCAGGCTTGCGGAGGGCCGTTGCTCGGTTCTCACGATGGTGGAGTCAGGCCACAGCCTTCCTAGTGGGAGGACCTCACTGACAAAAAGGGGGAGTACTACAGTATGGGGGAGGCTTGGGTACCAGATGGGGGTGACTGGATCCAGTAACGGGAGGTTAGGTACCAAGGACCGGGGTGCCTGGGCTCTGTGCCAGAGGACAATAAGAGCATTAAGTAACCTCAGGCGCCAACATGGAACGGTCGGCGGCAGGGAAGGCTTATGCCCAGGCCATGGCACAGCTCGGGGCAGAAGTTGGTGCTACTACTACTACTGAGCATTTGTATAGTGCTACAAGAAGTACGCAGTGCCGCACAGACATGTAAGAGACAGTCCCTGCTCATCAATCTAGTCAAGACAGACAACATAGTAGGTGTAGACAGGGATACATCTAGGGGGAATGGTAAGGAAACACAATGGAGACCATGTAGTCAGGATCCAAAAGCGGCAGTGAAGAGATGAGTTTTCAGCCTGGATTTGAAAAGGTCAGAGAAGGTGCCTGACGTAGACTCGGGTAGTTTGTTCCAGGTATAAGGAACAGCAAGATGAAAGGAGCGAAGTCTGGAGTTAGCAATAGAAGAGAAGGGCAGAGATGGAAGCAATTTGCCAGAAGAGCAGAGTTTTTGGGGAGGGGTATGGGGATATATAAGAGAGGAAAGGTAGTGAGGAGCTGCAGAATGAATACTCTTATAGGTCAGTAGGAGAAATTTGAACTGGATGCGAAAACGGATAGGGAGTCAATTAAGTGACTTGAGAAGAGGCTGGTGGAAGATTAGCTGTGCAGCAGAGAATTGAACAGATTGAAGGGGAGAGAGATGATTCAGAGGGAGACCAACAAGGAGTAGGTTACAGTAGTTAAGATGGGAGGTGGATAAGTGTCATAATAGTGTGTTCAGAAAGGAATGGGCGAATTTTGTTGATGTTACAGAGAAAGAAACAGCAGGTCTTAGTAGGCAGCATTATTATGGTGCCCTGTGTTGTAAGGGTTGGTGTGTGGTTACCATTTAATATATTGTAACATTTGGGCACTATTAGGTAAGCTGTGGCCTGTTATCTCCACAAATAAAGGTACTGGAAAGCATGGTGGTATGTGTTTTGTTAGGGAGGGGGTGGGAAAAGGGGTTGGGGGTGAGTCCAAAGGAAGTACAGCATGCCCCGGGTTATGAGGACCCACAGAATGCATGCACTTGTAAGTCAGTAGGAGAAGTTTGAACTGGGTGTAGAAATGGACAGGGAGCCTGGGAAGTGACTTGAAAAGGGGTTACATGAGAATAGCAACACTAGTGAAAAATAAGCCATGCGACTGAAGTTTGAATGGATTGAAGGGAGAGAGACGAGTCTGGGGGGAGACCAGCAGTGGCTGCATTAGTCTAGGACATGAATATAGAGCGGTGTCCTGATAGTGTGTTCAGAAAGGAAGGGATGAATTTTGCTGTTTTCATTTAATGAAATGATGCTTTGAGCTATTTGTTTGTGTGTAGAGAAAGATAAAGATAAAGATAAAGAAGAGTTAACGATGACTTTAAGACTGCAAGCTGAGGACACTAGGAGAATGGTGAAGGGGGGAGGTAAGTATAGGGGGGGGGGGAAGATAAGGAGCTCCATCTTGGCCACATTCAATTTCAGACGGCGTTGGGATATTCAGGCAGCAATGTTGGACAAGCAGGCTGAGATAGTCTTGGATTCCAGGAGAGATTTCAAGTGCAGAGAGGTAAATTTGAAAGTCATCAGCATAAAGATAAGGATACTGAAACCCATAGGAGGAGATCAGGACGCCAAAGAGAAAAAAAGAGGTCCCAAGACAGAGCTCTGAGGTACATAGACTGAAAGCGGGATGGCAGTAGAAGAGCCCCCAGAACATACACTAAAGGTGCAGTGGGAGAGATGATAAAAACAAGACAGAGCAGAGCCTTAAATCCAAGTTAGAGCAGGGTATCGAGGAGAAGGTGGCGACTACTGTTGTCAAAAGCAGCGGATAGGTCAAGACGGATAAGGATTGTGTAAAGGCCTTGGAGTGGAGTAGCCCCGCCTAGTGGTTAGACAAACAGCCTAGTACCCAAGAGATAAGGGTTGATGCCCACTGGCACTCCTTGTCACCTTGGGCAAGTCAGTTAACCCTCCATTGCCTAGGAAGAAAAGCCTGGCAATCTACTTCTGGTCACACTGCCAAGAAAACCCAGGGACTGCTGGGCTGCCAGAAATCAGCATTGACTCAAAGGCACACATTGCATTTTTTTTTGTTGTTGTTGTTTTTTGCAATGGCCTTGGATTTAACCAGGAAGAAGTCATTGGAAACTTTAGCAAGTGCTGTTTCTGTAGAATGTAAAGGATGAAAGCCAGATTGCAGAAGGTCCAGAATGGCTTGCGAGGAAAGAAAGTAGAGACAGTGGTAATAATAACCCCCCCCCCCCGAAAAAGAAAAAAACCCCTTGAACCTGATCTTTCATGCACTCAATTATGCCCTATACCAGGGAGATATAAAGCCACTCTGTGGTGCTACCAAGTCTTTTATTACCTGAAAAATGAGCAGTTGGCATTAGTCAAAGAGCATTTCTTCATCCATGCTGCGATACCATTTAGATCTCATGGAGCTGTTTACAGGCTGCACATTAAAAGCCAGACAATTGATTCTGAATGATACGCATTTCAATAGGCATAATATTGTGTCATGTTAGGGAGCAGGGACGCTGGCATGAGGGTAGAACCCATCAGTTTCACTTTCTGATTCTGGGTGCCACTGTTATAAATGTGGACCTTGCCCTTCATGCTGTTTTTGTTAGCCAAAGTAGAAGTAGAGTTTTTGCTGCATTTTTGTTTTAGCCCAGCAGTTTGTGAATTTATGATTTGTGAACCATGGTTTCAAATGGGACTCTTGTTAATGTAGACTGATATGGGCCATCTCTATTAAGTAAAGGATTTCAAGGTAGCAAAGTTCCACTCATAGCATTCAAAGGAATGCAGCAATATTTCATAGACACAAACTTTGAAGTTTAAATATAGCTTCTAATTTTAAATATACTTTTCTTGCCAAAAGATTTAGCCAGCTAACTTTCTGGAATTCATTAACTAAACTTCTGCTTTCAGCTGGTCAGACAAAAACGTTTTTAAAGTTAACCTCCCAAGTTTTATAAGGAGGCCATATTTATTCAGGAAATTCCTTGGACAGATTTATGATTTAGCTAGTTGGCACTGATGTTCCATGTTAAATTACTATGGGGTTATTTTAGAAGCCTTATTTGCATGTGTAAATAAAAACTTATGCATGTAAATTGCATCCACGTGTAAAATGCTATTTCCGAAATGTTTCCTTTTTACACGTGGATGTCCATATCACAATTATATTACAAGGGGATATGGCCAAGGTGGCACCATTATCTACATGTTTCCTTGATTTTCAAATAGCTGATGCATGTATAAGACTAAAATTGTCCACATCCAAATTTATACCTGCTCCCCGACATGAACAGGAAAAAGAGTGCTCCCTTTAATAGAAGGAAGGGCAAAGGCATCAAGAAGGATATCCCCAATGTTTGCTTCCCTCTCTTAATCACAATGAGGGAAACATAGAGGCCTCTGTAGTAATTGGTGGCATCTACACATCTGGATTAGCAAAATGATGAAGATTCATGCAAAAATCGGCATTTATGCATGTGATGGTTGTAAAATGCCAGCACTTACAAATGCAAGTTGCTGAGTTTCTTAGATTTTTTCCACATGTATCTCTATGAAATGACTCCTCCCACTGCACGTGAATGCTCATCCCTATGCATTTGTGTGCGTCCATCTTTGATATAAAGAGCACGTCCATGGTGAAGGGTGGAGTTATGTCGATTTTGCATCAGACTTACAGTACATGTGCCCATCCTCTTGTCTAAACTGGCATAGATTTGCAAATGGATGTCACTGCAGCCACATAAACGGCCCTTTTAAAATGTGCCTTTAAGTTGAGACGGTGGCTCTAGCTTCACAGATAGCTGCCCTAAATCTAGCTGGTTAAACTTGGGATAGTTTTCATCTTAAAACCCAGCTGGTGAGTTTCAGCTAATATTCTCTTAAAAAGGCTACAATTAACCAGTTATGATATTTACTCTACGGCCCTTTGAAAATTCACCCTAGATTTTAAGACTACACAATATACATCCCAAAATGATATTCAATACTCTGCAAATGTTGGATTCCGTTAAATATATTTTTATTTATTTATTTATTTTTTATACCGCACTCTTTAGAATCTGTGTGGTTTACATGTATACTAACAGGTACTTTTTATTCCCTTGTCCCCAAAGGGCTCACAAACTAAGTGTACCCGAGGCAATGGAGGGTTAAGTGGCTTGCCCAAGGCCACAAGGAGTAGCCAGGGACTAGAGACCCCAGTCCCTCCGGCCTGAGGTTGCCTGTCCCCATGTGGGAATTGAACTTCCGGCCTGAGGTAACCTGTCCCAACCACTGAGCCACTCCTCCCTCTTTAGAGGGTGATTTTAGAACAGACGACCAATTTAAATTGGGGACGTCCAGGGTGGAATGTGCAGAGAAAAGCCAACGACGTCTGTGTCTACAGCTGATTTCAGGAACATAGTCATCCCTGATCTGGACGTGCACACGGACGGCCACAGAAACATCCCCATTAGGGATGCTTGGGTCAGGGACGTCCATCTCAACTAAGCTAGCATAAGGGGACATCCAGCAGCATAGCAGGGTGAAAACATGAGCCCTCATTCCCCATCAGTGTTTGACATATTGTAAAGGGGTGGGGGGGTATTAATGGAACGCCTTCTCAACACCTTCCAGATGCTTGCCTGACAAAATAAGCACTTTTCAGATATCTGTTCATGACTAGAGCAGGTTTAACCTTAGACATGATTTGTCACATCCAAAGTGTTTCTGAAATCAGGTGGGGATGTCCTGGTTCTTAGGAATGCCCTGGCTTCCACGCCCCCACTCAGATTTTGACATCCTTGTGTGGGGACCTCCACAGAGCCAGCTTCTAAAATATTCAACTCATGAAAATTGCTTCTTAAAATAATGCCCGTATTTTTCTTTAAGCAAAATAACTTTTCTTTAAAACTCATTAGAGGCTCCTTTCAAACTTTTTATCTAGCTGACATGCCGCCATGTTTCATAACTTTCTAATTGAGAAAGCTTGAATTAGTCAGTTTATTTATTTAGCTAGATTTCAATACCGCAAATCTGATAGTCTAAGCGGTTTACCTAGAACAAAATGCCTACACAAAAATTGTATATAACAAAGTTAACAGTGGTAGTACAGGAAACTGTAAACGTTGGAACAAACGTAAGATAACAATGTAATTAAATAAGATAAGGATTATTTACAATGTTAGGAATAATGTGGTAGACAAGAGACTTTGAGGGGAGTTCTTGTTTGGGATATTTACAGTCAGAGGTACTGTATATAGGTAGTTGTGGGAGGTTACAGTTTAGGGGAGGGTGGTTATGTCTCATCATTTGGAAAGTGTTCCAGGTATAGGTGAGTTTTTTAAATTTCTTTTTGAAGTCCAGTAAGTCGTTAATGGCTTGGAGGCTGTCTGGGAGTGAGTTCCATATTACTGGTGCAAACAGGGAGAATGTTCTTTTTAGAAGCTGTGGAAATGGCTTTGGTGTTCATTGTTGGGCTGTGAAGGGTGCTGAGAGAACTTGTTCTTCTGCTTCTGTTGTCGGGCATCTTTTGAACTAGTGATTGAATGTAGGTGGCGGACAGGCCATAGAGGATTTTGAAAGTTGTGAGAATGGATTTATATCTGATTCGTGCAATCATGGGTAACCAGTGTAGTTATTTGAGAATTGGTGTGATATGTTCTGATCTTGAGGCATTGCAGAGAAGGAGTTCTGCAGTGTTCATGGTGAGTTGGAGTGGTTGAATGGAGTATTTTGGCAAGCCCTGAAGAATGAGATTACAGTAATCAAGGTGAGGAAAGATGAGGGCTTGTAAGACAGTGCGGAAGTCGTGTGGTTCCAAGAGTGGTTTGAGGTGCTGTATACTTTTGAGTTTGTAATAAATGGTTCTTGTGATCTGTCTTATGTGGGAGGATAGGATGAGATGTTGGTCTACAGTGATTCCTAGGTAGTGTACTACTTTTTTAATTTGCAGTTGGGTTCCATCAATGAATATGTAAGGTGGAGGAGTAAAGGTAGTGTCCTTGGTGATGTAAAGGACTTTAGGTTTTTTGTAGTTTATAGACATGTTGTGTTCTGTAAGCCAGAGTACAATGGAGCTAAAGCATTTCTTTAGTTGGAGGATAGATGGGTTAGTGGTGTCGAAAGGAGTATAAAGCATGACATTGTCAGCATATATATGGTAGAGAATATTGTGTGCCGTATGATTGAGCAAAGTGGTTGGAGGAAGATATTGAATAATAGAGGATAAGGCGGAGCCTTGTGGGACTCCTTGCTGTTGTAAGTATGGAGTAGATTTTTTTGAACCCATTTTGACATGTAGTTGTTGATTGGTGAGGTAGGATTTGAACCAATTTAGTGTGGTGCCTCTTAGGCCTAGAGATTGGAGGCGCTGGATGAGTAAGCTGTGAGGAACAGAGTCGAAGGCCGCCTTGATGTCGAGGAAGATTAGGACAAAGCCTTTTTTAGGTTTGTCTAGGCCTTTTATGAGGTTGTCAGTTACAGCTTGCTAGAAGGGATTCAACTCTATGATGGGGTCGAAAACCATATTGTTGAGGGTCAAGTGGGAAGTGGCTATCAATATGGTCCTGGAGCTATAATTGTGTGATCTTTTCTATAACCTTTGCGAGGAAGGGCAGGCTGGCAGTGGGTTGTTTATTAGCTAAGCTGTTCTGGTTTGGATTTAGTGCCTTTTCTAATTGGGTGAATGGATGCCATTTTTAATTCATGAGGCATGTTGGAGTGAAAGGTTAGTGAGTTTAAGTATTGTGGGTAATAGATCTCTTTTAGCAGCCTTGATCCAGTTGACTGGGCATGGGTCCAGAGGGGAGGTGGTGGTGGTAATTCCTGAAATGATATTTTCCAAGTATCCGAGATGACTGAGAAGAAGTTCCAAGTAACTTGGAAGTTTGATTAGGTGAGCTCCGGGCTGGGAATTGTAGGGAGCGCTTGGTGTCCTTGGGCGCTTGTTAGTGTATGAAAGTAGTCTGCTAGGATTTGTGGGGTAAGGTTTGATCTTTCTTTCTGTTGGAGAGGGTCATTTATTAGAGCTTTTACTAGGTTAAAGAGTTTGGCTGGTTAGTTTAGGCTTTGGTGAGGTCAAAATGTACACATTTTCAGTGGTATTTTAGGAAAGCCTCTGCCAAACATGGAAGCTTTACTGAAATATGTATAAAGGCATGCAGGAAGGAATGTGTATTTTACAAGTCTCTATGTGGGGAAAATCAACAGAGGCGACTTAGCAGCTTACATGAGTAAGTTAATATTTAGCAGCATACATGAGTAAGTTGGTATTTTGTAAACCTATACATATAAATTTATTTATTTATATTTATTTCTTATATACCGTGCTTTTAATCAGTGCGGTTTACAAATGAACAATTCAAACACAATGATACAGTCAGCATTGGTTTTTTACAATGAACAGGGTACAAAAAAAACTTGGCGGTAAACAGGGTTAACTATATACAAAAAACGTGGTGGAAAGTAGGATTAACTATGTACATGGCATACATGGTAGTGGGAAAGTAGGATTAACTATGTACCATACACTACATGGTAGTGGTAAATAGATATAATTATAGTACAGTATAAATACGGTATGGGTAAAGTATGCAAGTATGAACCATCATGATTAGCCATTTTCCACCGGGGTCAAGTGGGCAAGATCAACATGTGGGCTATGTTCAATCGGAGTTGCTTCAGGGTAGTATATTAGGAACAAGTGATGTTTTAAGACCTTTTTGAATGTCGTGAGACTAGTGATGGCTCTAATTTCGGGTGGAAGGGCATTCCAAGCTCTGGGCGCAAACAGTGAGAAGGCTCTAGAGGCTGTTGATTTAGAGCATTTCGTAAGGAGTTTCGGAAGGTCAATGGAGTTCAATGCAGCAGATCTCCTGGATCTATTTGTTGGAGTGACATGTATCATATTGCTGATAGGTGATAGGGATGGGCTCTTTGCAGCTTTAAAAATCATGACCAGGGTTTTATATAAGGTTCTGGCCTGGAGGGGTAGCCAGTGTAAACTCTTCAGTATTGGAGTTATGTGCTCTGAGCGTGGAGCACCTACGAGAATTCTCGCGGCTGCATTCATGGCCAGACGGAGGGGATTTAGAGTAGATTGTGGGAGACCGTGTAGTATGATATTGGCAAAATCCAGGTGTGGTAGTACCAGGGCTTGGAAGATAGTGCGGAAATCGGAGTAGTCAAGAAGAGGTCGGAGATTACGTAGGGATCGAATCTTTTGGTAAATTGAGTTTGTTGCTTTCTTGATGTGTGCTGACATATCAAGCCACTGATCTAATTTAATCCCTAAGTATCGGATTGTGGGTTGTGCCTTCAGCTCAATGTTTCTCATATAAGTGTTATCATCTAACCACAGAAGTTGCTATCTTTTATTTTAATTTAATTTGTAGGTGAAATGTTTTATGGACTCTTCCTCCAGGAACTTGTCCAAACCTTTTTTTTCAAACCCAACTACACTAACAGCTTCTGCTGCATCTTCTAGCAATGAATGAAAAATAAAACAACATTATTTAACTTGGAAGGGAAAAAGGCATAGGGCCCGATTATATAAAGAGATTAATGTGATTAGCAGACCTGCTAACCATATTAATCTCCTAGACTGGGATATTCCGTGTCTGCTGACATGGAATATCCATTGGTGCTGCTACTGCATGCCCCGATGCTAAGCAATTAGCATTAGGATGGTCTGGGGATGGCACCCAGGTATCACAACATGGCAAAAGTCAGGCGCCATAAAGGCTGGCCTAACTTTAGCTGCTGAAGCTAACTGCAAGGAGGCGTTTTTTGGGATTTCGTTGCCGGGAACAGAGCAGTCTGACAGCATTTGATACAGAGCCTGGAGGCTCGAAACGCGCGCGTCATGCTACATGATGATCATTTGAGCAACGGAACGGTCGTACAACTAATGGGACACTTCAGTTAAGTAAAAGATTTCAAGATTTCAAGTTAGAATAACACGGTTTTGGTCAATACAGGACCACAAAAAGAAATCTTACCCCTCCCACGGTTTAGCTCCGACAAAAATTTTTTAAGAGTTTGAGGGGTGCTATTACAGTGAATCTTGGTTTTTCTAGAAGCTAACTGCACAGCAGCTCAATATCACCGTTGCCTGGTTAGTTTCCTGGCATTAGTCGCTGTCGCTGAATATTGGACCTCTAATTCTTAATCTCTACAATATATGGGCCAGAAGGGAGGGGGACATTATTTTTAATCACTATATTCAACTGTAGGAAAATAGATCCAAGTCTAGTCTAATTATATTCTTGAAAAGAGTAAAAAAATCTTAATAGGAATTAGCATCGGCTGTGTGGTTTTGATTTAGTGTAAGAAGTATAGTTAACAATAAAGAGGAGAAATTTATGAATAAAGATAAGGCTTCACCGCATTTCTTAGAATGACTAACTAAATATTATAGCCATGGACAATTTCAGAAACTGCTTTCTTAAAACATTAGTATCTTGAATAGGAGGGAACTAAAGAATAGAAACATAATAGCAAGGCTTTACAAATATTTGAGTCTATATTCAAACTCTGGTCGGTGTTTTTTAAGCCCTGGCAGAATCATTTAAAATTGAAACTGAATATTCAGCACTGGAATCTGGATATCATCTGGTACCGAACGTCCAGTTTCAGTGCTGACCCCTGTTGCTGTCTTTATAGCAGCGATATTCGGCCGTTGTCCATATGGCAAAACCACATAAATTTAGGACAGCCATTTTTGTGACCAAACTTCATGCAGCCACATATCCCCAATACCTTTCCTTGCTTTTTACCTATATTTGTATACCTTGTCTTGGAACCACTTTGATTGAAGGATAAGGTGGTATATAAAACTGGTTAAATAAATAAATAAGTAAAATATCCGGTTAGCAGATTGAAAATTTCCGCTAACCGAATATGTTACTCCAATGTTGCACTTTTTAGTGATATTTTATTTCTGTATTGTATTTTAAATGAATAATCACTCTAAAACAATATGCTTTCGTCATTTTGACAAAGCATGCCAAATTTTACGTAATTCAGATCTTCTTGACAGGGAATTTTGAATTTTGTTTGCAGAATTCCAGCAGGAGTAATAAGTGTTGGAACCCTCCTCACCCTGTCCATGGAGCACCCTGGCACTATCTAGACGGTGCTGCACTGGTTAGAGGGGGTATTCAATGGCGTTCTTCAGTTAGTACTTCTGGATATCCCTCTCAGTGGGGGTTAATCAAGTTAGCAGATCCTGCTAACCAGATAAACCCTGTTGATTGTTGAGTCCTTTTTTCGCCGGTATATATACAGTAGTAAATAGAAACATAATAAATGATGGCAGATAAAGACTAGCATGGCCCATCTAGAGTGCTCAGTAAGGTGGCTAGGGTGTAATTGCTGTAGTAAGGGAAATTACAACATTGAGGTCAGTATGTGTAAGATTCCCACTGTATTTTATAAAGGCTTTGCATTTGACAGATCCTTTTGTAAAATACATTTAAGAGATATGCAGGAGTGCATGTCAGTTTCTCGCCATATCCCGCAGGAGCAACTGTTTTTAGAAAAGCTCCACATGGACGAAAGAAAATCTTCATAAGAACATAAGATATGTCATACTGGGTCAGACCAAGGTCCATCAAGCCCAGTATCCTGTTTCCAACAGTGGCCAATCTAGGTCATACGTACCTAGCAGTTTCCCCAAAAGACACAGGTTCCACAATGCTTGTACTGGGTCAAGCATTGATATCCTGGGTCACTCCTTAATAATGGTTTATGGACCTTTTCTCAAGGAACTTGTCCAAACCTTTTTTAACCCCAGCTACACTAACAGCCTTTACTACATCCTCTGGTAATAAATTCCAGAGTTTGATTACACGTTGAGTGAAAAAATATTTTCTTTTATTAGTCTTGAATAGTTTGCCCTGTAGCTTCATTGCATGTCCCCTAGTCTTTCTATATTCTGATAGTGTAAACAATTGATCTACGTTTACCCATTCCACTCCGTTCATTAATTTATAGACTTCTATCAAATCTCCCCTCAGCTGTCTCTTTTCCAGGTTAAAGAGCCCTAACCTTTTTAGCCTTTCTTCATGTATCCTTCCATCCCCTTTACCATTTTGGTGGCTATTCTCTGAACCTTTTCTAATAACGCTATATCCTTTTTAAGATACGGCGACCAGAATTGCGCACAATATTCAAGGTGTGGTCTCACCATGGAATGATATAGAGGCATTATAATATCCTTTGTTTTATTTTCCATTCCTTTCCTTATCATACCTAGCATTCTATTTGTTCTCTTGGCTACCGCTGCACACTGGGCCGAGGGTTTTAACATGTTATCCACAATGACGCCTAAATCTTTTTCCTGGGTGGTGGTTCCTAATATGGAACCTTGCCTTGTGTAACCATAGTTTGGGTTGTTCCGTGGGTGCATAACTTTGCACTTGTCCACATTAAATTTCATCTGCCATTTTGATGCCCAGTCTTCCAATTTATCAATATCCTCTTGCAAGTTTCCACAATCCTCTTGGGTTTTAACAACTTTAAATAGTTTTGTGTCATCTGCAAATTTGATAACCTCGCTCGTTATCCCTTTCCCAGGTCATTTATGAATATGTCAAAAAGCAGCGGACCCAGCACAGATCCCTGGGGTACACCACTATTCACCTTTCTCCATTGAGAAAATTAGCCATTTAGCCCTACCCTCTGCTTTCTATCTTTTAACCAGTTCCTGATCCACAATAGCACACTGCCTCCTATCACATGACTCTTTAGTTTTGCCAAAAGTCTTTGATGAGGGACCTTGTCAAAGGCTTTCTGAATGTCCAAATACACTACATCAACCGACTCACCTTTGTCTACCTGTTTATTCACACCTTCAAAAAAACATAACAGATTAGTAAGACAAGATCTTCCTTGTCTAAAGCCATGTTGGCTGTCTCCTATTAAGCCATGACTATCTACATGTTCAGCAATTTTGTTCTTTATGATGGTTTCTGCTATTTTTCCCGATACTGACATCAGGCTCACCGGTCTGTAGTTTCCCAGATCACCCCTGGAACCCTTTTTAAAAATTGGCATTACGTTTGTTTAACAAGTGTATTTCCCTTGTTAAATTTATTTTATTTATTTAGCTGTATTTATATTCCGCTTTTCACCGGGTCAAAGCAGTCAATTGGGGGATACATTTAACACGAGGGGATATGACACACATACGTTAATACTTATAGGGAACATGGGCAATGGAGGGTTAAGTGGCTTGCCCAAGACCACAAGGAGTGCCTACAGGACTAGAAATCCCAGTCCCTCCGGCTTGAGATTGCTGTCCCCAAGTGGGACTTGAACCCCCGGCCCTCCGGCCTGAAGTACCTTGGAATGAGGAATATATGTCAATATCTCAGGTCTAGCAACCAAAACACAAAACGTAGGTAGAATACAAACTTTTATTAGTCCTTATATGATTAAAAAAGGGGGGCCAAACCCAACACAGGCCGTGTTTCGTGGGTACTTCGTCAGGGGTGAGGCACACCATAAACTACAAAACAAAAACATCCATAAATTTAATGATAAGAACAAGTTAAAAACAATATAACGTACCAGTAATCATAAATACACAATTGATAAATACCAATTATAAAACAATAAATAGATAAAAAAGAGTAAAAAAGAGTGAACATGAATAATCATAACCAAAATGCATGACAAAATAATGTATTACACCACATAAAAAGTCATATTATGTTACTGAATAAATAAATAAATAACTAATAAAACCAATCATCATAAATAATCATAATAACAGTACATGTGAATAAAAAGTAATAAATAACAATATCATAAGAAACAAGCAAAACCATAGACACCAATTACAGTTATAAAAACAATAAAAGCATCGAGGAAACATGTGCATAACCATTATAACATTGACACCATGAAATCTTAAAAAAGGAGAAATCCAAAGGGGATGTGAACCATACCACTCAACTAAGGGAGTCAAAAATCCATGTGGCCTAATAACAGAGAAACAGGAGCGAGGAGATCAGAGAGGAAGACATAAAAAAGAGGCAAGTTAATGTTTTAATGTTTTGTATTCTGCCTACGTTTTGTGTTTTGATTGCTACGGTTATCTACGTGGCAGTTGCTGCCTTCTTCCTGGTGAATATCTCAGGTCTATCCATATCACTCCCTCGTCACACCTGAACCATGCCTCCTTGCAATCCCTGCGTGATATTGATCACTTTATGTAAACAGTGACTTTTTTAAATCACACGTTTAAAAGTTGCCTTTTATATGCGGGAATGCTTTTAAAATACGAGTCTTTGTGTGTAAAGTGCAGAATCTGATACATCCTGTTTAATTAAAATATCTAGGTATGGAATTTCATGTGCATTATGATTCTTTGTTGTCCTTATCAATGTCATCGTCATCCTCATTGTAAACTTCCTTTTTCGGCCCCAGCTTTACGATATTCTGCTCATTCCAACTAGTACTTGGGCCAAGATTTAGTTAAGTACAAGGATGCATCATTGAAGAGGTGCTGAGTTAATGGTTATACAATAGATGATATTAAGGCATCCTACTCTTTTCCTGAAATCTCTTAAATTGAGCCAATAAAAGGCATCTCAACTTGCCAAGAACCCACCAGTGCAATTATCAGAAGCTTATGCTATGGGACTGTAGAAGAAAGTAAAGTGTTAAAAGCAAAATAAAAAAAAGAAACAACTCTGCTATCGCATGATTAATATTCCACCCCCTTCTCCTCCTACTCTACAGATTTTCTGATGCTGAACAGAAAAGACCACAGACTTCCTGCCATCAGATTGTTTCTAGGTTAATGTTTATGAGATGGATAGTGCAAGTTTGATGTGATTGAGCTGGCACAAGGAATAAAAGGGGCATCGCCTGCTGACACGTTCTATTGGTGTTAAGAGTCAAAATAAGCTGGCTTTTCTGTTTGATTTATATAGTCAGCATGTAACCAGCTGGCTCTTGGCATCTCTTGAAATAAAAAGAAAGACTAGTGGATTGAAAGCGTGCATATGGTGTTATTGGTCTGCTTCTCCCAGCTAAAATTCCCAATTTAGTTAAGAAAAAATGGCATGGCAGCATGAAAGTTGTTTGTCTTTCAGATTAGTAAGTGTATGTTGAAGATATAGAAAAGCAGAGAAATATGAACATAGAAAATGACAACAGATACAGACATACAGCCTATTGTTCTGCCCATCAACACTAACTACTAGCCCTGCAATCCCCTCCTCTCCTTCAGAGGTAAATATAGTCAGCATGTAGCTAGCTGACTCTTGACTTTCTATTTCTCACATGTTTTCTTGAATTCAGCTACCATCCTCATCTTTGCCACCTCCACTGGGAGGCGGTTCCACACATATTTATTATTTATTTATTATTAGAGTCTCTTTTATACCGCGCTATTCAGCATCAGTGCGGTTTACAATGAACAATAAAATACACATATCCACATATCCATATATATCCACATATCCATATATATCCACATATCCACTATCCTTCCATTAAGAAATATTTCCTTGGATTACTTCTCTGTCTATCACCTTTTACTTGCATCTTATGAACCCTCATTCCAGAACTTTCTTTCAATTAAAAGCTGCTGGCCTTCTCTGCATGTATACCATGCTGGAATTTAAATGTCTCTATCTTAGCTCCCTCGCTTGCCATTCTACAAAAGTATACATATTTAGAACTTTAAGCTTAGAAACATAGAAACATAGAAATATGATGACAGAAAAAGACCACATGGCCTATCTAGTCTGTCCTTCCATATCAACAACTACAACAGTCCCCTTTTTACTTTTAGAGATCCTCTGTGTTTGTCCCATGCTTTTTTGAATTCAGTTACTGTCCTCATCTCTGCCACCTCCAATGGGAGACTATTCCACGGATCCACCACTCTTTCCGTAAAGAAAGATTCAGGAGTGATATGCAGAAATATATCTCCCTTCACCCTCATCCCATGTTCCCTCATAGCAGAACTTGCTTTCAATTGAAAGAGGCTCTCCCCCTGAACATTTATGCCACGGAGGTATTTAAACATCTCAATCATATCACCTCTACCCCGCCTTTCCTCTAAGATGTACATATTAATATCCCTAAGTCTGTCCTCATTTGCTTTATAATGAAGACCACTAACCATTTTAGTAGCCACCCTCTGTACCGACTCCATCCTGTTCACATCCTTTTGAAGATGCGGTCTACAGAATTACACACAATATTCCAAATGAGGTCGCACCAAAGACTTATACAGAGGCACTATCACCTCCTTTTTTCTGCTAGCCATTCCTCTCCATATGCAACCAAGCATTCTTCTAGCTTTTGCCGTCGCCTTTTCTACCTGTTTAGCTACTTAAAGATCATCAGACACAACCACGCCTAGATCCCGCTCTTCTTTAGTGGACAAAAGTACTTCATCCCCTATACTATATTGCTCCCTTGGATTGCTGCAGCCCAAATGCATGACCTTACATTTTTTAACATTAAATCCCAGCTGCCAAATTCTAGACCATTCTTCAAGCTTAGCTAGATCCCTCCTCATGTTATCTACACCTTCCTGGGTGTCTACTCTATTGCAGATTTTGGTATCATCCGCAAAGCTTGTCCGCATATCCTTTATGATAAAGATTACTGACCATTGTAGTGTCCACCCTCTGGACCGACTATTCTGTTTCATATCTTTTTTGTAGCTGTGGTCTCCAGAATTACATACAGTATGACAATTTAGGTCTCAGACTTGTACAAAGGCATCTCCTTTTTTCTTACTGGAATTATCGATACATCGGAAAGATGTATTACAACTATTAGATAAACTGAAGAGTAGCAAATCACCTGGGCCAGATGGTATACATCCAAGGGTGTTGAAAGAACTGAAATATGAGATTGCAGACCTGCTATTAGTAATTTGTGAACTATCATTAAAATCATCTCTAATACCTGAAGATTGGAAAATCGCCAATGTAACACCAATTTTTAAAAAGGGTTCCAGGGGTGATCTGGAAAACTACAGACCGGTGAGCCTCACGTCAGTACCTGGAAAAATGGTAGAAACCATCATAAAGAATAAAATTATTCAGCATGTAGATAGTCATGGCTTAATGGGAGACAGCCAACATGGCTTTAGACAAGGAAGATCTTGTCTTACTAATCTGTTTGTTTTTTTGAAAGTGTGAATAAACAGGTTGACAAAGGTGAGTTGGTTGATATAGTGTATCTGGACTTTCAGAAAGCCTTTGACAAGGTCCCTCATCAGAGACTTTTGGCAAAACTGAAGGGTCATGGGATAGGAGGCAGTGTACTACTGTGGATCAGGAACTGGTTAAAAGATAGAAAGCAGAGGGTAGGGCTAAATGGCCAATTTTCCAATGGAGAAAGGTGAATAGTGGTGTACCCAGGGGTCTGTGCTGGGTCCACTGCTTTTTGACATATTCATAAATGACCTGGAAAGTGGAATAACTAGTGAGGTTATCAAATTTTCAGATATGACAAAACTATTTAAAGTTGTTAAAACCCAAGAGGATTGTGGAAAATTGCAAGAGGATCTTGATAAATTGGAAGACTGGGCATCAAAATGGCAGATGAAATTTAATGTGGACAAGTGCAAAGTTATGCACCTAGAGAAGAACAACCCAAACTATGGTTACATAATGCAAGGTTCCACATTAGGAACCACCACCCAGGAAAAAGATTTAGGCGTCATTGTGGATAAGATGTTAAAACCCTCGGCCCATTGTGCAGTGGCAGCCAAGAGAGCAAATAGAATGCTAGGTATCATAAGAAATGAATGGAAAATAAAACAAAAGATATTATAATGCCTCTATATCGTTCCATGGTGAGACCGCACCTTGAATATTGTGTGCAATTCTGGTCGCCGTATCGTAAAAGGTTACAGCGTTATTAGAAAAGGTTCATTTTGGTGGCTCTTTTCTGCATCAGACCCTTATCTCTTGCATCAGATCTTGTGTTCCACTAAGAACTAGGTCCAAAATGGCTTCCCCGCTTGTCAGTTCATGAACCAGCTGCTCCAAGAAGCGGTCATTTATTTCATCTAGAAACTTTATCTCCCTAGCATGTCCTGCTGTGACACTGACCCAGTTGATACCGGGATAATTGAAATCACCCATTACTCTGCTGTAACTTTTGTTAGCTTCCCTGATTTCTTTGAGCATTTCATCATACATTTGTTCAGTCTGGTCAAGCGGTCGATAGAATACCCCCACTGCTATCGTCTTCCCTTTACCCTTTTTACATGGAATTTCAATCCATAGATATTCTACAGAGTATTTTGTTTCCTGCACAACTTTAATCGTTTGTGACTCAATGCCCTCTCTGACACAGAATGCAACCCCTCCACCAATTTGATCTGCTCTATCATCATGGTATAGTTTGTACCCAGGTTTCAGTGTCCCACTGGTTGTCTTCCTTTGACTATGTCTCTGCGATACCAATCATATTTAACCCCTCATTTAGTGCTATATATTCTAATTCTCCCATCTTATTTTTTAGACTTCTAGCATTTGTATAGAAGCATTTTAGAGCCTGTATTTTATTCATATTAATCTTTTTATAGGTAGGTGTTTGTCCTTTGTTTTTTTGAATTCAGATAGTGTCCTCATCTCTACCACCACTACTGGGAGACTCCCCTTTCACACTCATCCTATGTCCCCCTTGTAGAGCCTGCTTTCAATCAAAAGGAGCTTTCCTCCTCCTGTGCTTTTATGCCACAGAGGTATTTAAACATCTCAATCATAACATCTCTATCCAGCTTTTCCTCTAAGGTATACATATTAAGATCCTTAAGTCTGTCTGCATATGCTTTATAATGAAGACCACTAACCATTTTAGTAGTCACCCTCTGTACCGACTCCAACCTGTTTTATATCCTTTTGAAGGTGCGGTCTCCAGAACTGCACACATTACTCCAAATGAGGTCGCACCAAAGACTTATAAAGATGCACTATCACCTCCTTTCTTCTGCTGGCCATTCCTCTCCCTATGCACCCAAGCATCCTTCTAGCTTTCACTGTCACCTTTTCTACCTGTTTAGCTACTTTAAGATCATCAGACACAATCGCACCTAGGTCCCGCTCTTCTTTTGTGGACATAAGAACTTTAGCCCGTATATTATATCACGCCCTTGGATTGCTACAGCCCAAATGCATGATCTTGCATTTTTAACAGTCAGTCTCAGCTGCCAAATTCTAGACCATTCTTCAAGCTTAGTTAGATCCCTCATCATGTTATCTACACCTTCCTAGGTGTTTCCGCAAAGAGGAAATCCTTACCAGATAACCCTTCTGCAATATCACTATCAAAGATGTTAAAAAGGATCTGACCAAGGACAGATCCCTGGGGCACACTACTGGTAACCTCCTCCTCCTCAGAGTGAGCTCCATTTACCTGTACCCTTTGTCGCCTCCCACTCGACCAATTTCTAACCCAAGCAGTAACTTTAGGGTCTATCCCTAGGATGCTTAACTTGTTTATAAGTCGCCTGGGTGGAACGGTGTCAAAGGCTTTACTGAAATCTAAATAAACCACATCTAGGGCTCTCCCTCAGTCCAGCTCCCTGGTCACCCAGTCAAAGAAATCAATCAGATTTGTCTGACAAGACCTACCACTGGTAAATCCATGCTGCTTCTGATCCGGTAATCCGTTGGATTCAAGAAACCTCAATATTTTGTCCTTTACCAGTGCTTCCAATAATTTAGTCACCGCCGAGGTTAAACTAACCAGCCTGTGGTTTTCAAGCACATCCTTACTTCTGCTTTTGTGTTAAAGGACCACATGTGCCTCTCACCAGTCCTCTGGCACCACTCCCAACTCCAACAAGACATTGAAAAGGTCAATTAGTGGAACTGCTAGGATACACCTGAGAATTCTATCTGGTCCCATCGCTTTTTCTACTTTCAGTTTAGCTACTTCATCACAAACACAGTCTTCTGAAAATTGTTCAAGATGTCCTTTGCTTCTGTTCCTATTTGTGGTTTTTTTTCTGAGGTCCTGGTCCTGGTTCTTCATCTGTGAACACCGAACAGAAATATTTGTTAAGCAATTCCACTTTTTCCTCATCAGCTTCTACATATTCCTCCCCTTCACCCTGAATACCACTGACAATACCACTTTTGCCCTTCCTCTTCTCACTAACATATCTAAAAAATGTCTTATATCCCCTCCCCTCCCCCCATTTTATTGCATTGGCTATTTCCTTTTTTGAATCTCTGCTTTCCTGACTACTTTGCTAGCATTTCTAAGTTTTTCCAAATATAGATGCCTGTCTTCCTCTCTCTGTGATCTCTTGTAATTCATGAAGGCTCCCCTCTTTTTCTTCACCTTTTCAGCTACATCTTTCAAAAAACATAGCGGTCTCCTTTTCCTTTTACCTTTATTTACTGTTTTAACAAAAAGGTTGGTTGCCATTAAAATATCCCCTTTCAGTTTTGCCCACTGTTTTTTCTACATCCCCCAGCTATTCCCATCCTGCTAACAACTCCTTGAGGTATTGGCCCATCTTGGCAAAGTTAGTTTTTCCTAAAGTCTAAGACCCTCTCTTTTGAATGGATTTTAGCAGCCCTAGTCCTAATACTGAACCATACCATTTGGTGATTATTTTGACAGGAAGAAGCGTTTGCCGTTTGATCACTCCTGTGAAGGTTTGGAGAATAGTAGTGATGGGATGGTGGGACAGAGGGTTGAATGGAGCGACTTTTTTTAGACAGGCACCATTTCCAACGGTGACATGGCAGAGGTCGCAATAAGCAATAAACCAGCGAGGATGACTGGATTCCATGAGGCCCAGTAACACTCTCACAATCCCAGAGGAGTCTGGAGTCATAAACCTGTCACCTATGATATTATCCTCTGCCCAGGCTACTGTATTGGATAAGGGGCTTAGTATTATTCTCACTGTTCCTTATGATTCGTTTAAGAGCCATGCTGCTAATAAGGAAACTACAACTTGGACTATTTTTTTGCAGATAAGCGTAGTGTTCCTGAGCAAGCTGTTTTTTATAATAAGTCTAAGTGGACTCCACCTGGAACTTTTAGATCCAACTATGGCTCCATTTCAGTTGTTAAAGGACCCTTCTATATATGACAATACATCTCACCTGTCTCATTTTTGAAATTTGACAAGAGTGGTAGGCTTTATACTAACTTTGGAGTAAGCCCGATTGTTATATTTAAACGTGCTAATAAAGGGGGCAATATCATGTTACAATCCAAAGATCAATACCATCAAGAAGTGATATGACAGATTTCCTATACACCTTACTACCAGAAATTGGATTTTAATCCTGTAAGAGATTTGGCAGAGTGGATTAAAGAAGTGGTGTTATCTGCTAAACTGAATGAGATGCTTTTGGAAAAGTTCATAAAAATCTTCATTACCCACCTAGTCATCCGACTGAATCATTGAGAGGTATTATATTGAAACCTATTCCTCAACCCGCTGGCAGTGAAGGTGACTTCTTATATACAGGATACATTTTGTTTCCTTTGATGATTGAGAATATCTGTGCCTATGGATTCAGTGATCCTTGTGACGATGGATGTCAATTCATTATACGCAGTCATTCCTCAATCGATGGCTCTTAATGTTGCCTCATCTGCACTTCAGACTTCTCAAACTCAACATTTGGATATCGACATAGTTTCTATTGGAATTATTGCATTTAGTACTTACTCACAGTTATTTTTAGCATGAAGGTGACTTCTATTTACAACACCATGGGATAGCAATGGAGGTCTCTGTGTATTGTAACACCGAAAATATGCCCTGTAGCTTTAAGACACAAAAAGCTGAAGAGTACGGCACAGACTCTGACAGAAAGGGAGAGAAAAAGCTTCCTAGTTGCTATAGGCAACCAGAGCAGGCTGAGGCACGAGACCTGAAGGCACGCCCAGCCAACAGACACTCCCCAAACACTGAGGGAAACACTCTGCACATGTGCAGGAAAACGCCCATAACTCTGCATAAGAAAGCAGGCAGGCAAACAGAGTTAGTTCGAGTGCAGGAGCAGGAACAGGCCAGAGCTTGGGAGCAGGCCAGAAAGGAGAATCCTTATTATGCTCGAGTCCAGGAGAGAGAGAATCCAGGAAGAGAGGCTGAATGTGATTCCTGTATGATCTCTGACGAAGGTTTTGATGACACAGAAGCTGCAAGCGTTTGTGAAACCTGGCAGGTCAGAGAGAACCTAAAACCCTTCAACAAAAGGTCAGAGTATTGTCAGCCTAACCCTGTGTATTCTGAGGCCTGGAATAAGAAGCCAAGAAGGGCTGGGAGACATAACAGGCAGTTATTCTCCAACAGTGAGTTTAACCATAGAAAACCCTTTGCTAATGAAAGCCAGAAACTTTTAAGGTATTCACATCCTTATAATAGAGATAGTGAACTGCTTCAGGATATTTGTATGAGAGCAGAGCCTGAATGTTTGTATGAGAAGCCTGGCAGCAAACTGACAAGAGCAAGGTGTAACAGAAAAGCTGAAAAGCATTTTTATCAAGGCTCAGATAATTATCTCCCTAACCAAGAAGAGAGTTTGGAAGAGAGACCAGTCACTGACTGGAGGAGGTTACAAACTCTCTGCCAGAGGGAAGACGAGGCACTTGAGGAGCCCATGTGTACTGACCAGAATGAAGGTTTATCTTATGAGGAAAAGATGGACTGTTCTCTAGTGATGACTGAAGAGACCTCTCTGCGCTGAGAGCTAATAAGCCTGCTAGAGAGACAGGTCTGCACAGTGGAAACTGCCCAGGTGTTTAGCTTGATGATATATTTTGTTTTGTCATTTAATTTGTGAAGCAAGAAGCTACTTTTCTTTATCCATTTGTTTATACCAGAAGTATGGTTATCTTTTGAGTTTGGAAGTGTATATTTTTGAAAGTCCAGCAAAACCCCGGGAGGGGAATAAATCCTTGTTTAAACCTGACCCTCGACTTGCAACTACACTTTCTTTTTATAGAAAGGTCAGGGCCAGTAGTGCACTAAGCTAAATAACAATAGTTTAGCCTCTGCTGGTGACAGTATTCATCAGTATTTTTCAAGCATGTCTTGTTCTGATGCAGATTCCTTGATATATTCTTTTTGAGGTTAGGGTCATTAGAAGCCCTTCATGAATATGAAGCTTGGATTAAGTCAGTGGATATCAATTTGAAATTCACAATGAAATCAGCAGTTGATTGGATTGAATTTCTTGATGTGGTAGTGATAAAGGGTAATGGGGAGTTACACACTACACTCTATCAGAAAACAGTTGACCATAATAATCTGTTGAGATTTCAGTGCTTTCATCCTGTTCATTTAAAAAAGAACTTACTGGTTGGGCAATTTCTGAGTTTAAAACGAATATGCTCCACAATGGAACAGTTCTTGGAGAATGCCAAATATTTGCAGTTATGTTTACGTCTATGGGGATATCCCGATTCAGTGATTGATGAGCTCTTTGTAGAGTGAAGAATGTGTAGCGTGATCATTTGTTATTGTATCAACAACCTATGGAATGAGATTGCATGGTATGTGTTTTACCTTATACGCATGGCATCAGTAAAGTCATTCAATTGATTCAAACTCATTGTCTATGCATCTGGAATTATGAAAGCCCTCCTCTTTAATGGCATTTTGTTGTAGACGGAATATAGGAGAATGGTGCAACTCCCTTTGTCTGGGATTGATCAAGGAGAATGCAGTCATGATCCTTGCCAATGTTGTCAGTGGTGTAGTAATGTTCTTTCTGGATCTAATTGGACTCATCCTGTAATAAATCAAGTTTATCGATCATGTACATCCAGTTTTGTCATCTATATTATTGTTTGTGTCTGCTGTAAGGTATATGTTGGATGTACTAAACATCAGATTAGAGTCTTATGTAACATTGCAGCAGACTGAATACTAAGACTATTTAATGCTTCACTTGTTGCTCATTTTGAAGAAGCTGCACACTCCACTAGAGATTTTACTTGGCAAGTGATTGATGTTATACCAGATCATTGGAAAGGTAGTAACTGTGAGCAACTCCTTAATTTGCAGGAACAGTGGATACATCAATTGAAATTATGGCCCTTGATGGGCTCAATCAGGAAACTGATCTTTAGTTCTGTGAGTATGCTACATCTGATCCTAATTAGCTTTTAGGCCTCATAGTCCCACTATAAATTTCTGATGTCATTTCCTTTTGTATTGTGTGATACTGCGGACCCTCTGGCACAAAGAAAAAAAGTTTTAAATCTTGAAAAAAACAAGATTTACATGCAATTTCCTGAAGGTCCACATAGAGGGAGCAGGAGAGCAAGCCTGGAAGCAGAGGAACCACGCCTCTATGGGCAGGACCTTGAATCAGTTAGTCCCGAGTTAAGCAGGGACAGAGCTCAGTCAAGCAGAGTCAGAGACAGAGACAGAGACGGAGTCAGAGTGAGCGTCAAAGCCGGACTGGAAAGAGCAGCTCGGAGAGTTGGAGTCACTGTCAGACCCAGAACAGCTCAAGGAGTTGAAGCGACTTGGAGAGCAGGCCAGAGAGTAGGCCGAGAAGCAGACCAAGGGATAACTCATAGAGCAGGCCGAGGTGAAGGCCCAAGAGCAGGCCTAGAGGAAGGCCAGATCCAACTGGAAGGAGCAGCATTGCAGAGAGCAGCCGAGGAAGGAGGTGCTCTCCCTTCCAGCCTGAAACGAAGCCCTATCCAGGGAGAAGGACTGAGATACAAGCTGAGGAAGAGATATCCGGTTGCAAGGAATACCCAAGGAGAGAAAGGTACTTTTAAAAGTTTTTATAAAAGTAACCTGAAAGAGGAATGGAAAACTCAGAGGCCTGGGGAACAGGGAAGAGCTGAGAGGGCGCGGCCAGTAGCCAACTGCCACAGGGGTGGAAGTGGAGGACAAGCGCCTCAGCAGCAGCCATGCCTCAGAGGAGTTACTCCCCATTCTAAAGGAGGAAAGACACCCAGGGAACACTTGAGCCTGCAAGAAGTGGAGGACATTCAGGCTAGGCCTCAAGCCTTTCCCAAAAGAGACTGCAGGAAGTTAAAAGGTGAAACAGTGGTTGCCTGCAAGTGCTTACCTAAGCCTAGCACAAGAGAGAAACAAAGGAATAACTTTTATCTGTATGATAAGGACACTTTTATGCCAAAAGTACCAGATAATCTCTCTAGGAAAAAGGCTAGTAATGCTAAAAGCTGGGATAAGCGAACTTTTAATCCTGTAGCAGAAGAAAAACCCAGGGTTCTACAATATAGCTAAAAACCGACGCCCCAAACTGACAAGCCAACATTGGAACACAGTATGGCATGCTTTTAGAAAGCCGGAATCCAACCTTCCTGAGGTTTCAGATTCAGACCCCTCAGAGATGGAGTGGATGCCAGGGGAATCTGAGGTTAATGAGGCAGTGGAACCCATGGATTGTAATTATTGCACAATAGGAAAGTTTTAAGTTATTTGGAGCAACCAAATGTATGAAGAGAATACAAGATGCCTTATGTTTTGAGTTTGTGAAGATTAACAATGTTACTTTGAAGGTTTTTGTGAATTGCACTTGATACAAGAAATGATACAGCCCTGTTATTTTTCTTAACCGCATATTTTGAACCATTTTGCGTAAAGGTGAAATAAATGCCTTTTTCTTTTTCCCTACACTTGGCTAAGAGTTGCTTTATTGGGAAGTTGACCACGAGGCTGACACAGAGGGCCGCTACCTCATGACCCTCGCAACAGGTCAACCCTAATACCCCTATTCTTATGCGCTCCCCAGCCCCGTGGAACCACTACGCCACCACCAGAGGGGGCTGCGGGGGACATAAGTGGCGTAGTTTTGAGGATTTTTGCGGTACCCTTGAGTGTACAGGACTGTATTGGTAACTACACAAAAGAAAAGTAGAAGCTTTTTCCTTTTTGAAAAAAAAAAAAAAAACTGAAAGAAAAATCCGGACCGTCCTGCATAAAGAAACTGGATTGGAAGAAAAACCAGGAGCGGATCGGTTACAGAAGCCTGGACCGGAGTTAAAAGCAAGGAACGGAGTCCTGAAATCCGGACCGGAGCTGAAAAAAAGAGAAAAAAATCCTGAAGGTGGGAGATCCTCTGGTGAATCCAGGAGTGGAGGAGCAACCCCTGGACGATTGCATATATTCCCCAAAGCTGATGCAACACTAGAGCAAGGTAAGGGGTATATAAACCTACCTAGTGTTGGATACCCGGGGAAGTCAAAAAAAAAAAAAAAAAAAAAGAGGGTGTGAAAAAATATTGTGAAGAGCCGCACTTGGGTTTGTCTCTGTTTATTCCCACAGGTACGATGGAGCCCAAGGAACTGTGTGCCTGGATGGCACACCAGTTCAGCAAACAGGCTGAGCTGGCACAACAGAGCCAGGAGCAGGCGCTGAAGGCGGTGAAAGAGCAGCAAATGCCAGTCATAGAAACTATGAATGCATTGCTTGCGCAACAGCGGGAGGAACTGGCTCGGAGCAAAGAGGAAAAGACATCACTCGCCGGACGGGTAAACCCTGAACATGGACACTGGTCTTGTTCAGACTTGATGATAGGGAAACTCAGTCCGAGCGATGACATTGATGACTTTTTAGACACTTTTGCTAGGATTGCGAATTCGGCTAAGTGGCCTGAGGAGCAGTGGGCAATACGCCTAGCGGCATCACTCACGGGTGAAGTGCTGGCGGCCTACAGGTCGATGCCCCCAGAACTAGCGAATTCATATCATGATGTGGTAACAGCGATTAGAGATTGTGTTGGTCTTACGCCCGTAGCGTATAATAAAATGTTTAGAGCTACCATGCTTAAGGCAAATGAGACACCTAAGGCACTAGGCCACAGGTTACGTAGCCTAGCTTATAAGTGGTTACAACCCGAAAAGAGAAGCATAAATACACTCATGGATGCTATAATTTTGGAGCAGTATATGAATGCACTACCTAGTAGGGTGCAAAACTTTTTGATGCTCCAGAATTGTGGCAATACCACAGACGCCATAGTATTCATGGAGAGATACTTAGAGGCTGAGAAAGTGACACAGCCTAGTGCAAGCCCACGAATTGCCATGGGATTGGAGGCACAAGGAAGGGGAAGTCCCTCACGTCCTCCAGGTGGTAGGTGGCAGAGTAGTAAGCCCCTAGACAAAATGAATACGAGAAAATGTTTTGCTTGTGGTAAGAAGGGTCATGTACAATACGAGTGTCATGCACGAACTGCCTTGGTAGGAGAGTCACCAAGATTAATGCATGATGGGTTTTTGATCAATGTAAAAATACATGGTATAAGTGTACAAGCATTGTTAGATTCTGGAGCCGACCAGACTATGCTTTCTAAGAAGTTATGGTCGACCATCCAGGATCATGGACTCTCGGTTCCAGAATCACCCGAAGGATATGTGAAAATTAAGTGCGTGCATGGAGCAGCCACACGCTACCCCATTTATAAGTTGTGGATAAAGGGGATGGGCATTGTAAAAGAGATGCCAATGGCAGTGGTGCCAAAGTTACCGCAGGACTTGGTCCTGGGCCGAGATTGGCCACAATTTAGAAAAACATTGAAGGAAGAGTTCTTGCCTCAAATTAAACCAGATTCCACTGGCATGCAACCTAACCTTATTGAAAACTTTAGATGTACCTTTAACCCTGATCGGGCGGAAGCTCCCATACCTCAGTTGAATGGTATAAAGAGAGATACAAGGGAGACTAAGGCTTTAGTCTCCACAAGGGCCCATTCTCAAGATGGGGAGAAACCCTCTTGTTCAAAAGAGGCGGCCCTAGAAGATCTTCCTTCACATGACGAGCTAATAGGGGACCCAGCACGAAAGGGACGAAAACCTAAAGCCGATCGAAGGAGAGAGAGGAGAAGCCGATCCCGGGGAAGAGCGGAGTTGGAGGCAGGAAAAAGTATGCCTTGGATACCCGCAGATGTAGTAGAAAAATTTCCCTCCTTTAAAATGGAGCAGAGGGCGGACCCTGCCTTGGTCCGAGCGATCGAACAGGCCCAGGAAGACTGTGAGACGTACCCAGATTTATAATGGATGAGGAAATTTTGTACAGAGAAAGCAGAGATCTGCGGACGGGACTGATCCGTAAGCAGTTGGTCGTCCCAAGCAAGTTTAAGCTATCTGTCCTGCGACTAGCCCATGACCATCCCACAGGAGGCTATAAAGGCCAACAAGGCACCCTGGACCAAATTTTAGAAAGATTTTATTGGCCAGGCGTTTTCCGGGAGACCACCCGTTTTTGCGAGTCTTGTGCCTCCTGCCAGAGGGTTACAACGCACCGACCAGCAGGAGTACCGCTAGTCCCGATGCCTGTAATAGCGGAGCCCATTAGAAGACTGGCCATGGACATCGTCGGACCCCTTATCAAGACCCCGCGCGGTTTTCAATACATCCTGGTGATAATTGACCAGGCCACGCGATTCCCCTGGGCAGTGCCCCTAAGGAATATCTCTGCTAAGGCGATTGCAGCGGAGATTGTCAAATTGTTCTGTGAGGTCGGATTCCCACAAGAAGTCTTGACAGACAGAGGAAGTAATTTTCTATCGAAATACCTCGCCCAAGTCTGGGAGGCATTCGGGATCCGACATGTAAAGACGGTAGCCTACCATCCCCAATGCAATGGATTGGTAGAACGTCTAAACCAAAGCCTAAAGCAGATGCTGAGACGAGCTTTGAACGGAGAAATGAAGGAGTGGGACACCATGCTGCCCTTCATACTGTATGCCTGCCGGGAAAGAAAGCAAAGTTCATTGGGTACATCACCATACGAGCTCATGTATGGACGCTCGCCTAGAGGTATACTGGACGTTTTGAAAGAGCAGTGGATTGAACTAGTGGAAGAGGAAATAGGTGTACCCCTATTCCTGCGAAACTTAAGGACACGCCTTGAACGAACTGCCCAGTTTGCTATGGAGAAGCTTAAAGAGAGCCAAAAGAAACAGAAGCACTACTATGACAGACGGACGAAGCCAAGACACTTGAAGGTCGGGGAGAAGGTAGTGGTTCTGGTTCCTGGGGCCGCTCCCAAATTTGAGTACCAGTGGAAGGGTCCCCATACCGTAGTACACCCAGTGGGCACCACTTCCTATGTTGTGCGAAACTCAAAAGGACGAGAACAGGTTTACCATGCCAATCTCCTTTGCCCTTGGCAGGAACGGGACGTGCTTTGGACGCATACCGAGCATGGAGATCACCTCAACAGGGTGCCGGTAAACGGCAAGCAAGACACACATGGTCGTGAGCAGCAGAGAAAAGCTGACTTCAGGTCATGTATTACGTGCTGCGGTGAAGAGTTTCCCCCAGCCCGTAATATTTTGAGAAGGGGGATATGTGATACTGCGGACCCTCTGGCACAAAGAAAAAAAGTTTTAAATCTTGAAAAAAACAAGATTTACATGCAATTTCCTGAAGGTCCACATAGAGGGAGCAGGAGAGCAAGCCTGGAAGCAGAGGAACCACGCCTCTATGGGCAGGACCTTGAATCAGTTAGTCCCGATTTAAGCAGGGACAGAGCTCAGTCAAGCAGAGTCAGAGACAGAGACAGAGACGGAGTCAGAGTGAGCGTCAAAGCCGGACTGGAAAGAGCAGCTCGGAGAGTTGGAGTCACTGTCAGACCCAGAACAGCTCAAGGAGATGAAGCGACTTGGAGAGCAGGCCAGAGAGTAGGCCGAGAAGCAGACCAAGGGATAACTCATAGAGCAGGCCGAGGTGAAGGCCCAAGAGCAGGCCTAGAGGAAGGCCAGATCCAACTGGAAGGAGCAGCATTGCAGAGAGCAGCCGAGGAAGGAGGTGCTCTCCCTTCCAGCCTGAAACGAAGCCCTATCCAGGGAGAAGGACTGAGATACAAGCTGAGGAAGAGATATCCGGTTGCAAGGAATACCCAAGGAGAAAAAGGTACTTTTAAAAGTTTTTATAAAAGTAACCTGAAAGAGGAATGGAAAACTCAGAGGCCTGGGGAACAGGGAAGAGCTGAGAGGGCGCGGCCAGTAGCCAACTGCCACAGGGGTGGAAGTGGAGGACAAGCGCCTCAGCAGCAGCCATGCCTCAGAGGAGTTACTCCCCATTCTAAAGGAGGAAAGACACCCAGGGAACACTTGAGCCTGCAAGAAGTGGAGGACATTCAGGCTAGGCCTCAAGCCTTTCCCAAAAGAGACTGCAGGAAGTTAAAAGGTGAAACAGTGGTTGCCTGCAAGTGCTTACCTAAGCCTAGCACAAGAGAGAAACAAAGGAATAACTTTTATCTGTATGATAAGGACACTTTTATGCCAAAAGTACCAGATAATCTCTCTAGGAAAAAGGCTAGTAATGCTAAAAGCTGGGATAAGCGAACTTTTAATCCTGTAGCAGAAGAAAACCCAGGGTTCTACAATATAGCTAAAAACCGACGCCCCAAACTGACAAGCCAACATTGGAACACAGTATGGCATGCTTTTAGAAAGCCGGAATCCAACCTTCCTGAGGTTTCAGATTCAGACCCCTCAGAGATGGAGTGGATGCCAGGGGAATCTGAGGTTAATGAGGCCGTGGAACCCATGGATTGTAATTATTGCACAATAGGAAAGTTTTAAGTTATTTGGAGCAACCAAATGTATGAAGAGAATACAAGATGCCTTATGTTTTGAGTTTGTGAAGATTAACAATGTTACTTTGAAGGTTTTTGTGAATTGCACTTGATACAAGAAATGATACAGCCCTGTTATTTTTCTTAACCGCATATTTTGAACCATTTTGCGTAAAGGTGAAATAAATGCCTTTTTCTTTTTCCCTACACTTGGCTAAGAGTTGCTTTATTGGGAAGTTGACCACGAGGCTGACACAGAGGGCCGCTACCTCATGACCCTCGCAACAGGTCAACCCTAATACTCCTATTCTTATGCGCTCCCCAGCCCCGTGGAACCACTACGCCGCCACCAGAGGGGGCTGCGGGGGACAATTGGCATCCCAGAACGATGAGTGACTGAGGGGTCACTGATTTTTGATCTTTAAAGTTTGGCCTTTGAAAATTTCCCCTGAAGCAAGACTCATTGGAATCTGAAACATGAATTCATGTCTGGTATCTTCAGGCAGATATGTTTTTGATTGTGGTTTATATTTGGGAATGATTTTCTTAGAGTGTGTGTGTATAAATCTTTTTTTCTCCTAAAATTTCATTGTTAAGAATTAAAACTTGCACATTTTTAGAGACTAGAGACCAGCGATGGTGCTTTTGGGCATATGTTAGTGCTTTTTGCACTTTGAATGCTCTTTTCTGAGAGTTTTATATTTTCTGATCTGGTTGTGTTTGACATTTAGCTGTGGAGGACCTTTTATTACCTTTTAAGCCTTTATTATAAGGTACTCTTATAATGTATTTGTTGTATTTGTAAACAATATTTCAAGATGACAGAAGATAGCCTTGTAAGTGCAGCTCTGTTCATGTGAAAATTAGAAACGCCAAAACTGGTGGTACTTTGTGTAATTGGCCGGTGTAATGATTATTGTCTAGTATAAAAGTAGCTTTCACTTCTCTGGTATTAAACTGCAGTTTATTAAACGGTGAGGAAAATACTACAGAGAACAGCATTAGTGCAAATCTGAAGTAACTGTGTCTTCTTTATGAGTCTGGTTTATAATAATATTTTCAGTATTAACTATTTTTTGGGAGGAGGGCATTCATTATTGGAAATTTTAGGGGTATGTTCGCTAAAGGGTGTTAAGGTAGCAGGTGTTTATCGAGTATTTGGCAGGGATAAGGGATTTTCCGTGCGAAAAAGGCTCTGGGCGTGTATGAGGCATTCCAGCAGTAAGGGCACAATGGCCCACTTAACGTGCACTAAAAGGATAGCAGGCATTAAGGTGGCTAGTGTGCACCTTAGCACCCGAAAACAGCTATCACTGTAATGCTTCATAAAGGAAGACCCCAGGGAAAGGCAACGTAATAGTGATGGTTGTAAGGACAGCGGGAATTGATGAACCTGACAGATCCGTGGGCACCCAACGTAGCAGTCAGTAAGTGGGGTGAACATGTGGGAGGCATTGGGGTGTTCCCACATAAAATGCTGCAATGTCGGTGAGTGGCATAGGATGGGGAAGGCGTGTCCCCCAGCGGAGTCAGAATCGCTGTGATGTGTGCATGAAAAGGATGATAGAACAGGAGTGGTGACATGCTGATCAGAGAGGCGTGCGTGAAAGTTTGAAATGTGGAAAAAAGTACCTGTGTGGGCCATGGTGTAGTAGCTTGCAGGAGAAGACATGACTGTACATAGCTGGCAGAGGCTGACAGCTGGGTTGAAGGAAGGATGGCAGTAGATGAGAGGGCGGTATCGGCTTGCAGCACCGATGTACTTGAGGTGCCATCCCCAATGCATTTGTACTGTAGGGGAAAAATGTGTGCCACATCGAAGGCCTGATACCAGACATGTTGGTCTCACACCTGTCCCAGCCACCCATTCACCACAGAACTCTCCAGACAATTCTGCATACAGCAACTGGACAGGAGACCCTCAAAGTGGCCATATGGGACACGTAAGGATGTGAAATGATTCCTGTAGGTGGCCATCCAAGGGGTAGGCTGTCTCTGTATATAATGCAGAGATGTGATGGAGCCAAAGCAGTATAGGCACAGTCATGAGGTAATAATTGTATCATGTTTTCCAAGAAGGATAGATCTGCATGTTTTAACTGCCTTTTACCATACCGTTGTATCAGTACAGTCAAAGCAGTGTGCAGTGTATGAAAAACATGGAGAACTGTGGTCTGCTGAGGCAATGAAGGGTTAAGTGAAATGCTCAAGGTCACAAGGAGCTGTGGTCAGTTTATGAAGGCTGTGCCATATATAAAAAGCATCAGATAAACATTCCTAGCAGGCACACAAGGAGTGCTAGTGGGCACTGAACCTTGGTATTTTGGTTCCCAAGCTAGTGCCCTGACCATTATGCTACGCCTCTAGTCAGGTGGCAGACATATGCAGGGTGAACATGTCAGACCCCCTGCAATGGGCTGCAGCAGATGCAAGAAAGCCATGTTCTCAGAAGGGGTGGATTCCAGCACATGAAACAACATGGCTGAAACATTCTGAGAGAGTGGTACACCACACCTAGGTGCTGTCTCCATCGGTGCACATGCAGTACGTTGTGCCCAGGACACACAGTACTGTAGCAGCACTACAGACACACTGCTACAGGCTACTCCCCTTGTGCAAAGGCCAAAGCACAGGTGAGGTCAAGATGCCCATGCCTGCACTGATTCCCCAACAGCAAATAGTCACACGCATGGGTCCGCTGTTCCGCAGTGTGGCACAAACTACAGAGGCAACCTATGTGCATGGCATGCAGTCCTCTGTGACCAGCTGCACAAAACGGAATAGGTTCACCTGGACATACAGTGAATGCAATCTACAGTACTGAGCCATGCGGTCCATTGCCGACCAGCCTGTGCTCCCTGGAGGACGTGCACACGTTTCCCACCATCAGAAATGACAGGCGGGTACAAGACTATGCCCCAGTGATCAGTCACCACTATGCCTGCAGTAGTTGCTATGTTTGCCAGAATAAGTTAGGCCCTCCGTTATCCACGATGCACTGCACACGCAGAACAGCATTCTGCAGCTGATCATAAAATGGAGACTGCAATGATCCATCATATTAGCTCAGTAATATGCACTGCCAGTGTGTGCTACAAGCACATAACAACTATAAACTGTGCTACTGACAGGTTTCAGCAGTCACCCTGAAGGTGATAAGATGCGCACAGCTCCTAGTCCCCAGAGCTTGCACTGTTAGAGATGGACTTTGCTGGCCCTGCTGTAGATCCATATCACTGCCAGTGTATGGTAGGTATTGTCTGCAGTGTGTGATGCTAGTCACCTGGTTTTCTGCACAATAGCAGCCTGCTGAAGTCACCTGTCACATCTGCGTCCTGCTCCTGTTGGCAAGGGGCTCTCCCAGAACTACTTATGTCAGTGGCCAGGATTACCTCGTAACATAGTATATGACGGCAGATAAAGAACAGTATGGTCCATCTAGTCTGCCCAGCAAGGCAGCAAGAGTAGGTGCACCTGCTGTTCCATGCATATCACCCCTCCCCATGCCTTTTTTAGGGGTATACCCACTGCTCTGTGTAGGTCACCCCTATTTGTTGAGATATAAGAGATAGTTATGTTTATTTTGATTTTATCCTGTTGCTATAAAGGGATCCACTGTGTCTGTCCCATGCCATCTTGAATTCTGTCACTGTATTTGCCCCCGCCACTTCATCAGGAGGGCATTCCAAGCATCCCCTACCCTTTCAGTGAAAAAATATTTCCTGACATTGCCTTTCTGTTTACCTCATTGCAGCTTCATGTTATGCCCTCTAGTTTTACAGCTTCCCTGTCTTTGGAAGAGGTTTGTTTGTTCATTAATACTCTTTAAGTATTTAAAGGTCTGAATTGTATCTTTCCCGTCCCTCCTCTCCTCCAGAGTGCACATATTTAGGTCTTCAAGTCTCTTCTCTTACGTCTTCTGACACAGACTCCAAATCATTTTGGTTGCCTCTCTCTGAACCGTTTCCAGTCTTTTTATGTCCTTTGCAAGATATGGTCTCCAAAACTAAACGCAATATTCCAAGTGAGGCCTCACCAGTGACTGATACAGTGGCATTAGTACCTCTTCTTCCTTTCTGGTGGTAATTCTTCTCTGTATGCAACCAAGCATCCTTCTGGCTTTTGCCACTGCCTTGTCACACAGTTTCGCCACCTTGAAATCCTCAGAAACAATCACTGTGAGGTCCGTCTCCTGGTCCATGCACACCAACCTCTTGCCCCCTATCGCATACAATTCCCTTGGATTTCTGCTTCCCAACTGACCCCTTACCGAGAATAAATAGAACTTCTGAGAATGTATAGTGTTAGCAATGGGTTTTAGTTTCTCTCCCAGAATCTGGAAGTCCCCTCTGAACTGTAGCGGCACCGATTCTAGCCAGGTCATTTGTACCCAAGTGGATGATGACATCAGTTTTGGAGTGCTCACTTTCTGCACTAATTATGCCAGCAATTTGCTTCGTATTCCTGCTGGCTGAAGAGCCTGGGAGGCATTTGATTGTCTTCTCCCCTTTGAACAGTGTTCCCAAGTTGGTGCCTCTGATGATGGAATCTTCAAGTAGTTTCCTTTTTTGTGACGGTTTCTTCATATTTAGGGCATTATCATAGACTGGGCATTAACCTTCTTGTTTAAGGGTACTTCAGTTTCCAATAATTGGGCACTCAAATTTCCCAAGGCAGAGAAGGCGTTGTGCAGGGATATCTCTTGATGGCAAGGGTGTCTCCTTATTACAGGTCACAACCTACCATAGCCCACTGTGTTCCATTTGTTCCTGGGCTGCTTGATTGTGAAAGTGGTGGTGGACGTTTTTCAATTTGTACCCTAGAGGAGGTGTGTTTAATTGCAGCTAATTCTTCCCTTAATAGAATCAATTCTTTATACATGGCAGATAACTTGAGACATATAGTGCAAGCTCATAGGCTCCAAATGATTCTTCTTAGAATGAAGGCACCACAACTATTGCATTGAATACACGGCATGCTGATTAAGATGGTTATAAAGCAGTTCTAGGACAAGGAGAAAAGGGGCGTTACACCTAATTGGAGGACAGATGTCAATCTATATAGAGGTGATATGATTGAGATGTTTAAATACCTCCGTGGCATAAATGTTCAGGGAGAGAGCCTCTTTCAATTGAAAGCAAGTTCTGCGACGAGGGGACATGGGATGAGGGTGAAGGGAGATAGATTCAGGAGTGATATGCGGAAATATTTCTTAACGGAAAGAGTAGTGGATCCGTGGAATAGTCTCCCAGTGGAGGTGGTAGAGATGAGGACAGTAACTGAATTCAAAAAAGCATGGGACCAACACAGAGGATCTCTAAAGGTAAAAAGTGGACTGTTGTAGTTGTTGTTATGGAAGGACAGACTAGATGGGCCTTGTGATCTTTTTCTGTCATCATGTTTCTATGTTTCTATATAATGATTATATAGGCATTGCAACCCTGGGGTGGGTGGGGTGGGCTGGGCTGGGCTGGAAGTTAAGTGTCCCTGGTCAGTAGACCTATGAACTAAGGGTACACTCAAAACTAAGAATATAAACAGGTAATATATAGGCAAGGAAAATTTATATCAAAAGCAGCCAAAATAGTAAATTTAGAAACTTAGCTTTGTAGTTGTTGGATCAGAACTCCTGCTCAGGTAGCAGAGACTGATTGAATTAACTCTCAGGAGGCTGAAGGGTTGTGGCTGCTGTTTCCATAGAAGCCAAATTCAGTGGAGTTTGTCTAGGCTGGCGTGGGCTTGCCATATGACCATAGTGAGCTGGCCATGAACAGCTTCTGTCCTAACCATCTAGAACTACCAATCCACTACAGCAAGCACAATCGGTCTTTACTTGCTGCCCACCATAGGGCTGCCTCAGCCATGCACATATCAACTATGCCTAGTCTACTGGTCAGCACAAACTGCATGTATACAGAGCAACCATATACACCCTGGCTTGGGACACCCAGCAATTGGCTCAGTGATTGGGCTCCTAGGACAGGGAGAGCACCCAAATCACTGGAGCTTGACATTATATAGCACTATGTGGATACATAGTTGTGTCATGGTCACAGCTCGGTCAGACTGAAAATGCCCTCTTGGCATGAAATGCTGTGGCCGCACAGGCCATTCATGTGGCAGATGGGCACTATGAAGTCTCGGTTATTGACCCTACTTCTGATGCATACACATCCTGGCCCAACCGCTCTGTTTCAGGCCATGCTCACAATCCTCTGGCCTTCATCATGCACATCTGAAGACTATGTAATGCAAGGCACAATGCAGTGCAGAAGGCCCCAGTACTCTGGACACACTCACACACTCACACTCAGTGTGCCAGTGCTATCAGCCTGCTCCTCCATCTAACCATGGGTAGTGGAGCCTGTCTGTACAGTGGAATGCTGTGCTGGACAATTTGTTGGGGACTGCACATGCCGGTGATGTACCTGCAATGCAGTGACATGCAATACATGATCCACAGTTGGGTCTTGAACCTGTGACCCTCCTCTCATATACACACTGGCCTTGTGTGTTGGGTTCTGCAATCCATGGGTGTAGATGTGGTCGTTGTCTGGGTGATTGCAGGCATGAGTAGAAGTCTGCCTATGTCTGCTGAGTTCTCTGCAGGCCCTGTGTCATACCTGTCTGACAAGGTGTGTTTGCCAGGTGTGGGAGGGGGACATGTTGTCCAGTATGTATGATGCAATGGCTTTCTGTGCTGCTGGTGCAACTGACATTCCTGTCTTACACATAGGATATGTCCACTCAGAGGGGCGGTCCTTAAGACAGGCACACACACATTGCATGCCATGGCAGAATTAGCAGAATGCCATGGTCCCCCATACCTGGTGTGTGCTTGTGGTGCAGTCATGGCATGACCTCAGATCTTGCAGCCTGACTTGGCTGATGTGGAATCACATGTGCCTCAGATGGCTGTTGATGACTGAGTCCTTGCATTTGGAGGGGGCCCCTGTTCACAGAGAGCCTTGTGCTCAGAAAAACTGTTGACCACTTGATAGTTACCTCCTGTCTTGCCACTGCACCCTCCACCTTGCTGGTCTCCCTCAAAGCCATCTCTCTCCCCTTCAATTTCTTCAGAACTCTGCTGTGTGGCTGATCCTCCGCCAGCCCCGCTACACTCATATAACCCCTCTCCTGATCTTGCTTCACTGGTTCCCCATTCGTTTCCATATCCATCTCGCACATGTGATCTGTGCTAACTTATAACTGTATTCCCACTACTACCCCTCATTACCTCTCCTCTCTCCCTACACCCCTTCCTGTGGAGTTTGCTCCTCCTGTGGCTACATCTTCTTTATGCCCTTCCACTGCCAACCCCAGACTCTAATCCTCTCCCCTTGCTGCTCCTTATGCCTGACACAGGTGTCCTCCATCCGTATGTCACGTATCGGCTCTCTCTCCCTCTTTAAATCCATGCAGGCAGAAGGCATACCTTTTTGATGCTGCTGTTGGATCCTTCTCTCTAGTTTCCCTGGAGTCTCCTCTCCCTCTTGAACCCTTATTTCTCTTGTAAGATAGTAAGCTCTTTGGTCAGGGACTGTCTTCCTATATGTTTGTACAGTGCTGCGTATGTCTTGTATCACTTTATGAATGATGTTTAGTAGTAGTAATAGTGCTGTCAGCTGGCGGGTGAACGTGCTGGGTGGGCATTTTGCCTCAGACAATGCCCTCTTCACTTATTGTGTAGTTTACTTTTTCCACAGCATCATTCCCCCCCCCCTCTCACTATGTGCAGTTGGGGGGGGCATCCTGATCCAAACCTCAAGTGATCCACACGGTTAACTAGACCAGTGCCATGGGCCAATAGTCATTGTACGCAGCCTGTCAGCCGCTCCATCCCTCCCTACCATCATGGCACACCCTCCGTCTCTGTGCTGCAAGTGGCCTCCCTGATGATGCAACCGTGAAAAGCTGTACACACCTTGCTGCACCTGCCCCCTCCACCAGGGAATGTGTGCATGCATCCTGCTACATTCAACCTCGGTGGGGGGGGGGGGACTCACATGTGCTCTGCTTTCCCTGCAGCTGGAATGTGTGCAATCAGGCTGACTTCGGCAAATATGGTGTTATGTTTATGTTTATGTTTTATTAAAATTTGATATACCGCCCATACCAAAAGGCATCTGGGTGGTTTACAATTAAAATTAAAATGCACCGGACACAAAGGGCAGGGACAGAGCTTTTGTCATCTGAAGGAGGGAGGCGCAGCACCCCACCTCCACCCCATGCTGACATGGCAGCATGGTGGCCGTGGAGGGTGGGGTGCAGTGGCGACATGTCCATTAGGTGGGTAAGGAGGATACCTAGGGAGGCAGATCTGGCTTGGGACAGCAGCAGCACACATGTCCGGCTGTGCCACCCTGCTGCTGCCACCACCAGCCCCCTCCCCGGCTGCCACTGATTCTGTCTTGGGAGAGAGAAGCGGACAGCCAGAACAGCTGTATTTTAGAGTGCGGCTTCTTTTTGCAGCCCCCTTTAGAGGTACTACTGTTGCCAGCCTATCACTAAAAGGCTGCTTTGGCAGCAGCGGTGGGGGGGGAAGGGGTCAGCTTGGGCATCTGCCTAGGGTGCCTGGACCCTTGGCCTGCATAGAGGTGTCACTGTGGGGTCATGCTGGACATCACAGCTGTTCCCTCTGGATAGCTGTCTGGTCCGCTTTGCACACCTGCAATCCCCACTGCATCACCTAAAAGATACCTCCTCTGCCCCATTTGCAACATCAACATAGTGCCCTTTCATACGTGGGCACTATGATATCCCGTCTTTGTAGATCACATTGCACACATATGAATAGGCTCTCTCCTCTCAAAATAGACCCTTTCTGCATGTTCTTTCCTGGAGATAGAGCCCTCATCTCAGAGAGCCCTAATATGTAATTGCACAACTGGCGATAAGGGAGCATCCTCTGTCAACGCCAACTCTTCGCCTCCTTTTCCCTTAATGCTGTGGGACTGTAATGCTCGTTATTTCAACATCGTCAGCCCTTTCTGCAGTGTTAAGAGTGCAAGGGTGCCAATAACAAGCATTAACGGGACACTTGTTCCCTTAATGCCCATTAGTAAACATATCCCTTAGGTTTTTTTCCTCCAAAGTATATCATAGAAAATTAGATTTTCATGTTTTTGCACTCGGTGGTAGGTTTACTACAGGGCTTATGGTTAACCTGGGCTATCTGCAACTAGGTCCCATTGAATAACGAGGGCCCTAGTTGCAGATAGCCAGGGTTAACCATTAGGGCAGTTTAGCAAACATAACTCTTGATGATTCATGGCTCAGTAGGTAGACACTTTTAGGGACTGATTCTATAAGGGAGCTGCCTAAAGATATGCACTATTTAGGCACCTAAGTTCCTATTTTAAAGGGCTTATGTGCTTAAATGAGCATTTAAGCATATGCTTTAGGCAGGCACTATGCAGGAAGTGTGTACCTAAGTGCTATTGCGCATACTTTTGTCTGGGTCAGCACAGGCAGAGCTGGAAGTTATGCATTTAAGTCATAAAATACTATGGGGCATGTTTACTAAAAACCGCTAATTAGCGCGCCGCAAAATAGCGCACTAAAAGCGGTACTTAAGAGCGCTTAAACGCCCCGCAAACGTGCGATGAAGCCCCGCACACTTACGCGTCACAGTAACGGGTGCCGCACAAGTACGTGCCCGCAAATGTCCGATAGAGGCGTGGAAAGGCTAACGGAGGGCGGAGGAAGGCCCCGGAGGGGCGGAGAGAAGGGGTTAATGGGCGGGGAAGGGGTGGGGAGAGGCGCCCCGCACATTATCGGGGCTGAATTTCCAAAACAAAATAGCGCGAGTGAATCACTCGCGTTAGAATGCATTTAAAGGGAAGAGAAACCATTTCCGTCAGCAATGTACAGCAAAACCGGGGAAACCTGCAAAACGTGAGCAGTGTGATACATGTGCACAGCACAAAAGTGCAATTATAAATAGAAAATGACCACCACAAAAATATGAAAAATAGTAATTCAGTTGGGGAACAGTTATAGTGATGGGCAAAACTAGATAACACACCCAGGAAAGCTCCAAAAAAAAAGAAATGATTTATGGGAGTGTTATCTAGGGTTGCCCATTAATATCACTGCTGCCCAGCTTGGGTATATGTTTTCCCCCTTTGTTCCGTGGTCATTCCCGGGTTTTATTTGCACGTTTGTCACCACACAGGGTGAAGGAGCCCACAGTAAAAATGCATACAGCAGGGTTTGTGACTCCATCCTGCCATGTTTACTACCTCCAGGGGCTGCACTGTCTCTGTGGCCATAGTGTGGTGCAGAGAACATGCCATGACCTCTAGTACTAGAAAGCCAGAGGTTCAAATCCCAGCTGGGGCACTTGCCAGCCCAGTTCATATATTTTACCCACCACTAAACAAAGATAGAGCAGACACCCCTGTATTGCAGGGAACATAAGCATGGGGGAAACACCCATATGTTACCCAACATCGCACACACACCACAACAATGGGCATACCTACAGCCAAGTCCCCCAAATGCAGTCCCGTACTGCCACATTGCAATCAGGTCATCTGCTTTTTCTGAGAGAAGCTCATGCCAGCATGTTGGCGCACGAGTACATGTGGTGCAGGGGGCAGTGGCAGCTAGCCACAGAGGACAGAGGCCAAGCCATGTGCAGGCTGGCACAGTCCACTGCAACACACAGGCCCTGTCGGATCCACAGGCATGGACATTCCAGGGAATCCAGCCATTCTGTGGCTACAAGGTGGTGCAGTGCACACAGACAGTCCATACAAGAACAGAAGGTCACAGGTTCAAAGCCCAGCTAGGGCTACCACCAATCCTACCCACATATTTTTTCCCACAGCTACACAGTGATAGTAATGACAAACCTTTCGTGGCGAGGACATATGCAATGGTACTAGGTCTATCTTTTACCCCACTGAGCACAGACACCATGTACAGGGGCAGTACCTAGAGCAGAATCTCCCAAATGCAGTCCTGGTGGGCCACACACCAGTCAGGGTCCATGCTGCCACTCATACAAATGCCTGTGCTGTATATCTATGCACCACCCCCATGGCATGTAGATGTAGCTCATGCATATTCATGAGGAACAGCAGGTAAACCGATCAGTGTGATGCAAACCTGGACTGGAGTTGGGAATCTCTGCCGTAAAGCAGCAGCCAACAGGGGCAGCCACACCCACACCCACACCCACAGGCCCCATTGGCCAATGTCTCCTGGAGAGGCAGAACATTGGACCCTGCGTGCATCTCCCAATACTAGCACCTGCATACCCTAGCAATGTAACCCTACACCTGAGGTATACAGTGCACAGCTCTGAGACGCTTGCTAGGAGTACTGGCAGATAGATATCCATACGTTACGCACATACTGCTAGTTGACCCCATCCGAACAATCTGTTTGGTGTTTGTGGTGCGTGCTCCAGCCCTTGCCTCTGACGGTGTTTACCACCCTGGGGAGTGACCCCCAGCAGTACTGCATAGCATATCCATGCCTTGCCGTGCCCAGCACCGGTTTGGTGGGCAAGGCTAGTTACCTCCTCAATAGTAGCACCATGATGGCATAGGTGTGGAATTGTGTGTCTGTCTATACAGTGGGTGTTGGCTGCATGCCCCTTCCACAGCCCACACTGCCAACACTGTTGCCAGTATTGGCCTGCCAATGTGCATAATGAGTAGCAAGGGACCATGGGTATATCTCAGAGAGAGTGGACTGACCAGGATGCAGCTGCACAGGGCATAGGGCATAGGGCACTGGCAGGGGCATGGTAGTGCCCGGCCACCACCTACACAGACAGGGTGACCTCTATATGTGCTGCTGGGGGATCACTCTCACCCTGAGTGTGCAGTGACGGCAGCATGGCTAGGCACCCCCATAGTGCTATATATATATGTATATATTCTCCCATGTGATATGTATGGGTGTCTTGTGGGGGCCTCTTCATGGACTTAGCTGCTTGTGTGTGCTGCCACCCCAGTTGTGGGTGCATGCATGTCCATCAGGACCAGCCAGCAGACTGTTCACAGCTGATATGTGTTGTGATGGAGTGCCTTGCAGGGTGCAGTGGCTGATGGCTTGCTACAGGTGAATATCAGATAGTGGTGGGGTGCATCTGTGAATATCCAGGCCTAATGTCTGTCTGATATTGTGTTATGGATGTGTGTGGAGCTGCTTGGACTGCCCTGTAGGGTGTCTGTTCCCTAGCAGGACTGGGGTTGATGGTCCACTCTACTGCCATCAGGGTGGGGATCTGTTGAGGGGAAGCCCTGTTTTATCCGCCTAGAGGGGGGGGGGGGTGTCCCCACTAACTGAGCCAGACAGAGATCTCCAAAATGTTTATGCAGCACCTACCTATTCCACAGGTTATTTCTGCTTTGGAGCTCTAACATGGCCACATTCAGCCATGGCTGGTGTTGTGGACCTGGTCCTGGGCGCAACATCTCACACTCAGGGTGAGCACAGTAACCGCACAATGTGATGGTGTTTAGCTACTCTTTGCCGTTTGTCCACCCACTCAGGACACCCTACCAGGCCGAGGTGCTGTGTGGGTGCACACGGACACTTCCCCCTACCAGGCCGGGGAGCTTTAGGGGTGCATTTCCCATCCTGTGTTCAATCGTGGACAGCTGATTTGCATGTGCAGTGCATCATGGGTATGGGTGGTTCACAACAGCAGACTGTCAGTGAGGTGACGTACAGGCTATCTGCAGCCAGCCAGGGGCTGCTTACAGCTATAGAGCTGTAGCCCAATGGTTACGTCACTGCCTGTGCAGCCAGATGTCATGGGCTCAAACCCACAGTGGGGTTATGTGATAGGGGTGTCCACAGATTTATTTTAATTTACTGTACATATGTTGCTGCCAGCAATACCACCCTCAGCGTACTGTACCCATAAGGTGCCTCTGAGGGTGCTTTATGGGGCGCCCTATAGGGCACGTTACGGTTGCCAGCCATATAGGGTGCACTATACATTATCCTGTGTCGCAACATACATGCTGCCCTATAGGGGACATTCTAGGGTGCCTTGGCGGACGGTGCACTGTAACATGTGCCTTATGGGCCGCCTTATATTAATATGCTGTGAGAGTGCGTTTGCTAGTAGTTATCACAAAATAAAATTAAAAAGCCTCCTACAGCACTCCACAACATATAACATACTGCCTCAGCTAGCCTTTTTCATGGGCATTGTGTGGGATTGAACCCCTGGTCCCTGCACCATTGGTCAGTGTCTTAACCATTGTGCTGTGGGTGCAGTGGCTGATGGATTTTCCTTTGCTTTGACATCAGCGCCGCCTTGTGCCGCCCAAAACAAACAGTGCGCTGCCTTGTGCCGCCCAAAAAGAACAGTGCGCCACCTTATGCCGTCCAAAAGTACTTTGCCTCCTGAACCACTTTTACACATTCAAGGTGTTGCCTCAGCTGGCCTTTTTGTTGCGCACAATGGGGGATTGAACCTGTGGCCCCTGCACCATTGGTTAGTGTGTTCACTGTTGTGCTACAGCCCTGTTCTGATATGTGCTCAGCAGCGCCCCGCTTAGCCTTCCCATGCGCTAATGTGGGCCCCTCAAATTAGCGCGACGCGCACACGTACGGTCGGGTTTTTTTCTTCTTTCTGCCTGAACCGCCCACTCCTTATATGGCACACGCACACTACCGCGGCCCCGCACGTTAGGAATGTTTAGTAAACATGCCCCTATGACTTAGAAGTGTGTTAATGCAGGTGCCTCGATTTTTGCACCGTCTACTCACCTATTTTATTGAGGAAAGTAGGCACACACTTTTCTTTATAAAATCGGCTCATGATAAGTGCATTCTGGGTGCCTAAAACTAAGCGCCCAGTTATAAAATTTCCTCTTGGGGGTAATTGTATAAAACACCGCCTAGATTTACGTGCAAACAATGCACATAAATCTGCACATGTGTGGCATTCACGTGCATATTTGAGGTCACTATACTGAATGTACATGAATCAGGCAAATTATGTGCACCTTCACTATAGGTATGAACGGGGCAGGTTTTGGATGGAGAATAGCAGAGCGTGCAAGTATACATGTAAATTACAAAACACTCTAAATGTGTTCTGTACAATTTTAGGCGTGGGCATTACACAAGCTGACGTAAGTGCTCACACCTTAAATTACACACATTTTCAACCATTTATGCTCCTATTTTATAAAATAAAAGTATGCATATACTTTATAAGATATGCATGAAATACATGCATAAAAACCCACCTTATTCTAGGTGTGATTTCTAAAATTACTACTACTACTATTTAGCATTTATATAGCGCTACTCATGCAGCGCTGTACAGAAATATAAGCAAAAAGACAGTCCCTGCAAAGTGAAAGGACCCTCTTAAAGTGAACCTACTTTCCTGGAATCTGATCTTTATTATAAACAGTTGACGAGAATAATAATAATACTATCACCATGTTCCGAGATCTCATACTGTCATTTTGTTTCCAAAGAGATCACTTCATCTACTAGTTAGGTCTTTGTAGTCACACAACTTTTATCTTCTTTCTTTACAGAGTGGGCCAAGCCCTATGATTTGGAAAAAGATCAATCAGCTCTGGGGGCCGGGGATTCGTCGACTGAGTCTTTTTGAAGTTGTCTTACAAGACAGTTCAAGTTTTTTCATTTTTTTCTTTCCTCTTACATGCCAAGTCTGTACAAACTCCTGATCAGGCAAGAAATCAGGTTGCGGCTTAGGTTTCACAAATTGTTGTTTCCAGTGCTGGTTATGGTTGGCAAGCAGAACAGATATGTATATAAATTACTTATCATTTCTCCAGGCTCGATTGATTGAGGTCCATAATCAACTAGAGGCTTTACTCTTGGCAAGTAAGTACTTTGTCATCAGCCACTGGGTCAAACATCTGACAGTAGAGAGAACCATATTAAGATGCTAATTTGGAGATTAAAAAGACTCTGCATGGTTTCCTCAGCATTCATGCATTCTATAGGGTAACACAGCAAAACATTATTATACTTTTAGAGCAAGTACATTATAGTCATTATTTTAGAAGCATTTCCACATTTAACTAATGGCTTTTAAACGTGCAGATTACCTACACATGCAAAAACTGATTTTAGAAAGCCGCTATGCAGAGATTGCAAGATGGCATGGTTAGGGTATGAACAGGGGTGGTTCTAATGCATGAATATATATGCCGTATACAAGGGGAATGCATATGGATATAACAAACTCTAAACAGCATTTATACCTGGCCTGAGGTACAGTACATATGAATGCCTGCTTGAAAAGGCAGGTGCAAAGGCCAAGGCCAGCAACCCCCCACCCCCTGTATCCCCCATTCCAGTTTACCCTGACCTCAGCAGTGCCTCCCAATCTTCTTGATAAGTAATCCCTCTTAATCCCCCCCCCACATTAGCAACATTTTTTGACATACTCCCAGTAACAATAAACCCTCATAACATTCCCCCAACATCAAGTTTAGTTTATTTAAAAATTCATATACTGCCAAATCTCTTCCTGACACACCTAAAAGCAAGAACCCTCCCCAATTGGCCCCTGCAAGACAAGACCTTCTGTTCCTACTGCTATTTTTACCCTGGTTCCCTGGTGTCTAGTGAGAGCAGCAGCAGCACTTCCGTTTCATTCCTGCTTTGTCGGAATTCTGGGTTCAAAATGGTGTCCGTGATCTCTAATGATAGCTCATCGTCTACCACCACCACTAGGGGTTATAGGTGCCATCTTGAACCCAGTATCCTGAAAAAGCAGGAAAAACTGGGACTCTCTCCTATTCAACACTTGATACCAGGGACTCCTAGTAAGAACCAGGGATAGGATCAAAGATTGTGGGTGTTAGCAGGGGTTCTTGATGATCGGGAGTGTCAGAAGGGGCTGCAGAAGTTAGAAGGGTGTTGGGAGGGACTACTGATGTTGGGGATTGTTAGGTTCCAGCAGTACATTTCACCCCACCCCATCTGGTTAGCACAATTTTCAGCCAGTGATTGCCCAGATTGCAATTTAGACCTGTTTTTATGCGGCCTAAGTTGTTTAGGTAAGGACTGCTGAAAAGCATGCTAAACCAGAAAGTGATGTCACAGACCCAGTTAGTGCCAGTACCGCCCCTGCTCTGACAATCAACTTCCCTTGAACTAACTGAATAGTACCAGGATGGTCTGTGGAGATGTTCAGCGGCACTATCTGGATAGTGTTGCTGAATATCACAGTCTGCCTTCTTAGTTGGCCAGCTGGCTAAGGGCTTTGAATAGAGGCCTAATTTTAGTTGTTGGTTTTAGTATTTATATTTAAATTTATTTATTTTTAGCATTTTTATTCCATCTGTACCAGAAGTTCCAAGCAGAGTAAAACCTTGATAAAATAAAACATTATACTTAACTGCTCTGTGTAGCTGTATATTTTTCTTTTATCAGTTTGCATACGACTATCTGATACAGAAATTTTCCAAATAGTCAGGCCTTAACTGTTCATCTGAAAACCGTGCAATTTGTTTCTTATTTATTTAAAAGTTTTTATATACCATTTTCATGGTTTACAATTCAGATAGAATAATCAAAATAAGAAGGATAAGACGCAAGGCAACAGAGAGAGAATACAAATATAAACAGAGTTGGCATCCCTCGTAACATATTTAAATAATTCCATCACTGTCCTTATTTGCAGTTCTCTGCCCTCCACCACTCTGCCTCTATCCCAATAATCTACCACCCCAGACATCTCAAACGGAGTAAGCTCTAGTCCTGGCTCTCACCAAGAAAAGCTAATCACTCCAGCTCATCAAAATCTTTTTACAAGGCACCATTACAAAGGACCTCAGCCAAGCAAAGAACACTGGAAACTCAAATACAATCAGATACACATGCGCTCTAATCAACACTAGATCCAGTAGAAACAAAGTACACCTAATAAAAGAGCTCATCGAAGATGACAACAGTGATATATTATGTCTGACGGAAACTTGATTCATGTATACAATGTACTCTTTAACCAGCTAAACACATCTACCCACAATATACATAACTGCCCACTTACAGCAGGTAGAGGAGGAGGTACCTGCATCCTAACAAGCAAGCCACTAATATTCAACAATGTAGAAATCATCTTTTCATGCAACTTGGAAATGATTACCATCTCAAACAAACCATACACACTCTGTTCCATATACAGAGCACCTTCCTCTAACCCAGATGATCTTCCTACCATTCTTGACACAGTATGCAATCATGCCAGCAGCCAGAATACACACATTCTGCTGGGAGGTTTCAAACTAGTCTCCCTAAACAAGCAGCAACCCTCAGGATTTCTAGAGGCAATAAATGTTTGAACTGTATATAGTTACCCTGTTTCTTCCAAGTTACAATCCCTGTTATAATGTAAGCAAAAGATCTTGTTCTAATGCAAAATGTTGTTACAATGTAAACCGCACTGATACTAAATAGCACGGTATATAAGAATTTGTAATAATAAATAAATAAATACATAAATGCCCTCCAAGTTTTGCAACTTGTCACCAACCCCACCCACATTAAAGGTGGCATTTTGGATCTCATATTCACCCCCACTTCCTCAGCTGCACTAGTTTCATGAAATAATCCATCTCTATATCACCAGTACCCTGGTCTACTCATCACCAAATCACCTTTGTGCTCACCCAACAAAAGACTCCAAAGCAACAAACTGAAACCACTAACACTGCTTGCCGATTTCGCCCATTTGACATTAAGGACTTTATCAGCAACATAACCCCCATGCTTTCATCACACTCCACAGCAGACCACATAGAATCTCTGATTACTAAGTGGAACACCACTATCACAGCTGCCGCGAAAGCTCCACCTACAGTCAACAAATGTAAATTCCATAACACATCTCCCTGGTATTCCAAGAATCTAAAAGACCAGAAATCTAAGCTACTCTGACTTAAACACAAGTGGAGAACTTCCTGTGACAGCAACAAGCATGCATTATACCTGCAGGAGCTAAACAAATATTGCAAACTCGCATACAAGACAAGAGTATTTCACAAATCTTATCAAGATTTCTATCAGCAAGCCAAGGGAGTTATTCGACATAGTGAACTCGCTCATCAAGAACCCTTCACCAATTCACAAAAAGCCCCTAATAAACCCACAATTGATATCTCAACATCTTCAAGCCAACAATGGGAGCCAGATTAATTTTCTGCTCGAACTTTCCTCTCCACTTGCCAGTTCAGACCAAGAACACATCAGAAACAGCTTGAATCTTGCCAACCATGAATGTGTTAGCAGGATACTCTGTCATCAACACAACCACCTGCCCACTTGACCCCTGCCCTGTATAATGGATCAAGTTGGAGAAAACACATCTCGTACTATACATATGCAGCATGATAAATGATTCATTAATACAAGGATCTCTCCCCCGCCACTCAAGCAATCCTCCTCCATTCGTTCTATCTTGAAGAAACCAAATATGGATGCATAGAAACATAGAAAAATGATCACAGCAAAAGACCACATGGCTTATCTAGTCTGTCCTTCCATATCAACAACTACAACAGTCCCCTTTTTTCCTTTAGAGATCCTCTGTGTTTGTCCCATGCTTCTTTGAATTCAGATACTGTCTTCATCTCTACCACCTCCACTGGGAGACTATTCCACAGATCCACCACTCTTTCCATAAAGAAATATTTCTGCATATCACTCCTGAATCTACCCCTTTCACCCTCATCCCATGTCCCCTCATAGCAGAACTTGCTTTCAATCAAAAGAAGCTCTCTCCCCCTGTGCATTTATGGCATGGACGTATTTAAACATCTCAATCATATCACCTCTATTCCGCCTTTCCTCTAAGGTGTACATATTAAGATCCTTAAGTCTGTCCTGATATGCTTTATAATGAAAACCACTAACCATTTTAGTAGACACCCTCTGTACTGACTTCAACCTGTTTATATCCTTTTGAAGATGCAGTCTCCAGAATTGCACACAATACTCCAAATGAGGTCGCACCAAAGACTTATACAGAGGCACTATCACCTCCTTTTTTCTGCTAGCCATTCCTCTCTGTATGCACCCAAGCATCCTTCTAGCTTTTGCTGTCTCCTTTTCTACCTGTTTAGCTACTTTAAGATCATCGGACACAACCATGCCTAGGTCCCGCTCTTCTTTAGTGGACAAAAGTACTTCACCCTTATACTATATCGCTCCCTTGGATTGCTGCAGCCTAAATGCATGACCTTTCTTTTTTTAACATTAAATTCCAGCTGCCAAATTCTAGACCATTCTTCAACCTTAGCTAGACCCTCCTCATGTTATCTACACCTTCCTATTGCAGACTTTGGTATCATCCGCAAAGAGGCAAACCTTACCTGACAGCCCTTCCGCTATATCACTAACAAAGACGTTAAAAAGAATCGGACCAAGGATAGATCCTGGGGCACACCACTGGTAACTTCCTTCTCCTCAGAGTGAGCTGCATTTACCTGCACCCTTTGTCGCCTCCCACTTAAACAATTTCTAACCCAAGCAGTAACTTTAGGGTCCATCCCTAGGGTGCTCAGTTTATGTTGCCTGTGAAGAACAGTGTCAAAGGCTTTACTGAAATCTAAATATACCACATCTAGGGCTTTCCCTCGGTCCAACTCCCTGGTCACCCAGTCAAAGAAATCAATCAGATTTGTCTGACAAGACCTGCTGCATCTGATCCTGTGATCTGATGGACTTCTGAAACCTCACTATTTTCTCTTTCAGCAGAGTTTCCAATTTACTCACCACCGACATTAAACTAACCAGCCTATAGTTTTCAACAACATCCTTACTTCCGCTTTTGTGTAAAGGCACCACATGAGCCTCTCTTCAGTCCTTTGGCTCCACTCCCAACTCCAATGAGGCATTGAAAAGGTCATTCAGTGGAACTTCTAGAACGTTCCCAAGTTCCCTCAGTATTCTAGGGTGTATCCCATCCGGTCCTATCGCTTTGTCTACTTTAAGTTTAGCTAGTTTCTCACGAACACAGCCTTCTGAAAATTCTTCAAGATGCCCCTTGCTTCTGTTTTTGTTTGTGGGTGTTTTCTGAGGTAGTGTTCCTGGTTTTTCATGTGTGAACACAGAACAGAAATATTTGTTAAGCAATTCCGCTTTAACCTTATCAGCTTCTATATATTTCTCCCCTTCACTCTTGAGTCTGACAATACCACTTTTGCCCTTCCTATTTTCACTAACACATCATCTGAAAAATGTCTTATCCCCCAAGTGCTTAGATCCAATGAAAAATAGGGTAGAATCCACCTAGCAACAGATGATGTTTTAGACTCAACAGAGTGACATGTCAAATTTCCCGCGTTTAAGTAGATCGCAAGTGCGGGCGTTCTTTATGCAACGGAGGTATCTCTGATGAAATCTGTGCTGATCTTCGTAATGTAAGTGCATGTAGAGTCATTCAGTGATCTTTGCATAATGATCGATATGATATTCACCGTTGATGTTTTGGTTGCTGTCACCATAAGGATTAAGGTGCTGATTTAAGCAGGGCATCTATAATTGAAGAATTTAATATTCTTAGAGACCTTTAGAATGGAATACCAGATCGGTTACATTTTTTGGTCACAAAAGCTTAAGGTTGTGAACAGTCACGAAGGCTTTCTTTGCCCCCGGTCTTGGTAATTATTAAATGCATTAAGTTTCTCACGTAAAAACATCTATTGGTTGAGCACACCATGTCAGAAGGTTGTTTTAATTTAGAAGGAAGAGCGTTTCAAATTTTAACGTGATGGTATACATCGGAGGCTCTTTTACCTTTTCGCCCATTCTTCCTGTTTTTATTCTGCTGGCGGCTGGGCTATGTGAATAAGAGTTGATCGGTGACATACCCCAGCTTAAGATGTGAGATAGCCCAATAGCAATTATTGGCCCAGGGGGAGAATTTTATTATAATCTATGGGGTTTATGCTGCTAAAATTTTCCTTTTTGTTTTTTGGTTTTCAACTCTAGAAATTGCGTCCAGTAGGCTCTTACACAAGTTCCTGTTTGAGCCGAGTACATCGTACGTAAAAACGGGTATGGTGTTTATATTATAATGCAATTTAAGGGGTTTTTATCTATATTTTTAAGTATTTATGTATTTATAGTATTAAGGGATAATATGTAGTCTACGGAGATATTTATAAAGTGCATAGATAGCAGCCATTTTGTTAGGTTATTAAAGACTCCTATTGTTAGGAGCCCATTGCAGATGGGGATAAAAATGAGTATTTTAAGTATTTATATATTTATAATTTTATGATTTATAAACCCCATTTTTATGAGCTGTTTTATGGTGGTTTATGACATCTGTATCTACCTACTCACTCCTTGCGTTTGTTTTCCTCTTGGGTTATTTATTTATTTAACATCTCTTATATACCGCACTATTGTCATCAGCGCGGTTCACATAGAACAAAAACATATACATACAGGATAACTGTAGTACATTTTACATTTAACAGGGTTTTGAAAACTTGGAAGAAACAGGGGAGTCGGTATAAATCATATACATATACAGTAAACTATATACATTAAGCGGTTAGTATGAATATGAGAATTTGGAGGACACATATAGTATTTGTAATGTTAGTTTTAGTGTTTTAGTTATATTTATGATTTTATGAAGTCTATTAGCTATTGTGTCTATTTACTCACTTGTTTTAATTTGATTATTTTATCATGTTTGTTATTGTAACACCGAAGTGATTACACATAGCGTAATGATCTTCACACAAGCATCCTTCCAATGACCTATACGTATGATGAACAGTTCTTTGATGTTTGATGTTTAATGGCTGTAAAACATATTATTTTTAAGTTTTTATATATACGGTATGTTCTGGTTTTTATAATTATTTTTATATATTATTATTATTAATTTTTTTATATATTTTCATGCAATAGTGATGATTTATTTTTTCGCATGATTTTATATGTGCTAGTATTATTACTTGTATGTGTTATTTATGTTTATCTACATGCAGCACGCCTGAATCCCCTGAGGAAGTGAATACGAAACACGGCCTGTGTCGGGCTCTCAGGTTATTGATTTATAAATAAAAGTATCCTTCTTAGTTTGAACCACGTATCATTGATTGGGTGTCTCCTGAGCGACGTGGTGTGGTGCTCCTTTTGGTGGACCTGAGGCATCAGCTTTGACATGTAAGTATTGTTTCCTGCGGCACTTTATTTGTATTTTATTAATTGCTGCCAGCAAACATACCCTCATGTGCCGTAACCTAAGGTGCCGCATAAGGCACCCTATAAGGCACTCCATAGGGCACATTATAAAGTGCACTGTCCGCCACGGCACCCTATAATGTCCCCTATAAGTCACTCCATAGGATACTGTATAGTGCACCTTATATGGATGGTAACCATAAGGTGCCCTATAGGGTGCCCTATAAAGCTCCCTCGGAGGCACCTTATGGGTACAGTACGCTGAGGGTGTTTTTGCTGGCAGCACTAATGTACATTAAAAATAGATAATGCTTTGGACAGCCCTCTCAAATAACCCCACTGTGGGTTTGAACCCATGACCTCTGGCTCCACTGGCAGTGAAGTAACCAGTGGGCTACAGCTCTATAGCTGCTAGCAAGCCCCTGGCTGGCTGCAGAAGGACTGCACGTCACCACACAAACAGTCTGCTGTGGTCACCAGGATAGGGTTAGCCTACCCGTACCCATGATGCACTGCACATGAAAATCAGCCATCTACAGATGAATACAAGATGGGGTATGCACCCCCACAGCACCTCGGCCTGGTAGGAGTAACTGACCATGTGTGTTACTGGCACAGAGTAGCTACACACCGTCACATTGTGCGGTACTGTGCTCACCCTGAGGGTGCGGTGGGGCGCCCAGCACCAGGTCCACAGCACCTTCCATAGGAGAAATAAGCCATGCTGTAGGTCCCCAGCAGTCCTAGTGTGTGAGATAGGTAGTTCCTGCAGACACACTTTGGATACATCTGTATTTCTCAGTCAGGTTTGACCCTTATGGACCCATAGGCAGATTATGTACCACCACCCAACCCACCCTCTGGGGCTGAGGGTGGGAAACAGGGTCTCCCACCGACATCCACATTTTACGTCCCTGCAATGGCAGCAGTAGAGGGGACCACCAACTGCAGTCCTGCTGGGGAACAGACACCCTACAGGGCAGTCAATGCAGCTCTGTACACATCTATAAAGCAATAGCAGACAGACATTAGGCCCAGAAATACTCAGCTGCACCCCACCACAATCTGATATTCTCCTGCAGCAAGCCTGCAGCCACTGCACCCTGCAAGGTGTTCCAGCAAGACACATACTAGCTGCAGACAATCTGATAGCTAGTCCATAGGGCATATTCCTGGAGGAGATGCATGCACCCAGAACTGGGATGTCAGCATACCCACCAAGCAGATAAGTCAGTGATTGGGCCCCAAAAGGGAACCCAGAAATATCACATGAAAGAGGTATTATAGGGCACTATGGGGGAACCTAGCCATGCAGTGGTCACTGCTCAGTCAGGGTGAGAGTGAACTCCCAGCAGGACATACTGTGGCCACCCTGTCTGTGCAGGTGGTGGCCAGGCACTACAATGTCCCAGCCATTGCCCTATGCCCTGTGCAGATGCATCCTGGCCAGGCCACCCTGTCCGGGCTATACCCATGGTACCTTGCTCCTCATTATGCACATTGGCAGGCCAATACTGGCAACAGTGCTGGCAGTGTGGGCTGTGGAGGGTGTTTGCAGCCACCACACACTGGATAGACAGACACACACTCCCACACCTATGCCAGCATTGTGCTACTATAGAGGTGTTTAGCAGCTCTGGCCACCACACCAGTCCTGGGCACAGTGCAGGCATGGATATGGTACGCAAAACTGTTGGGGGTCACTCCCCAGGGTGGTAAACACTGTCAGAGACCAGACCTGAAGCACACCCCACAGACATCAGAAAGGTTGCTATGATGGAGCTCAATCAGTAAACTGTGCTTAACGTACGAATTGCTATCTGCCAGTAATCATAGCAACCTTTTGATAGCTGTGTACCGTATTCCCAGGTGTAGGGTGGCATTGCTAAGGTATGCAAGTGCTAGTATTGGGAAATGCATGCAGGGGCCAATGTCCTGCCTCTCCTGGGGGCATTGGCTAATGGAGCCTGTGGTTGTGGGTGTGTCTGCCCCTGTTGGCTGCTGCTTTACGGCAGAGGTTCCCAACTCCAGTCCTGGTGTGCCAAACACTGTTCGGGTTTTCATGCTGTCCCTCATGAATATGCATGAGATACATCTGCATACCATGGGGATGGTGCATAGATATGCTGCACAGGCATCTTTATTAGAGGCAGCATGGAACCTGAATGGTGTTTGGCCCTCCAGGACTGCATTTGGGAGACTCTGCTGTAGGTAATGCGCCTGTTTATGGAGTCTGTGCTCTGTAGGGTAAAATGTAGGTGTTTTGGGCATGTTTACGTCATCTGCAATAAAGGTTCTGTCTGTATTAGCACGTTGTAGTAGTGGGTAAAATATGGGGACTGGGTTGGCAGGCACCATAGCTGGGACTTGAACCTTTGACCTTCTGCCTCCAAACACACTGGTTGTGTGCACTGCACCACCGTGTTGCCACAGAGACAGTGCATTCCCTGGTGATACCATGACTGTTTGTCCGGCAGGGCCTGTCTGTTGCAGTGCATGGCACCCACCTACACAGGGCTAGGCCATGGTCTGCTCTGGGCAGCTGCCACTGCCCCCCTCCACCACCAGTACCCCTCTGCCACCAAGCTGATATGCCCTTCTGCTGGTGGTGTGCAGTCTCAAGCCATCCAGTGTGCAGGTGTACAGCTGCCTATGGTGCGTGTTCTTGGGTAGGGGTGCCTTCATAGGCGTCCACGCTTCCCCCCCCAACACCGCCTGCCAATGTTCTGTGCCCTTGGAGGTACCTGCTGGGTACTATCCCCTGTGACACTGTGATAAACACTCTCGTGCCCATGTTGGGCCCTCATCAGTTGCTGTCTGGCTGCTGTTCAGTTTCAGCATTCCTAAGTGCCACCTAGGCATCTGCCTAGTCCGCACTGTGCCCCAGCTGCACCACAGCATGTGCCGCCTGCAGCCATCTGTATCCCCTTTCCCAGCATCTGTCCAGTTGCCCATTCCGACATGCCCGCCCTGCTGTTGTGGAACATGTGCATGCCATAGGTAACCTGTCCAATGGAGAGGGAAACCCTGATCAGTGCTATTTCACTGTGGGATCATTCACCTTGTATGGGGACGGAGCGTAGACCCTTCCAAAATTCATATTTATTTTTTGGGGCTTTCTTGGGAGTGTTTTTTGATGTTTCCCATTACTATCACTATTGCCCAGCTTGATTATGATTTTTTTTTATTTTGTTGGGGTCATTTTCAATGTTTATTTGCACTTTTGTTCCGTGCACATGTATCATACTTATCACTTTTTTGTAGGTTTCCCTGGTTTTGCTGTACATTGCTGACAGAAATGGTTTCTTTTCCCTTTAAATCAGCTCTAACGCGAGGTTTTCACTTGCGTTAGTTTTGGCCTCGGATTTCACATCGTTAGTGTGCGGGGAGCCTCTCCCCTCCCACTCTCCACCCATTGACCCCTTGTCTCCGCCCCTGGGGAGCCTTCCTCCGCCCTCCGGGAGCCTTTCCCCGCCTTCAGCGCTCATTTGCGCCGCTGCACGCGTGAGCGCGCACTAAGGCACATTTGTGCCCCATAAAGCGTCATTATCGCGTGCTAAGGTACCTTAGTGCATGATAATTGCACAGCGCGCACGTTAAGAAGGTTTAGTAAACATACCCCAAAATGTCTTATGAGGGCCATCTTCAGCAGATAACCAAGTTTCAGTCAAAAATAAGCCATCCAATTGCAAATCTAATTATTAAGTCATGTAATACATGCCATTTTCCTTCGTTGATCAATAGGATTTAAAAAAAATCACAAAAGATGAGCAGACAGGGCAAAAGCAACCCTTAAGAAAACAAAACGCAATTTGTAAATAAAATGGAATCTGCATGGACTATGATAGAATATATTTAAGAGCTTCTCAAACCCATCTTTGGGACCTCTTATCTCTTCAGTCAATTGAGTACTGAGGATAGCTACAATGAATATGAATGAAAGTTGAAGCTTTGGTGGGAGTGGCTGACTTGGATTTAGTGGCAGTTACAGAAACATGGTTCACAGAAAACCATGACTGGGATGTAACTATACCTGGCTATGCTTTATTCAGAAAGGACAGGGTAGGAAGAAGAGGAGGAGGAGTGGCACTATATGTAAAAACTACTTTTAAAGCTTTGGAATTACAGAGCTTAAAAGGGAGAGAGGAGGCATTGTGGGTTAAACTAGAAAGAGGGAAAGAGAAATCTATTTGCATTGGTGTGATATACAGACCTCCCTCACAAGAGGAAGAGGTGGACAGAGTTAATTGAAGACATACACAGCATTGCTAGGAAAGGAGAAGTGCTACTGATAGGAGATTTCAATATGCCAGATGTTGATTGGCACATTCCTGCTGCAGTATCATCTAGAAGTAAGGAGATCCTGGATTCTCTACAGGGAGAACTATTCAGGCAATTGGTAACAGACCCCACACGTGAAGGGGCCATACTGGACTTGGTGCTTACCAATGGTGAAAGTGTTTCTGATGTTGTAGTGGGAGATCATTTTGCATCCAGTGATCACCAGATGGTGTGGTTCAGTATTAGGACTAGGGCTGTTAGAATCCATTCCAAGGTGAGGATCTTAGACTTTAGGAAGACTAACTTTGCGAAGATGGGCCAATACCTCAGGGAGTCGTTAGTGGGATGGGAACAGCTGGGGGATGTAGAAAAACAGTGGGCAAAACTGAAAGGTGGTATTTTAAGGGCAACCAACCTTTTTGTTAAAATGGTAAATAAAGGCAAAAGGAACAGGAGACCGCAATGGTTTTCGAAGGAAGTAGCTGAAAAAGTGAAGAAAAAGAGGGAGGCCTTCATGAAATACAAGAGATCACAGAGAGAGGAAGACAGGCATCTGTATTTGGAAAAACTTAGAGAAGCTAGCAAAGTATTCAAGAAGGCAAAGATTCAAAAGGAGGAGGAAATAGCCAATGCACTAAAATGGGGGATAAGACATTTTTCAGATATATTAGTGAGAAGAGGAAGGGCAAAAGTGGTATTGTCAGACTCAAGGGTGCAGGGGGGTGGAATATGTAGAAGGATAAAGCGGAATTGCTTAACAAATATTTTTGTTCTGTGTTCACAGATGAAGAACCAGGAGCAGGACCTCAGAAAACACCCACAAATAAGAACAGAAGCGAGGGACATCTTGAACAATTTTCAGAAGACTGTGTTCGTGAGAAACTAGCTCAACTTAAAGTAGACAGAGCGATGGGACCAGATGGGATACACCCTAGAATACTGAGGGAACTTGGGAACGTTCTAGCAGTTCCACTGAATGACCTTTTGAGTGCCTCGTTGGAGTTGGGAGTGGAGCCAAAGGACTGAAGAGAGGCTCATGTGGTGCCTTTACACAAATGCGGAAGTAAGGATGTGGTTGAAAACTACAGGCCGGTTAGTTTAACTTCTGTGGTGAGTAAATTATTGGAAACGCTGCTGAAAGAGAAGATAGTGAGGTTTCTGGAGTCCAGCGGATTACAGGATCCGAGGCAGCATGGATTCACCAGAGGCAGGTTTTGTCAGACAAATCTGATTGATTTCTTTGACTGGGTGACCAGGGAGTTGGACCGAGGGAGAGCTCTAGATGTGGTGTATTTAGATTTCAGTAAAGCCTTTGACACTGTTCCTCACAGGCGACTTATAAACAAACTGAGCACCCTAGGGATGGACCCTAAAGTTACTGCTTGGGTTAGAAATTGGTTGGGTGGGAGGCGACAAAGAGTACAAGTAAATGGAGCTCACTCTGAGGAGAAGGATGTTACCAGTGGTGTGCCCCAGGGTTCTGTCCTTGGTCCGATTCTTTTTAACATCTTTGTTAGTGATATAGCGGAAGGGCTGTCGGGTAAGGTTTGCCTCTTTGCAGATGATACCAAAATCTGCAATAGAGTAGACACCCAGGAAGGTGTAGATAACATGAGGAGGGATTTAGCTAAGCTTGAAGAATGGTCTAGAATTTGGCAGCTGGGATTTAATGTTAAAAAATGTAAGGTCATGCATTTGGGCTGCAGCAATCCAAGGGAGCAATACAGTATAGGAGGTGAAGTACTTTTGTCCACTAAAGAAGAGCGGGACCTAGGCGTGGTTGTTTCTGATGATCTTAAAGTAGCTAAACAGGAAGAAAAGGCGACGGCAAAAGCTAGAAGGATGCTTGGGTGCATACGGAGAGGAATGGCTAGCAGAAAAAAGGAGGTGATAATGCCTCTGTATAAGTCTTTGGTGCGACCTCATTTGGAGTATAGTGTGCAATTCTGGAGACCGCACCTTCAAAAGGACGTGAACAGAATGAAGTTGGTGCAGAGGGTGGCTACTAAAATGATTAATTGGCTTCATTGCACTTCATCTACAGCCAACAGGGCGTTTAGTATCAGCGCACCAAGATGCTGGAACGCATTACCTCCAGATATCCGGGCTATTAAGGGCCTTACGCAGTTTAGGAAAGCCCTCAAGTACCATCTTTTCAATAAGTACCTCATAGAACCCAACCTCACCCACCGAGACAGAGATGCAACCCACTAAGCAAATATATGGTTTCCCAACAACATGCCAAGAAAGATTCTCTAACCCTTAGTGGTGCATTTGTTTCTATAGAATTCATGATCATACAACCTTATGTAGCAATATTTGTAAATACTTTACAAGCTTATGTAGCAAGTTTTTGTAAATAGTTTACCCCTGTTATCTAAGTTACTTGCCCTGTTATCTGTAAACTCATACATGTTAACTGTACTGAGCGTTTCTGTTCCATGTAAACCGCGCTGATGCTGAATAGTGCGGTATATAAGAGAATGTAAATAAATAAATAAATTATAAAGCATATGAGGACAGACTTAAGGATCTTAATCTGTACACCTTAGAGGAAAGGCGGGATAGAGGTGATATGATTGAGATGTTTAAATACCTCCGTGGCATAAATGTTCAGGGAGAGAGCCTCTTTCAATTGAAAGCAAGTTCTGCTACGAGGGGACATGGGATGAGGTGAAGGGAGATAGATTCAGGAGTGATATGCGGAAATATTTCTTTACAGAAAGAGTAGTGGATCCATGGAATAGTCTCCCAGTGGAGGTGGTAGAGATGAGGACAGTAACTGAATTCAAAAAAGCATGGGACCAACACAGAGAATCTCTAAAGGTAAAAAGTGGACTGTTGTAGTTGTTGTTATGGAAGGACAGACTAGATAGGCCATGTGGTCTTTTTCTGTCGTCATGTGTCTATGTTTCTATGAAAGATGTTTGAATCCAATGGACCCAGTATATGCAGATTTCTCGCAGGAATACTGATTGTAGCTGTCCTAGAAACCAAACTAGCTTAGAGGGAAGGGGGTACCAAGGACAAATCCACCACAGAACAACATCAGAGGCATCCATCCTGCACAGAAAGAGAGGTCAGAGCACTCTTGCCCCTCCCACAGCTCCCTCCAGCCCAATCGTGGGTCAGAGCATGTTTTATAACCAACTGCACGCTACAGGCATGCCCGCGCCAGAGGGCCCTTTGGCATGGCCCTTAGGCGGGTGACCGTGGCAAGAACTCTACTGAAAACAAAAGCGTTGAAGATAATAACTTCCATCACAGCTATCACACTGGAAAAAAATGGTGCTGTTTCCTAACGACCAACTCCAGTGCAACAGCAAACTAAGCCGAACAGCAGTCCATGCGATCTAAACGAACAGACCTACACATCCCTCAACCCATGCAATAGGGTAAGGCTCACCTCAGTCCGTTGCAAATAATTTTCACTTGTGTACATGATTGATATATTACTGCATTGTTCATTTAATTGGTGCTCACTTGTGTTTATACATTGTATACTCCCGTATATATACATTGTATTCTCCTGCCTATATACATTGTATACTCCTCTTTAGTAGTAGTACCATTGGAATTCAGCAATAATAATTTTGGTCCAGATTGTCTTCACATGTACTTATACTCGGTATACACCTAAATCATTCATGTAATCGGTGCACAATTGTGCCTATACATTGTATAACGCCAGCTTTGCTCAGCTACTCAGTGCACACTTGTAGCAATAATAGTAATTTGTGTCTCTGCCCATTTTGGAGATTAGCTAAATGGATCTCAAAAAAATGATCATACTTTTCCTGAATTTACTATGTTACTCAGTTGGTTTGGTACTCACATTCACTCCCTTCCCTCATACATTCTCTCCTCCTACCAAAATTCTGGGATCTGCTTACATCCTTATTAATCCCCACCTCCATATGCAAGAATACCCCCCTCACTCTAGAGAAGTCTACCTCAATTATACCAGAACACCCCCATTCAGAGAGAGAACCCTCCCTTACCTGAGAAGGCAGAACAGAAGGCTAATTCAGATATTCAAAAAAAGATTGCCATACCTACTACAACCACCTTGAAATTCATCCTCATTAACGCCAGATCAATCAGAAATAAAATACCACTCCTAAGAGACATCATCACAGACGAAAAACCAGATTTCCTCTGCATATCCGAGACATGGATAATTGAAACAGACACAGTTCTCTTAAACCAGCTCAAAATGAAAGGATTGCACCCGGGATAAAAAAAAGAGAAGGAGTTAGTATAATAGCAAGATCTGAACATAATTGCACCCTCACCATTAACCAAAATCAAGATGGCATGGACATACTAAAAATCAAAAACAAAAATATAGCTATCTCCCTTTTTTTACAGACCTCCAACCCCGGATGCTCAAAATATAGTGACTATCCTTGAAACTGTATGCAACACCGATATAAGAAAACCCTATATCATTCTTGGTGACTTTAACCTAGCCACGCTATCCAGCAACCATTCAACAACATTCCTAGACTCTATGGAAGAAATGGGCTACAAACAGACAATCAAATACCCGACACACAGTAAAGGCAATACCCTTGATCTGGTATTCCTACCAGAACATCTACCAGAACTACCCCAAAACACTCCTCCTACTATACACTAGGTCCCCTGGTCAGATCCCTCTTCACATCCCACACTCCACTACTGAACAACATACAAACTCACATCATGGTCCCAGATACCGACCCTTTGTCATGGAAAAATTCCTGGAAACAATCATACCAAATTTGGATGATGATGCAAGCAACCTTGACAAGGCAGTATCCAATTGGATCGGCACCATAAAGAAAGCTTCTGAACCAATTCAAACATCTAGCAGGCTCCAGAGAAAATTATCTGAAAAATGGTATTCATCCAAGCTAACCAAACTAAAAAAGGAACTCAGAAAGCTAGAATATATATGGCGAACAAACAAACTCCTGAACATAGAAAATAATATTTCGCAAAGCTTAACTGTTACAGGGAAGCTATAAATAATGCCAAAAAACATCATCACACAAGAATGCTATCCAAAGCCATTAACTGACCAAGGGAACTATTCGAGATTGTGAAATCATTAGCTAAAATCCCTTCTAGCAATAGCCCCAAGATTCCGATTGATCCTCAAACCATAGCTACCCACTTCGCAAGTAAACTTAAACAAAGCAGCCTTCCTACACCTGACCGCCTTCAACCAGCAATGTTGAACAACAATGAATTGAAATCCTTCCGCCTCATTGACAGAAAGCTACTCCTCCAGACAATTTCAAAGCTCAACACAACCACTTCCCTCTTGGATCCGTGCCCAGTAGCCTGGATCAAGACATCTAAGCAAGATATGAGCCCATTCATCTTGGACATAGTTAACCAGTCCCTGCATCAAGGCTTCCTACCAAAAGAACTCAAGCTCTCAGCAATTCGCCCCCTGCTTAAAAACAAAGCTCTAAACAACAGTGACCCAACATCTTACCAACCTATTGCTAGCATCCCATTCCTGACAAAAATAATTGAAAAAGTTGTTCAGCTTCAAGACTTCATAGACACAACTGCACCACTTGATGAGCATCAGTATGGGTTTCGACCATTTCATGGTGTCGAAACCCTTCTCCTTGCCCTTTTTGACTCCCTCATCAAAGGTATGGACAACATCAAGCAAGCTTTCATTCTGGTGTTTCTTGACATATCCTCTGCTTTTGACTCTGTAAATCATGACATTCTCATATCCAGACTCAATCAAATAGGCATCAAAGAAGTAGCCCTTGACCGGTTTAAATCATATATATCTAACCGTGCCCAATTTGTACAAATTAACGAAGTTGCATCAACACCCTTCCAACAGGAACAAGGAATCCCACAAGGCTCAGCACTGTCCGCTCTCCTTTTTAATCTGTATCTTCAACCAATATGCTCCATATTCAAGAGACACAACATAAGCTACCACATATACATGGACGACATCATGTTGTTCACCCCACTTAACATATTAGACCCCAACTTTGACAAGCTAGCAACATGCCTATCTGAAGCAGAACTATGGCTCCGTTCACAGAATATGTACATCAATCTCAAAAAGATGGAAGTACTAATCACCTCAAGAAATCCTAATTTCACCCCACCAGCAGCTATCAAGCTACAGAATTTCACCCTCCCAGTGAAGCAGGAGATAAAATACTTAGAAGTCATACTCGACAAAACTCTTAGTCTATCTTCGCACATAAAACAAACCTCCAGAGCAATCTTCTTCAAACTCAGGTCCTTACAACATCTAAGACCACTCTTAGACAAGGATGACTTCAGGACAGTGGCCCAAGCACTAATAACGCCTCATCTAAACTACTGCAATAGGATACTCCAAGATATAACAAAAAAAAAACCTGAACACACTCCACATGGCTCAGAATGTTGCAGCCCATATAATTGCTAAAGCCAAGCTATCTGACCATATTTCTCCTATCCTCTACACTCTACATTGGCTCCCTGTTGCTAGCAGGATTCAATATAAAACCATAGTGACTACCTTGAAATTAATCAACGGATTTGCACCGTCACATCTATCTACCAGGATACAATCCCACCCCCCCCCCCCCTTTACCAAAGACTATCCCATAGAAGAGACAACCCGGTCTCATTCGGCCCATACCAACTAACCCCTACTATATAATGGCACCCTGAATCTACTTCAGTTCAGACACTGGTATAATGGCACTCTGAATATTCTTCAGTTCAGATACTGGGACTCTCACTCCCCTTTCAAATGTATATGTCACTGTACATACATTTCGAACCCCCAATGAGGGGACTTAAATTGTAAATAATAGTTATAATAAATTGACGCAGTAATGTATATAGTTAATGCTCAGTTATGTTCAACTGTTCTTGTAATGTTATAATGTTCGGAAGTTCAATGTGCTTTAACTGTTCATTGTAAACCGCCCCTGATTTTTGGAAGGGGCGGTATATAAAAGTGTACAAATAAATAAATAAATCTGAGATGGCCTAGCTCACAGGTTACCACTCTGTGGTCCATGTATTCTTGGGGCCCATGAGACCATTAATCAAATCTTCAGGACACAAACAAGAAAAAAGAGAGGCTTGTGAAGATTGGCTGTGGGAATGAGAGGGCTTGGTAGGGTCTGGTGTGAGAGAGCGAGAGAGAGACTGGAGAGAACAGACCAGGGAGGGAGAGAGAGAGAGACTATTGGGGAAGGAAGAGATCTAATGGTGATAGGCTTATTGCAGAGGGGAGGAGGTCCGGAAGGAGTGTTGGGGATGAAGTTGGGAGTCTTATAATTTTCTGGAGGTTAATAAGGGGTACATGCAACTAAATGTTGGGAACCTGTGGCCTAGATTTTACAACAAAAAATAGGAAGAAATCAGTAAGGAAGTGTTCTCAAACTTTTCTTTGGTTTTCATCATCAAAACAAATTGCTATTCCTCTCATCTCTTAATGCTATTTGAAGATAAGATTATGACCAAATCATTTTTAAATAGCTCTACAAACCTAATTCTGATTGTAGTTTACTCTGAATCTTTATCATTGAGTCAATAGTAAATGTTTTTCCTTTGATTTTTTAAAAAATATATTTATCATTGATCAGTTCCAGCAGAAAAAGCCCATTGGCACCATGAATAACCAGTACAGTCCTTCCATAAAAATCTTTTAACAAGCTTTTTAAATACTTATACATTGTTGTAACATTGCTATGCCAAGGCAGGTTTTACAGTTTGCAGGACCAAGGTCAATATTTTATTTTTCTCATCTCCTACCCTCATGCAAGATTAAATAACTCATTTGCAGTCCATACTACAGCTTACAATAAATTGATAACTTTAAATAGCTTGGCATTCATTCTAATCAACTTGATCATGATAAGCACATTTAGTATTAATTTAAGTGGTAATGTGCTACTTGGTATTAAATTAAGATAAATTATTGTCCAAAACCTTATTAGAGAAAAACACATTAAAATCAATAAGACATCTTCATGGCCACTTTTCTTAAAAGGTTGTTATTCTTGGAGGAATAAAATGGTCTCATCTAATGCAGCTGTTTATTGGTACCATTTTGCATATATCTTTGGATTAGCTAAATAGAAAGTATATAGGCATTTATTGCATCAAAATTATTATAGATCAAAAATGTCTGTCACAACCTTATAGGATCCAAGACCAAGGATACATAATTTATATAAAGCCTGAATGTAGAGAGGCTGGTGCTTCTTTACAGTGCCTTTAATTACTAAGTTAGAAACATAGAAACATAGAAAAATGACGACAGAAAAAGGCCACATGGCCTATCTAGTCTGTCCTCCCATATCAACAACTACAACAGTCCCCTTTTTTCCTTTAGAGATCCTCTGTGTTTGTCCTATGCTTTTTTGAATTCAGATACTGTCCTCATCTCTACCACCTCCACTGGGAGACTAATCCATGGATCCACCACTCTTTCCGTAAAGAAATATTTCCACATATCACTCCTGAATCTATCCCCTTTCACCCTCATCCCATGTCCCCTTGTAGCAGAACTTGCTTTCAATCGAAAGAGGCTCTCCTCCTGTGCATTTATGCCATGGAGGTATTTAAACATCTCAATCATATCATCTCTATCCCGCCTATCCTCTAAGGTGTACATATTAAGATCCTTAAGCCTGTCCTCATATGCTTTATAATGAAGACCACTAACCATTTTAGTAGCCACCCTCTGTACTGACTCCATCCTGTTTATATCCTTTTGAAGGTGCGGTGTCCAGAATTGCACACAATACTCCAAATGAGGTCGCACCAAAGACTTATACAGAAGCATTATCACCTCCTTTATTCTGCTTTCCATTCCTGTCTGTATGCACCCAAGCATCCTTCTAGCTTTTGCCGTCGCCTTTTCTACCTGTTTAGCTACTTTAAGATCATCAGACACTACCATGCCTAAGTCCTGCTCTACTTTAGTGGACAAAAGTACTTCACCGCCTATACTATATCGCTCCCTTGGATTGCTGAAGCCCAAATACATAACCTTGCATTTTTTAACATTAAATCCCAGCTGCCAAATTCTAGACCATTCTTCAAGCATAGCTAGATCCCTCCTCATGTTATCTACACCTTCCTGGGTGTCTACTCTATTGCAGATTTTGGTATCGTCCGCAAAGAGGCAAGCCTTACCCAACAGGCCTTCTGCTATATCACTAACAAAGACGTTAAAAATAATCGGACCAGGGACAGATCCCTGGGGCACACCGCTTCCTTCTCCTCAGAGTGAGCTCCATTTACCTGTACACTGTTCATCCCTAGTGTGCTCAGTTTGTTTATAAGTTGCCTGTGAGGAACAGTGTCAAAGGCTTTACTGAAATCTAAATACACCACATCTAGGGCTCTCCCTAGGTCCAACTCCCAGTCAATCATATTTGTCTGACAAGACCTGCCTCTGGTGAATCCATGCTGCCTCAGATCCTGTAATTCAATGGACTCCAGAAACCTCACTATTTTCTCTTGCAGCAGCATTTCCAATAATTTACTCACCACCGATGTTAAACTAACCGGCCTGTAGTTTTCAATCACATCCTTCCTTCCACTTTTGTGTAAAGGGAACACATGAGCTTCTCTCCAGTGCTTTGGCACCACTCCCAACTCGGAGACATTGAAAAGGTCAGTCAGTTCAGCTGCTAGAATGTTCCCAGGTTCCCTCCGAATTCTAGGGTGTGTCCCATCGCTTTGTCTACTTTAAGTTTAGCTAGTTTCTCATGAGCACAGCCTTCTGAAAATTCTTGAAGATGCCGCTCGCTTCTGTTCTTGTTTGTAGGTGTTTCTAAGGTCCTGTTCCTGATTCTTCATCTGTGAACATAGAACAGAAATATTTGGTAAGCAATTCCACTTTAACCTCATCAGCTTTTACATATTCCTCCCCTTCACCCTTGATTCTGACAATACCTGGTAACATGCCTGCCTGATGCGAAGGTAGCGGACCTCACGCGCCACCTAGATAAGGTCTTAGATAGTGCTAGGGAGGAGTCTGCTGTCTTGGTACATGTCGGTACCAATGACATAGGAAAATGTGGCAGGGAGGTTTTGGAGGCTAAACTTAGGCTTTTAGGTAGGAAGTTGAAATCCAGAACTTCTAGGCTAGCATTCTCCGAAATGCTTCCTGTTCCACGCGTAGGACCCAAAAGGCAGGCAGAGCTCCGGAATCTCAATGCGTGGATGAGACAATGGTGCAGAGATGAGGGTTTTGGATTTGTTAGGAACTGGGGAACATTCTGGGGAAAGGAGGGATTCTTCCAAAGGGATGGGCTTCACCTTAACCAGCATGGAACCAAGCTGCTGGCATTAACCTTTAAAAAGGAGAGGGAGCAGCTTTTAAACTAAATAATAGGGGAAAGCCGACAGTCACCCAAGAGTGCATGGTTTGGAAGAATGTATCCTTGAAGGATACAACCAAAAGCAGAGAGGTTCCAAAAAGGAGTACAGTAGCCCAAATGCCCTCGAGTATGGAGCAGACAGAGCTTGAAGATCCCAAATTACCCATGTCTACCAATAGCCAGATTAATATGAATAAAATACAGTCTCTAAAATGCTTGTATGCAAATGCTAGAAGTCTAAAAAATAAGATGGGAGAGTTAAAATATATAGCACTAAATGAGAGGTTAGATATGACTGGAATATCAGACACATGGTGGAAGGAGGACAACCAGTGGGACATTTTGATACCTGGGTACAAACTATATCATAATGATAGATCTGATCAAATTGTTGGAGGGGTTGCGCTGTGTTAGAGAGGGCATTGAGTCAGAAAGGATTAAAGTTTTGCAGGAAACAAAATTTGCTGTAGAATCTCTTTGGATTTTAAATTCCATGTAAAAAGGGGAAGGCGATGGCAGTGGGGGTGTGCTATCGACTGCCTGGCCAGAATGAACAAATGGATGATGAAATGCTCAAAGAAATCAAGGAAGCTAACAAAAGTTACAGCACAGTAATAATAATGAGTGATTTCAATTACCCTGGTATCGACTGGGTCAGTGTCACAGCAGGACATGCTAGGGAGATAAAGTTCCTAGATGAAATAAATGACTGCTTCTTGGAGCAGCTGGTTCATGAACAGACCAGAGGGGAAGCCATATTAGACCTAGTTCTTAGTGGAACACCAGATCTGGTGCAAGAGATAAGGGTGTTGGGGCCACTTGGCAACAGTGCTCATAGCATGATCGTGTTTGATTTAATTAGTGGAGGGGGGATAGTAAGGAAATCCACAGTACTACCTTTTAACTTTCGAAAGAGAGACTATGATAAAATGAGGCAAATAGTTAAGAAAAAAATAAAAGGAGCAGTTGCAAAGGTTAAAGACTTACATCAAGTTTGGGTGTTGTTGAAAAATACTATCTTGGAAGCCCAGACCAGCTGTATTCCACGCTTTAAAAAAAGTGGAAGGAAGTCCAAATAACTGCCAGCATGGTTTAAACATGAGATCAGAGAGGCTGCTGTTGCCAAAAAAGCATCTTTCAGGAAATAGAAAAAAAAGAGCCAAATGACGAAACCTAGAAACAGCGCAAGGACTGGCAAGTCAAATGCAAGGCATTGCTAAGGCAGGCAAAGGGAGAATTTGAGAAGAAGCTTGCTGCGGAAGCAAAAACGCGAAATAGACTTTTACAAGTACATTCGTAGCAAAAAACCTGTGAGAGAGTCAGTTGGTCCATTAGATGATAGAGAGGTTAAAGGGGCACTAAGAGGCAACAAGACGATAGCGGAGAGACTGAATGAATTCTTTGCTTCAGTCTTTACTGAGGAAGATGTAGGGATGTTACCCATGACTGAAGTGGTATTTAAAGGTGTGGAAGAATGGAAGGAAATATCGATACATCAGGAAGATGGATTACAACTATTAGATAAACTGAAGAGTAGTAAATCACCTGGGCCGGATGGTATACATCCAAGGGTGTTGAAAGAACTGAAATATGAGATTGCAGACCTGCTATTAGTAATCTGTGAATTTTCATTAAAATCATCTGTAATACCTGAAGATTGGAGGATGGGGAACATAACGCCAATTTTTACAAAGGGCTCCAGGGGTGATCCAGGAAACTAGAGACCAGTGAGCCTGACGTCAGCACCAGGAAAAATGGTAGAAATGATGATAAAGAACAAAATTACTCAGCATGTAGATAGTCATGGCCTAATGGGAGACGGACAACATGGCTTTAGACAAGGAAGATCTTGTCTTACTAATCTGTTATGTTTTTCTGAAGGTGTAAATAAACAGGTGGACAAAGGTGAGTCAGTTGATATACTGTATCTGGACTTTCAGAAAGCCTTTGATAAGGTCCCTCATCAGAGACTTTTGGCAAAACTAAAGAGTCATGGGATAGGAGGCAGTGTACTATTGTGGATCAGGAGCTGGTTAAAAGATAGAAAGCAAGAGGGTAGGGCTAAATGGCCAATTTTCCCAATGGAGAAAGGTGAATGGTGGTGTACCCCAGGGATCTGTGCTGGGTCTGCTGAGTTTTGACATATTCATAAATGACCTGGAAAGTGGGATAACGAGTGAGGTTATCAAATTTGCAGATGACACAAAACTATTTAAAGTTGTTAAAACCCAAGAGGATTGTGGAAAATTGCAAGAGGATCTTGATAAATTGGAAGACTGGGCATCAAGATGGCAGATGAAATTTAATGTGGACAAGTTCAAAGTTATGCACCTATGGAAGAACAACCCAAACTATGGTTACACGATGCAAGGTTCCACATTAGGAACCACCACCCAGGAAAAAGATTTAGGCGTCATTGTGGATACCATGTTAAAACCCTCGGCCCAGTGTGCAGCAGCGGCCAAGAGAGCAAATAGAATGCTAGGTATCATAAGGAAAGGAATGGAAAATAAAACAAAAGATATTATAATGCCTCTATATTGTTTCACGGTGAGACCGCACCTTGAATATTGTGTGCAATTCTGGTCGCCGTATCTTAAAAAGGATATAGCGATTTTAGAAAAGGTTCAGAGAAGAGCCACCAAAATGGTAAAGGGGATGGAAGGATACTCCTATGAAGAAAGGCTAAAAAGGTTAGGGCTCTTTAACCTGTAAAAGAGACGGTTGAGGGGAGATATGATAGAAGTCTATAAATTAATGAACGGAGTGGAACGGGTAAATGTAGATCAATTGTTTACGTTATCAGAATATAGAAAGACTAGGGGACATGCAATGAAGCTACATGGTAAACTATTTAAGACTAATAAAATATTTTTTCACTCGTGTAATCAAACTCTGGAATTTGTTACCGGAAGATTAGTAAAGGTTGTTAGTGTAGCTGAGTTTAAAAAAGGTTTGGACAAGTTCCTGGAGGAAAGGTCCATAAACCATTATTAAGAAGGGACCCAGGATATCAATGCTTGACCCAGTACAAGCATTGTGGAACCTTTGTCTTTTGGGGAAACTGCTAGGTACGTATGACCTAGATTGGCCACTGCTGGAAACAGGATACTGGGCTTTGATGGACCTTGGTTTGACCCAGTATGGCATATCTTATGTTCTTATACCACTTTTGCCCTTCCTCTTTTCCCTAGCATATCTGAAAAATGTCTTATCCCCCCCCCCCCCCCATTTTATTGCATTGGCTGTTTCCCCCTCTTTTTGAATCTTTGCTTTCCTGACTACTTTGCTAGCTTCTCTAAGTTTTTCCAAATATAGATGCCTGTCTTCCTCTCTCTGTGATCTCTTGTATTTCTTGAAGGCCTCCCTCTTTTTCTTCACCTTTTCAGCTACTTCTTTCAAAAGCCATAGTGGTCTCCTTTTCCTTTTACCTTTTATTTACCATTTTAACAAAAAGGTTGGTTGCCCTTAAAATATCCCCTTTCAGTTTTGACCACTGTTTTTTTTTTTCTACATCCCCCCCAGCTGTTCCCATCCTGCTGACTCCTCCCTGAGGTATTGGCCCATCTTGGCAAAGTTAGTTTTCCCTAAAGTCTTAGACCCTCACTTTTGAATGGATTCTAACAGCCCTAGTCCTGATACTGAACCACACCATCTGGTGATTACTGGATGCAAAATGATCTCCCACTATAACATCAGAAACACTTTCATCATTGGTAAGCACCAAGTCCTGTATGGCCCCTTCACGTGTGGGGTCTGTTACCAATTGCCTGAATAGTTCTCCATGTAGAGAATCCATGATCTCCTTACATCTAGATGATACTGCAGCAGGAATGTGCCAGTCAACATCTGGTATATTGAAATCCCCTATCAGTAGCACTTCCCCTTTCCTAGCAATACTGCATATGTCTTCAATTAACTGTCCACCTCTTCCTCTTGTGAGGGAGGTCTGTATATCACACCAATGCAAATAGATTTCTCTTTCCCTCTTTCTAGTTTAACCCACAGTGCCTCCTCTCTCCCTTTGTAATTCCAAAGATTTAATATTATTTTTTACATATAGTGCCACTCCTCCTCCCCTTCTTCCTACCCTGTCCTTTCTGAATAAAGTATAGTCTGGTGTAGTTACATCCCAGTCATGGTTTTCTGTGAACCATATTTCTGTAACTGCCACTAAATCCAAGTCAGCCTCTCCCATTAAAGCCTCAACATCTGGGATCTTATTTCCCATGCTACGGCCATTTATACACACTTCTTTCGATATGTTACCCCTTTTACCCATTTCCATAAAGGTATTTAATGTTTCACTTATCTGGGGGCTTTCACTTACCTGGGGTCTTTCTTCACCCATCCCCAACGAATCTAGTTTAAAGCCCTCTTCAGTAGATTAGCCAGTCTACTACTAAAGATGCGTCAACCTTTCTTGGACAGATGGATGCCATCTCGGCTCTGCAACCCTTGGAACAGCATCCCATGGTCCAGGAAATCAAAACGCTCTCGATGACACCATCCATGCAGCCGTGCATTCATATCTAGGATGCCAGCCTCTTTGCTTTGGCCTTTATCCTCTGCAGAGAGGATTGAAGAGAATACCACCTGTGCACCTAGCTGCTTCACCCTCTGTCCCAGAGCCATGAAGTCACTTTTGATACGCTCAGAGGGATACCTGGCAGTATCATTTGTTCCGACATGGATTAGCAACATTGGGTAATAGTCATTGGGCTTGATGAGTCTCGGCAAACTCTCCGTATCATCTTGGATTTTGGCACTTGGCAGACAGCATACCTCTCTGGACATCAAGTCTGGTCGGCAGATGGATGCCTCAGTACACCTCAGAAGAGAGTCACCAACCACCACTACCCTTTGCTTCCTTGTGGTCACTTATTCTGCAACTCTGGTCCAGGTGCACCACGATCCAGCCTGGTTTTCAATGGGAGGCGGTGGATGCAAATGTATACCTCATGAATATTTATTAGGGACAGCCTAAAAATCAGGCTGGATCGTGGTGCTCCTGGACTAGAGTTGGCCACCCCAGGCCTAAATGAACACGTTTCAGATGCTTGTTCATGCCTATGCATACCTGTCTTGCTAACAACAAAGGCTAACACCTTGTAATGAAGATGTGCAGTTTATTCATAAAACAATCACTTATTTGACTTATTTAGAAAGGCAAGTAATTCTCTTAGTTACACATGAGTAGTTAGAAAATATAACTAGAAAGCAATTATTTACAGGAGAATAATACATCACCGATGGAGTTATGAGATAGTGTAGCTATTTACAGGAGAATAATACTTCACCAAACTGTATCATGGCAGCCCTTTACACATCAGCTGGGAGAGCTCAGCGGAAGGCTGGAGAAAAGTCTGGGATTCTTCATGCATGGCATGCGCCTGGCCAAGCAGATCTGCCCTCTCTCTGTTCTGGGTTTTCTCACTCTCTATATAGGCTGTAAGAGTATTGCAGCTGGCCATCACATGATTCTTCACATGAGCTTATTCCTACAGCCATTCTCCACCCCATACACCCCCTGCTTGACCAGTCCCTCTCCAGCCTTTGTTTGCTCCCAGCCTTTGGTTTCCGGGCAGGCATCTGACAATGCTCACCCCCCATGGTTTTAGAAGTTCAGAACTCCACAATTACAATTAGGTAAATAATTCTCATCAGTTGATCTACATCTGCTAAGAGAATTGTTCAAAGGCCAGGAGAAGAATTCTGTCTCCCTCACCCTAGGACATTTGCATTTGTTAGGGAGAAGAACTCCTCCCTGGTCTTTCAGTATTCCTTAGGCTAGATGTGTAAACAATTTCTCACTAGACTGTAAATACAGCTTTAGTCTCTGGGCTAGCAAGCTGGCTCAGCATGATTCCTCAGTTGATTTCTCACATGCAGAATGGCTCAAAGGTTCAATTTCCTTGCAAAGTTCAATATTCCTTGCTGATCCAAATAAATCTTTAATTAGTAATACAATGCCCTCTGAGTTGGTTTAAAGTTAGATGTGATGCAGGACGTTCATGGCGTTTCTGTAATCAGATGGAGACGTCCTGATCCATGGGCATGTCCTAACCATATATCCATGATCCTGGAAATGCCGTCACACCTCCATTCCGAGTCAGACATCGTCTCTCTGAGGTCGTCCCCAGAGCCAGCTTCTAAAATGGCCCTAGAGATGTGTCTCAGCTTTGGACGTTTGTATGCCTATTTTCAGATATCCAAAGCATGAATAGTCTTCTAAAATTTCACCCTAAGATTTCAGCACAAGTTATTCCCATTTGAAAAATATGTAGTGGTTTATTTAGAAATTAATTTGTGATTTCCCTTCAAGTAGGAGTTAACAGGTGCCCACATTACAAAAATAGAGTTTGCCACAAGAGTCTGAAGATTAAACAAGTATTGGTAAAATCCTTTACCCCAGAGGTTGGATTATAAGAAAGATTGTGTGCTGTACGTTCATTTTATTTCCATTTGTTTTCCATGCAATCCAATAGATGTCCTTGACTGTTCACAAAATCAATAGTCAAAAACAACACATCTTCCAGAAAATAAAACAAATATAATTACATTCTGTCTTATGGCAGAATTTGATTTTCAGCATAATCAATCCAACATCTTTCAGAAGCAATACAAATTCTCTTTTTAACATTGAAAAATATGCCTGACCATTGTGGCTCATTGATTTAGCTTAGCCATGGCTTGGTTTAAGGCTTATTGTGCCACAAATACTGCATAAATTAGTGATGCTGAGAGCTATTCTATCTTTAGCTTTAACTACTGACAGGATCTGCCAAGAAGGACAGGTCTCAGTTAAGATTCCAGACTAAGGTACAGTAAACCATCTATCTGGGCAACGGCAGTATGGGATGGTGTTGGGTGGATGTCACAGAAATATGATCCGTGACAACAAAATTGACATTACCTGTGCAGAAAAAAGGCCTGGCACTCTACCTCCATATCTTGCCATGAAAACTCAATGAATAGTCACAACAAAACAAATTACGATATAGAAAGATCAGAAAGCACTGAATGGGCTACTGGGAAGAGTGACAACTCTTCAGATTGAAGCCAGCATTTATGATGTGATTGGAAAAAAGTCCTTGGGATGTCTGACTGATGATGCAGCTGTACATGAAATGAATCAGAAGCTGCAAAGATGTTACAGTATGTATTGGGACATGAACACTTCATTTCTATTTGACTATGAGGAATACCCATCAACATATTTGTTTTTCAGGTATGTGCACCAACAACAGATACAGAAGACAACTAAATTGATCAGTTCTATGAACAAGTGTAAACTGAAATTAACCGAACATGGAAACAAGATATACTGCTAGTTGTGGGTATCTGGAATGCAAAGGTTGGGAACAAAGAAGGCAAAGTGGTTGGAAAATTCGGGCTTGGCAAAAGAAGCAAAGCTGGAGAAAGGCAGACAAACTGATAGATTTTTGTTCTTGCAGAATTCTGTCTCAAATATCTTCTTCCAGCAACACAAGTGGCAAGTGTACATATGCCTCCAAATTATTATGGTGCTGGCAAAGAATACCATGTATACCTTGGGGGGTCCAAAGAGCAAATCAATCGGTACTGGAAGAGATCAAACCTAAGCTTTTTGTCACAGCTGAAATGACAAGACTTCAACTTTCATACTTTGGACACATCATGTGAAGAGATTGATCATTAGAGAAAGATGTCATGCCTGGCAAGGTTGAAGGTCGTCTCAAAAAAGGAAGATTGGTAGTGCGATGAAGCAATACTATAAAACCAGCTATGGATGACACTCTTTCAATAATTAGCCGCCTGAATGAAGACCAAATACAGTTTGGGGACAACTATCCACGGGATCACCATGAGTTGGCAACAGCTCAATAGCATTTAACGTCAACAACAGATTTGACATGGATTTTTTAAATTATCCAGCAAGCAGTGGTTTCAGTTAGTCAGTTTATAAAAAAAAAAAAAAAAAACTAGGCTGAAGTTTTTAAGCATATATCTTGATTATACCAAGCTATTTAGTAGTTTCTAGATATCCTTACATTTGTGCATAATCAGATGTTTATATTTATTTCAGAGTTTTTTATGCTGCTTTATCATTTTTGTCAAAGTGGTTAACCGGATAGCCGGACACAAAGCTCGCCCGTAATAATCCCACCACCCCCTGACTTATGCCCAGCGCCACTAACTCCCCTTCACCCCCAACACCACCCACAAACTCACCAGAGACTGGAAATGGCTTCAACTGGTCACAGCTTTATTGAATAACAAGCCAACTGTTAAACATTCATAACAATAATCAACTGTACCCATACCCCCGCGGGGCGATCAGTCACCAGCCATGTGACTAGCAAGGTGACCTCGCCCCGCCCCAGCCGGATGAAGCCACCGGCCAATCGCCTGCCACCCTTCTCCGACTTGGCCGTCCCAGTAGCACAAGTCTGCCAGGGTTTAACCGGGTAGGGGGCACCCCGTCCTCGCCCCAAAAGGCTTACAGCTCCGGACCCCGGAAACCTCCGGGATCCCGCCCCCCCCCCCAAAGCTGTGACAACCCGAATCAACCCCACTCACCTCCCGTATCAGGTGGGTGGGTGGGTAGCCGCTCGTGCGAACGCCTCGCCAGCCCAACTTTCAACTGCTCTGGGCACAGGCGCACGCACGACGACGGATCCCCACGAGCGCGCACCGGTGGGGATCCAATCAGCCGCCTCTCGTCCCCCAACTCAGCCCTAAGGCTCCTCCTCCCTCTCACCCCCCCCCCTGCCTTTTAGCCTACCGGCTTTCAGCCTTTTTTTTTTTTTTTTAATTTACGAGGCGCGCACCGGGTCGCATCACGCCGGGCATCCGGTTAGCCACGGGCGCTGGGACCCAGCCCACGCCCTTTCATTAACCAGATAGCCGGACACGAAGCTCGCCCGTAATAATCCCACCACCCCCTGACTTATGCCCAGCGCCACTAACTCCCCTTCACCCCCAACACCACCCACAAACTCACCAGAGACTGGAAATGGCTTCAACTGGTCACAGCTTTATTGAATAACAAGCCGACTGTTAAACATTCATAACAATAATCATCAACTGTACCCATACCCCCGCGGGGCGATCAGTCACCAGCCATGTGATTAGCAAGGTGACCTCGCCCCGCCCCGGCCGGATGAAGCCACCGGCCAATCGCCTGCCACCCTTCTCCGACTTGGCCGTCCCAGTAGCACAAGTCTGCCAGGGTTTAACCGGGTAGGGGGCACCCCGCCCTTGCCCCAAAAGGCTTACAGCTCCGGACCCCAGAAACCTCCGGGATCCCGACACCGGCACAGGCACGCTTAGGAGCCTGTGCCGCCCCCCTTTCCGCCAAACTGTGACCAGCGCCATTGCCCTGCACTATCGCCTCGAGTGCCTCCTGCCAGTCGTTAAGCAATAAGTCCATCCCAACCGGGGATAAATGGACCCAATCGCTTCTATACAGACCAGCGCAGTGGACCTCAGCCCATGCATGTTGCACCTGATATCCCCAATTTTGGACACCCACCTCCCCACCTGCCGATTGATTTTTATGAGGCCTCGAGACCACCGCCTCTGCCCCCAGCAAGCCGGGCGAGGGATAATGTCCGACCATATCAAAAACACCCTTTCCCACCACTGCAGCACCACCATCAAATCCCTCTTAGCCACGTTAATCAGCTGTTTGCAAGTCCATGTAGAGACTTCGTTGCCTCCCAGGTGAATCAGGACGATCGCCGGCTGTTTTCCGAGCTGAAGCTGGTGATGAAGCAAGGGCAGCAGCTGCGTCCACCGCAGACCGCGCACACCCAGCCATGAAACAGACCCCACCGCTGGATCGAGGCCAAGGTTGGTTCCAATTGGCCGCACATCTGCTCGCCGTCCAGCCCAAAACACAAAGGAACCGCGTCAACAACTGCCCGTTCACGTGTATAAAGAGGGCCCCCTCAATCTTTGGACGAAGCAGCAAAAACTCACGCATCGCAGCCACTGGGCAGGAAGGGGACTCTATAGCCCGGAGAAGCACCCACAGACCGCGGCCACGCTGGTCCGTCTTAGATTTTGCCAATAGCACCCGGACTTGCCTGAACTCAAGCTGAATATGCTGGTGAAGCAAGCAGCCCCCCCTGCTTTTTGGGAATCCGCCACTAGCTCCCCCACCCTGAACGCCCCAAAGAAAGCCAAAGTGAAAACCGCACGGAAAAGAACCGCCTCGTACGGAGAAGCTGCGACCTTTGGTAACTCGGCACACAGTCTCACGAGCATGTCATGCGTAATTGGGAGGCGGCCATTGGGCGGTGTCGGACAAAAATGCTCCCACCCGCGAAGTAGCCTCCGCACCATATACCCGTCGCCCGGGTCCCCCCAGCCCACCGCCTGCGAAAAGAACACAAAACCAGCGATATGCCCCTTAACAGCTGCCCTAGACCACCCCTGGGCTCTTGCCTCAATTATGTATTGCCCGAGAAAGCGATCCGGAACCATGCCCGCTCGCCAACCACAATCCCACAAAAAAGCTACCACAATCCGACAGCCTCTCTGATATGAATCCCAGGTCCTCTTGGCCACAGAACATCGGAGTAGATCCCTCATTTCGACAGACCACTGTTCCACAATCTCCAAGGGACCGCACGTCCGTCCGCCTCCGCCTCTGGAGCCAACTGCCGGAACCGATCAAACTGTAGACGGGAAAGAGCATCAGCGATTTGGTTAGTATGCCCCGGGATGTGCCTAGCCTTCAATACCAAGTTTAAGCGCAAACAGCCCAGAACTATAGCTCGCATCAATGCCGCAACCTGAAGACATCGTGGAGTGTAACGATTCACCACACTGACTACCGCTTCATTGTCACACCACCACGTAAGCCTGCGATTTCGTAATCTGTCCGGCCACAACTCCAATGCTACCAGCATCGGGAATAGCTCCAAGAAGGTTATGTTCCGCAATAGCCCCGCCGCTTGCCACTCCGCCGGCCACTGGTCTGCGCACCATGCACCCCCAAAGTATATACCCAAGCCGACGCCACCCGCCGCATCTGTATATAGCTGCAAAGCATCACTGGAACAGTCCGCCTCCCTTATCACCGACGTCCCATTGAACTCCCCCAAGAAGACGTCCCAGACTTTTAAATCCTCCTGGACCGTTCTGGACAGCCGTACACGATGATGTGGCCTCTTTAGCCCAACCGTGGCAGCTGACAAATGACGCATAAACACCCGCCCCATTGGAATAACTTTACAGGCAAAATTCAAGGAACCGATTAAGGACTGCATCTCCTTCAGAGTAGATTTCGAAGAGGCCAAGGTATTCGCCACCAAAACCCGTAACTTAACGACCTTCTCAAACGGCAAACGGGCCACCATGTGCTCCGAATCTAACTCAATACCCAAAAAGGTGAGCCTTGAACACGGCCTAACAGTCTTCTCCGCAGCTAGCGGCACCCCCAGCTGACTTGCAAGCAGCTCAAAACCATCCAACAGCTCCTGACAGGCCGTCGAGCCGTTTGAACCCACAAACAAAAAATCGTCCAAATAGTGGACCACTTTGAACCGTCCCACCAGACGAGTAACAGCCCATTGCAAAAAGGTGCTGAACCTTTCAAAGTAGGCACACGAGACAGAGCAGCCCATCGGCATGCATTTATCGAAATAAAAGGAACCGAACAAGTGAAATCCTAACAAACGAAAAGCCGAGGGGTGAACTGGTAACAAACGAAATGCCGACTCTATATCCACCTTCGCCATCAACGCTCCGGAACCGGCCCTCCGCAGAAGCTCCTTGGCCTTGTCAAACGAGGAATAGCGTACAGTACACCACTCACGGGGTATGTGATCATTAACCGAGGCACCTTTCGGAAAAGACAAATTATGGATCATGCGAAACTTACCCGGCTCTTTCTTCGGTACGATCCCCACCGGCGAGACTACAAAATCCTTATACGGCGGGTGCAGAAACGGGCCAGCCACCCTGCCCAACTGCAACTCCGCGGCCACTTTCTCCTGTGCTATCGCTGCATATCTCCTTACCGAGGGCAAATTCCTCGACCCCGAAGCCGCTACCCGCCCACCCACCGGTATAACAAACCCAAACTGGAAACCCAACAGTAACATTCTTTTAACTTTCAGCCTCGGATAATCCCGTACCCATACCCTCAATGCCCCGACATTGATTGGAGTGGGCGCAACATCAAACGCCCCCCCCCCCCGGCTTAAGGGAAGACAAGGACTGGAGAGACGGAGCATTTTTAAGGCACTTTGCTGCCGAATGTCCACCAACACAGGCCGAGCACGCGTGACGGAATTTACAGTCTGAGAATGGGCATGTTGACCGGTTGAATCGCCAGCACACATCCCCAAACTGGCTCGCAGGTCCCCTGCCCAGTGCAACGATCCCCCCATGAAAGGAATGACTCAACCCCGGCGCAGAGGCCGAACCGCCTCTGTTCTGCACCCCTGCCGCTCCCGACCTCACCGACATTTGGGTGAGCCACAAATTGATGTTCTGCGTGGCCCATGTTAGCGACTTGTTCTCCTCCATCTTATCACGAAACTTTTCGTCGTAATTCAACCAGGCCCACCCATCATGAGTCTGGGACGCTTCGAGAATGGCATCCGCGTACGCCAGCAACATGCCATAATGACCCGGGCGATGCTGACCCCATACGCTGGCCAAACGCAAGAATGCCCGAACCCAGTTGACTATCGTTCGAGACACTTTCCGCACCCTGCCCGCTTTCTCATCCTCCTTACGTTTTTTCCTGCTCTCTCCCGAACGTTTACGCCCCTCCAACAATCGGAAAATATCAATATATTTACGCGTACGTATTTTGCGCCTCAATTTCTTCGGCACACCTTCCCACAATTCCGATAAATTCACCACGCTCTGGGATCCCCCGGGAACCCCCCCTCCACCAACCTCCGGCCTGTTACCGCTCCCCACCGGGGACGAACTAGACGATAGAGAAGACGAGGAAGACGATGAGTCGGACCCCCTCCTCCTCCTACACGAGTGCTTCATCTTCCGTACCGTCTTACCCTTCCGTTCAGCCCGAACCCTGCCCTCTTCGCCCCCAGCCCCCGTGTCTAAAGGCAACTCACCACTCGCCGTGGCATTGATGCCCCCCGGTGCACCCGTCTCCTGCATGGGGTCTTCACTCGACGGCTGCTCTGAAATGCCCCGCCTCTCTGCCTCCGCGCCACTGCACACCGCACCCTGCTGGGCCTCGATGCTCTCCTGGCGCCTGCTGCTGGTTCCGCTGGCCATAACTGGTGAAGCAAAATATGGGACCTGCGGAGGAAAAGAAAAAACAGGAGGAGAAAACCCAGCAGACCAAGCCGGCTGCCATGCCCCCGCCCACTCGGCCCCCGAAGGTCCCTGGCCTCCACTCACCCACCGCTCCCACTCGGTGACCGGACCACCAGCCCCGCTTCCTGGTGTCCCGACCGGACCAAACCATGGGGAGGGACGCCTCCCATTGGCCACGCTGTCTCCACCGAAAGTATAACTGCTGCCAGGGCCAGATCCAAGCCCAACCCCGGCGCGGTCCAGTGGACCCAGGGGAGGGAAACCAGTAGGAAGCACTCCCTGACCCCTGTCCCCCATACCCCCTCCCACCACTGCTGGCAAAGCCCCACCTAAGACACCCAAGCTCCCCTCCTGGGCAGACGCTGCGGGCTCAATTAAACCCCGCACACTGGCAGCACCACGTCTAGCCCGCTCACCGCACCCATGGCCCCCCCGAACCACAGGGACATCACCAGAGGACCTGCCGCGTGACCTGGGAAGACCCCTTGCCCTCACCCTAGCTTCATGGACAGCCCGGGTTACAGAGCGTCCTCTCTGACCCCCCCCTGGGCATACCCGTGCACTCTGGCCCCCCACGACCGCCTCTTGACCCACTCCTTGAAGCCCGGGTAACCCCATCCCCTCGGCCAGCCTTACGTGCTGGCATCGTGTCCCAAGATGATGCTGCAGCCGGTACGGGAAATTCCCCCCACCCTTCCCTTAACTGGCAGACTCGCAGTCTCCCCCTATGCGCTAAGCAGCTATTTATCTATTAGCTATATAGTTCGGAGCACTTCTTTCGCTGATGGGAGGCAGCCCCGCAGCAATATGGAAACCGCTCCCCTGACGCCGTTAGACCCCCCCCTTTCGCTCCCCCCAACCGCCGCGAAGCTCACACTCGCCTGCACCACTGACTTCCACGGGCGCCGATTCCTACGCGCTCCGACCTGTACTCCGCCGGACCGCTGCGCTCCCGAAGAGAAGGCCGCAACCGCCGCAAAAACACCAAACGGATCCTGCTAGCCGCTCGTGCGAATGCCTTGCCAGCCCAACTTCTAATGGCTCTGGGCACGGGCGCACGCACGCCGACGGATCCCCACGAGCGCGCTCCGGTGGGGGATCCAATCAGCTGCCTCTCGTCCCCCAACTCAGCCCTAAGGCTCCTCCTCCCTCTCACCCCCCCCCCTGCCTTTTAGCCTACCGGCTTTCAGCCTTTTTTTTTTTTTTTTTTAATTTACGAGGCGCGCACCGGGTCGCATCGCGCCAGGCATCCGGTTAGCCACGGGCGCTGGGACCCAGCCCACGCCCTTTCATTTTTCGTTATAACTTACACTTGGTAATGTACATTAAACAGGGACATTGATAACTTGGATTCTTCTAAGGCAATGGAGAGTTAAGTGACTTGCCCAAGGCTGCAAGGAGTGCTAGTGGGAATCAAACCATGGTCTACTCCTCCATCTCTGTGGGTAACTGTATCCTGTCTATTGAATATTGACATATGTATGTGTACACAGCACTCCCCCAGCCATAACCCCCCTAACTATGAGTGGAAAAGTAGCTTAATAGTTAGTGGGCTGAGAACAAGGGAAGCCCGATTCAAATCCCACTACTGCTCCTTGTGATTTGGGAAATTCACTTAACTCTCCATTATAGTTTATTAGTATTTAATGTACCACCTTTACACAGTACAAGGCAGATTGAAAATAAAAGCTGAACTTAAAAGTTAGCAAAGATTGCCAGCAAATGAATAGGATGACAAAAGAGAGAGAAAAGATAGGAACACAACACAAAAAGTACAGGACGTGCTCCATACCAAGCAGTGTCACTACTGACCTCCAAAAGCAGACAAAAAAAGGAGGGCCTGATATTTTGGATGAGAAAGCTCACTTCTGATGTTTAAGGGAAGCTTATTCCATAAAAAGGGTGCAATGAAATAGAAGTCTGGGTGGATTCCAAGTGAACACTGGAGAGTGACAAAGGGGGGGGGGGGGGGAAGTCTTTTGTCATGAATGGATCTGAGAGAGTGAGTAAGAAAGTGAGGAATAATTAGATGTGGAGGACATTGTAGAGCTTTCTAGAACTCACCTTGAGCTACTCCTGAGAGAGGCATGTGCTAAATTCAAGACCCTATGGGGGTCTTTCTGTACAGGAAATAGCGGGGATGGATGTCCCGTTTGGATGTCAGTCCCCGCTATTCGCTTCCCTGCTGGCCCCAGCTAATGTCTCCCTGTATGAACAGTGTGTTTGTATGGGGAGGCCTAGCTGGGAGAGGGAGGGGGTATTTCTGAGGCGGAGTGAGGGTGGGGAATGGCCAGGCCGCGACACCAGGTGTACATGGCTGATTCTGAGGTCAGTCCTGTACATTTGGGGCCATGAACATAGACAGGGGACTTATTCCACTGCAGAGGTGGAATAAGTCCCCCTGGACATCGGAGGATCCTGCTGCAAGGCCCAAAATAAAAGGTAGGGGATTCAAGTAAGTTTCCCGCAGCTGGACCCTGTCCATGGGATGCCGGATAGGATATGGCTGCGGGGAAAGAAGGAAATCGGCAGTGGCCAGCATTCCCAGCTCCTAAATGGAACTGCTGTGCCATGGTGATGGGACACCATGGCACTGCGGCTCCATTCAGGAGCCTGAGTGAGGTAGCCGGGCACGTCTAGCCCCTGCAGGATCAGAATCGGATCCACCTCTGGGTGTCCCAATTTTGATTTACCACACGGGGGGCAGGATGAGCAGATTAGAATGTGCCTCCACGTCATTTCAGGACATGTCTTTTGGGTTGATTTTGTATCCATGGTAGACTGGGCTGCTCTTTATACGGTTTGCCATCTTGTAATAAAGCTGCGGCCTTCTTTATCTCACACAAAATATCTCTCTGCCTTTGTTGACTTGCTGATTGTGACCCCCACCCTCCCCCCATGGAGTAAGTTCCACCTGACAGTTTTTAAAAGTGGGTCTGAGAAAAGTTGGAGGTAGCCCACCACGGCTGGCTGTGGGCACTCCAGAGGGAAGGAAGCATTGTCGCAGGGCATCACACCTTATACTCCTGGTTTCTTCCTCAAACGGTTTGAAAATGTCACACTATTTTGCTGGCAGACACTGCTCTATTATGTGCAATTGGTAAGGAGTCAGGGTGGCCTGATGCAATAAAGGCCAGTGCTTGGCAAACAACTTCACCCTACCCTCCACCCACTGCGATTTTGTCATGCACCCTTACACAGCTAGGAGCCTCTGTTAGCTTGTTGTCATATCCTCTCTCTCTTTACGTGTGTGATGTCTGAATGATGTACTACTTCCAACTTGTTGCAGCTTCCAACAGGCACCTGAGCCGAGACAGATATGAATGCTCAGTAAACTAGAGAGAGACTGGACACACTAGCTCATGGCAAAGTGGAGTACCCTGGCAAACACTCTCACATGTGGCGGCCAGCTCAGCTCATGGTGGCTCCCTCCGGTGTGAGGCATGAAGTCGGCCACTATTCGGATAATGGACTATTAAATGTGCCTGGTTGCACTGGCATTTGGCTCAGGCTGACCCAGAGGCCCCATTTCCCTCTCTTGAATGTTATTTATACTGTTTGGCATCTTGTAATAAAACGTATGCTTTATTCATCCCACAGAAAATCTTTGTACAGGGCTGTCCTGTCCACTAGGCAGCTGGCTAGGTCGGCAGACCATGACAGGTGGCATGGCAACTTTGTGCTGCTCTTTTGGTGCCTGCAGAAGGGCCTGCCGCTTTTGATCCCCCTCTGATGCAGCTTTCTTTTGGAGGGGGGTCAAAAACAGCAGGCCATATGTGCTGTAGCGCATGGTCTGCCATGGGCACAAAACTGCCACCACCGCCCTGCAGGAGATTGAATTGGTGGCAGTGTCACTCAGTGCAGGGTGGGAGGGGAGTGGCATGGCCGTGGCTCCTGCCTGGGATGGCAGAAATAATTGGGCTGGCCCTGTCTCTGTGCCTTTATTTGTTCACTTGTTGCTGTAATGTCTAACTCCCCTGATGCCACTCTTAGGATTCTCAGAAGAGGCAACAGCCTCCCAAACAACAAAAGAAGCCACAGGCTCCTAAGACTTAACCAACTTTGCATGCTCAATCTGCTCCTGCCTCTGGAGAACCCCCACCCCCTCCACATTGTTGGCAGACTCTGTCATTATACCCACAGGCGGCATCTCATCACTTCTGAGCAGTGGACACTAACCATAGTGAGAGAGAGGTACAGATTTCATCTACACAATCTGCCCCCTCCACCCTAGTAGGGGAATATCATTCTTGGCCTCCTCTCACTGCTCTTTTGATGCAGGAGGTGATTTCTCTTCTATCACAAGTGCCATAGAGGAGGTTCCAACATCTCAATAGGGAATGGGATTCTAATCTCTGTACTTTCTCATCCCAAAGAAAACCAGAGGATAGAGACCCATCCTGGACCTCAGAAACGTGAACAAGTTTCTCGTCTGCGAGAAGTTCAAGATGGTCTCTCTGGAAATCCTCCTACCCTATCTTCAGAGTCAGGACTGGCTCTGTTCTCTAGATCTAAAGGAAATGTACACACACATCCTTATTCATCCAGAACACAGGAAATATCTACGCTTCATATTTCAGGGAAGACACTGTCAATACAAAGTCTTTCCTTTCAGATTCGCCTCTGCCCCAAGAGTCTTCACAAAGTGCATGGTGGTCGTAGCCACATTTCTAAGATCTCTAGGGATATTTGTCTTCCCTTACTTAAACGACTGGATCATAAAGGCAGGCACCTCCCAGGAGATCCACCTGTCTCTCTCCCGTACCATGCAGGTACTGCAACATTTGGGATTTGTATAAATCTTCCAAAATCTCATCTCACTCCTACTCAAACATTAGAGTTTATAAGAGCTCTCTTAAACACTCAGCAGTCAAGGACATTTCTACCCCAGCCCCGCTGTTCTCATCTCATTCAACTGGCATCTCGGGTACGTCTCAGAGATCACCCAACTGCCAGAGAAATGCTGCAGCTTCTAAGTCATATGGCCTAAACAGTGCACATAGTCCCATATGGCCATTTGCATATGTGCACAGCCCAATGGGCTCTGGCCTCCCAGTGAAAACAGGCCTTGGGGAAAAGATCTGAGTCTCTGCACCTCTGGCCACATCCCTTCAATGGTGGTGTTTCCCATAGAATCTTCTCGTCGGGTCACTTTTTCAGATGCTTCCACATTAATGTACCCTGATGACGGATGCCTTCAAACTGGGGTAGGGGGCCCATCTGGGGACTCTCTCTACTTAGCTCCTCTGGACAGAACAGGAGTTGCAACTCCAAATAAATTTACTAGAGCTTTGGGCTATCTTCAATGCCCTCAGGGTGTTTCAAAATACCTATTTTCCCACAGTGGTCCTGGTCCAGACAGACAATCATGTAGCCCTGTTCTGTGTGAACAAGCAGAGAGGAACAGGATCTTGGCCCCTCTGCATCTCTGATCCTTTGTCATTGCTCATCAGATACACCTCCAAGGGGAGTATCTCCCAGGAGAGCAAAATGTCTTGGCAAACAAATTGAGGCAGATCCTTCTTCCCCACGAATAGTCTCTCCATACGAATCCTTCATCTTTCAAACCTGGGGACCCCAGAGATACATCTGTTTTGCCACTCCGCAGAATGTCAAGCTTCCTCACTTCTGCACCAGGACTCCCATGTCCGGCAACCAGCAAGTGGATGCTTTTCACCTCCACCGGGGTTGAGGGCTCCTGTATACCTTCCCTCCCATTCCCCTAATTCCCAAGAAGCTTTTCAAGCTGCAGGCGGACAGGGGCTTCATGATACCCATAGCCCCATGCTGGCCACGTCAACTGTGGTTTCCTCTCCTGCTAAGTCTGTCTCAGCCTTAACCCCTAGTTCTCAGATCTGCTCCAGATATCTTCTCCCAGGAGGAGGGGATGTTGCTCCTTCCTAATCTGCAGTCTCTCCACCTCACGGCATGGTTGCTGAAAGCATAGCATTACAAAATCTTAACCTTACTCAGGAGTTCAAGGAGATTCTCTTAGTTTCCAGGAAGCCATCCACCAGACGTGCATATGCCTTCAAGTGGCATAGATTCTCTCACTGGTGTTCCCAGAAGGAGGATTTTAATCCCTTCTCGGCTCCAGTGGAGGCGCTTCTCCAGTATCTCCTCCATCTGTCCACATCCAGTTTCAAGACCAACTCAGTAAGCGTTCACCTAAGTGTAACTGCAGTCTCTCATCATCCCTTGGATGGACAGCCCATTTCATCACAGCTGCTTGTAGCACACTTCATGAGAGGCCTTTTGCTGACCAAGCTTCCCATCAGACCAACACCAGTGGTGTGGGATCTCAATGTCGTTCTAGGGCAACTTCTCAAGCAGCCTTTTGAACCTTTGGCTATGACTTCTCTAAAGTTTCTAACATGGAAAATCATCTTCCTTATTGTCCTCACTTCAGCTAGACGCATTAGTGAGCTTCAAACTTTGGTGGCAGACCTCCCATGACAAGGTCATCCTTATAACTCACCCCTACTTCATGCCAAACATGGTTTCTCCTTTTCATTTGAATCAGTCAGTTAATCTTCCTGTCTTTTTTCTTAGACCACATTCATCTAGGGCAGAAGCAACCCTTCATACTCTTGTCTGCAAACATGCCTTAGCATTTTATCGTCAAAGGACTCGAGAGCACCATAGGGCTTCTCAGTTGTTCATCTCCTTTGACCCTAGTCACCTGAGATTGCCAGTATCCAAACGTACCCTCTATAAATTGATAGTAGATTGCATCTCTTTTGCTTATGATAAAGCACGACTATCCCTTGAGGGTCCTGTCACTGCCCATAATGTTTGTGCCATGGCCACCTCGATGGCTACAGAGCATAGATTTGCCATTGACAAAATCTGCCAAGCAGAAACTTGGTTTTCGGTCCATACCTTTGCTACTCATTACTGTCTGGACAAGGACTCCTGCCGGGATGCCATGTTTGGTCAAGATGTTCTTCAGCATCTCTTTCAGATTTAAGGGCAACTCCTACCCTCTGTCCCAGAATTTAACGATACCAGATATCCATAGAGGATTCATGACCTCTTGAAGCCTACCCTGAGGCAAACCTACCAGTTCTGAGGTCATTTTTCTCTGGCATCTGGGAGCTAGAGAGTCCCATATGTGAAGACTACATTCCTGCTTGTTCCTGGAGATAGCATAATTACTCACCTGTAACAGGTGATATCCAGGAATAACAGGAATTTAGTCTTCACAACCCACCCTCCTCCCCTAGGAGTTGTGGGTTTTCTTTTTCTCTCCTTTTCTCTCAGCTACAAACTCAACTGAGGAGGGAGAGTTGGGAAGGTGGTAAGGCAGCAACACAGGCATGGTGAGATGCTCCAAAAGGCTTTCCTATTGGACGCTGGGTAGCGTTCCTGCACGGGCTCCATCAGTACCGACATCACCCATATGTGAAGACTAAATTCCTGCTGTTTCTGGAGCCCACCTGTTACAGGTGACTAAGTATGCTTTCCTGCATGTTTTGTCCTGGATGTCCCAGATTGCACTTGGATGCTATTTCTAAAATGCCACTTCTCACATATTTAAATTAGAATTATATTACTTTTTGCAGTGATTCTATACTACATCCATGCATTTCCATTATTTCCTTCCAATCAGTATTGTGTGTGGCCCTCTTTTGAGGGAGGAAGGAAGGAAGGAAAGATATCCCATTGAGATCTTAACCTCTACACTCAATTCACTCAGGACGATGCTATAATCTCATACTAGGAGTTTGGTAGAAAAAGCTTACTAGGTGGCTTTCCCAAGATGGGGGCAGTATCTCCAAATGGATTAGTTTTGCACATACCATGACAGTCATGAACCTCACTTCTAAGCCAGGGCATGGGGTGTATAATCTGAGTCTCTCAAATTTACTGCTAAGGCTCGGCATAGTACTTGCATTGTGCCAAAGAGAACCTTCTGCTGGAGTTCATAGGATATAACATGCATGGGTATTTTGTCACAATGTACTTGGAAATTCTTTATCAAGCCTGTGGCACCCAATACAAATGGAAATATTTCTGTATCTTTCTGCCACATGTTCTTGGTCTCTGACTACATCTCCTGGTATTTCAGGATCTTCTGCCTCTCCACGCGATTCAGAGTAGTCACTTGGAACTGACATCTCTATTATCAATGTCGTTCTGGTGTTTTTTCTCCTTAACCACTATATCCGGCTTCCACGCATCCAGGTAATCATAACCTCCTCATTCTCTGTAATTCTTTTCAGGTCTTGATCCCAGTGCTTTTCGGGCACAGTGATGTTGTAGTGCTTACAGAGTTTCCAATGGATGAGGCACGCTACTTTATTATATCTTTCTATATAGAAATTTTCTGCTATCAGTACTTCACAGCCAGCTGTGAGGTGAGTCACCATTTCCAGGGCTTTCTTACAGAATCAACATATGTCTGTGTTACCAGTTTTTTCAATGTTCACTGCAAACCATCTCATCCGTAAGCCGCTGTCCTGGGCTACAACTATCAACCTCTCATCCTTCAGTTTCAGTTCACTCCTCCTTTACATGTGTCTGTTCCTGATCAACAAAGGGTTCCTGGAGTAACACTCTGTATTTCCCACTGTATTTGTGCATCTGCACTTGTCTTTCCTTGTTTGTTGATCTAATTCCTTGAAGAGCTTTTTCTCTTGTTTTTGCAAATTCTGTTACTGCCTTCCCTGTGCATGTTTTTGGATTTTCACTCATTCCTTCTAGTCGTCGAAACGCTTGTCCAAGTTTGATGATGGAGACAGATTCTGGACGTTTACTCATATTTCATCACTTTTTACGTATTCGGATCCAAGGATTCAGTTAGGTAGTCCTGGAGGCCTATGTTGTTAGAGATTGATTACACATACAGAACTATGAGGCCTAGCCCTCCTTCAGTTCTAGGGATGTACAGTCTTGGCATACACTAACTCTTGTAAATCACTTCACGGGCATGGGGGAGTTTCCGTGTTCGCACATTCAGTTTTTCAAGATCTTTAAGTGGCCAGTCCATAACCCCAAAGCTGTATGAAAGTACTGGAATTGACAGCTGATTGATGGCTTGTATCTTATTCTGTGATGTTAAAGCACTTTTCAATAATGGTTTTAATCTCCTTTAATATTTTTTACTGAGCTTTTCTCTCAGTAATTTCCGCTTGAGTGTCGTTCGTTCCTCTATTCCGAGATACTTATATATGCCTTCCTGTTCAAGGTCATTGATGTCACAGCCTTCAGCCAGGAAGATTTTTTCTGTTGTGCTCAATTTTCCACTTAAAAAAAAAGTTTCCTTAGCACATTTGTCAAGGCCAAAGGCCATCCTGATGTCATCAGAAAAGCTTTTCACACACGAAGTTGCTCTGTTAATTGTTGGTCACTGGAACTATAGAGCTCAGATCATCTACAAATCATAGAGATTGTTTCTAAGTTGTTACCTTCTTTAGGATTCATGCTAAATACATATCCCAAAAAGTTGATGAGCATTCTCATTGGATTAAGCACCTTACAAAACAGAAGGAGCGACAGGGAATCCCCCTGAAATATTCCTCGCTGGATCCTGATGTTAGAACTTAATGTGCTCTATCAAACCAGGATTTATTTTATACATTTCAAGGCAATTTATTATCCATGAGTGGGATGCTGTCAAAAGTTTTCTTATAATCAACCCATGCTATACTAAGATTTCTACTATTTTACATCTGTGGCATTATTCAACATTAACTGGCCTTTGGTGTCATATGCCCCTCTCTTGTTGCCCTTTTGCTCTATTGTCATGATGATATTGGACTCAATATGATCATATATTCTGCATCTATTGCAGTGAACAGCTTATAGATTGTAGGTAGACAAGTTATTGGTCTATAATTGTTGGGAGCACTGTTCCCTCTAAGCTGTGCGCATGTGCGTGTGCACACACCTCGCTGAGCGAGCGCACACAACTTTTAAAGGAGCGCACAAAAATTACTGATTTCATGAGTTTTCAAACCTTGGGTTTTTTAAGGCCGCGGCTGCACCACCAATCTACTGCCATTCTGTAATTTTCGTCACTTCCGAATCTCTCCTCTGTCTGCACTGAGTCCCCTGCCCTCACTCCTCTCACATGTGACCGACGATTGACAAATCATGGCAGGCTAGAGGGAAATAAAAGGGAGGGGCAGCCAGCAAGCCAGCCTCTTTCTGCTCTTGTGCCTGCCTGCCTGCCAGCCACGCACCTCCTTGGATCCCTCCCTCAGCCAGCCTTCAGTGCCACGTGCTGCCTTGGATGCAAGAGCAACACACCGCACCAGCGAAGAAGAGGAGACCGGTGCATGGTTCTATCAGTTGATATTGGTGCATCGGGACACGGATGTTTTAGGTGGTGCTTCCTTCTTTGATTAGTTATAGCTTATTTTCTTTTATTTAATTTTTTACATTTGCCTTTTGCAATTTGAGCAAGTTGTCCCAATCGGGTTATATGGATTAATGTATTTCACACCGTATTGGTGTGGTGATCACAATTTGCATCCGGAGCCCCTTCGGCACCGTTTCCATCATTGGTCTTTATATGGTACAATTTTAATCCTTCCTTTTTTCCTTATGCGTTTTTATTGTATCACCATGCGCTGCTTGTTTGTTTTTTGCCCCTTCATAATTTGTGATTGTTCATGTGGGTCTTTATGTATTACGGTTCTTCCTTTTTAATTTGCAATGGTTTTCTTTCTTTTTTCATTTTTAATTTGCAATGGTTTACTTATAGATTAGATGAGTTGTTTCGGCGCCACTCAATGCTATGGTGAAGTGTTCCATAATAAGATGGTTTATTTTAAGCACTTTAGTTTGACATGCCTTTCTCCTTCCCTCCCCCCTTTCTTGTTTCCCGCGGCCCCCCCCTTCCTCCCCCTTCCCCCTTTTCCCCGTCCCCCCCTCCCCCTCCCCCCTCCACCTCCCCTCCTTCCCCCCCCACCTCCCCCTCCTCACGTTCCTATGTCCCCGCGCGGTGTTTCCCGCTTCTTACTGTGTGTGCAGGTATGGTGTTGCTCTTTAGGTTTGTTTTATGGCTTTCCTACATATATCGTTTTTAAACAACAAGTCTTTTATTTCTATTTATATTATCTTAATGAAGATGGTATAATCGTAGTTTGTTATTTTTTGCATTGGATTGTCTTTTGTGGTCCACACTATTTGCAAAAAATTGTTTTCCCCGATGCAAAAATGTGGTTCTGTTTATTTTAATCTTCTTCTTTTTTGATATGCAGGAGCAGAGTTCTACTGTTGGTGCATCCGTTTTTTATGGAAGATATCTTTTTTTGACTTATTTTATTTATTCTCTGTAATCATATGTGATATATTCTTCTGTGATTTTTGCCACGGTCTCCTATTTGGTCTGCGGTCTGATTACTTTTTGGTTAGGTATTGCTTTTTATGTTCTTTATAGTTTTTTGGCATAACACTTCTTCAAACTCAGCAAGGATCTCTTTATTTTATTTATTTATTTATTTACATTCGCTTATATACCGCGCTATTCTGTATCAGTGCGGTTTACATTGAACAAACTGAAATTACATTGAACAGGGTATTATAACTTGGAGATAACTATTTTACAGGGAACATGGGCAATGGAGGGTTAAGTGGCTTGCCCAAGACCACAAGGAGCACCTGTGGGACTAGAAACCCCAGTCCTTCCGGCCCAAGGTTGCTGTCCTAGTGGGATTTGAACTTCACTTTCATTTTTAAGTTTTACATGACTCGTTTTTTTTAGTTTTTGATTCATTAGATAAGGCTTTTTACAGCACACAATGTTAGTGGGAGGAGCCTCCTTCTCCCCTTTAAGTAGGCTCTCTATGCTCCTGCGCGGCGTTTTCCCGCCTTTACAGTCCAAGCAGGTACAGTGCGTCCTACTTTTATACCGTGCACGTTTGGTTTCTCACACATAACTATGTGGTTTGTTGCAGCGTTTGTTCCATTTTTTAACTATGGTCCTCCTTGCTTTATTGGTGGTCACTTTTTGTGGGCAATCTTTTTTGATATAATAATATATGTTGTCCCTTAATGTATCCATCATATCTCCGATGTGTTCCATTCCTACACGATAGCTTCTCCTCTTGTTAAATGCATTTTAATATTTTTACCTCTATTTTTTGTTTAGCACACCCAGTGCTCTTTTGCATTTACCACATATTTGACAGTTCACAGTCCCCATTGGTGGCATTTTTTTCTAATGCTAAGCTCTTAATAGTATATCTTTCTGTTACAGACGCAGATTGCCCCCATTTTCACTCTTTTGTTTTGTATTATTAGTGCCAGTATTTTCATGATTTTATCATATGTTATACCACTATGTTATGTTTTCTTTAAAAGTTTTTTTCCATTCCTTTAACATGGTCTTGTATTTAGCGTTTTGTTTGTTAGTTCTTTCATATATGTGTGTATGCATTTATATAATGTATATTAGTGCCCCTTCTATATATATACCTGGAGACGCTTCAGTGGATACTGGTTCCACACTTACTTTCATTAATATGCTGTGTCGGCATTTAGGGGAAAGATTTCCTGAAAATGAAATTGAGGAATGGTCTGCTTTTGACTTGACAGCAATAGCACAGTGTGATTATGAATTTGGAATTGAAAACGTCTGATCACTCTGTTTAAAGTACAAACAATTTCTTATGGAGGAACATTTTGTTGTTCAGCAGTACAATGACTTCTTTAGTCGCAGAAAAAATCAAAAGCAAACTGATAAACAGTTTTCCAGATATGGTGACTTTGGCGTTTCAGAATGCTCAGTTTGCAGATTTAGCGAAACTGATCGATATTGGTGGAACATTTTTGGCTTCTAGTGCAGATTGTGAGCGTGGTTTCAGCTTGATGAACAGTTTAAAAACCAAAATAAGGAATCGCTTACATTTAGAACATTTGGAAATGCTGATGTGTGTTAAGAGTCATCTTCAAGATGGCGGATCAGTAGACCTTGATAAAATTTATTCAGACTGGGTACATTTGAAAGATCGAAGAGAGAAATTTTGAGAACATAGTAAGTGACGGCTGATAAAGACCAGCATGGTCCATCTAGTCTGCCCAGTAAGAGTAGGTGCACCTGTTGCTCTGTGCAGGCCACCTCTCCCCATGTCTTTGTTTAGGGGTGAACCCACCACTCCATGTAGGACACCGAACTCTTCTTCCATACATAAATTATTTACATGGAATAACAATGGCTTTCAATAAAAATTAACTGAAATAATACCACACTTGTGATTGTAATTACTAGAAATTTTCCGCTTCATTTAGTAATCGTCTATTTTCATTTAATTTGATTAACATCAATGTGGTGTACATATTGTATTCTAATGTGTAGTCAAATTTTAAAGTATATAACTCCAAGTGTCGTTATGTAGCGCACAAAAAATTTAACCTTCCTTCAAAAGCCGCACAGCTGATATTTTATGCGCACACAGCCTACAGAAAATTAGAGGGAACATTGGTTGGGAGTGTTATTACGGTCTCCTTTTGGAAGAAATGTTCTTCTTGTAGTAAGCCGTTGTGGTGTTAAGACTGGCTGCATAAACAATTGATTTTTGCAGTTCACCAGGTCTGGATGGAGTGATAACTGTTTGAGCCAAAAGTTGGTTACTCTATCAGGTCCAGGGCTCTTCCAATTTGGGGCTCACTTTAACCTGTTTCCCAACTCATTTTGCTGTTATTGCAGGCCATTCCATAGGTGTGGTGTTTGCGTTTTCTAAATGACTCCTGTATGCAGAGTAACCATTCTGCTTCTTGATTGTGCTTTATAGGGTCCTCGTATAGTTTTCTCCAGAAGCTTTCTGTTTTGGCTTTGGTTGGTGGTGCTTTTATTATCATAACACTCTTTCTCAATTCCCTGTAAAATTATTTTGGCTTCTCTATAAATAGCTTATTTTGATATCTCTCTTTTCGGTTTTCTTCATATCTTTTCAGTTTTTGCACTTCTGCTGCTACTTTCAATTTATTGTTCGAACATATACATTTCAGGTCATCTACTGTTAATGTGGCATGCTTCAGCTTGATATCTTGGATCTTTCTTAATATCTTTGATGATCTTAATCCTTTCAGATATCTGCCTATCAGGGAAATCTCTGCACGCAATGATTGTATTTTTCCCCTCGATATGCTTTTTCCAAGGAGGAACTGGTATCTGTTTTTTTCTTCTGGTCCTGTACTTTAGCTGGTATTATTCTAGCAGTAATAATTTTAGCTGTACAATACTGTATTCAGTTTATTTTGGTGATGTCAACAACTGGTCCCTTTATAGTAGATATGACCTTGTTCATCTTCATAATCATATCTTTAGGTGTTGAATTCAACTTGGGTAATCTTTACCTTGTCCGAAACCCAGCATAATAATCTTTTTCCATGTGGATTAGGAGCTCGATCTTGAACTCCTCCACCTCTGGGGCTTTCTCCTCCCTTTCTTCCTCTTCAGTTGATTGGTTGACCTGCCCTGTAGTTACTTCACTCTCCTGCAGTTCCAGATCTCCAAGCTCCTACTCCCGCTCAACTGCTCTTTCTGTTTCTGTGTATTCCTTTTTTCTGGTACTCTCACCAAGGTCTCCTCCTCCTCCCTGTATTTATTTTTCCAAGGAAGCCCTTAGTTGCTTCAAGATGTTATCATTCACTTACTACTTTGCTTTGATCTGCGACATTAAAGATCTTATATTTGCATCTGTTGCTTTTTTCAGCTTTTCTTGTGGCAATTTTCCTCTTCCAGCTTTGGCGGATTCTCTTTGTATACCCTCTAGATTTAAATATAGGGTTTGTAGCATAAAAGTAGCAGTACATTATCTCCTCTTTATCTGCAGAAGTCCACTTAACCTTAGTTAATCATTGTAACTTCTTCATTAAGTTCTGCGGTTTATCTTCTGCCACAATGGGTCCATGAACATGCTCACCATGGTCTTGATTTGTGGCAGGGTTGTTATCCACATCTGCAATGCTTACACTATTGCAACCACCATAGCTAGTCCTAGTGCGTAAGCTACGGGTGGGCACCTTTTTATCCTGGGCGACATGCGGCCAGTATGTATTTTTCTTATTTGCTCCAACCATACTTCAGTTGTAGTGTCGCCTTGCTGGGATTCAGTATAGATTTTACACAACGCGATCACCTTGTGAAGGTACCCAGCAAGACTTGGGGAGAGAACTATAATCTCACCCCCTAAGAGAAGCACAATTCACCAACCACAGCTAGTGAATTTTATGCTGCACTTCTCCTGGAGCCCTAGATGGCCATGTGAGGAGTGAGCTGTTCGTCTTGTGGTATGCCTAAGAGAAAAGGGAAGACAAGGTCTTGCCCCACGGAACCCTTGCCAGCAGTTTCTGGTCCAATGGATCACTTTGTCAGTCTCTGAAGTTGAAAGACGGGAGATACATAAGGGCGCTACAGGGGAGCATCAGAGGATTCTGCTGTCCTGCCTGCTTAGATGTCACCCTTTCTCCTGAGATACAGATCATGCCTTCGGTTCCCGCGGGATCTGCCCCTGTGACACCCAGGCTCTGTTGGCAGGAGCCATGCCAGCGGTGAGCAGTGGAGCAGATTTGTCTTTGGTAGAAGCTTTCATGTCTGAGGGTGTGTTGGCGGTGGTCCTGACCCAGCTTGGAGGGGAGATAGAGGTGCGTGGAGTGACTGTGGCCACTCCTGAGACTTTGTTAAATCCTTTTACCTTGTCTTGTCCCAAGAAAATAACTCTTGAGAATATCTGAAAGGCTATTTCTTCACTATCAGTTGTAATTGCATGACAGACTACCGGGATTTCTGCCCAGGTTGGTGCAATTAACCAAAAACTGGATAGTTATGTTACTATAACAGACATTGTTCAATGGCAAGTGGAAGAAAATGAGAAGATTTTGAATTCTGCAGTGGACATTAGCGTGACGTTGATCAAAGATAATATACTGCTTCAGGCTAAAGTGGAAACTTGGAAAATTCAGCTCCGGCCGCGAATTACCGCAGCCGGACACAGCCTGGGCCGGCAAGCCGAGGGTTAACCTCGGGGGGGGGGGGGGGGGGGGGGAGGGGGGGCGGCGCGGCGCCCGGCTATAGAAGAGCCGGACGCGCCGCGTTTCGCCCTCTTTCCCTCCTTCCAGTGGCGTGCGAGTGGGGCGACGGAGCAACGGCGGCCTTCGGGAGCAGCGGCCTGTGGTGGATCGCGGAGCAGCGGACTTGCGATCGGCGCCTCACCTACCGCACCGGATCAGCTGTCCTTTCGAGCGGCGGCCTCTTGTTGAGTGCGGTGAGTGGTGGCCTACCTGAGCAGCGGCCGTCCGAGGCAGCGGCCTGTGGAGTGCGTCGAGCAGCGGCCCATCTGCCGGCGAAGCGGGCGGGTAGCCATTGGAGAGAAGGAGGGGGGCGCTGCTCAGCTCCGTTTGCCCTTTAGGCCATGGGGGGACTAATCAAAAAAAAATAAAATAATAATATATAAATAAAGGAGCTGAGGAGCATGCAGGGGAAGGAGGGGGTGCACGTGGGGGGGGGGAATCAAGGGCTCAGGGTACCGGCAGGGGAGAGGTAGAGGGACCTCAGGCATGCCAGCCATGTGCTCGCTAGAGTAGTTAGAAGCACAACAGTGCTGGCTGCCCGGGACAGTGGAGCTCCGAGCGCAGGGGGGACGGGGGGGGGGGAGGGAACCATCAATCCGGCCGCTCGTGGCTCAAGGGAACGGGGTAAAAGAGGAGTAAAGGGTGTTGTTGCCATGTGGTGATCGGGAGCATACAGGCAGGCTGTGTGGCCGGGGCAGGCTGTTTGCTTGCAGTATGCTAGGCAAAAATGCATGGTGTACCGCCGCCATCTAGTGGTCAGAGAGCATTAAGTGAGATGGTGTTATTACAATAGAGCTCACTTAGTGCAGGACTAATCCCCCCCCCCCCTTTTTGTGTTGTTTTGGTTTGTTTGCAATAAACATGAGATGTGTCGGTGTGGGGGTCAATGCAATTAAATTATATTAGTTATGATGGGGGGGCTTTATATCGTACTGTGTGAAATGTACAAGAAAAAAAGCATAGGTTTAATGGGAGATGAAAGATAGGGAATAAATAAACTTTCACGAAGAGCTGCTAGGCAGCTTATATGAGTAGGGGAAGTCAGGCCAAAAGACAAAAATAAATAAATAAATAAATAAAAAATGAGACACTTTGAATGCTCTGGCCTGCTCACGACTTGGTAAACGCAAAGAGTTTAATGAGACCACCCCCCCCCCTTTCTTTTTTGTTTCCCCATTGCCTTTTCTCCTATAGTTTTTTTCAACAGGGTACCATGCCGAAGAAGGTTGGGCAGAGTGGGGAAAAGGACAGCGGGAGGAGAGCAGGCCCCGCACAAGCGAGGTCCGGTCAAGGTGAACAACAAAAAACAGCACGCGTTGCTGTAAAACGGGCAACGCAGGAAAAGGCAAAGAAAGGGGGCGGGCCCAAAAGGGGGCAGGCGGTGAAGAATACACGGCAAAGCAGCAGACGGGCCCCAACACCGCAGCAGGCACCCGCCCCAATGGCAGCGGTCTCCAGCCAGGAGCTGGACCAACTTTTCAAACTCATACGCGACCAGGTGAATCAGCACGGCCTGAGTGCATTTAGGCAGCGTCTGGAGTCAGCAGACGCAAGGCCGGTGGGCTTGGAAAATGCAGACCCACCAACAGTGAGTGACAGCATGGCCGGCACCAGCGGGGCCATGCTCAGCACCAGCAGCAGTACGCCGGGCACCAGCAGCAACATACCGAGCAACAGCAGCAGTACGCCGGGCACCAGCAGCAACGTACCGGGCACCAGCAGCAACATCTTGTCCGGCATCAGTGGCAGCACGCCAAGCACCAGCAGCAACATACCGTGCGACAGTGCAGCGGCTGGTAAGTCTACGGGGGGGAAGGAAACCTTATTAGTGTCCTCTTCATCAGAGGAGTCTAACTCTGATTCAGACGGGGATACTTCTTTAGCAACTGCAATGCGGAGCATGTTGAAAACATTCACGAAGAAGAAGAATAAAGCTCAAAAAGAAAAACACTTAGCAAGGGTATGGACAGAGCGTGGGGAAAACCCCGTACGGGGAACAGGGAGCGGGGAGGACAGGGTGGCGGAGACAGCAAGGGCAGTCCCGTCTACGCTGTCTAGCCCGGTAGCAGTGAGTGGGGACTCGCGCTGCGGAGTGAGCTCTCTGGCCAGCGCGGTGCCCAGAAAGATAAAAAAGCGGATCTGGCGGAGGGAATTTATCGACATCTTCTCTCTGCTGATCAGAGACCAGGGGGGGGACCCCACTGAGAATAAGGAAAAAGATAGGAGAGGGGAAAGAAGGCCCAAGATTGTAAAGTCTATCAGCAATTGGGTCTCCGCCTTTCACATTTATATGAGCATCGTTTTAGAACGGGAGCCCGAACTCAGCCAATACCTTATCAAGTACCTCGACACGATAACCCAGGCGCACAAGCGCCTGGGTGGGTGGGCCTGGCTCAATTACGATTTCAAGTTCAGACAGAGCCTGGCAGAGGACCCAACTATGACCTGGCAGCACAGGATCATTGACCTATGGCTGGAAGAGATGTCACACAACAGACCAATGTCGCAGGAAGTGTCCTTGCAGTCCTTTCAGGCGCCGCAATGGCGGCAGAATTACCAGCCGGCCGGCCGCAAGGCATGCCGGCAATACAACACAGGAAGCTGCACTTGGCGGCCGTGTAAGTTTAGGCATGCATGTTCCGGTTGTGGTGGGAACCACCCTGCCACCTCATGCCGAACTGGTAGGGATAACAAGCCATTCCGGCCAATGCTGCAAAGGGGGAACGAGGGGCTTGGCCCCAACCCCCATCAGGCTTGACCGCATGCGGCCCTGGCTGAGGGCATACCCCCAAAAAGACAAAGCTCTCAATATCGAGAACGGCTTTGCTTACGGATTCCGGATTCCAGCCTCGGTCACGTCGCCGGGGCGGGCAATCCGTAACTCAACGTCAGTTAAAAAATTCGCATGGGTGGTACAGCGCAAGATACAGCAAGAAATAGAGCTCGGGAGGGTGGCTGGCCCTTTCACTTACGTACCCCTCCCGAACTTCATACTGTCCCCGTTGGGGATAGTCCCAAAGAAAGAGGCAGGAAAGTACCGACTAATCCATAACCTGTCGTACCCAGAGGGGAGCTCTGTCAACGATCACATCGATCCAGCCCTATGTTCCGTGAGATACTCGACGATCGATCAGGCCGTGGGTATCATACGGAAATTAGGGCGGCAGGCGAAGCTGGCGAAGGCTGATATCGAATCAGCCTTTCGACTGCTCCCGGTTCACCCAGACTCCTTTGCACTGCTGGGTTTTTCCCTCAACGGGGAATATTACTACGACAAATGTTTGCCCATGGGTTGCTCCATATCATGCGCATACTTCGAGCTGTTCAGTACATTCGTACATTGGGTCATCGAAGACATCGCGGGGCACAACACCGTCGTACATTACCTGGACGACTTCCTCTTCATCGGCAATGGGGAGGAAGGATGTCAAAGGATCCTCAGCACATTTGAACACATTGCCCAGCGCTTTGGGATCCCCCTGGCGAAAGAAAAGACCACTGGACCCACAGGGACCATCACATTCTTGGGCATAGAGCTCGATGTAGCAGCACAGCGGTCTCGGCTGCCAGATGATAAAATCAAAAGGCTGCGAGCTGCCACACGCGAAATCCAGGGGCGGACGAAGGCAACATTAGAACAGCTACAATCCTTGCTGGGTCTGCTATGTTTCGCATGTAGGATCATGCCAATGGGACGGGTGTTCTGCCGTCGCATGGCGATGGCTACAAGGGGAGTCAAGAAGAAACACCACAAGATCCGAATTACAAAAGGCATTCGGGAAGATCTGCGCATGTGGGAGCTCTTCTTGCAATCCTTTAACGGCCTAGCATTCTGGCAAGAGCCACCAGCGACGAGCGAGTCCCTGGACCTCTTCACTGATGCGGCGGGAGGAGGCGGCTTCGGAATCTATTTCCAGGGCGCCTGGTGCTCAGAAGAGTGGCCGCCCGAGTGGCAAACCGAGGGGATCACTAAGGATATTACCTTCCTCGAGCTATTCCCCATAACGGTGGCCCTATACATCTGGGCCCCTCAGTTAGTAAACAAAGCAATCATATTCCATACTGACAACATAGCGGTCGTGTATGCCGTAAACGGGATGCGGGCTCAGACTCCAGGGGTTGTCGCACTCCTTAGGCACATAGTGTTGCTATGCCTAAAGCATAACGTAAATATCAGGGCCGAACACATCCCCGGGCATAATAATAACATTGCCGATGCTCTCTCTCGTTTCAAGATCCCACTCTTCCGATCGCTCGCGCCCGGTGCCGATCCCAACAAGACGGCTATACCGCCACAGATATGGGAACTTGGTCCACCGAAGTTTGGGAGCTTGTTCTGAGCTCCCTATCCGAGCGGACAAGAAGGAAATACCTGGCGGCCTGGAAAAAATTTCAAGCCTTCTGCAGAGGAACCGGACTCAAGAACGTTGGTCCTACGACGGAATCCATCCTCCAGTGGATCCTCCACTCCAAGAGCGGTGGAGTCAAGAAGTCAATGGTACAATCGCAGTTGGCTGCAATCACCTTTTTCACGAAGGTGATGGGTAACACCAATCCACGAGCAGATTTTGTTTTAGCCAAGGTAATGAAGGGCTGGAAGACGGAACAGCCCCGCACACCAGACTGGCGACGCCCAATAACACACGAAATTTTGCAGAGACTGATAGCAGTCACGGGTCAGATATGCTTCAACAACTTCGAGACCCGGCTATTCAGATGTGCATTTTCATGGGCATTTTTCGGGGCATTCCGCATAGGCGAATTGGTGGCCTCGGCAAGCCGAGAATCGGCCGAAGGCGGGATCCGGGAGAGCGATGTCAGCATGCAGTATAAAAAACTCATACTGCATATACGTAAGTCGAAAACCGATCCCGAGGCCAAGGGCGCACGGGTAGTGCTGGCCCCGCTGAGGGGGGACCCATCCTGCCCAGTAGCAACCTTCAATGAATACAAGCAGATACGCCCCGCAAGGGCCGAGCATTGGCTGGTCCACTCGTACGGAACCCCCCTATCACGGTTCCAATTCGCTAAGGTATTGAAGCTGACACTTGAAGCAGCGGGTTTGGAGGCGTGCTTTTACGGCACCCATTCATTCCGCATAGGGGCCGCTTCCACGGCGGCCAATATAGGTATGACAAGGGAGCAGATCATGACCATCGGGAGATGGCGTTCTGAGAGGTACAAACTTTATGTACGCCCGGTCTGACGCCGGGCGTAAGCCGCCGGCCCGGAGAAGGTATCAAAAAAAAAAAAAAAAAAAAAAATTTTGTTGTTTACTTGCTTGTTACATAACGAAAAGTGCAATAGCTGTTTATAGATCTGTACATTAGACCTGTTTCTCGCAAAGTTGTATTCCTGTGTTAGTATCTTGGGGGGATGTGTTCACCCAAAATGCGATCTTGACGATATGTGTTGGTTTCCAATAACACCATACAGGTGCCAATCCCCAATTCGAGGCGTGGATCTGCGGCCATTCGTTTGTTCATTGGGCCGAGAAAAGGACGAGGCAAAGACCGCAGGGGCATAATCTGGGCTTCCCTAAGGAACAACTGGTAGTGAGATGGTTGGGGCGACGTGGTATGGTCTGGGACCAGCTGATGCCATGCCTTCTACAGTTGAAGAGGGCGGGCGGACGGCCATGGGCAATTGTGGTGCACCTGGGCGGTAATGACTTGACGGGTACCCGCAGTGTTGAGCTCACCAAGAAGATGCAGGGGGACCTGCTGACACTGACGGGTGCCTTTCCAGGAACATTGCTGGTATGGTCCCACATCATACCACGGCGAGTGTGGAGGGGCGAGTGGTCCCATCACGCAGTAGAGAGAACGAGGAGGAAAGTGAATAGATGGATGGCCCGGTTCATCGACTCAATAGGAGGATACAGCATCGCCCACGACCTGATAGAGGAGCACTGCCACGGACTGTATCACACGGACGGGATACACCTCTCCGAGATCGGGATGGATGTGTACCTCTGTGCCATACAAGACACTATCGAACGCTTATGGCAGAAGAAGTGGGTTGGCCACAGCAGGGTGGGATGAGAGAAAGGGGGAACTTCCCGGCAGGCGAGGGGTCGCAGCCGGGAAGGATTGGCGGAGAGATAGGGACCCCATCCTTAGGAGAGAGCGCACAGCCCAGACATGAGAAGGGGGAGTGGGGCACATGAGAACTGACGGGTCCCCCCAGAGTAAAAAGATGGGTAAGCAGCAATAGTGCCTAGAAGACCTCCTGACGCTTTCACGGCCGGAGAGGCGAGCATACCTTTCGCAGCGTACCTCTGCGCAGGCCTTTTGACGGGCCCTGGGCAGAGGTTGATACAGACACAGCTGCGAAGAATAACGGAGCCCTGAAGGGCCGTGGGGTGGGGACCCGCTGCAACGCCCTCCTTGTCCACGGACATGTTAGTTGGGACCGACGGCAGTGGGGAAGTGGCTTGGACGGCCATGTTCCAGAATATCCCTGCCGGGCGGCCGAAGAACAGTTAAAAGATGGGGCTGTGCCTCTCGGGGAAGGAGATAAGGGAAGTAAGAATCATCACGTTTGATGTATATGGTTGTAATGCTGTTATATATAAATTTGGGATGTTACAATGTTTGATGTTGTTAAGTTATGCTGTGGCCAACAGTTTTTAACACTGTGCTTTCCACTTATTGTTTGACAAAATATGAATAAAGACATCTGTTGTGGCAAGTCCGTATGCATGGTAGTTATTTCGGGCAAAGGGGGGGGGGGACAAAGGGAGGGGGTGGGGGGTAAGGGGTAGCGACCCGCGGCGGTCGTGCTGGTCCCCTGGCTGTGCTCGGACTACTAACTTGCATGTATTGAACTTTCCAAAAATCAAAGATGTTAATTCTATTGAGTTACATAAGCAGTATTTGGCTCAGAATTTGGCTTGATTGGCAGAACTAATGCCACCGATTGTGAAGGCATACTACCTACCATCTGGAAAGAGAACTGAGGAGTTGTCTAAAGAGATTCCTAAAATGGATGTTTTAAACATTTCTGAAATATTTGATTCTCCTAAGCCACCTGACATTAAAGTTTCTACCCTGTTAGTCATATTGACGCTCTCTTCTGACAGAGATTGGCTACTTAGGGTGTTTTATACTAAGGGGCTTGTTTACAAAGCCGCGGTAGTGGTTCGCGATCACGATCGCAGCCGCGGCCCCATTGAAATCAATGGGGCCCCGGCTCTGATTACGATCGCAAACCGCTACCGCGGCTTTGTAAACAAGCCCCTAAGTGGTCACAATTGTTTCATGGGAAAAATATTTCAATTTTCCCGGATATTTCTAAGGATACTCAAAAACGGCGGAGACACTTTTTGCTGTTGAGGCCTGGTGTCTTGGGGTTTGGGGCCACGTTTCATCTTCGGTTTCCATGCAAATGTGTAAAATTATATAATTCTCAACCGTTTATCTTTTTTCAGTCGTCTGATCTATCTTTGTTTATTAATGCTAGATTGCCTATAACATCATCTCCTTCAAGGGGGGGGGGGTAGCTTGAGGTGTAGTAACTGCATTGTAAGGTAACACTTTGACCCCCTCCTCAGCCCTCAGTTTTTCTTCTATATCTACTTGTTAAATGTAAGCTGATGGGCGCCTCTGGCCCTCTTACTTATTTATTCTTTGATAACCCACACTCGCCATTGGGGACTGCAGGTATCTTTGGTGTAATTTTTTTCCTCTTTGTTTTATTTCCTCATGCATTGTTGACATACATGTCTTTGTTGTACATGTTTGTTCTTGGTATATTTGTAAAAACTCTAAATAAATAAATAAATACATACATACATACATAAAAATTACTAACTTATTTGCAGAATTATGCCCCCATGAAATGTATTTGGAGACAACTGTTTAATTCTTTTTCCTGTTAAACAGCAACCCTTTTTATCCTTGACTGGTTTAATTCTAATTTCCTCTTCAGTGCATAATATGGTTTCTGACCATCATTTTTTATTTTTAAACTTGGAATACTATTCTTTTCCATCCAAAGGGCCGCATATTTCAAAAAGATTACTTTAGAACAATGAATAAAAGGCCATTTACAAGGATACAGTAGGTACAGTCTATACAAAGTATATTAAATTTATTAAGGTTGTATTTCACCTTTTCTTTTTAAATTCGCTATATCAAAAATGTGCAGACTTGTTTGCTGGATGGAGGAGAACAGAAAGTCATTCTTTATAGGGCTACATTCTGAATTGATGTCCCGTGCCCTTACCATTTTCTTGCCCTCAACTTTCTGCAGTCATAAATATGATACGTTTCTTTTTCTGCCTTCCATTTATCTTTGTATTTTTGGCCTCACTCGTTCTCACCTGTTTCTTTTCAGCCTTGACTTTTGTTTCTGCTTCTTTCAGGGAATGTATTTTCTTAATTAGGTGCTGGCCATGACTTGTGTTCTGACCCATGTATACATTTTTTTATTGCTTGAAACCACATGTGCTATGTAAGAACATAAGAACATAAGATATGCCATACTGGGTCAGACCAAGGTCCATCAAGCCCAGTATTCTGTTTCCAACAGTGGCCAATCTAGGTCATATGTACCTAGCAGTTTCCCCAAGAGAAACAAGTTCCACAATGCTTGCACTGGGTCAAGCATTGATATCTTCGGTCACTTCTTAATAATGGTTTATGGACCTTTCCTCCAGGAACTTGTCCAAACCTTTTTTAAACCCAGCTACACTAACAGCCTTTACTACATCCTCCGGTAACAAATTCCAGAGTTTGATTACACGTTGAGTGAAAAAATATTTTCTTTTATTAGTCTTAAATAGTTTACCCTGTAGCTTCATTGCATGTCCCCTAGTCTTTCTATATTCTGATAAGGTAAACAATCGATCTACGTTTACCCGTTCCACTCCGTTCATTAATTTATAGACTTCTATCATATCTCCCCTCAACCGTCTCTTTTCCAGGTTAAAGAGCCCTAACCTTTTTAGCCTTTCTTCATAGGAGTATCCTTCCATCCCCTTTACCATTTTGGTGGCTCTTCTCTGTACCTTTTCTAAAATCGCTATATCCTTTTTAAGATACGGCGACAAGAATTGCACACAATATTCAAGGTGCGGTCTCACCATGGAACGATATAGAGGCATTATAATATCTTTTGTTTTATTTTCCATTCCTTTCCTTATCATACCTAGCATTCTATTTGCTCTCTTGGCCGCCGCTGCACACTGGGCCGAGGGTTTTAACATGGTATCCACAATGACGCCTAAATCTTATTCCTGGGTGGTGGTTCCTAATGTGGAACCTTGCATCGTGTAACCATAGTTTGGGTTGTTCTTCCCTAGGTGCATAACCTTGCACTTGTCCACATTAAATTTCATCTGCCATTTTGATGCCCAGTCTTCCAATTTATCAAGATCCTCTTGCAATTTTTCACAATCCTCTTGGGTTTTAACAACTTTAAATAGTTTTGTGTCATCTGTAAATTTGATAACCTCACTCGTTATTCCACTTTCCAGGTCATTTATGAATATGTCAAAAAGCAGCGGACCCAGCACAGATCCCTGGGGTACACCACTATTCACCTTTCTCCATTGGGAAAATTGGCCATTTAGCCCTACCCTCTGCTTTCTATCTTTTAACCAGTTCCTGATCCACAATAGTACACTGCCTCCTATCCCATGACTCTTTAGTTTTGCCAAAAGTCTCTGATGAGGGACCTTGTCAAAGGCTTTCTGAAAGTCCAGATACACAATATCAACCGACTCACCTTTGTCCACCTGTTTATTCACTCCTTCAAAAAACATAACAGATTAGTAAGACAAGATCTTCCTTGTCTAAAGCCATGTTGGCTGTCTCCCATTAGGTTGTGACTATCTACATGCTGAGTAATTTTATTCTTTATGATGGTTTCTACCATTTTTCCCAGTACTGACGTCAGATTCACCGGTCTGTAGTTTCCCGGATCATCCTGGAACCCTTTTAAAAAATTGGTGTTACATTGGCGATCCTCCAATCTTCAGGTATTAGAGATGATTTTAATGATAGTTCACAGATTACTGATAGCAGTTCTGCAATCTCATATGTAAATTGAAAATTACAAATAAAAATATTTGTAAGGTTTATGTTTACCAGAATATTCCAGAACCTAAAAATAGCCCACATCTCTAAAATAACAGCATTTGTGAATAATGTTTAAAAATAAATCAGGGCCAAGAGAGCAATTTTCTAATATATTCATGTTTACCCACATAAAACTATGATTAAAAACTGCCCCCTCTCAAGGGAGAATTTCAGAAGGAGGCTCTCTTTGGCACAGTGCAAGTCCTATGCTAAGCATTAGCAGTAAATTTGAGAGATTGAAATGATACGCCCACCTACCCTGGCTTAGCAGTGAGGTTCATGACTATCGAGGTATGTGCAAAATGAATCTATTTGGATAAATTGCCCCCATATTAAGTCAAGGGAGGGAAAGTGCCCCCATTCCCCACTCAGCCCAAAATTTCAAAGGGAAACATCTCCGTTTTTAAGTTGCTATGTGATCTTGACAAACGAATGAAAATACGTTCTATTATGATCTCATCTTCCTCCCTTCCTCCCTTAATAACCATCAACAACTTACCCCCCCAGCTACAACAGAAGTACCATGGTCAGACCATCACATCATAACCCTCTACCTCCCAGCACAAGCAACACCAACTACAACAAACACATCACCTCACTTATCACACTTTGACAAGGATACCTTCCTTGACAAAGTACTACCAGTACTAAATTCAAACTCCCCTGACATCAATTCCACTGTAAATCATTGGAACATAACAATACACGAAGCAGCCACCCCCACTCATACTAGACATAGACAAACGAAGAAAACAGAAAAATGGTTCACTAAAGAACTAGCAAACCTAAAAAAACAACTAAGGAAACAAGAAAAGAGATGGAGGAAAACTAAATCAGATGAAAATAAATTACAATACATGAACACACTTAATGAATATAAGAACGCAATAAACAAATCGAAAAGAGATTACCACTCTAAAGTAATAAATCTAGCCATCAACCGACCTAGAGAACTGTTTGCAATTGTAAAAACACTGACCAAAACGAAGAACTCCGATCCTAAGCTACCAGCAATAAGCATCCAAACATTAGCAAATCACTTTGCAGAAAAACTAAAATCTAAACCCAATGCTCTAACACCAATACTAACCACAAGCACCGAAATTATCAACAACTGGACAACGTTCCACATGATTGGCCGAAAACAACTTATTAATATCATAACAATGATCAATACTACAACCTCCCCACTCGATCCTTGTCCAGTGTCCTGGATCAAATGTGCAAAGGAAGAACTTGCTGAAAACATCCAACACATGGTGAACCTATCCCTTTCACAAGGCACCATGCCTGATGCCCTAAAGCTTACAACGCTTCGCCCAATAATAAAAAACAACAAACTTGACTCAAAAGACCCCAATTCATACAGACCGATAGCTAGCATCCCATTTATCGCTAAAATAATAGAAAAAACAATCCAATTACAATTACAAGAGCATATCGATGAACATAAACCTCTTGACTCACACCAATTTGGTTTCCGACCATTCCACGGAGTGGAAACCCTCCTGATTACATTGATGGACCACCTCATCAAAGGCACAGATGCCAACAATCAAGGCTTCCTTCTACTCTTTATAGACATCTCGGCCGCCTTTGACAACATCAACCACCCCACCCTGATCCACAGACTTGAAAACTTAGGGATAGGTGGAACTGTCCTCAAATGGTTCAAGTCCTACATCACACATAGACTAATACGTGTCCAAATAGATCAGGAAGCATCAGAATCCTTCCCCCAAGGACAAGGTATACCTCAGGGATCAGCCCTTTCCGCCCTTCTATTCAACTTATACCTGCAACCTATCACAAACATATTTAAAAAACACAAGATTAATCACTTTATATATGCTGATGATATAATGCTCGCTATCCCCATAACCACAAAAAACCACACATACGACAAATTAGCTGAATGCATGGCTGAGACCACCTCCTGGATGGAAACCAATTACCTCAGCATTAACCTCAAAAAAACCGAAGCAATGTTTGTTACAAGAACACCTGTGAATGAGGACACCTTTCCAACAACAATATCAATCAATAATACAACTATACCTGTTAAAAAAGAAGTAAAATATCTGGGTGTAATAATAGATCATACCCTCACCATGATACCACACATAAAGCAAACAGTAAGAACCATATTTCATAAACTCAAAACCAAACAACACCTAAGGCCCCTCCTGGACACACATGACTTTAGATCGGTTGTTAATACACTCATCACACCCCACTTTGACTATTGCAACAGTCTCTTAATTGGCTTACCACAGAAAAACACATACCTATTACAAAGAGCACAGAACATCTGTGCAAAAGTAATTACTAAAGCCCATCTAACAGACCATGTAACCCCAATACTCCTAGAACTGCACTGGCTCCCTATAAACAGCCGTATCAGATACAAAATTCTCCTAACAACATTCAAGCTCTTAAATGACATCGCCCCATCATATCTTTCAACACTGCTACAAACCCCATCTAAATCAAGAGCTCGCAGACAAAATGCAGCCCACTCACTTGATATGTCAAAATCATTCACGAAGACTAAAAAATCCTCAAGTAATAGAGCCTTCACGTTCACTGCCCCCATGCTCTGGAATGAACTCCCTCTAGACCTCCGCACCATAAAAGACCTCCCCCAATTTCGAAAGGAACTCAAAACCTACTTATTCTCGGAACATTTCCAAATCCCCTACCCCCCAAACCATGTCCCTCAACATCCACAGACACACCAACTCAGAACGCCCAAAACCACAACTAGATACATTATAAAGAACCACCTGTAAATACCTTATGTAAATAGTTCAGACAGGCTTCTACACCTGTCAACATTTGTAAAAAACTAGAATGTTTATCTACTCTATGTATTGTACACATTGTTCCATGTAAATAAGTTAGAAAGTTTTACTGTTCAATGTAACGTATACAAAAGTATACACAAGTTGTTGAATTGTTCCATGTAAACCGCTCCTGATCTCTGGAAGGGGCAGTATAGAAGAAATAAATAAATAAAAAATGTTAGAAAGGTCATTTAGGTGAATTAAATCTAAGACATTCATGTCAAAAACATCTGAAATTCTGTGGGAGGGGCAGCAGTGACGGTGGACACGTGTGACTATTTTGTGAAATAGACATGTCTCCAGCTCAAAAAGATAAACATGTTCATTGCAAAATAAGGGCAGAGACATTCCGGAAACCAGCCAGATTTAGAAACGTGAATATGCAAGGTCTGGACATTTGTGGTAGCAGCCATAGAGACGTGTCAGCACTAGACTTTTGGGATGTATATGGTGACATACATGTGCACATGTCCCAGTCTTCCATTCCGGAAAGGGAGATGTGCAGCAGTAGCCTATAGGGCCTTAATATTTACCTGCTACGTTCTTTTCAGTTGGCAAACAATATTGAGGAAGGGAGAGGACATTCTCCTTTTCTCTGTAATTTTTGACAGCTGAATAAAACAAGCATTTTTCAAATGCCTCCTCATGCTCTGGATCGGGTATAGATATGGACTGTCTGCCAACGGGGAGTAGCCTAGTGGTTAGAACACTGGCTTGGTAACCAAGCAACTAGGGCTCGATTCCCACTAGCACTCCTTGTGGCCTTGGGCAAGTCACTTAACCCTCCACTGCCTCGGAAGAAAGGCCTGGCAATCTGCTGACACTGCCAAGAAAACCCAGGAGCTTTTGGGTCGCCAGGAGTCAGGACTGACTCGAAGGCAAACATTGCATTGTCTGCCAACGGATATGAACATACAGCGGTAATTTAAAATCAACTGCACATGTGTGTCTTTTTAGAGCACCCTAAACATGCCTCTGGCATGCCTTCATGTGAAATAGACGTGATCACGACAGAAGCATGTAAACTCAAGATGTTTTAAAATGGCTTTTGGAACGTGGATGTGATTGGAACATCTGAATGGCTATGTTCAGATGTCCAAATCACACGTAGGGTTTCAAAAATGATCCTCTTATTGTTCTTTGTGACCAGCAAATGATTCTAATAAACCTTTTATGCTATGAACATCTAAAACATGTGGGAGCAGTTGGAGCTATAGTGGCAGAACAAAATGTGTCGGCTCATGTCTTGTGATTTCACTGATCTTTGTTTACAGTTTGAGACCATTGACCAAGGATATAAACTGAGCAGTCAGTCTAGGAGGTAGCTATCAAAATGGTTGGTGGTCTTCACCATAAATCATATGGAGATAGACTTAAAGGTATAAACATATATGCCCTTAAGGGACAAACATACTTTACTGACTCACGTATGCATGTAAATGCCCATTTAGACATCTAAAACATTAAAATAACATGATTTATATGTGTAAATGATGCATAACTTTAGGAAACTCATTATATGTTTAGCAACGTAAAGGTCTTTGGGTATGGAGTAAGGAGGAGTAACAACTGGCTTCAGCTAATATAGTCCTGAATCAGGAGACCTCAATTGTCTGGGTCACGTTATGCTATTGTGACATAGTAACACAGTAATATCACAAAGAACAGCAGGTATACACCAGCGTATTTCATCCAGTATGCCCAGTAAAGAGGTTAGAGTTATAACTTCCATCCATGCAAGTTACCCTGCCCCATGCTTTTCTTTAGAGTTGTAACTACCACTCTATGCAGTTACTCCCCAACCCAAACCGTTTATACACTACAACAAATCATTTGACTTTTGGTTTGGGTGGAAATGCTTTACACTTGGATTCCATCGTTGTGGCATTTAGGGTGCTCTATTTATCCCATGCTTTTTTTGAATTCCATAACCGGTTTCACCTTCACCACTTTCATTGTTAGCGTATTTCAGGCATTTACCACCCTTTTGTGAAAAAAGTATTTCCTAGTGTTGCTTTTAAGTTTACCTTCACGTGGCATGCCATGTCCTCTGGTTTTGCAGCTTTCCCAAAGTTGGAAAAGATTCACGTGTTAATTAATGACTGACTGTTTCCTCTAGGATATACATATTTGGGCCATCAAGTCTCTTCTCATAAATCTACAGGTGCAGACCCTGTACCATTTTGGTCACCTTTCTCTGGATCACTTTGAGCCTTTTTTACATCCTTAGAGGGATATGGCATCAGAAATGTAATACTGTACTCCAAATGAGGCCTCACTAATGATTTGTTTCTAAATCATCTCTCTCCCCTTCAATCTGTTCAAAATTCAACTGCACTGCTAATCTTCCACCAGTCTTGCTATGCTCATACTGTATAACCCCTCTTCTCAAATTGTTTCATTAGTTCCGTTATCTGTTTGTGTATCTAGTGCATACTTTTCCAACTGACCTATAAGTGTATTCACTCTGCTGCTCCTCGCTACCTTTCCTCTCTTATCTCTCCTTACACCCCTCCTCTGGAACTCCGCTCTTCTGGCATATCACTTCTATCTGTGCCCTTCGACATCTGGAGTTGGCAGTGAAAGAGATCTTTGCACCTTGATGCTCCTTATAACTGGAAAATTCTACCTAAGTCAGTATGTCAGGCTTTCTCTGGCCCTTTTCAAATCTAGGCTAAAAACTCATCTCTCTGAGGCTGCTTTTGGATCCTGATCCATGTAGTCTCCTCTTCAACTATGTGTTTCCTTACCATTTCTCTAGACATATTCTATGGAGTGGAGGAGTGGCCTAGTGGCAGGGGCGGCCCAAGGGGGGTGCGGGGCCATGTGCGGAGACTTGGTGCGAGGCCTCATTTGCATAACTGGCCTTATTTGCATAAATATTTGCATAATGTTACCATACACTAACTTTTAGTAAACATGTCTCTTAATGCGTGTATGGATAAAGAAAGACTAAAAGATTTCTACATTACTATAATCCAGTGCCAACCGCCAGGCACATTAGGAACTACTACAAACGCTGCCCATTTAGAACCCATAGCAAACCCGCTGTATCCTGACAGCATTACCAGGACTCACAAAGCACCAGACCCTACCTATCAAAAGGAAACACTGCAAATATTAAACCAGTACATTTCAGAGAATACTGGGGAAAGAGAACAAGTGGCAATGTCAAATAGGAATTACATAAACAGAATACCTCAGCTCAGTTACACATGCAGAACATAGACCATCACCAAACAAGGAATCACAATTTAGAAACAGGAAGGCAATAATTAAACTGGGAACCCCAAAAGCCAAACTTGGAATGTACAACACTGTAGAAATAAAACTATAAATCAATTTCCTCTTGTACCAAACAAAGCGCAGACGTTAATGATGCACATTTCCCAGAGCTTTCATATTCCAGTTAATAAATTCAAAATAAAGAGATATCTTTCTACCTTTTGTGCATTTTTTTTCAGTTGCAATTGCTCCAGCCACTTTCTTCTGGTTTCTTCATGTTTTCTGCTAACTCTCCATCGTCTGCTGTCCATTTGTCCTTTCTTCTCTTCTAGTTTTCTTTCCATCCTCTCTCTCTACATCTGCTTTAACATACTAATCTTTCTCCTTTTGCTCTTTCCTCATTCTTATTTCATCCACACAAATTTTACCCCTCCATCCTCAATCCCCACTTACTCTCCCAATACCCGGCCAATTGTAGATTTTTCATCCCTCCCACACAAAATATTTTTCCCCTCTCCATTTTACTCTCCCAGCCCCATCCCATTCTAATCCTCCCCCAACATCAGCTCCCTTCTAGTTCCAGTCTCACCCAGCATCCATTCCCTTCTAGTCCCTGCATCAGCCCATTTCCAGTCCTGGCCCCCCATCAACCCATTTCCAGTCCTAGCTCCCGCATCCATGTTCAGTCTGTATCCCGTCATCAGCTCATTTCCAATCCTAGCCCCCCATCAGCCCATTTCTAGTCATTTCCTAGCCCCACCATCAGCCCATGTCAAATCCTAGCTCCCCTCCACTCAGCCCAATTCCAGTCCAAGCCCCCCCATGAGCCTACTTCCAGTTCTAGCCCATCCATGAGTCCATTTCAATTCAAGCCCCCACCACAGCCCATTTCCAATCTTAGCTCCCCCCAACAGCCCATTTCCAGTCCTATCCTAGCTGCTCCATCAGCCCATTTTCAGTCCTAGCTCCCTTCCCTCAAAGCCCATTTCCATTCCAAGCTCCCTCCCCATCAGCTATTTGCAGTTCAAGCCTCCCCGTCCACTCAGTCCATTTCCAGTCATAGCAATCCCCCAACCCATTACCAGTCCTAGCCCCCCTATAACCCATTACCAGTCCTAACCCCCCCATCAGCCCATTTCCAGTCAGCCCCCCATAGCCCATTGCCAGTCCTAACCCCCCCATCAGCCCACAGCCCATTACCAGTCCTAACCACATCAGCCCACCTCAAGTCCTAACCCCTCCCCATCAGCCCATTTCCTGTCCTAGCGCCCCCATAGCCCATTAGCAGTCCTAACCCCCCCATAGCCCATTAGCAATCCTAACCCCCCATCACCCTATTTCCAGACAGCCCCCATCAGCCCACAGCCCATTACCAGTCTTAACCACCCCCCCAGCCCATTTCCAGTCCTAACCCCCCATCACCCCATTTCCAGTCAGCCTCCATCAACCCCCAGCCCATTACCAGTCTTAACCCCCCCAGCCCATTTCCAGTAATAAACCCCCCCCAGCCCATTTCCAGTCCTAACCCCCCCCTCACCCCATTTCCAGACAGCCTCCATCAGCCCCCAGCCCATTACCAGTCTTAACCCCCCCAGTCCATTTCCAGTCCTACCACCCCAGACCATTTCCAGTCCTTACCCCCCTCACCCCATTTCCAGTCAGCCTCCATCAGCCCCAGCCCATTTGCAGTCTTAACCCCCCAGCCCATTTCCAGTCCTAACCCCCCCATAGCCCATTTCCAGTCCTAACCCCCCCATAGCCCATTTCCAGTCCTAACCCCCCATCACCCCATTTCCAGACAGCCTCCATCAGCCCCAGCCCATTAGCAGCCTTAACCCCCCCCCCTTGCCAATTTCCAGTCCTAACCTTCTGGCAAATTAAAAAAAAAAACCTGGCTCTAGCTGCTGCCGCTGCCGCGTCCATCGCAGCAGCGGCAGAATGGAGTGTCCCGCGGGGCCCCCTCTCCTCGTTGAGCCCTCTGCAAGGGCTTTCAGATTCGCGAAGGGAGAGTGCTCCCTCGCGTCTCTGTAAAGCCCGCAGGGGCTAATGGGAAATTTCCCATCAGCCCCTCGCGTCTAAAGGGGCAGATGGGAAATTTCCCATTAGCCCCTGCGGGCTTTACAGAGACGCGAGGGAGCACTCTCCCTTCGCGAATCTGAAAGCCCTTGCAGAGAGCTCAATGAGGAGAAGGGGCCCCGCGGGACACTCCATTCTGCCGCTGCTGCGACGGACGCGGCAGCGGCAGCAGCCAGAGACAGGTTTTTTTTTAAAATGTAATTTAAAAAAAAAAAAGCAGAATGTTCTTTGCGCGGGGCCCCCTGAAACGCGGGGCCCTGTGCAAAAAACATTCTTGCTCAATGGACGGGCCGGCCCTGCCTAGTGGTTGGGGCAAGGTACTTCAGGCCGGAAGGTCGGAGGTTCAAATCCCACTAGAGGACAGCAACCTTGGGCCAGAAGGACTGGGGTTTCTAGTCCCACAGGTGCTCCTTGTGGTCTTGGGCAAGCCACTTAACCCTCCATAGCCCATGTTCCCTGTAAAATAGTTATCTCCAAGTTATAATGCCCTGTTCAATGTAATTTCAGTTTGTTCAATGTAAACTGCACTGATGCAGAATAGTGTGGTATATAAGAGAATGTAAATAAATATTCCCCGGCTGTTGTGATGTCTGTCTTGATTAGACTGCAAGCTCTAATGAGCAGAGACTTTTTCTTGCATGTCTCCGTACAGTGCTGCATACAAATGATCAGTAGTAGTAGTAGGTTTGTACAAGGACATTTATCATCAGGGCCGGTGCAAAGGGATGAGTTGCCCTAGGCAAACTTCGTCATTTGCGTCCCCATTACCCCTGCAGCACCCTTTGCTGCCGCCGCCCCTCTTTGCAGTGGCTGCAAACAACCTCACGGAGCATACCTTACAATTTTAGCACTGCTGGACTGTTTACTTCTGCCCCTCGGAGGGCGAGATGCCAACTTCCTGTTTGCATCCCAAATGCATCACTCTGCCAAGCATTAAACCATGCTTCTAATTTATGTAGATCAGTTCTGATGCTGCCTACTCCTTCCAAGGTAGACACTCGACTGTAAAACTTCATGTCCTCTTCAAAAAGGCAAACTTTTCCTTCTAACCTGTCAATTATATCGCATACAAAGATATTTTACAGAATTGGTCCCAGAATGATCCTAGAGGCACGCCACTATGCACCTTTCTTTCTTCTGCGTGACTTCCGTTTACCACCATTCTCTGTTGTCTCTCAGTCCTGTTCACCACCATGGGTCCCAACCTCAGGTGTGCTCAGTTAGTTCATGAGCTTCCTGTGAGGAACAGTATCAAAAGCTTTGTTTAAATCCAAGTGGCCACATCCCGTGCATGCCCTTAATTAGTTCTCTGGCCACCCAGTCAAAAAAAAAAAAAATCAGATTTGTTTGTTTTTACTTAAGGCAGATCATACCAATGATGCCATGGATCTTGTAACCCATTGGATGATTGTGAGCTCAATATGAAGTTATACCTCTTTCAAGTTACAAAAGTCTTAGGCAGTTTACAAAGCCCTTATCTGAACAGCCCTCTTCACAAAAGTGATTACTATTACTACTACTGAGCACTTGTATAGCGCTACAAGTCATACACAGCACTGCACAGACATGTAAGAGACAGGCCCTGCTTGTCAGAGCTTACAATCTAGTCAAGACAGACAACAAAGAAGGTGTAGGCAGGGATAAAATAAAAGAGGAGGTGGGAAACTACAGACCAGCAAGCATTACCTCGATGAAGAGAAATGTAATTGAGACTCCTAAAGGAAAGGATATTTTTGCCTCCAATAGGCACATTTGTTTTCATTACCTGTTTCCTTTTTAGTATCATCTGATGTGAAGGGTTTGCTGGACGTATTTTGTTAGACAAAGCACTTATTTCCTTCTCTTGAGCACATATTTCTATATTGATTTAGATTAGAGATTTGGAGAAAGGGAGTTGATTGGAAGGGGTAAACACATTCATTTTTCTTCCAGTTTTTGTTGATTTATCAACATCATATATGATTGTGATAGATATAGATCTATATCAAACATAGGCCATGTGGTCTTTTTCTGCCGTTATGTTTCTATCTAGTTTGCCCTTCCATATCAACTACAATAAGTCCCCTTTTTACCTTTAGAGATCCTCTGTGTTTGACCCATGCTTTTTTGCATTCAGATACTATTCAACGCATCTACCACTCTTTCTGTAAAGAAATAGTTTGGTATATTACTCCTGAGCCTATCCCCTTTCACCTTCATCCTATGTTACCTCATAGCAGAGCTTGCTTTCAATTTAAAGAGGCTCTCCTCCAGTGCATTTATGCCATGGAGGTATTTAAACATCTCAATCATATCACCTCTATCCCGTCTTTCTTCTAAAGTATACATATTAAGATCCTTAAGTCTGTCCTCATATGCTTTATAATGAAGACACTAGCCATTTTTGTAGCTACCCTCTGCACAGACTCCACCCTCTTTATATCCTTTTGAAGGTGCAGTCTCCAGAATTCCATACAGTACTCCAAATGAGGTTGCACCAAAGACATACAGAGGCATTATCACCTTTTTACTGCTGGCCATTCCTCTCTCTGTACACCCTAGCACCTTTCTGGCTTTCGCAGTCATCTTTTCTACCTGTTTACCTATTTTAAGATTGTCGGACACAATTAAGCCCAGGTCCCACTCTTCTTTTGTGGACAGAAGTACTTCACCCCCTACACTGTTCCTCTCCTTAGGTTTTTGCAGCCCAAATGCATGACCCTGCATTTTTTAACATTAAATTTCAGCTGCTAAATTATAGAACATTCTTCAAGATTAGCTAGAGCCCTCCTCATGTTGTCTACACTTTATTTATTTAGACAGACTTGTATACCACCTTATCCTTCAATCAAGGTGGTCACGTCACATCACAATTGGAGGGTACATGTAAACATTTAGACAGTACAGTTATATAACAGCATTTAGACAGTACAATTAAAGGTAACATTTAACATGAGGGTATTTAATAACGTGGTATGATAAACTTGTGTGTGTGGATAGGATGGGTGTGTGTTTAGTTGGTGAGGTAGGTGGTATTTCAGTTTGGGTATGGGATGTTGCCTGGATGCTCATATGTTTCTATAAATAAATATGTTTTGAGGTCTTTGCGGAACTCTTTGAGGTCATCTAATGCTCTCAGGCTCATTGGGAGGGAGTTCCATAGTGTGGATGCCAGTAGTGATGGTGCTCTTTTTGATGTTTGTTTGGTTTTGTGATAGCCTTCAGGTGTGCCGATCATGTTGTCGTTATTGGTTCTTCTTGGTCTATTGCTGATGTCTCTTGTTATGATGTTTTGGAGTATGTCTGCTGAGAGATGGTGAATGACTTTGAAGATGATCATGATTGTTTTGTATTTAGCTCTTGTCACCATTGGGAGCCAGTGCAGTTGCTGTAGGACGGGAGTGATGTGCTCGGTCCTTGGTGTGTCTGTAATGTTGCGTGCTGTGGTGTTTTGTACCACCTGTAGTGGGTGGAGTGTCTGAGGTAGGCCTTGATATAGTGAGTTTCCGTAATCAAGCAGTGGTGTGATGAGTGCTTGGCGCATTGTGTGGAAGTGGTCCTGGAGGAGCACTGGTTTGATTTGTCTGATTGTTTTCAATCATTGATAGGCCTTGTTTGTGGTTTTGGTGATGTGGGATTTCAGGTTTAGAGCTCTGTCTAGTGTGATGCCCAAATACTTAACTTCTTCTTTGACTACTATGTGTTTGTCTAGGATGCTGATAGTTTGTGGAGGTATGAAGGTGGGGTTCCTGGTGACTAACATTGCTTCGGTTTTATCGTAGTTGACCGTTACGTTGTTGGCTCTGAGCCAGTCATTCATGTCTTCGAGGCATTTGGGTTATTGTTGTTGTGTTTAGTGCTAGTATGTTGATTGGAGCGTACACCATGATGTCGTCAGCATAAATGTGATAGTGAGGTTTGTGGTGCTTGATGGTGTTGCATATGGGCTGTATGTAGATGTTAAAGAGCATTGATTATAGGGCTGAGCCTTGAGGTATTCCCTGTGTGACGGGGAATTGTAGTGATTTCTTTTGGTCACATTTGACTTGTTGCATTCGCTCTTCTAAGTATGATGTGAACCACTTCAGGGTATTCTTGCATAGTCCTATCTGTTGTAAGCGTTGCAATAGCTTGGTGGGGGACACAGTGTCAAAGGCCACCGAGATGTCCATGAACACTAGCAGGAAGCCGATTTTTATGTTGTCCATGCCTCTTAGTAGGTTGTCAAAGAGGGAGGTTAGTAGTGTTTCCACGCTGTGTTGGGGTTTAAATCCATGCTGATGTATGTCCAGTGGGGCATTAATATCAATGTGGTCCTGAAGTTGCTTTTGTACTGCCTTTTCCACGATCGAATGGCAGGCTGGAGATGGGACAGTATGATTTTGGTTCGGAGGGGCTCAGATTGCTACTTTTAAGTACTGGTCATATCATTGCGTGCTTTAGGGGTTGTGGCATGTATCCTTGTTGGAGTGAATCTTTGACGATTTTTTGAATGTGATGAGAGAGTTGGCTTTTTGTAGCTTTGAGCCATGTTACTGGGCATGGGTCTGATGGTGAAGTTGTAGTGTTTAGTCCAGATATAATGTCGTCTTCTTGCTGCTTTTGTTGGTATGTTGAAGCTCTCCTGTGTTTGATGTTTTTTTTATCGTGTGATCATTTGTTTGTGGTGTAATAGAGAATGTTTGGTTGGTGTTTTTTGACTTCATGTAGTCTGCATATTTTTGTGGGTCAAGATGGTGGGTGCTTTGTTGCGTGTCATCCTTGGTGAGCTTTTGGACAATGCTAAAGAGTTCTCTTGATCTATTAGTAGCTTTCATGATTAGGTTGGTATGGTGTTGCTGTCTACGCTCATTTATTAGATTGTTATATTCCCATTGTTTGTCTCTGTATTGGGTTAGGAGGTTGTGTGATTTGTTCCGTCTCCATTTTCTTTCCAGTCTTCTGAGTGTGCGTTTTGCAACTCTGATTTCATGTGAATACCATGGGGCGTTGGATCTCTTGCGTGTTTGTGGTTCTTTGATAGCTGGGGCAGATGCTGCGTTGGATATTATTGTGTTCCATTCTTCTATATTTAGGTCAAGGGTGTCGTGTTCCTGTTGAAGTTGTGGAGTGATTTCGTTTATGAATGAGTCTCTGTTAAATGTTTTGAACCGTCTGATTATTCTTTCATCTTCTTTGCGTTGGGCGGGGTTATTCAGGGTCATGGTGAATTCAATTACATGGTGGTCTGACCAGGGGACTGGCATGATTATTGGTTTTGTGGTCTTGTTCTGTTCCACTAATTGCATTGGCATGAAGACCAAGTCCGGAGTTGTACCATGCTGGTGCGTTGGGGCGTTAATTGTCTGGCAGTATTTTAATGACTCTATGGCTTTTAAGAACGTTGCGGTTTCTCTGGTGGGAGCGTATGTTAGGTTTAGTCTCCTAGTTTAATGAGAGGTTTGTGTCTTCTGTTATGTGTACATATTGTTTCAATGACTGTGGATAGGTGTTCAGTTGTTGTTCCAGTTGTTGTTGTCTTTCCTGGGTGTCTACTCTATTGCAGATTTTGGTACCATCTGCGAAGAGACCAATCTTACCCGACAGCCCTTCAGCAATATCACTAACACAGATGCTAAAAAGAATCGGACCAAGGATAGATCCCTGGGGCACACCACTGGTAACCTCCTTCTCATCAGAGTGAGCTCCATTTACCTGTCCCCTTTGTCGTCTCCCACTCAAACAATTTCTTATGCAAGAAGTAACTTTAGGGTCCATCCCTAGGGTGCTCACTTTGTTTATAAGTCGCTTGTGCAGAACGGTTTCTAAGGCTATACTGAAATCTAAATACACCACATCTAGGGCTCTCCATTGGTCCAACTCCAGTCAAAGAAATCTATCAGATTTGTCTGACAATACCTGCTTTTGATGAATCCATGCTGCCTCTGAACTGGTAATTCGTTGGATGCCAGAAACCTCACTATTTTCTCTTTCAGCAGTGCTTCCAATAATTTACTCACCACCGAGGTTAAACTAACTGGCCTGTAGTTTTTAACCACATCCTTACTTCTGCTTTTGTGTAAAGGGCCACATGTGCCTCTCTCCAGTCCTATGGCACTACTCCTGACTCCAAAGAGGCATTGAAAGATCAGTCAGTGGAGCTTCTAGAATATCCCCAAGTTCCCTCAGTATTCTCTGGCGTATCCCATCCAGTCCCATCGCTTTGTCTACTTTTAGTTTAGCTAGTTCCTTATGAATACAGTCTTATGAAAATTGTTAGAGAGGCCCCTCGCTTCTGTTCCTATTTGTGGGTGTTTTCTGAAGTCCTGCTCCTGATCCTTCATCTGTGAACACAGAACAGAAATATTTGTTAAGCAATTCCTCTTTATCCTCATCAGCTTCTACATCTTCCTCCCCTTCACCCTTGAGTCTGACAATACAACTTTTGCTCTCACTAACATCTGGAAAATGTCTTATCCCCCTTTTTATTGCATTGGCTATTTCTTTTTGAATCTTTGCTTTCTTGACTACTTTGCCAGCCTCTCTAAGATTTTCCAAATATACAGGGTGGCCCAAAAAAAGTGAGAACATCTCATAAATTAAAAGCTTAAATAGTTTACTTATTTACCTTTTTTAGCTATATAACATCTTTATTTTGACAATTTCCGGTCACCATCTTTTTTTTATTTTTTTTTTATTTGTCAATCTGTCTTTTTGAATTTTTAAATAACTTATATGCTACGAGATGTTCTCACTTTTTTTGGACCACACTGTATATGCCTGTCTTCCTCTCTGTGATCTTATATTTCAAGAAGTCCTCCCTCTTTTTCTCCACCTTTTGAGCTACTTCTTTTGAGAATCATAGCAGCCTCCTTTTCCTTTTACCTTTGCTTACCATTCTAATAAAAAGGTTGGTTGCCCTTAAAATATCCCTTCAGTTTTACCTACTGTTTTTCTACATCCTCCAGCAGTTCCCATCCTGCTAATGACTCCTTGAGATATTGGTCCATCTTGGCAAAGTTAGTTTTCCTAAAGTCTAAGACTCGCACTTTTGAATGGATTTTATCAGCCCTAGTCCTAATACTGAACCATACCATCTGGTGATCACTGGATTTGTGATGATCTCCCACTATAACATCAAACATTTTCACCATTGGTAAGCACCAAGTCCAGTATGGCCCTTCACATGTGGGTTCTGTTACCAGTTGCCTGAATAGTTCTTCCAGTAAAGAATCCAGGATTTCTGCAGCAGGGATGTGCCAATCAACATCCGGCATATTGAAATCCCCTATCAGTAGCACTTCCCCTTTCCTGGCAATGCTGTGTATGTCTTCTATTAAATCTCTGTCCTTTTCCCTTTGATTTCTCTTTACCTCTTTCTAGTTTAACCCATAGTGCCTCCTCTCTCCCTCTTAAGCCCTGTATTTCCATAGCTTTAATATTGTTTTAAATATAGTTCCACTCCTCTTCCCCTTCTTCCTACCCTGTCCTTTCTGAATATAATATAGCCTGGTATAGTTACATCCCAGTCATGATTGTCCATGAACCATGTCTCTGTAACCACCACTAAACCCAAGTCAGCCTCTCCTATTAAAGCCTCAAAATCTGGGATCTTATTTCCCATGCTACGGTCATTTATACACACTGCTTTCCAGTTATTACCTCTTACCGATTTCCATAAAGGTATTTAATGTTTCACTTAGCTGGGAGCTTTCACTTACCAGGGAGCTTTCTTCACCCATCCCCAATGAATCTAGTTTGGCTAACCTACTGAAGAGGGCTTTAATCTGCCACTGGAGACACATTGACCCTTCTTGGACAGATGGATGGCATCTCTGCTCTGCAGCCCTTGGAACAGCATTCCATGGCCCAGGAAACCAAAATGTTCATGATGACACTATCCATGCCGCCATGCATTCATCTCCAGGACGTGAACTTCTTTGCCGTGGCCTTTACCCTCAACAGGGAGGAATGGAGAGAACACCACCTCTATATCAATTTGCTTCACCCTCTGTCCCAGAGCCATGAAGTCACTTTTGATAAGCTCAGAGGGATACCTGGCAGTATCATTTGTTCTGACATGAATAAGCAACATCGGGTAATATCAGCGGGCTTAATGAGTCTCAGCAAACTTTCCGTAACATCTTGGATTTTGGCACCTGGCTGGCTGCATACCTCTCTGGACATCAAGTCTGTTCAGCAGATGGACGCCTCAGTATCCCTCAGAAGAGAGTCACCAACCACCACTACCCTTTGCTTCCTTGTGGTCACTGATTCTGTGACTTTCAGGTGCTCAAGCTCTGGTTCTTCCCTTTCCTGGGCTGTTTTCACCTCCTCCACTTCCAGGGCTGCATAATGTTTTTTCATTTCAAGTGCTGGAGGAGTTGGATTGATGATCCTGCAAGCCTGATGACTTGTAATTTCTTTCATCATTCTTTAGGTTCCCATCTTCACCTCTGCCAGAGAGCTTGGATGTTTCAAGAGGCACCTCATCAATGCACTTCTCACTATCTTGAATGGTGCTCAGCCTTGCCACCTCTTCTCTGAGCTCCTCCACTTGTTTCCTGAGAGCTTCAGCATGCAGGCATCCTGCACATGGGACCGGTTTTTCAACTGGCATTGGGATCTCTGTCTGGACAGAGGCAGAAGCTGTAACGGGGGCAACAGCTTCAGCAATATGATTTTCCCAGCCATTGTTTGGTAGGCCTCTCTCTTTCTTTTGCTTCAATAGGTACCAAAGCTCCATCAAATAAAGTACCAGCCTATTTCTCAACTGTCCTTTCAGAGAAAAAGCAGTTAAACTCTTTTAAGTGTGTTTTAAACATGCTTTTTAAAGTCCTTGTGTGTATCTAATTGGGGAGTTACCCTATAAAGCAAGAAGAGTCACATGGAGTGGGTGGGAACTGGGATGGGTAGGGAGGGAACTAACACCTGATGAGGTGTCAGTGGCTTCAACGAGCTGAGAAAAAGAGAATAAAAGCATAGTTTTGAACCTACACCACTAAAGAAAACAGTCAGAGCAGGGGCAGTTGTGATAGTTAACGCACAGGCATGACAGCTACAGAACATAAAAACTGCCATAATAGCTCCTGTCTTCCAACAGTGGCCAATCCAGGTTACAAATACCCGAGAAATCCCCGAAGTAGCCTGAGAGGTATGGATATGCGGCCATTCATATGTGCACTGAGCCCGAAGAGAACACGGACTAGACCCGAGGGTCTCAACTTGGGCCTGAGCACTGCGGAGGCCTCCATAGTCTTGATGGGTGTTCATGGTATGCTGTGGGACCAGCTGGTGCTGACACTCTTGCACAAAAAGAGGATGGGAGGGATCCCGTGGGCCTTGATAGTGCACCTGAGGGGGAATGAGCTGGTGAAGACTCCTATTGTGGAGCATGCCAAAAAGAATCCAGCAGGCTCTTCTTGCACCAGACAAGTCATAGCCAGGAACCCTGAGGTAGACTCCCCCTTCCCCTCCTGACCTACCCATCCCCTTCCCTCCCCTCCCCTCCGCTCCCTTGCCCCAGAACCCCTTGCCTGATAGCTCCCTCTCTCACTAACACAATACAAAAGCGCACCAGTTTACCAAAAGAAAGGAGTTTTATTGGAATTTTTGGAAACTTTCTAGCCATAGCATGAACCTATATAACACGTAATCATATTTAATACTGTACACTTCACAATATATATATACAAAACAGGAATTCAGATATCTTAGCTGATCCTATCACCAAGACATACAGCCCATACTCGCCAGGGTGTGAGGCCATCAAAGCCCACACCTCTATGCCTCAACTCATTTGGTCATCATTAGCATCACGTAATGTGCTAAGGGGGAAATCAAGCCATTGAAGCATGCCCTTGGCCCCCCGTTCACAGCAGGGTTTCACTTTCATGGTTTGGGGCAGACCCGTCAAAGGTCTATACTCGCGCCTGTTAGGCTCAATGATGCAGAGGTGTAGCCCACCCTCCCCTGCCGTCCAAGCGAGGAGAGATGCATTGCCTGCTGGTCCTGCTGTCAACCTGTTGACTCTAAAAGGGGGAGGACAAATTTCCATATGGCTGCTCCCCTTAGGCTCTAACATAGAGCTGTGCACTCAGTCTGGTTCACCTTCAATCCTGGCACACCCCATCGATAGCAACACCTCACTTGTCATAGGTGCCCCCCCTGGCACTCAGCTACGGCCAACCCTTGCCTTCTCCAACAGTACCTCTACCATGTCCTGTATCGTGCACAGGAACATGTCCATGCTGATATCCGACGAGTGCATGCCATCTGCACAATACAGGCCAGGGCAAGTTTTTTTCTATGAGATCGTGCCTTTGCCTTTGCCTTATTGTCCTCCACCCATCTCTTCTCTTCCTCCTCTCTCCCCTCCCATCTCTTCTCTTCCTCCTCTCTCCCCTCCCCCTATCTCTCAACTTTCACATACCTGGGCCTCCTTCCATTCAATCACTACCTCTGAGCTTATGAATCTGATATCCTCTTCTCATAAGACATTCTGTGCACTGGATCCTATTCCTTCCTCATGGCTCCTTACCCCCTCGCTTGCTCTCATCCCCTATGTCCTCACCATAATTAACACCAGTCTTTCCACCGGGGTCTTACCTCACTCTTGGAAGCACGCTCGTGTCCATCCCATCCTTAAGAAACCCTCATTTGACCCTCAGCTTCCTCCCCACTACCGACCTGTCTCCAACCTCTCTTTTCTTTCTAAGATCTTGGAGAAAGCAGTCTTCGCACAATTGTCACATCATTTTGATTCCACCCTTTTTCTTCATCCCTGTCTGTCAGGTTTTTGGCCCGGTCACAGTGTGGAGACTGTTCTTATAGCTTTTCTTAACGAACTTCATGTGGCTCACAATTGTGGTGATTTCTCTGTGGTGGTGTCCTTGGATCTTTCTGCAGCTTTCGACCTTGTCGACCACTCACTTCTTCTTTCTCGTCTATGCGAAGCTGGCCTTTGCAGCACGGTTCATCATTGGTTTCACTCTTACCTTTTTTCCCGCTCCTATGCCGTTGTCTCTTCATCTGCCCCAGCCATCACTTCTGACTCCTTTCCACTACCCTGTGGTGTCCCTCAAGGTTCTGTTCTGGCACCACTTCTTTTCAATATTTTTCTGGCACCACTAGCACTCCTGATTCGACAGTTTGGGATTTCGGCTTTCTATTACGCTGACGATCTGGTCCTTCTCCACCGTACTTCTCCGCTTCATCCTGACCTTACCACCCTCAACTCCTGTCTTTCTGCTGTTACTGACTGGCTTACCACTAACTATCTTCACCTGAACCTGACTAAAACACTTGCTATCTGGTTCACGTTTGGTGGTCCCTCTCCTCTGGTTGCACCCTCCTTTGCTGACTCACCTATTCCATTGGTTTCCTGCTTCTGTTATTTGGGTGTTCCTTTTGACTCTGATCTCACTTTCCGGGCTCACATTTCACATGTTTCCAAGACCTCATTCTTCTTTCTTCATCAAATTCACGCCATTTGCCCCTTTCTCACAAATCAGGCTCTCACTACTCTACTCCTTTCTCTGGTCATATCACGTGTTGACTTCTGTAATTCAGTTCTGGCTGGTCTCCCACACTCTCAAATCTATTGCTTGCAATGCATTCAGCATACAGCCGTACGCCTTATCTTTCACTCCTATCCCTGGGATCACATCACCCCCCTTTTGATTCACCTTCACTGGTTTCCCGTTGAATTTCGTATACGTTATAAGATTCTTACATTGGTCCATCACGTCATGTACACTCCCACACCACAGTACCTGGCAGACCTTATTCAATCCCATACTCCTAGCCGTTCACTCCGGTCACTGCATGTCAATCGACTACATCTCCCTTCCCCCTCTCGTGCCCATCTGCAAACCACCCGCTCATCTGCTTTCTTCTTTCTCGGGCCTGCACTATGGAACTCCCTCCCCACCTCTCTGACTTGAACAGCAATTTGCAACATTTAAAAAAGACCTGAAAACCCACCTTTTCTCCACTGCTTTTGACCTCCCTTCTCCTCCTGTGTGAAATTACCTTTTTCCTACTCTTTCTCACTCCCTTTCCTCTTAGTCACATGTGTTTACATGTCTCGAGTGCTTTCCTGTCGCATTGTAATCTCCTTTCCTTTTCCGGCCTATTGGCCTCCTTTTCGTATTTTACTTTGTAAACCGCTATGTTATAATTTGAATGGCAGTATATCAAAACTAATAAACATAAACAGATCCCCCCGATGGCCTCCATGAATCTGGCCATCCATCTATTCATCTTACATCTGGTTCTTTCCACTGCCTGGTGAGACCTTTCGACCCTCCACAGTTTTCGTGGTATGACATGGAACCATAACTTCCTTGGCTGTTGGTGGGTATCACCTAGTGTGAGGAGGTCCTGCTGGATCTTCTTGCCAAGCTCGACACTAAGAATCTTCACAAGGTCATTACCCCCTCAGGTATACTACCAAGGCCCATGGGATCCCTCCTGCTCTCTTTTTTTTTGTATGAGGGTCAGCACCAGCTGGTCCCACAGCATATTGCGAACACCCATCCAGACTATGAAGACCTCTGCAGCGCTCAGGCCCAAGTTGAGACCCTCTGGTCTAGTCCGTATTCTCTACAGGCTCAGTGCATGTAGGAATGGCCACATATCCACACCTCTCGGGCCTCGGAGAGAACCTGTACCTAGGACAAATCATCCAAAACAAGAACTAAAGAAAAGACAAGTTAGTTAGTGACCATTGCCATTGCATGATGTCAAAGCCATCACGCCATAGGCTCCAGGCGAACATACAACCTATAACAATCTGAGCGCCATCAGCCCAGAGATATGATCTGCTCCTGTGTCATGCCCAACCCTGCTGCGGTGGTAACTGCCCCAAGGTGCAATAAATGTGTGCCATAATAGCCCACCTCCAACCTGCATTTGCAATAACCAACTTCAATACCTTGTCAAACTGAAAACATGACAAAGGTGTGCATTCTGCATGGACCAACAGTTGCTCACTGCCAGGAGGATGGACCTGACTATAATTCCTGAAATTCTGCACCGGGCACATGGGATCTGCTGGGAGGGGGGCTAACAACCACTTGGCTTCTGTCCTCGTAGGATCTGTCTTGGATCTACAAATATGCAGCAACAGCATGCCACTGCTCGATACTACGTTTTCACTCTGGAGGTCCGAGTATCCTGCTACGCATTTTGAGGAGGATACCAACTCCCCCCACCCTCCCTTAGAGCCCTAAAAAATGCCAAGGTGAAGGCGCACCTGAGCAGGCATCTTAGTTCAAATAGCGCTGTGTTAGCTGAAACATCCAAGCGTTATCTGTTGTGGGCATGCACAGCATTTCCCCAGCAGATAACACATCAAAAATGCAGCGGTGGTGCTGCAGCTAATGCCACCCTTGCAGTTAGTAGCACCCGTGACGTCTGCAAGTATGTGTTTACTACACGTTGTCAATGCTCGTGGTATCTGAGCATCGTAGACACACCCACTCTCTGCCCCTGCCCACCCCCTCGTGCGACTAGCGTGTGGTCTAAAGATAGCAGGGAAAATCACTGCGCTATCTGTATCTGCCCTGCATTAACTGTTAGCGCTTACCAAGCATGCTGTGTTATCTTCACTTTAACATCTAACGTTAGTAAACCAGCCTCAACGTTAGGAGAATACATTCTTTGAATATTGAGCCCCAATAGTTTTTATGTGCTTACAATCTGAGATAAATTACATTTTAAGGAAGATCAGCTCAATTCTTGACAATCTGTACCATTCTTTCATCTGCCCAACTTCCAGGAGGTAGTTATATAGCATTTGCAACATTTCCCACAGAAAGAAACTAGAGTTGCATTGGCTTGGCTGGAAACATGCTGGTTGCACAGATTGCTAGAACTTGCAGAATTCAACAGCAAATAGGGCATTATCTTTTGAATTCCTGCATACTATTAAGTTATATTTTGGATTAGGGAATGGAAAGGTGTTCCTAATCTTAAAGGATTTGCTCTGAATGCTGGGAATCAAAATAAGAAGTAGGTAAGAACAAGGAGGGTGTAAAACTTCCCTGAACTTACTCGGCTGTTAAGCAACCAAAAGTAAAGGTTTTTACATAGTTCAGCTTATTGTGGTGGTTCTTGTGCAAAAAGTAAAGCGATTTCTATGAACTATTTCTTCAATTCAGGATGCATTTTATAAAAGGAGGCTTTCATGAAACTAACATTTCACTTTGTCTTGGCCATTCTAATCGCTCTTAAAAATCTAGAAGGTAAACATAATACTAGAATTTATTAATGGTGAAATTTATTAAGCATGACTTCCCCTATTACCCTGCAGTACTGCACATAGCCTTGTTAGCACACTGATCATCTGTTATCATAGACTTCTACTGAAGCAAAGTTTGATCCGCGAACTTGTTCCAAATGAAGCTTCAGAGATCTATTAGGGGCCAAACCTGACTGCTTTTGGAGAAAAATGCAGAAAGTAGACTAGGCACGAACCAATAGCCATTCAGAGAATAATAGATGCATTAGTGTGCCTGATAAAAATAAAGGATGGAGTATAATTTAGCCATCTACTGACAGATTCCATCTTAGACTTGATGTAAGGCCTCTGCAGACGGCCATTGCATTTGGAAATTACGAATGATCCCATTAGCAAGGATATAAGGCTATTCGTATTTGCATTATTGCTTCAAAGATTTGGTCTCTGTGGATTCTTTTTCTGTTTATAAGATTATTTTTCAGTCTTGTTTCTTAGACATAGCCCAGCTAAACCATATTAGCATGATATATAATGCAGCAATGGCTATAAATTATTTATATGACTTCAATCAATGGCTTCATCCTATTTAAGAACGTGTCGGTGCTTCAATTCATTTAAAAATAAATAAAACAGCAAATAGGAATGAGCACACCTACCTGCTGAATAGAAAACATATGAGATAGTATGACATGATGATAACTTTAAAATGCATATGTCCAACTATTATGATAAACTAGTCATCAAAAGCGTACTTTTATAACTGCCTGTGTGACTTCTAGTATGGCGATGAGCTGAGGCAGATATCTGTGCTTTGGTTCTGGGGTGCCTCGCTGCCCACCTCCTCTAAATGACTCCAAAAGATTATACATTGGAGTACAATAGCAGCTGTACAGGCAGGGAGATGTGTGGGGTTTTTTTTGTTTTTTTGCTAGCCTATCTGAGCAGATGGCGACTAAAACCCCAAAAAAGGACAGAACTCGTGGAGGCAAGACCAAAATGGTGGAAATCTCTCCACCCTCGAGCCCCAAACCAGCATCGCTAGCACTGATGGAGGAGATCTCCGCGGCAGTGGTGTGAGTCCTAAATGACCAGTTTGTGGGAAGAACGGCACAGTTAGAGCACTTGACTGGATCGGTGGCCAAGTTTACTGGCCGCATACAATATGCCGAGCAGCAAATATGTAGACTAAAAGATGGCAGCCTGGAGCTTGGAGCGGAGGATCCACCAAGTAGAGCAGCAGATTCTTAAACAGGACAATAAAATTGACGACCTCAGAAACCATGGCCAACGGAAGAATCTGAGGCTGGTGGGCTTACCGGAAAACATTGCAGATGCGGAGCTCCGGGGATTTTTGGAAACCTGGCTGCTGCTGAGTCTCTATCTCACCAAACTGGCAGGAACGTTGAGAGTGGAATGCACAAATCGGGTGAGCCCTCGCAGAGAGGGATACACGAGGCCCAAAGCGGTGTTGGTCAGATTTCTAAGCTTCCAACAGAAAAACTGTCCTCCGAGCAGCTCAGAATCAGGCGATTATTGAACAAGAGGGTGCAAAAATGCTTTTCTTTGAAGACTTCTCGGTCACAGTGACCCAGAAGTGGAGAGCGTTCAATGCGATATGCAGCTCCCTCATGGCTAAGGGGGTACAGTTTGCTTTGCTATATCCGGCAAAACTCAGACTGACTATAAATGGATAGCAGAAAATGTTCACTACACTAGAGGCAATGCAAACCTTCTGTGTTGAATATTTGAAAGAGCCAGCCTTAACATTTTAAAGCAAGGGATTCAAAAGCCAGGAGGAATGGTGCAGAATTACAAGAAGTTGGGAAGTAAGCCATGGGAGTGCTTGGACATTGGGTGATTGCTGGGTCACCGATTTAAATTAAGCTTAAGGACCAGCTCTGCCACAGAGCAGGACACTGAATGTTTCCAAATGGGTGTTAAGTTGCTTTTGTTAACAGTATTTTTGAGTAGCTTGTATAAGTAACCATGGGAGCAAGTAAAAAATGGAGGCCGCTTTGGGAGGAGGATGCCAGCGGGGGAAGGTCTAGTGTGGACAAGAAGAACCCCCTTAGTGGATTAAGTGCATAGGACTCCCCAAGTAGGGTTTCCTCTCCTTAACAACATGCGTTATTATAGGCTATAGCTTAAGTGGGGGGGGGGGGGGGCGTAGCAACTGGGCTGAGGAGGTAAGGGAGGGAGGGGAAGGAATCGCCATGGGACCGGGAAGGGGAGGGCTAAACAACCACACACTCAGAATTGAGCAAATGCAGTTTAGGTGGCACCTACTGGGAGAATGAGGGATCGTAGTGGGAGAAGCAACTATACTAGAGAAAGGAATGGGACCTATGTATATAGTCTAAATGTGCAGGCGCTCGAGCTTGCCAATACATGGGTACCACAGAGGTGTGCTCTCACAAATTCTATCAGCCTTTTAATGATGAAGGGCTTAAATGAATTTGTCTATAAAGATACGCGTAGAACTGATCTTATAGGTTGTGGGAAGATTAATGTATAAGAGAGAACAATTTTAAACCTGTTTTTCTTTTTGTCCTGGCGTAAGACTCTTGCTCTCCCCTCTCTTCTCTGATATCTTCTTGCCTCTACTGAGTATACTAGTGGATAAAATATGACAATGTAAAGTAGTGTTATGGAGGGGCCTGGGAACATCACATATATACAAGGGAGATCAAACATGGATAGCCTAACATAGGACAATGGGAGTGAGGGGTGATAAGCGACGGGATACCCCCCCCCCTCCCGAGTAACCCTGCATTCGTGGAGAATGGGGATCAAACCTGGACAGAGAGGGGAGGTGGGAGTTAGAAGGGGGTACTCAGATGGTGTAGTGTAGTAGGAGAGGGGAGGGAGGAGGGGAAGAGGTAGGAGCAATACAGAAATAACTGCAGGGCGAGGCCCATGTGAATATAAGATAATATATGTTTATGATTATGCAATCTGAAGAGCATCAGAGCGGTAGTGTCACTATAAGCAGGTACTGAATGCAGTCCCTCGTCCCTGAGGGGCTCACAATCTACATGTGTACCTGAGGAAATAGAGTGTTAGTGGCTAGTCCACGGCCGTGGGGAGTGCCTGTGGGACTAGAGGCCTCAGTCCCTCCAGCCTGGGATTTCTGTCCCTGGGTGGGGGTTGACCTCCAGCCTTAGGTGTCTTGTCCTAACCACTAGGCCACCCCTCTCTCTAATCCCTCAGGATTGGATAAAGGTGCATATGTACATTGAACCTCATAATGTCCAGGATGACTTGCAGCATGAGATCAAGGGCCTGAGCCATAGAAAGAGGGGGTTAAATAGGAAGGGAGACACATAACATGGGGGTGGATGGGGAGCCTTACATCATGATACTGGGAAGTCTAGAAGGCAAAGAGGTTAAGGGGAAGGGGATACTGGGGGGGGGGGGAGAGAAGGTTCTGGGAAATGGGGACAGGCAGCATAGAGTGAATGTGATGAATATGGAGTGGTTTTGGGTAGATAGGAAGGGAGAAGCAGGGAAGAAAGGGACACTACACATTGACTTTGGGGTCCTTGGGCTGTGGAGACCCCCAAGTAGTGGTAGTAGGAAGACAAATCTAAGTGGGGCAGCTGATCCAAACAACAGTGGTGACGTTGGTTAAGGCATTACGTATCATCTCCTGGATAGTTTGTAGCATTGGGCACCCCATTAAACAGCATAAGATCTTGAAGATGCTTAGAGAAAAGGGAGCGGACATCACTCTTTTACAAGAAACTCGCCTTACAGGAGTCAAACATAACAAGCTGAATTGAAGGTGAGTAGGGGATGTATATGGAACTTCCACTGGGAGTAGGAAGGCAGGGGTAGATATTTATTTTATTTATTTATCTATTTTCTTCTATACCGCCCCTTCCAGCGATATCCTGATCATACCTTAATACGGTTAGACCTGGACTGGTGGGGGGCCCTGCCACTAGCCTATGGAGATTTCCTCTCCACTTGGCGGAGGACAAAGACTTTCAGAAATTCCTACGGGCACAATAGGCTGATATGAGGAATATAATGCAGTGCATAAAAATAACCCAGCCCTTTTTCTGGGAAACTGCTAAGGTAGTACTACGAGGACACATCATGAGCTGCTGTCTTACTAAAAACAAGGCACAAAGTCAGCGGCTAATTCAACTGGAGAAGGATCTACAAGGAGCTAGACAATGATATGGGACCCACCGAATGGAGGAACATCGAATGACTGCCACTCAAGTAGAGTTGAATGCCTTGCTAAACCAGAGGACCTGCTAATCAATGTTCTGCCACTGTTACCACCTGTACCATTATGGGAACAAAACTGGGAAGCTCATGGCAGCTTTGGTAAAGTCAGATGGGGGATCATGAACAATCAGTGCCCTTAGGGACAAGGGAGTGAGTCTCCAGACTTCCCAGTGGGACATGAAAGAAATTCTCAGAGAATATTAATTAGGATTGTACAAGGCAAACCGCTGTGACAGGGAGGCAGCCACAAGGTTTCTAGGGGCTTTGGACCTGCCGCACTTGAAGGCAGAGGACGTGGCGAGGTTAAATGACCCGGTAACGGCCCAAGAGATTCAGAAATGTCTCTGTAAGCTATGGAAAAGCCAGATGGCTGTCGAGCAGAGTTCTTTCTAATGCTGTCAGATAAGATGGCAATACCACTGGCAGACTACTTTGGGGACATGGTCAGATGTCGAGACTTCCCGTACGAACCCAAACAAGCTCTTATAACAATACTTCCCAAGCCAGGGAAGGATTCGACAATGCCATGATCATACAGACCCATATCACTACTCAATGTTGATGTTAAAATCATAGTCAAGATTATGGCAGACTGTTTAGCCCCCCTACTTCCCCAGCTGTGATAGGAGATTCACAAGTTGGTTTTCTGCAAGGCCACGCCGTAGCACGCAATGTGAGATGGATGTTAGTGGTATAGCATGAAATTATTAAGCGACACCTGTCCGCTATCTTTATCAGCTTTGATGCTGAGAAAGCATTTGACAGGGTCCACTGGAAATATATGTACATGGTGCTGGAAAAGTTTGGGATTACTGGAGGATTTGTAGAGATGGTTCACCTTTTTGTATATGAGGCCTTGTGGAGCGCTAGTAGTAAATGGGCACGTCACAGAAACCTTCCCTCTAGAAAGAGGTACTCGACAAGGATGCCCTCTCTCCCTGATCCTATTTGTCCTACAACTGGAACCTCTCTTGGAGCACCTCTGCATACACCCTTCTCTGTGAGGGGTGCGACTAGGGAAGGGAGAATTCCGGATATCCGCCTTCGCTGATGACATGTTGGTCTGTTTGGGAGACCCGGTGGACAGATTGGGAATGTTGTTGGAAGAATTCCAAATATACGGGACCTTTTGCGAGGCTAAAACTGAACCTGGACAAATCAGAAGCTCTGTTGGTTCTACCGGAGGTGCGCCAGCAGTGGCCAGGCCAGTTCCCGTTGAAGTGGGCGGATGGTCAATTCAAGTATTTGGAGATATGGATTACTGCGGACCCAGATCAACTCTACACACACAATACTGCGACACTGCTCAAGGACCTGGAAATCAGACTCGCTGTCACTCAGTGGTCGGATTGGGCTATATAAAATGATGATATTCCCTAGGCGGTTGTATATCCTGCAGGTCTTGCCGATATTTCTGTGGCCCAAGGATCAAAAACAACTAGATCGTGCATTGAACTCATTTCTTTGGAAAGGCCAATGAGCTCGATTGCGATTTCTCCACAGCAGCACCGGCAGCAGGGCAAGAGCAGAAAGTGGCTGGTCCGAGGTGGGAGAGGGGAGGTGCAGCCAATGTGCAAGTCGCCGGCACTTTAAGCTAAACAAGCCAGATCACTACACATTCTTAAATAGAAATTACATGCTACCAGAATACCAGAGTTACCAGGTTAACTGGTTCCAGGAGTGAGATTTTACGCCAGTCCTGGGTTGCTGATCATCTCGTTCTGGATTTCAGTGGGTAAAATCAGGGACTACAAATACCATACTGCATTGCAAGGAAAATTTAAAACTAGAACTGGCCAAAAATCTCACTCCTGGAGCTGGGTAGCTTGGCAACTCTGGAATACCCAGCCTTAGCAGCACATGCCAAATGCGGATGGATCTTCACCAAATAAAAAATAAATTGCAAAAAAGGAAAAATATAAATATGTACACAAAAGTGAAATTAGAACTTCAAAAGGCCAGAACCTGCATGCAATACAACGCAACAACAGAGAAACGGAAAGAGATGCATTCTCCCTGTACTGTACAAAAACAAAAAAGAAAGCAGGTGTCTGGACTGGCATTAGGAGAAATGTAACTCGGGCAATTGCTCTAGACCCCCAAGACAAATAAGACCACCAAAACAGTCTGATGCTGAAGAAGGAACAGCTTGCTAATAGGGTTTAGGATCCCCCAAAACTTTTACCTAGGCTGGGCTAGACATATGTAACACCAGTCCTGGCAGATGTACATTTCAAAAACTGACACATTCCAATTAATAGAAAATAGAATTCTTTTTTTCTACCTTTGATGTCAGGGCATTTTATTTTTGTAATTGTTTTTGGTCCCAGTCTCTGGTGTCTGTTTTCCTCTGTCTTCTCTTACCTCTCTTTTCATGAATCTCCTATTCATTTGCCATATCTTCTCCTGCCTTCACTTCCTCCCTTAGGTCAGTCTGTAACGCTGATTTCTTCTTTTCCTTGATTATTTTTCTGCTTCTCTGTCCAAATTTCACTCCTCTTCCTTACCAATCACTTCTCAATTTTACTTTTTTTTTTTTTTTTACTGTATTTAGTTTCCGCTTTCTATCTTTTATCTTACCCCAACCATCCCATTCCCTCTCTCTCTCCTTCCCCAGCTTCTTATTTCCCAGTTTTTAACTAACTCCTCTGCCTCCTCACCCTATACCCAGCACCTCTCCTCTGTGTCACTATCCCCTCCTCATGTCCATCATCTCCCATCTTTTCCTGTCCCTATTCTTCTCCCCCCATGTCCAGCACTTCCCCTCTATGGCCCTATCTTTCCCCTCTCCAAAATCTCCCCTCTGTATCCCTATCCTCTCCCCATGTGCCCCTTACCAGCACCTCCATGTCCAGCATCTGCTCTTTCTCCCGTATTCCCCCCCCCCCACATCCCCATGTCCACCACTTGCTCCTTTTCTATTTTGCCCCCTGCCCAACATCTGCCCTTTCTCCCCATCATGCTCAGTATCTGTCCTTTCCCCCTATATCCCCCATTTGCCCTTTTACCCCTATTCTTCAATGCCCAGCATCTTCCCTCCATGCCCCATGTCCTCCATCTTCCCTTTCTCCCCTATGCCCCCCCATAGGGTTGCCAACTTTTTCACCGAGAAAAACCCGACACCTGTGGCTCGCCATGCTCCACCCATTCTCCGCCCCTAGTCCCACCCCAGCCCCGCCCCCAGCCCCACCCACAAAAATTACCGAGGATACGTGTAGGCTAACTTCCTTGGTCAGATAATAATTAAACTGGGAACCCCAAAATCCAAACATGAAATGTACAACACTGGAGAAATAAAACTATAAAGTAATTTCCTCTTGCACTAAACAAAAACGCAAAGATGTTAGCAATACACACTTCCCAGACCAGACATATTCCAGTTAATAAATTCAAAATAAAAAGTATTTTTCTACCTTCTGTTTGGGCGTTTTATTTTTCAGTTGCAATTGCTCCAGTCACTTTCTTCTGGTTTCTTCGTGTCTTCTGCGAGCTATCCATTTGTCCTTTCTTCTCTTTTAGATGTTTTCCATTCTCTCTCTATTTCTGCTTTAACATACTGATTGTTTCCCTTTTGCTCTTTCCCCCAATTCTTTCCTTATTCCTTTATCATCCGTTTAAATTTCACCCTTCCATTCTCAAGCCCCTCTTACTCTCCCAATACCGGCCCATCATAGACTTTTCTTCCACACAAAATATTTTTTCCCCTCTCCATTCTCATTCCCCATCCATTCTAGTCCTCCCCCCAAATCAATTCCCTTATAGTTCTAGGCCCACCCAGCATCCACTCCCTTCTAGTCCCATTCTCCCATGCCCCACATCAGCCCATTTCCAGTCCTATTCCAGCTCTTCATCAGCCCATTTCCAGTGCTAGCCCTCACATCACAGGCCATTTCCAGTCCTAGCTCCCCCCCCCCAATCACAGCCCATTTCCAGTCCAAGTCCCCCATCACAGCCTATTTCCAGTCCTAGGCCCCCCCCCCACCATCACAGCCCATTTGCAGTCCGAGTCCCCCCGCACCATCACAGCCCATTTGCAGTCCGAGTCCCCCTGCACCATCACAGCCCATTTGCAGTCCAAGCCCCCCTAATCACAGCCTATTTCCAGTCCAAGATCCCCCTTCCTCCACCATAGCCCATTTCCAGTCAATGTTCCCCCCCCCCCCCCATAGCCCTTTTCCAGTCCAGGTCCCCTCCACCCCCATCACAACCCATTTCCAGTCCATGTCGTCCCCCCCCCCATAACCCTTTTACAGTCCAGGTCCCCCCCCATAACCCTTTTACAGTCCAGGTCCCCCCCCCATCACAGCCTATTTCCAGTCCATGTCCCCCCCCCCCCATCGCCGTTTTCCTGTCCCGGTCCCCTCCAACCCCATCACATCCCATTTACAGTCCATGTGCCCCCCCCCCATAACCCTTTTCCAGTCCAGGTCCCCCCCCATCACAGCCTATTTCCAGTCCAAGTCCCCCCCTTAGCCCTTTTCCAGTCCAAGTCCCCCCCTTTAGCCCTTTTCCAGTCCAAGTCCCCCCCCTTAGCCCTTTTCCAGTCCAAGTCCCCCCCCCCCCTAAGCCCTTTTCCATTCCAAGTCCCCCCCCCTTTGCCCTTTTCCCTTCCAGGTCCCCCCCATCACCGCCAATGCATTCCTTGCCCCCCCCCCCCCCGACCAGCATCGCGGCTGTCTGAGGCTTCAGAGGGAGCCGGGGAAGCCCGCGCGAGGCCCCGGCTCCCTCTGAACAGCCACCAGCGTGAAGAGCCTTTACCTTCACGCTGGCGGCTGTTCCTGTGAAGCCGCGAATGCTGGGAAAGGTTAAAGGTTGCCCTTTAACCTTTCCCAGCATTCGCGGCTTCACAGGAACAGCCGCCAGCGTGATGCGTGAAGGAAAAGGCTCTTCACGCTGGTGGCTGTTCAGAAGGAGCCGTGGAAAAACCGGCCAGGCCGGCTGAAAACCGGCCAGTTGGCAACCCTAGCCCCCCATCATGCCCAGAATCTGTTCTTTACTTCTATGTCCCCCACCATCTGCCCTTTTTCTCTATCCCCCAGGCCTAACATCTCTTCTTCATCCTTCCTCTAGCAACCTTCAACCCACTGCCCCTTCATCCCATGGCCAGAATCTGCCCTCTGCCTCCCCCCTGCGGCCATCTGCCCTTCTTCCCTTCTTCCTCCCTGGCCAGCATCTGTTCCCCTGTCCCATCCCCCATGTCCAGCATCTTTCCTCTGGCCCCGGTGTCCAATTTCTCTCTCTTCGCCTCCCCTTATCCTGCGTCTGTCGCCCTGCTCCCTGAGTCCAGCATATACCCCTTCCCCCGCTGATGCCTAATGTGGCCTCTCTGCGCTCTCCCAAACCCAAACTGCCACCATAAGCAAAAGGGCGGAGTTCCAATTCGAGTGTGCTTGTCTCTGCCAGTCCCGCCCCCTTCTGATGCAGAAGTATTCATCAGAAGGGGGCAGGACCAGCAGAGAAAAGCAAGCTGAAATTGGAAGCCCACGCTTTTGCTTAGGTTTTTAAAATTTCCTTTATTAAGCTGCTGCTGCCACTGATGTTCAGAGAGGTCCCGCCCCCTTCTGATGAATATGTCGACATCAGAAGGGGGTGGGACTGGCAGAGACAAGCACACTGGAATCGGGACCCTGCGCTTTTGTTTGTTTTTGGTTTCTTTAAGCCACCACTATTGATGCTGCTGCTGTCATTGGGGGGTGGGGGTGGGGGGAGACCAGGAGACCCTTCGATGATTGATGCCGCCTCACCACAGACTCAGAAAACATGGTGGCGATGGCAGCTGCGACAGCAGCAGGATTCCTTCCAGAAAACCAGCCTTTGCATGGTTGGTTTAAACTCTCTGCCGGCAGCCAGCCTGGACATTTTAAAACCAGCCAGGCCAGCTGAAAACTGGCTAATGGCAACCTTAACTTGCTCCACGGGCCCCTCCCCCTCCTTCAACCTGCTGGGTTCTTAACCTCTCCCTGTGAGTCACGCCCTCCCAGTCCTGAGCTCTGGGCTGCAGGGACTATTGATAATCCCTTTGGAGAGGGACAGGTAACATTCTATAGACCCCATCACACAGACTTATAAGGATAAGTTAAATCATGGACAGATCAATTTTGCTGTTCTCCATAGAACTTTATGCTGTGCTCTGGCACACCTCTATTCCTGCCTCACTCTATAGGGAAATGTATAGACAGACTGTAAGTTAGTTTCAGCAGGAAAATAACTCATGCACTTGAATATGTAACTCGCTGAGCTTGGGCTTGCATAAGGCGACTACATAAATTTCAATTCTAAATCCATATCCTTGGGAGAAGCAGTGCTGAGCAGTCATGAGTGGGAGTGTGTCAGAGGATGCAGGATCCATGCAGGATGGCCCAGATGTCAGCAGGGGCTCTATAAGATCCGGCTGTTAAGCACGTGGCCGTTGGCTCGCGGCCATGATGTGCTCTAAAGGGCATGCCACAAGGGGAAAGTAGGCCCCTTGGGAGCCCCTTAGAGCCATGGAGGAGCACCACAACTTCTTGGCAGTCACTGTTTGTTTATGGGGAAGAGAGAGAAAAAAGGCTTTTGTTTCCTCAGAAGTTATTGTCTGTCCGATGGACAAGCATTTGAAGGCTAAGGAGGTAGGGACCCTTTCTGCAGGTACTGTGTCTCTCCCTCTCCACTCTCTCTGGGGACGACTTTGAACGCTCCAGATTGCACGCCATTTTCTCCCCTATCAATAGTGACTCCTCCCGACCCGGTTCACCGTGGTCGGCCATTACAGCAGAGTATGTCTTTGCTTCTTTCTGGCTCCTGTCAAGCAGTAACCTGGTTCACCCCAGGGGAATCTCTGAATCTGAGATCTCCCTGGTGGATGTCTGGAGAGTTGTGATCAACTCTGGTCATCATAGTCTCCTGGCCTTTTGCAGGAAACTGTGGCAAGTTTGGGAAGAAACGAGGAACAAGTAGAATCCTTGTCTACTCAGATTCTTAAATGTGAAAACTAATGTTCCTTTTCCAGGCAGTTTGTGCCTCTACTATGAAGGATAGCTCAATAATTCATCGAAATTTAGAATCCTTTGAGAATATTCTTAGGGGCATGTTTACTAAACACCGTTGCTGTGCGGGTTCCCGTTAGTGTGCTGGTGCCATATAAGGAGTGGGCGGGCCAGGCAGAAAAAAGGAAAAAACCGGACCGTACGTGTGTGCGTCGCGCTAATGTGCGGGGCCCACATTATCGCGTGGAAAGGCTAAGTGGGGCGCTGCTGCATAACCAAACAACAGAGCCATAGTACAACGGTGAAAACACTGACCTATGGTGCAAGGGCCAGGGGTTCAAACCCCTATTGCGCTCAACGAAAAAGACCAGATGAGGTATCAACTTTTATGGGCAAAAGTGGTGTAGGAGGCATACTGCTTATGGGCGGCAGAAGGCGGCGCACTCTTTTTTTATACGGCATGAGGCGGCGCACTGTTCATTGTGCGCGGCAGATGGCGGCGCGCTGTTAAGGTTAGGCGGCAGAGGGCGGCGCGCTGATAAAATCGGGCAACAGAAGGCGGCGAGCCGGTGGGCAGAAGGCGGCGTGCTGATGTGTGAGGGGGCAACCCAATAGTGGGAGGGATAAGTGGCGCGCTGATGTGCAAATAACAGGAATGGAGCCATAGCACAATGGTTAAGACACTGACCACTCGTGCAGGCATCATGGGTTCAATTCCCCACAGTGCCCATTGAAAACAGCTGACTGAGGCATTATTTTAGGAGGCATGCCCATGTTGGGCAGCATAAGGCGGCACGCTGTTAATATTACGCGGCAGAAGGCGGCGCGCTGTTTCTTTTGTGTGCCACAAGACGGTGCGCCGATGGCTACAAGGCTGCATGCTGCTGCTCAAACACAGGAACAGAGCCACAGCACAATGGTGAAGACACAGACCAATGGTGCAGGTGTCAGGGGTTCAACCCCTCACAGTGCCCAGTGAACAAGGCTGGCTGGGGCAGTATGTATTATGGTGAGGAGTGCTGTAGGAGGCCTTCAAGGTTTATTTTATTTCCCACTACTAGTAAACCCGCTCTCACAGTGTGTTAACATACGGATGCCCGTAAGGCACATGTTACAGTGCATTGTCCGCCAAGGCACCCTAGAATGTCCCCTATAGGGCACCATGTATGTTGCGACACAGGACAATGTATAGTGCACCCAATATGGATGGCACCCATAAGGTGGCCTATAGGGCGCCCTAAAGAGCACCCTCAGAGGCACCTTATGGGTACAGTATGCCAAGGGTGTGTTTGCTGTCATAAAAATATGTACAGTAAACAAAGATAATGCTCTGGACAACCCTATCACAGAACCCCACAGTGGGCTTGAACCCATGATCTCTGGCTGCAAATGTAGTGACGTAACCATTGGGCTACAGCTGTATAGCTGACAGCAAGCCCCTGGCTGGCTGCAGAGAGCCTGCACGTCACCCCACAGACAGTCTGCTGTTGTAGACAGGATAGGCTTAGGCCACCCGTACCCATGATGCACTGCACATGCAAATCAGCTGTCCACAGATGCACACAAGATGGGGAATGCACCCCAACAGCTACCCGGCCTGGTAGGGGGAATTGTCCATGTGCACCCACACAGCACCTCGGCCTGGTAGGGGGTCCTGAGCGGGTGGACTACCAGCAAAGAGTAGCTACACACCGTCACATTGTGCGGGTACTGTGCTCACCCTGAGGGTGTGATGTGGCGCCCAGGACCAGGTCCACAACACCAGCCATGGCTGGATGAGGCCATGACAGAGCTCCAAAACAGTACTAACCTGTGAGATAGGAAGGTGCTGCAGAAACATGTTGGATATCTCTGTCTGTCTCAGTTAGTGGAAACCCCCATGGACCCCTAGGTGGTCAAAAAACACCCCCACCCCACCCCACCCCACCAATGGCAGCAAAGTGGACCATCAAACCCCAGTCCTGCTGGGGAACAGACACCCTACAGGGCAGTCCAAGCAGCTCCACACACATCCATAACACAATATCAGACAGACTTTAGGCCTGGATATCCAAAGATGCACCCCAGCACTATCTGATATTCACCTGCAGCAAGCCATCAGCCACTGCACCCTGCAAGGCACTCCATCAAGACACATACCAGCTGTGAACAGTCTGCTGGTTAGCCCTGATGGAAATGCATGCACCCAAAACTGGGGTGGCAGCACACACAAGCAGAGTTCTGTGGAGGCCCCAACAGGAAACCCATACATATCACAAGAGAGAAACACAATACAGCACTATGGGGGTGCCTAGCCATGCTGTCATCACTGCACACTCAGGGTGAGAGTGCTCACCCAGCAGCACATACAGAGGTCACCCTGTCTGTGTAGATGGTGGCACAGGCATGGATATGGTACGCAGTACTGCTGGGGGTCACTCCCCAGGGTGGTGAACACCGTCAGAGGCCAGGCCTGGAGCACGCACCACAGACACCAAACAGATTGTTCGGATGGGGTCAACTAGCAGTATGTGCGTAACGTAGGGATATCTATCAGCCTGTACTCTTAGCAAACATTTCAGAGCTGTGTACCTCAGGTGTAGGGTGACATTGCTAAGGTATGCAGGTGCTGGTATTGGGAGATGCACGCAGGGTCCAATGTTCTGCCTCTACAGGAGACATTGGCCAATGGGGCCTGTGGGTGTGGGTGTGGGTGTGTCTGCCCCTGTTGGCTGCTGCTTTACAGCAGCGCTTCCCCACTCCAGCCCAGTTTTGCATCACACTGTTCGGGTCTTCCTGCTGTCCCTCATGAATATGCATGAGCTACATCTACATGCCGTGGGGGTGGTGCATAGATATACAGCACAGGCATTTGTATGAGTGGCAGCATGGAACCTGACTGGTGTGTGGCCCACCAGGACTGCATTTGGGGGATTCTGCTGTAGGTTCTGCCCCTGTTCATGGTGTCTGTGCTCAGTGGGGTAAAAGATAGACGTATTACCATTGCATATGTCCTCATCACGAAAGGTGTGTCCTTACTGTCACTGTTTATTTGTGGGGAAAATATGTGGGCAGGATTGCTGGTAGCCCCAGCTGGTCTTTGAACCTGTGACCTTCTGTTCTTGCATACACTGTCTGTGTGCACTGCACCACCGTGTAGCCACAGCTTGGTTGAATTCCCTGGATAGTCCATGACTGTGGATCCGGCAGGGCCTGTCTGTTGCTGTGGACTGTGCCAGCCTGCACATGGCTAGACCTCTGTCTTCTGTGGCTAGCAGCCACTGCCCCCTGCACCACATGTACTCGTCCGCCAACATGCTGGCATGAGCTTCTCCCATAAAAAGCAGGTGACCTGATTGGAATGTGGCAGTACGGGACTGCATTTGGGGTACTTGGCTGTGAGTAATGCCCATTGTTGTGGTGTGTGTGTTGTTGGGTAAAATATGGGTGTTTTCCCCATGCTTATGTCCCCTGCAATACAGGGGTGTCTGCGCTATCTGTGTTTGGTGGTGGGTAAAATATAGGGACTGGGCTGGCAAGTGCCCCAGCTGGGCTTTGAATCTCTGACTCTCTGGTCCTAGAGGTACTGACTCTGTCTGCTGCACCACACTATGGCCACATAGACAATGCAGCCCCTGGAGGTAGTAAGCCTGGCAGGATGGAGTCACAAACCCTGCTCTACGCAAATTTACTGTGGGCATATGCACCCTGTCTGGTGACAAACGTGCACATAAACCCCGGAAATGACCACGGGAAATGGGGGACAAAATATCACCACGCTGGGCAACAGTGATATTAATGGGCAACCATAGCAAACACTCCCAGGAAAGCTCCACAAAAGGAAATGTTTTTTGGAAGAGTCTCCGCTCCGTAAACCCTTCCAAAATTCATTTCTTTTTTCTGGAGCTTTGCTGGGTGTGTTTTCTGTATTTTACCATCACTATAACTGTTCCCCAGCTGAATTACTATTTTTAATAGTACTGTTGTGGTCATTTTCTATTTTTATTTGCACTTTTGTGCTGTGCACATGTATCACACTGCTCACGTTTTGCTGGTTTCCCCGGTTTTCCTGTACATTGCTGACGGAAATGGTTTCTCTTCCCTTTAAATGCTTTCTACCGCGAGTGTTTCCCTCGCGGTAGTTTTTACATGCAAATTCGGGCCCGATACTGTGCGGGGAGCCTCTCCCCTCCCACTCTCCACCCATTGACCCCGTCCCTCCGCCCCTCCGGAGCCTACCTCCGCCCTCCTTTAGCCGTTCCACGCCTCTATCGGACATTTGCGGGCCCGCACTTGTACGGGGCCCGTTAGTGTGCCGCGCACCTTTGCGGGGGTGACATGCACGTGTGCGGGGCGTTTAAATGCGTTTATTAGCGTTTCAGTGCCGCGTTTCTGTGCGCTCTTTTGCGGCGCGCACATTTCCGGTTTTTAGTAAACATCCCCCTTAGAGTAAGAAATATTAGATTTTTTAAATTTTCCAGTATGTCAGCTATCTCCTGAAATCTTGCTGTGGAAGTACCTTAACGAGATACTATCTAATTGTGATTTGATGGTATTTTCGAAGATATTTTATTTGTTTAGTAGGAAACTTACTGATGAATCTTCAGGGGCTTATAATGTCTTGCAGCCAGATATAAATTTGACTCTATTCCTAGAAAATTCTTGGAATAACATTCTTACAAGGGCCACCTTGGTGGTCTCTTTCTTTTCGGAGCAAGATAACTTTTAAATACTGAAATCTTATTTCAAGAATAAAGATACTTTATTTTGTGGTGTTAAGATACAAATATTCATGATTTTTCAAGGGACATGAACCTGCATAGGAAGGCCTTTCTGGCTCTCAAGTCAAGGGTGTTGGCTCTTGGGGTCCTCCTTTGTCTTATAATACCCTTGTAAGTGCTTGGTGCTTGGTTACGCTTCAAGGGTCAAGGTTTATTTCTGTTGGTTTTTCGCAGTTGGAGGCTTTTCTCTTGGAGAGAGAGGAACAGGGGTCAGAGTGAGGGGTTTATTTTGGTGGATTTAATTAAGTGGCTGCTGTTATTTTGGAGATGTCTCCATGGCTTCCTTTTTTCACTATGTGTGCAATGTTTTTTGTCTCCACGAGATGTGGGCTGATGTACTTGTTAGTATTTTCCTATAATTTAGTTGTTTTGATGGCATATTGCTCGTCATGTTTCCTTTATGCTTGCTTTTGTAAGTACATTTGCTATACAATAAAAAATACAATAAAATAAATCTATATCCAATTAACTTTAAGTGATGGGGGGGGGGGGGGGCAAAACTGTAAAAAGAAGCATTTATGTGCCTGGCCTCTTTGGGGTAATTTTAGCACGTATGTGACAATATACTGTACATGCCTAAAATGGCGCTCATAACATTGTCACACAATTAACAAAGTAAAAAAAAAACCCTAGATAAGAAATCTCTAGAGGCAATATGAGAACAGATCTTAAATGAGGACCTACTACTACCTCTACTATTAAGCATTTATAAAGCGCTACAAGGCTAGTAAGCCAGCCAGTTATCAGGCAAGGCTGGGCTTAAAGAGTTCATCAAGGCCATTGAGCCACAACGGCTTCTAATTCATCATCAGCCCAGTATAGTCCATATATTTCATCACAGGTTGTATATAAGTCTCATTGACAATAATTAGACATTCCATATATTTTTAATGATTCTGATTAATGTCTTATTATTGTCATTGAGACTTATATACAAACTGTGATCAAATGTACAGGCTATACTGGGCTGATTAATTAGAAGCCATTCTGGCTCAATGGCCTTGATGAAATCTTTATGGCCAGGCTTCCCTGATAATCAGCTGACTTATCTTATATGAGGACCTCAAATCAATATAAAATCTGTTCTCATATTACTTCTAGGGATTTCTTAAAATTTATCTAGGTTTTTTAAAATTTTGCTAATTGTGTGACAATATCACCCCCTTTCTCTATATGCAGTCAGGCCGTAGCTAGCCCAGTGCGAGTGGTGCGGCCGCACAGGGCGCAAAGGCTTAAGAGATGCATTTCAGCTGTATGCTGTTGCCTGCCACCGCCAGTTTTTCTTCTCTCAGTGGCAACAGGCAATGGCAGACAGCTGAAATGCACCCCTTAGGCCTTCTCACAGCATGCTAAGCAGGTCTGGTCCCTCCCTCCTCCAACGTGGCGTCAGAGGAGGGAGGGACCAGACTGGCTTAGCGTGCCAGTGACTTCCACATCGGACACACCTCTTATCTCCCACCACCATCCAGAAAGTGTCTAGATGGAGGTGTGAGGGGGTCAGACAGGGCGCGATTCACGCTCTGTACGGCCCTGTATACAGTTAGGCCTTTTGGATTCTTACAACATTGTGGCAAGCATAAAAGTATACGAAACGGCATGAACACAGGTACTTTTACTATAGACTTTGCTGGGGTGGAGCATGGGCAGAATTCTAAAGTAAGTGCATTGATTATAAAATATGTTAATCAATATGTGCGCCTACATACCTTGCACGTGGAAACTTACACCTGCCCTTGAGCAGATATTTCTGTGCCTTCAATCTAGGCACGATTGCTGCAGGATTTACGCTAACGTTTTGTTTTATGTGTGTACAGATTTCATATACCACTTGTCAAAACCAGCACCATTGTGGTTTACAGTCCGGCAGGTCAAAAAACTCAAAAAGCTTGATCCTCTAAAGACAAAAAACTAAGCATCTAGGCGTTCAAAGGGTGAGTGGAACACGATGAGGTAAATGGGTGGGTAGCCTGAGGGTTTAGTGAATCTATACTTTTTTTTATTATAAAGTGTTGTAATTTTCCAGGGATAGGAAGCAACATATCAAATTTTAATAATGACTATACTGCTAATGATCGAGCTGCCATATAAGGCAATTGACCCAGGTAACTACATTTTACCTGCATAAATACCATTGAACATTGTCTCTTTGATTGTTTAATGAAGGTCTGTAAAAACAAAGGGTAAGTCTGCAAAAACTGTAATTGATCAGTGATCACAAAAAATCAGGATGGTCCATTTGTTTGCTAGTGGCCCCTCTTTGAAAAGCAGGCGATTTGAAGGCAGTATTTTTACACATAGATTTTCCTGTCTCTACTACTTCTATTTGTGTGCAAACAACCTCTTTAGAAACCAACACATATATATGTCTTAGCTGCATGTTTTGATAATTGTATCTTAATTTGCCATTCACGTATAATTTACAAGGATCATTAATGCAATGAGACACTTCAGAGTCGAGCTGGAGTGCGACAAGAAGTAATGTTTTTCCTAAGGATTTGCAGCAGGTCGAGATGAATACGTTGGTGATGCTATATGCATTTCTGATGGGCTTAACAGGTGTGCCACAGCAGCTTTAGCAGGACTGAAGGAAAATAAGGGAACATCCATTTCTGAAACCCAGACAAAATGCTCCTCTTATAAAATCTCTCCCATGTGAAAACAAAACATATGTCCAGTAAAAGGACAACTTTGCTTTGCATTTGGAGCACACGGGCCCATGAGTACTTTATAACCGTGAGCTAGTTTTCAAAAGGAAACTCCTGCAATCATTCTTTTTCTAAAGTTTTGGGCCCACCGGGGAATCAAAGGTATGTAGTACCCACAGATGCCACAATGCAGAAGTCCTGCACTTAGAGCCCAGCACTAAAGCTCTAGCACAGGGTCTACCTAACGCAGACCTCTTGTGCAGCGATGCTGTAAGCAAACGTGCCAATTAGCTGGATGCATAAGGCCAGCTCTAAATATGAGGAGCAAGCCAGACACATGTACACAGAGTCTGCATTAAATCTGGCACCTGTGCACAGGCTGGATTACCTACAAAATGAAAGGTCTGTGAAAGTGAAGTTTGACACTTCACATCAGATAACCAGAACCCTCCCCCCCATGTTGATCCCCCCCCCTCCGATTACAATCCCCCTGCAGCTATGATCTCTGAATGTGATCCTCCTCCCAAACCTGCTAAGTCTACCCAGGTAACCTCGTGGCCCCTATCCCCCACCCCAATGAACCAAGAAACTACCCCGATGGCCCAGTGGCTCCTACTCCTCCCACCCCTCCCCAAACCAAGAAACTACCCTGGTGGCCTAGTGGCATTTACTGCACACACCTCCTGGGCTGTTTGGCACTAAATGCACACTGAAATGGCCCCAATATGTGCTAAAAATGAAGGAAACAGACATTTCATTGCAATTTTTCTGTTTTTTAGAAACTAAACAAAATGAAGTACAGGGTCGTTCTGAGCCAGAATTGCGCCCTGTGCGATTTGTACAACGGGCGGGCGGGCGCCACCTCCACCCCCTACACCTCCAACCAACCACTTTCTGCTCTTAGCTTGCTGCTGCTGCTCTCTGTTTTTTCCACTGTGGTGCTGGCAGCAGGACAAGAGCAGAAAATGGATGGAGAGAGGTGGAAGAGAGGGCCTGCGCCCGATGTGCTAGTCGCCAGCACTTTAAGCAGATCTGTCCCTCCCTGCTCTGATGTCGTGTCAGAGGAGGGAGGGACCAGACCTGCTTAAAGTGCCATGAAAAGGCTTAAGGGGTGCATTTGGCTGCCTGCTGTTGCCCTGCCGCCACTGAGAGAAGAAAAGGTGGCAGCGGCAGGGCAACAGCAGGCAACCGAAATGCGCCCCTTAAGTCTTTGCGCCCTGTGCAGCCGCACTGCTCGCAAGGGCTAGGTACAGTCCTGATGAAGTATATTTGTTTTGTTGCATTTGCTCCATTTCTTCTTAAGACAATGCATATTCCTAGACCATATTTCTGTGGATAAATCTCTGTTTACCTAAGGAAAATACTTATGAAAATTGCCATCCACCCCTATTGCCTACTGCAAATTTCTATTTACAGTTGATGGAAAATACATTATATTTGTTAATTTAGTGTTACTATTATGATGTCTTTATTTATGATATATTACAGCCAATGTTGACTAGTTTTAACTCCATTAATTGTGATGCCATCTACTGTAAGGATCTGGGAATCATAGAGGTTTGTTTTTTCTTACAATAGTTTTGCATCTCCTTGCCCTGGTTGCCTAGCGGAGGAAACGGAGCATTTGTCATCGGATGCCCTTGAGCCATAGCATCTAGGGCAGCCCTTGTTGATCCAAGCGATGGCCAATATGGTGATGAGTTTCTCTTTTGAACCATTGGCAATGGGTTGTTGAGACACATTGGAGATAATTCTATAAGGGGTAACCGGATTTACGTGCTTATTTATGCATGTAAATCACTGTATTTTAGTGGTGCTATATGCGTAAATCGCCTCTTGCACATACAAAGTGGCTGGTCGGCATTCTGTAAGTATGTACATCGGGCTGATCACGTGCACTTTCAATGTGGGTGGAGCTTGTTGGAACATGAGCAGGCATGTATTTGCCCTTGTATTTTATAAAATGTGGCTGACTGCATGTAAGATAAGCCAGTGCTAGAGATGGTGTAAGTGACTGTGACTTAATTTATGCTGGTTAGTGGCCACTTCTGCTATTCTATAAGTAAAATCTCGTACAGATTTGACTTTTTATAGAATAGGTGCGACTGAGCGTTAATCCAGCTGTTCCTTACTGAATTACCCTCATTTAATCTGTCTCTAGGTAAAAACTGTGTGACTTAGTTCGGCCTACTGGTAGCTCTACTGCCAGCATAGCTCCTAGTATCCATAGACTACATAAGTCTTCTGCTATGGAGCCCTCCACCCTCTATCTTATGGAGGGGGTATTATTTTTATTATTATCATGATCATCATCCTCATTAAACCATGATAGGGTATGATGCAATCTGTTAATTTGTAATCATCTTAGAAGTGGTGCAATGTATAGCACCCTCTATGATAGTAGCACACATCCAATGAAAAGATCATTGATTATGCACTTTTCTAACAATACCTTATTTTATGCATCTCCTATTCAGCCCCTCCCCTTCCTTTTACTATATCTTTTTATCCTAATGGCAGGACCGTAGCAAGCTAGACATGTGCCCTGTGCGGCTAACATATTTGGTGCCCCCCTCCACCCAGCCATGTTCAGTAACTCACTCTTTTTTTTTGAGCTCCCTGGAAGCCTAATAATGATAGCAACGCCTCTTCTTTGCTAGCACCCTGTGCGGCTGCACCACTCATACATCCCTTGGTATGGCCCTGCCTAGAGGAAAAGGTAGCAGCAGTGAGCACAGTATTTGTGTGCTCACAGTACTCGGTTCTCTGCATGGGTTTCCAGTCTTAGAGGAAGACCACCCAGGAGGAAAGGGCGGGCCTCATTCTATCTGCCATTACTGGGCATAAGTGGCAGTGGAGGTCCAGAAGAAGGGGGAGCAGCCCTGTTTCTGTGATGCCCCATCCACTGGTGATGTGATCTCATTTGGGATCCTGACCCTAGGGGTGTGAATTTGTTAGTGTGCCTTAAAGTATGATATGCACTCATTTTTTACTAAACCGTGCTCATAGTTTATTTATAGATTTTAATATACCACCATTCGAATTATACATCATAGTGGTTTACACAAAAAAAAAAAAAGAACAAGGAGCCAGCATCAAACATTGCATAAAATCACATAAGATAAACAGATACCAATAAAATAAACACTTCAAAAAGTATAAAAACACAAAGTTGAAAAATGTACACACCAGAGGGAAGGTATGACTAGCACAACATTTTTTCCAACTACCAACAAGTAAGCTGAGGAACATTTGTGTGGATTTTGATGTGCGCTAAGGGTTCTGCATTAACAGCAGGGATCCCCACACTAAAAATCCCATGCTAACTAGTTAGCATGCGATTGTGTGAGAATTGGGCAGATTAGGGGTATAATGTGGGCATTGATGGCACATTGTGGTTAGTGCAGATTCGAACTGTACCTGCAGCCATAATGGGTGCACATAGTTCCACTCCAGTTGGCGACATTACGTGCCAATTTGGGTGGTGCTGCTCGTTAGCATCAAGCTATTGGTAGGAGAACAAAGGCAAATGTTTAAAGAAATTAGCATATACCTCCGTGTTAATTGGATGCCTCAGTCACAGAACTAGTATATCTGTTAGTAAACAGGCCCCTTAGTACACTTTACTTCATTGGTGAGCACTACGTTGATTAATTGGTAGTAATTAAAAATTCCCTATTAAAACAAATTAACCAAAACTCTTAAAAATCTGGAAAAATATGTGGGGAAAAAAATGAAACCCAACTCCATTTCTTATGCACATCCCTACCGGACCCACAGTTTGGAAATTCTTGATATAGGGTTATCCTCAAGGCAGACCCTTTGACATACACCTTTGGGGGTATATGGTATTCTCAATAAATATTGATGAACTCTACTTGCATTCATTTGGCCTATGAAGCAACTTAATTTGCATATGAAAACAAGACCTGATGGGGCAGTATCTAAAAATCATAACTGACAACTTTTAAGCTCATTCACGCTCCCCCAGCACATACACAAATCACTCCAGATGTCATTGAAATGGTAGGCTTAGTTTCAATTTCTCTTAATTTGTTGTTGCCACTCTTTTGTTATGATTAAACACGTCACTCGTTCAAAAATAACAGTTGCAGAGAAGAAAAGAACATATTGTTATTAACAGCAGAGTGGAGGAGTCATCTGATTCATCAGCTTCAAATGTGATAGCAAACACATCGAGAAAGGAGACAACGGAAGACTTAGAAATGGTTCTTACGAGAAAAAAAAAAGACTAAAAGACAGAGACAAACTGAGAAGGAGAAAGAGTAAGACTGAGGAAGATTAAGATCTCTAGCATGGGTATGCTGAAAAAACTGATAGATAATTGTAATTAGATTTCAGAATTTTTAATTATAGAACTAGTATAAATAATCACAAAGCAGGGCTTCACTAATGAGGGCTCGTGTGCTAAGAAACACAGGGAAGCATTTGTTATGGAGACTTTGAAAGCTCTGTTGTTAATTAGGTGTCTCACAGTCAGCAGGGCTTTGAAGAACCGAAGAAACATTTACAGATGTAAATCAGCAACATCCTGAGTGGTATCCGATATCAATTATGGGATGTGGAGTGCTAAGATGCATTTATTTTGTAGCCTGTGTATGCTGCTGAAAATGAGAGAATATATCTCTGGTCAACGTCTTGTATAGGATTTAGAAGCCTTGTCTGCCATTTAAACAGATGGGGAGTTCTTATCAGATTAACCAGGAAAAACGACAATTCTCAAAGACATTTGCCAAGGTAAAACAGCCTTTGCTGTCTGGCTCTACAGTGCATCTGCTTTTAGCCAGGGTAAAAAGAAGCATTCGTACAGTCAATCGCACATTTTAGATAGCATGTGGAAAGCAGAACCGAGACATCTCAGACTGCTGCAACATACAAAGTTCCAGCAGTATTTTAGAAAAGGCTCTGGTCAACATGGAGCCTGTTCTAAAACCATTTAAAATATGCACTAGCCTGCAAGCTGTCTGTACTCATTGCATATTACCTTTTGATTTTGTAAAGATATGGAGGTTAACATTTTTAGCACTAATTTCCTACTATTGGTGAGGCTGCATCTGATCTGCAGCTGCTGACAGCAACATGGTGCAAGAACCCAAACATGGCTGCTGAGTGGAGTGGAGGAATGCTGGATCAGGTGCACTAACCCTATTACTGATTCTTCACAAACCTGCACAGAGAATTTGAGGTCTCTATACCATTACTGATGTTTTACCTCACTTTCCTTGCCTTGTGGTCTTCCTGCAAATGTTGTTGCTTTACTCTTCCCCTTGTGCCTTGGGGTCTCCACTTCACTGTTGGTACTGCTCTGCTCCTCGCCCTGTGTCTTGGGGGTCTTCATTCCACTGTTGTGCTATGCTATCTTTCTTAGGGTGGCTTGGAGTCTTTTTTGCCACTTAGTGCTTTTTGTCCCTCTTTTGCTGCTGTAGGATCTTCATACCACTCTTAATGCCTTGCGGAGCTGTTTCCTCTCTGGCAGATGTCTGCCAGCAGGTTTCAAAACAAGTTTCATAAAAAATGGATGGAAAACCAAATTTGCTTGTCCCATTGCTCTTAATGTATCCGAAATTTTCAGAAAATGAAGGAATGAACCAAACTGAAAAGTATTCCTGGGCACTCCCTACTATGCAATGCCCTCTAAATATTTCTGTGCAAACACTGTGGCACACCATTCGATTTTTTTTCATACAGGCCATGGTTGTGGAGAAATCTTGAAATTATTGAAAAGTCGACATTTTTTGCAGTCACAGTCTGAGACCTCTATAGTTCTTTTAAGTTAATCTTAGACCTCACAGTGAACTTCCTCAACTGCTTCTTTAACTCAAGGCTACTGACTTTGAAGGGATGGTCTGATCTGAGGTAGTGTCTTGGTGGTGGTACCAAACAGTTTCTCCTTTATGATGATGGACCAGGCGGTACCCCAAGAGATATTCAAACACATGGACATTTTCTTCTAGCCTTCCCCCAATCAGTACCGCTGGATAACTTTAGCCCAGAGTTCTTTTGGGAGGTTCTTGTTTGGCATGTTTATACTTTTGCTTCAAATATACTTTGACCAGCTTGGTTTCTCATCCAAGAGTATTAAAATCGGCTCAACTGGATATCCCAGGGATCTGTGCTGGGTCCGCTACTTTTTAACATATTCATAAATGACTTGTAAATGGGAATAATGAGTGAGGTAATCAAATTTGCAGATGGCACAAACTTTTTCAAAGTTGTTAAACCCCAGAGGATTGTGAAAAATTGCAAAAGGACCTTAATAAATTGGAAAACTGGCCATTCAGAGTGGAAGAGTAGCCTAGTGGTTAGAGCAACTGCCTAGAGCCTAAAGGTCAAGGGTTCAATTCCCACTGGCACTCCTTGTGACCTTGGGCAAGTCATTTTACCCTCCATTGCCTGGGAAGAAAAGGCTTGGCAATCTACTTCTGGTGATACATTGCCAAGAAAACCCAGAGGCAGCTGGGTCAGCAGTGACTTTACAGCACAAAAAAAAAAGTGCAAAGTTATGTAGCTAGGAAAGAACAACCCAAACTCTTGTTACACAATGCAAGGTTCCAAATTAGGAACCACCACCCAGGAAAAAGATTTAGGCGCCCTCATGGATAACATGTTGGCAAAAAAATGGAATGCTAGGAATTGTAAGGAATGGAGAATAAAACATAGGCTATTATAATACCTCTGGTGCACCTGAATATTGTGTGCAATTCTGGATGCTGTATCTCAAAGAGGATATAGTGGAATTAGAAAAGCTACAGAGAATAGCCACCAAAATGGTAAATGAGATGGAGGATACCCCTATCACGAGAGGCTAAAAAGATTAATGCTCTTCAACCTGGAAAAGGGGGAGATATAATAGAGGTCTATAAATTAATGAATACTGTGGAATGGGTAAACGTAGATAGATTGTTTATGCCATCAAAATGTAGAAAGACTAGGGGACATGCAATGAAGCTACAGTGTAACCCATATAAGACTAATAAGAGAAAATATTTTTTTCACTCAAAGCAAAATCAAATTCTGGAATTCGTTACTGGAGGATGTAGTAAAAGCTGTTTGTTTAGCTGGGTTTAAAAAAGGTTTGGACAATTTCCTAGAGGAAAGGTCCATAACCAATATTAAAGGGGACCCAGGAAATCCACTGCTTGCCCCAATACAAGCATTTTGGAACCTGTGTCTTCTGGAGAAACTGCTAGGTACTTGTGACCTAGATTAACCACTTTTGGAAACAGGATACTGGGCTTGATGGACCTTGATCTGGCCAGTACGGCATTTCTTATGTTCTTAACTTAAATAGCTGTAGCCAAAAAAGCATCTTCCAGGAAATGTTAAAAGGAGACAAATTACAAAAATGGGAAACAACATAAGCACTGACAAGTTAGATGCAAGACATTGATAAAGCAGGCAAAGAGAAAATTTGACAAAAAGCTTGCCATGGAAGCAAAAATGTATAACAAAAACATTTCAAGTCCATTCATAGCAAAAAAAACCTGTAAGAGAGTCAGTTGGACAATTAGCTGATAGAGGGGTAAAAGGAACACTAAGGAGTGACAAGGCCATAGCAGAGATGCTGAATGAATTCTTTGCTTTGTTCTTTACTGAAGAAGATGTAGGAAAGTTACCAATGCCTGAAATAGTATTTAACGGTGATATATCTGAAGAATTGAAAGAAATATTGATAAACTGGGAAGATATATTACAAGTATTTGATAAACTGAAGAGTAGCAAATCACCTGAACCAGATGGTATACATCCAAGGGTGTTGAAAGAACTGAAATATGAAATTGCACACCTAGTATTAGTAATCTGTGAACTATCATTGAAATCATCTGTAGTACCTGAAGTCTGGAGAATGGCCAATGTAACACCAATTTTTAAAAAGGATTCCAGAGGTGATACAGGAAACTACAGACTGGTGAGCTGGATGTCAGTATTAGGCAAAATGGTAGAAACCATTATAAAGAATAAATTACTGATCATGTAGATAGTCATGTTTTAATGGGAGAACGCCAATATGGATTTAGCCAAGGAAAGACATGTCTTACTTATCTGTTATACTTTTTGAAGGTGTGAATAACAGGTAGACAAAGGTAAGCCGGTCAATATAGTATATTGGGATTTTCAGAAAGCCTTTGACAAGATCCCTTATGACACTCTTGGCAAAATTAAAGTTGCGGGATAGGATGCAGTTAATTATTGTGGATCAGAAAATGGTTAAAAGATAGAAAGCAGAAAGTAGGGCTAAATAGCCAATTTTTGCAATGGAGAAAGGTGAATAGTTTGGTGCTCCAGGGATCTGTGCTAGGCCTGTTGCTTTTTAACATATTCATAAATTACCTGGAAATGGGAATAATGAGTGAGGTGATGAAATTTGCAGATGAGACAAACTTATTCAAAATTGTTAAAACACAGGAGGATTGTGAAAAGTTGCAAAAGGACCTTGATAAATGTGAAGACTGGACGTTCAATTGGAAGATGAAATTTAATGTGAACAAGTGCAAAGTTATGCACCTAGAAAAGAATAACCCAAACTAAGGTTGCACGATGGAAGGTTCCACATTAGGAACCACCACTCAGGAAAAAGATTTAGGCATTATTGTGAATAATCTGTTGAAATCCTTCGCCCAGTGTGCAGCGGCTGCCAAGAAAGCAAATAGAATGCTAGGGATCATAAGAAAAGGAATGGAGAATAAAACCAAGGATGATATAGTGCCTCTGTATAATTTCATGGTGTGACCATACTGTGAATTTTGTGTGCATTTCTGATTACCATATCTTAAAAAGGTTATGTTGTTGTTGTTGTTAAGTGCCGTCGAGTCTGAGTCGACTCATGGCGACCCTCTGGATAGCTATCCTAAATTGTGTTCGGTCTTCAGTCAGGCGGCTCATTGTTGACAGACTGGTACCCGTAGCTGCTGTTATTGTATTGATCCATCTCATTGCTGGCCTTCCTCTTTTGCGTTGACCTTCTATCTTGCCAAGCATGATGTCTTTCTCTAATGATCTCTCTCTCCGCATGATGTGTCCAAAGTATGAAAGTCGAAGTCTTGTCATCTGAGCTTCTAAAGAAAGCTTAGGTTTTATCTCCTCTAGTACCAACTGGTTTGTTCTTAGGGCAGTCCATGGTATACACAGTATTCGCCGCCAGCACCATAATTCAAAGGCATCAATTTTCTTCCTGTCTGTCTTTTTCACTGTCCAGCTTTCACATCCATATGTTATTGAAAATACCATGGCTTGAACAAATCTAATCTTTGTATGGAGAGAGACATCTCTGCTCTTGAGAATCTTATCTAGGTCTTTCATAGCCATTCTGCCAAGAGCAATGCGTCATCTGATTTCTTGACTGCTTGTTGCTTCTTTATTGATAGTTGATCCAAGTAGGTTAAAGTTGTTCACGATTTCAATTTCTTCTCCTTCAACGATGAACCTGTTGATTATGCCAGTTGTCATGATCTTTGTATTCTTTACATTAAGGTGCAGGCCCATTTTGAGACTGTTCTTTGATTGTGAGAAGCAAATGTTTCAGATCATCTTCACTTTCAGCCAGTAATGTGGTATCATCAGCATAGCGAAGGTTGTTGATGAGTCTTCCACCAATCTTCACACCTCTGTTGTCTTCATACAATCCTGCTTCTCTGATGATTTGTTCTGCATATAAATTAAACAGGTAGGGGGAAAGTATGCAGCCTTGTCTTACACCTTTGCTTATTTTAAACCATTCTGTTTCTCCTTGTTCCGTTCTAACTGTTGCTTCTTGATCAATGTACAGATTGTGCAAGAGTACGATCAGGTGTTCTGGTATACCCATGCTTCTTAATGTGGCCCAGAGTTTCTCATGGTTTACACAGTCAAAAGCTTTGCTATAGTCGATAAAGCACAAATAGATATCCTTTTGGTATTCTTTAGTCTTTTCAAGGATCCATCTCACATCCGCAATGATGTCTCTCGTTCCTCGCCCTTTCCTGAACCCTGTTTGCACTTCAGGTAGTTCTTGTTCCAGGTATGGTTGTAGTCTCTTTTGAATAATCTTCAGTAGAATCTTGCTGGCATGTGGGATCAGAGCGATTGTGTGATAATTTCCACAGTCAGTTGGATCACCTTTCTTTAGTATTGGTATAAACACAGATCTTTTCCAGTCAGTTGGCCATGATGCTGTCTTCCATATTTCTTGGCAGAGCCTTGTAAGTACAGTAACAGCTGCATCAGATTGCTGTAATACTTCTATGGGAATGCTATCAATGCCTGGTGCTTTGTTCTTTGATAAGGCTTTCAATGCTGCTTCAACTTCTTCTTTCATCACCAATGGTTCCCGATCATAACGTACAGGTTGAAACAGCTGTTGGTCCACTTGATCTTTATCGTATAAAAGCTCTGTATATTCCTTCCATCTTTTCTTGATCTTCTCAGCATCATTCAACATAGAACCTTGAGCATCTTGTAACATTCCAATTCGAGGCTGGAACGTTTTCTTTAACTCTCGTAGCTTTAGGAAAGCCGATCTTGTTCTTCCTCTAATAGTTTCTGCTTCTATTTCCTTGCATGCGTCATTGTAGTACTTTTCCTTGTCCTGTCTTGCTGCACGTTGGAAATCTCTGTTGAGTTCTGTGATTGTCTTTCTTTCTCCTCTGGCTTTAGCTTCTCTGCGTTTCTGGGCAATTTTCAGAGTTTCTTTCGACATCCATTTTGGCCGTTTTTTTCTTTTTCACCTTTTGTAGAGACTTCTCGCTTTCTTCCAACACCACCTTCTTGATGTCATTCCATAACTCTTCTGGAGCTCTATCATTTGTATCTAAAGCAGCAAATCGATTTTGCAGGCAGTCTTTAAATTCCAGTGGTATATTCTCAAGGTCATATTTTGCTGCATTCATGAGTGGTTTGCTCTTTTTCAACTTTAGCTTGAGTTTGCATACTAGTAGTTGATGATCTGTACCACAGTCAGCTCCAGGTTTTGTCTTTGTTGATGTTATAGAGCTTTTCCATCGTTGACTTCCACAGATATAGTCAATTTGATTTTTATACAATCCATTGGGTGAAGTCCATGTGTACAGTCGCCGCTTGTGTTGCTGGAAGAATGTGTTTGAGATGAATAGATTGTTGGTCTTGCAGAATTCTATCAGTCTTTCTCCAGCTTCATTTCTGTTGCCAAGTCCATATTTTCCAACTACTTTGCCTTCTCCTTTGTTGCCAACTTTTGCGTTCCAGTCACCCATGACTATCAGGATATCCTGCTTGCATGTTCTGTCAATTTCAGCTTGTACTTGTTCATAGAACTCTTCAATTTCATTCTCATCTGCAGCTGTTGTTGGGGCATATACTTGAATTATAGTTGTGTTGATAGGCATTCCTCGTAGGCGAATAGAGATTAAGCGTTCGCTGACTGCATTGTATTTCATTACAGTTCTTGCAAGTTTCTTCTTTATTATAAATGCAACACCATTTCTTCTTTGTCTTTCATTTCCAGCATAGTAGACCATGTGATCATCTGATGCAAAGTGCCCGATGCCAGTCCATTTCAGTTCGCTGACACCCAACAGATCAAGTTGTACACGTTCCATTTCATTCTTGACCACCTCCAACTTCCCTTGGTTCATGCTTCGTACGTTTCATGTTCCAATGTGTAAGACATCTTTACAGCTTCTGACTCTCATTTCATGCGCAGCTACATCAGCAGTCAGACGTCCCAAGGGCTTTGATCCAACCACATCATAAATGCTGGCTTTACTCTGAAAAGTCTTCAACTCTTCCACAGTAGCTAGTTGAGTGCCTTCCGACCTGGGGGTCTCATCTTCCAGCACTATAGCACAATTTGTTTTGTTGCAACTATCCATTGGGTTTTCATGGCAAGATACAGAAGTAGATTGCCGGGCCTTCCTTCCGCACAGTTTAAGTTTGGTGTTGTTGCCATTGTCACAGAAATGTGATCCTCCACCATCAACACTATCCCATTCTGCTGCTGCCCAGATGGGTGGTTTGTCTTGGTCTGTTATAGCAGAATTTAAAAAGAAACAAAGATGATCAACCAAAATGGTAAAGGGGATGGAAGGATACCCCTATAAGGAAAGGCTTAAAAGGCTAGGGTTCTTCAACTTGGAAAAGATACGGCTGAGGGGAGCTGTGATAGAAGTCTATCAATTAATAAATGGAGTGGAACAGGTAAACGTAGATAGGTTGTTTACTCCATCAAAAATAGAAAGACTAGGGGACATGCAATGAAGCTACATTGTAACCCATTTAAGAGTACTTAGATTATATTTTTTCACTCAGTGCATAATCAAACTTTGGAATTCATTATCAGAGGATGTAGTTAAAACTATTGATGTAGCTGGGTTTAAAAAAGGTTTGAATAAATTCCTGGACCCAGGAAATTTACTATCTACCCGGGCGGGACAACATTGTGGAACTTATGTACCTTTTTTGGGAACCTGCCAGGTACTTGTGACCTGGATTCGTTACTGTTGGAAACAGGATACTGGGCTTTGATGGACCTAGGTCTGACCCAATATGACATTTCTTATGATCTTGTAAGGAAACTTTGGGAAACTGAGTTAATTTGAGTATAACAAAGGATGTGAAGACTTATGTAGTCAAGATGTATTTCTTATTCTGAACTTTTTTAATCGTATTTTTAAAGTAGTTTAAATAGTCCCATACTTTGCAACCAGTGGAGTTGCTCAGAATTACTCCAAATGGACAGATGTAGGAAATGAAGTTCCATATCCACTCATATTCCTGTCCCTTAAGGGTTCATGCACTAAAGGTTGCACTAAAGGTTTGCAGCATGCATGCTAAAATTACGCTTAAATATACACAATTTTTTTTAACAATGCCCAGTATGATGTAGCATTAATAGCATATTTTTTGTTATTGTGCTGTTAAAAAAAAAACAACTATACAAGCTGATATTGAAAAGCACTTAACACAGCCAGCACTCAATGCTAATCGAGTAAGTGCTTTATTTGAAAATTTGTGCCAGCTAATGTGAGGACAGGCCCACCTAGCCAGGGGGCTGGCATACAACCTGGCTGCCGACGAGAGAGGGATCAGGCAAGGGGGCGGAGGCAGGAGCAGGTTTATGATTCGGGAGCAGTGTAGGCGACTTCCTCTTTGTCCCCGGAAACGAGCGATGCAAGCCAAAGCAGGCAGCGGTCCAGCACACAAGCGGCGCAAATAGCAACAGCACAACAGAAAAGCCCTGGGGCAGCCTAAATAGCACTACGGCTCCAGAACAGATCAATGTGGTGGCACAGCGGTTCCCGCGGCAACGGAAGGAGCAGCCGGGAAGCGGAAAAAGCAAACAAAAGTCCAAGAGGAAGGGGAGAGAACCGAGGCCCAAGGAGGGTAGGCTTCTTTAACAACGGCCCCCACCCCCACTCTCCCAAGGCATAGAAAATTCAGGCAGAGTTAAAAGAAATAGTAGGTTACCCAGGGCAATGACTGAGAGGAGCAGGTGGAAGACGATCTGAGCTGGCATGGAAGGGGGGTGGGGGGGGGCAGAGGAACAGCCACATGGATCACAAAAGGGACAGGACTTCCGTTTCTGGCCTACAAAAGTGCAGGAGCTAACTGCGAGCCAGGTACTGTGGTCACAAACAGTTTAAAGACAGTTTCACTCAGCCTTCAGGGGACTGCGAGTGGCTACACAGCAGCTGCGAAGTTTTTTCAAAGTGGGGAAGCAGCATAATCGCTTGGAGAGCACAGTGCAGAGCAAGGCAGGAACGATAGACACTGATAGTATGGCGGCGAAGCGCTCAGAAAAGGAAGCTGAAGAACAGCAGCCTGCCAGCAGAGCAAACAGTACACAGGCAAGCAAACAAAAGGACTGGGTGACAGCTAAAGCAAGCAGGCCACTGCAGAAGAAGACTGTGCAGACACCGCTGGTGGACAAGGAGAACCGGTCTGGACCACAGCAAAGTGTCATCAGAACTGCCAGATGGAAACAGCCAGACAATGGCAGAGGGGCAGTGTCACATTCAGAGGGGCAACAGATAGCGACAAATGCTGCAGAGATATGCAGCACTGAGCAAGGCATGCATGACCTCATGAACACGGTGAGGGCTCTGGCAACTGTCCATGGAGCAGGTCGGGCCAATTCTCTCCTAAGTTCACTGGAGGAAACGCAGGCCCAGTCACAGGAGCGGACTGGGCCGTTGGATCACTCTACACCGCCCGGGCAGCGGGGTGAGTACTCATAACTTAATGAATTATTAGAAGGGAGAGCAGAACAAGTGGGTGGGGGGAGGGGGCGTGGGCTCCAGGGGTGGGGAATGGGGAGGAGCGGGGTACTGGGCAGGTCGACAACCCGTGGAGGGACCCATCCTTACCACTTGCTTCTCGGGGGGGGGGGGGGAAGATGGTGATGGCGGCGACCTCACAGATTTGGGGACAAGGAGGTACAGGACAATTAAGGGGCGAAACGGGGGGGGGGGCGGTAAATGGGATATTCAAAGCTTGTTGCATGTGCTGGTAGCCATGGTGACCAGGGCCAGCAGCCCAAGCAGAGGAGGGCAGGAATCTCAGGGGACCACAATTGGAAATAGTGCCCCGGCGATGGTGATCACGCCCGAGACACCACAAAGCATGGCCACGACTGCCTCTTTCACACCCACTACACTACCAGCCGAGCTCCCAGCAGTGGCAGTCAAAGGCGCACAGACAGGTGGTAGCAGCATGGGGTTGGAATTGTGGGAAGGGGAGGGGGGTCCTTATATCTGAGGCAGGGCTATCCGAGCATACATGTCTCACTAGCATAATCGACAGTCATGTGCCATTTGCCCAAAAAGAGACGATATGGAGAGGCGAATATATAGATATATTCTCTTTGCTGGTCAGGCGGCATGGTATTCACTGCAAATGCGTGGGTTGCTGCAGTAAGTGTAACTTGTCCAGCCGAAAGGCAGATAGTATTCAGAGTACAATTGCGAACTGGTGCACAGCTTTCCACATTCTAGCCAGCATGATAGGTGAGAAACGCCCTGAGCAGTGCAGGTGCCTGTTTAAGTACTTAGCTTCCATTTGCAAGGCATTCAGGGTGTATGGAAGTAATGCGTGGTTAGAATATGATGAGCAGTTTTGTAGGAACATGGTCAGGAACAGGGGGCTTAGCTGGGTGATGGATATAGAACTCTGGATTCGGCTGATGACACAAAGTCAGAGGTTAGGCTGAGCCAGTCCAATCATGATGCAACAGTGGCCGAGTAGAGGCATGGAGCTACAACAGCCCTTTCATGGGTATAGCAAGTTCACCAGGGGAGAGAGTAACCCCCCCCCCCATGCAAAAATGCACAGGGTCGTCTTTTCAATGGGGGGAGGGGGTGTGCAGATTTGGCAACATCTGCAAATACAGGCACACATGCACAATATGAGGGGAGGGGCACCCGCAATGCAGGTGCGCAAACTGGTTTGGGGGGGAGATGCAACAAGATCATTGAAGTGGACTTGCTTGACCGGGCCCCCATACCGGTCAAGGTGGATGCCCTGCGGCGCAGGTTAGTGGGGTATGATTGCAGGAAGGCAACCTGGTTGGTTCACAGTTTCGAAGATGATTTCATCATTCTATATAACAGGCCACCTGGCCCTCGGTCAGCTGGTAATTTGAGATCTGCGATGGTAATGGGGGGGACAGTACAGCAGAAAATAGACAATTCATGTTTGTCCCAGTTTCAATTTAAAGCAACGTGGCTGCAGGCCCTGGCAAGAGCCGGTTTCGACACTGCGGGCATGACCCTTCATTCAGATAGGGGCTGCCACTACAGTGCACGGCCTGCGTTTCGGGGACGCGCAGATTCAAAGGATTGGGAGGTGGGCATCCAACAGGTTCAAATTATACATCAGGTAACGAAGTGACGACAATATGCTTAACAACCCCCCCCCCCCTCTCCTCCCTTCTTGTACCGTAGGCAATGGTAGAATCACAGTTTGGATAGTGGGTCACTCATATATCTTCTGGGCCCGAAAGAGAGCGATTCACAGCCGGTATGGTACATAACTGGGCTTCCCAAGGGATTCCGTGGATATTGAGTGGCTAGGCAAGTGTGGGATGTTATGGGACCAGTTGAGGCCCACGCTGAGGCACTGTCTGTATATGAGTTGACCCCCAGATGTAATCATGCAGTACCTGGGCAGCAACAACCTGGCTGCCACCAAGGGCATCAACTTGATCATTGAGGTCAAGAAGGATCTGGTGTGGATATGCTCTGAGTTGGGGTTGGTCAATATCTGGTCCCATATGTTACCGCAGCAAAGGTGGGTGGGGGCAATACGGCATGAAGGATTAGAAAAAAAGCAGGAAAAAATTGAACTTGAAGATGGGGAATTTTGTGCGGGCCCTTGGAGAGAGGGTGGTCAAACACGAGAGCATCGTGGTCGGGGGCCTCGATAGTGTATGGGGGAGATGGGGTACATCTTAATGACATTGGTTTTGGATGTCTTTAATGATGGTCTACGTAAAGTGGTCGGCTCGGTTCTCAAAATGGGATGAGTTGGGCGGCAGCCCTCCAGGTGGCGGGACCTCACTGACAAAAGGGGGGGGAGGGTACCAAGGATTAAGGAAGAGTCGCAGGTACAGTGTTGGGGTGCCTGGGCCCAGCAATGGGAAGTTAGGTACTAAGGAGCGGGTGCTTGATTTTGGGATAATTAACGGAGAACGTAAGGGAACCCTGCCGTTGACACGGAGCAGTCAGTGGCTGGGAGGGAAGGAGCTATGCTTAGGTCATGGAGTGGGCCTAGATGGAAGCCTATAACACTTAAATGGTACTCCCCGGGATGAGGAAGAGATTGTTATGTGAACATTTGGGGGGCATTGTTTGATTAACTGTGACCGTTTATTCCCACTAATAAAGGGAAGAGACGGAGGGGAGTGCGGCATGCCCGGGTTGTGTGTAAATTTTGGACAGAGAGTGCAGTGGCCAGCCAAATGCTGATATGTGGAGGAGGAGCCATTTTGCAAATCCACATGTTGGGAAAAATCAACGAGGTAAACATGCCTACCATATGTGTTGAAGTACTGGATTTCCAAAATACACGTATAAGAGCTGTCAGTTACACGTGTATAGTTGTGGTCAATGTTATTGGCACCCTTGCATTTTAGGTATGTTGTGTACAATATCTTGAGAAATAATTGGAAATATTCCAACTATATGTCATAATATTTTAATAGTATGTTTAAAGGTATACAACAACAAAATAAATGTGCAAATTAGGCATAGTAACTTCTGAGAAATAAACAAAATATGACCTGGACAGGATTAATGGTACCCTTCATTAATATTCGGTTGCAGAACCCTTAGCAGTGATGACAGCCTCCAAATGTTTTCATGTAGCAATCTATATTTCTATACATCTGTCTGTTGGTAGTTTCTCTCACTCTTCAACAGTGATTTCTTCAAACTCATGAATGATTCCAGGATTCCTTTTACCAATGACAGATTTCAGCTCTTTCCAAAGGTTCTTGATTGGATTGAGATCAGGTCTCATTGCTGGCAGTTTAGAACTGCCCATTTGCTCCTTTTTAACCTTTTTTTTTTTTTTGTACTTTTGCATGTATGTTTTGGGTCATTGGCCTGCTGGAAGACCCATGATCTTCGACCCAGACCTAGCTTTCTGACACTAGGTAGCACATTTTGCTCCAAAATAACTTGCCAGTCCTCTGACTTCATGATTCCTTTAATACATTCCAGGCTTCAAGTTCCTGAGGCAGCAAAATAGCCCAACATTATGGAACCTCCATCATATTTATAAGCTTCATTCCTCCATTTGTAGATGTATCGCTGGTCTGCATTGCCAAGGAGCTCAATTTTGGTTTTATCTGTCCATAGAACATTTTCCCAGAAGGATTGTGGTTTCTCAAGGTGGGTTTGGGCAAAGATCAGGCATGCTTTGGTGCGTGCATATGGTGTGGGTTGGAACCACTACTTCAGATTTGCTCCAAGCACTCATTAAATTCTTTGGATGTTATATGTGGTGTTTTTTCTAACAGTTTGCACTAACTTTCAAAGACTTCTTGGATTAGTTTTCCTCTTCCTACCACATCCTGGGAGGTTCTTGACAGTTCTATGAGCAGAAAACATTGCAAATTGTAGACACAGGAATCCTGAGGTCTTTGGAGATGTCCTTGTACCCCTTTGAATTTTGATGTTTGGTGATAATGGCTTTTCTGATGGTCTCAGGCAGCTCTCATCTTCACCATTGTGAAAATGGAACGGAGAGTGAATGTGGTCTTTTAAAGATTCGAACCATCTTTTGTTGGCTGATTCAAGTCATGTGAGTGCTGACAATTGATCACTGATGTGTCTAATTTTACTCCAGTGGGAATGTGGTGGTTCTGCTCAAACTGATTTGAATTGTTTATAAGAGTACCAATAATCATGCCCTGGATGTGTCCCAGTTTTTAAAGTATTTCTTACTATTTCCTTTTTTAATTGATCTTGTTTTATCTGATTCTTTTATGTGTCAAATATATATAGTACAAAGCCCTTTCACTGGCCACTTCTTTTTAGGAGATATTGGACATTAAGAGGTTGAACTGCAAGGTTGCCAATAATGTTGACCACAACTGCATGGGTACTATTTTGCAAATCTACACATATAAATATTGCCTATTAACAGAAGCCACTATATCTAGCTTAAATTTTGAGGTAGAAAAAGCAATGAGGGAATTAAGATAACTCCTTTAATCCACCCTGTAAATAAGTGGCTGAATTGAACACTTTTGTAAAACCTAAATGTCCACAGTGGGATTTTACACCTGCTCCCTGGCACAACTCCAGTCATATATGTGTCTTCCCTATGGGGTAGATTCTGACCCATGTTTAGCAGAGATATACTTCTGGGGTGGATATATATTCCCCGCTAAATGTTCGGGTCATATTCCTGCCAAAAAGCTCCCCGCACGTACAACAGAGATGTGTGGGGAGCTCTGTATGAGAGTGGGCGGACTGGAGGCGTGATCCTGACCCCAGATGTACAGTGTCAATTCCAGTGTCAGCTCTGTACGTTCGGGGTCGGCCATCTACACGGGAAACTTATTTCACCTCAGAGGTGGAATAAGTTCCCTGAGATTCGCGGCGGACAGCAGAGGGCCCAGGAGAGAAGATAAGCAGGGGCAGGGGGGGTTCCCCGCAGTCCAATCCTGACCTCGGAAGGCCCGATTGGGGGTTGGGTGGCGGGGAACAAGCCATTTAATGTAGCACAGACAATTGGGACTCTGGCATGGAACCACAGTGCCATGGTGACGGGATGGCATGGCCCTGCAACTCCATGCAGGAGCCCAGGCTGAACTAGCTGGGGAAGCGGGGAGATGCCCAGCCGAATGGAATTGGGGCATGTCCTGCCCGTCCAGGCTGTTTGCACCCGATTCTGATCACGCGGGGATGTATAGCCCGCGGGATCAGAATCTGGTGCAGATCCGGCCCATCCAGATTTTGTATGTCTGGTCAGGCTGGTCGTGCCCCGATCGGAATTGGCCTCCACATGAAATGTGGAATATGCATGTAGATTTGAGCCACCCATATCCTAACTTATACCCCTTACATGTTCCCTTGCCATTTCTATGCAGTGAAAACATCCTTGTGTAAACTAAGCCCCTTCTAAAATCACCATTTCCATGAGGATATCATTCCTACATGAAAATGCCTGATTTTATACATGGTAATCACAAATAAGGCTTCTAAAATAATCACCTTAGTATTCTCATGTCACACACAGGGAATGAAAAGGTTTTCTATTCCTATAACCCTCTTCTCTTTTACAAGGAAGGGAGGAGTGGCCTAGTGGTTTGGGCAAGTTGCCTAAGCCTGGGGGTTCAAATCCTGCTTGAGGACAGCAACCTCGTGCCAGAGGGACTGGATTTCTAGTCCCACAGACGCTCCTTGTGGCCTTGGGTAAGCTTCTTAACCCTCTATTGCCTCAAGTACAGAAAAACCTATATTGTAAGCTTTTGGGGACAAGGGAAATATATACCGTACCTGAATGTATACAGTTTTGACCCAGTGAAAAGCAGTATATAAGCACTTCTAAATAAATAAATTTAAAGAGAGGTGGCATGTGGTACATATATGCAAGTTATTGCATGCATCAGTTCAATATGCCAGCAAAATTATAGACATCACTTGTGATCCTGCCACTGTTGCCCTTAATTGGGATACTGATTACGGATGTATTTTAATTTTGAAATAACTAGAAATATCTGCATGTGTTTCATTTCATTTTTAGAATATCTCAAGAGGGTAATTTTTATAGCAGGCTACCTAGATTTACATGCAAACACTGTAAATAAATCTAGGTATTTTAGTCATCTGCGTGTGTAAATGCCGTGGTTGTGATTCTGTAAGGACGCATGCCCATCTGATCATGCATGCTTATACTTTGGGTATGCACAGGGGTAGAGTGTAGGTAAAGCACAGTTATGCACATAAATTATAAAATACTATGACTTATGCATGTTCCATGAAAATCCATGTGGATATTGACACCAAATCAGATTTTATAAAATATGTACAAAAAACACATTTGACAACCTGAGAATTTATAAAATTGCCCTCTAAGAAGATAATTTCATAAGGGGACACTAGTTAAGAGGGCAAGTATGTGAATATGTGGCCAGGAACTGTGGAATGACATTGGTCCAAGCTCTGAATGCGACTGTGATCATCGGTCTTCCCCGCCTGTCTGCCTGTGGGGATCTGATCTCCAGCGGGTAGATGGGAGGGGGTGCTTGCTGCTCTTTTGCCTGCAGGGGATGGGAACTCTGCGGGCAACCTACTGTCTGTTGGTTCGGGATTGTGGCATTCCCCTTCTGTCTGCCCACGGGAGATCAGAACCCAGCAGGCAGACAGGAGGGGGAAGGCTGTTGATCGCGTCAGCAAGGTTTTGATGGGGCCAAGGCCCTTATTGCCCACCCCTTTCTGACACCTCTGTTGGTGACAATGTGTAAAGCAAGTTTAATATACAAAAACCATTCTTATAATATTGCATAGCTGCATATATGCATACAAGCTCATGTGCCAGCAAGACTACTTGTTACTGTACAAGCATTGCACATAGGTGTTCCGAGGAGCATAGTTTGGGTGTAACTGGGACAGAGTTGCAAAATAGGCACATATTTTAGAAAATACGGGCCTGAAATTCAGAAGGCTTTCTCCAGTTAGAACCTGTTAACCCTGCTGAGCCCAATATTCAACAGGCACTATCCAAATAGTGCTGCGGTGCTTAGTGCCACTAAACATTCCTTCTATCTTGATAGTGCTGGAACACTCTGTGGGCAGTGTGAGGGCTAGCGGTAATTTTCAGTCACTATCTAGAAAGTGAGAACATAAAGATAGGCCAAACAAAAGGCAGGGCTAACTTTATGTAGTCTGGCTATCCGGTTAGCGGCTGGATATCACCGCTATCTGGATAGCCTGTGACAGCAGTGAAATCGGATATTCAGTGGAAACCGTTACTTGGGCACTTTGAGTATTTGGTTTCACTTTTGTCCACAGAGGCTGGTGTTTAAATAATGCAGACCGCCATGGGCTGAATCGGCTCATATACATACTGTATGCACACATTTACTACTTCAGTGCACAGCTAAATTTGTGCAGGTGAATGCATGCACTATTAGGGTTACCTCTGAGAACCAATTTTGCATGGACATTAATAAAATTGACAACTCTTCCAGTAGCTGGTAACAGAAACCATGTGGGAAAGGGTCATTCTCTAGGAACAAGCAGGAAGTCAGTCCTCACATATGAGTGACGTTGGCACCGATGGAGCCCGAGCAGAGCATTTCCACAGCTTTCAAAGACAGCTTTTGGGAATGCCACCACGCATGCTTGGTCCCCTTCCCACCCAAGGGTGCTATTTTGATCAGTCTCTCTTTTTCCGCGAAGCCTTCTCAAAAATTGTCTTTAATTCCGGTTTTCGGGTCCTCTTCCCGGTATCCCCAGTTCTCTTGCTTCGGCAGAGGACCCCGGGACTTTGTTGTTTTTTCATTTTTTCTTGAGTTAGTCTCTAGCGTGTTTTCGCGCCCTTTTCAACCGCTGACTGAGCCGAAGGTCTTTGACCTTGCAGGGATTCTTTTTGCCCCCATGGCCTCCGGTTTCGAAAAGTCTGACTGATGCTCCAAAAATATGTCATTCACAGATAACCATGACTGTTGTCTTAGGTGCCTAGGAGCTGACCACAACCCGGAGCTTTGCTCCCTTTGTAAAAAGATGTCCTTCAAGGCCATCCAGAGCCGTAAGCAGAAACTGGACAATATTTTCCACAAGGCAGGGAGGAGTAGCCTAGTGGTTGGGGCAAGGTACTTCAGGCCGGAAGGTCGGGAGTTCAAATCCCACTAGAGGACAGCAACCTTGGGCCGGAAGGACTGGGGTTTCTAGTCCCACAGGTGCTCCTTGTGGTCTTGGGCAAGCCACTTAACCCTTCATTGCCCATGTTCCCTGTAAGTATTAGTGTATGTGTCTCATATCCCCACGTGTTAAATGTATCTCCCAATTGTGTTGTGACCGCTTTGATTGAAGGATAAGGCGGTATACAAAACTGTCTAAATAAATAAATAAATCCCTGGTGTCCCCAGTAGCTTCCCACTCCACCAACCTTCAGTCTCTGGGGTCCCCTGTGGCTGCTCCGCAGCCCCGGCATCACTCTGAGCAAGGTTCCCCTGAAAGGGAGCGGAAGAAAAGGATGACCTCGAGGACCAGGTCGGGGGCTCCAGACAAGCGTGAGCATTCTCGTACTCGGTCCCTCGGCCCTCCTCGGAAGTCACAAGAGTCTGAGAAGGAGCGGCCTCAAAAAGTACCTCGTACAGATAGAGGCCTCCGGCAATCTTGCCTGGTCTCCCGAGGGTCGTCCCGGCGAGGACCTCCTTGACTCCCAATATGGTCATCCCAGCATCAGCGTCACAGGGCCCCATTCCCGAGTGGGAGGCCTGAATGCTGGCACTGAAGCCAGGCCCCACTGGCGCACACCCTGAGACCTCGAGGGCGATGCTGGTGATGGCTCGTCAGACCGCTGTGACAACCTCCAAGAGCCAGGGACCTTGTGAGGGATCCCGGCAGAAGTCTCTATCTCTATCCCGGTCTTCAAGTGTGAGATCTTCTCGAGCTAGCGCCTTGGCTCCAGGCAGGCTTTGACCTTAAGAGCCCAGCTCATGGCACAGGCTCTGCTCGAGCAGCCTCGGAATTTTTGGGTTGGGAAGCCCGGGATTCAGGAGAAGTGTCTCCTTCGGACTCTCAGGACCTCCCCTCGGATCCTTCCCTGCCTGTTCAAAAGCGGTGGTCTCCTCCCAAAGACATCTCCTTTCTGGAGTTTGTGCGGGGCATGGCTTGAGCCCTAGTGCTCTCCACTCAGTCCGAGGAGGAGCCCCGTGCAGAGAAACTCAATATTTTACAATACGAGGCTCTGCCGAGGGAATCGCTTATGGTTCTGCCCATGCGAGCCAGACTGCTCCTCTGCATGTGGGAGACACCTGCATCTATCCCCATTGCCTGGATACCATGTACAGGGTCCAGCGCAGGCCTGTCTTTCAGAAGGCCCAGCTTCCTCATACCTCGATGGTGGTGGAGTCTGCCATGCGGAAGCAAAAAGAGTCCAAAAACTCACTCCTCAGTCCCACCGGGTAGGGAATCTTGCGCCCTTGACGCCCTTGGGCGTAAGGCCTACCAAGGCTCCATGCTGGCGTGCTGCATCCAGGCTTACCAGCTATACATAGGTATGTTCCTTCGTGACCTCACGAAGGAGCTTGGAGATTTCAGGCGGGCCTCGACAGTGGTTATCTTCACCATTTCCAGTTCCTCCTAAAGTCAGTGGGGGACTGTTCAAAGAACCTTTCTTGCGCTGCATATGAAAACTTCGAGTCCTCCGCTCAGGTAGTGGCTGCTGCTATCGGGGCCAGGTGGCAGGCCTGCCTCTAGTCCTCGGATCTCGAACAATGGGTCCAGGAGAAACTGCTCGATGTACCGTGCCTGGGCGAGCAATTGTTTGGTAAATTGATGGAGGACAAAGTAGCAGAGATTGAGATGGAGTACGTAACTCACACCAGTCTCTCCCAAAAGACTTCTTCCCTCCCACGGAAGAAGCAACATGGCAGAAAGCCTTTCTTCCAGAGGAAGTGTCTCCCCTACCTGCGTTACCCACCTTGCCCTCCGGTGCCGGCTCCATCCCAAGGTAGACAGAGCAAGAGCAGCCCTCAGGGCCCACATAAGACAAAGGGTCCCAAAAGTCAGATCCTGGCACTGGCTCAGTCGGTCCTGGGCTTTTGATACCAGATGCATAGCCGCTCGCCCTCTGGTGGGAGAGCGCCTGTTTCACTTTGCTCCTTGATGGGAGTCTGTCATCTCAGACACTTGGGTCCTCCAGGTCGTCCAGGAGGGTGACCTCCTTCACCTGGACCAGCTTCCCCCACGGAGCCCCTTCAGCTCCCTGCGCACCAGGTCATCTTAGTGTGGAGCTTGCCAACCTCCTTGAGGAGCGAGCAGTGGAAGTGATCCCGCCTTACCTCAGTCACGGGTTCTACTCCCTTTACTTCCTTGTGTCAAAGTGGACAGGCGGTTTCCGACACATCCTTTATTTAAGAAATCTCAACAAATATCAGGTGCGTGAGAGATTCAAAATGCTCTCCCTTGGTGCCTTGCTACCCTTCCTCCGGCAGGGCTACTGGCTATGCTCCTTGGACCTTCGGGATATGTACGCTCACATCCTTGTCCATCCCAAGCAGAGGAAATAGCTGATTTCAGGGTGCAATGGAACCACTATCAATACAAGGTGCTTCCCTTTGGCCTTGTGTCCGCCACGCGAGTGTTCACCAAATATCTCATGGTGGTCACAGCCTATGTTCGATTGCAGGGCACTTTCATCTACCCCTATCTAGATGACTGGCTTGTTACAGGGGGGATGAACGATGAGGTGCAGCGGGCCATGGCCCGCACTGTCCACCTTTGGCTTTGTGGTCAATTACCCAAAGTCTCACCTCACTCCAGCCCAATCCCTGGAGTTCATCGGCACGTGCGTCGGCACTCAGCGGGCAACAGCCTTCCTTCCCCAAGACAGGGCAGACTGCCTTTTCGCTCTGGCATCCATGGTCCAATTCCATGACGCAATATCAGCCCGAGCGATGCTCCGTCTCCTCGACATTCGACTGCACATGTAGTCTCAGTGGTCTCAGGGAACAGGTCACCTCTGAGACGCTGTCTCGGTCACTCCTCTACTCTCCTAGTCCCTCGACTGGTTGCGGGATGCTCAGAACCTGCTCTGAGGCATGCCGTTCCAGGCCCGACGACAAGATGTGGTCTTGACCACGGATGCCTTACTCATGGGCTGGGGAGTCCATTGCGGTGAGCTCCACACGCAGGGGACTTGGACCCTGGAGGAGTCCCCGCAGCCGATCAACCTTCTTGAACTCTGGTCAGTGGTCCTTGCCCTCCGGGCATTCAGGCACCGCGTTCACCACCGGTTGGTGCTCGTCCAGATGGACAACCGAGTATCAATGTTGTATATGAACAAGCAAAGGACACTGGCTCTTACAGCCTCTGCCTGGAGGTAGTAGCCCTGTGGTATTTTGCGGTTCACCAGGGAATAGCCCTACGGGCCACCTTCTCCCATGCCAGGACAACATCCTGGCAGACAGGTTAAGCTGGCTCCTCCAGCCTCACGAGTGGCGCCTCTGTCTGAATACAGCGCAGCGGCTGTTCCGACGTTGGGGGACTCTGATCCTAGACCTCTTTGCCAACTCGCAAACTCACAGCTCTCACGGTTCTGCAGCCTGGTTCCACACCCTAACAGGGAAGCCCCCGATGCCTTCCTCCTGTCCTGGACACAAGAGCTGTATACATTTCCCCCCACTCTGCTTATAGCACGAACTCTCCTCAAAATCCAGCGAGACAGGGCCTCTGTGATTCTCATGGCCCCATGGTGGCCTCGACAGCCCTGGTACCCGCTGCTGCTCCGCCTCTCCTCAGAGCATCCGGTTCCCCTGGGCGACATGCCAGGCTTGTTTACACAGGAGGAGGGTCTGCTCCTTCACCCGAACTTAAGGTCCTTATTCCTCACAGCCTGGCAACTGAGTGGGTCGTTCTAGCCCCCTTCATCTCCCGGTGAAGGTCGAGGACATATTGCTTATCTCGTGCAGGGACTTGACTAGGAATGCTTACACCTTTAAATAGCATTGGTTCTCTGTATGGTGTTCGGAAATACAGGCTGACCCATTCTCTTGCCCCACACAGTGCGGTACCTGCTCCATCTCTTGCAGGCGGCCTTGAAGTCTGACTCGGTCAGGGTCCACCTGAGCTCTATCTTGGCTAACCACCACCTTGTCAGGGGTGGACCTCTCTCATGTCAACCACTGGTTTCCCGCTTCATGTGTGGGCTTCTTCTTTCCAAGCCCTCCATCCGGTTGCCTCTGGCGGAGTGGGACCTCAACGTCATCCTCACGCAGCTGACTCAGCTGCCTTTCGAGACAATGGTGTCCTGCTTGCTTCGGCACCTTTCCTGGAATGTGATTTTTCTGGTGGCCCTCATCTCGGCCTGGAGGGTCAGTGAGCTTCAGGCCCTGATGGCCGATGCCCCTTACATAAGATTCTATGGGAACCAGGTGGTTCTCCGAACGGACCCCAAGTTTCTCCCGAAAGTTGTCTTGGATTTCCACCGAAAACCAGTAGATAGTACTGCTGACTTTCTTCCCGAAGCCTCACACTGACCAGGCATCAGCAATCCTCCATCATCTGGCTGCAGGAGGGCGCTCTCCTTCTACCTGCAGCATATGCAGCTTCACTGCAGGTCTCAGTGACTTTTCATCTCCTATGACCCTGCTTGCATGGGGCTTGCGGTCACTAAGAGGACCCTCCATCTGGGTTGCAGATTGCATCGCCTTCACCCAGGCTCAGGTCGGGCTGCCCTTGGACCGCCGAGTCACGGCACTCGGTGTTCATATGAGGGTGGTGTCGGTGGCCCACTTGCATTCTGTGCCGCTAGCAACCTGGTCCTCGGCTAACATCTTCGCGACTCATCACTGCATGGAGATGGAGTCCTATGAGGACGCTGCCTTCGGCCAGGCTGTACTCCGTAATCTGTTCAGAGTTTAAGCAACTCCTGCCCTCTGACTCTTCTTTGGTTACTGGGAGCATGGTCTTCCAGGGTCCTCTGGCTGTCTTTGGTTACCAGTGACTGCTCATGGCTCGCCATGGCATTTTTCTAGAGGTCCTCAGTAGCCTGTAGCGGGGGATTTCTGTATGTGAGGACTGTCTTCCTGCTTGTTCCTGGAGAAAGTGTAGTTACTCACCAGTAACAGGCATCCTCCTGCAACAGCAAGAATCAGTCCTCACAATCAGTCCACCTACCCTTGGAGTTGCCTACTGTCCTTGGTATTTTTTTTGTCTTTGCCTGAGCTATGTCATCTGACTGATCAAGATGGCACTCTTGGGCAAGAAAGGGACCATGCATATGTGGTGGCATTCCCAAAGGCTTTCTTTGAAAGCTGGGGAAATGCTCTGCGCGGGCTCCATCAATGCCAACCTCACCCATATGTGAGGACAGGTTCCTGCTGTCTCTGGAGAACACCTGTTACAGGTGAGTAACTATGATTACTGAACCTGGTGCTTGGGAAGGAGTCATACTGAATCTGGTGCTTACAAATGGGTAATGATGTTTGTTATAGTGGGTGATCATTTGGCATCCAGTGATCACCAAATGGTGTGATTTAAGTATTAAAGCACAGTTGAAGATGGTTCATTTAAAAGCAAGGATGCTAGACTTTAGGAAAATTACATTTGTCAAGATGAAGTGCCTGAAGCAATTATTAGCTGGATGGTAACATGAAGGGGAAGTAGAAAAGCAGCGGGCAAAACTGAAAGAAGAGATTTTTAAGGGCACCAAACCTTTGGGGAAGTAAGTAAAAGTTAAGAGGAAAAGAAGGCTGCTATGGTTCTCTAAAGAAGTAGCTGAAAAGGTAAGGTAAAATGGTTAGTCTTCATAAAGTTCAAGAGATCAGAGGAAGAGAAGCAAAAATATCTGGAAACACTAAGAGAAGCTGAGAAAGTAGTCAGGAAAGTAAAGATGGAAATGGAATCTTGCAGTTAATGCGCTACATTAATGTCAATTTTAACATTCGCTCTTTAAACATCTAAAGTGCTTTAGTAATTAGGCACCTAGATCATCTCTGCACTTACTTCAGCAGCTCTAGACAGATAATACTCTACCTCTTTGCCTTCCCCATACTTGAGGACAGTGTGAGATATTGATGAAGCCAACTCACAAATTCTGAAACATGTTCTTCAGTAAGTAGCGATATTCATGGAAATAGTACTAATGCATGTCATTTCTTTGTCTTTTCATTTGGCGATATTTTTTGTTTTATTTTCATTTTATGTCATCTTGGGGGTTCAGAGTATGCTAAAACCAATTTGTAGATGGTAAAATCATTTAGCATATCCTAAAGGGGTCATTTTAAAAGCCTAAGTTGTGGTTTGGGTGTCCAAACCATGCATGTGGATGTCCAAACCATGGAGATGTTCCTGGAGCCATTTCACAAATGGCTTTTAAAGATCTCTCTGATGAGGGGACATGGCAGAGGCATGTCCGGGGAGGTGCAATGGACAGACTTCTCTGCTCAATTTAAGAAATGTTGGGGATATCTGTGACCCCGTCCAAGTTTAGACTTGCTCCAGACACAAATAGGCATCCAGAAAGTGCTTGTTTTGGCCAGAAAACACTCAGAGAATGTAGATAAGATGGAGGGTCAAGTGACTTGCCCAAGATCACAAAGAGTAGTGAGATTTGAGCCCTAGCTTCCATGGCCCTAGCCCACTACTCAACTATTAGGCTTTTAGGGCCCATCTACGTTAGTGAAATCAGGCCTGAACTTGGATGTGCCTATTTATTTTCATATGTTCTGGCTTGGATGTCCCAGATTGCACTAGGACGTCATTTTTAAAATGCCACTTTAAATCATCTGATGCCACTTTAAATCATTTTGTAATTCAGCAGAGGTGTAGATAGTACATACATACTTTTCCCTGTGATAATACCAACAAATTTTCAAAACAAAAGTGTGTGGATGTTTCGTTTGGAAAACTACCACAAAGAATTTGTCAAGTTACGTTTACACTTCGTCTTATGACCTCACAAATGTTCTCGGTATGTTTACATGCATGTACATGTATTTTCAATGATATGTGCAAACTCCTCTCTAACCCTGCTTCCAGGAATGCTTCCATTCAGTTTGGATAAAGTTGTGATGTATATAGGCTCGACACATGTAAAGTTACATGCATATCAGATGCACCATTTTATTGACACCTATTTCAGTGAATAAAAACACTGTTTTACGAACAGCAACAGTCTTTGAAATTGTCTTCCATATGTTTTAATGCATGCTAAATAGTTTTAGCGCATGCTAAAACCCCAAAGTGACATAACATGAATATTTTTTGTTTTATTTACAGATAGCATGAAAAGGCATGACACATGTCCATGGTGTTTTTATGTCATTTTAAATGCCCGTGCTCATCAGTGGAAGGAAATATGAGTACGGTGGATGAACATAAAAAGAAAACTGTTCTACCTTCAATATTCAGATCTGTACAATGCTCACGATAAAACACAGAGACCATGCAGGGTAACACCTAGAGGTGTCTAAAATTACAAAAGCAAGACACCTGGGAAGAAATTAATTTTACAAGCCCTTTGGTAAAGTATAAGAAGATTGTGCTGTTCATTTCATGCTCACCTACTACACACCAGAAGTCACAATGCAAAGTACTTTTCCTTAAGGTATTCATTTTTTTTCTATCATTTTTAAACCCTGTCACAGCAGTTAATGGGAGTAATTATGTTTTTCCTGTATTTGGCTAAAATTAATGAACCAGGTATAAACAACTCAGCATTTTCTCTATTGTTAAATAATGAATATTAATTAGTATTTCAAAAAAACCCCATTCCCATTACAAAATAATCTGATTTACTCATGCATAGTCAACAATGCAGAGAAATTGCAATCTTCATGCAAGGGACCCCTCCCCTCCCCCGATCTACTTCACCTAAGGGGAGCGTAATTTTGTAAAGTTGCATCTAGTTGACGTGATTTAATGCACATATATCATGACTATTTTATAAAGTCAAGTATGTGCTTCTTGACTTAATAAATTAAGAGCATAAGTGTTGTGATATGTGCAGCCACTCTAGGCACAATCAGTCAAACTAACTAGGGGTGGTGTAAATGCCCACGATTCAATTTTTAAGGGACATGCATAAGTTATAATACTGTATTTTATAACTTATATGCATAGATTTGTGCTCCACCCATGTTCTGCCCAAGCTTTTTACCTGTGTATGTCCATATTGAACATATCCACCATTGGCTAGATGCCTATATCCACAAAAAATAGCGACCCTTCCACACGTGCAAGTCATTGAAAATGCAGGGCTTGCAAGCATTGACGGCATGTACCTTTACATGGCTTCTTATACATTTACCTCCTTTGTCTTTTCACCTTAGAATATGCCATGTTCTTTTTTACCATCAGGGCAGGTTGCTATAAAGGAAACTGCAGAAAATTGTATAGCAGGGTTCTCCCCATGTGGAGTAGTAAACTGCTGGTATTTTCTCTGTCTACAAAAGGAGGAGTCACGTGAAATAAGGGGGAGAGCTGGAAGGAGAGAGGAAGGAATACAAACAGCATCTGGCTGTTGTAGTCTACGAGACCACAGAGGAAGATTCTGTGTGCCCTGGTTGATGAAGTGACCAAGGAAGAGGGGCCTTGGAACCTCTGAGCTGCCACTGGAGGATTTTAGGGTCCTCACTTGAGCTAGGTAGAAGGAGCTAGGAGAAGAACCTAGGAGAGAGCAGAGCTGGCAAAATGACATATTTCCAGCAATCTTTAGGAAGGAGGGAAACTGGAATATAGACCAAAGAATTGCTTCACCTCCTAGAACCAGGAATAGAGGTATGCTGGGCACAGAAAACGTGTTAAGGACTGTGATTAACAATGTTGAAGTTTTTAAGTTAGAGGAGGCCAATGCATAACCTTTGGCCAAATATCTTGACGCGTTTAGGTGAAGCGGGCCAGGAAGCATTCCAAGAATTGGAGCCAAAAGTTATGCAGACAGAACCCATATTTAGGGCGATCTGGATAACTTTAATCCACATTTTGCATAGGACGTTTGGGTCATAAAAGTCAGGGCATTCAAAATTTCCCAAGGAATTTTACAGAAGGCTTGCCAAGCATGGAGACTTTTGTAAAATTCATATAACAGCATGCTAGAATACACATGCATGTGTCAGTAACATACAGAGCGAACAGCCATGTTTCAAAATACATGTTTGAAAAGAGTGGCTTTACTCAGGGTGTTATGCTTGTAACTGGCATTGCTTATACAGTACATGTCGGTGGTGATTTTAAAACTTGCACACCTGAATTTATTTAATTATTTAATTTAACTTTTCTTATATACCGTCTTTCAATTTTATCGAAGCGGTTTACCTTTTAACTCCACAATTATACATGGAACAGTTAAAGGTATAACTATGATACTAGAAAATTAACTGTTATGCCAACAATGGCAACTATTTACATTTCAATGTCAATGGTTGACATGAAGAGTAGGGGATGGTCAGTCTGGTTTATTTGCATTCCGGATATGGTTAGTATTTGAATGAGGGAGGTGTGATAACAAAAGTCTTAAATAGTAGAGTTGTGGTTAGGTTATTTACTGTGGTTATTAATTTGTATTTGTTTATTTTAAAACATTTCTATACCATAAATGTGTAAACATTCTATGTGGTTTTCACTCTTAAAAACACATGAATACAAATCAAAAAAGGACTGTCGACCCATCACTCTCACCTATCTTCCCATCCCAAGAGCACTCCCTGACCATCTAAATAGGGAAAAGGAAAGTTTTGAGAGCTTTATAAAACTGCTCCTTATTCAGATTCTGCCTCATTCCAAGAGGAAGTTTATTCCACCACATGGGAGCTGTCTTCCTAAATGCTCGCCCCCTCCACTTCTGCTATCATACTTTGCGATGGTCTAGAACCACAACTATCTTGACTAGATCTCAGCGTATGGCCTGGCTGGTACCTCTGCAGCACACCCTGTTGATAATGTGGCTCTCCCTCCCTCAATACCTTAAATATCAGTAGTAACATTTTGAACACACAACGTTTCTATATCGGCAACCAATGCAACTCCTTCAGCACATCACCAACAAATTCCCTCAGACTCCTACTCAACACTACCCAAGCAACAGCACTTTGGACAAATACCTGTGGCAATGTCTGATTTGGCAAAGCTACACATTCCAAAGGAGCCATTTAAAGAGCTGAGTGATAATCCTCAAATTTTTGCTTTTTTTTTAGGTGCTTTTAAGACCAGAGGGTATAAGCACAATTGCCCCTTCACTCACTTCTCAAAATCCCAGATTCAAACAAGAAATTTAGTCACAGTTATGTGTGATTCAAAAGACGCTTAAATGCCAACAGGAAACATTTTTAAAATCCCTGTATCTTCCCCTTCTACAATGATATATAGATATAGTTAGATTTTTTTAAGTCTGACTGCACCATGCTGCCCCTTGAAATCCATAATGCTGTGGATACACACATGTAAAGAGCAGTTCTTCTAAATTTGCCACTTATCCTTGTATACCCATTTACCCATTTAAACTAGCTTTTTTCCATGTGTCAATGATGCTTTGCCCTTCTAAAATGACTTCCTTTTTCTATTTAGTAGAAACACACAAATAGCTGTCATAGCTTAAAAGGGTTAACTCATCTGATTAAATTTAGGGTCTACATATTCATTGATCCTCCTTACATGGATAGGATTGATGACTATCAAGCATAATGTACTTATCTTTATTCGGAGGCTGTGCAGTTGCATATTGCCTTTAATATATAACTTGCAGAGAAACAGCCAGAGAAATTAGGTTGCCATCTGCTGAAAAGCTGTGGTTGGTTGTAGGAATCCCCAGGTTCCTTTAGGTTGCTGCAGAAAAACATGTGGCAGCTTGAATAAGATCACAGGCCCCTCATCTATCACTAGCACTGAAATTAGAAAACCAAAGCCACTGTCCTTCCAAAACGTGAACAAAGATCTAAATGAATTTTGACCATTTTGAGCAAATTAATCAACTGCTAAAATAGTTACAAAGACGACAGACAGCACCAAGCTTAGGTGCCTATTGACCAATGTAAGTGATTAATAAATAGTCTCCATTGAGATTAATGGGATGTATTTTTGGCAATGCTCACTGATGCATTTTAGTAAATAGACCCCTTAACTTGTAAAAAAACAGGTGGCTGTTTGACAAAGCAGGAATTCTGGACTAGCTCTAGTGCCTTACTTTGAGAAACCTTGTATCGCCAATTCAGAATATTTCCACACTATACAGTACATACTCAGATGTTGCATAGATCTTCTGATTTGGCAGACGTGAATGTCTTTAGAACCCAGCATAGAGGCGTTTGGTAGTGTTCAACCTTTAAGGTTATCAGATGACTGCATGGGTTGGGTTGAGACTGAGCTGCTTTGGACCTATCAAACAGTTATGATTTCTGTAAGAAATAAGGAGCTTGTGAACTAGTTTGAGTGCATGGGAAAAAAACTGTAACCAACTTCCTCAGCATATCTGATGAAATTAAAAAAAAAAAATCCATTGAACTAGTAGTATGCTAAAATTCACCTGGATCAAGGAGATGTAGCATTATTAGAGCTCTTCCCAATCATAGTGGCAAAGATCTGTGGAGGGACAAAATCAGGAACAAATGGATAGCATTTTGATCAGACAATGCTGCAGTGGTTTATGCAACAATGGACAGCGCAGATGGACAGGCTAATGGGACTCTAATACCCAGGTTAGTACTTAGAAGCATGGAGTTGAATGCATACATCATAGTGAGACATGTCCCAGGCAACAGAAATGACATTGCGGATGCTCTTGTTTTCAGTAGGAGCTCTTCAGACATGCAGTGCCAGGAGTGGCAGACAGAGTAACCAGAATACCAACACATTTGAGGGAACTTGGGTCTACAAAAAAGCCAAAATAAGAAGCTTTCATGGCTGCGAGCACTTGGAATCTATATGAAAGAGGCAGGGCTAGCCCGAGGATTTCTGCCACACTAGGTAGAAGCCTTGGTGTGCAGCCATGCCCCCCACATGCTGAGCCGCACCTTCCCTTTCCCTGTACTGAGCTGTGCTGCTGCTGATTCTGGAGGGCGGCATGGTGGCAGGGGTAGGCAACTTCGGGGGTGAGAAATGGCAAGCCATGTGTGCCAAAGCACATTCCCTACCACTGGGCCACCCTGACCCCGCCGCCAGAATTGGAGGTGGCGTTGCGGCATGGCTCGACTCGGCACGGAGGGGCGCCTAGTGGACGGGCTGGCCCTGCAGAGAGGGTGGGCAAACCTGGGGCAGTTTATAGCTGAACATCTCAATCAACCATCAATAGCACCCAGCTAGCGGAATTCATCACCTGGTGGAAGGAAAAATGAATATCTAGAATGCAAGTCAGGGCGCACTTAGCGGTCATTGCCTTTTACTTGAAATTGGAAGGGGCTCAGGATGTTATAAAGGGATTTCACATACAAAATATGGTTGATGGTGGGTGGCAGGAGCCAATGACATGAGATAAGAAGCTGACAGACACCTTAGCTGTCATTAAGGCAGTCATGGAAGTATTAGACAAACAGCTAAAAGTCAACACCGAGGTTAGGTGATTGATGTTTTTTTGGGGCATTCTGAATCAATGAAATAACAGCCCTGGCAAAAATAACTTGGAAAGGACCCAGCCACAGGGCTAGGGATGCACTATGGGAAGCAAGTGGGGTAACAATAGTGGTGAGATGCAGTAAGACAAACCAGGAAGGTAAAAGACAGAGGTTCAGGCTGTTAAGGTCCAGAGATGTAATAACATGCCTGATCCAAACTTTAGAGTCACGCACAGAAGACAGGTCAGAAGTGGGGGGTGGGGGGAGGGGGTTGTTGTCTTTAGACATCAGAATGGTTGCTACTTTTCTAGATTCCAATACAGGGCAGTGTGGCTTATGGGTGGTGGTGGTTTGGAAAGAGCAGGTTTAGAGACAAAGAGCAGCTATTTTGGTGCACATGGAGACAACAGTTCTAAAAGGATTAAGCAGATGGCAATCAGACAGATACAAATCCAACATAAGTAACCAGGATAGTTGGGCACAGGGAGGGGAAGGGATAGCCCATGCTGTCTTCCCCCCCCCCCCACTCCTTCAACTGCTCCCCCCCCCACTCCTTCAATCCCTTCCCACCTATGACATAACAAAACACTAAACACAACCACTGGAAGAAAACACTGGTCACAGCTTGATTTGAAACAATGTAACACGAAATCTTGTAGCAAAATAACAGAACATGGCTCAAAGAACAGCATAACCCCTGCTCAAATTGGACAAGGTTGCCACCAGCCATACTATTAGCAAAGCGGTACATTCATCCACCCCCAGTGGCTGGTCCCTCCAGCAGTGATCTCCCTCCAACCGCTGGCCTCTCCATATTAGTAGCAAAGGCTGGCATCACCGGGTGTAACCCCACCCTGAGGTTTCACCTCCCCAACATTTCCAGGCTTAGATCACCTGATCCTCGCCCAACAGCGAGGAGCCAGATATTTTCAGCTACATGACTGGTCTTGTACAGGTACCGCCAGACTCAGTGCTGCCCTCACCCCAAGATAAAACTGCAACCAGTCAGTGACCTAAAACCACATACTCCAAGACCGCCTGTCAGTCGTTAAGTAGGTCCTGGCCTACACAAACTGACTTGCGTCACATCCAGTGTGTGTCAAGACTTTCTGCAAAACTGCCATGAACTGGAAATGAGACAGTGAACGTGAGTCAGCATGCAGAAATAACCAGACTAGTAACTGGGCAGGTCACCGTGCCCTCTACCTTTCGCAGGATCCACCCACAGCTCTCACCCTATCTAATCTGTCTTGGACTGGGAAATCAGAATCCATAACTGCCCGTGCTCCACCCAAACATGCTCAAACAGGCTGGAGTGAAACACAGCTCAGGTTGAACCAAATACACTGACCCTGAACGCAGGGGCGGCCCAAGGGGGGTGCGGGGCCATGTGCGGAGACTCGGTGCGGGGCCTCATTTGCATAAGGGGCCTCATTTGCATAAATATTTGCATAATGTTACCATACACTAACTTTTAGTAAACATGCCTCTTAATGAGTGTATGGATAAAGAAAGACTAAAAGACTTCTACATTACTATAATCCAGTGCCAACTGCCAGACACATTAGGAACTACTACAAACACTGCCCATTAAGAACCCATAGCAAACCCGCCGTATCCTGACAGCACTACCAGGATTCATAAAGCACCAAACCCTAACTATCAAAAGGAAATGCTGCAAATATTAAACCAATACATTTCAGAGAACAACAATACATGACCTACTGGGGAAAGAGAACAAGTGGCACTGTCAAATAGGAATTACATAAACAGAATACCTCAGCTCAGTTACACATGCAGAACATAGACCGTCACCAAACAAGGAATCACAGTTTAGAAACAGGAAGACAATAATTAAACTGGGAATCCCAAAAGCCAAACTTGGAATGTACAACACTGTAGAAATAAAACTATACATTAATTTGCTCTTGTAATAAACAAAGCGCAGACGTTAATGATGCACATTTCCCAGAGCTGACATATTCCAATTAATAAATTCAAAATAAAGAGATATTTTTCTACCTTTTGTTCATTTTTTTTCAGCTGCAATTGCTCCAGCCAATTTCTTCTGGTTTCTTCGTGTCTTCCGCTAACTCTTCATCGTCTGCTGTCCATTTGTCTTTTCTTCTCTCTTCTAGTTTTTTTCCATTCTCTCTCTACATCTGCTTTAACATACTAATCTTTCTCCTTTTGCTCTTTCCTCATTCCTATTTCATCCACTCAAATTTTACCCCTCCATCCTCAATCCCCACTTACTCTCCCAATATCCGGACAATTGTAGATTTGTCTTCCCTCCCACACAAAATATTTTTTCCCTCTCCATTTCACTCTCCCAGCTCCATCCCATTATAATCCTCCCCCAACATCAGCTCCATTCTAGTTCCAGTCCCACCCAGCATCCGCTCCCTTCTAGTCCCCGCATCAACCCATTTCCAGTCCTAGCCCCCCATAAGCCCATTTCCAGTCCTATCCTAGCCCCACCATCAGCCTATTTCCAGTCCTAGCTCCCCCATCTATTTGCAGTCCCATCCGAGTCCCTCCATCAGCTCATTTCCAATCCCAGCCCCCATGAGCCCATTTCTAGTCCTTTCCTAGCCCCACCATCAGCCCATGTCAAATCCTAGCTCCCCTCCACTCAGCCCATTTCCAATCCAAGCCCCCCATGAGCCTACTTCCAGTTCTAGCCCCTTCATGAGTCCATTTCAATCCAAACCCCCACCACAGCCCATTTCCAATCTTAGCACCCCCCAACAGCCAATTTCCAGTCCTAGCTCCCTCCCCCTCACAACCCATTTCCATTCCAAGCCCCCGTCCCCATCAGCTATTTGCAGTTCAAGCCCTCCTTCCACTCAGCCCATTTCCAGTCCTAACCCCCCATCAGCCCATTACTAGTCCTAACCCCCCCATCAGCCCATTACGTCCTAACCCCCCATCACCCTATTTCCAGTCCTAGCCCCCCCATCAGCCCATTTCCAGTCTTAGCCCCCCCATAACCCATTACCAGTCCTAAACCTCCCCATCAGCCCATTTCCAGTCTTAGCCCCCCCCATAGCCCATTACCAGTCCTAACCCCCCCCCCACCACCACCACCAGCCCACCTCCAGCCTTAGCACCCCCCATGGCCCATTACTAGTCCTAACCCTCCCCCATCAGCCCACTTCCAGTCTTAGCCTCCCCCCATAGCCCATTACCAGTCCTAAACCCCCTTCCCCCCTATCATCCCAAATAGCCCATTACCAGTCCTAACCCCCCATCAGCCCATTTCCAGTCTTAGCCCCCTCCCCATAGCCCATTACCAGTCCTAACCCCCCCCATCAACCCACTTCCAGTCTTAGCCCCCCCCCATGGCCCATTACCAGTCCTAAACCCCCACCCCCCCATCAGTCCACTTCCAGTCTTAGCCCCCCCCATGGCCCATTACCAGTCCTAACCCCACCCCCCCCCATCAGCCCACTTCCAGACTTAGCCTCCCCCCCATCGCCATTTACCAGTCCTAAACCCCCTACCCCCCTAACCCCCCAAATTTAAAAAAAAAAAAAAAAAAACGGCTGCTTCTGCCGCGGCAGCATCAAGAGTTCTGCCGCGGCAGCATCAAGAGTTCTGCCGCGGCAGCATCAAGAGTTCTGCCGCGGGGCCCCCCCTGCCCGGAAGAGCCCCCCCTGCCCGGCAGAGCCTCCCTGCATCATCAGTTAGCTTCGAATCCCAAAACGCGGGCTTCTTTCAGAGCCGTGAGAGTTTCCCTTTCTCGCGGCTCTGTTAATCCCGCCGAGGGTGATGGGAAATCCCATCAGCCCCGGCGGGATTAACAGAGCCGCGAGAAAGGAAACTCTCGTGGCTCTGAAAGAAGCCCGCGTTTTGGGACTTGAAGGTAGCTGATGATGCAGGGACGCTCTGCCGGGCAGGAGGGGCTCTTCCGGGCAGGGGGGGCTCTTCCGGGCAGGGGGGGCCCCGCGGCAGAACTCTTGATGCTGCCGCGGCAGAACTCTTGATGCTGCCGTGGCAGAAGCAGCCGGTTTGTTGTTGTTTTTTATAATTTGGGATGATGAAGAATGTTTTTTGCACGGGGCCCCCTGAAACGCGGGGCCCTGTGCAAAAAACATTCTTGCTCAATGGGCGGGCCGGCCCTGCCTGAACGCCCCCAAAAAAGCCAAGTAAAAGTTAGCTCAAAACAAGGCTGCCTCAAAAGGGGATAAAAGTACACAAAGGCACATGTACTGTCTCACTGAAGATCACAAAACCACATGAGAGTGAGAAAGTAAAATTGGACCTTTATTAATAAACCCCTACACGGCCACGTTTCGGCATAGCCTTAATCATGAGGTACCTCAAAGAGAACAAAAAGCATATATACATCAAAAAGTTCACATAAATAAAACATGTTAAATAAAACATGTAAATATATTAAAAACAACACAGGAGTTCAAACCATAAAACACAGGATTTAACAAAGTGAATCGCTACAGCTCATGTGGAGAATCAATTCTAAACATGCATATAAAAAGCAAATCCATTATAAAGACATATAGAGAGGGCGATGGAAAGAAACAGGACAACCAAAAGTTAAAAAGATAAAATAGACGAACCAGGCTTAAAATATTGTAAGAAACGGGGAGGAAGTGATGTCACCCGATAGATGGCAGCTTAAATCTTGAGCTCCCATCGGGACGCTGATATAATGGAGAAATTAGTGATATTACCCTCCTTCCCAAAGTGCGGAGTGGGTAGATTCTGAGATCCAAAGGTGTGGAAATGTCGGTGAGGAAGAAGTTGGCCAGATTTAAATCTTCCTATGGCGAAGTTGGAGAGCGAGCGGGGTGCGATCTCCCCAAGCAAGTGGCATCTGGAGAGTAGTCCGAGGATGAACCAGACCGGGCTTATGAGTGATGCACACGCGGCGATATTTTGGGGGTGGATGAGGTCGTTGAAACGGGAGATCATCGCCACTCGAGGGGAGCTCAAAGAGACTTTGGCGGGGATCAGAGAAGATGTGAGAGAGTTGGGCCACAGAGTTGAGAAGTGGGAGGAGCAGGCCGAACAGCTGACAGAGAGAGACGTAGAAGCAGAGACCCGAATGCAGAGGATGCAAGCTGAACAGGACTCACTCAAAGATAAGTTAGAGGACCTTGAAAATCGCTCCCAGCATAATAATATACGGATCCGGGGCTTGCTAGAGACGGAGGCCTATGCAGATGCGCGACAAGATGGGAGCGGGAGAGGAGGCGCCTGTTTTGTTGGAGAGGGCCCATAGAGCGCTGGGGCCGCTGAGGCAGGGTAAGCCTCAGGACATTGTGGCCTGCTTAACCTCATATGGCCAAAGGAGAAGGTGATGCGGGTGGCAAGCAGCAGGAGGTGCTAATCGTGGGAAGGCCAGAATGTGGAGATATACCATTATTTGTCCGCCACAACTTTGCAGCGTAGGAGGGACATGCGGCCAGTCACTCAGTATTTGCAGGCTGAGAAGGCAAAGTATTGTTGGCTTTTCCCCTTTGCTCTGCTGATGGACATAAATGGCAGGGGGTTCAGGGTACGTACAATTGAGGAGGCCTGGAAAATCTTGTGACAAGAGGGGAGCCTAATTTGCCTGAACAGGCCTCTTCCAGGGCCCGCCCAGAAAACACAGGAGACTGTCCAAGATGGGAGAGGGTCCCGGTGAAGGGGCAGCAGCTACGACGAAAGGCTGGAAATCTGGGACGAGGAGAAGAAGCAGAGGAGAATTCTACATTAGTGCCTACATGAACTTTGGGACTGTGAAATGTGCTGTTTAAATTTCCGAGAGGTGAATGTAACAAGAAGGGGGAAGAGAGGGGGGAATATGGGGGTGGAAGGGAGAGGTTAAGTGGGTGGGGGATTGAACAGATATATAGTATAAGGTATAAGTTATTGGTTGTGTGTTTAAAGTTAATCTACCAAAAGTTAATAGTGCGGGAAGGGGAGGGACCCTTCCTCGGTGGTAGGCGGAGAAGAGCTCCGTGTGATGGGGGGGAGGAGGGAGAGGCATATTATTAGTGTGTATGGGGGTGGATGGACTTAGGGAATGGCTTCTGGATTGAAAGTGGGGTGTTTGAATGTGCGGAGACTAAACTCCCAACAGAAAAGTAAACTGTTGTGGCGGGAGTTGAGGGAGCGGCAGTGGCAAGTGGCATTTCTCCAGGAGGCTAATCTGCGCCAACGGGATGAGCGATTGCTGGGCTCAGGTAAATTTTAGTGGTTTTTTGCTGTAGGAGAGGGAGATCACAAGAAGGGTGGAGTTGCTATTTTAATTAGGAACGATGTTCCTTTTACGGGGGGTCAGATATTTAGGAAACTGGCTGGTAAGGCTGTGGGGGTGGTGGGGGAGATAGGGGGAGAGAGGGTCACATTGGTCTCTGTCTATGGACCAAATGGAGCTCAGGGGGAGTTTTGGGAGGGAATGGGAGACTGGATGGAAGGGAAGATTCAGGGGAAACATTTGATGGGGGGGGGGGGGAATGTAACATAGCGCTGGATGGCAGAGCCGGGAGTCGAGGGGGGAGAGGCCCGGGTCTGAGAAAATTCCAGAAATGTCTGCAAGACTTTGGATTGGAAGACCTGTGGAGGTTGGCTCATCCACTGGCCAGAGATTATACTTTCTACTCGGTGGTTCATGCAACATATAACCGGATTGATTACACAGGTACACTACCAAAAAACTGCCTCCAGTTTTGCAACTGATTCCTATAGATTTTGGGGTGCTGAATCCAGGAAAAATAGCCAAAATGTTCCATCACGTCACGTTTTCTTGCAAAATTAGATTTCTTACCCATATAAGGAATGTTCACATAATTTCTTTTTAGCCGACTGCAGTTTATTTTCTTGGCCCAAAATAGAGGTTGTAATGGTTAACTAACTAGAAACACTCCCTCATGATATTTTAGAGTGTTTTGTATTCATTTTATACATTAACAGGACAATTGGGAGGCGGGGGGCTAAATCCAGTACTCGCGCTGGCGCATGTTCTTTCCTGTTCGCCTCGCCTCGTTCGCTCGCTCAAACACGGTGGTTGCGACATGAACGTTCCTGTCAAATTTCAGTTTCTTGCAAGTTCATTATTACCTTTTGTTTGCTCAGTCGTAATCCAGCTTTATTCCGAAGTGGTTCACTACAGTTGTAGTTTGCAGTGCTGTGTATTTGTAATGGCTCACAGAGCCAGAGGTTGCGTCAACTCTCCGGACAGTTTTTGTTTTATTTGTGGGGAATATACCGTGAAAAAGCAGCAGAGGAACATTTCTGCATTTATTAAAAAAGTATATTTCGCCTATTTCGGTTTGAAGTTAGGCGATCAAGACAAACCGTGGGCTTCTCACAAAGTGTGCAAGACATGTGAGGAAGATCTACGCTTATAGATGAAAGGTAAAAAACAAGCATTTTGTTTCGGAATACCTATGATGTGGCGTGAACAAAGAGACCACAGCAGTGACTGCTATTTTTGCTCTTGCATTGTGAAGGGATACAACTTAAAAAATAAGAACGTAATAAGTTACCCCAACCTTCCCTCAGCAATTAGGCCTATGCCTCAAAGCAACGAAGTACCTGTGCCTGAACCACCAAAATCTTTGGATCATATTTGTGTGGACGGTTCTGATCATGATGAGACTCATCAGATGGCTTTTCCCGATGAGTCCAGTACTTCCGAGTTTGAAACTGAACCAGATCCGAAACCTGAACTTTTCTCTCAAGCTGAATTGAATGATTTAGTCCGGGATTTAGGACTCCCAAAAGATGCTGCCCAACTGCTAGGTTCTCGGCTTAAACAGAAAAATCTATTGTCACCAGGAACAACTTTTTATTGGTACCGCAACCGCGAGACACAATTTTTGAAGTATTTCAGCAAAGAGGAAGATTTGGTATTTTGCAACGATATATACGGAGTGATGGAAAAGTTTAAACTCAAGTATGATCCTGCTGAATGGCGGCTGTTCATTGATTCGTCAAAAGACAGCATAAAAGGTGTTCTTCTTCATAATGGCAACACATTCGATTCAGTTCCTATTGCTCACTCTGTTATTCTCCAAGAAAAATACGAGAATTTGGCCCTGATTCTTCAGAAGATTCGTTATGATGAGCATAAGTGGATGATTTGTGGAGACTTTAAAATTCTATCCATGCTATAAGGGCAGCAATCCGGTTTCACCAAATATCCCTGCTTCCTTTGCTTGTGGGATAGCCGGGCCCGCGACCTACACTGGGGGAAAAAAGACTGGCCAATTCGGGAGTATTGAGACCCGGTGAGAAAAATGTTCTTCATGAGAGCTTGGTACCTCGTGATAAAATTCTATTACCACCTCTCCGCATTAAGTTGGGTCTCATTAAGCAATTCATCAAGTCCCTTCCAAAAGATGGTGAGTGCTTTCGGTACCTTTGCTCAAAGTTCCCCCGACTTTCTGAAGCAAAGCTAAAGGAAGGAGTGTTTGTTGGCCCTGATATAAGGAAACTCATTTCAGATGGAGCATTCGCTGAAACGATGTCTGAGAAGGAAAAAGAAGCCTGGGATTCCTTCAAGGATGTTGTTCTCAAATTCTTGGGGAACAGGCGGGATGAGAACTATAAGGATATTGTTGCCAGGATGCTCAATGCCTTCAAAGAACAAGGCTGTAACATGAGCCTGAAAGTCCATTTCTTGCACTCCCATGTGAACTACTTTCCCGAAAACCTGGGGGCGTACAGTGAAGAACAAGGTGAAAGGTTTCACCAGGACATCAAGGACGCAGAGAGAAGGTACCAAGGAAGATGGAACACCACTATGATGGCTGATTTCTGCTGGTTGCTGCTGCGGGAAACCCCAGATGAAAAATACGCCAAGCAGCGCACCAAGAGAAGCATTCGGGGGAGAAGAAACGGGCCCACCAGGAGATTGATTGACCCAAGAATGACTTTAAAATCTAAACTGTGTTGACAAATATCGTGTTTTTACTAAACTTTGAAATAAAAATTTGCTAGTTATTACCACAGTGTCGGATCTCATTTATTAGAATTTTATTTTCACACCATCGGGTGTTTGTCTTCATGTATTGCAATGGTGCGGTTTGCGTTTTCTATTCTTACATACATACCTGTACAACATTTTTTGCACATTGCTTTGCTTTGTGTCTAACCTCGCTCTTATATGCTCAATGTTTGTGCACATGTATGTGGCTGTTTTAAGTGCAGACAATTTTGCTACCATCACAGTGTGTTTTGTTGACATTACTCTATTCTTATGTGCTGCCTTGTTACAATTTTCTTTATTCTTATTTGAATAACTACTAAACAATTAGTATAAAGAATTCATCCAAGAAACTTTTATCTCGATCGCACTCAATCTGAAACGTTCACCTCAAACTGCTAACCCAATGTAGCAAAAAATCTGTACGTGATGGAGCAAATTGGTTACCAGATTTGGATTCAGCGCACCAAAAAACGTAAAAATCACTCGAAACATTAGAGGCAGTTTAAAAAAAAATTTTTTTAGTGTACCTGTGTTATCTGTTTGGTGATGCTCATTGGAGCGAAGGCATTAGATAAAGTTCGGATTGGAACAGCTACCTGGTCTGATCACACGCCGCTGGAGACGTGGTTTGGCCCCCAAGGGAGGCTGGAAGGCGCTCCTTTTGGAGGTTGAATGAATATTTGTTTCAGGGAGATGCAGTGGGTCAACGGATGAAGAAGGTGATTGGGGACTATATGGATCTGAATGATAACGGTGAAGTGAGTATGGGGGTACTATGGGATGGCTTGAAGGCGGTGGTGAGGGGTCAACTAGTGCCAGAGGGGGCGCGGAGGAAGAGAAAGAGGGAGGAGGAAGTTCAGCGGCTTCCCAGGCAACTGGAGGAGCTGGAGAGGGACCATAAGCAGAGAGGTGGAAAGGGGCTAAGAGGCCAAGTGGAGGAGACGCATAGACAGTTAAATGCCCTACAGTTGGAGCGGGTGGCTTATCAGTTGGAAAGAGTTCGTCAGAGATATTATGAATTCAGTAATAAAGCGGGTCGGCTCCTGAGCATTAAATTAAAGGCTCAAAGGCGGAGGCAGGAGGTGGCGAAAATAAAGGGGCCTCAGGACAAAATGTTGTTTAAAGGGAGTGATATTAGGGATAGGTTTCGGGAGTATTAGAAGGGACTATATGCAGCGGAACCCGCGGGGGGAGAAGAGGCTATTAAACAGTATTTGCAGAATGAGGGGAAAGGAAGTGGGAGGTTGGAGGAGTCGGAGTGGGAGGGGTTAGAAGGGGAAATTGGCCTTGAGGAGGTGATGGGAGTCATTAAGGGGCTGGTGTCAGGTAAGGCACCGGGAACTGATGGTTTCTCGAGTGTGTTCTACAAAAAACTCTCTGAGGTGCTGGGGCCTATTCTGACGAGAGTCTTTAATGCGGTACTGCAAGGAGGGGCCTTGCCGGCGTTGATGAATCAGGCGGCCATAGTGGTCATCCCGAAACCAGGGAGGGATCCGGCGTTATGCAGATTGTATAGACCCATCTCCTTATTGAATATTGATCTAAAAATCTTGGCCAAGGTGCTGGCCTTGCGTTTGGGGCCATGTATGCCAGGCTTGGTTCACCCGGACTAATCTGGGTTTATTGAGGGTAGACAACCGGCAGATGGGATTAGGAGTGTCCTTCAATGGCCAAAAAGGAGCAGCAAAGAGCCATGTTCCTATCCATCGACTCTGAAAAGGCCTTTGATAGGGTCAACTTTGATTTTCTAATGGCAGTGCTAGAACATATAGGCTTGGGCCCTAATTTTAGGGCTTGGATTAAAGCTTTATATTCAGTGCCGGAGGCAGTGGTCCATGTTAATGGTGGGTACTCTGAGTTCTTTTCCTTGGGGCGAGAGATGCGGCAGGGCTGCCCGATGTCCCCACTCCTTTTTGCGTTAGTTATGGAGCCATAGGCTGCTAGAATTTGGTCGGTGCCAGATATTAAGGGGATAGAGGTGGGTCCCTGCAGCATAAGATTGTCCTGTTTGCTGATGAATTACTTTTCACCTTGACACAGCCGATTGTCTCCCTTGCTGGTACTAATGAGGGAGTTACGGATATATGGGGGGCTTTTGGGTTTCAAAGTCAATTGGGATAAGACTGAAGCGATGTCGCTTATGCTGCAGCCCCAGGTGGTGGGAGTTTGCAGGCCTCCTTTCCATTTCGCTGGGCCAAAGGCTCTATTAAGTATTTGGGAGTTCAGGTTATGACCGATCCAGGAGGGTTGTATGGGGCGAATTACCCGCCTTTATTTGGCCAGTTGAGGAAAGACATGGTAAGGTGGAAAGGGGAGGAGTTGTCATGGATGGGGAGAATTGCGACCTTGAAGATGAATGTACTGCCGCGTTTACTTTATTTGTTTCAAACGCTGCCGATTCAGGTTAGGCAGAGGGATTTGCGTCAGTTGCAGAGCCATGTGTTTGCTTTTGTATGGGGGAACAGTCGACCCAGAGTGAGTAGACGGGTAATATATGCTACTAGGCAAGAAGGGGCAATGGGAGTTCCAGACTTGGGGAGATATGAGGCGGCGCAGTTACGTATGGTATTTGAGTGGAGGGATCAGGGAGTCCGTCCCAAAGGTTTTCGGGAGGTGGAACAATACTGGGCGGCGGAGATACTCTTGAAGCATTTACCCTGGATGATGGGCCCAACCCCGGGAGGGCGATGGAGGGAGAACCCCTTCATGTGGCATTTGCCAATGCATTGACGTAAGGCTCGGAGAAAGTTCGCTCCGAAACTGGTTTTCTCAAAGCTGGCTCCGGTGCGGGCGACATCTGGTTTCCTTCCAGGTAGGGAGGGTGTATTCAAGCACTGGGAAAGAGAGGGTTTGGATACATTTGATAAATTTATTTATTTATTTAACATTTCTTATATACCGCACTATTGACATCAGCACGGTTTACACGGAACAGAACATATACATACAGGATAACTGTAGTGCATTTTACAAGTAACAGGGATTTGAGAACTTGGAAGAAACAAGGTAAACTATATAAACCATATAAAATAAACTATATACATTAATCACAGTCGAAATTCTCTAGAGAATTATAGAGAATGGGGAAATGATCTCCTTTCCAGACCTCCGGGTGAAATATCATTTGCATAGTGGGGATTTTTCCCCCATATGCAAATTACGCACTTCTTAAATCAAAAGGATATCCGAGCGATCTGGGAGGAGGGTGGAGATGAACGAGAGACATTGTGGTTGGGTTGGGAGAAGTCGAGGGGGTTGATCACTATTTTCTATAGAGGATTACGGGGAGCCCCTACTCCGAATTTCCCTCATCAGAAGGAGTGGGAAAGGGATTTGGGAAGAGAGATGGACGATCAGGAGTGGAGGAGGGTGCATGTAAATATTGGCCGGCAAGCTTTGTCGGTGGCAGTAAGGGAGACATCCTATAAGTTACTTTACCGGTGGTATTATACACCGATTAGCTTGCATAAGATGTTCCCAGGGGTGTCTGATTGGTGTTGGAGGCAATGTGGGGGAGAGGGGACATTTTTGCATGTTCGGTGGGTGTGTCCCATGGTTGCTATATATTGGAGGGAGGTGGGAAAGCGGATATCTTAGATCTTTGGAGAAGGAATGGGGTTGGACTTGGGGTTTTGTTTGTTGGGAATTTGGCCTGATGAGAGTCCTAGGAAGAATGAACGGCCCATACATGCCTGTATCCAGGCAGCCTGCAGTGAAATAGCTCGGGCATGGAAGCAAATTTGGCTCCCGGGATTAGATCAGTGGGTGAGTCGTCTGCGAAGAATTGTTTTGATGGAACAGTTAACTGCTTTGCGTCAGAAGCAGGAGAAATTTAACAAATTATGGCTTCCATTACTGGAGCACCTCAGAAGCTGAAATGCCTTAAGGGAGGGGGAGGGGAAGGGGGAGAAGGGGGGGGGGGATCTCTTGCATTAGCGTGTATAAAAGAAAGTTTGGAATTATGGATTTTGGATAAGTTGGTGTCAACATGTAAGTTTCATGATGTTTGATCCAAATTGAATAAAAAGAAATATTCAAAAAAAATATTGTAAGAAACTCAAGGCAAAGGGAGGAGGAAGTACAAAGTGCATTGTGCATATAGCAGAGAAGAACAAAGAGTGGCACAAAAGGTTTTTGTGTGGAGGGAGGGGCCACATACAAACCTTCTCGAAATACTTGGAGCTATTGGAATAAACAATTTTCGCAGTAGTAATGTAAGCGCAATCCACTGTGAAGGATAAAGTGTAATCCAAGTCAGTAAACAATGAATAACATGGCAATAAAAAACAATTAAAGAAACTAGTTGGAAAAATTGGAACAGATAAACACCACTGACATTTACAGTGACCCCTTAAAGGAAACTAAATAGATAAAAATGGATGATTTAACACATGACAAAAATCTATGTAAAAAACAACATTTTTACATAAAAAAACAATTAAAAACAAAGAGAGGCAACGTACGAGGATGCGTTATAGGCAACCAGCAAAAACAGTAATTTGAAAACAGAGAAAAGGCACGTGTAAGAATGCATTCTAAACATCAGGTATAAAAAAATCATTAAAACATGTGGTCATATAGCGTGAACTGTTTTCATAAGTTGAACCATAAAGTTGTTTCTTGGAACCTTTACAGAGCGCGCTCAGAATTGTCGCATAATGGTCAATATTGAAAGCCAAGTTTTAGAGGTCATTGCTAAGTATTAAACGCCAAGAGCATACTGAACAGTATGAATAATGACAAGGGCTCATATCCCCGAACGGGGGACAGTACCTGTGATGTTTAAGGGCAGAGAGTGGGAATCACAAATACAACATGAAATGTGAACACATTGATGATATAATAGCTTAGAAAAAATGCTAAATTGTGCAGACAACAGTTAAGTAACAACATATCGAGCAACTTACCTACAAACTAGCAGCATAGAGATACTGGATCCTTGTGCAGAGAAAGGAAAACACCAATCTCTGAACTATTTAAATGTGCCAAAGACTGCCAAAAGGGCCACGGACCAATCGAAGAGAAGAGATGGATCTTAAGAAACTTTTCATAAATGAGAATCTACATGAGTGGAAATCATGGCAATGAATGTGCCAATGTATTTACTACATTTACCGTAATCATTATATTCATCAAAGCACTATCCCTTATAGACCAGTGCAACAAAAAAAAAAGCAAATAAAATACATTAAAAACTTAAAAGGACATCAAAACAACTTATGAAATAATGCACAGTGATGGTCATTGCAGTAAAACCCCATTGGGGCAAAAAACAGTGCTACAGCCAAATCGCACAACCCGAGGGCCCTGGCAACTGCTCATTGGGTCCCTTACGATGATGCTACTTGGTCCTCTAGTCCTCTGGTGACAGGCTGAAACTACCACTCCTAGATGGGATGTAATGATCCTCATGAGCCACTGGAGGTTGCTCCCCCCCCCCCCTAGCTGGAGCTACCTGTGAGGGAAGAAAAGAACCAGTGGGGCTGGGGACTGAGGGGGGTGGCCCAGTGTGTGGCCACTGCGCCCGACTAGCCTGACCATGCTGTGTGAGAAGTACCCTGCCCCCCAGCAGTCCAATGAGTCACCAACTGCTGCTCCATAAAAGACTAGGACCGCCAGGACTCTGACACCATCCAGGGCATGCCCACATTACAGGCTAAGAGGGCCTTGGAGACCTTAAAAGGCCCAGGAAATGTGTGATCCCCTAATCCAACCTTGACACTAGTCCTACTTCCCATAGGATACAAACCCAGCCCACTCCCACTGATATACCTGGGAACCCAGAAAAATAATCCAAACCACCCTCCAGGCTTCCTCTGAACCTTTGAGGCCCCAAGTCCTCCCCCCCCCCCCAAAACACACACATCAGGAACCAACAGACTGGTGTCCCCAAAACCACACCCCAAACTCCTGAGCACAGGAGGCCAAGCTAAAGGGGAGGTATGAAGAACACTCCCAGATGTGGTCCCCCTATCCCCAGGTGCCTCACTCAATATCCCATCAACAGCCTCATGCACTGAAACAGAAGCCCCACCTTGACTGCGAGCAGCCTGACCTCTCCTCCACCCACAGGCTGAAGCTCCAGGCCCACTGCTGCAGACCCCTGAAGTTGGTACAGGCATGGAAGGCAAAGGGGCTGGCACCAGAGCTGTGATTGTCGGCACACCCACTTCCCCAGCTAGGGAATTCAAAGGCACTCCCCCCATCGCAGCCTCCACAAAACTCGCAGCCGGCAGCCTAAGCAGCGGCGTCACCAGGCATGCAGGCTCCGGCTCCCCGATACTTATATTTTGGTTATCCGCCTCTGAAGTTAAAGGAGCAGCCCGAGCTGACTTGGCTCTCCTCTTTGGTGGCATCGCTGGTCCTGCAGACGTCACCCCGACGGGAGGCACCAGGAATCACTTGTCGCAACAATAAAAGATAGGGCCACACCCGTGTGAATGATCACTGCTGCAAGTTCCAGGCTGCCGAAAGAGGAAAAAGGGAGGCTCCCTCCTTCCACTGCAAAACTGAGGCCCAATTAGATTCCAACCTGAACGGTGCGGGATTTGAATTGAGAACCCCTCCCACCAATGAGCCCCCAGCCAACCCAATGGCCCGCCAGCAGAGAAACACGGGGGGGGGGTTGATACCGATCCTGATTGCCCCCCCCCCCCCCAAACCTAGGCTGCAAGTGTCAGGGACCGGGGCCCCACGGCCTAAGGTATGTAAAACTTGGGCAGCACACCATAATGCTTTTAACATTACGTCATTGCAGGACCAGATAATTTGACAGTTTTGATCTTCAGGCGCTCTTACATACTAGGAAGTGGGCAGCAATACAGACTTGTTCTTGCTCTGTAGTGACAACTTTGACTTCCATACTTTGGATACAGTAAGCAAAGATAAAGATCATTAGGAAAAGACAGCATGCTTGGCAAGGCTGAAGGTCAACGCAAAAGGGGAAGGCCAGCAGTGTGATGAATCAATACCATAATAGCAGCTAGCCACCCGAACAAAGACCGAGCACAGTTTAGGAAAACTATCCACATTGACATTGACATTGATTTGACAGCACTTAACAACAATTAAAGCACACTCCTATGATTTTAGATTTAATTGGGCCAATAAAATCAATGTACACAAATCTATCTCATGCATATTCTTTGCGGTAATCCTGAAAACCCAACTAGCTATGTCTGCCTTCAGGATAGGGTTGGGGAACACTGGGCTACAATGTTCTAGCTAAGGGATATGTCCCAAGCCATACAAACTTGTCAGTCTATAGGAGAACCACAAAGTTGGGCATTAAGAAAAGCACAAAGAAAGCCAGACTTTCCTGTTGTACTATGGGTGCTTTAATTTAATAAATGGTTCAATTTAACAAAGTTATTTATAGCCTGCCTTTTCTAACTATTTAGATTCAAGGGAGCTAACAAAATACATATCAAAAACAGAGGTCATGCTCATCTAAATCTAAAACAGCAGATTCCTAGTTCCCTTAATTTGCCCTAATAACAGACAATAATGCTAACCCTCATTGAATAAATGGCCACGTTTTTAACAATTTTCTGAAGGACCTATAATTCCTCTCCAATCGCAGCTCTTTTGGTAATTTAGTCTACTCCAGCGGAGCACTTCCACTCGAAGTTTTTTCTTACCTATTCTTGCTAACCTATTCTCTGTTTCTTAGATACTTAAATTGGATATCCAATGCTGATCTTAAAGATCTTGAGGGCATATAAATTTCCACAAATTTTATTCAAATAGCTAGGAGCATCTCCCCAAATAATCTTGTATCATAGGTATCAATTTTAACCTTACTTTCTGATTTATAGGGAACCAATAATCTTTCAAGATAGGTGTGACCCTATCCCGTCACTTAGCTTTAAGAATAATTTTGGTTGCTAGAATTGTACCACCTGTAATCCTGAATTTAGCTTTTTCTCTAAACCCAAATACTCAAATTTATGATAATCTAATTGGCCATTGTTGGAAACAGGATATTGGGCTTGATGAACCTTTGGTCTGACCCAGTATGACATATCTTATGTTATGTCCTTCTACATATTTTACAGGGGAATTTATCCCGTCCCATCCTAGATGTCATAGTTCCCATCTCTATGAACAATCTAAGTGGCTCTTCCCAGCACATAAAATATGGCAAGTTTTATTATTTTACAGAAACGTCCTTTGAAAACATCTAGGAGGAATAAAACTGCTGCATGATTAAATGTTCAGTGTACCAAGGCTTTCTAATTGTTTTCCAGTGTGCCTGAAAATGATTTTTTAATATAGTGTAATTGTTTATGTACCGTTTTTCAACTGACGGTGTTCTCTTCAAGCTGTATGCATGTACAGATTTGCAGTTTCAGCTCAGGCTAGCTGTATTCAGATTTGTTCTTGCCCTATAGTACAATGTTCATTTTTTAATGATTCCTATTCGTTACACAGATGGCCATCAGTTTTCTCCCCAGCCTACCATGCTCCAGTGGTTTGAATGGGGTGGGGCTCATAGTCTCTGGGAGTTGCCAGCTGGAGCATCCCTAGTGGGATGAAAGGTATGGACTTTTGGCATTCTCCCCATGAATACTGTTCCCCTGGACGGCTGCCGATTCATGAGTTTTATTCTGTTTGTGATATCTGAAGACAGCACTGCTATGGGCTTGAAAACTCAGTTACATCATCATCTTATGTCAGGCTAAGATTAGATTGGGCAGCAATGCCGGTGGAATTCTAACAATCTTTATGCATTGAGATGACTTTCTTACAATTTGTGTTAAGGCCGATTCACTTACTATTTTGTTCTCACAGAGGACAATATGATGACGTCCACCACTTGGTCTCTATAGAAGTGTTTGGATAGCAAGGTCTCATGCTGGCTTTCGACAGTACATAGCCTAGTGCAGTGGTTCTCAACCCAGTCCTCTGGGACCCCCAGGCCAGTCAGGTTTTCAGAATATCCACAATGAATATGCCTGAGAGAGATCTGCACGCGCTGCTTCCATTATATGCAAATCTATCTCATGCATGTTCACGGTGGATACCCCGAAAACCTGACTGTCCTGTGTATCCCAGAGGACTGGGTTGAAAACCATTGGCCTAGGGGTTAGCACAGCAGATTATGCACGATAAAAGCAGGAGTAAAACCCACCGATTCTTCTTGTGACTTTATGCAAATCATGCCACTGTCTGTTGCCTCAGGTACAAAGCTAGCTAGCAAGTCCTCTGGGAAAAGGGAAATACCTCTGTACCTGAAAGTAACTCACCTGGAGCTTCCATAAAAAGATGTGAGCTAAATAAAAAAAATAAAATTTTCCTCTGGCAAGCTGATTGAGAGAAGAGTTTTGGATTCATTCTCACTTATCAGCAATAACTTTGGACCACACACTAAGGGGTATGTTTACTAAATGGCGGTAGCAGCTTCTGTGTGATATTGGAGCCGCGGCCATTTAGAAAACATACCCCTAAGTTTAGGCTTGATAACCTGGTAAGAAGAAAATCCATAGTACTAAGCTCCATTATCTGGCAAGGCAAGTTCAGCCATTCAAAATTTTACAACCCAATAAAATATCCAAGGCAAAAGAACACCTTGTTTCGTGAAGGAACCAAGCTCTGCCAACTTTACTCCCTATCTCCCATTCACACTTTACATTTACACTAAGGGATCATTTCATAAAATTATTTTTGTGCATCTAGGTGTGTTACTGGCCTCATAAAATATTGATCAACATAAAAGTACGCATTTTGGCATGAAGGCACAAACGTTGCCGGTAGGTATAACTAGAAGTGTGGTCTGGGTAGCAAAGTTCAGAAGTACAGGTCTTGATTATAAAATACTTTAATTTACACATGTAATTGGGTACTTAATGTGCATTCATTTCACCCGCTACAAAGCAGGTGTAACAGTCTGCAGCTGCTTTTAAGGCGGGATCCTTTCCATTTGCACTAGTAGTTTTTAAAGACAAACAGGCACTCAAATGTGTCTATAAAATAGACTAAAATAATCTCTTATCTTAGGTACCCTGTTCTAAATTCAGCCTCTTAGGTGGTAATTCTATATATAAAGCAAGCAGAAAGTTATGTGCTAGGAAAGTGCCTAAATCCCGATTCTAAAGGGCTTATATGTGTGAATGGAAACTTAGGTGCACGTTCTGTGCAGTCATTATTATGCTATAGATCTATCCTAACTCAACACATGTCTCCAAGTTAACAGTAATTGGCTCTCTGTACACAAGCTAAAATTAACCATACAAAAATTGAGGCAGTGTGGATTACTGGGCTTACATCTTCTCCCTCAATCACTCCGATCATTGATAATCAAACTATAACTACTTTTAATACTATTAAAATTCTTGGCTGCATTTTTGACTCAGAGTTGACATTTACTCCACATGACTCTGCTGTAATTCAGATTTCTTTTCTTACTCTCAGGAAAAGTTCAGTCAATTAGAAAATACCTCACTTTCTCCGCTCTTCGTACTATTGACACGTAGAATGTGTTGGATTGATAATTGTAACAGCATCATTAACGTTACCAAAAATACCGTCCTTTCAAGACTTCAACATATCCAAAATTCTGCCACTAAACTTCTCCATAATGCTTCAAAATTTGATTGTGTCATTCCTTTATTGATTAAACAAACTGGCTTCTATCGTCTAAAGGACAAAGTTTAAAGTGTTTGTTCTGGCCCCAACAAGCTTTCTACTCCTGGATTCCATCTTATCTAACAACTTATTTGATTCCACATTTTCCCATTTGGACCCTTCATTCATTAGGGGCCTGTTTACTAAACTGCAGCCAAAAAAAAAAGTCATTGAACATCCCCACCAGTAGCTACCACTGGAGATTAATAAATCCCACAACCTCTGTTTTTGTCGGGGGCTATCGGTTGGAGAGGAAGGACTGCACCATTCCCCTCATTACCGAAAGAACCCTTTTAATCAAAAAGGCCACAGCGTGCCCAATCACCTTATATATTTTCACTGCAAACAAAAAACAGTACTTATCTTAAGCAGACAAAACCAATGTCTTTTTTAGGCGAATATTATCATCCACAGCTTGCCATGACATGCATGTTTCGGGCCTCACCGGGTCCTGTCTCAAGTGGTATCTCGCCCATGTCAACCAAGTAGGCGATTATTTGGGCGAGATACCACTTGAGACAGGACCCGGTGGGGCCCGAAACATGCATGTCATGTCGTGGCAAGCTGTGGATGATAATATTCGCCTAAAAAAGACATTGGTTTTGTCTGCTTAAGATAAGTACTGTTTTTTGTTTGCAGTGAAAATATATAAGGTGATTGGGCACGCTGTGGCTTTTTTGATTAAAAGGGTTCTTTCGGTAATGAGGGGAATGGTGCAGTCCTTCCTCTCCAACCGATAGCCCCCGACAAAAACAGAGGTTGTGGGATTTATTAATCTCCAGTGGTAGCTACTGGTGGGGATGTTCAATGACTTTCTTTTTTGAGTGCAACTTATTTGTCATTGAACTTGGGGGGGTTTCTTTGTAGTACTAAACTGCAGCAGCTGGGAGCGTGGGGTTTAGCGTGTTTTGGGCCCATGGTAGCTGGGAGCGCATGGTAAGAATGCTGCGCTACCCGGGAGCTGTGCAGATAGGTGGGGTTACGGCAGAGTTTGGATGGAGAGTGGGAGGAGACAGCCATGCATAGTCAGCATGACTATGTTAGTGATGTCATTTCACAATGGCACAAAACACCAGCCTCCGACCAGGCGCTAGTTGCACCCAATCTGTCAGCGCAGTACAACATGTGGTACAGGCACGATCCCCATACTGACTAATGCAGTAGGCATCATTTACATATTCGAGAGCAGAAAAACAGATCAGGTTGAAGCTGGTTCCAGACTGTGCAGACACCTAGGGCATCGGTTTCTGAGGCAGCAAGAGCAAAACACAAGATCCAGAGCCAGCAACATATACATTTAGCTTCAGGGAGAGTGGACACATATACACACATCAGGTAAAAGTAGTATTTCAAAGTACGATGTCCCAGTATGTCCCAGTATACAGGAACTTTGTGGGAGAGCTTCTGTTGTGCTAATCTGGGGAGGGGACATAAAGTTGAAGGGTCCTCTAGGGTGCATTGTCTCTGCATACAACAGTCAGAGCTGCACCCATGGATTCGGCCCCTATGCCATCATCTATAGCAGTGCAGGTGATAGCTGAAGCCTCTGTGACAAACAGATACGTAGCAAGGGGATGGGGCCACATTACCCCCTTCCTTACCCTGGCGACTGCATGTGGGTTGGCGGGGTACCCCCTCCACACGCGAAGAGGGTGCCTTCATTCTGCAGCTCCTCACTACCTTTACTCTCTTATCACTCCCTGGACCTCTCCTCGGAGACTCCACTCCTCTGGAAGATCCCTTTTATCTGTGCCCTTCTCTGCCACTGCCAACTCCAGGCTTTGTTCATTCCACCTTGCTGCACCATATACTCGTACTTCAAACAAACTACCCGAGTTAGCACAGCAGGCTCCTTCTTGGGCCCTGTTCAAATCCAGGCTAAAATCCCACCTCTCTGAGGCTGCATTTGGATTCTGATCCCCCTTTTCTCCTGCTTATCACCTATCTATATTTTAACATTCCCCTTAATTTTACCCTAGTCCCCAGTTGTGTGGCCTGTCTTGAATAGATTGTAAACTCTGACGAACAGGGACTGTCTCTTGTACATACACAACACTGCATATGCCTTGTAGCACTATACAAATTATTATTAGTAGTAGTAGGGTCCATGCTCCTCACTAACAAGGTACTGTATTATGTGGATAAAGGTATAGCAGAGAGGGGACCTAACACCTAGCAATGTTAGGCACCTTCAATGACTCAGGGTGAGGGGGTTTCATACTCTAATACCCATATTCTGGGCAGTGCTGACTCAACATGTGGATGCTGGAGTATTGCTCTGACTCCCGACAACACTGGTGCAGCGCACAGGCTCTACCCATGTATGTGCATCACTGATTTGCATGCCCATCCCCGTGCACATCTTCTCCAGTCCGCCTTCTCAGGCCTCCACTGTCCACTTGCATTATGGTTTGTTGGTGTGGTTGGGGACAATTAGTTTTGCCTGTTCAATCTGCTGAGTTTGGTTGACTGCTTACACACATATTGACAGGGTGGAACTTCAGTTTTTGAGTCTTGGACCACTCACAGACATGCTTCAGGGAGGGAAGAGGGTACTTATAAATGCACCTTGTCCTCCACTGCTTGTGTGGCCTCCCCTAGTACAGTGACTATCCCCTTTGGTCATATAGATGGCATATAGTTCACAATGTATATAGCTCACCAGTTAATCACACTGCTCACCCACACCACACAAGTTAATGTATCCACTGCATGTATTCACCCTCCCACTCTTGATTGTTTGATATGCTAACCGCTTTGATTTAAAGATAAAGCGGTATATTAAATCCTTTTAAATAAATTAAATAAATATTGGCTGTCAGGAATCTCAGGTTCCATGGCATGTGGCAGCTACCTGGATGTGTCCACGCTAAGAACATAACATAAGATATGCCATACTGGGTCAGACCATGGTCCATCAAGCCCAGTATCCTGTTTCCAACAGTGGCCAATCTAGGTCATAAGTACCTAGCAGTCTCCCCAAAAGACACGGGTTCCTCAATGCAGTGATATCCTGGGTCCCTTTTAATAATGGTTTATGGACCTTTCCTCCAGGAACTTGTCCAAACCTTTTTTTAATCCCAGCTACACTAACAGCTTTTACTGCATTCTCCGGTAACAAATTCCAGAGTTTGATTACACGTTGAGTGAAAAAATATTTTCTCTTATTAGTCTTAAATAGGTTACCCTGTAGCTTCATTGCATGTCCCCTAGTCTTTCTATATTCTGACGACGTAAACAATCGATCTACGTTTACCTGTTCCACGCCATTCATTAATTTATAGACCTCTATCATATCTCCCCTCAGCTGTCTCTTTTCCAGGTTGAAGAGCCCCAAACTTCTTAGCCTCTCTTCATAGGAGTACCCTTCCATCCCCTTTACCATTTTGGTGACTCTTCTCTGCAACTTTTCTAATAACGCTATATCCTTTTTAAGATACAGCGACCAGAGTTGCACGCAATATTGAAGGTGCGGTTGTACCATGGAACAATAGAGGCATTATAATATCTTTTGTTTTATTTTCCATTCTTTTCCTTATGATACCTAGCATTTTATTTGCTCTCTTTGCCGCCGCTGCTCACTGGGCGGAGGGTTTCAACGTGTTATCCACGATTACGCCTAAATATTTTTCCTGGGTGGTGGTTCCCAATGTGGAACCTTGCATCGTGTAACCATATTTTGGGTTGTTCTTTCCTAGGTGCATAACTTTGCACTTGTCCACATTAAATTTCATCTGCCATTTGGATGCCCAGTCTTCCAATTTATCAAGATCTTCTTGCAATTTTCCACAAGCTTCTTGGGTTTTAACAACTTTAAATAGTTTTGTGTCATCTGCTTTCACCTTGCTGCTCCTTATGCTTGGAACAAAATACCTGAGTCATGTGCCTTCTCTGATCCTTTTCAAATCCATGCTGAAAACTAGACTCTTTGCTGCTGCTTTTGGATCTTGATTCACTTAATGTCCTTTGTGTTTCCCTACCATTCACCCTAGCTGTATCCCATGTCTACAGCTACTGTGTTGTCTGTCTTGACTAGATTGTAAGCTCCAATGAGCAGGGACTGTCTTTTACATGTGTCTGTGCAGCACTGTGTACGCCTTGTAGCGCTATACAAATGCTCAGTAGTAGTAGTAGTAATAGTAGTAGTACTACCATAGCCGTTCCCCCTGCATTTAGTGTGGCCATTCCACCCCACCATGCTATTACAGCACTCTAACCACACATTAGTCCCATGCTAGTTTCAGTACTTTAGTAAATATACTCCTAAATGTGCAACTATTGGTAACCCCCACCAAGCAGAACACTCGTCCTTCTTTTAAATCAATTCATCTTCAGTCCATACGCAAGAACATTTTCTCTGACTCCTCCATGTATTTGGAACTCTTTGCCGACTGATTTCCATACTGAAGTAGAACTCATGACTTTTTGAAAAAAAACTGAAATGTCATTTATTTGAACAAGCTTTTTCTGAATTTGTCTGATGGGCAAGTATGTTCTGTGGACATTTGTTGATGGGCAAGTATGTTGTGTAACCTGTGTTGAGCCTCTGATGGCAATTATGATATATTACGAGCCGATTATAATATATTATTATATATTACGATATAACACTCGTATAGCAGTGTTTTTATTTTTAATGGTAATATTTATATTTGTCCTTGTTGTACATGATGACTTATTTTGTATGTATTTTGTAACCCACCTCGACAATTATGCGGGATATAAATCCTTTTAACACTAGAAGCCCCAAAAGGAATTTTACCTAGAAACCCCAAAGTGCGTCAATTGACGCATTATCACGATGACTGTGTTTAGCATGAAATGCAGATGTGACTTAATGTGAAGTTACTTATTTGTTAAATACGTGCAGTATGTGATGTCATTACATGACATCATCGTGTGCTTATTGTTTGTAATGTCGGAGTAAAACTGTAAACAGTGATTGAGATGTGCCACCTAGTGGGAACATGAATTTATACCTAGAAGCCCCAAAGTACGTTAATTGACTCATCCAAGACAATTGAGTGCGTCAATTGACGTACTTTGGGGCTTCTAGGTATAAATTCATTTTCCCACTAGGTGGTGCATCTGTCATTAATTTTTGATGCACATATTTGAACATCTTGACCTTGCTAACAAAGTCATGAAACATGACTGACATGGTTCTAGCATTGGCACTGGTATACAACTTTGAAGATTCATTTGCGTCAATTGACGCACTTTGGGGCTTCTTGTGTTAAATGAATGAATAAATCTACCTGGTCATTGACATTCTACTGACTGATTCCACAATTTTGTAACTCCCCTATATCTTAGGAAAGAAACTTCACTGAAGAAATTTAAAAAAGACCTAAAAGCCCATTATTTTCAGTTAGCTTATGACCTTGCTGATTCACTTCTGAAAAAGCATGAGTAACAATGTTGTTCTGCTCTTTGCTTGGTTCCTATCCCCAAAATGTATTGTCATTTGACCTTATTTCATTTATTCTATGGTTCTCCACCCCCACCCATTTTTATAACTTAGTTTACAATATAAAACAATCTTGATATTTTTGGATAAAGCAGTATATCAAATTTGATAACAAACTATAAATGAAACTGTTAGCACACCGTATGTCCCGTCGCATGTACTTTTGGTTAGGGCATGTACTGGGGTGTGTACAGCAGGAGCTTAAATTTACATGTGTAAATTATAGACTATAATAATTTAGGTGTGTTTTCTCCAAATTTAGGCACAGACCTTTCCACCTGTTCTAGAGCAGGTGTAATTGCTGCACCTAGTTAAAGCAGGTCCGTATACCCCTATTCTATAAAGATAAGGTGCCAAATATGCTTGTGACAATGTGCATTAAACTAGGCGACCCTTACAGACTTACCTTTTGAATGTCATTCCCTTACATACTTCTTAGTGTAAATCATATACAGCCTGATTCCGTCCCGGACACCGATCCCATCTGTATGTCCATTCTGAACCGGACGTACAGAGGGGATTGCGATTCTGATTGCACGGGGCACGTTTAGCCCCGCAGGATCAGAATCGTGAAGAGTCCTGCACGTGAAGGCCGGGATTGTGATTCAGTCTGGCCTTCGTGTGCAGGACTGTTCCTGGCTAACTCAGTCAAGGTTCCTCAGTGGAGCCGCGGCACCATGATGTCATCTTGCCATGGCACAATGGCTCCATTGAAGAGCCGCAATGCTGGCCGCCAGACTGCAGAACCTCATTCCCCACAGCCTGACCCCCAATATGGCCTCTAAAGGCCAGGATCAGGCTGCGGGGACTGCCTTCAGGCTCCCCCCTGTTCACTGCAAGCCCCAGGCCTGCTGAAAAATGGCATACAGGGAAGTTATTCCACTTCAGAGGTCAATAACTTCCCTGTATAAGTCGCCGGCCCTGGACATACAGGGCTGACATTAGAATCAGCCCTGTACATCCAGTGCCGGTGACAACCTAGACTCCGCCCCCAAGCTGCACCTTCCTCGCCCCCGTCTAACTTCCCCACACAACCAGCGGGGAAGTAGTCGCGGTCAGGTGAAGGCATGAATAGTGGAGATGGACATCCCATCTGTTCATGACACAGAACAACCCCCATAGGGTATAATTCATTCTCATGGGACATTCCTAGACCAACCAATAAGTCTCTCAAGAATGGGTGCAAAGCAGAAGTAGGACGTTTCATTTTACAACTCAACATACAAACATTTCAAGTCAAGTTCAGTGCAATGCAAACTCTTTCTGCAGCCAAATACTGTGTAAGCATTACTGTAAAGAGAACTCCTGCAAATAGACATTCAGAAGCTTACCGTACGATACCAGCACCAACTCCAAGAGCTCAAACTGCACCATCTATGTATATCTTTAGACTCATAACTTATCCATTTAGAGGGTTATTTAATAAAGCTATTTTCATATATATGTGGTCACATATACATGGTATTGGCATTCTTTGCCAGTAGGTGTAGCTGGGGGCATGCTCTGGAAGCCCTTGCATACATTTGGCAGGTCAGAGAGGGCTAGTTCTCAGCCAAGTCATTTTACTCAGGCTAATGGCTTTGAAAACTCTCCTCAGAAAGTCTTGCCAGTTTGCTGCCATTTGAAAGGATTTAAAATATATTTAACAGCTCTGGTAGTTAAAATATGAAGGGCATGAAACTTTAATATTTGAGGGTTTTTTGGAAATTGAACCGTAAAACATTTCCATAATGTCACTTGGAAGTCGCAATAAATAACTATGGATTGAATTACCTCAAAATAGCATCTATTTTTGGAAACGTAGCTGCCACAACCCCAGCTCTGTACTTAGTTCTAGTTACAACCTATCTGCATGTCATTTGAGACAGAAGGAGTATTTATTTAGAAACACTTAATTTACAACAAAATAAATCTCATGTTGTATGACTGTGTATAAATATCTTTGAAAAGAAAATTGACAGATGATGTGGTTTTCACCCTAAAACTTACCATGTACCCACTAAAGCTTAGTTAACCCTTGCTTTGGACCAGGTGTTAAGTTTTAAGCATGTACGCTGCATTTTGCAGTCTTCTCTGCTAACTTGATAGGGCTGTGTTGTAAACAAAACAGAGTCCCTTTTACTAACACTTGGCACACGCTAACAGGCATTAGTGTGCACTGCTGCATGGCCCAAAGGGATAAAAGGAGGACTCCAGCTACCTCCTCCTCCACACCCCCAATCAGGGTCGAGCAGGCAAGCATGTGTGAGTGCTTGCCGGCCCTAAGTCAATCAAGGGGCTTCCATCACCATACAAAAGAGAAGCATCATCGGGCGTGCCCATGCCTGGCGGGCCCGTGCCTGAGGGCCTCACCAGAGGGCCCTTTGGTGTGGCCCTTAGGAGGGACCTGGGGTGGCCACAAATGAAAATAAATGTAATCTGAACCATTCCAGGTCCGTCCTCTCTCCCCATATATTCCTTGAGGACTTCCTATTGTGGCAATTCAACTCCGGCATATACCACTGAAGAACTGGCCCTGAACTGTAAGTTGACTCTCTCTGGACACAGACACTACCGACCCTAATCCATAGCATCAGCTTTAAGAGTCCACTTGACAATAATTAATACATTGCACGACTTTGACCTATATAGCAAACCCACTTTGGTTAATACTTTACTCAATGATACTATACATTGTGATGATAATCTCTTTATTTCTTCCATTATCAAAGCTACTCAGCCTTTGTTCAGTCTCATAACTATGTTTGATTAGCCGATATTCTGGTTGTATAACTAATAACTTTTATCTGTGAACAACAAGCTAATTGGCTCCTTATTCCTATCAGCTTTAGAGAACTCAAATTGGTTACAAAATCATACCTTATTAACAATTTTCTCCTTAAGCTTATATAGAGCTTCCTCCATACACAATGGAGAAGCACAATCTGATTTACTACCTGTGCCTCTTACCTCTACTGACACCCCGTACCCATTTGCTCCACTACGACACTTTTATAGCATGATCATTCATCATCATCACAGGAATTTCCCCTTCACTCATCACTACCATCATACCTATAAGTACGATAACTACCATAAACAGCACTATAACAGACTTAAAACCACATACCCCATGACATTCTAAACCTCCATTTACATCATATCCTATAAAATGTCGCCTCCTGAATACAAGATTGGCCAGAAACAAATTCCCAGTCATCTTGGATCTTGCTAGAGATAAAACACCTGACATACTTTTCCTAACAGAAACCTGGCTAACAGAAGCAGATTCAGTATTGAGTAACCAGCTAGCACTCCCCGATTAAAAACTATATCACTATCCAAGATCAAACAAAAGTGGAGGAAGTGTCGTAATATTATCTAAAAAAGAACTAAACACAACATTACCTTTATGCAAAAATATTGAAGATCTGGATATATTAACCATTGAAAATAAACAAATATTAATTAGTATAATAAATAGACCCCCTTCAACTTCCTCAGACAACCTTGCTACCATACTAGAAATAGCATGCACCAAAACGTTAAATAAACCACATAATCATCTTCAGAGACTTCAACCTACCAGCACTCCATAGCACACACCCATCTCACTTCTTGAATGCCATGTCTGACATTAGCTTCCAGCAAGTGGTACAGATCCCAACCAATAGAAAGAGTAATATTTTAGACCTCATTTTCCTGCAAAACAATATCATTCAAGACATGCACTATTCCAGTCCAATAGCCACCCCATTACCATGGACAGACCATTTCCTCTTAGAATGCATATTACCTACATTACCCCTCCCTGAATATTGTGATGCAGCGGACCCTCTTGAAGAGAGAGAAAAAGTTTTAAAACCAGAAAAAGGCAAGCACAACCTGCAATATTGGGAGGATCCATCTAGGGGGAGCAGGAGAGTCGAGAGAGAGACCGAGAAACCACGCCCCTCTGGGCGGGACGCAAGCCCAGACAGCTTCTTTTTGAACAGAGGCAGGTCTGACTTAGAGAGGGAGGAGGAGAAGGACCAAAGCAGCAGCCAAAGCAGAAGCAGCAGCCAGAGCCAGAGTAGAGGAGGCCAAGAGGAAGGCAAATATACTGGCAAGAGCAGAAAGAAGCAGAGTCCTGAGCAGAAAGCCAAGCAGGAACTTCAACCAGAGTTGGAGTGGAATAAGGAACAGAGAAAAAGCCAAGAGAAGTACTGGGACCGCAAGGGAGTACCTGGCAGAAGGTCCTCACAGCAACCGTGGAATAAAGAGGTTCGTCCATTTTCAGAGGTGGGAAATGTTTGTTTGGAGGAAAGAAAACATCCTTACCACTATGGTCTGAAGTCTAAGGAAAGACCACAGGAGAGCCTGAGCACTGCTGCGCTGAAGCCAAACTAAGGTAGGCCTCAAGCCTTACTAGAAAGAAGGAAGAGAAGCCTCAAAGGTAAAACTCTTATTGATAATTACCTTCAGAAGCCTAAAGTATGGGGAAGACAGTGGGAAGAGGATTACTGTTACCCTAAACATTCTTGTAAGCAAGATTATGAAAGAAGTGTGTCTAAGAAGAGAACTTTGAGTGGGAAATCTTTTTATTAATCTGCTTTTGAACCTCTAATCATAGAGGGACCGTTGTACTGCAAAACTCCTGGAGACCGACCCCCAAAGCTAAATGCTAGGCATTGGGACATAGTGCAACAAGTATATAAGAAACCCGATTACGTTTACCCTGATGCTACAGATTCAGAGGCTTCTGAGGTTGAGTCCATGCAAGTAGGATCAGAGGGGGAAGAATCAGATAATGCAATGGATTGTACATATTGTGCCTCGGGGAGTGTTGAATATATCCCCAATGTATCAGATAACTAAGTGAAGGAAGTTTATTGTTTTTGTACAAATGTTCTGTGAAGATAACAGCCTTTACTTTATTGCTTGCTTTTTTTTTTTCCTATCCTGAAGTAAGGACATTTCAGTTGTTACCATAGCCAATCCTTTTGAACCGTTTTGTGCAAGAAAGGGAAATAAAGTCTTTAACTTTCCCTCCACTCTGTGCATTCGTTCTTTGAGCGTTGGTTACAAGGAAGCCACAAGGAATAACCACCCTTGACCCTTGAAGCATAGGCCAACCTCAACCCTAACCTTTCTTGTGTCCGGGCCCCTCCCAGGTCTACTACCCCTCTACAGAGGGTGCCCTGCGACAATATGCATAATGAAACCCTGCCATTTATTATTTATTTATTTATTTGGTTTTATATACCGTGCTATTTAAAATCAGCGCGGTTTACAATAGGAACAAACAAGAGACATTCCCTGCTCTTCCAAACTTACAATCTACAGTAATACAACCTTCATGGGTACAAACATGTCTAAACCTAACAACTCTAGAGGGTATAAACTACAGCCCTTTTGGGTACAAACATGTCTAATCATAACACTCCATAACACAGCATAACACTCCATATAACATAACATAACACTCCACAACATATAACATAACATAACACATAACACCCATAGTAAATACAAATCCTTCGACAAAGAATCCTTCCTAAGCAATTTTCTCCCACATATAGATAGATCCTTCACTAAACTGGATGACATCATACAGAACTGGAACTCAACTATAGCTAAAGCTTCCCTAGCTCCACACATACACAAAATCACAAAACAGAAAAACTCTAAAAACTGGTACACAACTGAATTAAGGAAACTAAAACAAAAACTACGTTTAATAGAACACAAATGGAGATGCACAAGATCAGAAAACGACAACAAATAATGCATGCTAACACTAAAAACTTACAAAGAGGCCTCACACGCGTGTGAGGAGAGGAGGCTGTTGCTCACCATTGTGCCCCGCTTGTGTTCTTCTTCTCGGCGTTGGAGTGCACGGTCCACCTTGGCGGCGCCTACCCCTGACGTCATCAATGGGGGTTCAAAGCTTGATCGCTAAGTGGTACACAGAAGTGGTCGCGTTCTAAAGGGGCGCGTTATTAAGGGACTTGCTCCTTATGCGCTCCTTGGGCGCTCGAGGAGCTCGGGAGCTGGCTTGTGGCTGTGCAGCATGGGTAGACGGAGAAAACAACCTCTAAATGTGAGTACTGAGAATCCCACTAAGGCTGTTAAAATCTCTGGCCCCATGGATCGTCATCTTGTGGCTCTGAGTGGTAAGGAGGGAGAGGCTGTTGCTGCAATCCCGACTCAGCTCCCTAGTTTTGACTCCTCATCATTTTTGGGGGTTAGTACCTCTTCCCCCTCTGCTGCTGTTTCAAGTGCTGTTCCTGTTACTTCCTCTCCAGTGAGGAGGGTTGCGCCTTTGCAATCAGACTTAACATCAGCTTTAGTTGCCTCTGGATCTGTTTTGGCTACCGGGAGAGTTCCCTTACCCCGGATCCTATCAGTTCCTGAGAGTCCTGCATTGATGCAACGGGACGGTGTTTCTTTGTCTGCGGACCCAAAGGATGTTTTCCTTTTGGATGTGTGGTCTATTCTTATTAGAATAGAGTCTTTGTTGAGTTCCGTCGTACAAATGTCGAACTTTACTAAAGACTCTGTAGCTAAATTTACTCAACATAATTCTCAGATTGATGTGCTGGGGGAAAGATGTCAGAAGTTGGAAGCTCAATGTATTGCATTACAAAATTCTTCATTGTCTTTTATGAAAGATAGTCTTATTCTCCATACTCAGCATGAGTTATTGGAGAATAGTTTGCGTGCTTTGAATTTGCGTTGTATAAATTTTCCTTGTACACGGTTCTTATCTCCTCAGATATTATTAGATAAGTATTTGATAGATATTTTGGGATATCGAGAAGATAATAAACCGTCTTTGACTAAAGTGTTTTATATTCCTGCTAAAGGGGCTTCCGAGGCGGGGGGCTCTGCTGAGTCTACTCCACCTCGGTTGCAGGAGTCCCTTAATATTTCAGAGTTTATTGAGTCTTCTCAAGATAAAATTTCCACTCGGGCTACCCTCCTGGTGTCTTTTGCCTCAGAAATTGATAAAAATGCTGTGATGCGTTTATATTTCTTGAATAAGACATCGTTTTTTTGTGGGGGGAGGGTTAGTATCTTTCCCGATGTCTCTAGGAAAACTCAGCTACGACGCAGGGCTTTTTTGTTGAAGCCACGCGTTTTAGCCCTTGGGGCCATTTTTTTCCTTAAATTCCCTTGTAAGTGTCTAGTTACCTTTCATAGCACCAAGTATGTTTTTCTGGAGACATCGGCATTAGAGTCCTTCCTCTGATCTAAGGATCCGCCGATTTCTTAAAACTTTAGAGTGTGTCAGTAGTGGATAGGTATAAAAAGAGTTTATATTTTGAGTTAGCGTCCTCTGTCTACTTGCATGCTCCTCTTGACGTGGACTTTATTACGGATATCCTGTTTTGTTTTTCTTTTGTATTTTATATAATGATATTGGTGGTATATCTGTATTTTCTTTGAAGTTTCTCAATAAATGGAATTTAAACTTAAAAAAAAAAAAAAACTTACAAAGAGGCCATAAGAGGAAAAAATGTGATCTAAAAATTATGGTTATCCCTAATAGCTTATTCTACAACTCTAAATTCATGGATAGCATCCCAACGTATCAGCGGCATCTTATATAAATATTTTTTCTGGGGCTTTTCTGCTTTCTTTACATATTAGCATAATAGACATGATTAGGTGATATTCTTTTGATTATGAATTTCTTCCCTTGCAACAAGTGGGGGAGGGAGAGTGGTAAAGGAAGCAGTTTGTGTGCAAGCTACAATTTGTATTCAGCTCTGGATGAAATTTGAGGAAATTGAATGTGTGCCACTGGAAATGAAAATGGTAATGGTTTTTAATATTTCGTTTTGCTTTCTCTGCAGAAATTAGCTCAAGGAAGCCGAAGTGTCAAAGAGCAGTTGGTCCTTAGGTTACAGAGGAAAACAGTTTTGCAATATGACCCTCCTCTCCTCACACACACGTCATAAGCGTCACACTACTCTATGATATTTGTTGTTAACTTTGATAAAGAAAAGAAAATAACAAATCTAAGAACTGTTTATTCAGATGAGCTCTGAGACCTTGTTTATGGTAATAGAATAGCACTTTGTTACAGGTAAATACAGTATTGATGCATTATTCAAGTGGCTTCTGGGATTATTCTGTCAAGTGGTGTCTGACTAGAAAGCACACTGTTCATTTTCTTCCATTTTCCATTCCATTTGTAAAATATTTCATTTGTTCAGGTCTCACGGTGAACATAATTAGCTTAAAGTCAAACATGGAATGGTAGGAGCAAAAGAAAAGGAATCAAAATAATCTTTTGCATTTGCACCCTAGCTTCTTTGATGTTAAGCCTGCTGCTCTAACCACCAGGCTTTTCCTCAAGAGCTTACATGCAAGACACTAACTTCAGATGTGCACCCCACCCCCACTTTTTTTGCCTTGGAAAGAAAAGACAATTGGGTGGAATGGATGAGTAGGGGATTCTTATGGATAAATATTCCTCAATCTTTTTAATTACATTAAATTAATGTTTCTCTAAACAGTTTTCTGAGCAAACATTTTATTTTTTCTTTTGTTTTTTGTGTTTCTTATGATTCTTTTGGATTTTTTTTTCTAGTGATGTTTTAATTTTTTCTGGGTTTTGCTATTTTTTGCACAGTGGCTACAATTCCCTTTCTTTTGCACGTTACTCAATTTTTATTTAAATATTTTATTATTTTTTTATAGATTCTTTTTAGTGTATTGTATTAAATAATTGTGAACTCATAGATATTAGACATGCACACTATAGCGTTTGTAGGGATGTTGGGATTTATTGTTTTGCATTGACTGATGATGTTCTTTGCTGCCCCTCAGAAGCTGCCACCCAAAGCAATTGCCTAGTCTTGCCTAAGGGTTGGACAGGCTTGTTTCTTAATCAGCTCCTTGTGGATAAAAGGTAGCCTAAATACTCTTGAGTATGGAGCAGACAGAGCTTAAAGATTCCAAATTACCTCTGCTTACCGATAACCAGATTAATATGAATAAAATGTAGTCTCTCAAATGCTTGTATGCAAATGCTAGAAGCCTAAAAAATAAGATGGAAGAGAAAGAATAACTATCACTAAATGACAAGTTAGATATGGTTGGTATCTCAGAGACATGTTGGAAGGAGGACAACCAGTGGGACACTGTGATACCTGGGTGCAACTATATCGTAATGATAGAGCTGATCAATTTGGTGGAGGGGTTGCGCTCTGTTAGAGAGGGCATTGAGTCACAAAGGATTAAAGTTTTGCAGGAAACAAAAATTTGCTGTAGAATCTCTGTGGAATAAAATTTCATGTAAAAAGGGGAAGGCAATGGCAGTGGGGTTGTACTATCGATTGCCTGGCTAGAATGAACAAATGGATGATGAAATGCTTAAAGAAATCAGGGAAGCTAACAAAAGTTACAGAACAGTAATAATAATGGGTGATTTCAATTACCCAGTATTGACTGGGTCAGTATCACGGAAGGACATGCTAGGGAGATAAAGTTTCTGATTAAATAAATGACTTCTTCTTGGAGCAACTGGTTCATAAACCGACCAGAGGGGAAGCCATTTTGGACTTAGTCCTTAGTGGAACACCAGATCTGGTGCAAGAGATAAGGGTGTTAGGGCCACTTGGCAATAGTGATCATAGCATGATCATGTTTGATTTAAGTAATGGAGGAAGGATGGTAAGGAAATCCACAGTACTACCTTTTAACTTTCGAAAGGGAGACTATGATAAAATGAGAAAAATAGTTAAGAAAATACTAAAAGAAGCAGTTGCAAAGATTAAAGACTTACGTCAAGCTTGGGTGTTTAAAAATACTATCTTGGAAGCCCAGACCAGCTGTATTCCACGCTTTAAGAAAAGTGGAAGGAAGACCAAAAAACTGCCAGCATGGTTTAAAGGTGAGGTCAGAGAGGCTGCTGTTGCCAAAAAAGCATCTTTCAGGAAATGGAAAAGAGAGCCAAATGACAAAAACTGGAAATAGCACAAGCACTGGCAAGTTAAATGCAAGGCATTGATAAGGCAGGCAAAGAGAAAATTTGAGAAGATGCTTGCTGTGGAAGCAAAAATGCATAATAAAGTCTTTTTCAAGTACATTCTTAGCAAAAAACCTGTGAGAGAGTCAGTTGGACCGTTAGATGATAGAGGGGTAAAAAGGGGCAGGAAGAGGGGACAAGGCTATAGAGGAGAGACTGAATGAATTCTTTGCTTCAGTCTTTATTGAGGAAGATGTAGGGATGTTACTCATGACTGAAGTATTTAAAGGTGATACTGCGGGAGAATCGAAAGAAATATCGATAACCGGGAAGATATATTACAACTATTTGATAAACTGAAGATTAGCAAATCACCTGGACTGGATGGTATACATCCAAGGGTGCTGAATGAACTGAAATATGAGATTGCAGACCTGATATTAGTAATCTGTGAGCTATCACTTAAAATCATCTGTAATACCTGAAAACTGGAGGATCGCCAATGTAACACCAATTTTTAAAAAGGGTTCTAGGGGTGATCCAGGAAACTACAGACCGGTGAGCCTGATGTCAGTACCGGGAAAAATGATAGAACCCATCATAAAGAACAAAATTAGTTAACATGTAGATAGTCATGGCTTAGTGGGAGACAGCCAACATGGCTTTAGACAAAGACGATCTTGTCTTACTAATCTGTTTTTTTTGAAGGTGTGAATAAACAGGTAGACAAAGGTGAGTTGGTAGATATAGTGTATCTTTCAGAAAGCCTTTCACAAGGTCCATCATCAGAGACCTTTGGCAAAACTAAAAAGTCATGGGGGTAGGAGGCAGTGTACTATTGTGGATCAGGAACTGGTTAATAGATAGAAAGCAGATGGTAGGGCTAAATGGCCAATTTTCCCAATGGAAGAAGGTGAATAGTGGAATACCGCAGGGATCTGTGGTTGGTCCGCTGCTTTTTGACATATTCAGAAATGACTTGGAAAAGTGAATAACGAGTGAGGTTATCAAATTTGCAGAAGACACAAAACTATTTAAAGTTGTTAAAACCCAAGAGGATTGTGGAAATTTGCAAGAGAATCTTGATAAATTGGAAGACTGGGCATCCAAATGGCAAATGAAATTTAATGCGGACAAGTGCAAAGTTATGCACCTAGGAAAGAACAACCCAAACTATAGTTACACGATGCAAAGTTCCACATTGGCAACCACCACCCATGAAAAAGATTAGGCGTCATTGTGGATAACATGTTCAAACCCTTCGCCCAGTGTGCAGAGAGCAAATAGAATGCTAGTATCATAAGGAAAGGAATGGAAAATAAAATAAAGGATATTATAATGCCTCTGTATCATTCCATGGTGCAACCGCACCTTGAATATTGTGTGCAATTCTGGTCGCCGTATCTTAAAAAGGATATAGTGTTATTAGAAAAGGTACAGAAAAGAGCCACCAAAATGGTAAATATGAGAAGAGACTTGAAGACCTAAATATGTACACGCTGGAAGAGAGGAGGGACAGGGGAGATATGATTCAGACCTTTAAATACTTAGGGGCTTGTTTACAAAGCCGCGGTAGCGGCTTCCACTCAATATCGGAGCCGCAGCCCCATTGAATTCAATGGGGCCGTGGCTCCGATATCGGGCAGAAGCCGCTACCACGGCTTTGTAAACAAGCCCCTTAGAGTATAAATGAACAAACAAACCTCTTCCAAAGACGGGGAATCTGTAAAACTAGAGGGCAGAACATGAAGCTGCAAGGGGGTACATTGAAAGGCAATGACAGGAAATACTTTTTCACTGAAAGGGTAGTGGATGCTTGGAATGCCCTCCCAAAGGAAGTGGTGGGGGCAAATACAGTGACAGAATTCAAAATGGCACGGGACAGACACAGTGGATCCCTTTATAGCAACAGGATAAAATAAAAATAAACATAACTATCTCTTATATCTCAACAAATAAGGGTGACTTACATAGAGCGGTGGGATACACCCCTAAACAAAGGCATGGGGAGGGATGACCTGCACGGAGCAGCAGGTGTGCCTACTTTTGGCGCCTTGCTGGGCATACTAGATGGACCATGCTGGTCTTTATCTGCCGTATAATACTATTGGCCCGATTTTCAATTAGGAAGGCTATGCACTGCCGCTGACCCTCTTTACCTGGATTTTCACTTCTGTGGTGGTGGAAGTGAAAATCTGGGTTTGTGTGGATTGCCAGCAGCCACCGAGGCTAAATGGGTAGCAGTAATTTTTGATGCTACCTGCTTAGCCCCTGTGCCTTAAAGATAGGCAAGGTTTTTCCTCGCCTATCTTTAAGGTGCAGAGGGCTAAACGGGTAGCTTTGAAAATTGCTGCTACCCATTTAGCCCTTTCCTCTGCCACCGCTCTGCCCTGTAACACCCTAACATGCACCAATGCTAATCGCATAGCATCTGGGCTTGTTAAGGACTTATCTGGGATTTTCGAAAGGCACTACCCATGTAGGTACCTTTCTAAAATCCTGGATAAGGCATTTACACAGGTAACTAGCAAAGTTGCCCATGTAAATGGCTTCAAAAATCGGGCCCTATGTTCCTATTTATTTATTTGTTTGTTTTTATATACTGCACTATTACAGATCAGTGCAGTTTATATGAAACATATGAGTGTGTGTCACAAACAACACTTACAGATAATATAGTGATTGGATTATATGGCTTACATGGTTTACAATCTAGCCTGGCTTCTAACATGGCTTACATGGTTTACAATCTAACATGGTTTCTAACATGGTTTACATCTGGGGTGAAACCAGGGACATATAGCTAGGAATGTATTTACATTATGGGAGTTCAAAACTAAAATCTTTGTGTGACCCTTGCAGAGTGCCTCAGGGCGGAGATGGGGTGGGATGGGGATGTTACCACCATGGCTCAACACATCTACCACAGGTGCAAATAATGCCTTCTCAATGGATGGCGTTACTTGCTCCCGTGGCTCTTTTACTGTGGTATGCCATGGTAAAGCCACAGAAATGGGTAATACCTCCCTCTTGAATCTAGAATGAATCCCCACACTGGTAATGTGGCCTACAAATGGCTTATTAGCATGGGGCTTAGTAAACATGCCCCTTAGCTTGCTAGGTGGACAAGTTGGAGATATTTGAGGAATGAGAATGGGTGGAAGGTTCTCGCTACCTTTCTTCTTACCTCTCCCTACACTGCTCGTCTGGAATTCCATTCTTCTGGCAGATCCCTTCTATTTGTGCTCTCCTCCTCTGCTGCCAACTCCAGACTTCAGTCTTTCCACCTTGCTCCTCCTTATGCCTGGTAAAAACTATCCGAGTCTCGGTACTCCAGGTTCCATCTGTGTCTCTGTTCATATCCAATCTGAAAACTCGCTTCTTTGAGATTGCTTTTAGATCCTGATCCCCCTAGTCTCCTGTCCGTCTCCTATTTATGTCCTTGCCATTCTCCTAGATGTATCCTAGTCGCCAGTTGTGTTGTCTGTCTTGACTAGATTGCAAGCTTTTATGATCAGGGACTGTCTCTTATATGTCTCTCTACAGCTACGCCTTGTAGCACTATACAAATGATAAATAGTAGTAGTAAATCAGAGGAATTTTTGGCTATGTTAGCTGGAAAGGATACAGAGCTAGAAGGTATATTAGTGGAGATACAGAATAGTATTTTGGGAGAGACCTTGGATGCGATGGCTCCAAAGTATAAGAGGAAAATAAGGTTGAAAGTAAAGAAAGATTGGTTTTCTGAGGAAATTAGCAAGGAGGATGGTATAATGGCTAGAGTGTTAATCCAAATTATGATAGAAGGGTATGGAGGAAAACAGCCATTCCATATTTTTTTATGATTAGGAAGGCAAAGAGAGGGTGTAATTTATGAAGAGTATTACGGGGGCCGGGGAGGGGGGGTGTGGGGGCTGGTGGCAGCAATTAAAGATATTGTTTAGACTGGTGAGATTTATTCACAGGTCTGCGACTAAAAAGCTGTTTGATTATTTTCATCTAATTTCTATGTATTTTGGTGTGCTGAAAACAAATAAAATATTGAAAAAACTCCTAGATGTCATGATTTGCCACAACATGCAAAATTGTCTTAAAATGTATCAATTTTTTTCAAATTACTATTAATTGAAATTACTATTAATTAATTCACATAACTGCATTTAAAATATAAAATGCAAAAAAAACCTTAAAGGGGTTGTCCGAGTTATGTAAAAAAAAAAATATAGCACTGTAAATCTGATGGTCAGCAATATATACATAAGCTAAGCAAGTTTTAAGTCCATGCTTCTAATGGTAGAAGGGGTTAATCTTTCCTGAAGAATCCAGTGGGAGGGAGAAACAGGGCAGATAGCAGCAGCTCCGGTCAGTGCAGGGGGGCGTGGCCAGCACTGTGACGTCTCGTGTACAGACACAGAGCTGCTCTCTCCTGCATGTCACACTTTGGCACGAATCATCATCAGGCTCTTGGTTCTAGACTGTTCACACTTTTTCATCGCAATTCGTGTTAACTCGTCATTCTTCAACCATTATGTTATGGCTCCGCGAAAGTATATTAATTCGCCAGACAGTTTCTGTTTCATCTGTGGTGAATATACAGTGTTGAAGCAACAGCAGAATATTACAGACTCGGTGAAAAAAGTATACTTTGCATACTTTGGACTAAAAATTGGAGATCAAGATAAAGTCTGGGCGCCTCATAAAGTGTGCAAACGCTGTGTTGAGGACCTTCGAAACTGGTTCAAGGGTAAGAAAAAATCTTTCCGTTATGGTATTCCTATGGTATGGCAAGAGCAAAAGAACCATAGTGACGACTGTTACTTTTGTTCATGCGATGTGAAAGGGTTTAATTCCAAATGGAAGCCTTCCATTTCATACCCCAATCTTCACTCAGCAATTCGTCCCATCCCCCATGGCACAGATATACCAGTACCCAAGCCCCCTGCTACCTTGGAAGAGATACCTAGCTCCGATGAAGGTGAAGTCTTACCTGAACCAGATAGTGAATCAAGTTCTGACTTTGAAGATGATACAAGACCAAAATTGTTTTCTCAGGAGGAGATGAATGATTTGGTAAGAGACTTGAATCTTCCCAAAGATGCCGCTGAGTTACTCGGATCAAGGTTGAAAAGCAGGAATTTATTGTTGCCAGGAGTGTCATCTTCATGGTTCAGACATCGTGAAAAGGAGTTCGTTCCTTACTTCGCCCAGGAAGACAAGTTGGTTTATTGCATCGATGTCGAAGGTCTGATGGGTCAATTTAAAATCCAATATGATTCAGAGCAATGGCGTCTTTTTATAGATTCTTCAAAAAGAAGTCTCAAAGCAGTTTTACTCCACGACGGATTTTACGCTTCCATACCTGTAGGTCATTCCGTACACTTGAAGGAAACCTAAGAGAACTTGGAATTGGTTCTTCATAAACTTAAATATGAAGACCATGGTTGGCAAGTGTGTGGGGACTTGAAGGTCTTGTGCATGCTGCTCGGGCAACAAGCTGGGTATACCAAATATCCTTGTTTTCTGTGTCTGTGGGATAGTCGAGACCGACAAAATCACTGGACCAAGAAGAGTTGGCAGCTGAGGTGCTAACAGTCGGTGAAAAAAATGTCCTCTGAGAAACTTTGGTACCTTCCCATAAAGTTCTTCTACCACCTCTCCACATAAAATTGGGATTGATGAAGCAATTCGTAAAATCACTTCCGAGAGATGGAGAATGCTTCAAATACTTGGTCGCCAAGTTTCCAGGCCTGTCGGAGGCAAAATTGAAGGAAGGTGTGTTTGTCGGACCAGACATTAGAAGGCTTATAGTTGATCAAGAGTTTGTCAATACCATGACGGATCCTCAAAAAGAAGGGTGGATTGCATTTAAAGAAGCCGTACAGAAATTTTTAGGCAATAACAAAGATCCTCACTACAAAAAAATCGTCTGACGAATGCTGAAAGCATTTCAAGCTTTAGGTTGCCTGATGAGTTTGAAAGTGCATTTCCTCCAGTCCCACCTTGACTACTTTCCTGAAAATTTGGGAGCTGTGAGTGAGGAACAAGGTGAACGATTCCACCAAGACATTAAAGAGATGGAAAGGAGATACCAGGGAAAATGGAGCATTACAATGATGGCAGAATGCTGTTGGATGCTTCAGAGAGATATTCCAGATGCTACTCACAAGCGTAAATGCACCAAGAGGAGCCTCACAAGGAAGAAGAATCGAGTTTAGTGTGTGTAGGTGAGCTCATTTCAGTTCAAAAAAAGATTTTCATGAAAATATTGTAATAAAACTTTAATTTTATAAGTCTATTTCCATTTATTTTGAGGTATTGCCTTATTTAACATAGTTACCTAAATTGTCAGGAAACGTGATGTCCTATTGCAAAATGGAGGGCATTTTCGGATTCAGCGCACCAAAAAACATAAAGATTATGTGGAATAACCAAAACAGCTCTCAAAAACAAATTTTTTGCAGACCTGTTATTGGTGAATGTTGTGTGAGGAGAAAGGGGATCACAGATCTTTTGGATGAAGAATTTTGTGTGTGTTTTTGGATAGATATGGTAAGAGAACTGAGAGATAGTAAGGATAATGTAGATGAGGTTTTTTGAAGATGGGTGAGGGGGTTATTAATCAGGAAACACTGAGGTTTGACAGATTTGAAGAAATTAGTGGGAAGGATGTGCGTGAGGCGAGTTGTTTGATTTCAGTGGAGTGTCATTTAGATCCTTGACTTTCAGCTTTAGTGAAACATGCTTCAGCTGCATTGTTGTACTGGCTCTATAGGACTGTAAAATGTCTCTGTAGGAAAGGCATCTCCCTTGATAGTTACAGGGATTTAACCTTTGTTTTAAAAAACAAATGAATCATTAGATCCTACAATAGGGCTGAGGTATCCAATTTGTAAGATTCCATTTGTTGCCAAGGTCTCAGAAAAAGTGTTAGAGAGACAATTACAGAAGTTTGTGCAGTTTGCAGGGGGTTCTGATTGTCATTGGTTCTGCTTTTAGGACAGGGCACAGTACAATCTTGCTTGCACTTTGGGATGATGTATTGAGATATTTGGATGAGGGATATATGGTGTGTCTTATTTTATTGATATGTCAAGTGCCTTTAATTTGGTGCACCATGGATGATGATTGAGTTGTTAAAAGGTTAGGGCTTGCAAACGTTGTGCTGAAGTGGATTTCATTTTTTTTTTGTTCAATGAAGGTGGAGGCGGAGTTTTCTCCCCTTACCTGGTTAAAAGTAGGCTTCTCCCTTTCTCCTTTATTTCATATTTTCCTAACCCACTGGGGGTCTTTATAAAGTCATGGGACATGGTAGGTGACTTATAAGCAGATGATGTACAGGTGTTATTCCCTGCGGGGGAAGATGCTCAGAAGAGGGAAGAAGAAATGAATCTGAAGAACTTTGTGTAGTGGGTAGATAGCAGCAGTTTATTTATTTATTACATTCTCTTATATACCGTGCTATTCTGCATCAGTGTGGTTTACATTGAACAGGGCATTATAACTTGGAGATAACTATTTTACAGGGAACATGGGCTATGTAGGGTTAAGTGGCTTGCCCAAGACCACAAGGAGCACCTGTGGGACTAGAAACCCCAGTCCTTCTGGCCCAAGGTGGCTGTCCTCTTGTGGGATTTGAACCCCTGACCTTCTGGCCTGAAGTACCTTGTCCCAACCACTAGGCCACTCCTCCACTTCGTTTAGTTTTGAATAAGTGTTGTGGTTCTCAAGTGTAGGCAAAAAAGTACAACCTCCATTGATATGGAAGGTAAAAGAGGAATAAGTGGTGGAAGCATTGAAAGAAAGGTATTTAGGTGTGTGTTTTTGATGATTTTATTGGATTTGAAGTCACAACTGTTTTCAGTAGTGCGGAGTAATTTTTTTGAAACGGAGAGATTTCAGAAAATTGAAACCTTTTTGGAGCAGGACATATTTCAAGTGGTTGTTAAGGCATGCATTCTACAATTGTTGAATTATTGTTAGTAGTCTTTATATGAGTTTATCTAGAAAGGCAGTCTGTCGTGTCCAGTAATTCAGAAAAGAGCAGCGAGAGTTATATACAGTTGTGGTCAACATTATTGGCACCCTTGCAGTTCAACCCCTTATTGTCCAATATCTCCTTAAAAAAAAAAAAAAAAGTGGGGCTACTGATCCAAGATGGCGGAGAAGTAAGATGCCGAAGTGGAGTGTGTGACCGGCTCCTGCGTTGGCCTCCCGATGGGGAAGAAAAGGAAACAGCGTTCTCGAAAACCCCCTGAGGCTTCGACTCCGTCGGAGAAACTAGTGCAGTCTTCAATTGCTGTGTTTTGCACTCCCTTGGCGAGCATGGCTTCGGCGGATCCTCTGAATGGGTCAGAGGATCTGAGCATAGAAGGGGTGGAATTGAGCCCCGCACAAGTGCCGCCGGTTCAGCCGGGTGCCCGATTACGGGAGGGGCAGCTTGGTGATTCGCCTCTATTTCAGGAGGTGTTCTCAGCTATCGGGGGTCCTTCTGTAAGAAGTGGAGCGACGGTATTTGATGCTAGTGAGGTTCGGGGGGGTCGAGTGGAGGCTCCCCCCCCCAGCAGCAAGAAACATCTCATCCTTGCAGTGTCCGGCTCCTCGGCCCCCAGGCTTCCGGGTAAAGTGGAGAAACCAGCGCGGGTAACATTGTATAGCTTGTGGGAAGCTATCTCCGACCTACAGCAGTCCCTACTTCCATTTCTTGGGTCTTTTTCACAGGAGTTGCAGGATATTAAGGGTCAGTGTTCTACAGAATCAGAGATAAATGCTCTTTCTGCAAGACTTTCTTCCTTGGAGGCTAAAGTTGAGGGCCAGGAGGCCCACAGGACTGTCTATGAGCAGGATCGTTCAATTCAAGCTAGAAAGATAGAGTTTCTGGATAACCAACTATGCAGGAATAATCTTCTGTTTTTGAACTTTCCTTGCTCTCCATTGATAGCTCCTATGGACCTGGTCCGCAAGTACTTTGTTGAAGTTCTTCAACTCCCAGCTGAATCACTACCACGGGTGTTGAGAGTTCAATATGTATCTTTTCCTATGGGGACTGGGACCCAGCGAACGCCTGTGGCGGACTCTGGACCACCACAGTTAGATTTAACTGAGTTTTTGGATAGTTCTTTAGAGGTGGTGACCAGCAGGGTGACATTATTGGTAAACTTTGCCTTTGAATCTGATAGAAATGCTGTACTTCATTTGTTTTTATGAAGGATTGCTATGTCTCATTTTATGGGTTCAAAAATATTAATTTTCCCTGATCTAGCTAGGGATGCGCAAAAAAGGCGGAAGGCTTTTCTGGCTTTGCATCAGAGAGCGGCCGCCTTGGGAGCGCAGTTTAAGTTAAGATATCCTTGCAAGTGTATGATGAATTTTCAAGATAAACAGTATATTTTCTTTGAGTCCAAACAACTGTTGCAATATATTGTTAGTAGGGAAGAGGCTGTGGGTGGGGTAACTCCCATATCGGCTGCCGTGTAAAGATATCTTTGCTCCTATGATATTTACTTATTGTGGTATTAAATTGTTCATATTTATTGTTTCTTGGATCTATATTGGGGGGCAATGTATTGTGGTCTATTCCAGTTTATTTGTTTTTTCCTTTTTTTTTTTGTATACGGGTTTACTGTATATTTCCTTTTGTATTTCCGATTCTTATTCAGATGTTTATTCTCTGGATTGTATTGAAAACTATAATAAAATAATAAATTATAAAAAAGACAGTGGCCAGTGAAATGGCTTTGGACTATATACAGTATGTACACATATTTGACACACAAAGACCAATTGAAAAAATAGTAGGAAATGGTATAAAAACTGGGACATTGCCAGGACATGATTATTGGCACACTTATAAGCAATTGTAATCAGTTTGAACAGAAGAATCACATTCCCACTGCAATAAAACTAGATGCACCTGTGATCAATTGTCAGTACTCACATGACTTGAAAACCAATGAATGATGGCTCTAATCTTTAAAATGGCCACATTCATTCCCAGTTCCATTTTCACAATGATGATGACAAGAGAGCTGCCCGAGACCGTCAAAAAGCCATTATCACCAAACTTCAAAGGGGTACTAGGCCATCTACAAAGACCTTGGGATTCCTGTGTCTACTGTTTGCAATGTTAATACATTTTCTGCTCATGGAACTGTCAAGAACTTCCCAGGATGTGGTGGAAAGAGGAAAATTAATATAAGAAGTCTTCAACGGTTAGTGTGAACTGTTGAAAAAAACACCATGTACAACATCTATAGAGCTTAAGGCTGATTTGGAGCAATCTGGAGTGGTGGTTTCAACCTGCACTATATGCCATGCACTAAACAAAGGACTTTTATGGGTGAAGGCCAAGGAGGATCCCAGTGTTCAAAGACAGTTATAAAGAAGCATGTCTAATCTTTGCCTAAACCCACCTTGAGAAACCACAATCCTTCTGGGAAAATGTTCTGTTGATAGTGAAACCAAACTTGAGCTCTTTGACAGTGCAGAGCAGCGATACATTTACAGACAAAGAAATGAAACTTACATATAAGGAAAAACACCCTCCCTACAGTTGAGGTTCCATAATGTTGTGGGTTTGTTTTGCTTCCTCAGGAACTGGAGGCCTGGAATGTATTAAAGGACTCATGAATTCAGAGGACTACCAAGATATTTTGGAATGACATGTGCTCCCTAGTGTCAGAAAGCTAGGTCTGGGTTGAAAGTCATGGTCCTCCAGCAGGACAGTGACCCAAAACATACATGCAAAAGTACAAAAGAATGGCTACAAAAGAACAAATGGGTGATTTTAAACTGGTCAGCAATGAGTCCTGTTCACAATCCAATCGTGAATCTTTGGAAAGAGCTGAAATCTGCTATTGACAAAAGAAATCCTGGAAACATTCATGAGATGAAACAAATTGCAGTTGAAGAGTGGGAGAAATTGTAAGCAGACAGATGTATGAAACTTATAGATGGCTACAAGAAACATTTGGAGGTTGTCATCACTGCCAATGGTTGCATAACCAAATATTAGTGAAGGGTGCAATTATTCCTGTCCAGGTCATATTTTGTATTTTTCTCAGAAATTATTACCTCTAAGATGCACAGACATCTTTTTTTGTTGTATACCTTTGAACGTACTTTTAAAATATTATGATGACATACAGTCGGAATATTTCCATTTCTTTTTCAAGATATTGTACACAATATATCTAAAACGCAAGGATGCCGATAAAGTTGATCACGACTATATGAGTATTCAAGAAAGACAGAGTGATAAGCCCTTACTGCAATCTTTTGATTGGCTCCCTATGAAAGTGCACCTTTTAAATATTTGACCTTGTTACATCAGAGAGGATAGTCCCTTCTGCTTGAAAGAGAGTATTTGTTGGTGTCATCTTGGGAGGCGGTTAAGATCTATGCAAGTGGTTTTGCTAGTGGTTCCAATAGTCGGTGCATTTTTCCTAGAAACTAAGGTGCCTGTACTTATACGCAGAGCGCTTTCATTAATACATGAGCACCATAAGTCAATTTTAGCAGGCAATAAAAAAGGTGCCAATACTCTGTACGACCACATATCCCCTCAGAAATAGCCCTGCTGATAATTAAAGAAGTATGGGGGAAATTTGTGTAAGATAGAGCCTTTTCTATAAGGGGGACCTGAGCATAGAACACGATTCCTGTAGAGTTAAGGCAGGAGTTTATTTGGTATTCCAAAAAAAAGTAAAAAAAAAAAAAAGGCTGTTTGGGCAGGTATAAGATAAATCTTGTTGAAAATTACAAGCTCGTGTTAAGTGGAACTTGGGTTTGGTGGGGGTAGTGCTTGAAGAATAAAGGCATAGTATGGCAAGCAAAATGTGTAATTAATTTTGAGAGATAGACAACAACTGAACTGCATAAGCATAGCAACCTCCCCCCCCCCTTCAACAACACCAAGGAGTACCCCAAGGATCCACACTATCCGCCATACTCTTCAACATCTACCTGCAACCACTCTGCTCGATCATACGTGCTCATAACATCAACTACCACATCTACGCAGATGACATAACCTGCAATGCCAAGAACCACCTTTAGAGCAGCTTCCGTGAGAGACCTTACTTACATACCACTTGCCTGTTCATGACTTGCCACTTATACTACGATACTGATTGTATTACTACACTGCCTGTATTCATGCTTCACCTATATTTCCAGATAGAGCATGTACTTATGGTATTGTCTATATTATTGCATGTTTTCATGGTACTGTCTGGATTATTGCATGTATTCACGGTATTGTCTATATTTCTGCCTGTACTCCTAGTATATTCCGTACATTGCCACTAATATATTCCATACTTTCCACTTATATTACGACACTGCTTGTATTACTACACTGCATATATTCATGCTTCACCTATATTCCGGATAGTGCATGTACTCATGGTATTGTCTATATTACTGCATATATTCATGGTATTGCCTATATTAGTGCCCTACTCCTAGTATATTCCATACATAACCAGCTACTTTAACACTGCATTGCTGTATCACTGCATCCCATACTGCCAGCCTGGCAATCAACTTACATTACCTAACCCCTAGCCCATAATTAAGCTAACGCAGAAAGGTAGTGACCCTACTAATACATAGCAGCGACACAACATGGCCACCTCATGCCTTTACATAGTAACACTATACCTCGTAGCCTGCTGGCTGGGTAATACTGAAGGATTTTCCACAAGCCACAAAAAATACCCATCCTTCAAAACCAAAGGAGGAGGGAGGCAAGCACACCCCACCACTCATCCGATGGCGAGGCGCACCCTCGTCAACCCTACCTACTACATATAGTACTGCAACACAAAACAAAAACTAAAAAAGAAATACCCACTCACCCGCAAAATATAAAATGTGCCCTCATAAATGCACGATCTATACGAAAGAAATGGCCAGTCATACATGACACGATTTCCCTCCATCACCTAGAGATACTCTTCATAATCGAAACATGGCTCTCTGATGATGATAACGTCCTCCTTAAACAGCTACTACCTAACAACGTTTCAATACACACATGCCACAGGAGCGGTAAACGAGGTGGAGGTGCACTCGCTATCACCAAAACTGACCTCCATTTCCACCTGAGCCATGCAACCAACACCATCCATAGATGCAATCACAATTACCAACAAACACTGCTCCATCAACCTAATATACAGGGCCCCATCTACTGACCCCCGACTCCCTTGCAACTACAATTGATCTCGCATCCAACTCACAACACCCAAACACACCAAGCTGGGTTATAGGAGACTTCAATTTACCATCCTTGCGACAGGCAGAAGCCTCAGCTTTCCTCGATGCCCTCGAGGAATTAGGATACACACAGCTGATCCACGAGCCCACCCATGTGAAAGGTGGTACACTGGACCTTGTCTTTGCCCCACAGAATACAGGCAACACAATAAACACTACTATACTCTCCAACACTGCAATCCCCTGGTCCAACCACAGGTTAATCATTTTTGAAATATTACTGCAAAACAAACCCCAGAACAATGCCGATAAGTCCAACAATACCACAAAAACAGCACCACGTAAGTTCCATGCCTTTGACAAAGACGCGATCCTCGACCAAACTCGCTCACTCCTCGACTTGACATCCATCGACCCTGATGAGTTGGTATCTGCCTGGAATGAAAAGTTCACTGCTATTGCTCTGCGACCACCATCAAACAATCCAACTAAGAAAAGAACCTCTGCAGCCTGGTACTCCGCTGAACTTAGAGCGTCATTAACCTGTCTAAGAAAAATGGAAAGACGCTGGCGCAGAACCCACTCCACAGATGATCTAAAAGCTTACAATGTGCAACTGGAAAAACACCGCCAAGCAATATCCGAGAGCATAAAAAGATTCCACACAGACACACTAAAGCGGTCCCTAAACAAACCACATGACCTATTCACCCTGGTAAAGAACCTAACAAAAGAGCCAGCACCTGAGAAACCTAGCCTGATCCATCCTCAAGTCTTCGCTGACCTCTTACAAACGAAGCTGTGCCAGACCAATAAGATCACTGCTCCCAACACTCCAATCAAACCAGGATCACTAGCACCACTGTCCATTTTTTCCAAGCCATCTAAAACACAAATTGAAGATATAATCGCCGGAATCAACACAACCACTGCACAAACCGACCCTTGCCCGGTGTTCTGGATAAAAGAGCTACGATCGACTGTCAGCCCTTTTCTATCCAAGCTAATGGACTGCTCCTTCACAAATGGGATCTTTCCCCAATCCCTCAAACATACCTCTATCAAGCCACTACTAAAGAACAGTAAGCTTGACCCTAAGAAGCCAGACTCATATAGGCTGATATCAAGCATCCCACTCTTGGCGAAAATCATCGAAAAAGAAGTTCAAACACAAATCCAAGAACATATTGATGCTTCTGCCCCTCTTGATTCATGTCAGCATGGTTTTAGAGCTGCTCACGGCGTGGAGACTCTCCTCACCATCCTCTTCAGTACCATAATAACAGTAATTGATAACATACGCCAGGGATATGTGCTCATCTTCTTAGACATCGCAGCCACGTTCGATTCAGTCTGCCATGATCTCCTCCTACAACGCCTCCAGGAGAAGGGGATATGTGACTCTGCACTTAAATGGTGCAAGTCGTATCTCTCCGATAGATGGCAACACGTAAGATCAGGAGAAACAACATCAGAACCTTTCCACCAGAGTCAAGGGGTCCCGCAAGGATCATCTCTCTCTGCACTCATGTTTAATATATATATGCAACCTATCTGCGAGATCATCCGGTCCTTCAAGCTGAGCTGTCTGTTGTACGCTGATGATGTTCTCCTATATATGCCATTCACTATTGAGAACCCTGACCTTTCCCCACTGACAGACTGTTTCGATGCAGTATCCAGCTGGCTCCAAATGCAAAATCTTTGGATACAGCATAAGAAAACCGAAGTCCTTTTCATCACAAGGAAACCAAGTTTCATCACGCCTCCTTACTTGAAGGTCCAAGATGCAGAACTTCTGACCAAACCCTCCATCAGATACCTGGAAGTCACACTTGACCAGTGACTAGACAGGAAGACTCATATAAGCAATGTAGCAAGAGTCGTATATCATAAAATCCGATCCCTCAGACACCTACGCTCCCTACTTGAACCAGATGACTTCCGGACAGTGTATCAAGCTCTGGTCTTACCACATATCGACTATGCCAACGCAATACTCCATGGTCTACCACAATCCACTTTGCTTCCATTACAGCTAGCAATGAACTCAGCAGCACGAGTTCTTCAGGGCGCTGCCATGAGGGAACACATGACACCCATCCTGAAACAATTACACTGGCTCCCTATAAAAGGCAGGATCACATTCAAGACCATACTAATGACCTTCAAGATCATAAACGGACTCGCCCCATCTTCCTTATCCAATCTCATACTGATAACCCCCCCTAATAGATCTAGAAGATCTCATGCCGCCAATAAACTAGCAGTCCCAAAAGAAACGACCAAGTGTTGCCAAAGCACAACGAACAGGGCTTTTAAGCTCGCCACACCTAAATGCTGGAACATCCTTCCACACAGTATCCGTGATATCACCAATCTAACCCAGTGCAGAAAAGCCGTGAAACATTACCTCTTCCTCTTACATTACCCGGATGACAGTACCACTGATCACTCACCATCCAGCTAGGCAAATCTACGCAAATGTCAAATCAATTCGCACTGTACAGATGTAAATAGTTACCCCTGTTTCTTTCCAAGTTCCTATTCCTGTTATTTGTAAACACAAATCAAGTCATTTGAAATGTGTATGTAAAATGTTCCATGTAAACCGCACTGATGGAAAATAGCGCGGTATATAAGAAAATGTAAATAAATAAATAAATAAATAAAGCTCTATGGACCGATCACAACCACCAACCCAACAAACAATCAGCTATCAGACTGCTTCATAGAAGTCTCCAGCTGGCTACAAAAGAACAACCTATCCATCAACATAAAAAACAGAAGCCCTCATAGTAACCAAGGACCCAAACTTCACACCACCACCACACCTCAACTTAGGAACCACATAAATACAAATTCAACCGCACATAAAATACTTGGGAATCATCATAGACCAAGTGCTCACACTCAAGCAACAAATCAAAAAGACTACCGGAATAATATTCCACAAGGCAAAAACAGTACAACGCCTCAGGCCTCTCATTGATCCATAGGATTTCAGGACAGTCATGCAAGCTATGACGCTCCCTCACCTGGACTACTGCAATATAATCTATCACGGACTACCCACCACCCACACCAACCCACTACGAACTGCCTTAAATACCACAGCAAGAATTATCCAGAAAGCAAAAAAACAAGATCACATCACCCCAGTCCTGAGAGAACTGCACATACTCCCTTTCGAAGCAAGAATCAAAACTGCTCTACTTATCCACAAAGCCCTCTATCAAACGCAGACTTCCCAGCTCCGCACTCTACTGCCCCAACCCACCCACAACAGAACAACCAGACAAACCACCAGCAACACCCTCGCCACCCCCCACGAACAAACTAAATACAATCAACGGACCTGCAACAGAGCCTTCGAACTATACGCACCATCCCTCTGGAACTCCCTACCAAGTCAAATCAGAAACAACGGAGATCCTTCAACATTCAGGAAACAGCTAAAACCATCCTGTTCCAGGAATACCTCGGACCAGAAACAAACATCCATCACTGACTACCCCTCCAGACCTTCTAATATACCCACAGGTCTACCTACTAAGAACCTACAGTATGTCCATTGTCTAAGTCCTTACTATCTATTCAGATCATTAATGTTGGCCTCCCCGGTGACAGCCCCTCCACCCTAAGAATTGATTACTGCCCCCCCCCTTTGTTGTTAAACCGCTTTGACCCAGTGAAAAACGGGATATAAATGCAGTTAAATAAAATAAATAAATAAATAAGATCAGTAGTCTTCGGATGGGACTGGACGTTTTATTTTGGTTTTATGGATTTGAATGGGTAGGGTACATTTTGAGGATGTGTGTTTTTAATGATTGTATTATTATATTGGATTGTTGATATGTGTTATTACATAAACCGCATTGGGCATGATCTGTGCTGGGGTTGTGGGACATAAACAATAAATGGAATGGAATCACTTTGCTATGTGGAGCAGCCAAAACTCATTCAGAACTCAGTTGTGAATGGGTATTGATCCCAACATTCAACCTTTTTCTGTATTTGGCACAGAGAATCACACTGAGTACTAAAGCTATTATTTCCTTATAATATCTCTAAATCACATAGGATTATACTATGGAATGTTAACAAAAAAACAAATGTTTAATAGGGGAGGGGCCAGGAGAGGCAAAGCACGGGGCAGTTTTCTAATGGGGAGGTTGTGATTAACGCAGCTAGATAACCTTTGAAAAATGTCCTTGCCCAGGCTGGACAATTAGGTTTGCAAATTGTCACCATTTTTCGTCTGACAAGTGCATGTACTAATGGCTCTGCACACTTAAGATGTACAAAGTTTTCAAGACGGGCACCCAACCTGACTATTTTTGTTGCCTTCGTAATGAGAGTCCCATCATTTGAGCAATTCTTTTTCTCTTTCCAGTAAAATATGACATTTGGCTTCCATCCATGGTTATGATGACAATCTGAAGAATTTTATCTTTGTTCCATTAATAGCAATGTCCTCATTTTTCCAATAAATTTGACTAGGCTTTTCTTAAAGGACCTGTCTCCTCTTTGGCGACCTTTTGTTCCACATGTATGACACTTAAAACTGTCTTATTATTTACCTTAATCTCTTCTGCAGTCTCACTTTGTACAAAAGGTTAAGATAAATAACTAGAAAAATCTGAAGTGCATACCGAACAAGAGGTCAATAAGTTGTCTTAAGAGTATGAGATGAAATATTCTTGAGCAGAGTTTTCAATCTGTAGAAAATTAGATGGTCATATTTCTTTGAAGCTGTAGGCATGTATACTGCTTTGTTCCAGTTCTTTAATTTTGAAAAACAAAGACAGATGTATTATGACCAATTAAAAGCTCCATTCTACACCCACTCCTGATTCATATTTACTTTTTGATGTCCCACCTACCGAAAAACAGAAGTAGGGCATATTTTCCTATCTGTTTCCTTTATGGTTCTCTATTATTCTCTTTAACTAATGAAGACATAGAACTTGATAGCATATAAGGGCAATTAGGTGTATCTGGTTTGCACAGTGCCATAGATAAATGGTTTACAAATCTTTCCCAGAGTCCACCTGTCAACCATGTTTTCAGGATACTTACAACAAATATGCAAGAGACAGATTTGCATGCATTGCCTCAATTGCATGCACATTTATTCTGACTGGTAGGGGATCCCCCAAAACAGATTTAGTGGTCAGCGTCATAAACCTTAGTTAATCTTTGTCTTTCAAAGTTAGATACAGAATAATCATGCTCAGGAGAGGAGCCCAGATGGCAATGAAGGCTCACAGTGAAGAGAGTTGTATGGTTTACCTCTGGGCTTAGAACCCTCTGCTGTCCTGTTCAATCTGCATATGCAGCCATTAGAGATTTATTAAATAAGCTTGGCAATGATGAGCTGAAACTTGTACTTCCTATTTGTATAGACTGAGGGTCGTTCTAATTCCCAAATAGCAGGGTTGTACATCCGGCTTGGACGTACAATGCACGAAAAGGCCCAGGATGATATTCTTGTCCCAGTGCTCCCTGCATTTACAGAGGGTTTGTGCAAGGAGAGCTGGATGGAAGCAGGAGGTGGTGGCAGGGATGTGGCATGGGACAAAGCACCCAGACGTATAGAGGCCATTCAGATCAGGCCTCTGTACGTCTGCTGGCGTCTACTTGGACGCCTAGCTTATTCCACCTCGAAGGTGTAATAAGTGCTGGGCGCCATGCCGATTGTGGGCTGAAGCCCCTCCTACCCCAGTGCGCTACCATGGGGGTGATTCTGCCACCTGATCCCGGCCTTAGGGGATTCCCCGAGAACCAGATGGTGGGGCAAAGGGGCTGTTTGGCAGCTGGGCACTTGATTGCTCAAGTTGGACATGCCGGTGCTATGGCGATAGGATGCCGCTGCACCGGCATACCTGCCGGAGCATTGGATGGGCTGGCTGGGCACATTGCAGGATGTCTCCCCACTCTCCATCATGTGCATGTCGGGCCGTCTAATTGCTCAGATTCCACAACCGTGGGAAAGTATAGTTCCCAGCGGTTGCGGAATTGGGTACAAATAGTTAATGTTTTGGCCTCCTGGATGACCTGGACATGCACAATGCAGAATCTGCCTCTGTTCTTCTATCTTCTGCTTGTATGAATAAGTAACATAGTATATGATGGCAGATAAAAACCAATATGGTCCATCCAGTCTACTCAGTAAGGTTCATGCTTGGATGGTTTAAAACTAATGAACACTAAATTTACAGAAAACTGAGATTATCTGGATTAGTTGCATTACTCCTCTCTTGAAATTGTGTTCATTTACTGTTGGTGGACTGAGATGACTATACCATTATCAACAAAGGCTCATAACTTATCTGTCTGGTTCAACTCAACACTATCTTTCCAGGGTCATGCAAAAGGAGTGGTCACCGGATTGCCTTATATATATTACAGTTACTCTCTGCTCAGGACTTTCATTCAACTTTTCAGTCACTAGTGGCCTTGATGTCTTTAATTCTGGTTTTCTTGGATATCCTTAATCTATACTGAAACCATTAGTTGATACAAAATACAGCTGCCCAATTTGATGATGGTCCCAATGTTAGGTCAGTTAATCCTAAACTGATGTTTTTGCAGTGACTACCAGTGAAATACCATGTTAAATTTTAAAATAGTTATGCTGTTTAAAATCTTGCAATGCATTATCCCGACCAATGTTCCCTCTAATTTTTGGTAGGCTGTATGCACATAAAATATCAGCTGTGCAGCTTTGGAAGGAAGGTTAAATTTTTGTGCGCCACATAACACTCGGGGTTATGTACTTTAAAATTAGACTACACGTCAGAATACAGTATGTACACCACATTGATTTTAATCAAATTAAATGAAAATAGACGATTACTAAATGAAGCGGAAAATTTCTAGTAATTACAATCACAACTTTTAAATTTTAAGATGTCTGTATTTTCTATCAGAATCAGAACCGTAATTTTGTGTGTTCTGTTGTAAAGTATGTGCGCTCGCTCGGCGAGGTGTGCGCGCGCGAACACGCGCACAGCTTAGAGGGAACAGTGATCCCGACATGTTTAAAAGCTTCAGAAGCTCAATTTAGAAAGCCTTTTTTTGCATGTGGAAAAGATTTGTTTTCTAAAATTCAATAGCTATATATTTGCATATAATTCAACAATGCATGTATTTGTGTCTGCCATATCATGCATTATACAATAAAATTCATCTTTCAGCTCTTAAGAGGCTCCAGACAGTATAGAATATTTCCCTAAGACTTATTTTCTTTGCTAAAAGATCAGATAGAGCATATTACTGCTTTATTCTTAGACACGCATTGGCTTCTGATAACATATTGGATAAAATGTAAATGTCAAGCGAAGTATCCTGAATTTAAAGTATGGGTATAACTGTAGGATTATCAGACACCCTCATACCATATGTATCTTGTACATTCTGGCTCTATTATTATGGAACTCCCTTCCCAGTACCTGCATTTAGAAACATCTCATTAGAGATTCAGAACAAATGTTGGGCACAATTTGTTTTTTTTTGTTGTTTTTTTTTACTATGGCACTTCACCTGGATTAGGATCCAGGGGGCTGGGGAATGACTAGTATGGGCATCTCATTTTTCCTCTTTTTTGCCCTTCCCACTTTTCTTGCTTTCCTGTTATAAATATTAAATTTGAATTAATTTGTAAATGGCTCCAATATATGTCTGAAGAACAATGTAAAACATTTACAAATTTGAGGACCTCACTAAAAACAGAGACTCCAGCCCTTGTGTATATTCAAAATTAACTGATAAAGAGGTCCCCCTTTCAGAGGTTTCTGCCTTTAAGGACACAAATCCTGGCATTGATGCTTGTTACAACTTGGGGAATTACAAACCTGAGTATACAAACTAATAGCAAACTCCCAAAGTAGATGCTAATGAGCAAATTTTTCAAACTGTCAGAAAGTGTTGGATTGACTTTTTAGTCAGCAACAGGGGGTTGACTTGCATCAGACTGCAACCCTCTGTGACTGGTCGAAACCTATTGTTTTTTGAATTCAGGAGTCAGTTGCTGGTTAGCTTCTGGATAAGAAGCATCAAGAGGCTGCTCCTAGTTTTTGAGAGAGAAAAACCAGAGTTGAACTTCAGTTCTCCTCTAGAGTTCCAAGCCCTTGGACTCAAGACTTCAAAAAACGGCAAAGATTTATTCTGCTCCAACACTGTGTCAGAGTTCAGAAGGAAAAGGTTCTATATTTCCTGACAACCCTGCAATTTCAAGGTTCCCTTGAAACTGCCAGAGATCTAATTGAACTGCCATCCAAACGGTGAGATCTAACTGTAAATAAATTTAGGAATGCTGGATTGCTTCCTAGCAGGAAAAAGTACAAAGGATTTGAATGGGACTGGGCTTGTATTGGAATCCAAACTTTATAGTTCTCCTGCAGCATCCCAAAAAATCATTGTTTCAATCACCAAAATGACTACTTTTGCTGGATTAAAGAAACTGCCCTTGGTTTCTGTCATCAGTCAGCCGTGCAAACTTTTAATTTATATATGCTACCTGTTTACTTTAATTGCTTATTTATTTTGGAAGATATTATTTAATTATTCTATTTCTGTGTTTGGTTTCCTTTGGTAAATATCTGTATTTTCTTTTTTTTTCTGTGTGCTACTTCGTGATCATGACAGTAAAAGAAAAGGTTTGATACAAGTATTTTTTTAAATATGCTTTCATTCTGAAAGAATACATTTACACCATAAGGCTCAGTACCCACTATTTCATTTACTAAAGTGTTAGGCTTTTGCAGCTTATGGGGCAAAAAAATGCCGATGGTGTGACATTGACTATATGATTTCTATCAACATTTTGGATTTCTTTTCACAACTTTGTGTTATTTTTAACTTGTAAACCACTTTGCATGCCTAGATAAGGTGGCATATCAAATAAAATAAACCATAAACCATTAGCTGCAAAAGCCTTGCATTATCTGTTAGGGCATGCACATTTCCCCAGCAGATAATGCACTGAATCTGCAGAGAGCAGTTAACACCATCCACTGAGTTGGCGTAAGCTACAGTCTCATTACATCTGATACAAGTCTTTTCAACCCTGTAAATTTTCCGGGGCCTGGCACACATATTTTACCACCAAACATTTCCTGCCTCCTGAAGGTATCTCAGGGCTTGTGGGGCAGATAAGGCGGCTGTGAGTTACACAATTAAATTAAATATGTATGCGTTTCTGGGGTGGTTATAGGGCGGAGTTGCAATGAATGGGTGTAAATGCCTAGAGTGCAATACACACCTTTTTGCATGCCTCGGAGCAGGTGCAAATTTATATGTCTGAATTTGCACACTACAGGGGCTGCTTCTGGGTGCACCTTTTATAAAGACATAAGGAGCCTGATTCTGAAAGGGGCACGTCCAGGCCATTCGGACGGCTTCAAGCAGGATGGACCTGTTAGGACCCGCTTCTGTACCGCGGGAGTAAAACATTTCCGTGGCATACAGAATCGGGCCAGAGGATGGCCCAGCGTTGTCCCTTCATGCCTGCGGGGACATCCTCCCTGCAGCCTTCCCTTGAATCAACCCTCTTCCTCTCCATTGCCTGACCCACAGCCTGGCAGCTGGGGCCTGATCAGATGGCGGAAACCTACCCACACCCAGCCCTGATCACCCAGTTAGTGCTGCTTATTTCACCTTTGAGGTGGAATAAGCAGCACATTCCCCCTGACCCCTGTACATCCTGCCGCCTTGGTCCGCTCCTGCTCCGCCCAGACTCTACCCCCTCCTGCCCCCCTGCTGCTCTCGCCATGCTGGGAGAGTCAGAGGGGAATAAGGATGGGACGCTCAGCCCCGAAAGTTGCGTCTCAGAATCGGGCCCATAGGCTTTTATAAAATAAGTTTAAAATAATTGCATATTTCTAGGTACCCTGTTTATTATATCCAGGATGTACCTCCATTATACGGTTTGCTGTTCCATTGGTGAGAGAGACTCTCCTTTGTTACTCGTAATGACTGTCTATAGCAGGGCCAAGCTTTTGGAACGCACTGTCTAGTTTATCATAAAATTAAAATGATTATGTAGCATTTAGGAAAGGGTTAAAAGCTGTTTTGTTTGCTCAGGCTTCTGAGATGAATGATTGAATTTATTTGCATTGTACTGCTTGCTTGTTTATTTACAAATTTACATATTATGCTGTAATCAGCAGAGAATGGTACTCTAGATCCATGGACTAAAAGCCCAGTAAACATACAGGAAAATAAAGAAACTGATCAGTTCTTCATGGGAGTAAGTTTAGAAGCGACTGCATCAGTGAAAGGATCATAAATGTTTTTCATTCTGTGGACTTTGCAGGATTTTTCAAGTGAGATCACACCTGTACTTTCATTTTGAAAATTATCCCAGAAGTTGTCCAGCACACACTTACACCTGCTAATTTGTATGGATATATTTTCTGTGTAAAAATACACAAGCATATTGCTCCTGCGTCTATCCCATTTCATAGGATGAGGGTGAAAGGGGATATGCTCAGGAGTAATATGCGGAAATATTTCTTTACGGAAAGAATGGTAGATGCTTGGAATAGTTTCCATCCCTGTGGAGGTAGTAGATGAGGACAGTATCTGAATTCAAAAAAGCATGGGACAAAAAGGAAAAAAGGGGAATCCCCAGGAGCAAGCAGGAATGTAGTCCTCACATATGGATATCGTCGGTACCGATGGAGCTCCCCAGCGTCCAATTAGAAAGCTTTTGGGAGCATCCCACAGTGCCTGCGTGCTGCCTTCCCACCTTTCCCAACTGCCTCTCTCCAGTTCTTCATTTTCCGCGGAGCCAGCAGGTCGTTGTTCCTGTCACCGCAGAAATTTTTTTCCTTATTCCTTCTTTTTTGTGGTCGCATATGCCTTCCTTGACACTATACCGGTACCGCCGGTTTTTTTTTCTTTTCTTCTTTTGTTTTAAAAAAAAAATATATATATATATTCTATTTTTTTCCAAACTTTTCTTCCCAGGTGCACGTGCCATTTTGGGCCTTAGGCCCAAAATTTCCTCCAGTATGGAAAAACCCGCTTCAGGTTTCAAAAGGTGCACCAAGTGTGGCGGTACCATCTCCGTCACCGACACCCATGAGTGGTGTCTCAAATGTTTAGGTCCTGACCACTCCATCTCCGAGTGCCATGATGTCCAAGAGGGATCGACAAAACCGAGCTGCTAAGCTCGGCGCCCTTTTTCCCTCCGATGCAGCTTCTGTGGCATCGACGTCTTCCAGGGCTTCGTCTTCCTCCCATGGATCTCAGGTAACCAAACATAAGTCCAGCCGGTCCTCAAAGGGTAGATCTCCTTCCAAGCATCGAGATGCCTCTGGCGTTGTCCTTGAGGGTTCTGTACCGGCAAAATTGCCCTGGCGGGAGGCTTCAGCTTCCAAAGCACTATCGGGGCTCCAGGATGTTCTCGAGGCCACGACTTCGCAGAACTACTGGTGCCATGCTCTGGGGTACCGGCTGCTTCTGGTACCAATAGCCCAGGCATTGGCAGCGTCGATAGACCAGAGGTTCCTGGCTATTGAACGCAGTCTGGCGGCTCTCCTTGTGGCATCGACGCCCTCGGAACCGCATCAGACAGTTCAACCGGTACCGATGCCGGTACCAGTAGCATCGGCATCGACATCGGTGTCTGCTTTGCCGGCACCCAGTCATGCGATGCCTTCCGGTGCCGATACACCGGTACCGATTCCCCCCGGTACTGACTTTGGTCGGTACGGGTATCGGGCTCTTCAAGAGCATCCGGACAGGAGGTACTTCGAATCCTCGGAGGACTCCGAGGATTCTGACAGCTCTGCCAGTAACGGGATACTTCTCCCGGAGGAGCCTTCCTCCCCTAAACGTAGGATGTCTCCTCCAGAAGATATCTCCTTTCAGGATTTTATCAGGGAGGTGGCTCGAGGTCTGTCCATTACTGTGGCTCCTGAAGCAGAGCCCAGAGCTAAGGAGTTGGAGATTTTACAATATCCTAAAGCTCCTAAGGAGGCAGCTACTCTGCCTGTCCATGAGATCTTACGTGATCTCATGTTAAGAATGTGGGAGACACCTCTTACCACCTCTCCTCCCTCTCACAGACTAGATACCATGTATCGAGTCCCTCCTTGTCCTGGTTTCCAGAAAACTCAGCTTCCTCACCATTCTATTGTAGTGGAATCAGCTATGAGAAGGATCAGGAGTGCAAAGAGGCATGCCTCTAATCCTCCAGGACGTGAGTGTAGAACCTTGGATGCCTTTGGACGTCGAACTTTCCAGGTTTCCATGCTTTCTGCCAGGATCAGTTCCTATATTTTACATATGGGAATGCTCCTTAAAGAAGTCACAGGAGACTTGGAGATTTTAAGCCCTCTCCTTCCTGATGACAAGAGGCAGGATTTTCTCACACTGGTTAAACATGCTCAGGATGTTTCTAAGTTTGTCAATCGTGCAGCTTTTGACTGTTTTGAGTGCATAAGCAGAACCTCTGCCATTGCCATAGGTGCACGTAGAATTGCCTGGCTCCAGGCATCTGATTTGGAGCTCTGGGTGCAGGACAAACTGGGCAATATCCCTTGTACAGGAGAGAATCTATTTGGCAAAAATTGGCAAGTGAAAGCCAATGAGTTGGATGCTGACAACTCCACTTTGGATAGGTTATCCAAAGCCACAGCCGATCCTGCAAGAAAGAAATCTTTCAAGAAAGCATTCTTCTCAAAAAAGAAGAGGTTTTATCCCTCTTATTCCCAGTAGGGACGTTCTGCAGGTCAGCCTGCCCGAAAGAGTCAGCAACCACCTAAACAAAGGAAAGCAAAGACTGCTAAGCCTCAATCGTCTCAGCAGTCTCAGCCTCAGTCGAGTTCTGCTTCCACACGAATGGTCTCTACATGCAGACCAGGTGGCCAAGAGTTTTCAAATTTGGGGAACCCCGGACATAGACCTCTTTGCAAGTCCATTGAATGCCATACTTCCCCGGTTCTGTTCCAGAATTCCGGCTCAGGGCTCTCAGGCCAGGGATGCTTTCCTCCTTTACTGGGGTCAAGACTTCCTGTATGCCTTTCTACCCATTTCCCTGATTCCCAAAACCCTGTTCAAGCTTCAGAGAGACAGAGAGTGTATGATTCTTATAGCTCCACATTGGCCACAGCAAGTGTGGTACCCTCTGCTTCTACATCTCTCTCAAGCTGCCTCCCTGGAGTTAGGATCTGCTCCAGATCTCCTGTCACAGGAGGACAGAATGTTATGGCATCCCAATTCCCAGTCTCTGCATCTCAGAGCTTGGTTGCTGAAGGCCTAGATCTTCATGATCTTAACCTCCCTCATCAAGTAAAGGATGTCCTTTATGCTTCCAGGAAGCCTTCCACAAGACGCTCTTATGCTTTTAAGTGGAATAGGTTTACCATATGGTGTTCGCAGAAGGGTCTTAACCCCCTTGCGATACCTCTGGAATCATTACTGGAGTATCTCCTTCATTTATCCAATGCAGGGCTTAAGACTAACTCAGTAAGAGTCCATTTGAGTGATATTGCAGCTTCGTTCAAGCCTCTAAATGGACAACCTATTTCCTCCCATCCTCTTATAGCAAGATTTGGAGGAGTGGCCTAGTGGAGTGGCCTAGTGGAGGAGTGGCCTAGTGGTTGGGGCAAGGTACTTCGGGCAGGAAGGTCGGGGGTTCAAATTCCACTAGAGGACAGCAACCTTGGGCTGGAAGGACTGGGGTTTCTAGTGCCACAGGTGCTCCTTGTGGTCTTGGGCAAGCCACTTAACCCTCCATAGCCCATGTTCCCTGTAAGATAGTTCTCTGTGTGCTGTGCTTTCCTGTCTAATCAATGTGTTTATACCTCAAAAATTTCCTGTCATGATTTGACAATTTCCAATCTGTAATCAAAACCGCTGCTGATCGCTGGAAGTAGCGGTATACAAATGTATACTAAATAAAAATAAATAAATAAGATTTATGAGAGGCCTTCTTCTAACTAAGCCTCCCATTAGGCCACCACCGGTGGCATGGGACTTAAACATGGTTCTTGGTCAGCTCATGAAGCCACCTTTCGAACCCTTAGCTACTACCTTATTGAAATTCCTTTCTTGGAAAGTTATCTTTCTCATTGCAATCACATCAGCACGTCGCATCAGTGAGTTGCAGGCACTAGTGGCTGATCCACCTTATTCAAGGTTCCATCATGACAAGGTAGTCCTTAGGACTCATCCACACTTTATGCCAAAGGTGGTCTCGCTGTTTCCGAGGCCTCGTGCATCAAATGCAGAAAGGAATCTTCATACTTTGGACTGTAAAAGAGCTTTAGCCTTTTACTTGCAAAGAACACAGAAACATAGTAAGTCCTCTCAACTCTTTGTTGCTTTTGATCCTTCTCATTTGGGACTTCCAGTCTCCAAGAGAACACTGTCCAACTGGATTGCTCAGTGTATTTCTTTTGCCTATCAATCTTCCTCTGGAGGGCCATGTCACAGCTCACAATGTGAGGGCCATGGCAGCCTCAATGGCTCATCTGCACTCTGTGTCTATCGACGACATCTGTCGAGCAGCCACTTGGGCCTCGGTTCATACCTTCACAGCCCATTACTGCTTGGGCAAGGACTCCCACCGGGATGCCTTGTTTGGTCAGGCTGTCCTTCAACAGCTGTTCCATACCTAATCAACTCCTACCCAACATCCCTGGTTGGATGCCAGAGATCCATGGAGGGAAGTGGAGCCCTTTCACAGTGACACACAGCTTCTGGGGTCTCTCCCTGGCATCTAAAGCTAGGGAGTCCCCATATGTGAGGACTACATTCCTGCTTGTTCCTGGAGATTGCATAGTTACTCACCTGTAACAGGTGATCTCTGGGAACAGCAGGAATTTAGTCTTCACAACCCACCCACCTCCCCTAGGAGTTGTATCTCTCTGTCTCTTTCTCTTTCCCTCTCTCTCTTTGTCTCAGCTTTAAACTCAACTGGAGAGAGGCAGTTGGGAAAGGCGGGAAGACAGCACGCAGGCGCTGTGGGATGCTCCCAAAAGCTTTCTAATTGGATGCTGGGGAGCGTTCCCGCGCAGGCTCCGTCGGTACCGACGATACCCATATGTGAAGACTAAATTCCTGCTGTTCCCAGAGATCACCTGTTACAGGTGAGTAACTATACTTTATTGTAGTAGTTGATATGGAAGGGCAGACTAGATAGGCCATATGGTCTTTTTCTGCCGTCATGTTTCTATGCTTTGTAAAATTCATAAATATGTGCATATCCCAATCCCACCCTTAGAGATGCCTCCCCTTTCAGAGGGTAAAAGTACAGTATGGCACTATGCATACCTCTTTTTCCAAACACATGATTGCCAATTTTATTTCAAGCAAGCACAAATCCTCTCCCTTCATCCTAAAACAGGGCATCCCTCAAGGCTTAATCTCCTCTATGCTCTTCAATATCTACATACAACCCATCTGCAACATAATCCAGCACCACAACATACAGTACAGGATATACGCTGATGATATCATGGTTTTCATGCCAATCAACATTCATAACCCTGACTTCCTGCCCGTAACAAACTGTATGGAAGAAATGATCAGCTGGCTAGGCACCAATAACCTCGCAGTAAACGTGAACAAACAGAGGTGTTATTTATCACTAGAGACACATCATTCACACCCCCACAAGAAATATGCCTTTTACACCACACCATTAAAGTACAAAAAGAAGTCAAGTATCTTGGTGTCATCTTAGACCAAACCTCACACTACAGCCTCACATAAAGAAAATCACTGCAAATGCCTACTAGAAGATGAAACTCCTCAAGAATATAAAACTACTACTCAGCCAGGATCACCTTCGCACTGTATTTCAAGCCATTGCCACACTGATTTTTGGATTAATGCAACTCAATATGCCGGGATGTATCCAAATGCTCCATCCACCCCCTACAATTGGCACAAAATACAGCCACCCATATACTAACTGGTAGCCTCAAACAAGATCACATTACCCCCACACTTAACCAATTACACTGGCTTCCAATGTACTCCCGGGCCAAGTTCAAAACAATACTCATAATCTTCAAGATCCTATACACAAATCCTCCGCAAATATCCTACAGGAACTGATCAATCGAGACACCAGCACCCGCCCCCGGAGAACCAATAAACCAATAATAAAAATATGATTGTTACCCTGTCTGAATACAAGAAATCGAACCAGACTACCTCTGCCAGGGCACTTTCTTTCTCTGCCCCAGCGCTATAGAACTCCCTGCCAGAGGACATCATAAAGACTACGGATATCAAGGACTTCCACAAAAAGCTAAAGATGACCTCTACACTGGATACTTTGGTCACATCACATAAATTATAAACAAACAATGCAAGCCATACTATACTAACATACTACTGTAAAAGCCAACATAACTCAGCTTAGATTAATTGGGAATGTGGTGTGTTATCACCCTCCCATCCCTGTCCTCTGCATTGTATATAGTTCCCCTGTTTACAAGTTCATGAGTTTTACAAGTATGTTATTATGTCATTGACTCTGTTTAATGTAGCAGTCAACATTGCTATTATCTCCCTTGTCTATATAGGTTAGTGTTTAACGTAAACCACTCTGATTAAAACATAGAGGAGTATAAAAAAACTGTTAAATAAAATAAATGACTATCTCCATGAATAAGGCACAGTTTTACGATGGAAATGGATGTGAAAATTACCCTTGTGGAAGGTAATTTTATAAATCATATTTATATGTAAATAGGCTCTTATAAAAATAGGTCGGGCCTACAAGTATGAACAACATAAGTCTGACCTGCCTTCTACGGTAAGCGTACTCAGGGATGGAGTTTGGGTGCAGCAAAGGTAAAGTCCCAATTTATGTATATATTTTATGAAATACATGCCTGTTAACATTTTTGCCTGTTCTCGAGCAGACATAAGGTCTAGGCACATTTTCTGTAGGATTTATAAAGGCACATAGGCTAAAAATAGGTGCCTTGCTGCCCTATTAACCTCAGTGCTTTGTCATAAAATTATCACTAATTGGCACTGAAGCTTCTGATATAGGAGACAAAATTGCAGGGTGTGAAAACAGATAAAAGTACACTAAGCTGTGGAGTTGATATATGATGCTAGGGTTGTATTGGTGAGGGGGGCTATGCACTTGTGTGAGTGTATGGCATGCATGTATATGAATTTGGATTGTATAGAGGTTGGGACACGTATTATTGGGTTGCATGGAAGTAAAGCTCATACAGGTGTCGTGTGTGCATAGTGTATGAGTGCTGTTGACTAGGAGAGGCTCATTTGTGTGAGAGTGAAGGTGATACACTATTTCATGCTTGAATTCTCCACTTTGGCTGTGCTCTTCCCCTAGTCTCTTAGTAACACTCTTCCCCTCCATTCTAATTCTCAATTCCCTCCCTCTTCTACTCACACTTTCCCTGTAGTCATTCCCTCCCACTCTTCCTATCACTGCCCTGGTCAAGTGTTTTCTTCCTTTCCTTGTGCTATCTGGCTCCTCAATCACTTTTTTTTTTTTTTTACAAATGAAATACATGAGGCAAATGTAATAAGACAATAAGAAAAAATAAACATAAACAAATATATCACATCCACATCATGGGAAGGATTCTTAATTTTACAAGAAAGTCAAGACATACTATTTGATAAATTAAAGAGTAGCAAATCACCTGGACTGGATGGTATACATCCGAGAGTGTTGAAGGAACTGAATCATGAGATTGCAGACCTATTGTTAGTAATCTGTGAACTATCATTGAGATCATCTGTACTACCTGAAGATTGGAGAGGGCCAGTGTAACTCCAATTTTTAAAAAGGGTTCCAGGAGTGATCCTGGAAACTACAGACCAATGAGCCATAAGAACATAAGATATGCCATACTGGGTCAGACCAAGGTCCATCAAGCCCAGTATTCTGTTTCCAACAGCGGCCAATCTAGGTCATACGTACCTAGCAGTTTCCCCAAGGGACACAGGTTCCACAATACTTGTATTGGTTCAAGCATTGATATCCTGGGTCCCTTCTTAATAATGGTTTATGGACCTTTCCTCCAGGAACTTGTCCAAACCTTTTTTAAACCCAGCTACACTAACAGTCTTTACTGCATCCTCCGGTAACAAATTCCAGAGTTTGATAACACGTTGAGTGAAAAAATATTTTCTTTTATTAGTCTTAAATAGTTTACCCTGTAGCTTCATTGCATGTCCACTAGTCTTTCTATATTCTGATAAGGTAAACAATTGATCTACGTTTACCCGTTCCACTCCGTTCATTAATTTATAGACGTCTATCATATCTCCCCTCAGCCGTCTCTTTTCCAGGTTAAAGAGCCCTAACCTTTTTAGCCTTTCTTCATAGGAGTATCCTTCCATCCCCTTTACCATTTTGGTGGCTCTTCTCTGAACCTTTTCTAAAATCGCTATATCCTTTTTAAGATACGGCGACCAGAATTGCACACAATATTCAAGGTGCGGTCTCACCATGGAACAATATAGAGGCATTATAATATCTTTTGTTTTATTTTCCATTCCTTTCCTTATCATACCTAGCATTCTATTTGCTCTATTGGTCGCTGCTGCACACTGGGCCCAGGGTTTTAACATGGTATCCACAATGACACCTAAATCTTTTTCCTGGGTGGTAGTTCCTAATGTGGAACCTTGCATCGTGTAACCATAGTTTGGGTTGTTCTTCCCTAGGTGCATAACCTTGCACTTGTCCACATTAAATTTCATCTGGCATTTTGATGCCCAGTCTTCCAATTTATCAAGATCCTCTTGCAATTTTCCACAATCCTCTTGGGTTTTAACAACTTTAAATAGTTTTGTGTCATCTGCAAATTTGATAACCTCACTCGTTATTCCACTGTCCAGGTCATTTATGAATATGTCAAAAAGCAGCGGACCCAGCACAGATCCCTGGGGTACACCACTATTCACCTTTCTCCATTGGGAAAATTGGCCATTTAACCCTACCCTCTGCTTTCTATCTTTTAACCAGTTCCTGATCCACAATAGTACACTGCCTCCTATCCCATGACTCTTTAGTTTTGCCAAAAGTCTCTCATGAGGGACCTTGTCAAAGGCTTTCTGAAAGTCCAGATACACAATATCAACCGACTCACCTTTATCCACCTGATTATTCACTCCTTCAAAAAAAACATAACAGATTAGTAAGACAAGATCTTCCTTGTCTAAAGCCATGTTGGCTGTCTCCCATTAGGTCATGACTATCTACATGCTGAGTAATTTTATTCTTTATGATGGTTTCTACCATTTTTCCTGGTACTGACGTCAGGCTCACCGGTCTGTAGTTTCCCGGATCACCCCTGGAACCCTTTTTAAAAATTGGTGTTACATTGGCGATCCTCCAATCTTCAGGTATTAGAGATGATTTTAATGATAGTTCACAGATTACTAATAGCAGGTCTGCAATCTCATATTTCAGTTCTTTCAACACCCTTGGATGTATACCATCCGGTCCAGTTGATTTGCTACTCTTCAGTTTATCTAATAGTTGTAATACATCTTCCCAATGTATTGATATTTCCTTCAATTGTCTGATGTCAGTACTAGGTAAAATGGTAGAAACCATTATAAAGAATAAAATGACTGATCATTTCGATAGTCATGGTTTAATGTGAGAAAGCCAACATGACTTTAGCCAAGGAAAATCTTGCCTTACTAATCTATTATATTTTTTGAAGGTGAGAATAAACAGGTAGTCAAAGGTATGCCTATTGATATAGTATATCTGGATTTTCAGAAAGCCTTTGACAAGGTTCCTCATGAGAGACTCTTGGTGAAATTAAAAAGTTATGGTATTAAAGTATGGTATTGTGGATAAGGAAATGGTAAAAAGATAGAAAGCAGAGAGTAGGGCTAAATGGCCAATTTTCTCAATGGAGAAAGGTGAATATTGGAGTGTCCTGGGGATCTGTGCTGATCCCGCTGCTTTTTAACATAGTCATAAATGACCTGGAAATGGGAATAACGAGTGAGGTGATCAAATTTGTATATGAGACAAAATTATTCAAAGTTGTTAAAACACAAGAGGATTGTGAAAAATTGCAAGAGGAGCTTGATAAATTGGAAGACTTGGTGCCCAAATGGCTGATGAAATTTAATCTGGACAAGTGCAAAGTTATGCACCTAAGAAAGAACAACCACAGCTATGGTTATACGATGCAAGATCCGACCTTAGAAACCACACCCAGGAAAAACATTTAGGCATCATCGTGGATGATATTTTGAAACCCTCTGCCCAGAGTGCAGCGGCAGCCAAAGAAGCAAATAGAATGCTAGGAATCTTAAAGAAAGGAATGGAGAATAAAACAAAGGATATTATAATGCCTCTGTATCATTCCATGGTGCTACCGCACCTTGAATATTTTATTTATTTATTTATTTAACAGTATTTCTAAACCGCCTTATCTTAATAATCAAGGTGTTATCACAGCAAACAATCTGGTAAAGTGAGTGTGTTATGCATGCAGTGAGGGTGAAATTTAGTTGAGTGTGTGTTGTATTGTGTGCTAGATTGGTTTGAGCTATGTACAAGGTGGTTTGAGCTATGTACAAGGTGGGCTATATACAGTGGTGCTAAAAACATTTTCCATACATACATTGTTTAGGCGGTATCATGTACTGTTATACATTCTCTGAGGTTATGTGATGTGTCCATAGTGTTCTATGAACAGCATGGTTTTCAGCTGTTTTCTAAAGTCTTTGAGGTCTGTAGTTGCCCTCAAGTCGTCCGGTAGTTTGTTCCATATTGTTGGAGCAGCCATGGAGAGTGCTCTGTCTGTTGTGTCCTTGCGTGTGTGTTTGTATTCACTTGGGGTGCTGACTCGGTTGTGTGTTTGTTTTATTCTAGGACGTGTGCTGGTGTCTGGTTGTATGAGGGTGTGCAGGCTGTTGGCTGATGTGTGCTGTTTTATCTTAAATAGGTTTATGATAGTTTTGTATCTGATGCGTGCACCGATTGGAAGCCAGTGTAAGTCCTTTAAGGTAGGTGTGATGTGCTCTTGTCTTGCAGTTCCGGATATGATTCGTGCTGCAGTGTTTTGTGCCAGTTGGAGTGGTTTGAAGGCTTGTTTCGGTAGTCCAAGGTATATCGGATTGTAGAAGTCCAGTAGTGGGGTTATCAGTGCTTGACAGACGGTACGGAAGTGATCTGGGGCGAGGAGTGGTTTCAGTCTCCTGATGATTCGCATCTTGTAGTAGGCTTTTTGGATTGTTTTGTCTATGTGTGGCTTGAGGTTGAGTTTATTGTCCAGAGTAACTCCGAGGTATCTTACTTCTGATCTTATTGGTATAGTAGTGCTTTGTATCTTTATATTTGGTGGGTGTATGAAGCTTTGGTTCCGAGTGATGATTAAAGCTTCGGTCTTGTTGTAGTTTATTGCGAGGTTGTTGTTTTGACACCAACTCGTCATTTGGGTAAGGCAGTCTGTTATTTTAGAGAAGTCCGGGTTGTCGATTGAAATCGGGGTGTATATCATGATGTCGTCTGCATATACTGTGTATTGAATGTTGTTCTCTTTCATGATGTTGCATATTGGTTGGATGTAGATGTTAAATAGGAGTGTTGAGAGTGTGGATCCTTGAGGTACTCCTTGTCGGACATTTATGGGTCGGGAGGTGTTGTGTCCCACTTTGACCTGTAGTTGTCTTTCGGTTAGGTATGATTGGAACCATTTCAGTGTGATACCGTGTATACCAGTGTTCTTTAGTCTTTCCAGGAGCGTGTTGTGGTCCACTGTGTCGAAGGCTGAGGAGATGTCGATGAAGATCATTATGATTCCGTTCCTGGTGTTGTCAATTATTCTTAGGATGCTGTCGAAGAGGTAGATCAGTAGTGTTTCGACTCCATGGTTGGGACGAAATCCGTGTTGGTTGTCGTCAAGTGTTTCGTGTTTGTCGATGTGTTCCTGAAGCTGTAGTTGAACCGTTTTTTCTATGATTTTTGCGAGGAAGGGTATGCTGGAGATTGGTCGGTATGCTGCTGGATCTTTTTTGTCGAGAGTTGTTTTCTTTGTGATTGGTCTTACTGTGGCAAGCTTTAGTTGCTTTGGCATGAGTCCTTGAGTGAGTGAGTTGTGTACCATTTTATGTATGGTGGGGATGAAGCTTGATTTGGTGGCTTTGACCCATGACACTGGGCACGGGTCTGTAGGAGCAGTGCTTGTGTTGATTGTAGAGATGATGTGGGATATCTGTTCTGTTGAGGGTGTGTAGAATGTGCCCCAGGTTTTGGAGTGTACGTCCGTCCTGGTGGTCCCACTAGGTGGTGTTCGTTCTGTGGAGTGAAATTTGTCTTTGATGTGGTCGGCGAATTCCTGTGGATCAACTTGTACTTCCCCTTCTGTTGTTTGCTCTTTTGTGAGGATCTTTACTATTGTGTGCAATTCTGCTTGCTGTATCTTAAAAAGGATATAGCGCAGTGGTTCTCAACCTTTTTTGTACTGTGACCCCCTTTTACCATTGGTCAACTTGTGGTGACCCCCAATGATAAAATCAAATGCGTCAATCTTCCTTTACCATTAACGCATTGTCGCTGTAATCATTTGTTGAATTATTAGTATATTATAGGCCTTTGCAATATGTTTTTATTTATAAAATTTACTTATTTAAACCACAATAATTAATCACAATAACAAGTAACAATATTTGATTTCAAAATTATGATGATTTTGTAGTCTCATCACTAATATGGAATAAAATAATTTTTTCTACCTTTGTTGTCTGACCAATTTATTCTCTGATCATGCTGGTCCCGATCTGAGGTGTCTGCTTTCCTGTCTTCTCTTAGCTCTCTTTCTGTGGTCTATGGTCCATCTGCCATTTCTTATCTCTTCTTTCGTTTTCTTCACTTCTTTCCATCAGACAATTTCCAGTCCCAGTAACCCTCCCCAGTATCAGCCCCTTCCCAGTCCACACTCTCAGTACCTTCCAATGTCAACTTGCATTCCCATGACTGCCACTGGTGTCCATTCCCTTCCAGTCCCCCTCCTTTCCCACTGACCAGTCCCTTCTAGTACAAATAACATGGCAGCCCCTCTCAGATCCACTCCCTTCCAGTTCCATTCTCCCATCCCTTCGTATCAGCCCATTTGTAGCCTTAGCCCCCAGTTTTCTTCCAGGGCCAGCAGCTCTATCCTCCCCTCCCCACAATTAGCCCATTCCCAGTCGAAGCCCCCCAATCAGTTCGCTTCCAGTGCTAGTCCCCCCTCAACCCCATTACCAGTGCTAGCCTCCCCTAATTAGCCCAATACCAGTCCTACCCCCCATCAGCTCATTACCAGTCCTAGCCTCCCCTAATCAGCTCATTTCCAGTGCTAGTCCCACCTCAACCCCATTACCAGTGCTAGCCTCCCCTAATCAGCTCATTTCCAGTGCTAGTCCCTCCTCAACCCCATTACCAGTGCTACCCCCCCATCAGCCCATTACCAGTCCTAGCCTCCTCTAATCAACCCATTTCCAGTCCTAACCTCCCCGATCAGCTCATTTCCAATGCTAGCCCCCCATCAAGCCATTACCAGTCCTACCCCCTTGATCAGTCCATTCCCAGTCCTAGCCCCCCCCATCTGCCCATTATAATCCTAACCCACACTGTCTCTCCCCTCTGTCCAGCAGTACATCCCCCTGTCTCTTCCCTTTGTCCATGTCAGCCCCCCTCCCTCCCTCCTTGTCAGCCCCCCTCTGTCCATGTCAGCCCCCTCTCCCTCCCTCCATCCATCCATCCATGTCAGCCCCCTCCCTCCATGTCAGCCCCCCTGTCCATGTCAGCCCCCTCCCTCCCTCCCTCCATCCATCCATCCATCCATCCTTCCTTCCATGTCAGCCCTCCCTCCCTGTCAGCCATCCATCCATCAATGTCAGCCCCCCTGTCCATGTCAGCCCCCTCCCTCCATCCATCCCTCCATGTCAGTCCCCCCTCTGTCCATGTCTGCCTTACATCCGTCAATGTCAGCCCCCCTCTGTCCATGTCAGTACCCTCCCTCCATCCATCCATCCATCCTTCCATTTCAGCCCCCTCCCTCCATCCCTCCATGTCAGCCCCCCTTGTCCATGTCAGTCCCCCTCCCTCCATCCATCCATCCATATCAGCCCCCCCTCCCTCCATCCATCCATATCAGCCCCTTCCCTCCCTCCATGTCAGACCCCTCTGTCCATGTCAGCCCTCTCCCTCCCTCCCTCCATCCATCCATCCATCCATATCAGCCCTCCTCCCTCCATCCATCCATATCAGCCCCCTCCCTCCCTCCATGTCAGACCCCTCTGTCCATGTCGCCCCCCTCCCCCATGTCAGCCCCGTTGCAGCCTTTTTACTGTAATAGTTTGGTTTTGCAGCTTCATTGATTATTGTAGCTCAGTTTTTTTATAGTGTCTTCAAGGTTCTGTATGGAGGTAGTGAGTTTAGGGATAACCCTCCAATTGTGCTGTCTAAATGTACATGTTAAATGTAACCCTCCAATTGTGATGTAACCACTTTGATTGTAGGATAAGGTGGTATACAAATCTGTCTAAATAAAATAAATAAATAAATAAATAACCTCGGCAAGGAAAGCGTCTTTCTCAAACTTTTTTTAAAGTGTGTCTTTTGATAGGTTGGACAGATGAGTGCTTTTGGAAAGATGCATATTTGGAGGTTAGTTCTGAAGTTGTAATGGTCTGACCACGGGACCTGCTTAGCAGTTGGGTAAGTGACATTAGGGTGTAGGACTAGTGATCTAGGGACCAAAATCAGATCTAGTGTATTACCTTTTATATGGGTAGGCTGTTTTACTATTTCATAGAAGCCTACGTCTTCCATAAAATCTAGAAAGTCGGAAGATTGGTGAGTAGTGAGGGTAGCTAAGTTGACGTCTCCAAGAATAATATAAGGTTTCTTCATTGGAGAAGTACAGGCAGATTCAAATATGGTAGTGAGATGTTCTGCCCCTCCCCCCACCGGCAGGAATGCCGGCGGAGGACCCGGCGCAGATTAAAAAGAACATTGCGAGGGTGCTGCGGCGTGTGTTAGACCCTGTGTAATTGGTGTAATTGCTAACAGTCTGACTTACGGATGCAATCATATCCTATTTCATGATATTCAAAACCAAGCAGGTCGTAATCTCGTGGCTTATGATACTTAAATCTAAAAGGTCTTCACAACCCACTTGAAACTACTGGAGTCTAACAACATAAGCAGACTCCTACAGTGTCTTGAAATTACACTAGATTTGAATTAATATAGCCAATGCTATCTCCATTTAAGGTGGAACCAGACTTATTTTAAGGATGTGTTCTGGCATGCACTGAAGATCTGCTGTGACACATATCCATGACACTTAGTGCAGGATGATTTCTGTGCTAATTGTGCAACCTGCATTATGGTCACGAGTGGGTGTGATGAACTTGCGCAATTAGTGCTGTGCTCACACTGTGTGCTAACTGCATCAGCGAGGGTTCACCTAATGCCATCTCAATAGGTGGCATTAGGTGCGCCCATGCTAATACAGTACATGCTGGGGAACAGAGCTCCATGTTAACCACCCCCAACAGTTTACATGGGAGTGTTGCACGTCATGTACCATGGTTTTAGTGCTATTAGCTCGATAGGGTGCTAGTACCCATTAGTAAAAGACCCTTAAGGGTGTACCTAGGTTAATGTACATTGTGTGTCAATCACAACTATTTTATAAATGTTGTAAACCACCCTCATGTCAAATGTAACCCCAATTGTGATGTCATGTAACCACTTTGATTGTAGGATAAGGTGGTATACAAATCTGTCTAAATAAATAAATAAAGTCACATATGTGCGTACTTTGTAAAATAGAGGCATAAGTAGTGGGAAACTCTGTGGTTTGTACATGGCTTGAGCATGCCTCCAGAACAGAATGGCACTTCCTCATAATACATTTGCACATTGACTTTTCACCTTTCCTGAGGCACACACAAAGGCAGCTCCCAACCTATTATTCATCCTTCACCCCCCCCCCCACCCCCACAACTCTTACTGGGGATTTCTCTGGTTGTCTAGCTGGAGCAGGAGTAATACCCAGCCGCTCTTGCTGCATCAGATACCTGGGTTCAAAATGGAACTGACAATGAATATGCATGATATAGATTTGCATGCACTGCCTCCATTGTATGCAAATTTCTCTCATGCATATTCATGGATGGCTAGGTCTGTCCTGAGGACTGGGTTGAGAACCTCTGGGTTAGAGCAATGGACAAAGAAATCAAGGCTGAAAGCCCACTTCTTCCAGTGTTGCTCCTAAAGCCTCAGACAAGTGGGAGGGGCAAAGGTCAACAGAACCTCCCAGCATTCAAAGCCCTTTGACAGAAGTCATATAAGCCCCTTACATCCTGACCCCTGTTATTCCCCATAACCTCCTTCCATCTCATGATATAATAACCAGACCCTTCAGATGCCCTGACATGATCACCAGAGCCCCCCAACCACCCTACCCCCCCCCCTCCCGACACAACAGTTTACTCTGACACCTCTTAATGGGAGTTTTCCTGGTGGTTTAATGGGGAGCAGGATCAATCTCCAGTCACTTCTGTTCTGCAAAATATGGGTACACACTCCATTTTTGCAGTTTGAACTCTAGCAGTAGTACCATGAGACTACTTCTAGGGATCAGACGTTCCATTTTGAACCCAGGCATCTGATGCAGCAAGAGCAGCTGGGTATTGCTCCTGCCCCAGCTAGACCACCCGAGAAATCCCCAGTAAGAGTTGTGGGGTTGGGGGGGGGTTGGGGTTGGGGTGAAGGATGGGTTATTTTATCAGAGGTTGTTAGGACATCTGATGATTGTGTCAAAGGGATGGGGGAGCTATAATCATGTCGGCGGATGTCAGTGGGATCTGATGATTGTTTTGAGAGGGTTGGGATGGGAGGGGGTTCTGGTGTATGTTGGTGGCATTCAAAGGGAGAAACCTGATCCCACCACTGGCCCTTTTACCAGATAGTGGTCTCAACCTGAGGACCACTATCTAGATTTCTGCAGGAAACTAGGAACCAGTGATGCTAAGGTATGAAATGATGATGCTTTTTTCCAGTATCTCAATTTCTAAAAATCACTGCTCCCACTGAAAGCGCCAGCAAATGGATGTGCACTCCTGTTTTAGGTATTTTTAAATAATGTCATATGGATGCAAAAATTGGATAGTGAAAAAGATAGATAGGAAGAAAATTGATGCCTTTGAATTATGGTGCTGGCAAAGATTACTGTGTATACTGTGAACTGCCCGAAGAACAAACCAGTCAGTACAAAAGGTGATCAAATCTAAGCTTTCTCTAGAAGCTTAGATGTCATGACTTTGACTTTCACGCTTTGGACACATCATGCGAAGAGAGAGATTATTAGAGAAAGACTACATGCTTGGCAAAGTTGAAGGTCAACGCAGAAGAAGGCGGCCAGCAATGAAATGGTTCGATATAATAATTGCAACTATGGATATGACACTATCAACAATGAGCCACCTGACTGAAGACCAAACACAGTTTAGGACAACTACTATCCAGAGGGTTGTCATGAGTCGACACTGACTCGATGGCACTTAACAACAACAAAAAGCTTTGAGTTTGATGAAGCCCTTTGTAAAGTATAGGAAGAACTGAACATACCTTAACCAGGACATCTCAATTCCTCTCTCCATGACCTATCTAAAATGGGCCTTTAAATTTAGGAACTAAGTTTTGTTTTGTTTTTTTGACTACCAGACCCTTGGCTGCTTCTTTTCTTTTTTTTTTAATATAGAACATGTGCTTATAAACCTGCTGGAAATTATTTTCCAGTGGAAAATTAGCTTACAAATCAAACCACAGGGGTTTGATTAAACATTCATAGGTACATTTTATCCAGAAAGTTTGGAAATGTTGATGCTCTCAAAGACATTGTTTTGTATAATTCACAATCTGGATGCTCATTGATTTTTTTGTAAAGGAGAGACAAAAATACTAGGTTGTAGAAACTAAACAGCAAAAATATCAAAAGTTCCGTTTTACACACTTATCTTCATTGGGAGGAGGAAATATAGCTTAAGACAAACAGGAAGCAGAAAGGTAGGATTGAGTGTAGGGGGACTAGTGGAGCTGCAAAATGTGTTACAGGAAATATGACAATGAAGATATATGAGGATAAAGGAGTGGCCTAGCTAGTCAGGTTTTCAGGATAACCCCAATGAATATGCATGATATAGATTTGCATGCACTGCCTCAATTGTATGCAAATTTCTCTCATGCATATTCATGGTGGCTAGGTCTGTCCTGAGGATTGGGTTGAGAACCTCTGGGTTAGGACAATGGACAAAGAAATCAAGGCTGAAAGCCCACTTCTTCCAGTGACGCTCCTTGTCACCTTAGGCAAGTCAATTTGTCCTTTTATTACAGATACCCTCTAAGATTGTTAATTCACAGGGGCAGTGGCTTATTGTTCCTGAATTCCAAACATTTTGCAAATAGCCTTTCACTCTCTGACCAGAGCTACCCCCGTTTCATATGGGGAAAGGCTGCTTGCGGTGAAACAGTATTGTATGCATTTGCCTGCTTGGAATGTTCACTTGAAGAGATGAATTCAATTTATTAGCATGCCTTAAAAAATTTAGGGTTTTTTTTTACTAAATGCTGCTAACTGGTTAACATGTGTTTCAGCATGTGGTTGCTGGCTGCTGAGAACACCAACAGGCGTGCAACTACCCGCCACTAAAACACATGTTAAGAGGTCATCGTACGCTAGGGCAGAGAGTGGGAAGGTTGCGGGTGGAATGTGGGCATGAAGAGGACAATTGCCGCACTGTTAGTTGCAATTAACTTGAGTGCACACAATGATGCCTTTATGGGTGTCATTAAGTGCACCCGTGTTAATCCTGCAGCATGATAAGGTATGTAATTGTGTGCTAACTGCCAGGAATTTGCTGGGTACACCCCTAACAGCACATGGCGGCTACCACACATTAGTTTTGCCATTAATCACACAGTAAGTGCACACCTTTTAGTAAAAGAGCCCTTTAGTGTGCGCAAATTAGATTAAATGAGCATTAACCTGTGAATTAACAAGTGTACAATTGATTTGTACATGCTAAAAAGGTCTAACACGCATAAAATGTTTTATTAAAACAGATGCATGGAAAAAACTGTTACTATACTACAGCTCACCATCTTCTCATATCCTACAAAACTATCAGCACCATTCAAGAAAACTAGAGAACCAATGAGAGTAAATTTAATAGCGAGTCTATAAATTCATATGTTGGTCTAAAAATACTATGATGATGAATTATGCAAAATCTATATTATTCTGCATTTTGCCCTTCCAGAGTTCTTGTACAGAGTTCTGGACACACTTTTTAAATAATATTATTGTTATAGAACAAGAAATTATGCCTGTCTTAATTAGAAAAAAAATCTTGGCACTTATACCGGGAAGCTAATTGGCACCATCAGAGCACTGAATGATTCCTAATTTTGCAAGTTAAAAGCACACCTGGTGCCTTTGCTTCTCCATAATGCCTAAGGACTTGGCAGGGGAGGGTCTAAAAAGTCACAGCTGCTGCCAATGTAAACATTTCCAATGGTGTTAGGATGAGAAATTTGTATACAGAACATATCCACTAACCTAAATTATAATATTGATACATAAACATGTCAATTGATCTGAAGGTTAGTGGTGAGTCCTCTTGCTCAGAAATGGGTTAGACAGCGCAGAGTGTTACTAAGCTTTTTGTGCAATTATACAGTACAAATCTAAAGTAATATCTCATTAGCAAACTGCAAACTAAGTTCCAGTCCTTTATGTCTGGTGGGAAACACACTGACTAAGAATCCATTTTTTGCAACACATGCAGATATGAATTTAATGAGGGGTCGCAAGCCAATCTACTTCTCTTGGGCCCTTTGATAGTGTTACTGGGTAACGAAGAGAGATGTGCTGTAGGGAGTGTTAAACTTAGAACTGCAGTGTCTAGCTACATACTTAAAGTAACAAATTTGTCTGCATAGGTATGGTATGGAATTGCTTTCTAAAAAATGTCACTTGTGGCATTTCCTAATATTAAATCATGGGTAATTTATGAAACGTGGTGAACCTCCATTCTCTGAAGAATTTATTATCGGCCATGTGTTGAACTTGGTCTAGACAGTTCAAGAAGTCCTATAGAGCCACTGCATTTTGCTTTTCTGCCCCTTGTCTTTGGACAGCTCTTCCAACAAATCTCTGCCTTGAATCCTCATATAAGAAATTCAAGGCCAGATTAAAAACATGATTCTTTGAGTATGTTTTTCAGTGAGCCAGTTTTCAGCCAACCCTCTTCTCTCACTCTGTATTTATCCCTCATGTGTTTAGCTGTATGTTTCAGCTGTCCCTAGTTGATATTGTTGTCCAACAATCACCTCGTCCCTTATGTTTCTCTGTCCTATCTCCTGTTAAACTTTGGGGGGGGGGGGGGCGGGGGGGGGGTGGGGGGTTAGTGGTGGCAGCGGCGGCTAGTGCTTATAAAGCACCTAGCCATTGCCATTGAATTCTAACCCTGGATATTCAATGCCAGGGCCATGTCTGGCCACAAGCATTAACCACAGAACCTGGAAGCTAACTGCGCAGCGGCTCAATATCTCCACTTCTGGTTAACAATGGATGTTGTCTCTGTTCCATCCCAGAATGCCCGCGACATGCCCCAATGTTAACCACTTAGCATCGGGACATATAGCAGTGGCACCCACGGGTACCCAGCAGCACTAACTACTGTATGTTAGTGTCCCTGAATATGTTGTTCAGCGGCATTTACACAGTGTGCAGTTCTTCAAACCCTGTAAATGCCTTTGAATATTCCCTCCCTGTATTTTTAATCTGTTGATCTAACTGGATTGTAAACTGCTGAGATGTTCACCATTAGCAGTATAAAAATGCTGCAAATAAATAAATGATGAGAGTCCATAATTCCAGAGTAACATAGTAAATGATGGCAGATTAAGCTGCTTAGATGGGTCAATTATTGTTGAGAATCTTTCATTTGGGTAGATGAGGGGGTACCCAAAAAAAACAGGAATTATTTTTTAAAAGCTATTTATTTCAAATTCTTTACAAAACAACCTTATCCCCTTCAAAATACTCTCCATTACAACTGATACATTTGTCCCACCGGTGCTTCCACTGTTCGAAACATTTTTTGTAGTCATCTTTAGAAACGGCTGACAGCTCCTCCCTCTTTTTTTTCTTGACTTCTTCAATGTTGTCAAATCGGTGTCCTTTCATGCCCCTTTTCATGCGTGGAAATAAGAAAAAGTCGCACAGAGCCAGGTCAGGCGAGTAAGGTGCGTGGGGCAGCGGAACCATGCCATTTTTAGCCAAAAACTGTCTAACAGAGATGGCTGTGTGTGCAGGTGCGTTGTCATGGTGGAAGAACCAGTCTCCTGTCTGCCACAAATCGGGTTTTTTTTTGACGAACACTGTTGCGCAATCTTCTTAAAACTTCCAAATAAAAGGTTTGATTGACGGTCTGACCTGGGGGAACAAACTCTGAATGAACTACCCCCTTGGCATCAAAAAAGCAAATCAGCATTGTTTTGATGTTTGATTTGACTTGACGACTTTTTTTGGATGGGGTGAAGATGACGTCTTCCATTGGCTTGACTGTTGCTTTGTTTCTAGGTCGTAACCATAGCACCATGACTCATCACCTGTAATGACCTTTGACAGAAAATCTGGATCAGTTTCAAGCTGTTGTTTCAAAACACGACATGTTTCAACTCGATGTTCCTTTTGATTGTCAATCAGAACCCAAGGAAAAACTTGGCAGCAACCCTTTTCATTCCCAAATCTTCCGTTAAAATTTGCTGAACCAAGCTCCAAGATAACCCACTAATCTCTGACAATTGATCAATTGTCTGCCGATGGTCTGTGAGCACAAGCTCTCTAATTTTTTCAATATTTTCGTTGATTCGGGCAGTTGATGGATGCCCAGAACGAGCAAACCACTGGTACATTTGACTTTTTCCCATAGCGTCATCTTGATAAGCTGTTTTCAACATTAAAACAGTTTCAGCAGCATTTTTACCGAGTAGAAAACAAAATTTCACAGCTGCACGTTGTTCACTTAAACTTGTCATCATAAAAAAAGAAACAAGAACAAAACAGCGCTAGCAAAAACAATCACTGCAGATGAACAGAACAAGCCAGGTCGACAACACAGGCGGCACTGAACTGACAATGAGTTGCACTATACATGCCTAGCGGCAGAAGTGCGTACTACACAAGCTCCGCCCACGGCAATGTTATTCCTGGTTTTTTTGGGTACATCTTCACACACAAACACACACCTGCTTCACCCCACTCTCTTTCGACTGCCTGTGTCTTTTACTCTGCTTCCTTATCCATCCAAAGCATGGCCTAAATCTTTTAAAAATGTGGACCTTTGTAACCACCTGCTCCTTCCCAGCTAGTTCTCAATATAGGAGAAACGTCAGTGCAAACAGTCAACTTCAAGAACAATTAGAGGACCTTTTGCTAAAGTCCAGTAAACATTTGCACTTATCATTCGTTAGGAGTAAGAACTAAAATGGGGTAAGTGCAAAAGCCATGTGCTATCAGGGGCATGCCTATCATGTCCCTGGCACGTATCGTACTGAAAGGCTTCTTAGCGCACAAAAGTGCCATTCACAATTAACACAAATGCACTTAACTTCTTCATTTGAGGAGATGGTAAATATATCTGTGCTAACTGTAATGCTGGCAATTAGTGCACATTATTTCACCCTCACGCTAATTGCAATGCGCAAGCCATACCCACTCTCCAACCCTAAGCCGTCCATTCTCAGCCCTATTGTGCACTAAGCAGGTGACAGTGTCTGCTTTTAGTACAGGGTAGACATTGTGGGCCCACGTTAGCCACTTAGCATGTGCTAAGATATGCATTAACCATTAACACGCTTTAGTAAAGGCCTCTTAATTTCCTCAAGGTTTTACTTGGCTACATATTTATTTATTGTATTTAGTTTGTACCTTTCCAGTATTAGTTCAAAGCATGTTGCAGTAGGTATGTCCCCATCTCCAGAGGGTTACAATCTAAGTGTGTACCTGAGGCAGTGGAGGGTTAAGTGACTTACCCAAGGTCAGTCTCTTTGGTCACCAGGCCACTGCCTTAAGCAATAGGCTGCTCCTCAGGGAAAATATTTGCCAAAGGTAAAAAAAATAAATCATAATAGTACTCTGCGATTACTCAGTTACACTTACAGGTGTGGCCAACATTATTGGCACCCTTGCAGTTCAACCCCTTAATGTCCAATCCGAATTCAAGAAAGCATGGAGAAAGCATGGAAGATCTCTAAAGGATAAAAGGGGACTATTGTAGTGGATATCAAAGGATAGACTACATAGGCCATATGGTCTTTTTCTGCCGTCATTTTTTATGTTTCTATGTTTCTGATATCTCTTAAAGGTGACCTGTGAAATGGCTTTGGACTATACAGTATATACACGCATATTTGACATATGAAAGAATCAAATTAAACAAGACCAATTAAAAAAGGAAATACTACATAAACTGGGACATTGCATGAGGAAATCAGATATGGCAGGCCCTTTTCTGCATTTTCTGGTTTTAGCTCGGTGCAAGGCTGCAGGGGAGGGAGGATGGCGATGGTTGCCAGTTATTGCTCAAACATTTTCCATGCAGTGTGGCTGCCAAAATCTGGCTTGATTACAGCAGCAGATAATGTCACCTCAAGAGGTGGAGTTATCTGCCTGAATGCTCAGTAATGCAGCATCTGCCAATTGACAGCAGCTGTGTGCCCTGGAGGTGACCGGTCCTCCAAAGCAGCCATCAAGCCTTCCCCCTCAACTGTATTGTCAGTGCTGCAGTGTTGCGATACGTGGTACCAATAATATGTATAAACAATGTGCTGCTCCCCCCTGCATCGGGGCTGCACCAAGGGCTGTGCAAGCACAGAAAGGGCATTGATATCACTGGGCTTCCAGGAAGCTCAAAAAAGAGGGCATTACTGCACGTGGCTGGGGCAGAGGGGGCAAACATTTTGTTAGTTACACAGGGTATATTTCTAGCTTGGTATGGTCCTGCCCTGCAGCACAGATTTCCCATTCCCTGGATAGCTCCTCATAGGGAACTGTCTGGGGGGATCTGTGCACCATCTGACCAAAGTAACATCCTGGGTAGTCAGATGGGGAACCTCCCTGATCCATTAGACATTTCTCTGCTAGCCAGTCAGTAGCCTCCCTCCCTCCCCTCCCTTCAGTCATACCTCCCCATTACAAAGAAACACCCTGGCTAGCCAGCCATCAAGGGGGTCCCATGGTGTCCCCTAAGCCCCCCATAGTTATATCTGTTCCAATCCTGGTGGTCTATTGGAAAGACAGGCAGGAGCGGTAGTCTTCGCTCCTGCCCCTGTCATCGGCCTTTTTAAAATGGCCGTGATCATGGGGTGTGAGATCACAGTCATGTTTGTTAATATTATTGAGGAGAACAGGAATACAAAATGGGACATTCAAGTTAAAACGTTTGATATGCAATGGGAAGGACAGCTGAGAAGGTGATCATGTAAAATTAGCCTTTCTCTGCCCAGAGAAATACATGTCTGCTGCGTAATATAAAAAAATGGGGGCACACCAAGTTATGGGCTAGCCACATGCAAGAAATCTCTGCATTTTAGAAACTTGACCATGTTGTATATGTGCATCCATAGAATAGGGGACATGGATGTACATACTGCCCTATCACAGAATGTGGTGGTGGATCTCTTCCCCTTGCGCATCCCAGTGCTGAATATTGTCACGCAGCGAGGGCTGATGAGAGCCCAGTTGAGAGAAAAGAAGGTGTTTTTCACAGAGAAAAAGACTTGCAATATTCCCAGGAACCAGCTAGAGGGAGCAAGAGAGACTGAAGAGCCACGCCCAGCTGGTCACGAGGAAATGCCAACCAGCTTCCAATCCTCAAGAGCAGGAGGGCTTCATAAGGGGAGTGTGGAAGACTGGAAGGGATTCCGGGGAAGGAGAAGAGGCAGAAGGAGTACCGGTAGCCTCGGAGATAGAAGCACCAGCAGAAGCAGCAGCCCACGCAGAAGCAAGGGGAGAATCACTGGCAGCACCGAGAGAGAGAGGTGGAAGTGGAAACATGACTACTCTAGTGCTAGAGAATTCCCAGGAGGGAGAGGTGATTTCTCAGGAGCTGAGGAAGGACCTAAGGAGGTGTCAGCTCAAGCCAAACTGAGAGCTGTTTGCCCTCAGAGGCAAAAGCCCTGCTGTAACTGCAACCCTAAGCCAAACAAGAATCAGTTGAAGAAGCCATGCCACACTGAGCCAGGAAGCCAGAAGCTGGGCTTGTACAGAGGCAGGCCTTCACCAGGAGAAGGAAGTCAAAGGCTACAGGGTAAGCCTAACCATTATAGAAAAGGATTTCACCAAGCGGCTGCCTGGGAAAGGCAGGCAGTGGAAGAAAGCCGGTTACTTGAGGACTGCTGCCATACAAGGTATGAGAAATGTATGCCTAATAAGAAAGTTGTGAATGGTAAAAGCTATGATAAAGCTGATATAAAGCCTCTAAGGAAAGAGGGTACTTTAAAGCCTAACACAGCAAGTGGCCGATGCCCTAGGCTAGGCCAAGGACATTGGGAGCTGCTACAGAAAATATACAAAACCCCTGAATGTATTTTACAAGAAACCAGGGATATAGAATCAGAGCTTTCTGATACCGTGCCAATGCAAGTGGAACTGGCAGGAGATTTGTCTGACCAAGAGATGGACTGTACACTTTGCATTTCTGAAAGTTTAGAGTCACTGCCAGACTTGTGATTGGGTGAATTGCCAGCAGAGCATTCTTTATTTGTTTGAGCACCTCCATTCCTGTGACGTATAACAGTTTTTGCTTTAAACCCTGAGTTTGTTTTCTACCTGCATTAAGGACATTTGCTTTAAAGTTATAACCCACTATTTAGAACCACTGTGAAAAAGGGAAATAAAAGCCTTATTAATTCCCACCACTCAGCTTGATTGTTTCATTGAAGATTGGAGCTAAAGCAACTACAAGGACCAAGAGCCATTTGGGCCTTTAGAAGACTCTCCAATCTTAACCTTATATTTTTGTGTCCCACCTGCCCTGGCATCCACTGGCCACCAGGGAAGTGGTGCTGACAATATCCACTTTCATCATTAGCCATGGTGGTCAGGCACTTTAGCAGCTTTGACCACCATGATCTGAATATCTACCCCTTTATTTTTATCTGTGCCAAATCATATACCAAAATAGGAACATGTTCCTAAAACATTTACAACATCCATTAAATGAACTTCATAATTAGGGCTTCTGGTTCTAGGTGTTTGTTTGAGATTTTAGGGGTTTATTTTTGAGGTAATTAGGTGCTTCTCCAGGGTTGGAAAAACTGTGGTATAGAAAGACAGACTGGGTAGGTTGTATAGTTTCCATCTGCCATCATTTTTCTATCCGTGAATTTGCATTACGAAAAAACATTTTTAATGGCTTTTTGGGTGAATTCAATTTCATGATACAAAATAAAATTTTACAGTGCCAGCCCCAGTATCTCCCCCTCCCCTCTCCCATAAGCTCCAGCAACAGCATAAGCATCCCCCTATTCACAAAACTGAACAAGCTGGAAGCTGGGTTACTCCAGATCCCTAGATCAAAACATAGAAACATAGAAACATGATGGCAGAAAAAGACCACATGGCCTATCTAGTCTACCCTTCCATATTGACTACTGCAATAGTCCTCTCTTTTCCCTTAGAGATCCTCTGTGTTTGTCCCATGCTTTTTTGAATTCAGATACTGTCTTCATCTCTACCACCTCTACTGGGAGACTATTCCACGTATCTACTACTCTTTCCATAAAGAAATATTTCCGCACATTAATCCTGAGTCTATCCCCTTTCATCCTCATCCTATGTCCCCTGGTAGCAGAGCTTGCTTTCAATCGAAAGAGGCTCTCCTCCTGTGCATTTATGCCATGGAGATATTTAAACATCTCTATCATATTTCCTCTATCCCGCCTTTCCTCTAAAGTATACATATTAAAATCCTTAAGTCTGTCCTCATATGCTTTATAATGAAGACCACTAACCATTTTAGAAGCCACCCTCTGCACTGACTCCAACTTGTTTATATCCTTTTGAAGGTGTGGTCTCCAGAACTGCACACAATACTCCAAATGAGGTCACACCAAAGACCTATACATAGGCACTATCACCTCCTTTTTCTGTTGGCCGTTCCTCTCCCTGTGCACCCAAGCATCCTTCTAGCTTTTGCAGTCACCTTTTCTATATTAAGATCATCAGACACAATCAGGCCCAGGTCCTGCTCTTTGGTGGACAGAAATACTCCCCCCCCCACCCCCACTGGACCACTCCTTTGGATTTTTGCAGCCCAAATGCATGACCCTACATTTTTTAGCATTAAATCTCAGCTGCCAAATTCTATACATTCTTCAAGCTTAGCTAGATCCCTCCTCATGTTATCCATGCTAACAGAACACCTGACCTTGCACATATAACCAGAATATGGATAGACCCTCACAGAGTACAGAATAAGTGATCACAAATTAAATATTAAAATATGTAGACAAATTAAACTGACACCATTAAAAGCCACATGCTGCATGCAGAGCAACACTAGAGAAATAAAGAAGCATTTTTACTACAGGGCATTTGTAGCTACTGTGGTGATTAATGCGGAATTATTGCGCGATGGTAGCATGTAGCGCATGAAAAATGCAGACATTGCAAAGCTTTAACATGATGTCTACATTTTGTGTGGTACTTGCAAACCTGGGTGGGATTAGGGTTGAGAGTGAGAAGACAGTGGTTGTGCCTGCAATGGGCAATTATCGCAGGTGCTACCAGCATAAAGAAATCACCACAATTTTCAGGCTTTGTGAATACAGCTAATGATTCCTCCATGGGTGGTGATAGCTGCATCTGTGAAGCTTGCCCCTCCCCCCTCCCCCCACTATCCCTGTGGCTTAGCTACAAATGTCCTTGCAGATACCACAGAGATTGCGGGTTTGTGGCAGATATGGCCTGGCATTAGCTTCAGAAGCCCTAATGCACTTTAATAAACATGTCCCAAAGAGATGCCGCTCCCCCATACTGTGGCAAATAGAAAAAGAAAGCAGAACTAAATTCCCCAAACTGACATATTATAATTACTAAATTGAAAATAAAATGTTTTCTACCTTTGTCTGGCCATTTTTTTGAGTTTGTTAGTCTTTGGTCTCTGCTTGCCTCCATCTTCTCTTAACTCTACTGTATTTTCCTACTGCTTTTCAAACCTCAACACAGCCTTCCCATTCCCCATCTCTCTTTCCTTCCCCAGCCTCTTATTCCTGTCTTTCACTAACTCTCCCCTTTATATCCCCCCATGTCCAGTATCAATTCCTATCTCATGTGTGTCTATCTTTTCTGCTCCTTTTTCGTAAGACTCCCAAGTCCAACATCTCATCTTCATCTGTCTATGCCCCCATATGTCTGGCATCTACCTGTCATTGCCCTATCCCCCTGCATCTCCCCTTCATTTCCCCCCTCATGTCCAGCATCTGGCCTCTACCTCTGTACGCCCCCTGTCTCCAACATATTTCCTCTGTTTACCACTCCCCCGTGTCCAGAATCTATGTCTTCATGTCCAACATCCCCCTTCATCTTCCTATGCTCCTCTGTATCTTAACACATCCCTTCTGTCTCTTTCACCCCATCAATCTTCATTCTTTCTCCCTATGCTCCCCTCGTATCCAGCATCTCCTTATGCTCCTCCCATGCCCAGCATCTTCTCTCCATCTCCCAATCCCTCCTTATGTCCAACATCTCTTCCAGCTCTCTGTCATCTCTATGTCCAAAGTCTTCCCTCTCTCTCACCATTCTTCCCCCTCCCTATCTAGCATTTCCTATCTCTTCTCTCACGCTGCCACATAGTCCTGCACTGTCCTCCAATCCTGGCTACTGGTCGAGCATTTTCTCTCCAAAGCCTGTTCACCCACCCCAGCTCCAACCACCACATCCCCCACCTGCGGCCATGGCAATGAAAAATAAAACAGCAGGGGAGCAGAAGACTGGGGGATTGGAGTGTCAACTGTCTGGTGTTTGTGCCCTGAGCTACCCCCTGTGTTCCATAGTGAGTGTTGGCTCGAATGGTTGGAAATGCTGCTCCTCCCATCTATTTCATCAAGAGGCAACCTGAGACTATTTAAAAGTCTTTGCTGCTTATCAGAGCCAGGAGCAGGAGACTCTGGAGGATTGGCATGTTGGCTGTGTGATGTTTGTGCCCTGGGTTCCACAGCGAGTATTGGCTTGAACAGGAGAAAGCCCTGCTCCTCCTATCTATGTCATCAAGAGGCAACCTGGGACTATTTAAAACTCTTTGTTGCACCACGGCCCCAAAGTTTGGCATTTGTGATGTCCAGCGGGGCCGGGAAGAGGATAATCAAGGATAAGAAGAATGTAGTAGCTACCTCTTCTACTCCTAAGGTGGTCGTTGGACCTATGGACCAGCATATGTCTGTAAAGACTGAGGTAAAAGACGAGTTGGTGCCATCATTGGATTTGTCCTCATCCCTTCTCTCAGGGGCATCTCTTAGTTTGATAGGACCTTGCCCCCTCCTCTGGGGGCTGCCTTGGACATAATGGAGGGAGGTATTTCTACTCCCCTAGGGTATGTGTGAGGTACAGGAATCTGCCTCTGTTCAGAACCCACCAGAAGTCCCTCTAGAGGATTTTGTATTAGAATCTATACCAGTCTCTGGGTGCATCTGCCTTCAAGGTAACTTTGTTAGATATGTGGAAAGTAGTACCTGAAACCAATTCTTTGCTGTATGGTTTCATGGATCAAACTTCAAAATTGTCTGTTCAAATTTAAAAAAGAAAAAATCAAGTACAAGATTTAAAAACAATTGCTTTAACCCAAAGACTTGACAAGATGGATGGCCTAGTGGTATCATTGCAATCTGCAGGATCTCGGGGTATTAAAGACAGTCTTTCCCTACATAGGCAAACTGAGCCTTTGGAAAACTCTTCAGTCTAAAAATCTTAGATTAATGAATTTCCCTAAGATTCTGCTCCTATCTCCTTTATTCCTATTAAGGAAATATTATAAAGAGGTTTTGTTGTTACACGAATCTGATAATTTGTTGGTTTTGAGTGTTTGATTATTTCTTGCCTACTAGATCTCTAGCTCAGGGTGAAGAGGTCGCTCAGGTAGGGGATGACAGTAATTTAGATTTGACTAATTTTTTAGAATTGTTGACTGATGATATTCCCTTCTGCACTACCTTAATTGTCTCCCTGGCTACAGAAGTAGGCAAGGTTAATATTATGAAAGCTTATTTCCAAAAAAAGCATTAACTGTTCTGTGGCTAGAAGATTATCTCTTCTCTGATATGTCTCGTTTTACCCAGATAAGGAGGAAGTCTTTCCTTCAGCTTAAACCTTGCATTTTGGCTTTAGAGGAGCTTTCTTGCTTCAGGTTCCGTGTAAGTGCTTAATTTCCTATGAAGGTGTGCGTTATGTGTTTACAGACCCATTGCAACTTCAAAATTTCTTAAATGGTAGATAAGGGCTTGAATCTATTACGTGCCTTGATTTTCTTGTTAATGTGTCTTAGGCTCAAACCCAACCCCGTATGGAAATATCTAACATCTATTTTGTTTTCTCCTAGTCCGTCTGGGTTTTTCTTTTGCCTCCCATAAAGTGGGCTATAAGAACATAAGATATGCCATACTGGGTCAGACCAAGGTCCATCAAGCCCAGTATCCTGTTTCCAACAGTGGCCAATCTAGCTCATAAGTACCTAGCAGTTTCCCCAAAAGACACAGGTTCCACAATGCTTGTATTGGGTCAAGCAGTGATATCCCGGGTCCCTTTTAATAATGGTTTATGGACTTTTCCTCAGGAACTTGTCCAAACCTTTTTTTAAACCCAGCTACACTAACAACTTTTACTGCATCCTACGGTAACAAATTCCAGAGTTTGATTACACGTTGAGTGAAAAAATATTTTCTCTTATTAGTCTTAAGTAGTTTACCCTGTAGCTTCATTGCATGTCCCCTAGTTTTTCTATATTCTGATGATGTAAACAATCGATCTACATTTACCCGTTCCACTCCGTTCATTAATTTATAGACTTCTATCATATCTCCCCTCAGCCGTCTCTTTTCCAGGTTGAAGGGCCCTAACCTTTTTAGCCTCTCTTCAAAGGGGTATCCTTCCATCCCCTTTATCATTTTGGTGGCTCTTCTCTGTACCTTTTCTAATAACGCTATATCTTTTTTAAGATACGGCGACCAGCATTGTACACAATACTCAAGGTGCGGTCTCACCATGGAACGATACAGAGGCATTATAATATCCTTTGTTTTATTTTCCATTCCTTTCCTTATGATACCTAGCATTCGATTTGCTCTCTTGGCTGCTGCTGCACACTGGGTGGAGGGTTTTAGCATGTTATCCACGATGACACCTAAATCTTTTTCCTGGGTGGTGGTTCCTAATGTGGAACCTTGCATCGTGTAACCATAGTTTGGACTGTTCTTTCCTAGGTGCATAACTTTGCACTTGTCCACATTAAATTTCATCTGCCATTTGGATGCCCAGTCTTCCAATTTATTAAGATCCTCTTGCAATTTTCCACAATCCTCATGGGTTTTAACAACATTAAATAGTTTTGTGTCATCTGCAAATTTGATAACCTCACTTGTAATTCCCTTTTTCAGGTCTTTTATGAATATGTCAAAAAGCAGCGGACCCAGCACAGATCCCTGGGGTACTCCACTATTCACCTTTCTCCATTGGGATAATTGGCCATTTATCTCTACCCTCTGCTTTCTATCTTTTAACCAGTTCCTAATCCACAGTAGTACACTGCCTCCTATCTCATGACTTTTTAGTTTTGCCAAAAGTCTCTGATGAGGGACCTTGTGAAAGGCTTTCTGAAAGTCCAGATACACTATATCAACCGACTCACCTTTGTCCACCTGTTTACTCACACCTTCAAAAAAACATAACAGATTAGTAAGACAAGATCTTTCTAAAGCCATGTTGGCTGTCTCCCATTAAGCCATGACTATCTACTTGTTCACTAATTTTATTCTTTATGATGGTTTCTACCATTTTTCCCGGTACTGAAACATGTTTTGTAATTTCGTGTTGTATTTGTCTTTATTTCCTGGAAATTCTTTTGCTTGCTTTGTTAAACTGAAATCTTCAATTAAAAAAAAATATTCTTTCTCACCCCTACCACTGCTGCATCTCCCCAAGTCCTTGGCTCTGGCAGCAATAAATAAAATAATAAATACAGGTCCTTAGACCCGATATTGAGTTGGGCGTGAGTACATCCTCTAACCCTGGATATTCAATAGCGGGGTCGCCGCACATGCCTGTAAGCTGCAGAAGGTAACTGGGTAGTGGCGATATTGCACCGCTACCCAGTTAGCCTGTGTCGCCACCCACAACATGCCCCAGTGCTAAGCGGTTAGCATCGGGACATGTAGGGGAGAAGAGCAGGGATTTTCAGCGGCACTAACCTTGTTCGTGCCATTGAATATCCAGCAGAGCGGCATTTACGCGGTTTGCAGGGCTGTAAACTGTGTACATGCCTTTGATTATCAGGCCCTCAAGTCGGCTGGCTTCCAAGACCCAGTGGGTCCTACTCCCCCGATGTAATACTTGACACGTCAGAAAAAGCAGGACCAGCAGGGTCTTTGTAGTGTGCCCAGCCTCCAAGATCCCATGTTATTTTCTTTATTGCCGCTAGGGCTATGAACATGGGGAGATGCAGTGGCAGGGGAGAGGAGTTGGAGAGAAAATGCTGGGTTTTTTTGTGGTTTTTTAAAAATATATTATCTTATGTATATTTATTGATGTTTAATACAATTACACATTAAATAACAAAAATCAAGCAAAATCTTCCATAAAAAAGAATAAAGAAAAACAAAGAAAAAGGAAGGGAAAACATATTTCACTCCCAGTAATGGAACTAGACATTTACAGAGAAATCTTAAGTAAAAGGTGTCAGATAACCCCAGCACCTGAGACTTTAAAGATAAGAAAGCTCTCCTTTTCACTTGAGTAGCTTTGGAGACATCAGGAAACAACTGTATCTTCTCTCCACAAAAAATATCCCGTTTATGTCTAAAATAACTAAGCAAGACTAGCATTGTGTCCCCATCATTAACTAGAGAAACAAAAAAAGTAGCCCTTGTATTAATAATATCTTGTGAATCTTCAATAAAAGCAGAGAGATTGAACTTCAGAGTCCCTTCTCCCCCCGTTCTGAAGATGTCCACACTATCCTATTGGAAACATAATACATCTTAGAAATCACTATCCCATCTGGATTAGCCAAAGCAATATCTCTTTAAAGTATTTCTTTAACAACGCATCTGGTGACAACAAGTATGTCTTAGGAAAATTAATAAAACATAAATTCCTACTACGAAACAAGTTTTCTAGAGACTCTAATTTATGGTGGACTAGCAGGCTGTCCTTAATACAGTACATACCTACAGCACCTAAAGAGGCAACCTGGGCATCCTAATTGGAGACCTTTTTCCCTAAAGTCCCAAGATGATGTCCACCTGTTGAAACTTACTTAGCAGTAGTTTCCTGAGAGAAGTTAACAGAGGTGGGAAATAACATTTGTAAGATAGGACTCAGTACGAGAAACTATCTGCCAGATGTCTTGAAGAAAAACAAGAGTCCACTACATAACTAGGAAGTCTGTCCAAATTACATTGAACTAGTTTAGGGCAAGGAGTCAAGTCACTGAGTCCTAAAGAAAGTAAAGGAAAATTTGTAACTCCGCCAAGGAGACTTTCCTGCAACGACGGCTGGGGGGGGAGGGCGGAGTCCGCTCTGGGGAGCTCAAAAATAATCCCTCACCTGACAATGCCGACTGCAGTACTCTATATTGAAACTCACTCGCTTTTGTTACCAGATGTTTATCCATAAGCCCAGAACCTGCAGACACCTTGCAACCTTTAGCTTTCCTTTTCCCCGGCATCGTTTAATAAAATCCGCTCCTTTATCGTCTTTTCCACTTCGTTTCAGGTGCTCTAACACAATCCCCAGGACTCCTAAGTGCTCCCAAGGGGCATAGATGCCGCTTGTTGCATGCCCCTTAGTGCACACCCCCAGCCATGCACCAACGGCTGCATGCCTAAGGAAGTCCCAGCTTTTATAAGGCCCCATGATTCTTAATGAAGGTTCCCCCTCTTTCAGATCCTCTGGGGCTGGGGATGCCACACAGTTCCCCTGTTGGCCAAATTTTAAATTCACAATGGCAGCATTATGCCCCGGCCAAACAATGACTAGCTAAAATAACTTATGAGAAGATGTAAAACAACAGAGTGCCCTGGTTGCAAAGTGGTATGTTAAAAAAAATAATAATAATAATAGGAGAAAATATTTCTTTCTCTGAATATACAGTTAAGCTTTGGAGCTTGTTGCCAGAGGATATGATAAAAGCAGTTAGCGTATCTGGTTTTAAAAAGATTTGGACAAATTCCTGGGGGGGGGGGTGGGAAGTGCATAAACTGTTATTAAGATAGACCAAGGGAAAGCCATGGTTTATCCATGGGAACAAGCTGCATGGAATCTGACTGCATTTTGCGACCCATCCACTCAGCCCTTGTTGCAGTTGCTGGTCACAAGCAGAACCATCTGTCTTCTAAATTAGACATAGGATAGGAGCATGACATAAGTTTATCAGTTTTCAACAATAATTTTCTGAGTGGCTAAGATAACATCTAATTTCCGTGAAGTACTCTGTGCTGTTGAAGTCCACTATTAAACTATTTATGAGATCTGTGGTATGAGGGAGACTGACTGTATAGTTACTTGGTATGGGTTTTAACCATCAATCCTCTGGGGAATTTATTTGTTTCATTGGGGGGTATTTCATAAGCATCTGCATGTGTGTAAAATTGCTTCCTCAAAGTTCATGAACATCCATTCAAAGTGGTGAATGAGCATAAAAGTAGAAACACATAACAATTAAAACATCATATCTAACAAAGCATAAGCATAAAGGTTAGAGCAATTATGCCTAAAAAAGCAGAAGACATAAAGGTTAAAACATCATACATAACACTTATGCCAAAAACAGTCTTTGCCACATAATCTTGAAGAAAAACAGGGAATCAAGGTGCAGCTTTTCTATATACCACGATTCTACGGCACTCACTGTTACTACAGGCTTTCCTTTAGACAGATCTCGAACCCTGTTTCTAGGAAAGATAATAAACAATTGGATTCCTCTAGGGGACCTACTTCAAAAAAAGCCAGAGCTGTCCTGGCCAGATATCCAGAAAATCCTTGTCACTTATTCTCCTAGATATCTGGAGAGAGCATTTCTTTTCTTCCTGCACGTCAAGTAATTTCCATTGAGATCTCACAAGACAACTATTCTAGCAGAAAAAGCCAGTACTCTGTTGAACTAAGTATATAACTCTCAAAGGAGCATCTTCAATAGTGCCCTTTGGTTCAAATGCAGTTCATGATCATGTAATAACCACTCCAATTTATCTGCCATGTATTGAGGTAATTCCAAGTTGTGTGTCCCCGAGCCATCCGGACGTCCAGACATCCAGATGGCTCGGGGATGCACCCGATTCTGCTCCCATGGGGGCAGAATCATGGCATAGTGGCTGGATGTCCGGAATGTGCCCCGATTTCAGATACCCTGGACATCCAGCCAACTACCCGACTAACTCAGCCAGGCTCCTAAATGGAGCCACCATGCCATGGCACCCTGTCGCCAGGCATCGCAGCTGCATTCAGGAGCTGTGATTCCCGGCTGCAAAACATAAACTTCTTTCCCCTCAGCCTGTCCCCTGATCTGGCATTCCATGGTCAGGGTCGGACTGTGGAGAACCCCCTGTGCCCCCTCACCTCTTTGGTTGTGCCTGGCTTCGCAGTGCCCCAATGTCCAGGGGGACCTATCCCACCTCTGAGGTAGAATAAGCCCGTCTACATGGCCAACCACGGATGTACAGGGCCGATATCAGAATCAGCCCTGTACGTCCAGGATTATATTCCTGGCCACCACCCACCCTCGTTCCTCCCCCAGCCCACCCCCTCCCGCCCATGAACAAAGCTCCCCACATAAGTCTGTGTGCGGGGAGCTCTGTGGCCACCAGTGCGATCCAGACATTTAGTGGGTCTCCTGACGTCCAGACCTGTTTAACAAGGATCGGAATGACCCCCCATCGTGGAAAAGGATCCCCTCAAGGAATGAAAAGTCAATATCGACAACTTAAACTTTGTCCTTCCCACAATTGTTAGCCAATGCAGCTGCCAAAGCAAGGGTGTAATACTTGCCAAGTGGCCTCTACAACCTGTGCACACCCACAATATTTTGATGCTGTTGGAGCATATGCGTGAATTGAATTAAAAGGTTGCTCCAACATTAATGCAACATGAGGCTGATTTCATAAGGAACCACAGAAAGGTATGTGCTATTTATGTATGTATGTAAATCACCTGTTTTCAAAGTCTTATGTGCGTGAATGAGCACTTATATGCTTGCCCTATGTTTTCTTTATAAAATTGGCCCAAACTGGGATCTTTTTTTGCATCTTAAATTTAAGATTATAAATAAATTTTAAATTAAGAAAATAATGTGCTACTATCTTTGGGATTTATTTTGACTTATACAAGCACTGCAGCATAGATAATAATTTATCCAAAAAGCACAGGCATCGGGAGCAAAATTTTGCACATACTGTAAGTTGCAACGCCTTGATTTATGGCAAGATACGAGATATTAATTATAGCCCTGAGGTCTGGAAGTTTAAAAAAAATGGCAATCACACATCTGGTGAAGACACAGCTGCTTCTACTTAAGAATGATGCCCTGCTCCTTAACTCCCTGCACTAAAGCAAATGGTCCTTCCCTTAAAACCCTCCCCTGAGGTGAGACAGTCATCAACATTTTGAACATCATTAGCATTCTTTTCCCTCCATAGACCTTAGTAAGAAAATAGCATTCTCCGCAGCTGGCATCTGAAGATGTAGCTGAGTAAATGAAGACATACAGCCATTGGTCTGTGGGTCCAATGAAGGTAACCTCTGTTTGCTCATTATTTCCTTAATAATATTTGTTGGCATGAAAAATTACTCTGCACTGAGAGAGAAATTGTAAAGTAGTATTGGCAAAGAAAACACACAACAAAGTTTTCCTCTTATCAGATTTGGTTGCTAACCACAAAAGAACTTAGGGGTATGTTTACTAAACTGCGTTAGTGTGATTCGCGTTAGGAGCCGCGTTAGTAGAAGAAATGCCAAAAAAGGACATGGGCGGTACATCGTTACCAATAACACGCGTTAACATGCGTTATAAGGCGCCGCGCAGCAACGATTGTTACAGGGCGCGTTACTGCGCGTTAAGCTTAAGAAGGTGCGCTGACACCCAAATACAGAAACAGAGCTGTAGCACAATGGTTACTACGTACAAGGGTCATGGGTTTGATTCCCCAGTGTGCCCAATGAATAAGGCTGGCTCAGGCGTCATGTGTAACCCTTTGAAGGCCTACTATAATATTTTATTCCACATTCTGCAGCCGGGTTAACGTTTGCATATGTCAGGAAAATTGTGCCCGTCTTATTCAATATGTTCCAATAGTGACGTTCCCTCTGCCATGGTCATGTATTATATACCATTTGATAGGAATATTTAGGCAGAAGTTTGGATCCCGAAAGTGTTGGGCTTGGCCTGGAAAGGATTAAGTATTGGGCTGTGAGGAAGTTTAGTTGTACTTTAATAGTGCTGCCAGCAAACACACCCCACAGTGGCGTAACCTAAGGTGCCACATAAGGCACCCTAGAAGGCACTCCATAGGGCACATTATAAAGTGCGCTATCTGCCAAGGCACCCTATAATGTCCCCTATAGGACACCATATAAGGCACCTTATAAGGTGCTTTATAGGGCACCGTATAAGGCGCCCTATAGGGCGCCTTATGAGCCACCCTAAGGTGACAGGCAGCTCTAATATACAATAAAAATAGACCATGCCTAAGACAGCCCTATCTATGAACCCCAACCAAGCTGCTAATAAACAACTGGCTGGCTACAGGAGGACTGCACGGCACCACACCCACATTCTGCTGTGGTTACCAGGATAGGGTCAACCCATCCATACCCAGGATGCACAGCACATGTAAATCAGCAGTCTAGAGATGATCACAAGATGGGGTATGCACTCCACAGCATCTCAGCCTGGTAGGCGGTGCCGACGGTGTGTGTTAGTGGCACAGAGTAGCTACAGACCGTCACAGTGTGCGGGTCCTGTGCTCATCCTGAGGGAGAGGTATGGTGCCCAGCATCATTCGCACAGCACCTGGCTGTGCTGAGATAGGCTATGCTGCAGGTCCCCATCCGTGCCAATGTGTAGTCCTTGCAAACACCCCTAGGATATGCCTATGTTCATCTGTATGTCACATCTAGCCCTTGTGGACTATGATGCACCCAGAAAAGTGCATACCCTGTGTGGGTGCCATGGTCACATGATGTAAGTGAAGGGGGGTGTTGGGACCCACAGGGAGATTACATACCACCACCCAACACACCCTCTGGGGTTCAGGGTGGGGGAGAGGATCTCCCGCCAACAGATCCACTTTCTACCCCTCTGCAATGGTGGCAATAGAGGGGACCATCACCCCAGTCCTGCTAGGGATCAAACACCCTACAGGGCAGGCAATGCAGAGCAGTACACATCCATAACGCAATAGCAGACAGACGGCAGGTCTGGAAATGCTCAGCTGCCCCCCTCCATTATCTAACATTCTCTAGCAGCAAGCCTACAGCCGCTGCACCCTTCAAGGTGTTCTAGCAAGACACATACAAGCTGCAGACAGTCCGCCAGCTAGTCCATAGTGCATGGTCCTGGAGGAGATGCATGTACCCAGAACGGGGATATCAGCATACACACCAAGCAGATAGGTCAGTGATTGGGCCCCAAAAGAAAACCCATAAATATCACATGAGAGAAATGCTATATAGCACTATGGGGGAACCTAGCCATGCCATGGTCACTGCTCCGTCAGGGTGAGAGTGACCTCCCAGCAGGACATGCTATGGCCACCCTGTCCGTGCAGGTGGTACCAGGCACTACAATGTCTGAGCCATTGCCCTATGCCCTGTGCAGATGTGGCCAGGCCAGGCCACCCTATCCAGGCTATTCCCATGGTACCTTGCTCCTCATTATGCACATTGGCAGGCCAATACTGGCAACAGTGCTAGCAGTGTGGGCTGTGGAGGGTGTTGGCAGCCACCACACACTGGATAGACAGACACACACTCCCCACAACTATGCCAGCATTGTGCAACTATAGAGGTGTTGGGCAGCCCAGGCCACCACACCAGTCCTGGGCACAGTGCAGGAATGGCTATAGTACGCAATACTGTAGGAGTCACTCCCCAGATTGGTAAACACTGTCAGACACAAGACCTGTAGCACACTCCACAGACATCAGAAAGGTTGCTATGATGCAGCTCACTCCGAAAATTGTACTTAACCTAGGAATTGCTATCTGCCAGTAATCATAGCAACCTTTTGATAGCTGTGTACCATATTCCCAGGTTTAGGGTGGCATTACTAAGGTATGCATGTGCTAGTATTGGGAGATGCACGCAGAGCCCAAAGTCCTGCCTCTCCAGGAGGCTTTGGCTAATGGGGCCTGTGGGTGCGGGTGTGTCTGCCCCTGTTGGCTGCTGCTTTACGGCATAGGTTCCCAACTCCAGTCCTGCGGTGCAAAACAATGTTCGGGTTTTCATGCTGTCCCTCATGAATATGCATGAGAAACATCTGCATACCATGGGGGTGGCGCATAGAAATGCAGTACAGGCATCTTTATCAGAGGCAGCATGGAACCTGAATGGCGTTTGGCCCTCCAGGACTGCATTTGGGAGACTCTGCTCTAGGTAATGTGCATGTTTATGGTGTCTGTGCTCTGTAGGGTACAATGTAGGTGTTTTGGGCATGTTTACGTCATCTGCAAGAAAGGTTCTGTCTGTATTAGCACGTTATAGTAGTGGGTAAAATATGAGGACTGGGTTGGCAGAAACCACAGCTGGGACTTGAACCTGTGACCTTCTGCGTCTGAATACACTGGTTTTGTGCATTGCACCACCATGTTATCACAGAGATGGTGCATTCCCTGGTGATACCATGACTGTTGGTCAGACAGGGCCTGTCTGTTGCAGTGCATGGCACCCACCTACACAGGGCTAGGCCACGGTCTGCTCTGGACAGCTGCCACTGCCCCCTCCACCACCAGTATCCCTCAGCCACCATGCTGACATGCCCTTCTGCTGGTGGAGCTGGTGGTGCGCAGTCTCAGGCCATCCACTGTGCAGGTAGGCGGCTGCCTATGGTGCGGGTTCTGGGGTAGGGGTGCCTGCATAGACGTCCACGCTCCCCCCCAGCCCCGCCTGCCAATGTTCCGTGCCCTTGGGGGTAGCTGTTGGGTACTATCCCCTGTTTATTTATTACATTCTTTTATATACCGCGCTATTTGATATCAGCGCGGTTCACATACAACAACATCAACAGAATAACAGCCTATTCCATGTTTACAGCAAACAGGTATATAAACTTGGGTAACATAAGGTTAACTTATTACAAACATGATTATATAAAAGGTATCATGACAACACAAAAGTCCTAGTAATCTTACTGAGAAAGTGGGAGAGGCTATTTGAAGATAAGGTGTGTCTCTTATTTGGGGGGCTTTTGCTGTGACACTGCAGGGGACACAGTTGTGCCCATGTTGGACCCTCATCAGTTGCTGTCTGTCTCTGCTGTTTCTGCATTCCTATGGGCCAACTGAGCATCACCCTGGTCTCCTACTGTGGCCCAGCTGCACCACAGCATGTGCCACCTGAGGCTCTCTTTATCCCCTTTTCCGGCATCCGCCCAGTAGTCCGTTAGGATGTGCCCACCCTGCAGTTGCAGAACATGTGCACGCCATAGGTAACCTGTCCATCAACATGGGATGACTCTGATCTGCACTATTTCACTGTGGGATCATTCACCTTGTCTGGGGACAGAGCATACGTCCTTCCACAATTACTATCTTTTTCTGGGGCTTTCTCACTAGTGTTTGTTGCTGTTTCCCATTGGTGTCACTATTGGCTTGCTTAGTTCTGTTTCTTTCCTCGTTTGTTCTGGTCATTTTCACTGCTTATTTGCCCTTTTCTTCCGTGCACATGTATCAAATCACGTTTTGTAGGTTTCCCTGCCTCTGCTGTACATTGCTGACACTGAAATGGTTTCCCTCCCCTGCAAATGTGCATCTAACGGCAGGTTTTCATTCGCTTTGGGATTGAGCCCTCAATTTCAGCGCGTTAGTGTGAATGGAGCCTCTCCCCGCCCACTCTCCGCCCATTGACCCATTCTCTCCGCCCACTCTCCATCTTCTACGGTGTTTTACCGCGCCGCGGGAGTTTACGATTGTTAACTACGGTTAACGCGTGTTACGTAACGTTAACGATCATTAGCGTGTTATACCGCGCGTTAATGTTACTTAACGCGCGTTATGTAACATTACCGCAGTTTAGTCAACATACCCCTTAGTCTTTAATATAGCAAGATGTATGAACTTATTCCCTGCTAATGTAACTTTATAACACCAGATATTTGTACACATGCTTCCCAAGACAGCAGGGATGCGTCGGACAAACTTGTTTTTTAGTACAGTCTGCCCCAGAAAAGAAGCAAATATAAAGCCAATGCGTGGAATAATTTATCACATCTCCTGCAAAAGGTAATGATGATCCTGGCCGGCTCCTCAAAAATCATTGGCACTTCCTGAGGAAGCAATGACTGCATATTTCTGATTATTCTAGGTTTTGGAAATTTAGGGGCCTTTTACTAAATATAAATATTTGAAGTTTCTGTGGATTAGTTGCAAAATGTAATGCTTGGTTTCTACAAAGCCACTGTTGTAACTGTTGGGGATGTGCCCAGCATCTTCCCGTATAGTTAATGCAGAGAAAAAACATTTACTGCATGTTAACGGGCTCTTTTGCTAACGCGTGCTAATGGTGTTGATTGCACATTTTGGTTAGCTCAGGGATAATTACCGCATGCTAATTGTGAATGTTGCAGTTAATACAACATTGTACAACATTTCTGGTCCTTGAGAAGAGGAGTGTTTTCCAGGGCTCTCCCAAAAGGTGATTTTTGCTGAATTTGCTGCTTAACTGTGAGTTCTATCTGTCTGTCTGTTTGTCTCCACATATTTATCTATCTATTTGCCCTTCTTGGTGGGTTCCCTTACCTACTCCATTGCTGTAGAGTTTTAAACTATCTTTCTCTTAGTCTACCTGAGTCACTACCTCTCCCCCCTGCTGAGGCATTGTTGTAGACCTCCATTTCCTGTTGTGCATGTGGGCTTGCTCAGATTGCCTTTCTGGTCCTTGAGAAGAGGAGTGCTTTCCAGGGCTCTCCCAAAAGGTGATTTTTGCTGAATTTGCTGCTTAACTGTGAGTTCTATCTGTCTGTCTGTTTGTCTCCACATATTTATCTATTTGCCCTTCTTGGTGGGTTCCCTTACCTACTCCTTTGCTGTGTGCCCACTGTTCAGGGACAGCCTACTGGACAGAGACACTTAGGTTCCCACCCACCCTACCCCTCACCCCACCCACCCCAGGGGCTACATTGCCTGTATAGGGGTCACATACGTGCCATCTGTCATTCCTAACTTGGGTAACGCCCACATCTTCAACTTTTCTTATTATTATTCTTCCTCTTCTGGAACTGCTTAATCAACATGTCGTGTATTCAGTGCAATAACCGTGGTACTTTCATTCAAAGAAGAATCATTTGGAGCCTAAGAGCTTGTCCTATATGCCTAAACTCAGCTGCCATGCATGAAGAGCTGACTCTACTAAGGAAAGACCTAGCTGCCATTCATAACGAAGTGTCTCTACTGAGGGAGGAACTGGCTGCAATGAAGCGCACCTCTTCTAGGATACAAACTGAACAAAGTCCACCACCACTCCCACAAAGAATCAAACACCCCAGGAACAAATGGATCACAGTGGGTTCTGGAAGATTTCAACCTGTAACACTGAGACATCCTATACATCAAGAGATATCCCTGCATAATGCCTTCTCTGCCTTGGCTAATGAGGATGCCCAATCCAAAGAAACTGAAGGGCCCTTAAATGAGTCAGACAATGCCCAATCTCCTGCTAAAGCACCAAATATGAAGAAAACCTCACCAAACAGAAAACTATTACTACTTGGAGATTCCATCATCAGAGGCACCAACTTGGGAACACAGTTCAAAGGAGAAAAGATAGTCATGTGCCTACCAGGTTCTTCAGCCAGCAGGAATACAAACCAAGTTGTTGAAATATTTAGCGCAAAAAGTGAGCACTCCAAACCTGATGTTATTATCCACTTGGGCACTAATGACCTGGCTAGAAACAGTGCCTCTACAGCCCAAAAGGACTTCCAATCTTTGGGAGAGAAACTCAAGCCCATTATTAACACTGTTGCATTCTCAGAAGTTCTACCTGTTCTTGGTAAGGGGACAAAAAGGCTGCATCACATTAACAGCTTTAATACATGGCTCCAGACCTGGTGCAAACAAGAAGGATTCAGATTTATTGGCAACTGGGGCAACAGATGGACCAACAAGAGACTATACTGTGCTGATGGACTACATCTCTCTGTCGCAGGGAAAGGAATCTTAAGTGAAAAATTCAGGCAGTATGTGGATATGCATTTAAACTAGGAAAAGGGGGTGACGGTTGTGGAAGGTCAACATCTGCATGCCACCCCCTGCAAAAGAAGAACAATATCAGAAACAGCCACACTCTTAAACCGCACATCAAAAACAAGTGGGAAGAAGTGGGCAGAATAAAATCGATGCAAAATACACACAAGCCAGGTAAATGCTGGAAAGCAATGATCACAAATGCTCGAAGCTTAGCCAAAAAAATTCCAGACCTGGAAGCCCTAATGGTGGAAACGGATTTGGACATCATGGCCATTACAGAAACATGGTTTAATTTTTTTTTTTTTAAATTTTATATTTATTAGTTTATACATACATTCAAGAATACATCTTGAAATGGAAATTGAGAAGGGTACAAGCAAACAATATTACAGACTAAATAGTCCCGGCAATAACAAATGAGGAAATTATATCAAGTACACAACTCACTCTAGCCCTCAATAGGAGGATACCAAGAGGAAAAAGGAAAAACAAAATTTAACCCAAATTCCAATAGGAAATAGAGGTGTGAAAAGCAGCTAGAAACCCATACTCAAACAGCAGAAGATGGGAAGACACCCATTACCCCTTAATGACGGGCATTAATGAAGTCCAGCAATTGTGAGGGCTCAAAAAAAACATAGGAATCAGACTGATACTTAATCAGACATTTACATGGAAATTTTAGAAAAAAGAGCCCCCCCAATTGCTGAACCCCAGGACGAAGGAGGAGAAAGTCCCGCCGTCATCTCTGAGTCTCCCTGGAGAGGTCAGGAAACATACGGACCTGTAATCCCTTAAAGGCAACATTCCGTTTTTTAAAAAATAACTTCATAAGCCATTCTTTATCAGAGAGAAGAGCTAACATAATCAACAAGGTAGAGGACGTAACCTGGTCCTCCTGTGAGGATTCCAGTAATGCAGTTATATTCAAAATATCAACTTTAGACAAACTCATAACCATCTCCCCACCCTCGGCAGCAACCTTTTTCCCCAAAGGGAGATAGTATATCTTTACAATAGGGGGGTGGGATTCAGGAGGAACACCCAAAATTTCTATTAAATATTTCCTAAACATATCTCTTGCAGATACCATAGGTAACCTAGGAAAATTAATCACACGGACAGTAGCAGCTCAAGACATATTTTCCAAAGCCTCAATTTTAACACTCATTGACAAAACATTCTTCTGCAACATTTCAACATCTTTCCCACAACATACGGACGTTCCCTGAAGTTCTGCAACCTCCTTCTGTAAATTAGTTATTTTGACAGTGTTTTCTTGAATAGCCAAATCATTGTTTGTAACCTGAGACGCCAACACAGAAATTCGTGGGACCATTTCTTCACGGAGTTGCATAATCACGGCCCATATCGTTTCCAACGTCACCACCTCCGGGGACTCCCTAGACGCTGGCTGAAGACACTCTCCTGCTCCAACTGCTGTTAATCCGCCCGACAATGGGGTGGACGTAGTTGGCCCCAATATCGGGCCCGGATATCGGCGTGGAGGGGAAGCTGGTGGAGGGGGTTGAGTCGTCGGACTCCCCTGGAGTGCAGCGCCTTCCTGAAGAAAGCAGAGGGGGTGCTGCTTCTTCCCCTGAGCAGCGTCAGAAGCTGGAGGTCGCAGGAGAGATGCCAGAAACATGGTTTAATGAATCGCATGATTGGGATATAGCCATAGCTGGCTATAATCTATTCAGAAGAGACAGAGAAAATGGAAAACGAGGAGGAGTAGGCTTGTATATCAAAAGCAGTATTAAAGCTACTGAAATGCAGGGAACATGGGGAAAAGAAGAAGCGCTCTGGATTGCGTTGGAAAGAGGAGATGGCACTGTCATCCATATTGCTGTAGTCTACAGACCTCCGACTCAAATTGAAGAGAAAGAGAACAAATTGATTATAGATATTGTCAAGATAGCAACAAAGGGGGAAGCGATCATATTGGGTGACTTTAATCTACCTGATGTGGATTGGATTACTCCTTGTGCACATCTGGAAAGAAGCAAAAAACTTGTGGATGCTCTCCAAGATGCATTACGTAGACAAATGGTGATGGAACCAACCAGGGAAAGCTCAACGCTGGATGTAGTGCTCACCAACAGTGATAACATGTCGAATGTCTGCGTGAGTGCCCCTGTGAGCAACAGTGACCATCACACGGTGTGGTTTGAGATAAAAGCCATGATACAGGCCAATCATAGCAAGCTCAAAGTCCTAAACTTCAAAAACGCTGACTTCAATAAAATGGCCGAGTACTTAAAGGAGGAGATAACGGGGTGGAAGGAGATAAGGGAAGTGGAATTGCAATGGACTAAACTAAAGGCGGCAATAAAAGGGGCAACAGATAAATATGTAAGAAAAGTAAATAAAACAAGAGGAGAAGGAAACCTATTTGGTTTTCCAAAGAGGTGGCTGCTCAAATAAAGGCAAAAAACACAGCTTTCGCAAAATTCAAAAGCTTGCAAACAGAAGAAAACAGAAATGAATACAGGATCAAGCTCAAAGAGTCTAAAAGAGAAATAAGGATAGCAAAATCAAAGGCAGAGGAAAAGATGGCTAAAGATGTTAAAGGTGGCGACAAAACTTTCTTCAGGTATATTCGGGAAAGGAAGAAGATCAGAGTTGGAATTGCAGGACTCAGAAGTGCTGGGAAAGGACTCGTGGAAAGTGACACTGAAAAAGCAAAATTGCTAAACAAATACTTCTGCTCTGTTTTTACTAAAGAAGATCCTGGAGATGGACCAGCTGTGACTCCCAAATATAAAAATAGCAATGAAGTAGATACCAGAATTCCGGCTCAAAACTGTCATGCAAGGGATGCTTTCCTCCTCCACTGGGGTCAGGACTTCCTCTATGCCTTCCCACCCATTCCCCTCATTCCCATAACTTTGTTCAAGCTTCAGAGAGACAGAGGTCATATGATACTCATAGCTCCATGTTGGCCACAGCAACCGTGGTATCCTCTGCTTCTGCGTCTCTCTCAAGCCACACGTCTGGAGTTGGGATATGCTCCAGATCTTCTTTCCCAAGAGAACGGGACTCTATTGCACCCAAATCCCCAGTCCCTGCACCTCAGGGCCTGGTTGCTGAAAGCCTAGGATTCCTGGATATCAGCCTTTCTCAACAGGTAAAGGATATCCTTGTGGATTCCAGAAAGCCCTCCACAAGGTGATTCTATGCCTTTAAGTGGAAAAGGTTCTCTCTATGGTGTTCTCAAAGGGGACTTAACCCCCTTTCGGTGCCTGTGGAATCGCTACTGGAGTATCTCCTCCATTTATCAAATTCTGATCTTAAAACCAATTCAGTAAGGGTCCATCTTAGTGCCATTGCAGCTTCTCGCAAACCTCTGGATGGACAAGCTATTTCCTTTCATCCACTCGTAGCAAGATTTATGAGAGGTCTACTCTTAACAAAACCGGTGGCATGGGATCTGAATCTTGTTCTCGGGCAGCTCATGAAACCACCCTTTGAACCTTTAGCCACTACATCTCTAAAGTTTCTTTCGTGGAAGGTCATCTTCCTAGTTGCCCTCACTTCTGCAAGACATATCAGTGAGCTACAGGCCTTAGTGGCGGATCCTCCTTATACAAGATTTCACCATGATAAAGTAGTTCTTAAGACTCATCCTCACTTTATGCCAAAGGTGGTTTTGCCTTTTCATTTGAACCAAGCGGTTTACCTTCCTGTATTTTTCCCTAGGCCTCATGCCTCTAATGCAGAAAGGAACATTCATACTTTAGACTGTAAAAGAGCCTTGGCTTTTTACCTTCAAAGAACTAAGCAACATAGGAAACCACCTCAGCTTTTTGTTGCTTTTGATTCTAGTCATTTAGGACTTCCAGTTTCCAAAAGAACTCTCTCTAGGTGTATTGCAGATTGCATATCCTTTGCATATGAGAGTAAGGGACTTTCTCTCGAAGCCATGTCACAGCTCACAATGTGAGAGCAATGGCGGCCTCTATGGCTAGCCTTCGTTCTGTGTCCACTGACAATATCAGTAGAGCGGCCACTTGGGCTTCGGTACACACCTTTACAGCCCACTGTTGCTTAGACAAGGACTCCTGTTGGGGTGCCTCGTTTGGCCAGGCTGTTTTCCAGCATCTCTTTCAGTACAACTCCTACCCGCCATCCCGGGTTTCGATGCCAGAGATCCATGGGAGGAAGCATGACCCATCTCACCCTGGGTTCGCAGCTTGCTGGGGTCATCCCCCTGGCATCTCTCAGCTGGGGAGTCCCCATATGTGAAGACCACATTCCTTCTTGTTCCTGGAGATAGCGTAGTTGCTCATCTGTAACAGGTGATCTCCGGGAACAGCAGGAATTAAGTCTTCACATCTACCCACCTCCCCTGGGAGTTGTCTCTCTCTCTTTTTCTACTTCTCTCCTTTTGTCTCAGCTATAAACTCAACTGAGGAGGGAGAGTTGGAAAGGCGGGAGGGCAACATGCAGGCGCTGTAGGATGATCCCAAAAGCTCTCCTATTGGCCACTGTGGAGCGTTCCCGCACAGGCTCCATCGGTACCGATGATATCCATATGTGAAGACTTAATTCCTGCTATTCCCGGAGATCACCTGTTACAGGTGAGTAACTACGCTTTACATAAAAATCAATCTGCAATAAGTGGAAAGGTCTTGTGCTAACAATTCGTGGTATAGCCAGCATGTTCCTGTCAGTTGCCACACCGCAAGGTACCCTAATGCATGGCTCGCAATTAACCGGGGTGCGCTGAAGTCCACTCAATGAGGGATCATTAAGTTCACCTGCACTATTTGCAACATTGACCATGCATGATACGTACCCCGGGTTGAATGCAATGTGCTTTCCACGCCTACTCTCTGTCCCAACATGCCTATTTCCTGTCCCATTGCACAATGTGCAATTACCACGGTAACTATCATGTCCACATGATAAAAGTTACCATGGCCCTGGGTGCCAATCCCTGCAGTAGATTCTTAGCTTACTTTAGCAAAAGGAATCCATAGTTTGTTGTCTTCAGACTTGAGTTCTGTAATTTCTCTCCAAACAGGCAGACAATGCTTTCCTCCCCCTCCCCCCTTTTTTTTAAGAATGCTGCAGTTCTTAAAACCTCAAATATAGGGGCTTGTTTACAAAGCCGCGGTAGTGGTTCGCGATCGCGATCGCAGCCGCGGCCCCATTGAAATCAATGGGGCCGCGGCTCCGATTACGATCGCAAACCGCTACCGCAGCTTTGTAAACAAGCCTCATAGTTTACATTCCCAGGATTAATACGCCATTCAGAGGTACAGTATATCAAGCTGCAAAATGCAATGAAACAGAACAGTCCCATCCCAGCTTCAAGTAGCAAACTGCATGATATATCAGCTGGGAGCATGGAATTTGCAAAGCTCTAATTTCTTTTTGTTATGTTTGGAATGTGACAAAATGAAAACTAGATGTTTTCATTAAATTTCATTGCTGGCTACATAAAAAAAGAAGCCTCGAGTTGCATGTATTCGCTCAATATTTGTAATGGAGATTGCTGGCTTGAACGTCTTATCAGCATAATTCTCTTTCAAACTAGTAAGATTTCCTTCTGTTAGGATGTTTGTTTCAGTATTTCAGCTCTGCTTTTCTGAGGTGCATTTCTCTTCAAGAAGCAGAATGTTGGTGCTGTAAAATTAATGGTGCACACGAGTCCCTTTGTTAGGAGGTCTGTAAATCACAATTTATAATTGCATTTCTGTACAACAGAATGCATCATTTGTGTTATTTACCCTGCTGTGAAGTTGCGATGGCATCCAGACTTGTGACATCTAAAGCAATGTGTAAAACCCTTGATATGCGCGCACATGAATATTTTAGGATACTGCTCCTCGTTTAACAGAGAATCCCTGGGTACTTGGGAGGGAAGCGAGTTCTCTTATTAATGTGGTTGCAACATCTGTGCAGTAAAGCATTCTGTGCCAGGCAACTGTTCCAATGATATTAGATGGCACTATTCCAGTGACAAGTTATTTAAGTGTCTACCTACACCACTGGAATGAGCTTTTTCTATGTTACAGTATCCCTTAGCAATGCCGCTGCAAGCCCCAAGTCGGAGTGTTTGAAGAAAAGTGTGTCTGTTGCATACCGCGTGACATCTCAGAAGTGCACATGGCAAGGAGCAATTCATACCTTGTATTGATCAAAGAGGTCACTTTCATGTTTTTATTAACTAAGATAAGCTACACAGGGCCAGATTTTGGCATTTGTAGGTCCTAGGCATTTTCACTATGAAGTATGAACTTTGAGGACATTATTAAAGACTGCTGAAAACAAAAGTTGAAGAAACTTCCTTAGGAAATGCATACAAATTATGGAATAATGATTTTGAAATGTAATGTGGAATTTGGTTGCATTAAATTTCTGTCTTGCAATTTTGTTTTTTATTTATTTAATAGTATTTTTTATTTATTTAATAGTATTTAGCTCATGCTTTTCCGGTAGCAGCTCAAGGTAAATTACAATTAGGTAGTTCCTTGTGCCCAAAGGGGCTGAGTCAAAATTTGTACTGAGGCAGTGGAGGGTGGAGTGACTTCCCAAGGTCACAAGGAGCACTAATGGTATTCAAACCCTAGTCTCTTTGGCCAAAGACCACTGCTTTAACCACTAGGTTACTCCTCTGCTCAATGTCTCTTGGGGCAGTTTCTCCAAATGGGTTAGTTTTGCGGATACCATGACAGTTGTGAACCTCACTTCTAAGCCAGGGCAAGTGGAGTATGATCTCAACCTCTCAAATTTACTACTAATGCTTGTAGTACTTGCATCGTGCCAAAGAGAGCTTCCTTCTGGAGTTTATAAGATGTAACATGTATGGGCAGTTTGTCAAGGTGTGCTTGAAAATTCTTCTTTACCAGTCCTGTCACTCCCAGTATAGTGGGAAATATTTCTGTATCTTTCTGCCAGATTTTCTTGGGTCTCTGATTGCATTTCTTGGTACTTAAGGATCTTCTGTCTCTCCACACGATTCACAGAATACTGACACCTCTATGCTGTTCTGGGATTCTTCTCCTTTACCACTTTGGTTTCCTCACATCCAGTTTCTTATCAGTTGGAATGGGAATGTCCCAGGTGATCATAATCTCTTCTTTCTCTTTAATGCTCTTAGGGTCATGATCCCAGTACTTTTCAGGGAAAGTGATGTTAAAGTGTTTTCAGAGTTTCCAGTGGATGAGGCTACTTTGTTGTGCCTTTCTGTATAGAAATTTTCTGCCATCAGAACTTTACAGCCAGCTATGAGGTGAGTCACTGTTTCCAGCTCTTTCTCCTTTGTAGGTCTTACAATTTTTTTAGGTCCTTTGCTTATGGTGCCTAATGGGAAATCCATCACTGAAACGACATGCATACCTGCAGTTTACAGTGACATTTTAGAAAGGGCATCCAAGTGCAATCTGGGACGTCCAGGGCAGATCACGCAGAAGAACACCAGGGATGTCTTTGTTTTTAAAATCAGGCCAAAACGTAAATGCCTTTGACATAAATGTCCATGCCAGTATCCATATCGAGGTCCCTGCTATGAAACCATGAGGCAGGAACTTCCACCTCGAGCAAGGTTGCATATGGGGACATTCAGCGGCATGGCAAAATGAAAACATGAGTCCCCATTTTCTGCTAATGTTCAGTATCAAATTGTAAAATAAAGGGGATATGAGTGTATGATCTCCTCCACACATTTACTGACCAAAAAGAGCACTTTCCAGATGCCTATGCATGCCTGGAGCAGGTATAATCTTTGACACAGTTCGGAATACTTAGAGCGGAATCTAAATAAGGTTTCCTTAGTTCCTCCCTCTGGCTTCCAAAGGATATATAAATAGATCTGGCACATATGACTTGCTTGTCAGTGTAGAGGGGAGAAGGGGGATCTTTTATATTTGAAGTGAGGGGCATCATTGCATGTTAAGAATCAAGAGTAATGTCAGAATATGTTGTTGGGGATGGAGGGGACCATGGCAGGGGAAGACCCAGAGAGGAAACTGATCACCTTGATTCAGAAAGGCGCAAGCAACTGATCGTTCCCCCTCTGTGACCACCCCCTAGTGTAGTCACTGCAGTAGCTGCCCGATACTCTGCACTGGCCTCAAAGCTCATAAATGTGAATTCCGAACACAAACCAAAACAGTTCCAAAAGCATTTGAGGGTCAGATTTCTTTTCATTCTCAAGGTTCTGATTGCCTACAATAGTTTTAGACTTCGCTAGCAATTTAAAGAACAAAAAAGACTTCTGTTCTCGGGAATGCTGTTGCATGGAAATACATTTGCCTTTCATTCAGAAAGCTAGATTTATTTTTGGAGCATTCAAGTGTTTGTCAGTGTGTCTCCACTGCCACTTTCCTCTCTCTATCATTCTCTCTCATGTCTTGCTGATGCCCAAATGAAAAGGTTTTGTTGTTGTTGTTGTATCTTTTGGGGCAAGGGAAGGATTGGAGAGCTAGTTGGATAGTCCATTGCTACTGGGGGAGTCCCATGCATAGGAGCCCTTCTACTTTTATGAAACAAATTTTAACATGCTCATGCTATCATATTTCAGATCCCTTTAACATGCACATTGTGGCCTTCATACATAGAGTGCAATTTTTTGGGTACAGGTTAAAGTTTATTGCATAGAACCCTAGATATTTGAAAGATACCTTATCTTTATCTTTATTTAAAACTTGATAGACCACCAGGACCAGCAGGCATACGGCGGTTTACATTAAAACAACAGGAGGCTGCACAGAAAAGAAAACAGAAAGGAACGCCATTTAATGATAGGAAAGGGACAGCATCAGGAAAGGAAACAATAAAAGACAGCAGGAGAGGGAGAAATACCATTAATTATCGGAAAGAGGAGGGGAGGGAGGAAGATTGAAGGCTAGGCAGAAAAGATGGGTCTTTAGCTTAGCTTTGAAAGAAGGATAAGAAAGTTCCAGGCAAAGTGCAGATGGGGAGATGTGAGTCAGGAGTCGAGCAGCTGTGTGGTGAACCAGTTGAAGCCTGCGAAGTTGAGTAAGAGGAAGCCCAGCTAAAGATGCATTGCAATAATCTAAACGAGAAACGACAAGAGAGAGAAGCAGTGTGGTCAAAGAAGAGGGGGAGAGAAAAGAGCAAACAGCGTGGAGTTGCCTCAAAGTACAGAAGGGAACGTTGAACAATGGAAGAAATGTGGTCTTTGAAGGTTAGGGTGGAATCCAAGGTGACACCAAGATAACGTAGTGAAGAAACAAGGGGAATGGGATCAGCAGAGAGAGAAGGGATGAGGGGGGGGGGGGGACAGGAGCACCAGCAGTAAACCAAATAGCCGAAGTTTTTGACAAATTGACGTGCAGAACATTTTCTGAGAACCAGGAGGAGACAGCGGAGAGACAAACATTGAGGGGACCAACATCAGGAGTAAGTGAACTGGTGTGGAAAAAATGGATGATATCATCGGCATAATAATACACTGAATTACCATGTTGCTGGACGAGCAGAGCGAGGGGGGCCAGGAAAATGTTAAACAGAAGGGGAGCTAGCACAGAGCCCTGTGGGACACCACAGTAAAGAGGGGTTGAGGGAGAGGAGTCAGAGCCAGAAAGTACTGAGAAGGACCGGTTGAAAAGAAAAGAGTGAAACCAGTGAAGAACTGAACCTGAGAGACCAATAGTGTCAAGTCGTGATAGAAGCATGCGGTGATCAACAACATCAAAAGCAGCAGACAGATCTAAAGAGACAGCTATGGATATAGAACCGTGATCGTGCGCAACATGCAATTCGTTGAGAAAGGAAATAAGAATAGATTCAGTGCTGTGACCTGGACGGAAACCAGATTGACGGGGGTGAAGAACCAAAGAAGCCTCAAGATGAGCAGAGAGCTGAGAGAAAACCAGCCGCTCGAGAAGTTTAGACAGAAAGGGGAGATTAGAAATGGGGTGCCAGTTCGAGGGTATAGAGGGGTCCAGGGAAGCTTTCTTCAAAAGGGGACGGAATAAGGCATGTTTCCAACGTGAGGGGAAGGACCCGGACAGTAGGCTATTGTTAAAAATAGAAAGAATCAGGGGAAGCAGGGCTAGTGAGTGCTCAGAAAGCCACTGTGAGGGGATAGGGTCTGAAGGGCAGGTGGTTTTCCGAGTGGCTTTAAGAGCCTTAGTCAATTCTGGGAGAGTGATGGGTTGGGAAGCAGACCAGCGGTGGGAGAAGGGAGGGATACTTGAGGGAACTGGGGTGGGAGAAGAGAGAGGGGGGGAGGAGAAAGGGGGGGGCAAGCGGGAAAAAGTTGCCGGATAGATTGAACCTTAGAGGCGAAATGCGAAGCCAGAGCGGAAGGAGTGGGATTGGAGATGGAGGGAGTGGTGGGAGCAGTAGTATCGGAGACGGAGGGAAGCGAAGGAGCAGAAAGGGAACGAAGGATACAGTATAATTGTCGTGTGGAATTATCTGAGGAGGAAATAAGTTTATCAAAGTTGTTCTTCTTGGCTGAATTAAGAAGAGAGCGGTAATGGGTATGGCAATGATGGAAATGTGACAGGGTGGCTGGGGTGGGACATTTGTGCCAGTGGCGCAGAGCCCGACGGAGGTGAGCACAATGGAGTAGTAGGCCGGGATAAAACCAAGGGGCGGTGGGGCGATACTGGGTGGCGGAGAGAAACTGTAGGGGAGCGACCTTATCTAAAGCCGACAGGAGAGTGGAATCCCAGCATTGAGCTTGGCGATCCACTGGGAGTAGGTGAAAATCAGAGGGAAAAAGCTCATCCGAGGGCAGAAACTGAGGAAGTGAATGAGGGGTGAGGCGATGGACTGAACAGCTCGAGAGCAGGGCCGAGGAGGAGGGGGGGAGGGAAGGACAGGAAAAGGAGAAATGGACGCAAAGATGATCAGACCAGGGAAGGGGCAAAGCAGAGAAGGATGAGGGAGTAATGAACGAAGACTGGCGAACAATAACCAGATCTAATGTGTGACCTGCAGATTGCATAGGGACACGGATGAGTTGTTGAAGGGAAAGGTCAGAAAGCAAGGAGAGAAAAGAGAGATCACGTTGAGAGGTGGGAGCATCGACATGGACGTTGAAGTCACCTAGGAGCAGAAGATGTTGGTACCTAAGGGAAGCTTCGGATATGGTTGATAGGACAAAATCCCATTGAGGAGAGGACAGCGCTGGGGGAACATAGAGAAGGAGCAGATGAATAGGGGTCGGAGTCCCTAGACAGAGCAGCAGGGTCTTTGAGTAAGAGAAAGGAATAGGGAGAATCTCACACAGGGGAAGGGAGGAGCGGAAAATTACCGCAACTCCCCCACCGATCCTACCCCTGTGAGATGTCGCAAAGGAGAAATAGCCTGGGGGCAGACAGTGATTTAGGAGAGGCTCCACACCCTCCCTGAGCCAGGTCTCTGTGAGGAACAAAATATCCAGAGAATGCTGTAATATAAGGTCTTGAATGAGCACGCACTTGGACCGGAGGGAGCGACAGTTTATCAGAGCCACCTGAAGGAAAAGAAGCTGTGCGGGGGAAGGGGAAGGGGCACAGGAGAGAGGAGAGGCAGAAGACTGTAGAGAGGGAGAGCAAGAAATGAGATTGGAGGAGGGTCGCGGGACAGTAAATGGTGGGGTCGGGTAGGAAGAGGGAGGGGGCAGAGGCCTCCAGCCCCACAGAACAGGGATAGCAGACATGGCGCAGGGAGACAGCTGAGACAGAAGCAGGGCAAGGAGCAATAAGACCTGAGGGCAGACAGAGAATCTTGAAAGAACACTGACAACAGAGGGACTAATGGCGACAAAATCCTGAGGGTCGACTTTAAAGGAATAGTACAGCAAGTGGGACGCTGGATCGCAGGACTCGCCCCAACGAGCTCGCCCAAGGAGCACGACCTGCTCCTTGGGCGTGCTCCTTTGGCGCGGAACGCCGCAGGAAAAGCGTTTAAATGCAGGTTGGGCACTTCCGTGGACGCCGGGAACATCGGGAAGGCAGCCAATGGGGTTACCTGTGGGAGGAGCAACAAAGAAGCGTCAGAAGCAGCACAAAGAGCAGGCAAGCAGGCAACAGTCAAACAGGAGCGCAGAGCAGTCGAGAGCAGCAAGGGCAGCAGGAGCAGCAAAAGCAGATAGTGGCAGCAACACAGAACGCCGCAGTAAAAGCGTTTAAATGCAGGTTGGGCACTTCCGGGGATCCTTGTGAACTTCTGAGAGTAAGCTTGTGCTGTGACTGACTACGCATAGTGACTCTGATTGCTCCATTGTGGACTACATCTCACAAAAGGAGGAATAACCTAGTAGTTATATGGAAACATAGAAAGATAAAGACCCTATGGCCTATGCAGTCTGCCCCTCCATGAGAACTATTAAATTCTACAACCCCCTCCTCTTCCTCAGAGATCCTCTGTATTTTCCCCATGCTTTCTTGAATTCAGATCAGTGGCATAAATGCTGCCCAAGCAGCCTCTGAAAATGCGCATGGGGAGGAGGGCCCAGGCTAGAAGGGGGGCCCCACTTGGCCCAGCGGTCCCTAGCCTGTAAAGGCTCCAGAAGAGCGCAGCAAACATCTTTCCTGCAATACAGATGTTTTCCGTGCCGTCTCACACTGCCTCTCTGTTAAAATAGTACTTTATGCGGCATCCCAAGCCTGGGACAACACCACCTTACTGTACACCCAAAATCTTGCGATACCGAGACTTCGGCGGTGTTGTTCCGGGCTCGGGCTGCCACGTAAAGTACTCTAATAGAGAAGCAGCAGCAGAAGATAGCACGACAAACATCTTTATTGCAGGTAGCATGTTTGCCATGATCTGATTTTTAAAATAAATGTTGTTTTTTTGGGGGGCTGAGGGGGGGGGGGGGTGTTTTTTGGCCGTCGGTGCCACCACCACCATTGTGTGGGGCCCTCAGAAAATTTTGCTTGGCTGCCCTTCATTTGAACTTAGTGCCCCTGCATATCCTGTTGACTCAGTTAACCTGGTTAGTAGGTCTGCTAACCACATTAATGACACTGAATCCCAAAAGATCAAAATCCAACCCATGACTCTGCCCCAAAATGCTAGCCCTGAATTGATTACCTATGATTATAAGATTTCATCGCCTCAACTCTCTAGGACTCACAGCTTTACTTACTCTCAATATCTAATGGATAATTTTATTTTTGTTAGTATGTATATATAAACTCTGTTAATTAATGTTAGATGTTTACCCATTTTAGATAATTATCTTTGGTTCTATGTAAGAATCGCATCTGAATTGTGAATTGTTTGTAAATCGCTTTGACTCCTAGATAAAAAGTGGTATAGAAAATGGATAAATAAAATAAATAAATGAATATCCCCCATTGTCTTTATAAGAGAAACCCAGATCCCTCCACATTATTAATTTGTTTTTGATGAATAAAGTCTGATATTGTGTATAGTCATTATAAAATAGGCACATTTTTTCCTAGGCATCTTATAAAACCATCCTCTAAAGTAGGAGTTCTCAATCCAGCCCTCAGGTCAGACCTAGCCAGTCAGATTTTCAGGATAAGATTGCTTTGCATGCGCCGTCTCCATTATATGCAAATTCTATTGTGATCATTCACCCTCGCTGTCTAGGTGTATCCAGAAGACTGGTTTGAAAACCCTTTCTCTAAAGGTATATTGTCAGAATAAGTTGCCCATGTGAAATGTCCAAAAAGGTGCCTGTTTTATCCCCTATATTATAAAGGCAATGACAGATTCAACTCTATTTTCCAAGAAAATTGAGCATTTCCTCAACAGCTTTGTTCAAAGATATCTCCTGAGACAGCACAGTACAACGAAACCTGGCTTGCAAGTGGGGCGAGAGCTTGTTGGGACACGTTGGATTGCGTTGATATGCTGGCAGTTTCAATTTTATTTGAAGTACATATGAAAATACTAAAAAAGAGATTAAAATGTTTGTTTTCATGCTGAAAGGACGTGGACCAGCGATTACAACTGGGGACTACTTTTAGCAGTAGAAAAAAGTGTTGCTCTCTTTATCCATTGTTCCAAATACAGCTAAATGAAGCCTTAATTGATTTATCTGTTGTATTTGGAAAATAGGGCTGGATTGTTCATTTCAGTTTTGGTGGTTATTTTCCATTCCTCAGAGGTTTTGATTAGTAGTGGTTTTCTCATAATTATAGGATATAGGCAAGATAACCACCTACATGTCTTTATAAAATAGGCTCATACAATGACCTTTTGTATTACAAAAATGCTCCTCTCTTTCATAGATGTATGCCTGCTCTGAGGAAGGCACAAATGTGTAGGTGTACTCGATCAGAATAATTTACAAAGGGAGTTATGTCTTGGCCACCAAGTGGTCAATGCAGAAATCCTTTATCCATATAATTTCAAGAATTATGGGCCCGGTATTGAATTTATTTATTTAATAGGTTTTCTATACTGCTTTCTCATTAAATTGAAGTGGTTTACATTATAACGCAAATGGTTACAAGGAACTTATTATAAAACACAATTACAAAAAACTTGTTATGAGGAGGGGGGACATGCAGGAAATGAACTGAGGCACAACTTATTTACAGAGAGTGTATTTTACAGAGAACAAGCACAGATCAATTATTTGTGACGTGTGGTTTTTATGTTCATTGTAAACCGCACTGATGTCGAATAGCGCGGTATAAAAGAAACTGTAAATAAATAAATAAGTATTTTGGAATTTAGTGGTAGTTCAACTGTTCAAGAATTAGGGGGGTTCGTTGAGTTGGTTAGCAAAGAGGAAGGTCTTTAGCTGTTTTCTGAAGTCCTACATGTCAGTGGTGGACCTCAAATTCCCAGGGAGAGTGTTCCAGCAGATAGCAGGTGCAGGAAAGCAAAGGAGAATACTCTCTTTGTGGTTGATTCTCTTGATCCCTTGTATGCAGAGGGTGTAGGAATGGTGTCTTTCGTGCTTTGTCTCTTAGGCCTGTTGCTGTGACTGGTGCAGAACATCTCCTCTAGGACTCCCGCTGACATGTTGTTTCTTATTTTGAATACAGTCAGGGCAGATTTGTATCTGGCATGTGCGGTAATTGGGAGCCAATGGAGTTGATGAAGGAGGGGTGTTATGTGATCTTGTTGAATCGGTGATGATTCTGGCGGCAGTACTTTGAACTAGTTGTAGAGGTCTTGTAGCTTGCTTAGGTAAACCTTGATAGATGGCATTGCAATAGTCCAGGATAGGAGTTATGATTGCTTGACAAACTGATCTGAAGTGTTCCTGTTTGAGGAGGGGATTAAATCTACGTATGGTGGCAAGCTTGTATAATGCATTCTTAGTGATTTTATCGATGTGAGGTTGTAGGCTTAGGTGACGATCAAGAGTTATTCCAAGTTATTGAACTTTGTCCTTAATTGGAATGATAGAGTCTGCCACAGCTATGGAGGTAGGGAGGTTGGACAGAGTATTGCGTGTGATGAGTAGTGCCTCAGTTTTTTTTTCATATTTATGTTTAGGTTATTGTTGGAAAGCCATATGGATATCTCTTGTAGACAATTTGTCATGGAGGAGTAGTCTGGAGAGTCCAGGTTGATAGGGGTGTATGCCACAATGTCATCAGCATCGATAGCATATATTAAATTGTGCTTCCTGAAGATACTGCATTCTGGCTGTATGTAAATGTTAAAAAGAAGAGCAGAGAGGGAGGATCCTTGGGGAACTGCTTGTGTTGTGTGGAATGGAATTAGGAAGGCTATGCACCGCTTCGGCGCATAACTCTCCACGCCATCCTCTAACACTGGATATTCAAAGTCGAGGTCATATGTGGCCCAGCATTGATTATCTGGGATCACTGCACTGCCTCTCAGCTGCCATCAGTAACCGAGTAGCAGCAATATTGCATGCTGCCCAATTAGCTCCTGTGCTTAAAGATAGATGAGCTTTTGCCTTGCCTATCTTTTAGGTGCACGTTGCTAACCGGGCAGCATGCAGTATTGTCACCACCTCCGCTGCCCCCTTGGTTATCGATTGTCACTGCCTCCGCTCCTCCCTAGAACACTCCCGAAACGCCCTGATGCTAAGCAGTTAGCATCGGGCGTGTAGGGGAGAAGATCGGGGATATTCAGCGGAACTAACCATGTTTATGCCATTGAATAACCCCGATAGTGGCATTTACTTGGATTACAGGGCTGTAAACCCGTGTACATACCTTTTGAATTTCGGGCCCTATATGCATACTCTTGGGCCATTTAAATCACTAAACAGCATCATAGTATCTATATAAGGGTAGGAGAGGAGCTAGAATCACAAATTATAAGTTTAGTAGCAGTATTCAGCTGTCAAATGAATAATTTATTCATGAGAAGTGGCATTTTAGAAAGGCCATTTGGGTGCCTTCTGGGATGTGCAAGTTTAAATGGCTGAAATTCCCTGGGAGGGGCAGCAGAGAAGATAGAACACATTTACACAAGCCCATCTCTGCTGCAAAGACAAATGTCTCCGCCACTATACAGGGGACTGGGGATGTGCAAAATAAAGCCCAGAGATGTGTAAAGAAATGGGCAATTTTAAGAAATGTGCACATGTGCAACATACACGTTTGCAAAACCAGCAAAGTAGATGTGCCTCCAATGGTATTTCTGAATGCGCACATATATCTGCTGACACCAGTATGTCCCAGCCTGCCATTATGCGAGATAGCATTGGCGGAGCAGCGCAGTACTACTGCTACTACTAATCAGTTGTATAGTGCTACAAGGTATACGCAGTGCTTTACATGTAGATGTAAGACACAGTACCTGCTCATCAGAGCTTGCAATCTAATCAAGCTGAAACACATCACAAAACTGGGGACTAGAATATGAGAAGATATACATAAATAGTGAACAAGAGAGTGAGGAGCATCAGGCTCAGAGGTGTGTTTTTAGCCTGTGTTTGACTAGGCCTAGATTCAGTCAGTTAGTTCCAGGCATATGGTGCAGAAAGGTGGAATGAACGAAGTTTGAAATTGGCAGTGGCAGAGAAAGGCACAGAGAAAAGAGATCGGCCAGAGGAGCGGAGCTACTGAAGAGGAGTGTAGAGTGAAATAAGAGAGAAAAGGTAGTGAGGAGCTGCAGAATGAATGCACTTGTAGATCAGTAGGAGAAGTTTGACCTGGATAGGAAGCCAGTGAAGTGACTTGAGAAGAGGGGTTACATGACCATAGTGATGCTGGTAGAAGATAAGTCATGCAGCTTTCAACAGATTGAAGGGGACAGAGATGATTCAGAGGGAGACCAGCAAGGAGCAAGTTACAATAATCAAGGCGGGAAGTGACTAGTGAGTCAATAAGGGTCTTAGTAGTGTGTGTAGAAAGGAAGGGACAAATTTTGCTGATGCTACAGAGGGAGAAGTGACAGGTTTTAGCTAACTGTTTAGACGTGTGCAGAGAAACGGAGAGTAGAGTCAAAGATGAACTTGAGGTTGCGATCTGAGGAAACCGGGGAAGTGTGGTGTTATCCACAGAAATAGAGAAGGGAGGAAGGGGGAAGATGGGTTTGGGGGAAAAGATAAGGAGCTTAGTTTTGGCCATATTCAATTTCAGACAGTGGTGAGACATCCTGGCAGCAATATTGGATAAGCAGGCAGAGATCTGGGCCTGGATTTAAGGCATAGAGAGGTAGATTTAAGGCATAGAGAGGTAGATCTAAGAGTAATTAGCATAAAGATGATATTGAAAACTATGGGAGGAAATAAGTGCACCAAGAGATTGTGTAGAGAGCAAAAAGGAGAGGTCCCAAGACAGAGCCCCGAGGTACATCGATTGAAAGTTGGATGAGGGTAGAGGAGGATTCACCAGAACATACACTAAGGGGTATGTTTACTAAACTGTCTTAACGTGCGCTCTGCGATGTTATCACGTGATAAGGTACCTTATGGCGCGATGACGGCACTTTTTAAGGCGCACAGGTACCATATCGCGCGATAAAGCGCGCTGCGGCGCAAACGAGCGCTGAAGGTGGGGAAAGGCTCCCGGAGGGCGGAGGAAGGCTCCCCAGGGGCGGAGAGAAGGGGTCAATGGGTGGAGAGTGGGAGAGGAGAGGCTCCCTGCACACCAACGCTGTGAAATCCGAGGCTCAAAACTAACGCCAGTGAAACCCTGGCGTTAGAGCTGATTTAAAGGGAAAAGAAACCATTTCCGTCAGCAATGTACAGCAAAACCAGGGAAACCTACAAAAAGTGATAAGTGTGATAGATGTGCACGGAAAAAAAGTGCAAATAAACATTGAAAATGAACAGAAGTAAATGCAAAAAAAACATAACCAAGCTGGGCAATAGTGATAGTAATGGGAAACATCAAAAAACACTCCCAAGAAAGCCCCCCAAAAAAGATATGAATTTTGGAAGGGTCTACGCTCCGTCCTCATACAAGGTGAATGATCCTACAGTGAAATAGCACTGATCAGGGTTTCCCTCTCCATTGGACAGGTTACCTATGGCATGCACATGTTTCACAACAGCAGGGCGGGCATGTCGGAATGGGCAACTGGACAGATGCTGGGAAAGGGGATACAGAGGGCTGCAGGCGGCACATGCTGTGGTGCAGCTGGGGCACAGTGCAGACTAGGCAGATGCCTAGGTGGCACTTAGGAATGCTGAAACTGTACAGCAGCCAGACAGCAACTGATGAGGGCCCAACATGGGCACGAGAGTGTTTATCACAGTGTCACAGAGGATAGTACCCAGCAGGTACCTCCAAGGGCACAGAACATTGGCAGGCAGTGATGGGGGGAAGCGTGGACATCTATGCAGGCACCCCTACCCCAGAACACGCACCATAGGTAGCCGCCTACCTTCACACTGGATGGCTTGAGACTGCACACCACCAGCACCACCAGCAGAAGGGCATGTCAGCATGGTGGCAGAGGGGTACTGGTGGTGGAGGGGGGCAGTGGCAGCTGCCCAGAGCAGACCATGGCCTAGCCCTGTGTAGGTGGGTGCCATGCACTGCAACAGACAGGCCCTGCCAGACAAACAGTCATGGTATCACCAGGGAATGCACTGTCTCTGTGGCAACACGGTGGTGCAGTGCACACAACCAGTGTGTTAGGAGGCAGAAGGTCACAGGTTCAAGTCCCAGCTATGGTGCCTGCCAACCCAGTCCCCATATTTTACCCACTACTACAATGTGCTAATACAGACAGAACCTTTATTGCAGATGACGTAAACATGCCCAAAACACCTACATTTTACCCTACAGAGCAAAGACACCATAGACAGGTGCATTACCTAGAGCAGAGTCTCCCAAATACAGTCCTGGAGGGCCAAACACCATTCAGGTTCCATGCTGCCTCTAATAAAGATGCCTGTGCTGCATATCTATGCACCACCCCCATGGTATGCAGATGTATCTCATGCATATTCATGAGGGACAGCATGAAAACCCGAACAGTGTTTGGCACACCAGGACTGGAGTTGGGAACCTCTGCCGTAAAGCAGCAGCCAACAGGGGCAGACGCACCCACACCCACAGGCTCCATTAGCCAATGCCTCCTGGAGAGGCAGGACATTGGGCCCTGCGTGCATCTCCCAATACTAGCACTTGCATACCTTAGCAATGCCACCCTACACCTGGGAATACGGTACACAGCTATCAAACGTTTGCTATGATTACTGACAGGGGCGGCCCAAGGGGGGTGCGGGGCCATGTGCGGAGACTCGGTGTGGGGCCTCATTTGCATAAGGGGCCTCATTTGCATAAATATTTGCATAATGTTACCATATACTAACTTTTAGTAAACATGCCTCTTAATGAGTGTATGGATAAAGAAAGACTAAAAGACTTCTACATTACTATAATCCAGTGCCAACTGCCAGACACATTAGGAACTACTACAAACACTGCCCATTTAGAACCCATAGCAAACCCGCCGTATCCTGACAGCACTACCAGGATTCACAAAGCACCATACCCTAACTATCAAAAGGAAACGCTGCAAATATTAAACCAATACATTTCAGAGAACAACAATACATGACCTACTGGGGAAAGAGAACAAGTGGCAATGTCAAATAGGAATTACATAAACAGAATACCTCAGCTCAGTTACACATGCAGAACATAGACCGTCACCAAACAAGGAATCACAATTTAGAAACAGGAAGACAATAATTAAACTGGGAATCCCAAAAGCCAAACTTGGAATGTACAACACTGTAGAAATAAAACTATACATTAATTTTCTCTTGTACTAAACAAAGCGCAGACGTTAATGATGCACATTTCCCAGAGCTGACATATTCCAATTAATAAATTCTAAATAAAGAGATATTTTTCTACCTTTTGTGCATTTTTTTTCAGCTGCAATTGCTCCAGCCACTTTCTTCTGGTTTCTTCGTGTCTTCCGCTAACTCTTCATCGTCTGCTGTCCATTTGTCTTTTCTTCTCTCTTCTAGTTTTTTTTCCATTCTCTCTATACATCTGCTTTAACATACTAATCTTTCTCCTTTTGCTCTTTCCTCATTCCTATTTCATCCACTCAAATTTTACCCCTCCATCCTCAATCCCCACTTACTCTCCTAATATCCGGACAATTGTAGATTTGTCTTCCCTCCCACACAAAATATTTTTTCCCTCTCCATTTCACTCTCCCAGCTCCATCCCATTCTAATCCTCCCCCAACATCAGCTCCATTCTAGTTCCAGTCAAACCCAGCATCCGCTCCCTTCTAGCCCCGCATCAGCCCATTTCCAGTCCTAGCCCCCCATAAGCCCATTTCCAGTCCTATCCTAGCCCCACCATCAGCCTATTTCCAGTCCTAGCTCCCCCATCTATTTGCAGTCCCATCCGAGTCCCTCCATCAGCTCATTTCCCATCCCAGCCCCCCATGAGCCCATTTCTAGTCCTTTCCTAGCCCCACCATCAGCCCATGTCAAATCCTAGCTCCCCTCCACTCAGCCCATTTCCAATCCAAGCCCCCCATGAGCCTACTTCCAGTTCTAGCCCCTTCATGAGTCCATTTCAATCCAAACCCCCACCACAGCCCATTTCCAATCTTAGCACCCCCCAACAGCCAATTTCCAGTCCTATTCTAGCCCCTCCATCAGCCCATTTCCTGTCCTAGCCCCCCCCACTCACCCATTTCCAGTCCTAGCTCCCTCCCCCTCACAACCCATTTCCATTCCAAGCCCCCGTCCCCATCAGCTATTTGCAGTTCAAGCCCTCCTTCCACTCAGCCCATTTCCAATCCTAGCCTCCTCATAGCCCATTACTAGTCCTAACCCCCCATTACGTCCTAACCCCCCATCACCCTATTTCCAGTCCTAGCCCCCCCATCAGCCTATTTCCAGTCTTAGTCCCATCATAGCCAATTACCAGTCCTAACCCCCCATCAGCCCATTTCCAGTCTTAGCCCCCCCCCCATAGCCCATTACCAGTCCTAACCCCCCCCCCTCCATCAGCCCATTTACAGTCTTAGCCCCCCCCATAACCCATTACCAGTCCTAAACCTCCCCATCAGCCCATTTCCAGTCTTAGCCCCCCCATAGCCCATTACCAGCCCTAACCCCCCACCACCACCACCACCACCAGCCCACTTCCAGCCTTAGCACCCCCCATGGCCCATTACTAGTCCTAGCCCACCCCCATCAGCCCACTTCCAGTCTTCGCCTCCCCCCATAGCCCATTACCAGTCCTAAACCCCCTTCCCCCCATCATCCCAAATAGCCCATAGCCCATTACCAGTCCTAACCCCCCATCAGCCCATTTCCAGTCTTAGCCCCCCCCCTGGCCAATTACCAGTCCTAACCCCCCATCTGCCCGTTTCCATTCTTAGCCCCCGCCCCATACCCCTTTACGTGTCATACCCCCCCCATCATCCCACTTCCAGTCTTTGCCCCCCCCCCATGGCCCATTACCAGTCCTAACCCCACCCCCCCATCAGCCCACTTCCAGTCTTAGCCTCCCCCCCATAGCCCATTACCAGTCCTAAACCCCCGTCCCCCGATCATCCCAAATTTAAAAAAAAAAAAAACAAACCGGCTGCTTCTGCCGGGCAAGCATCAAGAGTTCTGCCGCGGGGCCCCCCCCTGCCCAGCAGAGCCTCTCTGCATCATCAGTTAGCTTTGAATCCCAAAACGCGGGCTTCTTTCAGAGCCGCGAGAGTTTCCCTTTCTCGCGGCTCTGTTAATCCCGCCGAGGGTGATGGTAAATCCCATCAGCCCCGGCGGTATTAACAGAGCCGCGAGAAAGGAAACTCTCGCGGCTCTGAAAGAAGCCCGCATTTTGGGACTTGAAGGTAGCTGATGATGCAGGGAGGCTCTGCCGGGCAGGGGGGCCCCGCGGCAGAACTCTTGATGCTGCCGCAGCAGAACTCTTGATGCTGCCGCGGCAGAAGCAGCCAGTTTGTTGTTTTTTTTTAAAATTTGGGATGATGAAGAATGTTTTTTGCGCGGGGCCCCCTGAAACGCGGGGCCCTGTGCAAAAAACATTCTTGCTCAATGAACGGGCCGGGCCTGATTACTGACAGATAGCAATTCCTACGTTAAGCACAGTTTGCTGATTGAGCTCCATCATAGCAACCTTTCTGATGTCTGTGGAGTGTGCTTCAGGTCTGGTCTCTGACAGTGTTTATCACCCTGGGGAGTGACCCCCAACAGTATTGCGTACCATATCCATGCCTGCACTGTGCCCAGGACTGGTGTGTTGGCCAGGGCTGCTAAACACCTCTATAGTAGCACAATGCTGGCATAGGTGTGGGAGTGTGTGTCTGTCTATCCAGTGTGTGGTGGCTGCAAACACCCTCCACAGCCCACACTGCCAGCACTGTTGCCAGTATTGGCCTGCCAATGTGCATAATGAAGAGCAAGGTACCAATGGTATAGCCCGGACAGGGTGGCCTGGCTAGGATGCATCTGCACAGGGCATAGGGCACTGGCTGGGACATTGTAGTGCCTGGCCACCACCTGCACAGACAGGGTGGCCACAGCATGTTCCACTGGGAGATCACTCTCACACTGACTGAGCAGTGACCACGGCATGCCTAGGCTCCCCCATGGTGCTATATAGTATTTCTCTCATGTGATATTTATGGGTTCCCTTTTGGGGCCCAGTCACTGACTTATCTGCTTGGTGTGTATGCTGACATCCCAGTTCTGGGTGCACGCATTTCCACCAGGAACATGCACTATGAACTAGCTAGCAGACTGTCTGCAGCTGGTATGTGTCTTGATGGAACGCCTTGCAGGGTGCAGCGGCTGAAGGCTTGCTGCAGGAGAATATCAGATAGTGGTGGGGGGCAGCTTAGCATATCCAGGCCTAATGTCTGTCTGCTATTGCGTTATGGATGTGTACAGAGCTGCATTGACTGCCCTGTAGGGTATCTGTTCCCTAGCAGGACTGGGGTTGATGGTCCCCTTTACTGCCACCATTGCAGGGAGGTAGACTGTGGATCTTTTGGTGGGTGACCTGTTTACCCCCTGCAGCCCTGGAAGAGGAGGAGGGTGGTGGTACATAAGCCTCCTAGGGGTCCATAGGGGCTACACCTGACTGAAACATACAGATATATCCAAAGTGTGTCTGCAGAAACTACCTATCTCACACATTAGCACTGCTGGGGACCTGCAGCATGGCCTATCTCTGCTGTGGACCTGGTGCTGGGTGCCCCACCTCACCCTCAGGGTGAGTGCAGTACCTGCACAATGTGACGGTGTGTAGCTACTCTGTGCCAGTATCACACACGGTCAGTTCCCCCTACCAGGCTGAGGTGCTGTGGGGGTGCATACCCCATCTTGTGATCATCTGTAGACTGCTGATTTGCATGTGCAGTGCATCATGGGTATGGGTGGGTTAACCCTATCCTGGTGACCACAGCAGACTGTTTGTGTGGTGACGTGCAGTCCTTCTACAGCCAGCCAGGGGTTTGCTAGCAGCTATGGAGCTGTAGCCCACTGGTTATTTCACTACTTGTGGAGCCAGAGGTCATGGGTTCAAACCCACAGTAGGGGTTCTTTGATAGGGCTGTCTAAAGCATTGTCTTTTTTTAATGTACATTAGTGCTGTCAGCAAAACACCCTCAGGGTACTGTAACCATAAGGTGCCTCAGAAGTCGCCCTATAAGGCGCCTTATAGGGCACCCTATAAAGCGCCTTCTGAGGCACCTTATGGTTACAGTCCATATAAGGTGCCTTATAAGGTGTCCTATGGAGCGCCTTATAGGGTGCCCTATAGGGGACATTATAGGGTGCTGTGGCGGACAGTGCACTTTATAATGCGCCCTATGGGGTGCCTTATAGGGTGCCTTATGCGGCACCTTAGGTTACGGCACGTGAGGGTGTGTTTGCTGGCAGCAATAAATAAAATGCCTCAGGAAACAATACTTACATGTCACAGCTGATGCCTCAGCCAGCCTTATGCATTAGGCACACTGGGGGATCGAACTCATGACCCCTGTGTCTTCAGTCAGTGTATTAACCATTGTGCTACACTTCTGTTTCTGTGTTTGGCTGTCTGTGCGCCTACTTAAGATTACCACGCGGTAACACGCTTAGCGGCGCTTTGCACGATCATGTGCGCAGCAGCGCGCGTTATCGCGCGATACTCCCGTTTTGCTGCTTTAAGACTGAAATGCCCACTCCTTTTATGGCAGCCTGCACACTATCGCCAGGCGCACATTAAGACGGTTTAGTAAACATGCCCCTAAATGTGTGATGGGAGAGAAGAAGAAAATCAGGACAGAATGGGGCCAAAGCTTGAGGACAGAGTATTGAGGATTAGCTGGTGATCAACAGTGTCAAAGACAGCAGAAAGGTCAAGAAGAATGTGGACAGAGTAAAGGCCCTTGGATTTGGCGAGGAACAAGTCTACTACTACTAATACTTATTTATATAGCACTACAAGGTATACGCATCGCTCTACAGAGACATGTAAGAGACAGTCCATGTTCATAAGAGCTTACAATCTAGTCAAGACAGGTAACACAACTGGTGAATGGTAAGGAAAACACATAGGAGGTGAACTGGAGACTAGAGGAATCAGAATCAAAACGTAGCCTCAAAGAAGTGAGTTTTTAGCCTGTATTTGAACAGGGCCATGGATGAAGCCTGGCATACCAACTCAGGTAGTTTGTTCCAGGCATAAGGAGCATTAAGGTAGAAATATCGAAATCTGAAGTTGGCAGTGGAAGGGAACAGATAGAAGGGATCCACCAAAAGAGCAGAGTTCCCGAGGGGGGGTGTAGGGAGAGATACCGCTGCACGTGTCATAGAAGTCTATTAAATACTATACTCGGGATGTCTATGTAGATGTCCCTGCACGTCCACGTTTGTGAACTCATGCCTGATCTTGGATGTGCTTGCCGATTTTAGGGAGGTTCAGGGTGGAGGTCCCAGTTGCACTTGAACGTCCTTTGTAAACAGGGCCGGCCCGTCCATTGAGCAAGAATGTTTTTTGCACAGGGCCCCGCGCAAAGAACATTCTGCTTTTTTTTTAAATGACTTTAAAAAAAAAAACCTGGCTCTGGCTGCTACCGCTGCCGCTACCACCGCGGCAGCGGCAGAATGGAGTGTCCCGCGGGGCCTCCTCTTCTCCTTCAGCCCCTCTGCAAAGGCTTTGAGATTCGCGAAGGGAGAGCGTCTCCCTCGCGTCTCTGTGAAGCCTTCAGCCCCTCTGCAAAGGCTTTGAGATTCGCGAAGGGAGAGCGTCTCCCTCGCGTCTCTGTGAAGCCCGCAGGGGCTAATGGGAAATTTCCCATCTGCCCCTTCAGACGCGAGGGGCTGATGGGAAATTTCCCATTAGCCCCTGCGGGCTTCACAGAGACGCGAGGGAGACGCTCTCCCTTCGCGAATCTCAAAGCCTTTGCAGAGGGGCTGAAGGAGAAGAGGAGGCCCCGCGGGACACTCCATTGTGCCGCTGCCGCGGTGGTAGCAGCAGCAGCCAGAGCCAGTTTGTTTTTTTAATTGTGCCATAAGCCCGGGGGGGGGTTTAAGATTGGCAAAGGGGGGTGTTAAGACTGGCAAGGGGGTGGGTTAAGACTGGCAAAGGGGGAGTGTTAAGATTGGCAAGGGGGGGTTAAGATTGGCAAAGGGGGGGTTAAGATTGGCAAAGGGGGGGTTTAAGACTGGCAAGGGGGGTTAAGACTGGCAAAGGGGGGGTGTTAAGATTGGCAAAGGGGGTTGTGTTAAGATTGGCTAGGAGGGGTTATGACTGGAAATGGGGGGTTGTTAAGATTGGCAAAGGGGGTGGGGTTAAGATTGGCAAGGGGGGGGTTAAGATTGGCAAAGGGGGTGTTAAGACTGGCAAGGGGGGGTTAAGACTGGCAAGGGGGGGGTTAAGCGGCAAGAACTGGCAAGGGGGGGGGGGTTAAGACTGGCAAGGGGCTGGGGGCTGTCTGGAAATGGGGCGATGGGGGGGTTAGGACTGGTAATGGGCTATGGGGGGGTTAGGACTGATAATGGGCTATGGGGGGGCTAGGACTGGTAATGGGCTGTGGGCTGTTGGGGGGGTTAGGACTGGTAATGGGCTATGGGGGGGGTTAAGACTGGTAATGGGCTGTGGGCTGATGGGGGCTGTCTGGAAATGAGGTGATGGGGGTTAGGACTGCTAATGGGCTATGGGGGGGGGGTTAAGACTGGTAATGGGCTGTGGGCTGATGGGGGCTGTCTGGAAATGAGGTGATGGGGGTTAGGACTGCTAATGGGCTATGGGGGGGTTAGGACTGATAATGGGCTACGGGGGGCTAGGACAGGAAATGGGCTGATGGGGAGGGGTTAGGACTTGAGGTGGGCTGATGTGGTTAGGACTGGTAATGGGCTGTGGGCTGATGGGGGGGTTAGGACTGGCAATGAGCTATGGGGGGCTGACTGGAAATGGGCTGATGGGGTTAAGACTGGAAGTGGGCTGATGGGGGGTTAGGACTGGTAATGGGTTATTGGGGGGCTTAAACTGAAAATGGGGTGATGGGGGTTAGGACTGGAAGTGGGTTGATGGGGGGCTAGGACTGGTAATGGGTTGGGGGGTTGCTATGACTGGAAATGGGCTGAGTGGAAGGGGAGGCTTGAACTGCAAATAGCTGATGGGGAGGGAGCTTGGAATGGAAATGGGCTGTGAGGGAAGGGAGCTAGGACTGAAAATGGGTGGACGGAGCAGCTAGGATAGGACTGGAAATGGGCTGTTGGGGGGAGCTAAGATTGGAAATGGGCTGTGGTGGGGGTTTGAATTGAAATGGACTCATGGAGGGGCTAGAACTGGAAGTAGGCTCATGGGGGGCTTGGACTGGAATTGGGCTGAGTGGAGGGGAGCTAGGATTTGACATGGGCTGATGGTGGGGCTAGGAAATGACTAGAAATGGGCTGATGGGGGCTAGGATTGTAAATGAGCTGATGGAGGGACTCAGACTGAAAATGGATGGGGGAGCTAGGACTGGAAATGGGTTGATGGGGGGCTAGGACTGGAAATGGGTTGATGGGGGGCTAGGACTGGAAATGGGCTGATGCAGGGACTAGAAGGGAATGGATGCTGGGTGAGACTGGAACTAGAAGGGAGCTGATGTTGGGGGAGGATTAGAATGGGATGGGGTTGGGAGAGTAAAATGGAGAGGGGAAAAATATATTTTGTGTGGGAGGGATGAAAAATCTACAATTGGCCGGGTATTGGGAGAGTAAGTGGTGATTGAGGATGGAGAGGTAAAATTTGTGTGGATGAAATAGGAATGAGGAAAGAGCAAAAGGAGAAAGATTAGTATGTTAAAGCAGATGTAGAGAGAGAGAATGGAAAAAAAAAACTAGAAGAGAGAAGAAAGAACAAATGGACAGCAGACGATGGACAGTTAGCAGAAAACATGAAGAAACCAGAAGAAAGTGGCTGGAGCAATTGCAACTGAAGAAAATGCACAAAAGGTAGAAAGATATCTCTTTATTTTGAATTTATTAACTGGAATATGAAAGCTCTGGGAAATGTGCATCATTAACGTCTGCGCTTTGTTTGGTACAAGAGGAAATTAATTTATAGTTTTATTTCTACAGTGGTGTTGTACATTCCAAGTTTGGCTTTTGGGGTTCCCAGTTTAATTATTGCCTTCCTGTTTCTAAATTGTGATTCCTTGTTTGGTGATGGTCTATGTTCTGCATGTGTAACTGAGCTGAGGTATTCTATTTATGTAATTCCTATTTGACATTGCCACTTGTTCTCTTTCCCCAGTATTCTCTGAAATGTATTGGTTTAATATTTGCAGTGTTGCCTTTTGATAGGTAGGGTATGGTGCTTTGTGAGTCCCGGTAATGCTGTCAGGGTACGGCGGGTTTGCTATGGGTTCTAAATGGGCAGCGTTTGTAGTAGTTCCTAATGTGCCTGGCGGTTGGATTATAGTAATGTAGAAATCTTTTAGTCTTTCTTTATCCATACACTCATTAAGAGACATATTTACTAAAAGTTAGTGTCTGGTAACATTATGCAAATATTTATGCAAATAAGACCACTTATGCAAATGAGGCCCCGCACCGAGTCTCCGCACATGGCCCCGCACCCCCCTTGGGCTGCCCCTGTTTGTAAAATGTGCCTTTATATGTATAGTTCATATGGATTTGTGGCCCTGTCCCCAGAATGCCCCAACTCCACCCTTCCTGCTCTGCATTTAGCATTATATGTATAGCAGAATATTCGTATTCTGCTATATGTATAATGCTGCTGGATTTATTTTTTTAAAAAGCACTTTGACATTCAGCAGGTTGCTGAACATCTAGGTGCTTTATAAATATGCCCAGTATCTATAAATGGGGTTGATATTCAGCAGCACTTATCCACACAGCGATACCTGCTACATGGATAAGTGCCATTGGAAGGAATGTTCAGTATCACTATATGGATAGTGCTGTTGAATGATTTTTCTGATGGCATATCCAGATAGTGCTGGAATGAACCAGAGGCAAAGCCAGGGTGGAGCGAAAAGCTATCCATCTAATGGTGACCGTTTTCAGCACCATTACACAACTAGCTATCCAGATAGCATAGGACAGCAAAAAGCCATTCTAAATGGCTGGCCATATAGGTATCCCTATAGCAGCTCTGAAAATTACTGCTTACAGATATTGGCTGGATATTGACCAATGGCCATTATGTGGCTACCTACACAGAATATTCAGATTTAAGTTACACACTGTAGCTGGCATTGATTAAAAAAACCCACCAGCCACAGAGTTTACATATATATAATTAAATGTACAACAGCTGGATATGCCACTCAAGTCCATCTCACCCCCATCAAGTAACAGTGAGTTTCTTGGCTTGCTTTGATATTTTTTTTCCTATATAGGATGACATAGAAGAAAGCACTACAGTCAGACCTGTCTTTCCAAGCACTCATTATTCTTTACAGTCTGTGACATTCTCAAACAGACCTGCCAAATTCTTTTGTTGCTCTTTTCTGTTCTTTTGTGTGACTCACATGAGACCATCATTATTTAAACCTCCAAAATGTCAGGAGAGACTTTACGATAACCCTGCTTCCACAAACATTCCTTAGTTTATTTTGTACAGAACTACTTCTGCATTTTGAAGCCAGTTCAGTTATAGCTGAAATCTGCAATATTCTACTGCCAAGAATCCAATGAGATTAATTACACTAGTTTACCCTAGCAAGCAACACGGAAATTATTGGTGTTCCTATTGCAGGTAGGGAAACATCTGTCCATTTTGATTCCAGTGGTTTTATGATGTAATTATATTTCTGTTCTTTGCATGGCCATTCATGAAAGCAGAACCGACAGATGTTCTCATGTTCATGAAAATTGATGAAGTCACCTAAAAAGTTCAATTTTAGTGAACCTTAAAAATAAACCGTATATAATCAGCATTCAGCATAAAACCTAATATACTCCTGATGCTGCTATTTCAAGGTGAATGAAACAACAAAGAAAGGAACAAACTCCTTGAATTCAAATTAGAAGACAGCAGTGATGGCCATAATAAATGTAGGGGCCATATTCAAAGTGATTTCACTGGTTACCAGACTTGCTAACCAGTTAAACTGTGGTCAGTGGGATATTCAGTGACAAAGGACCATTTAATGCCACTGAATGTCCCCTACTAATCAGTTTGTATGCCCAGAGGCTAACCAGCTGCTATCAGGGCAATCTGGGAGCCTTCTGGGGGTAGCACTAGAGTTAACCAGTCAGGGAGAGATAAGAGAGGAAAGGTAGTGAGGAGCAGCAGAATGTGTACACTTCTATGGTCAGTAGGAGAAATCTGAATTGGATAAGAAAAGGATAGGTAGCCAGTAAAGTGACTTGAGAAGAGGGGTTATATGAGCATATCGAGGCTGGTGGAAGATTAGCTGCGCAGCTGAGTTTTGAAGAGATTGAAGGTGAGAGAGATGATTCAGAGGGCGATCACAATGAAGAGGTTGCAGTAGTCTAAATGAGAAGTGGATAATTGTCTTGGTAGTGTATATAGAAAGGAAGGGATTAATTTTGCCATTGTTATAGGGAAAGAAGCAACAGGTTTTAGCTATCTGTTGGATGTGTGCAGAGAGAGAGTAGAGTCAAAGATGACACCAAGGTTGTGAGCTGAGAAAACAGGGAGGAGTGTAGTGTTATCCACAGAAATAGAGAATGTAAGAATGGGAAGGTGGGTTTAGGGGGCAACATAAGGAGCTCAGTTTTAGCTATGTTTAGTTTCAGACAGCAGGGAGGAGCAGCCTAATTGTTAAAGCACTGGCTTGGGAACAAAGTGACCAGAGTTTGATTCCCCCTTTGGTCTTGGGCGAGTCGCTTAACCTTCTATTGCCTCAGAAAAATCCAAGTTATCAATGTCCCTGTTTAATGTACGTTACCAGGTTTAAGTTACAATGTAAACCACTTTGACTGAAATGATAGTGGTATTAAAAACAAACAAACCCTGTAAAATAAATAAATCCAGGCAGCAATGTTGTATAAGCAGATCTGGGCGTAGATCTGAGAGTCATCAGCATAAAGATGGTACTGAAAACCATGGGAGAAAATAAACGCACCAAGGGACTGAGTGTAGAGAGAGAAAAGGAGAGGTCCCAAGCAGGGCCGGATTTACCTTGAGTGAGGCCCTACGCCAACAAAAATTGTGGGCCCCCAGCAGGGGTGGCCCAAGGGGGGTGCGGGGCCTCATTTGCATAAGGGGCCTCATTTGCATAAATATTTGCATAATGTTACCATATACTAACTTTTAGTAAATGTGCCTCTTAATGAGTTTATGGATAAAGAAAGACTAAAAGATTTCTACATTACTATAATCCAGTGCCAACTGCCAGACACATTAGGAACTACTACAAACACTGCCCATTTAGAACCCATAGCAAACCCGCCGTATCCTGACAGCACTACCAGGACTCACAAAGCACCAGACCCTACCTATCAAAAGGCAACACTGCAAATATTAAACCAATACATTTCAGAGAATACTGGGGAAAGAGAACAAGTGGTATTGTCAAATAGGAATTATATAAACAGAATACCTCAGCTCAGTTACACATGCAGAACATAGACCATCACCAAACAAGGAATCACAATTTAGAAACAGGAAGACAATAATTAAACTGGGAATCCCAAAAGCCAAACTTGGAATGTACAACACTGTAGAAATAAAACTATACATTAATTTGCTCTTTTACTAAACAAAGCGCAGAGTTAATGATGCACATTTACCAGAGCTGACATATTCCAATTAATAAATTCAAAATAAAGAGATATTTTTCTACCTTTTGTGCATTTTTTTCAGCTGCAATTGCTCCAGCCACTTTCTTCTGGTTTCTTCGTGTCTTCTGCTAACTCTCCATCGTCTGCTGTCCATGTGTCCTTTCTTCACTCTTCTAGTTTTTTTCCATTCTCTCTCCACATCTGCTTTAACATACTAATCTTTCTCCTTTTGCTCTTTCCTCATTCCTATTTCATCCACTCAAATTTTACCCCTCCATCCTCAATCCCCACTTACTCTCCCAATACTCGGCCAATTGTAGATTTTGTATCCCTCCCACACAAAATATTTTTCCCTTCTCCATTTTACTCTTCCAGCCCCATCCCATTCTAATCCTTCCCCAACATCAGCTCCCTTCTAGTTCCAGCCTCACCCAGCATCCATTCCCTTCTAGTCCCTGCATCAGCCCATTTCCAGTCCTAGGCACCCATCAGCCCATTTCCAGTCCTAGCAACCCCCCAACCCAATACCAGTCCTAGCCCCCCATCAGCCCACAGCCCATTACCAGTCTTAACCCCCCAAAGCCCATTACCAGTTCTAACCCCCCCCAAACAGCCCACAGCCCATTACCAGTTCTAACCCCATCAGCCCACCTCCAGTCTTAACCCCCCAGCCCATTTCCAGTCCTAGCCCCCCCATAGCCCATTACCAGACAGCCCCCATCAGCCCACAGCCCATTACCAGTCCTAACCCCATCAGCCCACCTCCAGCCTTAACCCCCCCCAGCCCATTTCCAGTCCTAGCCCCCCATAGCCCATTACCAGACAGCCCCCATCAGCCCACAGCCCATTACCAGTCTTAACCCCCCCCCAAAGCCCATTACCAGTTCTAACCCCCCCCCAACAGCCCACAGCCCATTACCAGTCCTAACCCCATCAGCCCACCTCCAGCCTTAACCCCCCCAGCCCATGTCCAGCCCCAGCCCCAGCCCCACCAATAGCTCATGACCAGTCCTACCCCCCCCCCCATCGGCCTAAAGTAAAATTTAATTTAAAAAGAAAACCTGCTGGCTGTCGCCGCGGGGCCCCCTCTGCTGCCGCGGCAGCATGGACTGACCCGCGGGGCCCCCTCTGCAAGGTGAATCGGTCGGTCGGTCCGTCCGTCCCTCCATGCAGGCTTTGAGAGGCGCGAAGGGAGAGTGTCTCCCTCGCATCTCTGTTAAGCCCGCAGGGGCTGATGGGAAATTTCCCTGCGGGCTTAACAGAGACGCGAGGGAGACACTCTCCCTTCGCGCCTCTCAAAGTCTGCACAGAGGGAGGGAGGGACGGACGGACGGACGGACCGACCGACCGACCAATTCACCTTGCAGAGGGGGCCCCGCGGGTCAGTCCATGCTGCTGCGGCAGCAGAGGGGGCCCCGCGGCGGCAGCCAGCAGGTTTTTTTTTAAATTTTATTTTAAAAAAAAGCTAATTAGTTCGATTTTTGTGGGCCCTTGCCAGCTGTGGGCCCTACGCCACGGCGTAATGGGCGTATAGGTAAACCCGTCCCTGGTCCCAAGACAGAGCACTGAAGTACACTAACTGAAAGCAAAAGAGGAGGCTCCACTAGAACATATACTAAAAGTGCGATGGGAGAGATAAGAAGAAAACTAGGACAGAACCGAGCCCCTAAGTCCAAGCAAGGACAGAATATCGAGGAGAAGCTGGTGGTCAACATGTCAAAGGCAGTAGAATGGTCAAGAAGGATGAGAATTGAGTAGAGGCCTTTGGATTCGGTGAGGAACAAGTCACTAAAGACTTTGGCAAGAGCTGTTTCTGCAGAAGTTAGAGAATAAAAAGCATATTGCAGTGGGTCCAGAAGGTCTTGAGAGGAAAGAAAATCAAGACAGCGGCAGTGAAACAAAGGGGAGGAGAGAGGTTGATAACTAGAAGGACAGGTAGGAACCTAGTGAAGGCTATCTGAGGAGAGGTGTAACCACAGCATGTTTGAAGGCCATAGGAACAGTTGCAGTGGAAAGCAATAGGTTAAGGATATGACAAATGAAAGGGATGATGGCAGAAGAGAGAGCTTTGTAGACAGGTGGGGATGGGATCAGAGGAGCAGGTGGTCAGCTTGGAGGAGGAGAGATTTGCAGTTTCCTCCTCAGTGCTTTCAGAAAAGGAAGAAAGGGTCAAAGGTGAGGGAAGGATTTTGGATTGAAGAGGGGGAAGATGAGATGGAGGTGACTGCAGAAAATTCAAGGCTAACTTCCGGACTTTATCATGGAAGTAGCCAGCCAAGGTCAAGGCAGACAGTGAAAAAGGGATTTGGGGGTGGGGGGGGCAGGATACCTTGAGGAGAGAGTTGAGTGTAGCAAAGAGACTGTGAGTCAGAGATAAGAGAGTTATGAGAGTCAGTTAGCTAAAATGCTAACCAGGCAACCCAGATGTTCAATGCTGGTGGCCGGATATAGTCCCAACATTTGAATATCTCGACATAATTTAAAGTGGTGACAGCAGTCACTTTTACAGAGCTGGATGCCTCCATTGAATATGCTCCCCCCCCCCCCCCCACTCGTAGTCTTTGAAGTATGATATGGGCTTTATTGAAAGTGCAAACTGACCCAGCACAGCTATGTTTCAGTTGAATGCTTGTGTCAGGGATCCATAAAAGCATAAACATTCATAAATTCATAAAAGCATTTTATGGGCATTTTCACCGCAGACAGCTAAGATTTTAGTAATGACAAATTTTTAACATAATCGGGTATTTGCCAGACAAGCAAGTGATTAATTTCTCCGTTGGTCGGAAGCTGAAAGCTATTGCATGATCACGATTTTCACCACAACTGATCCCTAGTAGATATTTTCATTATTGAGCTCTATAACCTGGCAGATGATTCTCCTCCCTTTCAAAGGCACGTGGAGGGTAATTTTATAAAGGGCTGCCTATGTGTGTGAAAGCTACCTAGGTGCCTATTTTCTGCCTTTATGAAATAGTAGCAACATACTGCAAAAATAGCAGCTAGATTGAAGTGGCAGACATTTATGCCTGCTCAGGAATAGGCATAAATCTTTATCTAAAAGGGGGTATATTTACTAAAGGGTGTTACCCAGTAGCACAGGGTAGTGCGTTAAAAATTCTGCACTACCAAAGTAGCACATGATCAGACAGAAACTGGGCGGGTCAGGAGTGGAACAGAGGCATTGAAGATAAGTCATGGCTAGCTCAGGCATTAGTAGCTCACCCTAACCACTCTTACTGCCCTCAGCATGGGTGCCCTTAATGTCACCTTTATACCCACTGAGCTGCTACGTACACCCACACGTTTGTGCTTTAACAGCTAATGGAAGTGAGTCACTGCCATATGTTTATCCCAGAAGCAGAGAGAAGTTGAACCTCTTGAAACATGAATTCATGTTAGATCTGATCACTATGGGGGTTATTATGAGCTGCTATTCGCAGGGACCCCATTCTGCTCATAAGGTTCCCCACATGTAGGAGGCCTTTGTGCGGGGAGCTCCGGACAGGGTTGAGAGGGGGCAGTGAGTGGGCGGAGTGCACAACCCAGATGTACAGGGCCTATTCTGGTCTTGGCTCTGTATGTCCGGTAGTGCTAAGATGGATGTCAAGCTTATTCCACCCCCGAGGTGGAATAAGTAAGATGATTGCCAGAGATCAGGCTAGGCACCCCCTCACATGATGCAGAGGCAGGTAGGCCCACGCCGCCCGATCCTGGCCCTGACATCTCCCGCCGAGGGTCAGGCAGCAGGATAAATGCATGCTCATGCTGTTGGGCCATTCAGTGCTCCTGCATGGCGCCCAGTGCCATGGTGACGAAATGCCATGGCACCAGGGCTCCAGCAGGAGCATAGGGAGGGCTAGCCAGGGAACTCATTACACATCCAGCTCTTCTAAGTGCCTGATTCTGCACCCGTGGGAACCTCTAGCTCCCGCAGGTGCAGAATCAAGTACACATTCGGGCTGTCCATTTTTTGGACATCTGGACGGCCCGGATGTGCCCCGATCGGAACTGGCCTCTGTATGTTTTGAGATAACTGTTAAATATTTTTCAATTAATGATATATTTTAACAGTACTGTTGGGGGTACCAATGATGAAATGACTTACCGATGTTTTAGACTTGGTCTCATTATTTGATGGTCCTCCATTTTTTTCCATCTATTATTTGGATCGTAGCTTGTGATTTAAATGCAGTGCCCAGAATATCTTGAATCCTTTCTCTGTGGCTATAATCGAAAGATGTATGCATGTATGTGCCTAATTGCATCATATGTACTTTTATGAATGAGATGTTTATAAGTGCATATGAGTGCAAAATGTGCTTTGTAGAATTACCTCATGAATGTGCTTCTAACCCAATAACACACGTTTTTATGTTCCTCCTTGGAAGAGACATTAGCAGCAAGGTAATAAGATTCAGTTACATATCTGGCATTCTATGGATGTTTTTATTAAAGCCACTATTCAGGGATCTCTTGATTAGTTAAATAAGCTTAAGCAACCAATGACTGCACTAAATCAACAAAGAAAATGACAAGTAATAACTGGGAGCCTTGGAAGAAAAGATCTCATCTTTATAATACGTGCAATACATTTTTTTTCAACTTGTTTGTCAAATTTGTTTAGAATCCTGAAAAGAAGAATACGTTCTTCTCTCTTCAGGATTATAGGCCTGCCTCTTGCTTTCTGAAAATATTTTTGCATTGACCTGGTGAAAAAAAGAATAAGTCTGAAAAGATAGTTGTAAGATAGTTTTATATGCATAGCGCCACTACATGCATGGTTGGAAGATGCATTTCCAGGAGAAGGGTTGGATTTTAGATTTTCTGCTTGTTTTTTACAAATCTGAGTGCAAAGCAAGTTTCATTTTCAGGTACATAAGTTATTTTCCTGTCCAAATGGGCCCATAATCCACTTGTATCCAAGACAAGGACTTGGTCAAGATCACAAAGAGTATCACTGGAAGAAGCAGGATTTGAACCCTGGTTTGCAACTCATGTATCTTTTTATAATACTTTATTGACAGTAATTAATAATACATGTACATAAATAAAAAGGAAGATGTATCCAAGATGTACCATACCATCTGTCTAAATATAACAATATTGAATCAAGAGTTCAGAATTGTGAGCAAAAAAATGAAAAATGTCAGAAGGAAACAGTTAACGTGAAGCAAACTTGAAAGAAGCAGGGAATGTTTGACAGTCTTTAGTTAAATCTAACATTATTCTTTACTCAAAAAGTGGAAAAATTGGAGACTATTGAAATATTGCAATATCGGAGTGGTTAATTTTCCTAAGTTGGCTAATCAATTTGGATGTATTTGAAGGTTACATGAAAGAGGTTTTGGAGATTCTGAAGCTTTCTTTGCCCCCCTCCCCCCCCTCTTAAAAATAGCAAATTATTATTTGCTATCTGAAATAAATGTAAATAGATATTTAAGACTAGTCATTTTTCATCTTTGTTTGAACCAAATTTAGTTGACCTCTATGCTCAATTTCTTCCTCAGTATTTGAAGAAGACAATGTTGTTGTTGTGTTAAGTGCTGTTGAGTCTGTGTAAACTCATGGTGACTCTGGATAGTTGACCTAAAGTGTGTTTGGTCTTCAGTCGGGCGAGTGGCACCTATAGCTGCTGCTGTTGTATCCATCCATTTCATTGACGGCCTTCCTCTTTTGTGCTGACCTTCAACCTTGCCAAGCATTATGTCTTTCTCTAATGATCTCTCTCTTTGCATGATGTGTCCAAAGTTTGAAAGTCAAAGTCTTGCCATCTGAGCTTCTAAGGAAAGTTTAGGTTTGATCTCCTCTAGTACTGACTGGTTTGTTCTTCAGGTAGTCCATGATATACACAGTATTCATCTCCAGCACCATAATTCAAAGGCCTCAATTTTCTTCCTGTCTATCTTTCTCAATGTCCAACTTTTGCATCGATATGATGTTATTGAAAATACCATGGCTTGAACAAGTCAAATCTATGTATAGAGAGAGACATCTCTTCTCTTGAGAATCTTGTCCAGGTCCTTCATAGCCATTCTGCCAAGAGCAATGCGTCATTGTATTTCTTGACTGCTTGTCATTTCTTTATTAATTGTTGATCCAAGTATGTTAAAGTTGTCAACTGTTTCAATGGTGAACTTATTGATTTTGTCAGTTGTCAGGATCTTTGCGTTCTTAACGTTAAGATTTATTTATTAATTTAGGTTTATACCGCACTATTTATAATCAGCATGGTTTACAAGAGAATAACATTATAAATGGAACAGTTTACATAAATATAATTTATAGAGCATGTAACATAATTGCATAGAACAGATGAACAAGGAACAAATAACTATTTACATTTACTGATCAAATGAGATCATACACAGTAGGATACGTATTTACAGACTGATAGATCTTGAACATGAGGTTGATGTACAGGGTTTTATGTTACATGGTCAAATGCAAGATGGAATAGGTCTGTTTTAATTTCTTTGCGGAAGGTGGCTAAATCTGAAATGAGACGAATATGGGGAGATAGGGAGTTCGAAAGTTGCGGGCCAAAAAGGGAGAAAGCTCTGTTACTGGTAAATTGGGAGCTTTTTCTAGATACAGAGGGGGTGGTGAGAGTATTTGTCATATTTGTTCTTCTTTTTCTATTGTCCGGGGTTCAATGAAGGCGATCTTCCAATGAGGGTGCAGAAAGGTGATTGAACATTTTAAAAGTAATCAGGAGAGATTTGTATTTTAGTCAACTGCTTATTGGAAGCCAGTGAAGATGAATTAGCAGAGGGGTTACATGTTTGTATTTTGAGGTTCCGTAAATGGTTCTTGCAGCTGTATTCAGAGCTAACTGTAAAAGATGGAGCGAATATCCTGGAAGTCCATGAAGGATGATGTTCACATAGTCAAATAGAGGAGTAATAATAGCTTGGAAAACAGTGCGGAAGTCAGTAGATTCAAGTAGTAGACGGAGGTGCCGGAGGGAACATATTTTATGGTATACCGACTTTGTGATGTTGTTGATATGGGACTCCAAGTTTAAGGACTGGTCCAGAGTGATGCCAAGATATCTGACCTCCCGATTAGACTTCAGTTCAGCATTTTTAACCTTTAGGGAGGGTGGTGGTATGAAGGTTTGGCTTTTTGTAATAAAGAAGACTTCTGACTTTTTGTGGTTTACTTTGAGGTTGCGTATAGGAGCACGTCATCTGCATAGATGAGATAAAGAATGCCAAATGACTGTATAATTGCACATATTGGTTGTAAGTATATGTTAAATAAGAGTGCAGATAGAGAAGAGCCTTGTGGAACACCTTTAGTTTGCTGATAAATATCAGAAGTTTGATTGCCCATCCAAACTTGTTGTTGTCGATCTGTTAAATATGATCTACACCATTCTAGGGCTATACTCTGGATGCCTTTAAGCTTGAGTAGATTGATCAAATGGCTTTGACAAACTGTGTCAAAGGCTGCAGCAATATCCATGAAAATAAGGGTAAATCCTTGTTTTGAATTATTTAGGCCTAGGATGAAGTTATCAAATAGGAATGTGAGCAAGGTCTCGACACCATGATATTATCTGAAACCATGTTGCTGTGGATCAAGTGGTGCATTGCAGTCGATATGGTCTTGTATTTGTTGATGGACTATTTTTTCCATTATTTTTGATAAGAAGGAAAGATTAGAAATGGGACGGTAGGAGTTAGGGCCCTGTGGGTCTAGCTTAGAGTTTTTTAGGAGAGGTTTGATAGTGGCAGACTTCAATTCTTCTGGGACAACACCTTTGTTGAAGGAAAGTTGGATAATCTTTGCAATGTATGAGCTTAAATGTTGGCAGGTAGATTTAATCCAGTGAGAAGGACATGGATCATTGGGTGAGGTGGTTGCATTGAGACCTTTTATAATATTTTTGATTTGTTTAGGAGAGTATGTGTAGAAGTGATTTAGAGTAGGAATGTTAGTGGGTTCAGGCAAAGGAGTGTCCATGTAGAGGTCTCCCTGTTTGTCAACGGATGTTTTGGTTTTATTTTGGAAGTATAAGGCAATGTCTTCAGGGTGTATTAAGTTACTTGTTGGAGGCAGAGATGAATCCTTAGTAAGAGACTGAATTAATCTAAATAGTTCACGAGGTCTGTTGAGGGAACGCATCAGAAGATTTGTGTGGTATTCCTTCCTTCTTTGCATAATGGAGAGTCGGTGTTCACTTAAGGTCTTCATGTATATTTCCTGGTGGTGAGGAAGCCTTGATTTACGCCATTTACGCTCAATCTTTCTGAGGTTCCTTAGAGAGTTATGTAAATCAGCTGTGAACCAGATAGCTGTGTTCCTCCTTTTATTTGGGTGATCAAACTGAACTCTTAGGGCAGCTTTTCCCATGGAAGTATTCCAAGTGTGCAATAGTTCAGTCAAATCTGTAGGCTCTGGATTAGAAGGAGGAGTGGCTCAATGGTTGGGACAGGTTACCTCTTGTCAGAGGGCTGGGGGTTCAATTCCCACATGGGGACAAGTAACCTCAGGTCGGAGGGTCTGAGGTCTCTAGTCCCATGGCTGCTCCTTGTGGTCTTGGGCAAGCCACTTAACCCTCCATTGCCTCAGGTACACTTAGATTGTGAGCCCTTTGGGGACAAGGGAATAAAAAGTACCTGTTAGTATATACTTGTAAACCGCTCTGATGCATAAGTAAAGGGCAGTATATCAAATGCCTAAACCATAACCATAAGGTCTTTTAGGATTTCTGCGAGGAAAGAATCTCTACTGAAAGGTTTGAAATGACGCTCAGGTGGGGGTTGATTATTGGCAAAAACTTTTGAGCATGGGTTTTTGTTTGGAATCTGAAATATGATAGCATTGTGGTCAGGCCATGGTACTGGGAAGATCTGTGGGTTTAAAGGTTTTTTGAAGCTTCTGTATTTGTAGGAGCGAAGATCAGGTCCAGTGTGTTTCCTTTTGTGTGGGTGGGGGTATGTATTAGTTGTTGATAAGTGAAGACATAGCATCAAGGAATGCTGAGGAATTCTTCTTCGATAGAGCTGGGAGGTTGAAATTGCCTAGAATCCAGAGGGGTTTGGAATGTTGCAAGTGGTTGCAGGTTAGATCCAGTGGTATGGATAGGTCATCAGTGCAGGCAGAAGGTGCACGATAGAAGAGTGCTGTAGCTAAATGATTATTAGCTATCATGATGGCGCCAGTGTTGTCGGTGTTATGGATGGATAGGCATTGGAATTTCAGGTCAGACCTAGCCATGATGAGTGTGCCTCCACCTCTTTTGATAGTCCTAGGGCAGTTGAAGGTGTCATAATCAGGAAGCTTGAGCTGTTTAATGAGTACAGCGTCGTATTCTGTGATGAAGATTATGTCAAGCTTATGATTTTTGACATGGTCAGAAATGACTGGCCATTTTGTTCGGATGGATCTTGCATTTATAAGCATGCATTTTAGTTCTTTTTCATCTATGTACTTCCGAGTGATGGATTGTTTTTGGTGGATGACATACTATATGTATAAGATGTTGATGTCTTACTGAGCAATGATGTCTCATAGATGTGAAGTCACCATCTTGATGGTTCCAACCAAATCCATGTACAGTGGGAATTAAGCTATGCTGCTGTGAGAGAGACTCAGCAGAAAGGAATGCTAGTACAAAACTATATATGCATAGAAAGAGAGTTGTATAGTCCGGCATTTTGGCGGCGAGGCAGAGTAAAAGACGTCATATAATATTAAACTGCTGTTACAGGTTAATGGTCAGTGAACAATAAGAAAGGTACCATAAGCTCTAGATTCTTACTCTTAGGTTCAGGCACGTTATCAATAGTAATGTACTTACATCCACATTTGCGGAATAGGGGAAGTTCAACTGTATGCTCCTCTGCAGGTCCATTTTAAGACTATGTTCCTTGATCTTGAGAAACAAATGTTTCAGATAGTCTTCACATTTAGCCAGTAATGCTGTATCATCAGCATAGCGAAGGTTGTTGATGAGTCACCAATCTTCACACCTTGGTTGTCTTCATACAGTCCTGCTTTTCTGATGATTTGTTCTGCATTTAAGACAACATTTTTTGTAACTTTTCTTCTTGACTCTGACAGGTTGGATTTTTAGGTTGTTGTTTTTTTCTAGAGTAAAGAAAATTTTTGGGATGGCTTATAAGAATCTATCTTAACCTTTCATATGAAAGACAATTAAATTGTCAGTATTTCATTGATTTGAAAGCTCAGGTGCTAGCTTTGGTGCAAACTTTCTTTCAGTTACCCCTGTAAATGTAAAATTACGTTTTTGTCAAATCCATGTTTTCTTCGATCCATGCCAGCTTGAGCGGTTTTAGCAAAATCATGAACAGGAAGTTTTTATGGACTATGATCTGGACACTTGAGACATTATGACTTTTTTGTCTAACCACTAAGCAAGTGGCAGGTAGTTTCTTGAGATAATTTTCAAAGTCAAGGTTCACAAAGGCCAATGTAATCATTTATGTCCACAACACAGTTTTATATCTCTATCCACAACATCACTCAAATTTTAAAATAGTTAAATCAAAGCTAGATGGCTCTTGTGTGCAGATATTTATCTCTGGAAACTCAACATTCTAATGCGAGTCGCATTTCGTACTTTAGCACTGTGTCAAGGGGTCTGGTTTTGATTCTTGCATGTATCCATCATAGCTCTAGAAAAGAGAACATGAATCAATTGAACATCAAATTGTTGACATAAATGATCACATTGATCTCTGTAAACTCTTAAGGATGAGCAAGCCCCTATCTTATTGAGGAATATTTAATTTGTAAGTGGTTGTTTCTCTTATATCTCCTATTAATGTATGATTTAAAGCTCAGTCTACCTAATTGGAGGCAGGACTTTATATGGTATATAGATGGTGATTTAGTCTGTGTAGTTTCACTTCTTCCTTTGCTTTGAAAGTAATAATACATATTTTATGTAAAATATATTTCTACTGCGAAGGCAAGAGCTATTCCTAGAAGGAGACCAATACATCTCAACATTCAGTTTGACATTATTTTGACATCCTCATTGTGTTTTTCAGGCACTTCATAAGCCAGTATATTTGCATATCTATAGCAGAATGACTTTTTTCAGACAAATATGGCTAATAGCATTGTAACTTTTCAGGCACCTCTTGAATAGCTGTGAATTCTTCACCGAAATGTCTCCATGTATTCGTTGTGCTTGCTATTGTGTTAATGTGATATCGGAAAGTTACATACATACTTTGTCTGCTCTCTGTTCACCTGGGCCTGTCTTCTATGATCTGTTATTTTATATCATAATTCTGAAGACTTGGAGGGTAATTTTATCATAGGGCACCATGGGTAGAAGCCTACAGAGGTGCCTATATAGGCACTATTTTATAAAGCCAAATAAATGCCTACTTGCTTTAGAAAATACTAGCGTATCTGGCAGAGAATGTGACTCGAATATTAGAGTGATCACTTAATACCAATACTGCTGCTACTACTACTATCTATCATTCATATACTGTACCATAAATATGTAAATAGTTACCCTGGTTATCCAAGTTGAATCACCTGTTATTTGTAAATACGGTGTAGATTTCTGCCCGTATAAATGCGCTTGTTGCATGTAAACCGCACTGATATCAAATAGCGCAGTATAAAAGAGACTATAAATAAAATAAATAAATAAATAAATAAATATAGCGCTAAAACCTTCAACAGAACATTCTCAATCTATGGACCCACAAATTAGAATGCTCTCCCAAGCAGCCTAAGGGGCATGTTTACTAAAAACCGCACAATTGCGCGCCGCACAATAGCGCACTAAAAGGAGCACTTAAGTGCTCTTAAGCACCCTGCACACGTGCGATGAACCCCCGCACAGGTGCGCGACACACTAACGGGCCCCGCACAAGTACGGGCCCGCAAATTTCCGATAGAGGAGTGGAAAGGCTAACGGAGGGCGGAGGAAGGCTCCCGAGGGGCGGAGAGACGGGGTTAATGGGCGGGGAAGGGGAGGGGAGAGGCTCCCCACACATTATCGGGGCCAAATTTCAAAGCAAAAATACCGCGAGTGAAACACTCGCGGTAGAGGGCATTTAAAGGGAAGAGAAACCATTTCCGTCAGCAATGTACAGCAAAACCGGGGAAACCCACAAAACGTGAGCAGTGTGATACATGTGCACAGAACAAAAGTGCAAATAAAACCCAAAATGACCACCACGAAAATGTTTAAAAATCATAATTCAGCTGGACAATAGTGCTAGCAATGGGCAAAAATAAAAAAACACACCCAGGACAGCTACAAAAAAAAGAAATGAATGTTGGAAGGGTCTACAGAGCGGAGACCCTTCCAAAAATCATTTCCTTTCTGTGGAGCTTTCCTGGGTGTGTCTTTTTATGTGTGCCCATTAATATCACTGTTGGCCAGCTTGGTTATATTTTTTCCCCATTTTCCGCGGCCATTTGCGGGTTTTATTTGCACTTTTGTCGCCAGACACGGTGAATGAGCCCACAGTAAAAATGTGCAGAGCAGGGCTCCCTACACTTTTGATCAGGTTTCCTATCTCCAGGGACTGCACTGTCTCTGTGGCCACAGTGTGGTGCAGCAGACAGAGCCAGTACCTATAGGACCAGAGAGTCACAGGTTCAAATCACAGCTGTGGCACCTACCAGCCCAGTCCCCACATTTTACCCACCACTAAACAGAGATATTAACGACACCCCTATATTGCAGAGTACAGAAGCATGGTGCAAACACCCATATTTTACCCTACACCACTCACACACCATGACAATGGGCATTACCTACAGCCAAGTCCCCCAAATGCAGTCCGGGAGTGCCACAACTCAATCAGGCCATATGCTTTTACCAAGATAAGGACATGCCAGCATGTTGGCGTAAGGGGACAGGTGGTGGGGGGGGGCAGTGGCTGCTAGCCACCGAAGACAGTGGCTTATCCATGTGCAGGCTGGCACTGTCCACTGCAACAGACAGGCCCTGTTGGATGTACAGTCATGGACTTCCCATGGAATCCAGTCAATCTGTGGCAACACGGTGGTGCAGTGCACGCAGACAGTGTGTGCAACAACAGAAGGTCACAGGTTCAAAGCCCAGCTGGGGCTACTGCCAATCCTGTCCACATATTTTTAACACAACTAAACCGTGATAGTACGGACAAACCAGGATTGCTGGGGACATACGCATTGGTATTACACCTATCTTTTCGCACACCGATCACAGACACCATGAAGAGCATCTCCCAATACTAGCACCTGCATACCTTAGCAATGCCACCCTACACCTGGGTATGCGGTGGACATCTCTCAAACGTTTGCTATGTGTACTGGCAGGTAGACTGTCCTACTTAAAGCACATTTGGCTCTTTGATCTCCAACATAAAAAGCTGTCTGATGTCTGCGGTGCGTGCTTCAGGTCTGGTCTCTGACAGTGTTTACCACCCTGGGGAGTGACCCCCAACAGTACTGCGTAGCATATCCATGCCTGTACTGTGCCCAGGACTGGTGTGGTGGGCAAGGCTGATAAACCCCTCTATAGTGGCACAATGCTGGCATACGTGTGGGAGTGTGTGTCTGTCTATACAGTGTGTGTTGGCTGCAAACACCTTCCACAGCCCACACTGCCAGCACTGTTGCCAGTATTGGCCTGACAATGTGCATAATGAGCAGCAAAGTACCATGGGTATAGCTCAGACAGGGTGTGCTGGCCAGGATGCATCTTCACAGGGCATAGGGCACTGGCAGGGACATTGTAGTGGCCGGACACCACCTACACAGACAGGGTGACCTCTGTATGTGCTGCTGGGGGCACACTCCACCCTGACTGTGCAGTGATGCCAGCATGGCTAGGCACCCCCATAGCGCTATATAGTATTTCTCTCATGTGACTTATCTGCTTGTGTGCGCTGCCATCCTAGTTCTGGGTGCATGCATTTCCACCAGGACTAACTAGCAGACTGTTCTCAGCTGGTATATGTCTTGATGGAGCGCCTTGCAGGGTGCAGCGGCTGAAGGCCTGCTGCAGGAGAATATCAGATAGTGGTGGGGTGCAGCTTAGCGTTACCTGGCCTAATGTCTGTCTGATATTGTGTTATGGATGTGTATAGGGCTGCTTTGGATGCCCTGTAGGGTGTCTGTTCCCCAGCAGGACAGGGGTTGATGGTCCACTCTACTGCCACCATTGCAGGGTGGTAGAATGTGGATCTGTTGATAAGGGGACCCTGTTTTTCACCTGCAGCTGGGGGGGGGGGGGGAATGGTGGTACATAGCCCACCTAGGGGTCCATAGGGGGTTCCACTGACTGACACAGACAGAGTAATCCAGGGTGTTTCTGCAGGAACTACCTATCTCTCAGATTACTACTGCTTTGGAGCTCCGGCATGGCCTCTATCAGCCATGGCAGGTGTTGTGGACCTGGTCCTGGGCGCATCACCGCACCCTCAGGGTGAGCACTGTACCCGCACAATGTGACGGTGTGTAGCTACTCTGTGCCAGTAACACACCCGGTCAGTACCCCCCTACCAGGCCGAGGTGCTGTGTGGGTGCACACGGACACTTCCCCCTACCAGGTTGGGGAGCTGTTGGGGTGCATTCCCCATCTTGTGTTCATCTGTGGTCAGCTGATTTGCATGTGCAGTGCATCATGGGTACGGGTGGCCTAACCCTATCCTGGTTCCCACAGAAGACTGTCTGTGTGGTGACGTGACGGCTCTCTGCAGCCAGCCAGGGGCTTGCTGGCAGCTATAGAGCTGTAGCCCAATGGTTATGTCACTGCCTGTGAAGCCAGAGGTCATGGGTTCAAACCCACAGTGGGGTTCTTTTAGAGGGTTGTCCAATGTTCTTTTTTAACTGTCATGTACATATGTTGTTGCCAGCAACAACACCCTCAGCGTACTGTACCCATAAGGTGCCTCTGAGGGTGCTTTATAGGGCGCCCTATAGGGCACCTTATGGTTGCCGTCCATGTAAGGTGCACTATACATTACCCTGTACCGCAATATATATGGGGCCCTATAGGGGACATTCTAGGGTGCCTTGCCGGACAGTGAACGTTAGCATGTGCCTTATGGGCCGCCTTATGTTAACACACTTTGTGAGTGCGTTTGCTAGTAGTGTTAACTGAGATAAAAAAATTAACCTGCCCCCTACAGCACTCATCCCCATAATACATAATGCCTCTGTGAGCCTTCTTCATTGGGCACCTTGGGGGATTGAATCCATGGCCCCTGTACCATTGGTCAGTGTCGTAACCATTGTGCTGTGGCTCTGTTCCTGTACTTGCACATCGGCGCGCCGCCTTCTGCTGCACAAAATTAGGCTCCCTCCTAAAACAATCCTCCCCATAATAGGTACTGCCTGAGCCAGCCTTGTTCATTGCGCCCAGTAGGGGTTCGAACCCGTGGCCCCTGCATTATTGCTCAGTGTCTTCACCGTTGTACTACAGCTCTGTTTGTTTGTGTGCCCAGCAGCGCGACGCTTAGCCTTCCCACGCGCTAATACGGACCCCGCACAGTTGCGCGACGCGCACAAGTACGGTCGCTTTCTCCCATTTTTTTTTCTTTTTTCTGCCTGAACCGCCCACTCCTTATATGGCACAGGCACACTAACGGGGCCCCGCACAATTTCGGAGTTTAGTAAACATGCCCCTAAGAGTTATCAACAGCCCAACCGAATTCTGAAAGAAATTAAAAACACTTCTCTTTCATGAATACTTTGGAACTGACACCCAAAATTCCCAACCTTAAACCTTCCAACTCCCCTATCCCTCACTCCATAACCACCCCATCCCTCCACAACTCAAACCCATCCCACTGACCTACCCTAGAGATGTAAATAAGTTGGCTGTTTATAGTTCTAAAGTTATAATATTCTCTACATAACCCTCCTCCAATATTATCTGTATCAAATTATTGTTCTCTGTAAACCGCTTTGATAGCTTGAAAAGCGGTATATAAAAAGTTTAAATAAATAAAATAAAAATGAATATGCAGCATTGTATATATATGTAGAGTAAAGGAGTAGTCTAGTGGTTAGAGTAATTCTGGTCATGTCTTGCCAAGAAAACCCAGGGACGGCTGGGTTGCCAGGAGTATGCAGTGACTTGATAACACTTTAAAAAACATAATTTTATATATATTATACACACACACACCTACTACACACACCTATCTCCAAAAGCAGCCTGGCATATGCTCAGGAGCAGGTGTAGATGATCACATCTACAATGTTTACACATGCATATAGATGAAGGCATTTTATAATCTATATTTGTATGCACAAACTCCACTTGCACTTCCCCTAGACTGTATCCCTGGTTATGCCTACCAGCAAAATATATGCGTTCATGACAAAGTACTTATTTTTATGCCAGGCAGTATTTTATAAGAGGTTATTTGCAGATGTGCAAATAGACAATGTCTGTTTTTGATTCAAATGCTGATTCCTTGCTATCCAGCAGCCCCTGGGTTTTGTTGGTAAGGTGTGATCACAAGTAGATTGCCAGGCCTTACTTCTGAGACAATGGAAGGTAAAGCAACTTGACTAAGGCCACAAGGAGTGCTAGTGGGAATCAAATGCTGGTCTCTCTTGGTCACCAGGCCACTGCTCTAACCACTAGGCTACTCCTCACATGCAACAGAGTGACTTCATAAATTACTTCCTCCATGACACAATCAAAATGGCCTATTGAAAGGAAATTATAATTTTCCTCCTTATTGGCTGAAAAGCTCATGGACAAGAAGGCAACATATGAAGCTGAACGTAAGATGGCTTGAAAGGAATGTGAGAAAATACTTTTATATGGATACTTGGAACACTCTTCCTGTGGAGGTGGTAGGAGCCAAATTAGTGGATTCAAGCAAGCATGAGTTTCAAAGGGCCTTAGTCATGGGTGGTGGGTAGGGAGAAGACCACTAGTAGAGTAAGTCTTTTGACAGCAGGGTAGACAAGCACCAATGAGCAGACCAAGCAATCTTTTTCTTCTGATATCTTGTATATAAGATGTATTTTAGGACTTTGCATTTCTCAGAAGCCCTTTAAGAGGCTGATTTTATAAGGGATGCGAGGAATGTTATGGCTAGTTATGTGCATCCATATTTTAAAGGACTTACGCCTGTGAAAGGATACTTATGCGTGCACTTTAGGTGGCCACTATTCTGTAAGTATGCATTTAAGTCCCATCATATGTGCTTTCAGCTTTGGTGTGCACAGGGACAGAGCATAAGTGGGGCCTAAATATATACATGTAAGTTATAAAATGTAACTTAAGTGTGTTTCCGACCAATCTAGGCGTGGACATTTATGCTTGCTCTACAGCAAGTGCAACTGCCGTGGCTAGATTGAGACACGTCTTTAGGTTCCTATTTTGTAAAATATGCAAATACGTCATTTTATAAAATAGGCCCCAGATACAAATGTGGCAGTATGTATTAATTGCACAGCAGCTTATAAAGTACCCTCTAATTGTCAGTGGGAGGACTTTGTCATTTAAGTCACCGAGAGTCCTCATTCTGGGCATCCATGTAAATAAGACAGCAACTTTCCAGTATAAATCCCAGGGTACATGCAAACAGTCATTCGGAGTGTAGTGAATCTCCCCGATCTCTGTTCCCTGTTCATATACAGTCTGTAAAGGGTCCACCTCAGCCTGAATAACTCCACAGGGAACCATTCTCCCTGGAAGTTTTCTCCCTGTCTCTCCTCTTATAACTGTAATCTGTAATCAGTAGAATTCTTAAAGTAATAGCCTAACTCTCATCAGCCTTTTGACTTCACCATCATCAAACTCTTGCAGTTTTGTCTCCTCTCTCAGCAACAACAGATACTTTTTGTATTAACCACTTGCACAGGCACATAATACAGTCAATGTCCTCAATCACAAAAGACTCCTTTAAACTTGCATGCTATTGGTTTCTTCAGTTTTAAGATACACAGAACATTCACCAACTTCCAGAAGATGAAGATTTCTTTCTCAATTATTTAGCCAATCTCCCTAAGTTAATAACATACAAATGCAGTCTCCAGAAGATATACCTGTAGCAGAAGCCAGTAATCATACTACGTCGGTTATTTACCTGGCAGCCATGGCAGGAACTGTTGCAGCAAATTTTTATTACTAAACACTTGTTTCTCCTGAAGATGTCATCCACAGAACATCTCATCCACCTCCATAAATTCTTCCTCCATTCCTTGAAAAATGGATTCTGCAGGACTTCCCTCACATTTTTCCAACTCCATTAACTCTATACTTGGGTTTCCATCTCTATCTCCAATGGTCGCTCTTCTAATAATTCTTCTTATGGCTCTGTCCTAGTCTGTTGTGAGGAAGCCCACCCTCCCTTTTCTCAGGGCTTCTCCTGTTTAGTAATTTCCTATAGGAGCCCTCCCTGCCCCTAGGAAAGTAGAGAACTGTTGTTCTAACCCTTCTTTGTCTCTTGCCCTGAGGGTTACAGCCTTCTTTCCTTTCTTCTCTGCAGAGATTTTCCCCTTTCTTTTACACAATGATTGCTTGGTTTCTGTTATACATCACGTCTCAATAACTGGCCAGCATCTTGTTCAGAATAGAATCACTATGGTACACGTGTCCCTTCAGGTAGGTACTTATTTATGCCTTGTGGCAGGTATAAATACTAATATCTAGAATTTTTAATATCAATTTAGACTCCCCTTAACAGACAGGGAATCCACATCAAAATGTTAAGCCTATCATACCTTCTGTAAAAATACATGTGATGTGCATTCTGTATATGTAAATAACTACTTTCCTAAAATGATATTTACACTTGGGGATGCCTCTAAAATAAGCACCACCCCTGGAATGTCTCCCTGATAGGAATGCACCCTTGCATTATCTATTTGCTATCCATATGTATCTGTACAATATTCAGAAATCGTATATCCTCTGTGATCTGACCTCTTAAATATCATGAAGGTTTGTCTCATGTACAGTCATCAATCAGTGGAGTGGAGGAGTGGCCTAGTGGTTGGGGCAAGGTACTTCAGGCCGGAAGGTTGGGGGTTCAAATCCCACTAGAGGACAGCAACCTTGGGCCGGAAGGACTGGGGTTTCTAGTCCCACAGGTGCTCCTTGTGGTCTTGGGCAAGCCACTTAACCCTCCATAGCCCATGTTCCCTGTAAAATAGTTATCTCCAAGTTATAATGCCCTGTTCAATGTAATTTCAGTTTGTTCAATGTAAACCACACTGATGCAGAATAGCGCGGTATATAAGAGAATGTAAATTAAAAAAAAAAATCAGGAAAGCTGTACCTTCACATTTGGTTCTAGATATATACATTCTCCAGGACCAAGCAGGAAGTCAGTCCTCACTTATGGGTGACGTCGGCACCGACGGAGCCCTCGCGGAGCAATTTTCCCCAGCTTTCAAAGAAAGCCTTTGGGAATTGCAGCGCGCATGCGCGGTCCTCTTCCCGCCCAAGGGTGCCATTTTAGCCAGTCTTCTTTTTTCCGCGGAGCCCTACAGACGTACCCGTCGTGTCCCCGCGAAAAAGTTGATTTTTCTTCAGAATTTCTCTTTTTTTCCATTCGGTTCGACGCCGGTCTTTTTCCCGCCGGACTCGCGACGCCGGTCTCGAGTCCTCTTCTTATTTTTCGGTTTTTCTGACTTAGTCAGTTTTTCGTTTCGGTTTTTCCCTGGCAGCCCGGTCCTTTGACCTCGCCGGGGCCCTTTTTCCCCCGATGGCTGCCAGTGGTTTCAAGCGGTGTGGTCAGTGTGACCGAAATATGTCACTAACTGACACACACGACTTTTGCCTCCGCTGCCTGGGCCCGGATCATGAAGAACTGATCTGTGGGCCCTGTGGCAAAATGTCCTCCAAAGCGTTGAGAAGTCGGCGGCATCAGCGGGATAGGATCTTCGCTGACCCCAGCCGTACCCGGACCTCGTCGGAGGCCTCCGCGTCCAAAGGTTCCAGCTCGGACCGTCGCCGGAGTTCCTCCGACAGGGGTTCTCCCTCCGGGGACCATCGTCGTAAGGTGAAACCCGCGAGGGCGGCGTCGGTGGACGCTCCTGGCTCCGCGAGGGCCAGGTCGCATAGCCCCGATAGCCGTCCCGGGTCCTTGGAGAAGGAGCATCTCACGAAGCGACCTCGCCTGGAGTCGGAGCTGCCTGCTCGGGTAAGTCCTGTGGTCCTCCTGGACTCGCCTCCGAGACAGCCGACGTCGGGCTCGACGCCGTCGGGGCCCGAGTCGGGGGCTGCTGGGTCACCTGAGCTCGGACTCAGGTTGACGGCCTTGGAGGGCAGATTGTCTGCCTTCATGGACCAGCAGCGGGCACTGCTCGCTGGCTTCGCTGGCGCCGCTGCCCCGACCGCCGGGACGTCGACGTCCAAGTCGACCCCGGAGACCGAGCCGATCCTCGAGTCGATGCGAACTCGAGTCGATCCTCGGTCGAGGTCACCCTCGGCCTCCCGTTCGGGACCGAGGTCGCCGACGCCGACTCCCTCGGCGTCGGGGCGGCAGGCGCCGCGCCCTGCCCGGGCCGACCCCACCGAGTCCTCGTCGGAGTCGGTCTGGGAGTCTGAAGAGGAAGAGTCGCCTGATTCTTTCCGGACTCGGTGTGTCCCCTCGGACTCACCGGAGTCCGAGCCTCGGACGCAGTCCCCACGGAGGATGCCCGGTTCTCGGACTTCATCAGGGATATGGCCAAGGCTTTGGCCTTCCCTGCGGACCCCGAGGAGGAGCCTCGAGCCGAAGAGCTCGACGCCCTCCAGTATGACTCTCCCGCAAGGGAACACTTTACTGTACCGGTTCCTCCCATGCTGGAACGACTACTCTTCCGCATGTGGGAGAGTCCGGCCACCTCGCCGGTCCTGAGCAAGCGGGTCGATTCTATCTATCGAGTCCGCAAGAGCCCTGGCTTCCAAAAAGCACAGCTGCCACACCATTCCATGGTAGTGGAATCGGCCATGCATCGTCTTAAGAGCCAGAAGATGCACTCCTCGGTGCCTCCTGGCAGGGAGGCCCGTAACCTGGATGGCCTTGGCAAGAAGTGTTTCCAGGGCTCTATGCTTGCGTGTCGTGTCCAGACCTACCAGCTATACATGGGCATGTATCTCTGAGACCTGGCTAAAGAGCTAGCCGGCTTCTCCGCTGGTTTGTCCGAGGAACCCTTGCGGAGGTTCCTGGCCTTGTCCACTGGTATTCGGGAATGCTCAAAATTCATATCCCGAGCAGCCTACGATGGCTTTGAAGCATCGGCTCGAGTGGCCGCAGCCGGCATCGGTGCCCGCCGACAGGCTTGGCTTCAGTCATCTGACCTCGAGCCCTGGGTGCAGGACAAGTTGGTCGATGTCCCCTGCCGAGGCGAAAACCTCTTTGGCAAGCCCATGGCTGAAAAGGCTGCACAAATTGAGACGGAGACTCTCACCAGGACTAGGCTTTCTAGGAAGACCTCCGCCCCTTCCCAGAAAAAGAAGGGCTCGGGAAAGAAGTCCTTTTACCCGAGGAAGGCGGCTGCCTACAAACAATACCCCCATTATCAGGCCCCTGCAGCTCCCCAACAGGGCCAGCAGGCCAAGGGACGGGGTAACGGGTCCCGTAGGCAGCAAGCCCCCAAGCCTGCACCACCAGCCCCTGCTCAGCAGGGTGGGGGTTTTTGACTCACTAAGCATAGCCTCTCCCCCCCCGCTGGTTCCTCCCAGCACCGGAGGCCGGCTGGTTCACTTCGCCCACAGGTGGTCCAGCATCACCTCAGATGCCTGGGTGCTTCAAGTCGTGCGAGAAGGCTATCTTCTCCACTTCCACCAGGTCCCTCCCTCCTTTTTTCAGGGGGAACCTCCACGACCCCCTCTGCACAGGGAATTACTCCTTCAGGAGTTAGCAGGTCTTCTACAGGAACAGGCGGTGGAACCGGTGCCCCACCACCTGAAAGGTCAAGGCTTTTACTCCAGGTATTTTCTGATACCAAAGAGAACAGGAGGCCTCAGACCCATCCTGGACCTGCGCAACCTCAACAAGTTCCTCGTTCAAGAGAAGTTCAAGATGCTTACCCTTGGAATCCTTCTGCCCTACCTCCAGCAGGGAGATTGGCTATGCTCCTTGGATCTAAAGGATGCCTACACGCACATCCTCATCCACCCAAGCCACCGACAATACCTAAGGTTTGTGGTGGCAGGAAATCATTACCAGTACAGAGTACTGCCCTTTGGCCTGTCCTCCGCACCGCGAGTCTCCACAAGATGTCTCGCGGTGGTGACGGCCCATCTCCGGCTTCACGGCCTCTATGTCTTTCCGTACCTCGACGACTGGCTCATCAGAGCAGCGTCCGCTCTGGAGGTCACCAACACCACGCGCCGCACGGTGACTCTTCTGCAGCACTTGGGCTTTGTTATAAACTTCGCAAAGTCCACTTTGCTCCCCTCACAGGATCTCGAGTTCATCGGCGCAAGGCTGCACACTCCTCAGGCACGAGCGTACCTACCGCTCGACAGGGCTCTACGGCTCATGGACCTAGCCGACCGTTTTCGCAGCCAGCCCCTGGTCTCCGCCAGGCGCTTCCTGAGACTACTCGGCCATATGGCTTCCACCGTCCATGTGACCCCCAATGCCCGCCTGCATATGCGGCCTGCTCAATGGTGTCTCCGCCAGCAGTGGCGACAAGCCACAGGTGGCCTAGCAGACCTAGTGCGCGTCTCCGAGCCGCTGATCTCGTCTCTCCGGTGGTGGCTTCATCGGCCGAACCTGGTACTCGGCATGCCTTTTCAGTCACCTCAGCCGGCCCAGGTGCTGACGACAGATGCATCCCTCCTGGGCTGGGGAGCACATTGCCAAGGGGCACGTACTCAGGGCCTCTGGTCCACGTGGGAGTCTGCTCAGCAGATCAACTTCCTGGAGCTCAGGGCGATCCGCCTGGCTCTCAAGGCCTTCTCCCACCTGACTTCTCACCAGTCCGTCCTTGTCCAGACGGACAATCAAGTTGCCATGTTCTACGTGAACAAGCAGGGGGGCACGGGCTCCTTCCTCCTCTGCCGGGAGGCACAGAAGCTCTGCTCTTGGGCCGTCAGTCACGGCATTCTCCTCAAGGCAGTTTATCTCCCAGGCCAAGAGAATTACCTGGCGGACAAACTCAGCAGGATCCTTCAGCCGCACGAGTGGCGTCTGGATCCCTTGGTAGTTCAGAAGCTCTTTCTAAAGTGGGGCCTCCCCACGATGGATCTCTTTGCCAGTCCTCACAACCGGCAACTTCCTCGCTTCTGCTCTCGTCAGCCACACCCCCTTCGGGTTGCGGCGGACGCTTTTCTACTCTCCTGGTCGGGGAGCCTTCTGTACGCTTTCCCTCCCATCCCGCTAGTCTCCCGGACTCTTTTCAAGGTTCTCCGAGACAAAGCCCTCATGATCCTGGTGGCCCCTCGCTGGCCCAGACAGCCGTGGTTTCCGCTCCTGCTGCAATTAGCGGTGGAGGATCCATTCCCTCTGGGGTTACAACCAGATCTCCTCACTCAGGATCAGGGGTCTCTGCTACACCCCAACCTCAGGTCTCTCAACCTGATGGCCTGGCTGCTGAGAGGGTAGTCCTCGCTCCCCTTCTCCTGCCGGCAGAAGTGGAGGAGGTCGTCCTAGCTTCTCGGCGACCTTCTACCCGCAAATGCTACGCCCTTAAATGGCGTCGCTTTTCCGTTTGGTGTGGCCAACAGTCTCAGGATCCCTTCTCCTGCCTGGTGTCGGTGATCCTGCAGTACTTGCTCTACCTCTCTAATCTAGGACTTAAGTCCAACTCCGTCAAAGTTCACCTCAGTGCTCTTTCAGCACATCATGTGCCGGTGGACGGCAGACCTCTTTCCAGCGACCCTCTTGTAGCGAGGTTTCTCCGAGGTCTTCTTCTACTTAAACCACCTCTGCGCCCGCCAGCGCCTGACTGGGACCTGAATGTGGTTTTGCAGCGGATCACCTGTCCGCCTTTTGAACCTATGGCTACCTGTCCTCTCCGTTTTCTTTCTTGGAAAACACTATTCTTGATAGCCCTCACTTCCGCTAGACGCGTAAGTGAATTGCAGGCCCTCGTGTCTGATCCCCCTTACACTCGGTTCTACAAAAATAGGGTAGTCCTACGGACTCACCCAAAATTTCTTCCAAAGGTGGTCTCCCCTTTTCATATCAATCAGGAGGTGGTACTTCCAACCTTCTTTCCCAGACCACACTCCAGCTGAGCTGAAACGGTCCTCCATACCCTGGACTGTAGAAGGGCTCTGAACTTCTACCTTGACCGTACGCGGGAGCACCGTAAAGCTGCTCAGCTTTTTGTATCTTTCGACCCCAATAAATTGGGGCTCCCGGTCTCCAAGCGTACTCTGTCCATCTGGGTTGCGGACTGTATCACTTGGGCTTATGGGGCAGCCGGACTCTCCTTGGAAGGTCGAGTCACGGCTCACTGCGTTCGGGCAAAGGCCACGTCAGTGGCTTACCTCCGCTCTGTTCCGCTGGCAGACATCTGCCGGGCCGCTACTTGGTCTTCGAGCCAGACTTTTGCGGTCCATTACTGTCTCGAGAGGGAGTCCCGCAGGGACAGTGCTTTCGGACAGGCAGTCCTCCGTAATCTCTTTGAGGTCTGAGCAACTCCTACCCTCCATCCCGGATGTGGGCTATCGGTGGGTAATTATTCAGCGAAGATCCTTCTTTCTGTGCTGCTGAGCTAGAGGGAGCTCATTTTTGTGCTTAGGGTCTCCGGTAGCCTTGAGCTTGGGAGTCCCATAAGTGAGGACTGACTTCCTGCTTGGTCCTGGAGAAAGCGTAGTTACTCACCTGTAACAGGTGTTCTCCAGGAGCAGCAGGAATCAGTCCTCACAACCCTCCCTCCTCCCCTTGGAGTTGCAATCGTCTGCTTTACTTTTTTGCAAATTTTTATGCTGTTTTTTTTTAGCTATGTCATCTGACTGGCTAAGATGGCACCCTTGGGCGGGAAGAGGACCGCGCATGCGCGCTGCAATTCCCAAAGGCTTTCTTTGAAAGCTGGGGAAAATTGCTCCGCGAGGGCTCCGTCGGCGCCGACGTCACCCATAAGTGAGGACTGATTCCTGCTGCTCCTGGAGAACACCTGTTACAGGTGAGTAACTATGCTTTATGGATGCATGCAGGCAAAAAAACTTTTTTTTTGCTTGTTCTCAGAATTTTCTCAAATTTTCCCTGTTTTCTAAGGGGTATGTTTACTAAGGAGCATTAAGGGAACAAAGGTGCCATTAACAGGCTTTATTGGCACCCGTGAGAGAGTTAAAGCTGTGGAAAATGCCGATAACACTGGATTAACATGCGAAAACGGATCCCCTAGCGTTAAGGTAAAAAGAGGTGGAGACTGGGCATGGAGAGCTCCTTTAACACCAGTTTTTGCTACTATGCATTAGAGCTCCTGGTGCTGGGAACCCTTAAGCCATCTGAAAGCTCACAGTAGTTGTTATTTCTGAGGGGAAAGAACCTGTTTGAATGTATGCAATGTGCTCCACCGATGGTAGTTCTCAAATTAGTGATAGTAGTGCTCCATTTGCAGCAACAGCATAGTGTCCCATTAATAAAGGGCACTATGTTGTTGGTGCCAAATTGGCAAAGGGGGTGTCACGTGGGTGATGCAGTGGGGCTGGCTGGTCCACTAGGCTGACAAGGTTGTTGCCTAGGGTGTACATCTGTGATGTCTGGTATGACTCCACTGTGACAGTGGCAGCACACATATATGCTGCCGCAGTCAAAAAGGAGTCGTGCTACCCCCACTGCTATCATGCTGCCATGTCAGCATTGTGTGAGGGTGGGGGTGGCGGTTTCAGTGGCTGTAGCCTACTGCAGATGAAATCTGTGCCCAGCCCTGTGTGTCAGGTGCAACGCTGCAGTTGCCACTGTCAGTGGGATGGCAAACATGTCAACAGCAGGTACAGTGGAGCACATGGTGATCTCTCCCTTCAGAGATCTAAGGCAGCCACACGTGTGCAGACATCCCCCATGGAGGGGGGAAGGAGCGGCATGGTGTGACAATCTGTATGTGTGCAACTTCAATAAGACCACCTTCTGTAGTGAAGTGCTGAAGTGTGCCACAATGGCAGGCAGGGAGGGAAGGATTGGCAGGCATGTTGTCCATCATGATTGGTGGACCCCGGCGCCTGGCTAGTTTGCCAAGTGGATGTGCTGGCCCTCAGATCAGAATGCCACCCACTTGTACATATTGAGTGGATATGTACATGTGGAGGGAAAAATATGCCACTGAGGCAGGAAGACTATGCAAGATGATAACAGCCCATGTTAGAGGAAAAATGACCACCCTTCCCCCTCACCTGCCAAATGATGACCATAATCTGTGCATGAACCAGTGACCCCTCCATGAGTAAATACACAGTTAGTTACAACCATCTGAGTCATATATGAATCCAAATGAGCTATGGTGGTCTGAAACTTATGAGATTATTCCATGACTACCACACGAGCACACACCAGGAAATGAGCACGCTGGTCATTCTGCTAGGACACCCATGGTCTGGAATGTGTGTGTTCATGTATCATGGCCTACTCATTTGATTGGTCAGATCCCATATGTAAGACATGAATGTCAGTTGAACCAGCAGCATAGCAAGGCAGTGAAACATACAGACCTTACAAGATGTCCCTCTCCCACACCTGCCGAACATACCTTATCAGACAAGTATGGCACACAGCCTACAGAGATCTAAGCAGACATAGGCATACCCCATCTTATGCCTCATTTATCCTGACAATGACCACATATATACCCATGGATTGATGAACCCACACGACTGCTCTGTGGCTCCAAACACATCACCATTATGTGTATATAAGAAGGGTCACGGGTTCAAGACCAGCCTGTGGATCAGGAATGGTATGTCCAGGTGTGTTAACTTTATCCTGCATTTCCAGAACTATATCAGCATGTGCAATCTTAATCACAACTGGGCAATCAGCATGACAGCCTCCGGTAGATACTTCCCATCCCGCCCCCACCGCACATAACACACCGACTCTGTCATTTCAACTAAAATATTTCACTTTATTTGAACATTGTTGGGAAAAAAAACAAAACATGTTGGCTACAGCATAATCATGAATATTCATACAACGATATATATTACAATCATCAGTTTTCAACCTGATAACCAGTATAATGTGTCCATTTTCTTTTACTTGAACTATTCTAGCCTTAGTTCCCCCAAGAGGCACAGCCCGTCCTTTCCAAATTATACCCTAAAGGGGGGAAAAAAGGGGGGAAATGCCGTTAAAGCCTTTTCCTCTCCCACCCCGCTGCCATCAGTCCTCAGAGTACCATATGTCGTACTGCTGCATGTACATTCCGTGCAGGGGGGGAGGGGCCACAAGCCATTAAAGTGGGCATTAAACCTCCCCCCCCCCCAGTCACAGCAGTGTCTTGTTCTGCCTCTGCCCCAGCCTGTCAAAGGTCAGCGGTAGTGCCCCGTGAATGTCAATGATATGTCTATCTGCATCCATTCCTTCCCCACCGTGAAAGCTTAAGGAGGCCCATTACTCACTGTTCCTGCTGCAACCCCATCGACCATCAGGGGGAGGACAACTTCCTATCCGGCCACGCCCCCATTACCCCCATGTATGTCTATGCACTCTACCCCATGGGCCCTAGCTCTGCTGCCAACCCTCCTGACAGTGACTCCTTGCTTGTCTGGGGGGAGGGGGCACCCCACTCTATTTCGCAGCTGTGGTCAACACCCACTTATCCCATAGTCTTTTGACCGTGTCCTGTAGTGCACACAGGAACACATCCATTCCAATGTTGGATAAATACAATGCGATACAGGCCAGGGCAGTTTTCATCGATGAATTCATGTGTGATGCTGTATCCCCCCGATTGCCTCCATGAAATGGGCCATCCATCTGTTCACCTTCTGCCTGGTCTTTTTGAGTGCTCGGTGCGACCATTCGCCTCTCCAAACATGCTGTGGTTTGATGTGAAACCACACTAGCTATGTCCTAGGGAATGCATCCGCCAATGTCAGCATGTCCCTTTGCATTTTTTTTGTTAGCTCCACGCTGCGTGTTTAGGCCAGATTATTGCCTCCAAGGTGGACCACTATTATCCACAGATTCCCCCCCGCTATTTTTCTTTTTAGAAGGGATGGTAACAGCTGGTCCACACCATACCTCGCTGACCCATCCACACGACAGACACTCCTGCATCCAGCAAACCAAGATTGAGTCCCCGAGGTCTACTCCTTGTCCTCCTTAGCACCCAATGAACAAAGGAATGGCTCCATATCCATGCTTCAAAAGGCCCCGGGGGGGACATGCACTTATGGCGGATTATCGACAAGAGAATTACATCATAATTGCATCACATCTGTGTTTACAATGTAAAATCCGCTGAACATGCATACACCATCGCTATCCATTCCCATTCCTGACCATTCAGGCACTAATGTAAAGACTTTTTAAATTAATTAATTAATTTATTTATTTTAAATCTCATCCCCATTCAAACCCAACTATAGGTCAGTTCTGCCGACCGTAACAAAAGAAACTGCCACCAAAACTCCCCCCTTTCCTTTTGTTGCCCCCCCCCTTTTTTTGTATCCTTATTCACAGACCTTATATATACAAACTGGGAAGGTAACAATGCGTGTGTTATACCGGACGGACATACAGCCTATACCTGTCTGAGCGCCTCTGCCTATGCTCATAATTTGTTGCCTCATCATCCCTAGGCTGGCCGCCGTTGAAGTGGCCCCAATGCAGAAGGGTTGAGTGCCGTAAAAGCACTCCTCCAAACCCGTCTCCTCCAGGACCAGCTTCGACACTCTAGTAAACTGGAAACGTGATAGGGGAGCACTGTTCGCATGCACTAGCCATTGTTCGCCTCCGGCAGAGCAGATTTGCATAAATTCTTCACAGTTTTGCACTGGATACTTGGGGTCGCCCAGCAACGGAGATAGAACCACTTGGGAACCTTTTCCTTCCATATCCATCTTAGATCTGCACACACATAGCACTAATGTGCCCTCATGCAAGCTGATGTCTTCCCTCCTAATGCCTCCATAGGCCAGCACGTGACTCAAGGAGGCCATTAGCTCCCCTATCCTGAATGCCCAGGAAAAAGCACACCTGAAAAGCCGGGTCTCAAACATGTCGAAACATACCTGGCCTGCGACCGCTAACAGTTTCTTTAATATATTGTGCGTGGTTGGGCATCGATGATCCACCCTGCGGCATTGCCCTGTTGACCAGCCCTTCTTTACTCTCACAATAACAAAGTCCGTTCTTGGGCTCTTCTCCCCCATTGCTCTGGTAAAGAAGGTGACTGCTGTAAGGCGCGTCTGTACTGCCAATTTATTGACTCCATTGCCCTTACAATGCAGAATCCATTGCAGGATCGAGCCCATCTTGAATATGTCTCTGTCCTCAATCCTGCTATCTCTGCAAAAATATTGAAAATCTTCCCATGCTGTCATGTATTTTGGCCTCATCTGCTTGGCTAGGGAATTCAGCAGGAACTCCCAAACCTCGGTGGACCAAACTCCCATACTTGTTCTGGCATGGCCGTCTTGACCATGTCTGCTTCGAGAGTGATTGCCCGAGAGGGATCTTGCAACAAGAAAGAACATTGGCAATGTTGTTATAATGATCTGGAATATGTTCTGCCCTAATAGTCACGTTATGTATTAGGCACAGCAGCACTATTCTTCTTAACAATGTCACCACCCCAGATGTTTTTGAATGCATCCCGTTCACCACATGGACTACTGCCAAATTGTCCATGTGGAAAGTGATCACTTTGTTGACGAGTCATGGGGCCCAAATGAATAAGTATACCATTATGGGAAATAACTCCAGGAACATGATGTCCTTGGTGGCTCCCAATGAGTGCCACGTCCAGGCAATTGTTCGCTACATCATTTATTTATTTATTTTATTTATTTAACTATTTCTTTTATACCGCCCCTTCCAGAGATCAAGGGCGGTTTACATATAACAAGTCAACAGTCATGTACACAGTTTGTATACATTTTACATAGAACATAGAACATAGAACAATAGAAATCAACTATTTACATTAAACAGTAAATATACCATTTATAGGTATTAAAGCAAACATATTAAACTTTATACAAATGAATATTTACAGTGTGTGGTGTGTGTGGTGTGTGGGGCAGGAATTGGTGTAGGTGCTGGAATTTAGTTCCTTTTTTCGTCTTCAGGTGTGAGGGAGGGGGGAAAGTCTTGTGGATACATTGTTGGGTTAGGGGATTAAGGGAGTCTGTGTATGTGTGACCATGTTTGTTGTGGAGCTGGTCTTGGGGGAATAGGGGATTTCGAAGTGTTCAGTGAATAGGTAGGTCTTTAATTCTTTTCTGAATTGGGTGAGGTCTCTTATGGTGCGAAGTTCAATAGGGAGGTCATTCCAGAGTGTAGGGGCAGTGAATGAGTATGCTCTGGAGCTAGTGGAATTCTTAGTTTTACGGATGGCTTTTGGTGTGATGAGGGAGTGGGCCGCGTTCTGTCTGAGGGTCCTTGTCGATGTTGGAGATTGGAGTAATGTGGATAGGTGTGAAGGGGTTATGTCATTTATAGGTTGTTAGGATAATCTTATATTTGATTCGGCTGTTTATAGGGAGCCAGTGGAGTTCCAGTAGTATTGGGGTCACGTGGTCAGTTAGGCGAGCTTTAGAGATTACCCCATCATGCCCCTTCAAAATTTATCCTGAAACCAGTCCCCCCCCCCCCCCCCCGCGGCATCGCTGAATAATTCCAGATCTGTGTTTACCGGATTCTCCTGCCAGAACGCCAGACTGTTAAATATCTGTAGGAAATGCTCCCACATGCGCAGATCTTCCCGTATGTCCCTGCTGACTCGAATGTGATGGTGTTTCTTTCTGACCCCCCCCCTCATTGCTAGCGCCATGCGATGGCAGAAGACCCACTCCATTGGCATGACCCTACATGCAAAACCCAGCAAACCAAGCAACGATTGGAATTGCTCCAATGTAGCTTCTCATTGCCCGTGCATCTGCCGAATGCTGCTCTTCAGTTTTTCCAATTTGTCTTCTGGCAACCGTGACAACTGCGCTGTCATGTCGAGTTCTATTGTGTAAAACAACAAAATGACAACGGGTTTATTAGAGCAATCGAAACTGAAAACACTAAATATTGCTCCACTATCTAACTAACTCAAAGTATTGAAATTGTTTTGGGAACGGGTCTCAGACTTAGTTGGGGATAGTGCTTAGGAGGTGCAATACCTCAATAGCCACTAGACCCCTATGTTGCATCAAGGACCCGATGTATTTCCCATCTCTAGTTTACAATAGTGCTTCAAAACAAGCTATCCAGATATTTTCTTAAATCATTGAAAACAAGCTGTCCAGATATTTTCTTAAATCATTAGCGTGTATGTTGATGAGAATGCAGATCTGGAAACATGACAAACATAGCAAAACTGCTTATCTTTGTTTTAAATGTTATCCCAACGCAAATCCTCAGCGCCTGTGCATTTCACCGCGCGAGCGGTTTCTTCGGGGGATCTCAAATCAAGTTATACGTTAATGTTAACATGCGTCCGTTTATCCCGGTGAGCTCTAGATAATAATCAGAAAGCACACTCAGTACTTCAGATCACAAATACACTTTTAAAAATAAAACTGATTCCACGTAGACTTATTCAGAACCAAGAAAACTATACCTTTGAAAATTGGCCACCGAACTCGTCTTCTCCCTGAAAGATGCCAACGCATGCGTACTGAAAACGAGAAGGCTGTCTTTTATCTCTAACCCGCCCCTTATCTGCACACTGATGGTTTGAGATTGAAATTTAAAGAGCCCATATTCCCTTAATTATGTGACTTTATACCGATCATCAGCTAAGCAACTGCATTTCAATTAGTTATCTTCTTGGATAGGTCTCTTCTAGAAACTGCAGATTATGAGATCGGCCTGAAAAAGAAGTTTCAAACACACACCGACCAATCTATTTGTGCATTTAATCCTTCCGGATGTACTGTGTTTAGAGTATAGATCCAGCGCTGTTCACACAAGATCGAACTCTGATTCCTTGTCTTTCCAGGAAAGCCAGTCATCACTTGATCTATACAAAATACCCGAAGCTGATCAAACTGGTGGTTAGATGTTAGACAATGAGCCACTATCGGTGCTTCAGATCTCCTACATCGTAGCCGGCTCTGATGTTCATTAATCCTGACCCTAAGTGGGCGAATGGTTTTTCCTATGTATAATAGCTGGCATGGACACTGAATTGCATACACCACATAACTGTAACCACATGTTGTCTGTCGCTTTAAAGCATAAGTAGTATCATGATATGTAAATTCAGTCAATTCCAAAGTGATCTGACAAATATTACAGCTGCCACATCTTTTATGACCACTTTGCATAGTAACTCCATCTGCCTCTACTGGTCTCAATACTGCCGGACTCAAAAATTCCTTCAAGTTCCTGTGGCGTTGCCACACACAGCGAATGGATTTGTCTTCTAAACCCGGGATGCTATGGAGTATATTCATATGGCGTTTCAAAATTTTATTAATATGGCCACTGTAAGGTGAAAACTTGGTTATCAAATTAATCTGTGTCTCATCAAATTAATCTGTGTCGGTGTGTGTTTGAAACTTCTTTTTCAGGCCGATCTCATAATCTGCAGTTTCTAGAAGAGACCTATCCAAGAAGATAACTAATTGAAATGCAGTTGCTTAGCTGATGATCGGTATAAAGTCACATAATTAAGGGAATATGGGCTCTTTAATTTCGATCTCAAACCATCAGTGTGCAGATAAGGGGCGGGTTAGAGATAAAAGACAGCCTTCTCGTTTTCAGTACGCATGCGTTGGCATCTTTCAGGGAGAAGATGAGTTTGATGGCCAATTTTCAAAGGTATAGTTTTCTTGGTTCTGAATAAGTCTACGTGGAATCAGTTTTATTTTTAAAAGTGTATTTGTGATCTGAAGTACTGAGTGTGCTTTCTGATTATTATCTAGAGCTCACCGGGATAAACGGACGCATGTTAACATCAAGCGTATAACTCGATTTGAGATCCCCCGAAGAAACCGCTTGCACGGTGAAACGCACAGGCGCTGACGATTTGCGTTGGGATAACATTTAAAACAAAGATAAGCAGTTTTGCTATGTTTGTCATGTTTCCAGATCTGCATTCTCATCAACATATACGCTAATGATTTAAGAAAATATCTGGATAGCTTGTTTTGAAGCACTATTGTAAACTAGAGATGGGAAATACATCGGGTCCTTGATGCAACATAGGGGTCTAGTGGCTATTGAGGTATTGCACCTCCTAAGCACTATCCCCAACTAAGTCTGAGACCCGTTCCCAAAACAATTTCAGTACTTTGAGTTAGTTAGATAGTGGAGCAATATTTAGTGTTTTCAATGTCGAGTTCTATGCCTAGAAATGTGATTGCCCTTGCGGGACCAATGGTCTTTTCTGTCGCTAACGGTATGCCGAATAACTGAGCGACCTTCTGTTTAGATGTAAATAGTTCAATGTTATGAATCCAAGTTACTATGTCCTGTTCGATGTAAGCACATGGCACCTCCACCTGCCTGTGCGAAATTGTTAACTGTAAACCGCACTGATGTCAAATAGCACGGTATAGAAAAGCTAGAAATAAATAAATAAATGCCAAGGATCCTCCTGCAATCCTTAAAGCTTGTTCCTATGAATAAGAAATCATCAAGATAATGCACCACCGTGTTGAGCCCAGCGATGTCCTCCACCACCCAGTGTATACATGAACTTAACTGCTCAAAATAGGCACATGAAATTGAGCAGCCCATGGGCAGATGTTTGTCGTAAAAATATTCCCCATTGAAGGTGAACCCCAACAGTGGGAATGACTTCGGGTGTACCGGAAGTAGCTGGAAGGCTGATTCTATATCTGCCTTTGCCAGCTGTGTCCACTGGCCCAAATTCCGTATGAACATTATGTCCTGATTGATCGTCACATATCTTACTGAGCACAGCAACGGGTCTGTGGTCGTTTACTGAACTACCTTCTGGGTAGGATAAATTGTGAATCAAACAGAATTTGCCCGGCTCCCTCTTTGGTACTATTCCCAAAGGGGAAAATACCAGGCCCGGAAATGGGGAGTTCTTGAATGGACCGGCGACTACATAGGCCTATTTCTTTTGCCAATTTCTTTTGTACCATTGAGTTGTATTTCTTAACAGAAGGGGAGTTGTGGATTACATGTGCCCTTGTCAGGACCAATGACGGAATAGGGAACCCATGGTCAAATCCACACTCAATGTTGACTGCTTTGTCCCGCAGAAGGTAGGCCCACAGCCATGTACGCATGCGCTCAAGCTTGATGGGAAGCTGGGTGGGAAAAAGAGCAGGTCCAACAACGACCCTGGACCACGGAACCTCTTTTTTTCTTTTTTAAACCTTATGGATGGGCTCGCTCCCTTGTTGCTGCACTGCCAAAAAACCCCTGTGCAACTCACCGCTGTCCATACCACGATCTTCCCAACCATGAGCCACTGCTTCTTCTGCTATCGGAGATCAGCTACTGCTCCTGTGTTCCGCTGATCGGGCCGCTGCTGAAACTAGTGGTAAGCTCCCACTGATCAGGCTGCATTAGGGGCCACCTTCCCCCTTCCCCCTTCCCCCTTTTCCCTGTTTTTATTTTTATTTTTTTTACACTTACATCAACGCCTCTTCAGCTCGCTGCCCTGCCCTCCGTGCCGACCTTGATGCTATTTACAGCAGCCTTTGGACTTCCCAGCCTGGTAAGTAGTGTCTCAGCGCGAGTCCTCTCAACCAGTGCGTGTCCTTTCCCCGACCATCCGAAGGGGCAAGAGGGTGAACCGCGGCCATGCCACTCCTTATATAGCTGGCCACGGCCTGCCCCCCTGCTCCCACAAAAGGTTAACCCTTGGCATGCTGCTGCCCCCTTGTGCCCAGCCACGGTGATTCACCACTGGGTCTTTTCCTCCAGCATGTCCATACACTCATCTGCCAAACTTAGAAACTGCACCACTCATGTCTGGATGGCAGAGCACGCTAATAGAACCGGCACACTGAGCAGACGTTGGCAGGACCTGAGCATTGCAGAGCTCACTAAGAACGCCCGCACACTGAGCAGGTGTTGACAATGGTGGAACATCAAAAGAGGCCTAAGGGGCAGGTAAGGATGACAGCCTGCAGCACCTTTGGACAGTGGGCCATGTGTGTGTTTGTGTCTCCAGAGGAGTGTGAACATAAGAAATGCCATACTGGGTTAGACCAAGGTCCATCAAACCCAATATCCTCTTATCAACAGTGGCCAATCCACAAGTACCTGGCAGTTTCCCATAAAGACCCACAGCTTCCACGTTGCTTGTATTGGGGCAAGCAGTGGATTTCTTGGGTCCTTTTCAATAATGGTTTGTGGAACTGTCCCCCAGGAACATATCCAAACCTTATTTAAACCCAGCTACACTAACGGTTTTTATTACTTCCTCCGGCAAAGAATTTGAGTTTGATTACGGGTTGAGTGAAAACATATTTTCTCTTTTAAGTTTTAAACAGGTTACACTGTACATAAGAACATAAGATATGCCATACTGGGTCAGACAAAGGTCCATCAAGACCAGTATCCTGTTTCCAATACTGGAGAAGCTAGGTCACAAGTACCTAGCAGTTTTCTCAGAAGACACACAGGTTCCACAATGCCTGTATTGGGGCAAGCAGTGGATTTCTCGGGTTACTTTTTCTAATGAATTATAGACCTTTCCTCCAGGAACTTGTCCAAACCTTTTTTAAACACACCAAAAAAGAATCCGAAAAATCAAGGTGATTCCCAACCTTACACAATAAGATTTTTTTTTTTTTTTTGTCGGAGCTTAATCAGCCCAGTGCTAGGGACTTATCCCACAGCACCACTGTGACTGCTCCCTTTTAATAAAGAAAAGTATGTTTTAAAACGAAAGTCCAAACTTAGCTGTAGCAGTGCCAATGTCAGAACGCTGAGACTCAATATGACGACATGGCTCCACTTTTCGGGTTTGCCACCATCCAGTGAAGAAACCCTGCTTCAGGTCCAAAGAATCAGCAAACGGCAGTTGATAATCAGCTTTTGGCGTGGCCCTTAGGCGAGGCACAAAGGCGAGCACGAATAAAAGAAAGGCTACTCTAAAGAAGCAGACCCTGAAAAGACACAGATAACCCACGTCAACAAGAACACTCCAGCCTGAAACTCAGAAATCCCAACAGCAAAGTGAATCAACTTCAACAGCAACAAAAGGTAACTCAAAATGGTTGGAACCCTTTACCTACCATTGCTACTCCTGGCAACACAGCTCATCCCACAACCCACAAACACACCATGCAACCCCACCAACACATTTTGGATCCTACCCCAACCCACCATTACATATATACCCCACCAGGAGCTCAAACAGGACCTCAACACACACAAAACTACAAAACACAACAAAAAGGCCAAGAGCAAAAACAACACCTCCACCCACGCGCTCACCCACTCAAACCAAACCACATGCATCACCATAGACCTCATCAATGCAAGGTCAATACGAAATAAGATAAACACCATCGCAGACCATCTGAAAGACCAGAAACCGGACATAATATGTATTACGGAGACCTGGCTCTCACCAACCGACAACGTGCTACTCAACCAACTAGTCCCAGACACACACACAGCCTTCAACTGCCCTCGCACACATAGAAGAGGAGGTGGAGCCCTGATCATCGCAAAGACCAGTCTAAAGATGAAAACCAAACTCACAAAGAACACAACCCATTGCAACACGATCATCATTGAAAATACAGACCTAGCCATATGCCTCTCCTACAGAGCACCAAACTCCCCTTCAGAAGAAACATCAGCAATCCTAGAGGCAATATGCTTCACAAACAACTCATAGTACTCGGAGACTTCAACCTAAGATCTACCAGCAGAGGTGAAGCAGAAGCCTTCCTGAATGCCATGGACTCCCTCCAGTTCACCCAAATGATCAACGCACCAACACACAGACTCGGGCACTCCCCCGACCTCATCTTCACCCCAAACAACCTAAAGGACAAAAACATCATCACAGGACCCCACATCACACCAGTACCCTGGTCAGACCACTACCTAATACAGATCCAACTACAAGTAAAAACCACAAGGGAACCCAACGAGAACCCACCACCAACCAGAAGATTCAAATCCTTCAACAAGGACCAATTCACGAAAGACACACTACCCCTCCTCATCTCCAAGACGACAGACATAGAAGAGCAAATCTCCAAATGGAATGACATCATATCTTCAGCTGCCAAACCTCCCCAACACAAAACACATAAGGCAGGAGCCACAAAACCCTGCCACACACCATGGTACTCCAATGAAATACGCACAGCAAAAAGAGAACTGAGACGACTGGAACGACGATGGAGACGCAACAAATCAACCCACCTACAAAAGCAATTCCAGGCAAAACAAAACCACTACAACAACCTCATCAACAACCAGAAAAAACAATACCACACAAACCTCATTCTACAATCCACCAACAAACCCCGTGAACTCTACGAGGTAGTAAAGAAACTCACCAAGGAACCGTTTAACAGAAATGATCAACAAATAGATCCACAGACCTACGCAGACCACCTTACCAACAAATTCACCGCACCACCCAAAAGCAGCAACAAGACCATTATAAACGAGACCTCCTCAATAGAACAGAGCTGGGGCTCCTTCAACATCCCTTCAAAGGAACAGCTAACGAAGATCATCACTGACCTCAACACCAGCACCGCCCCCACCGACCCCTGCCCAGTATCATGGATCAAAGCATCAAAGGTAGAACTGACCCAAACAATACGGAAGATCTTACAAAACTCCTTCACAGAAGGAATAATGCCAAATGCATTAAAACTAGCAACGGTACGTCCGATCCCAAAGAAAACCACCCTACCGAAAACAGACCCTGCAGCCTACAGACCCATCTCAAGCATCCCTTTCCTGGCTAAAATCATAGAGAAAGTAGTCCAGCAACAACTACAACAACATCTCGACATACACCACCCCCTCGACCTAAACCAACATGGATTCAGACCCAATCACGGGGTGGAAACTCTACTGACACAACTATTCGACAGCCTGTTAAGAACGATTGACAACACCAGAATGGGCGTACTCATGATATTCCTGGACATTTCCGCAGCATTCGACACCGTATGCCACTCAACGCTACTAACAAGACTTGAAGAGGCGGGCCTACACGACACCACCCTGAGATGGTTTACATCCTACCTGGAGAACAGACAGCTCCAGGTCAGATGTGGATCAAAGACCTCTCAACCCATCAACGTCACACAGGGAGTCCCACAAGGTTCATCCCTCTCTGCCCTGCTTTTCAACCTTTACATACAACCCATCAGCACAATCATCAGGAGCTTCAATATTCAATACACCATATATGCAGATGATATAATGATATTCACACCAATCAACCTATCTAAACCGGACTACACCAACATAGCCAACTGCTTCAAAGAAATGTCAACCTGGCTGCAAAAAAACAACCTAGCAATAAACTATAAGAAAACTGAAGCACTGATCATAACAAGAGACCAAACTTTCACACCCACGCCCTCCATCAACCTGAACAATGCCACCATACCAATAAGACAAGAGATAAAATACCTGGGAATAACACTCGACAGGGAGCTCAACCTACAATCCCACATTGCGAAGACCACCAGGAGCGCCTACGTCAAGATGAGGACAATCAGACGACTCAAACCCATCCTTGCTCCCGAGCATTTTCGAACAGTATGCCAAGCCATCATCACACCCACACTAGACTATTGCAACCACATCTACCTAGGACTACCAAAAAAATCAACCCAACCACTTCAACTAGCACAAAACACAGCCGAAAGACTCATAACAGACAGTACAACCCACGAACACATCACTCCCATACTATACCACCTTCACTGGCTCCCAATCAGCTCACGAGTCCGCTACAAAGTTCTCCTAACCACTTTCAAAATAATAAACAACCTATCTGCAGACAGCCTACAACAACTCATAACAACTGACAACAGCAAAAGACCAAGAAGAAAGGGAACATCGAACAACATCAGAACCCCAAAGGACTTCACCAGAACAAACCAATCCACATCAAAACGAGCTTTCACCCTAGCAGCCCCCGCCATGTGGAACTCTCTCCCCGACCACCTCAGAGCAACAAACAACATCAAAGAATTCAGAAAGCTGCTTAAAACTGAACTATTCACAGACTACTTCAAGGACCTCACAGAATGACTCCTAATCAAACATTAAGATAACAAAGCCATCCCTGTAAATATGTATCTATAAATATGTATCTTAAGCGCACACTGTATATAGCTCACATCAAAATCATCCACACGCACTCACGCAGCACACTGTGACAATTCTCCCACTGCATGCTAATAACAACTCACCCTTCATTGATTGTTTGCTGTGCCACCGCTTTGATTTCATGATAAAGCGGTATACCAAGTCCGTTTAAATAAATAAATAAAATAAATGCGATCATACTATGATCGCTATTGTCAAGTGGCCCCAACACTCTTATCTCTTGCACCAGATCTTGTGTCCCACTAAGAATTAGGTTCAAAATGGTATTCCCTCTGGTCAGTTCATGAAACAGCTGCTCCAAGAAGCAGTCATTTATTTCATCTAGAAACATTGTGGGCCCGATATTCAAAAGGCCTTACATGGGTAACTTCCTTAGTTACCCATGTAAGGGCCTTAACCGGGATATTCAAAGGGCACCTACATGGTAGTGCCCTTCGAACAGCCCTGCTAAGTCCCTAACATGTCCAGATGCTACCCGTATAGCATCGGGGAGTGTTAGGGGCGTTCCAGGGCAGAGCGGGGACGGAGGAAAGGGTTACATGGGTAGAAGCGATTTTTGTTGTTACCCATGTAGCCCTCTGAGCCTTAAAGATAGGTGAGAAAAAACCTTGCCTATCTTTAAGACACCAAGGCTACCAAAGTAGCCTCTGCGGCTGCCGGGGCATCAGGGCTAACCCGGATATTCACTTCTGCTGGCACAGAAGTGAATATCTGGGTTAGTGGGATCTGTGGGCAGGCTATGCACCGCCGCGGTGCATAGCCTGCCCACCTCAATACCTCCCTAGCATATCCTGAAGTGACAGTGACCGTGACCCTGTCGATACCAGGTTAATTGAAATCATCCATTATTATTGTGCTATAACTTTTGTTAGCTTCTTGATTTCTTTGAGCAATTCATCATCCATTTGTTCATTCTGGTCAGTCGGTCGATAGTACTTCTCCACCTCCACCGCCATTGCCGTAGTCTTCCCCTTTTTATGTGGAATCCATAGTGATTCTATAGTGAGTTTTGTTTCCTGCAAAACTTGAATCCTTTGTGACTCAATACCCTCTCTAAACATAGAGTGCAACCCCTCCAAAAGCTAAAGTTGAAAAAGAGCAAACCACTCATGAATGCAGCAACATATGACCTTGAGAATATACCACTGGAATTTAAAGACTGCCTGCAAAATCGATTTGCTGCTTTAGATACAAATGACAGAGCTCCGGAAGAGCTATGGAATGACATCAAGAAGATTGTGTTGGAAGAAAGCGAGAAGTCTCTACAAAAGGTGAAAAAGCAAAAACGGCCAAAATGGATGACGGAAGAAACTCTGAAAATTGCCCAGAAACGCAGAGAAGCTAAAGCCAGAGGAGAAAGAAAGACAATTGCAGAACTCAACAGAGATTTCCAACGTGCAGCAAGACAGGACAAGGAAAAGTACTACAACGACTCATGCAAGGAAATAGAAGCAGAAACTATTAGAGGAAGAACAAGATCGGCTTTTCTAAAGCTACGAGAGTTAAAGAAAAAGTTCCAGCCTCGAATTGGAATGTTAAAAGATGCTCAAGGTTCTATGTTGAATGATGCTGAGAAGATCAACAAAAGGTGGAAGGAATATACAGAGTTTTTATATGATAAAGATCAAGTGGACCAACAGCCGTTTCAACCTATACCTTATGATCGGGAACCATTGGTGATGAAAGAAGAAGTTGAAGCAGCATTGAAAGCCTTATCAAAGAACAAAGCACCAGGCATTGATGGCATTCCTATAGAAGTATTGTAGCAATATGATGCAGCTGTTACCATACTTACAAGGCTCTGCCAAGAAATATGGAAGACAACATCATGGCCATCTTACTGGAAAAGATCTGTGTTTATACCAATACTAAAGAAAGGTGATCCAACTGACTGGAAATTATCGAACAATCGCTCTGATCCCACATGCCAGCAAGATTCTACTGAAGATTATTCAAAAGAGACTACAACCATACCTGGAACAAGAACTACCTGAAGTGCAAGCAGGGTTCAGGAAAGGGCGAGGAACAAGAGACATCATTGCAGATGTGAGATGGATCCTTGAAAAGACTAAAGAATACCAAAAGGATATCTATTTGTGCTTTATCAACTATAGCAAGGCTTTTGACTGTGTAAACCATGAGAAACTCTGGGCCACATTAAGAAGCATGGGTATACCAGAACACCTGATCGTTCTCTTGCTCAATCTGTACATTGATCAAGAAGCAACAGTTCGAACGGAACAAGGAGAAACAGAATGGTTTAAAATAAGCAAAGGTGTAAGACAAGGCTGCATACTTTCCCCCTACCTGTTTAATTTATATGCAGAACAAATCATCAGAGAAGCAGGATTGTATGAAGACAACAGAGGTGTGAAGATTGGTGGAAGACTCATCAACAACCTTCGCTATGCTGATGATACTACATTACTGGCTGAAAGTGAAGATGATCTGAAACATTTGCTTCTCACAATCAAAGAACATAGTCTCAAAATGGGCCTGCACCTTAATGTAAAGAAGACAAAGATCATGACAACTGGTATAATCAACAGGTTCATCGTTGAAGGAGAAGAAATTGAAATTGTGAACAACTTTAACCTACTTGGATCAACTATCAATAAAGAAGCAACAAGCAGTCAAGAAATCAAACGACGCATTGCTCTTGGCAGAATGGCTATGAAAGACCTAGATAAGATTCTCAAGAGCAGAGATGTCTCTCTCCATACAAAGATTTGACTTGTTCAAGCCATGGTATTTTCAATAACATCATATGGATGTGAAAGCTGGACAGTGAAAAAGACAGACAGGAAGAAAATTGATGCCTTTGAATTATGGTGCTGGCGGCGATTTCTGTGTATACCATGGACTGCGCGAAGAGCAAACCAATCGGTACATGAGGAGATCAAACCTAAGCTTTCTTTAGAAGCTCAGATGACAAGACTTTGACTTTCATACTTTGGACACATCATGCGAAGAGAGAGATCATTAGAGAAAGACATCATGCTTGGCAAGATAGAAGGTCAACGCAAAAGAGGAAGGCCAGCAATGAGATGGATCGATACAATAACAGCAGCTACAGGTACCAGTCTGTCAACAATGAGCCGCCTGACTGAAGACCGAACACAATTTAGGATAGCTATCCAGAGAGTCGCCATGAGTCGACTCCGACTCGACGGCACTTAACAACAACATCATTACAATATAGTTTGTACCCAATTTGATCTGCTCTGTCATTACTATATAGTTTGTACACGGGTATCATAGTGTTGCCCAACATATGCAGGCTTCCTGTGATTGATCTAGTTGATTGGAATTCCTAGAAGCTAGCAGATGTTCTTGGGCTGTTGGTAACCTGCTGATCACTATGGTCTTGGCAGGCTCTTCTGCTTGATGCCAGCACCTCCCCCCCCCCCCTTTCCTGCCTATATAACACTCACTGCATTCAGTTTCCTTGGAAATAGCTGCCGCAACCTTAAGGACTGATATGAGATGTTATAGGAGAGACCCTGACCAACAGGAGCAGAACAGAAAGTCCAGATAAGACAGGCCACTCTAGTATGCTGCAGTTGTACAGAACACCAAGTGACTAGTATCACACACACTGCAGATAATACCTGTAGCACACTGGAGTGATATAGATCTGCTTCAGCACCTGGAGAGTCCATTTATTGCAGGGCATGCTCTGGGGTCCAGGTGATGTGTGTCCTTCGTCACATTCAGGGTGACTGCTGAAACAGGTCATTTGCACATATGGCAGCTGTTATGTGCAGGAAGCACACAATGTCCCTGCATGTTACAGTGCTGATGTGATAGATTGCTGCATTTTCCATATGGGCATCAGTTGCATATATCTGCTCAAACTGTTTGGTGCTTCATGGGTAATGGAGGTGCTAACTGATACCAGAGCCCCAATTGCAGCCATAGTGGCGACTGATCACTGGAATATTGCCAGTACCTGCATGTCTTCTATGATGGTGGGAGACATGCATCATTCCCCGAGGAGAGCAGGATGGACCGCAGAGGTCATGAACATGGTTTGAGATAGGTGTATTGCAGGTGTATCTATCTTGCAATGTACAGCAGGTCATAAAGGGCAGCACACCCTGCTCATGTGCTGCCTCGGGTTAATGCCACACTGCAGCACAGTGACCCTCTGTGTGTGACTGTTGTTTGATGCTGGAAGTACAGTGGAGGAGCGGGCATCTTGACCTCAAATATGGCTTGGCCTTTGGATGACAAGACACATGTTCTGCACCTGTGTGTCTGCTATGCAGCTATAGCACTGAGTGTCCATTGCAGTATGCACTGCATATGTTCTGCTGTAGGTGTACCACTTTCTCAGAATGTGCCAGCCATGTTATTTCATGTCCTGGGTTTCTGCCATTGCAGGCAGGGACCTGCAGTCTTTGATTTTAGATATTGCTGTTCAGAAAGGTGTCGGGGTGTAGCCTTATGGTTAGAGCACTGGCTCAGTAAGAGACAGATCAAGGTTTGAATCCCTCTTGTTCTCTTTGTGACTGTGGGAAACATATGCTGCTAGAAACAGTCCAGGGTCTGCATTGACTGTAGGACACACATCAATATTGTTTTTTATGTGTTATGATAGCACATTGAGTCTGCATACATGCATATTGCATTCATGCCCATCTGACAGCATGACTTTATTGACTCTTCTGAAGCCCATTGCAAAGGGTCGGACATGTTCACTCTGCAGATGCATGACACATGAGTTGTACAGGAGTGGAATATGTCATAATAACTGTGACTGAACATTTTTGCTCCATCACATATATGCAGTACTTGCAGGCACATCCCATTCTTGGTATGGCCACCTGCAGGGATCATCACACATCCTTACTTGCTCCATATGGCCAATTTGAGAGACACTTGTTCAGTTATTACAGCATATGCACATGTGTCAGGAAGATTGTATGGTGGTTAGAAAAGCTGAGACAGCTGTCTTACCCAAATAGCTGGTACTGGACCTTCCCAGTGGCGCAGCTACTCTTTTTTTGACACACACACACACACACACACACACACACACACTACAACCGTATTTGTGCGGTCACATCAGGTACATCGGGGCAGCAAGGCTATACCACACTCTCATTTACCGCCATCCATCCTTCAGCCCATCCATCAACATATACCCATCATATACAGTCATGTATTCTCCTGCCAGCTGCTACACCATGGCCCACACGGGAACATTCTATTCATTAGTACGTATCACTCACACCTCTCCTGTGAATGATCTGCACGTCACTACTCCTGCTCAATCATCCTTTTGATGCCCACATCGTGGCGCTGCTGGCTCCGCTGGGGGAGACGTCTTCCCAATCCTATGCCACATAATGACATTACAGCAGGTTATGTGGGCAACCCTCAGTGATACAGTACAGATGCTTTCCACATGCTAATCACATTTACTAACTAATAGGTAGGATACTGTGATAAGGAAGCTTATCATAGCTCAGGAAGGAGCTATAGAAAAGGTGAAGTGACTCTGAACAAGCAACCTGTCAGTTCTGGTAGAAATAAAAAAACAGAATTTTCCCATAAAAGACTACCAGTCCCAGAATGCACCAGGTTTCCAACAGCCATTAGAGGAGCTGAAGTGGGGAAACGTGTGTTCAATCAGGAGGGCTATGAGGTAATCCCCAAGCACTCATCTCAAAGGGCAGGGCCTGATTCAGCACAGCTGCGCTGTGCTAGGGTGGAGCACTCATCTAAGCAGAATAAAGGTAGAGTTTATTCTACAGAGAATCATCATCAGCTTGGATATCCTCATCTTGGACAGCTTCATCATCTGGAGGATCATCAGAAGCAGAAGCCAGAGTGGACGGACAGAGAGGGCAAGAAACCCTTTGGAAGAAAGAAGAGAAAAGCATTTGGGAGGTCTAAAGGAGTCCAGAGCAGTACGTATACTGGGAGACATTCAAAAGGCCAGCATACACCATTGGACTGGGGAAAACCAGAGGAGTGGTGCTGCAGAGCTAGGAATCTCCAAACGGTACCTGTGAGGGAGATGGCTGCACTTGGAAGGGACCCTAGGACCCGTGCCAGAAGGTATGTGAAGAGAGATCCAGTGTCCAGGGATCTGGATTGGAAGGCTGGACATAAGAACTGGACTACATACTGGCCAGGCTATTTAGAGAGGAACACTAACAGCAATGGAAGCTCAGGTATGAACACTGATCTATGCCCTAGCTATACCCTTGAAAGACAGCAGGGAAACAAGTATTCTCCTGAGAGTGCTCCATTGAGAAATTCCTCTGTGCCAATCCATGATATTGAACCCATGATTGTTGAAGAAGGGGGAGCGGTTATAGATACAGGCTGTGAATACATGGATTGCTCTCTGTCTAAACTCCTTTGGTAATTTACTGTTACAAAGTACAACAACCATCACAAAGAAATACAAACTTGTTCTTTAAATCTACTCAGAAAAGCTCCTGAGTAGGATTTGAGCCAGGCAGTAGAAAGTAAGCCAGCTAAGGGGTTTCAGCTGGATAACTGCTAGCAATTGAGCCTTACCTAATTGCTTGTGAGCTCTGAGGGAATCACTTCTGAATCTATGTGTGAAGATATAAGAAGTTAACCTGAAAAGAACAGTTTTTCCCTTCTTTGTGGGTTTTGCTTGTTGTTTGAAGCATTGCTAAGGAAATATTAGCTAAAGTCTACAGAAAAGACCATTCTGTTACCATCCTGGTCTTTATTCTTTTGCTTTGATTGCCTGACAAGTTCAGCTGTTGTTTTCCTGATTTTGTTTTTCTAAGTTTAACACTGAAAGCAAGTATCCTGTTTTATGTGCTACCAAGCATATCTGTGTTGGGAGAAATAACCCCATAAATAAATATCTTATTGGCTTTACACTCAAGCACAACTAATTATTGTGAACGGCTGTGTCTGGTGTGAATGGACTACATTTCCCACAATCCCTTGCAAATCATATTCATATATGCCTTTGCCAAGACTGTGAACATTCTCACCCAGGCACCCGTCTGACAATACATATGGATTTGACATGTCCATTAGCTCTTACCTTTCCTTCCATTCATCACCTAAAATGTGACTTTCACAAGGGCTCTCTTATCCTGCATTAAGGTGACTGCCATTTTTGGACGTTAAGGTACATGCTTGGCATCTTAACGTCTGGTGTCCTGTTAGCACCTGAAAAGTGGAGCCAAGTACCCTTAACACCAGAACGCCTACTCACTGCCCCGGCCTTTACTGCATGATAACACCCTTACCCTTGCCATTATCACTTGCTAACCAGTGTACCCTTAACGCTCTTTAGTAAACATACCCCTTAGTGTGTTTTGGTTCATTTCACACTTTTTTTTTGTTAAATTTTTAGAGCACTTAGAACTTTTTAATGCATGCAGATCAATCACATTTGCATTAATTCATAGATTAAGGCACATCAAATTGATTTTCCATGCATGTAAAATTTTAGAGTGCAGAAATAAGCTGAATGTGCATTAATGAATGTGCATCCTCAATGCTTATTTCCTTTCTTAACTGAGGAACCAACTAAACAGAACACAGCTCACAAAAAGATTTTTTCTTCTTAATCACTAAAATATATATATAGTAAAGGTGAATATTCCAACTTTAAGGAAAAACGAACTAAAAATGTCTGCAGATTTCTTTTGTAAAATATATTTGAAAATAATTCATGGAAGAAGTTAGAATTGTAAAATGTACCCACCTCACTGTATTTTTCGAAGCTAATGAACAGATGAATTTGCTATTTTATAAATTTTGCCCAGAAATATTTTTAACCAAAACCTATGGCAAATGGATTTCCGAATATTTCCCGTGGCGTGTCTTGATATGCTTCTTTAGTTTTATAGTCTATATTCTCTTTTATATGCCTGACAGGACACAAAATTCATCTTGCTCATGCACCTTCTCTTTTCTTTCTCCATTCTTATGGAGCAACTTCCCAGTAGGCATCCAAGACACCTCCACTAGGGTTATGTTTAGGAGATGATTAAAAAACATACTTTAAGCTATCCTTATGCGTCATTCCTTATTCTTTTTCTCTGCTTTTCCATTATGCTATGAGAAATTCAATGTTTTGTTGCTTTAAAATATTATGGCAGCTGTAATATTTGTAAAATGGAAACTAGTTTTCACACATTCTTTAGTATCAGTTTGCTGGTTATCAGACTTAGATGATATAGAGCAGGCATGTCCAACTTCGAACAGGTCGTGATCTACTTTTTCTGGCCAAAAGTGCTAGTGATCTACCACCATGAAAATTAAGTTTCAAATTAGTTTCAAATTAAATTTTAACCCAATAAAGTTGGAGGATTCCCCCCCCCTTTTTAATGAACCTTCTGTCATTTACTTGGATGTGATCAGCTGTTAAGCAAATTAAGCAAAAACAAAACAGAGAGACGAAGATCCAGTAAGAACTGCGAGGGGAAATGGAAAGTACATTTTTTCTTAAAGTTCTGTTGAGTAATAACTTTCTTTAACTGTCTTAATAACTTTCTTTAACTTTTATTGAGTAATTTGTGTTAAATTTAGATCGAGTATTGATCCAGGCTGTTCTTGCACAATCTTTAATATTTCGCTCTTGCTCATTAGTGAGACGTCTGAGCCTGCATTTCATCCACCAGCTTTTTGAAGTTAGGTGAATATTGCGTGAGGGCCGGTCTCAGCGAATCCTGGAGATGTTTATCTGTCATGTTGGAACATTGTGTACGCTGTCATTTTCAGATAGGAAAACACAGATTCACACAAATAAGTTGAACCGAAACAGGAGTGTACAGCTTCACTGCATCTTCTCAAGTTGGGAAATTGGTCTCTAGGCACTAGCTTCCAAAACGATTCTTGCTCAGCACGGGTCTTGAGAAAAATGTCATTATTAAGGGTTAATATTTTGTTTTCAAGAGATGGCTTGTTCAGTTTGTCATTTTTACTGTTAGCAGCTGTAGTTTCTTTAATGTCCACATCTACTTTGAATGGGTATGACAAGTACTCCACAACTGTTCCAATTTTTTGGAAGTCACAGAATCTATTTTTGAATTTGATTTCTGTCACATACTTCTCGTTCTGAAAAACAAATTTGGATATTGTCCCAGATGGTCCTGCATATTAGGAAAATGATCAAAAGTGTTGTTTGCAAGGTCAGTCATCATTAGCTCAAATTTGCTCTTGTAGGATGAAACTCTACTCATCTCGCCAATGCATTTGTTTTTACCTTGTAGTTCAAGGTTCATATCACTTAGTTCGCCGGTAAAGTCAGTGAGAAATGCCAGATCACATAACCACTCCTCATCTTCCAACTCTGCTTGGTCGTCTCCCCTCTCCTTCAAAAAACTTCTTATTTCATTCAGCAAATCACAAAATCTTCGCAGAAATTTGTGCCTACTTAGCCACCTTACATCTGTGTGTAAAATGATTTCTTCTGCTCCTTCATCAAGAGTAAGATTGAAAAGCCGTCTTTGAAGTGATCTTCCACAAACTGAATTTACAATTTTGAAAGTGATGTCCATGACAGTCTTTGTATTGAGTCTCTTGCTTGCCAAAACTTGCTGGTGAATGATGCAGTGGTAAGAAAGAAAGGAAATCTGGGAAGTCGTCATGCTGTCTACAGAGGGCTATGAAACCATTAACCTCACCTGTCATTGCTCTTGCTCCATCAGTAGTGATGGAAACAAGTCTATGCAATGGAAGATTACACCTTGTCACAAAAGAATGGAAAGAACTGAATATTTCCTGACCGGTAGTTCTCCCTTTTAAAGAAATCATTCCAAGTAGTTCTTCTTTAACACTGAAGTCTTCAAAAACCATCCGGATAAAGACTAGTAACTGGGCTATGTCTCTTATGTTTGTAGATTCATCCAGTTGGAGTGAGAAAGCAACACAATTTGAAACATCCTCAAACAATTGTTCAATTGTGTCTCCACACATCTTTTCTATTCGCCACACGATGGTGTTTCTTAACAATTGTACATCTTGAATAGCAGCTATGATCTCTTTCTTATTTTTAAATCCTTCAAAAAGATTGTCAGATGCTTCAAGAAAACAATCTTTTACAAATTCCCCTTCAGTGAAAGGTTTGCATTTCTTTGCGATCAGGTTGCTGACCTTGAAGGATGCTGTGGTTGCATTGACCGAATGCGACCTTGGCTTCGCCATCAACTGTTGCTGAGTAGCCAATTTCGATTTAAGTTCTTTGAGCTTCAGTTTACGAATTTCACTTTTGGGTGGAAAATCAGCATCAAACTTATTGCTATGCAGAGCCTTATAATGGCGTTCCAGATTACCCTTTTTGGGCAAGGATACTGGGGCATTACAAATTAGACAACAACACTTGTCTTTCACCATGATGAAGAAGTAGTCCATTTCCCATTCATCATGAAAGTGGTAGGTTTTGCTCTTCTTTGGAACGCTCATCTTCGTTATACTGGGGTGGCTGGATGTAAGAAGGCTAAATCTGCTAAATTAGTATAAACACTGGCTGAATCTGGTCCAAAACTGTTACTGTCCCAAAGTATTAAAGATCAACAGGAACTGAAGACCTCTGGATGATGTGCAATACAAGGACTGGAGATGCCAAAACCACACATGCAGTTCTAAAAGTAAAAATAAGAATTCATCATACTGGCACCAATCAAATACCACCAAACAATCATCAAAGAAACTTAAACACCTGTCCAGCAAACCAGATAAAATCAAATACCGCCAAACAAGTTCAAATACCACCACACGCGATTTAATAAATTCTGCACACAGTGTAGAATCAGCGCAAAGGCAAGGTGAAATAAAATTGCAGTGTATAATCAACGCAAAGGCTAGGCAAAATAAAATTGCAGAGGCAAGCAAAGGTCACAGTGGTTTGAACCAATTTGAAGGCAAGGCAAGGCATAGGCAAGTTAGAACAAAATCACCAAATGCCTGACACTTTGTTGTGTCTGCCCGAAAATGTTTAATGAAAGTGAACTATAAAGTGACCAATGACCAGCACACGACACAACTAATACGGTAAGTGTATTCAGGTAAAGCCCGGGCGAATGGATATCGCCCGTTATATAACACACTTCTAACGGGTGTTAGGGCGGGGGCAGGAATGGGTGATTCTGAGAGGCAGGAGAACAGGTATGATGCTGGGTCTGTAGCATCTCATCATGGGGTGCAGGCGGCAGCCCCCTGGGGTACCCACAAACTATTGGCACAAAAACAACAAGCGCCTAAATACACCCACAGGCAAGATTCCCGAAGGCAGGGAAAAAAGACAGTCAAAGGGTCAGCAGCGGCGGCAAGCCCTCAGCAGATGACCTGTCTGCACGAGCTCTCTCCTAGCGACGGGGCGAGCTGCTGGAGAGATGGAGCCAAGTGGGACTGGTGATCTACCTCTGACCCCTCCGCAATCTACAGGTAGATCGCGATCTACCTGTTGGACATGCCTGATATAGAGTATCATTCCTTTTTCCAAGTGGCTGCCATCCAGGTGCATGCACTTGGAAAAAATGAGTAGCAGTTGGCCATTAATTCAAAGATGATCTTCATTATAGCATTTTGATAGATTCTGGCGTGGCTAAAATGTCTAATCCATGAGAGCCGGTCTATGCACTGAAATTGTAGGTTATTCTATGGGGCGCAGAGGCATTAAGATCGGTTTCTTTCTTTTTCCTTTGTCCGCTTTCTTTTCTGCTTCGCATGCAAAATACTTTCAGACATTTTTACTAACCAGCTAGTGTGGAGTCTTGCTAACAATTAGCAGGCAGCCAAAATAGAGCAGAATTAACCGTGCACTTTCTATCTGCTTAGTGTGTGACAGGGAGAGAAACTGCGGGGTAGGAGTGGCGAGTGAGCATTGATTGCACATTGCAGTTAGCGCAGGGGTTACCAAAGACTGTTCATCGTTAGCGTTGCAGTTTGCATGGTTGCACTTAATGTCAGCTCAATGGGTGGCATTATTTGCATCCACGATAAGTGTGACTGCTGCTGGCATGCATTAGGGTAGAAATCAGTGCGGTATCTATTGGGGCCTTGATGTATATATGCCCCTAACAAGTGGTGCATGACCACTGCACATACTGCACATTGATTTTTGCACTCAACACGTGATACCTGCCAAAATGAGCACACATTAATTAACATACCACTGCAAGGTTGAAGTTGCTGCTGTACTGGTCTCAGAGTGGTCAGCTCTTCTCATTTTCTGATGTCATCATTTGTTTTCTTGATGTTTGTCTTTGAAGTATACTAAGTAGTGCTGATCTTTGACAATCATGAGCTTAGTACAAGGAAGCATCTTTTTTTTTTAATTGAAAACCTCTATTGCTATTTAATAGATGCATCCGAAGCATCTCCTAAAGTTTCTGATAAATTTACAGATCCTTCTTAACTGGCAAAGCCCACAAACTATTCAAGTTAGTTGTACATCGAGAGAGAATGGGCAGAAGGAGAAGGCAGGATTCCTGCTGACAACACTTTATTCAGTGCATGTTTCAGCCCAGAAACACAACCCGGCAAGTGGCAACCAGGCTTAGAGTATATCCCCCCCATCCCCTTTTACTCTTGGACTGTGACCCCCTTTCTTGTTGATGTCCTTTACTGCTGAAATAATGCACAGATCCACAGTTTGCCGCAACAAAAGAGTTATTGGTAATGTTGGCCACAGCATAACTTATACAAAACATAAGCATATAATACTATACAAGTCACAACATATATACAAAACAGAAAATTGCCTTAGCTTAAGTGACCCTATCCTCGAGTGCACAGCCCTTCCTGCATGGGGTGATGCTGTCAAAGCCCACCCCTTTTTTCCAACTCTCTCCGTTACCATTACCGTCACATATCCATACACATTTTTGCATAATGCACTATGCGGGGAAGCACGCTGTTGGAGCATACTCTTGACCCCAGTGACAGCAAGGTTTCACCTTCTTGGTTTCTGGCCCAGCCCTTCAAAGGTATAGTATATAGCACAGAGGTGTAGCTCTCCCTCCCCCGCCATCCAAGCGTGGGGAGGTGCATTGCCCGCTGGTCCTGCTATGAACCTGTTGACCCTAACTGGGGGAGGACAATTTATTTGTGGCCACTCCCCCTATGCTCTAGTGTAAGGCTGTGCGCTCGGTCCAGTGCCCCATCAATCCTGACTATGCTGCGACAAAAGGGGTGGGTGGGCATGCTCCGGATATTGTCCAGATCGGAGGGGCAAAAGGGTGGACAAAGACCCGCAGACCTCTTAAAAAGCCGGCCAAGGCCCACCCTCCTGTCCCCCGCCCCATCACACATTAACCCCTGCCTGGTACCCCTTGTGCCCAACGCCTGCTAATCCAGCTGTCCGGGTCTGTAGATAGGCAAGGTAAAATTGTTTTGCTGCTCAAATAAGCTCTATCTGCTAAGGAATGCCATGAATTCATGGCGCAAAGTAACTGATTTATCAGCATGATCCCGTTCACTGTTTGTCTTTGGCTTCTGCAACATGTTTACTAAGCGGTGTTACGGTGCCTGTTAGTGCAGCTGATAGTGTGCGTTATCAGCCCATGTTAACAGATAGCACATAGATTTTCTGTGCTATCTGCAGAAACCAGGTACCTGCAAGAGTGGGCAGGCTAGGGGCAGGCATGTCTGCAATGCAGGGCTACCATGGGCGCAAATAGTACATGGTCACCATCAAAGTTGACGACAGCATGGGTGCAGATAACACTACCTCAATGGGTGGCATTATTTGCATCCACGGTGCTGCCAAACAATGCTCTTTGCAATTTCAGTGCATTATCTGTTAGGAAAATGCTGTGCATGCCCCCGACAGATAGCGCTGTACTAGCTGCAAACGTGGTGTGCTATTTGCACTATGATGGCATGTTAAGTGCAAAAGCCTAACGTGGTTTAGTAAACATATCCTTAAGGAACACTGAGTCATTTATCTAGTAACTTATGTTCATCCAAGTACAAAGAAAAAGCACATTTAGCAAGTTGCAGCTGATTAGTAAAATAGAAGAGTTAACAATGTGCTAACTGTAGAGAACATAAAAAGATTCACTAACCAAAAGCCTACAGACATCAGGACCCTTGTAAGGGCACGGCATCTTTATGAATTGCAAGGCTCACTGGAGAACCCAAAGTGTGGGTAAAGTCACCAAAGCAAATGCAGATTGTTGAGACATTAAGGTGAGTAAAACAGAGACAGTTTTGATTCTGCAATCAGTTTATTTGCTAGTAAAATTATCTGTTTTAAGCCCAAATACTTGCATTGAATTAGGTTTGTTTGGAGCTTGTTGTAAACTTAACCCCCTCCCCCCCCCAAACCCCCCCCCCCAAAAAAAATAAAAAACTAGAATCCTTTCTGCTGTTTGCTGCTTTTTCCTGCTTACCTGAGGAATGATTGTGACTTTTATTTTGAAGACTCTTATAGTAGTCTTAGCAAAACTGAGCATCTATTATTTATTTGTAACGTTTGTTATACCACTATAGGCACAAAAGTTGTCGTCATAGTGGATGAGCATTCATTTCAATTTCTTTGTTTTTCTGCATGTATAAACTTTTTATGCAAGTAAAGTCATAATAGTTTTTATTAATGAATGCATTTCTTTAAAACAATAGCAATGATCACGTTTTTATAATGCTCACAAAGGGAATGTGAGGTATTATCATGATAGTAACATAGTAAATAACGGCAGATAAAGACCAGTATCGTCCATCTAGTCTGCCCAGCAAGGAGGCAAGAGTAGGTGCACCTACTGCTCCGTGCAGGTCACCCCTCCCCATGCCTTTGTTTAGGGGTTTACCCACCGCTCCATGTTTGTCACCCCTATTTGTTGAGATATAAGAGATAGTTATGTTTGTTTTGATTTTATCCTATTGCTATAAAGGGATCCACTATGTCTGTCCCGTGCCATTTTGAATTCTGTCCCTGTGTTTGCCCCTACCACTTTCATCAGGAGGGCATTCCAAGCATCCACCACCCTTTCAGTGAAAACGTATTTCCTGACGTTGCTTTTCTATTTACCCCCTTGCAGCTTCATGTTATACCCTTTAGTTTTACAGCTTCCCCATCTTTGGAAGAAACTTGTTTGTTCATTAATACTCTTAAGTATTTAAAGATCTGATAAACTGATTTTAGTTCACGATCACTTAAAGTACAATTTCCAAACTGAGAAAATAACTGAACTTGAAAGTAAAAACAAGGTATGAGTAAGGAAACTGGGGGGCATGTTTACTAAAGTCCGCAAATCTGCGCGGCGCAAAATAGCGCACGGTAACGCGGCATTGAAACGCGCAGAAACACGTTTAAACGCCCCGCACACGTGCGTGTCACCCCCGCACAGGTACGCGGTTCAGTAACGGGCCCCGTACAAGTGCGGGCCCGCAAATGTCCGATAGAGGCGTGGAACGGCTAAAGGAGGGCGGAGGAAGGCTCCGGAGGGGCGGAGGGACGGGGTCAATGGGTGGAGAGTGGGAGGGGAGTGGCTCCCCGCACAGTATCGGGCCCGAATTTACATGTAAAAAATAGCGCGAGTGAAACACTCGCGGTAGAGGGCATATAAAGGGAAGAGAAACCATTTCCGTCAGCAATGTACAGCAAAACCGGGGAAACATGCAAAACGTCAGCAGTGTGATACATGTGCACAGCACAAAACTGCAATGAAAAAGAGGAAATTACCACAACAAAAGCATTAAAATAGTAAATCAGCTGGGGAACAGGTATAGTAATGCGCAAAAGTTAAAAACACACCCAGCAGAGCTCCTAAAAAATAAAATAACAGTTGTTTGGAAAGGGGCACGGAGCGGAGACACCTCCAAAAACGTCTCCGTGTATTGGACCCCTCCTGGGAGTGTTACTTATGGTTGTCCATCAATAGCACTGTTGCCCAGCATGGGAATATGCTATCCCCCTCTGTTCGGACGTCATACCCGTGTTATATTTGCACGTTTGTCACCAGACAGGGTGAAGGAGCTCACAGTAATAATGTGCAGAGCAGGTTTTGGAACCCCACCCTGCCAGGTCTACTATCTCCAGGGACTGCACTGTCTCTGTGGCCACAGTGTGGTGCAGTGGACAGAGCCGGTACCTCTAGGACCAGAGGGTCACACATTCAAATCCCAGCTGTGGCACATGCCAGCACAATCCCAATATTTAACCCACCACTAAACACAGATAGCAGAGACACCCCTTTATTGCACAGAACAAAAGCATGTTGCAAACACCCATATTTTACCCTACACCACACACACACCAGCACAATGTGCATCACCAACAGCTGCGTCCCCCAAATGCAGTCCTGTAGTGCCACAACTGTAGGGGCCAAGGACACGTAGGTAGAGGTTAAGTAGGTAGAGGTTATGTACGACAGATGTGCCTGTACATGCCTTCACCCCACGTGCCAAGGGCCAATTGTGTCCCTGGTCATGATCACGTAATGGGTGGCCCACGTTCCACAAAAACCTTGCTAAAGAACAACAGCTAGACCGCTATACCATGTGAGCCAAATACAGTCCTGGGGTTCCACTACGCAATCAGGTCATATCCCTTTGCAAGGATAAGGACATGCCAGCATGTTGGCGGAAGGGTTCAGATGGTGGAGGGGGCAGTGGCTGCTAGCCACAGAGGACAGTGGCCAGGCCATGTGCAGGCTGGCACCGTCCACTGCAACAGACAGGCCCTGTCGGATGTACAGTCATGGACCACCCAGGGATTGCAGCCAATCAGTGGCTACACGGTGGTGCAGTGCACACAGACAGTGTGTGCAAGAACAGAGGGTCACAGGTTCAGAGCCCAGCTGCAGCTACCGCCAACCCTGTCCACATATTCACCCCACAGCTACACCGTGGTAGTAAGGACAAACCTTTATTGCTGAGAACATAGGCATGGTCAATACGCCTATCTTTTACCACACCAAACACAGACACCATAAACAGGCACATTATCTCCAGCAGAGTCTCCCAAATGCAGTCCTGGAGGGCCAAACACCATTCAGGTTCCATGCTTCCCCTAAGACAGATGCCTGTGCTGCAGATGTCTGCACCACCCCCATGCTATGCAACTGTAGCCCATGCATATTCATAGGGGACAGCATGAAGGCCCGAACAGTGTCTGGAACACCAGGACTGGAGTAGGGACACTCTGCCGTAAAGCAAGAGGCAAAGGTCCAGACGCACCCACACCCACAGGCCACATTGGAAAAGCCCCCTGGGGGGGCATCTCCCAGATCTAGCTCCTGCGTACCCTAGCAATGCCACCCTATACCTGGGTACACGGTACACAGACCACAAACGTTTGATGTGGGTACTGGCAGGTAGACAGTCCTACGCTCAGCACTGTTTGCTCCTTGTGCTGCAGCAGAACAAGCTGTCGGCTGTCTGTGGTGCGTGCCCCAGGTCTGGCCCCTGACAGTATTTACCACCCTGGGGAGTGACATGCAGCAGTACTGTGTACCATATCCATGCCTGTACCCTTCCCAGGACTGGTGTGGTGGGCACGTCGAATGACTCCCCCAATAGTAGCACAATGCTGGCATAGGTGAGGGGGGGGGTGTCTGTCTATACAGTGTGTGTTGGCTACAAACACCCTCCACAGGCCACACTGCCAGCACTGTTGCCAGTATTGGCCTGACAATGTGCATAATGAGCAGCAAGGTACCATGGGTATAGCTCAGACAGGGTGTGCTGGCCAGGATGCATCTGCACAGGGCATGGGGCACTGGCTGGGACATTGTAATGCCCAGCCACCACCTACACAGACAGGCTGACCTCTGTATCTGCTGCTGGTGGATCACTCTCACCCTGAGCGTGCAGTGATGACAGCATGGCTAGGCACCCCCATAGTGCTGTATAGCATTTCTCTCCGGTGATATATCGGGGTGTCCTGTTGGGGCCTCTTCATGGACTGATCTCCCTGTGTGTGCTGCCACCCCAGTTTGGGGTGCATGCAATCCTATCAGGACTATCCAGCAGACTCTGCACAGCTGGTATGTGTCCTGATGGAGCTCCTTGCAGGGTGCAGCAGCTGATGGCCTGCTGCAGGAGAATATCAGATAGTGCTGGGGTGCACCCCTGAATATCCAGGCCTACTGTCTGTCTGATAGTGTGTTTTGGATGTGTGTGGAGCTGCTTGGACTGCCCTGTAGGGTGTCTGTCCCCCAGCAGGACAGGGGTTGATGGCCCACTCTACTGCCATTAGTGCAAGGGGGGGGGGGGGAAAGGATGGGGATCTGTTGATGGGAGACCCTGTTTGTCATGGGGGGGGGGGGGGGGTAGGTATGTTGCCCACCTATTGGGGGGGGGGGGAGAACCACCAACTAAGACAGAAGGGGTATCCATGATGAGTTTGCAACACCTTCTTATCACACAGGTTAATACTGATGTTGAGCTCTGGCATGGCCTCATTCAGCCATGGCCGTTGATGTGGACCTGGTCCTGGGCACCACCACCCACCCTCAGGGTGAGCACATTACCTGCACAATGTGACGGTGTGTAGCTACCCCTCGCCGGCAGTCCTCACGCTCAGGCCCCCCACCAGGCCGAGGTTCTGTGTGGGTGGACACGGACAGTTCCCCCTACCATGCCGTGTAGCTTTTGGGGTGCAGTCCCCATCTTGTGTGCATCTGTGGGCAGCTGATTTGCATGTGCATTGCATCATGGGTACGGGTGGCCTACCCCGTCCTGTCTACAGCAGCAGACTGTCTGTGGGGTGACGTGCAGGCTCTCTGCAGCCACACAGGCGCTTACTCAGAGCTATAGTGCCGTAGCCCAATGGTTCCGTCACTGCCTTTATAGCAGGAGGTCATGGGTTCAAGTCCACAGAGGGGTTCTGTGATAGGGTTGTCCAGAGCATTGTACTTTTTACTGGACATATGTTTATGGCATCAAACACACCCTTGCCATACTGTACCCATAAGGGTGCCTCTGAGGGTGCATTATAGGGCGCCCTATAGGCCACCTTATGGTTGCCATCCATATTGCGTGCACTATACATTATCCTGTGGCGCAGCATACATGGTGCCCTATAGGGGACTTACTAGGGTGCCTTTGCGGACTGTGCACTGTAACATGTGCCTTACGGGCCTCCATATATTAACACGCTGTTAGAGCGGGTATACTGGTAGTGGGTAATAAAAATAAACTATAAGGCCTCCTACAGCACACCTCACCATAATACTTACTGCCCCAGCCAACCTTGCTCACTGGGCACTGTGAGGGGTTGAACCCCTGACCTCTGCACCATTGGTCAGTATCCCAACCATTGTGCTAAGGCTCTGTTACTGTTTGCTGTGCACATCAGTGCGCCACCTATGCCGCCCACTATCGGACTGCCCCCTCATACATCAGCGCGCCGCCCTCTGCCCCCAAACCTAACAGTGCGCCGCCCCCTGCCGCCCCCAATGAACGGTGCGCCGACTCATGCCGTTAAAAATAAACCGTGCGCCGCTCTCTGCCGCCCAAAATTACTATACCTCCCACAACACTTTTTCCCACTACATTTGATGCCGCAGCTGGCCTCTTCCATTGAGCACAATGGGGTGTTGAACCCATGGCCCCTGCACCATGGGTCAGTGTCTTCACCATTGTACTACGGCTCTGCTGTATGTTTATGCAGCAGCGGCCCACGTAGCCTTCCCACGCGCCAATGTGGGCCCCGCACATTACTGCGACACGCACAGGTTTGCTCTGGTGTCTGTCTATGTCCGCCCTGAAACGGCCACTCCGTATATGGCACCAGTACACTAACGGGTACCCACACAGCAACCTTCTTTAATTAACATCGCCCTTATTATTGGCAGTCATTGCAATGTGAAAGCTATAGCACATCACATCATACAGAAGCCAAAGAACCATTGTGTATGTGTTGATAGGTTCAAGACCCAAATGTGTATACACATCAACATTCGAAAATGGTGTTCAGTTCCATAAGATAAATAACACACAACAGTGTATATGTAATGTGTGTCGCGCAGGTTCTAGCGATAAACTTTTCTGTGCGCATTTGCGTGACGCAGTTGCACGTGAAATATTGCAAACATGCGCCAGCTGCGTAGGCCACATGCACGTACTGCGTTCGGTGCGCACATGGACGCCATACGTGTCTGAACTGCGCCATATGCGTGGCGCAGGTGCACGTAAATTTGCGCGTCAGGTGCCCTACGCATGTGCGTGATGCACGCTGCGTCCAATCAGGTGATAATATCTGAAAATGGCGCTCAGAGTAAGGAAGCCCTCCTTCAACCTCCGAGAGCTCAGGCACCTGTCCCGGCTGATCGCACCACGCCAGCACAAGCTCTTCCCAGGGGCCACCGGGCACAGGGACAGCTCCAAGGTCCTAAGGGCGTGGCAACGTCTACAAAGACGGTTCAATAGTGAAGCAGACTACCCACGTGAGGTAAGTGTATGGTGCCTGTACCTCAAAATGAGATCTGTAGCCTGTGCTAATTGCAAATGTCCATGCTGTTGTAATGAGGTACTATGAGTCAGTAATGTGCACAAGATGAGAAGACATAGCAAAATGTATCTGTGTCATTTGTGAGTGTGGTGACCTGCACCCAGGTGGTGATGGACATGGTCATAGAGGTGTCCATGCTACCCTTGTGGCATGTCAGCTGCTGCCATGGCTGTGCCACAACATACTGTAATTATGCTAGACCCTAGATCAGCAGATGTAAATAGAAACAACAACATATGGATATGGTGGGATCAGTACCTGTAACAAAGCACCCTGGGACAAGCACAAGGATAAGTGAAACGTAGCATTGATGGTATGTCACACACCCAGATGAGATGGGCAGTGTTGGCCATGTTGTTCAATACACACGCCTATCTGCATGGGTCCACAGCGCCCATCACAGTGGGCTAGTAATCACCCTGGAGAAATGCTTGTGCGTGCCCATCCAATTTCAGGCATCCACCCTATCACAAGGAGGACAGAGAGCCCATCACAGTGTGTTTGCTGTCAGCCCTGTGATATTGGTCTGTGTGCTGTCAGAGCCCCAAACACTTCCCCTAACTGCAGAGGTCCATAGAGCTCATCCCAGTAGGCTCTAAGAAACCCATGGAAAATGCTTGTCTGTGCATGGGCAGGTTAACACATACACCCTATCCCCTGGATTCCATGTGGACAATCGCAAGGGCTCATCTGGCACCATGGAGATATGGTTGTGTGTGCTCTAACCGTTTTGCTGAATGCTCCCTATGCCCTGGAGGCCAGGTATGCCACTACAGTGGCTCATCTGGCACCATGGAGATATGGTTGTGTGTGCACTAACAGTTTTGCTCTATGCTCCCTATGCCCTGGAGGCCAGGTATGCCACTACAGTGGCTCATCTGGCACCATGGAGATATGGTTGTGTGTGCTCTAACAGTTTTGCTCTATGCTCCCTATCCCCTGGAGGCCAGGTATGCCACTACAGTGGCTCATCTGGCACCATGGAGATATGGTTGTGTGTGCACTAACAGTTTTGCTCTATGCTCCCTATGCCCTGGAGGCCAGGTATGCCACTACAGTGGCTCATCTGGCACCATGGAGATATGGTTGTGTGTGCCCTAACAGTTTTGCTCTATGCTCCCTATCCCCTGGAGGCCAGGTATGCCACTACAGTGGCTCATCTGGCACCATGGAGATATGGTTGTGTGTGCACTAACAGTTTTGCTCTATGCTCCCTATGCCCTGGAGGCCAGGTATGCCACTACAGTGGCTCATCTGGCACCATGGAGATATGGTTGTGTGTGCTCTAACAGTTTTGCTCTATGCTCCCTATCCCCTGGAGGCCAGGTATGCCACTACAGTGGCTCATCTGGCACCATGGAGATATGGTTGTGTGTGCACTAACAGTTTTGCTCTATGCTCCCTATGCCCTGGAGGCCAGGTATGCCACTACAGTGGCTCATCTGGCACCATGGAGATATGGTTGTGTGTGCACTAACAGTTTTGCTGTATGCTCCCTATCCCCTGGAGGCCAGGTATGCCACTACAGTGGCTCTTCTGGCACCATGGAGATATGGTTGTGTGTGCTCTAACAGTTTTGCTCTATGCTCCCTATCCCCTGGAGGCCAGGAAGACCATCCCAGTGTCTAATCTGGCACCATGGGGATATGCTTGTGTGTGCCTAACAGGTTATATGCATTCTCCCTATCCCCAGGATTCCTGTGAGCTGCGCAATGCGTCGTGTTAGTCACCCTTTTGCTAATGTGTGTGCAGCTGATGAATTGTGGTAGGACAACCAGCCCACAGGGGGACAGATCAGCAATAGCTATGGTGGGTATGTCAGTAAGATAATGTGTATGTTCATGGCAGGTAGGTTGGACCTATACCATAATTTGTGAAGTGAATATCTCATCACACATGTCTGTGATGTCTCCAGATGATATGCTAGCTGCAGAGGTTAATGTGTGTAACAGCACCCCATCCCCCTTAGCCATTATATGTGTTATCAGAAACCTGTAGCAGAGACATGTCCCCATACCACCATGCAGATTGTGGTCCAAAACCTTAACACCTAAGATAAATCCAACAACATCAGACACATGGACATCACTGATGGTGTTTCAGTGACACATGCAACTGATGTTGCTGGATAACACATACATAAACCCACACATGAGCACTGGTGCAAAGAGCCGTTATGTTGGTTTGGCCCCTGTCGATATTGCTTCCACAAAACACCTTCTGTCAGCCCAGCTGAACCAGTGAATATGAACATAACAACATAACCTAGGCCATACAGGAACAATACCCACCCCTACCCCTACATTACGCTGACATCAACTGTGTGCAACGTAGGTTGCACATAGCCAGCAGCTTGCCCATATGACACACCTCCCACAATGCAGCCAGTGGTGCAAGCATTGATATTGTTGGCCCTGTCAAAGGTGAATGTTTATGTTAGTGTCCCCTGTCACAGTCAATAGGGCCACCCACACAATGACTCCTCTCACCACACTCCGCCAATGATTGGTTGCATATCAGTTTGCCAGTGGGGTTGAGTACCAGGATGTCTAAAGAGAATCTCAACATAGATGTGTGTAACACAGCACATGCAGTGTAACTGTGACTAGCATGGACAACATCATTGGCAACAAACTGTGCAATGTTGCTACAAGGTCATGCAAGGGTGCGATAGGGTATGTACAGGATGTGCTGAGGGAGCCATGTACACTGGCCACAGGTGTCACTGCACACATGTGCACAGACAAAGCAACTAATGCAGGTGGTACTGTGACCCCCGAATGTTCTGTGAACAAAAGGAGGTAGGCCTTCCATGTGTATCTATATTGATGAAACCCCAGGATGCATGAGAACACACCCCAGTGTCCATTTTCAATGACATCATAAGCAAACTAATGTGTATGTGTGTTGTGATGTTGGCCGTGCAATATGGCTCTTCCTAGGTCATGGATTGCCAAACATCAAGCAGGTCACTGTGTCTGTCATTGCATGACACTAGTTATTGTAGTGAAACACGTGTGGCAGTGTATGTTTATTTTGTGTGTCATCTGACCTATATGTCACAATGTACACAAATGGAGGTTCCATAACCCCCCACACACACGTGAGCCATGAGATAACAGGAGTATGTCACTTTGTAGGTTTCCCCCCGTTTGCCAATAGGCCATAATGAAATATGAATACTTAAGACGCCTTGCTGGCCACCCCCCACGAACCATGTAAGCTTCCCTGAAGGCCCTTCCAGGCATGGCCGGTTGGGCTGACTGCCCTGGGCCACACCCAAATGATGTCACCCACTTTTATCTGACACTCACACAGGATGCTATAGAAAGAGGTGGGGAATAAGAAGGCAGCCACAGTCCATCAGCACACCTGTGAAAACAAACTAGCATGTACATATACTTTGCAGCCAGGTGATAGACCATGTTATGTGTGTATCTGGTGACAGCATAGCCAAACCCCTGTCAGAGTTTACCTGGCGTAACAGCAGCATGAGGACATAACAGCCCCCCCAATCCCCGGGGGGGGGGGCCCCACTCCATGTCCGTGTCACTCTCACACGTTTTTCTCAATGTTGATCCCTGTGTAAGCTGTATACCTCACCTGAGAGAGACATGTTGGACAGGGGAGGGGCAGTGCATTCACACTGTGGGATGCTGACACACACCGTCACAAGGGATGAGGGTCAGCTGTGACACACAGGCTCCCTTGTCACCAGCGGAGAACCCATGGCATGACATATGCGTGTTGCCCATGGAACTGCCTGCTGACAGGTGACAAACTATGCAGTACATGACACACACACACAGCACTGTCGCAGAAGCAGCAAGACCCTGTGCACAGTGATGTGTGTGTGTGTGTGTGTGCGTGGGCAAACCAGCAGAAGGTGACCAGTCACTAATGCCCTCACCTTTCCTTTGCATATCCACAGATCGAGGATCTCCGGAAGAAGGGCAGGGAGCTGCGCCTCCACCATGCTGCATACCTTCAGCGCCTCCAGGGTGAGAACTCACAAAAGGGTGATGATGTATAATAATGAGAATGTCACGTATTTGTAACTTATGTCCCATTATCAGAGATGCCTTTGTGTTACCTGCCTATGTAGATGTGCTATATTTCTGACAGAGAAACGTGCTGATGGCTGTCATGTTCCACAGATGGTGATGGCACCGAGGATGAGGCCACCACCTCTGCACACCTCTTCCGAAGGACACCAACACCACATGATGCAGAGGTGGTGGTCCTGGACACCACAGAGGAGGAGGAGAAGGAGGAGGAGGAGGAGGTGGACGAGGATGATGAGGTGGAGGTGGTGGAGGCGCAAACACCTGGATCACCTGAAGAGAGGACACAGGAGGGCCAAGAAGGACATTCTGAAGGGGTGTCTGTGGGGGAGGCAGGGTTGAGGGTGGCTGCAGGTGATGTGGAGGGGGGGGGATGTTTGGGAGGGATCAGGGGTGGAGGAGTTCCCAGAAGGGGTTTGGGAAAGTGATGTTGAAGACAGGGCATCACAGGGCACTGTGGCCTCCCCCCAGCCACTGCAGTTGCCTCCACCATCCAGGGCCACAGACAGGCCCTATGCAGATGCCACCACACAGACAGCATTGACAATGTGTGTGTGTGGTGGCATATGCGTGGACCACCTGTCTGTGGCCTTGGATGGGATGGAGCAACGCATACATGAGATGTGTCACTCTCAGCAGTGGCTGGCGGGAGTGATTGAGAGGGTGGTTGCCGAGGTGGTACGTCTGCCATGTCGGCAAGCACCCCCTCAATGGCGTCACTGGCGTCAGTGATTGTGCTAGTGACGTCACCACATGTGCCCTGTGCTGCCCTGTCTTCCATCAGTGGGCATGCTGGGGGAGGGTGGGTGTCACCTGTGTGTCTGTTTTATGTGTGTGTGTGTTTTATATTTGCGTGTGGGCGTTTGCGGGGAGGGGAGGATGTTTGGGGAGGGGGGGAGGGTGATGGTATTTTCCCCCTTCCCACGTCTGTAAAGTTTATCCCAGTTCTGTTTTCCATCATAAAATATATTTTTGAAAAAACCTGTAATGCTCACGTGTCTGACCTAGGCAAAGTGTGCGGATGTCAGCATGTGATATGTGTGGGTGCACATATGTTTCTGTGGTGCAAACATGTGTGTGAAACCAACAGCACCCCCCAAATAAGGTGTAGATGTTCATAATTAGGGGTCTACAGTAACCAGTGCAACGTAGCAGCTGTCTCACTGATGTACATGGCACAGGAATGGTCCTATGTGGAACAAAGGTCTTCACATATCTGAGTCCCAAACATAGGCAGACCACCCATATCTGCCTCTGTCACAGACGTACCTATGGTGTGTTGGGAGGCAGGAGATTATTGATGTGGTCAAGGGAAAAAGCCACATATATGCCACCAATGAGTGTTCTATGATGGGTTTCTCACGGCGATGAGTATGTGACGTAAACACGCCATTGGGAACATAGTCCCCCTGTGACCACATGGATGTCTGTGCACACTGTGCCGCTGCATCCCCAAGGATGTTGGGAAACAAGGTGCACGTGACACATCACATGTCTGTGCAGCATGACAATCGTAGCTGACTCTGTTGAGGTATTTGCAGCAGGGAACCTGTGTGTGGGTCATCTACTGTACCCATCACTAGATGACCTGGGCGCAGCTCATTTAGGGTTTTCACAAACACCCCCCGCCTCCCTGATACACATGGGACAACATGGACACTCATTGGACACACACACTGTATGTATAGTAATACAGCTGTTTATTGTCACAGAGTAAGTCTCATAATTAGCTTTCCATATACACATGGATATTCTAATGTGTGTGCGTTACAAATTTAAGTGTTACCTGACACCCACACAACATATGATCTGCATATGTAAGCTATTGACATGACACACATAACAAACACCTCAAAAACATGTTGAACTGGATACATAATTGCTCTAACTGAGCATTGTAAGATCAACAAAAACTAGGATTATACCATGTTATTGCATATATCATGTTTCATTATTTGCGACGTGGTCGCCCACGCCTGACACGTCGGGCCCCCTCCCCCCTCCCCCGGCCACGACCCTCTTCTCGAACCCGTGCTGGTGGTGGTGCAGGAGCAAGTCGGCGCATAACATCCAGCATGCCCTCAAGGGCCTCACATATCCGGGTGACGGGCATGTTTTGGACCGCCTCATGTAATTGATGGATCTCACCACACACCTGCCTTGTGTTTTGCTCCACTGCAAGGCGTATCCGCTCCAGAACACGTCGACTGCCTGTGCATGGGATACAGCGTGTTATATTCCATACATCTCCACTACTCCAACGCCATACACAAACATTTAATGTACATGCCACACGATTGGTGATGTGATAGGGCAGACTCAATCACAGAAATGGAGAGGGCCAATATACATAATGTCCACAGTAGTATATGGCAGGCAGACAAACCCACAGGGCACATCACACGACGTAGATGTGGTATGCCCTCACAACGATTTACAGGCTGTGGTGAAACACCCATATACTACAGCTGTGGCAACAGTATTGGCCAATGACAGCTCTCACATAACCATCGTGTAGGGGAGCTTGCGCATGCACGAGCCACAACTACATCAGCTGGACACCAACGGAGATGAACACAGGAAGGTCGAGATATGACATCACAATTGATGACACATGTGGAGGGAAAACACATTCTCTGACAGGGACATGTGTATGTTAATGAAGCAATGGGATGTCTGGTAGGCACAGGGATGACACACCTTACCTGTACATGTGCACCTCTGCTGCACATATGTGACTCCTGAGTGATACATGTGCACCCTCACTGTAACACAGAGGAGGGTCCTTGGTCCAGATAATGTAGGCCATGTAACAAATGTGTAGTTATTTAGTTATTTAGTTAATTTACATGTTTTCTATACCGCCTTTTCCTTAAATCACAGCGGTTACCAAGACACAAGAGGGGAGAACAGAGACAGGGGGGCATACACTGACTAAACTTAAGAGTGAAGGTAAAATTGGGATACACAACATCAAGGAACTGTTACAGTAAAACACGTTACATGCAGGCTATAATAATAGAGACTGTTAGATGTCTGTGCCATAGTACTCAGTGAAGAGTACAAATGTCAGTTGTTTTCTGAACTCCATTAAATCATCCATGGATCGCACATCGGGAGGGAGAGAGTTCCATATAAGTGGGGCCGATAAGGAAATTGCCCTTTGTGTAGTACATTTACACGCTTTTCTGTTTGGACAGAGCAGGGGAAGCAACAGAGGGGGACATCAGAGCTCTACAAAGACATGGCTATGTTTCCCGCTACCCGCAAATGCAGACATTGAGGAATGGTCATATAGCTTAACATATGCTCATTAACACAGCAGACTATGGCTAAGTTGTCATCCTGCTGTGTACAAGACATTTGGGTATCTGCAGAGCGGCAGGATGTAGCTTTCCCAATGTCTGTATCAATTTATGTTGTCATAGAGTGCTGGGCCGTCAGACACATTCCTCATATGTCTGCATCCATGTGTATCAACCTGAACATACACTATTCTATTGGGGGTAGAATGCTATCATTTCAGGTACCCTACAACCTTTGGGTATCACACATCTAAGGTAATCAAGCAGAACATGTAACGTGTGGAGGTAATGTTTGAACAGCCACCACACACACACCAACTGTGGACTACTGGTGTGTGTGTTGTGGTTGTGACAGTCTATTGTCACCCACCTTCAGCATCACGATGTGATGATGCACCATAGGCCCTCATCTCTGCCATCATCAACTCCGGGAGAGGTGTAGGTGTTGGTTCTGCTGGCATGGGTGGTTGGCTGGTCTCTATTGCTGCTTCACGCAATGGTGTCATGGCGCGCACGTGTGGCTCCAGGGACTCATCGCCAGCACTTGTGCTGCCCCCAGAGACAGCAGCCTCTGCCTCCATCAGACTCATAGGGGCTGCAATGTAGACCTCCCCCTCCTCCTCTTCCACCACCGCCTCATCCTGCTCCTGCTCCTCCTCTGCCCCCTCCTCCTCCTCTTCCTCCGCACCCATTTGACTGTAGTCACCTGCATTGGGAGGAATCAGAGAGAGCACACATATGTTTCAGCAAACCACATATGTATACATGTGTGATACATAACACACAGACAGGATGTTTTGCATCCGTTCATGTGTGCTGCATACCAGACACCAGACACACTCCCATACGTGTGTGTCACCACCATGTGTCTGGGTAAGGGACACGTGTGTGCTGTGCCCATGCACAGGTGGCAGATCGCCCCTTCTCCTGTTCATGGTCACATTGCACATGTTTGCCCATAGCATCCCATTCCTCTGTTTTGTAACATATTTCCGCACATGCGTGTTACTGCCCCCACCCTAACACCTGCTTTATGCAAATCACTGCATGTGTGTGTTGGTTTGTGAGTATGGGTCATATTTGTATGTCATATGATTGTCTCAGTGCTACATGTGACTCGCAGTGACCCATAGTGCAGCGTATGGCAACTAGGCATCACCTTTGGCCCACTGGGGTGCACATGCAGCACTGTATTGCTGTCATGTCATACAAACATGCCTTGGAAATGACCAACACAGTCATGCAGTGTATGGAAATCACAGTTGTTTTGTGTCTGGTGACTCATGTGTGTGTGTGCTTCATTATGCCATATTCTCGTGGGATGGGTTGAGGAGGTATGTTTGGATGTGAACCCCAGACATGTCAACAGAAATGGTGAGGTAAGGATATTGCACACACATATCACAACAGGATGGCAACATGATGTGGATTTTGTGGACACATATGGGAGTGTATTTGCATAGGACTGCCCTGTACGGAATATGGAGATTGTACATGAGAAAGAAATGATTAGTTAGTGTACATACCTGCATGTGGATGTGCGCTATCCAGGGCCTCTGGCAGTCCACGAAGGTAGATGTCTCCCAGCCGTGCTGCAAGTTCTTGTTCCAGGGGCGAGAGTGTGGGTGTGAGGGGGGGTCCGCCACCTGTGCCCATAGCATGTTGTCTTACAGCAACCATGTGCTGACGGACACCTCTCTTGATGTCAGAAAACCTCTTTTTTAAGCTGTCTACATCACGTGTGGGGCCCCCTGCCCCACACAGTGCAGTACGCAGATCCTCCCACACTGCCATTCTGTTTGCAACAGATGTGCGTGTGCTCATTCTGCCAAATAATACATCGTAGTTGTCAAGGACATGGGAGAGTAATATATGGTTTTCACTGTCACTGAACTTTACAGCTCTCCTCCTTTGTGTTGCTGGCACAGGGACCCTTTTTCTTTTGGCCATTTGGCTGTAATGTGACGGCTGTCGCTCAGCAGATGGCCCTGCCTGTTCGTGGCTAGGCTGTGCAGTCTGTGCCCTGGGTGACTCATCACCAACTGGCTGCCCCACATCCTCCGCCTCCTCACACTGGCCCTCTCTGTCACTGTCCCTCTCCATCTCCACCTTGAACACAGGCACCTCTCAAACAACCCCCGTTCACCAACACACAGCAGGACACAGCACACACAACAGATAACAACAACACTACAATAGAGGACACAATACAGTACACTGTAACACAGGTGCTGTGTCAAGTAAATGAGCACATGTACACAGATACTACAGTGATTTTTTAATTTATCCTCTCCCTCTATCCTGTGCCGTACCCCTACCTCAGCCTCTCTCTATCAGACTCTGCTTCAATCTCTATATCCCGCCTTCCTCTGACGTCTTGCCACCACAGCCTCACTCCCTATTGCACACTGTACCTTTATGTCTCACCAGGGCCGGATTTACCTTGAGTGAGGCCCTACGCCAACAAAAATTGTGGGCCCCCAGCAGGGGCGGCCCAAGGGGGGTGCGGACCGCATTTGCATAAGGGGCCTCATTTGCATAAATATTTGCATAATGTTACCATATACTAACTTTTAGTAAACGTGCCTCTTAATGAGTGTATGGATAAAGAAAGACTAAAAGATTTCTACATTACTATAATCCAGTGCCAACTGCCAGACACATTAGGAACTACTACAAACACTGCCCATAGTAAACCCGCCGTATCCTAACAGCACTACCAGGACTCACAAAGCACCATACTCTACCAATCAAAAGGCAACACTGCAAATATTAAACCAATACATTTCAGAGAACAACAATACATGACCTACTGGGGAAAGAGAACAAGTGGCAATGTCAAATAGGAATTATATAAACAGAACACCTCAGCTCAGTTACACATGCAGAACATAGACCATCACCAAACAAGTAATCACAATTTAGAAATAGGAAGACAATAATTAAACTGGGAATCCCAAAAGCCAAACTTGGAATGTACAACACTGTAGAAATAAAACTATACATTAATTTGCTCTTGTACTAAACAAAGCGCAGATGTTAATGATGCACATTTACCAGAGCTGACATATTCCAATTAATAAATTCAAAATAAAGAGATATTTTTCTACCTTTTGTGCATTTTTTTCAGCTGCAATTGCTCCAGCCACTTTCTTCTGGTTTCTTCGTGTCTTCTGCTAACTCTCCATCGTCTGCTGTCCATTTGTCCTTTCTTCTCTCTTCTAGATTTTTTTCCATTCTCTCTCTACATCTGCTTTAACATACTAATCTTTCTCCTTTTGCTCTTTCCTCATTCCTATTTCATCCACTCAAATTTTACCCCTCCATCCTCAATCCCCACTTACTCTCCCAATACCCGGCCAATTGTAGATTTTTTATCCCTCCCACACAAAATATTTTTCCCTTCTCCATTTTACTCTTCCAGCCCCATCCCATTCTAATCCTCCCCCAACATCAGCTCCCTTCTAGTTCCAGCCTCACCCAGCATCCATTCCCTTCTAGTCCCTGCATCAGCCCATTTCCAGTCCTAGCCATCCATCAGCCCATTTCCAGTCCTAGCAACCCCCCAACCCAATACCAGTCCTAGCCCCCCCATCACCCCACTTACAGTCCTTAACCCCCCATCACCCCATTTTCAGTCCTTAACCCCCCATCACCCCATTTTCAGTTTAAGCCCCCCCTATAACCCATTACCAGTCCTAACCCCCCATCAGCCCACTTCCAGTCCTAACCCCATCAACCCATTTCCAGTCAGCCCCCCATAGCCCATTGCCAGTCCTACCCCCCCCCCCATCAGCCCATTACCAGTCCTAATCCCATCATCCCACCTCCAGTTTTAACCCCCCAGCCCATTTCCAGTCCTAGCCCCCCATAGCCCATTACCAGACAACCCCCATCAGCCCACAGCCCATTACCAGTCTTAACCCCCCCAAAGCCCATTACCAGTTCTAACCCCCCCCCACAGCCCATTACCAGTCCTAACCCCATCAGCCCACCTCCAGTCTTAACCCCCCAGCCCATTTCCTGTCCTAGCCCCCCCCCATAGCCCATTACCAGACAGCCCCATCAGCCCACAGCCCATTACCAGTCTTAACCCCCCCCCTAAAGCCCATTGCCAGTTCTAAGCCCCCCCCAACAGCCCACAGTCCATTACCAGTCCTAACCCCATCAGCCCACCTCTAGCCTTAACCCCCCCCAGCCCAGCCCCGCCCATTTCCAGCCCCAGCCCCCCAATAGCCCATTACCAGCCCTACCCCCCCCCAGTCCATTTCCAGCCCCAGCCCCCCCAATAGCCCATTACCAGTCCTACCCCCCCCATAGCCCATTACCAGTCCTACCCCCCCCCCCCCGGCCTAAAGAAAAATGTAATTTAAAAAAAACCTGGTGGCTGCCGCCGCGGGGCCCCCTCTGCTGCCGCGGGGGCCCCGTCTACAAGGTGAAGCGGTGCGGTGCGGTCGGGTCGGGTCGGGTCCGGTCGGGTCTCTCCCTCCCTCCTTCCCTCCCTGCAGGCTGCGAGAGACGCGAAGATAGAGCGTCTCCTCGCGTCTGTGTTAAGCCGGCAGGGGCTGATGGGAAATCCCATCAGCCCCTGCGGGCTTAACACAGACGCGAGGAGACGCTCTATCTTCGCGTCTCTCGCAGCCTGCAGGGAGGGAAGGAGGGAGGGAAGGAGGGAGGGAGAGACCCGACCCGACCGCACCGCACCGCTTCACCTTGTAGACGGGGCCCCCGCGGCAGCAGAGGGGGCCCCGCGGCGGCAGCCACCAGGTTTTTTTTTTAATTGAGTTAAAAAAAAATTACCTGGTTCTTTTTTTGTGGGCCCCTGCCGGCTGTGGGCCCTACGCCATGGCGTACATGGCGTATAGGTAAATCCGGCCCTGTGTCTCACTCCTTCCTCTGGACTACCTCTAACCTATCCTCTGGCTCTGGCTCACTCTTTACCTCTGTGTCTGTTTGTGAAACTCCTCTAACATCCCTCACCGTGTGCCACGTGTTGAGGCCTATTTATACGGTATTTGCACGTTTGATTTCTGCACATGCGCATTTGTGCAGGCGTGTATTTGGAGGGACACGCTCGTGCGTCGCGCTCGTGCGCCGTGAGTGTGACGTCATACGCATGGGCGTTTGCAGGCGTCAACACACACATGCGCCGAGGGAAATAGTGGTACGTATGTGTATGGTCACGCATACGCATTACGTGGAGTCCCGCATGGGCGTCTGGGTGCTTTTTGCGCATGCGCAAGGCGATGCGCATCTGCGTGTCACCACGCACATGCCGACACCCATGCGTAGAGTCGCGCATGCGCGTGACTCTAGACCTTCGTCTGTGAGCAGATGCGCATGCGCATTGGACGTCACGGCAAGGAAAAAGAAATATAGGTGAGGGAGAACAGCTTGTCGACGTTGAGGGTTGTAGGCGGAGAAGAGTAGAAGTGTGTTTGGTGAGAGACAGTAAGGGAGTCCGAACAGGTGTATGTGTAGATTGTTTGGCTGGTGTTTGTATTGAGGATTGTATTGTCTTGTGTGTGTATGGTCTGGTGTGTCTTGTAGTTTGTACAGTGCTTAGATAGTTTATTGTGTGTGACATAGTTATTTGTTTCTTAGTTTGGTGGGAGGAGTGTATGGCGCATGTCTATGCTGCTGCATGTGTCCTGTGCAGTGGGCAGATGCTTGGGTTGCCGGACACGGGAGATGGTGTCGATGGGGCTGGGGCACAGGGCATGGGTATAGTCCCGCAGCAACTCAGACCTGCAGCTGTGGTGGCGGTCCAAGCCTGTGTTGTTCGTGCACGGCGCAGGAGGCGTGCCGAGGTGCAGGCTCGGCAGCCACGCCTCTGCAGGCCCCGTCCCCAGCTCTATGACATGCGAGAGGACCAGGTCATCTCCCTTTACCGACTGAGCACAAGGGCTATTAGGGGTCTCTATGAGGATCTTAGACCTGACCTCGAGCCCCTGACTGATCGGTCCAATGCCATACCTGGTTTAGTCAAGCTCCTTGCTGCCTTACATTTCTTTGCCTCCGGCTGTTTTCAGACATCTGTGGCCACAGTGGGTGGCATGAGCCGGCCCACCTTCTCACGATGTCTCCACCAGGTACTGCGTGCCATGGTCAGCCGGATGGGGGATTACATAGCCATACCCCACACTAGGCAACAATGGTGGACCCTGAACCAGGCCTTTGAGGCATTAGCCGGGATACCACACGTGATGGGAGCTATTGATTGCACACATGTTGCCCTGGTCCCGCCTAGAGACAGGGAGGTAGCGTACCGCAACCGCAAACACTACCATTCCCTGAATGTTCAGGTTGTATGTGATGCAAATCAGCATATTCTGAATGTGGTCCCTAGGTTTGCAGGGTCCACCCATGACTCCTATATCCTGCATCACTCGGCAATATTCACACAATTTGAGGAGGGACGTTTTGGCGAATGTATCTTGCTGGGTGAGTATGTCAGGGTCTTTTATTTCTGTATGTCATTATACATGTTTCTATTTGTGATCACAGTAGAGGTTTTATATAGTTTGACACATGCACTTTGCATATGATTGATGTTAGTCACAGGACTGGTGTTGGTATACATTATTACATGTTTTTGTACGTCTGGTACGACTAGAAACATTAACCCTACATCATGATTATCCTCACAGTCTATGACCGTTATATGCACATGTTGTACATGTGCTGCCACCTCAGTGCAGACATCTATGTTGTTGATGATGACCTCATAGTGCATGTTGGTAGCATATGCAAACATGGGGTGGTTGGTGGGGTGGTTTTGTCCACCACATACACCTGTGATGATGTTTAATTGCTGGATAATGTTTCTCCGTCACTTAACATGTCTGGTTCTGGATAACCCTAATAGTACACACATGTCATGTGCGTGTCAGTTTGACACACGCACTCTGTGATGGAGTTGTCACCCAGGGCTCAATATCTGACATGAGTAGGTGTATATTAATATCTGATAGATGATGTTGAGGTTTCCAGCAGGGGAAACACGTGTGCATATATTGGCCAGACATATTGCCTATGTCACAGCAGACTTGCAACAATATGTAGTGTTTACAGTAGCCTCTGACACTGTAGTTGAGGGTACGTTTGTGTCATCTTGTCTGGCCATTCTCATTTCACATCACATTGTGTAAAATGTACAGTTACAGCAAGGGGACTACGTGGGTGCATACACAGCGGTATGGGAACCAGCTACACCGGACGGTTATGTGCCTATGCATATGTTTTGGGGGCAAACTAATGACGGGTACAGTGTGCATGTTGGACGACCGCACCTTCAGAGGGATGTGTACAGGATGGGGACTGGGAAGAGTATGGCTATGACAGGCATTGGCGCGCAACAATACACAGTTTATTTTGCCTGACAAAATAAACATCATATGTTGCCATTCATAAACAGGATGTCTACAGGTGATATGCTTTTCATTCTTACCTACCACCATGGCATACATGGTGTGTATGTGTGCCACACGCAAATGGCTGTGTGTTTTCCCTTGGTTATTGATGAGACATACCCTGTGATTATGGGAGCATTGGATTGCTATTGTGGTGTCACCATTGTGGGTTTGCAGATGTGGACAGTAACTGCATCACCATATGCATGTAGCACACACACACACACACATTATTTAAGGGTGACTATGGTCGTTTGTGATATTTGATATGTGTTTACGGGCTGGATAAGCCATGTTTAGCTTGTATGTCATCATATGTATATCTGATAGAGCTGCATAGTTTGCAGCTGTATATTGTTGTCACACTGTCTTGTTGGTTTCTTTCTCATGTCGACACAGCTGTCAGGACTGTGTCACATGGACCCCTACATTTACATGCAACATTTCTGTCTGCAGGTGATGCAGGATATGGTTGTCGCCCCTGGCTGCTGACTCCTGTTCGTCAGCCACGGACACGTGCAGAGCAGAGGTACAATGAGGCCCATGCCTCCAGCCGCTCTGTCATAGAGCGCACCTTTGGCGTTTTGAAGAGTCGCTTCAGGTGTCTGGATAGGACAGGCGGGGCCTTACAATATAAGCCACGCACTGTTGCCGAGATAATCATAGCCTGTTGCATCCTGCACAACATTGCTCTCAGGCACGATATCCCTGCAGAAATTAATGAGGATCTTGAGGAGGATCCATTGTGCCCCCCTGTACGTGCCAGTGGTGACACACGGGAGGGCTCAGCGTTCAGGCGGAGGTTGATTGCAGAGCTGTTCACATGTACGTATTAAGTCGCTTACGACACACATGTGCTATACAATGTGTGTAATGTTTATTGTGTTATGTGTTAATGTTAACATGGAATCTGGATGACACACTGCAGTACCAGTTGACTCTAAATGCCAACATCACATATGTCCATGGGTGTGCCACAAATAATGTGGGATTTGCACAACAGCAGTTGGTGGCAGATGATGTGGGGGTTTGTTGGTATCTGTGTGGTTTGTTTGGAGGGTGCAATTCACAGGTAGTGTATGCTTCTGATATAAACAGCTGTTGTCAGACCAGAAGGTGTTATCTTACATGATATGTGTGCCACACAGTGTCAGCCATATGTTGATATGTTCATGTTGGACGGTCACTCCCTGTTTGTTGACTGTTGTCCATTGTGGAGCGCTACGATTAGACACATTTGTGATGTTTATGTTGGTATTAGGCTCCTGTGACATACCTATGTTTGTGTGCTCTTCATGTGTGTAGCAACATGTCACATAAAGCACAATAAACATAGTTAATGCTAGTATGGGGAGATGATATAAACAGTTTGGGTGGTATGTGGATGTCAAACATGACGTGTGTCAAAATGTATTGTTGATCAGGTAGCCATGACATGGATGTGGTTAGGGATGGGGACCTTCTGCATTGTGCAGCCAGGGGGTTGTGATAAAACACTTTTAACTTGGTGAGTCTACCTTCACTGCAGTGATGGGTATCTACACACATGGTGAGATGTATCAGCCAGATACAGCAAAGGGTGTTTTACAATAGCCAGTTGGATCACAGCATGTGGGTGTTGCTTGTGTTATAGCAGGTATTTAATGGATTGGATGGCATATCTTGCTGATGCTCTTGCAACATCATCCATCATGCGTTAGCTACAGGCTGTGTATGTGTGTAGGTAACGTGAACATAGACCATATGAGCAAATATCTTGCAGACACAAGCAAGGCATGATTATGTTGACTTACATACACAGACATAGGTGCCAGCTATTTATCAGAGGTGCACATCTAGGGTATGCATGTTTCAACGTTCAGACTAACACACATTGGGATGGCATGCAGCCCTCAGGGGTTTGTCACATGCAGACATGGGGTGGTCCATTTTAACACATGCAACACATTATGCATGTTATTTGTGCACATCATCAGAACATAACTGTTAATATTACAGACGGTATGAGATGTACAAACCAGGATATGTTTATGATACGGGAATACATGAGGTGGGAGCGCAGATATCCAATGCTTTTCCCTATTGTAAGTGGATTAACATACAACTTTGGCACAACATTAAACAGGTAGAGGAGTCTTTTGTCACAATATGGTGATAAAAGGTTTATAGTGCACTCTGCGACTGAGACAACAGAATGGTGTGCGCATACCCCTGAATTGCTCTGTGTGTACACGGACAGAGAGGTAAGGGAGGGGTCGGAGACACTACACACACCTCAGGATCTCGTTAGACATCTCCGTGATGCCTCTGACATGTATGTGATCTGTACATTGTGATAGGGAGCAGTCATTAATTGAGGGCTCTTGTGGGGTGTGATAGCTGGGGACATGACGGTGCAGTGTGTGATTCATGGCTATAACATGACATTTGTTTGCTTATCTTGTGTCTCCATGTGCAGAGGACATACGTGGTTTGGATGGTGTTGGTCTGGTGCTTTGCCATGTGTCTCTACATCAGCAATTAATCATTTTGTTTTGGTAGGTGGTTGTACATAGACATTGTGTGTGACCGCACTAATTGAAATCATATGTTCCTATTGATCTGTCATATTGCACAGATGATTTGTTTTCCAATATTCTAGGTTTAGCATCAGTAAACCATCTCTTGCTGGTGTCACTCATATTCCCTTGTGTCTTGGTTAGGCATGTCCTCTACCACACTTTCACTGTGACATGTGAAACAGACCTGCATGTGTGTGTAGGTTGTTGTATTGTGATGTTTGGCTGCACGTTTTCTGTCCCCAAACAATGTACTCTCAGACAACACCATGATATCATTGCATGGTCACTGGGCCGTTATATCTACAGATCTACACCTGTGCACATGCAGGCCATGTGTTACAGATGTCAATTTGACATTTCCATACTGTGGGTGTGTGTATTTCTCGTTTGCCTGTGTGATGTTGCATTGCTCCGACATCATACATTATCATGTGCTGTTAGGGGTGTGTGCCTCTGGGTGTCTGTTGTGACTATGCTACCTCTTACATAGTGGTGTAAACGTTGTCAACATTATGGACATGTGTTGTGTGCATTGAGAAAACATGTTTCTTTTGTTGTCATTAAGCACTGGTCTGTTTTCATTTGTGTTTACAGATATGCACATAATCTGGACCGTCATCAACGTTGGCTTGCCATGGTGAATCTCGAGCTTTTGCTGACATTGTCTACCTTCAGGTGTTCCTGATATTGTTGTGTAGTGGCTCAAGCGATTGATGAGCTACACCTGATGCACACACACGGTATGTGTATTGGTTTCTTTTGGGGTTCATTACATCTGTCTTTCACTGTTGATGATATAATGTTGTTCTGATGGGCATGTAACATTTTCTCTAGACTCACATGAACAGCTGCATATGGTGTGTAGCTGCAACACACCTGTGTGACAGGCGCATGGACATTAACATATCCATGTGACAACCATGTCTGTGTTGAGGCATAATGATGTTGGCCACATGGTTATGTTTCATATTGCTATCATGTCCTGTTTGCCTTTGCATTCCTTTCTTCAGCATTTGCACAGCTGTGACGTTATGACATTTGTGTTTCTTTTCAAAGGTGTCTGACGATTACATACCTCTCCTCTCCTGACACAGGACAGTGGACATACCGGGCACATCTCTTACACTGCAACTGTTGTCAACAACACCCACCTGTTTGAGGACAGACCACCATGCAACTCTTTGCTATGACATTTTGCCATTGGATGTTTTACCTCTGAGAGTGCAACACATGACTGGGATAGACATTATTGATTTTTGACTACTGCTTTCACCCTGACAGAGGTGTCGATAGCACTGCTGATGCAATTGATTGGCAGGACGTGCTCCTCATTGTGGGGGACACACATGGACGTCGAAGGACTATGGTATATTGATCACAGACCCCTGACTATGCATGTCTTGAGCCTCAAAGACACTTTTAACATGAGTTTTTGGATTTCAGATACAATTCTGACGTTTTACGATGATCCCCCCTTGTGCAGCAGCAACTGACATGGACATTGTAGGTGTTACATTTTGTCACAGTTGGGTGTCTCATGTTTTGTACCATGGCTGTGACATGGCACCGATGATATTCTAATGTTTTTCTTACAACACAAGCATACAGCCCATGTATTTGTCATGTGGCCAACGATGGAGTGCTCCTATTGTCTACGTCAACCTATTTGCCACCTGGACATGATCCCCATTTAAACTCCACAATGTTTTCAAACACAACACCATCTTGGGATGATGTTTTCAGTGACCCATGGGTGTTTACATGCATGTGTGGCATCACTGTATCATGTTGCCATGTGGCTGGTGCTTGTGCATCTCACTGACTATGTTTCTGTGACACCACATGTGGACCTATGGCTTCTGTGTGGATTTAGGTGATATGTTTGTCCATTATTTCCTTATTTATATGCTGCTTCGTGTGTTTGCGTACTGTGCATACATGACAGTCTGCATGTCTGTACACACCTTGCATTTCCCGTCTTCACGGTCATGACTATGGCTTGTGTTAGCGACACTCACATTGCCACATTATGTTTGCAGTGTGGCAGTGTGGGTGTCAATACTACTTGTTTACTGGGAAATTCCATGTATCCGGGTATATGTGACGATGCACTGTTTCCCCAAACCAACACTGCATGTTGACCTCCTTGATGGTGTAATATGTGCATATTTCTGCTGGTTGTTGAGTTGGTATTATGTCTGTGGTCATGTGCATGTGGTATTTGTTAGCAGATGCTTATTGTGATTTACATGATTGTTTGTGTCCATAGTGGTGTAGCTTGTAATCCCATATCGGGCATTGGGATGTGCGTATCATCATTACTTTTCTGTCATGTTTTTGAACATTAAAATCCTTTGCACCAAATATCTTTTTGGAGTTAGTCTGACCCCTGTTTTGACAGTTGGGTATTTTCTGAGGGACAGATGAGGTGTATTGGGTCTTCAGCATGCATCATCTCATCTGTACATGCACTCATATGTGGGTGACACATTTGCGACATGCAGCAGCAAGGGGGCGCTTGGGGTCTGGTGTCAGGTGCAGAGTATGCACCTGATGCACATTATATCTGGTGTGGATAATTTGTTGTCAACCAAGTTACCTTTCTGTAGGAGGTGGCTTTGTGACATGCTAAAGGTTTTGAGCACTTTCCGAGGTGATGCGGCCAGCCCTGATATTATGATGGCACTGTCTACACTATTTGTGATGTGCAAACCAAATAAAGTTCTGTATTTACCCAATATGTGTTTCGTGTGGTGTTTGCATTTCAGGTCTGTCATCATGCTCAATGTGTGACTTTGTATCAGTCATGACTCCTTGTGAGCCCATGGATCCATCATTTTCCTTTCAATGTCACAGGGTGTAGATGATGTTTTTGTTGTTGCTAGGTGATGGTGGGTTACATGACCTGCCAAAGGCCACATGGGGTGCTTCTGTGAATTGTTCACTGTTTGTTTGGTGTGCAAGCCATGTTTCACTTCACTATGTTAGTCCTCCGGTATTTGCACATACATCCCCTTTATGTGTTTGTTTGCTGGACATGTACATGGGTCACCTATGCTCACATCCTTGTACAGTGCCAGCTGTGTTAGTGACAGCCACATGGCACATCACTGTCTATGTACGCTTGACATCCACACACGCCCTTTGGGATCTTTGTGTTAGAGTGTGCTCATTGATTGCTTTTTGTTATTGGCTATGGTCATGTGTTTGACGTGTGCTGTATGCATGTTTTTTCCGCACATGTTTTGTTTTTAACATCTCTAATGGCCTCACTCGGCCATGAGGTACCAACAGGTTCCTCAGCTCTACACACACCCTTTACTGTCTTCACTGTAGAAAAGGGTGCATCCTGTGTGTTGCCTAGCCATGACATTTGTTGTGTAATAATGACCTCACACTTTAGGGTCTTTACATCCTGTTGCATGTGGCCCTTTCTTTTTGATGAGATTCAGGTGTTTGGTGTGCTAGACCTTATTGCATGTTGAGCTGTCTCCTGTTCTTCTCCTGATTATTCACCTGATCCAGGGAACATCCTCTGATGGCGTTGTGTTTAATTATATCCCTGTTTTGCATGCTGTATTCAGTGCAGGACATTTCATTGTGTTTGTGCAGGTGTTGTTGTTGCAAGATACAGAGTGCAAATTCTTTCTGTACATGGTGTATCTGCATGTGCATTTACTACAGATTAGTTGTTTTTGTGTTTGTTTGTCATGGCAGCCAGCAGGCGTTTTGTGTACTGGCATGCGTTATTTTGGTTATGTAGACTTTGTTGTGCCTCACATGGGCGGTGTGTGTTACCATTTTAGGCGTCTACATTTGTAGTACTGGTCGTTTGTGTGGTTCCTGTCTGCAGTGTTGTATTTTATTGCTTGTCCTGCATATGTGCTTTTCATTAGTGTGATAGTCATATGTGTGTACATCAGTGGCATGCCCACATTGTACCATTAACTGAGTTGTGCGACATCCTTCCATCCATCCTTTCTCTGCCAGCTATGTGCCATCCTACCCTGATGTGCATGCTGCTAAACCACGTCATCGACTAACACACATTCGTGCATTGCATCTCAACCTGCTTGCCTCTCCTGTGTGTGCTCTGCCTAGCACTTGTACTCCACCGTCATCCTGATATTTCACATATTCTTCCATTTCAGACTCCCCTACTACACACATCTGCACATCCTCTGTCTCACACTGTCAGTGTAGCAGGGTACATTACCATCAATCTGTGCATGGATATAGCTGCCCATGATATGTTTTTCACATTTTATGGGTGTCACATGGCCTGCAGCTGCTTTCGGCAGCCCATCAACTTATGTAGGTCCTTCATTTAATTTGATATTGTCTGTCTTCTCTGCTCTGTGCAGTGTTTGTGTTATGTGTGTGTTTAGCACATTCCTCTGTTTGCATTCAGCTTGGGGGATGTTACTGTTATTGGCTCAGCTTTCTGCTTTTACCTATACGTCCTTATGGCATCTTCTGGCACACCTTTGATTGACACAGCTTATGATGTGCCTACGATAGTGGCCTGGGAGTGGACAGCCTTTCAACATGGCCTATGGAAATAGATTACAGTTCACCTTTGCTGACAGGGTATGTTTGTGATGTTACATCTGCTGCACCATAAAAGGTGCAATAATATATGGCACAAGGGTGTAATTGTCTCACTATGCCAGGAGTGGTTGCTGTACACTTGATCACAGAGTGGGAACATACCTCACCCACCCTTATTATTTAACTGGAGCAGACCATGACCCCTGCAACATCATTGCTGTATTCACCAGTTTTCTACATACATGACATAGGCGGGGGTGTTGTTTCATCAGACCTTGGCTGTCATGGAGCTGTGTTACTCTGTGGAGTTCAATCTCCAGAGGTAATGGGGCAGTTTAATGGATGATATTGACTTTGATTCTGTGTTGATATGCGTCACTTGGGACTGTCTGCAGCCCCTCCTTGGTGTGTAACTAATGACTGACCCAGGTCTGCCATTGCTGATCTCGGAGCAAAGGGCTGCAGACAGGCCCAGGCTGAGGATTGCAATATGAGATTAACTCTGACACCCTGTGGATATCAGACACCAGGGGCTGTCTGCAGTCCCTCACTGATAAATCACATATGCACGAACTGTGTCAGCACAACTACTTATGTTTTCCATACGTTACAATGCACAGTGCTAACAGCAGAAAGAGTGCTGTGACCTTTCCCCGCCTCATAGGGCACCCTATGTGGCGCCCCCTCGGCCACTATTTCACCAACATTGTTGGGTGGCGTGGTGGACACTGCATTTGGAGATGTGTCCTGTGGGGTGACTTCAAGGGCACGTTATGTTACAGTGCTCTGAGAGTACATTTGCTGGAAACCACTTATTCCACAGATATGCGATAACACCCTAATGGGGCTATCTTACCCCTTACAGGTGCTGTCTCTGCCAGACATGTTCATTTGCCATTGTGTGGGATTGCACCCCTGATCCCTGCACCATTGCACACTGATTGTGTTTGGGTGCTTGCAAATCAGCACAACACCATTTACCTCTCCCAAATTATTATTCCTCAAAAAACATTGCCACACACCCTTCTGACCAGCACCACAGCCCCCTATGCCTCAGCCAGCTGTCTTTAGTGTGCACTGCGGGTGTTCACAGCCTTGCTCCTTACACCATTGGTCAGTGTTCTAACCATCATGCTGTTGCTCGGTTCCTCTGCTTTCCCATCATTGCGCGACTTATGCCTCCCAGTCATCAGAGGCCTCCAATACCATTAGTGCGCCGCTTTACGTACAGCAGCGCACGCACCTCTGGCGGCCATAATTTCTGTGACTCCAATAGAAAACAAACACCGACAACTGCCTTCAGTGTACACGGGGGGGGGGGGGGGGGATTGAACCCCTGCTCCCAGCACCATTGGTCAGTGTTTTCACCAATGTGCTGTGGCTCCGTTCCTGTGCTTGTGCCTATCGGCGCACCGCTTTGTGCCTATCAGCGCGACGCCTTCTGCCGCCCAAGATGACCGGTGCGCCGCCTTCTGCCGCACAAGAGGACCTGTGCGCCGCCTTAGGCCGCCCAAAAAGAACTGTGCGCTTCCTTATGCCGCTGAAAAAGAACTGTGCACCGCCTTATGCCGTTCAAAATTAATTTGCCTCCTAAACTAATTTTAATCATTACAGTTGCTGTCTCAGCTGGCCTTTGTCGTTGTGCACAATGGGGGATTGAACCCATGGCCCCTGCACTATTGGTCAGTGTCTTCACCGTTGTACTACGGCTCGGGTGTTTTCTATACCCGGCAGCGCGCCACTTTGCCTTTTGGCGCGCTAATGTCGACCCCGCACATTACCGTGACGCGCACACGTCCGGTTGCTTACTCCCGGTTTTTTTCTTTTGGCAGCCTGATCCGCCCACTCCTTATATGGCACAGGTACACTACCGCGGCCCCGCACGATAAGAATGTTTAGTAAACATGCCCCTGGGTGTTTCAACATATAACTATGCTATGAGGTCATTTTAAAAGTCTTAGTCATGATTTGGACATCTGAAGATGTGCACCTGGATGTCTGAATCATGGAGATTGAGCCAGAGTAATTTTACAATCGACTTTTTAAGATGTCACTGGTATGAAAACATCCAAGTAAGTAGGGAGTCTGGTAGAGGTGTGTCTGGGGAGGTACAGTGCTCTTAGGTGTCTCTGTTCGATTTCAGGCACGTCCATGTTGGAAGTGCTTGTTTTGGCTTAAAACATCTAGAGGGTGTAGAGAAGATGGAGAGTTAAGTGACTAGCCTAAGATCACAAAGACCCACTATGGAATATGAACCCTGCTCCTAATCCATTTCTGTAACCATAAGGCTATCAGATGTCCCCATTCTGAAATGCTATCCTGGGATATCTATGTAGACATCTCCATAGGTGTTCATATCAGGCATGTGCACACTTGTGAACTTGCATATGCTAGCTTTTGTTTTTTTTTCATACGTTCTGCCTTAGACGTCCTTTGTAAAATTTGCCTTCATGCTACTAAACAAGTATACAAATATTGGACTTAGCTTTTACTAGAAAAGGAAACCATATTGCTGAGTAAAACCTGAAGCTAATTTCAAACTGTACAGCTTCCTCAGGTAGGTAGCATAATATGTTGACAATATAAAATACCTCTTACAGTTATTGCTGCTATAACAAACTATGCGCAATCAACTTATACATGTAAATAAAAATTTAAACACACAAATAAGCATCTAGATGGTCCAAGATCAGGGCAAGATTGTGATCGCCATCTTGTTAGACCTATCTTATTGATCAAAACTTGCTTCTAACTGACCTCTGACATCAGAATTCGTGGTACAGCCCTCACATGGCTCTCTTAAGTATCCATGATAATATGTCTTCCCCATGTAAGCTGCTTTGTGAGTCCCTCAGGGCTCAACATTTTCACCACTCTTATTTAACATAGAAACATAGAAATATGATGAATGATTAGCAATTAACGTTTTCCTCAGCTCCCTCCTTACATTGATTCATATCATGTTACATCTGCCTATGTTTACGCAGATGATATTTTGCTCATACATCCTACAAACCATGTTTCCCGAGATCTAACTACTCTTAACACTTTCTTGACTACTAACTCAACTCAAATCCCACTAGAGGACAGCAACCTTGGGCCGGAAGGACTGGGGTTTCTAGTCCCACAGGTGCTCCTTGTGGTCTTGGGCAAGCCACTTAACCCTCCATAGCCCATGTTCCCTGTAAAATAGTTATGTCCAAGTTATAATGCCCTGTTCAATGTAATTTCAGTTTGTTCAATGTAAACCGCACTGATGCAGAATAGTGCGGTATATAAGAGAATGTAAATAAAATAAATAAATAAATCTGCTTAGAGAGACTCCCTGAAACGTAACCCTCTGAAATCTTCGGCAATCTGGTTTACTGGGTCCCTTCCCTGCACTTCTGTGCCCCCTGTCGTGGAAGGTGTTTCATTACAGTTACATTCATCCATATGCTATTTGGGTATTACCCTGGACTCTGAATTATCCTTCTCTCCCCAACTCACCAGTATTGCCACATCCATTTCTTAGCCCTGCGCCGTTTCCATGCTATCCAGCCTTTTTTAGACACTTCTGTGTAAATCACTGCTTTAGTACACACAGTCTTGGCTAAGTTGGACTGTTGCGACATTACTTACCTTGGCATTCCTCAATACCGGTTAAAACAGCTTCAGACTCTCCAAACCATGGCAGTACATACTGTGATAAGGCAGAAGCCACTGAAAGCATAAACTTAGAAAAAAAAGCTGTTTCTTACAAAACAAATAACTTGCAGAAGATGCAGTTCCCTTGCAAAGCAGCTAGAGGGAGCAGGCATGAACCTACAGAGGCTGAGCTAACACACCCGGGGACTGATTGTGCAGGAGCTAATCAGCTCCACCTGAAGAGTAGCTCAAGGAACTCAGAAGTAAAACGGCTTTATAAGCAGAGAGGCAGCTCAGAAGAGGAGAGCCCGGCCTGGAGTGAGGAAGGAACCTCAGAAGAGAGCCCGGCCTGGAGAGAGGAAGGAACCTCGGAAGAGAGCTCAGAGGAGAGCTCAGAAGGAGAGAGAGAAAGATACAGACCAAGAAGAGCTGGAGTGAGACCTGGGAGAGCCATACTGGAAAGAGACCCGGTAAAAAGAAATCCCAGAGGCAGTGAGCTCAGAAGAAGAGAGCCTAGCCTGGAGAGAGGTCTATGCTCACCAGAAGGGTCTGTAACAAGATTTAAAGGTATTGGAAGAGAAAGTCCTGATAAGAGGATTACTTGTGCTAGAAAGCCAAGAAGCCTGGAGGCTTTATCTGGTCTTCCCAAGCTGCAGAGAAGACAAGCACTATCCAGGAGGATTCCAGAGGGAGTCTACAAAAGAGACCGTGTCCAGAGAGAGGTGCCTGGTTGGGCAAGTACCAGTCACACGGACGTTACAAAGCCAAGGTACAGTGACTCTTTTTGTCTAAAGAGAAACCCAGCTCATAGAGCGACTATGAGAGCAGATAAGCAGTCTGAGAGAAGAGAAAGCAGGCAGGAGCTTTGCAAGCCATTGCCTAGAGGTGTGGGGACAAGCCCTGCTGTTTACTTGAAAGCCCTAGAACAGCCCAGCTGGAGGCTAGGGAGAAGGAATATTGACTTTCAAACCACTGCAGCCAGGGAAAGGTCAATTGCTGAGGGAAGCACAAATGACCCAGAGCCCATGTAGGTGGAATATGGGGATTCAGTTATATCGTCCCAGGATGATTTAATGGATTGCTCTGTGTGTATGGCAGGAAGCCTTGAGTCACTCCCTGAGCTGTAATTGTATATGGACAAGCTCTAATATTGCTTTGTTTGTGCTGAGCAAAAGAGAAAAGCTCACCAAGTTATTTTGCTCCAAAGTTGGAAAGCCTGTGTTGTTTTTACAAAGAAGCTGTGAAAGTATGCAACAGTTTATTTGTTCACCTTATGCTTTGGTAGAAGAACCTGACAAGAAGGAAATACTTTCATTTCTCTGTTACCTAGCGAACCTCAGTGCATAAAAGGGAAATAAAAGCCTTATTTACCCTCCATTTTGGCTCACATAACTTATTCTCATAAGGAGGAGGACTACAATACCCAGGGTGCATCTGGTTTAAAGAGTCTTTTACCTCCATCAATAATAAAATGCTCAACCTGCCCTTGTATCCACAGGCCACCAGGGGGGGGGGGTTGATGATAATACCCTTACTTGAGCCCACAGATTTGATCACGCAACACCATTATTTATTCAATACCATTGACTTACTGTCCACTCGCATATTTGTTTCAAATTGCTGACTCTTGTTCATAAAGCCATCCATGACGCAGCTCAAGATTATATATCCCGCATTTGTGTCTTTGTATGCCCCAACCGGAGCACTTCATTCCTTACATGGTTTTAGGCTACACTTTCCCTCTCCAGCTGCCATTAAATATGAAAGTACTCGTAGGTCTGTCTTCTTTGTAGCTGCCCCTGGCCTTTGGGACAGTTTATCTGCGCCTATTCAGATCGAACAGAACTTCAAATGTTTCAAGTAAATGCTCAAAACATTTCTTGTTGAGACCACATTCGGCTTTGTGTCCTCGTTCCAGTAGGTTTTGTTGCCTGTTGGAGATGGAATTGGCAGACTCAGATCTCCCCCCCCCTTCTCTATCCCCCCTTCTCCATCCCCTTCCCTGTTGCCCTCCCCCCTTGCCATTTATGGTATTTATATTGCTAACCTACTTTCCTCTTTCCTGTATATATTTAATGGAGTTCTTTTCTATATTTTTATTTTTTAATATTTTTTTGTAAACCACATAGATTGTTCGCATTTTGTGGTATATCAAATAAAGCTAGCCATAACCCATAAACATTAATGTAATTAAGGCAAGGAAACAAAATTAATCAAAATGAAAAACTGTAATGAACCCCCCCCCCCAAAACAACCCAAAAAATATTAACTGACAGACTGATAGTAGATGCCAAGACCAAGTGACCCACCAGTCTTCCAGGTTACTCCTGCTAAAGAATGACTTCCTACATCAAACCAATACTGAAAAGGAAACCTTAATGTTATCCGATGCCACCACTATTAATATTTCCATAACAGTGCTAGACGTATATTGGGCCTGATATAATTAATTAATTAATTTATAGACAGAACACCTATATGTAAAATCCAAAAAGGGGCTTATTTTAAGCTTGTGTTATAGAGGCAAGATAGGTGCCCAGAATCAGCCCTAGTAACGTACAAATGCTGACACACAAACTTGCACCTGCTCCAAAAAAGGTATAAAGCTGTGCATGTATTCTGTGCACGTACATAACAGCTCCACCTCTGCTCCCCTCTAACTACACCTCTAGAACATCATGTTATAGAAGGCGCAACTTTCCACATGTATACATTTTATGTGCATGTGTGGTCATGCAATTTGATAAAGCTCTTTTCTGCAATGTAAAATAAGCTTTCCACATGGAAAAAGCTTTATGAAACTACCCCCACTATGAGCCCCTTTTACTAAAGCCCACACAGGATTTGCAGTTAACACACCAAACTAATGCATGTTAATTGCAAAGCCTCTACGTTAGCGGTCGGGGGCCTGACCAGTATGTTCTCAACTGTTAAATTGTGATGGGACACTGTAACATGCATTCCGCTAAGGCGAATTCACTTAATGATGCCCCTAAGTAGTCGTTAGGCGAATCCATATTAAGAGCCACATTACCACACAAGTGCAATTGCTCTGGCACTAGCGAGTAATGCACTCGCCATATCCACTTTCTGCCCATTCCTCGCCCCATCCCACCATCGCCAATTAACATTCATTTTAGGGTGCGGTGATAGGCACCCTCGTGTGTTAGTATTTTCGATTGCCAGTTGCCGCATGTTAAAATGCACATTAGCTGGCTAATGGGCTTTAGCAAAAGGGGTCGTGTGTCAGAATTTACTACATTATAGCAGGGTCATTGACCAGGAAAAATACCCAGCAAACTGCAGGAGGGATGTGTACAGGCTAAAATGTTTCAGTCTGGTGCATTCGGCTTATTTTTTCCCCCTGATTTAAGGGAGGATTTTTTTTGTTGTTTTTTCACAGATTCATTTTAATCCTTTTTTCACATATGTTAAAACTTTTTAATGCATAAAAATTGATCACTTCCTAAGTTTTGTGTACACTAAAAACTTTTTAAGGCAGATTAATGAATTGAATGTGCACTAACAAATGTACATCCCTAATCTGTGTATTAATTTGAGATGAAATGGAAAATGTCAATGAAAAGAAAAAAAAACAGAATTTGTAGTTATTTATTTTAACAATAGTATACACTATTACACAATCATGTGAACTAGAGCTCAAATAGTGCACAGAATCGCTTAGCAGTGTGCTCATTACTCAGTTTCTTCCAGTAGATTCTTAGACTGACCGAGTTTCAGCTTCTTTTTGAAATGAGTATTGTTCTCTATCTATATGGTTTCAAAATTCTGATCACTTCTGCATGTTTATAATTATGGAAGGGAGAGGTGAAGATCTGTTAATAATTTTTACATATATTTATCATGCTATCAATATTACCATTGCTCTAGGCCAGGCGTCCTCAACCCAGTCCTCGAGACACACCTAGCCCCATTGAAAATGCATGAGAGAGATCTACATGCAAATCTATCCATCCATATTCATTGTGGTTATCTAGGTGTGACACGAGGACTCTGTTGAGAACCACTGCTCTAGGCAGTATACAACTTCTAATTAAAATATTATATACACATGGCATAACATGTAGTAAATATTACAACATCCAGAATTCATGAAGCCACTGCAGAATGTCCTTATTTGGTAATCTGATCCCTAGTCATAGTACCACGAAATGACAGCTAAGGGGTCACAGGTGTTGTTTTGGAACTTGAGGTTGGCATGAGCAGGAGTGAATGGGGATCACTCTTGCTCCCACTGGACTAAAAGGGGCCCTAGTAACATCTGGGAATGGGATCAAGGGGTACTGGATGGTGGTTCTCCTGGGAAAGGACCATCGGTGGGATCTTGATCATGGGGGGAGGGTGCTGTGGGATGATCTTCTTGCTGGGGAGGTGGGTGTCAGGAGGTTTGGATTCCTTGGGGGATGTGGGGATCAGAAGCCTTGGGGAGGTAGGGGCATAAGATGATGGAGAGGGATGATGTGGAAAATCAGTTAAAGGTTCTCAACGGGGAATTTCTCCTGCCACATTGGATGTGTTTTTTAAAAAATTGTTCATCCACACATGTGGGTTGTACTTACATGTGTTTTCTCCATGTGCAGCTTTTTGTATAATGATCTTGGGGAGGAGCTTGATTAGGGGTGGGGGGGAAGATGGTCTGTGTAGGACTTTTGCTCAGAACAGTCCCTTTAAGATGTCGGGTCACATGTTAGCGGCTCAATGTTCCCAGTAGAAAATAATGCGAGCTCAAAGCTGGCATATGCTTGTGAAGTTCTCCAGAAACTGTGGTGATCAATCTGTATAATAACTACATGCTTTGCATGCATACACATGATTTGCATCTTATTATGTAACACGCACTATGGTAAACTAAGACAGAATTGTGCCATTTAATGTCTGTTAAGAAGGAAATATTGTGGGTTATTCCCTTAATGCACATTAGCAACTACCCCCTTCAGTGGCAGAAAGGAATTCCACCAGTATACAAAGTGAGTACAATGTTCGCAAGAAAGTGGAGTTGCAGACATAGGTATTGGCAGTGTTAGAGATAAAAATGATCATACTCCACAAGAGAAGAACCTTAATTATATTTTGAATTTTTGCTTCCACTGCAGTCTTGGGTTCTCCTGTTATGAATGAGGCTAAGGTTGGGACTATATAATAAAAATAATTCTACCCAAAAACATGATGGATCTACTTAAATTTCCAGCTCTGACAGTAACCACTGATTGTGTGTCCAAACTGCAGTGTTGCAGGAACATTTTATAGCCAAATGGCCGAGGAGGTGCTCTAATGCTTCACTCATTGGTTTTCTTAACAAATAATCCATTTTGCCTTAAAACATTTTCTGGTGATATTTCTTTTTCATTTTTCTCTAAGTACCAAGAGTGTTAGAACTTCTCTTGTGTGTTTAATGGAGATTTATGACTCTAACAGAAATCTTATTACCATTTTCATGTATTGCAGCTAATCTGCTTTTTCTAAACTTTAGCTTCCAGGCTCTATCTCTGACTAAAAGGCAATAGCTGTGGCTGAACAACTGAGAAGAAAAAAAATGCTTAGAATTTACCATGTGCTGATGGAGCTGAGAAGATAGTTTGACTAGGGTTAACTCACCTGCAAGAAGGTTAAAGAAAATTCTACAGATGTGGCCTTGTCTATGTAATGAATATGAAGGCTTTCGCACTTTAACCGCTATCAGCACTGACTGCTTCATTCTAAATTATACAAATATAATTATTGGTATTTCCAATGTTTTTCTTTTTTAACAATTTATTAGAAAGCACATAATTAATATGGAAAGCCAATTATTAGCTATAAGTACATTAAGCTATGATAATTGCATCTTAATGCTACTTTATTGTTGAAAGTATCAAATTATAGAGCATGCTGCAATCGGCCTTATATGTTCTTCTAATATAATCTGAACAGGCAAATATTCTAAATACTGTATTTTTTATACTGACCTTTGTCTATAAGGCTCACAGGCAAATCCAGGTGTAGAGTGCTGTAAAAGGGACTGCAAGATTTATAGTTGCAATTGTATATGGGCTAGTTTCCATTAATCTCACCTTCCTTGTTATTTTATATAGATACATAGGTCAACACAGCCCTAAATGTTAATGTTTTTGCTGTGGGTACAGGAACCTCAAAGGAATTATAAAGAAATTACTGAGAGAATGGCAGCTTCCTGGAATAGCCAATCCAATTACTGAAGAACTCTTGTGTAAGAAGGAATACTCATACTATGTACCAGAAGCCTCTTACTCAAATAGTATTTACAATAATCCTATTTCCTTATTGTCCCTCCAGTCCAGTCCCAAACCTCTGGGGTTTAGCACCTCCTCCAGCAGCTTGGAGACTGAGCACGTCATCTTCTTGATGACATTGGTACAAATATCCCAGGCACAGCCTCCTCGCTCCAGTACTCTCAGTCTCCAAGCAGCTAGAGAAGTAGTGAGCCAGGGGGTTCAGGACTCACTTGAGGAATAAATAAGGAGAGTTAGTGAGGTTTAGGTGAAGAGCTATTATGGATAAGGAGTTATTTAAAAAAATAAAAAGAATATTAGAAGAAAATATATTGTAATCGGAGAAGGACAGGAGGGGCAAGGCTTAGCTGCTGCAAAAGGGTGCCCCCCCCCCCCATTGTTTTTCTGGTCATCGGGAAGAAAATCGATCCAGCGTACAAGGGGAATACCTCCGGCTCCTGAACCCGCTGCATGGGTGAGGAGCCGTAGCCTGATCATCTGTCAGTAGCAGAATGCTTGCGGTGCTCAGTGTAGTGACGGAGATCGCTGAAGTGGCTCCTCCTCCGACTTTCTCTCACCCGACGCCGAAGCCACTGTTTATGGCTGAGCATGGGGAGAGCTTAACGGTGCAGCCTACAGTGTTGAAAAGTCTTCGGCTGAGGTAAGTGGGCCCTGAATTGTGCACAGGATTGGCAGTTTGTTTTTTGCCAGAGTGCAGACAGATCAGGGAGAGTAGACCTGGCACGTGGCAACCGCGCGGGAAACGCTGGTGGAAAGTTTAACAGGGGGAATCACCTGTAGTGCTGGATTTTCCTTAAGGGGCCTTTTTATTATTCGATAGGGGCTAAGGTGGGGTTCCTGGGGAAGGGGACTCTACATAATGTTTGAATACTAAAAAAAAAGAAAAAAGAAAAGAAAGAAAGACCAGCATAGCTTCAGAGAGGGAAGCTATTAGTCTGCTGTAGAGATGCAGGTGAGGCAAGGGGGGGGGGGGGGGGCTGAGTTTCACAGTGAAAGTATACCCGGGTGGACGTGATGCCTTCTAGGCCTCACTGCTTGGTCTGTGGTGCTAGAAGGGGAACTGTGTCAGAAGCTGGGGTGTGTAGAGGGTGCGTCCAGGAAGCAACCTCTATGGAGAAAGCATTAGAAGAGGGATTAGAGGGTCAGAGGGGGGGCCACTTCAGCCTTCCGCAATCTGTTTCTCCTTCGTTGCCACCCCAGGAGCCAGTAGCGGGGCCGTCCTCGGCTCCAGACCTTCCCTCTTCACAGCCTCTCTTGCAGGGAGGATTAGCGGCAATGTTTTACCTGGATTTCATGCTTCTGCTCCAACAGGCCTTCAGTGTGGGTAAACGAAGACCAGAAGTCAGCTCCATGGAGGGGGAACTGGGTGAGAAGCGCCCAGGGACTCCTCTGGGCTTAGGGGCTGGCTGCGTGCCATCTAAGAAGCCTAGGAGCATGAGGGTCCTGCCAGAACAGTCCATGGCTTCAGATGTGCGCCAGCCCGAAAACTTGGATCCAGACCTGGATGTAGAGGAGGGGTTAGAAGAAGGTGGTTCGAGTGTTCCGTCATGAGGAGTTGCCAGCACTCATTACTGAGACGCTTAAGGCGCTTAATATGCCCTCTACAGGGATGGCTGAGGATTCCATCTTAGAAGACCCGTTGTTGCAAGCCGTGTGTAAGGCTCAAAGAGTTTTCCCGGTGCATAGGGTAGTGAGAAAGATGATTCAGGAAGAATGGGATATGCCAGAGGCAGGTCTCAAAGGGTCCAGAGTTATAGCCCGCCTTTATCCCTTGGCAGATCAGGATCGGGATCTGTTCCGGTCTCCCAAAGTAGATGCAGCAGTGTCAGCGGTTACTAAGAAGACAATGATTCTGGTGGAAGGCAGTGCCACTCTCAAGGATGCCCAGGACAGGAAACTGGACACCTTGTTGAAGCAGGTCTTTGATGTCAATGCACTATCCATGCAAGCCTCTATTTGTGGGGCATGGGTAGCAAGGGCCTGTCTTCGGTGGTCACAGCGGATTCAGGGAGAGCAGGTGGAGGAACCGGCCGATGAGGCGGCCCGATTGGAATCCGGGGCTGCTTAATTGGCAGATATTCATTATGACCTTATTCGAGGCCTATCGAAGAGTATGGTGTCGGTAATAGCAGCACGGTGGTATCTGTGGCTTCGTAACTGGGCGGCAGATGGTTCCTCCAAAGCAAGACTAGATAAGCTCCCATTCAGGGGTAAGCTCCTCTTTGGAGAGGATTTAGACAAGTTGGTAAAGGACCTGGGGGAGTCCAAGGGCGGACAGTTGCCTGAGGACAAGCATAAGCTAGGACGTCCGCCTATGGCAACCAAAGGTCAACAGAAGGGGTTTTGCTGTTTCCATTCTCCACGGTTCAGACAGTTTCAAAGAGGACATTTTCCCTACAGAAATCAGGGGTTTCTGAGGGGCAGGCAGGGGGATTGCTGCCTCCTCGTCCTCGAGCCTCAGAAAATCACAATGAAGCCAGGGGGGTCCAGGTTAGACTGATGCCCGTGGGATGTCAGCTACGGGAGTTTTATCCTGCCTGGGCCCAAATTACATCAGATCAGTGGGTGTTAGAGGTCATTCGAGAAGGATATGCTCTAGAGTTTCAATGCCCGGTGGTCAGTTCCTTCGTTCACTCTCCATGCAAAGCACACTCCAAGTTAGCAATGGTGCAGGAGACCTTAGAAAGACTTCTGAGCTTCAACGCAGTGGTGCCGGTACCTCCAGATCAGTGAGGTCGGTACTCCATATATTTTGTAGTGCCAAAGAAAGAAAGATCGTTTTGGCCAATTCTGGATCTCAAGAGAGTAAATCGATGTCTTCGGGTGTCTCATTTTCATATGGAGACTCTGAGGTCAGTCATCGTAGCGGTAAGACAGGGGGAGTTTCTTATTTCTCTAGATTTGTTGGAGGCTTACCTGCACATTCCAATTCGACTGGAGCATCAGCAGTTTCTCAGGTTTGCGGTTCCTATGGGAAATTTTCAGTTCCAGGCGTTGCCGTTTGGATTGGCAACAGCTCCACAAACCTTCACCAAGGTGATGGTGGTGGTGGCTGCAGCATTGCACAAGGAAGGAGTGTTAGTTCACCCTTATCTGGATGATTGGTTGATTCGAGCAAAGTCGAGGAGCGAGGGTGAGTCAGCTAATGTCCGGGTAGTACAGTTCCTGCAGATCCTCGGTTGGGTGGCCAATATGGCAAAGAGCAGACTAACTCCGTTGCAGAGTCTGGAGTATCTCGGCGCTCGCTTCGACACGAGCGTAGGAAGGGTCTTCCTTCTACAACTGCGGGCACAGGGGCTAAGAAAACTCATCCGCAGTTTTTTTAGGAGAAAGACCCCCATGGCGTGGCATTATCTGCAGCTTCTGGGAACTATGGTGGCTACGCTCGAGCTAGTGCCATGGGCAAGGGCCCACATGCGATTGTTGCAGAGAACATTGCTCTGGAGATGGTTGCACCAGTCGGACCTGCTGTCTCAAAGGCTGCCCTGTCCGCCGGAGACACGTCAGGCTCTCCGGTGGTGGCTCAGTCCAGGGTGTCTGGAAAAAGGGATGCTGTTGGAATCACCGTCCTGGATACCACTAATGACGGATGCCAGTCTGTTCGGCTGGGGAGCACACTTCGAAGGACATTTCGCCCAGGGTTAGTGGACCGAGCTGGAGAAAGTTTGGTCCATCAACAGGCTGGAGTTGCGGGCGGTAACTCTGGCACTTCGGGCCTTTCGACCATGGCTGCAAGGGAAGGCAATTCGAGTGCTGGCCAACAACGTGACCGCAGTGGCCTACATCAATTGCCATGGAAGTACCAGCAGTGTATCTCTGGAGGACGAGGCCGAGCATCTGTTAGCCTGGGCCAAAGTAAATCTGGTGGCTCTGTCGGCAACACATGTAGCAGGGGTGGACAATGTGGAAGCCTATTTTTTTGAGCCGGGTCAGAGTTGACCCAGGAGAATGGGTTCTTCGTCCGGAGGTGTTCTCACTAGTGGTGTGCCGCTGGGGGACCCAGTTATGGATCTCATGGCGACATTCGAGTCAGCAAAGGCCAGTCGCTTCTTCAGCAGGAAGCGAGAGAGAATGTTGGAAGGTCTCGATGGTCTAATAAAAAGGTGGCCCGAAGAAGAGCTTCTGTACAGCTGCTGTAGCGAATAGAATGTCACAGAGGTCAGATAATACTGATTACGCCGGATTGGCCAAGGAGACCATGGTATGCGGATCTGATATGGCTCATGGCGGATCAGCCATGGCGACTGCCAGTCCAGAAGGATCTATTATTACAGGGTCCACTGCACATGCCTCAGGTGGATCAATTCTTGCTTACGGCCTGGCTCTTGAAAGGGCAAGGCTGAGGGCGAGGGGACACTCAGCGGCGGTTATTTCCACCTTGTTGAAGGCCAGGTGTCGGTCTACTTCACTAGCGTATGTATGGGTTTGGTGTATTTTTGAGGCGTGGTGTGAGGACAGGCAAATTCAATCATTGAGGGCTTCGGTCCCGCAAGTTCTGTCCTTCTTACAGGACAGTTTTGAGAAGGGCTTAGCGGCCGCATCTTTGAGAGTTCAATTAGCAGCGCTGTCCTGTTATCGGGGAAAGCTACAAGGAGAGGCGCTGGGAGCGCATCCAGATATTAAGAGATTTTTACGAGCAGTGTCTCTCTTGAGGCCACCGTGTAGGGCGATGGTACCGATGTGGAGATGTTGGTATGCGAGCCATTTGAGCCCTTGGGTAATGCGTCGATGAAAGACCTTACTCTCAAGGTGGTGTTTATGGTGGCTATATGTTCCGCTCATAGGATTTTAGAGTTACAGGCTTTGTCTTGTGTAAAGCCATTTTGTCATTTTATGACAAGAAAGTAGTCTTGAGGCCAGTTCCTTCCTTTTGCCCAAGGTGGTATCAGCGTTTCATTTAAATCAAGTCGTTTCATTGCCGGTTTTTGGAGAAGGTAGTGGGGATGCGACTAAAGGGAAGTTGCATCTGCTAGATGTTCGTCGGATGCTGAAAAAGTATCTGCCGAGGACAGCCTTTTTCCGTAAATCGGATAGACTGTTTGTCTTATTTGGGGGGACAAGAAAAGGAGAGGCAGCGTCAAAGGCTTCCGTTTCTTGGTGGCTCAAAGAGGCTATAGCATCAGTGTATGTTTTGAAAGGTAAGTCCGTTCCGGAATGGCTAAGGGCTCATTCGACTAGGGCACAAGCGGCATCTTGGGCAGAGTATAGCTTGGTGCCGGCTGTTGAGATTTGTAAAATGTCGACTTGGTCATCTTTAAATTCATTTGTCAAGCATTACCGTCTGGATGTTCAGGCAGAAAGGGATATCTGTTTTGGATCAGCAGTGCTTCAGGCTGGTCTGGCAGGTCCCTCCCATTAATTTTTCCACTACTCTGTTACATCCACAGAGGTTCGGGCCTGGACTGGAGGGATGATAAGGAAGGTGAAATTAGACTTACCTGCTAATTGTTGTTCCTTGAGTAACTCCAGTCCAGTCCTGCATCCCTCCCTGGTGTTTCTTTTGGACTGTGGCCTGAAGCGAAGAGGTATTTCACATGGTAAGGTGGAGGAGCATCTACAGGGGTTGCGGTCCATAAGGGGAGAGAAGTTGGTAGAATGGGGATTCTAGTGGGGTCGGGGTCCTCCGTAGGGGGCGAGGGCAGCCTAAGCAGTGCAAAGGGTAGTAAATACCTTTTTAGAGAGCTAAAAGAGGAGGCGTTGTCCTTTTCTCAGTTAAAGGTTAATATAGTTTACAGTTAGAATGTTATGTTTACTACTTAATTGTTGCTCCGGTGAGTGTGCTTTGTCAATAGGTTACTGAAGCGAGGAGGCGGTGCCTGGGCTATTTGTACCAGTGTCATCAAGAAGATGACGTGCTCAGTCTCCAAGCTGCTGGAGGAGGTGCTAAACCCCAGAGGTTCGGGACTGGACTGGAGTTCCTCAAGGAACAACAATTAGAAGGTAAGTCTAATTTCTCCTTATAAAGCCCACAAGCCATCAAATACCTTATGCAGACACCCGTAAAAATTTGTAAAGGAGTATGAAGAACCATCAGAATGGAGCCTTTATGAAACATTATGCTATACCAATACCAATATTGTCCTTACGCTCCCCATCTCAATCATCCATCCTTTTTTCACATTCAACTTTATTTTTTTATTCACACCAACATTTTTTGAATTTTACAATATATATTAAAAACTGGTGCTTACTATATTTGAAAATGAGCTCCATTGAATTTTTGACAACATAACATAATAACATAACATAGTATATGACTGCAGATAAAGACCAGAATGGTCCATCTAGTCTGCCCAGTAAGGTGGCAAGAGTAGGTGCACTTGCCACTACGTTGCAGGTCACCCCTCCTCTTGCCTTTGTTTAGGGGTGTACCCCACTGCTCCATGTAGGTCACCCATATTTATTCAGATATAGGAGATAGTTATGTTTAGTTTGATTTTATCCTGTTGCTATAAAAGGATCCACTGTGTCTGTCCCAGGCCATTTTGAATTCTGTCACTGTATTTGCCCCCACCATTTCCATCAGGAGGGCATTCCAAGCATCCACCACCCTTTCAGTGAAAAAGTATTTCCTGACATTGCCTTTCATTTTATCCCCTTGCAGCTTCATGTTATGCCCTCTAATTTTACAGCTTCCTCGTCTTTGGAAGAGGTTTGTTTGTTCATTAATACTCTTTAAGTATTTAAAGGTTTGAATCATATCTCCCCTGTCCCTCCTCTTCTCCAGAGTATACATATTTAGGTCTTCAAGCCTCTTCTCATAAGTCTTCTGACTCAAGCTTCAAATCATTTTGGATGCCTTCCTCTGAACTGCTTCCAGCCTTTTTTATCCTTTGCAAGATATGGTCTCCAAAACTGAACACAGTATTCCAAGTGAGGCCTCATCAGTGACTTGTACAGTGGCATTAGTAGCTTTTCCTTTCTGCTGATAATTTTTCTCAGTATGCAACCCATCATCCTTCTGGCTTTTGCTGCTGCCTTGTCACAGTGTTTTGCCACCATAAGATCCTCAGAAACAATCACTCCGAGGTCCTTCTCCTGGTCCATGCACACCAAACTCTCGTCCCCCTATCGCATACAATTCCCTTGGATTTTTGCTTCCCAAGTGTATGACACTGCACTTCTTCACATTAAATCGTAACTGCCAAGCATAAGACCATTCTTCCAGCTTTTGTAAATTTTTCCTCATGTTCTCCATTCCTTCAGGGAGTCCACTCTGTTGCAAATTTTCATGTCATCTGCAAAAAGACAGACTTTTCTATTCAGTCCTTCAGCAATATCCCTCACAAATATTTTGAACAGTAGTGGGGCACACCGCTAATCACCTTCCTTTCATCCCAGTGAGTTCCGTTTATCGTCACCTTCTGTCGCCTGCCAGTCATCCAGTTCCTGATCCAGTTCACCACCGTGGGACCCATCCCCAAGCTGTTGCATTTGATAAGCCTCCTATGAGAAACAGTATCAAAAGCTTTGCTGAAATCTAGGTAGATCACATCCATCGCATGCCATTGATCTAGTTCTCTGGTCACCCAGTCAAAGAACTCAATCACTATGATCACTCCGTTTGTTCATCATAAGCTCCAAAACGCTGCCTCCATGTTTACTTAGCTGCCGATTTAAGGGGCAACTTGTTCCCCAGGTTTGCAATGTATTCTGCCGATATATCACTGGGACACCTCCTCTCGCCCGACCTGCATGCAGTTTCGTTTCTCTGCCTCAGGCGTGTGGCATTGTCCTGCGAATTTCCCTGTAACTCCAACCCAGTTTGTTTTGAATTGGCCCCTTATTTAAAGAGTGGAGGAGTGTCCCAGTGGTTGGGGCAAGGTGCTTCAGGCTAGAAGGTCAGGGGTTCAAATCCCACTAGAGGACAGCAACCTTGGGCCAAAAGGACTGGGGTTTCTAGTCCCACAGGTGCTCCTTGTGGTCTTGGGAAAGCCACTTAACTCTCCATTGCCCATGTTCCCTGTGAGTATTAGTGTATGTGTCTCATATCTCCTTGTGTTAAATGTATCCCCCAATTGTGTTGTGACCACTTTGATTGAAGGATAAGGTGATATACAAAACTGTCTAAACAAATAAATATATTGTAAAATTTTAAAAGAAGTTGGTGTGAATAAGAAACAAAAGTTGAGTGTGATAAAAAAAACCTGATGATTGAGATGGGGAGCATAAGGACAACATTGGTCTTTATATAACATGAAAGGCTCCATTCTGAATGTTCTTCACACTCCTTTACAAATTTTTACAGGTGTCTGTATAAGGTATTTGAATGCTTGTGTGCTTTATAAATAGATTTATTGAAATAACCAACCAGCACAGATGGTATACACTAATCCTATGGCAAAATTTAAGTTTGAGTTTTGGATAGATATTGAGGTCTGAGTTGGCAGGTTGGGAAAAGACATGAGAAGAGAGTGAGGGTTAGATATTGGAAACTTGCACACGTCCCTTTTCAGAATGGTGGAGGACAAAGAGCCCAATTCACTAAAGTGCAATAGGTATTTAACACATTAAGGGGCATGTTTACTAAAAACCGCACAATTGCGTGCCGCACAGTAGCGCACTAAAAGCAGCACTTAAGTGCTCTTAAGCGCCCCGCACACGTGCGATGAACCCCCGCGAAGGTGCGCGTCACACTAACGGGCCCCGCACAAGTACGGGCCCGCAAATGTCCGATAGAGGCGTGGAAAGGCTAACGGAGGGCGGAGGAAGGCTCCCGAGGGGCGGAGAGATGGGGTTAATGGGCGGGGAAGGGGAGGGGAGAGGCTCCCCGCACATTATTGGGGCCGAATTTTCAAGGAAAAACTACCGCGAGTGAAACACTCGCGGTAGAGGGCATTTAAAGGGAAGAGAAAACATTTCCGTCAGCAATGTACAGCAAAACTGGGGAAACCTGAAAAACATGAGCAGTGTGATACATGTGCACAGCACAAAAGTGCAAATAAAAATAGAAAAGTTCCACACCAAAAATATTAAAAATAGTAATTCAGCTGGGGAACAGTTATAGTAATGGGCAGCAAAAAAAAACACGCCCAGGAAAGCCCCAAGAAAAAGAAATGATTTTTGGAAGGGTCTACGGAGTGGAGACCCTTCCAAAAATCATTTCGTTTTTGGGAGCTTTCCTGGGAGTGTTTATTATGGTTGCCCATTAATACCACTGCTGCCCAGCTTGGTTACATATTTTCCCCCTTTTTTTGCGGTCATTTGCGGGGTGTATTTGCACGTTTGCTCCCAGACAAGGTGAATGAGCCCACAGTACAAATGTGCAGAGCAGGGTTTAGGATTCCTACGGCAAGGTTGTCCATCCCCAGGGACTGCACTGTTTCTGTGGCCACAGTGTGGTGCAGCAGACAGAGCCAGTACCTCCAGGACCAGAGAGTCACAGGTTCAAAGCCCAGCTTGGGCCCCTGCCAACCCAGTCCCCATACTTCACCCACCACTAAACACAGATAGTGAAGACACCTCTATATTGCAGAGAACATAAGTGTGTCTCAAACACCCATATTTTACCCCACACCGCGCACACACACCATTACAATGGGCATCAACGACAGCCGAGTCCCCCAAATGCAGTCCTGGAGTGCTACAACTCAAGCAGGTCACATGCTTCTCCAAGATAAGGACATGCCATCATGTTGGTGGAAGGGTACAGGTGGTGGCGGGGGCATTGGCTGCTAGCCACAGCAGACAGTGGCCAAGCCATGTGCAGGCTGGCACTGTCCACCGCAACAGACAGGCCCTGTCGGATTTACAGTCATGGACGTCCCAGGGAATGCAGTCAATCTGTGGCTACAAGGTGGTGCAATGCACACAGACAGTGTGCGCAAGAACAGAAGGTCACAGGTTCAAATCCCAGCTGGGGCTACTGCCAATCCTGTCCACATATTTTTCCCACAAATAAACCGTGATAGTAAGCACCAACCTTTATTGCTGAGGACATATGCATTGCCAATACGCCTATCTTTTACCATCCCAAGCACAGACACCATGAACAGGGGCATTACTTAGAGCAGAGTCTCCCAAATGCAGTCCTGGAGGACCACACACCATTCATGTTCCATGCTGCCTCTAATACAAATGACTGTGCTGCATATCTATGCACCACCCCCATGGTATGCAGATGTAGCACATGCATATCCATGAGGGACAGCATAAAACCAGAACAGTGTTTGCCACACCATGACTTGATGTGTGAAACCCTGTTGTAAAGCAGCAGCCAACAGTCCCAGACACACCCACACCCACAGGCCCCATTGGACAATGCCTCCTGGAGAGGCAGGACATTGGGCCCTGCCTGTATCTCCCAATACTAGCATTTGCATACCTTAGCAATGCTACCCTACACCTGGGTATATGGTACACAGCTATCAAACATTTCCATTAAAAACTGTCAGATATCAATTTATACGCTAAGCACATTTTGCTCATTCAGCTCCACCATAACAATCATTCTGGTGTGTGTGTTGTGTGCAGCAGGTCTGGCGTCTGACAGTGTGTACCTCCCTGGGGAGTGACCCCTAACAGTCTTTTGTAACATATCCATGCCAGTACTGTTCCCAGGAATGGTGTGTTGGCCAGGGCTGCCAAACCCCTCGAGTGTAGCACAAAACATGTCCAAGCTGGGTAATGGTGACAGCAATGGGAAACATCAACAGACACTCCCAATAAAGGCTGTCCAAAAAGATATGCATGTCGGAAGGGTCCCCGCTCCTGCAGCATACAAGGTGAATGATCCCACATTGAAATAGGATAGAGCAGGGTTCCCCACTCCAATGGTCAGGTCCCCTATGGCATGCACATGTTCCACAACACCATGTTTGAGTTTGGGGGAAGCGTGGACGACTAGGCAGGCACCCCAACCCCAGAACGCGCAGCATAGGCATTCGCCTACATGCACACTGGATGGCCTAAAACTGTGCAGCACCAGCACCAGCAGAGCATGCAGCATGTTGGCAGAGGGTTACTGGTTTCGGAGGGTGGCAGTGGCAGGTGGCCAGAGAAGATGGAGGCAGAGCCCCCGTCACGTGGGTGCAGTGCACACCAACAAAAAGGCTCTGTCTGACAAACACACATGCTATCTCCAGGGTCTACATTGTCTCTGTGTCCGCAGTGTGGTGCAGTGAACACAGCCAGTGTGTTGGGGAGCCAAAAATCACCAGTTCAAGTCCCAGCTGGTGCCCCCGGCAACACAGTCCCCATACTTTACCTGCCAATAAACTGTGATAGTAAATAAAAACCCTTCTTGCAGAGAACAAAAGCATGTTCCAAAGACCTCTGTTTTACCCTAAGGAGCGCATACCCCTGAAAAATGTGCAGCACCTACAGCAGAGTACACAAAATGCAGTCATGGAGGCCCACATGTCATTCTGCTGTGATGCTGTCACCAATATAAGCCCATGTCAGCATGGTGGCGGACGCATACTGCTGGCAGAGGGGGCAGTGGGTGCTGCACCACAGCAGATGCTGGGCTAGCCCCCCTCATGTGGGTGCAGTGCACTCCAACAGACAGGCCCTGTGTGACAAACAGCCATGGACTCCCCAGGGAATGCACTGTTGCTGTGCCAAGACGGTGGGGCAGTAGACACAGCCAGTGCCTTTAACACCGGAAGGTCACCGGTTCTAATCCCAGCTGGGGTACCTGCCATCCCAGTCCACACATATAACCCATGAAGGAAACATGGTAGTAAAGACTGAACCTTTCCTGCTGAGGACATATGCATTTTTGGAAAATAATATTTTACCTTAAACAGCAAACAGCACAGAAACATATGCAGCACCTACAGCAGAGTCCCCAAAATGCAATCATGGAGTGTCACAAATCACACAGGTTGGACGATGTGTCCAAACAAAATGCTTGTGCTGCAAGTTATGTTAACGCCCCCATGGTATGGAGATGTATCATAGGCATATTCATCAGGGACATCATGAAAACCCGACCAGTGTTTGGCCCACCTGGACTGGATATGGGAACCTCTGCTCCAGAGCAGCAGCCAACAGGGGCAGAAACACTTGCACCTGCAGGCTACATCATCCAAAGACTAATGCAGAGGCAGTATGTTGGGCCCTGTGTGCACCTCCCAACACTAGCATGTGCATACATTAGCAATCCCACACTACACATGGGGATACGGTACACAGATCTCAAAAGCGTGTGATCATCACTGTCAGATAGAAATGGCTACGTTAAGCACAATCCGCTCATTGAGCTGTATCATACCTACGTCTCTGATGTATGGGTAATGTGTGACAGGTCATGGGTCTGACAGAGTCCACCACCGTGGATAATGACACCAACAGTAAACCTTAACATTGACATGGCGGCACTGTGCCCATTACTGGTGCGGTGGCCAGGGCTGCCAAATCCCTCTACATCTGCTCAATGCTCCCCTAGGTGTGGAGAGTGTGTGTTTGTCTATCCAGTTTGTGGTGGCTGCCAACACCCTCTGCACCCCACACTGATAGCACTGTTGCCAGTATAGGTCTGCCAATGTGCATAATGAGGAGCAAAGTATTGTGGGTATACAACAGACAGGGCGGCATGAGCAGGATGCATCTGCACAGGCCACAGGTGAATGGCTGGGACATTGTGGTTCCTGCCCATCATCTCCACAGACATGGTGTCAAGAGCATGTCCTGCTGGGAGGTTACTCTCACCCTGACCGAGCAGTGACCACGGCATGGCCAGGTTCCACCATAGTGCCATATTGTAGTTCTCTCATGTGATGTATCTGGGTTCTGTATTTATGGGGCCCAATCACTGAGTTAACTGTGTGGTGGGTGTGCTCCTGTCAAAGTTATTGGTGCACACATTTCCTCCGGTAACATGCACTATGGACTGGCTAGTGGCCTGGCTGCAGTTAGCATGTGTATGTCTGGAACACCTTGCAGTGTTCAGTAGCTGGTGACTCACAGTGCCTGCTGCTGGAAAATGTCAGATGGTGGTGTGGGAGTTGGGGGTGTAAGGACCGACTGTCTGTCTGCCCCTGAACTATGGATGGGTACAGACCGGTGGAGAGTGCCATGTAGGTTGTCGGTACTGCAGTCGTAATGAGTTTGATGGCGCTGTCTGCTGCTACCACCATTGCTGGGATAGAGAGTGTTGATCTGATGTTGGGGGAACCTGGGTTCCACAGGGCAGGTTTGGTGGTGTGATGCACACCGCCTATGGGTCCAAACAGCTGCTTTCCTCTCACACACACCGCACATAGATCATGTGGGCAGGGCACACACACAGGATATGCACTATTCCGTGAGTATTGTAGCCCACAAGGGCCAGATGTGACTGGGAGATACAGATGGTCAAAGGTGTACCGTAGGTGTGTCTGATGGGACAACCTATCAGACATGTGCATCTGATGTATAGGCCATCTCAGCCAGGGCAGGTGCTGTGTGTCCCACCTCACCCTCAGGGTGAGCACACGCCACACACACTGTGACTGTCTGTCAACACTCTATACCTGCAACACGGAAGGTCTATAACCACTATTAGGCCTAGGTGCTGTGGGGGTGTCTACCCCATCTTCTGACTATCTGTAGAATGCTTGTTTGCATGTGCATTGCATCATGGGTGTGAGTGGACTAACCCTACCCTATTAACCACAGCACACACTCAGCATAAGTTATATTGCAGCCAGCCAGACATCTGTTCACTGCTCCAGAGCTGTAGCCCACTGGTGAATGCAATGCCTGTGAAGCAACAGGTTGGTGGTTCGAATCCTTATTGTACTGTTTCCCTGAAAAGTATTTTGGATATATACATTGGGCCATATACTGCACCTGTCAGCATCAGTACAGTTCACATTGCACAAAGTAGAGATACATTGAACATCTCATTGTAACATCGCGAATATTATTTTACACGGCACATGGGTGCTGTTTGTGGCAGTATGTGTGTAATGTCATGTACTACTGGCACCAGACAAAACAGCACAGCTCTGTAACCTTAACGTGCATGATAAGGTTGTTTATGGGGCACCTGAAGATTACAGCACTCTGAGGGTCTTATAGCTTCCACCACTAATTAACATCACAACACCTGGCATTGCATGCACTCACGATTAACCACAGTGTGGACAGCAAATCACTACCTCTGGCTCCACAGGCAACTATGAAATGTGTGGGCCACAGCTCCAGAGATGAGAAAAGAAGCCTGTCTGGCTAGAGAGGCAATCCTGCAGACTGTGTGTTGTGGTTATGAGGGTTGCATTGATCCATTAGTAACAATGCTGCACTGCACATGACACATATAGCACTGTGAAGGTGTTTCTCCTGGTAGTACCGCTGTAATGTAGAAAGGAGACTGCTGCAGGTAACACTCCTGTAACATAAGAAGATGTATGCCTCACACAGCACTGATGTACTTTAAAAACACAATGCCCAATTTGGCACTGCTGTCCAATAATGTGTGATACATGCAACAGGTAATCCAGAACCCCACTAGAGGGTTGAACTCATGACCCCCGGCTAAGTAGTCCAAGTCTGAACCATTGTGCTGTGGCTCTGTTCTTGGACTTCCACATCAGCGCGCCGCCTTATGCCGCACACTATTCAGATCGCTCGTAAAACATTAGCGCGACGCCTTATGCAATCTGCGTGCCGCCTTATGCTGCCCATTATTTATATGCCTCCTAAAATAATTGCTCTGGGAGCCTTGTTCACTGGGCACTGTGGGGGATCGAGAGCCTGATCCCTGCACCAGTGGTCAGTGTGGTAACCATTGTGCTGTGGCTCTGTTCTTGGACTTCCATATCAGCACGCCGCCTTATGCCGCACACTATTCAGATCGCTCGTAAAACATTAGCGCGACGCCTTATGCAATCTGCGCGCCACCTTATGCTGCCCATTATTTATATGCCTCCTAAAATAATTGCTCTGGGAGCCTTGTTCACTGGGCACTGTGGGGGATTGAGAGCCTGATCCCTGCACCAGTGGTCAGTGTCGTAACCATTGTGCTGTGGCTCTTTTCCTGTGTTTGGACATTTCCGCACCGCCTTAGGCCTTCCAAGGTTTGCAGCACACCGCCTTCTGCCGCACAAACCGCAAAACATTTAACAGCGCAACGCCTAATGCCCACAATTTACAGCGATACACCTTATGATGCCCACACCTACCAGCGCAACGCCTGCTGCCGGCCAAAAATAACAGTGCGCCGCCTTATGCCGCATAAATATTAATATGCCTCCTACAGCACTTTTAATCATTAATGTCTCAACCAACAATTTCCGATGCGCACAATGGGGGATTGAACCCCTGATCCCTGCACCATTGGTCAGTGTCTTCACCGTTATACTACGGCTCTGTTCCTTTATGTGCCCAGCAGCGCGCCACTTAGCCTTCCCACGCACTACTTGCACCCGCACAGTTGCGCGCCGCGCACAAGTACGGTCGCTTTCTCCCCGTTTTTTTTCCTTTTTTCTGCCTGAACCGCCCACTCCTTATATGGCACAGGCACACTAACGGGGCCCCGCACAATTTCGGAGTTTAGTAAACATGCCCCTAAGGGACATATTTGTTCATCAACCGGAAGGTTTAAATCTTTCAACAAGGAAAATTCAAGACATCTTCGCACAACTACCTGAAGACTCCACCGACCCGGATATCCTCATGGAGAACTGGAGCAATATTACCAGAAATGCAGCCGTCGCTACCAATACTGCTGCACCCAAAACACGAAGCAACCGATTGGTACACTCCTACTCTCCACATCTGAAACGGCAACTCTGTAAACATAAAAGAAAATGGCGTGAAGCTAAACACAATGAAGACAATTTACAATATCTACAACTGCTGAAAGACTAACACACTGCAAAAGACAGTTAGATGTGAACACCACACTAAACTATTAAATTCTGCAATCACTCGCCCAAGAGAGCATTTCGACATCATGAAATACCTGACTAAAACACCATCCATCAAAAACCAAGAAATCATGCTCACCCCCCAACAACTAGCTCAACATTACAAACAACTTCATCCCCAACCAAATGCCCACCCCCCACCAAAGACACCCACCCAGACTCCTGGATCTCCTTCAACAAAATTACTGAAAGCCAAATCAAAGATGACATAACATCCCTAAACACAACAACCTCCCTCCTAGATCCCTGCCTGGCATCTTGGATTAAGGCAACCAAAAAGAAACTCAGCAGAGTAATCACCAAAATCATACAGTCGATTAGTCGATACTTCAACAGAGCATCATGTCCATATGCCTGAAAACCACCTCCATATGCCCAATGCTAAAAAAAAAACTAGCCTGGACCCGGCTGACCTATCTTTCACAGCAAAGATCATTGAGAAAACAGTACAGCACTAACTTCAAGACCATATCGACAGAAATAACCTACTAGACCTCCAGCAGCATGGGTTTTGCCCTCATCACGGAGTGGAAACACTACTAACCACCCTGATAAATACCCTAACTCAAGGTATGCAATGAGCCGATCAAGACTTCCTTCTAATCTTATTGGACATCCTGTCGACCTTTGACACTGTAAACCACCAAATTCTACTGCAACGTCTCCGCACCAATGGAATCCAAGGCACTGTACTCAAATGGTTCACATCCTACCTCACTGATAGACACCAACAGGTCGGAAATAACACCTCTACCCCATATAAGCAAACACAAAGTGTCCCCCAAGGATCTACCCTCTCCACAATACTCTTCAATGCCTACTAGCAACCACTCTGCACAATCTAAACACAACTTAAACGTCTACATCTATGTCAACGATATTATGATATATGGACCAATTAATACAAACCAACCCACTCTATCTGTCCACCAGGATTGTTTCACTGAAGTAACCAACTGGCTAAAAGACGACAATCTGCAAATTAACTACAACAAGACAGAAGCCCTCTACATAATGAGGGACACCATATTTGTCAACCCCCCCCCCCCCCCCAATAACACTGAACAACACTACAATCAAAACCAAGACTGAGGTCAAATACTGAACCTTAGAGTCACCCTCAATCAACATCTAACATTCAAAACCCACATAAACAAAATCGCCCGTACAGTTTACTACAAAACAAAGACACTCCAGCGCCTCCAACCACTCCTCGAACCAGAAGATTTCTGTACTGTACTACAAGCCTCAATAATACCTCATCTGGATTACTGCAATGCTATCTATCAAGGGCTACCACAATCCACACCCCTACAACTCCAAACAGCTCTTCATTTCACAGCCAGAACCTTACAAGCAGCAGCAAGGCAAGATCACATTACCCCAATACTCAAACATTTCCACTGGTTCCCACTACAGAGCTAAATAATATACAAAACCATTGTGCTAACCCACAAAGCAATACATTCAGACCCCCCTACACATCTCCGCACACTTCTTCAGCCCTCCCACCACACAGAGCTAGATGGAACTCCACGATGAACACCCTCATCATCCCCCACATCAGAACCAAATCCAACCAGCAAGCATGTAAAAGAGCTTTCCAACTATATGCACTTTCCATATGGAACCAAGCTACCAGACCAGCTCAGGAACATCACTGACCTCAAGACAACAATAGCTCATTTTAGTAAACTGCCCCCAAGTATTTAACATGCTTTAAAATGTTCTTAAGTTAGTTGTTTTGCAATTATAAAACAACTAAAAGAAGACTTAAGGAACAAAATGTAGTTCCTTTTACACCCAAAATATTTTCAGGTATTTTGGTTGAGAAAATTGGTGAGAAAATTGATAAGTTAACCAAGGGCCTTTTTCCCCATTCCCATTGATTGGGAGCCACCAATGTCTCCTTTAGCAGCCTCCTGTAATAAATTTAAAATGGTTTCAGTTGACCATGTAAATGAGTTAATGCTTTCATTGAATGATACCTCTTGTCCATTGAATCTATCTTCACTTGCTGCTTTAAAAGCACTGGGCACTGATTTAACTGAGTCCATTGCTATTATTATGAATCAATTATTAACTGATGGATGTGCTCCATCATTGCTGAAGAAAGACGATATTAGACCAATTTTGAAAAATTTGAACTTGGACATAACTAATCCAAAGAATTATCCAGCTTCATCATTGGTGCCGGGTCAGTTTACAGTCTATCTTGATACTACAGAAGTGTTAGATGATTTTCAATTTGATTTTCGTTCGAAGCATGGCAAAGAAGACAGTATTGCTGTCAGTATCTGGTGTGATGCTTAAAGGGTTTGATCAACGTATAGAATATTTTCTAATTTGGTTAGATATTTCAGCATCTTTTGATACTGTAAATCATGATTTCTTGTTTTTGCATTATCTTTCAGCAATAGGGATAACAGGAAGTGTATTGGACTGGGTTCAGGCTTTTTTGCTTGGTCGGTCCCAGCAGGTTAGGATAGAGGAGATGCAATCAGAATAGTTTAACTTACTTGCTGGAGTCCCTCAGGGCTCTGCTTTATTGATGTTATTGTTTAACCTCTATTTGCTAACCAATTAAGTAAGCTATTAAGTTGTATACTAGCGATATACAGATTTATTAGGCAACCCGGGTAGCGTGGGGATCAGCGCCCGCCAAGTGTATGGTGGCAAAAAGTACTGCATGCTAAAACCCGAGCAGCACTAATCGGAATGGAGAATGGGGTGGTGCTTGGGTGGAGCATTTGCATCATAGGTAATACAGGTGTTGCTGGCACACACTCCCTGGCAATCTGTTACTTAACATGGTTGCACTTTTGACTTCGTCAATAGGTGGGGTTAAGTTCACCTGCACTGCTCACACCAGAGACAATGATCATGCCAGGCATGCCTCCATGTACTAGCATGGGTAGGACGCCACTCCCACGCTTGTTTTCAGAGCTGTTTGTGCCCTAGTGGTGCACCGCTTAGTAAACATAACCTAAAATGTGTTACAATGCAGATGAATTACTATGCTAATTCATATTTCCTTGAGTGAGGCAGTAGACTGTGCAGATTTGCTTTAAAAGGGTTAAATTGATCTAGAAGCAACAGTTTGAACGGAACAAGGAGAAACATAATGGTTTAAAATCAGCAAACGTGTATGACAAGGCTGCATACTTTCCTGTTTAGTTTATATGCAGAACAAATCATCAGAGAAACAGGACTGTATGAAGACAACAGAGGTGTGAAGATTGGTGGGAGATTCATTAACAACCTTTGTTATGCAGTTGATACCACATTACTGGCTGAAAGTGAAGATGATATGAAACATTTGCTCCTCGAGATCAAGGAACATAGTCTTAAAATGGGCCTGCACCTTAATGTAAAGAAGACGAAGATCCTGATAACTGGCAAAATCAATAAGTTCATTTTTGATGGAGAAGAAATTGAAATAGTGGATAACTTTAACCTACTTGGATCAACTATCAATAAAGAAACAACAAGCAGTCAAGAAATCAGATGACTCATTGCTCTAGGCAGAATGGCTATGAAGAATCTAGACAAGATTCCCAAGAGCAGAGATGTCTCTCTCCATACAAGAGTCAACTTGTTCAAACCATGGTATTTTCAATAACATCATATGGATGCGAAAGTTGGACAGTGAAAAAGATAAACAGGAAGAAAATTGCCCACATTAAGTCCATGTTAAGCACATAACATTGATTCTATATTAATGATATAGAAGTGGAAGAAAGGGGGTGGGAAGATAGGGTTGCAAACCAACTGGTTTTAGGTTGGCTGGGCTGGTTTTTTAAGCAGGAGGCAAGTGGCCGGAAGGACAGTAAAACCAGCCAATAAAGAGCTGGTTTTCGGCCGATCACCAATCGTTCCCACTCTCCCCCCCTCCCCTCTCGGCTGCCACTGCCACTTTTCCTATTTCTGCAGTGGTGGTTGGCCTCAGATTTCTAGCATGTCACCAAAAAATGCATGGTTCTTTGCAAATCTGTGCATGGAAGGACTGCAAATGCGCGCCCCCTTTGACACATACCATCACATTAGGGGGGAGCAGGCTTTGCAGTCCTTCCAAACGCAAAATTGCAAAGACCTGCATTTTGTGTGTGTGGAGTGTTTCAAGTCTGAAGCCCGCCATCACTGTAGACATAGGAAAAGGGTGTGGAGGTGAGAGAATGGTTAGGAGGAGGATGAGAGGGAGATAATTGCTGGCAGGGGGATACAGGACACGAAGGAGGGTGGGTGAAAGAATGGCTGGAAGGGGGATGCAGGGAACGAAGGAGGGCATGGGGGGAGAGAATGGCTGGAAGGGGGGATGCAAGGCATGAAGGAGGGTGGGGGAGAATGGCTGGAAGGGGGGGGCTTCAGAAAACAAAGGAGGACGGGGAGAATGGCTGGAAGGGGGATGCACGGCACGAAGGAGGGCGGGGGACCAGAATGGCTGGAAGGGGGATGCAGGGCACGAAAGAGGGCGGGGGAAGAGAATGGCTGGAAGGGGGATGCAGGGAACGAAGGAGGGGGGAGAGAATGGCTGGAAGGGGGATGCAGGGCACAAAGGAGGGTGGGGGGAGAGAATAGCTTGAAGGGGATGCAGGGCATGAAGGAGGGTGGGGGGAGTGGATAGAGAATGGATGTAGAGTAGGGATGGAGGGCAGATGCTAGACATGGGTGGGGAAGGGAGGGGGATGCTGGACATGGAGGGGATAGGATGAGAAAAAGGAGAGGTGCTGGACACAGAGAGTGGAAAAGAGAAAGAGTTAAAGACTGGGAATAATTGGCTAGGGAAGAATAGTGAGATGGGGCATGAGAAGGCTGAATTAAAGATGCAGTTAAGATGTAGATTGAGAACTGGATGGTAAGACGGAGAAATGAAATCTGAGTTGCTGGAGAAAAACGGAAGAAAGCTGAAAGGAAAAGATCAATGTCAGAAATGGAAGGAAGTGAAGAAGATAACAGGGGAGAGAAGTGGTAGATGGACCAGAGACCCTAGAGACTAAATTAAGAGAAGATCAGGAAAGCAGAAACCAGAGACTTGGATCAACATGATTAGAAAATAAAATGATCCGGCAGCAAAGGTAGAAAAAAGAATTTTATTTTCTATTTTGTAACTGAAAATGTGTGTTTTTGGAAAGTACGTCTGCCAGGACTCAGGACTGGTGTTGGACATGGCTGGAGTATAGCCCAAGGCAAAAGAGAGACATCCTAATGCCCTCTAGCAAACTACCTTTAATCAGTTTCAGACAGGTCTGTGACCCTCTCTGGCCTGGAGGCACAGGGCAATTGTCCTGGTTGCATTCGTCCTAATGCCAATCCTGACATCTGCTATCTTTTGTTTTGTACAATACAGGGGGGATGCATTGCTTTCTGTTTCTCTGGTGTTGCACTGCATGCAGCGTCTGGCTTTCTGAGGTTTTAGTTTGATTTGTGTCTATGTATTTGTCTTTTTATCTTTGTGGTCACTTATTGGTGAAGGTCTATCTGTACCTGTGCCTGTGCGACCGAGGCTGGGTATTCTGTGAGCATGGAATTTCTGTTTAAGAATGTGCAGTCATCTGGCTTCTTCAGCTTTCCAAATAGGTTTATTGAAGTTTTAGGGTTCACTGCAATATTTACAGAGATGTTTTTTCCTAGGTAGAGTCCTTGTGTGAGTTTTGATAGTTCTGGCATTTGCTCTTGGTCCTGAAAGATTTTTTTTTTAAATTAATTTTAGGGCCAGCCTAACCATCAGGTAACCCAGGTGGCCACCTCAGGTGACAGCTTCTGGGGAGGAAGCAGAGAGTAGGACATTCAAAGCTAAATAATAGTCTGCCAGCTGGAGGGGGGGGGGGGGGGATAAGGCTGAAGGTTTGCCTAGAGTGCCAACACTTTGAATCCGCTCTGGGGCTGGCCCTAATTAATTTACAATATGCTTGGTACTGAGATGGATTTTTTCTCATATGGTAAGTTTTATGGGAAAGGTTCTAGCTTAGTTCCAGCTGAGCTCTGCACAGATTGATGGGGAAAGGGCTGGGGGAGATTTGGTGGATGCAGAATATATTGGATTTAAAGTCATATGGGAGAGCATATATGTCTTGGGGGGATGGGATCTGAGAAGAGGACTATGGCTGAATAGGGTGCTGAAGAGTTCAACCTCTTGTACCACCCCCACCCACCCTTGATTTAGCCTGCAGATGCTAAAGAACATAAGAAATGCCATACTGGGTCAGACCAAGTTCCATCAAGCCCAGTATGCTGTTTCCAACAGCGGCCAGTCCAGGTCACAAGTGCCTGTCAGGTGCATAGGTTCCACAATGCTTGTCCTGAGGTAAATTTTCCCTCCCCAAAGAAATGTTTCTATTGAATCTCTCTCTCTCGCTCTCTTTATATGTAAGCCAGGAGAATTCTAGCAATCTGCAGTCATCCTACAGAAATGCTTCAGGTGATATTAAGATATCTCGGAGAGTTCCATCAGTTGCCAAGGCAACCCCTTGACTGGATCTATCCAGATGTTGCAATTCCCACTCATCCCGTTCCATGCTCAGGCCAATGGAGCTGGTTGCACATTGTTCCAGCAACATTAGGAAGGATGCAAATTTGCAACTGTTTTAAATTACCAATTCCCCACCCCCCCTCCCTTCTCACCCAAAGAAAAGGGCTTCAGCTGACATTGATAGCTGCATACTGGATAGCGGTTTCAAAAGGGGAAAGGAGAAAAGAAATTAGATTAATGGTAATAATGAGGACAGATCTAAACCATCTGGAGCTTATTTAGGCATCTATTTGTTAAGTCGCCCACATTTTTTTGCAGTTAGCGAGTGATACATGCAAAACCTCAATGTTAACTGCTGGAGGCATTCCTGGGAGTTTTAGGGAGGGCTGCATTGCAATTAATGCATTGAAAAAGTTGCTACTGCACATTAACTGCATGACAGATAATGCACAATGCATTTAGTTACACCTCTTGAGGTGCCGTTTACTGCTGTACTTTGTCTACCATGTTAACAGTTAAAGCACTGTTAATGATGCCTGCATTACCTTAAAGCATAGTGTTCATCCATTCCTTGGCCCAAAATGACATTTTCCTCTTTAACTTGTTAATGCACGAATTGATCTGCACTAACAAAATTCCTCATGAGAGATTTCTGAGTGAATTAAAATGTCCTGAGACAGGAGGCAATGTCTTATTTTGGGGTGTGAACTGGTTAAGAGATAGAAAGCAGAGCGTAGGGCTAAATAGTCAGAGATGCAAGTGGGGTAACCCATGAATCTGTGCTGGGAGTAGTGCATTTTAGCATTTTTATGAATGATCTGGAAATGGGAACAAGAAATGAGGTGTTCAGACTTGCAGTTGAGACAGAATTATTCAAATTTGTTAATCACAGTCAGATTGTGAGAAATTGCAGAAGGGCCTTGTGAAAGTAAAAGATTTTCTTAATTGTAAATTACAGATGCAGTTTAATGTGGACAACGGGAAATGGATGCACATAGGAAAGACAATCCTTCGGTGAGAGTGGAGACGGCTGAATGAGAGGAAAAAGAGGTGAAGCTCAAGGTCAGATAAGGTAGAAGACAAAATGGTAGGGGAGGTGGGGACAGCAAGGAGTGGCTAATGAAAAGTAGGGCCATGGAACTGTGGGAATCAGCAGAAAAGATTAGGGAGAGTTAACATCAAGAGCACAAAGTGATGTGGAGCCATAGGAGAGGGAGGAGAGAATGCAAATCAAAGGAGACACAGGTAGAAAGGGAGGAGAAAATCCTGGTGGCTTCAGGTAGGCATGAGTAATTGCGTCAATGAGCAGAGGAAGGCTATGAAAGAATGTTAAGCCAAGGGCAGGTAGGTGGGTAATAAAGTGTTGAGATGGGAGACACAGCATTGCAGAGGGCAGGAGCTGGGTAAAAGACAGACAAAAGATAGGACCCACACGGACAAAATAGAAATAACAGCCAGCACAATAAATAACAAGTTAGATTCTAAACAGGCACAGAAAAATGCCTAAAAAGAGCATACAAATGTAGCTGAGGCTTGTAGTGAGGATACTCTCCCAGACAGGCACCAGCAGCAAATGGAGGATCTGCAGCTCATATGCTCACAGAGGAAGGCTTTTGAACAAAGCCCCAGCAAGGGGGAGGGGATGGATGGGTCAAGTGCTGAATGCAAGTAAGAGGAAGCAGGCAGATTCCAACATAACTCCCAAATCATCCTGACAGGCTTAAGAAATCCCTCCCAAATCCTTAAAGCTCCTCAACAGGCTCCACAAAACTCTCCTCTGCCCCCAACCCCCAAATCCCCCCTTGTGGATAGTAGGGGGCAGGAGCAACCTCCAGATTCTTCTGCTCTGTCAGCAGCCTGGGATCAAAAGGGCATCTCTGATCCCCAAGTGGTAGTACAACAAGTCTACCACCAGGGTTCGGAGGTGTAATTTTGTTCCCAGGCTGCCAACAGGGCAGAAGCATCTGAGGATAGCTCCTACCCTGCTTGCCAACAGGATACCCCCTGCTTAAGAGCTAAGAGGGATGTCACGGGTGGGAGGGTTTTATTGAGCTTGTTTGGGGGGGTATTCTGGAGTGGTCCAGAAAGATGGGAGGTTATGTTCAGTCTGTTGAGAGAGATACAAGGGGATGAGGGGTTATGGTATGCCTGTCAGGGGGTTCTGGGGGGGGGGGGGGAGGGGAGATCATGATGCTTATGTAGGGGGATCAGAGGTGGGGGGAAATTATGATGTCAGGGGGATTAGGGCTGTGCTTTTATTAACCTGCACCAACTGCAATAATTGCATTGCTGGTACTGCAGATGCATGCATGGCAATGTACCCACTGGGTGATAAAAGTAAGCACTGCCCAGTAACTGCAAGCTTAGATCCTGGCCATGCTCCCAGAACTTACAGCACATGCTTTGACAACTACAAAGCTTTATCATACTTTAATAAGCTAGCTTCTAAGTCTAATCCAAAATCCATAAAAAATGAATACTCACACTTTTCTCCTTCCACTGCCTCCATTAACTACAGAATGAAGAAAACCAGCATAAACCACAGAACCATTACTCACTCACATCTGCAAATTATTTAGAAAAGAACCAGGTATTTAATTTCCTCTTGAATATTCTATAATTCTGTTCTAACCTTGGATCCTCTGGAAGTTAGTTCTGTAACTCATGAACAACCATCAAAACAGGCCTGAGCCATAAGTAGAAACATGACGACAGAAAAAGACCACATGACCTATCTACTCTGTCTTTCCATATCAACCACTACAACATTCCCCTTTTTTCCTTTAGAGATCCTCTATGTTTGTCCCATGCTTCTTTGAATTCAGATACTGTCCACATCTCTACCACCTCCATTTGAAGACTATTCCATGGATCCACCACTCTTTCCGTAAAGAAACATTTCCACATATCACTCCTGAATCTATCCCCTTTCACTTTCATCCCATGTCCCCTAATGGCAGAGCTTGCTTTTAATTGAAAGAGGCTACCCTCCTGTGCATTTACAGTTTCTCCAGGACCAAGCAGGAAGTCAGTCCTCACTTATGGGTGTCATCATAAGAACATAAGAACATAAGATATGCCATACTGGGTCAGACCAAGGTCCATCAAGCCCAGTATTCTGTTTCCAACAGTGGCCAATCTAGGTCATACGTACCTAGCAGTTTCCCCAAGGGACACAGGTTCCACAATGCTTGTATTGGTTCAAGCATTGATATCCTGGGTCCCTTCTTAATAATGGTTTATGGACCTTTCCTCCAGGAACTTGTCCAAACCTTTTTTAAACCCAGCTACACTAACAGCCTTTACTACATCCTCCGGTAACAAATTCCAGAGTTTGATTACACGTTGAGTGAAAAAATATTTTCTTTTATTAGTCTTAAATAGTTTACCCTGTAGCTTCATTGCATGTCCCCTAGTCTTTCTATATTCTGATAAGGTAAACAATCGATCTACGTTTACCCGTTCCACTCCGTTCATTAATTTATAGACTTCTATCATATCTCCCCTCAGCCGTCTCTTTTCCAGGTTAAAGAGCCCCAACCTTTTTAGCCTTTCTTCATAGGAGTAGCCTTCCATCCCCTTTACCATTTTGGTGGCTCTTCTCTGAACCTTTTCTAAAATCGCTATATCCTTTTTAAGATACGGCGACCAGAATTGCACACAATATTCAAGGTGCGGTCTCACCATGGAACGATATAGAGGCATTATAATATCTTTTGTTTTATTTTCCATTCCTTTCCTTATCATACCTAGCATTCTATTTGCTCTCTTGGCCGCCGCTGCACACTGGGCCGAGGGTTTTAACATGGTATCCACAAGGACGCCTAAATCTTTTTCTTGGGTGGTGGTTCCTAATGTGGAACCTTGCATCGTGTAACCATAGTTTGGGTTGTTCTTCCCTAGGTGCATAACCTTGCACTTCTCCACATTAAATTTCATCTGCCATTTTGATGCCCAGTCTTCCAATTTATCAAGATCCTCTTGCAATTTTCCACAATCCTCCTGGGTTTTAACAACTTTAAATAGTTTTGTGTCATCAGCAAATTTGATAACCTCACTCGTTATTCCACTTTCCAGGTCATTTATGAATATGTCAAAAAGCAGCGGACCCAGCACAGATCCCTGGGGTACACCACTATTCACCTTTCTCCATTGGGAAAATTGGCCATTTAGCCCTACTCTCTGCTTTCTATCTTTTAACCAGTTCCTGATCCACAGTAGTACACTGCCTCCTGTCCCATGACTCTTTAGTTTTGCCAAAAGTCTCTCATGAGGGACCTTGTCAAAGGCTTTCTGAAAGTCCAGATACACAATATCAACCGACTCACCTTTGTCCACCTGTTTATTCACTCCTTCAAAAAAAACATAACAGATTAGTAAGACAAGATCTTCCTTGTCTAAAGCCATGTTGGCTGTCTCCCATTAGGTCATGACTATCTATATGCTGAGTAATTTTATTCTTTATGATGGTTTCTACCATTTTTCCCGGTACTGATGTCAGGCTCACCGGTCTGTAGTTTCCCGGATCACCCCTCGAACCCTTTTTAAAAATTGGTGTTACATTGGCGATCCTCCAATCCTCAGGTATTAGAGATGATTTTAATGATAGTTCACAGATTACTGATAGCAGGTCTGCAATCTCAAATTTCAGTTCTTTCAACACCCTTTCACCCTTTCAACACCATCGACGCCGATGAAGCCCCAGCGGAGCATTTCCCCAGCTTTCCATGAAAGCCTTTGGGAATGCTGGCACGCATGCGCGGTTCCCTTCCCGCCTAAAGGTGCCATCTTACCTCAGTCTCTTTTTTTCCCAGAAAAGAGAAGTTTTTTCTTGGCGTTATTTCGCTTTTTTCCTCGGATTCGACATCGGTTCCCCTCCCGCCGGGTTCGGTACACCGGTATCGAATCCCTTTTTTCCTTTTTCGGTTTTTGCCCTTAGTGGCTAGGCGCTCGCGCCAAATCTTTTTCTTTTTCCCTGGAAGGCCAGTCCTTTGACCTCGCGGGGACCCTTTTCTCCCCGATGGCTTCCAGTGGTTTTAAAAAGTGTGATCGGTGTAAGAAGATAATGTCTCTCACCGACACACACGACTGCTGCCTTCGGTGCCTTGGTCCGGATGACGATTCTAAAACGTACGGGCCATGTGGAAAAATGTCTTTCAAGGCCCTCCGAAGTCGTCAGCAACAAAGTGAAAGGCTTTTCTCGGACTCGGCCTCTGCCCGGGCCCAGACCTCGTCTGAGGCCTCGACATCTCGGGATTCCGATCCCGAGAGGCGTCGGAGCTCCTCGGACAGCGGGTCCCCCGACCGGGAACGTAAGAGGAAGAAGCGGCTCGCAAGGGCAGCATCGGAGGAGGTCCCTGAGCCCTCGAGGACCCGGTCTAAGACCCCCGACCGTCATCCCGGGCCCGTGGACCAGGAGAAGCCAACTAAAGTTCCTCGCATGGAGCCGGAGTCTGCTGGACACGTAAGTCCTGTTATCCTCGTGGACTCGCCTCCCCGAGTACCGACGTCGGGCCCGGCGCCGCCGGAGCCTGAGTCGGGGGCTGCTGCGTCACCCGAGCTGAGTCTCAGGTTGACAGCCTTGGAGAGCAGAATGTCTGCCTTCATGGATCAGCAGCGGGCACTGATGGCCAGCCTGTCTGGCGCATCTGCCCCGACCACCAGGATATCGACTTCGAAGTCGACCCCGGAGACCGAGCCGATACTCGAGTCCCTTGCGGCTCGAGATCGTCCTCGGTCGAGGTCTCCCTCGACCTCCCGTTCGGGACCGAGGGTCTCGACGCCGGTGCCACCGGAGTCGGGGGGGGGGGTGCCTAGAGGCCCCGCGGGGTCGGACCTCGACTCAACATCGGACGAGTCTGCTTGGGAGACCGAAGACGAGGAGTCTCCTGACACCTTCAAGACTCGGTGTGTCCCTTCGGACTCACCAGAGTCTGAGCCCCGGAGTAGATCCCCTCCGGAGGATACTAGGTTCTCGGAGTTTGTCCGCAATATGGCCGCTGCCCTGGCTATCTCGGCTGACCCTGAGGAGGAGCCTCGAGCCGAAGAGCTCGATGCTCTGCAGTATGACTCTCCTCCGAAGGAGGCCTTTACTGTCCCGGTTCCTCCGATGCTGGAACGGCTCCTCTTCCGGATGTGGGAGGCACCGGCCTCGGTGCCGGTTTTGAGCAAGCGAGTCGATTCCATCTATCGGCTCCGAAAGAGTCCTGGCTTCCAGAAAGCAAGCTACCACACCATTCCATGGTTGTGGAATCGGCCATGCATCGTCTGAAGAGTCAGAAGATGCACTCCGCGGTGCGTCCTGGAAGGGAGGCCCGAAGCCTTGATGGCGTCGGTAGAAAGTGCTTTCAGGGCTCAATGCTTGCTTGCCGTGTCCAGACTTACCAGCTGTACATGGGCATGTATTTATGAGACCTGGCCAAGGAGTTGGCCGGATTCTCTGCTGGTCTCTCTGGGGAACCCTTGCAGAGTTTTAAGTCCTTGTCTTCGAGGATCCGGGAATGCTCTAAGTTCATGTCCCGCGCCGCCTACGATGGCTTCAAGGCTTTGGCCCGAGTAGCGGCAGCCGGCATCGCGGCCTGACGCCAGGCATGGCTACAGTCATCGGACCTCGAGCCATGAGTTCAGGGCAAGTTGGTCGATGTCCCTTGCCGAGGTGAAAACCTTTTTGGCAAGCCTGTGGCCGAGAAGGCCGCTCAGCTCGAGGCAGAGCACCTCACGAGGACAAGGCTGTCGAGGAAGACCTCTGCCCCTTCTCATAAGAAGAAGGACTCGGGTAAAAAGTCCTTTTACCCGAGGAAGGGCACTGCCTACAAAAAGTACCCACAATATCCGGCTGCCCAAGCTGCCCCCCAGGGTCAGCAAGCCAAGGGCCAGGGTAATGAGCCCCGTAGGCAGAGGACCCCCCAAGCCTGCAGCCCCTGATCCCACTCAGCAGGGTGGGGGTTTTTGACTCCTTGAGTATAGCCATACCTCCCTTGCAGACTCAGCCCTGCACAGGAGGCCGCCTAGCCTTGTTCGCCCACAAGTGGCCCTTGATAACCCAAGACAGTTGGGTGCTGGACATAGTCCATCGAGGCTATGCCCTGCACTTTCACCAACTGCCTCCGCCACACTTCCCAGGGGAACCTTTCTGGCCTCCCCTGCATACAGCCCTTCTCCTCCAGGAGCTAAAAGGTCTGTTGCTGGACAAGGCGGTGGAGCCTGTGCCTCCCCACTTCCAAGGTCACGGGTTTTACTCCAGGTATTTCCTGGTGCCAAAAAGAACCGGTGGTCTTCGACCCATTTTGGATCTCAGAAACCTGAACAAGTTTCTAGTGAAAGAGAAGTTCAAGATGCTTACTCTTGGAACACTTCTGCCCTACCTCCAGCAGGGAGATTGGCTTTGCTCTTTAGATCTAAAGGATGCTTACACTCACATCCTTATTCATCCAGACCACAGAAAGTACCTCAGGTTCATTGTGGGAGGAAACCATTATCAGTACAGAGTACTGCCTTTTGGACTGACCTCCGCTCCCAGGGTATTTACCAAGTGCCTGGCAGTGGTGGCAGCCTACCTGAGAAATCAGGGCATCTTTGTGTTTCCTTACCTAGATGACTGGCTCATCAGAGGCCAGACTTCCCTAGAAGTTCAACAGGCCACCAACAGGACCATAGAACTGCTCCAAAAGGTGGGCTTTGTCATCAACTTCGCAAAGTCCACTTTGCTCCCCTCCCAGAACTTGGAGTTCATAGGAGCAAGGTTGGATTCTCAGCTGGCAAGAGCATTCTTACCGGTGGGACCGAGCACAAAGGCTCATGGACCTCGCCAGCAAGTTTCTGCACAGGTCCCTGGTCTCCGCCAGACTCTGTCTCAGGCTTCTGGGCCACATGGCGTCGACGGTACAGGTGACCCCCAATGCCAGGCTCAATATGAGACCTGCCCAGTGGTGCCTTCGGACTCCGTGGTCACAAGCCTCAGGCAGTCTCAGAGACAGGATCAGAGTGTCCCACCGTTTCCTGGTATCCCTCAACTGGTGGCTACACCCCCCCCAATCTGCTGGTGGGGGTGCCCTTTCAGATCCCACCTCATACAGTTGTACTGACCACCGATGCCTCTCTGCAGGGTTGGGGAGCACACTGCCTAGACAAGTGCACCCAGGGCCTGTGGTCTCATTGGGAGGCGTCCCAGCAGATCAATCTACTGGAACTCAGAGCTATCCGCTTGGCCCTCAAGGCCTTTACTGCTTCCCTGGCACAACAGTCTGTCTTGATCCAGACAGACAACCAGGTAGCCATGTTCTTTGTAAACAAACAGGGCGGAACTGGTTCCCAGCCCCTTTGCCAGGAGGCCCAGGACCTCTGTTCCTTTGCCCTGAAGCACAACATGCTCCTCAAAGCAGTCTATCTTCCAGGCCAGGAGAATTCCCTGGCTGACAGATTGAGCAGGATTCTGCAACCACACGAGTGGCAGCTACATCCTTTAGTGGTTCAAAAGATTTTCTTGAAATGGGGGCTCCCCTCCATAGACCTGTTTGCCAGTCCACTGAACAACCAGCTGCCAAGGTTCTGCTCCAGGCATCCGCATCCTCTGAGAGTAGCAGCAGATGCCTTTCTGATTCCCTGGACTCAGGGCCTACTCTATGCGTTTCCTCCCACCCTTCTGGTGGCCCAAACACTGTTCAAGATTCTCCGAGACAGGGCCTCAGTCCTCCTGGTAGCTCCCAGGTGGCCAAGGCAGCCTTGGTTCCCCCTCCTGCTTCAACTGGCAGTGGATCTACCTCTGCCTCTGGGATTGCAACCCGACCTTCTCTCTCAGAATCAGGGCTCCTTGCTACATCCCAATCTCAAAGCTCTCAATCTGATGGCATAGAGGCTGCAAGGGTAGTATTGGCTCCCTGGGGCCTGCCTCCCGAGGTTGAAGAAGTTCTCCTAGCCTCCAGGAAACAATCCACTAGGAAGACCTATGCTCTCAAGTGGAAAAGGTTCTCTGTGTGGTGTCAGCTACGTGCTGAGGATCCTTTCTCCTGTACTGTGTTAGTAGTGCTTCAGTACCTGCTGCACTTGTCCAATCAGGGTCTCAAGTCCAACTCTGTTCGGGTCCACCTCTCTGCTTTAGCAGCTCACCACTCCCTAGTTGAGGGCCATTCCTTGTCTGTACACCCTTTGGTGTCTAGGTTTCTCAGAGGCTTGCTTCTGCTCAAACCTCCCATACGTCCTCCTGCTCCTGAGTGGGAGCTTAATGTGGTCTTGCAGCAGCTGACTCGCCCACCTTTTGAGCCTATGGCTACTTGCCCTCTACGCTTCCTTTCCTGGAAGACTCTCTTTCTAATAGCCCTTACTTCGGCTAGGAGAGTGAGTGAGCTTCAAGCCTTGGTCTGTGATAGACCTTACACCAGGTTCTATAAGAATAGGGTGGTCCTCAGGACTCACCCTAAGTTCCTTCCTAAGGTTGTCTCCTCTTTCCACCTCAATCAGGAGGTGGTTCTTCCTACTTTCTTCCCTAGGCCTCATGCAAGTCAGGCTGAAACAGTTCTCCATACCTTGGACTGTAGGAGGGCCTTATCCTTCTACCTTGAATGTACGCAAGGTCACAGGAATGCTTCTCAGCTCTTCCTTTCTTTTGACCCCAATAACTTGGGGAGGCCTGTGTCCAAGCGTACCTTGTCCATCTGGGTGGCTGACTGTATCACCTGGGCTTACAAGGCAGCTGACCTTCCTTTGCAGGGTAGGGTCACGGCCCACCGTGTGAGGGCAATGGCTGCATCAGTGGCTCACCTCCGCTCTGTTCCATTGCAAGACATCTGCAGTGCTGCTACTTGGTCTTCAAGCCAGACTTTTGCAGCCCACTACTGTCTGGAGAGGGAGTCCCGTAGGGACAGTGCTTTTGGCCAAGCAGTACTCCGGAATTAATTTAATTTAATTTAATTAATTAATTTAATTAATTTAATTTAATTTAATTAATTTAATTAACAGATTATTTATATACCGCTCCTTCCATTGATCAGGTGCGGTTTCCATATAACAACAATAAACAGTGTGGTCTGTTTTTACATATAACATTTGTAGCTAGGTAAATACAGTTAACAATTAATAATTAACAATTAACAATTAGTAAACTATGTACAGTTGAACATAATTAAACTATATACATTGTTTTGTTTTTCATTTACTTATTCGCTTTGTTTTAGGGTGTATCACTTCATTCTTTTGATGAGTTGTGTATTACTCGGGGTGGGATTATCCTTTATCCAGTTGGGGGGTGTGTCTAGGCAACTCCTGCCCTCCTGCCCTCTGGTTGGGCTACCTGTGGAGGGTGTGTCCTTGCAAAGCCTTTACTGTGTTGCTGAGACTAGAGGGAGTTCTCTTGTTCAGCCTGGGTTTCTGGTAGCCCAGAGCTGGGGAGTCACCCATAAGGGAGGACTGACTTCCTGCTTGGTCCTGGAGAAAGAGTAGTTACTCACCTGTAACAGATGTTCTCCAGGAGCAGCAGGAATCAGTCCTCACTACACTCCCTCCTCCCCTTGGAGCTGCAGTTGTACATAGTTTAATTTTTACATTTTTGTGTGCTGTTCTTAGCTATGTCATTTGACTGAGGTAAGATGGCACCTTTAGGCGGGAAGGGAACCGCGCATGCGTGCCAGCATTCCCAAAGGCTTTCATGGAAAGCTGGGGAAATGCTCCGCTGGGGCTTCATCGGCGTCGATGACACCCATAAGTGAGGACTGATTCCTGCTGCTCCTGGAGAACACCTGTTAAGGTGAGTAACTACTCTATTCCATGGAGGTATTTAAACGTCTCAATCATATCGCCTTTCTTCTAAGTTGTACATATTAAGATCCTTAAGTCTGTCCTCACATGCTTTATAATGAAGACCGTTAACCATTTTAGTAGCCACCCTCTGTACAGACTTCAGCCAGCTTATATCCTTTTGAAGGATATAAGCCTAGTGGTTGGGGCAAGGTACTTCAGGCCGGAAGGTCGGGGGTTCAAATCCCACTAGAGGACAGCAACCTTGGGCCGGAAGGACTGGGGTTTCTAGTCCCACAGGTGCTCCTTGTGGTCTTGGGCAAGCCACTTAACCCTCCATAGCCCATGTTCCCTGTAAAATAGTTATCTCCAAGTTATAATGCCCTGTTCAATGTAATTTCAGTTTGTTCAATGTAAACCGCACTGATGCAGAATAGCGCGGTATATAAGAGAATGTAAATAAATAAATAAATAAAAGGTGCGGTCTCCAGAATTGCACACACTACTCCAAATGAGGTCGCACCACAGACTGATACAGAGGCACTATCACCTCCTTTCTTCTGCTGGCCATTCCTTTCCCTATGCACCCAAGTATCCTACTAGCTTTTGCTGTTGCCTTTTCTACCTGTTTAGCTACTTTAAGATCATCAGACACAATCATGCTTAGGTCCCGCTCTTCTTTAGTGGGCAAAAGTACTTCACCTCCTATACTATATTGCTCCCTTGGATTGCTGCAGCCCAAATGTATGATCTTGCATTTTTTAACATTAAATCTCAGCTGCCAAATTCTAGACCATTCTTCAAGCTTAGCTAGATCCCTCCTCATGTTATCTATACCTTCCTGGGTGTCTACTCTATTGCAGATTTTGGTATCATCTGCAAACCTTACCCGACAGCCCGTCCGCTCTATCACTAACAAAGATGTTAAAAAGAATCGAACCAGGGACAGATCCCTGGAACATACCACTGGTAACCTCCTTCTCCTCAGAGTGAGTTCAATTTACCTGTACTCTTTGTCGCCTCCCATTCAACCAATTTCTAACCCAAGCAGTAGCTTTAGGGTCCATCCCTAGGGTGCTCAGTTTGTTTATAAGTTGCCTTTGAGGAATGGTGTCAAAGGCCTTACTGAAATCTAAATACACCACATCTAGGGCTCTCCCTTGGTCCAATTCCCTGGTCACCCAGTCAAAGAAATCAATCAGATTTGTCTGACAAGATCTGCCTCTGGTGAATCCATGCTGCTTCTGACCCTGTAATCTGCTGGACCCTAGAAACTTCACTATTTTCTCTTTCAGCAGTGCTTTCAATAATTTACTCACCACCGAAGTTAAACTAACCGGCCTGTAGTTTTCAACCACATCCTTACTTCCGCTTTTGTGTAAAGGGACCACATTTGCTTTTTTCCAGTACTTTGGCACCACTCCTGACTCCGAGGCATTGAAAAGGTCAGTCAGTGGAGCTGCTAGAATGTCCCCAAGTTCCCTCAGTATTCTAGGATGTATCCCATCTGGTCCCCTTGCTTTGTTTACTTTAAGTTTAGCTAGTTTCTCACGAACACAGTCTTCTGAAAATTGATCAAGATGCTCCTCACTTCTGTTCCTCTTTGTGGGTGTTTTCTGAGTCCTGCTCCTGATTCTTCATCTGTGAACACGGAACAGAAATATTTATTAAGCAATTCCGCTTTATCCTCGTCAGCTTCTACATATTCCTCCCCTTCACCCTTGAGTCTGACAATACCACTTTTGTCCTTCCTCTTCTCACTAACATAGCTGAAAAATGTCTTATCCCCCCATTTAACTGCATTGACTATTTCTGCCTCTTTTTGAATCTTTGCTTTCCTGACTACTTTGCTAGCTTCTGTAAGTTTTTCCAAATATAGATGCCTGTCTTCCTCTGTCCGTAATCTCTTGTATTTTATGAAGGCCTCCCCATTTTTTTTTCACTTTTTCAGCTACTTCTTTCGAAAATCATAGGGGTCTCCTTTTCCTTTTACCTTTACTTACCATTTTAACAAAAAGGTTGGTTGCCCTTAAAATATCCCCTTTCAGTTTTGCCCACTGTTTTTCTACATCCCCCAGCTGTTCCTATCCCGCTAAAGACTCCCCGAGGTATTGGCCCATCTTGGCAAAGTTAGTTTTCCTAAAGTCTAAGACCCTTGCTTTTGAATGGATTTTAACAGCCCTAGTCCTAATACTGAATCATGCCATCTGGTGATCACTGGATGCTAAATGATTTCCCACTATAACATCAGAAACACTTTCACCATTGGTAAGCACCAAGTCCAGTATGTCCCCTTCACATGTGGGTTCTCTTACCAGTTGCCTGAATAGTTCTCCCTGTAGAGAGTCCAGGATCTCCTTACTTCTAGATGATACTGCAGCAGGAATGTGCCAATCAACATCTAGTATATTGAAATCCCCTATCAGTAGCATTTCCCCTTTCCTAGCAATGCTGCGTATGTCTTCAATTAACTCTCCGTCCACCTCTTCCTCTTGTGAGGGAGGTCTGTATATCACACCAATGCAAATAGATTTCTCTTTCCCTCTTTCTAGTTTAACCCTTTTAAGCTCTGTAGTTCCAAAGCTTTAATATTATTTTTTACATATAGTGCCACTCCTCCTCCCCTTCTTCCTACCCTGTCCTTTCTGAATAAAGTATAGCCAGGTATAGTTACATCCCAGTCATGGTTTTCTGTGAACCATGTTTATGTAACTGCCACTAAATCCAAGTCAGCCTCTCCCATTAAAGCTTCAACATCTGGGATCTTATTTCCCATACTACGGGCATTTATACACAGCGCTTTCCATATGTTGTTCCTTTTACCCATTTCCATAAAGATATTTAATGTTTCACCTACCCGGGGCCTTTCTTCACCCATCCCCAACAAATCTAGTTTAAAGCCCTCTTCAGTAGATTAGCCAGTCTGGATAGATGGATGTCATCTCTGCTCTGCAACCCTTGGAACAACATCCCATGTCCAGGAAACCAAAATGTTCTTGATGACACCATCCATGCAGCCATGCATTCATCTCCAGGATGCGAGCTTCTCTGCCTTGGCCTTTACCCTCAACAGGGAGGATTGAAGAGAATACCACCTGCACCCCTCTCTGCTTCACCCTTTGTCCCAGAGCCATGAAGTCAATTTTGTTATGCTCAGAGGGATACCTGACAGTATCATTTGTTCCGACATGAATTAGCAAAATTGGGAAATAGTCAGTGGGCTTGATGAGTCTCGGCAAGCTCTCCGTAACATCTCTGATTTTGGCACCTGGCAGACAGCATACCTCAAGTCTGGTTGGCAGAAGGATGCCTCAGTACCCCTCAGAAGAGGGTCACCACTACCCTTCGCTTCCTTGTGGTCACTGATTCTGCAACTTTGGGGTGCTCGAGCTCTGGTTTTTCCCTTTCCAGGGATGCTTTTATCTCTTCCACTTCCATGGCTGCATAATGGATCTTCAGTTCAAAGGCTGAAGAAGTTGGATTGGTGATTCTGCAGGCCCTGGTGACTTGTGTCCAACCTTCATCATTCTGTAGGTTCCCATCTTCTCTGCTGGAGAGCTTGGATGTTGCAAGAAGCATCTCATCAATGTACTTCTCACTGTCTTGAATGCTCCTCAGCCTCGCCACCTACTCTCTGAGTTCCTCAACTTGTTTCCTGAGAGCTTCTGCCTGCAGGCATCCTGCACGTGGAACTAGTCTTTCAGCTGGTACTGGGATCTCTGTCTGGACATATGCAGCTTTGGCAATATGATTTTTCCCAGCCATTGTTCAGTCAGTGGAGCTTAGGTATCTGTTAAAGCAAAATAGAGAGACCTACCAAAGTATCAGCTGGTTTTCCAGCTGTCCTTTTAGAGAAAAAACAGTTACATCTCTTTAAGTGTGTTCAAAATGTGCTGTTCCAAGTCCCTATGTGTAGTTAATTGGGGAGGTGCCCTATAAAGCAAGACTGCTCACTAGGGGTGGGTGGGTGGGAGTTGGGGAGGGGGGTAGGGAGGAACTAACACCTGATGAGGTGTCAGTGATTTCAAAGTGCTTAGAAAGATACTAAATCAGAGTTTTAAACCTACCTCACTAAAGAAAATATTTCCCCTTTTAAGCTAAAGGACCACAAATAATGTAACTTTGTTTTAAAAATGTACTAAAATCATTTTAAGAGCTCCCAGGCAGAGAGCTATAATTTAAAAAGCCACAAACTCTTACCTTTGCTTGAAATGAATAACCGCTGTTAGGAATGCCTCAACAGTGCAGGGCTCAGCTGCTCTCAGTTCCTTCACAGGCTAATCAGGCCCACTAACTCCTGATAAGGTGTCGGTGGTTTCAAAGAGCTGAGAAAGATACTAAAGCAGAGTTTTAAACCTACCCCACTAAAGAAAATATTTCCCCTTTCTAACTAAAGCACCAAAAAGAATGTAACTTGGTTTAAAAATGTACTAAAACCCTTTTAAGAGCTCCCAGGCAGAGAGTCTTGCCCAGCTCTTCTCCTTAACCATAGGAACCATCAAACGTGCCACATGACTAGATCTTAAGGCTCAGTGGCCTAGTACATAAGTTGCCCAACCCATTCATTCTCAGTACCCTAAGAGCAAAGGGCAGCAGCTTAAAGTGAATCCTGGCTTTCACCAGTAACCAGTGCAAAATCTTCAACAAAGTGGAAACTGACATTCACTCTGTACATTTCATTGTCATCTGGGCTACCACATTTTGAATTATTTGAAGGCCTCTCAATAGCCTACCTGTCAATCCTGCCTACAGACCAAAGCAGAGTCTGGATGGATTCGGGGAGGGGAGGGAGGTGGTCATCAGTGCTTGGACCACACTATGAAAAATGCTGTGTTCTAAAAATGACCACAAACTCTTCACTGTTTTTAACTTGTATCACAGTAGGCTGTTCTTAGTTATTAGCCAGCAGGCAATCAGAAAAAAAAGTCCAAACCTTCATTAAGAGAGGCTAATGAATCCAAACTGTTCTTTCCCAAGGGAAGAAGCTGCTAACCGTCAGTGTAGATAAACCCATGAAATCCGAAGTGCTTTATCAATCTACCCAAGGGATGAAGAAAATTATTCCATGACAGGAACAAAAAACAGAAATTCTGGGGAATTCCACAATGCAACCCCACCACAGCACTCATCCATCAAAACTGGTTTGAATCACTGACACATCTTCCCAGTTACCCCTCCAAATCCATATGCCTTGCAGGTAAAAAGCAGCCATGGACTTGTTCCTGACCATACTGAAAGATTTTGATGCACTTGCTGGGGGTAAGAGACACGTGGTCATTATTTTTGTACCCACAATGTAAATGTTGCCTGCATCTTTGTTTTGCCTATATTCCCCAGAGGTGGCATATAGCATGGCTAAGCTCCATACCCTTAGAGATCACTGTATGATGGAAAGGAGAAGGGGAAAAAAGCACGGGGGCAGTTGGGAGGGCTAAGAGGAAGGACAAAAGTGGGAAATGACTAAAAAATGGACAGGCTCAGAAGGCATTAGTCTCCCAAGTTTGGCAAACTTTGGATATTGTCCTGGTGGGCAGCGGTGTCACTGGTATTTCCTTATCGTATCTCCAGTCTAGTCCCGAATCATTAGAGTTGTGTACATCCTCCTGCAGCTAGGAGACTGAGCATGTCACTCTTTCAGTGACCCTAGTATAAGTAGTCCAGGGATCGCCCCCTTGAACCAGTTTTGCTCAGTCTCCGTGCAGCGGAAGGAGGTGTGAGTCCAGTGGTTCAGGACTCACTAGAGCAACGATTAAGGCATTTAGTGGTAGTCAGTGTTAGCTGGTTTAAAAAAAAAAAAGAAAAAAGGGGTCTTGGCCCCTTTAAATTTTTACAATTTAAAGGGGCCAAGACCCCTTTTTTCTTTTTTTTAATTCTTTGCCTGCCGAATCGGTAGAGGAACGCTAGTGAGCTACCCCCCTCCTTCTCCCCCTCTCTGTAGAGAGGAGAGCTGACAGTGGAGAGTGTGGGGGTTGAGCAGGGGCCTCCAGCTTCATTTCCCCCGAGGCGGGAAAGAAGCCGTTGAGGACTGTGCCGCGGCCGCGCGCCTCTAGCAGTCTCGAGGGGCAGCGGTACCGGCGGCAATGGAAGCGCATCAGTGCAAGGCTCAGGACCGGCACCACACAGAGCGAGAGTGCGGCGCTTCTAGTTGAGGTAAGCAGGTAAGCGCCGGTACCCATTGACGCAGCATTTTTTTTCAGGGCCGCGTGAGGGAAGCCAGCTAGTTGCGGCGCTAAAGGAGCAGGCCCGGGCCGCATGGGAATGCGTGGGAAACGTGGATCAGACAGAAAGCTTCCCAAGGGGGGCCTAGATTACCCCCTTCTTAAGTAGAACGCTTGGCTCTGGAGCAAGGCGAGCAGTTTTGAAGAAAGAAAAAAAAAAGAGGAAAACGGGGTATATTTTTTGTTCTTTGTTTTTGATATTCTATTAGGTGTCAGAAGCTGGCCCTAGGTTGTCTGTAAGGCAAGGTGCTGGGGAGCATACTTGATGCCTAGCAAGCCTAGGTGCCTCTTGTGTGGGGCACGCAGAGGAACAGTCTCTGAATCAGGGGTGTGCAGAGGCTGTACCTTTGAAGTTGCCATGGCGACAGGGATCAGAAAGAGGGCCCTGAGACTGTGGGAGAGGTGGTGTTGAAGGACTCCTCTATGTCCCCAGAGGCGAGTCAGGAACCCATGCCGGGGCCGTCCTCAGCTCAGGATGGGCTTTTTCCCCAGGCTCCTTTAATGGGGGGACTGGGGGCCATTTTTTCATCACAGTTTTGGTCACTGCTGCAGCAGGCCCTTGGGGGGCCTAGTACTGGGGTAGCTGGGCCCTCGGGGGCTGAGGTCCGAGGGTCAAAGAGACCGGGGGTGATGTTGGAAGAGCTTGCTGGGAGTAGTGCAGGCAAGAGACCCAAGCTGCGCTTAGATGGAGAGGAGTAGGACTTGGAGGAGCAGTCAGTCCTGATAGAGGATTCAGAGGTGGAGCAGGATTTGGAAGAAGGTGAGATTGCAGAGCCAGAGAACCAAGCGAGAATAGTACGAGTGTTCTGGAGAGAGGAGCTTTCGGCCCTGATTGCGGAAACACTAAAGGCTTTAAATGTGCCAGTCTCGGGTTCTGCAGAGGACACTGCTCTGGAGGATCCGCTGTTACAGGCGGTGAGAAAGTCACAGAGGGCGTTTTCCCATTCATAGGTTATTCAAGGAGATGATTCAAGAGGAATGGGATTCCCCGGAGGCTAGCCTCAGGGGGGCTAGGATAATGACTTGACTTTATCCTCTGGTTGAGCCGGATAAGGATATGTTTAAGCCGCCGAAGGTGGATGCGGCGGTTTCGGCGGTGACTAAGAAAACCACTATCCCAGTTGAAGGGAGTGCCGCGCTTAAGGATACGCAGGATAGGAGATTGGATACTTTGCTGAGACAGGTGTTTGAGGTGAATGCCCTCTCTATACAGGCCTCAATTTGCAGGGCCTGGGTGGCAAGGGCATGTCTGTGGTGGTCCCAGGGGTTGAAAGGGACCCAGACGGATGACGCGGCGGAAGAGGCAGCCCGCATTGAGTCGGGGGCAGCGTATCTAGCGGATAGCCAGTATGACTTGATTAGAGGACTAGCTAAGAGTATGGCATCGGTAGTGGCGGTGAGGCGGTATCTTTGGCTGCGAAATTGGGCGGCGGATGGGGCCTCGAAGGCAAGGTTGGGTAAGCTCCCTTTCAAAGGTAAACTCCTCTTTGGAGAGGAGTTAGAGAAGTTGGTTAAGGATCTAGGTGAGTCGAAAGGGAGCCGGTTGCCGGAAGACAAGCAAAAACAGAGTCGGACGGGGGGACCGTCTAGGAGTCAGCTGAGAGAGTTTAGACGTTTTCGTCCCTCCAGGTTTGGCCCGGTGCAGAGAGGGAGATTTCCCTATAGGTCTCAAGGATTTTGCAGCTTCCGAGGGGCAGGCAGAAGTTTTGCAGCCTCGGCATCCCCCGGCGCCAAAAAGCTGCAATGAAGTGAGGCGGGTCCAGGCAGGGACAGTACCGGTAGGGGGTCGGTTAAGAGATTTAGTTCCTGCTTGGGCCCACATTACTTTGGATCAGTGGGTGTTGGAAAGCGTGCAGCGGGGTTACGCTCTCGAATTCCAACACCCCGTGAGGGACGCGTTTGTGCGGTCTCCGTGCAGAACAAAGTCCAACAGAGAGGCGGTAAGGCAGACATTGGAACAGTTAATAGCGCTCGAAGCGGTGGTACCGGTGCCACCGGAAGATCAATGCAGCGGTCGGTACTTGATTTATTTTGTGGTGCCAAAAAAGGAGGGCACCATGCGACCTATTCTAGATCTAAAAAGAGTGAACAGGTGTCTCCGGGTGTCGCACTTCCGAATGGAGACGTTAAGGTCGGTCATGGTAGCGGTGCGGCAGGGAGAGTATTTAACATCATTAGATCTGTCGGAGGCTTACCTACACATTCCGATCAGACTGGAGCACCAGCGGTTTCTTCATTTTGCAGTGCCTATGGGGCATTTCCAATTCCAGGCAATGCCTTTTGGGTTAGCAACGGCGCCGAGAACGTTCACCAAGATTATGGGGGTGGTGGCGGTGCCGAGAAAGGAAGGAGTATTAGTGCACCCGTATTTGGACGACTGGTTAATTTGCGCAAAGTTGCTGAGGGAGAGTCAGCAGGTGACCAGTCGGGTAGTGTCCTTCTTGCAGAGCTTGGGATGGGTAGTCAACGTGGCAAAGAGCAAGTTGACACCTTCTCAGGAGTTAGAGTATTTGGGCGCTCACTTCGACACACGCAGGGGAAGGGTTTTTCTTCCGCTTGCGCAGATTCAGAAATTGAGGCGGCTAGTTCAGGAGTTCCGGGCGATCAGGTCTCCGTCGGCGTGGCGATATTTGCAGCTGCTGGGGACAATGGCAGCCACGATAGAGGTGGTGCCATGGGCCAGAGCTCACATGAGGCCTCTGCAGAGAGCGTTGCTCCGGAGGTGGTCTCATCAGTCGGATCCGTTGTCCAGGACATTGGTCTGTCTGCAAGAGGCCCGAAGGTCGCTGCGGTGGTGGCTGCAGCCGGGGGGCCTGGAGAAGGGCATGCCTCTGAAGTCGCCCTAGAAGCCCTTGACAACAGACGCGAGTCTGTTCAGATGGGGGGCACACTTCGAGGGGCAGTTTGCCCAGGGGCAGTGGTCCGAGCAGGAGAAGGCGTGGTCCATCAACAGGTTGGAATTGAGAGCGGTATTTTTAGTGCTCCAGGCCTTGCAGGGTTTATTGCAGGGAAAGGCAGTCAGAGTATTCTCAGACAACGCCACAGCGGTGGCATACATAAATCGGCAAGGCGGAACTAGCAGCGTGCAGTTGGAGATGGAAGCGGATGGCTTGCTGGACTGGGCCGAACGGCATCTGGCAGCGTTGTCGGCGGCACATGTAGCAGAGGTGGACAATGTGACGGCGGACTTTTTGAGTCGCGTACAGGTGGATCCAGGAGAATGGGGCCTTCATCAGGAGGTCTTCGATGTGCTAGTGCGGCGATGGGGTAAGCCAGTAATGGATCTTATGGCAACGTTCGAGTCGGCAAAGGTCGACAGGTTTTACAGCAGAAGGAGAGAGAGGATGTCAGAGGGGTTGGATGCTCTGATACAAAGGTGGCCGAAAGACTCCCTTCTGTATGTGTTCCCGCCAGCAGAGTTCTCCAGCGCATAGAGAGGCACAGGGGAGTAGTTCTGCTGGTGGCGCCGGACTGGCCAAGAAGGCCGTGGTATGCCGACTTGATGCATCTGCTGGTGGAGCCACCGTGGAAGCTGCCAGACAGGGTGGATCTGCTAGTGCAGGGGCCGTTAAGCATGCCTCAGGTACATCAATTTTCGCTTACGGCTTGGCTCTTGAAAGGGCAAGGCTAATGGGTAAAGGTTACTCGTCAGCGGTGATTGCTACATTATTGAGGTCTAGGCGATGGGCCACGTCAATGGCATATGTGAGAGTGTGGAGGCTGTTTGAGGCTTGGTGCGAGGAGAGACAGTGGCGCACGTTGAAATCCACGGTAGCGCAAGTGTTGTCCTTTTTGCAGAATGGTTTGGATAAAGGCTTAGCAGCATCTTCCCTTCAGGTACAGCTAGCGGCTCTAGCCTGTTAACGAGGAACCGTGCAGGGGAAGACGCTGGGAGCTCATCGCGATGTGAAGAGGTTTTTGAGAGCGGCCTCTTTGTTGAGACCTCCCTGTAGGAAGGTGGTCCCGGGGTGGGATCTCAACGTGGTGTTGGAGGCGCTGGTGAAGGAGCCTTTTGAGCCATTGTCACAGGCAACCTTGAAGGATTTTACGCTAAAGGTAGTGTTTTTGGTGGCTATTACCTCGGCGAGGAGAATCTCGGAATTGCAGGCCCTGTCATGTAGGAAGCCATTCTTGTCCTTTTCAAGTAAGAAAGTAGTGCTTCAGATGGTGCCGTCCTTTTTGCCTAAGGTAGTCTCCACCTTTCATGTCAATCAGGTGGTGGCCTTGCCAGTTTTTGCGAGGTCAAGTGAAGAGGGGACTAAAGGCAGGTTGCATAGATTGGACATAGGGAGAGCTCTAAAGGTGTATTTGCAGAGGACGGAAGCGCTGCACAAGTCAGATAGGTTGTTTGTCCTGTTTGGGAATTCGCGACAGGGAGAGCCGGCGTCTAAGGCTTCTATTGCTAGGTGGATTAAGGAAACGATTGCGGCAGCATATCTGCTGAAGGGCAAAGTGGTGCCGCAGGGTTTGAGAGCACATTCTACTAGATCTCAGGCAGCATCCTGGGCGGAGTGTAGCTTAGTTCCTGCGGCGGAAATTTGTAGGGCAGCGACTTGGTCGTCGTTAAACACCTTTGTCAAGCATTACAGAATTGATGTGCAGGCGGAAGGGGATGCGAGATTTGGATCGGCAGTGCTTCAGGCTGGTCTGGCAGGTCCCTCCCGTTGAGAATGTTCACTGCTCTGCTACATCTTTATTGATTCGGGACTAGACTGGAGATACGATAAGGAAGGTTAAATTAGACTTACCTGCTAATTGTGTAGCTCTAGTCTAGTCCCGTTTCCCCCCCGAAGGAATACTGCCAAGAGGTAGCCTAAGCACATGGGAGGGGAAGAAAGCCCGCTATTAACGCAGGCATTGAATAGCAAATTGGAGTACCAGAAGTACTGAGTCGGCAACTTCTCTTTCAGAGTAAAGGGCCTCTTTAGGGGGCATGGGAAAAGGGGTGGCTCATATATCCAGTACTGGTTTGCTAGTAGTAAAATTGAAAAAGTTCAGAGTTTCTGGTTAGAAGTTTTAGTTCTTTAGAGGGTCCGTGTTGGGACTACCTTACTTTTTGATCTGATGAGTCGGCTTTGACAATAGGAATCTGGTTTAAGGGGGCGGTCCCTGGACTACTTATACTAGGGTCACTGAAAGAGTGACGTGCTCAGTCTCCTAGCTGCGGGAGGACTACACAACTCTAATGGTTCGGGACTAGACTGGAGCTACTCCAGGAACTGCAATTAGCAGGTAAGTCTAATTTAACCTTACCTACCCACTCTTCCCGCCATTGGTTGTGATTAAGGGGTTTGACTTGGGGGGGAGGGGATGTTAGTCTTGTTCCCAGAACAGCTTGAGGGAAATGGGATGTAACATAGACTGCAGACTCCAGCAACACAGATGTCACTGATATGTATGCAGAGGAGTTTGCAGAAGGCTTTGTTAATTCATGAATTTCCATTGGTCTGGTGCCACTGTAGGCTAGGGGACAAATGCATATTTATATGACTAGGATGTTACCATTTAGCCTGGTATAAAGCCAAGTTGGGAGGGTCAATATATTTGTAAATGACATTTCTATAAAGTTAATGTGGGTAAGAGACTATAAATAAAAGCTGTGGTCAGGCTTTGTGACTACTTAAGGGTCTGCAATATGTTACTTTAATGAAAATGTTTGTTGAGTGGGGCAATTGCCTGAGTGGTGGAAGGATGCAAATGTCGAAGTTAATCTTTACATATACATCCTGCTCTTTTCTTGTATCACCTCAGAATGATTTTGCTCAGAAACAAACTCTAAATTCTCATCATGTTTTTAGATATTCAGTGCAAGCTTCCAACAGGTGTGTGTGTGTGTGTGTGTGCTTTGATTTAGAATATTAATGGGGAGTTGAGAACTAGTGACAGTCCTGTTACACCATGTAAAACCTAACAAATGAGGCAAACGATATCACTCTGCATGAAGAACAGAAACTTGTTAAATTAGGCAGTGCCTCGATTTAGCTAAGTGTTCAATACCAAGATAAATGATACCTAAATGTTGTAGAGGAAAAAAGGATCAAAGAAAACAGAGAAAATCACTCATTTTCAATGGTTCTTAAAATAGTGTGGTTATTGATTTCCTAACAATTTCTGTTCCTGTGTGCATGGGAATGACTTGAATTCAAACAACTTTGCTTGCTTTTTCAAGCAATACTTCTGGTTTACAGATCTTTTTATTATTAATGAATTAAACAATTCACTAAAATACTTTCCATTCATTCTGATATTTCATATGGAGATTATTTTAGAAGCCTTATTTGTGATTTACATGTGTATAATCAGTGGGAGTGTGGAGGAGTAACCGAATGGTTAGAGCAACAGCCTACTACCCAGGAGGTCAGGGTTCAATTCCCACTAAACACTCTTTGTGCCCTTGGGCAAGTCACTTTACCCTCCATTACCTCAGAAGAAAAAGTCTGGCAATCTACTTCTGGTTATACCTTGCAAAGAAAACCCAGGCCGGGTCTCCCAGGAGTCTGCTTTGACTTAAAGGCACTTAAAAAAAAAAGTCATATAGACTTATAAATCACATCTATGTGTAAATGGCCATTTTAGAAAAAGTGTAATTTATATTTGAATGACCATACCACATCCAGAGTGCATGGGGCATGTTAGGGGGAGGGCTTGGGTGGTGACAAAATTTACATGTGGATTCTGCATTTCAAATAGAGGATGCAGGTATGAGCCTGAAATTGTCCATGTCCAATTTTACTACTTCTCCCCGACACAAATAGGTATTAAAGTGCTAGTTTTGGCCAGCCCTCTACAGAAGAGATTAAAGGGCATACGAGGTGTGACAAAAAAGAAATGAGACTGTGGCAGCCACACTCATTACTCAATGCCAGTTGGCCAACCGCTTATGTCACTGTGTTGTGCAACATCTCGCCACTCTTCTGCTTTAATATTTTTCATCTCTCTCACTCTGTTTTTCTTTCTCAGGTCTTTGTGTAGCACACTGCTCCATTGCTTTGTCACGCAACTGGAGATGGCAGAAATATGAAGCAAAGAATCAACTTGAAATTTCTGGTTAATTTGGAGAAGGGCCCAACTCACTGTCTCCAACTTCTCCAAAGGAATTATGGAGAAGATGCAATGTCAAGGCCGCGAGTCTTCGAGTGGCACAAACGCTTCAAGACTGGCTGCGAGGAGGTGGAGGATGACCCCAAGTCAGGATGGCCTTCCACGACAAAGGCGGCTGAGAACATTGACAGAATGAACAGCTGGTGTGGAGTGATCGTAGATTGACGGTGCGGATGATAGCTGAGAAGCTCAGCCTGAACAGGGAGTCAGTGCAGACCATCTTGGTGCAGGAGCTGGGGATGTGGAAGGTGTGCGCCAAGACTCTGCCCAGGCTTTTATCGGACAACCAGAAGGAGCACCAGGTCAATGTTTGTCGAGACTTGCTAGAGAAGATTGGAAAAGATCCAGAGTTCGTTGGCCGAGTCATCACAGGAGACAAGACTTGGGTCTTCCAGTATGACCCTGAAAACAAGAGACAAAGCCTGCAGTGGAAGACTTGACTGTCACCCAGACCCAAGAAGGCACGCATGTCCAAATCAAGGAACAAGGTCATGCTGATTGCATTCTTCAACCAGAAGGGAGTGGTCCATCATGAGTTTGTGCCTGCAGTTCTACCAGCAGGTCCTCAATCGCTTCCATGACCGGGTTCGGTGCAGCAGGCAGGCTCTGTGGAGAGATGAGTCATGGCTGCTCCACCACGATAATGTGCCTGCACACACCGTGCTCAGGGTGAGGCAGTTCTTGGCCAACAAACAGATCACAGCTCTCGACCACCCTCCTTATTCCCCGGATCCCGCACTGTGTGACTTCTGACTTTTTCCCAGGCTGAAGACTGCGCTCAAAGGAACTCATTTCACCTCTGTAGAAGAGATCCAGGCCACTGTGTCAAGGGAGCTGAGGGACCTCAAGGAGGAGTTTACCGAGTGCTTCCGTACGTGGCAGAAGCAAATGCAGACATGCATTAACTCGGGGGGGGGGGGGGGGGTTACTTTGAAGGGAACAATGCGTAATTTCTCTGTAGATTTTGTTATAAAACATTTATGGGACAGTTTTATTTCTTTTTTGTCACACCTCGTATCTCCATAAGGTGCCAAAATTCACTTCCTCCTTCAAATCTAAATGAGGCAAAAATAGAGGCCTCTGAAAGTACCTTAGAAAGGCTGCATGTCTAGCTTTGCAGAATGGCTCAGATGCACACATACATGCCGGCATGTGCATGTTGTGAGATGCCGGGGCCTACACATGTAAGTTGCCAGGTTACCGCTGCTGTTTTTTCCACGTGTATATTCTGAAATGATGACTCCTGGTGCACATGTCTATCACTACCCATGCACCCCTGCACTATCTTCTGTCTGTGGCCCATGTTCTCAAGCACATCCGTTTTGAGGGGTGTCAGTTTTAAATCAACCTCATACATCCACACCCTCTCTTTTAAAGCTGACAGAGCTTTGCAGACATTTTCACCTCCACATCCCTCCCACCATACATAACTGTACTTGCAGTCTGGATTGGCCACTCTTGGAAACACAATATTAGGCTTTATAGATCTTTGCTCTGTCCATGTATGACATTTCTTATGTTCTTTTGTTTTTATAAAAACAAATTAAAGAATGGCATCACTCGGGACTTTGTACATGTAAGTACCGGTACTTAAGTGGCAAAGTTTGCTATCTACATGAGTCTATATGCCAAGAGATTTAAGTACTTTTTTGACCTGTTAGGGGCAGGAATCTAGAAAAATCTTCTGACGGCTATTGCTGAAAATTGATCTCTCTGTTTTCTAATTTCAGGTTTATCTTTTAACTGTCATAAAATTTCTTGATTAGCAGTATAAAAATAGAAGTAATAGGAGTTTTTTTCTGGGCATGATCTTTTTAAAGGATCATCACTGCTGCCATTTTTTCTCAATTCTTTTGTTAAGCAGATTTACAATTTTGTTGCTAAGCAGGTTGGTATATATATCCTCAGTTCATTTGGTCTTTTCCACAGTTTTCATTTTTTTTCAGTTTGTTTCACATATTTATTTAAAAAAATGAATGCACATTAATGAATGTAACAAATTGATATGTAGATTAACATGAATTAACAAACGCACCTCCCTATCATTCATCGATTGGAGAAGACCCTCTTGGGGATCCATAGGAGTGGTAGGTTAGGGCTACACCCTTGTAGGAGCTCCAGAATCAGAAATTAGGATAGATGTACAGAAAGCATGTGAGAAATTGTGCAGGTAGAAATGATTAACAAGAAACCCTGGCTAGCCATTCAGTTTCAGGATCAGTATTTTTCTTCACATCAAGACCAACTGGAACTATTTTATTTTATGGAAAATGCCACTAGCCTTACAGCCGGTCAACTCTTTTAAAGAAGGACCTAGTGCAGCATGAACATCTGGGGATCCTGTACTACTTGAATTTCCAAAACTTTACAGATGAGATAAAATGCATCAGGGAAGAAGTGAGAGAATTAGCCTGGAGAGGGCTTGGGGCTAGATTTACTAAACGATGCTGCCATGTCAGTGGATTCAGCTGAGGCATTGTATAGAAAAATACCAGTTAGACATTACTTCATTGTCTGACAAATGGGGGTTAATGAGTAAGATAAGTTCAGTATATATGACCTCTGGGGTGGCTTCTCATTGTTATAAACTACTGGTTCAGAACAATAGTTCTCAGGTCATTGGAGTTCAACAGGTATGGGAACATGACACTGGAGAAGTCCTCTCTCCGGAAACCTGGACAAAGTTCTGGGGTAAGGTAAATAGACCATAATCTACACTACCACATTTATGCTGACGACGACATGGTATATGCTCCAATCAACCTACTAGCACTAAATGCCACAACAATAACCAAATGCCTCGAAGACATGAATGACTGGCTCAAAGCCAGCAACTTAACGGTCAACTATGATAAAACCGAGGCAATGTTCATCACCAGGAACCCCACCTTCATACCTCCACAAACTATCAGCATCTTAGACAAACATATAGTAGTCAAAGAAGAAGTCAAGTATCTAGGCATCACATTGGACAGAGCGCTGAACCTGAAATCCCACATCACCAAAACAGCAAACAAGGCCTATCAACGGTTGAGGGCCATCAGACAAATCAAACCAATACTCCGTCAGGACCACTTCCGCACAGTGTGCCAAGCACTCATCACACCACTGCTATACCAAGGCCTCCCTCAGCAGACACTACACCCACTACAGATGGTGTAAAACACCACAGCACGCATCATTACAGACACTCCAAGGACAGAGCACATCACCCCTGTCTTACAACAACTACACTGGCTCCCAATGCTGGCAAGAGCTAAATACAAAACAATTATGATAATTATCTTCAAAATAATTAACCATCTCTCAGCAGATGCACTCCAAGACGTCATAACAAGAGATATCAGCAATAGACCAAGAAGAGCCAATAATGACAACATGATCCGCACACCTGCAGGCTATCACAAAACCAAGCAAACAACTTCAAAAAGAACTCCATCACTACTGGCGTCCACACCATGGAACTCCCTCCCAACGAACCTGAGGGCACTAGATGACATCACAGACTTCTGCAAAGACCTCAGAACACTGTTATTTATAGAATCATATGAGCATTTAGACAACAGCCCATACCCAAACAGAAATACAACCACCTCAGCCAACTAGGCACGCGCTCATCCTACCTACACACACAAGTTTATTGTACTACGTTATTAAATACCCTCTTGTTAAATGTTACCCTTCAATTGTATTGTCTAAATGGTGTTAAGTAATTGTACTGTCTAAATGTTTACAAGTACCTTAATGTTAAATGTAACCCTCCAATTGTGATGTGACATAACCACCTTGATTAAAGGATAAGGTGGCATACAAATCTGTCTAAATAAATAAATGAACAAATAAATAAATAAATAGGGTTTCTCAGTCTGCCTCTGTCTCACAAGCTTTGTACTTTTTTGCGCACAGAGCGCACTTTACCCTGGTGAAGGTTGCTAAATGGGATAAGGCAGCTGGGAATGAGTGTTGGTCTTGTCGGGGAGGTGTCGGCACTTTGAGACATGTGGTGTATGATTGCCCTAACATTCAGTCTTACTGGGTTTCAATATGGAATTGCATTCAAGAGTTGCTGGGATTCCGGGCCACGCTCTCCTGGTCTGTGGTCGTTTTTCGCTTAACAATTGACATCCCGTCGCTACAGAGGGATTGTCAATTTTTACTGGACTTCATGCTGGGAGTTTTCCTCAGCAGCACAGGACAAGGTACTGTGTAGCAGCCCTTTTTTAATAAGTGGAAGGAAGTCTAAAAAATTGCCAGCATGGTTTAAAGCTGAGGTCAGAGAGGCTGTTGTTGCCAAAAAAGCATCTTTCAAGAAATGGAAAAAAGAGCCAAATGATGAAACCTGGAAACAGCACAAGCACTGGCAAGTCAAATGCAAGGCATTGATAAGGCAGGCAAAGAGAGAATTTGAGAAGAAGCTTGCTGCGGAAGCAAAAACGCGAAATAAAGACCTTTTCAAGTACATTCGTAGCAAAAAACCCGTGAGAGAGTCAGTTGGTCCATTAGATGATAAAGGGGTTAAAGGAGCACTAAGAGGCGACAAGGCGATAGCGGAGAGACTGAATGAATTCTTTGCTTCGGTCTTTACTGAGGAAGATGTAGGGATGTTACCCACGACTGAAGTGGTATTTAAAGGTGTGGAAGAATTGAAGGAAATATCGATACATCGGGAAGATGTCTTACAACTATTAGATAAACTGAAGAGTAGCAAATCACCTGGGCCGGATGGTATACATCCAAGGGTGTTGAAAGAACTGAAATTTGAGATTGCAGACCTGCTATCAGTAATCTGTGAACTATCATTAAAATCATCTCTAATACCTGAGGATTGGAGGATCGCCAATGTAACACCAATTTTTAAAAAGGGTTCGAGGGGTGATCCGGGAAACTACAGACCGGTGAGCCTGACATCAGTACCGGGAAAAATGGTAGAAACCATCATAAAGAATAAAATTACTCAGCATATAGATAGTCATGACCTAATGGGAGACAGCCAACATGGCTTTAGACAAGGAAGATCTTGTCTTACTAATCTGTTATGTTTTTTTGAAGGAGTGAATAAACAGGTGGACAAAGGTGAGTCGGTTGATATTGTGTATCTGGACTTTCAGAAAGCCTTTGACAAGGTCCCTCATGAGAGACTTTTGGCAAAACTAAAGAGTCATGGGATAGGAGGCAGTGTACTACTGTGGATCAGGAACTGGTTAAAAGATAGAAAGCAGAGGGTAGGGCTAAATGGCCAATTTTCCCAATGGAGAAAGGTGAATAGTGGTGTACCCCAGGGATCTGTGCTGGGTCCGCTGCTTTTTGACATATTCATAAATGACCTGGAAAGTGGAATAACGAGTGAGGTTATCAAATTTGCTGATGACACAAAACTATTTAAAGTTGTTAAAACCCAGGAGGATTGTGGAAAATTGCAAGAGGATCTTGATAAATTGGAAGACTGGGCATCAAAATGGCAGATGAAATTTAATGTGGAGAAGTGCAAGGTTATGCACCTAGGGAAGAACAACCCAAACTATGGTTACACGATGCAAGGTTCCACATTAGGAACCACCACCCAAGAAAAAGATTTAGGCGTCCTTGTGGATACCATGTTAAAACCCTCGGCCCAGTGTGCAGCGGCGGCCAAGAGAGCAAATAGAATGCTAGGTATGATAAGGAAAGGAATGGAAAATAAAACAAAAGATATTATAATGCCTCTATATCGTTCCATGGTGAGACCGCACCTTGAATATTGTGTGCAATTCTGGTCGCCGTATCTTAAAAAGGATATAGCGATTTTAGAAAAGGTTCAGAGAAGAGCCACCAAAATGGTAAAGGGGATGGAAGGCTACTCCTATGAAGAAAGGCTAAAAAGGTTGGGGCTCTTTAACCTGGAAAAGAGACGGCTGAGGGGAGATATGATAGAAGTCTATAAATTAATGAACGGAGTGGAACGGGTAAACGTAGATCGATTGTTTACCTTATCAGAATATAGAAAGACTAGGGGACATGCAATGAAGCTACAGGGTAAACTATTTAAGACTAATAAAAGAAAATATTTTTTCACTCAACGTGTAATCAAACTCTGGAATTTGTTACCGGAGGATGTAGTAAAGGCTGTTAGTGTAGCTGGGTTTAAAAAAGGTTTGGACAAGTTCCTGGAGGAAAGGTCCATAAACCATTATTAAGAAGGGACCCAGGATATCAATGCTTGAACCAATACAAGCATTGTGGAACCTGTGTCCCTTGGGGAAACTGCTAGGTACGTATGACCTAGATTGGCCACTGTTGGAAACAGAATACTGGGCTTGATGGACCTTGGTCTGACCCAGTATGGCATATCTTATGTTCTTATGTACATCTCGTTATTTCTAATTGGAAACATACTGCAGAGCTTTTTTGGCACAAATGGTGGAACCGCTTGTGCTTATGCTGCAAATATGAACAAATGCCACGGTGTGGTAGATCTCTTACACCATCCACTTTTCTCACGTGGAAACCCCTACAGAAATTCATTTCTAAAGCAAGATATGAGATATAATAAGGAGTTATTAGTCAATCCTCGTGTTTCTTAGGTAAAGGAGTGGTGATCTTCTAAAGCCCTTATAGGCATGGTAGGCCTTCAGCTGTGTTGTTTTCTATAGCCCCTGATGATCGCATGATGGTGGGAAGGATAGGGTGGGGTGGGCTATAAATAGTCTTTTCTGGTTTCTTATTACAGAGACATATTTTGTATTTTAATATACTGTAATTTGGTTTTATTTCTTTTGTATTTTGTTGGAAAATATAAATAAAGAAGTTTAAAAGAAAAGATGCTGCCATGTTTTCATGTGTAAACATTTATTTATTTTTTTAGGGCTGTCAAGTCAGTGTTGACTCCTGGTGTCCCAGCTGCCTCTGGGTTTTCTTGTCAAATCAAACGAGAATCACTGTAATAACACCTCATCAAAATTTATACTTTTTGTCGAAGCTAAGCTGTAGGAGGGATAGTACTGAATACATATCCCACACCAGACAGCTAGCTGCTTTTTTTCTAAATATGGTCCTGTGTCACCAAAAAGTTTTTACTCAAACTTGAAAATATTCACTTAGCTTAATTCCCTCGATGATAACTCTGCATTTCCGTCACTCAGATAAGAAATCCATTAGCATGACGCGCGCGTTTCGAGCCAAAGGCCCTGTATCAAATGCTTTTAAAACTTCTCTGCTCCAGGTAACGGAATCCAAAAAAACGCCGTCCTTGCGGCCGAGGTACAGATTTCTCCTCTATGGTTGCAGTAACAGAGCAAGCGTATTTAAACAGGAGCCAACCAATGAGAATAGGGTCGACCCCATTGCAAGGGGAATCCCTGCTCTGATTGGTGATTTCAATATAACATCATAAAATGGATTGCCATTCAATCTCTCGATTTAGCCCTCCTGGTTCAACTGTATCCAATTGGAAAATCCATCTCTGTTCAAGTATTTGCAGTCTCTGAAGTCGATCTCCCCCTCTAGGGTCTAATGGGATATGATCAATCACGGACCATTTTAGGTCTGCAAACTGATGATTTAAAGTTAAACAATGAGAAACCATCGGCGCCGTCAGCACTTTGTGGCGTAAACGAGATGCATGTTCCGTCAGGCGAACTTTAACCGGACGACTTGTCCGACCAATGTAAAGCATAGAGCATGGACAGATTATTAAGTAAACTACAAAACTTGATTGACAAGTCGTATCCCAAATTCTCGCATATGTACGCTGTGTCTTTGGATGACTCCTTTGAACTCCTGTCAGAGGTAGCGCAATATTTGCACGAGCCACATACGGAATGACCGGTAGTTGCTACATGACGATCTGGTCTATCTGATGCTAATGAGATCTTCATCAGCATATCACCCAAATTGCGCCCCCGAGAGAACGCTATTTGTAAGGGTTTGTTAAAACATTCTAATAATTGTAACGTAGACCAATGCTGCTGTAAAATATGTAAAACTGTTGAGCTCCCCTCTGTAAACGGAAGGATTCCCACTGGGTTTTCTTGGCAATGTATCACCAGTAGATTGCCAGGCCTTTTCTTCCAAGGCAATGGAGCGTAAAGTGACTTGCCCAAGGTCACAAGAAGTACCAGTGGGAATTGAACCCTTGATCTTCTGTGTACTAGGCAGTTGCTCTAACTACTAGGCTACTCCTGCATTCATTAAAGCAGTCCATTTATGGCAGGTTCTATTTTATGAAATGAAACCTATTTATTACTAGGGTAATGCTCTTTAGTAAATGCAGCTCTTTAATTTTTTCTGCAGGGGAATGAAGCCAAAGCGGAGATGAAGCCAAGGTAGGGATGGCAAAGCAAATGAAAAAGCAAAAAGCAAAAATAAATTCTTTTGTTTCATTTTCAAAATTAAAGAATAGATATAGGAAATGTTGACGTTTCCTATTTCATTTGAAACAAAAGCACATCTCTATTATGTATTTAACAAAAGTGTTTGTTTGGAAAGTGGCAGATGGCTGTCCCTGGTGAAAAAGATTCATAAAACAATGTTGAAATTAGATTTTGATTTTGCTTTGTCAAACACATATAAGAGGTTTTGAAATGTGTTACGATTAAAAGAAAACGACGACGCATTAACCTCACTATAGTTTTACAGGTGCTTTAGCACGGTTTTATGAACATTTTTTTCATCTTCATTTTCTTTTCTAGAATTTATATAGCTCTGTTGCTGTTAATATTTTCCACAAAAATATATACATTTTAAATGTCTTGCAACCCAAGGACCCTGTTTATACATCTGATAACCCCTCCCATGGGTAAGTGAAAACATCTTTATTCCCTCCCCTTGTTTTGATGGGTACATTCAAAAAACAATCTTGTCTTTATCGAGATTCAAGCAGATTGCAGCAAATAGTAGTTTCAGTTGCTGAAAGCTACATTGCAATTGTGAACGGCACCACTGAGAGCAGGACTTTCATTCAGGCTGTGATTTTCTCCTTGGCAATCTCTCATCACCTGTGTTGCTTGAACAGCAAATCTCCAGAGCTGATCATAACACCAGAAATTCCAATGAAATATATGATCTCAACGGGCCATGGCAAAATGCTTTTTTTGGGGGGTCTGTCTGGTGAAGAGCTGCTCTGAGTATGGAAATATAGGGATCCCTTTTACTAATGTGTGATAAGCAGTTGATGTATAGTAACTGGATGGGAACACGCAGGGACCCAGTGCAAAAACTGGTGAGGAGGCCATAATATCTGCATTCAGGCTATGCCTCCTTCAGCTTGAGATAGACTTGGGGGCCCATGGGAACACTGGCCCTGGGAACACATTGGGAACGTTCCCAAGAGTTATTGCACAGGCTTTGCATTTGGAGAGTAATTTTATAAGGAACCACGGGAAGTTACATGTCATATATGCAAGCAAATTATGGATTATTTTTGTGATTCATGAATGTAAATGTCTTTTACATTTGTATATTCAGTAAATATGCACGTAAGTCTGATGGTGCATGCTTTCACTGTGGGTGTGCACGTAGATGGGGCTTGCAAAGAGCATACAAGTGCACACACAAATTATAAGCTACTAGAATTTATGTGCATTCTTGAGAAAGATAGTTGTGGGCATTTACATAAGCCTAGATTTAATGTGCATTTTCAAACGCTTATGCCCCAAATTTATAAAGTATGCACATACTTTGCTGTTGGCATGAAATATGCGCAAAAACACACATTCCAACTCATCCTGCTAGACTAGTCTGCACAAGTGGGTTATGTCCCCCTGCCAGCAGATGTTGGAGAGAGAGAAAGTACCAAAGGCTTCTGGGAGCTTGCCCGGCACACATAGCTGCACCCCTAAGGGTCATCTTCAGTATTTCTCTGTCTCCAGCAGATGTGGATGCATTCTTTGACTCCTGACATTCACCAAGAGGGCTCCCTGTCAGCAGTTTCCTGTTGTTTGCCTCTTTGGTGATTGGGCTTTAGATTACACAAGAGGTGTTTCTGAAGCTGTTTTTCCCCTGTGCAGAACACGAGCGTCTGTAAAGCTGTTGATAGCTCAGAAAGGGGGAGGGCTCCTGGTCAAGAGGACCAGTTGAGCCTACACCAGGAGAGCCGTCAGTCCTCTTCACAAGCAGGAAACAGAACTTCTTTTAAAGTAGTTTGCTATTTTAAACTAACAGACCAACGGCATAAGAGCTCTGGCTTACCCAGCTGATGGGCTCTTCTCTGCAAACTGAACGGGGTCCTCCGAAACCTTAGGTGAGGTGGCAAACATACAATGTGTCTATGGTAGATTGGGGGTAGTGGGGGAGCTCAGCCTCCCAGGGGTGCCTCAAGGCAATCTGCTGCCTGAGGTGAGGGATGAGATGGTGCCCTCCCGCCCCAGAGAGGAGGGGATCTCTCTCAAAACTCCTGTCAGGGTACTGCAGTTTTGAGAAAGTTCCAAAAAGCCTATTAGATAATGTGCAGCAAATACAAGACGTTCGCATACCAAGGAACTAAAAAAGAGAGTGAGAACAACAGCAGTTTATAACTCTAACTTATAATTCATTTGTATTTTGTTGTTATAAACTGCATGCTTACTTTTTCTTTTTGAGCATATATTTAGCATTCACAGAACCCCCTCCTCAACAATGGGTGCAGAGCAGAAGTAGGACATTCACCCATAGAACTCAATATATTTAAAAAAAAACACCTCTGATTCTGGTCATCTCACCAATAACAAACATTCTCCAGTACCAGGCATATTGGGAACTGATATATAACCCTACTAAAGTCACTGAAGATCTGCAAGGCCAAATCTACCATAGCATACCAGCATACACTTCCAAAACTCATACAATAAAGGACCTATCCAGAATAGAACAGTACTATAAACACTGCAATGAGCCCCAAAACATCCATACACATATTTGAAAAGCCGTATATGTCAAATTACTTCAGTACAGATCCCTACATATAAACACCATGTTAACAGAACACCTGGCCTTGGTCACACAGAACCCAGACCCTCACCAAGTACAGAATAAGTGACCACAACCTAAAGCAAAAATAAAAATATGTAAACAAAAATTAAAATGAAACCCAAAGAAGCCAGACTCCGTATGCGGTGCCACACCAGATAAGAGATGCAGTTCCCCATACTGTGTGAAATATAGATAGCGCAAAGTCCAATCACTAAATTGAAAATAAAATTATTTATTCCTTAGCATCCCTCAAGTCTAGTCCCGACCTCTGGGTTTTGCTCCTCCTATAGCAGCTTGGAGACTGAGAAACGTCATCCTTTTATGATGACACTGGTCTATCCTGTGAGGATCCGCCTCTCCGCTCCAGTTACCTCAGTCTCCAAGCAGCTGGAGAATCAGTGAACCGGGAGCTCCTGGTTCACTGGAGAAGCAATTAAGGAGAGATAGTTGTAAATTTAGTTAAAAGTTGGGGTCTTTTTTGTTTGGGAGTTAATGTATTTAATAGACAGGAAAAAGAAAAAAAAATAGAAGTATAGCGTGCTAGGGGGGGGGGGTCTGTAGCTTAAAGGGGCTGCTGAGGCCTTCTCTCTCCTCCCCCCTCCCCCCACCCTCATCTCCTCACCTCCTCATCCGTGCAGGGGGTTTTGGCTGGACAGCGGGGCTCCGAAGATGGAGTAGCACACTGGTTCAGCGGAGGCTCCACAGCTCCAGCAGACAGTGAGTGCAGAAGGTTTGCCTGCTAGTCGCTGTGACGAAACCGGAGGCAGGCAAACGCTGGCAAAAGGAAGAGCGCATTCTCACTCTCACTCTCAAGCCGTGGTGCTCCCGATGCTGGAAACAGTAGGTCAGTGGAGCACGGAGACGGCAGCATTTCCAGACCGCATGGCTGCCGGCGCCAGCACAGGAGGTAAGCGGGGACCGGATCGCAGTGCGGCTGTGAAGAGAGTTTTTGAGTGCGAGTCAACTCAGCGGGCCTAGCGTGGCGGAAAGGCGGGAAAATGCGGACTTTTTTTGGGCCCTACAGCAATGTTCCCTCTAATTTTCTGTAGGCTGTGTGCGCATAAAATATCAGCTGTACAGCTTTTGAAGGAAGGTTACATTTTTGTGCGCCACATAATGACACTCGGCGTTATATACTTTAAAATTTGACTGCATGTCAGAATACAGTATGTACACCACATTGATTTTAATCAAATTAAATGAAAACAGACAATTACTAAATGAAGCAGAAAATTTCTAGTAATTAAAATCACAACTTTTAAATTTTAAGACGTCTGTGTTGTTTTCTATCAGAATCAGAACCGTAATTTTTGTGCGCTCTGTTGTAAAGTATGTGCGCTCACTCGGCGAGGTGTGTGCGCGCGCACAAGCGCACAGCTTAGAGGGAATAGTGCCCTACAGAGACATCTGTTTAAGCGGGAAGCTTTGTTTTTCTGTGAGGAAGACATTTTTAAGCTCGGGGTCTTAGTGGAAGCGGTCTCGATCGTTTAAAAAAATAATATATAGCTTTTCCCCTGCAGTTTTCATTTCAGTTTTTTCATTTCAGTTGCAGCCTGAGGGGTAATTTGGAAATTAAAGGCTCTGCATCCCAGTTTCTACCTCAGGTCTGGTAGGCAGGGTGCCAATTTCAGCGTAATGCCCTCTAAGCCGCTGTGCTTGGTTTGCGGTTCTAGGAGGGGGGCGCTGTCAGACGCAGGTGTCTGCAGGGGCTGCGTACAAGAGGCGGCCGCAATGGAGAGTTCCTTAGAGGGGGGAGCTCTGCAAGATACCCCAGTCGTGGGGCAGGAGTCAGGTCCTCTGGATTTACCGTGTTGGGAGCCGGTAGCGGGGACGTCATCCACACCGGATCTCCCATCCTCACAGGCATCATTGCCGGAGGGGTTTGCGGCAATCTTTTCCCAAGATCTTTTGCAGCAAGTTTGTGGGGGTCTGCAAAAGAAGAGGGCGACAAGTGTCGTAGATGAGGATAGGAGGGAAAAGAGATTGGGTACTCCGCTAAGCGCAGGAGCGACAGGAAGCGGGACGAAGAAGGCCAGAATGGAGGTGGAACTGAAGGATCAGTCGGTTGCCTCAGAGGGAATTCACTCCAACGAAGGGGACCCTGATTTGGAAATTGATGATGAGTTGGAGGAAGGCGAGATCACAGACAGGGAGGACCAAGCTAGAGTGGTCCGCTTGTTTCAGAGAGATGAGTTGCCAGCTCTTATTGCTGAAACACTGAAGGCGCTTAATATGCCGGCGCCCAGGCCAGCAGAGGATTCTATGTTGGAAGATCCGTTGTTACAGGTGTTTCGGAAAAATCAAAGAGCGTTTCTGATGCATAGGGTGATCCGAGAGATGATTCAGGAAGAATGGGACATGCCGGAGGCAAGTCTGAAGGGTTCCAGAGTTATGGGTCATCTATATTCGCTGGTGGAGCAGGATCGAGAGTTGTTCAAGTCACCAAAGGTGGATGCCGCTGTCTCGGCGATGACGAAAAAGACTACCATCCCAGTAGAGGGTAGTGCAGCCCTTAAAGATTCCCAGGATAGGAAACTGGATACCCTGTTAGAACAAGTCTTTGAAGTAAATGCTCTCTCCATGCATGCAGCGATCTGTGGGGCGTGGGTGGCGAGAGCCTGCCTTCGCTGGTCACAGCGAATTCAGGGTGAGCATGAAGAGGATACCATTGGGGAATCATCCAAATTGGAGTCAGGAGCGGCGTATCTTGCCGACATATATTACGACCTCATTTGGGGCGTATCGAAAAGCATGGCATCGGTAATAGCGGCCCGGCGGTACCTTTGGCTGCACAATTGGGCAGCGGATGGATCTTCCAAGGCCAGACTGAGTAAGCTTCCGTTCAGGGGACGCTTGTTGTTTGGAGAGGATTTGGACAAGCTGGTTAAAGACCTAGGGGAGTCAAAAGGGGGCAGGCTGCCAAAAGATAAGCAGAGGCAGGTTCGCTCGGCTCCATCGTCCAGAGGTCAGCAGAGGGAATTTCGATGGTTCCGTTTTCCTAAGTTCAATCAGGCTCAAAGAGGATGTTTTTCCATTTGAAACCAGGGATTTCGGTCCTTTCGTGGAGCGGGAAGAGGTTTCGCTGTCTCTTCTTCCTCCACCGCAAATCTTTGAAAGCCACAATGAAGTCGGGGGGGGGGGGGCCCAGGTAGATGTAGTGCCCCTAGGGGGTCGACTGTGGGATTTTTACTCTGCCTGGGTCCAAATAACTGCAGACCAGTGGGTATTGGAGTTGATTCGAGAAGGTTATGCTTTGGAGTTTCAAAGGCTGGTAAGGGATTCGTTCATTCAGTCCCCATGCAAGGCACCGGACAAGTGCGCAGCGGTGGGAGAAACAGTTCAGAGGCTGCTAGATCTAAACGCTATTGTGCCGGTTCCCTTAGACCAATACGGCTGCGGTCAGTACTCCATATACTTCATAGTTCCCAAAAAGGAAAGGACTTTTAGGCCAATCCTGGATCTCAAGAAACTAAATCGTTGCCTTCGCATATCTCATTTTCATATGGAAATTCTGCGGTCAGTAATTGTGGCTGTCAGGGCGAGTTTCTTACTGCCCTCGACCTGTCGGAAGCGTACCTGCATATTCCGATTCAGCAGGAGCACCAGAAATTTCTCAGGTTCACGGTTCCGGTGGGCCATTTTCAATTCCGAGTCTTACCGTTCGGTCTGGCTATGCAACCGAGGACATTCACCAAGGTGATGGTTGTTGTAGCAGCAGCGTTGCAAAAAGAGGGTGTCCTCGTGTATCTGTACTTGGACGATTGGTTAATCCGAGCGAAGTCCAGAGCCGAGAGCGAGGTGGTGACACAGAGAGTGGTAACGTTCTTACAGAGTCTAGGCTGGGTAGTCAATATGGCAAAGAGCAAGCTGATCCCCTTGCAGCAACAGGAGTATCTGGGAGCCCGCTTCGATACGGAGGCGGGAAGAATTTTTCTACCACAACAACGTGCGAGTGGGTTGAGGGCACTAGTCTGGCAGTTTCTGGGCAGATCAAGGCTTATGGCATGGCATTACCTACAGTTGCTGGTAACCATGGCGGCGACTCTGGAGTTGGTCCCATGGGCAAGAGCGCGCATGAGGCCATTGCAGAGGGCCTTGCTCAGGCGATGGTCTCACCAAAACGATTCCCTGGCGAGTGTGCTGTATTGTCCGGTAGAGGCGCGGCAATCGCTTCAATGGTGGTTGCTCCCCGGGAATCTGGAGAAAGGGATGCAGTTGGAGACGCCTTGTTGGTTGCCTCTAACGACTGATGCCAGTCTGGTAGGCTGGGGAGCTCATTTTCAAGGGAGCTTCGCTCAGGGTCAGTGGACCGCTCAGGAGACGAGCTGGTCGATCAACAGGTTGGAGTTGAGAGCGGTAACCCTCGCTTTACAAGTGTTTCAACGGAAGATGCGCGAACGAGCGATCCGGGTGTTTTCTTACAATGCGACCGCAGTGGCCTACATCAATCGGCAGGGCGGCACAAGCAGCGTATACCTGGAAGCCAAAGCCCAAATCAATTGTTCGAGTGGGCCCAGGTCCGTCTGCCAACGCTATCGGCATCACATGTAGCGGGCGTGGACAATGTAGAAGCCGACTTCTTGAGTCGAGTAAAGGTGGACCCAGGGGAGTGGATCCTTCATCAGGATGTATTCAAGATGCTGGTGAATTGGTGGGGTCCGCCAGTAATGGATCTCATGGCAATGTTCCAGTCGGCAAAAGTCGGTCGATTTTACAGCAGAAGAAGAGAGCGGATGTCCGAAGATCTGGATGCTCTCATTCAGGTGTGGCCGGAAGACACACTCTTTTACGTGTTTCCACCTTGGGTACTGATCAGAAAGGTGGTACAGCGCATCGAGGGGCACCGGGGGGCAGGTGATCTTGATAGCGCCAGATTAGCCCAGGCGGCCATGGTACGCGGATTTGATGCGGCTCCTGGTAGCGAAACCATGGCGTCTGCCTCATCGGAAGGACCTCTTGACTCAGGAGCCATTGCACATGCCGTACATGGATCGGTTCTCGCTTAAGGCCTGGATATTGAGAGGTCGCGGCTAGCAAAGAAAGGTTATTCCACTTCGGTTATTGACACGTTGTTGAAGGCAAGGAAAAGATCTACTTCTTTGGCGTACATTCGCGTCTGGCGAGTGTTTGAGCAGTGGTGTTGGGACAAGCAGTTGCAGCCATTAAGAGCATCAGTTCTGCAACTGTTGGCATTTTTGCAAGATGGAGTAGAGAAAGGCTTAGCGGCTGCGTCCTTGCGGGTACAGGTAGCTGCGTTGTCCTGTTACAGAGGGAAAGTAGCGGGTGTGGCGTTAGGGTCACATCCGGATGTTAAGAGATTTTTGAGGGCGGTGGTCCTTATCAGGCCTCCCTGTAGACAGGTAGTACCGAGGTGGAGTCTCCCTTTTGTGTTGGAAGCGTTGAGAACCGTTTGAGCCGTTGTCGAGAGCATCCTTGAAGGATCTCACTCTCAAGGTGGTGTTCCTGGTGGCGATTTGCTCGGCTAGGAGAATTTCAGAGTTACAGGCTTTGTCCTGTAAGAAGCCTTTTTTGTCTTTCTATGATACAAAGGTGGTGTTGAGACCAATGCCATCGTTTTTGCCCAAGGTAGTGTCGCCGTTTCACTTGAATCAAAAGGTCTCCTTACCGGTGTTCGGAGAATCTGCGAAGGGTTCCACCACAGGTAAGTTTAATGCCTTGGATGTTCATCGGTCCTTAAAGTATTTCAAGAGGACGGAGGGTTTTTGCAGGTAAGATAGACTATTTGTCCTGTTTGGAGGGCCGAGAAAAGGTGAGCCGTCGTCAAAAGCTTCCATTGCCAGGTGGATTAAAGAGGCCATAGTGTCCGCTTATGTTCTGAAAGGAAAGCCGGTAGTGGAAGGCTTAAGAGCTCATTCGACTATAGTGCAAGTGGCATCTTGGGCAGAGTATCGTCTAGTGCCAGCGGTGGAGATCTGTAAAGCAGCTACTTGGTCATCCTTGAATCCCTTTGTCAAACATTACCGTCTTGATGTTCAGCAACAACGGGATGCATGCTTTGGATCAGCAGTGCTTCAGGCTGGTCTAGCAGGTCCTTCCCAATGATTTACTGCTCTGTTACATACCCAGAGGTCGGGACTAGACTTGAGGGATGCTAAGGAAAGGTAAATTAGACTAACCTGCTAATTGTTGGAGTGGAGGAGTAGCCTAGTGGTTAGAACACTGGCTTGGTAACCAAGCAGCCAGGGTTCAATTCCCACTAGCACTCCTTGTGGCCTTGGGCAAGTCACTTAACCCTCCATTGCCTCAGAAGAAAGGCCTGGCAATCTACTTCCGGTGACACTGCCAAGAAAACCCAGGAGCTTCTGGGCCACCAGGAGTCAGGACTAACTCAAAGGCACACATTGCATATTTTTTGCTAATTGTTGTTCCTTAAGGAACTCAAGTCTAGTCCCGGATCCCTCCCAGGGGTTTCTTTCAGGAAGCTAGTGCCTGAAGCAGGTGAATAGCACAGGTAAGAAGTAATAGCTTCTAGTAATCGGGGTTGGAGTTTGGTGGCTATCCTCTGTTTCAGGGGAGTGCAGGCCTGAGTAGTTCTAGCATGAGCTACAGGGAATTATTAAAAAAAAACCCAAAAAACGAGGGAAGTTTTAGTTGGTTATATTGCTGGTTATGTTTGCTACTTAATTGTTGCTCTGGTGAGTCTGCTTTGTCAATAGATAACTGGAGCGGCGAGGCGGATCCTCACAGGATAGACCAGTGTCATCATAAAAGGATGGCGTTTCTCAGTCTCCAAGCTGCTGTAGGAGGAGCAAAACCCAGAGGTCGGGACTAGACTTGAGTTCCTTAAGGAACAATAATTAGCAGGTAAGTCTAATTTACCTTTTCTACCTTTGTTGTCTGATTTTTGATCATGCTACTCCGGATCTGAGGTTCTCTTTTCCTGTCTTCTCTTAGCTCTTTTTCTATGGTCTATAGTCCATCTGCCATTTCTTGTATCTCATTTTGCTTTCTTCATTTAATTCCTTCAGCCTTTTTCCAGTCCCAGTAACTCTCCCTAGTATCGGCATCCTTACAGCCTCCCCTCCCAGTACCTTCCAGTGCCAATCTCCTTGCCTTCCCAGTACCGCCACTGGTGTCTATTCCCTTCTAGTCCCCCTCCTTCCCCACCGTCCAGCCCCTTCTAGTGCAAATACCATCGCAGGTATCAGCGAACTTCCAGTCCCAGTGCCTCCTCCCATGTCAGTTCTCTTCCAATCACCATCTCCTCTGTCCATCCACCTTACAGTGCCATCCCCAGGTGTCAGCTCCCTTCCAGCCCCTCCTTCCCCCCTGTCAGTTCTCTTCCAACTCCCCCTCCTATTATCCAGTCACCTTCCAGCCCCATCCCCAAGTGTCTGCTCCCTTCCAGCTCCCCCCCCCCCATGTCTACTCTGCTCCCTTCCAGCTCTCCCACATATCTGCTCCCTTCTGGCGCCTCCCCCCCCCCCATTGATACATCCTTTAAAAAAGAGAAAGCAGCCGTGGGAACATTTCTCTGTTTCTGCGGCTCTGCTAACTTTTAAACTGCTGGGTCGCGGAGTTTCTAAAGTCAAGAATAAGCATTTCCTGTTTCTTCAAAGAAACAAGAAATGCTTATTCTTGTGACCCAGTAGTTTAAAAGTTAGCAGCGGAAGCGATGGACGACAGGCGTCAGTGACCTCCCCCCCCCCCTCCCCATCAGCGCCCTCCTGCTGCGCTTACCCGGCTTATCGGGTAGCGCCGGCCCTGCTGGAAACCCCATTGACTACTCTGCTTTCCTGCTATGTTGGATACCAGGGGCAGTTCTATCATTAGGCAGTTTCTAGGGAGCTACTATATTTGGTCAATTAACTGAGCAATCACTACTGATATGGTATAGACTCGTTATATGCTCATAGATTCACCACTTTGAAACTAAAGAAAAAACTATTATAATACCATTTAGCTAACTAGCACTAGGTGCAAAGGTCTCAGTAAAAAACACGCAGCTGTTCGTAAGGTCTTTGGAATCATCACCATTACTCTTGCTGCTGTTCACGTCAACGACCCCTTTTTTTGTACCTTTTTTTTTAGCTGTTATTTACTGTTTTTCTTTATTTCTTCATTTTTGTGCCCTTTTATTTTTATTTTTCTTATTTTCTTAAAATTATCTGAAACACCTCCTCAAAAGCATTCATATTATGAACTCTTGCTTTACGTATGAGAATAACTATATTATTAGCGCTTAGCTTCCTGTATCTTCGTTTTCATACGCAATGTCTGTCACTTAGCTGAGGTGATGTCCATTACTTATGCTAGCGGCTGCAATTGAAATCCCAACGCCGTTCTTCTAAGGCACCCAAGCGTTTCACAGTATATGTTTCTTCAGGGGTTTGCACATGGTTATTGTACTCTCATCTGCATTATTATCTCCATTATTTCACTGGCAACTAGATGGAAACTGTAGTTGTTTTTGCTGCTTTCTACTCTGGCAATCGAAAAAAACGCCGCGCCGCACCGTTTCTAGGGAGCGGCAAATCAGAAATAAACACAGTCGGAGTGCTGGCCCCTAGAAACTGCTACCCGAGGCCACCGCCTCAGTTGGCTTAATGATAGAACTGTCCCTGCAGCCGCGCCTTGATTCCCGCCATTTCTTCTTAGCAGTGCTCTGAGGAGGACACCTAGCTCCGGCAGCGAGTTTGTGAGCCACATGTTTTCAGTGGGTCGCAGCAGCGTGCTTTTGTGGTGGGGGCCATTTGGGGCTTTGCATGTCTTCATTTTCAGCTCAGACTTCTTTTAACGGCCCGCCGGGTTCCCACATATCAGTGGTTGATGTTATCTCTATGTCACACCCATTCTGGAATCCTTTCTGGTTTTCTCTTGTGGATCTGCACCCAAGCAGGCTGCGGTGCGAGCCACACTTTAGCGCCTCTTACAGCTATGGCCATTGTTCTGATCCCTCAGTCTGAATACAGCATAAGGTGTTACTCAATTTATTTTGTCATCCTAAAGAAGAATGGTCCTTTCCGGCCGATTCTTGATCTCAAGGACTTCAATCACTCCCTGCGGATTCCACATTTTTGGATGGAAATGCTCTGCTCTGTCATTCAAGTGGTCCAGATGGAGGAGTTCCTAGCCACCCTCGATCTGGCCAAAGCTTACTTCCACAATCCCATCCGAAAGGACCAGCAGTGTTTCCTCCACTTCGCCATTATGGGCGAGTATTACCAGTTCTGTACACTGCCGTTTGGTCTCACCACAGCACCACACACCTTTTCCAAAGTCATGGTGGTCATGGCAGCTGCCCTCAGGAAGCAGGGAGTTCGTGTCCATCCATATCTGGACAACTGGCTCATTCAGGTGAAAACCAAGGAGGAGGCTCAAGAAGCCATCTCCCAAGTGGTGGGGTTGCTCGACAGCATCAGCTGGGCGGTCAGTTGGGCCAAGAGTGTTCTCCAGCCATCCCAGTCCATCAACCTCTTAGGGGCAAGATTTGACACCTGCAAAGGGAGAGTGGTTCTCAGTTGACTGCGTCCGGAAATATTCAGATCAACTTTGTCTCTTTCTCATGCCGGCTTGGCCCTGAGCCTTGAATTATCTCCAGGTCCTGGGGGCCATGGCACCACGATTGAGACAGTGCTCTGGGCGAGAGCACACATGAGTGTCCACTCACAGCTACCCCAAACGGTTCACCAGTATCATCTTTGGTGGCTGTCGCATCTCCTGTGGGGGATGCCCCCGCACTGAGTTCTTCTCATGACCAATGTCAGCCTCTCTGGCTGGGGAGCTCACTGCCTTGATCAGACAGCACAGGGCAGGTAGAGTTCTCAGGAGATGCAGTGACCGATCAATCACCTCGAGGCCCGGGCAGTCCTCCTGGCCTTGTTACAATTTCAGCCTCAACTTCAAGGTCATGCAGTTCACATCCTCTGCGACAATTCAACAACAGTGTCTTACCTCATCCGCCAGAGCGGTACCAAGTGTTGTGGCGTAGTCAAGGAGATGTCTCTCCTCTTACCTTGGGCGGAGGTCAGCTTGCAAGCATTGTCTGTCCAGCACATAGCGGGAGTGGCCAACATTCAGGCAGATTTTCTAAGCACATGATCAACCCCAGTGAGTGGGAACTCACTACCTGGGCATTCTACAAGATTGTGAATCGGTGTGGTCAACCCACTCTCAACTTCATGGCCATGGCAGCCAACTCAAAAGCACCCATCATCTTCAGCCCCCAGCAGGATTGCGGCTCCAGCGGACTAGATGAACTGGTTCAGCCTTGGCTGTCCAACCAGCTTCTTTATCTTTTCCCTCCCTGGGGATGATAGGGCGTTCGTTCTGCCACATCGAAGTTCATCCAGGCTTGGTGATTCTAGTGGTTCTCTACTGGCCTCACCGATCCTGGTATGCGGACCTGATGCGCCTCCTCGCAGCTCATCCCCTTCTGCTCAGGACACGCAGGGGTCTCCTACACCCAGGACCTATACTGTTGGACAATCCAGCTCCTTACTCACTTATGGTTTGGCTCTTGAAAGGCTCCGCTTAGTGCGGAAGGGCTATTCCATCATTTCCACCCTTCTATAAGCTCAACGTCCATCCACCTCCCTGGCATATGTCCAGGTTTGGCACCTTTTTGAGCCTTGGTGTGCTCCGCATCGAGTCTTGCCGTGGCACTCTTCAATTCCTGATATCCTGTCCTTACAGGATGGCTTCAATAAAGGTTTGGCACTCAACGCCTTGCACGTTCAAGTCACGGCCCTTGCATGTTTCCACAGTCCCATTGCCAGATGTTCCATGGTTTCCCATGTTGATGTCAGCTGCTTCCTTAAGAGCGTACATTCTCCGCTGCTCCCAGTTCTTCCTTCTTGGGATCTTTCGCTGGTGCTTCATAGCTTCATGTGGCCACCCTTTGAGCCTTTCAAGGACATTACTCTCCATGACCTTTCATTTAAGACAGCCTTATTGGTGGTGATTACTTCTGCCTGGAAGGTGTCTGAGCTCCAGGCCCTCTCCTATCAAGATCCTTATCTCACTTTTTCAAAGGAAGGGGTACCCTTGTGAACAGTACCCTCCTTTCTGCCTAAGGTCGTTTCACCCTTCCATCTCAATCAGGCCATTTCACTTCCCTCTTTTCCCAAAGAGTTGTGTGTCAGCACCGATGCCAGCCACTGAGCCGTGGATGTCCGTTGGGTTTTGCATTGTTATCTCCACTTGATAGAGACGCTCCACAAGATCAATTGTTTTTTTTGTCCTCTTCACGGGGCCATGCCAAGGCCTGGTGGCATCCAAGGCAACCATGCCCATTGGATAAAACAGGCTATTGAATCTTGCATCCTTGCATACATTTTGCAAGGATGGTCCATACCAGCTGGCCTCCCGGCTCATTCCACACACCTGCAAGCCACTTCTTGGGCAGAGCACTCTCAGGTGGCTCTGTTGGACATCTGTTAGGCTGCGACCTGGTCCTCCTTGTCGACCTTTGCCTGTCATTACTGCCTCGATCTCCAGGCCTGTGATGCATCCTCCTTTAGAGCATGAATAGTAATGGCGGCTGTCTCTTCCCTCCCGGTTGTTGAGTAGCTTGAGTACTGCTCACTTGTGTGGACTGGTCTAGCAGGATGAGTTGGAAGGAGAAATTTCACTTACTGTTAATTTCCTTTCCTGGAATCCTGCTAGACCAGTCCACGACCTGCCCTTGACCATTCTGTGCCGCCGTCAGAATAGAGTCTAGTTCCCAGAACCGTTGGTCGACTGGTCCGCTGCTACAGTCACCATTGTCAGTACAGTGTTGCTGTTCACCATCGTCTTGTCTTCGTGCACTTCATATACACAGTTCCACTTCCGTGGTCAAGTCTGTTATTATAAATGCATCTGTTTCCATTACATTGGTTCATCTTTGCTTTGCCAAGAGAATGCAGAAGGCAATCCCTAGGGGTACAGTTTTATGTGCCAGGGCAGGATCCCAGAAGTCTTTGGTACTTTCTCTGTCTTCAACACCTGCTGGCAGGGAGGACATAGCCTACTTGTGTCGACTAGTCTAGCAGGATTCCAGGAAAGGAAATTAACGGTAAGTGAAATTTCTCCTTAGGTACGTGGGACTTTATAAAATGATCCTCTTACTGTTCAGTAATTAGGCACTTACCATATAGTAGATGCAAAACTTCATTGCACTTTAGTAAAAGAGCCTCATATTTAACTATCATCCTTCGCATGTATTCTTGTTTTTTTTTAGGTATGGGCTTTCTTTGAAAATGAAGTAGGAAATATCAACACCACATTTTATTTTAAAGCAAAACAAAAAACACAGGTGTGTTTACTAATCTGTGCTAACTGTTAACATACGCTTCAGCTGCACGAACCAGCACGCGCAGAGCTGCGCACTACAAAACAGACAGCACATCGCCATTCTATCTGCTAAATGCACAATGGGGAGGGAACTGGGTGGTGTAGTAGAGTGTAGCGCTGACTGCACATTGCGGCTGGTGGGGGTGGGGTTTCTAATACTTCTTCATTGACAATGTTGCAGTTCACGTCTGTGCACTTAATGGCACCGCAATGGTCGTGTTAAATGTGAATATCGCTGGAGTTATGATAACATTATGTACAATAACTGAATTGTATTGTGGAATTTATAGTTATGAGACAAAGTACTTGTAATTTTTGGTTGAACTCGTAAAAAGACGAAGATTTTTAAAAATGGGAAAAAGCCTTAAATAAAATTAAATTGAAAAGCTACCCAATGACATGAAGGTAAATGAAATAAAAATCTACGCCTGCATACTCCTAATTTTTCTCACCCCAATCCTAGAGGCCCACCTAACAAGGATAACCAAAATGAATATATGTAAGAGAGATTTCCATGTTCTGGTCACCAACAAATTCATTACAGATGTCCAGAAAAGCAAACTAGTTAATCTAATTTGAATTTAATTCAAAAATAGTATTTAGAATCTGCTTTTTGAGGATGGTCAATACAAAATGGTTCATGGCACTTATTTATAGCATATTAAGAGGCATGTTTACTAAATTGTGCTAAGCAGTTAGCGTGGCTTTTGGCCTGTGCTAACCATTAGGGCAGGCCCACAGTCAGGTAGCATGGTTGCTGCCCATACCAAAAGTAAAAGAAATCATGGCAGTGTACCTCTCCAGCCACCAATTCTGCTCTAAATCCTGACACCCGATGCAAGTCTCCACCCTCCGCCTGATATGATCCTCCAGCCAAGATAAGGAGCCCACCCAGTCTGATTCCCCCAAGATAAGGAACCACTAATCTTATCCCCTCAATGAAACAGCCTCAGAGTTCCATATCCAATCCTCCATCACCGCTTGATGCACCCCCCGCACTTGCCCAGGCCATTCCTGGTAATCTAGTGACTCTTCTAAAGCACAATAAGAGATCATCAAATTGTGTGCAAAGTCAATCGCTATGAACTGCAGAACCTCTGAGAACACCACTGACCCTTTCTCATTCACTCTGAGTGGTCTAGGGTTACATATCCATTTAGCTGCACTTTGTGGGTTGGACAGCATTGGGTGTCGCAGAGGACTTTTGAGTGAAATGTTTTATTGCACCCCTTGGTAGCTTACATTCTGTCAGTGAGAGCAGTGTTTGGGCCAGCAGTGTTAATTTGTTTATCCTAAGTGGTTGCGATTTATAGCACTTTGGCAGAAGGCTGCTCATTGATGGATAATGATTAACGATAAGAAGAATGGGAAATTATGGCTCAGCTTTGCTTTGAGATTGATCTCTGATTTATGTGAGAATTATAATTTGCTAGCTATATATCTCCTGATGATGAAAAAATAGGGCTAACTCTTCATTGCTGCTTTTTTACTACTGTAGCCCTCCATGGTCTGTGGTCCCTTGTGAGACATGGATTACTTTGTGGGGGAGACTGGGATGGGATGTTGTACTGATCTTGTAGGTCTATAACCCATTGTAGTCATGGTTCTGGAATCACACTCTCTGCCTCTGACTTCCACTTTCACAAACTCACACACCAGCCCAGAATTTGTTCTGAATGGATGGAAGGGGATTTTAGAAAGGACATCTAAGTTAAATCAGGGACATCTAGGACAGAACATGTAGAAAAATGCCAGGGATGTTTATTTCAGGAAAATAAATATCCCTGACCTGGACATGCATGCAGACAGGCTTCAACATAGACATCCCCAGTAGGGATGCTGGGTTGGGAACATCCGATTCGGGCAAGCTAGCATAAGACATCCGGCAGCATAGCAAAGTGAAAACATGAGCCCCCGTTCCTCTTCAGTGTTTGTTAATATAGTATAAAATACAGGGGGGTATTAGTATAATTTCTTCTTAATAACTTCCAGATGTTTGCCTTACAAAACAAGCACTATTTAGATGCCCGTTCATGCCTGGAACAGGTGTAACTTTAGATACGAGTCAGGATGCCCAGGGCATTCCTGAGATCAGACAGTGACATCCAGGTTCATAGGAACTCCCCAGGCATGCCTCCACCCACACCCCTGTTCAGACTTGGACGTTGTCACACTGGAGACATCCACAGACGTGACTTCTAAAATGGCTCTGGGGATGTTTCTGTGATTTGGACAACTTCATGGCCATTTGCAGACATATAACACGTAAGTCCAGTATTTACACATGCAAACGCCACACAAGCCTTCTAAAATGACTGCCTTGATATTGTATGCCTGAATGAAGTTCACGTTCATGGATCCAATAGCAGCTGCTTGTCTTTGTTAACAAGATAAATACCGCTCATGTACTGACAGAGGCAAGGATATTCAGCAATGCTCTCCACATGTCCAATAATACATGGAGAGGAAAGGATGCAGGCTGTACGAGTAATTAGTTCATTGGAAGAGAGATTACTAGTGATTTATGGAAACACCTCTACTTCTCTCTTTCTCCTAAAGCTAGTGTCTTCCATGTGATGGATTAGACTGAAGAGTCTGCCACCTGTTTATCTAATAGCAGCTCTGTGGGTTTCTTGCATAGTGAAATGCAACAACGTGGAACCACAAAATTCCACTGTCTAGAGTATTATACCGAACAGCCGTCCCTTTTATAGTATTGGCCTCAGTGTCTAACAATAAAAGGGACGGCTGTTCAGTATAATATAATTCTGTAAACCATTCTGACATGTGAAGGGTGGTATATCAAGCTTTTAATAACCCATAAACTACGCTGCTACTTATTGGTATAGTGCTACAAGGTGTAGGCAGCGCTGTATATACAGTAGGTGTAAGAGAGAGTCCCTGCTCATCAGAGCTTACAATCTAATTAAAATGAGCAACTGGGGACTAGAGTACAGTAAGATGGATATAAGTGGTGAACAAGAGAGTGAGGTGCATCAGGATCCATAAGCAGCCTCAAAGAGGTGGGTTTTTACCCTGGAATTAAGTAGGGCTAGAGAAGAAGCCCGACACACAGACTTAGGAAGTTTGTGTCAGGCATATGGAGCAGCAAGATGGAATTAACAAAGTCTGGAGTTGGTAGTGGCAGAAAAGGGCACAGACAAAAGACAGAAGAGCGGAGTTCCCGAGGAGGGGTGTAAACTGAGATAAGAGAGGAAAGGTAGTGAGGAGCTGCAGAATGAATGCACTTCACAGGTCAATAGAACAAGTCTGAACTGGATATGGAAACGGATAAGGAGCCAGTGAAGTCACTTGTGAAGAAGGGTTACATGAGCATAACGACACTGGTGAAAGATAAGTCATGCAGCTGAGTTTTGAACAGATTGAAAGGGTGAAAGATGTTTCAGAGGGAGACCAGTGAGGAACAGGTTACAATATTCAAGACGGGTGGTGACTAGTGAGTGGATGAGGGTCCTAGTAGTATGTATAGAAAAGCAGGGCCGAATTTTGCCAATCTTATAGAGAAAGAAGCAACAGGTTTTAGCTATCCGTTGGATGTGTGCAGAGCAAGAGAAAGTAGAATCAAAGATGACCCCAAAGTGATGAGATGAGGAAACAGAGAGGAGTATAGTGTTATCCACAGAAGTAGAGAAGGGAGGAAGGGGGAAGGTGGGTTTAGGGGGAAAGAAAGAGCTCAGTTTTGGCCATGTTCAATTATAGATGGCGATGAGACATCCAGGCAGCAATGTTGGATAAACGGGCAGAGATACGGGTCTCGATTTCTGAGATTTCAGGTGCAGTTAGGTAGATCTGAAAACCATAGGAGGAGATAAGTACACCAAGGGACTGAGTGTAGAGAGAGAAAAGGAGACAAAATGTAACTCACACTAAAATAATATTTAGCATGCAAGTCAGTAAAAATGTGTATATTATTTTTCAGATGTTTTCACTAGGGTAAACTGATGTTTAACCCTGTAAGATGCTTGTCTGAAAACCACCTACCGCCCATTGCAGGTAAAAGTGGCAGGGTTAAGGTTTAGGAGAGAAAGTACACGTAGGGTTTTCATTCTGAAATTCCCATGCATACATATTTTACACACACATTTATCTGTTTTTATTTATCTAAATTTATATAGCACTGGTTTGGTGTTTTTAGGATAGAAAGTACCTCTGTTTCTCTGATGAAGGCACACACTGTTGTGAATAGTCTTTGAGTCAATGCTGACTCCTGGTGGCCCAGCAGCCCCTGGATTTTCTTGGCAGTGTGACAGGAAGCAGATTATACAGGTCTGCGACTAAAAAGCTGTTTGATTTTTTTCTTCTAATTTCCATGTATTTTGGTGTGCTGAAAACAAATAAAATATTGAAAAAACTCCTAGACGTCATGATTTGCCACAACATGCAAAATTGTCTTCAAATTTATCAATTTTTTTCAAATTACTATTAATTAATTCAAATTACTATTAATTAATTCACATAAGTTCATTTAAGATATAAAATGCCAAAAAAACCTTAAAGGGGTTGTCCGAGTTATGTAAAAAAAAAATATAGCACTGTAAATCTGATGATCAGCAATATATACATAAGCTAAGGAAGTTTTAAGTCCGTGCTTCTAATGGTAGAAGGGGTTAATCTTTCCTGAAGAATCCAGTGGGAGGGAGACACAGGGCAGATAGCAGCAGCTCCGGTCAGTGCAGGGGGGCGTGGCCAGTACTGTGACGTCTTGTGTACAGACACAGAGCTGCTCTCTCCTCCATGCCACACTTGTGCACGAATCATCATCACGTTCTTGGTTCTAGGCTGTTCACACTTTTTCATCGCAATTCGTGTTAGCTCGTCATTCTTCAACCGTTATGTTATGGCTCTGCGAAAGTGTATTAATTCGCCAGACAGTTTCTGTTTCATCTGTGGTGAATATACAGTGTTGAAGCAACAGCAGAATATTACAGACTTTGTGAAAAAAGTATACTTTCCATACTTTGGACTAAAAATTGGAGATCAAGATAAAGTCTGGGCACCTCATAAAGTGTGCAAACAGTGTGTTGAGGACCTCCGAAATGGTTCAAGGGTAAGAAAAAATCTTTCTGTTATGGGATTCCTATGGTATGGCGAGAGCAAAAGAACCATAGTGACGACTGTTACTTTTGTTCATGCGATGTGAAAGGGTTTAATTCCAAATGGAAGCATTCCATTTCATACCCCAATCTTCACTCGGCAATTCGTCCCATCCCCCATGGCACAGATATACCAGTGCCCAAGCCCCCTGCTACCTTGGAAGAGATACCTAGCTCCGATGAAGGTAAAGTCATACCTGAACCAGATGACGAATCAAGCTCTGACTTTGAAGATGATACAAGACCAAAATTGTTTTCTCAGGAGGAGATGAATGATTTGGTAAGAGACTTGAATCTTCCCAAAGATGCCGCTGAGTTACTCGGATCAAGGCTGAAAAGCAGGAATTTATTGCTGCCAGGAGTGTCATCTTCATGGTTCAGACACCGTGAAAAGGAGTTCGTTCCTTACTTCGCCCAGGAAGACAAGTTGGTTTATTGCATCGATGTCGAAGGTCTGATGGGTCAATTTAAAATCCAATATGATTCAGAGCAATGGCGTCTTTTTATAGATTCCTCAAAAAGAAGTCTCAAAGCAGTTTTACTCCACAACGGTTTTTACGCTTCCATACCTGTAGGACATTCTGTACACTTGAAGGAAACCTACGAGAACTTGGAATTGGTTCTTTGTAAACTTAAATATGAAGACCATGGTTGGCAAGTGTGTGGGGACTTGAAGGTCTTGTGCATGCTGCTCGGGCAACAAGCTAGGTATACCAAATATCCTTGTTTTCTGTGTCTATGGGACAGTCGAGACCGACAAAATCACTGGACCAAGAAGAGTTGGCAGCCGAGGGTGCTAACAGTTGGTGAAAAAAATGTCCTCAAAGAAACTTTGGTACCTTCCCATAAAGTTCTTCTACCACCTTTCCACATAAAATTGGGATTGATGAAGCAATTCGTAAAATCACTTCCAAGAGATGGAGAATGCTTCAAATACTTGGTCACCAAGTTTCCAGGCCTGTCGGAGGCAAAATTGAAGGAAGGTGTGTTCGTCGGACCAGACATTAGAAGGCTTATAGTTGATCAAGAGTTTGTCAATACCATGACGGATCCTCAAAAAGAAGGGTGGATTGCATTTAAAGAAGTCGTACAGAAATGTTTAGGCAATAACAAAGATCCTCACTACAAAAAGATCGTCGGACGAATGCTGAAAGCATTTCAAGCTTTAGGTTGCCTGATGAGTTTGAAAGTGCATTTCCTCCAGTCCCACCTTGACTACCTTACTGAAAATTTGGGAGCTGTGAGTGAGGAACAAGGTGAACGATTCCACCAAGACATTAAAGAGATGGAAAGGAGATACCAGGGAAAATGGAGCATTACAATGATGGCAGACTGCTGTTGGATGCTTCAGAGAGACATTCCAGATGCTACACACAAGCGTAAATGCACCAAGAGGAGCCTCACAAGGAAGAAGAATTGAGTTTAGTGTGTGTAGTTGAGCTCATTTCAGTTCAAAAAAGTATTTTCATGAAAATATTGTAATAAAACTTTAATTTTATGTCTATTTCCATTTATTTTGAGGTATTGCCTTATTTAACATAGTTACCTAAATTGTCAGGAAACGTGATGTCCTATGACAAAATGGAGGTCATTTTCGGATTCAGCGCACCAAAAAACATAAAGATTACGTGGAATAACCAAAACAGCTCTCGAAAAAAAAATTTTTGCAGTCTGTGATTACCAGACCTTTTTTCCAAGGCAATGTTAAGTGACTTGCCCAAGGCCACAAGGACTACTAGTAGGAATTGAACCCTGGTCTCTTGGTTACCAAGCCAGTGCTCTAACCACTAGGCTGCACCTCCACTGCATTTTATGAAATGTGTGTAAATTGCAATGCCGCTCATGCTCCACCAAATCTCCTCCTCTGAACACACCTACTCTAAAGTCATGTAAAAGTTTTACATTTAGAATAAGGTGGTTCTAATCTAAATAGTCTGGTAGTTTATTCCATACAGCAGGAGCAAAAAAATAGGAAAATAGATTGGCGGGTCATTTTTAACTGAGGATACTAACATACTCCTCGATGTATGAAGAGTACACAAAAGATAAGATGGAATAAGGTGATCGGCTGGATATCTTGAAGTATTGGTATACAATACATGGTGAACCAAAATAAGAATTTTAAATATAATCCTATATGAACTTTGCAACTAATGTTGAACCATAAGAAGAGGTGTGGCATGTTCAAATTTGCTTGTACCATAAAGTAATTGTAGTGTTTTGAAGTAGCTGTAAATATTTTATGGTAAAAGGTTTCAAGCCATTGTAGAGAGCATTACAGTAGTCTAATGCATTAGAACCTTAAGTTCCTTAGAACCAAACATCCGCTTTATTGACCATTTCCTCTGAAGAGCAAAAGTGGTAGAAATTAATTGCTTTGGAAATATGGAAAATTGGGAATCAATCTGATAAAGTGCCCTTAGAGGCAAGTGTAACAACTCTGACTTATGGAGGCTTGAACCAAGGGATGCTCTGTGTTAAGGTGCCATCTCTCTTATACAATTCCTCCAGGCACTCGCTGTCTGCAGCTGCTGGAGATGGGATGCTGGGCTAGTGAAACCTTTGGTCTGACCCAGTTTGCCATTTCACATGTTCATGTTGTTAATGCAGCAGTTTTGAAAAGAGTTTGAATAAACTTGCTTATACTGAGAAAATGTAATCTTGCAAATCATACTTTTTATGAAGCTCAGCCATTTGATATATGCCCTTAATTACATGGGGTTATGTATTTGGAAACTGTATTTAAAAGGTTGAACAGCTGTGGGGCATTGACTGCAATGCATCTGGTTATTATACTTTTTCTCTCACTTTAATTAAGGCTTTAAGGGTGAAAGCGAGACGAGTGCCTGAGTAAATCAACATATACACATTGGCAATGATAAGGTTTTCTTTGCTGTTACAAATAAACTGATTATACCACGTACTACTGAAACTTTAACCTCAGATTGCTTATTAGGGTGTTGCAGCGAAAAAATTTGTTTCATTTCACTGGGGATTTTTGAGGTTATTTTTCATCTTCATATTGTTTTGGTAATAGGACCCACTATTGCCCAATAGCACGCACTGTTCTCACATACGCAAATAGTCTGTGATATTGCACAAGAGTGCACTATTGCTGCTTTCGTTTCAAAATGAAAACACATCCTTACTGCTTATTTTTCAATCTGTATGATATCGACGACATCTTAACTAACAGTATACAAGAGGGCATGTTTAGTAAAGTGTACTACTGGTAGCACCAGCTTCGGTGCACACTAAGGGGTATGTTTACTAAACTGCGTTAGTGCAATTCGCGTTAGGAGTCGCGTTAGTGGAAGGAAAGCCAAAAAAGGACATAGGCGGGACATCGTATCTGATAACGCACGGTTGCGCGCGGTATTACGCGCGGCGCAGCAATGATCGTTACAGCGCGCGCAAGCATAAGTGCGCAGACAACCAAAATCAGAAACAAAGCTGTAGCACAATGGTTACCACACAGACTGATGGTACAAGAGTCATGGGTTCGAATCCCCAGTGTGCCTAATGAGCAAGGCTGGCTGAGGCATCCTGTGTAACCCTTTGAAAGCCAACTATAATATTTTAGTCTGCAGGCGGGTTACAGTTTGCATATGTCAGGAAAAGTGTACCCTTCCTATGAAATATGTACCAACAGTGACGTTCGCTCTGACATGGTACTATATATTATGTAGTATATATTATATATTATATACCTGTCGACAGGAATATGTAGGCGCTCCCTATAAGGCGAAGTGTAAGGCTCACCCTATAGGGAGCGCCTAAATATTCCTTTCAAATGGCATATAATGCATATAATATAGGGCGAAGTGTAATGTGCGCCCCATAGGGTGCCGCGTAATGTTCGCCCTATAGGGCGCCGCGTAAGGCGCGCCCTATTGGGTGCCGCATAAATCGTGCCCTATAGGGCGCCCCTTGAGCTACCCTAAGGTGACAGGACCCTGAGGGTGGTTCTGCTGGCAGCACTAATATACAGTAAACATAGACAATGCCTAAGACAGCCCTATCAATGAACCCCACTGTGGGTTGTGAACCTATGACCACTGGCTCCGTGGGCAGTGAAGTAATCAGTGGGCCAGAGCTGCTGATAAACACATGGCTGGCTACCGGAGGACTGCACGGCCCCACACCCACATTCAGCTGTGGTTACCAGGGAGATTACATACCACCACCCAACGCACCCTCTAGAGCTCAGGGTGGGGGACAGGATCTCCCGCCCACAGATCCACCTTCAACCCTCTGCAATGGTGGCAGTAGAGGGGACCATCACCCCAGTCACACTCGGGATCAAACACCCTACAGGGCAGGCAATGCAGAGCAGTACATACCCATACAGCATGAGCAGACAGACGGCAGGTCTGGAAATGCTCAGCTGCCCCCCACCATTATCTGACATTCTCCAGCAGCAAGCCTCCAGCCGCTGCACCCTGCACAGTGTTCCAGCAAGACACATACCAGCTGCAGACAGTCCGCCAGCTAGTCCATAGTGCATGGTCCTGGAGAAGATGCATGCACCCAGAACGGGGATATCAGCATACACACCAAGCAGATAAGTCAGTGAGTGGGCCCCAAAAGGAAACCCATAGATATCACATAAGAGACATGCTATATAGCACTATGGTGGAACCTAGCCATGACATGGTCACTGCTTAGTCAGGGTGAGAGTGACCTCCCAGCAGGACATGCTATGGCCACCCTGTCCGTGCAGGTGGTACCGGGCACTACAATGTCCGGCCATTGCCCTATGCCCTGTGCAGATGCGGACGGGCCAGGTCACCCTATCCACGCTATTCCCACGGTACCTTGCTCCTCATTATGCACATCGGCAGGCCAATACTGGCAACAGTGCTAGCAGTGTGGGTTGTGGAGGGTGTTGGAAGCCACCACACACTGGATAGACAGACACGCCTCCCCACACCTATGCAAGTACTGTGCAACTATAGAGGTGTTGGGCAGCCCAGGCCACCACACCAGTCCTGGGCACAGTGCAGGCATGGCTATAGTACGCCATACTGTAGGAGGCACTCCCCAGGTTTGTAAACACTGTTAGACACAGGACCTGTAGCACACCCCACAGACATCAGAAAGGTTGCTATGATGCAGCTCACTCAGGACATTGTACCTAACCTAGGCATTGCTATCTGCCAGTGCTCATAGCAGCCTTCTGATAGCTGTGTAACATATTCCCAGGTTTAGGGTGGCATTACTACGGTATGCATGTGCTAGTATTGGGAGATGCACGCAGAGCCCAAAGTCCTGCCTCTCCAGGAGGCCTTGGATAATGGGGCCTGTGGGTGCGGGTGTGTCCGCCCCTGTTGGCTGCTGCTGTACGGCAGAGGTTCCCGACTCCAGTCCTGCGGTGCAAAACCCTGTTCGGGTTTTCATGCTGTCCCTCATGAATATGCATGAGCTACATCTGCATAACATGGGGGTGGCGCTTAGAAATGCAGCATAGGCATCTTTATCAGAGGCAGCATGGAACCGGGATGGTGTTTGGCCCTCCAGGACTGCATTTGGGAGGCTCTGCTCTTGGTAATGTGCATGTTTATGGTGTCTGTGCTCTGTAGGGTAAAATGTGGGTGTGTTGGGCATGTTTACGTCATCTGCAAGACCGGTTCTGTCTGTATTAGCCCGTTATAGTAGTGGGTAAAATATGAGGACTGGCTTGGCGAACACCACAGCTGGGACTTGAACCTGTGACCCTCTGCTTCTGAATACACTGGTTCTGTGCACTGCACCACCATGTTCTCACAGAGATGGTGTGTTCCCTGGTGGTACCATGACTGTTGGTCAGCCAGGGCCTGTCTGTTGGAGCGCACTGCACCCACGTGAGGGGGGCTAGGCCATGGTCTGCTCTGGGCAGCTGCCACTGCCCCCTCCACCACCAATATCCCTCAGCCACCATGCTGACATGCCCTTCTGCTGGTGGAGCTGGTGGTGCGCAGTCTCAGGCCATCCAGTGTGCAGGTAGGTGGCTGCCTATGGTGCGTGTTCTGGGGTGGGGGTGCCCGCATAGCTGCCCACGCTTTCCCCCAGCACCGCCTGCCACTGTTCCGTGCCATTGGGGGTACCTGCTGGGTACTATTCCCTGTGACACTGTGGGAAGCACACCTTGCACATGTTGGGCCCTCAGCAGTTGCTGTCTGGCTGCTCTACTGTTTCGGCATTCCTATGGGCCAGCTAGGCATCACCCTAGTCCCCACTGTGGCCCAGCTGCAGCCCTCTGTATCCCCTTCTCCAGTATCTGACCGGTTGCCCGTTCCGACATGCCCGCCCTGATGTTGCGGGACATGTGCATGCCATAGGAACTCTGTCCGATGGTGGGGAGGTCCCTGGGCAGTGCTATTTCACTGTGGGCGCATGCACCTTGTATGGGGACGGGGTATGGTCCCTTCCGCGGTTTATACATACATAACTGAAATAGGGGAATACATAAATATCTGTTCAATGGAGTTTACTCGGGGGGGGGGGGGTTGATGTTTCTCATTGATACCACTATTGGGCAGCTTGGTTGCTGTTTTTTTCCAGTTTGTTGGGGTCATTTTCAGTGTTTCTGTGCCCTTTTGTTCTGTGCACATGTATCACACTTATCACCTTTTTTTGGTTTCCCTACCTAGGCTGTACATTGCTGACATTGAAATGGTTTCTCTCCCCTTTAATATGCCTTTAACGGCAGGTTTTCATTCGCGTTGGAATTCAGCTCTGAAAATCAGTGCGTTAGCCTCTCCCCGCCCACTCTCCGCCCATTGACCCCTTCTCTCCACCCTCTCTCCGCCTTCTGCGTTGTTTTACCGTGGCGCGGAGCATCACGCGCATTAGCGCGTGATACCCCATGCTGTAGGCACGTTTACGATCGTTAATGCGCTACAGCGTGTGGTATCACGCGCTAATGATCGTTAACATCGTACAACGCGCGTTATTCACGTTTACCGCAGTTTAGTAAACATACCCCTAAGTGTTCCATGGTAGAAAGTACGGCATGTTAAAAATGTGACTGCAAGGGTTAGGATGGAGACTGGCTGATTCTGAGGCAGAGCATGCAAATCATGGGTCACATGGGAATTTTTGGCATGTGCTCTCTGGCTATGTTGTACTTAGGGGTTTGTTTACAAAAGCACGAGACTTTTACAGCTAATGTGGCAAATGGTACAAATAGCGTGGCACTAGCCGCAAAAGCTGTGTTATCTGTTGGAGGTTGTGCGTAGCCTTTTCCCAGCGGGTAACGCATCAAAAATGCAGAGAGCACAATCCAAAAGCAGCCTGGATGCAGCTAACACCATCCATTGAGGTGACATGAGTTGCACCCGCACTGTCAATAGTTACCGTGCCCATTTTCTGCCTAATCCTGCCCACCCATACAGATAATGCACTTTCTACAGCTTCACCTCTCTCTCGTCCCTTCACCAATCCCATCTCTTCCCCTGTCACCCATCCCCTCTTCCCTTACAGTCCCCTTCTTATGTTTTACCTCCTATCAAGGTTCCCTTTCCTCCCCCCTACTTCCACCCTCTCTCAACTCCTTCTAAGACCTGCCCCTATCCTTTTGTCTCACACTGCCCTCATAGCCCTCGTCCTCCCCCTCCTTTCCTCAGCATTCATTGCCCTACCTTTCACCCATCCCCAGCATCACCCACCTACTTCCTTCTCTAATTTTCATTTACCCTGCTTTTCCTCCACCTCAAACCAGAATCCATCTCTCTTCCCCTCCATCTTCACTTTTCCCTGCATATATCCTTGCTACCCCCACAGCATTTCTTCTTCTCTTCCTTCTCATCCCCCCCTCCATCAGCTCCAGATTTCTCCTCGGGCCCAGAACCAGACTCATCTCTAAGCCCCAGCACCAGACTCATCGCTAAGCCCCAGCACCAGACTCATCTCTAAGCCCCAGCACCAGACTCATCTCTAAGCCCCAGCCTGCTCCTCCAACCTGCTCCCTTGTCTTTCCCAGCCTAGGAGAAGGGGCCTGGAGACTGATGCAAGGCTGGAGATAATAAAAGAAAGCTGAGGCTAGTGGGGGCTACCAAAGGGGATGGCTGTTGGGGACATCAGCTCCCAGACCCCTTCTCCATCCTATCCCTTAATATCTGCCATTTCTCCAATTTCTATCCCCTGTACTAGCTCTGAGTCCCCCTTCTGCCACCTCATTGCCTGACAGCATCAGCCCATTTCTGCCATTCCAGCCTCACCCTTGATTTTAGAATGGTGCTGTATGTTGAAACCAGCTGATGGACACGTCCGTGCCGATACCTGCTCCTAGTCATGTACAGGCATTTGAAAAGTGCTTATTTCAGCCAGCTCTCATAGTTGAGAGGGAATTCCCTCTCCCTCAATATTTTTCACCCACTCAAAAAAAAAAAAAAGTCCAAGTACATTGTAGGGACCTTTGTTTTGCAGCTGCACCATTGCATATTCCTGATGGAAAAATGGCAGGCTATGACGTGTACGTGGTATCAGATACACGTGCATGCTCTGAAACACTGTGCAGGACATGTCTACGGTGCCAGTTTCAGAGGCCTTCATGTTTTGCATGTGCATGTTTCTAAAATCTCCTGTTAACCTGCACGTCATTGGGGCTTTATTCCGCACATCCCTGATCTCTTCTTTTTCGGTGAAGACGTTTCTCTTTTGGGATGGAGGTAGGTTGATCACTGTAGGTATTTACAAGTGAATATCTTTTCTGCTACCCTTCCCACAGAATTTCAAATATTTTCACTTGGACGTCCCAGATGGCACCTAAACAGCCTTTCTAAACTGTGCCTTCACATGAATAATTTACTCTTAAAAATGAACAGGGTATATACCAACAATTTGGCTTATTTGAGAATAATCTCAAACTTGGAATGAGTTTACCAAGAAAATTGTTTTGTGGTTTGTTTCCTAACTTAATATTTTGCCTTTGGTTTTCCTGAGTTTTGCAAGCCATTCATCAATGTCATGGACCAAGAGAAGACAAATGATTAAAACATCAGTGTGAAAATTCAAAAACATGCCTCAAGATTTACAGGCTTCAGAATAAGTCTGATAATAAGGACAAATTTCAAAGTCATTTACCCTGGTAAATGACTTGGCCGAAAATTGCTCTCCTCTGTCCTCTGTAGATAACTCAACTAGGCTATAAAGAGGTGTTCTTAAGGGCACATTTAGGTTAGGGGTGGAAAATAATGATTGTTTGATTTGATTTTTAAATATACATTCACTACTTCGCACCCCGCCACCCACATAAACGACAGGTTTAAATTACACAGAAGCCGACGCTCCCTCTAAACTGCATGAGTGTCCTGCACCCTCAGTCCTACTGATCCTGATTGCTCGTTTTCAAGGAGAAAATGTACATATGGTTTCTCTTTGAATATCTGGTAAAACATAGAGTTCATGTATTGAAAATCTCTGCACACATCGCAAGTGCATGGATCATTTAAAATTACCCTCGATAAGTAGAGTGGGTACAGTTGGAGCAGCATTTACTATGCCTTTTGTAAAAGAGGAAAATATATGAGTAAATGTGTGGGCAGGGCTAGCCCTAGGCATGTTCGGGCATGTTGCCTGCACATGGCCCTGCACATCTACAGGCCCCACGCTGCCTGCAAAGCCCAAAAAAAATGTCTATGATCCCTGCTCCATCCAGCTGCCACCGTCACATCTACTCAGCAGCCGTAGCAGTGGCAATAAAAATAGCACAGATCATGGGGCCGCTCTGCGGCCCTGGCTGGAAAGGAGGAGGTGGCCGTGGAAGGAGGACAGCATTGTGGCAGCCTTAGCAATGTGATACCAGGCCTGAAAGTCATGAAAAGAGGAGGAGAAGCCGGCGGCTGACTCAGAGAGGTGAACGGGCCAGCGGACCCAGTTAGTGGCCTTAAGCTGCAGCCAAGTCCCAGGAGGGTGTCTGCCCTGGTCACGATCAAATTAATGCTGCCTGTCTTGAACCTGAATGAGATGGACTACATTGGCTGAGTGGCAGTGAGGTGGAGGGAAATGCTACATGGGGGGAGTTGGTTGGGTCAGGGGTGACAGGCAGGACCATATGGCAGGGGAAGGGAACGATACTAGAGTTACTGGACATGGAAGGGGGATATAGAGAAGGAGATGAGATATTGGACATGGAGGCAGGGATCATAGGGAGAGGGAGGAAGATGCTGGACGCAGGGGGAGGAAGAATATGGAGATGGAGCAGAGTTGCTGGGCATGGGGGTGTGTTAGAGAGATGGGCATGAGGGGGTGTTTGGAAGATGGAGAAGAGAAAGATGCTGGACATGGGGAGAGGTGGGTATGTGAGATGGAGAGAACATGCTTGACATGGGGAGAGATTCACAGGGAGGTGGAGCGATATGGATGTGGAGGGGTAAGAGAGAGGAGAGAAGCTAGAAAAGAGGCACACAAAGATACGGCATAGCTACTGGACACAGGAGGGCATAGAGATACAGAGGAAAGAAACTGGACTTGACAGGAATTAGGGAGATGAAGTGGAGATAATAGACAGTGGAGGAACTAAGGCGAAAGGCAATAATACTGGACACCAGGACAAGGGGAAATAGGGAGGAGAAAGTTTTGATGCAGTGGGAGGATATTAGGCAAAAGAGAAATGGAGATGCTGGATGGGGAGGGGGATATTGTATGAGGAGATGCTGGAGAGCCAGAAAAGAGGGAGGGGAGAAACAATGGACACAGCAGGGAAGTGAGAACGGGTCGGATTAGTGATAGACTGGAGAATAAGAGAGAGAGATGGTGAAATAGGAGGGTTGGGGTTAAGATTGAAAAGCAGTAGACTGAGGACAAGATGGTAAGGCAGATAGAGATTTAAGTCCATAGAGAGAGAAAAAATACATGGAAGAAAGCTGAAAAGAAAAAGATTGATATCAAAAATGGATATAGAGGAGAGAAGTAGCAGATGGACTTGAGAGAATATGCAGGAAAGCAGAAACCAGAGATTGGAACCAACATGATTAGAAAAATAAAATGGCCAGAAAAATGTAAAATTTAGTGATTGGAAATATCAGTTTTTGTAGTTTGCATGTGCTTTATATGTGTCTTTCTACTTCTCTGGTGTTGCGCTTCATGCAAAGTGTGGTTTCGTCAGATTTGTTTAATTTTTGTCAATGTATTTCTAGTTTTGGTTTGTGGTCACTTATTCTGTACTTAGTGATGGTCTATCTGCATTCTGAGTGGGTGACTGAGGCCAGGTATTCTGTTAGTATAGAGTTATATGTAGGAATCTGACTTGTTCAGTTTTCCCCATAGGTGTCTCTAGATGATCTCCAGGAACAAGCAGAAATGTAGTCTTCACATATGGGTATCGTCGGTACCGACGATGCCTGCGCGGGAACACTCCCCAGCGTCCAATAGGAAGGCTTTTGGGAGCATCCCACAGCACCTGCGTGCTGCCTTCCCACCTTTGCAACTCTCCTTCGTCAGTTCTTCATTTTCCGTGGAGCCGACAGAACGTATACCCTGTCACCGCAGAAAAATTATTATTCTTTTGTTTTTTTGTGGTCGCGTCTGCCTTCACTCAACGCCTACCGGTAATGCCGGTTCTCTTTTCTTCTTTTTTAAAAAAAAACCTAGCTTCTAAAAATCTTTTCTTTAGGAGCCTTTCCCCTCCTGGGGTTAGGCGCTATTTTGGGCACTAGGCACATTTTTTCTTCAAACATGGAAAAACCAGCTAGTGGTTTTAAGAAATGTTCTAAATGTGGCGGTACCATATCCATCACCGACACCATGAATGGTGTCTTAAATGTTTAGGTCCTGACCATTCTCCATCGGAGTGTCTCTCCCACAGAAAGATGACCAAGAGGGGCCTGCAGAATAGAGCTGAAAAACCCGGTACCCTTTTTGCCGCTGTTACGATATCTGTTGCATCGATGTCTTCCAGGGCTTCATCTTCCTCCCATGGATCTCAGGTAACTAAACCTAATTCTTCTAAGACTGGCCGGTCCTCAAAGGGTAGATCTCCTTCTAAGTATCGAGATGCCACTGGTGTTGCCCTCAAGGAAAGTTCACCGGCAAAGCAGCCCCGGCGGGAGGCCTAGGTCTCCAAAGCATTAACGGGGCTCCAGAATGTTCCAGAGGCTTCAACCTCTGCAGAACTACTGGTGCCATGTTCTGGGGTCGTGGCCGCTTCCACCAGTAGCGACACCCAGGCATCGGCAGGAGCGATGGATCAGAGAATCCTCACAATCGAACGCAGTCTAGTGGCTCTCTTAGCAGCTTCGATACCGCTAAGACCGCTACAGACGGTTCCACAGGTATCGGTAACGACATGCCGGTACCAAGAGCACCTGCCTCGGCAGGTATGCTGCCTCCCATGCTAAGCCTTAAGAACATAAGAACATAAGATATGCCATACTGGGTCAGACCAAGGTCCATCAAGCCCAGTATCCTGTTTCCAACAGTGGCCAATCTAGGTCATACGTACCTAGCAGTTTCCCCAAAAGACACAGGTTCCACAATGCTTGTAATGGGTCAAGTATTGATATCCTGGGTCCCTTCTTAATAGTGGTTTATGGACCTTTCCTCCAGGAACTTGTCCAAACCTTTTTTAAACCCAGCTACATTAGCAGCCTTTACTACATCCTCTGGTAACAAATTCCAGAGTTTGATTACACGTTGAGTGAAAAAATATTTTCTTTTATTAGTCTTAAATAGTTTACCCTGTAGCTTCATTGCATGTCCCCTATATTCTGATAACGTAAACAATCGATCTACATTTACCCGTTACACTCCATTCATTACTTTATAGACTTCTATCATATCTCCCCTCAGCTGTCTCTCTTCCAGGTTAAAGAGCCCTAACCTTTTTAGTCTTTCTTCATAGGAGTATCCTTCCATCCCCTTTACCATTTTGGTGGCTCTTCTCTGAACCTTTACTAATAACGCTATATCCTTTTTAAGATACGGCGTCCAGAATTGCACATAATATTCAAGGTGCGGTCTCACCATGGGACGATATAGAGGCATTATAATATCTTTTGTTTTATTTTCCATTCCTTTCCTTATGATACCTAGTGTTCTATTTGCTCTCTTTGCCGCCACTGCACACTGGGCCAAGGGTTTTAACATGTTATCCACAATGACGCCTAAATCTTTTTCCTGGGTGGTGGTTCCTAATGTGGAAACTTGCATCGTGTAACCATAGTTTGGGTTGTTCTTCCCTAGGTGCATAACTTTGCACTTATCCACATTAAATTTCATCTGCCATTTTGATGGCCAGTCTTCCAATTTATCAAGATTCTCTTGCAATTTTCCACAATCCTCTTGGGTTTTAACAATTTTAAATAGTTGTGTGTCATCTGCAAATTTGACAACCTCACTCGTTATTTCCTTTTCCAGGTCATTTATGAATTTGTCAAAAAGCAGCGGACCCAGCACAGATCCCTGGGGTGCACCGCTATTCACCTTTCTCCATTGGGAAAATTGGCCATTTAGCCCTACCCTCTGCTTTCTATCTTTTAACCAGTTCCTGATCCACAATAGTACACTGCCTCCTATCCCATGACACTTTAGTTTTGCCAAAAGTCTTTGATGAGGGACCTTGTCAAAGGCTTTCTGACAGTCCACATACACTATATCAACCGACTTACCTTTGTCCACCTGTTTACTCGCACCTTCAAAAAAACATAACAGATTAGTAAGCCAAGATCTTCCTTATCTAAAGCCATGCTGGCTGTCTCCCATTAGGCCATGACTACATGCTGAGTAATTTTGTTCTTTATGATGGTTTCTACCATTTTTCCCGGTACTGACATCAGGGTCACCAGTCTGTAGTTTCCCGGATCACCCCTGGAACCCTTTTTAAAAATTGGCGTTACATTGTTGATCCTCCAATCTTCAGGTATTACAGATGATTTTAATGAAAGTTCACAGATTACTAATAGCAGGTCTGCAATCTCATATTTCAGTTCTTTCAACACCCTTGGATGTATACCATCCGGCCCAGGTGATTTTCTACTTTTGAGTTTATCTAATAGTTGTAATATATCTTCCCGATGTATCGATATTTTCTTCAATTCTTCCGCACCTTTAAATACCACTTCAGTCATGGGTAATATCCCTACATCTTCCTCAGTAAATACCGAAGCAAAGAATTCATTCAGTCTCTCCGCTATTGCCTTGTTGCCTCTTAGTGCCCCTTTAACCCCTCTATCATCTAATGGACCAACTGACTCTCACAGGTTTTTTGCTACGAATGTACTTGAAAAAGTCTTTATTTTGTGTTTTTGCTTCTGTAGCAAGTTTCTTCTCAAATTCCCCCTTTGCCTGCCTTATCAATGCCTTGCTTTTGACTTGCCAGTGCTTGTGCTGTTTCCAGGTTTCGTCGTTTGGCTATTTTTTCTATTTCCTAAAAGATGCTTTTTTGGCAACAACAGCCTCTCTGACCTCACGTTTAAACCATGCTGGCAGTTTTTTGGACTTCCTTCCACTTTTCTTAAAGCATGGAGTACAGCTGGTCTGGGCTTACAAGATAGTATTTTTCAACAACACCCAAGCTTGATGTAAGTCTTTAATTTATTTATTTACATTCTCTTATATACTGTGCTATTCTGCATCAGTGCGGTTTACATTGAACAAACTGAAATTACATTGAACAGGGCATTATAACTTGGAGATAACTATTTTACAGGGAACATGGGCTATGGAGGGTTAAGTGGCTTGCCCAAGACCACAAGGAGCACCTGTAGGACTAGAAATCCCAGTCCTTCCAGCCCAAGGTTGCTGTCCTCTAGTGGGATTTGAACCCCTGACCTTCTGGCCTGAAGTACCTTGCCCCAACCACTAGGCCACTCCTCCACTCCAACCTTTAACCTTTGCAACTGCTCCTTTTAGTTTTTTCTTAACTATTTTCCTCATTTTATCATAATCTCTCTTTCAAAAGCTAAAAGGTAGTACTGTGGATTTCCTTACTATCCCTCCTCCACTAATTAAATCAAATGTGATCATCTATGGGGGCGGAGCCGGCGACAGTGCAAGATGGCCGCTTGATCCTTTCTCTCCCCGGAATCCCGCTGCTAATCCTGCCCCTCTGTGTGGATATTCGCTACCGGAGCTCCAGCACTAATTAGCCCTTTCACCATGACCTCCAGCAAACCAGCCAGGCTGGATTTCAATGCCCCCGCGACCACAGGAACCAAGCGGTTGAAGGCGGATCCACCCTCGCCGCTAAAGACCGCAGGCCCGAAAGATACTAATGTGGGTCTTCAAGAGCTCCTGGCTGAGATTAGGGCCGTGCGAGAGCTGGTCGCTGCTAACGGGGACACCCTAAGTGAGGTGCAAGCCGACGTGGCTGAACTAAAAGATATGAAGGCGCAACTCTCTACGCTCACTGAGAAGTTGGACGGGCTCTCTCTAAAGGTGGAGGTGCACGAGGAGCGTCTCAAGGAGCTAGCTGCCCACTCTAAACGCATCACTGCATTAGAGCGGAACCTTGAGGACCTCAATAACCGGACCCGTCGGAATAATATCCGGCTTGTGGGGATGCCTGAAGGGGCTGAAGGACGTGACATTTCGGTCTTCCTGGGTAAATTCATCCCGGAGTTGCTACGGCTCGAGTTCGACCGGCCCTTTGAGATCGAGAGGGCCCACCGCGTCCCTACGCAACAGCACCCCCACTCACCGAGGCCGCGCCCGATCATCTTGAAGCTCTTGCGATTTCAGCAGGTGGCCCAAGTAATGGCAGCGGCACGAGCACGAGCCCCTTTGAAATTTGAGGGAGCGGATATCGCCTTCTATCCGGACTTCAACAAAACCACTGTGGCCCGTCGGAAACAGCTCCTAGCACTTCGGCCTCGTCTACAAAGTCTACAGGCCCGCTATGGCCTCTTTGCTCCAGCCAGGCTCCGAGTCACTTTGCACAATCAGACTCGGTCCTTTGAGGACCCTAAATCCCTTCTGGCTTTCATCGAGGAGCAAGAAGCTGCTGTAATGCGTTGAGGACACTGCTTAATGTACATTTTGGTGATCTTTGTGCTCATGACCTCTGTGGGGCCTATCAAGGGGGAGTTAATTTGCAACTTTTGGTTAATGGTTGTTCCCATGTTTGCGCACGCAGCTGCCTGTGGCGCGGTGTGTGAGTGTGGGGTTAGAAAGTGGGTATTGTGTGCATGGGGGAGTGAATGTTTTTGTATACTGTACAGTTTATTTGATGGAGGGAGGGGGTCTCGTGGGAAAGTTCATGTGGGGGAGTTGGGTTTCAGAGGGTAATCTTGTGAGATCGATGGTTCACCCAGGGGGGTGGGGTTGGTTGGGGGGGGGATTGTCTCCATTGACTATGTTTAGGGGTACTTGTCAGAGGTTTTGGGGTATTAACCAGAGCTGGAAACTACGATTTAGAGCTAAAGACCCTGCGGCTATTGTATATGCATGTACTTTGCGCTATGGGATCCCTTAAGGTCCTCTCGCTGAATGTGAAAGGGGTCAATAACCCCATCAAACGAAGGAAAATTTTATCATATTGTGTTAAGCAAAGTGCCGATGTTGTTCTACTCCAGGAGACCCACCTGTCATCTGCAGAAGCACTGAAAATGGGTGCAGGTCAGTACTTGGTTGCGGTACACGCTGCAGCACTGGGCAAAAAAAACGGGGTAATAACAATGGTCCGGAAGACCCTTCAGCCAAAGTTTGAGTCGGGGCTTGCAGACCCGAATGGGCGGTGGGCAGTGGCGGTGATGCACCTTAATGGGGAGAAATTAGTGGTATTAAATATTTATGGGCCCAACTCTGATGATGTCTCCTTTTTCCAGAAGGTGGCATCGGTGGCTCATGATTTTCGGTCCCTCCCTATGATCGTGGGTGGCGATTTCAATCTAGTGCTGGACCCACTGTTAGACCGGCAACCATACCGTTCACCTAAGGCGGGCAAGGCTGTCTCCGTTCTTGTATCTTTGATGCAGGACTTGGGTCTGTTTGATGTCTGGCGAACGTTACACCCTATGGACAAGGAATTTACTTTCTACTCCCTCCCGCACCAGTCGCATTCTCGTATTGATTTCCTTCTCATCTCCCGATCTTTAGTGGAGTCGACATTGGAGGCGGGTATTTGTGCCACAACGGTGTCGGATCATGCGGCTGTCTTTGTACTCTTGGTGTTTGGACGCCCCGCGCCCCGAAAGACAGGGTGGTTTTTTCCTAGGGACCTATTGGGAGATCCGGCCTTCTGTACTCTGATCCGCTCGGAGATCAAAGAATATTTTGAAAAGAACCTCCCCTCCGAGACTGCAGGCTGGGCCTGGTGGGAGGCTTTCAAGGCCACCATCCGGGCGCAGGTCACTAGTTATGTTATACGTCGGGCTAAGCAGAGGAAGGTTGAGCTGGTTGGCCTTGAAGAGCAAATCTCCGCTGGGGAGCGGCTACTGAGGAAGAAGGTAGAGCCCTGTGTGCTCTTGCGCCTGCAGAAACTAAGGTATCAGTATAATCTGCTTTTGAGCTCGGAAGTGCGTAAAGCTCAGCATGCGCAGGATGCGAGATATCATGTCGAGCACAATAAGGCTGGGAGGATGTTGGCTTCTGTGCTTAGTCCCCCCAGGGAAAAAACTAGCATAGCGGCCCTGAAGTCAGGGACGCAGGGCCTGATTACGAAGAGTAGTGAGATCGGGGAGTGTTTCCGGTCCTTCTATCAAGACCTGTATGCCTCGGCGGGAGAATGTGAAGACTCGGCCTACCGAAATTTCCTAGAGAAACTGCCCCATCCTGTTCTCAGTACTCAGCAGGCGGAGGAGTTGGGTCTGCCCATAGAAGGGGTCGAAGTCCAAGTGGCCCTCAAAGATGCTAGGGCTGGTAGGGCAGCAGGCCCTGATGGTCTCCCAGCTGAATTTTACCAGGCTTTTCAGGAAGATCTCGTTCCCCAGATGGCCTGTTTTTTTCAAATGTTAGCGGAGCAAGCCCCGCGGATCGGAAGTTTCAACGCGGCTACTGTAGTAGTGTTGCCTAAAGACGGGAGGGATCCCCTTGACGTGGGCAGCTATAGGCCGATCTCGCTCTTAAACGCAGACTATAAGATATTTGCTGGGATCCTTGCTAGGCGGCTCTCGAAGGTTGTTTCGGGGCTAATACACCCCGACCAGTGCGGGTTCCTCCCAGGGAGATCGACTGCAGATAACGCTCGCCTTCTCATAGATCTCTTCGCTTTGACTCGGTCTCATGACATCCCCCTGGTTGGTCTCTCGCTGGATGCCGAAAAGGCTTTTGATAGGCTTGAGTGGGCCTTTATGTATCGGGCCCTACAGTGGTTCAGCTTCGGGGCATCGTTTACCAATTTGATTAAAGTATTATATGTGGATCCACAGGCGCGAATTTTAGTGAATGGAACTCTGTCTTCTCCTTTTGTTTTGCAACGCGGGACGAGGCAGGGCTGCCCCCTTTCCCCACTCCTGTTTAATCTTGCCCTCGAACCCCTGGCTATAGCTATTCGCCATTCTGAAAAGATCCAGGGTATTCAAGTGGGGGACCTACGGATAAAACTGTCAGCCTACGCTGACGACCTTCTCCTCTTTGTCCAGCCAGATCAAGTCTGTGAAGTCCTTAGGGTCATGAGCGCCTATTCCGAAATATCCGGATATAAGATTAACTGGGGGAAGTCAGTCGCTTTCCCTATGAACAGGGCGACCTTTTCTTCTGTGCTAGGGGAGCATCCCTTTGTGTGGTCCTCTGGGCCTATTAAATACCTGGGAGTCAGGTATTGTTTTTCGATTGAGGAGACACTTTCAACTAATTGTCAGATCATAGAGGACATGCTCCGTACTTTCTCGGCCCGCTGGTCCCCCCTCTATTTGTCATGGTGGGGTAGAATGGAGGCCATTAAGATGGTCCTGTCTCCCAAGATAAATTATATTCTTGAGATGCTCCCAATAGATATGCCATCTCGGATATACAAAGGTTGGGAGCGGCAACTGACACGGTTTCTGTGGGCAGGGAAGCCCTCCAGAATAGCGATAGCCAAACTTAAAGCGAGTAGGGAGCAGGGCGGGGTGAACTTTCCTGATTTTAGGGCGTATCACCAGGCTTTTCTGCTAAAGCAGGGAGTGCAGTGGTGTTCATCGGTCGCCACTGAGTTCGACCCAATCTGGTTGGCAGTGGAAAGGAGATTAATCCCAAGGGTCCCTCTCCAGCTTGCACTAGTGATGAAACTTCCGGCGAATCTTATGCTTTCTCCCACTTTTTCCGCCACGCAACGGGCCGCAGCGGGCCTTGCAGAGGTGCTCGCATTGGAGAATCCCGTGTCCAAAGATTTTCCTATTTGGTATAATCCTAAGCTAAAGATTGGTGGCAAGACGATCTCCTGGCGGAGCTGGCAGGACAGAGGCATCTGGACGCTTGGTCACCTCATCCATCTCCACGGTTGGAAAACCTGGGAGGTACTTGCTAAAGAGTTTGAGCTGCCTGACCAGTGCCGGTTTCAATGGGTCCAGTTACAAAGTTGTCTTAAGCAGGCAAAGATTTCAGGCGCTAGCCTAGCAGAGGACTGGGGGCTCCGACGGGTGCTACTTACTTGCGCTGAAGGGCCGGGGACCGTATCCAAATTCTATGCAATTCTTAGAGAAGTGTGGTCTGCTTCGTTAACCGGCCTAAAAAAGAGCTGGGAGGCGGAGATAGGCTTTTATATCCCGCCCCATTTATGGGCCACACTTTGGTCCAGGGCCAACAGGGTCTCCAGTGCTGCAGCGATTACTCAATCTTTGTTCTTTTTCTCCCATAGGGCGTTTTTGACGCCCAGTCGTCTCTCCCGTTGGGCTCCTGGAGTAGAGGCGCAGTGCTGGTCGTGTTCAACGTCTCTAGGCACCTTGAAACACATGCTATACGAATGCCCAAGAGTACAGCAGTTCTGGCGAGAGGTATGGGATAAGATCCAACGGATTCTCTCCTTTCGGGCTCCTCTAACGTGGGACCTAGTTTTCCTCAGGTCTGCCAGCCCGATGTTGCCCGTCTCGAAAGAGAAGCGTTTTTTGTTTAACTTTTTGGTAGCAGTTGCTCTCAAGTTGATCCTGATTTGCTGGAAAAATGCGGATAAATTGGAGAGCACCCATTGGTGGAACTCAGTTTCTCTTTATGCTAGCTATGAGCAGGCATGGGCTTCTGGCCAGCGCAGGAGGAGCCTGAAGGGGAAAAGCGTCCTCCCTCCGGATCCCGGGAACAAGTGGGAATGCCTGGACGCCTACGCGATGTTGGCTGCTGTATCTTTCCGTGGTTAGTGTCCTGCTGGGCAATCTCTGGGCCTGACTGTTGGTTGGGTAATTTAATTGATTTGTAGGTCACTGATGTGGGGTCATTGTTCGTTATATTGTCTAGCTCTGTATAATTCCGGATTGTTGTTCGGGTCAATGGAGGCTGGGAGGGTGGATGGGTAGGGGTTGGGTAATGTTTGTGTGTGTTATTGCTGTTGTGTTTTGAAAAATTTAAATAAACAATTAAAAAAAAAAAATGTGATCATCTATGATCACTATTCCCAAGTGGCCCTAACACCCTTATCTCTTGCACTAGATCTGGTGTTCCACTAAGGACTAGGTCTAATATGGCTTCCCCTCTGGTCGGTTCATGAGCTAGGTGCTCCAAGAAGCAGTCATTTATTTTATCTAGGACCTTTATCTCCCTAGCATGTCCTGCTGTGACATTGACCCAGTTGATACCGAGGTAATGGAAATTACCCATTATTATTACTGTGCTGTAACGTTTGTTAGCTTCCTTGATTTCTTTGAGCATTTCATCACCCATTTGTTCATTCTGGCCAGGCGGTTGATAGTACACCCCCACTGCCATCGCCTTCCCCTTTTTACATGGAATTTCAATTCATAGAGATTCTACGGCAAATTTTGTTTCCTGCAAAACCTTAATCCTTTCTGACTCTGTGCCCTCTCTAACATAGAGTGCAACCTCTCCACCAATTTGATCAGCTCTATCATTATGAAATAATTTGTACCCAGGTATCACAATGTCCCGCTGGTTGTCCTCCTTCCACCATGTCTCTGATATTCCAATCATATCTAACCTCTCATTTAGTGCTATATATTCTAACTCTCCCATCTTATTTTTTAGCCCTCTAGCATTTGCATACAAGCATTTTAGAGACTGTATTTTATTCATATTAATTTGGCTGTTGGTAGGCATGGGTAATTTGGGATCTTTAAGCTCTGTCTGCTCCATACTCGAGGGCATTTGAGCTACTTTACTCTTTTTTGGAACCTCTCTGCTTTTGGTAGTATCCTTCAAGGATACATTCTTCCGAACCATGCGCTCTTGGACGACTGTCGGCTTTCCCCTATTATCTCGTTTAAAAGCTGCTCTATCTCCTTTTTAAAGGTTAATGCCAGCAGCCTGGTTCCATCCCTGTTAAGGTGAAGCCCATCCCTTCGGAAGAGCCCCTCCTTTCCCCAGAATGTTCCCCAGTTCCTAACAAATCCAAAACCCTCATCTCTGCACCATTGTCTCATCCACGCATTGAGACTCCGGAGCTCTGCCTGCCTTTTGGGTTCTGCACGTGGAAGCATTTCGGAGCACGCTACCCTGGAAGTTCTGGATTTCAACTTCCTACCTAAAAGCCTAAATTTAGCCTCCAGAACCTCTCTACCACATTTTCCTATGTCATTGGTACCGACATGTACCAAGACAGCAGACTCCTCCCCAGCACTATATAAGACCTTATCTAGTTGGCGTGTGAGGTCCGCTACCTTCACATCAGGCAGGCATGTTACCAGGCAATCCTCATGTCCACCAGCCACCCAGCTGTCTACATGCTTAATGATTGAATCACCAACTATAACGGCTGTCCTAACCCTTCCCTCATGGGCACATGGCCCTGGAGAAACGTCCTCAGTGCGAGAGGGTTTTACATCACCTGGAGGACAGGTCCTAGTTACAGGATCACTTCCTGCCACACCAGGGTGATGCTGTCCTGTCACATGACCTCTCTCCTCCATGGCAACAGGGATGCTGCCAGACTGGAGGTGGGACCTCAGGACTATATCCCTGTAGGTCTCATCTATGTACCTCTCTGTCTTTCGTATGTCTTCCAATGCTGCTACTCTAGCCTCTAGAGAATATACTCGTTCCCTGAGAGCAAAGAGCTCCTTGCACCTAGTGCACACGTAAGACCTTTCACCAACTGGGAGAAAATCATACATGTGACACTCAACGCAAAAGACTGGAAAGCCCCCATCTTGCTGCTGGACTGCTGTCTGCATCTTAGTTTTAAGCTTGTGTTTAGATTTTTAAGTTCTTTACTTACTAAGGGTTGCTAAGGATATTTACACTAATAAAACTGTACCTAATACGTTTAATATACCTTGTTCACCTGAAGCTTAATTAATCTCAGGACCTTAATGCATGACTGTTTTGGATAATGAGCTTCACCTGAGAGCACCTCCTTTCCTTTAAGATGTGTAAGTACCTTGAGTCTATCTCAGGTATCGAGGGGCCAGTACCGAGACACCCCGATACCGACTTTGAGCGGTACTGATACCAAGCGTTACAGGAACACCCGACACAGAGATATTTCTAATCCTCTGATTCCGATGACTCTGCTTGTACTAGAGAAATCCTTCCGGAGGATCCATCTCCTTCTCCTCAACGCAGAATGTCTCCTCCAGAGGACATGTCCTTCCAGGATTTCATACGTGATGTACCTCGAGGTCGTGCAATCACGGTTACTCCAGAAAAGGAACCCAGAGCAAAAGAATTAGAAATTCTTCAATACCCTAAGGCTCCTAAGGAGGCAGCTATCCTGCCCATTCATAGGATCTTGCAGGATCTTATGCTAACAATGTGGGAAACCCCTTTAATGGTGTCTCCACACTCCCAACGACTCAATACCATGTACCGAGTTCCAAGCTGTCCTGGGTTTCAAAAGACTCAGTTACCACACCATTCAATGGTAGTGGAATCGGCAATGCATAGGATTAAGAGTGATAAAACGCATTCTTCCAATCCTCCAGGCCGTGAGTCGAGGACGCTCGATGCCTTTGAGCGTTGATGCTTCCAATCCTCCATGTTGGCAGCCAGGATCAGCTCTTACATCCTCTATATGGGAATGTTCCTCAAAGAAGTTATAGGAGACTTGGAGCTCATAGGCCCTCTTTTTCCTGAGGATAAAAGAGGGGATTTTCTTACTCTGGTCAAACACGCCAGGATGTCTCTAAGTTTGTGAACCATGCGATCTTTGATTGCTTTGAATGTATTAGCAGAACCTCTGCTATTTCCATCGGTGCATGTAGTATTGCCTAGCTCCAGGCATCGCACTTAGAACAATGGGTGCAAGAGAAACTGGGAAATATTCCTTTCACAGGAGAAAATCTCTTTGGCAAGGATTGGCAAGACCAGGCAAATCAGCTTGAATCTGAAAATACTACCTTGAACAAACTATCAAAGTCTACAGCCAAACCAGCAAAGAAAAAGTCAGCCAAGAAACCTTTTTTTCAATAAGAAAAAGAGTCTTTACCCAATTTACACCCATCATGCTCACTGTCCAGTTCATGTTCCCCAAAAGGGGAACCAACAGAACAGACAGCAACGAAAGCCACAAGTTCCAAGAACTCAATCGGCTCCACAAGCTCAGCCTCCTCAGGGGCTAAGACTTTCTGCCCCTGAAAGGTCCAGAACCCTTCACCATTCCAGGAAGGTTATGCCATTTTGCCAGCAGATTGCAACAAATAACATCAGAAAACCTGACCCTGTCCATTGTACGAGAGGGATACAGACTTCACTTCCACAGCATGCCCCTTCTACAATCATAAAGCAGTTCAGTTCTCAGGTCCCTGTCACCAATCTCTTGGGTAAGGAGGTCACATTACCTCTTGCTCAAGGAACAATAGAAGAAGTACCCATACCCCAACAGGGGACGAGGTTCTACTCCTGCTATTTTCTCATTCCCAAGAAAACAGGGGGACACAGGCCTATTCTGGACCTCATAGAATTAAACAAATATCTGTTCCGAGAAAAATTCAACATGATCTCCCTCGGAACACTCCTGCCATACCTTCAGAGTCAGGACAGGCTATGTTCTCTAGATTGAAAGGATGCATATACTCATATTCTCATCCATACAGATCACAGAAGATTCCTTCGACTCCTTTTTCAGGGAAGACACTTCCAATACAAGGTTCTTCCTTTCGGTCTGGCTTCTGCCCCAAAAGTCTTCACAAAATGCATGGCAGTAGTAGCAACATTTCTAAGAACTCTAGGAATATTCATTTTCCCCTACTTAGACAACTGGCTCATTCGAGCATCCAGTGCTCCAGAAGCCAGCTTCGCTCTTTCTCGCATGATGCAAATTCTTCGCCACTTGGGACTGGTCATAAACCTCCCAAAATCTCAGCTCACCCCTTCTCAGTCCCTGGAGTTCATAGGGGCTCGACTGGATACCAGACGGTCAAGGGCTTTCCTACCACAGCCCCACTGTCTTCATATAATGCAGCTGGCATCCCAAGCAGCTATGAAAGTCTTCCTAACTGCTCGAGAAATGCTTCAGCTTCTGAGGCATATGGCATCCACTGTCCATGTGGTTCCCTATGCTTACCTTCACATGTCAGCAGCCCAGTGGACTCTCTCCTCTCAGTGGACACAGGCCTTGTGTCGCCTATTGGACAAAATCAGAAACTCCACATGTCTCATTTCATCCCTTCAATGGTGGCAGTTGCTGGAAAACCTTCTAGTAGGCTCTCCTTTCCAGCAGCCTCTATTCCAGGCCACCCTAACAGCGGATGCGTCCAAGTTGGGTTGGGGGGCTCACTTGTACGATCTCTCAACTCAGGGTCTTTGGACCCCGCAGGAGGCTTGTCTTCACATAAACCTCCTAGAACTCAGAGCCATATTCCATGCTCTTCGAGTATTCCAGGCCCAGCTCAGCTACAAGACAGTTCGGGTCCAGACCGACAATCAGGTAGCCATGTTCTACATGAACAAGCATGGCGGAACAGATTCTCTGTCGTTATGCAACGAAGCTTTGTGACTGTGGGCCCTCACCAGAGAGCATCAAATCCACCTCCTAGTGGTATATCTTCCGGGCATTCAAAATCTTTGGGCAGACAAACTCAGTCAAATAATGCTGCCACGCGAATGGTCTCTTCACTCAGACCAGATTTCTCAAGTGTTTCGAATCTGGGGGACCCCAGATATAGACCTCTTTGCAAGTCCACAGAATGCCAAACTTCCCCGATTCTGTTCCAGAATTCTGGCTCCAAACTGTCAGGCAAGAGATGCTTTCCTCCTCCACTGGGGGCAAGACTTCCTCTTTGCCTTCCCACCCATTCCCCTCATTCCCAAAACACTGTTCAAACTTCAGAGAGACAGAGGATGTATGATATTCATAGCTCCACGTTGGCCACGGCTAATATGGTATCCTCTACTTCTACGTCTCTCTCAAGCCACGCCACTGGAGTTGGGACATGCTCCAGATCTTCTGTCCCAGAAGGATGGGATGCTATTGCACCCAAATCCCCAGTCCCTGCATCTCAGGGCCTGGTTGCTGAGGGCATAGAGCTTTCAGATGTCAACCTTTCTCAACAGGTAGGGGATATTCTGGTGGCCTCCAGAAAACCTTCCACAAGACATTCCTACGCTTTTAAGTGGAAAAGGTTCTCTGTCTAGTGTTCACAAAAGGGACTTATCCCCCTTTTGGTGCCTGTAGAGTCGCTACTGGAGTATCTCCTCCACTTATCAAATTCTGGTCTGAAGACCAATTCAGTGAGAGTCCATCTTAGTGCTATTGCTGCTTTTCATAAACCTTTCAATAGACAACCTATTTCCTCTCATCCACTTGTATCAAGATTTATGAGAGGTTTACTCTTAACAAAACCTCCCATTAAACCATCACCCGTGGCATGGGATCTGAATCTTGTTCTTGGTCAGCTTATGAAACCGCCCTTTGAACCTTTAGCCACTTCAGACCTAAAGTTTCTTTCATGGAAAGTCATTTTCCTAATTGCCATCACTTCTGCAAGACGCATTAGTGAACTATAGGCGTTAGTAGCTGACCCTCCTAATACAAGGTTCCACCATGATAAAGTAGTGCTCGGGAATCATCCTCACTTTATGCCAAAGGTGGCTTCGCCTTTTCATTTAAACCAGTCGGTTTATCTTCCTATATTCTTCCCTAGGCCTCATGCCTCTAGTGCTGAAAGAAATCTTCACAAATTGGATTGTAAAAGAGCCTTAGCCTTTCATCTCCAAAGAACTAAGCCACATAGAAAATCTTCTCAGCTTTTTGTGGCTTTTGATTCTAGTCATTTAAAGCTTCCAGTTTCCAAAAGAACTCTATCACATTGGATTGCAGATTGCATATCCTATACTTATCAGAGTAAAAGGACTTTCTCTCGAGGGCCATGTCACTGCTGACAATGTGAGAGTAATGGTAGCCTTAACGGCTAACCTTTGTTCCGTGTCTATTGATGACATCTGCAGAGCAGCCACTTGGGCTTCGGTACACACCTTCACAGCCCACTACTGCTTAGACAAGGACTCCCGTCGGGATGCCTCATTTGGCCAGGCTGTAATCCAGCATCTCTTCCATACTTAATACAACTCCTACCCACCATCCATGGGTTGGATGCCAGAGGTCCATGGAAGCATGACCTATCTCACCTGGGTTCGCAGCTTGCTGGGGTCACCCCTTAGCATCTTTCAGCTGGGGAGTCCCCATATGTGAAGACTACTTTCCTGCTTCTTCCTGGAGATAGCATAGTTACTCACCTGTAACAGGTGATCTCCGGGAACAGCAGGAATTTAGTCTTCACGACCCACCCACCTCCCCTAGGAGTTGTCTCTGTCTATCTCTTTCTCTACTTCTCTCCTTTGGTCTCATCTATAAACTCAACTGAAGTGAGAGAGGTACAGAGGCGGGAAGGCAGCACGTATGTGCTGTGGGATGCTCCCCAAAGCGTTCATATTGGACGCTGGGGAGCGTTCCCACGCGGGCTCCGTCGGTACTGACGATATCCATATGTGAAGACTAAATTCCTGCTGTTCCCAGAGATCACCTGTTACCAGGTGAGTAACTACACTTTACTGCTATTGATTTCTGGGATTTTCCAGCTCTAGCACAGTCCAACACAGCCTAGGCACTATTTTTATTTATTTATTTATTTATATGGTTTTTTTATACCATTTTATCAATGAATCACAGCAGGGCACAGGAAACAAGAACAAATTACAGGTACATAGGTAACATAAAATGAGTAGTCTTAAAGGTAACAAGGGCAAAAACGTGGAACATAAGTAACCTAAATGGTAGTAGAATAATAATCCTAAACAAATGTGAACCGCGCTGATGCTGAATAGTGCGGTATATAAGAGAATTTAAATAAATAAATAAATAAAATACACAACTATGCTTGAAATTACATAAACTATCTAAAACTACAAAGTTTGACCCTAAATGTTATTTTTGTGCCACCACGATAGAAGGCAGTGAGTGGACGGATGTTTCTATTAACAAGACTCATATATCACGCTGGCATACTACCTGTTTGACAGCTTATGTGGTAGATTTAATTTGCCCCTGCCTGCTTAAATATGTAGGCAGGACTACAAGACCAATCAAATGTCGCTTGCAAGAACGTCACTCAAGAATCAATACTAAGGTTCTTTCCGCACCAATAGTTTCCCATTGTTTACAACATGGACACACTTTCTCTGATTTTAAATGGCACATGTTAGATCATGTCCCACAGAATACTCAGGGAGGGGGTAGAACCTCCCGTCTTCAATATCTGGAACAAATTATTGACTGGGGTCAGTCTCACCATCAGGCTTGAACCAAGAATTGGACTGGTGGAGTTTACTATGATTGTGGCTGGTGCTGATGACGTTGAAAGTGTACATCAGTATTCCGTCATAAAAGTGATCCCATTTTTCTTATGCATTTTGAGTAAATTACAGGCATGTGGCCACGATATATGTGAATGGAATCCCTTTTAAAAGTTTTGCTTAAGGCAGAGCTCCATTGAATCCTAAGAGCTCGAAACACAGACCTGTGTCACATTCTGGATTGTGATTCCTAACCTCACTGGCTTTCTCTACATGACTTTCTTTTCCTTTTAATGGAGAGAAAAAGGCTCGATGATTAACTCTTGCTGAATCATATGGCGGTATTTGCAGGAGTGGAAATACCACTGGTATCAGATAAGTTATCATTCCCCTAAGTGTGGTATGCTGTTGTGGCATTTTCATACATTTTTGGGCATTTATTTGCTTAGCAACTAGAATAAAATGAAAGGTTTGTTACTGGAGAGGTTTCCTCCTCTCAAGACAAACAGTCCAACAAAAAAAGAGAGAACAAATATTTGGGACTTTTAGGGGCAAACTTTGTAGTTTTGAGTAGAATAACAATGGTAAGAAACTTAAAGCATGAGTAATCTTAATAAATAAACAAAGCAGTTAAAGTAATGAAAAATATAAGAACCTAGGGAAGAAAACATAATGTAGTCCAAGGGTGATCATCATATCTTTGTGGAATCATAAACATTGTGATCCGATTAATAGTAGATATTAAGAGGTGAACTGGGTTGCAAATTGTTGGGCTGGTATTTGGGCAGTCTAGCTTATTTCCAAAGTGCTCTGTAAATAAGTGTCTTAACATAGTAACATAGTAAATGACGGCAGATAAAGACCAGTATGGTCCATCTAATCTGCCCAGCAAGGTGACAAGAGTAGGTGCACCTGCCGCTCCATACAGGTCACCCCTCCCCATGTCTTTGTTTAAGGGTGACCCCACAGCTCCGTGTAGAGCACCCCTGTTTGTTGAGAAATTAGATAGTTAAGTTTATTTTTATTTTATCCTTTTGCTATAAATGGATTCACAGTGTCTGCCCCATGCCATTTTGAATTCTGTCACTGTATTTGCCCCCACAGCTTCCCTTGCAGCTTCATGTTATGCCCTCTAGTTTTACAGCTTCCCCGTCTTTGGAAGAGGTTTGTTTGTTCATTAATTCTCTTTTCTTGAGTTGCTTTTGGAATATTGGAAAGTCTGGTAGACTTCTTATTCTATATGGGAGGGAGTTCCAAAGAATTGGTGAGTAGAATGAGAATGCTCTTCCTCATGTTGATTGGTTACTTTTTCTGAAATCCATGGATATGGCTACAGTATTCTGCACGCAGCCTCTCCTAGCTTTATTTGGTATTGTGTGTTTTAGTTATTTTATGTAGGTTGAGGATGAATTGTGCAATATTTTAAAGGTGATTATTAGGACTTTAAAGTTAGTCCTGCTTGCAATTGGGAACCAGTATAGCAGATGTAAGATCGGGGTGATATGTTCAGATTTTGGTGCTCTATGGGTAAGTTGGGCGGCAGTGTGTTGTGCCATTTGTAACTGATTTAGTGCTTTTTTGAAAGACCTTGGAGGAAGCTGTTACAGAAGTAAAAGTGAGGGAAAATCATGGCTTGAAACACCGTGCAGAAGTCTTAAGGAGATAAAACTGGTCTTAGGTGCTGAAGAGTCCTTATCTTGTTGTATATTGTTCTGGTTGTTTTGTTGATATGGGTGTTTAGGCTTAGATTCTGATCTAGGAATATTTCTAGGTACCTTACTTCTCTTTTGACTTCCAAAGTCGCTTTTTTGACTTTCATTGTGGTTGGAGGGGTGAAGATCTTATCCTTGGTAAGAAATAGTACTTCCGTCTTTTTGTAGTTTGTCAGGTTGTGTGAGGCAAGCCATTCTGTCACTTCATTGAAACATGTGACTATTTGATGGAGGTTGGGTTTTGAGATGTTGTATGGAAGGTATAACATGTTCTCCAGGAACAAGCAGGAAGTCAGTCCTCACTTTTGGGTGACATCAACACCAATGGAGCCTGCGCAGAGCAATTCTCCACCTTTCAAAGAAAGCATTTGGGATTGCTGCCACGCATGCATGGTCCTCTTCCGGCCCAAGGGTGCCATCTAGCTCAGTCTCACTTTTTCCGCGGAGCCCTTCAGATGCATGTTCTCGTCCCTCGGAAAAAGTTTTTCTCTTTTTGGCCTTTTGGCCTTTTTTCCGGTTGTACTGGTCCTCTCCCGTCTTCCCCGATGCCCCCGCTTCGGCTGTGGGCCAGGGGATCCCTATTTTTCCCTTTCTTCTATTTTTTTTCTTACTTCAGGCCCTTTTCATGCCCTTTTCCTAACCACTGGCCTCAAGGGTATTTGACCTCACAGGGAATCTTTTTGCCCCCATTCTTCAGTACTATCCGGCAGAAAATCCCATGCCCTCGACGCCCTCTGGCATAAGGCTTACCAGGGATTCATGTTGGCATGCCGCATCCAGGCATACCAACTATATATGGGTATGTTCCTTCGCGACCTTGCTAAAGAGCTTGTTGGTTTCTCCACGAGCCTCGAAGGTGATCACCTTCTTAGATTTCAGACCCCCTGATATAGGTTGCGGACTGCTCGAAATATCTTTCTCACGCTGAATATGACGGGTTTGAGTCTTTCGCCCATGTGGCAGCAACTGGCATCAGAGCCTGGCATCAAACATGGCTCCAGTCCTCAGATCTGGAACAGTGGGTCCAGGAGAAACTCTTGGATGTCAACTGCCTTGGCGAACAACTGCTCAGAAAGCCCATGGAGGACAAGGCAGCAGAGATCGAGATGGAGTTCGTAACCTGCACCCATGTCTCTCGGAAAATCTCGCCCCTTCCCCAGAAGAAACAGCACAGTAAGAAACCCTTCTTTCAAAGGAAGGGGCTTCCTTACTCGGGGATACCCACCTTATCCGTCCACCCCAGCACCGACACCCAGCGGCCAAGGCAAGGGCAGAGCTTAGGGCCACCAGAAACCTAAGGGGCCCAAGACCCAACCACTGGCGCCACCCCAGCCAGCTCTGGGGTTTTGACGTCAAATGCATAGCCTCTTTTCTAATGGTGGCGTTCCCGTCGGTAGGAGGACGTCTGTCACTTTTTTCCCCCGAGTGGGAGGCCATCACATCGGACACCTGAGTTCTCCAGGTCATCCAGGACAGTTACCGTCTCCATCTGGACAGACTCCCCCCTCTCTTCTCCCCAGCAGAGCCTACCCAGCTTACCTCACACCAGGCTTGCCTAAAACAAAAATTGGACAACCTCCTCGGTCAACGGATGGTCGAAAGGGTCCTGCCGTATCGAGGAAAGACTAGATGAGACGGGCCTACATCCTCAAGTGGTGGCGCTTCTCAGTCTGATGCTCCAGGCTTCAGATCTATCCGTTCTCTTATTCCACCCAGTGGATTCTCCAGTACCTCCTCCACCTTTCGCAGGTGGGGCTGAAATCCAATTCGGTCAGGATTCACCAGAGCGCCATTTCAGCCAACCACTTTCCCCTCGAGGGTAAACCCCTCTTGGACCAGCCACTGGTCTCCCGCTTCATGTGGAGCTTTTTACTCTCCAAGCCCCCTGTCCGGCCTCTGCCGATGGAGTGGGACATGAACATCGTGCTCATGCAGCTGATACAGTTGTCCTTCGAGCCGATGGCGTCGTGCTCACTTCGGCACCTCTCCTGGAAGGTAGTCTTCCTGGTGGAGCTGTCCTCAGCTCAGCGAGTCAGCGAACTTCAAGTCCTCATGGCCGCGGCCCCCTACACCAGGTTCTACAAGAACAGGATGGTCCTTTGCACTCACCCCAAGTTCCTACCGAAAGTTGTCTCAGATTTCCATCTCAACCAGGAAATAGTCTTACTGACTTTCTTCCTTCATGCAGACTGGACGTCGGCGGTTCTGCATACTCTCAACTGCAAGAGGGTTCTCGCCTTCTACCTGCAGAGCACTCAAGGTCATCGCAAGTCTGACCAGCTCTTCATCGCTTACGATCCCAACCGTCTGGGGTTTGCGGTCACCAAGTGCACCCTCTCCATCTGGGTGGCGGACTGCATCGCCTTTGCCTAGGCAAAGGCTGGGACCCCACTGGATAGATGTGTCACTGCACACGGTGTCCGTGCCAAGGGGGTGTCAGTGGCTTCGCTGCACTCAGTGCCTCTGATGGACATCTGCAGGGCTGCGACCTGGTCTTCAGCGAATACCTCCGCTTCGCACTGCTGCCTGGAGAGAGAGTCCCACCGGGACAGCGCCTTCGGCCAGGCTGTACTCCATAATCTGTTCGGGGTATAAGCAACTTCTGCCCTCCGACTCTTCTTCTGTGGCTACCAGGAGCTTGGCCCCCCGAGGACCCGAGGACTCGGGCACTCTTCGGATCGTCGGCATCTGCTAACGGCTTCACAGAGTCGCTTTGCTTATAGGTTTCAGTAGCTTGTAGCTGGGGAGTCCCATAAGTGAGGACTGACTTCCTGCTTGTTCCTGGAGAAAGTGTAGCTACTCACCTGTAACAGGTGTTCTCCAGGGACAGCAAGAGTCAGTCTTCACTACTCTCCCACCTCCCCTTAAGAATTGCTAGTCTTATCCTTCCCTTGCCATCTGCTTAGTAGGGCTTTAGCTATGGGACCTGACTGAGCAAGATGACACCCTTGGTCGGGAAGAGGACCACACATGCGTGGCAGCAATCCCAAAGGCTTTCTTTGAAAGCTGGGGAACTGCTCCATGCGGACTCTGTCAGTGTCGACATCACCCATAAGTGAAGACTGATTCCTGCTGTCCCTGAAGAACACCTGTTACAGGTGAGTAACTGCGTTATATCGTCGACGTAAATATGGTAGTTTACCTTGTGTTTCTGAATGAAGTTGCAGATTGGTTGTAGGTATATGTTAAATAGTAATGTTGAAAGGGCTGAGTCTTGTGGGATTCCTTGCTGTTTGTAAGGATTCAATGTATTTTGACTTATTTTTACCTGTCGAGTGTAATCTTGAATTCATGGCTACAAGGATTAGTTTCTCATTTTTATATCTTCTCCCCTCATTAATAAGTTGATCGAGGCACTGATCAAGTAAATCCAGCATGTAGATATTTATAAAGGTTTGGTTTTTTGTGGGTGTATGAAAGTGGTTTTAAGTTCATTTTTCTTCATGACTTTTATTATGTTTATTTAATTGTAGCGTCTGTTTTAATAAATTATGTATGTATGTTTGGAAACCACCCAGGATTTTAGATAGGTGTCATTTAAATTTTCAAATAAAGCAAATTAAATGTATGCAAATGAGTCCCAGTGGTATGTAAATATTTAAGTAAATGAGGCTCCATGATGAGTCTTCACAGATGACTCCGCATCACCCTAAGGCCGCTCTGGCATATGAGTATGTTCTATGATGATCATGGAATGATTCTAAATATCTTTTACTGCAACTCACAGTAATTTGTATTTTCTCAATGTTTCTTCTTTCACTTTTCACAGTATGCACCTAAAAATTTTCTGTTCATATTTCATTACATCAGCCTTGTAACTTCCAAATAATTAAATTAGTGACTGCCTGGAATTTGTTTTTTGGTTTTCAGGCATTTTGTTCTGTTTTTCACATGAAGTAAGCTTTGTGTGAAGTCATTTTGCAGTAATACACTCACTTGAAGCAGACTTTGCATGAAAGTTCATTTAAATTTGACATTAATGAACTGCTACAATTCAAATTCATGCAAAGCAGCTCATTAACGGCAAAGATCAAAAGCCAGAACATGAAAAAGGCTTTAAGAGCCTTTTTCTGCAAATAAAACTATACCTCAAGAAGTATAGTCATTTTTTTGGAACTTAAAGGAAAGAAAATCACTCTGCAACAGAGCAATAGCCCTGGCCCCCATACTACAGGTGGTCTCAAGCCTGTCTCAATCTGAAGGAGAAATAGCCTGAAGGTAGACTTTCGGGCTCCCTTCCCAGTTTCTGCCCCTAGGCCCCTTCATGTCCAACACCAGCCCTGTCTTTAGTCTTCATCTGTCAAAATAACTCAAAATCAGTACTTGTCCCCCCCCCCTCCCCACTCATCCAAGGGACATTGGGATGAAGAGCACCTCCCACTCATAAGAAATGTCATACTGGGTCAGACCAAGGTTTATCAAGCCCAGTATCCTGTTTCCAACTTTGACCAATACAGGACATAAGTACCTGACAGGTTCTCAAAAAGGCACAAGTTCCACAGTGCTCATTCTAGGGTAAGCCGTAGATTTCCTGAGTCCTCTTTAATAATGGTTTATGGACCTTTCCTCCATGGACTTGTCCAAACCCTGTTTTAAACCCAGCTACACTAACAGCTTGTACTGTATCCTCCGATAACGAATGCCAGAATTTGATTATGCATTGAGTAAAATAATCATTTCTCTTATTATTCTTAAATGGGTTACATTCTAGCTTCATTGGGTGTTCTTTAGTCTTACTACTTTTTAATAGCGTAAACAACTGATCTACGTTTACCCTTTCTATTCCATTCATTAATTTATAGACCTCTCTCATACCCCCCCTCAGCCATCTCTTTTCCAGGTTGAAGAGTACCAACCTTTTAAGACTTTCCTCATAGGGATATCCTTCTATCCTCTCTACCATTTTTATCGATCTTCTCTGTACCTTTTCTAATTCTTCTATAGCCTTTTAAGATATGGCGACCAGAATTGCACACACTAGTCAAGGTGCTGTCCACTATGCAATGATATTTATTTATTTATTTGTTTTATTCTCCATTCCTTTCCTTATGATTCCTAGTATTCTATTTGCTTCCTTGACTGCGGCTGTACACTGGGCACAGGGTTTCTATGTATTATCAAGATGACACATAGAAACATAGAAACATGATGACAGAAAAAGACCACATGGCCTATCTAGTCTGTCCTTCCATAACAACAACTACAACAGTCCACTTTTTACCTTTAGAGATCCTCTGTGTTGGTCCCATGCTTTTTTGAATTCAGTTACTGTCCTCATCTCTACCACCTCCACTGGGAGACTATTCCATGGATCCACTACTCTTTCCGTAAAGAAATATTTCCGCATATTACTCCTGAATCTATCTCCCTTCACCCTCATCCCATGTCCCCTCGTAGCAGAACTTGCTTTCAATTGAAAGAGGCTCTCTCCCTGAACATTTATGCCACGGAGGTATTTAAACATCTCAATAATATCACCTCTATCCTGCCTTTCCTCTAAGGTGTACATATTAAGATCCTTAAGTCTGTCCTCATATGCTTTATAATGAAGACCACTAATCATTTTAGTAGCAACACCTAAATCTTTTTCCTGGGTGATAGTTTCTAAGATGATAACTTGCATCGTGTAACCATAGTTTGGGTTGTTCTTTCCTAAGTGCATAGCTTTGCACTTGTCCACATTCAATTTCATCTGCCATTTGGATATCCAGTCTTCCAATTTATCAAGGTCCTCTTGCAATTTTTCACATTTCTCTTGTGTTTTAACAACTTTGAATAATTTTGTGTCATCTGTAAATTTGATCACTTCACTCATTATTTCTATTTCCAGGTCATTTATGAATATGTTAACAAGCAGCGGACCCAGCACAGATCCCTGGAGTACTCCACTATTCACCTTTCTCCATTGAAAAATTTTGCGATTTAGCCCTATTCTCTGATTTCTAACTTTTAACCAGTTCCTGATCCACAATACTACATAGCCTCCAATTCCATGACTTTTTAATTTCACCAGGAATCTTTTAAGGACCTTTTCAAAAGCTTTCTGAAAATCCAGATACAGTATATCAATTGGCTACCCCTTTGTCTACCCCTTTGTTCACACCTTCAAAAAAATAGTACAGATTAGACAAGACTTTCCATGGCTAAATCCATGTTGGCTTTCTCCTATTAAACCATGACTATATCTACATGTTCAATCATTTTATTCTTTATAATGGTTTTTGCCATTTTAATTGGTACTGACATCTGGGAAACTACAGACTGGTGAGCCTGATCACCCCTGTAACCCTGTTTCATTGGCCATTCTCCAATTTTCCAGTACTACAGATGATTTTAATGATAGTTCACAGATTACTAATAGTAACTTAGCAATCTCATATTTCAGTTCTTTCAACATCCTTGGATGTATACCATCTGGTTCAGGTGATTTGCCTACTCTTCAGTTTATCAAATAGTTGTAATGCATCTTCCTGATTTATCAATAGCTTTTCAGTTCTTCCAATACATCACCGCTATATACCATTTAAGGCACAGATAACTTCCCTACACCTTCAGTAAAGACCGAAGCAAAGAATTCATTCAGTTTATCCGCTATGACCTTGTCCTCATTTAGCGACCCTTTAACCCCTCTATCATCCAGTGGTCCAGCTGACTGACTCACAGGTTTTTTTTCTGTGAATGTACTTGAAAAAGGTTTTATTATTCATTTTTGTTTCCTTGAAAAGCTTCTTTTCAAATTCTCTCTTTGCCTGCCTTATCAGTGCCTTGCATTTAACTTGCCAGTGCTTATGTTGTTTCCCGTTTTCATCATTTGGCTCCTTTTTTCCATTTCCTGAAAGATGCTTTTTTGGCTACAACTGCCTCTCTGACCTCACCTTTAAATCATTGCAGTTTTTTGGACTTCTTTCCACTTTTCTTAAAGCCTAGAATACAGCTGGTCTGGGCTTCCAAGATAGTATTTTTAAATAACATCCATACTTAATGTAAATCTTTAACCTTTGCAGCTGCTCCTTTTAGTTCTTTCTTAACTATTTTCCTCATTTTATCATAGTCTCCCTTTTGAAAGTTAAAAGGTAGTACTGTGGATTTCCTTGCCATCCTCCTTCCATTTATTAGGTCAAATGCAATTATGCTATGAGCACTATTGCCAAGTGGCCCCCAAAACCATTATCTCTTGCACCAGATCCACTAAGGACTAGGTCCAGAATGATAAGTGCTGTTGAGTCGGTGTCATCTCCTAGTAACCCTCTGGATAGTTGACCTAAACTTTGCTTCCCTTCTTGTTGGTTCATGAACCAGCTGTGCCAAGAAGCAGTCATTTATTTTATCTAGAAACTTCATCTCCCTAGCATGTTCTGCCATGATACTGACCAAGTCGATACTGGGGTAATTGAAATCACTCATTATTACTGTGTTGTAACTTTTTTTAGCTTCCCTGATTCTTTCAGCATTTCATCATCCATCTGTTCGTTCTGGTTAAGCAGTTGGTAGTACACACCTACTGCCTTCGCTTTCCCCTTTTTACATGAAATTTCTATCCATAGAGATTCTACAGTGTATTTTGTTTCATGCAAAAATATAATCATATGTGTGTCAATGCCTCTCTAACACAGAGTGCAAACCCACCACCAATTTGATCTACCCTATCATTCTGATACAGTTTGTATCTATGTATTAGTGTCCCATTGGTTGTTCTCCTTCCACAACTTCTCTGAAATGCCAGTCATATCTAACCTTTCATTTAGTGCTGTATATTCTTGCTCTCCCATCTTATTTTTGAGACTTCTAGCATTTGCATGCAGGCATTTTAGAGGTTGTATTTTATTTATATTAATATGATTATCAGTTGATAGGAGTAATTTGGAATCTCTCAGCTCTGTACTTAAGGGCATCTGAGTTACTTGTACCTTTATTAGAACCTCTGTCAGGATGAACTAACTTCCCTCTTTTGCTTGTATCCTTCAAGGATACATCCTTCCGAACCATGCGCTGCTGGACAACTCTTGGCTTTCCCCTATTATCAAGTTTAATAACTGCTCTATCTCCTTTTTAAAGGTTGATGTCAGCAGCTTGGTCCCATCCTGGTTAAGGTAGAACCCATCCTTTCAGAAAAGCTCCTCCCTTCTCCAGAATGTTGCCTAGTTCCTAACAAATCCAAAATCCTCTTCTTTACACCATTGTGTCATCCATACATTGAGATTTTAGAGCTCTACCTGCCTTTTGGGTCTTGCACATGGAATGGGAAGCATTTCAGAGAATGCTACCCTGGAGGTTCTGTATATAAAATTCCTACCTAAAAGCCTAAATTTGGCCTCCAGAGTCATCTTCCCACACTTTCCTCTGCCATTGGTGCTAATATGTACCAAGACAGCAGACTCCTTCCCAGCACTGTCTAAAACCTTGTCTAGGAGGTGCGTGAGGTCCATTACCTTCACACCAGACAGGTATGTTACCAGGTGATCCTTACATCCATCAGTCACCCAGCTATTTACATGCCTAATGATCAAATTGCCAACTATAATGGCCATCCTAACCCTTCCCTCATGGGCACATGGCCCTGGAGACACCTCATTGCAAGAGGGTTTTACATCTCCTCTCAGACAGGTTCTAGCTACAGGATCACTTCTTGCCACACCAAGGTGATGCTCTCCTTTCATGTGACCTCTCTCCTCCATGCAACTGAGAAGCTGCCAGACTGAATGTGAGACTTCAGTACAACGTCCCTGTAGGTCTCGTATATGTACCTCTATCTTCCTTATGTCCTCTGCTAGTCTAGCATCCAAAGATCAGACTTGTTCCCTGAGGGCAAAGAGTTCCTTGCACCTAGTGCACACATGAGACCTCTCACCAAATGGGAGGAAATCAGACTTGTGACATGCAGTGCAAAGGACTGGATAGCTCCCATCTTGCAGCTGGACTGCTGTAGGGGGTCAGGCTGTCATAATGGACACTTCCTATCCTGTTTTCATAATAGCATTGTCCTTTCTTGATGCAAATGCCATTTTGTTGTATGGCCTCATGCTGTAATAAGACTACACAGCAAAAGGGTACTTACTTCAAGACTGATGGGTACCATTTTGAAAGCAAAACCCATCGGATCAAGAGTGACTGGAGATTTCTCCTGTATCATGTTGACTATAGAAACCTCATAGATAAGATCCAGAAATGATGACCTTCATAGGGTTAGGCACAAAGGGCAGTTGGGTGGTTGGAGGGTGTTCAAATTTTAATTTTTATAAGGTTCTTTTGTTTCAAAAACAAAAATGTAAAGAAAAATACTCAAATTTCAAAGGGCTGTGTTTTGTTCATTTTAAATTAAATTTCAATTTAAAATGGCATTTACATCCTGCTTTTCTATCACATGAAATTCAAGGTAGGTTACAAAATTAACAATAATTGAGTAAGATACATAAAAACAGATATTTCTGCCTAACTAAGCATTGGTTAACTATTGGGGTTATTTTTCGAAGCATTTCCTGTGTAAGTTGTGGGATTTATACATGTAGGTTGGAATACATGAGTAAATATGATTTTAGAAAGCTGTTATTTACACATGGTGATCCACAGCATGCAGAAATTACAAGGGAGTGTTGCTTCATCATAGTTTGTGAGGGCCAAAAATCTACACACACATTCCCTCTGGCAAAATATTTCCCTGTCAGGTTTTATACCAGCTCAGAGGTACACATAGGTTTTGGAAAAGTGCTTGGTTTGACTAGGGCTTCACACAAGGGATTAAGTGAGTAATTCTCCTTAATACCCCATGTTTTATTTCCTTCTCTAAAACATAAAAGAAGAACATTTGTGGGTGGAGCTTGTGTATAATTTTCTAAAACAGCCCTGATGCATTTGCAAGTGCCAACACTTACACATGGAAGCTGCCGATTTAGTGCCGCGCAGTTTCACCAAGCGTGGATTTGTAAAGTGGCTCCTCTTGCTATGCGTAGAGGCAGCAACGCATGTTGCTCCTGTTCCCCTAGGCACTAGGGATCACCAGTAAGGCCCAGGATTAGATCAGGAATGGGTGTGCAGTGGAACCTTAGGGGTGAGGGTTATTGTTGCTGCAAGGGAGGATGGGTCAGTGCGGGGACTTCTTTCAAAGAGGGCTGCATGTAAGCTGGGATGCTCTGCCTTTTGGGGGTTTGGGGGATTGTATAAGGGGGGGGGGGGGTTCCGGGGGGATCCAAAGTCAGTGATTGGTATTAGTATCAATCAGGGGTTAATTGGAGAGGGGGCAGGATTGGGTGTCTGTCTACAGTGGGAGCATTGAGTTTGCAAGCTTATTTCAAGCATATGTGAGGAGTATTTCTATGTTTTTGCCCCATGTGCAGCTTTATAAAATTGCTGTTTCCTCTGTATGTGGAGAGATTTACATGTCTAGTCCAGCACCTGTTTTACAAGAGGTTCTACATTTGTCAGAACCTCTTTGTAAAATACAGTGGGAGTTCTTCACATCCTGGCCTATACTGGTGAATTCCCCTCCTCAAGGTGGGAATCTGCCTTCTCATATTATGGGTTTTAGAGTCTGCTAGTTTCTCAAGAACAAACAGAAGCCTCTAATTTACTAACATAAAGTTGTTAATAGACTGGATGGGGTTGTATTGTTCAGGCTGATTGCCAAGCAGGACATAGGTAGGAGGATCAGCAAGGGATGAAAAATGTGAAGCCGTGGGCTCAGTTTTTGTGCTAATGCTGGGCCTGTTTGGGGGATGCAGCACAGACATTTACTATCACCTAGGAGAGAAGAAACATTTTCAGGTTGTATTTGGTTCTTTGGGACTTTTTCCCCAATTTTCAGCCTTTGTTGTAGTTTGTTTCACATTATTTTAATGCTCATTAACTGTACACTACATTAATTAGTAAAAATCCTGCAGTATCAGTGTAGCATACAGCAAACTCTGCACTAATGGTTAGTGGAGTTTAGTCAACATGCCCCTAATTAACTTAGCACGCATTAGTTCATAGATTAGTATGCCTTAAATTGATCTTGTGTGCACTAAATTTTTTAAGGCACATAAATGGACTGAATGGGGTATGTTTACTAAACAGTCTTAATGTTACCGGCGTTAGTTGCAGTCTTACTGTGACGAATGCCATATAAGGTAGTGGGCGTTCCGGTCTTAAGGTAGCATTTCGGGTTATTGCGCAATAAAGTCAGTTATCGCGCGATAAAGTCCGTTATCGCGCGATAAAGTCCGTTATCGCGCGATGAAGGGAGCCGTGGCACATTAACGTGCATTAGCCTTAATTAGGCGCGTTGACCTGCAAACACAGCAACAGAGGTGTAGCACAATGGTTAATACATTGACTGATGAAACAGGGGTCATGAGTTTGATCCCCCAGTGGGCTTAATGAGTAAGGCTGCCTGAGGCATTACCCTTTACTTTAAATCAGTGCTGTCTGAGGCATTTTCTTTTTTAATTTAAATTAGTGCTGCCAGCAATCACACCCTCACAGTGCCGTAACCTAAGGTGCCGCATAAGGCGCCCTATAAGGCACTCCAGAAGGCACATTATAAAGTGCACTGTCCACCAAGGCACCTTATAATGTTCCCTATAGAGCGCCTTATAGGGCTCCTTGTGAGGCACCTTAAGGTTACAGCACTGTGAGGGTGTTTTTGCTGGCAGCACTAATTTAAATTAAAAAAGGAAATGCCTCAGACAGCCCTATCAAATAACACCACTGTGGGATCAAACCCATGACCTCTGCCTTCACAGTCAGTGAAGTAACCAGTGGGCTACATCTCTATAGCTACTAACAAACCCCTGGCTGGCTAAAGAAGGACTGCAGGTCACCACACAAACTGTCTGCTGTGGTTACCAGGATAGGGTTAACCCATCCGTACCCATGATGCACTGCACATGCAGATCAGCAGTCTACAGATGATCACAAGATGGGATATGCACCCCCACAGCACCTCAGCCTGGTAGGGGGAACTGACCGTGTCTGTTACTGGCACAGAGTAGCTACAGACCGACACATTGTGGGGGTACTGTGCTCACCCTGAGGGCGAGGTGGGGCGCCCAGCACCAGGTCCGTAGCACCTGGCTTAGCTGAGATGGGCTATGCTGCAGGTCGCCATCAGTGCCAGTGTGTGATAGATAGTCCTTGCAGACACACCTAGGATACACCTGTGTCCATCCGTATTTCCCAGTCACGTCTAGCCCTTGTGGACTATGATGCACCCAGAATAGTGCATATCCTGTGTGGGTGCCATGGTCACATGATTTAAGTGAAGGGGGGTGTTTGGACCCATAGGCGGATTAAGTAGCACCACCCAACCCTCCCTCTGGGGCTCAGGGTGGGGGACAGGATCTCCCACCAACAGCTCCACATTCTACATCCCTGCAATGGTGGCAGTAGAGGGGACCATCAACCCCAGTCCTGCTGGGGAACAGGCACCCTACAGGGCAGTTAATGCAGATCTGTACGCATCCATAAGGCAATGGCAGATAGACAGTAGGCCTGGAAATGCTCAGCTGCCCCCCACCACTATCTGACATTCTCCAGCAGCGAGCACAGTGACTTTTCAGCCGCTGTACCCTGCAAGGTGTTCCAGCCATACACATACTAACTGCAGACAGTCTGCTAGTAGTCTATAGTGCATGTTCCTGGAGGAGATGTGTGCACCCAAAACTGGGATTTGAGCACACACACCAAGCAGATAAGTCAGTGATTGGGCCCCAGAAAAGAGAACCCATAAATATCACTTGAGAGAAATACTATATAGCACTATGGGGGAACCTAGCCATGCCATGGTCACTGCTCAGTCAGGGTGAGAGTGACCTCCCAGCAGGACATGCTGTGGCCACCCTGTCCATGCAGGTGGTGGCCGGGCACTACAATGTCCCAGCCATTGCCCTATACCCTGTGCAGATGCATCCTGCCCAGGCCACCCTGTCCGGGCCATACCCACAGTACCTTGCTCCTCATTATGCACATTGGCAGGCTAACACTGGAAACAGTGCAAACAGTGTGGGCTGAGTAAGGTGTAGGCAGCCACAACACACTGGATAGACAGACACACACTCCCACACCTATGCCAGCATTGTGCAAATATAGAGGCTTTTGGCAGCCCTGGCCACCACACCAGTCCTGGGCACAATGCAGGCATGGCTATGGTCGCAGTACTGCTGGGGTCACTCCCTGGGGTGGTAAACACCGTCAGAAACCAAAACTGAAACACACTCCACAGGCTAAGCCATGGTCTGCTGTGGGCAGATGCCACTGCCCCCTCCGCCACCAGCACCCCTCCGCCACCATGCTGCCGTGCCATTATGCCGGTAGGCAGCTGCCTATGGTGTGGGTTCTCGGGTAGGGGGGCTGGTTCTCGGGTAGGGGGGCTGGTTCTCGGGTAGGGGACTTCTCCCCCCCCCCACACCGCCTGCCAATGTTATGTGCCCTTGGGGGTACCTGCTGGGTAATCTCCCCTGTGACACTGTGGGACACACACTCGTGCCCATGTTGTACCCTCGTCAGTTGCTGTCTTGCTGCTTTACAGTCTCGGCATTCCTATGTGCCACCTAGGCATCTGCCTAGCCCGCACTGTGCCCCAGCTGGACCACAGAATGTGCCGCCTGCAGCCCCCTGTATCCAATTTACAGCATCAGTACAGTTGCCGTTTCCTACGTGCCCACTCTGCTGTTGCTGCACATGTGCACGCCCTAACAAACCTGCCCAATCTAAATGACAGAAACCCTGATCAGCGCTATTTCAATGTGGGATCATTCACTTTGTAGGGGGACAGAGCATAGACCCTTCCAAACATGATATCTTAATTTATACGCGTTGTCAGTAGTGTTACTGTCGCCCCCGCCTGGCCAGGTAGTTAACTGGCGGCAGGTGAGGTCGCCTTTTAACCTTAGGATAAGATTCTCGGTAATGGCTGCCAGAAGGGCTGATGGGAATCGTAGTTTATCCTAAGGTAAAGGAGTTGTGATCCGAGGGTTTAGGCACGAGACAGAGAAAATTTATATTTTTAGTGTAATCAGGGGTTTCTTTCATACACAGGAGGCGTGAGGCACAAAGTAGGGAAAAAGGAACTTTTAATCCACGCTACTGCTTCAAATCAACAGGAACAAAATTAGGCTTTCAATATAACTTCCAACACAGATGGCATCACTTTGCTTGAGTAAATTAAACTGGCTTTTTCAGAGTTTTTAAACAAACAATGCTTTCCTCTGAAACAGGAACAACTTCTTGTTGCCAAAACAAAAACTTTTAAATGTTCCTTAGACATATGAATCAGCTTCTCACTACGTCAGCACAATTAGCTGCTTCTTGCAGTTTGTGACGTCTTCACAAAATACGTGCTTTCTGAGCATGGCACAGCTATAAGAGCTTTCTAGGATTCTTCACCGTCAGAGGTAAAACACATAGTACACTGACAATCCATTATACTATTGTCTACATGCGTTGTATCCATTTCTTCTTCTCTATCACCCTCACTTATATCATAAGGTAGGTGCCTAGAGAGCTGTCTATCTTCCTTCCTTATTAAATCTTTGAGCCTTCTTAATAAAGTTTGCTTCTGCAGTAACTCATCCGTTAGCTGAGCTACGTGCTGATTAGACCAGCTGTCTCCCTTTTCTCTGGGACTCTGGCTATGCTTATAGTTAGCTTTCTCTCCTATGGGTAATTCTCTGGGGCTTTTCCTCTGTGAGGATTGATAAGGACAGACTTGCCTTTGTTCTGTGGTATTTAGGGATTCCTTCCGTCCTGCAAACCAGTCATGCTTTTCTTCCAGGGCAGACTTTCCCTTTGCTGACGGCACCCTCTCAATCCCAGCTGTATCTGGCAAGCTTTCATCAATCTTCTCTTCACAGCAAATAGTATCTCTCACACTCTGTCTCTCAGGCTCTGCAAACACTCTCTTACTTGCTCTGCCTCCTGGACTCTGTGTTGGCCCCTCTCCTGAACTCCAGATTGAGTTCTCCTCTGTATTTCCTGAGCTACCCGAGCTCGAGCCTCCCGAGCTCCAGCCTGAGCTTCCCGAGCTAACTTCTGTTCTGTGAATCTGGTTTTTAAACTTTCCTTCTCTTTGAGGCACACCCTGCTCCCAACACATGTGACCAGAGTCTAGCTTCACTCTGACGTGCTGTTGTGGGCGGGGCTTAGGTATGACCAGCTTCTGAGTCCTAGACTCCTGGTTGCTAGGGAAACCTATGATACAACCTGATTTAAAGCGACAGGAGTCTTTTTCCTGTGCATTTCTGTAATCAGCCGTGGTTTCCTTACCACAGTTACTTTATGTTTATCATTAATATCACTATTGGCCAGCTTGGTTATTGGGATTTTAGATGTGGTTCTGGTCCTTTTATATGTTTATTTGCCTTTTTGGTCCCTGCACACGTATCACAGCTATCACTTTTCTGGGTTTCCCTGCCTTTGCTGCACATTGCTGACTTAAATGGTTTCCCTTTCCTGCAAATGTGCCTTAACGCGAGGGTTTCACTGGCGTTAGTGTTCAGACCCAGATTTCACAGCATTAGTGTGCCTGGAGCCTCTCCCCTCCCACTCTCCGCCCATTGACCCCTTCTCTCCGCCCTCTGGGAAGCCTTACTCCACCCTTTAGATCCGGATTTCACAGCATTAGTGTGCCTTGCCGCCACTGCGTTATTGTGCAATAAGTGATATTATCACACGGTAATGTTATTTATCACCCGATAATACCACCGCTGTGACGTTAAGACGGTTTAGTAAACATACCCCAATGTGTCCTAATGAATGCACATCCCTAATTCTTACCGGCCCCCCTGAAGACAAGAAAGAGCCTTTGTAGAAGATTTATGCATAGCGTCCACGAAATGGGTACGCTCAAATTTTATGCCTCGGGTCATATTAAACCACGCATAAAACAATTCAATCACGCAATATTTTATTAGGAACAAATGTAGAATGAATGCATTACAAAATGTTCTGCGATATGCTCACCTGCAGAACCAATAAAAGAACTTGAAGTAAGAGTTTAGCAAAATTTGCTAAATTTATCATACGCTTGAAAAGTATCGTTTTTTCGACAAGAACGCAATCAGTCATTCTCTCAAGTAAGCTTGATTTTTGTTTAATATATTGTTTTTAATCAAATATTTTTGTATTGTAGAATTTACAGTGATTCCGTTCTGAGTACGATACATATTTCTGCCGTCCCTGTTTTGGGGGGGGGGGGCTATGCATGAATGGGTAGGGCGTTTGCGATGAGCGATAATATGAGCAATTAAGTGTAACAGAGCATGTGCAGTATGCAATTATTCCACAAACCGTGCTTTTTGGTGTTTTTGTGTTGTCTGTTTATGATTTTTTACATTTTTCAGCTTTAGAATGTCAAGGCATTACAAATTACATGAAGTTATTTCAATGCTGGAGGATGATGATGAATGGATAGCAGCCGACATATACATTACTTTGCATGACTGCCTGAGCCATATGCCCATACCACTCAATGCACATGTCAGCACCTGGGGAGGGGCTGCGGTATGTGCAGCAGCTGCCACGGGCCTGTGCATGTCCACACCATGTGTGGCTGGCCCATGCCTCTGTGCATCATGCACATTGCCTGCCTAGGACATTGGTCACAGCAGTGTTCTATCGTGGGCTGCTGGTATGGGAACTGCCTCTGGGTCTGGGGGTTCGAGGCCCACTCCGCTAATATTTTTGCTGAGATATGCCAATGGTGCAGTGTCACCTGCCCATTGCACGATGCCAGTGCCGCACACATGGGACATGTGCATGGTGTGTTGCATACACATGGTACCCCAGCACATCACCGTCTAGCTGCACAGGGCATGCATGTCAGCCATCGGGCACTGTGGATGCAGTCCCAGGCCTGTTTCTGTCACCATGGGGTGGTAAGGCTGCCGCACAGATGGCCCCATGCATAGGACAGGTGTCTGTGGCAGCATGTGACCCCTTCCTCCAGCCCACGCACCCTGCCATGGGTCCCTCCACATCCCTTCTTGGACATACCCACACATCTGGGTCACCCACTTGACTTGAGTCTGCCACATCCATGGCCTACTCTGGGCCATTCCCGTCTCCATACCCTTCCCACTGTACATGCCACACACCACTGTCATATGTTATGTGGCTGGCTACACAATTTTGATACATAAAGATCATTTCCACATAACACTTATTACATTTCATTTTATAAAAAGTTTTGGAAATGTATTTGCAGTTGTTTGACATTATTTGCAGTTGTTTTATATAACAGTCACTTCACCCGCCCTTTCATGCATAGCGTCCCCGAAATGGGGACGCTGAAATAATGTGCAAAATAGCAGTCAAAATTTGTTTTGACCAAAATTATCACTTGAGGTGTTATTAGTTTGGTATTGACTAACATATTATGGAGTTTAATGTGAAAACAAAAATGCATGCATTAATGGGTCCTTCATAAAACAAAAACATTTCACATTTTTCTGGAAGAGAAAAAGCTCATTTTCCTTCCTCTTGTATTTAAGAAATGCAAGCGAAGTGTAAGCAAAAAAAAATGATATTACTTATCAAATAATAGTCTGAAAAAAAGAGGTTTGTACAGCTAAAGCAGTGCATTTCATCCGTTGACCAAATCAAATGTTACTGCTTTGAAATGCATGGGTTCGGAGCTGTAGAGAATGATATATCTTATAAACAAAACTATGCCGTGTGATCTGAATAACCATTTGCCTCAAGGGTCTCCCCAGTCTGCTCTTTTCTTAGCATATCTCAGATGAATTCTTTACTTTTTCTAACTGTGAGCACATATCATAAAACAGCTAGATCAAACTCAAGCCTAAAATACTTCTTAATCTGCTCGAATTCTTTTAGCAAAACCTTCATGCTTCGGCAGTATGACTAAAATATTACCAAACAAAAAAGGATCAGTAGGCGATCAAACAATTCCACCAGTGGTACCCTATAAAATCCCTTACTGCAAAAACTCTTCACACCAACATAGAGACTCTCTGAAACATTCAAGTGGACACGAGAACCCTAATCAGATGCAAACGGACAGAACCCATGTAAACATGTTAAGCAAACTGTATATAGTTACTTCACTGTTAAATACCCTAAGCCAATTTAAAGGTATCCCGCTCAAGTTTTAAGTTCAAAGTAAATCACTTTGATTTCAGTATAAGGCGGTATAAAAAACAGGTTAAATAAATAAAATAAATATTGGACTTTATCATCAAAAGCGGTTATCAACGGGTTTTTTTTTAAAATTAAGTCCTTTTTATTCTATATGGTGATCATGCAAAAGTTAAAAAAATTATTATCCATAAAGGAAGCCGACTGCTATATCTTATTCTGCATCAGGGTATGGATAATCAAAAATTCTCATCTGAGCAAATCAAGCAGAATAGGACTGCAACACAAGCCTAAAACATAAGAAATGCCGTACTGGGTCAGACCAAGGTCCATCAAACCCAGTTTCCTGTTTCCAACAGTGGCCAATCCAGGTCTCAAGTACCTGGTAGGTTCCCAAGTACCTAGCAGGCTCCCAAAAAGGCACACAGGTTCCACGATGCTTGTCCTGGGGCAAGCAGTGGATTTTCCAGATCCTCTTTTAATAATGGTTTATGGACCTTTCCTCCAGGAACTAGTCCAAATCTTTTTTAACCCTACCACACTAACAGATTTTGCTACATCCTCCATCAATGAGTGAAAAAATGTTTGCTCTTATTAGTCTTAAATGAGTTACACTATAGCTTCGTTGCATTGTCCCTTAGTCTTTTTACTTTTTGAAGGCATTAACAATCAATGTACATTTACCCGTTCCACTCCATTTATTAATTTATAGATTTCTATCAAATCTCCCCTCAGCTGCCCCTTTTCCAGATATACTGCTTGTATATCCTTTTTTACTGTAACACGAAGGGGCTTAATCAAATCTAATAAACCATAAATCAGAAGATACGGTGACCAGAACTGCATGCAATATTCGAGCTGCAGTTGCACCATGGAACGATACAGTGGCATCATAATATCCTTTGTTTTATTCTCCATTCCTTTCCTTATCATTCCTAGCATTCTATTTGCTTTCTTGGTTGTCGCTGCACACTGAGCGAAGGGTTTCAACGTGTTATCCACAATGACATCTATATCTTTTTCCTGGGAAGTGGTTTCTAATGTGGAGCCTTGCATCGTGTAACCATAGTTTGGGTTGTCCTTTTCTAGGTGTATAACTTTGCACTTGTTCACATTAAGTTTCATCTGCCATATGAACATCCAGTTTTCCAATTTATCAAGGTCCTCTTCCAATTTTTCACAATCCTCTTGCATTTTAACAACTTTAAATAATTTTGTGTCATCTGCAAATTTGATCACTTCACTCGTTATTCCCATTTTCAGGTCATTTATGAATATGTTAAAAAGCAGCGAACCCAACACAGATCCCTGGGGTACTCCAGTATTCACCTTTCTACATTGAGAAAATTGGTCATTTAGCCCTATCCTCTGCTTTCTATCTTTTAACCAGTTCCTGATCCACAATGCTGCACTGCATCCAATCCCCATGACTTTTTAATTTGGCCAAGAGTTTCTCATGAGGGACCTTGTCAAAGGCTTTCTGAAAATCCAGATACTCTATATCAACTGGCTCACCTTTGTCAACCTGTTTATTCACACCTTCAAAAAAATATAGTAAGACAAACCTTCTTCGGCTCCATACATATTGGCTTTCTCCCGTTCAACCATGGCTATGTAAATGTTCAGTAATTTTGTTCTTTATAATGGTTTCCACCATTTTGTCTGGTACTGATGTCAGGCTCACTGGTCTGTAGTTTCCCGGATCACTCCTAGAACCCTTTTAAAAAATTGGCTGTACATTGGCTATTCAGGTATTACAGATAATTGTAATGATAGTTCACAGATAACTTAATAGTAGGTCTAAAATCTCATATTTCAGTTCTTTCAACACCTTCGGTTGTATATCATCCTGTCCAGGCGATTTGCTACTCTTCATTATCAACAGTTGTATTACATCTTCCTGGTTTATTGATATCTCTTTCATTTCTTCCAATACATCACCTTTAAATACCATTTCAGGCATGGGTAACTTCCCTATATCTTCTTCAGTAAAGACTGAAGCAAAGAATTAATTCAGTCTCTCCGCTATGGCCTTTTTCAACTCATAGGTTTTTTGCTATGAATGTACTTGAAAAAGATTTTACTAGGCATATTTGCTTCCACGGCAAGCTTTTTTTCAAATTCTCTCTGACTGCCTTATTAATACCTTGCATCTAACTTCCAGTGCTTATATTGTTTCCAGTTTTCATCATTTGGCTCCTTTTTCCATTTCCTGAAAGATGCTTTTTTGGCTACAACAGCCTCTCTGACCTCACCTTTAACCATGCTGGCAGTGTTTTGGCCTTCCTTCCACTTTTCTTAAAGCCTGGAATACAGCTGGTCTGGGCTTTCAAGATAGTATTTTAAACAACGACCATGCTCGATGTAAATCTTTAACCTTTGCAGTTGCTCCTTTTAATTCTTTCTTAACTATTTTCCTTTTATCATTGTCTCCCTTTTGAAAGTTAAAAGGTAGTACTTACAATTCTTCTTCCATTTATTAAATCAAATGCTATCATGCTATGATCACTATTGCCAAGTGACCGCAACACCCTTATCTCTTGCACCAGATCCTGTGTTCCACTAAGGACTAGATCTAGAATAGCTTCCCTTCTTGTTGGTTCATGAACCAGCTACTCCAAAAAGCAGTCAGTAATTTCATTTGGAAACTTTATCTCCCTAGCATGAACTGCCATGACACTGACCCAGTCAATGCCAGGGTAATTTAAATTGCCCATCATTATTACTGTGTTAACTTTTGTTAACTTCCCTGATTTCTTTTAGCATTTCATCATCCATTTATTCATTCTGGCCAAGCGGTCTGTAGTACACCCCCACTACCATCGCCTTCCCCTTTTTACATGGAATTTTTATCCATAGAGATTCTACAAAAATGTAATCCTCTGTGACTCAATGCCCTCTCTAATATACAGCACAATTCCTACACCAATCTGATCTGCTCTATTATTGTGATGTAGTTTGTACCCAAGTATCACAGTGTCCCATTGATTGTTCTACTTTCACCAGGTCTCTGAGATACCAATCATATCTAACCTCTCATTTAGTGCTATTTATATTCTAACTCTTCCATCTTATTTTTTAGACGTCTAGCATTTGCATACAGGCATTTTAGAGGTTGCATTTTTTCATATTAATTTGGTTATCAGTAGAGAGTTAATTTTGAATCTTTCAGCTCTGTCTACTCTGTACTTTAGGGCATCTGGGTTATTTTTAACTTTATTGGAACCTCTCTGTCGAGATGCTCTAACTTCCCTCTTTTACTGGTATCCTTCAAGGATACATCCTCTGAACCATGCACTCTTGGGCGACTGTCTGCTTTCCATATTATTTGGTTTTAAAGCTGCTCTATCTCCTTTTTAAAGGTTTAATGCTAGCAGCCGGGTTCCATCCTGGTTAAGGTGGAGCTCATCCCTTTGGAAAAGACCCTCCTTTCCCCAGAATATTGCCCAGTTCCAAAGAAATCCAAATCACTCTTCCTTGCCCCATCGTTTCATGCACGCATTGAGACTCCTGAGCTCTGCCTGCCTTTTGGATCCTGCTCATGGAGTGGGAAGCATTTCAGAGAATATTTACCTGGAAATTCTGGATTTCAGCTTCCTACCTAAAAGCCTACATTTGTCCTCAAGTACCTCCCTCCCACACTTTCCTATGTCATTACCAACATGTACCAAGACTGCAAACCTCTCCCCAGCGCTATCTAAAACCTTGTCTAGGAGGAGCATGAGGTCCGCTACCTTCATACCAGGCAGGCATGTTACTGGGCGTTCCTCACGTCCACCAGCCACCCAACTATCTACATGCCTAATGATGGAATCACCAACTATAACGGCTGTCCTAACTCTTTCCTCATGGGCACATGGCTCTAGAGAAACCTCCTCAGTGTGAGAGGGTTTTACATCACTTGGAGGACAAGTCATAGCTACAGGATCACTTCCTTCCACACCAGGCTGATGCTCTCCTGTCACATGACCTCTCTCCTCCATGGCAACAGGGATGCTGCCAGACTGGAGGTGGGACTTCAATACTACATCCCTGTAGGTCTTGTCTATATACCCCTCTGTCTTCTTCATGTCCTCCAAGTCTGTTTCTCAGGCCTCCAGAGATCGGACTTGTTCCTTGAGAGCAAAGAGTTCTTGCACCTAGTGCACCCATAAGACCCCTCACCAAGTGTGAGAAAATTGTACATGTGACACTCAATGCAAAAGACTAGATAGCCCCTATCTCGCTGCTAGACTGCTCTGTGTTTTAATTTTAAGGGTTTGTTTAGCTATTCAAGTTGTGTACTTGTTTGCTGTGGATACTAATACTAATACAACTATAGCTAGTATGGTTAGTGGACTTGTTCACCTCAAGATTAATTAATTTGAGGTCCCTTATTTAATCTTTTCCTATTGAGGATAACCAGCTGTACCTGAAAATGAATTTGACCACTTCCTTCCCTTTAGTAAGTTTAAGAGCCAATAAAGCTAATATCATCTCTGGGGTGGGTAGGAGGGAAATAAGACTTAATAAAAGCTGGTTTGCTGCACAGTGCCTGACCTGTGCCTCTAAAGTAATCTTAATAATTTCCTAGGTGATTCACACAGCCCTCTTTTTGATAGAGGGAACCTTTCAACTTGCTCCTTTGAAGTCACTTGGCTTTAACACCTATTTAAGACAGCTTCACAGATCTTTTGCCTCCTAACTGAAAGGCCTCTTTGTGAAGGTCTCTAGAAACAAATATTTCTTTCTACACACAGACTATTCTTCTTTGTATGTTAAGCTATACTCTGATTTAATTTAAATAAAGAGCTTTCTAGAAACAAATTAATTTATTTCTACTTTGAGAATATTTACTCTATTCTACTTTAAATTGTAAATTGTATTGCAAATGAAGAATTCCAACTTCAACGATGAACGTCAGAGAGCTTGCATGACTTTTGAAAAAGATAGCGCCGGCATTCTTTTTAAAGGGGTAACTCCTCCCCCTGAAGAAAGACATCAGAGTAAGGGAATCCCCCAACAGATACAACCAATAACCATAGCAGTGTATGTCAATCAATTAGATTCAGATATTGTACTTGTACATTGTAGTTCGGCAGTATGGCTGTCATGCAGCATACAATCTCTTCTTACCTATCCTCTTTCGATCTGTTGAGTGTCAAAGGCTATGCCGTGCTCCCTATGACCTTTTTTCTTGGTATAATAATGGAGATGTTTGTAATTGTGCAATCTAGCCTACAGCGCCTGGTCTTCCTCGTGTTCTTAAAAATGGGTGGTTACCACAATAAGTCGATGTTCTAAGGTACTATTTATCACCCTGGTAGGTGACGCCATGGTGTTGCCCTAATGCATTTGTGTGTTGTCAGCATTTAAGTGCAACACCAGATGCCCTTTAGTAAAAAAGGGCTCCTGTTAGTAAAGGACCCTCTAGGTTTAAGAATGCTATTTGTGAGAATGGATTTGCCCTCCTAAACTTAGCTAATTAGGTGATAAGTTTCAAAGCCATTTGCTCACCTAAATTACATTATGTATGGAAAATGGCTTTTTATAAAATTGCCTGAACTATAAGCATGGAAAAACTATGCATGTTAGGGGCATTTATGTAAAATTCATCCAAGTGCCTATTTTATTCCTATTTTATAAAGGCAACACGAGTGCTCCATATGCCTTTTGGGCCCTTTTACTAAAGTGTGCTAAGCAGATAATGTATATTTTCTCATGCGGTACCTGCTACCATGGAGGCATGAATACCGCACACTGTCACTCAGGCTTTGGAGTGCTGAATGAGCAGGGTAGGGGCAGAGAGCGGGTGTTGAGATTACATTGACAGCAAGCTGGCGATATGTCCCCCACACTAACTGCAATGTTGCTATTAGCACAGGTGCAGCTAACACCAATGCAATAGGTGGAGTTAGATGCACCTGCGGCACTTGTATCGTGCTTTAGGGTGCGCATCCACACATGAACTGTTTCAGGGGAGTAATTCAGGGGATGTAGGCTGCTTCAGGGGGAGATAGGGTCTGGGAATGGCATGGTGAGATACCTGAGGTTGGGGCAACGATTGGAGGGGAGGTCCCCCATCCTGTGGTGCCGAACTGGATATTTATTTATTTATTTAACCTGACTTCTATACCGCCTTATCCTTAAATCAAAGTGGTTTACATTGTAACACAACTTAAAACTGGGTACATAGTCGGCATGCGGGGGGCTTAACAGGGTGACAACTATTTACAATATGCTTGATTTATGTACAGTTGGTTCATGCTATTTACAGGTTGGGTGGGGGTATCAGAAAGCAGTTCTGTTTTGAGGAGAGCCATGTAGTTGTTGGGCTATGTTCTGTTCCCATAGTGTTCTATGAATAGAAGGGTCTTGAGTTTCTTCCTGAATTCTTTGAAGTCTCCGGAAGCGTGTATTTCTTCGGGGAGGAAGTTCCACAGGTGGGGGGCAGCAAGGGAGGTTCCCTTTTGGAGGTGATTGCTTTTCTGGTAATCTGTGGGCACAATGATCTTGTGCATGTTGTTGTAGTGCCTCGGACATGCATCTGAGTCTTTTATGACCAAGTTCTCTAGAATGTCAGCAGAAGAGTGATGGAGTATTTTGAAGATGTTCATTATTGCTTTGAACTTGGAGTGAGCTTGAATTGGAAGCCAGTGCAGTTGATGTAATACTGGAGTGATGTGATCAGCTTTGTTAGTTCCGGTGATGATGCGCACTGCTGTGTTCTGCACCATCTGAAGCGGATGTGTGGCTTGCTTTGAGAGTCCTTGGTAGAGTGAATTGCCATAGTCTAGTATTGGGGTGATGATAGCCTGGCATACTGTCCAGAAATGATCCTGGTCAAGGAGTAGTTTTGGTTTCCTTTATGAGGTTTAGCCTCTGATGAGCTTTAGCAGTGGTTTTGTTTATATGCGATTGGAGGTTGATATTTCTGTCCAAGATGATTTCAAGATAGCGCAATTCGTTTTTTACTGGTATCGTTTGATTCAGTAGTTGGATTGACTGTGGAGGGTTAAAGGTGTTGTTTTTGCTGATGTAGAGTGCTTCTGTTTTGCTGTAGTTTAGGGTGAGGTGGTTGTTGCTGAGCCATGTGGTTACATCTTCCAGGCATTGGGTTATGGCTGTGAGCTTTGGCTTCTCCAAGTCGACGGGGGTGTATACCATGAGATCATTGGTGTATAAGTGATAAAGCATGTTATATTTTTTGATTATGTTACAGACAGGATATATGTAAGGTTAAAGAGGTTTGAGGAGAGTGCGGAGCCCTGGGGAATGTCTTGTGGTATGGTGGAGGGAACTGAGTGCTTGACTGCACATCTGACTTGTTGGAGTCTGTTGCTTAAATAAGAAGTGAACCAGTTAAGGGTGGTATTGCAAATGCCAATGTCCTGGAGGAAACGGATCAGAATATTGTGTGACACAGTGTTAAAGGAAGATGAGATATCCATGAATATGAGGAGGAGGCTGTTCTTGATGTTGTCAAGTCCCTTTAAGATGGTGTCGAAGAGAGAGGTAGTAGCGTTTTGACTTTGTGTTATGGCTTGAAGCCATGCTGGTGCAGGTCAAGTGGTGCACAGCGATCCATGTGGTCTTGAAGTTGTATCTGCACAATCTTTTTTATGATTTTTGTGAGGAATGGAAGGCTGTTGATTGGGTGATATGCTGTGGGATCCTTCTTGCAAAGAGATGTGTTCTTCAGTATTGGCTGAATGGATGCCCATTTGAGAGTGGGAGGCATGTGTCCATTCTGTAGGGATGATTTGGCTATTTTGTGTATAAATGGAATGAGTTGATCTTTGGCTGCCTTTATCCACTGTACTGGGCATGGGTCAGTTGGAGATGTGGTTGTGTTGAGCAAGGTGACTATCTGTTCTATTTGTTTAACAGATGGTATGGGGAACTCTCCCCAGGACTGTGTGGAGGGTTGGTCTTCCATATTATCGCTATTCTGTGGTGGTGTGAGTAGGTTCTTGTTACGTTTGTTGTGCTTTTTAGTTATGTAGTTCACCATGTCTTGGGGTGGACTTTGGGGGTGTCCTGTTGCGTGTTGTCACTGGTGAGTGTTCACACTATGGTGAAGAGTTCTCTTGGCTTGTTCACTGATTTCATGATGATGTTTGTGTGATGTTGCTGTTTGCAGTTGTTAATCAGGTTATTGTATTCCTTTTGTTTGGTCATGTACGATTGTTGTACATCTGGAGCTTTGCTTCTTCTCCATTTTCCTTCAGTTCTTCTTAACTCACATTTTGCCATCCTGATTGTGTTGGTGTATCAGGGAGTGGTGGGCCTATTGCATGTGGGTGGGTGTTTTTTACTTGGTGCAGTTGCTGCGATGGATAGGGTATTGTTCCCATTTTCAATGGTCCCATCAAGATTGGTTATGTCTTGATGTAGCTTGGGGGGTTACGTCTTTCAGGAAGGCTCCTTTGTCAAAGGATTTGAATCTTCTTTTGTTGTGTGGCTCTTGGAGAGGTGGTGCAGGTTGGTCTATTTGCATAGCTAAGGTTATTAAGTGATGGTCCAACCATGGTGTTGGTTGGATTGTAGGTGGGGTTACCAAATTGTGTGCTTGTAGAACTCTGGGAACACATTAGGTCAGGGGTTGTTCCATGTCTTTGTGTGGGGCCATTAATCAGTTGAGTATATCGTAGTGATTCCATAGCTTTGAGGAATGATTTGGTATCCTTGTCAGGTGCTGCCTTGAGGTTAAAGTCCCCTAGAACTATGAGTGGCTTGTGTGTTGTATCGTGTGCTCATACTGTCTCCAGCATCATTGCTAGGTCTTTGGCTTTGGTGTTTGGAGGCTTGTAAGCAAGGCATATAGCCATATATTGGTTGGAGATAGTTATAATGCTGGATTCCTTAGTGCTGGTCGACGAGGTAGTTTTAAATTTGTATTGGCTCCTGGCCAGTATCAGTACGCCTTCTCCCCATCTGCCTATTCTAGGCAGTTGTAGGCTGTGCATGTAGGTGGCGTAATCTGGTTCAGGGTAACTTGATCTATGTTGCTGAGGCATGTCTCTATTATGCAGAGTATGTCTGTATTTTGTGCATGCAGGTAGTGTGAGATACTGTGGGCCTTGTTTCTGATGGATCTTGCATTGATGAGTGTGCAGGTGATATTTGCACCTAGCACAGGATTAGTGTGGTTGCATTGTGGAGAGTTTGTAGGGATTATGGTGATTAGCATGTTTGTTTTGTGGGTGTGGGTTTTGCATGATTTATGCTTGTTTTGATTGTTCCATATAGTGCAGTATTGTATGTGCAGAACCGTACCAAGCCCTGTGCGAGCGGTGCGGCCACACAGGGCGCAAAGACTTAAGGGGCGCATTTTGACTCTCTGCCGCTGCCTGCTGCCGACACTTTAGCGGCGGCAGACAGCGGCAGAGAGCCGAAATGCGCCCCTTAAGTCTTCTCGCTGGCACACTAAGCAGGTCTGGTCTCTCTGGGAGGGTCCAGACCTGCTTAGTGTGCTGGCGAGTTGCACATCGGGTGCGCGCCTCTTCTCTCCCGCCCCCATAAAATGGCTAGATGGAGGTGCGGGAGGGGGGGCGCGCGCCCGATGTGCAAGCCGCACAGGGCGCATTTCACCGACGGTACGGCCCTGTGTATGTACGTCAGATGTTGGTGCATGGGCACGTAGGTTCTTGCCTGTAAGGCGCCTGCATGCTATGACATTAGCTGTAGTAGTAGGAGGGGTAGGATTAGTGCTGTGCCGTCTACCCACATGATGGTGTTCTTGGGTTCAACACGTCTTGTCCTGTTCAGTTTGTGCCTTGCTTGTCACTTACTTCCCGTGTGTTTGTTAGCATCCTCTGATTCAGTCCAGATTTTTAAAGTTCTGTTATCCGGTGGATGTTGCTTAGCAAGTGTTCCTATTTGTTTCTGTCGTCTCGCCTAAGGTCCCTGCCTAAGGGCCACACCAAAAGGCCCTCTGGTGAGGCCCTCAGGCAGGGGCCTACCAAGCGCAAGCGCCTTGGGGTGTCCCTTGTTTTAAATTAGATCTGGGCGCATGTCGATAATGCTGGTCGCGGCAGGGGGGAGCTTACCTTCCCGCTGCTGTTTTCTGCTTTGTTGCTGCTCTGCGATGTGCTGTGGCATCCGATGGTGGCTCTAAGGGTCGGAGAGATGAACGGAGGGCAGGAGGATCCCATGGAGAAATTTGTGGACTAGCTAGGTGCCTAGGTGGAGAGTTTTACACTGCTTTTTCCTCTGTGCAGCTGCTCCTGCCTGATATGGAATGGCATATTTGTGTGGTCCTGAACCTATATTACAAGGGGATCTGCGTTTGACAGAGCCTCTTGTAACTGTCATAGTTCTCGACCCCCTGACATGAATATGTGACTTCCCCTCTCAATGTCCTTTGCAAAATGTGCCTTCATAGGAATCCCAACTACAGAGAACTTATAGTCTCAGAACTCAATGCAGAAACCCCTCACTAGAGCCCAGCGTGAAAGCTCTAGTGCAGCTTCCTAAAACAAGTTTAGCGCAGACATTTTGCTCAGCGATGCTGTAAGCAAATGAGCTGCGTGTAAGAGATCTTTGCTAAACAAGAGGAACACGCCAGGTACATGAACACAGGGGTCTTCATTTACAGCATCTCTTTCTTGGCAACAAAAAATATTTGGTACTTGTGCACATGTGCTGGAATGATCTGTGGCGATAACAGCAAAATGTTCTGTGCAGAATAATATTAATGTTATGCAGCCCACAGTATTCCAGCACATGCACTTAACATTGTTCCAGCATACTTCCCCTGCTGGGTTTTTTTGTTTTTAGTGCTCTCTTCAGCAAAGCCAGAAAAAAGTTATCGAGAAACCGTTCCCAAACCTATGAACTAACCCTTTAACATCTCCTCGGACCTCGCATGAAGGACCCAGCACTGAGCTCAGCCTTCCAAACGTCTGTGCACGTCTCTGCATCTGCACTGAATAGCTAATTGATTCATTACCATCCATTTAAATTGATTTAAATGCACTGTGCGTTGCTGTTAGCGCATCAATAGTGCATTGATTATGCTCGCGTTAGATCCCTTCCTTCATTCCGTGCCCACACTGTTGTTGTTAAGTGCCGTCGAGTTTGTGTCGACTCATGGCGACCCTCTGGATAGTTGTCCTAAACTAGAGCAGAAAATTGTGTCAAACACTCGCTATTGTCTACACTAATAGCAGCACACTTTGCTGGATCAGCCTCTCAGCTTGTGCCTGAGGCAATAAGAGAGAAATTGCTTTACCCTAGGTCACAAGTGTTAGTATCAAAACTGAAACCAGGTTCTCTGTCCATTATGCTAACCACTTGGCCACCCACATACTTCCCTTATGCCTCTTAGTGTTCCAGTTGCATCTTTGAAAAGTAAAAGTGATATTTACATCTACAGAAATCCCATTTAAATTGAATAGAGACTGCATTTTCAATTACAAGAAAGTTTGAATCAAAATTGGCACAGCTGGTCATTACACTTTAAGGAATGAAACGTGAAGCCTTCTAATAAAATATAGAAATGTTTCTGCAAATCCCCTAGTCATAGCTAAAATGGGAAAGAGTCTCTAATGCCCCATTTACCTTATGGCAACATATTTGATTTCTTCTGGAATTTCAGTTAGATTTGATCAGATGGAAGTCACTGTGACAGAGTATTCCATTTGCTGGTATGCACTACTGCAACCAGAGGTAGTTAAAAGCTGAAAGATGCATCAATTAGGGGAAAGCGACTAAATTAAAATGTTTTCAAGACAATACATCAAATGCAAATTCAGTCCTCAAATTTTGTTTAAAATACATCTGCAGATAATATCAATGCAAAAAGAAGAAAACCCAATAGTTTGGGTAACACTGCACTACAGTCTAATCTGCCCATTTCAGGTGCCTTTTTATTTTGCTTACAAAACTTCAGATTCCTCGTGCAAGGAAAGAAAAATAACATTATGGGTTATTAAAAGCGCCCTTTTTTTTTTTTTTTTTTTAGAAAGTTGTGCTTAGTGCAGAAATTTAAACCTTTCTTGACACCATGATTTTTAGACAGTGTTTCTGGCCCTTGTTCTGGGAGGTCTTGATTATTGTGACACCTTTTATTTGGGTTTGCCGATGCAGGAGCAAGTTTACTGAAGTGTGCAAACAGCGCAGGTCCGCGGTAACTGCTACTGCCCACACAAGTGGCCAGTGCAATACAAATCCCACACTAACTGCTCTCAGGAGCGGGCAGAGAGTGGGCATGTCGGCCACTGACACATAGTGGCTGCATTTAGCGCCACCTCTTGAGTGGCTGCACTTCTGGCAGTCTGTTAGTGCAGCTGCTGCTCCTTACAAAATTTTTTTTTAAAAAAAGGTATGGCTGTAGCAGAGCCCTCCTCCCCCTCCTCCTCCCGCCCCCCTTCCCCCCCGAGCACACCCTCCTGCAACGTCCGATACTCCTGCAGAATTATCTCCCTTCCCCCCAAAGAAGGCCCCTCCAGCATTTTATCCCTACTCTGATCCTAGCCCCCAAACCTGAAGAAGGCTCCCTGCTGGCCTTGCACCCTTATCAGCAGTACCACGTGATTACCACTAGGGGTCAGAGCAACCATTTTGAACTTATCCGGCAATGGAGCAGGAGCAAAGGGGGATTGCTCCTACTCTGACCACTAGATACTAGGAACAACTACTTAGTGGGTACCCAGGGGATTGGGGAGGCTATTAGGGGAGGCTGCCTTTAGGATGGAATGTCATTGGATCAGGGGAGGTATTTGATGCCAGATGGAAAAGGGTCTTCTTTGGGGAGATTAGATGCCAGAGGATTTTTCTTAATGATGTGGATCAGATGATGGTGTGTCTGCTTGGGGGGGGGATCAAATACCAAAGGTTCTTCTTTGAGGTGGGGATTGAATGCTGGGGGGAACTTCTTGAGTGGGGATATGATCAGGGTGACTATGCTGCAGGGAAGGGAGGTTTGCCAAGTGTTGCCGCATGGAACCTCTTTATTTTAAGGTGTTTGTTCTCTTACAGGCCCATGTTCTCTGTCTCAGCACATAGCATGCTGGATCCCGCACTACTTGCCAATGCAGAAAATGTGGCTTCCATGCAGTGTCTGCCCTGTGTGCTAAATATAGAGCAGATATTATGCATGTCCCCTGTATTTACCACACTGGCTTTGTACCTATTGTTAAGTGCTGTCTAGTCTCTCAACTCATGGTGTCCTCTGGATAGCTCTCCTAAACTGTATTCGGTCTTCAGTCAAGCGACTCACTGTTGATAGAGTGGCATCCATAGCTGCTGTTATTATATCAATCTATCTAATTGCTGGCCTTCCTCTTTTGCATTGACCTTCAACCTTGCCAAGCATTCATTTCTCTAGTGATCTCTCTCTTCGCATGATGTGTGCAAAGTATGAAAGTTGAAGTCTTGTTATCTGAGCTTCTAAAGAAAGCTTATGTTTGATCTCCTCTAGTACTGACTGGTTTGTTCTTCGGGCAGTCCATGGTATACACAGTATTCGCCGCCAGCACCATAATTCAAAGGCATCAATTTCCTTCCTGTCTATCTTTTTCACTGTCCAACTTTTGCATCCATAAGATGTTATTGAAAATATGGCTTTGTACCTACCACACCTTAAATTTGTAGTTAAGGTGTGGCAAGTGCAAACAGTTGACACACTTTGGTAAACATGGCCCTCAGTTGAGATGGTTATATGGTTTAGAATAATAGAGGTGCGCATTTGTGAGCGGGCCTTTCGTTCATTTGGGTGCCTGAAAATTTAAAGTGCATGCAAATCGCTTACATGCTTAAAAGGTCCTAGCACACAAAGAACAAATTGGTGACGTGGAGCCAAATATATCTACAGGAACAAGCAGGAATGTAGTCTTCACATATGGGTGACATTGGTACCAAAGGAGCCGCGCGGGAACACTCCCCAGTTTCCAATTGGAAAGGTTTTGGGAGCACTCCACTGCGCCTGCGCAACTGCCTTCCTGCCTTCCCAACGCCCTCTCTTCAATTCTTCATTTTCCGCAGAGCCAGCAGGAAGCAAATCCTGTCACCGCAGAAAAACTCTTTTTGTGGATAGCGCCTCTGCCTTCCTGTCGGCACTAGCACCAGCTAGGACATCGCTGGTTCCCTTATCCTTTTCTTTATCTTCCTTCTTTATTATCTCTAACAAACAAAAAAGAAACTACTTGGGCATCGATGCCCTTTTATGCCTTAAGCCTACCATACTCTTCATACATAGAAGGTGTGGAGAAACCAATTTGTGGTTTCAAAAAATGCACTAGGTGTGCCAACACCATCTCGGCGACTGACACACATGACTGGGGTCTAAAATGCCTCAGCCCAGACCACCAGCCAAAGGACTGTTCCCTTTGCCAGAAAATGACATGGAGAAGCCTATAGAACTGGGCTTCTAAATTAGGAGCACTCTTCATTTCATATGCGGTATCATTGGCGCCCACTTCATCGAGGGCCTCCTCATCCTCTGATGGATCTCAGGTATCATCGAAGTCCAAGAACAAGACTGCATCGAAGTCTGTGGGCACTTCCATGAAAAGATCTCGCTCAAAGCATCAACATCCCTCGGGGGTTGCCTCAGAGGTGGATCGGCCTGCTAAACAGCCCCAGTTGGAGGCCCTATCCTTCAAAGCCATTGAGGGGCTCCAGGATGCTCCCGAGGCCTCGACTTCCAGAGAGCTACTGGTGCCATGCTCTGGGATAGTAGTGCAAATACCTGTCACTGATACCCAAGCATCGGCAGCCTCAATAGATTAGTGCATACTGGCTATCGAGCGCAGCTAGGCAGCCCTATTTGCAGCCTCGATACCCATAAAACCCTTGACTGCTCCGTGTAGGTCTCCCGTCCCCATGCCTTTGTTTAGGGGTGTGCCCACCGCTCCATGTAGGTCACTCCTATTTGTTGAGATATAAGAGATAGTTACAGTAGGTTTATTTTGATTTTATCCTGTTGTTTTAAAGGGATCCACTGTTTCTGTCCAATGCCAATTTGAATTTGCCCCCACCACTTCCATCAGGAGGGCATGCCAAGCATCCACCACCCTTTCACTGAAAAGTATTTCCTGACATTGCTTTTCAGTTCACCCCCTTGCAGCTTTATGTTATGCCCTCTAGTTTTACAGCTTCCTCTGTCTTTGGAAGAGGTTTGTTTGTATTTAAGTATTTAAAGATCTGATTCATATCTCCCTTGTCCCTCCTCTCCTCCAGAGTGTACATATTTAGATCTTCAAGTCTCTTCTCATACGTCTTCTGACACAGGCTCCAAATCATTTTGGTTGCCTTCCTCTGAACCGTTTCAAGTCTTTTTATATCCTTTGCGATGATGGTCTCCAAAACTGAACACAATATTCCAAATGAGGCCTCACCAGCGACTTGTACATTAGTACCTCTTCTTTTCTGTTCGTAATTCCTCTTTGTATGCAACCCAGCGTCCTTCTGGCTTTTGCCACCACCTTGTCACACTGTTTCGTCACCTTGAGATCCTCAGAAACAATCACCCCGAGGTCTTTCTCCTGGTCTATGCACACCAACCTCTCGCTCCCTATTGCATACAATTCCCTTGGATTTCTGCTTCCCAAGTGCATGACACTGCACTTCTTCACATTAAATCTTAACTGCCAAGCATCAGACCATTCTTCCAGCTTTTGTAGATCTTTCCTCATGTTATCCACTCCCTCAGGGGAGTCCAGTCTGTTGCAAATTTTCATGTCATCTGCAAAAAGACAGACTTTTCCATTCAGTCCTTCAGCAATATCACTCACAAATACATTGAACAGTACCGGTCCCAGCACTGAACTCTGGGGCACACCACTAATCACGTTCTTTCATCCGAGTGAGTTCCATTTGCCATCACCTTCTGTCATCTGTCAATCGACCAATTTCTGATCCAGTTCACCACCTTGGAACCCATCCCCAAGCTGTTGAGTTTATTGATAAGCCTCCTATGATGAATAGTATCAAAGGCTTTGCTGAAATCTAGGTAGATCACATCCATCGCATGTACTTGATCTAGTTCCCATGGTCACCCAGTCAAAGAACTCAATCAGATTTGTTTGGCAAGATTGTTCTTTGGTAAAACCATGTTGCCTCTGATCATGCAACCTGTTGGTTTTGAGAAAGTCCACTAGTCGCTCTTTCAGGAGTGCCTCCATTACTTTTCCCACCACCGAGGTAAGACTTACTGGCCTGTAGTTTGTCACTTCTTCACTATTACCACTTTTGTGAAGAGGTACCACATTTATTTATTTATTTATTTGATTTTATATACCGCACTCTTTAAGATCAGCACGGTTTATATATAACATGAACAGTAACAACTGAACAATTTACATAGAACAGGAAATTACATAGAACTGTATAATACCGGTATTAAGAACAGTTGGCTATAACATTAAACTTCTCCTGTCTCCAATTTAGTCTTCACAACCCGCCCTTCTCCCCTAGAAGTTATAAGGTTTCATTTACTCTCTTTTCTCAGCTACAAACTCAAATGAAGAGAGGGAGTTGGGAAGGTGGGATGGCCGTCGTGCAGGCACAGTGGAGTGCTCCCAGAAGCTTTCCAATTAGAAGCTGGGGAGCATTCCTGTGTGGGCTCCATCGGTACCGACGTCACCCATATGTGAAGACTACATTCCTGCTGTTCTTGGAGATCACATGTTACAGGTAAGTAACTACGCTTTCCCCTAAAATTGGGAAAATTGTGCTTAAAATGTGCATGAATCAAATTTCTTTTTGGCTAACTATGCTATCTCCAGGAACAAACAGGAATGTAGTCTTCACTTATGGAACTCCCTAGCTCCCAGATGCCAAATAAAGTGATCTCAGAATTGGTGGAGGTTCACCTTGGAGTAGGCATGACGAGGTCATGGATCTCAAATGGATTTCTGGTATCTTCAAAGTCCAAGATGGAATGTAGGAGTTGCATCTAAGTCCGAAAGAGATGCTGGAGTACAGACTGATCAAACATGGCATCCCGATGGGAGACAATAATGGGCAGCAAAGGTATGGACAGAAGACTAAATTGCTGCTTTGCAAATTTCATCGATGGCTACTGAGTGTATGTTTGCCATCAAGATAGCCATGGCATAAGATTGACAGTCTCCTTGACTACGGACGCCTTGGCCGCAAATTGTACCCTAACCCTCACATAAGCCATACCACTCCCTTATGGCTGCTTTAACTGTAGCATAATCCATGGCCTAACCAAGAACTCTTATAGGAGAGCCTTCCGCAAAGCTCTGCTAGGCAAGAATGAAAGGCCACGAGCCCTAGCCCAGTGATTAAGAGACTTCGCCCAAGGGTAGGACAACTGCCCAGCCAATGGAAGACATAATAGTAAAGCAATTCCTTTTTGCAATCCCCAAGGAAGTGAGGGGATGGCTTATTAGGCAGGACTATCGATCCATGGAAGAGGCCATTAGGGCGGCAGAGCTGTATTTTGAGGTTCAGTACGCCCACTCCTTTGGAAGAGAGAGCTCAGAGGCCACTTTGCAAGTAAGGCCATCTAGCCATCTAGGGGGAGTTGGCCCCGAGGTTCCCACAAGAAGGAAGGGGGGATACACCGAATAAGCAGGGAGATAGGCCCAGGGGACACAATCTGCCGGAAGCGAGGTGCTTTCATTGTGGGAATCCAGGGCATTTCAGGTGGGAATGCATTGCCAAAGAAATATTAATCCCAAACTAAAGAATGTGTAATACTCACTAATTTTTGTCGGAACTATTGCCGTGAAGGTAAATACCCTCTCATAGCAATAATGTTCCTTTTTTTCTATTTATATAAAAGGGGAGCACGACCCCCACCAACCCTAAAGAGATACCGAAATCATCATAGGGGAAATACTGACCTCAAATCAATTCTTACGCAGAAAAGTTTAAGAGACCTCAAGGCAAACTTGATGCACTTAGCTTTTAACGGATAACGCCAACTGTCCAAAGGCCTTCCGATAGTGCACTTCATCAAGTCATGCAGAGGCCAATTGACGCCACATACTCTTCCTCAAAATTGCAACTCATCCAGAAAATATGTAATGATCCAGAAAATATGTAATGATAACCCAACGTTGCGTTTCGGGGTCCCGATCCTCACAGCCCTTCTTCAAATTCCTTTTGCAAATGTGAAGAATCCGCCCAGCACTATTAGTGTTTAAAGGGCTCAAAGAAATGACATCATCAAACCATGGGCCAATCACGATCACAGTCCACGCATAGGGAGGGAAACCCATAATTTAAAGAAGTAACCACCAATCCACAGAAGAATTTAACCCAGACGGTGCTGTTGAATTGAGATGATAGATCCAAAATTGCTCTCTATAGAAAAGCCGAGTACCCCGATCACCACCCCGGAGCTTACTCGGGACATGATCAAGGACCCTCCAACGTAAATCCTGGAAAGTATGTTGAAAGTCCCGGCAATGCTGAACCACAGGCGCCGTCAAGACACCTGTGTTAATCCGAGAGCGATGTTCCAGCAAGCGCTGCTTCATACTACGAATGGTCTTCCCAATGTAGAACTTGTTACAAGGACAAATCAAAATATAAACTACAAAGTTGGTTCGACAGGTGGTGTGAAAGCTACTATAGATTTTTTTATGTGTTAAAGGATTTTCCCAGTAAGCCCCTTCCAATGTTGTAGAGCAGAACTCACATTGATGGCACTGAAGATGTCCAGAAGTTGAAACTGATGGGGGTTCATGAACATTATGAACAACCCAATCGGCCACAGTGCGACCTCTTTTGAAATATTAATGGCAAGGGTCAAGAGGGATGAACTACAGCGGGATGTTTCCAGAGTCTTTGCATGTCAATGGGGCAGGAAGGCAACATACCCTAGGCCAAGGGCTAGGCGAGGCACAGTTGGCCATGGTGAGAAAGAGCCCAAGATAAGGAAACTGCGCTGTCATGGATGTGGGAAGTGCAGGCACAGGAAAAAGGACTGCTGGTATAGGTGGGTCTTGATCACAAGGGTAGACCCAGTTATTCCCCTGAGAAAGCAGTCAACTCAGGAGGTTAGAATGGAGGGTCCCATGGTAGACTGGAGGTATAAGATAGAGGCCCAACGAGAAAGGGGCAATAGAGCAATCCACCCAGATGGGGGATTGGTGGGACCAGGGAGAGGGTTTAGCAGGAAACCCTGGAGAAAGCGTTCCTGAGTCAGTTGTAGAACTTGGAGTGCAGTCCCAAGATGGTTATTCTAGAGAGGTCACTGCCCTGATATCGCAGTAATCTAGGGGTGGGGAGGAAACCAAGATGGAGACCATGGCCAAGTCATTCCCATATGACGAGGGGGAGAGAAGTCTCTGCACTGATACAGAAGAGAACCCCAGGCCAGGAGGTGGCGATAGGGAAACCCCTGGTACCTTAAAACCCAGTCAGGAGGCAGCTGCAGATGGGACACAAGAGCCCTAGGTATAGAAGGGGAAGAGGCTCTTGTAACAGGCTCTGAGGGAATAACTGAAAAGCTGAAAGGAGAAGTCTTAGGAGTGTTTGCAGACCCTGCCGCACAAGACTCCACCAATAGCTCTGACAAGAGTAAAGACACTGACCATGGGACAACCTGAAGGAATGCTGGAAACTCACCCCACTAAAGAGGGGAAAGTACAGGAAGGTCCTTCAGGACAAGAAACTTTTAAGGACCCTGTGCAGTCAGAGCAGACCCCAATGGCATCTGCTCAGCAGGCCAAGGAACAACCTGAAGGAATGCTGGAAACTCACCCCACTAAAGAGGGGAAAGTACAGGAAGGTCCTTCAGGACAAGAAACTTTTAAGGACCCTGTGCAGTCAGAGCAGACCCCAATGGCATCTGCTCAGCAGGCCAAGGAGAAGGACCATCAGGCCATAGTAGATGAGGCCAATCCTGGGGAGGGCATGCCCTCGAGAAAGGAGGGATGTCCAGCTGGCCCCGGGATATAGGAGCTTGAGGGATTGAGGCAGGTTTTCCACCGAGCTCACTCTATAGGTCTATTGCCCGAGTACAGAAGTTTGTCCCATGAAGAGGTACGATGGGAGGATTATGGGGTGGGAAGAGTGGCCCGTCCCCTAGCAAAGCCCTTCCTTAAGAGGGGAGAGAAAGAAAAGAAAACCCAGAAACAAAGGCGAGAAAAAGCTCCAGGATGTATTCTGTGGGTATTACGAGGCTAGGGGACATGTTACAAGGTGTGGTTTTCGGCCTTGAGTGAGGAATGAGTCTATGTTCATGTTAGGCCATTAATCCAGAATGTAAGTTCTATCAGCCTTATCACCGGCTGATAGAAACTTAAGGGGCAGGGTATGTGATAGGGTCAGGTATACGAAGTTTACTACAAGTCTCAGAATCCCTTGGGATGGGAGGGCCCCTGCCCACAGTTAAAGCCCAGGTGTTTCAATTAGGAGGGGAACACTCGGGAGAGGGGAGAGCTGGGTGGAGTTTCCTCAGGCTAGAGATACTGAAAGGGAAAAAGCAGTGCAGGAGAGGCTGAGGAAGGAAGGAAGTGAAGCCTTCAGGAACCTGTCCCTGCTGCTGGAAATGCTCCCAATGTTCCCAGAGAAAGAGGACAGCGAAGAGGCCATGGAAATTCAAGCATAGAAGGACAATGGAGACCTGGAACTGATGGAGGTACAGGGGATGGGACAATGAAAGCTCCGGCCTTGGGGCAGGTTCCGTGAGCAAGTTGTGAAACTGAAGGGTGGAAGAGTGGGGCAGCTACACAGCTTTTTGGTTGTACAGCAGAGCTACATTATCGTGTTCCCTGAAAGACTCTATGTTTAAAGTGGACTGAACTGATGCAGTTGTACAGCTTGTGGATGTGCCTCGAGCTATGTGTTTAGTTCTCCTAAAGGCTTTGTGTTTTTGAACATGAGTAACACAATGCAGCTATATAGCATCTGACTGTGCAGCTGAGCTACAGAGTTGGTTCACAGAGGCTGTGGCTTGGAACCTGAGTGGAAAGAGGCAGCTGCTCAGCCCTTGACTGTGAAGCTGAATTGCCGTAGGGTACTTTGAGAAGGACTCTGAGCGTTTGTTCTGTTGATAGGATTGCAGTACCAGTAACTTTGTATGCCTTTCTGCCCTGGTCAGAGTCAGCGAGAGGAAAGGCCACGCTTGGCCCTGAAGCAAAAGGGAGCCCAGGAATTGGAGATGACGCAACAGGACTGAGTGCGGTGTTTGCCTGGATCTTACGGGACTGTGGCAGAAGGCAGGACTGTACCCGCCCGCAAGTGCTGCTGTGGGACCTGCATAAATGCTACAATATATATATATATGATCCCAAATATCAGGGCTTTATGTGTAAGTTATATGTTTGGCTGAAATAGAATCTATTAATATAGGGGCTGAAAATGTGCACCTATTCATATAAATTGTACTTATTTGTGGTCCCACCCCTGGATGCCCTAACCCTGTCCTCCCCATTAAACATATAGCACTATATGTAGAATGTCTCTGAATTTTTTAATTAAAACTGTTATATGTTTGGCATGGCACCAAATGTATACGTGTTTTTTGAATATTCACTTAACTAATACAGTGCTTATCAATCATTCCTAAGCAGATTACAGAAAGAACATAAACCTGCTCAAAAACTTATAAAATACACTTCAAGACAAATAGTATTCAGCATCATTATTATTATTCAACCATGCCCACCTCATTCTATAATCATCTGAAAGTGATTTTGCAGCCTGTGCGAAACGAGTTGGTGGCCCTCGTTTTAATTCCCAAATCCAATACCACAGTGAAGTGAGTGGCAATACTTGCACCAGGACTGTGTTCAAATCTTATTACGTGCTTAATCCAGACCCAGAAGAATTCTAGGGTACGTAAGAAGAAGCATAATGCGTTGAACAAGGAGGCGATAATGTATCTGAAATCATTTATCCAGTTCTGGAAGACCTACCTCCAAAAGGAGAGAAGCAGTGGCCCAGAGAAGTACGAAGGTATAAATAATGCAGAAGCAGCAAACCTTTCTCAGTGGAAAGGAATTGTAGAACAAGAGGTCGTGATTCAAGATGTCAATGCAGTAGACTCGAGTAACGTTAAAGAACAATTTCCTCAAGGAATAGGTAGTAAACACGTGGAAGAGCCTCCCTGCAGAAGCAGATAGAAGCAATGACAGTTACCCAGCTATAGCAGCAAGGTAAAAATGCAGGAGTTTTCTTTTGAAAATTAGTTGCTAGGTTCATAGCTATAAGGTACTCATAGGGGCTTGTTTCGTAAAGTAAGGTAAACACGAGTGTCTCTTTTTTTTTATCATGACGGTACTTTTACCGCATGGTAACAATTAGCACAGGCCCATGCTAATGGTTACCATGCTGAAAAGAACATACTAAGTGCTTACCACACTTTAGGTAAACATGCCCCATAGACCTGCAAACTACCTGAGCGTTTTCAAAATAAATTGAGTGCCCTTGGATGTAATTAAAGTGACTGACTGGGTAAGAAACTGACTGAGTGGGAGTTGACAGAGGATAGTAGTAAATGGAGTCCACTCTGACGATAGGGGCATTACTAGTAGTAAGCCTCAGGGATAAGTCTTTGGTCCTGTTCTTTTTAATATTCTTGTAAGGAGGGAGGAGTGGCCTAGTGGTTGGCTTTAGTTGCCTTGGAATGGAGGGCTGGGGGTTTGAATCCTGCTTGAGGACAGCAACCTCAGGCCAGAGGGACTAGTCCCACAGGTGATTCTTGTGGCCTTGGGCAAGCCACTTAACCCTCTGTTGCCTCAAATACAAAATGTAGATTGTGAGCCTTTCCTGGACAAGGGAAATATATACCATACCTGAATGTGACCCGGTGAAAAGCAGTATATAAGCATTGCTAAATAAATAAGATTTATTGTGGAAGGTCTGTTGGGAAAGGCATTCCTCTGCAGATGATACCAAAATCTGCAACAGGGTAGACATCCTGGAAGGTGTGAATAACATGAGGGGGGGATCTAGCAAATCTTGAACAATGGTTAAGAATTTGGCAGCTAAGATTTAATGCTAAAAAACACAAGGTCATGCAGTTGGGCTGCAAAAAAGCAAGAGAACAATGCAGTATAGGGAGTGAAATACTTCAGTGTATGAAAGAAGAGTAGGATCTGGGGGTGATCCTATTAGATGATCTTGAAGAGGCCAAGCATGTAGAAAAGGCAATGATATAAGCCAAAAGGATGTTTGGGTACATAGGGAGAGGAATGGCCAGCAGGAAGTGGTGATTGTTCCACTGTGTAAGTCTCTAGTGAGACCTCATTTGGAGTATTGTGTATAATTCTGGAGACCACTCCTTCAAATAGTCCAGAGGGCAGCTACTAAAATAGTCAGTTGGTTTTGTCATAAGGCATATAAAGATAGATTTAACGATGTCAATATGTATACTTTGGAGGAAAGGTAGAAGAGGGGTGATAGACACATTTAAATATATCCATGGAAGAAATGCATAGAAGGTAGCCCTCTTTCAGTGGAAAGGAAGCTCTAGAATGAGGGGTTGAAGGATAAACTCAGGAGTAATCTGAGGAAATATTTCTTTACAGAAAGCGTGGTGGATGCGTGGAACAGCCTCCCAATGGAGGTGGTAGAAAAGACACTCATGGCCGAGAATAGCAGACATAGGCTGGTACCGAGGGCCAGGAGGGGGTTAAAAGGTTGGGGGGTGGAGGAGCAGGAGGGTGGGCCTTGGCGAGGGCTATTTTAGTGGCCCACAGGGCCTTAGGTCGCCTTCTTGCCCCTCTGGACTGAAGGATGTTGGGCAGCTTTCCCACCCACCCACTCCTTCCGAGTGGGTTCTGTCACCGTGTGGCCGTGAAGTGGGGGGTCATGAGACACACAGCCATCCACTGGAGCAGAGGGGAGTGGCCATGAGCTAATTGTCCTCCCCCCGTGCAGTGTAAACTGGTTCCCAGCAGGGACAATGGGTATGCGACAACTTCTCTACCCACCATGCTTTTATGGTGGTGGGGGGGGCGGATGGGGGAGAAGGTCATATCGATGACCCTTGAGCAAGTTGGGCCTAAACATCGATCTTTGACGGACCAGCAGCAGAGCCAAAGGGTAGAACCCTTGCAGCAGAAGGAGGGGGTGTCAGGGCATGCTTTTACGGCCCGTCTTTTCCCCTTACCCTAGGGCTAAGATGTTGGTTTGTAAAAAGTATGATGACGCACACTTGAAGTGCATAAGTATACAGAAACAAGAAAGGGGTTGGACTTTAATGGCCAAACCCGATGCCAGTATGGGCTGCGTGTCCCCCATGTCTCACACGATCCCATTCATGGAATGTTCTTGGGATATTGTTCATAATTTGGATTAGTTGACTATTTGTATATATGTTGCACTGAGTTAATATCCAAATGTTATGTATAAGATAGGTCATGTGCAGCCAAGAGTTTTCCAAATAATCTTTGTCTTTGTTGAACATCAGAGAAGTCTGCCGCATCCTTGGGTGGGAGACATACAAGGTGGGGAGGAGGCACGGGGGAGGATGCAGCCCATGAAATGGCTACCCCTTGCCCAGCTGTGAGAATTGTATCTGAATTTAAGAAAGCATGGGACAAATACTGAAGGTCTCTGAGGGAGAGGAAAGGAATGTAGAACTTAATAGTTCTTATGGCTGGGCAGACTGGATAGGCGGCATGGTCTTTAAGTGCCATCATTTTCTATGTTTCTTACTTGCATGGAAGAAATAATTAATTATGTAGAATCAAGTGGTTTGTGGCTCGGGTTGTTTGGAACCACAGAAGGTTCAAGAATAAAGTAGTTTGCGTTTAGATTTAGTTATTCCCCCTTTCCAATCGATTCTCGAGGTGAGTTTTAGTCTGGTACTTCGTTGTGTTTTTTATGAGAATAATCTCGCTACTTTTATTTAAGAATAAACTGGTAAGCATAAGAATACAACCAGATGCAGTACAGATAAAAACCCAGGAAAAGCAGATCCCCAAGCTTGCATAATTAATGTAAGAATGTGAGATACCTATCTGTGACCAGTTCAAATAGTAAAGCAGGAACAGATTTTCAGCTCTTCACTGGAAAATTGAATACCCCATAGTATACATGTACTAGAAAGAGAATGTTCTGAACGACTGATCAATTCAAGCTACTTTGAGAAAAAGCTTCTCTGCCTAAAAGTGGTGGACAGCTCTTCTCCCTGTGCACATTTATCCCGCAGTTGGTTTCCATTAACTAGAAAAAGAGGTCTGAGAACTCTTCCATCCTCAGGTCTGCAGCTTTCCATTCTTCAGCATTCAGAGCCATTAAGAGGTAATGTGTTAAAGGATTTTTCATGTCTAAAGGCCTTTTCATGTGCGTAAAAGCACTTTTATAAAATTACCTCAACGATTATGCATGTAAATGTATGCTTGGTGCCAATATGATACATACTTTTACATGTTCCGTGTGCAGGCATGTTCAGGGAAAGAGTTTGGGCAAAGCAAAATGGAGTCATGATTTATAAAACACTCATGTACTTTACATGCTAATATTTACACCTGCTCCTGAGCAGGTATAAATGTCTACAGCTTGAATGTAGGTGTGATTTCTACCACTTTGCCCATAATATTTTATAAAGAAATCTAGGCACCTATGTGTTTTTATAAAATGGCCTCAAAATAGGCACAGATTTGGCTATTTATTTAATAACATTTCTATACCGTGACTTCCAAAAGATCAATCACGGTGTACAAATAACAATAATTTGAGTAGTACAAAACAAATACAAACTCAGTTACATGAAACAATGTAAACTATATACAGTGGTATAAGATTCATTTAACTATATACATGAACATTTGTGGGCACTCTAATCATTTTGGAGCTATTTCCTCTCTTCAGATCTATTATACCAAAGTTATAATATATGAGATTATCTGAAAACTTTATTTAGTTAGACCAACCTTAGTATTGCAGCACAGAAATTTCATTGGTGCCATGTATATTTCAAATTAAAAGATGTGTCTGGGGAGCAATTAGATGACAATTCTACTACCATTGCCAAAACTACTTGTGACATAATGTGATTCATGTCTTTGCTTGATGTACCACAACAAAGCACTCTAGGAAATAGCAGCTTGGGTAATAAAAGACAAAATGGGAATTCTAAGTTTTGTGGTGCTTTGTTATTGCAGATCAAGAAAACAAGAGTATTATCCCATACCATCAATCAGTGGTAACAAATCAAAGTAGGATATCCCAACCCAATTAAAACTCTTCAAATCTCAAAACAATTTGAATAAAATTTGTGTGAATGTGAATCGGCATCATAAGAAGCACAAGGGGCAATTATGAATTTCATATATTCTACCCATTGCCATTCTGTAATCATTAACCAAACAGGAGTGGATTTAAGATTTTGGCAATCATAGGCAAGACCATACAGCAGATTCCAAAGAGCAGGGGACAAGGATTATCAGAGGTGATTGGAAAGCCAAAAACAGGAAGGCCATAGTGCCATCATGGCTCGTCTTTGAAACAGCATATGACTATGACCCTAGAGTATAGTTTATGGTTTATTTAAAATTTGCTATACTGCCTTTCAAACCAAATCAAAGCAGTTTAGAAATTGAATTAAAATAATTCAAATTTAGAAGGGAAATCCAATAACAGTAAAGTAAAGGACATAGACACAAGACAAGGGAAAGGAGTGAGGATAGGGAAGAGGAAAGGGTATCGGTAGAGCTATCTGGCCTGGCTAGCTGGTAAGGTTGCAGGCAGGGCTGGCCTGTCCATTGAGTGAGAATGGTTTTTGCACAGGGCCCCGCGTTTCAGAGGGCCACGCACAAAGAACATTCTGCTTTAAAAGTAAATTTTAAATTAAAAAAAAAGCTGGCTGCTGCTGCTGCCGCCATGGCGGCAGCAGCAGAATCGGGTGTCCTGCGGTGGGGAGGTAGGGCTCTGCCGGGCAGGGGGGACCCGCAGGACACTTGATTCTGCCGCAGTGGCAGCAACCAGTTTTTTTTTTCTAATTCTAAATTTTCCCTGGGCTGTTGGGGGGGAGGGGGATTAGGACTGGAAATGGGCTGATGGGGGGAGGGGGTTAGGACTTGAGGTGGGCTGAAGGGGTTAGGACTGCTAATGGGCTGTGGGCTGATGGGGGGTTAGGACTGGTAATGGGCTCTGGGGGGGTTAAGTCTGGAAATGGGTGATGGGGTTAGGACTGGTCATGGGCTATGGGGGGCTAAGACTGGTAATGGGCTGATGGGGTTAGGACTGGAAGTGGGCTGATGGGGGGTTAGGACTGGTAATGGGCTATGGGGGGGGGCTAGGACTGGTAATGGGTTGGGGGTTAGGACTGGAAATTGAGTGGAAGGGGGGCTTGAACTGCAAATAGCTGATGGGGAGGGTGGCTTGGAATGGAAATGGGCTGAGGGATAGGAGGGGCTTGAACTGCAAATAGCTGATGGGGAGGGGGCTTGGAATGGAAATGGGCTGTGAGAGAAGGGAGCTAGGACTGGAAATGGGCTGAGTGGGGGGCTAAGACAGGAAATGGGCTGATGGAGGGGCTAGGATAGGACTGGAAATGGGCTGTTGGGGGTGCTAAGATTGGAAATGGGCTGTGGTGGGGGCTTGGATTGAAATGGACTCATGGAGTTGCTAGAACTGGAAGTAGGCTCATGGGGGGCTTGTACTGGAAATGGGCTGAGTGGAGGGGAGCTAGGATTTGACATGGGCTGATGGTGGGACTAGGAAAGGACTAGAAATGGGCTGATGGGGGGCTGGGATTGGAAATGAGCTGATGGAGGGACTCGGATGGGACTGGAAATGGATGGGGGAGCTAGGACTGGAAATGGGCTGATTGTGGGGCTAGGATAGGACTGGATATTGGGTATTGGGGAAGCTAAGATTGGAAATGGGCTGTGGTGGGGGCTTGGATTGAAATGGACTCATGGAGGGGCTAGAACTGGAAGTAGGCTCATGGGGGGCTTGGATTGGAAATGGGCTGAGTGGAGGTGAGCTAGGATTTGACATGGGCTGAGGTAGGGCTAGGAAAGGACTAGAAATGGGCTGATGGGGGGCTGGGATTGGAAATGAGCTGATGGAGGGACTCGGATAGAACTGGAAATGGATGGGGGAGCTAGGACTGGAAATGAGCTGATGCGGGGACTAGAAGAGATCGGATGCTGGGTGGGGCTGGAACTAGTAGGAAGCTGATGTTGGGGGAGGATTTGAATGGGATGGGGCTGGGAAAGTGAAATGGAGAGGGGAAAAATATTTTGTGTGGAAGGGAAGAAAAATCTACATTTGGCCGGGTATTGGGAGAGTAAGTGGAGATTGAGGATGGAGGCATAAAATTTGAGTTGATGAAATAGGAATGAGGAAAGAGCAAAAGGAGAAAGATTTGTATGTTAAAGCAGATGTAAAGAGAGAATGGAAAAAAACTAGAAGAGAGAAGAAAGGACAAATGGACAGCAGACGATGGAGAGTTAGCAGAAGACACGAAGAAACCAGAAGAAAGTGGCTGGAGCAATTGCAACTGAAAAAAAATGCACAAAAGGTACAAAGATATCTCTTTATTTTGAATTTATTAACTGGAATATGTCCGCTCTGGGAAATGTGCATCATTAACGTCTGCGCTTTGTTTAGTACAAGAGGAAATTAATTTATAGTTTTATTTCTACAGTTTTGTACATTCCAAGTTTGGCTTTTGGGGTTCCCAGTTTAATTATTGTCTTCCTGTTTCTAAATTGTGATTCCTTGTTTTGTGATGGTCTATGTTCTGCATGTGTAACTGAGCTGAGGTATTCTATTTATGTAATTCCTATTTGACATTGCCACTTGTTCTCTTTCCCCTGTAGGTCATGTATTGTTATTCTCTGAAATGTATTTGTTTAATATTTGCAGTGTTGCCTTTTGATAGGTAGGGTCTGGTGCTTTGTGAGTCCTGGTAGTGCTGTTAGGATATGGCGGGTTTGCTATGGGTTCTAAATGGGCAGTGTTTGTAGTAGTTCCTAATGTGCCTGTCGGTTGGCACTGGATTATAGTAATGTAGAAATCTTTTAGTCTTTCTTTATTCATACACTCATTAAGAGGCATGTTTACTAAAAGTTAGTGTATGGTAACATTATGCAAATATTTATCCAAATGAGGCCCCTTATGCAAATGAGGCCTGCAACCGAGTCTCCGCACATGGCCCCACACCCCCTTGGGCCGCCCCTGGTTGAAGGCATGCTGAAAAAGATGAGTTTTCAAAGCAGACTTGAAACGATCATACGTGGGTTCCATACAGACATCGGGGCAGATTGTTCCAGAGATAAGGGACATAAAAGTAGAAAGCAGACAACCAAGTTGAATAGTATCTGAGATGAGTTACGGAGTGAATGTAGAGACAATTAGTGTGGATGGTGCAGAGAGAACAACTAGGGGCAAGAGGAATTAAGAAGGAGGAGAAGTATATAGGCAAACCGGAATGGAAAGTTTTGTGAACCAAATTTAGGACTTTAAATAGTATACGGGGGGAAACAGGCAACCAGTGATGACGTAAGAAAAGGCGGGTGATGTGGTCAAATTTTTACACATAAGCCAGCACACGAAGAGTCTGTACACTTTACAATCATTGGATCTCATGCACAGGGAGGCCAGAATAAATGATATTACAATAATCCAGATGGCTGATAACTAAGGTCAGGACTGAAGTGTTGGGGCTGAAGGGGTAACGAATGAGCAGATGAAGCAGATTTGATGAAATGCAAAAAATGACTTCTTGACTACGGAGCTGATATGGTTGTGAAAAGTGACATTAAAATGCAGTTAAGGTAAGAGGGGTAGAATATTACTTCAGTTTTCTGAGGCTTAAGCTTAAGGAGATAGTCATTCGACCAGGAAGTTATTCAAGCCAAGCAGGCATTGATGGGGGAGAGATTCTGTTGGGAAGGATGTATGTGCCAGAAAAGAAAAATATCATCTGCATGGTAGTGAGCAGTGACACCAGTATCCTGGATCTGTGTAGGAAGGGGAACAAGAAAAATGCAAAACAGCAGTGGGACAAGGACAGAGCTCTGTGGGACACCACAGGTGAGAGAGTAGACAGCTGACAGAGGAGGAGAAGGAACCTGAAAGGAGCGATTAGGAGAAAAGAGTAAAACCAATGTAAAACCAAAGTACGAAGACCAATATCATAAAGACGAGTACAGAGGAGAGCGTGATCCACTAGGTTGAAGGAGGAGGGGAGATCGAGAAAGATAGCTAAAGTGATATTACCTTGGTTGAGGGAGTGATGTATGTCAGTAAGGACAGAAGCTAAAATGGTTTAGGTGCTATGTGAGGGCCAAAAAACAGATTGATCTGGTTGGAGCAAATTAGTTTTAGAGAGAAAATCGGATAATTCAGAGACCAGCTTTTCAAGAATTTTGCTAAGGATGGGAAGGTTAAAGACCAGATGATAGTTAAGAGCTAAGGCAAGATCTAAAGAAGGTTTTTTAGGATAGGTCAGATGATGGCCATCTTTCAGAGAGACAGGAAAATATGAGAGGCTAAGCTGTTATTAATGATATGGAATGCGGTTATCTGGGGCTATAGATGGTCGCCTTATTGGGATCACACTCACTGAAGGAAAGTATATCTGCACTCAGATCAAAGTAGAAACCTGTCCAGGTTTGCTGCTCGGGGATGCAATAATATTTATTGCCAAAGTGATCCATGCCCATGTGGTGCTTGACGACCCCAAAAGTTTTCTGCAGGAGAGCGCAAAGTCAGCTCATGCCTCTGGGTTTATCCCAAAGCCTGACTCGGTGTCACCTACAGTACATAAGCTCATTCATTCTTTTGTATGAGATCGCTTAGACTATTATAATTCTTTATATTGCAGTTTAAAAATGTCTATTAAATGTTACAAATAATCCAGAACACAGGAGACTGCATTATAGGGCAAGGAAAACGGACCTTATTACACCACTCCTAAGAGAGCAACACTTGGTTCCTATTGCTTTCCACACTGGGTACAGAAATAATGAAGACACATCACATTTTCTACTGTGGTATCCCTGCATTCATTTCCAATCTGATTATACCCTATGTTCCCACACACACTTAGACCATCCTGCTTGGGATTCTACCCAACACAAGAACCAGACTCGAATCTACATATCTTGCTCCCACCTTTTGGAATTCCATGTCATTAAACTTGAAATCAGAAAAGTCCTATAATGCACAATCTTAGGTTCCACATTAGGAATCACCATCCAAAAAAGGATCTGGGTGTGATCATAGACAGTACATTGAAATGTTCTGTTCAATGTGCGGCAATGGCCATAAAATCAAGCAGAATGTTAGGAATTAGGAAGGGAATAAAGAATAAAACAAAGGATATAATTAGACTTCTATGCGGTAACCGAGGCAAGCGTACCCGATGCTCCGGGCCCTGCCAACCAACATCCCCCTCCCCCCCACCCTCTGTCCCCCCAACCCACAAGGAACAATACTACACGGCATTCATGGAACAAATTGGTCGCAGCTTTATTAATTATTAACCATTAACAAATATTCCAACAACAAAAACCAAAAACCTCCGGGATCCCGCCCCCCCCAGCTGCAACACCCAAGAGAGGGCGGGAGGGAAGCCTGCACCTCTCCAGACTCCGACGCCGCAACTGACCACGCGGAGTCCGCCAGCCTGCTCCTCCCCCCCAGATGCACTCCCCTAGCAGCTTCCCATTGGCTCCCGCGCGGCTGCATTCGCCGGGAGCCAATGGGTTTAAACTTCGCCCGCCCCCGAGCCTCAAGCCGCGGCCGCGCGCAGGGTCCCCGCACCGGGCCATGTGCCCAGTTACCGTCGGCCGCCAGGACCCTGCCCGCGGCCTCTCTAATAACTGAGGCAAGCGTACCCGGTGCTCTGGGCCCTGCCAACCAACATCCCCCTCCCCCCACCCTCTGTCCCCCCAACACCCCAACCCACAAGGAGCAACACTACATGGCATTCATGGAACAAACTGGTCGCAGCTTTATTAATTATTAACCATTAACAAATATTCCAACAACAAAAACCATAACCAGCCCCGTAGCGGAATAGTACCACACCAGCCATGCCTTAGCAAAGTGCACTACCACCGCTACGGCCCTACACTTGCCCCCCGGCAAGTTTCCTAGCCCTTTCCCCGACTTCGCCATGCCCATAGCAAAAGCTGGCCAGGGTTTATCCGGGTCAGGGGCACCCCACCCCCGCCCAAGTGTACCTTGAGGCACCGGACCCCAGAAACCTCCGGGATCCCGCCACCGGCACATGCGACAGGCCTGTCGATGCGCCGCCCCCCAAACCTAAAGCTGCGACCAGCGGTTATCCCGCAAAATGACATACTCCAGAGCCTCCTGCCAGTCATTAAGGAGCAGATCCATGCCAACTGGAGACAAATGCACACCATCACCCCTGTAAAGACCAGCGTAACCCACCTCCACCCAAGGATGCATAATCTGATAACCCCCATTCCTGCAAACCCACCGACCGATCTGACGGTTTATCTTAGTCAGCCCCCGCGACCACCGTCGCTGGCTCCAGCACGCAGGCCGAGGGATAATGTCGGACCACAATAAAATTGTCCCAGGAAACATTCTCGTAACCACCGCCAAATCGTCCTGCGCCGCTCTAATCAGCTGACGACAGGACCAGGAGACGAGGTCATTACCCCCCAAATGCACAGTCAGCACTGCCGGTTGATGCGACGTCCTCCTGTGGTACCGTAGCAGCTGCAGCCAGCGAAGTCCCCGCTGCCCAAGCCATGAGACCGACACCACTGCAGGATCCATCCGCAAATTCAGGCCTCCAGACCGAATGGACAAATGAATGACCAGTAGACAAATGAATGACCAACCACCCAGGCACCACCAGGCTCGAGACCCCCATCTGAAAAACAAATGAACAGTTAGCATCCCTCGCCCCCAAACAAAGCCACCTTTCACAGCCGTATGTAACCCTGAAAAACCCGTGACCGCCACCTGCCGATACTCCTAATTACATCCTCGGGCAACCTGGCCCCCGCCGCACTAGTAGCCGCACCGATACGAAAGGAGTGAGGTGCAAAGCACATGGGGTCCTCACCCAAAAAACGCAGCGCCAGCCGAAGAATCGCAGTTACCTGAAAACAGGTCAACACCCGCGCATTCTCATGCAGAAAAAGAACCCTGGCCCGCTCAGGACGCACCCTCAAGTATGTCCTCACAGCCAGCACCGGGCACGTAGCGAGACCCGCGACCTCCCTTAATATGACCCATAAACCCCTACCACGCTGATCAGTCTTGGATTTCTCCAAAAGGATCCGCAGCAGCCCGCCTTCCAAATGCACATGGTGCCGTTGTAAGCCCCCCCCCACCCCCGACCTGCCCGAATTCGCCACCAGCTCCCCAATTCGAAACGCTCCGAAAAAAGCAAGACAAAAAACCGCCCAGAAGAGAAAAACCTCAAACTGTGAGGCAGCCACCTGAGGCAACACTGCCAGGAGACGCACCAGCAGACCATGTGTAATCGGCCTACGCGAATCCGCGGAGGCCGGCTGAACCCGCTCCCATCCCCGCAGAAGCCGACGCGCCAAAAATCCCCCCGAAATAGGGCCCCAGCCCACGGCACTCGCAAAAAAGTTAAACCCCGCTAAATGAGAACGCACCGCCGCTCTGGACAGCCCGCGATCTCTGGCCTCCGCTATATAACAAACAATGAGGCCATCCGGCACCCTGCCCACCTGCCACCCCCGCTCCGCCAAAAACTCGGCCACCTTGTCACAACCACGCTGGTACGCCAACCACGTCCCGGCCGCCACCGAACTTCGCAGCAAGGTCAGCATCCCTCCAGGCCAATGCTCCACAATGACTCGGGGACCACGGATCCTTCTCTGTCCGCTGCTGGGGCCAGTGCACGGAACCGCTCCCACTGAAAATGAGAAAGAGCATCAGCTATCTTATTACTGAAACCAGGAAGGTGCCGAGCCCGAACAGGTACATTCAAATGTAAACAGGCGAACACCACTGCATGCATCAACCGCGCCACCCGTAAGCACTTGGGTGAGAAACGATTAACCACGCTAACCACCGTCTCATTATCACACCACCAAACTATCCGCCGATCCTGCAACCTATCCGGCCATAGTTCCAATGCAACCAGGATCGTAAACAATTCCAAGAAGGTTATGTTAGCGGTCAAACCCGAATCATGCCAATTTTGGGGCCACCGATCCGCACACCAGGCCCCACCGAAGTAAACCCCCAATCCAGCTCCCCCTGCCGCATCAGTAAACAGCTCCAGCGCCACGCTGGATACCTCGGCTCCCAGCAAAACCGAAGTCCCATTAAAATCCTCCAAAAATCGGCTCCAAACCCGTAAATCTTCCTTCAGCAGTTCAGTGACTCTAATCCGGTGGTGTGGCTTCCGCACCCCCACCGTGGACGCTGCTAGGCGCCTGGAAAACACCCTACCCATAGGGATCACTTTACAGGCAAAGTTCAAAGATCCCAGCAGGACTTGCATCTCGCGCAAGGTTATCTTAGAAGACCCCAGGACATTAGCGACCAACGCCCGCAAACTAGCCACCTTCTCAGGCGGCAACCGCGCGATCATCTCAACAGAGTCCAGTTCAACCCCCAGGAATGTGAGCCGGGTTGTTGGCCCCTCAGTCTTTTCCACTGCCAAGGGCACACCTAACTCAAGTGATAACTCCCTGAAACCAGCTAACAACTGCTGACACTCATCGGAATGGGTCGAACCGACGAACAGGAAATCGTCCAGGTAATGCACCACATTATGCGAGCCCGTTTTCCGACACAACACCCACTGCAAAAATGAACTGAACTTATCGAAGTAAGCGCAGGAGACGGAGCAGCCCATGGGCATACACTTATCAAAATAATACTGCCCTAGAAAACGAAAACCCAGCAAAGGAAAGGAGGAAGGATGTACCGGCAGCAAACGAAAGGCGGACTCAATATCCACCTTGCCATCAACGCCGCCTGCCCCGCTGCCCTCACCATCTCCGCCGCCCTGTCAAAGGACGCATACTGCACCGTGCATAACTCCCGCGGAATATGATCATTCACCGACGCACCCGACGGACAGGACAGATTATGAATGAGCCGAAACTTCCCTGGTGCCTTCTTAGGTACAATCCCCAAAGGAGAAATTACCATGTCTGGGAAAGGAGGGTCAACAAACAGACCCGCGATCCGTCCTAACGTCAACTCCAAAGCTAACTTGTCCCGCACTACCGACGCAAACCGCTGTACCGAAGGCGAATTCCTGGCGCTGGCAGCAACCACCACACCCCAAACTGGGATGACAAAACCAAACTGGAAACCCCTCCCTAACACCTCCCCATCTCGCTTCCACGGATATTGCTGTAGCCAATTCTGCAATGACTCCGCACGAACCGGAGTCAGGGCCCTGCTAACCAACTCATTGGGACTTGGGTCCCAGCCCAGCGGTACCGTCGGACCCCCTTCTACTACACTTAACAGCGGAGTGTCCCCCGCCACAAACTGAGCAGAGGTGTTTGAATTTGCAGTCCGGAAAGGGGCAGGTGGTCCTATTAAACCGCCAACACACGTCGCTGACCCCCTCGACCCGCTTTTCGATTGTACCCCCCCCCCCCGCCGACCGAAAGGAACGGGTCCCCCAGGCGCTCCTACTGCACCCCCCCTCCCCCCACCACCCCCCGTACCCAGTCCCGATCTAGCAGACATTTGAGTCAACCAGAGGTTGATGTCTTGGGTGCCCCAGGATAACAATCTATTCTCCTCCATCTTGTCCCTAAACTTCTCATCATAATTTAACCACGCCCATCCCTCGTGCGTCTGAGAAGCTTCCAAAATGGAGTCCGCATACGCCAGCAACATACCATAATGCCCCAGAGAATAATGCCCCCACACACTGGCTAGGTGCAGAAACGCTCGGGTCCAGTTTACCACATTGCGCGCCACTTTCCGAATCCGACCCGCCTTCTCTTCCTCTTTTCGCTTTTTCCGGCTCTCACCGGACCACTTTCTGCCCTCCAACAACCGAAAAATATCAATATACTGCCGCTTCCAAATTTTCCTCCGAAGCTTCTTTGGAACCCCTCCCACAGCTCCGCAAATGCCACAACCGATGGGGCCCCTCCCCCCGTCCTAGACACCGATGCCCCACCCCCGTCGCCCTCTTGCCTCACGACCTCACCTCCTGACGATGAAGATGAATCGCCTGAGGAGGACGAGGAAGACGACTCGGAACTACGCCGCCGCTGGCAAGAACTACGCCTCTTCTTGCGAGCCACGTGCCCCGCAGTGCCTAACACCAGCGGGTGTGACGAATCCACACCCTGGTCCCCCAACAACTCACCTGAGGCCCCTCCCTCCAACGCAGAAGTCAGTGCGGGGCTCTGCTCCACCTGGCGACGCTCCTCACTGCTCCGCGCTGCTGCGACCTGGCCTCCATCTGCCTCCACCTCTGCGGAACTTTGCCACGCCACAGCTCCTCCGGCCGCCGTCGCCATGTAATCCGTGCTCCCAACACCGAGCCCCCACGAAGGTTGCATCATTCTCCGCACCTGTGGAGACAAAAAAGGAAAAACAGGGGGGGAAACTGCCGAAGGCAACATAGGGGACTAAGCCGCGTGCCAGTCAGACGCCGAAGTACCTTTCCCCCCACTTACCCAGTGCTCCCAAGGAGATGGCCCTCCTACAGCCACATAGCCCCCCTGAACCGGCGGCCACCCCGCCGCGGGAAGAACACCCAGCAAGCAAGGCGTCCCAGCCATCGGCGACGCTCCCCCTCGCCCCTGAACCGGCCCCCCAAAATCATTCACCCCCCCGCCACCACTGGCCCCCCCCTCCACCACACTCCCACCGCTGCCCTCACACAGCGCCTCCACTCTCTGAGGCTGATCAGCACAAGCCCGCCCCGCCCCATGTGGTGTGCCCCCCTTAGCCTGAGTCCTCCCTCCCGTGCCCCTCCCCCACTTGTCCTCCTCTCCCCCCGAGATCCCCCACGCCCCTGCACAACCCCCCGGCCCCTCAAGGACCCCCTCCTCGAAGCCGCCGCCCCATGCAACCCTCTCTGCATAAAAGAACCCCCCACAGCACCCTCGATCTCACCCTCACCCCCCCCCCAGCACCCCTCCTGCAAGACTCCACCCTTGAAGGCACACTCCGGCGCCCAGTAGTCCTCCCCTGCCCCCCTGTCCAGCCCGCTCACCCTCTGCGCTGAGGCATCAGCCCCTAGTAACCACGTGCCTGACACCACGCTAGTGCTTAAGAGAAAAAGGGGTTGTTGTTTTTTTGGAGGTCTGCGCGATAAAACTGAAGCACAAGAGGGCCCGATCTGCCAGCAACCTCAGCTGTCCAATTGCAGCACTTGCCTTGCGGTTCCTCACCACCCCAACCACCAGCGCAGCCTGAATCCACCGCCGAACACCACTGCCGCTGCAGCACCGACAAGCCCGGTCCAAAGCTGCTACCGCCGCAGGCCCCCCAGCAAGGAAAAAACAGGCAAACAAGAAGAAGCCGGCACCTCTCCAGACTCCGACACCGCAACTGACCACGCGGAGTCTGCCAGCCTGCTCCTCCCCCCCAGACGCACTCCTCTGGCAGCTTCCCATTGGCTCCCGCGCGGCTGCATTCACCGGGAGCCAATGGGTTTAAACTTCGCCCGCCCCCGAGCCTCAAGCCGCAGCCGCGCGCAGGGTCCCCGCACCGGGCCGCGCGCCCGGTTACCGTCGGCCACCGGGACCCTGCCCGCGGCCTCTCTAAACTCCATGATGTGACCCCACCTTGAATATTGTGTACATTTCTGGTCTCTACATCTCAATAAAGATATAGTAGTATTAGAAAAGAAACAGAAGGGAGACCAAAATGATGAGGAAAGGCTAATAGGAGTCTTCAACCTGGAGAAGAGATGTCTGAAGAGAGATATACTAGTTGTATGTAAAATACTGAGTGCAGTGGAACGGGAAAATGTGAATCACTTGTTTACCCTTTCAAAAAATACAAGGACTAAGGAACTCACCATGAAGCTCCAAAGTAGTATATTTAAAATAGAAATGAGAAAATATTTTTCTCTCAATGTATAATTAAGCTTTAGAACTCATTGCCAGAGGATGTGGTAAAAACAGGTAATGTAGCTGGGTTTAAAAAAAGGTTTAGACAAATTCCTGGAGGAAAAGTCCATAAACCATTATTAGGGTAGACTGAGAGAAAACCATTGCTTTTCTCTGGAGATAAGTAGCATCAAACTAGCTACTTTAGGGTATGGCAGGTACTTGTGACTTGGATTGGCCACTGTTGAAAGCAGGACACTGGGCTTGATGAACTTCTGGTCTAACCCAGTATGGCACAGGAGGAGTAGCCCTATATTTCAAAAGCAATATTAAAGTTTCTGAATTGCAGGGGATGTGGCAAAAAGAAGAAGCGTTGTGGATTGTGTTGGAAAGAGGAGATGGCACTATCATCCATGCTGGTATAGTCTACAGGCCTCCAACGCAAACCGAAGAAATGGATAGAGACTTAATTATTGATATTAAAAGGTAGGCATGAAGGGGGGGAAGTGATCATATTGGGTGACTCTAATCTACCCAATGTGGATTGGAGTATTCCTTTTGCAAATCTGGAAAGAAGTAAAAAAACAATTGTGGATGCCTTTGAAGATGCATTGCTTAGACAAATAGAACCGACCAGGGAAAGTTTGATGCTGGGATTTAGTACTCACCAATGGAGAAAGTGTGTCGAATGTCCGGGTGGGTGCCCATGTGAGCAGCAGCAATCATCTCATGGTGTGGTTTGAGATAAAAGCCAAGGCAGAGTCCTCTCACAGCAGGCTCAAAGTCCTAGACTTCAAAAACGCTGACTTCAGGAAGATGGCCAAGTGCTTGAAAGAGGAGTTGGAGGGGTGGGAGGAGGTAGGGAAGGTGAAATTGCAGTGGACTAAACTAAAGGAAGAAATAAAAGGGACAGCAGATACATATGTAAAGAAAGCAAACAAAAATAAGAGGAAAAGGAGACCTACTTGGTTTTCTAAGGGCGTGGCTGCACAAATAAAGGCAAAAACGACAGCTTTCTCATAATTCAGAAATTCGCCACTGGAGGAACAGCAAAAAGAATACAGGATAAAGCTAAAAGAGACAAAAAAAGAAACAAGGATAGCAAAATCAAAGGCAGAAGAAAAGATGGCTAAAGATCTAAAGCGTGGTGATAAAACCTTTTTCAGGTATATTCGGGAGAAGAGGAAGATCAGAGGTGAAATTGCAGGACTCAAAAGTGCTGAGAACAGATTCGTGGAAGGTGACATTGAAAAAGTGAAAATGCTAAACAAATACTTCTGTTTTTACTAAAGAAAATCCTGGAGAAGGACCACCTGTGATTGACAAATATATAAATGGAAATGGAGGAGATACTACACCATTCACAGAAGATGATGTGTTTGAACAGCTTGCAAAACTGAAAGTGGACAAAGCCATGGGACCGGATGGGATACATCCCAGGATACTGAAAGAGCTTAGAGAGGTTCTTGCAGGGCCTTTAAATTATGTTTTTAATAGATCCTTGGAGATGAGAGAAGTTCCGCAGGACTGGAAAAGGGCCTATGTGGTACCTCTTCACAAAAGTGATAATAGGGAAGTAGCAGCAAACTACAGGCCAGTAAGCCTTACTTTGGTGGTGGGAAAAGTAATGGAGGCTCTCCTGAAAGAGAGAATAGTGGACTTTCTCAAAACTAATAGGTTGCATAATCCGAGGCAACATGGTTTTACCAAAGGACGATCATGCCAAACAAATCTGATTGAGTTCTTTGGGCGACCAGAGAACTAGATAAGGGCATGCGATGGACGTGATCTACCTAGATTTTAGCAAAGCCTTTGATACTGTTCTTCATAGGAGGCTTACCAAGATGGTGAACTGGATCAGAAATTGGTTGACTGACAGACCACAGAAGGTGATGGTAAATGGAATTCACTCGAATTAAAGGAAAGTGATTAGTGGCATGTCCCAGGGATCGGTGCTTGGACCAGTACTGTTCAATGTATATGTGAGTGATGTTGCTGAAGGACTGAATGGAAAGTCTGTCTCTTTGCAGATGACACAAAAATTTGCAACAGTGTGGACTCCCCTGAGGGAGAGGAGAACATGAGAAATGATGTGCAAAAGTTGGAAGAATGGTCTAATGCTTGGCAGTTAAGATTTAACGTGAAGAAGTGCGGTGTCATGCACTTAAGAACATAAGATATACCATACTGGGTCAGACCAAGGTCCATCAAGCCCAGTATCCTGTTTCCAACAGTGGCCAATCTAGGTCATACGTACCTAGCAGTTTCCCCAAAAGACACAGGTTCTGCAATGCTTGTACTAGGTCAAGCATTGATATCCTGGGTCCCTTCCTAATAATGGTTTATGGACCTTTCCTCCAGGGACTTGTCCAAACCTTTTTTAAACCCAGCTACACTAACAGCCTTTACTACATCCTCCGGTAACAAATTCCAGAGTTTGATTACACGTTGAGTGAAAAAATATTTTCTTTTATTAGTCTTAAATAGTTTACCCTGTAGCTTCATTGCATGTCCCCTAGTCTTCCTATATTCTGATAACGTAAACAGGCAATCTACGTTTACCCGTTCCACACCGTTCATTAATTTATAGACTTCTATCATATCTCCCCTCAGCCGTCTCTTTTCCAGTTTAAAGAGCCCTAACCTTTTTAGCCTTTTTTCATAGGAGTATCCTTCCATCCCCTTTACCATTTTGGTGGCTCTTCTCTGAACCTTTTCTAATAACGCTATATCCTTTTTATGATATGGCGACCAGAATTGCACACAATATTCAAGGTGCGGTCTCACCATGGAACGGTATAGAGGCATTAAAATATCTTTTGTTTTATTTTCCATTCCTTTCCTTATGATACCTAGCATTCTATTTGCTCTCTTGGCTGCCGCTGCACACTGGGCTGAGGGTTTTAACATGTTATCCACAATGACGCCTAAATCCTTTTCCTGGGTGGTGGTTCCTAATGTGGAACCTTGCATCGTGTAACCATAGTTTGGGTTGTTCTTCCCTAGGTGCATAACTTTGCACTTGTCCACATTAAATTTCATCTGCCATTTTGATGCCCAGTCTTCCAATTTATCAAGATCCTCTTGCAATTTTCCACAATCCTCTTGGGTTTTAACAACTTTAAATAGTTTTGTGTCATCTGCAAATTTGATAACTTCACTCGTTATTCCACTTTCCAGGTCATATATGAATATGTCAAAAAGCAGCGGACCTAGCACAGATCCCTGGGGTACACCACTATTCACCTTTCTCCATTGGGAAAATTGGCCATTTAGCCCAACCCTCTGCTTTCTATCTTTTAACCAGTTCCTGATCCACAGTAGTACACTGCCTCCTATCCCATGACTCTTTAGTTTTGCCAAAAGTCTCTGATGAGGGATCTTGTCAAAGGTTTTCTGAAAGTCCAGATACACTATATCAACCGACTCACCTTTGTCCACCTGTTTATTCACACTTTCAAAAAAACATAACAGATTAGTAAGACAAGATCTTCCTTGTCTAAAGCCATGTTGGCTGTCTCCCATTAGGCCATGACTATCTACATGCTGAGTAATTTTATTCTTTATGATGGTTTCTACCATTTTTCCCGGTACTGACGTGAGGCTCACAGGTCTGTAGTTTCCTGGATCACCCCTCGAACCCTTTTTAAAAATTGGTGTTACATTGGCGATCCGCCAATCTTCAGGTATTAGAGATGATTTTAATGATAGTTCACAGATTACTAATAGCAGGTCTGCAATCTCATATTTCAGTTCTTTCAACACCCTTGGATGTATACCATCCGGCCCAGGTGATTTGCTACTCGTCAGCTTATCTAATAGTTGTAATACATCTTCCCGATATATCGATATTTCCTTCAATTCTTCCGCACCTTTAAATACCACTTCAGTCATGGGTAACATCCCTACATCTTCCTCAGTAAAGACCGAAGCAAAGAATTCATTCAGTCTCTCCGCTATCGCCTTTTCTCCTCTTAGTGCCCCTTTAACTCCTCTATCATCTAATGGTCCAACTGACTCTCTCACAGGTTTTTTGCTACAAATGTACTTGAAAAAATCTTTATTTTGCTTTTTGCTTCCGCAGCAAGCTTCTTCTCAAATTCTCTCTTTGCCTTCTTTATCAATGCCTTGCATTTGACCTGCCAGTGCTTGTGCTGTTTCCAGGTTTCATCGTTTGGCTCTTTTTTCCATTTCCTGAAAGATGCTTTCTTGGCACTTGGTATGCAGAAATCTAAGGGAATTGTATAAGAGAGGGGGCAATAGGTTAGTGTGCTTGGACCTGGAGAAGGACCTCTGAGTGATTGATTCTGAGGATCCCAAAGTAGAAAACAGTGTGACAAGGTGATGGTCAAAGCCAGAAGGATGCTGTGTTGCATACAGAGAAGAATTACCAGCAGAAAGGAGTAGGTACTAATGCCACTGTACAAGTCACTGGTGAGGCCTCACTTGGAAAATTATGTTCAGTTTTGGAGACCATATCTCACAAAGGATATAAAAAGACTGGAAATGGTTCAGAGGAAGGTGACCAAAATGATTTGCAGCCTGCATCAGAAGACATATGAGAAGAGACTTGAAGACATAAATATGTACACTCTGGAGGAGAGGAGGGACAGGGGAGATATAATGCAGACCTTTAAATACTTAAAACTATTAATGAACAAACAAACCTTTTTCTAAGATGGGGAAGCTGTAAAACTAGAGGTCATAGCATGAAGCTGCAAGGGGGTAAACTGAAAGGCAACGTCAGGAAATACTTTTTCACTGAAAGGGTGGTGGAATGTCCTCCCGATGGAAGTGGTGGGGGCAAATACAGTGACAGAATTCAAAGTGGCATGGGACAGACACAGTGGATCCCTTTATTGCAACAGGATAAAATAAAAATAACTTAACTGTCTCGTATATCTCACAAATAGGGGCAACCTGCACTGAGCGGTGGGACACCCCTAAACAAAAGCATGTGGAGGGGTGACCTGCATGGAGCGGCAGGTGCACCTATCCTTGCCACCTTGCTTGCTGGGCAGACTAGATGGACCATTTTGGTCTTCATCTGCCGTTCTTATAATGCTTTAAGATGGACCTAAAAACTTGTTTTTTCTAGATGGCTTTTGAATAACACCTCTAGCTCAGTGGTTCCCAAACTCCTGTCCTGGTGAGTCCCCAGTCAGTCAGGATATTCACAATGAATATTCATGAGATAGATGTACATGCACTGTCTCCATTGCATACAAATTTCTCTCTTGCATATTCATTGTAGATTCCTTGAACCTTACCGGTTGGGTATCCCTCAAGGCAGGTTTAGGTGCCACTAGTTAATATCGTTATCCCCTGTCCATCTCATGACTGGCTGAGAGGACCTCGGAGTGCTTTAAGGATGCTCAGGTGCTGGGAATTGTAAAAACTACAATACTTCATATCTATCTTTCCTTTTATTTCTTAGTTATTTTGATTGGTTTGGATTGTATTTCTCTTACTATAAACTGCGTATGTAATTTTATATACAGCTTTTTACGTAATATAACTTAGCAAGCTAAACGAAAGTGACTTTGGATGAAAAAGATCCATTGTTTTGCTATTTCAGATAGTATGCTCATAGTGAAAATGGATCCAGCATTCGTTTGTGTTTGCAATTTACAGGAAAAATAAAAGTGACATGAAATGCAGGTAGATAATTATATAACACATCACTTATGTGGCAAGTATGTGCATACGTTATGCCAATTTTTAACATGAAAGGGAACTATTTTAGAAGCATCTCCATGTACCCATGCAAGTCATCTCCATCTGTAAAGAGCAATTTTAGAAATCTGCTTTATCTCTTAAGATTTACACAGCACTTGGTTATCAAGGGGGCATGGACGGGGCTTGGTTTGGGGGAGGCTTGAACTATCGACGTATAGTTCCCATTTTAGAAGTGGAATTCATAGGGGGCGGAGCCCGATGTCCAGCGGGATGGTCGCATAACGCTGAGGCTCCCGAGAGGCCTACTCAGAATCCTGAATTAACACCGGACATACTTGAATTTCTGCTCTGATCTTGCCGGGGCACATTGGTGAGATGGCGGGGACCAAACCTACGCGCCTGGAATTTGGATCTCCAGCGGCTTCTCACGGCAAGCGCTCCAAAACTGAACCACCGTCTCCGCAGAAGGGGCTGGCTTTGCGCGAGGGCCCCGAAATGCAGCAGGAAATCCTCGCGGAGATCAGAGGGGTTAAGGACCTCGTGCAGTCAAACGGTGAAGCACTCCGAGCGCTGCGGGAAGACCTTGGTGTGTTACAAGGCAGGCTAGAGGGACTCTCTTCGCGTCAGGACAAAATGGAGAGCGTATTAGACTCCCACGCGGTCCAGTTGTCCAAACTCGACAAAGTTGAACGTCAGGTGCGGGCCTTGCAGAAAGAAGTGGAGGACGGCAATAACAGAGCACGCCGCAACAACCTACGACTCGTGGGCATACCGGAGGGAGCGGAATCGGGAGACATGAAGGAGTTTTTATATAAAATCCTCCCGTCCTTGCTTCAAATCACCTTTACCAAAGAATTGGAGATCGATCGCGCTCATCGTGTACCCACAAACATAACGCTCAACAGGAAGACCCCGCGGCCTATCATCTTTCGACTTTTGAGATATCAACATGTGGAGCAAATTCTTAGTGCCTCCCGAGCAAAGGGCCATATGGAGTTTGAGAGCCACAAGGTCTCCTTCTATCCTGACTTGGCTAAACCCACGGTCGACCGCCGAAAGCGCTTTCTGGAATTCCGGCCGAGGCTTCAACAACTACAAGCACGCTATGGCCTGATGTACCCGGCCAAACTCCGAGTCACGCTTCACAATCAGACAAGAACATTTGAAGACCCTGATCTACTAGCGGAGTTTTTGGATGCTAAAGAAGCCGACTTGATGCGTTGACTTCCAGAATATTCCTGCCAGTATTCTCATGTCCGCTGTGCCTGCCATATTGGATTTGACGCGGCTCAGCAAAAGTCTGCCGAAGGCGGTTTGTTGCCTTATCTTGATGATATCTGTGACCCGACTCCATCTACCCATCGTAGCCTCGATGAGTATCAGAGACAGTGTTAATTATGGACTCTGGTGGTTTTTTTTTTTCACTTTTATGTTTTATCTTCCTCTCTAGGGCCTCCTCCCGCAGACATATGGTCGCCATTTTCATTAGGGGTTTTGCTTCTTCTCTAAGTTACTTTGGTACATACTTTTCAATATGGGGTGTATTAGTCCGCAGACTCGGTGATTATATCATTTTTGTACAGTGTCTGATTATGCTGTATGTTTTCCAGCGCTCATATCTAAAATGTCTATTACTGTTCGATGGCACCATGTAAGATTTTATCATTGAACGTAAAAGGAATCAATAATCCGATAAAACGGAAGAAAATCCTAAGCTATCTAAGTCATGAAGCTGCGGATCTGATTTTCCTCCAAGAAACGCATTTAAATTCGAAGGAAACTCTTAAACTCAATATTAAACCTTACATGGTGGCCGCCTATTCTCCAGCCGTTTCTAAGAAATGTGGGGTTGCCATACTGGTTAGGAAATCTCTGCATGCTACTATTATTGCGACTAGTTCAGATACAGCAGGTAGATGGTACAGAGCTCACCTTAAGATAGATAACCTTGAAGTTACATGTATATGCCTTTATGCTCCTAATGTGGATGATCCTGCCTTTTTTGCTACCATTGCTCAGGTTGCGCAGGCCTCTGCTAATACCTCATTGATAATAGGGGGGGATTTCAATTTAGTTCTTGATCCCCTGATCGACAAACAACCGCCTAGGACAAGTGGTCCCCCCAAGAGTCATACCACGCTTACCTCGGTGATCAAAGATCTTGCTTTAGTCGATCTCTGGAGGTTACTGCACCCCAATGAGCTTGACTTTACTTTCTTTTCTTCCCCTCATAAATCCCAGTCTCGTATAGATTTCTTTCTCATATCAAAACTGTTGGTCCCTCAGGTGGACACTGCAAAGATTCACTCCCAACATATCTCAGATCATGCTGCTATTTCTTTTCGGTTACACACTACTGCACCCCAAGGGAATTCGGGGGCCTGGTTCTTTGATAGAGCCCTATTAACTCAGCCAGAGTTTCAGTTAGAACTTCGTGCAGCCATACAGGATTACTTCTCTTTTAATTTACCCCAGGATACTGCAAATTGGGCTTGGTGGGAGGGTTTCAAAGCGGCCATTCGTGCAACGATCACCAGTTATCAAATTCGCCTGCGGAAACAACACAAACAGCAGCTCCTTATACTAGACCAACAAATCAAAGCAGGCGAACGAGTTCTAACTTCCCGTACTGATCCATGCGTCTTAGTTCGCTTACAGCGTCTCCGTTTTCAATATAATGCAATCCTCTCAACTGCAGCTTCTAAGAGTATTGAGCTTCAAAGAGGGACATACTACCGTGAAAGCAACCGAGCCGGTCGACTTTTAGCCAACGCCTTGAAAGGTCAAAAAGAAGCCAAACGCGTAGCGGCCCTCAGAGCCCCACAGGGAGGGGGCATACTGACCACAGACTCCGATATTGCAGAACTCTTTCGGGATTTCTATACCCGTCTCTATCAATCTGAATGTGATTTCTCCTCTGAGACCTTCGAGCGCTTGTTTTCTGATATTCAGCGGCCGACCCTTTCTGAAGCTGATAGGGATGCGCTAGATGAACCTTTCTCTACTTCAGAGATCCAATCTGCCCTAAAACGCACAGCCTCGGGTCGAGCCGCCGGGCCTGATGGTCTCCCAACCGAATTCTACAATACGTTCAGTGCAGATTTAGTACCCTATTTAAAACTCTATTTTACTGCCCTTGCGGTAGATACATCCTCTTTGGGATCCTTTTCTGCAGCTAATGTGGTAGTATTTGAGAAAGAAGGCAGGGACCCGCTGCTAACCGCCAACTATCGTCCAATCTCCCTACTTAATGCCGATTATAAGATCTTCGCAACGATCTTGGCCTCCCGGCTGTCTGACAGGATGGCCACCTTAATCCACCCCGACCAATGCGGTTTTATACCCGGCCGCTCCACCGCTGACAATGCTCGAACTTTGTGCCATGTGCTCTCTAGTGCTGCCAACTTGGACCACCCCTGGGTGGGTCTTTCCCTCGATGCTGAAAAAGCCTTTGATCGCCTAGAATGGCCCTTCTTATTTGCTGTTCTCCGATGGTATGGCTTTGGAGAGGGCTTCCTCCGATATCTCCAAGTCATGTACACTCAACCCGTTGCCAGTATTTGTGTAAATGCTATTAAATCTCAGCCTTTTCATCTCCAAAGAGGCACGCGTCAAGGTTGCCCCTCTCACCAATGCTATTTGATCTTGCTCTTGAACCCCTTGCCCTCCTTATCAGACAGTCTGCACGTATTCGTGGTGTCCCCTTCAGTCACAGAGAGATTAAACTCTCTGCATATGCAGATGACCTTATGCTCTTCGTATCCCTTGATTCGGTCCCAGCTGTTTTGGATCTGATTGATGGATACTCGCAATTATCGGGCTATAAAATAAACTGGACCAAATCCGTAGCATTCCCACTGAACCGCTGGGTACATGAGGCTGACATGCAGGCCTTTCCTTTCCTTTGGCAATCCCGCATGGTGAAATATCTTGGGGTCCATTACTGCTCTCCTTTAGAAGACACTATTAGTTTTAATGCCAAAGAGGTAGTCTCTAAAGTCCGTGAGCTCACAAATCGATGGTCTCCCTTATCTATTACATGGTGGGGCCGCCTAGAAACTGTGAAAATGATGATAGTCCCCAAGGTGAACTATATTTTAGAAATGCTGCCATGCTTACTTCCGCTACGCACCTACAAAGATATTGAAGGCCTTCTCGTCCGCTATCTCTGGCAGGGCAAACCACCAAGGATAGCTAAGCAAAAACTACAGTCTGCGAAGGAACTAGGGGGTACCCGCTTTCCTGATTTTCTCAAATATCATCAAGCCTTCTTACTTAAGCAAGGTGCCCGATGGCTAGACGCCTCGACAGACAGCAGACCAGTTTGGCTTGATATAGAAGAGGAGCTTAGTAACCCAATTCCGCTGATCCATCTCCCCGGTATGTCCCATCAGGTAGACACCCGCCATCCCCCAATGATTGTTGATACTCTTGCGGCCTTTAATACTCTCATCCTATCACTGGGCCCAAATGTATGTCCTCTGGACGGACTCCCGTTGTGGAATAACCCTAGAATTCAAGTCCTAAATAGAACGATAGCATGGAAACCCTGGTACTCTAGGGGGATCTGGACACCCCAATAGCTCTTCTCTGCAGCTCGTTGGAAAACCTTTTCTGATTTACAAAAGGAATTCGCGTTACCAGCGAAACATTACTTTCAATTGATGCAGCTCCAACACTGCCTCAAAAGCGCTCGAATCCTGCCACCCTCTGTCTCTACTGAGGACGGGCTGTTAGACCTAATTCACTCTATTAGTAATACACCTGGGGTAGCCTCTAACTTTTATAAACTATTATGTCAGGGTACAGATACTGCTACTTGTAGAGCTCAACAGGCCTGGGAGCGCGAACTGCAAACCACTTTAACCCCTGTGCAATGGAGCTTTTTCTGGAGCAAAGTAGTGCGGGTTTCCCGATCCGCCTCAGTTACCCAAACTCTCTTCTTTTTTGCACATAGATGCTTTTATACTCCAGAAAAAATAGCCAAATGGCACACAACCGCTAGGGACCAGTGTTGGTCTTGTCACGCTGCTGTGGGAACCCTTGCTCATGTTATTTATGAATGTCCTCAACTACAGGTTTACTGGGGACGGGTCTGGGGTCGTATTCAATCTATCTTACACCTCCACGAGCCCCTCTCTTGGAAGATTGTGGGACTCCGCTCAGTGGCGGAGGTCCCCTCTCTTCCTAAGAAGGGTCACTTTCTCCTTGATTTCATGCTGGGTATAGCTATTTGTTTAATCACGAGGAATTGGAAGGATAGCTCTCGACTTACTGTTAATGAATGGTGGAACCTTGTCTGCCTCTATAGTAAATATGAGCAGATATCTCGGAGAGCTATTCCCCATACCCAAACTCACTCTCGCTTGTCTAAATGGCAGATGCTCAATGATTATGTACAATCTGCTCATTGCTTCGACATGTCTGTTTAATGTACACTCATCATGTTTCAGATCACCGTTTGGCTTTGTAACACAATAATGTCAGTACATGCCCGTTTCGGGAATGATTAGTATTCTAGAGAAGAAGCAGGGGGGAGGGGGGTGGTTGGGGTTTACTTTGGTGTATGTATCTCATTCTATGTATGTATCTGTCTTTTAGCTGTATGTCTTCCTTTCCTTTGTTGTTATAAAACGAAAATAAAGAATTAAAAAAAAAGAAGTGGAATTCATACGAATACTAAACATTTTCTATGATGGCTTTTACACCTGTCCCGAAAAATGTAAAAATGCAGCTTGAAGGGCAGGTGCAAAAGCCGACAGAACCCTCCGAAAACCCCCCAGAGTTCCCCTCTGAAGCAGATCAGTACCCCAACCCCACAAAGTCCCACTCTAGCATCCCAAAAGTCCTCATAGCAACTTTGTATCCCTGAAGCCCTCCAAACTAATTCAATACCACCCTGAAGCAGTTCAACATCCCACTGAGCCCACCTGACACACCAGATCCCCCCCCCCCCCCGCCGTCCAATTTTTGGTACCTACTGGGGGCTCTCCCTTGTAGTCTACAGGGAGCAGGTATGATCCCTAGTCACTTTAATTCTGCAAGGACTCTGGGTTCAAAATGGCGTAGGTCTACTGCTAGTGGTAGTCTCGTGGTACTACCGCTATGGGCTGCCAAATATGGGCAAAATTTGCTTTGGGGGCTTCAGAGGATACTGAACTACTTCAAAGGAAGAGACTGGACTGGCTTGGGAGTTGAAAAAATGCATGGATATCAGAAGAAGCGATTTAAAGTTGCTCCCATGCATACCTGTGGAAAAGCAGGATGCTGTTTTTCCTATATGCGGTTTTTTAAATCACTGTCCTCTGGACACGCGAGCAAATACCTATATATTTGCTGAAATCCATCTAGGTATTTTACAAAACTATCTGCATCTGGCAGAATTTTTGTTAAAAAAAACCCCAACCCCCCCCCCCTCCCCTGCCCCAAAAAAAACCAGCTGATCTAAATTGGCTTTCACGTATATGTATACCTATCCATTGAAAAATACCCAATGGAAAGTGCACACACTCACATTTATACTTCCTCTTTGCTGCACACAATTTTCCTGATTTATTTTCTTGCATGATGGGTATTTTATAAAGAATGCATATAAATCCACTGTCCCAAATCTCCCCCCCCCCCCTTTCCCAGGATTAACCTATCCCGGTACAGGCTGTGTGCTCATAAGTTTAGATAAATATACTTCAGGCAATTTTAGAAAAGGCTATCTCTGCACATGAAATACTGATTTCCCTGCAAAAATGCCTTTTAGATCTACCCCCAAGAATGAGCTATCTGTTGTTCTTTTTCAGTTTTCTGAAATGATCAAAAGTTATCCATCTCTTGCCCCTTTCTTTCCAACAGATGTTCCCAAGCATACATGTTCATTGCAAGTCAAAAATCAGTGTTCATAGTAGTCATGGATTTTTCATAAAAGTAACTGCCTGGTAGAAATGTATTGTAGCCATTATTGCTAATAAATCCTGTCTGCAAGGGAGATAAAAATCTGTTGAATTGACTGCTTGCCTTTATTATTAAATGAAATCTTTCTCATGAAAACAGATTGTGACTTATACTGTTTTATTAAAATTAAAAACAGAGCTGTAAAACCCATGGATTCAGGAAGTACAAGAAAATCCTGATGGAATGATTGACTTGATAGTACTGCCTTCCGAAATGAAAGGCCATCCCGGCTAGGTTCAATTCCTAAGCCAGACTTCTCTATCTCCTGATCAGCTGAGGCAGTTTAAAGTTCCTAGGGGAATTCCATCGGGATTATTTGCCTTGTCCTAAGGCCAACACTTATTAGCCAGATTCTGGGTCTGTGATAATTGGACTGGGCTGAGTAGAGCTATAAAAACAGATACTTGTGAATGAGGGCTTAGGGTGCTGTAGCCCAATGAAGGTTTATTCTGATTAAACAACAAGCCAAAAGCAGCATGAGGAAACCAAAAGGATCAAAACAAAAGTAAAATGAATATTAATTACAGGGAGTTAGTAGCAAAATCCAGAAAGCATTATCTAATAGTAGAAATCTGCTGAATCGTATTGGCTAGTTCATAGTCTAAATAAAATTAAAAGGGCAATAATCATGAAGGCAATAATCATGAAGGGCAATAATCATGTTTTGTATGCAAACACTTCTTTATCCACATAAAAATTTGGCTTGAAAATTTCCCTACCCAGTATTTGGAGAGAAATGTGTGATTGCCGTGAAATACGATACATAACTTTACATTAAAAAATGGGCATAGTTAGGTGTGAGAGAGCGAAAATAATGCAGAGATTTAGGAGCCCTTTTATTAAAGTGTTACTTTTCACACTAAATGTGCAATAACCTAGCATGCGTTAAGTGCAAAGCCTCCACGATAACTGTCAGGGGTGTGACCACGTAAATGTGTACTCTAGCGCATGGTAGTGGAGGTAAATGCACCTGTGCTAATCGCAAAATTGACAGTATGTGATATGCCCCTTACGCTTACTGCAGTTCGCTCACCATGCCCCCTCTCTGTCCCTAACGCATAATTGGAAGTTAGCACGAAAACTGTAATGTCGCCGTCGTAACTTTTACTGAGGGCTTGAGCATTCAATTAGCATGCACCAAATCATGCGGTAACTGCATAGCACATTGTAGTAAAAGAGCCCCTTAATTTTCAAATCACCATGCATACTTTCACTTACATTCTTGAAAATGAACTTGCAGTCCTGTAGGTGTAAACTATCTTTTAGGAATGTGCATTCATTAACATACACTTGATTTGCTTGGGCACCTAAAAATATTTAGTGCATGCAATCAATTGTGTACATGGAGGGCCAGCCCGAGGGTTTCTGTTGTCTTAGGCAGAAACCCTGGCCATGCTGAGCTGTGCTACCGCCGATTCTGGCGGTGAAATTGAGAAGGTGCCACGGCTAAGCGACAGGCTATGTGCTTCGGCATACATGGCCTGCCACTTCTGACCCACCCCTCTGACATAACTTTGGGAGTTCAGAAGCAGCAGGCCATGTATGTCTAAGCACGTGGCCTTACGCTGAGCCTAGCCACCCCCCCTCGCCACCAGAATCAGAGGCAGCACGGCACAGCTCAGCACGGGGCGGGGGAAGAGTGACACAGCTTGGCACGGCATGCGGAGAGGGCAGCAGGCCATGTAGATAGCCACGCCCCAGCAGTGCAAAATAAAAACATCCATGTAGATAGCTGGGTGGCTGATGGATGTGAGGATCGCTTGGTGACATGCCTGCCTGGTGCGAAGGTAGCGGACCTCACGCGCCACCTAGACAAGGTCTTAGATAATGCTGGGGAGGAGTCTGCTGTCTTGGTACATGTCGGTACCAATGAAATAGGAAAATGTGGTAGGGAGGTTCTGGAGGTTAAATTTAGGCTTTTAGGTAGCAAGTTGAAATCCAGAACTTCCAGGGTAGCTTTCTCTGAAATGCTTCCCGTTCCAAGTGCAAGACCCAAAAGGCAGGCAGAGCTCCGGAGTCTCAATGTGTGGATGAGACAATGATGCAAGGATGAGGGTTTTGGATTTGTTAGGAACTGGGGAACATTCTGGGGAAAGGAGGGGCTCTTCTGAATGGATGGGCTTCACCTTAAACGGGATGGAACCAGGCTGCTGGCATTAAACTTTAAAAAGGAGATAGAGCAGCTTTTAAACTAGATAATAGGGGAAAGCAGTAAGTCGCCCAAGAGCGCATGGTTAGGAACAATGTATCCTTGAAGGATTCTACCAAAAACAGAGAGGTTCCAAAAAAGAGTAAAGTAGCCCAAATGCCCTTGAGTATGGAGCAGACAACAGGACATGCTAGGGAGATAAAGTTCCTAGATGAAATAAATGACTACTTCTTGGAGAAGCTGTTTCATGAACTGACCAGAGGGGAAGCCATATTGGACCTAGTCCTTAGTTAAACACCAGATCTGGTGCAACAGATAAGAGTGTTGTGGCTACTTGGCAATAGTGATCATAGCATGATCGCATTTGATTTAATTAATGGAGGAGGAATGGTAAGGAAATCCACAGTACTATCTTTTAACTTTCGAAAGGGAGACTATGATAAAATGAAGAAAATAGTTAAAAAACTAAAAGGAGCAGTTGCAAAGGTTAAAAACTTACATTAAGCTTGGGTGTTGTTTAAAAATACTATCTTGGAAGCCCAGACCAGCTGTATTCCACACTTTAAGAAAAGTGGAAGGATGTTCAAAAAACGTCCAGCATGGTTTACAGGTGAGCTCAGAGAGGCTGTTGTTACAAAAAAAAACATCTTTCAGGAAATGGAAAAAAGAGCCAAATGACGAAAACTGGAAACAGCACAAACACTGGCAAGTTAAATGCAAGGCATTGATAAGGCAGGCAAAGAGAGAATTTGAGAAGAAACTTGCTGTGGAAGCAAAAATGCATAATAAAGACTTTTTCAAGTACATTCATAGCAAAAAACCTGTGAGAGAGTCAGTTGGTCCATTAGATGATAGAGGAGTAAAAGGGCCGGTAAGAGGGGACAAGGCTATAGCAGAGAGACTGAATGAATTCTTTGCTTTGGTCTTTACTGAGGAAAATGTAGGAATGTTACCTATGACTGAAGTGGTATTTAAAGGTGATACTACAGAAGAATTGAAAGAAATATCGCTACACCGGGAAGATGTATTACAACTATTTGATAAACTGAAGAGTAGCAAATCACCTGGACCAGATGGTATACATCCAAGGGTGTTGAAAGAACTGAAATATGAGATTGCAGACCTGCTATTAGTAATTTGTGAACTATCATTAAAATCATCTGTAATACCTGAAGATTGGAGGATTGCCAATGTAACGTCAGTACCGGGAAAAATGGTAGAAACCATCATAAAGAACAAAATTACTCAGCATGTAGATAGTCATTGCCTAATGGGAAACATCCAACATGGCTTTAGACAAGGAATATCTTGTCTTACTAATCTGTTATGTTTTTTTGAAGGTGTGAATAAACAGGTAGACAAAGGTGAGTCGGTTGATATAGTGTATTTGGACTTTCAGAAAGCCTTTGACAAGGTCCCTCATCAGAGACTTTTGGCAAAGCTAAAGTGTCATGGGATAGGAGGCAGTGTACTATTGTGGATCGGGAACTGGTTAAAAGATAGAAAGTAGAGGGTGGGGCTAAATGGCCTGTTTTCCCAATGGAGAAAGGTGAATAGTGGTATACCCCAGGGATCTGTGCTGGGTCCACTGCTTTTTGACATATTCATAAATGACCTGGAAAAGGGAATAACGAGTGAGGTTATCAAATTTGCAGATGACACAAAACTATTTAAAGTTGTTAAAACCCATGAGGATTGAGGAAATTTGCAAGAGGATATTGATAATTTGGAAGACTGGGCATTGAAATGGCAGATAATAAAATTATAATTTAATGTGGACAAGTGCAAAGTTATGCACCTAGGGAAGAATAACCCAAACTATGGTTACACGATGCAAGGTTCCACATTAGGAACTACCACCCAGGAAAAAGATTTAGGCATCATTGTGGATAACATGTTAAAACCCTCTGCCCAGTGTGCAGCGGCGGCCAAGAGAGGAAATAGAATGCTAGGTATCATATGGAAAGGAATGGAAAATAAAGCAAAGGATATTATAATGCCTCTGTATTGTTCCATGGTGCGACTGCACCTTGAATATTGTGTGCAATTCTGGTCGCCGTATCTTAAAAAGGATATAGCGTTATTAGAAAAGGTTCAGAGAAGAGCTACCAAAATGGTAAAGGGGATGGAGGGATGCTTCTATGAAGAAAGGCTAAAAAGGCTAGGACTCTTTAACCTGGAAAAGAGACAGCTGAGGGGAGATATGATAGAAGTCTATAAATTAATGAACGGAGTGGAACGGGTAAACGTAGATCGATTGTTTATGTTATCAGAAAATAGGAAGACTAGGGGACGTGCAATGAAGCTACAGGGTAAACTATTTAAGACTAATAAGAGAAAATATTTTTTCACTCAACGTGTAATCAAACTCTGGAATTTGTTACCGGAGGATGTAGTAAAAGCTGTTAGTGTAGCTGGGTTTAAATAAGGTTTGGACAAGTTCCTGGAGGAAAGGTCCATAAACCATTATTAAAAAGGGACCCAGGATATCACTGCTTGACCCAATACAAGTTTTGTGGAACCTGTGTCTTTTGGGGAAACTGCTAGGTACGTATGACCTAGATTGGCCACTGTTGGAAGCAGGATACTGGGCTCGATGGACCTTGGTCTGACCCAGTATGGCATATCTTATGTTCTTATGTGTGCCAAAGCATATAGCCTGCCTAATGGATGGGCCAGCCCTGTGCACATGTATTAGTATAAATTAGCATGCATACAATTGAGTTGCATGATAAAACAGTTCTGGTGTACACACAAGGGCTCATTTCGTTCCGGACATAGATCCCCTCTGTACACCCGTCTGAACCGGACATACAGAGGGGATCACGATTCTGATCCCAGCCTGCACGTACATGACCTCTCTGACTGGCACCATGGCTCCATTTAAAAGCCATGATGCCGGCCGCCGGATAAAAGTGTTTATTTCTCGCAGCTCAACCCCCGATCTGGCCTCTTAAGGCTAGGATTGGGCTGTGGGGAATGTCCTCCGACCCCTCCTGCCCCATCCACGCCCCAGCAGTACAAAATAAAAATATCCAGGGAAGTTATTCCACCTCTGAGGTGGAATAACTTCCCTGCACGTGATGCCGGTCCTGGACGTACATCGCTGACATTAGAATTGGCCCTGTACATTCAGGGCCAGCGACTGCCCCTTCCCTGCCCCCATCTAACTTCTCCGCATAACCGGCGGAGAAGTTAGATGTGGCTGGAGAAGGCACGAATAGCAGGTATGGGTGTTCTGTTGGAACGTCCATCCCTGCTATTTGTGGCACAAAATCGGGCCCACAGTGTGTGCAGTAAAAAGAAATGTGTAAAACAAACTAAAAATCAAACCACCTGAAAATCACGCAAAAATCCAAACATGAACTGAAATCTTGTTGGCTATGACCATCCCTAGTATCCTGAGTTCAGCTTCCGCAGGGAGTCTTCAACTTGTCCTCTGTGAGATGCGTTTTTTATTATAATTAGAACTTCTAATTCGAGGTTTTAACTGAGAAATATCCCCAGGGCAAAAAAAGTAGAACATGTGTGTGTTTGTTGGATAAGCACCGGAAAAAAAAAAAGCCTGTACAAATGTATGCATTTGATTCCACCAGGAAAGGAAGCTAGCAGTGGCACTTGCACCATGAAAACATTAAAAAACCACTGGGTCAGTGTTTAATAGGACCTGCTAACCAGTTTCGTCCTCGTGTGAGACATATTCGGTGGCATAACACGAGCATTTGTGCACCCTTCTTCCTCAAATCATAATACAAAACAGACAGTTGTGCCGCAACGTTTTTAAACATTCAAATAAAACATAATTACATACAAAGTCTTAAGAAAGCAAGATTGTACAGCCCAAGCCAGCCTTAACAATCAAGAGTTACTTGTCTGCTCCTGCAAGAAATCTAAGGGGAAGCATAACTGCCCTCTGCCCATAACCCTCAACTAGCATGTAGCAAACTAGCCCAACTAAATGTACACTTGAACTACATTTTACAAGTCACTGTAGCTCCTGTGGTAACCTGGGCCAGTGCAAGGAATGGAAGTGCCCTAGGCGGGCCCTCCATTCTAGCGCCCCGCATAACCCCGCCCCAATTGACGCCACTGCTGCCTCTCTCTGGGACCTGCGGTGGTAACAATGGCTCAAAAACATGATGCAAGCACTTACCTAAAAGCTTCAGCACTGCATCATGGTTTTCATGTCCTCCTATCTGACACTTCTACCCCCCCCCCCCCCAGCCGCAGACTTCCGGTAAGGAGTAACATAGTAACATAGTAAGTGACGGCAGATAGACCAGCATGGTCCATCTAGTCTGCCCAGCAAGATCGCAAGAGTAGGTGCACCTGTCGCTTTGTGCAGGCCACCCCTCCCCATGTTTTTGTTTCTGTTTAGGGGTGAACCCACCACTCCATGTAGGACACCCTTATTTGTTCAGACGCTAGATAGTTCAGAAGTTAGATGGTACCGTTTATTTTGCTTTTATCCTGTTGCTGTAAAGGGATCCACTGTGTTTGTCCCATGCCATTTTGAATTCCATCACCGTGTTTGCCCTCACCACTTCCATCGGGAGGGCATTCCAAGCATCCACCACCCTTTCAGTGAAGAAATATTTCCTGACATTGCCTTTCAATTTACCACCTTGCAGCTTCATGTTATGCCCTCTAGTTTTACAGCTTCCCCGTCTTTGGAAGAGGTTTGTTTGTTCATCATTTCTCTTTAAGTATTTAAAGGTCTGAATCATATCTCCCCTGTCCCTCCTCTCCTCCAAAGTGTACATATTTAGGTCTTCAAGTCTCTTCTCATAAGGCTTCTGACGCAAGCTCCAAATCATTTTGGTCGCCTTTCTCTGAACAGTTTCCAGTCTTTTTACATCTTTTGCAAGATATGGCCTCCAAAACTGAACACAGTATTCCAAGTGAGGCCTTACCAGTGACTTGTACAGTGGCATAAGTACCTCTTCCTTTCTGCTGGTAATCCCTCTTTGTATGCAGCCCAACATCCTCCTGGCTTTTGCCACCGCCTTGTCGCACTGTTTTGCCACCTTGAGATCATCAGAGATAATCACACCAAGGTCTTTCTCCTGAACCGTGCATACCAACCTCTCACCCCCTATTGTGTACTTTTCCCTAGGATTTCTGCTACCCAAGTGCATGACACTTCACTTTTTCACATTAAATCGTAGTTGCCAAGCATTAGACCAGTCTTCCAGCTTTTGTAGATCTTTCCTCATGTTATCCACTCCTTCGGGGGAGTCCACTCTGTTGCAAATTTTTGTGTCATCTGCAAAAAGACAGACTTTTCCATTCAGTCCTTCAGCAATATCACTCACAAATATATTGAACAGTGCCGGGCCCAGGACCGACCCCTGAGGCACCCCGCTAATCACCTTCCTCTCATCCGAGTGAGCTCCATGTACCATCACCCTCTGTTGTCTGTCAGTCAACCAATTTCTAATCCAGTTTACTATCTTGGGACCCATCCCCAAGCTACTGAGTTTATTGACAAGCCTCCTATGAGGAACAGCATCAAAGGCTTTGCTGAAATCCAGATAGATGACATCCATTGCATGCCCCAGATCTAGTTCCTTGGTCACCCAATCAAAGAACTCAATCAGATTTGTTTGGCAAGACCGTCCTTCGGTAAAACCATGTTGCCTTGGATCTTGCAACCTGTTGGTTTTGAGAAAGTTCACTATTCGCTCTTTCAGGAGTGCCTCCATTACTTTTCCTGCCACCGAGGTAAGGCTCACGGGCCTGTAATTTGACACTTCTTCCCTGTCACCACTTTTGTGTAGAGGTACAACATTAGCCATTCTCCAGTCCTGAGGAACCACTCCTGTTTCCAAGGATCTGTTGAAGACATCCTTTAATGGTCCTGCAAGAACCTCTCTGAGCTCTTTCAGTATCCTGGGATGTATCCCATCCGGTCCCATGGCTTTGTCCACTTTCAGTTTAGCAAGTTGTTCTAACACCTCATCTTCTGTGAATGGTGTGGTATCTACTTCAGTCCTATTTTTATAGGACTGAAGTAGAAATAGTGGACAACTTTAACCTACATGGATTAATAATCAATAAAGAAATGACGAGCGGTCAAGCAAGTTCAGCGTAACACTGATTTCTGCAGGAAGTTTGCATAGATGATATCACAGATGAGCCCTCATACTACAAGACTGCTGCAGCTCAAGGAGCATACCCTAAAGACCAAGCGTATCCTAGAAGAGGAATGATGAAGGGGTTACCCCTGCAGAGATCTGAATAGATCAGTATAAAGGAGTAAAGGCTGTGGCCGGTGACTGGGGGTTACTTCTGTTTTGAGACCAGTCTGGAAGAACATTTTTCAAGGGTACTTTCCTGGATCTCCTATAAATAGAGAGACGAAACAAGCCAGTCCTTCATGGAGATATAGTTCTGATTTCCCTAAAAAAAACAGAGCTACATTTCTATTCATGCACTGAAGTAATACCAGAAGTGGCCCAGCATGTCCCCTTTGCCATGAAGCTATAAGGATACCCTACTTATAAATGCCTTGCTCACTACAAGAACTATAGGAGCAAGGGTCTTGATGCAACATTGATTGGACCCAACATAACACTTATGGGGTATGTTTACTATACTGCGTTAGTGCGATTCGCGTTAGGAGCCGCAGTAGAAACAGAAATCCCAAATAAGGACATGGGCGGTACATCGTTACCGATAACGCGCGTTACCAGGCGCCATAAATGAACGAGCGCTACAGGGCACATTACCGCGCGTTAATATTAAGAAGGCACGCAGGCATACAAGGACAGCAACAGAGCTGTAGCACAATGGTTACAACACTGACTGATGGTACAGGGGTCATGGGTTCGATTTCCTAGTGGGCCTAATGTATAAGGCTGGCTGAGGCAGCACCATTTACATTTAAGTAGTGATTGTTGAGGCATTTGACGTGTATTTTAATTAGTGCTGCCAGCAAACACACCCTCACGGTGGCATAACCTATGGTGCTGCATAAGGCACTCCATAGGGCACATTATAAAGTGTACTGTCCGCCAAGGCACCCTATAATGTCCCCTATAGGACACCTTATAAGGCTGTGAACAAAGCCCTGGCTGGCTGCAGAAGGACTGCACATGACCACACAAACTGTCTGCTGTGGTTACCAGGATAGGGTTAACCCACCCGTACCCATGATGCACTGCACATGCAAATCAGCATTCGAGAGATGGGCACAAGATTGGGTATGCACCCCCACAGCACCTCGGCCTGGTAGGGGGAACAGACCGTGTGTGGCACTGCCACAGAGTAGCCACAGACAGTCACATTGTGCAGGTACTGTGCCCACCCTGAGGTTGAGGTGGGGCGCCCAGCACCAGGTCCACAGCACCTTTCATGGCTGGAATACGCCATGCTGCAGATCCCCAGCGGTGTGTGATAGGTAGTTCCATTAGACACACCTAGGATACATCTGTGTCCTGCTGTATGTCTCGGTCATGTCTAGTCCATATGGGTGATGATGCACCCAGAATAGTGCATATCCTGTGTTGGTGCCATGGTTACCTGCTGTAGGTGAAGGGGGGGGTGTTTATGGACCCATAGGCAGATCATGTACCACCACACAACCCACCCTCTGGGGCTCAGGGTGGGAAACAGGATCACCCACCAATAGATCCACAGTCTACCTCCCTGCAATGGTAGCAGTAGAGGGGACCATCAACCCCAGTCCTGCTGGGGAACAGACAGAGCGGTACACATCCATAACGCAATAGCAGACAGACGGCAGGCCTGGAAATGCTCAGCTGCCCCCCACCATTATCTGACATTCTCCAGCAGCAAGCCTCCAGCCGCTGCACCCTGCAAGGTGTTCCAGCAAGACACATACTAGCAGCAGACAGTCTGCCAGCTAGTCCATAGTGCATGGTCCTGGAGGAGATGCATGCACCCAGAACGGGGATATCAGCATACACACCAAACAGATAAGTCAGTGATTGGGCCCCAAAAGAAAACCCATAAATATCACATGAGAGAAATGCTATATAGCACTATGGGGGAACCTAGCCATGCCATGGTCACTGCTCAGTCAGGGTGAGAGTGACCTCCCAGCAGGACATGCTATGGCCACCCTGTCCGTGCAGGTGGTGGCCAGGCACTACAATGTCCGAGCCATTGCCCTATGCCGTGTGCAGATGCATCCAGGCCAGGCCACCCTATCCAGGCTATTCCCACAGTACCTTGCTCCTCATTATGCACATTGGCAGGCCAATACTGGCAACAGTGCTAGCAGTGTGGGCTGTGGAGGGTGTTGGCAGCCACCACACACTGGATAGACAGACACACACTCCCCACACCTATGCCAGCATTGTGCAACTATAGAGGTGTTGGGCAGCCCAGGCCACCACACCAGTCCTGGGCACAGTGCAGGCATGGCTATGGTACGCAATAATGTAGGAGTCACTCCCCAGGTTGGTGAACACTGTCAGACACAATACCTGTAGCACACTCCACAGACATTAGAAAGGTTGCTATGATGCAGCTCACTCAGGAAATTGTACCTAACCTAGGAATTGCTATCTGCCAGTAATCATAGCAACCTTTTGATAGATGTGTACCATATTCCCAGGTTTAGGGTGGCATTACTAAGGTATGCAAGTGCTAGTATTGGGAGATGCATGCAGAGCCTAAAGTCTTGCCTCTCCAGGAGGCTTTGGATAATGGGGCCTGTGGGTGCGGGTGTGTCTGCCCCTGTTGGCTGCTGCTTTACGGCAGAGGTTCCCAACTCCAGTCCTGCGGTGCCAAACACTGTTCGGGTTTTCATGCTGTCCCTCATGAATATGCATGAGATACATCTGCATACCATGGGGGTGGCGCATAGAAATGCAGCACAGGCATCTTTATCAGAGGCAGCATGGAACCGGAATGGTGCTTGGCCCTCCAGGACTGCATTTGGGTGACTCTGCTCTAGGTAATGTGCATGTTTATGGTGTCTGTGCTCTGTAGGGTAAAATGTAGGTGTCTTGGGCATGTTTATGTCATCTGCAATAAAGGTGCTGTCTGTATTAGCATGTTGTAGTAGTGGGTAAAATATGGGGACTAGGTTGGCAGGAACCACAGCTGGGACTTGAACCTGTGACCCTCTGTTTCTGACTACACTGGTTTTGTGCACTGCACCGCCTTGTTGTCACAGAGTCAGTACATTCCTTGGTGATACCATGGCTGTTCGTCAGACAGGGCCCGTCTGTTGCAGTACACGGCACCCACCTACACAGGGCTAGGCCACGGTCTGCTCTGGGCAGCTGCCACTGCCCCCTCCACCACCAGTATCTCTCAGCCACCATGCTGACATGCCCTTCTATTGGTGGTGCTGATGGTGCGCAGTCTCAGGCCATCCAGTGTGCAGGTAGGCAGCTGCCTATGGTGCGGGTTCTGGGGTAGGGATGCCTGCATAGACGTCCACGCTCCTCCCAGCCCCAGCCAATGTTCCGTGCCCTTGGGGGTAGCTGTTGGGTACTATCCCCTGTGACACTGTGGGAAATACACTCGTGCCCATGTTGGCCCTTCAGCAGTTGCTGTCTGGCTGCTCTGCTGTTTCAGCATTCGTATGGGCCACCTAGGCATCACCCTAGTCCGTATTGTGGCCCAGCTCCACCACAGCATGTGCCGCCTGCGGCCCTCTGTATCCCCTTCTCCGGCATCTGTCCAGTTGCCGTTCCGACATGCACGCCCTGATGTTGCGGGACATATGCACGCCATAGGAACTCTGTCCGATGGTGGGGAAAACCCTGAGCAGCGCTATTTCACTGTGGGCTCATTCACCTTGTATGGGGACGGAGTATAGACCCTTCCACGATTTATATCTTTTCTATGGAGCTTACTCGGGGGGGGGGGGAGTTGATGTTTCTCATTGCTACCACTATTGGCCAGCTTGGTTATGGATTTTTTCCAGTTTGTTGGGGTCATTTTCAGTGTTTATGTGCCCTTTTGTTCTGTGCACATGTATCACACTTATCACTTTTTTTGGTTTCCCTGCCTGGGCTGTACATTGCTGACACTGAAATCGTTTCTCTCCCCTGTAATGTGCATTTAACAGCAGGTTTTCAATCGCGTTTGGATTCAGCTCTTCAGATCAGCGCGTTAGTGTGAAGGGAGCCTCTCCCCGCCCACTCTCCGCCCACTGATCCCTTCTCTCCGCCCTCTCTCCACCTTCTGCGGTGTTTTACCTCGCCGCAGAGCTTTAGATCATTAATGTTGGTTAACGCGCGTTATGTACCGTAACCGCAGTTTAGTAAACATACCCCTATATCTTACCTTATAGCAATCATCTATATCCAGTGCTTATTAGTAAGTGCATTATGCAAGTAGCTTAGAAATTTAAAGACAGCAGCTGATTAACCACTGAGCTTTCCCTACAGATGTTACATCTTATGAACTCCAGCAGGAGGCTCTCTTGCGCAGAATGGAAGTATTACGCTGAGCATTAGCAGTAAATTTGAGAGATTAAGATCATATTCCACATACCCTGGCTTAGAAGTGAGGTTCATGACTGCCATGGTATGCGTAAAACTAACCCATTAGGAGAAACTACCCCGAGAAAAATGGGAGATGATAGTTATCATTGTTTGTAATCGTAGGTAATTTAAGAAAGCTGGTTGCAGTGAGTCATAAAGTTACTTCAATGTTTGATTGCTTAGAATCAGTTTGTTCCAGGTGTGACAAAATAATTAACGTTCATGAGGTCTGAAAGCTTTCCGATCAAGAATTGGTAGGCTCTAGGGAAGAGAAGAAAAAGGACTATTAGAAAAATAAACATAAAGGAAAAAATTAATAAACTTGAATGAATCGGATCACTTTAATGGAGAACTATCACCACCTCAGTCTGTAGCAACTTAACCATACAATCAAATTATAAATACGATTTTAATTTCCAAGAACATCAGTAATCCTTTTTCTCCAGTTTAGAGAGAGGCAGCCATTTTGTTTAACTGTGATCCTCTGCATCCATTTTACTGTCATCGATAGATATTTGCTATAGTTCAGTTAAAAATACAGAAACCAGATGGAATACGTAAATATCACTTTATATAGTATGCTTTTACTTACCATGCAGCTCAAAGTATGAAACTCCATTCAGTTATTTTAACATAGGGATATACTCTCTTCCAGGGGTTCTCAACCCTGTCCTTGGGACACACCCAGTCAATTTGGTTTTCAGGATATCCAGAATGAATATACATGGAACAGATTAGCATTTACTGCCTCCATTGCATGCAAATATTTCTCATGCCTATTCATTATGGATAACTACACTAGTTGGGTGTGTCCCAGGGACTTTGTTGAGAGCCACTGCTCTAGTTACAAAGAAATGAGGAATTACACTAAAAAGAAGCCAAAACCCCAGTTTTTTATTTCATGCAGCCTTTGAAAGCTTTTAGGAAGTTTGTGCGGTGGTTTAAAGTACAGAAAGGCATTCCTAGAAACCTGGGCACAGTTCTCTTAATACATTGTTTGTTTGTTCCCCTTTTACTATACTGTGCGTTAGGGAATTAACTGAGCCCAATTTTCAAAACTGCTGATATTCAAAAACCATGGTGTTTAGCCTAACGCTTAAATATTGGAAGGATATTCAGAAGCAGTATCCAAATAGGAGCTGCCACAGAAATTCCAGACTGAGTGGCACTAACCGGGTAAGTGGTCATACTTAACCAGTTCAAGCGTTTTTCAGCCAGTGCTTGCCCAGATTGCAACTTTAAGCCTGCTTTTCATGCAGCCTAAATTGTCCGGATAAGGGATGCTGAAAACTGTGCTAACCAAGTCAGTGTCCGTACCTCCCTTTTAGCACTGATACTGCCCACAGACAGCCCCTGTGGATTTATTCAGTGGCACTATCTGGAAAATACCACTGAATATCATGGTCTGCCTCCTTGGCTGGTTGGCCTCCCATTGGCCAGCTGGCTAAGGGCTTTGAATATCGGCCTGATAGGCCTTAAAGTACTTTGGGATTCTGTTTTATAGTGAGTGTGCCAGAATAAAAAAGGTCAAATTGCATGTGCATTCCAAACTAGGGAGGATGGTCGTGGTATTACCAGGTGCTTGTCTTCCCATTATCTTCAAGTAACCCTCTTTCTATGTGGCCTGTATGATAATTATATGATAGACAGTTAACTCTTCTTTAATCATGAATTGGAGTATGTTTTCTTACCCTAGTCTTTCTGGTGGAAGTGCCCATCTTAGTTTCGATTTCCTAGGGACCACTTAAATATATAGATGATGGACTAGTTAGTTATATCACCTTAATCATTTCTTTCCTAAGTTCTCGAAGCTCGGTGGCGCAAACCCCACAGTTCCCCATCCCTGTGACCCCTCTATTTATCCAGCACCATTGGCTTCCACTACCTCACCGTGCTTGGTTTAAAATCCTTACCCTGACCCACAAGGCCCCTCGATATCTCTCTTCCCTTACAATTCCTTATGCGCCCCCTTACAATTTATGCTCCCTCCATGACAATAGACTGATTCATTCCTCTCCAGCCAATGCTAGATATGAATCTACACATCGATCAGCTTTCTTCTTTCTGGCCCCAAGCTTATAGAACTGTCTGCTGGCCTACATCCATCTCAAAATATCTTTTCCTAAATATAAGCCCTTTTTGAAAGCCCACCTAATTGAGCTTGCTTTTGGAAGAGCCGCAGTCTAGGTAGACTGCAATTGTTTACGGAATTGTATGAATATGACTGCTCTAGGATGTCTGTTCTATCCTCTGTAGGCTTGTTGTGTGTCTCCTTTCCTATCGCATATTGCAATTCCTTCCGTTTCTGTCATATATGTGATTTTATATTTTAGTTATGTAAACCGCTCTGTATGCCCAACAAAGGGCAGTATATCAAAACTGGAATAAATGATAAATGATAGGGAACCTCTTTATACATGTACCTTTGGATGTAGCTAGTGGTTTTCTCTTTTCTTTCCTTACTTGGGCTGCTTCTCTGTCCTCTGTCCAGTGACGTCTAGATGATACAGGTGCTCTTCAGGAACCTCAAACTTCAGGCTGAGCTTTCTCATAGTTGCGGTGGCTCCAAGCCTCTGGTCATGGTGACTGCTGCAATCTTCTTCTACAGCATAGTGACTAGTTCTGGTAGGGTCCTATTAGGGCACTCACCTACGCAGCAGTGCATGGTGCAGTAGCATGAGGGCTAAAGAGAGGAAACTGCTTTTGGGGTGAGGTTACCATACTGAATGACCTTTCCCTTCTTAAGGGAGTCTCCTCCCAACCTAAAGTAAATGGCAGAGGATTCTGGAAAGTACGAGTTCTTCTGAATAATTCTGGCAATTTTTAGTAGAGGCACTGGATAGTGCTGCTGATTTAGCTGCAAAATCAAAGTAATCTCTACATTAGGGATCAGTGAGGTAAATAAGGTGTGAGGATATCAAAGAGGGGCAAAAGAGAACTAACACTTTTTAACTTTCTAAACCACTCTGTATGTCCCACAAAGGGCAGTATGTCAAAAATGTAATAAACAGGCGGGAGGGAGGGGTGTGATTGTGAGCCCGATCAGAGATGCGCATATGAGGAGAGAGCTTCACTGACCACTAGTCATTTCTTCGAATTAGCATGCTCCCCAACTGCCGTCGGAGCCACCAAAATGCTTGAAGTGACCTCAGAGTAAAGCATGCTTACCACTTTGCAGCTCACATATCTCCATTCATGGTGAGTCTCCATTCATGGAACATCTACGGCCCTCTGAGCTCCTCCACATGCGCTTATCCCCCACCAATCAACCACACCGGGCGTTGTTGCTCTCTGCTGCCTATAGCCAAGGCGATACCTTTGGGTGCAAGCCTGCAATCTCTGGTTTTTAAAGGCACATGATTGCTCCGATGGGAGATCGGCAGTTGCTGCCTGGATCGGGCATAGCACATTAGGAAAGTTGCGGCCCGTCAGAGCGCGTGCACATGCTAGGCCAAAAAGAACTGACCTGGCTGAACTATCTTTGGGCTTAAGCGCTGCTTCCAAGGTGCCCTAACAGGGGCAGGCTGTCTTCTCACGACTAAAACATGATGGGCTGCACTGCCAAATGAAACTACTTCTAAAAATTGTTTATCTTGGAGTTGCCTGCACAGCAGGGGGCTGCCTGCAGAAAAACAATGCTGGATGAGCTCACATCGGGGGGAGGTTTCACTTTTCACTTCTTCCCAATGATTTCACAAAATCTCTGTCTAATCGTGTAGCATGAAGAACCTATATCCACCTATATCCAAAAAATCATCAAACATCACATCGGTGAGGGAGAAAAGGATCTCAATACCTGTGAGCTGACATGTCCCAGCTAATCAACTGAGGCCATGGACCAGCACCATAACATTAGGGATCCAGAAAAACTTCCTCCTAACTTGGCATGGCATCAACATATGTAACCAGACATCCATTATTTTTAGCATAGCACAAGTATTTGCCATTATACATATGCAACCCTTTACAGCAGGGGTCTCAAACTCAAATTGCTTTGAGGGCCAAATGAGGACTTGTAAAGTAACCCGGGGGCCGCATAAGACGCGGGGCCTCATTTGCATAAGGGACCTCATTTGCATAAATATTTGCATAATGTTACCATACACTAACTTTTAGTAAACATGCCTCTTTAATGAGTATGGATAAAGAAAGACTAAAAGATTTAGAAACAAGAAGACAATAATTAAACTGGGAACCCCAAAAGCCAAACTTGGAATGTACAACAACACTGTAGAAATAAAACTATAAATTAATTTCCTCTTGTACTAAACAAAGCGCAAACATTAATGATGCACATTTCCCAGAGCTGACATATTCCAGTTAATAAATTCAAAATAAAGAGATATTTTTCTACCTTTTGTGCATTTTTTTCAGTTGCAATTGTTCCAGCCACTTTCTTCTGGTTTCTTCATGTCTTCTGCTAACTCTCCATCGTCTGCTTCCATTTGCCCTTTCTTCTCTCCTAGTTTTTTTTCCATTCTCTCTCTACATCTGCTTTAACATACTAATCTTTCTCCTTTTTCTCTTTCCTCATTCCTATTTCATCCACTCAAATTTTACCCCTCCATCCTCAATCCCCACTTACTCTCACAATACCTGGCCAATTGTAGATTTGTCTTCTCTCCCAGACAAAATATTTTTCCCCTCTCCATTTCACTTTCCCAGCTCCATCCCATTCTAATCCTCCCCCAACATCAGCTCCCTTCTAGTTCCAGCCCCACCCAGCATCCGCTCCCTTCTAGTCCCTGCATCAGTCCATTTCCAGTCCTATCCTAGCCTCACCATCAGCCCATTTCCAATCCTAGCCCCCCATCAGCCCATTTCCAATCCTAGCTCCCTCCCCTCACAGCCCATTTCCATTCCAAGCCCCCCTCCCCATCAGCCATTTGCAGTTCAAGCCCCCTTCCACTCAGCCCATTTCCAGTCCTAGCAACCCCCCCAGCACATTACCAGTCCTAGACCCCCCATAGCCCATTACCAGTCATAACCCCCCTGCCAATAGCCCATTTCCAGCCCTAACCCCCATTACCCCATTTCAGTCAGCCCCTCCATAGCTCATTACCAGTCCTAACGCCCCCCATCAGCCCACCTCCAGTCCTTCCTAACCCCCACCTGCCCATTTCCAGTCCTAGCCCCCACCATAGCCCATTTCCAGTCATAAGCCCCCCCCCCTGCCAATAGCCCATTTCCAGTCCTACACCCCCCCTGCCAATAGCCCATTTCCAGTCATAACCCCCCCTGCCAATAGCCCATTTCCAGTCATAACCCCCCCCGCCAATAGCCCATTTCCAGTCATACCCCCCCTGCCAATAGCCCATTTCCAGTCATAACCCCCCCAGCCAATAGCCCATTTCCAGTCATACCCCCCCCCCCCGCCAATAGCTCATTTCCAGTCATACCCCCCCCCAGGTAAATAAAAAACAACCTGGCTTCTGCTGCTGCTGGCTTCTGCTGCAGCAGAAAATCAGCTGTCCCGCGGCCCCTTTCCCTCTGCGCGAGAGCCCTGAGTGTGCTTCCTCTGCGGCATGCTTTTTAAGCCGCGAAGAGAGTATTTCCCTCTCGCGCGGCTTAAGCCTATTCACTTTTCAAGCCTCGCGAGAGGGAAATACTCCCTTCGCGACTTGAAAAGCACACCGCAGAGGAAGCACATTCAGGGCTCTCGCGCAGAGGGGAACGGGCCGCAGGACAGAGCAGCAGAAGCCAGTTTTTTATTTTTTTTAAATTGACCGTCGATTCTGCCGTTGCCACGGCGGCAACGGCAGCAGCAGAAGCCGTCGCGGGCCGCACAACCTTCTCCCGCGGGCCGCATGTTTGAGACCCCTGCTTTACAGCATAACATAATGTTGTTGTTGTTGTTAAGTGCCGTCGAGTCGGAGTCGACTCATGGCGACCCTCTGGATAGCTATCCTAAATTGTGTTCGGTCTTCAGTCAGGCGGCTCATTGTTGACAGACTGGTACCCCTAGCTGCTGTTATTGTATCGATCCATCTCATTGCTGGCCTTCCTCTTTTGCGTTGACCTTCTATCTTGCCAAGCATGATGTCTTTCTCTAATGATCTATCTCTTCGCATGATGTGTCCAAAGTATGAAAGTCGAAGTCTTGTCATCTGAGCTTCTAAAGAAAGCTTAGGTTTCATCTCCTCTAGTACCGACTGGTTTGTTCTTCGGGCAGTCCATGGTATACACAGTATTCGCCGCCAGCACCATAATTCAAAGGCATCAATTTTCTTCCTGTCTGTCTTTTTCACTGTCCAGCTTTCACATCCATATGATGTTATTGAAAATACCATCGCTTGAACAAGTCAAATCTTTGTATGGAGAGAGACATCTCTGCTCTTCAGAATCTTATCTAGGTCTTTCATAGCCATTCTGCCAAGAGTAATGCGTTGTTTGATTTCTTGACTGCTTGTTACTTCTTTATTGATAGTTGATCCAAGTAGGTTAAAGTTGTTCACAATTTCAATTTCTTCTCCTTCAACGATGAACCTGTTGATTATGCCAGTTGTCATGATCTTTGTCTTCTTTACATTAAGTTGCAGGCCCATTTTGAGACTATGTTCTTTGATTGTGAGAAGCAAATGTTTCAGATCATCTTCACTTTCAGCCAGTAATGTAGTATCATCAGCATAGCGAAGGTTGTTGATGAGTCTTACACCAATCTTCACACCTCTTTTGTCTTCATACAATCCTGCTTCTCTGATGATTTGTTCTGCATATAAATTAAACAGGTAGGGGGAAAGTATGCAGCCTTGTCTTACACCTTTGCTTATTTTAAACCATTCTGTTTCTCTTTGTTCCATTCGAACTGTTGCTTCTTGATCAATGTACAGATTGCGCAAGAGAACGATCAGATGTTCTGGTATACCCATGCTTCTTAATGTGGCCCAGAGTTTCTCATGGTTTACACAGTCAAAAGCCTTGCTATAGTCGATAAAGCACAAATAGATATCCTTTTGGTATTCTTTAGTCTTTTCAAGGATCCATCTCACATCCGCAATGATGTCTCTCGCGCCTCACCCTTTCCTGAACCCTGCTTGCACTTCAGGTAGTTCTTGTTCCAGGTATGGTTGTAGTCTCTTTTAAATAATCTTCAGTAGAATCTTGCTGGCATGTGGGATCAGAGCGATTGTTCGATAATTTCCACAGTCAGTTGGATCACCTTTCTTTAGTATTGGTATAAACACAGATCTTTTCCAGTCAGTTGGCCATGATGTTGTCTTCCATATTTCTTGGCAGAGCCTTGTAAGTATGGTAACAACTGCATCAGATTGCTGCAATACTTCTATAGGAATGCTATCGATGCCTGGTGCTTTGTTCTTTGATAAGGCTTTCAATGCTGCTTCAACTTCTTCTTTCATCACCAATGGTTCCCGATCATAAGGTACAGGTTGAAACGGCTGTTGGTCCACTTGATCTTTATCATATAAAAACTCTGTGTATTCCTTCCACCTTTTCTTGATCTTCTCAGCATCATTCAACATAGAACCTTGAGCATCTTGTAACATTCCAATTCGAGGCTGGAACTTTTTCTTTAACTCTCGTAGCTTTAGGAAAGCCGATCTTGTTCTTCCTCTAATAGTTTCTGCTTCTATTTCCTTGCAAGTGTCATTGTAGTACTTTTCCTTGTCCTGTCTTGCTGCACGTTGGAAATCTTTGAGTTCTGTTATTGTCTTTATTTCTCCTCTGGCTTTAGCTTCTCTGCGTTTCTGGGCAATTTTCAGAGTTTCTTCCGTCATCCATTTTGGCCGTTTTTGCTTTTTCACCTTTTGTAAAGACTTCTCGCTTTCTTCCAACACAACCTTCTTGATGTCATTCCATAACTCTTCCGGAGCTCTGTCATTTGTATCTAAAGCAGCAAATCGATTTTGCAGGCAGTCTTTAAATACCAGTGGTATATTCTCAAGGTCATATTTTGCTGCATTCATGAGTGTTTGGCTCTTTTTCAACTTTAGCTTGAGTTTGCATACTAGTAGTTGATAATCTGTACCACAGTCAGCTCCAGGTTTTGTCTTTGTTGATGTTATAGAACTTTTCCATCGTTGACTTCCACAGATGTAGTCAATTTGATTTTTATACAATCCATTGGGTGAAGTCCATGTGTACAGTCGCCGCTTGTGTTGCTGGAAGAAGGTGTTTGAGATGAATAGATCATTGCTCTTGCAGAATTCTATCAGTCTTTCTCCAGCTTCATTTCTGTTGCCAAGTCCATATTTTCCAACTACTTTGCCTTCTTCTTTGTTGCCAACTTTTGCGTTCCAGTCACCCATGACTATCAGGATATCCTGTTTGCATGTTCTGTCAATTTCAGCTTGTACTTGTTCATAGAACTCTTCAATTTCATTCTCTTCTGCAGCTGTTGTTGGGGCATATACTTGAATTATAGTTGTGTTGATAGGCAATCCTCATAGACGAATAGAGATTAAGCATTCGCTGACTGCATTGTATTTAAACCCTTTACAGCATAACATAATAGCACTGCCAATACAAATCAGCACTGCACATTTATTTAACCCTCCAAAGTATAACACTTATCTTATGCATAACAGCTTGTCCCATCGCTACAGCGGATGCCCTAAAGTATTTCACAATCGCTTCTTCAGGGAAAGCAGAGCCAGCAACAGCCATTTCTACAGCGGGTATCCAAGCCATTGGCACATCCTGAAAAACATCAAAATACACATAGTGAACACCATATAAACCCAAATCTCCCTTCAAAATGACTCTTGTCCACCTCCCAGCAGCTATACACACCTCCCAAAATGTAGCCTTAAATATCAACCCATCTGTCTCTTATAGAGCATATACAAACACGTACAAACACAGCTGACTCGACCAGCCTCCCAAAATTCAGCTATTAATCAAGATATTATCTCTAACTTTCCAAAACCAACCACTAAATGCCATTATCAGACTGCATTGGCTGACGGCCTTTGTTTGAATGGCGGGTCGGTGGAATCAGTAGGGGCTATGTGGTGAGTAATTGTGGTCTATATGAGGACGGTGCATTTAGCGTTTGATTCCGGGAGCTCGTTGTCACCTTAATGATGCACTGGAGGACAACCAAGATCAAACAATGGACACTACTAAGCCCCCTTGATGTAGGCCAGGATTGTTAGTTACTTTGTCTCTTGGTGTATCTGTCCCCTCTTTTTTCTTGATTACTTACAGCGGTTAAACTCTTTTTTTCTCCATGCTTGGGAGGTCCTTGGTATCATCTGTTACACCATGGTTTCCTATTAGCTAACTCCTTGATTTATGCCCTAGAGAGGGAAATGGTTCAAGGTTGGAACCTGATGGGGTGGTGGGACTGGCAAGGGACTAATACTTAGCATAATATGTGTGGGGTGGGTCCTTCCTTCTGCAGGTGTCTGGAGCACGGTAGTGGTGTTTGAGAGGTTGGGTTGGACAAATTCTGAGGGAAGGGAGGGTGGGCACGCTTACTACCATTTCATGGGTGGTACAACTAATGAAGTTTGATGAACTGCTTGCAGGGTTAGAGTGAGGGGGCTGGTGGGGAGAGATTTTGACCCTATTACGTCATCATCCCCAATTATGGTTTGCATTATGCTGCGATAGTTATTTCATGATGCTTTCAGAAGTATATGTCTCCATATGGGGGGGACTGTACGGTATGGAAGTGGGGCGGTGAATGGGAGTGGAGAATGGGGGGAGGACGTAACATACCTTGGGAAGAACGCAGCAGGAGTAGGACGACCATCCCGGCTTTGGCAGCTTTTCAAAGATGGGAGGTTACGGCAGTGATGGGACTTATAGGGGATGATGGTTAAGTTCATTTTGTGGCATGTCTGAGATCTTCACAGTCCTATAAAGCGAAAACATGTTCAAGCTCAACTTAGAAAAGAGAGAGTGGATATTGTCTTCTTGCAGGAAGACGCACCTGTCCGGACAGGATTATCTAAGTCTCAGATCCTTTATATTTCCTCAGGTTTTCACCTCCAATTTTACCTCTTATAGGAGGGGGGTTATGACTCTATTCTCCAAAGATTGCCCTTTTCAGATGTGTTTGCAGTTTGCTGACTCTGACGATAGGTTTCTCATATTGACTGGGACCTTAAAACAGCACCGTACCTAGCCCTGTGCGAGCGATGCGACCGCACAGGACGCAAAGAAATAGGGTGCATTTTCCGGCCTCAGTTCCCCCCCCCCATGCTGCTGCCACTGCTGCCAGCACCGCCGCAAAGGAAACATGAAAAGTAGCAGTGGGCAAGGCCAGGCAGCACGGGGAGCCAGCTGCACATGGAAGTGTGGGGTAGGGCAACATGTGGAGATGTTGGGCATGGGGCAAATGGCAAACCTGTGATGGGGGGCATGCCAGATGTGAAAGTCGCACAGGGCGCATTTATGGCTTGGTATGGCCCTGACTTGAAAGGGACTATACTTTATTTCTCCGCAGGCTCAGGTTCCCCCTTATTGAGGTTGGTTAGGTAATTCACCGCTGTCTGCATCATTACTGGATCAGTGAAACACAAATACGTAATGGCCCTCTTGAACCAGCTCCACTGGCTTCCGATCACCTCACGTGCCAAACACAAGACAGCTCTGCTCATCTTTAAAATCAGAAACAACATGTCAGCCAAAATACTGCAGGACTTGATTTGCACAAAGCCTAACAACAGGCTGCAGAAAGAGAACATCAAAGACACCATGCCAGCACCCAGCTCATTCACAAAGGCCAACAGATCTACCACGAAGACGGCACTATCACTAGTGGCACCCGCCATTTAGAATTCCCTTCCGGAGAAGCTAAAGATCACCACGGATATAAAAGACTTTAGGAAGAAACTAAAAACCTTCCTCTTCACAGATCACTTCAGGGAGTACATCTAGCACTCCACATTCCGGACTACCCTATCATAGTCTAACCTCCAGATACTTGGTAATATGCCGACAGGCATATGTACATATGTTTCACTGTAGATAAGTTATGCTTCCAAGCATCTCTCGCATGCCACCCTTTCCTATATTGCCAACATGAGTTCTCTGTAATGTTTTTTTGAGTTGTAATATAAACCGCTTTGATTTTAGGATAAGGCGATATAAAAACCTTAAATTCTGGAGGGGGCAGGGAATGAGTGCGGGGTGGGGAAGGGTGGGTAGGGGAGGAAGAGCGTGTTCACTGGAGTGCCCCAGAAGAAGATGGTGCATCCATGGCCTAGGTGTGAAGAGAGTCTTCTGGGAGCAGGATGTCTCTTTTAGGTGGGTATTTGGGTTTGAATGTATCTGAAATTGCTACCTTATCATTTAAGCTGTTGTAAGCTCCAGATCGATTGTTTCTTCTTTGGTGACTGTTGTAACACTTCATTTGTTAATAAAAGTGTATACACAAAAAGAAATGTAATAAACAATAACACCGAATCTTGGGAATAAAAATCAAAAGCTTATATCCTTTTGTAGGACCCAAAGCAAGTCATCTAAACTGCCTGAGGTTATTATTATTATTATTTAGTTTCTTATATACCGCACTATTTAGTATCAGCGCGGTTTACATGGAACAGTGAAACATAATGAACAAACGTTAGTTTTACAGAGAACAAGGAAATACAACTTGGATAACTTAGGGAAACATGCACATCAACTATTTACATATGTAGCAGTAAGCTTTGAATAGTGGGTTATGAACCTACAGAAAGATATTAAGTATAGGGACTAATATGTAGAGGTTTCTGGAAGGAAAGGTGTGGCTATGGTGGAGTATGGTTGATCTGGTAATGTTGAATAAATAAGTAATATTTTATTGCTTTCCTGAATTGTGTGAGATCGGTGATGGCTCGGATTGCTGGTGGTAATATGTTCCAACATTTGGGAGCATAAAAACTGAAAGCCCTGTTTGACGTTGTTAGTGTGCATTTTGTTGATGCACTTGGGATAATTAGAGTGTTTGCTGATGTGGATCTTCTGGATCTGTTAGGTAGGGTGGGCTGAATTAGATCCACTAGTTGTGAAGCGGTTATGCCGTTGATGGCTTTAAAGGTAAGCGTCAGAGTCTTGAATAGTATTCTTCCGTGTGTTGGGAGCCAGTGGAGTTGAATTAAGATAGGTGTGATGTGGTCAAATCTCGATGCTCCAGAAAGAACTCTAGCAGCGGCGTTCATGGCTAGCTGAAGGGGGTTCAAAGTAGACTGTGGGAGGCCTTGGAGAATGGCGTTGGCGAAATCAAAGTGGGGTAGGATAAGAGCTTGGTATACAGTCCGGAAGTCACTTGGGTCCAATAATGATCTGAGGTGTTTGAGTGTCCGGATCTTGAAATATACGGCTCTGACAATGTAGGATATGTGAAGCTTCATGTCCAAGTGTTGATCTAGAGCTGGGGTCACCAACCTCCAGAGGGCCGCGGGCTGCACAGCCGACTACCGGGAGCCTCGCGGGCCGCACCCCCCTTCTCCCCGCCCCCGCGAAAAAAAACAACAAACGCAAAATTATGAAAACAATGGCTGATCACCTTTATTGAATTTAATGAGATGGCTGATGATTCATGCTAGCAGACAAACGCTTAAAGTCCGGCTTCACAGATGACACTGACAGGAGAAGGGACGCTTGCAGGTGGTCGTCGGTGAGCTGCGAGCGCGTGGATACAATGGCGGGAATCCTTGGCGGGCCGCACGTAATGTTAACCAGGGTAGAGCCTCGCGGGCCGCACAAAGGGACCTCGTGGGCCGCATGCGGCCCGCGGGCCGCAGGTTGGTGACCCCTGATCTAGAGTAACTCCTAAGTATCGGATTGTAGACTTTGTTTGGAGTTCAGCTTCTCTCACTTTTATATGAGGTGGTGGGGTAAAATTCGGATTTCTTGTGATGAAGAGTACCTCCGTTTTCTTATGTTGAATACGGAGGTTTTGAGATAGAAACCATTCTGATACTGCATCAAAACATTCAATGAGAGGTGAGAGGTCCATTTGCTTTGTGGAGAATGGCATGTAAAGAAGGATATCATCGGCGTATATCTGACATTGGACATTGAAAGATCTGATGATGTTGCAGACAGGTTGTACGTAAATGTTAAACATGAGAGATGATAATGATGAGCCTTGAGGAACACCCTGATCTTGGTGGAAGGGCTCTGATTTTGTTGATCTTGATCTTACTTGTTGCCATCTTCCTTCAAGGTATGATTTGCACCAATCAAGGGCGAGGCCATTAATGCCTTTTTCTTTTAGGCGTTCTATGAGCAGGCCGTGGTGTACCGAATCGAAGGCTGCAGCTATGTCTATGAATATAAGTACACAACCTTGGTGGAGGTTGACGTGTAAATTGTGGTGGGGTCAGTGAAATAGTATCCTCACACAGGCTTTCTTGCATTTCCTTGAGGTACATAATGCCCGGGAATGTGCTTCCATTTCGCTTTAAAAAGAAGAGGCGCATGCATGACTTTTTCATTTGCCATAATAGGACAGCAGCCAGCACTGAGACCCTAACACTCCTCTCATGTTTCTTCCACTGCCACTAAAATCATAAAAGATGAAGATCTTCGATCCTTTCCTCATACCATATCTGTGTATTCTTTGAACTACAAAGGGAGTAAGAGTGATGTCCAGTCGCTCCTAGCTTGCCAGGTCCCTATTTCCGAATGGATCCGGTCCGAGAGCCAGCTGGTGCCATTTAAAAATAAGGATCCAGTGGGTCGTGCGATAAAATGGCACCAGCTTTAGAGTCAGCTGATACCATTTTTCAATGGGGATTTCAGAGGCTTCCTTGGGTAGGATAAGGAAGTGTGAGGATCCAAACCGAACCTAGAACCACACTAACACTGGTTTTCCCTGCGCATTTATTTTGTTTGTTTTGTAATTTCTTTAAGTTCAGCTAAATGAAACAAATGAAAAAAATAAAAATGAAATAGAAAAACGAAATGAAATGAAAATGTTGAAGTGCGCACACCAAGTAAGGTCCAGTCACACCTTTATTTTAATTTTCAGAAATAACAGCTGCAGCCTTACCATATGAGGAAATCAAGGTCTGATTAGGTTCATTTGGCCAGAGCAATAGTCCTCTGTCTCAGTGCTGAAGTGGAACAGTAATCCCCGTCATAGCCAATATAAAAGTAGGCTTGAAACATTTTCATTACTAGCCAGTTGCTGCCCCCACTCCCCCCCCCCCCCTTGCTTAATCACTAGCTGTTCTAATGCAGTATGCTCGGCTAGAGGCTGACAGATAATACAGAATAAAACCTTTTCTCCTTTTTTTTTTGTTACATTTGTCTGGACTTTGATAAGGAAAACACAAATTTCTCATTCACTGCACAGCCAAAGACTTGATTTATAATACATAACAGCAGATAAATCAAAAATTTGAAAGGTCAGTAGGATCTGTTCTTTAAGCCTTCCAGCAAATCTGATTCTTCTTTTTCTGTCTTCTTATCTCTCTCTTGTTTCTGATGCTACCGCATTGTATGTTAGGGGCCCTTTTACTAAAATGCATTAAGCAGTTATCGTGCGTTTTCGCATGCGGTAACTGAACACATAGGGTCGTGATAATGTTACCATAGAGACACAGCAGTTACCACAAGCTGATTTGGGAACTAATTGCCAGTCACAGCGTGGGGTAGTGACGGGTAGCTTAGGGGTGGCATGGAGAGCACTTATTTCATACACTGTCAATGCAGCAACTTGTGAGGGTGCCACTAAGGGCACCTCAACAGGTAGAGTGAGGTGCCCCTGCAGTAATTGTGCCACATGTTAGGGTACACATCCAAGTATTACCTGCTGGGAACATGCCGGCCATGTCCTTGAGAGTTACCGCAGAAGCTTTGCACATAACGCATACAGGGCCGACGCTACCTGGTAAGCCAGGTAAGCACAGCAAGAGAGTGCCAGTGGTGGGGGGTGTTGTTGCTAGCTGCCTGCTACCCACCACTTCAGAAAATAAAGCAGCCGCGGGAACATTTCTTTGTTCCCATGGCTCTGCTATCTTTTGAACTTCTGGACCGTGGCATTTCTAGCAGTAACAAGCATTTCCTGGTTCGCGAAAGAAACAGGAAATGCTTATTATTGCCTTTACAAACTCCGTGGTCCAGCAGTTTAAAAGATAGCAGAGCCATGTGAACAGAGAAATGTTCCCGCAGCTGCTTTTTTTTCTGAATGACGAATCAGTGAGGGAAGGGGAGGGAGGGCAGGCAGCTGAAACAGGAGGGAAGGGAAGGCAAGGGGTCAGAAGGGAGCTGACATGGGGGGTCTGGAAGGGAGCAGACACTTGGGGATGGGGCTGGAAGGTGGCTGGGTAATGGGGTTGGAAGAGATCTGATAGAGGGAAGGTGGAGGTTGGAAGGGAGCAGAAAAGAGGGGAAGGAGGGGGTTGGAGGGAAGGTGGGGGCATGAAGGGAGCTGACACCTGAGGATGGCACTTGAAGGTGGATGGACAGAGGAGAGGGTGACTGGAAGGGAACTGACACAGGAGGGGGCACTGGGACTGGAAGTTCGCTGATACCTGGGATGGTATTGGGTGGCGTGATCTGTGCACAGAGGTGGGTGGTGTAGTTTTGTCTGTCTGGATTGTTTTCGACTGTAGGTAGTAAGCAAATTCTTGTGGCTGTGGCATGCTTAGTTGGGCAGGGGAAGATTCCTTTGTGAGGGTCCTCACCAGGTTGAATAAGTCCTGCGGTTTGTTCAAGGAGCACTGCAGGATTTCTGCGTGGTTTTGTTTCATTCTCTCTGAGACTGCCACACGGTGTTTTTTCAGGTGGGAGGTATAAGTGCCCAGGTCATCGGTGGAGCGTGAACGTCGCCATCTTCTTTCAAGCTTCCTTAGGTGGCGGAGTGATGTTTGTAGCTCGGGAGAGTACCATGGATCCATCTTTCTTCTCCTTGGTGGTGTGTCCACAGTTGGTCGTTGGGCAATGGAGCTGAGACTATTGTTCCAGGCAAAGAGCATTTCATCGAGGCTAGGTTCTGTGAGGTCGAAGAATGGTAGGGTTTTGCTGAGTATCTCTTCCTTGTCGAAGGGCCGGAATCTTGCTTTTGGTGTTGGGCAGGCTGTGGTACGGTTGCTTGTATGATCCAGCTGTGTGGGCATTTGGTATCTTAGTAGGCTATGGTCAGACCATGGGACTGACATGATGGAATAGGGCAAGCATATGGTTCTGGCCTGTGGCTGACTGCGGGGCGAAGATCAGGTCCAGCTTGTTTCGTTTTGCGTGAGTGGGTGCATTGATTACTTGATCGTAGCCCAGCTCGTTGAGTGCATCGAGGAAGGCACTGGAGTGCGCTTCTGGGAGGGCAGGCAGATTGAAGTCGCCCATGATTCAGTTTGATGTGTGTGGGTTCTTGGTATTGCAGGCAAGGTCGATTATCATTGAGAGGTCATCTGGAGAGGGCGATGGGGATCTGTAGATTAGGTTGATGGAGTTGTGCTTGTTGGTTATGGTGTATGGCTCCCCTTTGTCCTGTGATTTTCTGCACTGCACTTTGGCTCACATTGTCTGAGTTTTTCCCAGTCTGTTTGGAAAGTGTGAATAAGGTGAGGCAGAGGATTATGGTTATCACCTGAAACAGCGCAGATTGGCCTAGATGTGTCACTACAATTGTAGGATCACTGGCTGAGATGCCACTGTGCCCATCTGCCACGTGCATTGTCTGGGTGGCCATTGCATGTCATGCTGAGATGGCACTCTCACTATGACCAAAAAAAGGCCATGGCATGGCTATGTATCCATATAAATCTATTATAATGTCTGGCTCCTCTTCATGGAATACTATGGTCCCATCATTGAAGAAACGAATCATAAGACTTCACTGGAAGCAACACAATAACCTGTCTCTCTCATTGAATCATACCACTCCTCATCAACATAATAACATTCTCCCATATCTCAACATACTAAGACATCAGTTTAACTGTATATAGTTGATAATTTAAATGTATTCTTTATACCCCATGTAACCCTCCAAGTTGTAACTCCCTATTCTATGTAAAGCTTGTTATATAACTGTCATATGTAAACCGCTTTGAATTGATGATAAAGCGGTATATAAAACTTGTTAAATAAAAAAACATGTGGATGCATTCTCTATCTTGGGATGCTAATCACTGAGTAACAATGCTGAGTGTCCCAAGGCAGAGTGCTCGTGGTCACACTACGTGTATGTTGACCAGCAGACCTACTGTAGTTGGTTTGTGCTTGGCTGACGCAGCCCAGTGAAGGGTAGTGGGGCAGTCTTTCTGCCTGTGCTATAGTTAATTGTTAGTCCTCAATGGTTGGGGCAGCAGTCGTTCATGGCTTACTCACTGGGGTCCTGACAGGACTGTAGCAGTAGCCCACCCCATGCCAGCCTATAGACCCCCACTGCGGTGACTGTCCAGGGCAGCAGCATATTGACACTGGACACTAGCCTGCATTGTTATTGGAGGGTTAGTGTCCAATGGGCAGAACACAGGGCTGAGCTGTTGCTGTCAGTCACCCTCAGCATTCAGGATAAAAGCATAGCACACTGCAAACAATACCTGCTAAACACTAGCAGTGATGTGGACTTACAGCACAGTCAGCAGAGATAATCTCTAACAGTGCAGGTTCAGTGGACCAGGTGCTGGGCACCCCTCCTCACCCTCAGGGTGACAGCTGAAACAGCTCTGTAGCACAGCTTGCTGTTATGTGCATGTAGCACACGCAGCCAGTGTGTCTTATTGAGCTGATATGCTGGATCAGAGCATTCTCCATTGGTTCTTCAGCTGCAGACTGCTGTTTTGCATGTGCAGTGCCTCATAGATAGTGGAGGGCCCAACCTATGCCAGCAGAAAGAAAACAGTTTGATCAGAGATCTGCAGGCTCTATACATCTGCATAGAACTGTATGGAGATGTAGCCTACTGGTTGGTGCAATATCTCCATGGTCAAGGGTCCAGAGTTTGGTTCCCACTTGTTCATTTTGTGCCTGGCTGCTCTTGCACAGTCCTGCTCTGCTGTGACCTGCAGACAATCATTCTTCTACATTTCTATGCATTATGGCTACATGTTTAGTATCCCAACATGGCATTCCCCATCATGGACATCTGTGAACATGGCTTTAGTGGCTTTGCCATGGCGCATTACAGCGAGTCAGTGATGTATACGCAGCAGATGTCTGGGTCATCTGGTATGGATGCATTTTCTGTTTTTTCATCATTGTGACCTCCCAGCTTTACGTAAAGAGGATATATCTTGTAAATTCAGGCACCTAACACTCATTGCATAGTCATTTCCTGCACTGTTCTGCCATTATTACTTGCCACACATGGGGCAAATAGATTCAACTTGTCCTTTTCTATCATGCCACTTTGTCGGGTGTATTGTCTTGCAGTTGCATAGGTTGAGGCACCAGTCTCACCCGCACAAATGGTGTTTCATGTAGCCAATGACACTGCTACTTTTGGTTCACACACCCAATGCCTTTGGCCTGTATGATCTCATACATCCACCCACCACACACACTGCATTCTCTGGAAAATCCATGGCACAGCCCTGCACCCACCATTTGACCATCAGGGAGGTTCATAGTGGGGCAGCTTACTGGCTGTAAATTGCCCCACCATGGCCATCAGGGGTCATTTGCAGCAGTTAGCCATATCATGCACACCTCTCTTGTGACTGCTCCACATGAGCACTTATGGACAATCCTCACTTTGCTGCCCACATCAGGAACATGCTGCCTCCACCCAGACACTGTCCTGGCCTATAGCATGTCACACACTGACAGTACATATGGATACCTGTCCACACCTTACAGACACTATAATGTAGCTTACAGCACGGTGTATGCTTTCAGGAGCATCTAGGACTGCATGCCTGCCACAGTGCCCCCTGCTGCTGCATCCCCTTCTCTGATTCCACTGCCGCCACCATCTACCCATGACACAGCGAACATCCACACTGACCACCTATCTCCCTAGTCAACAGCATAGGCCACATTGCCAGGCATTAGGTGAATCAACTCCATCAGCTACCAATTGTACTTGCATCCATACCTTATCCAATTGCTTCCCTGCCCCCCTTTCAGTGTTTCAGTGGCTTTCCTGCATTAAGGTGTATGCCAGACACCTTCCCACAGCATGTCCCATTACTATATGGTAAGTGTACACTACCACCCCTTAATGTCCTGTTACCACACGGTAAGTGTCCATTACCACCCCTTAATGCTGGAACGCCTCTGACACGCCCAGCATGCTTACCACATGGTAACCCCTTATCGCTGCCATTACCACAAGGAAAATACTGCTCCTTTACCACGGTTTAGTAAACATACCCCATGGAGTTTGTATATAGGAATCTGTACTGTCATAATTTGACTTGTACAACTTTTCAAATAGGTGTATGGAGTTTTGGGGCCCTCTGCAGTATTAATAGTGCTGCTTTTTTTCTGGGTGTATGAGTTTTGGAAGTGTATGCTGGTATGGTATGGTAGATTTGGCCTTGTAGATCTTCAGTGACTTTTGCAGTGTTTTATGTTAGTTCACAATATGCCTGGCACTGGAGAATGTTTGTTGCTGTTAGTGAGATGACTAGAATCATATTTTTTTTATTTTTATTTTGGGACTATCACAGCCTGTTTGTATGATGATAAGTATATCTCCAGGAACAAGCAGGAATAAGTCCTCACTTATGGGTACGTCGGAACCGACGGAGCCTGCGCGGGAAAGCTCCCCAGCTTCCCAGAAAGGAAGCTTTTGGGGCCTCCCACTGCACATGCGCGCTGCCTTCCCGCCTTCCTGACCAGCTCTCCTCAGTTTCTCTTTTTCCGCGGAGCCAGCAGGTCGTGTTCCTGTCACCGCTGAAGAAATTGTTATTTTAGTTTCTTTCTTTAGACGCGTACCTGCCTTCCCCATACCGAAACCGGTACCGCCGGTCTCTCTTTTCTTTTCTTTCTTAAAAAAATAAAAAAAAGCTTTTATTTTTTTAGCACAACTTGGTGACTTCTGTTAGGCCTCAGGCCTACACAAAATCTCCTCATGGAGAAACCAGCTCCTGGTTTCAAGAAGTGTACCAAGTGTAGTGCTGTTATTTCTGTTACAGACACCCATGACTGGTGTCTTAAATGTTTGGGGCCTGACCACTCCATTCCGGACTGCCCATCCTGCTCCCAGATGTCTAAACGTGGTTTGCAGAACTGGGCCAACAAATTCCATGTGCTGTTTGCTTCAGATAATCCAGCATCACAGTCATCCAGGTCTTCCTCTCCGGATTGATCTCAGGTAACCAAACCTTCTTCGGGCAGGTCCTCAAAGAGCAAATCTCCTTCAAAGCATCGAGAGGCTCTCAATTTTGAATCTGAGGACCATGCCCCAGCCAAACAACCCCGGCGGGAAGCTCTGGCTTCCAAAGCACCATCTATGGGGTTACAGGTTGACATCGATGGCACGGCCTCGACCGATCACCTGTTAGACTGCTCTGGGGTACCGGCCCATGCCGGTACCGACATCCAGGCAGCAGTGGCGTCTATGGACAATACTGTTCAGACCATGCAGCAGGCCATCCTGGCTTTCATTAAGGCTGTGACGCCCTCGGTACCGCATCCAGCGGTTCCGGGTCCGGTTCCGGTACTGGCTTCCATACCGGAACCGAGGCCATCGTCTTCCAAATGCAGATCAGTGCATGCCGGATCCGGGTTTTCACCCGATACCGATTCCATGCCCGGTACGCCCGATGTCGATACCAACCGGTATGCGTATCGTGCGTTGGAAGCGAATAGAGGATACTCTGATTCCTCTGAGGATTTTGACTCCTCTGATGACTCTGATGAGCTCTCTCTTGTTCTTCCTGAAGAGCCTTCTTCCCCAAAGAGGAGAATGTCTCCACCAGAGGATTTGTCCTTTCAAGACTTCATTATAGAAGTAGCTAAAGGACTTTCTATTACTACATCCTCTGAGAAAGAACCTAGATCAAAGAAATTGGATATTTTAGGATACCCTAAGGTTCCTAAAGAGGCAGTTACCCTGCCTATCCATGAAATCCTTCAAGAACACTTGATGGACTTATGGGAGGCTCCTCTAACATTGTCTCCTCATTCTCGTAGGTTGGACACCATGTACCGGGTCCCTCCTTCTCCTGGTTTTCAAAAAACTCAGCTGCCTCACCATTCCATTGTGGTGAAGTCTGCGCTGAAAAAGATTAAGAGTACCAAAAGGCACTCTTCTACCCCTCCAGGGCGAGAATGTAAGACCCTAGACTCTTTTGGTAGGAAAATCTTCCAGGCTAGTATGCTTATAGCCAGGATTAATTCATACAGTCTGTATATGGGCATGTTTCTAAGGGAACTTGCCCTAAAGGTAAAGCATTTTGCCCCCTTTATCCCTGAAGATAGAAAGGAGGAGTTCATTTCTTTAGTGAAACAGCTTCTAGATGTTTCTAAGTTCTCCAACAGAGCAGCCTTTGATTCCTTTGAGGGTGCCGGTAGAGCTTCGGGCATTGCCATTGCAGCCCGACGACTTGCTTGGCTCCAGGCCTCTGACCTAGAACCCTGGGTCCTAAATGGCTTACGGAATCTGCCCTGTACAGGTGAGAACTTATTTGGTAAAGACTGGCAAATTAAAGCCACTCAAATGGACGCAGAAAATGCTACCTTAGATAGACTTTCTAAGTCTACTTCTACTCCTGCCAAGAAAAAGTCTTTCAAGAGGCCTTACTACAAGAAGGCCAGATTTTCCACAAATACTGGCCAACAATCTTCTCAGCCTCACTTTGCTGCTAAACATCAGCAGCCTAAACAGGCAAGGTCAAAGCCTGCAGTGTCTACCACTCCTCAGCAGGCTCAACCCCCTCAGGGGTTTTGACTTGCCCCTAGAGAACTTAACCTTTCTGGCTCTAGAACAACCAGAGCCCCTCACCATTCACGGAAGGTTAGCTCACTTTGCTCCCAGATGGGGGCAAATTGCATCAGAGCAATGGACCCTCTCTATCATCAGAGAGGGCTACAAACTTCATTTTTCCAACCTTCCTCCATATACCATGGTGAGGCACTTCAATTCTCCCCCATCTCTCCTGGGCCTGTTGGGTCAGGAAGTCTCTTCTCTCCTTGCCCAAGGGGCAATAGAAGAGGTTCCTCTTCTTCAACAAGGGACAGGATTCTACTCCCCTTATTTTCTCATACCAAAGAAGACAGGGGGATTCAGACCTATCCTAGATCTGAGAGAATTGAACAAATTTCTGTACAAGGAGAAATTCAAAATGCTTTCTCTAGGCATTCTCCTTCCATACCTTCAGAGTCAGGATTGGCTTTGTTCTCTAGATCTCAAGGATGCGTACACACATATACTCATCCACCCATCCCACAGAAAATATCTAAGATTTCTGTTTCAGGGAAAACATTTCCAGTACAGAGTACTTCCCTTCGGTCTAGCCTCTGCTCCAAGAGTGTTCACCAATGCATGGCAGTCAGTTGTTGCCGCATTTCTAAGAGGTCTGGGAATTTTTGTATTCCCATATCTGGACGACTGGCTCATCCGAGCTCCATCTCAGTCAGAGGCCCAGATTTCCCTGGACCGCACAAGGCACATTCTGCAGTATCTGGGACTGGTGGTAAACCTTCCCAAGTCTCAACTTATCTCTACTCAGTCTCTGGAATTCATAGGGGCCCAGTTGGACACCACCACTGCAAGGGCCTACCTACCTCAAGTCCGGGGCCAACGTCTGGTATGCTTGGCCTCCCAAGCTCAGTCCAGCGGTCACTTGACAGCCAGAGAAATGCTGCGACTTCTGGGCCACATGGCCTCCACGGTACACGTGGTGCCCTACGCTCGTCTTCATATGAGAGCAGCTCAATGGACCTTGGCCACCCAGTGGACTCAGGCATCAGGAGCGCTCTCCGACCAAATACTCACCTCAAAGCATCTGTTTTGGTTCCTCCAATGGTGGATGTCCACCAAGAATCTGTTGTTGGGGGCCCCCTTCCAACCTTTGTTGCCCCAAGCAACCCTCACAACAGATGCCTCCCAAACAGGGTGGGGAGCCCATCTTCAACACATCTCCACTCAGGGTGCTTGGTCTCCACAAGAGACCACCCTTCACATCAACCTCCTGGAACTGCGAGCAATCTTCTTTGCCCTCAAAGTCTTCCATACCCCCCTTGTCAACCTGACCGTCCAAGTCCATACAGACAATCAGGTGGCCATGTTCTACATAAACAAACAAGGAGGGACAGGCTCTCTGTCGCTTTGCAACGAAGCTCTCAGATTATGGGCCTTCGCCAGAGAGCATCAAATTCATCTTCTGGCAGTGTATCTTCCAGGGGTTCAAAACTCTCGGGCAGACAGACTCAGTCGAGTTCTGCTTCCACACGAATGGTCCCTACATATGGACCAGATACGCAGAATCTTTCAGGAATGGGGAACCCCGGACATAGACCTCTTTGCAAGTCCGTGGAATGCCAAACTTCCCCGGTTCTGTTCCAGGACTCCGTGTCAGGGAGCTCAGGCCAACGACGCCTTTCTCCTGCATTGGGGTCAGGAATTCCTATATGCCTTTCCACCCATTCCTTTGATTCCCAAGACTCTGTTCAAACTCCAAACTCCTCATAGCTCCACGCTGGCCACGCCAAGTGTGGTTCCCTCTACTTCTGCATCTCTCCCAGGGACCCTCCCTGGACCTGGGAGCTGCGCCAGACCTTCTGTCTCAGGAGGAGGGGACTTTGTGGCACCCAAACCCCAAGTCCCTACACCTCAGAGCTTGGTTACTGAAGGCCTAAGCCTTCATGACTTCAATCTTTCTCAACCAGTGAAAGATATCCTTCATGCCTCTAGGAAACCCTCCACGAGGCGTTCCTATGCTTTCAAATGGAAACGTTTTTCCATTTGGTGTGCTCAACAGGGTCTTGACCCTCTAGCACTTCCTTTGAATTCTCTATTAGACTATCTCCTGCATCTTTCTAATGCAGGCCTTAAGACAAATTCAGTATGAGTCCATTTGAGTGCTATTGCAGCTTCTTTAAAACCTATAAATGGACAACCTGTCTCCTCTCATCCTCTTATTGCAAGGTTCATGAGAGGCCTGACTCTAACTAAACCTCCCATCCGGCCTCCTCCGGTAGCATGGGAGTTGAACCTAGTTCTAGGTCAGCTTATGAAGCCACCTTTTGAACCGTTGGTTTCTACCTCCTTGAAATTTCTTTCCTGGAAGGTCCTTTTCCTTATTGCAGTCACTTCGGCTCGCCGCATCAGTGAACTACAGGCCTTAGTGGCTCATCCACCTTATACCAGGTTTCATCATGATAAGGTGGTCCTTAGGACGAATCCCCACTTTATGCCCAAAGTGGTCTCGCCTTTTCATCTTAATCAAGAGGTATATCTACCTGTCTTTTTTCCGGCTCCTCATGCATCCAGTGCAGAGAGGAACCTTCATGCTCTAGATTGTAAAAGAGCTCTTGCCTTTTACCTCAACAGGACTCAGCCACATCAAAAGTCTTCCCAGCTTTTCGTGGCTTTTGATCCTTCTCATTTGGGACTTCCAGTCTCTAAACGTACACTTTCCAATTGGATTGCTCAGTGTATTTCCTTTGCTTACCAGAGTAAAAACATTTCTCTGGAAGGCCATGTCACAGCTCACAATGTGAGAGCCATGGCCACTTCTATGGCTCATCTTCACTCTGTATCCATAGATCAGATCTGTCGAGCAGCCACCTGGGCCTCGGTTCATACCTTCACAGCCCATTACTGTTTGGACAAGGACTCCCGCCGGGATGCCTTGTTTGGTCAGGCTGTCCTCAAACACCTGTTCCATACTTGAACAACTCCTGCCCACCTTCCCTGGATGGATGCCTGAGATCCATACAAAGATGGTGAACCCTTGGGAGGGGATCTCCCAGGCATCTTAGCTAGGGAGTCCCTATAAGTGAGGACTTATTCCTGCTTGTTCCTGGAGATAGCACAGTTACTTACCTGTAACAGGTGATCTCTGGGAACAGCAGGAATTAGTCCTCACAACCCACCCACCTCCCCTAGGAGTTGTATCTTCTATCTATCTTCCTTTCCTCTCTCTATTGTCTCAGCTATAAACTCGAACTGAGGAGAGCTGGTCAGGAAGGCGGGAAGGCAGCGCGCATGTGCAGTGGGAGGCCCCAAAAGCTTCCTTTCTGGGAAGCTGGGGAGCTTTCCCGCGCAGGCTCCGTCGGTTCCGACGTACCCATAAGTGAGGACTAATTCCTGCTGTTCCCAGAGATCACCTGTTACAGGTAAGTAACTGTGCTTTACTGTTAAGCATTTTATTTGGGCTATGCATTTGCTCTTTCTCTGCAATTTTTTTACAACACTGGATTTGAAGGAGAAATACTAATATTGCTTGAAAAGAGTTCACAAAGCAGTTTTGGGAAAAAAGGAGAGTAGGATGCAGCCAACATTAATGAGGGATGGGCACCGATTTATAGGTTGCAAGGCAGTGCTAGAAACCCTAGCACCGGCCCTGAAAACACATTAGTTGTCATGCTGAGAGTGCATTAATTGCAAAAACCTAACAAACTTTAGTGAAAGAGCCCTTAATGTTTTTAAGGGAATCTTTTGCTATAGTAGTTTCATTTTTTTCTTACAGATCTGTTGCTCCTTGCAGTTAGGCCATTCTCCTTTAACTAGTGAATTGTGAAATGACCCTTCGGCCACCGTCCCTTCTCTTGCATTAAATGAGAGAACTCAGAAGCTGGGAAATAATACCAACTGATACTGCCAGCAGTCTAAATAAAAAAAAAAAAAAAAAAGAGAGAGAGAGAATTCTGTTCCAGAAATCTGACACTACCTTGGGCAGGTCTGAAGTTTGAATCCAGTTAAATCAGGTCAAATAGCAATGTTTGATCTATGGAATGGAAAGGTATTTTTGCCACATTTTCTATTAATGGAAAATAATCTTTCATAGATAAGCTTCAGACATAAAAGATCTCATTTGGTAGTGACAATCGGTGCTATTCAGAGCCATCACTGCTTTACTGTAGACCCAGATATTTAATGCTGGGGCCATATCGGGCCACGGGCTTTGATAATCCGGGTCACCTGAATAGCCAGGAAGCTAACTGGGTGGAGGCAATATTTAGCTGCTGCCCAGTTAGTTTCTTCTGTAACAGTTAGGCCAGGTTTACTGTGCCTGACTTTCACCGCTGAGGGTTAACCAGGCAGTGGCTGAATATCGCCGCTACCTGGTTATCCCTGGGTGCCACCTCCGTTTTCTCCCCAGAACACCCTTATGCGAACTGGTCAGCATCGGGGTACCTAGCTTGTTAGCGCTGCTAAATATCCCTTGCACTGCAGGTCTGCTAACTACGTTAATCATTTTAAATATCGAGGCCTATGTTTGTATTGTCTGGTGAAAGTACAAATAATATTAATGGCCCAAGAATAGCTGAGGGATTTTTGGTGTGAAGTGTTTAGGCTGCTATGTGACCCCCATCAGCCCCTGCAGAGGACCAGTCTTGCTGCTTCTCTCAACTTTAAACAGAGCCCTCAGAGCCTTGGATACGGTGGGAGTCCAAACGAGGACTGATCAGCCTCTCATGGTTGACCTGGATAAACTGTAAATGCATTCTCAAACAAATGGCCTCCTTGCCTTTTAACTTTCAGTGGGTCATGCTATAGATCTGTCCTGTAGAATCCATACTGTAATAGACTAAGTTATCAGTACTATATCACACCCCACTAACAAATCAATCAATGCAACTGAACAAACACAAGATTTTATTATGCAGTTTTTGCAGCACTCATAGACCATAGTGATGAATGTCAAAAAAAGCAAATGAGCAAAATTTCACTTATTTAATCAATGTGCACTCAGGAGTGGTCTGCAAGGATTTAGGTTTATTAAACCTGATTGACTTCCTTTCATATAATAAAACAGAAAAGAGGTTTACAACAATAAAATATATCGGTCACCTCAGGGAATCAAACAAGACAAATGATAACTAATACAAATTTCACTTTGCCACCTGCCACCTGAGATATAAGGAATACGCTGAGGATATCAAAACAGCAGAACACCTAGCAATCGTTAGCAACTACAGGTCATAAAAGATTGCTAAAAATCAAACTTTCTGCAAAAATCTTGCAAAATAGCCATGTTTAAGGGCTGATTTGAATCTTAAATAGCTTTCTTCCACGCATAGATCTATGGCAATGCATTCATGCATAAAGGTATCAGGTAGAAGAAGGGTGCTGTGTGACAGTGGTTCTCAAACTTGGGGTCAGGACCCCAAATGGGTTCACATCATCAATGGATGCGGGTTACAGAAACGGACCATGTCCTCTTCTCTCTGGACTTTGGTGATAGCCACTACTTGGCATAGGTCACACAATCAGCATGTGGCCTGTGAGCAGGTGAACATTGTCACCAGCTCTCCTTAAACCCCCGAGTAGAGGTTAAGGGAGTGGGTTTTTCCCTATTGAAATAGCTGTTTTACAGATCCTGGAGCAATGCTCCTTGGGAAATGTAGTCTTTTCACCAAATCAATAAGGAGCAGTTGTGGAAAAAGTGGTTAAGCAACCAAAGGATTTTATTTCCCCTCCCGGGGTGGATTTTACCATGAACAGAAAACACAATCCAGGTATTTACTGGTATTTGGACAAACAAAAGTTCCTTAACAGAAAAAGGCTTTCTTCAGCATTAACCAAGGTGAAAACAAACATTCAAACAAAACCACGCTGTTTCCTCACAGCTCTCTGTTTCCACGTGCTATCTGTGCTGTACTCTCTTTTCAAACAGGCTTTCAACGCAATGAAATTATTCCATTGGCCAGAGATAATGTACAGTCCATTATATCTATATCTTCTCCAGTATCAATACACTCTGGTTCACAGTCCATCAATTCCTCCTGCTCATAAGGAAATGTTTGAACCGGCACTGCTGGTGCCACACCCTTTCTTACTGCTCCAGGCTTTACACGATATGCTTGGGTCAAATACTGGCTTTCACACAGACTATCAGGCCCAGTATTCTTTTCCCAGCACTACCCTTCTGGGTACAAACGGTCACTGTAATTAAGTATATTCAAGCCTTTTGGCTTACCTTTCAGCCTTACTGGTGGAGGTTTTCTCTGGTGCTTTTGAATAGCTGTAGGTTCCCAACCCAAGCCCTGCTCATAGCATTTCACTTGCCTCCTAGGCTTTCTGTCTCTCCCTTGCTCCCCAGGATATTGCAGACAATCTCTTTTGCCCTTGTTATATCCTGTCCTCGGGGTTTCTTTCTTTCTCCTCAAGAAGGAATCTGTCTCTCCTTTCCATAGAGACTCTGGCTTACTCTGGGCATAGCTGTCTTCAGTGTAGCTCTCAATAGCTTCTCTCTCCAGCTCATATGCCTCACTTCCTGCTTCTTCAGCCAACTCTTCATTACCTCCTTCTCTGCCTACCTCCATAAGCTCCACTGCAGTTTCTTTAATAGGGTGAATTCTGGGGCCGTGCTCAACTCCACCCCCTAACAGGTGTCCTGCATTACCTTGTGATTCACCCCTTGAATGATAGCACCGGCGTTTCTCTTGCCTCTGTGCCTGGTTCCCACAGTAACCAGGAGCCATGTGCTTCTGTTTACAGCTCAGCTCTACTTTTGTTCCTGGCTTTATAGCTTCATTAAACAGGCTAGAAGGACCCACTATGTCACAACATTCATAGGCCCTTGCCACCTTCTGGCGAAGCTTCCTGTTAGATTGGACACCCATGCTGAGGACTGGGGTCTGTATGCGCACACTGCACACAGACATGCGGGGCCCTGTGTTGACTGTAGCTGCTGCCTTTCTGCTTTAGATGAGCGGAGGGAGGGGAAGGAAGCTGGAGCCCTGCTATTTTGATTTCATCATCATCTGTGGTCATGTGAATCCTCAGTTGTTAAAATGGGGTCAAAGATGGGGAAGCTGTAATACTAGAGGGCATAACATGAAGTTGCAAGGGGGTAAACTGAAAGGCAACATCAGGAAATACTTTTTCACTGAAAGGGTGGTGGATGCTTGGAATGCCCTCTCAATGGAAGAGGTGGGGGCAAATACAGTGGCAAAATTCAAAATGGCATGGGACAGACACAGTGTACCCCTTTATAGCAATGGGATAAAATCGAAATAAACTTAACTGTCTCTGATATCTCAGTAAGTAGAGCCTGCGCGGAGCGGTGGTTACACCATTAAACAAAGGCATGTGGAGGGGTGACCTGCATGGAGCGGTGGGTGCACCTACTCTTGCCACCTTGCTTGGCAGACTAGATGGACCATGCTGGCCTTTATCTGCTGTCATATACTATGTTACTATGTTACGTTAGAAAAGCACTGCTCTACGACATACCTCATGGAAAAATTCCCTTGGTGAAGGTAAGTGTAATAAACAGTCGTGTGAAGAACATATTGGCCATATTGATCCAAGCACCATTGGGCATACTACAGGAACAGCAACACCACCGACCATTGCAGCGCTCCCCCAATCGGGGTTGAGCCAGAGAGTGGGAAATCAGACGCCTCCCTGCTCTCCAGCTCCAGCACAATCAGGGGCCTAGGACACATTCAAATCCAAGCGCTATCGGGCATACTACAGGAGCAGCAACACCGCCAACCAATGCAGCACTCTCCCAACTGGGGTTGAGCCAGAGAGTGTGAAATCAGACGCCTTCTCACTCTCCAGCTCCAGTCCAAACAGGGGCCCAGGACACATTCAAATCCAAGCACCATTGGGCACGCCTGCGCCTTTGGTGGGGAACGGAAGTGGGAATACAGACAACAGGAATAACCCTTCCAACACCCTGCAAGGACAATACCCTATCCCAATATCAACATCAACACTTTATCCCAATAATCCCCTACCATATTAAATAAAGACAGTACCAACCAACTCATTTCCCCCCTACTACCGCACTGGACCACCATGGCTCATCTACATAAAAACCCAACTATGCCAATGCAACATCAAACTATATGACTTCTGGAGAGGTTGGGCTGAAACAAAGTACTGAGGCCCTGTGAGGGAAAGAAGACAACAGAGAGCTCTAGGAGCCATCACTCTATTTTGGAGGAATTTAAAGGGACCTGCAAGATAGAAATGAGATGCATTAGATTAATATTTGTGAACATTTTGACAAATGCAGGCCATGATGCTCGTGTTGTTCTGCTCCTTGAGGTGGTCACATGGTACTGTTGCATAGCAACCTCCACTCAGTGGGAAGGAGAATGAGTAAAATGTGAAGGAAAAACTGTCCTTTAGTCTGTTCCTTTTGAGTGGGATGAAAGCAGAAGATGAAGTGTGTTCTGCTTAGTAGGAATCACGTCTCAAACTTTCCAAAAATCATTTTTCTGGAGTGAAAAGAGATTTAAGAAGGGGAAGTTGGGTGATATGTGGTAGTGAGCGGAATGCAGATTTTAATAATACACATGGAGGCTGGATGTGGGAAGTTAGAGAAATTAGAAACAGAAAGGATCTCTGCCTGGGGTGGCGGAACTTGAAATAGAATTAGGGCAGAGCTTGGGGTGGTGCTTGGGCTCCCCCCAAAGAAAAAGGCCTTCCGCCACCCCTGGCCCTGTATATCTATCAGGTAGGCTAATGAAATGTTAGTCAGTGAGATATTAATGATCCACTACTCATTCGACATTGATGTTGCCATCTGTCCCCTCTTTTCGCCAGGCGAGGATTAGAGACAGATGTCTTAACAGAGCTGTTCCTAAATTATGGAACAGTTTACCAATGGAGATTAGGGATTCTTCAGATTATTTAGAATTTTGGAAGGTGTTAAAGACCTGCATATTTAGTAAATATTTTTCAAGATATGTCTGACTTGATGAAGATTTTATAATGTCATACTGCACATTCTAAATTCGGCTTTGTACATTTTTGATTGTAAAAGTAGATTATAAATTAAATGTGAAAAATAGCCAATAAGAACGAATCAGTACTGGTTTATCATATTTGAAACTTGAAACCATGAGATCAGCCTGAACTTCCTCCACCATGTGGCTCAACCATGAAGAGTGTTGATCACGGTGGGGAAAGCATAAAGCACGTTTTTTAGCAGCTGCAATCGGGCACAATGAGAGAATGACTGGATGAAGGGGTTTATGAGAGAGAGGGAATCATGAGAGAGAGACTGTAGGAAGACTGGGACGGGGGGTGGGGGGCAGGGTCATATGAGACCCCGAGACTGGGTGAAGCCTGGGGGGTCATGCCAAAGAGAGAGAGCAAGGGTGAAAGCGAAGTGCAGAGGTTTAAGAGAGATGTTTTTGTTTCATATATCACCAGGCCATGGTGATATGTGACATAAAAAAGGAAGTTGCCTCAGGCGCAGGTATAAAGGGTCACTGACGGTGGTGGGAGGGGGGGGGGAGAAGGAGAGGAGCCACTGTCTTCTCTTGGCACTGAGCAGTGATACATTATAGCCATGATTTGTTAAGCTTTTTGCCATAGAAAATGGGAAAACAGTAAATTGGGTCCTAAAACCTAGAAAGAGAACTGTGATACACCTTTTTTTTGGTGGGGAGGAGGGAGTACACTGTGATATAGGTCTCAGCAGCTGGCTCCTAAATGTTAAGGCTGGTTTTAGATTTGAAGAACATTTGTCAAGGCCTCCCTTAAATGGCTTTACATTTGTATAACATCTGATGGACTGACAAACGAAAAGAAATCTATGGTGACACTTATGCAGTAATGACCAAGATAAAATCAATGGCAAGATATCATACAGCTTCATTCCTAACAAAAACAGGAACTTTAATGAAAGAGATCATTTAGGACATTCTAGGATGTATTTTCCATGGAGAACACAAAATATCGAATGTGCTTGGTCTTGGGCTTTCTGAATCACATCATGCAGGAAGCACATTGAAAACAGAGTAGAGCAACCTTGCCCTAAAGTCATCTAAGTGGGCTTTAAGACTTACAGATTTATATATATTTGATTTATGAAAACATCAGTGACTTAAAGGCCTCATAACCTACATAGTAACTTCTAAGAGAGCCCTGGCCCTTGATTGGTATTACTTATAAATCAACTAGGTAACACATTATTGTGGCAGATCAAATCTGTTCCTGTTCTAATTTATTTGACAGAAGCAAGGCCAAAAATGTCAAGTCAGTTACCAGAAGGACAGAAAAGAAAAAGAGAATCAAAACACACAAGAAGTCTTTCAGTGCCTGTAATACACTACATGACATTAAGTCCTACTTTCATAGGTGTGACAGCATATGGTGAGTGACAAACTGGAAGATACTTATTCACCCAAAAGCAGCCCACCGCACATGCCTCCTGTGCACGCTATGCCCTACCATAAATCTGCCCAATGTGAATAGCAAAACAGCACGACAGCTTGTGTTACCGTCAACCACCCCTTTCCATGGAAGGTTTCCATCATGGTTTTCCTTGGACTCCAATTACACGATCCTGTCGATGCTCATGGTGCCCATTAATCAAAGTCTCACTCTGGAGCTTTCTGGCAATCAAGTGAGCACACTTTAATGCGACACCATTAATAAATGTAAGTGCTGTTTAAACGGAGAGCACTGTTCCTAATTCATTCATTCCTTGTGCATTTGTCAGATTTGCATGGCCTGGACAGAATCCCTTTAATGCAAGAAGGCTGCTCTAGTCATGGATCTGCATAAATTACGTTTTTTTGCCTCGCTGCCAAAACTTAGGATGGAGACCGTGGTGTTCGGCGTTATGCTCTTTGCTTTGTCAAGCTGCAGAATGCAATCGCTGCTGAATATTCACATAAGCCTCTTCACTGTTCTTTTACCTTTCAAGCCAAGCTATAAAAGGAGCTATTGTTTAAAAAGTAACCCTTACCTTTATTGTGACTTGGTTCATTTAAGCTCATGCCTTTTCATCAGTAGCTAAAGGCAAGTTACATAAAGTAAAGATTTCCCTGTCACCATGGAGCTTATAGTTTGAGACCTGTTTACTAAGGTGTGATAAAATAGCATGTTTTCCACAAGTTAATGCATCCTGCAGCAAAATTATATGCAGAACGGAGTGGGGGGGGGGGCCTCCATTCTGAGCCCTAAAAAAAAGCACTACCTCCTCCCTTTAGTTACCTGCTTTGCTGCTGGTCAAAGTAGTAAAGGTAGTGCCCTCTTTCCCCCTCACATGACTGTGTATGAAAAAAATAAGGGTGTTCCCTTAATTAGACCCTTTTAAAGAAAGTGTCAGCAGCATTGTACACACCAGGTCCCACCCCTGACCCTGTCCCAAACCTACCCAATGGAGGGCAGGAGCAATCCTTAGGCACTGTTGCTCCAGCAATGCCATTTTTTAAATTAGAGATGCCTTCCCCCTACTAGGAGTCTCATGATACTACTGCTAGAGGTCAAAGCCTTGGTCTCCTAGTGCCATTTTCATTTGCTTCACTAGTAGGGCAGCTCTTAGTAGAGATTGCTCCTGCCCCTATAGATTTGACGTATAAATGAATTCTTTGGGGGCACTATAGAGCAAAAGGAGAGACCCGACACTTTTTGGTTTCGTTCTTTCTTTCATTTTTTTCAATATTTAAGTTTTGGTTTAGTTTCCATTCAACAAAATGAAGCTAGGAAGATGGGAATATCAAAATCTGATGTCATTCGGATTATACACCAGTCATCTGTGTCATCCATTGAAATCTGGTAGCTTCAGTCCAGCAACAGTCATGGATCCCATGAATAGTCCTATTGATTTTTACCTGGCTCTTATGTTTCTTTTACTATTTGACAGTATGTTTCAGGCCGTTGCACAGGGTCCCCGGGCGGCTGCCGTTAACCGGGTGCACAGCCTGGTGTAGGGATCCTGCCCTGCGGCTCCGGCTTACATCAGCTGCTGAGGGGGGCGGGGGTGCATGTTGGGTCGCGGTCCTCAGGAGCGGCATTGGGGCAGTGGGCTGGCATCTTTCAAATTCATTGGCTCCCGTCTCGTTTGCGTGAGGGGAGCCAATGAGAAGTTGAGAGGTGCTGCTGGGAGAGGAGGGGCCGAGTGAACTCCTTCCTGCCCGACGTGTCAGCCGCCTCCTTGCCTGCTGGTTGGAGCTGGGATCTTGCTGCTCGCTGATTCCCACCCTCCCTCCTTCTATGCTTTGGTATGGGTCCAGAAGCCCACTTTGGGGTGGCAGTATCCCAAGGTTTCTGGGGTCCAGAGCCTTTGGACATTACTTTGGGTGGTGTGGGTGCCCCGGCCCGGATAACCCCTGGCCGGCCTTTGCTAATCATATGGCAAGATTGGTTTTGGGTGGGGTCTATAAGTTTGCCATTGGCCTGACTATGGTGGAAGGCGGAGACGATCTCACCTTGCTAATAGCATGGCTGGTGAGGTACGGATCCAGTGATACCTGTAGTTGTTGTTATGGTTATTGTTGGATGATAACTTGGTTGTATGGAAAAGTTATCATTGTATTAAATAAAGCTGCGACAAGTTTATTGTCTGGTGTTTTTGTGGCTGAATGGAGAAAATCAAAGTGGGGTGGGGGCTGGGAATGGGTTATCTCCAGGGGTAGGTGGGTAAGGGGGCGCACCGGGTCCGGGCTACCCTGGTTAACAAGAGAAGTTAGTGTGGAGGGTGTCTTCTTCAATGCATTTCAATACCTGCCTAACTTTGCCTTTACTTTCCTGTCTATTATTGTAGTTCCTTTTCTTTTCGGTGCCTACGGCCCCTGTTACTTTGTTTATATTGTAAACCGCCTTGCTATTTATTGAAAGGCGGTATATCAAGCGAAATAAACTATAACTATAACAGAGAATTTATTTGGCACTCTATACCAGGGCAGTTAACAGATCCTTCAGATTCTGAGCATTTACCATTTAATGCTAATGTGAGAATTGCAGTTACCAAGGTGCTAATCAGCAAATGATTTCAGAAAATGAAATATCTTGTTTGGAAAATCACTTCTTAAGAGTGATTCTGTCTATAACCCGAAATAGTTTCTAAGTGTAATGCAAGAATTAGGCATGTCTTGGGCCACAGTGGTAAAACTGGAACCTCTGCCTGCTGTTCTTTTCTCTCTGAAGGATCAGCAGAATCTCTCTAAAGTGCTTGTAACTTCCAGCTGCCTCCTACAATGTGCACAGTGGGGCTAAGGTTAGGTGCAAGGGAAAGATGATAAATGACCGAGCGGAGCTAAAGATGCATAGCAATGTTGATTTTTTTTTTTATTTACCATGTCACTGACCTCAAACCTCTTAGAACTTGCTTCCCTTCCTCCATTGTCTCTAATATCAACAAGAAACTTTTTTTTTAAAGAAAATTATCACTGGTGCACAGCACTTAACAATTAGAAATTAATCTTTGAAAGTCTCTTCTGTCTATATAGTCAGTGAAGGTGAGGTTATACACCAGATGGCAGCAGGGCTAGTGTGTTTGGGAGTAGGAAGGGGTGTTGAATGATAACGCATGAAGACAAATGTTAAAGTGGGTACATAAAGTATTACCCCAAATGCTAAAGTAAATCCAAGTAATGCTTTTCCTGAGTGGAATCTCAGGACACGGTGACACGGTGTCCCACTCCTTATTGTTGAATCGCCTTCAAAAGATAGGACAACATAATAACACACTAAAATGATTCAATTCCTATCTGACAGACAGAACACAAGTAGTCAAATGTGAACAAAGAAAATCTACACAGTTCCCCATCACTCAGGGCATACCTCAAGGATCAGCACTCTCGTCCATCCTATTCAATTTATACATTCAGCCCATATGTGGCGTTATCAAAAGTCATGAAATATATTACCACTTATATGCTGACGGCATGGTATATGCACCAATAGATGCATTTGATCCTGATACAACCCCAATTACTCGATGCCTTGAAGAAATGATTAAGTGGCTCTCTGACAACAACATGAAAGTTAATTTTGACAAAACAGAGGCCATGTTCATGTCCAGTAACTCTAACTGCAACCCGCCTTCAACCATTAGTATTCTGGACAGAACAATATCTCTAAAAGAGGAAGTGAAATACCTGGGCGTTATCTTGGATAAAAATCGAAACCTGCAATCACATATAAATAAAACCACTGCTAAGGCGTATCGGCGATTGAAGCTCGTCAGGAGACTTCAACCAATCCTACTACTACTACTGCTACTACTGAGCATTTGTATAGCGCTACAAGTCGTACGCAGCGCTGCACAGACATGTAAGAGACAGTCCCTGCTCATAGAGCTTACAATCTAGTCAAGACAGACAACACAGAAGGTGTAAACAGGGATAAAACAAGGGGGAAAGGAAAAGAAAAAGGATATCACGTGAGTCAAGATCCAAAAGCAGCAGCAAAGAGGTGAGTTTACAGCCTGGATTTGAAGAGGGTCAGAGAAGGTGCCTGGCGTACAGACACAGGTAGTTTGTTCCAGGCGTAAGGTGCAGCAAGGTGAAAGGAGCAAAGTCTGGAGTTAGCAATAGAACAGAAGGGCGCAGATATAAGGAGTTTGCCAGAAGAGCGGAGTTCCCGAGGGGGGTTGTAAGGAGAGATAAGAGAAGAAAGGTAGTGAGGAGCTGTAGAGTGAATGCATTTATAGGTCAGTAGGGGAAGTTTGAACTGGATGCGGAAACAGATAGAGAGCCAGTGAAGTGACTTCAGAAGAGGAGTAATGTGGGCATGACGAGGCTGGCGGAAGATTAGCTGCGCAGCAGAGTGCTGAACAGATTGAAGGGGAGAGAGATGATTCAAAGGGAGACCAAAAAGGAGTAGGTTACAGTAGTCAAGACGGGAGGTGATTAAGGAGTGAATAAGGTGATTAAGGAGTGGATTAAGGTGATTAAGTAGTGGATAAGTGGACCAAGACAAACCACCCATCTGGGCAGCAGCAGAATGGGATAGTGTTGACGGCGGAGGATCACATTTCTGTGACAACGGCAACAACACCAAACTTAAACTGCGCGGAAGAAAGGCCCGACAATCTACTTCTATATCTTGCCATGAAAACCCAATGGATAGTTACAACAAAACAAATTGTGCTGTAGTGCTGGAAGATGAGACCCCCAAGGTCAGAAGGCACTCAACTAGCTACTGGGGAAGAGCTGAAGACTTTTCAGAGTAAAGCCAGCATTTATGATGTGGTTGGATCAAAGCCCTCGGGACGTCTGACTGCTGATGTAGCTGCGCATGCAATGAGAGTCAGAAGCTGTAACGATGTCTTACACATTGGAACATGGAACGTACGAAACATGAACCAAGGGAAGTTGGAGGTGGTCAAGAATGAAATGGAACGTGTACAACTTGATCTGTTGGGTGTCAGCGAACTGAAATGGACTGGCATCGGGAACTTTGCATCAGATGATCACATGGTCTACTATGCTGGAAATGAAAGACAAAGAAGAAATGGTGTTGCATTTATAATAAAGAAGAAACTTGCAAGAACTGTAATGAAACACAATGCAGTCAGCAAACGCTTAATCTCTGTTCATCTACGAGGAATGCCTATCAACACAACTATAATTCAAGTATATGCCCCAACAACAGCTGCAGAAGAGAATGAAATTGAAGAGTTCTATGAGCACGTACAAGCTGAAATTGACAGAACATGCAAACAGGATATCCTGATAGTCATGGGCGACTGGAACGCAAAAGTTGGCAACAAAGAAGACGACAAAGTAGTTGGAAAATATGGACTTGGCAACAGAAATGAAGCTGGAGAAAGACTGATAGAATTCTGCAAGACCAATGATCTATTCATCTCAAACACCTTCTTCCAGCAACACAAGCGGCGACTGTACACATGGACTTCACCCAATGGATTGTATAAAAATCAAATTGATTACATCTGTGGAAGTCAACGATGGAAAAGCTCTATAACATCAACAAAGACAAAACCTGGAGCTGACTGTGGTACAGATCATCAACTACTAGTATGCAAACTCAAGCTAAAGTTGAAAAAGAGCAAACCACTCATAAATGCAGCAAAATATGACCTTGAGAATATACCACTGAAATTTAAAGACTGCCTGCAAAATCGATTTGCTGTTTTAGATACAAATGACAGAGCTCCAGAAGAGTTATGGAATGACATCAAGAAGGTTGTGTTGGAAGAAAGCGAGAAGTCTCTTCAAAAGGTGAAAAAGAAAAAATGGCCAAAATGGATGACGGAAGAAACTCTGAAAATTGCCCAGAAACGCAGAGAAGCTAAAGTCAGAGGAGACAGAAAGACAGTCACAGAACTCAACAGAGATTTCCAACATGCAGCAAGACAGGACAAGGAAAAGCACTACAATGACGCATGCAAGGAAATAGAAGCAGAAACTATTAGAGGAAGAACAAGATCAGCTTTCCTAAAGCTACGAGAGTTAAAGAAAAAGTTCCAGCCTCAAATTGGAATGTTACAAGATGCACAAGGTTCTATGTTAAATGATGCTGAGAAGATCAAGAAAAGATGGAAGGAATATACAGAGTTTTTATATGATAAAGATCAAGTGGACGAACAGCCATTTCAACCTGTACCTTATGATCGGGAACCATTGGTGATGAAAGAAGAAGTTGAAGCAGCATTGAAAGCCTTATCAAAGAACAAAGCACCAGGCATTGATAGCAATCCCTTAGAAGTATTACAGCAATTTGATGCAGCTGTTACTGTACTTACAAGGCTCTGTCAAGAAATATGGAAGACAACATCATGGCCATCTGACTGGAAAAGATCTGTCTTTATACCAATACTAAAGAAAGGTGATCCAACTGACTATGGAAATTATCGCACAATTGCTCTGATCCCGCATGCCAGCAAGATTCTACTGAAGATTATTCAAAAGAGACTACAACCATACCTGGAACAAGAACTACCTGAAGTGCAAGCAGGGTTCTGGAAAGGGTGAGGAACGAGAGACATCATTGTGGATGTGAGACGTATCCTTGAAAAGACTAAAGAATACCAAAAGGATATCTATTTGTGCTTTATCGACTATAGCAAAGCTTTTGACTGTGTAAATCATGAGAAACTCTGGGCCACATTAAGAAGCATAGGTATACCAGAACACCTGATTGTACTCTTGCACAATCTGTACTTTGATCAAGAAGCAACAGTTCGAACGGAACAAGGAGAAACAGAATGGTTTAAAATAAGCAAAGGTGTAAGACAAGGCTGCATACTTTCCCCCTACCTGTTTAATTTATATGCAGAATAAATCATCAGAGAAGCAGGATTGTATGAAGACAACAGAGGTATGAAGATTAGTGGAAGACTCATCAAGGAGGGAGGAGTGGCTCAGTGGTTGGGACAGGTTACCTCATGCCGGAAGGCAAGGGGTTCATTTCCCGCATGGGGACAAGCAACTTCAGGCCGGAGGGACTGGGGTCTCTAGTCCCATGGCCACTCCTTGTGGCCTTGGGCAAGCCACTTAACACTCCTCTGCCTCAGGTACACTTAGATTGTGAGCCCTTCGGGGACAAGGGAATAAAAAGTACCTGTTAGTATACATGTAAACCTCACTGATTCTAAAGAGCGCTGTATAAAAAAAAAAAAATAAATAAATCAACAACCTTCGCTATGCTGATGATACCACATTACTGGCTGAAAGTGAAGATCTGAAACATTTGCTTCTCACAATCAAAGAACATAGTCTCAAAATGGGCCTGCACCTTACTGTAAAGAAGACAAAGATCATGACAACTGGCATAATCAACAGGTTCATCGTTGAAGGAGAAGAAATTGAAATTGTGAACAACTTTAACATACTTGGATCAACTATCAATAAAGAAGCAACAAGCAGTCAAGAAATCAGACGACGCATTGCTCTTGGCAGAATGGCTATGAAAGACCTAGATAAGATTCTCAAGAGCAGAGATGTCTCTCTCCATACAAAGATTTGACTTGTTCAAGCCATGGTATTTTCAATAACATCATATGGATGTGAAAGCTAGACAGTGAAAAATATAGACAGGAAGAAAATTGATGCCTTTGAATTATGGTGCTGGCGGCGAATACTGTGTATACCATGGACTGCCTGAAGAACAAACCAGTCGGTACTAGAGGAGATCAAATCTAAGCTTTCTTTAGAAGCTCAGATGACAAGACTTCGACTTTCATACTTTGGACACATCATGCGAAGAGAGAGATCATTAGAGAAAGACATCATGCTTGGAAAGATAGGTCAACGCAAAAGAGGAAGGCCAGCAATGAGATGGATCGATACAATAACAGCAGCTATGGGTACCAGTCTATCAACAATGAGTCGCCTGACTGAAGATGGAACACAATTTAGGATAGCTATCCAGAGGGTCGCCATGAGTCGACTCCGACTCGACGGCACTTAACAACAACAAACGTCTTAGTAGTATGTTCAGAAAGGAATGTACGGATTTTGCTGATGTTATAGAGAAAGAAACGGAAGGTCTTAGCTATCAGGTGAATGTGTGTGGAGAAGGAGAGAGAAGAGTCAAAGACAACACCAAGATTGCGAGCCGAGGAAACAGGAAAGAGTACAGAGTTATCCACAGAGGCTGAGAAAGGAAGAAGAGGAGGGGAGGTTTTAGGGGGAAAGATAAGAAGTTCAGTCTTGGCCATGTTCAATTTCAAGCAGCGGTGAGACATCCATGCCGCAGTGTCAGAAAGGCAGGCAGAGATCCAGGTCTGGATAGACGGAGAGATTTCAGGCGTAGAGAGGTAGATCTGGGAGTCATCAGCATAAAGATGGTACTGAAAACCATGAGAAGAGATAAGCGCACTAAGGGACTGGGTATAGAGAGGGAAAAAAGGAGCACACCCAAGACAGATCCTTGGGGTACACCAACTGGGAGTGAGCGAGCAGAGGAGAAGGAGCCACCAGAACACACACTGAAAGAGCGATGGGAGAGATAGGAGGAGAACCAGGATAGTACAGAGCCCATAAAACCAAGCGAGGACAGGGTATTGAGGGGAAGGTTGTGGTCAACAGTGTCAAAAGCAGCAGAGAGGTCAAGAAGGATGAAGACAGAGTAAAGGCCCTTGGATTTTGCCAGGAAGAAGTCACTGGAGACTTTGGCAAGAGCTGTTTCAGTAGAGTATAAAGGACGAAAGCCAGACTGTAAAGAATCCAGGAGGGCATGAGAGGAGAGGAAGTCGAGGCAGCGATGGTGAACAGCACATTAAAGTAGTTTAGAAACGAAAGGAAGGAGGGAGATGGGTCGATAATTAGAAGGACAGCTGGGATCAAGTGTGACCAACGCATGTTTGAAGGCTGCAGGGACAGTTGCAGTGGAGAGCGAAAGGTTGAGAATATGAGAGATAGAAGGGACAACAATGGAGGAGATGGGACTTAGGAAGTGGGTGGGGATAGGATCAGAGGAGCAGGTGGTGAGTTTGGAGGAATAAAGAAGGTGGGCAGTTTCCTCTTCAGAGATCACAGGAAAGGAAGAGAGGGTAGCAGAGGTAGGGAAGGAAAGTTGGGAGTGAAGAGGGGGAGGAGGGGAAGTAGCTGACTTTGTGGGGACTTGGAGGGTGATCTTGTGGATTTTGTCATGGAAATAGTCAGCCAGGGTTTGGGCAGAAAGGGAGAGAGGGATCAGAGGTGGAGGCACTTTGAGGAGAGAGCTGAGAATAGTAAAGAGACGGCGAGGGTCAGAAATAAGAGAGCTGGTCAGATGGACATAATAGTCTTGTTTGGCAAGAGCTATGGCTGACTAGAAAGAGACAAGCATGAATTTGAAGAGTAGAAAGTCAAAGGAGCGGGATTTGAGCCAAGCACGCTCAGCAGAGCGAGCACAGGAACATAGATAGCGGGTAGTGGATGAAAGCCAAGGCTGGGGTGCAGAGCAACTCAAAGGACGTGGCATGGGCAGAATAAGAGCATCCAGAGCAGAGGAGAGTGCAGTGTTATAGGAAGCTACTGCTTCGTCAGCAGACTTAAATGACATAGTGGAAGAAAGAGATGAAGAAACAGTGGAAGAGAGAACCAAAGGATCAATAGCATGAAGATTTCTAAATAGATCCTCAGCCATAATAATTTTCGCACCGTATGTCAAGCGGTCATTATCCCAATTTTAGACTATGGAAACTATTTATATCAGGGTCTGCCCATAAAATCTATATACCACTTCAATTAGTACAGAACACCACAACACGCATCGTTATGGGCATAGCCAAGCATGAACATATTACACCTATACTCCAACAACTGCACTGGCTACTGATAACTGCATGGGTGAGATTTAAGACAACCATGAACATATTCAAGATTATTAACCTATGGTCAGCGGATGCCCTTTACGGATTATTGTCCAAGGACTCAACTATCAGGCCCAGATGATCTAAGAGTATGAACAAGTTTTGCCTACCTTCAGGGCACTATAAAACTAAACAAGCTACCTCCAACAGAGCCTTCTCATTCTCAGTGCCTGCACTCTGGAATTCTCTTCTGGATGAATTAAGAGCCATAAAAGACATCAAGGATTTCTGCAAATCCCTCGATCCTATTATTCACAGAGGTCTATGATTGTGGGACATAAAGAACTCATGCTCCACTGATGTATGAGATAGAGCAAAGAACTAATTAATCTATGTCTATATGTATGTCTTGTCACCCCTTCCCTTCTGTTCTATGTAAATCCACAATTATATCATTAACCACTTTGATTGAAAGATAAAGTGGTATACAAATCTGGTTAAATAAATAAATAAATGAATCTGATAGCAGAAGAAGCCTCTGTGGATAAGTGAGCATAATTTGCTTGTAGACTTTGGTGACTTAAAGCTTGATACAGAAGAGATTGTGGACTTATTTGGAGAATTTCATATGTGTTGGAATGGGTTGAGCCACACAAGCCCTGGCTTTACCAAAATTTTCCTGCCACTTGGGATCACAACCTGAACAATGCACCATGGGCAAATCAGAAGAGCACAGTCACAATCACAGAAAAAAAAAAAAAAAAAACTTTGCCTGCAGTAGATCAGATCCCCATGGGCAGAATAGGAGGGGAAGGCAGAATAGGAGGGGAAGACAGTAGGCTGCCCATGGGGATCCCATCCCCACAGGCAGAAGGACAACCGGATGAGAGCCTGCCAAAACAAAACAAAACAAAACAAAAAACAAAGGTTAGATGGGATGGGGGAGTGAGGCAGCAAAAACCTAAAGACACAGTAGCTTAAGACCAAAAAAAAAAGGAATGAAGATGGGGGGAATGGAGGGTGGGGTGTTAAGGGGGAGGGAGAAAGGGAGCAGAAGGAGTTAGGCTGGAGTTAAGGCAGACTTGGGGTGGAGCTTGGGATCCCCCAAATAAATAGGCGCTCCACTGTCCTTAGAGAATTCTATATTTTACATTCATTAAAAGCATGGATTAATCAGCTTGAGTTAAAAGGTTTAGAATTCATTTGCCCTAATTTTGTATTTAAGCCTTTTAGAGTTTTAAAACAAAAGACACAGGTAGTTCATCTTTTGCCATCCACCATCGGCACATCTCTTATAGTCAGTTTTTCCAATTAAGGGTGAAATTTATTATCATAGGATATTTTAATCAGCAAGTGATTCATCCTTATTATATTATTAGCAGTCAGTGAGAAGAAAACACATTATTTGCTAATATTATATACCAGAAAGTCCAAGTCCTTCCTGAAGTATCTATACTCCCTTAGCAACACTAAACAACTCATCAATAAAGAGATTGTAGACAGCAGTAATATTGGGGTTATCCAGTCTTTTGCACTGAGTGCTGCATGTGTGATTATCTCTCAGTTGGTGAAAGGTTTGTGTGTCCAGGCTGTTGGAGAACAAGTCCGATCTGAAACAGCAGCAAATTTCAAGGAGCCAAGGCAGATGGAGAAGTATATAGAGGAGATCTTCAGGGACATAGTAGAGAAGTCTGGTGCCCACCCAGGAGAGAAGGGTTACAACAGCCATCTTAGTTAGTGATTTGATCATTAGGCATGTAGATAACTAGGTGGTTGGTACATGTGAGGATCACCTGGTCAGTTGCCTGCCTGATGTGAAGGTAGTGAACTCATGCATAGCCCTGACAGGATTTTAGGCAGTGTTGGTAAGTAACCTGCTGCCCTGGTACTTTCATTTTAAAGTGCTGTCAAGTCAATGTTGGCTTCTGGCATCCCAGCAACCCCTGGGTTTCCTTGCCAAGAAATGACCAGGACTTTCCTTCTGAGGCAATGGAGGGTAAAGTGACTTGCCCAAGTCATAAGGGATGCAAGTGGGAATAGAACCATGATCTCGTGGGTACAAGGATGTTTCTCTAATCACTAGGCCACTCCTCCATTCCTGCTACATATTGATACCAATAACATAGGGAAATATGTGAAGGAGGTTCTGGAAGCCAAATTTAGACTTTTAGACAAAAGTTGAAATCCAGGACCTCCAAGGTAGCATTCAGAGAAATGCTTCCTGTTCCACGCACAGGACCCAAAAGACAGGCAGAGCTCTGGAGTCTTAATGAGTGGATGAGACTATGGTGCATGGAGGAAGTTTTGAAATTTATTAGAAAGTGAGCTAAATTCTGGGGAAGGGGGTACCTATTCTGCAAAAATCGGTCTCACCTTAATCAGGATGATACCAGGCTTTGACAAGGTCCCTCATCAGAGACTTTTGGCAAAACTAAAGAGTCATGGGATAGGAGGCAGTGTACTATTGTGGATCAGGAACTGGTTAAAAGATAGAAAGCAGAGGGTAGGGCTAAATGGCCAATTTTCCCAATGGAGAAAGGTGAATAGTGGTGTACCCCAGGGATCTGTGCTGGGTCCGCTGCTTTTTGACATATTCATAAATGACCTGGAAAATGGAATAACGAGTGAGGTTATCAAATTTGCAGATGACACAAAACTATTTAAAGTTGTTAAAACCCAAGAGGATTGTGAAAAATTGCAAGAGGATCTTGATAAATTGGAAGACTGGGCATCAAAATGGCAGATGAAATTTAATGTGGACAAGTGCAAGGTTATGCACCTAGGGAAGAACAACCCAAACTATGGTTACACGATGCAAGGCTCCACATTAGGAACCACCACCCAGGAAAAAGATTTAGGCATCTTTGTGGATACCATGTTAAAACCCTTGGCCCAGTGTGCAGCGGCGGCCAAGAGAGCAAATAGAATGCTAGGTATGATAAGGAAAGGAATGGAAAATAAAACAAAAGATATTATAATGCCTCTATATCGTTCCATGGTGAAACCGCACCTTGAATATTGTGTGCAATTCTGGTCACCGTATCTTAAAAAGGATATAGCGATTTTAGCAAAGGTACAGAGAAGAGCCACCAAAATGGTAAAGGGGATGGAAGGATACTCCTATGAAGAAAGGCTAAAAAGGTTAGGGCTCTTTAACCTGGAAAAGAGACGGCTGAGGGGAGATATGATAGAAGTCTATAAATTAATGAACGGAGTGGAATGGGTAAACGTAGATCGATTGTTTACCTTATCAGAATATAGAAAGACTAGGGGACATGCAATGAAGCTACAGGGTAAACTATTTAAGACTAATAAAAGAAAATATTTTTTCACTCAACGTGTAATCAAACTCTGGAATTTGTTACCGGAGGATGTAGTAAAGGCTGTTAGTGTAGCTGGGTTTAAAAAAGGTTTGGACAAGTTCCTGGAGGAAAGGTCCATAAACCATTATTAAGAAGTGACCGAAGATATCAATGCTTGACCCAGTACAAGCACTGTGGAACTTGTGTCTCTTGGGGAAACTGCTAGGTACATATGACCTAGATTGGCCACTGTTGGAAACAGAATACTGGGCTTGATGGACCTTGGTCTGACCCAGTATGGCATATCTTATGTTCTTATGTTCAGGCTGCTGGTGCTAAGATTCAAAAAAGAGAGAAAAAATAATTTAAACTAGAACCTGGGGGAAATCCCACAGATGCTACCAATGCCGGAAAGGGTATTTAACGGTGATGAATCAGAGCCAAATCAAATGTCAGTGAACCTGGAATATCTTTATCTCTATCTTTATTGGAATACTTGATATACCGCACCTTCGCAGCATCAGGACGGTTTACAATATGTAGTAGAATAAATTAACTACCAAGAATGGCAATTCAATGGATCAGATGTAATATGCCCAAGAGTGCTGAGAGAATTCAAATATGAAATTGTAGAGCTATTGTTGGTGATTTTTAAAATTGTCTGGATTGGGGGGTAGCCAGCGGAATGCCTATTTTTAAAAGAGGCTACAGGGGTAATCCAGGGAACTACAGACTGGTAAGCCTAACCTTGGTGCCAGGCAAAATGGTGGAAACCATTATTATGAACAAAATTATTGGACAAATTGATGGACATGGTTCAGTAGAGCAAAGCCAACATGGATTTAGCCAATGGAAATTTTGCCTCACCAATCTGCTCCTTTGCTTTGAAGACATGAATAAGCATGTGGATGAAGGTGGACGAATTTATGTGGAGGCCTATTCTAAAGTGCACAGTGGCAGACGCAATTCCGATCACGCGGGCATGTCTAGCCCCTGTGGGATCAGAAACACATCTAAGTCTGTATGTGCAGGCCCAGACCCAATGCCAGTTGGTTTGCACATACAGGCTCCTGCTCAGCTAACTCAGTCTGGCATCTGTATGGAGACATGGCATCTGGTCGCCATGGCACTGTGGCTCCATTCAGGAGCCGCGATCCCCAGCTGCTGTTGACTTCATTCTTTCCCTGCAGCCTGACTTCCGATCTGGCCTCCTATGGCCAGGATCAGGCTGCGGGAATCTCCTGTATCCCCTCCAGCATTTATTGCCACCCGGGCCTGCCATCCCCTGCCATCTAGGGGAACATATTCCATTTCAGAGGTAGAATAAGTTCCCCGTCTAGTCTGCCGGCCCCAGACATACAGGGCTGACATCAGAATTGGCCCTGTATGTCTTGGGCCGTGGACTGCCCACTGCCTGCCCTAACTCCGCCTCCGTAGTGCCCCTTTCCCGCCGCCCCTTTCCCTTGTTCATACGGGGAGGCTAGGCAGGGATGGAAAAGGCAGACGAATAGCAGGGATGGAGATCCCAACAGGACGTCCAACCCCGCTATTCGGGTTACAGAATAGACCCCATAGTGTATTTAGAATTTCAGAAAGCGTTTGACAAAGTCCCACATCAGAGACTCTTGAGGAAATTAAAAGTCATGGCATAGGAGGCAATGTCTTATTGTGGAATGGAAACTGGCTGAGAGAGAGAAACAGAGAGTATGGATAAATGGTCAATCTTCTCAGTGGAGGAAGATGAATAGTGGAATACTCCAGACTTCTGTATAGGGACTAGTGCTTTTTAACATATTTATAAATGATCTGGAATTGAGAGCAACAAGCAAGGTGATTAAATTTGCAGATGAGACCAAATTATTCAAAGTTGTTAAATCGCATGCAGATTGTGAGAAACTGCAGGAGGATTTTGTGAGACTGGGCGTCCAAATGGCAGATGAAAGTTAGTGAGGACAAGGGCAAGGTGATGCATGAAGGGAAAAATAACGCAAATTATAGATTCTCATTGCTAAGTTCCACAGGAGTCATCACCCAGGAAAAGGATCTGGGTATGATTGCAGAAAATAAATTGAAATCTTCTATTCGGTGTGCAGTGGTGGCCAAAATAGCAAATAGAATGTTAGGAATCATTGGGAAAGGATAGAGACTAAAACAAAGGAAATTATAATGCCTCTATCGTTCTATGGTGTGACTGCAAAAAAGATATAGCAGCATTAGGAAAGGCACAGAGAAAGGTGACCAAAATGATAAAGGGGACGGAAAGACTCTCCTATGAGGAAAGGCTAAAGAGGTTAGGCCTCCTCACCTTAGAGAAGCGTCGGCTGGGGGGAGATATGACAGAGCTGTAGAAAATCTTAAGTGGAATGGGTAGACATGAATCAATGGTTTACTGTTTCAAAAAGTACAGCGACTAGGGAAACATGCCATGAAGCTACAAAGTAATATATTTAAAACAGGAGGAAATATTTTTCTCTCAATGTATAATGGATCTTTGAAATTCATTGCCGGAGGAAGTGGTAAAAGCAGGTAATGCAACTAGGTTTAAAAAAGGTTTGGACAAATTCCTGGAGGAAAAGTCCATAAACTGTTGCTAAAGTAGTCCAAGAGAAAATCACTGATTATCCTTCGGGATTAGCATGGAACTGGCTGCTTTTAGGCTATATCAAGTACTTGTGACCTAGATCAGCCACTGTTGGAAACAGGATATTGGGCTTGATGGACCTTTAGTCTGACCCAGTATGGCAGTTCTTATGTTCTTTCTTTAAAAAGTTGCATTTTCCATGGTTTTATTCTTTGCTCTTTTATTCTGGAATTATGCTAGGAAATAAAATTAAGTGTCAAAGAAATATAAGGCTTAGTGAGATTAAGCCCTATATTGAGCCACAGGTGCTCCTTGTGGCCTTGGGCAAGCCACTTAACCCTCCATTGCCTCAGGTACAAAAATATAGATTGTGAGCCCTTTGGGGACAGGGGAAATATATAGATACAGTACCTGAAGGTACACTGCTTTGGTAGAAAAGTGGTATATAAGCCTAGTTAAATAAAATAAAATCTTGAGCTTTGGGGATAGAAGTTGGCATTGCTAAATTTACTCTAGAGCAAAAGTCTTTATTGTATAGAAATGCTCCGAACTCATTTACTAGAGTATTTAAATATTTTGCAGATGTGTAATAAACTACAGGAATCGTGAGCTTCTGACCTCCAGATAGCCTCAGGGCAGGGTATTTAAAAATAGTGTAGTGCATGAGCATATTTACAAAGTCTAAACAACCTCTCCAACATATTCTGAAGCCAAATAATCTTTTTCTCATGTTTCTTACTGAATCTGGCTGCTTTCTGGAATCTCAGTCCCTTTAGACTTTTATCATAATTGGAACAATCACTCAACAATTGCTAATATTCTGGGAAGGACTGGCAATCTTGGCTCAGAAATCAGAATCCCCCAAAGATCAAAAAATTCTAATGCCTTTCAGCACATTGCATCATGTAGAATGCTCTTATCAGCAGTACAGGCATAACCGGGTACGGTGGACCCGTCGCTACCTGCCCTTACTCCCACCCCCACCCATAGGACCCCTCACCTGATCCTTCCCATAAAAGACACCAACACCTCTTTGAGACTCAAACTGGTCGCAGCTTTATTAAACTTCCAACAATGACCGACTACAATCCAACACATTAACTTGCCCCCCCCCCACCCCCCAGCGGTGCAAGCCCTCACCAGCCATGTTATTAGCAAGGTGACGCCGCTTCCGCTTTCGCCAGGTCCAGACCCCGACTAAATCACCTCACCCTCCCTCACCCGGCTTCGCCATATTATTAGCAAAAACCTGAGGGATTGTCCGGGTCGCGGGTACCCCATCCCCGCCCTAATGCTTTCATCCGGCTCCGGACCCCGGAAACCTCCGGGATCCCGCCACCGGCTCAGGCCTCCAACGACCTGAGCCACCCCCCAACAAGTAAGCTGCGACCAGCCCTCCTCCCCATCATAATACCTTCCAAGGCCTCCTGCCAGTCATTAAGGAGCAAATCCATCCCCACCGGGGAGAGATGCACTCCATCCGACCTAAACAGGCCCGCGCATTCGACATCCACCCAGGTGTGCAAAATTTGGCACCCCCCCTGTTCTACAACCCATCTGCCAATTTGTCGATAAATTTTTTGTCAGCCCTCTGGACCACCGCCGCTGACCCTTGCAGGCCGGCCTTGGAATGATATCGGACCATACCAGAAGTATACCAGGAAACATTGCCAACACCGCCCCCAAGTCCTTGTGCGCCGCTCGAATTAACTGCCTGGAAGTCCAAGACATCAAGTCGTTGCCTCCCAGGTGAATCAACAAGATCTCCGGCGTCCCTCTGACGCGCTCGTGGTGCCGAAGCAAAGGCAAGAGCTGAATCCACTGCAGACCGTGCTCGCCCAGCCATGAGACAGTCACCTCTGACGCATCCAGTCCAATATTCCGGCCAACGGGCCGTGTTGCTGCTCGCCGACCGGCCCAGTAAACAAACGAGTGGCCAATCACCCAACAGCGACATACTCCTTGTACCGCAGCTGCAAAATAAAGAATTGATAAAGTTAGTCACCCCCACCACCCCTACAAACGCCTGCTCCGACAGACCTTCCGCTGCAGCACTGGTAGCTGCCCTAATCCTGAATGAATGCGGAGCAAAGCGGCCAGGATCCTCCCCTAAGTGCCGCAGCAACATCCGCAACACCGCCGTAAACTGAAAGCGCGTAAGCACTCGCGCATCCTCATGCAAAAAAAGATTGCCCGCACCTGCTGGCCGCAACTGCATGTACGCTTTTAGCAACGTAACCGGGCACGTAGGAGTGGCACACACCTCTCGCAAGACTACCCACGCTCCTTTCCCCGTCTGATCCGTCTTGGACCGCACCAGGTGGATGCGAACCCCGCCCTCTACAAACTGAACTTGGTGAACCTGCAAGCCTCCACCCCTGGAAAGGCGACCCAACTCCGCTACCAATTCCCTCACCCGAAATGCACCAAAAAAGGCCACCGAAAATACTGCCCGAAAAAGCGTGCCCTCATAAGGGGACGATACCACGTGCGGCAAAGCGAGACACAATCGCCCCAGCAGGCCATGCGTTATAGGCAGCCGCCCATCACCTGGAGATGGAACGGACCGCTCCCATCCTTGAAGCAGCCTACGCATCAAAAAAAAAAAAAACAGCCACCCCCCACCCCACCGCCTTCATGAAAAATGCAAATCATGCCAAATTCCTCCGCACCGTTGACCGCGACACTCCCGCGACTTTTGCTGCCGAAACATACTGACCAAGAAGCAAGTCCGATGCTGGGCCCTGCCTCCATTCCTGCTCCACCAGGAAAGTCACCACATTGCTGCAGCCCCTCTGGTACGCCTCCCACGTCGCAGCCGACACTGAATTCTTCAACAAGTCCATCATGTCCCGAGGCCAATCTGCCATAAGTGCTGTGGGACCGAAGCCCCTTCTTCTTCTGCTTCCGGCACCAAGGTCCGAAACCGCTCCCGCTTAAAACGGGAAAGAGCATCCGCAATCAAGTTAGTAATCCCAGGAATATGGCGAGCCTTAATCACCACATTCAAATGCAAGCAGGCTAAAACCACCTGCCGCTTTAAATCAGCCACCCGTTTGCACCTCGGGGCATAATTATTCACCACACTGACAACCGCCTCGTTGTCGCAGCACCAAACCACCTTGCGATTCCGCAGTCGGTCCGGCCACAACACCAGAACCACTAGAATCGGGAACAGCTCCAAGAAGGTGATATTACTGGTAAGGCCGACGTCCCGCCAGGACTGCGGCCACTCCGCCGCACACCATGAGCCACCAAAGTATACCCCCAGGCCCTCCCCCGTCCGCATCGGTATATAATTGCAACTCCTCACTGGATATCACTTTATCCCTCAATACTGTGATACCATTGAAATCACGCAGAAACTCATCCCATACCCCCAAGTCAGCTCGCATGCTCCGCGAAACCCTGATCCGATGCTGAGGTTTCACAACCCCAGCAGTAGCCGACGCCAGCCGCCGCAAAAACACTCTGCCCATAGGAATCACTGGACATGCAAAATTAAGGGAACCTATAAGAACCTGCATCTCACGCAACGTCAACTTCGCGGAGACCATCGTGTTCGCCACTAAGACTCGCAGCCTCGTTACCTTGTCGGCTGGCAACCGAGCTATCATTAATTCCAAATCTAGCTCCACCCCCAAAAAAGTAATACATGTCGCCGGACCCTCCGTCTTCCCGACCGCCAACGGCACCCCCCATTCCTGCGCCAACTGCATAAAGCCCCCTAACAAATCCTGGCACTGCCCAGACTGCACCTCTCCTACAAACAGGAAATCGTCCAAGTAGTGCACTACATTTCCACTGCCCCTTTTCTTCACAAGAGCCCAATGCAGGAAAGTACTAAACCGTTCAAAATAAGCACAAGATATCGCACAGCCCATTGGCATGCACTTGTCAAAATAACAATGCCCTTCAAAGCAGAATCCCAACAAATGAAAAGCCGACGGATGCACTGGCAACAAACGGAAGGATGATTCGATGTCCGCCTTTGCCATCAAGCACTTCGAGCCGCATTCCCTCACCAGATCCACAGTCTCGTCAAAAGACGCATAGCGCACCGCGCACAATTCTCTGGGGATGTGGTCATTAACCGAAGAACCCACAGGGAAGGACAAATTATGAATTAAACGATACTTCCCCGGCTCCTTCTTCGGTATTATTCCCAAAGGGGAAACCACGAAATCCTCAAAGGGCTGCTCCGCGAATGGGCCCGCCACCCGCCCCAACTCGATCTCCCCAGCCAACTTATCCCTTACAATATGGGCAAACTGCTTAACCGCAGACAAATTTCTAGCCTTACTTGTGGTTACCCGTCCCACAACCGGGATCTGGAACCCCCACTGAAAACCCCCGTCCAATATTAAACTATCCTTCCTCCTGGGATACCTCCGCAACCACGGACGCAGAACTTGGATCCTAATATGAGTCGGAGCTAAGCTCCGCAAGTTCTTATTGCTTGGAGGGGGCGCAATAACTCCAGCCGCTCCTTTTTTAACACATTTGAGGGCTGAATGTCCTCCACTACAGACAGAGCAAACGTGCCGGAATTTACAGTCCGGGAAGGGACATGAAGACTTGTTGAATCGCCAACAGATATCTCCAGCGCCCCCCCCCCCCCGCAGGCCTCTGCACCGCCGGGGGCACGCCCAACCGAAAGGGCCTCCCCACACCCGTTGCACTGACCAATCCCCATTTTTGCCCACTCACTCCCCCACCGCCAGGTCTGACCGCCATCTGTGTTAACCATAAATTTATATCTTGCGTTCCCCATGAAAGCATCTGGTTTTCTTCCATCTTATCACGGAACTTCTCATCATAGTTGAGCCAAGCCCAACCGTCATGCGTCTGAGAGGCCTCCAAAATAGAGTCCGCGTATGCCAAAAGCATACCGTACTGCTCCGGGTGCACATGCCCCCATACACTAGCCAGCCGTAGAAACGCCCGCGTCCAATTCACTACGTTCCGGGCCACTCTCCGCACCCTACCGGCCTTCTCGTCCTCTTTCCTCTTCCTTCGACTGTCCTCTGACCGTTTTCGGCCTTCAAGTAACCGGAAAATATCTATATAGTGCCGCTTTTGGACTTTCCGACGCAAATTCCTAGGCACACTCTCCCATAACTCAGAGAAAGCCGCTACCGTAGGAGTTGCCCCCTCTTCTTCCCGCCTCCCCGCCGTCCCCCCATTTTCTTTACAAAGGCTTCCCTCCTCAGAAGTCGAACCGGACGACGAGTCAGAGGTCGAAGTGGAAGAGGACCCCGATCTCCTCTGCCTATGACAAGAATGTTTCCACTTCCAACTCTTTTTCTTACGGCCCTTGCCAGCCGTCCTTGCCCCATCCCCTCCCGCTGCTGCTTGGTCAACTGCCAACTCACCTACATCATCCGCAGCTGATTCTGTAGCTGTACAGGTTTCCTGTCGCACCGGCACCGACTGGACCGCTGCCACCGTCTCACCCGCCGGTCCTCCCGCCATGTGATGTCCGGCCATGTTCAAACTCGCGCCGTCTCGTTGTTGCGAAGCGCTCCACCAAGGACTCCCTGCATACTGCCAACCCGATGGTACCTGCGGAGGAAAAACAGGAAAAGGCGAAGAGACACCTGCCATAGGCCAAGGTGACTGCCATGCTCCCAGCCACTCTGCCCGTGAGGAGCCTTGACCTCCACCTTGCCAATGCTCCCAGGCTGGAGATGAAACACCTCCCATGTTCCCTTGCCATCCTACCATACCCGCTGACCCCCATCAATCTCCCCCACCCATCTCTCCTCCACCCGTCACAGCTACACCCCCTTCTGGGGGAACGGGCCCCCACTCAGGCATCTGATAGAACCCCACCCCGCCCCTTGCACCGTAGCATCCCTTACTAATCCACCACCCCTGCTGCCCCACCCACCACGAGGAGCCTGACTATCTCCATCGGACTCGCACCCCTGTACAGCGCCAGCTACCCCACTCTGCGCCTGGGCTGGCCCACTTACCGGCCTACTGCCCCACGCCCACCTTTGCCCCTGCTAGCTGCTCTGCCCCTACCCCCCCCCCCACGCTCCTTACTTCCTCTTGATGTCCTACCACCCCGCCCTGTGTTCCCTCTGCCCTCCTGCCCACCTCTAGTATCAGGCACCGACAGATCATCCCCAACTGCAACCACATCAACCCTTCTCCCCCTGCTTGGACCTTTTCCCCTTGCTGGGCCCCCCCTTCTCTCCCTGCTGGGCTGCATCCCAGCTCGAATTCAAGCTTGTATCCCCCCCTTTTACTTTCTTTTGTTTTTTTGTTTTTTTAATTAACCCGCCGCCGCAACTGATTTAAACAAAAAGTAATTGCCCCGCACTCCTGAGTCTTCGTCCGCCCACCCTGCAAAGAAAACCTTGTCCTCCACTCCCAACAGCTCGTCCTCCGCTCCCCGACTATCACCCGCAGACCCAACCTTAACTTGCGCCGCCGCAACTGAATTAAACAAAAAGTAATTAGTTGAAAAACCCCGCTTGCCCCGCACTCCTGAGCCTTCGTCAGCCCACCCTGCAAAGAAAACCTCGTCCTCCGCTCCCAAAAGCTCGTCCTCCGCTCCCCGACTATCACCCGCAGACCCGACCTTTACGTGCAGTCGCAGTCAACTCCCCTTTTGTCCTAGGCCCACCGCTGCGACGACCGCGCTCCTCGGACCCGTCCGGCCTCTCCAACGGCTTTTGAAGCCAAATAATCTTTTTCTCATGTTTCTTACTGAATCTGGCTGCTTCTTGGAATCTCAGTCCCTTTAGACTTTTATCACAATTGGAACAATCACTCGACAATTGCTAATATTCTTGGAAGGACTGGCAATCTTGGCTCAGAAATCAGAATCCCCAAAGATCAAAAAATTCTAATGCCTTTCAGCACATTGCATCATGTAGAATGCTCTTATCAGCAGTACAGGCATTCTGCTAAGCTGGTTGCTTTGATATTGTTGTCTCTCCTGTTTCTGTGTGGCCCCAGTTGGAAGGGAACTAGAAAAGGCATTGTGTTAGAAATAAAAGATTGTGTCAAGCATTGATAAAAAAAAAAATCAGATTATCAGGAGATAGAAATAAGGTGATGAATCTTTACTTCATAGCACCACTAATGGCCTAACTGCAAGTACATTTTTCTTCATCTTCATCTTTTTTTCATTACTTTTTTTTTGTTTATTGAGGTTTGCAATATGTATACAAAGGACGATTCTGCAAAGTTCTTCAGCCGTGTAAATTGCATAATTACCTGGCATCCACATGAGCCTGATGGATTTTTTTTCCTCCAAGCAGTAGAATATACATTTGGCCTAGATCAGGGTTTAATTGGCAATTTCCTGTAGAATGACTGTCTGCCCCTTTGAATTCTGCAGAAATGGTGAAGAGCAGCTAATGAACAGCTTAGTCCTGATGAAGATCTGAATAGAGGTTGAAACGCAGCTTTTATGTTTCTTTTCAAATCCTAATGGAAAAAGAGTGCACTAAAAATGTGTGTGAAAAGCAATATCAATTTCTTAGCACACATTTTAAAATGTTACTACCAATTTACTAATGCAATGAAGGAGCGTTATGTTAGCTTCCTTATTCACAATTTTCACATGTAAAATCAGGCTTTTACATCTGGAAATAGCATCCACATGTAGATGACAATTTTAGAAAGGATTGAATTTACATGTGGATGTTCTTATTAAGCCGAAATTTCAAGGAGATTTTGTCAGGACATGGTTAGAGAGAGACTTAGGTCAAAAATATTCCCCATTTTATTTAGGGAATACACGTGTATGACTCCAGTTATCCATGTCAGGATTTTCAGCTGCTCCCTGGCACATTGATTTTTTAAAAATGTGTTGGTTTCAGGCAGTCTTTACAGGATGGATTAAGAGGGTTTATCCTCCTTAATACCCGTTGTTTATTTCCCCCTCTAAATTTAAATTAGATAAAGATAACAACATTTTTAGTTAATTGGAAGTGTTTATACATACAAGACTGCAAAAAGCTGACACACACCTGTACATGGAGGCACCTACACATAGAGTTGTTGAGCTTCCCCCATGATTTTCCCGTGTGTGGATTTGAAAAATTACTCCTCCAAGAGTCACGTGATGTGGTGAGACCGGGCTGTTGGGAACTGCTCGAGCTCTGTGCCCCCCTTCTCCCGCAACTAACTTGCACCGTATTTAAGCCTTAAGGCTTCGCAGAATTCTCCGGAGGAGCAGAGGAGGGTCTGATTCGCAACGTGTGCTGGGCGCGCGACATGGCAGCGGCGGTGAAATCTAGCAGGAGAGAAAAAGAACGGCTGATGGCACCATCAAAAATGGCAGACTCACCTCCAGCGACCTCCTTGCCTGTCTCACCGGCAGTGATTGCGGAGATATCGGCAGCGGTATCGCAAGCACTCATGGGCTAATTTGACATGTTACATGGCAAAATGGATGCATTGCACACCACGATGGATTCCTTGGGCAATCGGATGCAGGAAGCAGAGGCCCGGATTGGGACAGCAGAGGAGCAGGTGGAAACCTTAACACGGGAGGTGCATAGCCTGCAGGCCGCGTTGCAGTTGCAAGAGGCCAAGATGGACAACTTATAAAACCGCTCCCGCCATAATAACCTTAGATTTCTGGGTATCCTGAATAGTGTGCAAGACAAAGACTTAAAACCCTATCTGGAGGCCCTGATCAGGCAGGTGCTGGGTAGTGGAGAGGAACATGGCCCAATTATGTTGGAGAGAATACACAGAGTGGGGCCCAAGCGACCTGCGGACAACAGACCCCATGTGGTGTTGGCCAAATTTCTATATTTTCCTCAGAAGGAAGCAGTGTTAATCGGGGCTCGGAAATCTGGAGGAGTTATAAAGGATAACATTAAAATGAGAATCACACAGGATTACTCGGCAGCCTTGAGTCAGAGACGGAGGGCATACGCGCCCTTATGCCAAAAGCTTGCGGAAGCTAACATCAGATTCTCGGTGCAATATCCCTCTCAACTCCACATCATGCATAGTGGAACGCAACAGAGTTTTACCAGTGCGGCAGAGGCAGCCAGGTATGCAGAGGGACTAACCTGAAAAAAAAACACCTCGCATCGGGGAGACAGAGGAGGAACCTTAAACAACCCCTGCAATCCTGGAAGATTTTTGGACCGAAGAAGGGGAGCAATGGACTGGTAGCTCAAGCCTGGCTTGGGGACTTGCGATTTGCTGCATTTGCAAAATCTGTTAAAGTGGTTGATGCCTAACTGGGTCAACGCTACCCCTATGTCTGCTAGAGGGGATACTACAAGGAGAACATTACATGACCGTCGGAATGGAGGAGAGCAGGACATTTGCAGTCTATTGCATGGTTTGGAATGTGGGTAATAGTTATTTGTGCATTGAGGGCCTTGTGTATATTGTGGTGTTGATTATGGGGAGGGAAAATACGTGCATTTAATTTACCTATGCGCAGGGGAAATAAGATTATTATGTATTTTTTGGGGGAGAGAGGTATAATTGTACGCAGCGGGTGTGGATGGGGGGAGGGGGGTACACACACATCTAAGTGACTAAGTAGGAGAGGAGGGGGAGAGTTAATGAGGGGGATGATAGGAGAGAAGGGTAGGGATTGGGACAGAGAAGGGAGGGGACGGGAGATGGGGAAGGGTCAGGGGGAGTGGAGGAGTGGGGGGAGGGGGAGGGGCACACATCCACCTATGGACTAGACAGAGGGGAACTAGGATTAGAATAGGCACACGGGGGGAGCCCCAGGCTGGGGGGGGGGGGATCTTCCCTGGAGATATTTAGGTACTGAGAATCATGGCCCAACTCGATATGAGGTATTCTGAAGATTATTTCCTGGAATGTATGTGGGATTGGGAACCAAATTAAGAGATCCAAGATTTTACAAGCCTTAGCCAGACAAAAATGTGACATAGCGTTCTTGCAGGAAATGCATCAATCTGTGGCAGAACATTTGAAAATGCAGAGAGAGTGGGTAGGCCAGGGTTGGGGATCTCCGGCAGTGGGAAGGAAGGGTGGTGTGGTCACATTGATTCCTAGAGCAAGAGCTAACCTCTGAGAGCTCGGCGCAAATCTTGGAATTATTTGCTTTAGGTGCAGAATCTCCACCCACAATATTTGGTTTGAAGAAACGATTGATGCCATATCTTCAGCAGCCGGACTACTCCAGAGAGGAGGCGCAGTGGGCAGAGGAGTTGGGTCAGGGTGTGCCACCGTGTTCAGTTCTTCAGGTCCTCGGCAGGATTGTGGGAGTGGTGGAGGGGACTAAATGGCGAGAGGTACAATTTAAAAGTATCATTAGGGTGCATTTCTCCCCAAGACGGGCAATGCGGAGTGGCCTTGCATGTGATGGGAGCTGCCCTAGGTGTCTGACTCCTCTCGCAAACCTGAGTCATATGTGGTGGGACTGTCAAAAAATTCACCATTACTGGATGAGGATTAGTACCTACATAAGTAACTTGCTCCATCAACAAATTGAATGGACGGGGGCTTTCGTAGCGCTGGATCGGCTTGGACCACCCCACCCAAAGGGGAGATGGGAACGACTGTTGGTGAGGAAGGCATGTCTGGTGGGGAAAGGACCGATTCTTCACAGGTGGAGAGAGCAGTCGCCTCCGACGTTTTGGGAATGGTGTAACAGCTTTCACTAACTGATGCTTTTTGAAAGGAGGGGGGGCACAGGGTAATGTTAAGCGTTGGGCTTCCTTCCTGCTGATTTGGGAACCCTATATACAACAGCTGGGGCCATATGCCCATAATGAAATCCTCCACCTAGGATAGGTGGGCATAGGAAGGGTGATTAGAAGGGATACTACAGTGTGGGACGGGAGAAAGGTCCATAGGTGGGTCAGTCAGTGGGTGGGTGGGGTACGGGGGGAGTAACGTTAAGGGGGGAAGAAGAGGGGGGGAGGAAATAACAAAGAAAGGAAAAAGGGGGAGCATACGGAAAATGTTTTACCACTGCTATGTTAAAAAGGAGCTGTTGGAATGGAGGATAAGGGTCAACCCCACCTAGTGGTGCATATTTGTATGTTAACAATTATTTGTAGTTCTGACGGTGGTTCAACAAACAAAGTTTAAAAAAAAAAAAAAGACTCCTCCAGCTGCACGTATTGGCAAATACACGTGCAATCCTGCACCAGTTTAGAACAGGCTACACATTTAGCAAAGCCTTTTCTGAAATACTGACACAATTGATGTCTTGATGCTGATCTTCATGTATACGGTACCTGAATGTAATGTGCCTTGATCTTCTCTTGGAAAGGTATGAGCAAAATACTGAATACTAATCTAAAATGTGCTAAGAAAAGTAAATTAATGACTGGCAAATGCTTAGTCTACCTTAGTATCTAGGCCCTGTGATGGAGTGTATGGGAAACACCCCATCCCCTGCAGGGATTCTCCCCCGCCAACCCAGGTTTTAAACCAGGAAGCAGGAGACCTGGAGGGGAAAGAGGAGCCCAGTGTTGTCATGCATACCTAAAGACAACTTACCTTTAAAAGAGCTGCTGTGGAAGTAAGAAGCATTTGAGTGTATTACTGTCTGCTCAGCCTTGCTGCTGGAGTTCTACTCAGTTGGAGAGACTTTTTGCTGGGCTGTGCTGCCCGAAGTGAGGAAACTTTGAGGAGCCAGTTTTGTTTCTTTTGCAAGTACCATCTATGCTGGAGCAGCATTCAGTTATTCAGTAGAATAGCCCTGCTGAGAGCAATTAAGGACTTGTTATAGCTGGGAAAAATCTAGGACAACAGAGGGTGTGCTTAAACCCAAGGAGGACCAGGGCAGTTGTGTGGATGCTTGTCCCCAAATAAAGTATATTTTCTTTAAACCTCTTGGCTGTGAATTACTGCGTTGTGCCTCACGCTGGCCACATCTACCACAGGCCCATTAATACATATGTTAGTCTTCTTTCTGACCTGCATGTGAAATGATCCCTGGAGGCTATTGGGCATCACCCTTCCCAGCAAGGCTCAAAGAAGAGTGTTGATCTAGCAGTAACCCATCTTTGTATTTATCAGCATCAATATTCTAGAGAAGGGATGAGTGCAGCAGCAAAACTGAGCTATGGCAACACCCCACATATTTGTTCACTGCATTCAAATGGCACAAAACTGGGCAAGTGGCATCCAAGCCTAGGCCATGCTCCCTGCCCTTCCCCCCTTCCCCTACTGCTCCCCCCACTCCTTCACCCCTCTTTTGCCCTGCCCTGTGTCTCCTTGCTTAAGTTATCCCTCACTGCTGACAGAATGCACAGACGACCAGTTCTGCCACAAAAATTTAAAGTTTATTGGATAATGTTGGCCACAGCATAACCTTAAACAAACATATAACCAAAATTCACAGTGTACAAGTCTCAAAAATATATACATTAAATTTCCCGAAACCTCTCTGACACTTATCCTTGAGATGCACAGCCTGTACTCGCCCAAGGGAGGTTGCAGTCAAAGCCTGCACCTTGACCTGAAAGCACTTCTTAACCATTGCTGTCATAACTGATACGCATTATCCGTAATACGCTGTGTGGGGCAGCATGCCGTTAAAGCATGCACTATACCCCTGGTCGCAGCAGCGTCCTCTTTCTCTGTTTCTAACCCAGCCCGTCAAAAGTCGGGATTGCTGCATATGGCAATGAGGTGTCTTCCTCCCTCCCCTCACTGTCAAAGTGTGGGGAGGCACATTACCCGCTGATCCTGCTGCAAATCTGTCGTCTCTGACAGGGGGAGGGCAATTTCCTTGTGGCCACTCCCCCTATAATCAACTGTACCGCTGTGTCCTTGGTCCGATGGCCCTTAACCTCTGGCCACACCCCCCAACAGCAACTCCTCGCTTGTTGAAGGGCCCCGCCCGGTACTCGGCTGTGGCCAATAGCATTTCTACCGTGTCCTGGAGCATGCACAGGAAAAACTTCCATGCTTATATCCAAAAGATGTATGCCTGCGCGTGACACAGGCCAGGGCAACTTACATCGATGAGGTCATGCACAATGCAACTCTTCCCCCCCTTGATTGCCTCCATGAAGCAAGCCAACCATCCATTCGCCTTTCGTCTTGTTTTCTCCACTGCCCAGTGTGACCTTTTTGCCTTTTCAGACCCTCTGTGGTACGATTTATTTATTTATATTTATTTGAATTTTTCCAACAGATCAAATGCGGTTTACAAATAACATTTAAACTGTACAAAACAGTACATATTCAATTACATGGAACAGTTACAACTATGTACATTAATATTATAACATACTCTATATATAATTTGTAACTATATACATATAGGTCCTGAGAGTGAAAAGATGGACATTGTGGGATGCATTCGGGGGGGGGGGGGGGCTCCCATAGACTAATTATGTGAAAGGTTCTGTGTTAGTGATTACATTACAAATCCAAAATGTTGAGTGAAGAGATGTGTTTTACGTTTTTTAAGTTTTGGGATATGGATCATACTACCCGAGTCCCAGAGAAAATGTCGGCCAGCTTTATCTTCTGGTTAATTTGACACTGTGGGTATTGGCCAATTGTTCCCCCTTCAGATGCATCACTAAGACCCAAAGGTTCCAGGCTGCCCTCTTTCTGCGCATAAGGGACGGAACCAGCAGGTCCCATATCATTCCCCACACCTCCATCCCGACGATCAACACCTCTGCAGGATTCTGGCCCAAATTAAAACTTGCAGTCTGCTCCGGGTTCTCCTTTGCACCCACTGGACATATGGATGGCCTCTAATACACATATCCAGGGGAGTTGCACCTAGGGCAAACCATCAGAAGAAGAACACAAGAAAGATCAGGTTAGTCACAGCAACATTTGTCAATCCCTAGCTTCCGGGCCAGCGTACAGGTTTTAACAGAATGCCACCCACCCACGGACATGATTTGTTCCCTTGTAATGCCAAGCCCAGCTGCCATGATAGCTGCCCCAATGCGGAAGGAATGAATGCCATAATAGCCAACCTCAAAGTTCACTTCTGCGATAACCAGCTTTCACAGCTCTGCTTCCTTACAATTGCTTTGGCTAGAATTTGCTTTTTTTATAATGGGGTATAGATGAATTCACCTCTCTGCTTCTTCTGTTTTTAGTAGATATGGTGACTCTAGGCAGGGGACTCCGCTACTGATATAACATTACGGATTTTTAAACTGACTCCTGTTTTATTACATTTTCCCTTTGCAGGCCTGATTTTTTTAGTTACTGGTGTTTTGGCCAAGATATATTTTAACAGTGTGCCATTGTAAGTACTCATTTAATTTATATTAGAGATGGCACACCTTGGCGCCTCTTCTTTGATACTGTTCCTCATAGGAGGCTTATCGATAAACTCAATAGCTTGGGGATGGGTCCCAAGGTGGTCAACTGGATCAGAAATTGGTTGACTGATAGACAACAGAAGGTGACAATAAATGGAACTCACTTGGATGAAAGCAAGGTGATTAGCAGTGTGCCCAGGGTTTGGTCCTGGGACCAGTACTGTTCAATAAATAAGTGAGTGATATTGCTGAAGGACTGAATGTAAAGTCTGTCTTTTTGCAGATGACTCGAAAATTTGCAACAGAGTGGACTCCCCTGAGGGACTGGATAACATGAGGAAAGCTTTACAAAAGCTGGGAGAATGGTCTAATGCTTGGCAGTTAAGATTTAATGTGAAGAAGTACAGTGTTATGCACTTGGGAAGCAGAAATCCAAGGGAATTGCATGCGATAGGGGGTGAGAGGTTGGTGTGCATGGACCAGGAGAAGGACCTCGGAGTGACTGTTTCTGAGGATCTCAAGGTAGCGAAACAGTGTGACAAGGCAGTTGCAAAGCCAATAGGATCCTGGGTTGCATACAGAGAAGAATTACCATCAGAAAGGAGGAGGTACTAATGCCACTGTACAAGTCTCTGTTGAGGCCCTACTTTTAATATTGTGTTCAGTTTTGGAGAACATATCTCACAAAGGATAAAAAAAGGCTGGAAGCAGTTCAGAGGAAGGCGACCAAAAAGATTTGGAGCCTGCATCAGAAGACTTATGAGAAGAGACTTGAAGACCTAAATATGTACACTCTGGAGGAGAAGAGGGACAGAGGAGATATGATTCAGACCTTAAAATACTTAGGGGCTTGTTTACAAAGCCGCGGTAGTGGTTCGCGATCGCGATCGCAACCGCGGCCCCATTGAAATCAATGGGGCCGCGGCTCCGATTACGATCGCAAACCGCTACCGCGGCTTTGTAAACAAGCCCCTTAGAGTATTAATGAGCAAACAAACCTCTTCCAAAGACAGGGAAGCTGTAAAACTAGAGGGCATAACATAAAGGTGCAAGGGGGTAAACTGAAAAGCAATGTCAGGAAATACCTTTTCACTGAAAAGGTGGTGGATGCTTGGAATGCCCTCCTGATGGAAGTGGTGGGGGCAAATACAGTGACATAATTCAAAATGGCATGGGACAGACACAGTGGATCCCTTTATAACAACAGGACCTACACGGAGTGGTGGGTACATCCCTAAACAAAGGCATGGGGAGGGGTGACCGGCACGGAGTAGCAGGTGCACCTACTCTTGCCACCTTGCTGGGCAGACTAGATGGACCATGCTGGTCTTTATCTGCCGTCTTATACTATGTTATTATTTATGTTACTATCTCTCTTTTATGCCCCAGTTTTGGATCAATATATTCGTTTTGTGTACTGTGCGGCATCCGGCCTGCTGCTGCCTCCCTGCTATTGCTGCTACTGTTGCAGTTGTAATCCTGCTTGCTGCCCTACTGTGTGCCTCACCCACTCTTGAGTTCTCTCCCAGGTACCTTCCATCTGCCTCCTGATTGATCTCCTCATCCTCGACATACCAGAAGTGACGTGGACATGCTTTGCGTGCCCTTGCCCCCTTTGTGGGGCCAAAACTGCTTAAAGCCTCCTCCGGTGCGGTGTACCGTGCCGTGAAGGCATGCACCACGGTCGCGCACCCAAGGAGCGGGTCCTGCTCCTTGGATGAGTTCCTTTGGGCGAGTCCGGGGGGGGGGGAGAACTCCCTGAGTCTGCTCAGTTCCCAAAGGCACCCTTCACTCAACGACTCTCTATTCCTTCCTCACCCCTGGTGTTCCAGGTTCCTTGGCCTTCACACACAAATCCCATGGTAAGTTGCACTCCCTGCTTGTCTCCTTAATATTCTTTCTTCTAGTTGTCTGCTCCCTCTGTGCCATGACTTCTATCCCTGTGCATTGGGGCTGGCGACCTGTTTCACCTTTCACTCCAGCCCCCCTAGGTTTACTCACATGCAATGTTTCCAACTTGGTTTCCTGTTCCTCTTACTCTTGTCTCACTTTCCCCCAGTCCCTTTTGTTTCTCCAGCTTGTCCTTTTAAACTGTCGTTCTTTGTGTTCTAAGACTGTTCTGGTTCATGACTTTCTCTCCCAACACGCTTTTGCTATGTTTTTCTTGACAGAAACCTGGCTGAGGGATGGTGAGGAGCCCCTCCTTAACCACTGCCTGCCCCCAGGCTACTCTGCCGCGTCTACCACTTGTTGTTCCCACCACCCTTCCACTCGTCACCCCTGGTTTCACTCTGGTCTTTTCCTTCACCGTAGGTACCTTTGCTGAGCTGAGCGCCTTTGGCGAAAGCATCCCTGTCCTTCCAATCTGCTTCGCTTCCGTCTTTCCCATCACCACTATCACTCTCTCCTCCACTCTGCTAAGCAGAATTACTTCTCTGATCTTATCTCTTCTGCTAACTCCTCCCGCAAATTGTACTCCGTTCTCTATTCTCTCTTCTCCACATTCCTTCCCTGCGCCCCCTTCCACCACTTCTACCCCTGATCTTACTTTCCTAGCTTCACACTTTGTTTCCAAGGTCCTCTCTCTTCGCCTCTCCTTTCCCTCATGCCCTCCTCCCCTTTCCCCACCCTCCTCGGTAACTTCCTCATCCCCACCCTCTCCCCTTTCCTCTCTCCCCCTTTCTCCTCCCCCCTTCCCTCTCCCATCGCTGGTCTACATTCGAGCCTATCTCTCTCTCTACTCTTTCTAAAGTCTTTGCCTCCACTCGGAAAATAACTTGCCCTGCTGATCCTATCGCTTCTCACTGGTTTTTGGAACCTTCTCTTGCCCTTTCCCCTTTCATCCTTTCCATCTTTAATTCTATCCTTCCACCCCCTAGAAGCATGCTTCGGTCCGCCCCATTCTTAAGAAAGACTCCCTGGATCCTTCCTCCCTTTCAAGCTGGAGACCCACCTACAATCTCCCTTTTCTTTCTAAACTCTTGGAAAAACTAGTCTTCTCCCAGCTTTCATCTCACCTTGAGGCTTCGCTTACCCTTCACCCCCAGCAATCTGGTTTCTGTCCCGGTCACAGCAGGGAATCTGTCTTTCTCTCTCTCTTCTCAATGACTTGCATACTGCTCACGATCATGGTTTTCTTTCTCTTGCTGTCTCCCTTGACCTTTCCATGGCTTTCGACCTGGTTGACCATCACACTCTCCTCAGTCGTCTTCAGGATGCCGGCCTCTCCGGTCTAGTTCTTCAATGGTTTTGTTCTTTCCTTTCCTGTTCTTTTTCGATTCTGTCTGGATCTGTTTCCTCCCCTCCCACTCCCCTTTCCTGTGGTGTCCCCCAGGGTTCTGTTCTTGCTCCCCTTCTTTTCAATGTCTTCCTAGCTCCTCTTGCTCTTTTGGTTCAGCAACATGATGTTTCCGCCTATTACTATGCAGATGACATTTTCCTTCTTTACCACACTGATTCTTCTGTTCCAGATATTACTCCCTTCAGTACCTGTCTTTCTTCTGTCGCTTCTTGGCTCTCCTCAAACTTTCTCCATATTAATCTTTCTAAAACCTCTGCTATTTGGTTCGCTTTTGGTAGTCCCCTCCCCCCCCCCCATCGTCCCTCTGCTCTCCTCTTCACCTATCCCTATTGTCTCTTCCTTATGGTATTTAGGTGTAATTCTCGATTCATCTCTTTCTTTCAAGGACCACATTTCCTCAGTTGTTAAACGTTCTTTCTTCACTCTGAAATAATTGTGCACTGTTCGTCCCTTTCTCACTCCTTTAGCCATGACTACCCTGCTTCTTTCCCTTGTTATGACCCGTCTTGATTATTGTAATGTCTGTCTAGCTGGTATCCCCAAGTCTCAAATCTATCGTCTTCAACATGTTCAAAATACCGTGGTTCATATCCTAACCCACTCTTCACGCTTTGATCACATCATCCCCCTCCTAATACACCTACACTGCCTTCCTATTGTTTTTCGGGTTCAGTTCAAATTTCTTATTTTTGTTCACAGGGCAATTCATTTGGGTACCCCTTTTTACCGCGCTGACCATGTTCATCTTCACCCCCCCCCCCCCCCACCGTTCCCTCCGCTCAATTCACATCAAACCGCATGTTCCTTCCCAGGCCCACCTGGAATCCACCCGGTCCTCAGCATTCTATTTCCTAGGTCTTAGGCTTTGGAACTCTTCCCCCCCCCACCCCGCACTCCCTTTAGAACTCTCCTTTAATTCTTTTAAAGCAAAACTAAAAACACATCTTTTCTTCTCAGCCTTCGACCTTCCTCCCCCTCCCTACCCCTTTTCCCTCCCCCTCGCTAAGATGCAGTTCCCCTACCCTTCTGCTCCTCCTCACTAAGATACAGTTTCCCCACTGTCCTGCCCCCTCCCTCTTTACCCCCTTTATTTACCTTCCCTCGTCAACATATATTGTTTGTCCATCTGTCTACTACCCCTTTTATTATTATTTGTACTCTTTGCCTTTTTCTCCACTAATTTTATGCTATTTTCTGTCCCTTTTTTACTGATTTTATGGCGTTCCTTTCCTTTCATTTTTTTCGCAGCCTTTTTTTAATCTTCTTTGTAATCCGCCCAGATGCTATTGTTTATGGGCGGCATATAAAGTTTTAAATAAACATAAACAAACATAAACATTAGGCATTGTGGTTTACGGCTTCCGCACTCTGGTTAACCAGAAGCGAGACGGGGGTGCTCTGCCTGCATCGACCAACACTGCTTGCCTCCCATCGGGCATTATCATCTGCAATCCTCAAAATACCATATTGGACACGTGCGGTCTCCTGGCAGGGGTGACCATGAAAATTTGCCCCCCCCCCTCCTTTCGTGGGGTCCGGCTTAGAGCTACAGGTCTGCTGTTAGGTGTACGGCGAAGCTCAGCTGACCATCCCTTCATTATCCTTGCAATGATGAAATCCGCCGAAGGGCTTCGTTCTCCCATTGTTTTGGCAAAAGGGGTGATGGCCGTTAAGCGCATTCGTACTGTGGATTTACTCCTGCCTCTGTCCCTGTAGAAGAATATCCAGTGAAGAATGGTGTTGGCCTTAAAGCAGTCCCATCCCTGATGCCGTCCTGCACACAAAAGTCCCAGAAGTGATCCCAGGCCTTCAAGTGTCAACCTGGTATGCTTTGCCAGGAAACTCATCAAGAAGCTCCAAACCTAAGTGGGCCCAATCCCCAGACTGCCTCTGGAATGGATGTCTTGACTGCATCTGCCCCAGGAGCATTGGCCTAGAATGTTGCCATCTTAAAATGAGAAAGGGCGTCGGCAATTATGTTATGGAACCAGGAATATGAGGACGAAAGAAGCTCTTCTACCCTGAGTGCCCCAGAGAATGCAAAGGAGAAGATGCATCAGAAAAGATGGCTCTCAAAGGTGTCCTAGCAGACCGCCATCCATGACGGCGAGCAGCTTCCTTAACACCTCATGTGCGATCAGGCGCCTGTGGTATGGAGCACGGCAATGGTCAGCAGCCGCGCCCCTAATCCATTATCAATGACAAAATCGGCTGAAGGGCTCTTTTTCACCATTGCCCAGGTGAAGAAAGTGACTGCCACCAGGCACATCTGTGCTGCAGATTTCATCATGGCTGCTGCCCTTGTATGATAGAATCCACTGGGGAGTGGAGCCCATCATGCATCGATCCCTGTCCCTGATCTCGTTAAGGCTACAGAACTCACAGAAATGCTCCCAGGCTGCCAAAATATTTCTGACTTGTGCATTCGGCCAAGGAAACCCATTGTCAGCTCCCGCACTTTGGCGGGCCAAACGCCCAGACTGCTGTTGGAATGTATATTCTGATGGCATGGAACAATGCAAAAGGGCATCAGCAATGTTATTGTAGAATCCCATAATATGCTCTGCCTTAAAGGTGGTGATATGCAGAATGCAGAGCATAACAATTTCCTGGGGCAATGCCACCACCCCTAGCATCCTGGCATACATTTCTACATACATTGCTATGTAAATAGTTAAAACAGGTCCATGTAACTGAATAACAATATGTTCATTGTACTATTCAGAATCTGTTCTTTGTAAACCGCGTTTGATCATGTGGAAAGCGCGGTATAAAAATGGTTGTTAAATAAATAAACATCTCGTGTGCTGCTTGGACCACCGCCAAATTGTTGGTGCAGAATGTAATCATCCTGTTAGCCAATTGAGGGGCCAGATAGATAGGGCTGCCATCATGAGGAATAACTCCAGGGATGTGATATCCTCGTTAGCGCCAAAAGAGTGCCACTTGAGTTGCCAAGTCTCCAAGCCCCAGGCCCCCCCCAGAAGTATATCCCAAAACCGCCGCCCCCCCCCACCAACGCTTCCGTGAACAATTCTAGGTCACAGTTTCAACAGGGGGAGTCCTGCCAGAAGGCTAAGCCATTAAAGGCCTTCAAGAAATTTTCCCCAGATTCGTAGGTCTTCACATATGCTCTTATCAACCCTGATGCGGTGGTGCCTGTACTTGACCCCCCCCCCCCCTTGTCACAAGAGCCAGTCGGTGACAGAAAACCCAATTTATCGGGATCACCTTACAGGTGAAACATAATAAACTGAGCAGGGATTGAAACTGCTCTAATTTAGCTTTCTGTTCTAATCTAGCTTTTAGCAAGCCTCTCATTTGCCCAATGGTGGTTTTTAATTTCTCCAATTTATCCGAGGGCAATTTAGACACTTGGGCTTGTATATCTAGCTCAAGTCTGAGAAATGTATCCTGCGGGTCCCACGGTCATTTCTGTCGCCAGAAGTACTTCAAACTGCTGTGTGATGGGCTCGCAGGAATCCAAGATCCTTTTGCATTCCTCGAACCCGGCCCCCACGAACAGAAAATCAAGGTAATGAACAGTTGAGCTAGGCCCGACTATTTCTTCAATTGGCCAAAGCAGGAATGAACTGAACTGCTCAAAATATGCATAGGAATTGAGCAGCCCATGGACGTACATTTGTCATAGTAGTCCTTGCCCTCGAAAGTGAAAACTGAGTAAATGAAAAAGATTCTGGATGCACCGGGAGCAGTCGGAATGCCAACCCTATCTCTGCCTTAGCCATTTTTGCCTGTGGCCCAAATTCCAAATGATTGTTGTGGCCTGGTCGATAGAAGCATATTTCACAGAACACTAAGAAGGATCGATATGATCATCAACTGACTCACCCACGGGGACAGAACAGGTTGTGTATCAAACGGAATTTGCCTGGCTCCTCCTTTGGCACTATTCCCAATGGGGACAACACCAGACCCAGGAAGGGGGTGGGGGGGGGGGTCCTAGTAGGGACCCGCCACCCTTCCCAAGATGTTTTCCTTGGTGATTCCCCCCCCCCCCCACATCACCTGAAGGTGCTGAAGGAAGGAAGGGGAGTTGCGTATGGTGCGCAAGGAAGTAGGGAAGGAGGATATAATAGGGAAACCTTCTGCAAAGCCATCCAATAATGATGCGTGCCCAGTCCTGGTGAGGGTAGGACCAGGGCTATGAATGCAAGCTCTGAAGCCTGATGTGCGAGGGAGCCATGTCCTTCGCTGGGTCATTGGGGCAGTGATTTAAAAGACTTTCCCTTACCAGTTGATCTACACGTGGAAGCTGAGTGGTAGCTCCACAGACCGAACAGGCATACTGGGACTTACATGAGTTCCATGTGCAGCTGTTGGTATTGTACTGGGGACAGTATTGCTGCCCTGGTGTCAGTCCTGAATGTCGCCCATCTGGTTGGCAGATCTTAGAAAGGATATAGTAGAATTAGAAAAGGTACAGAAAAGAGCCACCAAAATGGTAAAGGGGATGGAAGGATACCTATTTGGAAAGGCTTAAATGGTTAGGGCTCTTTACCTTGGGAAAAGAGAAGGCTGAGGGGAGATATGATAGTGGCCTATAAATTAATAGCTGTTAGTGTATCCGGGTTTAAAAAAAAAGTTTGGGAAGGCCCACAAACCATTATTAAAGAGGACCTGGGAAATCCACTGCTTACTCCTGGACAAGCCTAGTGGAACTGTGGTCTTCAGGAACCTGCCACATACTTGTGACTTGGATTGGCCACTGTTGGAAACAGGATTCTGGGCTTGATGGACCCTGGTTTGACCCAGTATAACATTTCTTAGTTAATTTATAACCTCTAAGCCAGGGGTCACCAACCTGCAGCCCGCGGGCCGCATGCGGCCCACGAGGTCCCTTCGTGCGGCCCGCGAGGCTCTACCCCGGTTAACATTACGTGCGGCCCACCAAGGATTCCCGCCTTTGTATCCACGCGCTCGCAGCTCACCGACGACCACCTGCAAGCGTCCCTTCTCCTGTCAGTGTCATCTGTGAAGCCGGACTTTAAGCGTTTGTCTGCTAGCATGAATCATCAGCCATCTCATTAAATTCAATAAAGGTGATCAGCCATTGTTTTCATAATTTTGCGTTTGTTGTTTTTTTTCGCGGGGCGGGGAGAAGGGGGGTGCGGCCCGCGAGGCTCCCGGTAGTCGGCTGTGTGGCCCGCGGCCCTCTGGAGGTTGGTGACCCCAGCTCTAAGCAAATAGAACTGTTTTGTTGTTGTTGTTGTTCTTGTGGGGGTTTTTTTAAATCAACAATTAAACCCAAGATCTCATCTCTTTTCAAGCTTTAAGTCACCAAATCATCACTGTCTGCCATCAGCTTTCCCTCTAAACAGTTGCAAAATCCAAATCCCTCATCTGGTCCAAACTGAGTTACCTATTCTCCATCTGGGTCCAGGAGTCCTGCCATTTATCTGTTGCCCACAAGCACCATACATATATACCCCCAGCAGGCCCACTTGATAAAATGTGAAGGTCCCTTGCAATGATGTGAACTGTCCTGTAGATACATGATCCACAGACAGGTTGCAGACCTGCAACTCTCCAGTCATATGCACACTGTCTCAGCATGTTGAACCATAGTGCTGACATGTGCTAACAGCCACCAGAGGGTAGCATCACACCAAACCATTGATAGAGAATTTATTTTTAATTAACCTATCGCAGAATGCAGTAAGATGAACATTCATAAACAAGACTGGATCTGAAAGCTTTCTGCAGAAGTATTTATTTATTTATTTACTAGCTTTTATATACCGCACCATTTTAGTATCAGCACGGTTTACAAGAAATGAGAACAGTCAAGCAACTTTACATACAACAGGCATAAACATCAAAACAAGCAACTATACATAGAACAGGCATAAACAGCAAATTTAGTTAACAGAGACAGGTAACTCTTACAAGCAAATGCATCAACGAAAGGGATGGGGGGAGGGGGATAAAGGGGTAGGGGAAGGGACAGGAGGATCGAGGCGGGAAAATAGGGTGAGGGTAGAGAACTAAGTACATATTGTGTAGTCAAGGTCCAGTCTGTGTGAGTGGAGAGGTCAGCGTTGTGAGAGTCAGCATTATGAGAGTCCTTATTATGTTATGTGGTCATAAACCAGCTGGAAAAGGTTAGTCTTTAAAGCCTTCCTGAACGTAGATAGATCCATGATGAAGTAAGTCCACAGGGCAGCTCTGGGCTCAGTTAAATTATTTAGTCCGGTTTTAAAAGGAAGATTCCCATTGAGATGGATGGGAAGGAGTCATGAGAAAAGGAAACCTGACACAATTTTGAAAGCAATGTTTCATGGGTCATATATATATGGTAGTAAATCTACAACACTAAATAACCCAAGTCTGTGTACAGTCATCAGAGCCTGCTGTGCCTCCACGAGTGCTGCCTGACCTCTCCCCACAAACCAGATGGATATTCACATTGCACCTTTTCACACCAGACACTCTGAGTTGCCTCTTACCCAGTGCACAGCCTTGGCGGAGACCATGCTCTCTAGCCAACTCCCCCCAAGGACCTCCGTTGCAACTGAGAAGGTTCCCAGGACCACGTGTCAATACCAGATGGAGGGAGTTGGAGTCGGCATTGGTGTTGGCAAACAGCACTGTAAGTGAGAGTGGATGCGACCCTATCAGCCTTCACTGCTCTTGCTTATCTTTATCTTTATTTCACATTTTATATACCGCCCTTGCCGAAGCATGAGAGCGGTTTACAATAAAATAAAATATACTAATGCTGCAGAAAAAGAAAAGAACTCCATTATGTGACAGGAAAGAGAAGAATACCCCAAAGAACTTAAGAACAGACAAAAAACAAACAAATCAGGCGGAGGAAGGGGAAGGGAGATCGAAAGCCTGGTGGAATAAGTGTGTCTTTAGCGACACCTTGAATTGCTGGTATGAGGGTTCCAACCGAAGGGAAGATGGTAAGGCATTCCACAGTGATGGTCCAAGACAAAAGAAGGCAGCATGAAGTGTTTGCTCTAGATGAGCTTGCGAAGGGGATGGTAAAGAAAGTCGGTTTGCATGTAGCGAGCGTAATTGTCAGTAGGGTGTGAAGGGAGATGAGATTGGATAAATAGAGCGGGTTAGATGTGTAAATGACCTTATGAGTTAAAATGAGCAGCTTGTATTTGAATCTATAACGGAGTGGGAGCCAATGAAGATGCAGGAGAAGAGATGTTACATGATCCGATTTCCGAGCATTGGTAATCAGACGAGCAGCAGTGTTTTGAATTAATTGTAGACACTGGAGCTGATAAGATGGTAAATTAGCAAAAATAACATTACAGTAGTCCAGTCTGGACATAACCAGAACTAGTAATAGGGTGATGAGAGAATCAGAAGACAGAAAGGAGCAGACTGCTCTAATTTGGTGTAGAGCAAAAAAAGAACGGCGAGAGAGGTATGAGACATGGTCATGAAAAGAGAGTGACGAATCTAAGATAACACCTAGATACCGAAAAGAGGAGGTGAGGGGAATAGAAGTAGCATTAATTTGAGGTGCGATTGTTGGGCAAGGAGTGCTCAAAGAAACCCACTTGACTGTTGATTTAGCTGGATTCAAATGGAGAAAGTTATCAGACAGCCAGGAGGCAATGTGGGAAAGACGCCTATTTAACTGCGTTAGATCAATTTGAACTGGAGAGGTATGGAAGAGGAGCACGATGTCATCGGCATAAATGTAAACTGAAACAGGAAATTGTTGAATCAGCAGGGGTAAGGGGGCAAGAAAGATATTGAAAAGCAGCAGGGAAAGAACCGAGCCCTGTGGCACACCGCAGATTAAAAGAACGGGGGGGGGGGGGGGGGGAGGAATGATGATTAGCACAAACAGAGAAGACGCGAGAGGTAAGAAAAGAATGAAACCAATTATGTACTGTACCACGCAGCCCGATGTCATAGAGCCGAGAGAGAAGCGACTGGTGGTCAATTAAATCAAAAGCCGCTGATAGATCTAACGAGACCATGAGTAATATCTCCACGATCGTGGGCCACATGGATTTCATTCAGCAAAGTTAAGAGAATTGTCTCTTTGCTATGCCCTGATCTAAATCCCCCTTGACGTGGGTGGAGAACATTGGTAGACTCCACATGAGAGGCTAATTGCTGGAAGACAAATTGTTCCAGAACTTTAGCTAGGAAGAGGAGATTTGATACAGGGCACCAATTAGATAACACTGAAGGATCAAGGGAAGGTTGCTTCAACATGGGATGTTCAATAGCTGATCTCCAAGATAAAGGGCAGCACCCTGAGGCTAGACTAGAGTTAAGGATAGTTGTTATAATAGGCACTAATTGCAGTGAGGGCTCCAAGAGCCACCCAGAGGGAATAGGTTCTAGCTGGCAGGTGGTTTTCCTAAACTTAGTTAAGGTGAGCAGCAGTTCAGAAGAGGTGATGGGATGAAACTTGGACCAAGTATGGGCTAGTGCTCTATTTACCAATAGAAGAGAGGAGGGTGAGATAACAGGAGCTAAAGGGGGTGAGCAGGGAGGGGAGAGGGGTAGCGGAGGCAAAGCAGTGAATGCCGACCAAAGTTTAAGAATCTTCTCAGAGAAGAAAGTCGCTAAAGCTGAGGGAGAAGGGGTTACACATGGGGGGGGGGGCGGGCCCAGAGGAAGTATTAGAAAGTTGTTGTAAAACAGAAAAAAGTTGTCTAGAAGAACTGGCGGCCCCAGATATTTTTGTAGTAAAATAGGAACGTTTGGCTGATTGAACGGACGAACGATATTCAGAATACAACTGCTGGAAGCGCGACACCGTAACAGGTGTAGGAGATTTGCGCCAGCGGCATTCAGCCTGGCGGAGTTGTGTGTGTTGCAGACGCAGGCCAGGATGGAACCACGAGGCATGATTAGAAAAAGATCTGGTGGAAGGGCGAAGCGGAGCTAGGTTGTCTAAGGCGTCAGTGAGAGCAGTATTCCAAAGGTGTGCCTGAGAATCAATAGGAAGCGAAGAGAAGTCTGAAGGGAACAAAGAGTGAGCTGAAGGAAAAGCAGCTAAAGTGGCTGGGGTAATCCGACGATATAAACAGGGTGAAGGTTGAGTAGTAGAAAGGCTATTAATCTCTGAGATTGGTAGAGAAACTGAGAAGGAAACACAAAAGTGGTCCGACCATGGAATGCTACAAGACTTTGGGGAAGATAGTCTTGGGAGTATACTAGTAGAAGTGAGAACTAGATCTAAAGTATGGCCCATACAGTGAGTGGGTCCGGATACATTTATTTATTTAGACTGTTTTGTATAGCGCCTTATCCTTCAATCAAAGTGGTCACAACACAATTGGGGGATACATTTAACATGTGGGGATATGAGACACATACACTAATACTTACAGGGATACATGTTGGTGCAATGATAGATCATGGATAAGGTTCATAAAAGTTCTATCCTTAGGTCTGGAAGGAGCATCTACATGACAAGACAAGACAATAGTATTAGGGTACTGGAGCATTGTCTCTGAGAGAGTTAATAAAAAAGCATCCCATTGATCAACAAGGATAGACAGAGGAAGGTAGATTAGGAGAAAGTAAAGTGGAGGAGTAGAGCGTAGGTGAAGAAACAGAGAGTCCTAAACATGAACAGTAGAGGATGTTACCTCATCAATAGGGTAGCAGGAACGAAAGAGAAGAGCCACACCATCCCCAGACCTACCCAACCGGGATGTTGAAACAGCTGAGTAGCCTGAGGGGAGTGAGCTAGATAATACAAGGCAATCACCTTCCTTAAGCCATGCTTCAGTAAGGAAACAAAGATCATAGGAATTTGTTGAATAAGATTCTGAACCAATAAAGATTTAGACCGGAGTGAACGACAGTTAAGAAGAGCTAAACTTAGTGTCAAGGTGGAAGCAATGGAGAACGCAGTAAGGTGAGATGAACCTCGGCTGGAAGGGACTGGCGTGCATTTGCAAAACACCAAGTTGGACAAGCGACAGCCCAAGAAAGCTAACTTGGTACTCTGGATTGGTAGTGGGCGATAGCCCCAGTGAACTGGGATAAGCGACATATGGCTACGGTATAAGCTAAGAAAACAAAATAATTTAGTTACCTTGCGTGGACTGAGCCAAAACTTACCTGCAAGGCAAAAGAGAAACACCCAAGAGAGAAGCAGAGTTGTAAAGCAAGGTAACCATAAATAACCAGGGGCACCCCAGCAGAGGGGCGTCCAGAGGCAGAAGACCAGTAATGTGGCCAGGATCTCATCCCAAGGAGCTTGTCCAAGGAGCAGGCCCTGCTCCTTGGGCGCACACCTGCGGCGCGCTCCTCCACGGCGTGGAGGACCACACCAGCGGTGTTTAAATGGGGAATGTGGTCCTCGGGGGAAGGAACTTCCTGTTTTTCCGGGCATGGGTCAGGCAGCCAATGAGGGGGAGGCAGGAAGCAGGAAACAGGAACAGTACCTGGGTAGACAACAGAGAACAGCACAAGGTGAGAAGGTGCTTAGCGGCAGAATTCAGCATAGGCTTGCAAGGACTACATATTCCTGCTTGACCCCTGCTCCCCCCCCCCCAGCTGCCATCCAGCCACACTTCAGGCCATGTGCTCTCCTGCACTATCCTTCCCACCGGCCATAAATAACGACCCGAAGCAAACTACCAGCATCCCTAACCAGACATCCGGTAAATAGAGCGATTCCTAGGGCAGGGGTGCCAGGCAGGAGAAAAAAGAAAAAGCATGGTCCTTCTTTGTCTGAGCCAGAGGGGCAAGAGGACAGCCCACGGCCTGCAGGCCCCTCTTAAGGACAGCCGTGGCCCACCCTCTGCCCCCACCGCACATTAGCCCCTGCCTTCTTGTGCCAACAGCTGATAATCCAGCTGGCCAGGTCTTAACAATGGGAATGGACGTACTTATGATTGTGGTAGGCCAATTCCCTTACATGGTACTTGTGTGATTATAGTACCAACCATATTTGGTCCAACAGCAGTGCCATACAACATATGCTTGAGGTCTTCCTGGCATGTTATTTGCTTCAGATAAACCATTTCAGTCATCTTCTCACGATCTATACCAGTGATGGCTAACCTTTTTGAGCCCGAGTGCCCAAACTGCCGCACAAAACCAAAGAATTTCCTCAAAGTGCCAGCACGTCAATTTGCATAAATATTTGCATAATGCTAACATACACTAACTTTTAGTAAACATGTCTCTTAATGAGTGTATGGATAAAGACAGACTAAAAGATTTCTACATTACTATAATCCAGTGCCAACCGCCAGGCACATTAGGAACTACTACAAACACTGCCCATTTAGAACCAATAGCAAACCCGCCGTATCCTAACAGCACTACCAGGACTCACAAAGCACCACACCATACCTATCAAAAGGCAACACTGCAAATATTAAACCAATACATTTCAGACAATAACAATACATGACCTACTGGGGAAAGAGAACAAGTGGCAATGTCAAAAAGGAATTACATAAACAGAATACCTCAGCTCAGTTACACAGTTGCAATTGCTCCAGCCACTTTCTTCTGGTTTCTTCATGTTTTCTGCTAACTCTCCATCATCTGCTGTCCATTTGTCCTTTCTTCTCTCTTCTAGTTTTTTTTTCCATTCTCTCTCTCTACATCCGCTTTAACATACTAATCTTTCTCCTTTTGCTCTTTCCTCATTCCTATTTCATCCACTCAAATTTTACCCCTCCATCCTCAATCACCACTTACTCTCCCAATACCCGGCCAATTGTAGATTTTTTATCCCTCCCACACAAAATATTTTTCCCCTCTCCATTTTACTCTCCCAGCCCCATCCCATTCTAATCCTCCCCCAACATCAGCTCCCTTCTAGTTCCAGCCTCACCCAGCATCCATTCCCTTCTAGTCCCTGCATCAGCCCATTTCCAGTCCTAGCAACCCCCCAACCCAATACCAGCCCTAGCCCCCCCCCATCAACTCACGTCCAGCCCTAAACCCCCATCACCCCATTTCCAGACAGCCCCCATCAGCCCACAGCCCATTAGCAGTCCTACCCCCCCAGCCCATTAGCAGTCCTACCCCCCCCCGCCCGCCCGCCCGCCCATTAGCAGTCCTAACACCCCCCCCCTCCTGCCCATTAGCAGTCCTAACACCCCCCCCTCCTGCCCATTAGCAGTCCTAACCCCCCCCTGCCCATTAGCAGTCCTAACACCCCCCCGCCTGCCCATTAGCAGTCCTAACCCCCCCCTCCTGCCCCTTAGCAGTCCTAACCCCCCCCCCCCCCCTGCCCATTAGCAGTACTAACCCCCCCCTCCTGCCCTTTAGCAGTCCTAACCTCCCCCCCTGCCCATTAGCAGTCCTAACCCCCCCTCCTGCCCATTAGCAGTCCTAACCCCCCCTCCTGCCCATTAGCAGTCCTAACCCCCCTGCCCATTAGCAGTCCTAACACCCCCCCCCTCCTGCCCATTACCTGTTCTAACCCCCCCCCTCCTCCTGCCCATTAGCAGTCCTAACCCCCCCCTCCTCCTGCCCATTAGCAGTCCTAACCCCCCCTCCTGCCCATTAGCAGTCCTAGCCCCCCCCCCTCCTGCCCATTAGCAGTCCTAACCCCCCTCCTCCTGCCCATTAGCAGTCCTAACCCCCCCCTCCTGCCCATTAGCAGTCCTAACCTCCCCCCCCTGCCCATTAGCAGTCCTAACCCCCCTCCGGCCCATTAACAGTCCTAACCCCCCCCTCCTGCACATTAGCAGTCCTAACCCCCCCTCCTGCCCATTAGCAGTCCTAACCCCCCCCGCCCATTAGCAGTCCTAACACCCCCCCCCTCCTGCCCATTAGCAGTCCTAACCCCCCCCTCCTCCTGCCCATTAGCAGTCCTAACCCCCCCCTCCTCCTGCCCATTAGCAGTCCTAACCCCCCCTCCTGCCCATTAGCAGTCCTAACCCCCCCCCCCTCCTGCCCATTTGCAGTCCTAAACACCCCCCTCCTCCTGCCAATTAGCTGTCCTAACCCCCCCCTGCCCATTAGCAGTCCTAACCCCCCCCCTCCTGCCTATTAGCAGTCCTAACCCCCCCCTGCCCATTAGCAGTCCTAACCCCCCCTCCTGCCCATTAGCAGTCCTAACCCCCCCCTCCTCCTGCCCATTAGCAGTCCTAACCCCCCCCCCCTCCTCCTGCCCATTAGCAGTCCTAACCCCCCCCCCTCCTCCTGCCCATTAGCAGTCCTAACCCCCCCCCCCCCCCCCCCGGCAAATTTTTTTTAAAAAAAAAGCAGGCTCTGGCTGCTGCCGCGGCAGATTGCAATGTCCCGCGGGGCCCCCTCCGCCCGCTAAGCCCCTCTGCAAGGGCTTTCAGATTCGCGAGGGAGAGCGTCTCCGTCGCGTCTCTGGTAAGCACGCAGGGGCGAATGGGAAATTTCCCATCAGTCCCTCGCGTCTAAAGGGGCTGATGGGAAATTTCCCATTAGCCCCTGCGGGCTTAACAGAGACGCGAGGGAGACGCTCTCCCTCGCGAATCTGAAAGCTCTTGCAGAGGGGCTTAGCGGGCGGAGGGGGCCCCGCGGGACGCTGCATTCTGCCCTTGCCGCGTCCGCAGTCAGAGACAGCTTTTTCTTTTTTTTGCGGACCTATGGCCCGCGTGCCAGCTGCAAGGCCTTCGCGTGCCACAGCTGGCACGCGTGCCATAGGTTCGCCATCGCTGATCTATACTATTAGGCTGAAATGTCTGAGTTAAAATGAAGCCTGATCCATTAGGCCAACTTGATTCATGGTGATCTGAACAGAACAAAAGGCAAGAAATGTACATAGATCAGTAACTTGACAAATCCAATTATTTCCATTTTATTGCATTTCTTAATCAATTTTTTAACATATCCCAAAAGCAATGCACAACATATAAATATTAGATTAACATCACAAGTGGGGCTGTACCAAGGGCTGTGCGAGTGGTGCGGCCGCAGAAGGCGCCAGTACAAGACCCAGAAATCAGACCTAGAAGGTCCAATATCATAAACCACTTACTATAATAGCAGCGCCAACAATATGGAATACGCTACCAGAGGACCCGAGGTCAACTGCAGACACAAAGGATCTCCACAGGAAACTCAAAACCTTCCTATTCACTGACTACTATGGAAATATCACTTAACCCAGAAGCTCCATGGGCCATATCCAATGTTGTTCAGCTCTTGCTATCCTGCTAAACCCTGAGTTTCATACCCTTGTTAAAGTTCTCCAAGTTTGTTTCCCTTGTTGTAATGTAACAGTTGAGTTTTAATGCAAACCTCTTTGACTTAATGATAAGGGGGTATAATACTGTTAAATAATATAAATATAAGCAAGTTCCTACACGAGGCAGGGGGGCACCAAATTCATGAGTCCACAGGGCTCATTTCTAACTTGGTATGGTCCTGATCGCAAGCAAATGGACAGATATACAACCGAGACTGACAAATCAATCAGACATATGAAACCTGGCTGTCTGAGACTCGATGGCATCTCTATGGTCCATATAGAAGGCCAAAATTGCCCTGGGGCTCCAAGGATACTTGTAGACTACCTTGGTCCCCCTATCCTCCTCCTCTCTCTCTCTCCTCAGACTACACACTACTCAAAGATTCAGCAGCCACACAAACACTCTCCTGTTCTTTTCTAAGGTTAACAATCAGGCTGCCAATTATAAGCTGCAGCTGGCCCAGCTGGGTCGGTCTTCGTCATAGGCTGGCAATAATGCCACTATGCTGACAGCTTAACTGCACCCCAGAGGTGAAGATGCATTTGTGGCATTAACAAATAGGTGCTTAATAGTACTTTGGCATATAGGAAGTTTTCCTACATGCATGGACATTAGTATATTAGCTTATGGAGGTAACGTTTAGTGCACTTAGATGTACACTATATATGGTACCCCATTTTTGGTGCTTAACATGCTATTAGAGTGGGACTAAAGTAGTGCACACTTTAAAACTATGTTAAACGTGCAATAATGGCACTTTAAGCTTAGCAGATGTACCTTTTTGATGTGATGAGTGTCCTAGTTTCTTTATGGATTTGACAAAAGTGCCTTCAGGCTGTGCCTGCATGCAGCTGCCTACCACGTTCTGTCGTACAATGCACCAGAAAAATAGTAAGAAAAGTCCTGTGTAAATAGAGATTAAAAGATCAGTTTCTAGTATCAACCAAATGCATTCTCTAGTTCTCTAAGTTTTCAAAACTGCACTCACATGCTTGGGGAAGAAAAGATTGTTTTTTTATGTTCTTAATAAACAGTAATTTTCTTCATCCTTCAGGTAATACAATTTTAAGCAATGTATCGCAACAATTTATAGAAGAGAAGGCAAACTCAAGTACTGCCAATAAGACAGTCTAAGCAAGAAAACAATCTTTGTTGTCTGTGAGTGCTCTAGGCCATGAAATCTGCTCAAAAGTCTTCTAATAATATAAGAACATAAGAAATGCCATACAGCATCAGACCAAGGTCCATTAAATCCAGTATCCTGCGTCTATACGTTAGGCGCCTTCTCTGACCCTTTTCAAATCCAGGCTGAAAACCCACCTATTTGCGGCAGCTTTCGGATCTTGACTCACCTGATCTCCTTTGTTTCCTTACCATTCCCCCTAGCTGTATCCCATATCTACACCTACTGTGGTGTCTATCTTGACTAGATTGTAAGCTCTGATGAGTAGGCACCATCTTCTACATGTGTCTGTGCAGTGCTGCGTATGTCTTGAAGCACTATACAAATGTTCAGTAGTAGTAGCAGCATTGATAAGGCAGGCAAAGAGAGAATTTGAAAAAAAGCTTGCTTTGCATCTAACTTGACAGTGCTTATGTTCTTTCCCATTTTCGTCATTTTGTTCCATTTTCCATTTCCTGAAATATGCTTTTTTGGCTACCCCAGTCTCTCTGCCCTCGCCTTCAACTACTACTACTAATACTACAGTAGTATAGTGCTACAAGATATATGCAGCGCTGCACAGACATGTAAGAGACAGTCCCTGCTCATCATATATTACAATCTAGTCAAGACAGACAACACTGGAGGTGTAGACAGGGATACATCTAGGAGGAATGGTAAGCAAACACAAAGGGGATCAGGTGAGTCAAGATCCATTCTGGCAGTTTTTTGGCCTTTCTTCCACTTTTCTGAAAGCATGGAATACATCTGGTCTGGGCTTCCAAGATAGTATTTTTAAACAATGCCCATGCTTGATGTAAATCATTAACCTTTGAGTTGCTATTCTTAGTTTTTTCTTAACTATTTTACTAATTTTATCATAGTCTCCCTTTTGAAAGTTAAAAGGTAGTACTGTGGAATTCCTTGCTGTCCTCCTTCCATTTATTAAATCAAATACACTCATGCTATGATCACTATTGCCAAGTACTCTCAAGACCCTTATCTCTTCCACCAGATCCTATGTTTCACTAAGGATTAGGTCCAGAATAGCTTCCCCTCTTGTTGGTTCATGAACCATCTGCTCCAAAAAGCAGTCATCTATTTCATCTAGAAACAATCTCCCTAGCATGTCCTGCAGTGACATTGACCAGTCAGTACCAGGGTAATTGAAATTGCCTATTATTACTGTATTGTAACTTTTATTAGCATCTCTGATTTCTCTTAGCATTTCATCATCTATCTGTTCATTCTGTCCAGGCAGTCGGTAGTACACCCCTGCTGCCATCGCTTTCCCCCTTTTACATGGGATTCTATCCATAGAGATTCTATAGTACATTTTGCTTCATGCAAAACTTTAAACCTGTGTGTTTCAATGGCGTCCCTAACATAGAGCACGATCCCTCCACCAATTTGATCTACCCCATCATTGCAATATAATTTGTATCCAGATGGATCCCATCCCTTTGGGAAAAGCCCCTCCCTCGCTTCCCCAGAATTTTGCCCAGTTCCTAATGAATCCAAAACCCTTCTCTTTGCATCATCATCTCATCCATGCATTGAAACTCCAGAACTCTGCCGGCCTTTTGGGCCCTGCGTGTGGAACGGAAAGCATTTCAGAGAATGCTACCCTGGAAGTTCTCGATTTCAATCTCCTACCTAAAAGTCTAAATTTGGCCTCCAGAACCTCCCTCCCACACTTTCCTATGTCACTGGTGCCAGTATGTACTGAGATAGCAGACTCTTTCCCAGCACTATCTAAAACTTTGTCTAGGTGGTGTGTAAGGTCTGTTACCAGGCAGTCATGTTACCAGGCGATCCTCATGTCCACCAGTCACCCAGCTATCTACATGCCTAATGATCAAATCACCAACTATAACGGCCATCCTAACTCTTTCCTTATGGGCATATGGCCCTGCAGAAACCTCATCAGTACAAGAGGGTTTTACATCACCTGGAGGACAGGTCCTAGCTACAGAATTACTTCCTGTCATACCTGTGACCGCTCTCCTCCATGGCAACTGAGAGGCTAGGGGTGGGACTTCAGTATTATGTCCCTGTAGGTCTGTCTATATACCTCTTTGACATACTTGGAAGACATAAGGAAGACATTCTAGCCTCCAGAGATCAGACTCATTCCCTGAGGGCAAACACCTTGCACCTAGTGTACACATAAGATTCCTCACCAACTGGGAGAAAATCGTACATGTGACACTCAATGCAAAAGACTGGATATCCCCCCTCTCACTGCTGGACTGCTGTCTACATCTTAGGTTTAAAGTTTTGTTTAGCTATTTAAGTTGCCTACTTACTTAAAGTTGCTGTAATAAGTTTGAGGGACTTAGTTCACCTCAAGATTAACCAGTCTATTCCTGATGAGGATGACCAAGTAAACTTGAATTTGACTACCTCTTCCCCTTTAATAGGTTTAAGAGAGTATAAAGCTAAGATTATGCCTGAGGTGAGTGGGAGGGCAAGAACACCTATAAAAGCTAGCTTGCTACACAGTGCCCTGACCTATGCTTCTAAGGTAATCTCTTAACAATTTCCAGGGTGATTCACAAAGCCCTTGGTTTGATGGAGGAGGCCTTTCAAATTGCCCCTTTGACCTGTCACTTGGCTTTAGCACCTATCTAAAACAGTTTTATAGATCTTTTGCCCTCTAATTGGAAGTCCTCTTTGTTAAGGTCTCTAGAAACAATTTATTTCTTCTCAAAACATATTTCCCTATTCTTCTTTCTAGGCTAAGCTGTACTCTAATTTGATTTAAATTAAAGGTTCTCTAGGGCTACTGACCGAGGTTTAATTTTAAGCTCTCTGGAGCTACTGACTGAGGTTAAAATTTAAATTAAAAGCTCTTTGGGGCTACTGACTGAGGTTTAAATTTAAGCTAAACATCTAAGGGGTAATTTTATAAACCTTTCCAACACTTGAAATGCTGATTTAGACATAGAAAAAGCCTTTTATAAAAGTATCTCATACTTGTAGAATAGGTGTGTTTAGGGATAGAATTAGGGAAGAGTCAAAATTTGCATACATATTTTATAAAATGTGAATTTATGTATGTACAGTACATGGTAACATTTCTACCTGCTCCCGAACAGACGTAACACCCTTGTCTTCAATCTAAATGCGCTTTCTGCAAGATTTGTGCTAGTATTTTGTAAAGACACACAGATGCCAAGGTGTCCTTATAAAAAAGGTAAAAAACAAGTGCCTTCCAGCTCTGTTAACATAGGTGACTAGTTATAATATTACCCTCCACATTTTCAAGAAAAGGCAAATATTCCAGTGTTTGGCTTCTTTAGAGAAGGTCCTCTAAGATGTTTTTTCAAGTCCATTCTAGAGTACCTCTGACCAATCAGGTTTTCAAGTATCCACAACAAATATGTAGGAAAGAGGTTTGTATTCATGGCCTCCAATTTGTGAGAAACTGGCTAAGAGATCCTCCAGCACTGTCTAAGAGGACCAATATGCTGGATTCCTCTCTAGGTTCCACAAGTTGGATTTTTTTCTCCTATATCACAGCTACTGTTCTGTATAAGAAAAGTGAGCCACTTTGGTCTAAGCTGTCTGTACACAAAATCTCTGTAAAAGACATTATTCTTGCCAGCTTCTGTTCCATCTAAACATGCAAGGGGCATATAGGCCGCTATCTACTAAAGTGTGTTAAGAATTTGCACCTACGCATACTTCAGGAAAAATTTCACACACAGTTACAAAACCTTTGTAGTAGCTGTTCGAAATGTTTTCAGCATTTAACATACACAGCACAGAGCAAAATTTCCTACCCACATGAACTTCACAGCAGAGAATATGGAATGTAGTAATTTACACCACTTGAGCTGTACTAACTACATTGCTTTATCTGCCGCTTCAGAATTTAACACATATTAAATGACCTCCACGTTAACCATAAGATGCACAATTCCATGTCCCTAAATGGTATTTCCATGTCAGCTATTTCATGCCAGGGCCGGCCCGTCAAATTGAGCACGAATGTTTTTTGCACAGGGCCCCGCGTAAAAAATTCTACATCAGCCCAAGTAGATTAAAAAAAAAAACTGGCTGCTGTTGCCGCCGTGGCAGCGGCAGAATCAAGCATCCTGCCGCGGGGCCCCCCTGCCCGGCAGAGCCTCCCTGCAGCATCAGTTCCCGAGTCCCAAAGCGCAGGCTTTCAGAGACGCGAAGGGAGAGCTTCTTTGACCACTCGTGGCTCTTTTAAGCTCGCCGGGGCTGATGGGTAATCCCATCAGCCCCAGTGGGATTAACAGAGCCGCGAGAAAGGGAAACTCTCGTGGCTCTGAAAGCCCGCGCTTTGGGACTCGGGAGCTGATGCTGCAGGGAGGCTCTGCCGGGCAGGGGAATCCCTGCAGCGGGATTCTTGATTCTGCCGCTGCCATGGTGGCAGCGGAAACAGCAGCCACGGCCGGTTTGTTTTTTTAAAATCTACCTGGGCTGATGGGGGGAGGGGGGTTAGGACTGGTAATGGGCTGATGGGGGGCTAAGACTGGAAATGGGCTGATGGGGGGTTAGGACGTAATGGGCCATGGGGGGGGGCTAAGACTGGAAATGGGCTGATGGGGGGGGGGTTAGGACTGGAGATGGGCTGTTGGGGGGTTAGGACTGGTAATGGGCTGATGAGGGGGCTAAGACTGGAAATGGGCTGATGGGGGGGCTAGGACTGAAAATGGGTTGATGGGGGGTTAGGACGTAATGGGCCATGGGTGGGCTAAGACTGGAAATGGGCTGTTGGGGGGGGTTAGGACTGGTAATGGGCCATGGGGGGCTAGGACTGGTAATGGGCTGGGGGGGTTGCTAGGACTGGAAATGGGCTGAGTGGAAGGAGGGCTTGAACTGCAAATAGCTGATGGGGAGGGGGGCTTGGAATGGAAATGGGCTGAGTGGAAGTGGGGGCTTGAACTGCAAATAGCTGATGGGGAGGGGGGCTTGGAATGGAAATGGGCTGTGAGGGGAGGGAGCTAGGACTGGAAATGGGCTGAGTGGGGGGGGGCTAGGACAGGAAATGGGCTGATGGAGGGGCTAGGATAGGACTGGAAATGGGCTGTTGGGGGGTGCTAAGGTTGGAAATGGACTGTGGTGGGGGCTTGGATTGAAATTGAAGCATGGAGGGGCCAGAACTTGAAGTAGGCTCATGGGGGGCTTGGATTGGAAATGGGCTGAGTGGAGGGGAGCTAGGATTTGACATGGGCTGATGGTGGGGCTAGGAAAGGACTAGAAATGGGCTGATGGGGGGGGCTGGGATTCGAAATGAGCTGTTGGAGAGACTTGGATAGAACTGAAAATGGATGGGGGAGCTAGGACTGGAAATGGGCTGATGGTAGGGCTAGGATAGGATTAGAAATGGGCTTATGGGAGGCTAAGACTGGAAATGGGCTTATGGGGGGACTAGAAGGGAGCAGATGCTGGGTGGGGCTGGAACTAGAAGGGAGCTGATATTGGGGGAGGATTAGAATGGGATGGAGCTGGGAGAGTGAAATGGAGAGGGAAAAAATATTTTGTGTGGGAGGGAAGATAAATCTACAATTGGCCGGATATTGGAAGATGTAGAGAGAGAATGGAAAAAAAACTAGAAGAGAGAAGAAAGGACAAATGGACAGCAGACGATGGAGAGTTAGCAGAAGACACGAAGAAACCAGAAGAAAATGTCTGGAGCAATTGCAACTGAAAAAAAATGCACAAAAGGTAGAAAAATATCTCTTTATTTTGAATTTATTAACTGGAATATGTCAGCTCTGGAAAATGTGCATCATTAACGTCTGTGCTTTGTTTAGTACAAGAGGAATTAATTTATTATTTTATTTCTACAGTGCTGTACATTCCAAGTTTGGCTTTTGGGGTTCCCAGTTTAATTATTGTCTTCCTGTTTCTAAATTGTGATTCCTTGTTTGGTGACTGCATGTGTAACTGAGCTGAGGTATTCTGTTTATGTAATTCCTATTTGACATTGTCACTTGTTCTCTTTCCCCAGTAGATCATGTATTGTTCTCTGAAATGTATTAGTTTAATATTTGCAGTGTTTCCTTTTGATAGGTAGGGTATGGTGCTTTGTGAGTCCTGGTAGTGCTGTTAGGATATGGCGTGTTTGCTATGGGTTCTAAATGGGTAGCGTTTGTAGTAGTTCCTAATCTGCTTAGCGGTTGGCGCTGGAATATAGTAATGTAGAAATCTTTTAGTCTTTCTTTATCCATACACTCATTAAGAGGCATGTTTACTAAAAGTTAGTGTATGGTAACATTATGCAAATACTTATGCAAATGAGGTCCCGCACCAAGTCTCCGCACATGGCCCCACACCCCCCTTGGTCCGCCCCTGTTTCATGCAGCAATTAGTCTGTGCTAACAGTTAATGCAGCACCATGTTACCTGTTACCTAATACAAATCAAAAGTAGAGGACATTGTGGATAACATGAGCTGTGTACCCCTTAATAAGCATAACATTTTCTGAATAATCTTTTGTGGCACAATCCAATAAAATTACCAGTGGAGCATGCATATCACATAGATTTTAAATATGCAGTATCGGTATCTTCTCTATGCAAAGACATTTTGTGTAGGGGTAGTGCAGTGCAGTGCAGTCCACTAAAAAGCAGATACCCCCCCCCCCATTCATCCTTTTATCACTTCTTTTCTTACAAAAAAATTAAAAAATAGTTTCCGTATTGTCCTGCTAGACCAGTCCAGACAAGTGGATTGTGTCCACCTACTAGCAGATTGGTGGAAACAAAGAACCGATGGAAAGTCTAAATTTCCATGACATTACTCCAGTGCCTCTATTCGCCTCAGCTACCAGAGGACCCTTCAGTATTTCTTTGGTGGATAGAACTGGAGATGTTGATTCCAGGGTCTTATCCACTTTGAGCTTCACAGAGGTTCCAGTCATGAAGCAGGAACCGAAGAGGCATCTGCTACTACAAGGGTTTGAAAATCCACTATTGTCTTCTCAGAGGTGCTCCCCTCTTTTGGAGTCTGCTGTGACCTTCCTTTCTGATGCCATATATGATCTGGTACTTTTGGTGACCAGGGATGGTGCTCTGATGGCTCTGTTATGGTATTGGTTTTGGCTCTGGCACTGGGTAGCAGATACATCTTTCAAAGCCTGGTTGGCCCACCTGGCTTTAGAGGGGAAACTTCTTTTGGAGCCAATTTGGAGAAGCTGGTGAAGGACCTGAGCGAGACAAAATCTTACTGCCTTCTGGAAAACAGGTCCAAGGGGACTGTAAAGCAGGCTGGTGCACTGCTTTCATCAGCCTCTGCCCATCAAACGAGGGCATGCTGGCTGGATCCTGGGACTCTGGTCGTTACCGACCTATTTAAAAAAAAAAAAACTTTTATCCTCTCTGCTTTTGGGTCTTGGGACTTTCTCAGTCCTTTCGTGAAGTGCATGGGCCCAGGGACTCTGTCCCACCATGAGGAGGACCCTCCCGGGTTGCGCATTGAAGGTTTGGGGGTCCTTTCCTCTCGTTGGAAGCAGGCTTCACCTTTTCTTTCAGAAATGGACCTGGGTTTCCAAGGATCACTGTGTGCTAGACACCATTCAGTTTGGCTATGTCCTGGGATGCAAGGAGCCGATTACAGATGCCATCATCATCTCTCCTTGTGGGTCTGCGATCGAAAGTGCCATTGTGTGGACCATCTTGGACAAGTTGTTGTGCCTAAAGGTGGTGGTGCCCATCCTGCCAGATGAGCAGGGCAAGGGTAGATAATCCATCTATTTTGTGGTGCCAAAAAAACCCCCACTGCTCCTTCCTGCCCATTCTGAACCTCAGGGGGTCCACAACACTTGCATGTCCTGCACTTTCAAATGGAAACCTTGCTTCCGTGATTCAAGCAGTGCACAGAGGAGAATTCTTGGCTTCTCTGGATCTGCCTGAGACATATTTTCATATCATGATCCAGGCGGAGCAGGAAAGTTTTATCTGGGTTTGCTGTGCTTGGCTCTCACTAGCAGTTTTCTGCCCTCCCTGTTGGGATGTCCACCATCCAAAGGTCATGGTGGTGGCAGCTGTGGAGCTGAGGGATCTCTGTCCATCCCTATCTGGATGACTGGCTCATCTGGGCACATTCCCTTTTGGAGATGTCTCAGGTGGCATCCCGAGTGGTGTCTTTCTTGGAAAACCTCGGCTGGGTGATCAAGCAGGAAAAGAGCCAGCTGTTGCCTTCCCAGTCCTGGAGTTTCTGGGAACATGTTTCATCACTCGAGTGGCCAGAGTTTCCTGCCAGAGGAGAAAGTCAGACTGTTGGATTGCCTGGCACTGTTTGGTGTGCAGCAGGCTCCCAGAGCCTAGGATTGTCTTCAGCTCCTTAGATTAATGACGGCGACCATAGAGATGATGTTGTGGACGCCTCACATGTGACCATCTCCAGTAGTCCTTGCTGGCTTGGTAGTCCCTGAGTTCTCAGGAATTTTAGTACAAGTTCCCACTCCCATTGATAGTGAAATCAGCCTGCAGTGGTGGAAGTAGCTTTGTCATCTGAGGAAGGGCGTGCCACTGGATGATTTCTCCTGGATCCACCTGACAATGGATGACTGTCTCAGGCTGGGGAGCCAATTGCCAAGACTGTATAGCCCAGGGCCATTGGAACTGCAGAGAAGTGGTGTGAGCCATCAACCCCTTCGAAGCAAGGGCCATCAGATTAGCTCTTCTGCATTTCTGGTCTCTGCTCGAGGGCTGGGACGGTTCAAGTGTTTTCAGACAATGCCTGCTGTATGTGTTTCCCCCGTGGCTCCTAGTGGGGCATGTGTTTCGGCATATAAAATACCACCCGGGCAGGAATGTTCTAATGGTGCCAGAATAGCTAAGGAGACTGTGTTTCACTTGATGCAGCTCTTGCAGGTGTCTCCTTTTCAATTGCCTTCATCTTGGAGCCTATTGTGGCAGGGACAAATCGTTCTGGAGGACCCGGTTCACTTCTTGCTTACGGTTTTGCACTTGGTAGGAGACGGCTAGCACATAAGTGCTACTCTCCAGCAGTGGTCTCTACTTTGCTTGGAGCCCGGAGGAGGTCTACCAAGCTAGCATATGTGCGGATCTGGTGTCTTGAGCAATGGTGTGGTACTCGGCAGTTGGCTCCTGAGGCAGCCAAAGTTCCCTCTCTGTTGGCCTTTTTTCAGGACAGCCTTAGTGAAAGTTCAGTGGCAGCCTTGCACCTGGACATCTTGTGCTTTCTCCAAGGGGTTCAGCATCTGCATCCCCCCCCCTCCGGTCTGTGATCCCTCCCTGTGATCTATGTCTGGTGTTCAGGGCCTTGATGGTGGCAACTTCTGAGCCATTGCAGTGTGCCACTGTCAAGGATTTGATGCTCAAGGCGTTCTTCTTGGTCGCAATTTGCACCGCAGGGCGGATTTCCAAGTTGCAGGCTGTATCTTGCCGAGATTCTTATCTGTCTTCTAAGGAAGGCGTTTCCATTCGGCCTGTGCCTTCCTTCTTGCCTAAGGTGATTCCTCCCCTTCATATGATATGGCTGCTCATGTAAATGTATTCAAATTAGCATGACCATTAAGCAATTAGCTATGCTGATCAGATGCAGAGAAGTGCACAAGAAGAGCAGAAGGCTGACTTCAATGCCAGGTTGGAGGAGACATAAGGGGTCTGCGATCAGTGCCGAGGAGGAATTTATGCCTGTTTCTTGAACAGATAACCTGACAGCTTTTTTTGGGCTTTGATGAAGTGAATGAAGCTTTGAAAAAACTGCAGGGGAAGCGTGCTGGAACATGTATGCACGTGTGCTGGAGCACTGTGTGGCACATACAACAATTATTCTATTCAGACATTCTGTTCCAAATAATATCAATGTTCAAGAATATTTGGAGCAGAACATCTCAGCGGAATGACTGCCCTATGAACCACATAGCATTTCAGCACATGTGCAGGATACAGGTGCGCAGAGGGGAGGTGGAATGCCGTTCTCATTGGTGGGGACCCAAGCTCCGGCCTTCATCCAGCTGAACTGAGTGAGGATGTTGCTGCCAGTCTTACCCTCCTGTCTGCCTATGGGAATCTGACCTCCAGAAGGCAGACAGGAGAATTCTTAAGCACGATCGTGGTGCTTTTTTCGCTGTGGGGGATGGGATTCCCATGGTCAGCCCACTGCCTGCTAGGTGGCAATCGTGGCAGAGAGGACTCCTGTCTTCCAGAGGAGATCATATCTCTACAGACAAACAGGAGGGGAAGGCCCACAATCATGGCAGCGAGGTTTTGGTGGGGCCAAGGCCCATGTGGCCCATGTGGCCCACCCCTTTCTGACGCCTCTGGGTGTGCATGTGACTGGCTTGCTCTCCATATTTAGTGCCAAATATCTGCACACAGCTCATTTCTATGCTATTTGCTTACTGCCTACCTGCGCAAAACATCTCTGCTAAACCTTGATTTGGAAACCCTGCATTAGAGCTTTAGTGCTGGGTGTCTGCTTCTGCTCCTGCTCCTGCTCCTATATGTGAAAGGCAAATAGGCACCTCTTCTAAGGGTATTTGGTAAAGACACAGCGTTGCCTATGGGCCCGATTCAGAGTCGTGGGTTGCAAGCTGTCTGGACCCTATTCCCCCTCCGGCTCTCCCCACATGGCTAGAGCTGCAGGATGAGGAGAGCCAATGGGGGGACGTGATCTTGGCGGGCTGAGTCAGCAAGACGTATAGGGCCCATTCAGGTCACGGCCCTGTATTTCCTGCCAGGTCAGAGGGGATGTTCTGATTATTCCACCTCAAAGGTGGAATAATCAGCATCGGCGGGGCGATCGGGCCCGAGAAACTCACTCCGGGGCCGGGTGAGGGGAGGTCCCCCCCGGCCAATCCAGGTCCCGGCTGACTAGCTGTGGGTCAGTCGGTGGGGAAGAGGGGGGTCTTAGCTGCGTGAGCCAGGGGCACCTGCGGGGAGAACGTCCTCGCAGGCAGTCAAGGGCATGCCAGGCCATGGGGCCCAATTCTTTGTTCCGCAGGAACGTTTTGTTCCCGCAGTCCAGAATCGGGTCCTAATGGCCCCATTTTCCATGGGGCCATCCAGACGGCCTGGACGTGCCCATTCGTGAATCGGGCTCTATGTGTCTTTATCATAGAATACTAGGATGAAACTGGCAGAATCATGGTTAGATTGACACTGCGGACAATTACCCCTCCTTACCAAGTAAACGTACCTGGCAAGTGAAGAAAAATCCCTCCCCCTCCCCCCACGAATCCAGGTGCTTAACTCCATAGTTAGCTTGATATCTTTGAAAAGCAATCCCCTTGTAGCTAAAAGATAACACGTTTTGATGATTTTCATTGTGTTCCAGCATCATCAGCATCAAAGGCTACAGAGCAAAATTTCTAAGCGATAGTGTAAATATTTCTAGCATGTTCAGTGATACGTCTGACCCTCAATTATTATAATTTATATTTACTACAGCTGATATACTTATTTATAAATAACTGCAATAGAAATTCATGGACCTCTAATTTATTGTACAGATGTCTATATTTTAGCCACAAATCAATTTTCCCTATATCCAATATGCAATGCACTTCAAATGGTTTATTACTGTCAAATAATAGTAAGAGATAATGTCAAACTCTAATCACATTGAGATGGTAATCAGTACAATGTTTACTTTATAAATGCCACAAACATGTAAGCCAATGTCAATTAAAATAAACTGGCCTTCACTATAAAGGAATTTATTATGAGCAGGCCAAAGAGAGTAAAAGAAAGCTTCTTAATGTGTAGTCTAATGTAGTTCTTCAGGGAGCCTATTAAGTCCATTACAATGACTCCTCTTATAATGGGATCATTCACAAAAGGCAGGAAATGAGCTGTGATTAAAAAAAACCCTTTTAACCTATTTCTCAGTCTTGTAGAGTGGTGTCTGCCTGGCAGGTTATAAATGCTCTAAGCAGGGCGCTACTCACTCTTAGTTGAAACCATGGTTTGAAGCCCAAGACAGTGGTTACTGCTGCTTGCAAGTTTCCAGTGTATGCCAGTTCAACCATTTTACTGTGTAACCAGATCCCCGGAAGTAACAAGTAATGAGGCCTCCTATTGTACTTCTTTATTTGTTCAAATAGGATGACTTATGAAGGGTAATTTTATAACAGTCTGCGGAACTTGGCAGTTTGCTCCTGAGGCTTGCCTTTTTACATGGCGGCCTCAGTGAAAGTTCAGGTGGAAGCTTGGGCTGTTTCTGATATCTGATGGCTGGTAAGTCTCTAGACTTGCTCCTGGACATCTTGCGCTTTCTCCAGGGGGGGTCAACGTCTGCGTCCTCCTCTCTGATCTGTGCTCCCTTCCTGGAATCTGTGTCTGGTGCTCGGGACATTGATGATGGCACCTTTTGAGCCATTGCAGCATGCTACCATCAAGGATTTGGTGCTCAAGGCAGTCATCTTGGTCGCGATTTGCATCATAAGGTGGATTTCCAAGCTGGAAGCTCTGTCTTGCCGAGATCTTTATCTGCCTTTTCTAAGGAGGTCATTTCCATTCAGCCTGTGCCTTCCTGTTTGCCTAAGGTGATTCCTCTGCTTCATATGAACCAGGTGAACAGGGTACTAGATTATGGGGGCCCTTGCTCAGAATATCTCTTGCGGACTCTCAGTTCCGGAGGGTTTGTGCGCCATTCTACCCGAGTGTACTGGAGTTTGGTAGCCCCTGCAGACATTTGTTAGGCAGCATTACTTTCCACTTTTGGATGTCCATGTATGGGCGGACACAGCCTTTGGCTGTAGGGTTTTGAGAGCTGCTGTGTCTTCTTCCTGCCCAGTAAAATTGTAGCTTTGGTATATCCCATTTGTCTGGACTGGTCTAGCAGGACAATATAGAAGATGACATTTTACTTGGTAGTTAATGTCCTTTCCTTGAGTCCTGCTAGACCAGTCCAAGGCCCACCCATGAAACTGTATTTGCTTTTTTGTTCTGCTGCGGTTTCCTTGGGTCTGCTATGATTTTTATAATTGGCTGTGCAGGTTCATCTTCTATGGACAGCTTTGTGTTTATGATTTCCTGTATATAGTTTTCTACTGTTGCTTATACCTTGTTGACCATGATTGAGGTTGTGTGAAACTTGCCATGTTTCTCCCATATGCTTTGAATGAATACTGAAGGGACTTCTGGCGGCCAAGGCAAATAGAGGCATGGAAGTTATGTCATTGAAGCCTGGACTTTTCATTGGTTCTTTGTCTCCACCAATCTGCTGGTAGGGGAATACAACCCTCTTGTCTGGACAGGTCTAGCAGGACTCAAGGAAAGGACATTAACTGGTAAGTAAAATGTCACCTTCCTAGCAAAGTCTGGTAGCAAGGGTGATAGACATAGCCCCACCATGCCTGAGTTTATTCTAACTCTGCTCCCTCTTTTTGTTCTCCATTCCCTACAGTGTATCTTATATCTGTGTGTTTTAATTGCAAAATGCAGTGCATGTCTTTGAGTCAATGCAGACTCCTGGCAACCCAGCAGCTTCTGGGTTTTCTTGGCAGCGTAACAGGAATTAGATTGCAAGGCAATGGAGGGTTAAGTGGCATGCCCAAGGCCAAAAGGAGTGCTAGTGGGAACTGAACCCTGATCTCTTGGCTACCAAGCCAGTGCTCTAAACATTAGGCTACTTCTGCACTCTGTGTTTCAATTACTTTCTTGGATATAACTCATTTTATATTTTTCTGCTTCTCACCATGAGATTCAGTAACACTCTGTATCTATGGGTAGTAATTATTATGCAAAAGCTAATGGTATTGATCTAACCAAGGCCCTTGATCTGATAAATCTCTAGTTTATCAAAATTTATCTGAATTAGCTTTCATATAACTGGATTAGAAAGGTTATTTAGTCTTTGAAGTAGGTAACTGCATATCAATGGTTTTAAGTGGAAAGTGAAGCAATGTAGAATGAGAACATCTTATGAAGGTCAATTTTGGCATCATGTCTGTTTATATCAGCACTTGTAGGAGTAATATTGAACATACTACTCAACTCTTCAAGGTTGCTTTTGAATACTGATCCCTGTGATGGGGTATATGGAATGTTACCCATCCCTTTCCAAAAGGATCATCAACAGTCCCCTTTAAAAGAGTCTGCAGCCTAGAGTTTTCGACTGGGAAGGTATGGCTCATGGAGCCAGAAGCCCTTCCAAAACAAGCCAAGCAAAGGAATTCTGAGGTAGGAACTTTCACTGGGGCTGGAGGAGGGGCCAGGAGAACCAGCTTGTGGAGGTTTAACAGGCTGGGGCAGAATAAAAAATGATTTTGTTTTCCCTGAACTGCTATCTGGCCTGTGTTTTAAAGAAAACCCCTTCCCACAGCACTCCACGCTTCCCACAGCACAACCCCTTCCCACAGCACTCCACGCTTACCACGATCCCCTAATTCTTCTGTTCACCACCAATGTGTATCTTTACCTATGTGTATCTTTCTCTTCTCCTAAATTTACCCTTGTCCCCAATTTATGTTGTCTGTCTTGACTAGATTGTAAGCTGTGATGAGCAGGGACTGTGTCTTTTACACCTATGCATACAGAGCTGTGTATGCCTAGTAGCACCATACAAATGATAAGTAGTTGAAGTAGTCTTGCTAAATCATGATATGAATACAAGGAGTCTCGTCAAGATGTCATCTCCTGCTCTGAATTTTTCCTCCTCTGGTTTGTTTTGGATTTTTAACGGTCTGTTTCCTTTGGGGATTTACAACTTGCTTAGAAGCATCATGCCCAAGCATAGATCTTGTGCTTTTTCTTCCCATGAAACAACGTTTGCTGCACAGTGTGATCTGACAGTTTTATCTTCTGCAGTTGACAGAAAGGACTGCATCAGTGGCTGAGACATCAGCTTTGCTGTAGATGCTGCTGCAGCAAGGAAAAGCATATGGCTTATAGGATAGGGCCCAGTGATTACATAGGTACTTAGGATTCCTTTCCTAAAGTGTGCTAAGTGGTTAATACACTTTTTAGCATGCAATAACTGTTAGCACAGGGCCACGGTAATACTTACCGTGCTGTAATTCCTGTGGTAACTTCACATTGCATGATGCAGCAGAGAATGGGCAAGTTAGGGACGGAGAGTTGGCATAAAGAGCAAATTGCATTTAGTGCAGGGATATATATCATACAATTTCAATGTTGTAGTTAGCACAGTGCATTTGATGTCACCTTAATCATGAGTCCCACTTCTGTGTGTCAGGATAGTTTGGGGCAGTTTCTCCAAATGAGTTAATTTGCGCATACCATGACAATCATGAACCTCACTTCTAAGCCAGGGTATGTGAAGTATGATCTCAGTCTCTCAAATTTACTGCTAATGCTCGGCGTAGTACTTGCATCATGCCAAATAGAGCTTCCTACTAGAGTTCATAAGACGTAACAGGTATGGGTAATTTGTCAAGATGTGTTTGGAAATTCTTCTTTATCAAGGCTGTGGCTCCCAATACGATGGGATATGTCTGTATCTTTCTGCCACATTTTTTGGTCTCTGACTGCATTTCTTGGTACTTCAGGACCTTCTGCCTCTCCACAGGAGTCACAGAATAATTAATCAGAAATTACACCTTTATTATGAATGCCGTTCTGATGTTTTTCTCCTTTACCACTATGTCTGGTTTCCTCACATCCAGTTTCTTATTCGTCAGAATGGAAATATCCCAGGTGATCATAACCTCTTCATTCTCTGTAATTCTTTTAGGGTCATGATCTAGCCCAATCAGGGGCAGCCCTCCAAAATAAAAAGGAGTGCCATTGGGTATGCCTGTGCCTGAGGGCCTCGCCAGAGGGCCCTTTGGCGTGTCCCTAAGGCGGGGCATGCAGGCGATTAAACCCAACGCCTATAATTATCAACCCGAAATTAACAGCTCCCGGATCGCAAGATTGGCAATGAAGAACAGCCTGCATTAACTAAAGCTCTACCCGTAACAACCATGGACTCAATACTGGACTACTACCGACATGTACTGCTAACTATATTGCCTATGCGCGCAATCAATAATTGTAATCACCTCTGTCCATGATAACTTACCAATAGATGCCAAGATACCTTAAGCAGATGTTACTTAAATTACTGTTTTGGTTACAAAAGTTAGACTTGTCTATTTGAATTAATAATACCTTCATTTTATTCTGAAATCCTTTTATCGCTCTTGGAATCACTGTAAAGCCCACACTTTAGCCTCCTTATCGCGCATATGCTAAAATTCACTTTAACCTGCTTAAAATGATGTTTTAGCCTGCATTAGAACAAACGAATCTTCAAACTCAACCTGTGCATTAACACTGCCTTACCACATGCAATTTCAGTTAACACATTTTAACTCCCATGTACTACTAATTCTTTGCAACCCAACCATTACTTGTTACCTTCCACTATCTACCCTTCATCCCTTTTACGTTATTGAATCTGACACAGCTCACAGATTTTAACCTAACTTACATGACTCAAAACACAATTGCATATAATCCTGCTACTATCACCACATTTATTCCTACAACTGTCACCATTTAAACTCCCCCCCACATTTTTCCCCCTGCATCCTGCCGCCATCACTCTCTTCTTTGATACATCTCCAAGCCATCCTCCCCCCTCTGCAATCCTTTACAGGAGCCAATCACTACCAATTATTTCCCCCTCCCCCACTAAATTCCGCTCCTACAACCAAAAATGAACCTCACTTTCAAAGTGATATATACCCTCTACACATTTGAATCCCTCCCAGCTTTGTCCATCCCCCCTCCTGATCCAGCAGGTTCCCACTCAACCATTATTTTTACAACATACAACCCTTTTATATATTATAACCAGCTACCCATTATTCACAAACATGGAAACAAATTTGAATCCCAACACCAAAAACACAATCAACATCACAGATTAATATACATTAACTCAGTCTCCACCACCTCACCTCTAATAAAAACTGACTCTGTCAATATATTAAATGGGATACTGATAAACTCCAGATCCATTAGAAATAAAATCCCAGTGATCTGAGACATCCTCATTGATGAATCCCCTGATTTCTATGCATCACAGAAACGTAGCTTACATACCATGACTCCATCCTCCTAAACCAACTAAAAATAAATGGCTACTTCATAACTGTTCCAGAGATTCCAAAAGAGGTGGTGGAGTACTTATTCTGACCAAAACAAACCTTAACCTATCTTCCAGTATATGCACCGACTGTGATGGCATAGACCTGATCAAAATTGAAAACAAAAAATGTAGCAATATGCCTCCTTTACAGACCACCTAGCAATAATCAACCCAACCTCACTTCCATACTTGAATCAGCATGTACATCCCCAGCAAAGAAACTACACATCATACTTTCGCGCCCCCTACTGGCCAGGCGGTAGCCTAGGAGAGGGGGTCGGAACTTCTTTAAATGTCCCTTGTTTGTTACCTATGTCCCCAACAGGATGCCTGCTGGGAAATGTAGTCATGTAGTTGTGAGGTTGAAATAAATTCAGCCGAGAGGATTTTCATAGGCACACAGGATTATTTATTTATTCTTCAGCCAAATGAACTTTCCATCTTGCAGTTCAAAAATATCAAAACATAACAGTGGATATTTTCTCCGGTGAAACAAAACCAAAAGAATAAAATGCTTCTGAGGTCAGCTTGTTGCAGTGCCAAATAACAGTATTTCTCCATGTGAAAACAGCCAGTAATTTTCCTGTGCCAAACAACAGCTTTCAGCTTGGTTTAAAACAAAAGCTTTACATTCTTCAAGCTATGCATAACATTGGCATCTTTGCTACAAACTATTTTTCTCTCACACAGACTGCTTTTCTTAGTGGCTGTATTACAAACTCTGGCTTCACTTTCAAACAGTCCTTTTTCAACTCCGGGCCATGCCTCAGAGATCAGCAACTCATTTGCATATTTTTCTCAGCACTGCCCCACTGATGACTAAGCTTCCAGGTTTCCTATCTTCTAAAAACCTTATAGCTTTTCAGTTTTGAGCACAAACTAGAGAGCAATCCATTTCATTATCTGAGGGCAATTCCTCTAGCACAGGTTCTTCCAGGTCCATGCTTTCTACCTCAGAGTCTGTTTGTAAATGATTTAACTCTGTCTCAGAAATGGCAGGCTTTAGTTTCTCTAAAACTTTTAACACTTTCTTTAATACAGATTCCTCTCTCTGCTGAGGGCTACTAGAGGAATTAGGGAGTTTGCTATTTCTCAGAACGCTCTGAGAGGATTTCAAGGTGCTCACCTTACTCTGTGGAATTAAGCTCTCCTCAGACTTTACTGCCGAAGGCTCTGTTTCCATCTGCTCTCCTGGAGACAGCTCTCTGCCATTTTCATAGCTTGGCTTCTCCCCCTGGTAAGCTCTCCCTCTCAACGGATTTCTCCTGTATCTCTTACAGGTCTCAAGGGTGACTTCTATATCTCTGGAAGGCACTGCCTTTCTCACAGTTCCTGCTTTCCTGGCAGCCTCTGTTTCTCTGGCAAACTCTGCCTTTCTCCAAGAAGTCTCTGCAGACGTCTCTGCTGAAGTTCTCTTGGTTCTCCGTGTTCCCTCTGAACACTCTCCTCGGGTTCCTCCTGTCCTTGTTCTCCTTCTCGTTCCTCTACCGGTTCCGCTCTCCTCCTCTCCCCTTGCTTCCTCAAACTTATATCTGTGATTTTCCCTTCCATTTCCCAGCTCCACCCCCAGCTGTTCCTCGTGAGCAGGGCTGGTTACCATGGAGCTAGGGTGTGGCTCTCTATCACAAACTTTCTGCAGGGAGTTTTTTTTCTGAAGCAGGAGTTTTAACCCCTAAACTCCTGGAGCTAATTCCTTTTTCAGAGGAAAATACCTGGTTTTTCCCTCTTTGCCTCTGCTCTCCCACGGCTTCACCACCACAATACTTGGGGACTTTAACTTAGCATCCCTTTCCTCTCAACAATCGACTGATTTCGTTGAATTCATGGAAGATACAGGATTCCTCCAATTAATGAAACATTTCACTCATATAAAAGGGAACACATTAGACCTGATATTCATCACCAAATCCTAACGATGCACCCTAACTTCTCCTACCCAACCACCACCAGGTGCCATGGTCAGATCACTTCATCCTAAAAATGGCCATTCCAATTCCTCGGTGCCCTATGATATCTATTAACACATCCCAACACAAACCACTATTTAAACAATTTGACAAAAATGCCTCCTGACTGAGGTTACCTCTAATATAAATACTGTGATGGGGAAGATCCGTCCCTTGCTGTGCAGTCAGAGGAAACTGAAGAAAACAGGTCAGATTCTGACAGCCAGGCAATGCACATGGCTACAGGTTGCCAAGGGAGATGTAAACAAACCCAGCCACGAGTGCAGCAGCCCCGCCCAAGCTGCAAACAAGCCCCATGCCCTGAGTGCAATAGGATTCACCTGGGTGGAGGAGGGGCGAAGCTAAGCACCGTGGAAGATAAAAAGCACTCATTAGAAAGCAGAGTTAGCTCAGGAGGGAGCACAAGCTCAAGCTCAAGCTCAAGCTCTGGCTCTGGTTCAGGTGCTGATTCGAGTTCAGGCTGAAGAGGAAGTTCAAGCTGGGGAGCAAGCTCAGGATCTGGATTAGGATCCGGGAGGAGTTCTGACGGAGCAGCTGTGAATTCCTGCAGCAGAGCTAGAACAGGAGCTAACATTGGAACAGACAGAGGAACAAAGAAAGCTCAAGCTGAAAAGGTACCGAGGGTTAAATCCCACAGTCTGCAGGAAAGCTTCTCTCAGTTAAAGCCTTGGGAGGAAGGCAGCTGGAGGGAGAAGCCACGCAGGGAGCCAGTTTGGGTGTGTCCAGAAGCTCATGAGAGAGAAAGGTACAAACCTCTGAACTTTCCTAATAGTGAAAGAGCACTGCTCAGTAAGCCTTGCAGGCAGAAGCCAGAAGGTAGTTCCTATAAGAGGAACAGGGAGAAAACTAAGCCTAATAGTTTTCTCTGGGACACTAAAGCTTTCCAGAATTCTCTTAAGGCTAAAGAGAATGTTTTGAAAACCCTGTGTGAATGTGTGTCCTTGTATCCAGCGGGGGATGCACTGGAGGATATGCAGGTTGAATACACAGATGAAGGCATAAACGATGTACCCATGGATTGTACGTTAACCATTGCAGATAATATGGAAACACTTTGCTGAATTGAATGTTTGAAGCTAATGGTATAGCTGGAGAAAGCAAAGTGAACATTACTGCCATTGGAAAAGAAGCCTTTATTGTTTCCTATGTAAAGGACTGTGTATTTAAAAGCTGGAAGAAAAAGATGTCATTTTTCTGCAGTTCCTGAGTTACTATTTCTTTATACCAGACGTATGGTTTTGTCCTGAGTTCATTTGTGTTTACCAAAACCCCGGGACGGGGAAATAAAACCTTATTTTGACCTTACCACTCTGTTACCTCAATTCCTTTGCCTGTGAGGTGTTTGGGACTCCATTACCCAGAGGGCCAGTGTACTACTACGCCTGCACTACCCCCACTTCCTGGCTTAGGATAGTCATCAGCTGAACCCTTTCTGCTAGCCCTAGGACCCAGGGTGGGCAACTGGTGACAATACATACATACATATGTGACCTTGATGATACGATAACAAAATGGAATACAATAATTAGCAAAACTGTGAAGCCCACATCACCCAACAGTAGAATCTTTAGAAGGCCAACTGAAAAATGGTTTCCCAGGAGATACGCAACCTCAAGAAAAACCTCTGTAAGTTAGAGAAAAAATGGAGATCCAAGAAAACCTCAGAAAATAAGGAACTCTACAACACAGCACTAAATACATATAAAGAAGCAGTTCTTAAGGCAAAGAAGGACCACCACCCTGCTATTCTTAACAAAGCCATCCAATGCCCGCCGAGCTATTCAAAATTGTAAAAACTATTCAAACCCCATGTAAACCAGACAAATAGCATACCTATTAACTCACAATCCATAGCAGAACACCTAGCATCTAAATTAAAAAGAAATACCAACTCAAGTACACAAATCTACAGTGAGACTCAACCCCTCTCTAATAAATGGCACACCTTCCACCTCACTAAAGAGAAACAACTCATAGAAACAATAATGAAAATTAACACAACCACCTCACACCTAGATCCTTGCCCACTATCCTGGATAAAGGCTACTAAAGTTGAACTAGCACCTGCAGTACTTAATATTGTCAACCAATCCCTTCACCAAGGAATAATGCCTGACACACTTAAACTCTCCATCATTCACCCTGTACTCAAAAACAGATCTCTCAACAAGGATGACCCCACATCATACAGACCAATAGCAAATATCCCATTCTTAGCAAAAATAATAGAAAAAGTAGTCCAAATACAGTTGCAAGATTTTAGTGACCTGAACACCCCTCTTGATACCCACCAATACGGTTTCTGCCCCTACAATGGTATAGAAACCCTCCTGCTAGTATTACTAGATACGCTCATCTGTGGTCTGGACAATCCAAACCAGGCCTTTTTCATGGTCTTTCTGGATATCTCCTCGGCATTTGACAATGTTGACCACTCCATCCTCCTGTCAAGACTGGCACAAAAAGATATATCTGGAATAATTCAAAAATGGTTTAAATCATACATTTCCAACCAATTCCAGTATGCAAAAATCAACCAGGATTCATCTACCACTTTCCCCCAGGAACAGGGAATACCTCAAGGATTGGCCCTCCTGTTTAACCTATACCTCCAAGCTATTTGTACAATCTTCAATAGACACAAAATCCACTATCATTTCTATGCAGACGACATTATGTTATATACACCGGTAGACATAAGAAACCCCCAATATAACAATATCATTGACTGCATAACTGAAGCAGAATCCTGGCTTAACAAAAACAACCTACAAATAAACTTCAAAAATGCTGAAATCCTATTCACTACAAGGAATCAGAACTTTACTCCCCCACCTACATTCAACATGCACAGCATCAATTTACCAGGTATCCTAATTGACGAGCCCTCAGTATGTCATCACAAAGTAAACAAACTGCCAGAACAATATTCTACAAACTAAAAACCAGACAACAGCTTAGGTCAGTCCTCGAACCCCAGGACTTTAGAACAGTAGTCCAAGCTTTAATTACTCCTCACTTGGACTACTGCAATAGTCTCTTACAAGGTCTCCCCAAATAAACTCTCCACTCACTCCAACTTGTCCAGAATGTAGCTGCCAGGATTATCTCCAAGGCCAAGCCTCACTGACCACATTACCCCAATACTTTATAGTCTCCACTGGCTACCCATAGCAGCCAGAATAAAATACAAGCAGATAGTCGCCACCTTCAAATTGAACAACGGTATCTCCCCCTTCCACTTATCCACCATGATTCATGCACAAACCAATGTCAGAAGCAGGAGAAAAAGTACCCAGAATCTCCTATCAATACCCCCCTCCATATGCAAAACCAAACATACTACTTGCAATAGAACCTTAAGGTACACAGCCCCCACCCTTTGGAATTCCCTCCCTGATTATATAAGATCTATCAAGGACCTTCAGACTTTCCGCAAGTAATTAAAAACAATACTCTTCATTGAATACTATAATACCTCCACTCCCACCCACGTATCCACTTATCACTAACCCCCTCTCCAGTGAACGAAATAAAACCCCTCCCTTATATTATTCTCCCCAGGCAAGAATACTCTTCTGTACCTCCTACACACTGTTTAACATTATTGTAAATAGTTAAGGGTCACTGATATCGCTATTTTACGATACAAGTGATTATCTGGCATGTAAATAATTCTTTGTATCATAATTTAATATGTTCTCTGTAACCAAGTTTTTGTTTGATGTAAACTGCCACTGATTGTTAGAAGGGGTGGTATAGAAAAACTGTCTAAATAAATAAATAAAAATAAATGATCCCAGTGCTTTTCAGGCACAGTGATGTAGTGTTTACAGAGTTTCCAGCGTATGAGGTTCTGCCATCAGAACTTCACAGCTAGCTATGAGGTGAGTCACTGTTTCCAGGTTTTCCTTACAGTTTTTTCATTGTAACTGCAACTATCAGTGTCTCATATGTAGTACTCTCCTATGTGGTAACTGCCGTGAACATGCTGGTCATTCAGTAAATGGCTTTTGCACCTATCTTGTTAGTTTATGTAAAATGCACGATAAGTGCAAAACCTTACTACACCTTAGTGGTGTTTTGCCTTGTGAAGGGAATAAAGTCTGGGGGATGATTACAGATCCAGAGAATATGGAAAAGCCTTTACTTTTTAGAGAGGGCCACTGAAGGATATATACAGACAGGACTAGGACGGAAGAAAGGATGGTAGCCCCTCATGAAACTGGTTCATTGCAGCACTCAAACATTTTAAATGTATACATGTACCTATGAATTAACACATGTACAATCGATTTCTGCATGTCAAAAAAGTTCACACAATGCACATTTATAAAACGAATATGTGAAACAAAGGAAAAGGTAGCCATGAATTGGAAAAATGTGTTTTAAATGCACACCAACCACATTTTTTTGTGGCCATGCACATTCCTATCAAGAAGACCACTGTCAAGATTTCATTGCCACTGAAGAGGTTAGTGTTCCCCCCCCAATTCGGATAACTTGCTCTGGAAAGTTATTTGGAAAGCCGAAATGGGCTTTGGTGTCTAACTTCAGTTGGCTACAAAAAGCTGATGGTGATTAAGAGAACCAAGCTGATTCTCAAGTTCAGTGTACTGACAGATTGAATTAGAAGCTGAATCATAATTTAGGGCATCAAACCACTTCATTGCAGTCCCTTGAAGTGGCTTTGGTTAAGCATAATTTATCCTCTTATTAAAAGGCAGAAAATGTTGAAAATATTTCCAAAGCTGAGAAACTTAAGAGCTCTTAGGTTTCCAAAGTTCAAATCAATATCAGATTTAAAAATGGTTGAAAAATAATTATACTGGAACATTTGCAGCTTCCTTCATTACAATCATCAGATGAAAACTACATTTCATTCTTGCCCCCGGAAAATATATTTTGCAGTAATGTTTGTCAGTAAATATCTATAGGGTAATTTTATAAGTGGACACCTATAGGACTGATGCAGTAACATGAGTGAATAGCTGTTGAGACGTCTCTGCATATTTTTTATGCATTACTATCGATCCACCATGTAGCAAGGAGATTGGCGCAAGCATAATCACTGCGCAGATGCTGATGCAGCTGACCGCGCACAGCCCATGTAAATGTATTCAAAATAGCATGATAATTAAGCAGTTAGCTATGCTAATCAGATGCAGAGAAGTGCGGAAGAAGAGCAGAAGGCCGAGCTCAGTGCCAGGCCTGAGGAGACATAAGGTGTCTGCGATCAGTGCCGAGGAGGAATTTATGCCTGTTTCTTGAGCAGATAACCTGACAGCTTTTTTTGGGCTTTGATGAAATGAATGAAGCTTTGAAAAAACTGCAGGGGAAGCGTGCTGGAACATGTATGCACATGTGCTGGAACCCTGTGTGGCACATAAAACAATCATTCTGCTCCAAATAATATCAGTGTTCAAGAATATTTGGAGCAGAACGTCGGAGCAGAATGACTGCCCTATGAACCATATAGCATTTCAGCACATGCGCAGGATACAGGTTCGCAGAGAGGTGGTGGAATGCTGTTCCCATTGGGGGTGGGGGGCCCAAGCTCCATCCCTCATCCAGCCGAACTGAGTGAGGCTGCGATTGCCAGCCTTACTCTCCTGTCCTCCTGTGGGGATCCAATCTCCCGGTGGCAGACTGGAGGGTTCTTAACCACGATAGTGGCGCTTTTCTGCCTATGGGGGATGGGATCTCCATGGTCAGCCCGTTGCCTGTCAGGTGGCGATTGCAGCAAAGACCCTTCCAGTCTGCCCACGGGAGATCGGATCCCCACAGACAGAGAGGCGGGAAAGGCCCACCATCGCAGCAGTGAGGTTTTGGTGGGGCTAGGGCCCATGTGGCCCACCCCTTTCTGATACCTCTGGGTGAGCATGTATTTGGTTTGCTCTCCATGTTTAGTGCCAAATATTTGCACACAGCTCATTTGTATGCTATTTGCTTACTACCTGCCTGCTCAAAAGGTCTGTGCTAAACCTTGATTTTGAAACCCTGTGCTAGAGCTTCAGTGCAGGATGTCTGCTTTTATGTGTGAAGGGCAAATAGGCACCTCTTCTAAGCTTATTTGGTAAAAACACAGCATTGCCTACGTGTCTGTATCATAAAATACTAGGACGAAGCTGTCAGAATCATGGGTAGATTGACGCTGCAGACATTTACCCATCCTTACCAAGTAAATGTATCTGGCAAGTGAATAAAAATCCCCCCTCCCCCCCCCCCCCCCCCCGTCCCCTATGAATTCAGCTGCTTGACTCTATAGTTAGGCAGCTTGATATCTTTGAAAAACCATCCCTTTATAACTAAAAGATAACACATTTTGATGATTTTCATTGTGTTCCAGCATCATTAGCACCAAAGGCTACAGAGCAAAATTTCTAAGCGATAGTGTAAATATTTCTAGCATATTTAGTGATACCTCTGACCCTCAATTATTATAATTTCATATGTACTACAACTGATATAGTTATTTATAAATAACTGCAATAGAAATTCATGGACCTCTAATTTATTGTACAGATGTCTATATTTTAGTCACAAATCAATTTTCCCCATATCCCATATGCAATGTGCTTCAAATGGTTTATTACTGTCAAATAATAGTAAGAGATAATGTCAAACTCTAATCACATTGAGATGGTAATCAGTACAATATTTACTTTATAAATGCCACAAACATGTAAGCCAATGTCAATTAAAATAAACTGGCCTTCACTATAAAGGAATTTATTATGAGCAGGCCAAAGAGAGTAAAAGAAAGCTTCTTAATGTGTAGTCTAATGTAGTTCTTCAGGGAGCCTATTAAGTCCATTACAATGACTCCTCTTATAATGGGATCATTCACAAAAGGCAGGAAATGAGCTGTGATTAAAAAAAACCCTTTTAACCTATTTCTCGGTCTTGTAGAGTGGTGTCTGCCTGGCAGGTTATAAATGCTCTAAGCAGGGCGCTACTCACTCTTAGCTGAAACCATGGTTTGAAGCCCAAGACAGTGGTTACTGCTGCTTGCAAGTTTCCAGTGTATGCCAGTTCAACCATTTTACTGTGTAACCAGATCCCCAGAAGGAACAAGTAACGAGGCCTCCTATTGTATTTTTTTATTGGTTCAAGTAGGATGACTTGTGAAGGGTAACTTTATAGCAGGCTGCTTATGTATGAAGGTCAAGTAGATATCTACTTTAAATCAGTTTTATGAAGACATTTGGGTGCCTGTGGGGGTCATTCTGGAAATCCTATTCTTGCTTTGGACATCCAACAATGGGCATACAGATGTCCAAAGCCATTTTAGAAGCCAGGACTCTGGACATCACCACCTGATCTCGGAAATGTCCTGGATGTCCTTTGCAAAGTCTAAGTTTAGACCTCCTCCAGGCACCTGAACAGTGCTCATTTTGGCTGAAAAGCATTCACAGGGTGTAGGGAAGAATGTACTCCATCATCCCAGTATGCAGAGCAATTTCTTTGATAGCGGCAGTGGGAATTGAATCCTGGCTTCTCCCTTCCTAGCTCCCTACTCTATTAGGGTAATCCTAGACAGCCAGGGTCTGCAATTCTCTTCTGGGGACGTCTATGTAGACGCATGTAAAGCCTTTTATAAAATTCTGTGACTGCGTACATGCATATAAAGTATGCACATGGAAAGTGTGTGCTTGCTTTTATATAATGTGCATGAAGGCATTTTTGTGGCTATAGTTTGTGCACAGTAGAGATGGAGTTGTAATTTATATACATACAGTATTTGATGAAATATGCATATAGATGCATAGAGTACATACACAAATTTATACCTTCTTGAGCTAGATTTTATTGATTTTGGTTGCTTATATGAGAAGCAAAAATAACATAGGATCCCATATACCTATAGAAAATAGGCTCCTATTCCAGCCCCAATAGCGCATAATTGTTGGTGAGCAAATTTACACCTGCTCTGAAGCACCTACTCTACGCATGTACCCATAGATGCCTATGCACCTTTATAAAATTAGAACCTAGAACGGTCTGAAGATATTGCATATGCCAGTGTGTACATGAACACCAGCTCTGAGGAAAGCATAAATGTCTTTATGAAGTATATACATATACCCATGCATTTTATAAAATACAGACATGTACACTGTCACTTCTATTATACCCCAGGAAGACTCATGTGAGGCGCATATATGCATACAAACTATCTTGCCAGCATGCATACTCCTATATAAGAACATAAGAAATGCCATACTGGGTCAGACCAAAGGTCCATTAAACCCAATATCCTGTTTCCAACAGTGGCCAATCCAGGTCACAAGTACCTGGCAGGTTCCCAAAAAGGTAGACAGATTCTATGCTGCTTATCCCAGGGGTAAGCAGTGGACTTTCCTGGTCCTTTTAATAATGGTTTATGGCCTTTTCCTCCAGGAATTGTCCAAACCTCTTTTAAACCCATCTACATTACTTTATCCTCTGCTAAAATAAATTCCAGAGTTTGATTATGCGTTGAGTGAAACAATATTTTCTCCAGTTGTGCAATATAATAAAAGCCCTTTCCACATATAAAATATAGTTTACCTGCAGAAAATGCTTTATAAAATTACCTCCATAAAAGGCCATAGTGTAGTCCAGGCATGTCCAACTTCGAACAGGTTGTGATCTACTTTTTCCGGCCAAAAGTGCCGGTGATCTACCACCATGAAAATTATTTGAAAATTAGTTTCAAATTAAATTTTAACCCAATAAAGTTGGAGGATCCTTTCCCCCCCCCCCATTTTTAATGAACCTTCTGTCATTTACTTGGGTGTGATCAGCTGTTAAACAAATTAAGCAAAAACAAAACAGAGAGACGAAGATCCAGTAAGAACTGCGAGGGGAAATGGAAAGTACATTTTTTTCTTAAAGTTTTATTGAGTAATAACTTTCTTTAACTGTCTTAATAACTTTCTTTAACTTTTATTGAGTAATTTGTGTTAAATTTAGGTCGAGTATTGATCCAGGCTGATCTTGCACAATCTTTAATATTTCGCTCTTGCTCATTAGTGAGACGTCTGAGCCTGCATTTCATCCACCAGCTTTTTGAAGTTGGGTGAATATTGCGTGAGGGCCAGTCTCAGGGAATCCTGAAGATGTTCATCTGTCATGTTGGAACGTTGTGTACCCTTTGTCATTTTCAGATGGAAAAACGTAGATTCACACAAATAAGTTGAACTGAAACAGGAGTGTACAGCTTCACTGCATCTTCTCAAGTTGGGAAATTTGTCTCTAGGCACTAGCTTCCAAAACGATTCTTGCTCAGCACGGGTCTTGAGAAAAATGCCATTTTTAAGGGTTAATATATCGTTTTAAAGAGGTGGCTTGTTCAATGAATAATTTTTACTGATAGCAGCTGCAGTTTCTTTAATGTCCACATCTACTTTGAATGGGTATGACAAGTACTCCACAACGGTTCCAATTTTTTGGACGTCACAGAATCTATTTTCAAATTCCTGGATAACAGAACAGATTTCTGTCACATACTTCTCATTCTGAAAAACAAATTTTGGATATTGTCCCAGATGGTCCTGCGTATTAGGAAAATGATCAAAAGTGTTTTCAAGGTAGTCATCATTAGCTTAAATTTGTTCTTGTAGGATGAAACTGTACTCATCATCTCGCCAATGCATTTGTTTTTACCTTGTAGTCCAAGGTTCATATCACTTAGTTTGCCTGTAAAGTCAGCGAGAAATGCCAGATCACATAACCACTCCTCATTTTCCAACTCTGTTTGGTCATCTCCCCTCTCCTTCAAAAAACTTCTTATTTCATTCAGCAAATCATGAAATCTTTGCAGAAATTTGTGCCTACTTAGCCACCATACATCTGTGTGCAAAATTATTTCCGCTGCCCCTTCATCAAGAGTAAGATTGAAAAGCTGTCTTTGAAGTGATCTTCCATGAACTGAATTTACAATTTTGAAAGTGATGTCCATGACAGTCTTTGTATTGAGTCTCTTGCTTGCTGTTCTGGGCGCAGTGCTTTTTAACATATTCATAATTGACCTGGAAATGGGAATAACGGGTGATCAAATTTGCAGATGATGCAAAATTATTCAAAGTTGTTAAAACACAAGAGGATTGTGAAAAATTGGGAGACTGGGTGTCCAGATTGCAGATGATATTTAATGTGGACAGGTGCAAAGTTAAGTACTTAGGGAAGAATAACCCAAATTACTGTTACACAGTGCAAGGTTCCTCATTAGGAATCACCACTCAGGAAAAGGATCTGGGCATCATCGTGGATAGTATGTTGAAACTCTCTGCCCAGTGTGCAGCCGCAGCCAAGAAAGCAAATAGAGTGCTAGGAATCATAAGGAAAGGTATAGAAAATAAAACCAAGGATATTATAATGCCTCTATCGCTCCATGATGCAACCGCACTTTGAATATTGTGTGCAATTCTGGTCATATCATCTTAAAAAGGATATGAAATAATTGGAAATGGTACAAAGTAGAGCAACCAAAATGGTAAAGGGGATGAAAGGATATCCCTATGAGGAAAGATTTAAAAGGCTAGGGCTCTTCAACTTGGAAAAAGATGTCTGAGGGGAGATATGAAAGAGGTCTATAATGTAATAAGTGGAGTGGAACCACTAAACAAGATTGGTTGTTTACTCCTTCAAAAGGTAGACAGACTAGGGGACATGCAATGAAGCTACAAAGTGGCAATTTTAGATTAGGGTTACCAACTGGCTCCAGATACGCCCGACAGGCTTGATCCAGTCCTGGGTTTACCCCATTGCATGCAGGGACATGTAGTTCTGATTTCTCCATTGCACTCCATAAGAAAAACAAGACTACATGTCCCTGCATGCAATGGGGTAGACCCAGGACTGGATCAAGCTTGTCGGGCGCATCTGGAGCCAGTTGGCAACCCTATTTTAGATTAAACGGAGAAATATTTCAAATTCTGGAATTCGTTACCGAAGGATGCAGTAAAAGCTGTTAGTGTAGCTGGATTTAAAAGAAGTTTGGACGAGTTACTGGAAGAAAAGCTCATAAACCATTGTAAAAGAGGAATGGAGAAATCCGTTGCTTACCGCTGGGAGAAGCAGCATGGAATCTATCTACCTTTTGGTAAACCAACAGGTACTTGTGACCTTGATTGGCCACTGTTGGAAACAGGATACTAGACTTGATGGGCCCTTGGTCTGACCCAGTATGGCATATCTTATGTTCTTATAAAATTACAGATTGCACATGTAAAATACATGAGGTGACAAGAAGGCATGTACTTTTATGTGACCATGTGTAGACATGTTTGGGGACATTGGCTGGAATGAGGGCATAATCATGAAGTATGTACATAGATTAAAAAATATGCAACTATATGTATATTTCAGCTGCATCCCAGGAGGTGTAAATGTATACATCTGCATTTTAGCAATGATTGTTAGCTGTTGTGAGGCTATTTTATACAAACACAAAGGCGCCTATCTGTCTTTAGAAAATAGCCTCAAAATAGGAGTATACTTGGGCTCCTCACCCTGTGACCTCTAAGAGTGAATTTGCACTGCAAATGTCTAGGATCCAACTCTTCTAGCACTAACAGAGTTCCAGGTCTACTTCTCTGACACTGAAGTCATGGAAGGTGCTATGTGCTGTAAGACAGGAGACCTCAAGTCTTCTTTCTAGTAAATGCTTAGAGCAAGCACTCATTTAATACGTTAGCTACTATGTCTTTATCTGTGACTGTGACTAATTTCCCACACCATTCCATAAAGTTTCAATTTCCCCCTTCAGTGATTTCTTTTCCCTCTAGCACTTGGGGAAAAACAAAACTTTTTTAGATTTGTTATCTGCAACTGTTTCTTTCTCCTTGTTTCCTTGTGCTGGTACAGTAAACCTGATGTAGATTGATTATTTCTTTACATTTGTGTTTCTGTTTTGCTCCCTCTTGTTTATCTAGCTTTTTTTGGGCTCGCAATTCATTTTAGCTGGCATTTTTGCCCCAATGTATTTACAGCTGGGGGATTGCATTGGCTTCAAAAGTTTTTGCCTGGGGCAGGGTCACACTGGAATTGTCAAAGTATTACAGAGCCTTTCATTTGCAGGTCATTGGTTCAAAGCCAGTCATGCATCAACTAGCAGATTGGCAGAGGCTTACAAAGATGGCCTACATGTAACGAGATGGTAGTCTTAGCAAATCTATGAATCCAGCTGCACACTGCTGCACATATTTGAGACAATGACAAGGAAAGAAGTACCTGGACACAGAATGAGAGAAAATGCATCTAAAAATAAAGCTATTCCTGTTCTCTAATCCAAAATTTGCATATTTTATTTTGTCATTATTACTAATATTGGAATATGCAAAACACATTGACTCAAAAAGTGGTAAGTCAAAAGAGATGAATAATTTTAGATGCATGCTGCAGTCATATTGTGAGGTGATTTGGGTCTGAAATTAGTTTCCTACAGAAGGTGGAGAGTGGATGATAACCTGTTGAAAGAACCCAGCAGTTTATGATGCTTTTTGAAAGGGCATTACTAAGGTCTTTGGCATGATGAGAGCTCTTTGGGATGTTGCAAAAAAGGTCATTAAGCAAATTTACAGTGATCATTTAAATTAGAAAATTTGGAACAGCTAGGAGGAACTTACAAGAAAGCAATTGTGGGCGGTTGAACTATAACGTCAGTGTTATGGCTTCTGGTATCTCAAGGAAAACTAATGATTTTTTTTAGGCTCAGTACATCTGTCCCCACTTTCAAGTGTGGTGGCTACTCACTTGGAGTCCAAAATCAACTTATTGGAGATTTGAGATGGTGATAAAAGCTTTAAAACCTGGCAAGAGTCCAGCGATGGATGGCTCTTCATTGCAGTTTTATGGAACCTTTTTCCCCCAACCACAGAAGCCAGGGTGCTCTACTCAACACTAATCACCCATCCCTGAGACGTTAATTGGTTATACTCAATTTTGCAAAAGCTTAATGTGCGATACTACATGGATAGTCTTAGAGTATTAAGGAGGTAATGAATAAATCTTTTAAAGTATTGATATATGCTCCTAAAATACCTTTTATAAAATTAAGGGACTAAAGTTTGCTATGCAGTTAGAGCGGGTTTCGGTGTGCAGTAACTATGCTCTGCAGGCTGTAAGAATTGTTAGCGTGAAGCCATCACAGTGATTTCCACACTAACTGTGCTTCATACAGTGAAGTGCTAAATGAACAGCTTAGGGGTGGAGGGTGGGCATGGTGTGCCATGCAGCTAGTGCAGGAGTAAACACTGCATGCTAACTGTGTCATGCAATTAGTGTGGGTGCAATTACCTCCACCCCCATAGGTGAAGTTAACTGCTCCAGTGGTGCTACCACCCCATACTACCATACTGCTCCTTGTATTACCTGCCAAGGAAATGCTGTCCACCCCTCCGATAGGTAACATGGTGGCTTGCACTTAATGCACCTTGATTTACCATATTATTGGCACAGCTACAAAACTACAGTACACGTTAGTAAAAGGACCCCTACGTCATTCCTAAAGGCATGCATGCTTATTTATTTATTTATTTGGTTTTCATTTGTATACCGCTACTTCCAGCGATCAGAAGCGGATTACTTTGCATGACAAACTTAGATACATATGCTAGGAATCGGTGTTATTTACATTTTGATTTCAGGATAGGAATCAGTATTATTTACATTTTGATTTCAGGATAAGAGTATACATATATACAATTTTTACATGGGATGAGCCTTGTGATTGCGCTTGAGAGTAATTTCATAGTCATGTATTTACATTTATAGTCCAAGGAATGGGTTCTTTTGGCTCTTGTTTATTGGTTAAGTTAGGTTATATTGTTCCTGAAAGAGGTGTGTTTTTAGCTTTTTTCTAAAGTCTTTTAGGTCGCTGATTGTCCTCAGATCGACTGGTAGCTGGTTCCATAATGTAGGTGCTGAGTACGTAAATGCTCTATTGCTTGTGCAGACTTTGACAGATCTGATGTTAGTTGGGACGTAGAGGGTGTTTGCGTTGTAGGTTCTTCTATTTCTGGTAGGGGGTTGCGTGTTGATGAGGTTGTTGAGATATGATGGTGCTATGTTATGCATGAGTTTGAATGTTGTTACTAGAACTTTGTATTTTATACGGGCAGTTATGGGTAGCCAGTGTAGTTCGATTAATATTGGTGTGATATGCTCAGTGATTTTCTTCTTCATGATAACCCTGGCTGCCACATTTTGAGCCATTTGTAGTATTTTTAGGGGTATTTTTGGCAGACCTTGAAGGATGGAGTTACAGTAGTCTATGTGAGGAGTGAGTAGTGTTTGTGCTACTGTTCTGAAATCTGAGTGATCAATGATGTTGCGCAGGGGTAGGAGAACCTTTAGTTTGTGGAATATGGCTCGGTTGGTTAGCCGGAGGTGTTTTTCCATTTTTAGATTGCTGTCGAGGGTTACCCCTAGGTATTTTATCTCGTCCTTTACAATATAGGAGTTGTTGTTCATGGTGATTGTTGAGGGTGGTTTGAAGTCTTGTTTTCGGGAGATGTACATTACTTCTGTCTTTTTGTGTTTTATGGACATGTTGTTTTGTTGCAACCAGGTTTGCATCTCATTTAGGCATTTTTCAAGATGATTGTAGCTCGGATTGTTTATGTCCAGTTGCGTGTATAACATTATGTCGTCTGCATATAGAGTAGAGTAGATATGCTTGGCAGAGGACTTTGGGCTAGGTCATGATTTGTTCACATATTTTTATAAAATGTGTGTGAACACACATACTGTGTACACTGACATTCATGCTTGCTTCTGAGGCAATAATGTCAGTGCCCACAATGTATGCAATATTTTGGCAGGATTTGTGCCAGTATTATATAAAGACAAATAGCGCTTATATGTCTCTATAGAGTAGCCTAAAATTAGATGCCATCTCCATCTCCAAACTTAGACATCCTGTTAAAAAAGAAAATTACCCTTCACGCATCCATTTATTAAGGCACATTAGAACCAGTACAGCAATACGGATTACTGGGCAGCTTATTTCACATTTTGTAAAACATTTCTTAAGCACCCATCTGAAGTAGCTTGTTCTTGGTACATAAGAACATAAACATTGCCATACTAGGTCAGATCAAGGCCCATCAATCCCAGTGTCCTGTTTCCAACAGTGGTCATTCCAGTGCACAGGTACTTGACAGGTTCCCAAAAAGATACACAGGTTCCACAATGTTTGTCCCAGAGTAAGCAGTGGATTTCCGAGGTCCTCTTTAATAATGATTTATGGACCTTTCCTCCAGGAACTTGTCCAAACTTCTTTAAAACCAGCTATATTGCATTTCCCCCAGTCTTTTTGTTGGTGTAAACAACTGATCTACGTTTACCTGTTCCACGCCAGTCATTAATTTATAGACCTCTATCATATCTACTACTACTACTACTATTACTTCTTTTTAGCACTTATAAAGCGCCATGCATGCAGCGCTGCACAGCTAACCTACAAGAGGTAGCCAACATACAAGAGACAGTCCCTGCCCATCAGAGTCATGCTCATCGGCGCTTACAATCTAGTTAGAACAGTACAGAGCATTAGTCAGTTCTGCGGAAGGTACGGTGTGGTATAGTTTGGTCTAAGGTTTGGTCATAAACGTAGATGGGGGTCAGGGTAAGATGAGGATGGAAGTCAGGATCTGAATGCAATGAAGAGGTGGGTCTTCAACCTGGATTTGAAGAGAGCCAGGGAGGACGCCTGGCGCACAGACGCAGGTAGGCTGTTCCAGGCGTATGGTGCAGCAAGGTGAAAGGAGCACAGTCGGAAGTTCGCAGTGCGGGTGAAAGGCATTGATAGAAGTAATTTGTTGGCGGAGCGCAAATTTCGAGCGGGGACGTAGGGAGATATAAGAGGTACTGAGGGGCCATAGAGTGAATGCATTTATAGGTCAGCAGGAGAAGCTTGAATTGGATGTGGAATAGGACAGGGAGCCAGTGAAGTGACTTGAGAAGAGGAGTAATGTGGGCATGGCGAGAAGATTAGTCGAGCAGCATGATTTTGTATAGATTGAAGGGGAAGGAGGTGGCTCACAGGGAGACCAGCGAGGAGTAGGTTGCAGTAATCAAGGCGAGAGGAGATTAAGGAGTGGATAAGCGTTTTGGTAGTGTGTTCAGAGAGGAAGGGGCGGATTTTGCTGATGTTGTAGAGAAAGAAGCGGCAGGTCTTAGCTACAAGCCGGATATGAGCGGAGAAGGAGAGAGAGGTGTCAAAGATAACCCCTAGATTGCGGGCCGAGGGAACAGGAAGGATAGTAGATCCATCAACCTGGATTGAGAGAGGGGGAAGTGGGGGGGAGGAGTTGGGTGGAAAGACAAGGAGTTCAGTCTTGGCCATGTTCAGTTTCAATCGGCGATGAGACATCCAGGCAGCGATGTCCAGAAGACAGGCAGAGATCTTGGACTGGGTTGCCGTAGAAATGTTAGGTGTAGAGAGGTAGATTTGGGAGTCGTCGGCATAGAGATGATACTGAAAGCCATGGGAGGAGATAAGCACTCTGAGGCCTTGGGTATAGAGAGAGAAGAAGAGGGGGCCCAAGACAGATCCCTGAGGTACACCAACCTGGAGCGGGGTAGGGGAGGAGGAGAAGCCACCAGAGAATACACTGAATGAGCGATGGGAGAGGTAGGAGGAGAACCAGGATAGAATGGAGTCTTTGAAGCCAAGCGAGGAGAGGGTGGTGAGGAGAAGGTTGTGGTCAAAGGCAGCAGAAAGGTCAAGAAGGATGAGGATGGAATAGAGGCCCTTAGATTTAGCTAGGAACAGGTCATTGGTAACTTTAGTGAGTGCCGTTTCAGTGGAGTGTAGGGGACGGAAGGCAGATTGTAGTGGGTCCAGGAGGGCCTGGTAGGTGAGGAAGTCGAGGCAGCAATGGTGGACTGCTCGTTCTAATAGTTTGGATATGAAGGGAAGGAGGGAAATGGGTCGATAGAAGGGCATGTGGGTTCAGGTGAAGGTTTCTTGAGGAGAGGTGTGACAACAGCATGTTTGAAGTCAGCGGGGACGGTTGCAGTGGAGAGAGAAAGGTTAAGGATGTGAGTGATGGAGGGGACAATGGTGGGGGAGATGGAACGTAGGAGATGGGTGGGGATAGGGTCTGATGAACAGGTGGGGGGTTTGGAGGAGGAAAGAAGGAGTGCGGTTTCTTCTTCAGAGATCGGAGGGAAGGAGGAGAGGGTGGTGGGGGGAGGATGGATGGGGAGGAGAATTGGGGAGGAGGGGAGGTAGATGAGGGGGTAAGGAATTGGAGGGTAATTTTGTGGATTTTGTCATGAAAGTAGTCGGCTAGGGTTTGTGCAGAGAGGGAGGGTGGGATTGGAGGCGGGGGGACCTTAAGGAGAGAATTGAGGGTATTAAAGAGACGGCAAGGATCAGAGGCAAGGGAATTGGTCAGATGGATGTAGTAATCTTGTTTGGCAAGTGCCAAAGCTGACTGGAAGGAGCCAAGCATGAATTTGAAGTGTAAAAGGTCTTCCGGGGAGCGGGATTTGGACCAAGCTCGTTTGGCAGAATGGGCGCAGATGCGTAGGTAATGGATTGTGGGTGAAAGCCAGGGTTGGGGAGTAGATCGTTTTACAGGACATGGGGTGGGAGGGGCAAGAGTGTCAAGGGCTGAGGATAGTGTAACATTGTATGAGGATAGTGCCTCGTTGATGGACTTGGATGATAAAATGGAGGAAAGAGATGGAGAAATGGTGGAGGAGGGGGCCAGGGGAACAATATTATTAAGGTTTCTAAATAAGTCAGAGGAGACAGGACGAGGTTGGGACGGCGGAAGCTGAAGAGTAAATGTCAAGAGGTGATGGTCAGATGGGGGAAGGATTGAATTGCGGATGTTTGAGGGAGAGGAATTGGAGAAGAGTATTAGGTTAAGGCAGTGGCCGTGTAGGTGTGTGGGAGCAATGGAGCAGAGTTGGAGGTCGAACGAGGAGGTAAGAGCGAGGAACTTAGAGGCATGGGGGTCGGATGGGTTGTCGATGTGAATGTTGAAATCGCCAAGAATAAGAGTAGGGGAGGAGGGATCCATAAAGGCGGAAAGCCAGGAGTCGAAGTCGGTGAGGAAGGTTGATTTGGATTTGTCGGGTGGGCGATAAATAACAGCTACACAGAGCGGAAGTGGTTGAGGAGGCAAATGGAATAGACTTCGAAGGAGAGGGGGGAGTGTGATTGGTGTGGCAGGAGGGGTTGGAATTGGCAGGAGGGAGCGAGAAGGAGGCCGACGCCACCACCGCGACCAGTAGATCGAGGTGTATGGGAGAACTGGTAGCCCCCATAGCAGAGAGAGGCAATGGAAACGGTATCGTCTGGGGGAAGCCAGGTCTCGGTCAAGGCAAGAAGGTGTAGGGCATTAGAGATAAAAAGATCATGGATAAAAGTGTTTTTTTAAATGACTGAGCATGCATTTCAAAGGGCGCATGAAAACGGGAGAGCGGAGGGGGGAGGAGAGGGATATGGATAAGGTTGGATAAGTTACGTGTGGAATTCTTATTGGAGTGGCGTGGGGGTCTATTTCTAGGATAATACCGAGGTTTAGAGAGAGTAGGGTGTGAGCGGGTATGTCTGGGTGTATGTGCTCTCCAAGGGGGACATGAAGGAGGGGAAATGGGTAAATTGGTGGTATCAGGTAGATTGTGTGAGGGATTATTTTTGGGGGTAAGGTTGGAGTTGATATTTATGGATGAGTGATTGTGGGACGAATGGGGAGGGCGGAAAGAGGGAGGAGCGCGATTAGATGAGATTAGATGGGGTACGTGAGGAATTTTTTTTAGTGTGGGAAGGAAATCGGGGGGGCAGGGTTGGGGTTGATATTACCTGATGAGAGAAGGAGAATGAGTATAAGAGAGCAAGGTAAGGTGGAGATAGTATGGCGGAAGCAAGGGTGGGGTTGCTTTAAGGAGAGGGAGGCTGGTTGAATGTGGGGGATGGTGTGAATAAGCTCAAGAGCAGATGCTAGGCTAGGGGGCAGAATGGAGGGAGAAGTGAGGAGGGTAGGGAGAAGTGAGGAAGGTAGGGGGAGGGTAGGGAGAAGGGGAGGGGGGGGTGTTGATAGGAGGGGAGGCAGTTGGGGAGGATGAGGAAGAGAAGGACAATGAGAAGTGGGGCCATGGTAGTGGGCAGCAAGGTCTAAGCAAGCAATGGGTAGCAGTTCTATGCAACAATGGGTAACAGTTCTATGCAGGCGATGGATAGCAGTTCTATGCAACAATGGGTAGCAGTTCTTTGCAACGATTGGTAACAGTTCTATGCAGGCGATGGATAGCAGTTCTATGCAACAATGGGTAGCAGTTCTATGTAGGCGATGGGTAGCAGTTCTATGCAGGCAATGGGTAGCAGTTCTATGCAACAGTGGGTAGCGGTTCTATGCAGGTGATGGGTGGCAGTTCTATGCAGGCAATGGGTAGCAGTTCTATGCAACAGTGGGTAGCAGTTCTATGCAGGTGATGGGTGGTAGTTATATGCAGTGATGGGTAGCAGATCTATACATGCAGTGGGAAGCAAGACCAGAATGGCTTTGGCTTTGGGGAACCGATCAGGGAGGAGCGTTCCTCTGCTCAACTCCCTGACGCTTTACCAAGTAAGGTTATGGTCATGCTGGTATTGGGTCCAGGTTAGGGGAGAAGGGATCAGAACCCTCAGCACTATTACTGCCGCCAGACAGGGCTCAGGGGGTGGTGGAATGAGCGATCGGGGCTGGTACCTGGCAGGGCGCCCTGCAGTCCCACGTGCACGCCTGGAGAGACTGTAAGCTTTGTAAATTGCAATAGGGCCCCGCCTGGCCTAGTCGGAGGGGAGCGGGGCAGGACTTACCTTCCCGCTCTCCCTCGATGACGCCAATCGGGGCTGGAGCTGCGGCGAAGAGGCTGGCCAGCAGGGCCGTTGATCCTGGGGGTTTGCTCCCGTCTGCATTCCCTGCCTAAGGGCCACGCCAAAGGGCCCTCTGGCGAGGCCTCAGGTGCGGGCCCGCCAGGCACAGGCACGACCGATGGCGCCCTCACTCTTATGGGCTGCCTCAGGGTGGCTGGAGACCAGCGCTCTTTGCCCGATGGCGCCGTCGCTCTTATGGGCTGCCTCAGGGCGGCTGGAGACCGGCGTTCTTCGCCCGATGGTGCCCTCGCTCTTATGGGCTGCCTCAGGGCAGCTGGAGACCGGTGTTCTTCGCCCAATGGCGCCCTCGTTCTTATTGGCTGCCTCAGGGCGGCTGGAGACCGGCCTTCTTCGCCCGATGGCGCCCTCGCTCTTATGGGCTGCCTCAGCTGTATCTTTTCCAAGTAACCTTTTAAGCCTTTCCTTATAGGGGCATCCTTCCATCCTCTTTACCATTTTGGTGCCTCTTCTCTGTATCTTTTCTAATTCCACTATATCCTTTTTAAGATATGGCAACCAGAATTGCACACAATATTATACAGAGGCATAATAATATCCTTTGTTTTATTCTCCATTCCTTTCCTTATGATACCTAGCATTATATTTGGCTTCTTGGCCATTGCTGTACACTGGGCGGAGGGTTTCAACATATTATCCACGATGACGCCTAGATCTTTTTCGTGGGTGGTGATTCCTTGCATTGTGTAACCATAGTTTGGGTTGTTCTTTCCTAGGTGCATAACTTAGCACTTGTCCACATTAAATTTCATCTGCCATTTGGACGTCCAGTTTTCCAATTTATCAAGGTCCTCTTGCAGTTTTTCATAATCCTTTTATGTTTTAACAACTTTGAATAATGTTGTGTCATCTGCAAATTTGATCACCTCACTTGTTATCCCTATTTCCAGGTCATTTACAAAAGTAACAGAAAATACAAAATATCAAGAAAACCATTTATAACAGACATACAAAATAAAAATTAATAGAACTTTGTCTTACTAACAGACTTGGTGCCCCCTAAGCACTATCTACCCCACCAAAACGCTTGTGTGAAGAAAAGGACTTTTCTGCCTTTATATTTGCATCATGAGAGTCGTTATCTTAACTTTTGCTTGAAATCAGATTCCATAAAACAAGACCCTACTGCAGAAAAGGCCTGACATTAAGTTTCAGTCTTTAAGGACTACCAAAAGGGACTGCTGCTGCCAGAAAGAAATCTGCACTTGTAAGTATTTACTAATGGGAAATTCTCTAAATCTTGGAGGACATAAGGAAGACAGAAAGATAGATAGAAAAGACCTACAGGGATGCAGTACTGAAGTCCCACCTCCAGTCTTGGCATCAAAGCCTGCATCAGGGTACGGGTCTTTGTTCTGGTTTATGCATGTTTTATCATCTATTGTGCATTTGTATTGTTGGAATTAACTTCCAATTCTACGGACTGCTGATGCAGGTTTTGATGTCAAAACTTGGCCAAGACGGGTCTTCTTAATAAATTGGTCTTAGGGAAATAATACCAGTGTGGCTGTCGTCATTGTCCGCTCTTCTATTAGACTGTTCCTGCTTATTGCGGAGGGTTTTCTCTTTTGTTTCTCTTGGTGCATGTTGATACCAATGGCATAGGAAAATGTCAAAGCTAGGTTCTGGAGGCCAAATGTAGTTAGGAAGTTGAAATCCAGAACTTCTAGGATAGTAATCTCTGAAATACTTCCTGTTCCATACGCAGGTCCCAAAAGGCAGTCAGAGCTCCGGAGTCTCAATGTGTGGATGAGACAATGGTGCAAAGAAGAGGGTTTTGGATTTGTTAGGAACTGAGCAGCATTCTGGGAAACAGACAGGCTTTTCCAAAGGGATGGGCTCCACCTTAACCAGGATGGAACCGGGTTGCTGGCATTAACCTTTAAAAAAAGAGAGAGAGCAGCTTTTAAACTATATAATAGGGGAAAACCGACAGTCACCCAAGAGCACATGGTTCAGATGGATGTATCCTTGTAAGATACTAGCAAAACAGGAAAGTTAGGGCATACCAACAGAGAGGTTCCAATATGCCCAGATGCCTTTAAGTACAAAGCTGAAAGATTCCAATTTACCCCTATCAATTGATAATCATATTTATATGAATAAAATACAGGTTCTAAAATGCCTGTATGCAAACGCTAGAAGTCTAAAAAATAAGATGGGAGAGCTAGAATATATAGCACTGAATGAAAGATACGGTTGGCATCTCAGAGACCTGGTGGAAGGAGGACAACCAATGGGACAATGTGATACCTGGGTACAAACTATATTGCAATGATAGGGTAGATAAAATTGATGTAGGGGTTGCACTCTGTGTTAGGGAGGGCATTGAGTCACAAAGGATTAAAGTTTTGCATGAAACAAAATACACTGTAGAATCTTTATGGATAGAAATCCCATGTAAAAAGGGGAAGGCGATGGCTATGGGGGTGTACCAACTGCCTGACCAGAATGAACAGATGGATGTTGACATGCTAAGAGAAATCAGGGAACCTTACAAAAGTTACAACACAGTAATAATGGGTGATTTCAATTACTCTGATATAAACTGAGTCAGTGTCTCTGCAGGATATACTGGGGAGATAAAGATTCTAGGTGAAATAAGTGAGTATTTCTTGAACCAACAAGAAGGAAAGCTATTTTGTACCTAGTCCTTAGTGGAACATGGGATCTAGTCCAAAAGATGCAGGTTTTGGGCACTTGGCAATAGTGATCACAGCATGATCACATTTGATTTAATAAATGGAAGCAGGATGGCAAGGAAATCTACAGTACTATCTTTTAATTTTCAAAAGGAAGACTATGAGAAACTAAGGAAAATAGTTAAGAAAAATCTAAAAGAAGCAGCTGCAAAGATTAAAGATTTACATCAAGCATGGGTGTTGTTTAAAAGTACTTTCTTGGGAGCCCAGACCCAAATGTATTCCATGCTTTAAAAAAAAGTGGAAGGAAGGCCAAAAAAACTGCCAACATGGTTTAAAGGCAAGGTCAGAGAGACTGTTGTAGCCAAAAAAATCTTTCAAGAAATGGAAAAAGGAGCCAAATGATGAAAATGGGAAACAACAGAAGCACTGGCAAGTTAGATGTGAGGCATTGATAAGATAGGCGAAGAGAGAATTTGAAAAAAAGCTTGCCATGGAAGCAAAAACGCTTAATAAAAACTTTTTCAAGCACATTTGTAGCAAAACAAATGCAAGTTAGTTGGCCCATTGGATGATAGGGGCAGCGCAGGTATATACAGATCATCCCGGTGTCTTTTTCTTGAAGTCTGAGTTTTTGCCAAAAGCCGTATGAGAGGAGTGTTGAAGGTTATTGAGCAATTAGATGCTTAGGGGGGTTTTGTTTGCTGGGTTGATATGGGTGAAGGAATATTGTTTTTTGTTATAGTTTCCCTGAAGAAGCGGAGAGGTGAAACTATGGTCTGTGGTTTGATTGGAGTAAAGTGATTGTGGGATATGGCACAGAGTATAAGTCTGCAACAGTAATGTGCATGGCATTGCATTGCTAAATTGTGAAATGAAGTGAGCTTTGTTGACATCGGCAGTGAATCTGTATCAGTTGGACATTGTAGTTATCCTCAAGATTTGGGGTATCACTGAGAGTTTGGAGTATGGGGGTTTCATTCAGAAAATTCCTTTATGAACTGAGACCGTTGAGGATCTACTTTGTCTCCCTTTTTGTGAAGAGGTCTATGTGAAGTCATCAGATGTTCCTGCTGAATTCAGGAGCTGTTTTATATTTTTTACATCTTTCAGAGCCTGTCTGCAATGTTATTATTTGATCTTCTTTTTGAAGATGTTTAATATGCTTAATATCAATTAATGAGGTGTTTTGGGGGGAATTCAGACTGTCTAGTTCTTATTGCCTATACTGTTGGATATATGTGTGATACAAGTGTAGGTGTGGTTGAATAATGAATAATAATGAATTTTTAGATTTATGAGGGTTTGTGAGGTGTGTTTACATTGATATTTGAAATTAGTTATTTAATAAGGGAAACGTTACAAATATGTTGGATATTTAATAAAGAATTTTAATATTGTGGATACTAACGCTGTGTTGATTAAGGTTAATACTTTATTTCGGGCTAAAGTAGAATCTCTTGAGAATTCTGCCCATGCTTCAAATCTACGAATATTGAGTTTTCCAATAATTAAGGGCATCTCATCAGTTGAGTTATTTAAGAGGAATTTAACTGAGATTTTGGCTGTCACCAGAGTTAATGCCACTGATTGTAACGGTCTTCTACTTGCCATCAGGGAAGAGAGTTTCTGGAGTTACCAAAGAGGCACCTATTATGGATGTTCTCAACATTTCTGAATTGTTACAATCTCCTGGGCCAACACATTTAAGAACTTCTACATTATTGCTTGTTTTTGCACTATCATCAGCTAGAGATTGGTTACTTAGATTATATTACACTAAATGGTCTCAGCTCTTTTATGGACAAAAAATGTCAATTTTCCCAGTTGTCTCTAAAGATATGCAAAAGCGGCGAAAACAGTTTTTGCTACTAAGACCAGGCATTTTGGAATTAGGTGCTACTTTATCTCCAGGAACAAGCAGGAATGTAGTCTTCACATATGGGTATCGTCGATACTGACGGAGCCCGCGCGGGAACGCTCCCCAGCATCCAATAGGAAAACTTTTGGGAGCATCCCACAGTGTATGCATGCTGCCTTCCCGCCTCTGTACTTCTCTCACTTCAGTTCTTCGTTTTCTGCAGAGCTGACAGGACACGGTACCCTGTCACCGCAGAAAATTCACCTTTATTTCTTGTTTTTTGTGGTCGCGTCTGCCTTCATTCGATGCCTACCGGTACCGCCGGTTCTCCTCCTCTTCTTTCTTTAAAAAAAAAAAACATATATTTTTCTTCAGGGATCTTTCCCTGTTTCTGGTGCTAGGCACCATTTTGGGCACTAGGCCCATTTTTTTCTTTAAGCATGGAGAAACCAGCTAGTGGTTTCAAAAAAATGCTTAAAATGTGGCGGTACCATCTCCGTCACTGACACATATGATTGGTGTCTAAAGTGTTTGGGTCCTGAACATTGTCCAACGGAGTGTCTCTCCTGCATGAGGATGACCAAGAGGGGCTGGAAGAATAGAGCTGCAAAACTCGGTACCCTTTTTGCCTCCGATATGATGTCAGTTGCATCGACATCTTCCAGGGCTTCATCTTCCTCCCATGGATGTCAGGTAACCAAAACTAAAACTAGCCGGATCTCGAAGGGAAAATCTCCTTCAAATTATAGAGATGCCTCTGTCATTTCCCTTGAGGATACTTCACTGGCAAAACAGCCCCGGCAGGAGTCTTCGAGCTCCAAAGCATTAACGGGGCTCCAGGATGTTCCAGAGGCCTCCACCTCTGCGATACTACTGGTGCCATGCTCTGGGGTCGTGGCCGCATCCACCGGTACCGGCACCCAAGCATCGGCAGGAGTGATGGATCACAGAATCCTCGCTATCAAACGCAGTCTAGCAGCCCTCTTAGCAGCTTCGGTACCGCTAAGACCGCAACAGATGGTTCCACAGGTATCAGTACCGACTTCGGTACTGGTACCGACAGTACCTGCTTCAACATGACTGCTTCCCCCCATGCCGATATCCGGTATCGGGGATCAGGAACCAAGACATTTCGGTACTGACTTCGAGTGGTACTGATACCATGCGTCGCAGGAGCACCTGGTGCTTGAGTCTTCCGATTCTAATGACTCTGACGATTCTACCGGTACCAGGGTGAATCTATTAGAAGATTCAACTCCATCTCTTCAACGCAGGATGTCTCCTCCAGAGGATATGTCCTGCCAGGACTTCATACGTGATTTAGCAAAGGGTCTTGCAATCACTGTGGTTCCAGAAAAAGAACCTAGGGCAGAGGAATTAAGAATTCTACAATACCCTATGGCTCCCAAGGAAGCAGCTATGCTTCCCATTCACAAGATCTTACATGATCTGATGCTGAGAATGTAGTAGGCTCCTTTAACGATATCTTCACATTCCAGATGCCTGGACACTATGTATCGAGTGCCAAGTTGTCCTGGTTTTCAAAAAACTCAGTTACCACACCATTCAATGGTAGTAGAATCAGCCATGCGAAGAATCAAGAGTGCAAAAACAAACTCTTCTAATCCTCCAGGCCGTGAATCCAGGACACTTGATGCCTTTGGCTGTCGATGTTTTCAATCCTCCATGCTGGGGGCCAGGATCAGTTCCTACATTCTGTATATGGGGATGTTCCTGGAAGAAGTCACAAAGGACTTAGAGCTCATTAGTCCTTCTGTCTCAGAGGACAAAAGAACAGACTACCTTACTCTGGTCAAATGTGCCCAGAATGTTTCTAAATTTATGAACTGTGCTACCTTTGACTGTTTTGAATGTCTTAGCAGAACCTCTGCTATATCCATAGGAGCACGTCGTATTGCTTGGCTTCAAGCATCAGACTTGGAACAATGGATGCAGGAAAAACTGGGAAACATTCCTTGCACAGGAGAAAATCTCTTTGGTAAGGAATGGCAAGACAAGGCTAATCAGCTTGAATCTGACAATACTACTTTGAACAGATTGTCAAAGGCTACAGCCAGCCCAGCAAAAAAGAAAACATTCAAGAAACCTTTTTTCAGTAAGAAAAAGAAGTCTTACCAATCTTATGCCCATCAAACTCACTGTCCACTTCATGTTTCCCAAAAGGGACAACAACAGAACAGACAACAGAGAAAGCCACAAGCTCAAAAAGCTCAACTGACTCAATAGACCCAGCCCACTCAGGGTCTTTGACTTCCACCTAGAGAACTTAGGGGCTTGTTTACAATGGGGCTGCGGCTCCGATAACGATCACGAACCGCTATCGCGGCTTTGTAAACAAGCCCCTTAGTCATTCTGCCCCTAAAATGTCCAGAGTCCTTGATCATTCCAGGCAGACTATGCCATTTTGTCAAAAGATGGCAACAAATAACATCAGAAAATTGGACTCTGTCCATTGTAAGATTGGGATAAAAGCTTCATCTCCTCAGCTTGCCCCCACCTACAGTTCTGAGACAGTTCAATTCTCAGGGCCCTGCCACCGACCTCTTGTGGCAGGAGGTCACGTCACTTCTGGCTCAAGGAGCAATCAAAGAAGTGCCCATATCCCAACAGGGGAAAGGGTTCTACTCCCCCTATTTTCTTATTTCAAAGAAGACAGGGGGACAGAGGCCTATACTAGACCTCAGAGAATTAAACAAGTATTTGTTCCGAGAAAAGTTCAAGATGATCTCTCTCGGAACACTTTTACCATACCTTCAAAGTCAAGATTGGCTATGTTCTCTAGATCTAACAGATGCGTACACGCATATTCTCATCCACTCAGATCACAGGAGGTTCCTTTGAGTCCTGGTCCAAGGAAGACACTTCCAGTACAGAGTTCTTCCCTTCGGACTAGCCTCTGCTTCAAGAGTCTTCACAAAATGCATGACAGTGGTAGCAGCATTTATAAGGACTCTGGGAATATTCGTCTTCCCTTACTTAGACGATTGGCTCATTCGAGCATTGACAGCTCCAGAGGCCAGCTTCGCTCTCTCTCAAGCAATGACAATTTTTCAATGCATGGGGTTGGTTATAAACCTCCCAAAATCTCATATCACCCCCTCTCAATCTCTAGAGTTCATAGGGGCTCGTCTAGACACATGGCAGTCAAGGGCTTTCCTGCCCCAGCCACGCTGTCTACGTATAATACAACTGGCATCTCAAGCATCTATGAAGGTAATCCTTACTACTCGAGAGATGCTTCAACTGCTGAGACACATGGTATCCACTGTCTATGTGGTTCCCTATGCTCGCCTCCACATGCGAGCAGCCTCAGTGTACCCTTTCCTCTCAGTGGTTCACAAGCCTCGGGTCGACTAACAGATAAAATCAGAACTACCACACATCTGATTTTGTCCCTGCAATGGGGGCAATCCCTGGAAAACCTCCTTGTAGGCTCTCCTTTCCAGCAGCCTCTATGCCAAACCACTCTGACAACAGATGCGTCCAAGATGGGTTGGGGGGGCCCACTTGCACGATCTCTCTACTCAGGGTCTTTGGACCTCACAGGAGGTTTCCCTTCACATAAACCTCCTAGAGCTGAGAGCCATCTTCAATGCTGTTCAAGTCTTTCAGGGCCATCTCAGCAACAAAATAGTTCTGGTCCAAACTGACAATCAGGTAGCTATGTTCTATGTGAACAAGCAAGGCGGAACAGGCTCTCTGTCGCTATGCAACAAAGCTTTGCGAATATGGGCCCTCGCCAGAGAATTACAAATTCACCTGTTTGTGGTATATCTTCCAGGCATTTAAAACCTGTGGGCAGACAGACTCAGTCGAATACTGCTGCCACACGAGTGGTCCCTCTACTCATACCAGCTTGTTTGAGTGTTTCGAATCTGGGGAACACCAGATATAGACCTCTTTGCAAATCCACAGAATGCCAAACTTCCCTGATTCTGTTCCAGAATTCTGGCTCAAAACTGTCAGGCAAGAGATGCTTTCCTACTCCACTGGGGACAGGACTTCCTCTATGCCTTCCCACCGATTCCTCTCATTCCCAAGACTTTATTCAAACTTCAGAGAGACAGAGGTCATATGATACTCATAGCTCCACGTTGGCCACGACAAACGTGGTATCCTCTTCTTCTGCGTCTCTCTCAAACCACTCCTCTGGAGAACAGATCTTTACTGCATCCCAATCCCCAGTCCCTACATCTCAGGGCCTGGTTACTGAAAGCCTAGAATTCCAGGATGTTAACCTTTCTCAACAAGTAAAGGATATCCTCCTGGCTTCCAGAAAACCCTCCACAAGACGTTCCTACACTTTCAAGTGGAAAAGGTTCTCTATCTGGTGTTCACAAATGGGACTTAACCCCCTTTTAGTACCTGTAGAGTTGCTACAAATTCTGGTCTGAAGATCAATTCAGTTAGGGTCCATCTTAGTGCTATTGCTGCTTTTCATAAACCTTTCGATGGACAACCTATTTCCTCTCATCCACTTATATCAAGATTTATGAGAGGCCTTCTTTTAACAAAACCTCCCATTAAACCGCCCTTATGAAACCGCCCTTTGAACCTTTAGCCACTTCAGACATAAAGTTTCTTTCATGGAAAGTTATTTTCCTAATTGCCATCACTTCTGCAAGATGCATTAGTGAACTACAGGCGTTAGTAACTGACCCTCCTTATACAAGTTTTCACCATGATAAAGTAGTCCTCAGGACTCACCCTCACTTTCTGCCAAAGATGGTTTCGCCTTTTCATTTAAACCAGTCAGTTTATCTTCCTATATTCTTCCCTAGGCCTCATGCCTCCAGTGCGGAAAGGAATCTTCACACATTGGATTGTAAAAGAGCCTTGGCCTTTTATCTCCAAAGAACTAAGCCACATAGAAAATCATCTCAGCTTTTTGTGGCTTTTGACTCTAGTCATTTGGGACTTCCAGTTTCTAAGAGAACTCTGTCAAATTGGATTGCAGATTGCATATCCCAGGGGTCTCAAACACGCGGCCCGCGGGCCGCATGCGGCCCGCGAGACACCTTTGTGCGGCCCGCGACGGCGGAAAACCAAAAATCCCCCAAAACCCTGGCTTCTGCTGCTGCCGTTTCCGCCGTGGCAGCAGCAGAATCAATTGTTAAATTAAAAAAAAAAACTGACTTCTGCTGCTCAAGCAGCTGTCCTGCGGCCCCTTTCCCTCTGCCCGGAGATCCGACTCTGCTCTCAGCGGCATGCTTTTCAAGCCGCGAAGAGAGTATTCCCCTCTCGCGCGGCTTGAAAAACCGCGCGAGAGGGGAATACTCTCGTCGCGGCTTGAAAAGCACGCCGCTGAGAGCAGAGTCGGATCTCCGGGCAGAGGGAAAGGGGCCGCAGGACAGCTGCTTGAGCAGCAGAAGTCAGTTTTTTTTTTAAAATTTGACAATTGATTCTGCTGCTGCCACGGCGGCAACGGCAGCAGCAGAAGCCAGGGTTTTGGGGTTTTTTTTGTTGGCCGGTAATGAGCTATGGAGGGGCTGACTGAACTGGAAGTGGGCTATTGGCAGAGGGGTGAGGGGGGGGGTTATGACTGGTAATGGGCTGGGGGGGGTTATGACTGGTAATGGGCTGGGGGGGGGTTATAACTAGTAATGGGCTATGGTGGGGGCTAGGACTGGAAATGGGCAGATGGGGGATAGGACTGGAAGTGGGCTATTGGCAGGGGGGGTTATGACTGGTAATGGGCTGGGGGGGTTATAACTAGTAATGGGCTATGGTGGGGGCTAGGACTGGAAATGGGCAGATGGGGGTTAGGACTGGAAGTGGGCTATTGGCAGGGGGGGGTTATGACTGGTAATGGGCTATGGTGGGGGCTAGGACTGAAAATGGGGTGATGGGGGATACGACTGCAAGTGGGCTATGGGGGGGACTAGGACTGGTAATGGGCTATGGGGGGGGTAAGACTGAAAATGGGGTGATGGGGGGGTAAGACTGGAAGTGCGCTATGGGGAGGTTAGGACTGGTTATGGGCTATGGGGGGTCTAGGACTGGTAATGGGCTGGGGGGGTTGCTAGGACTGGAAATGGGCTGAGTGGAAGGGGGGCTTGAACTGCAAATGGCTGATGGGGAGGGGGGCTTGGAATGGAAATGGGCTGTGAGGGGAGGGAGCTAGGATTGGAAATGGGCTGATGGGGGGCTAGGATTGGAAATGGGCTGATGGTGAGGCTAGGATAGGACTGGAAATGGACTGATGCAGGGACTAGAAAGGAGCAGATGCTGGGTGGGGCTGGAACTAGAAGGGAGCTGATGTTGGGGGAGGATTAGAATGGGATGGAGCTGGGAAAGTGAAATGGAGAGGGGAAAAATATTTTGTCTGGAAGAGAAGACAAATCTACAATTGGCCAGGTATTGGGAGAGTAAGTGGGGATTGAGGATGGAGGGGTAAAATTTGATGAAATAGGAATGAGGAAAGAGCAAAAGGAGAAAGATTAGTATGTTAAAGCAGATGTAGAGAGAGAGAATGGAAAAAAACTAGAAGAGAGAAGAAAGGACAAATGGACAGCAGACGATGGAGATAGCAGAAGACACGAAGAAACCAGAAGTGGCTGGAGCAATTGCAACTGAAAAAAATGCACAAAAGGTAGAAAAATATCTCTTTATTTTGAATTTATTAACTGGAATATGTCAGCTCTGGGAAATGTGCATCATTAATGTCTGTGCTTTGGTACAAGAAATTATTTATAGTTTTATTTCTACAGTGCTGAGGTATTCTGTGTAATTCCTATTTGACATTGCTACTTGTTCTCTTTTCCCAGTAGGTCATGTATTGTTCTCTGAAATGTATTGATTTAATATTTGCAGTGTTGCCTTTTGATAGGTAGGGTCTGGTGCTTTGTGAGTCCTGGTAGTGCAGTTATGATACGGGGGGTTTGCTATGGGTTCCAAATGGGCAGTGTTAGTAGTAGTTCCTAATGTGCCTGGCGGTTGGCACTGGATTATAGTAATATAGAAATTTTCTAGTCTTTCTTTATCCATGCACTCATTATGCAACATTATGCAAATATTTATGCAAATGAGGCCCCTTATGCAAATGAGGCCCGTGTCTTATGCGGCCCCCGGGTTACTTTACAAGTCCTCATTCGGCCCTCAAAGCAATTTGAGTTTGAGACCCCTGGCATATCCTATACATATCAGAGTAAAGGACTTTCTTTCGAAGGCCATGTCACAGCTCACAATGTGAGAGCAATGGCAGCCTCAATGGCCAACCTTCGTTCTGTCTCTATTGATGACTTCTGCAAAACAGCCACTTGGGCTTCGGTACACACCTTCACAGCCCACTATTGCTTAGACAAGGACTCCTGTTGGGATGCCTTGTTTGCCAAGCTGTTCTCCAACATCTCTTCCATACTTAATACAACTCCTACCCACCATCCACAGTTTGGATGCCTAAGGTCCATGGGAGGAAGCATGACCCATCTTACCTGAGTTCGCAGCTAGCTGGGGTCACCCCTTGGCATCTTTCAGCTGGGGAGTCCCCATATGTGAAGACTACATTCCTGCTTGTTCCTGGAGATAGCATAGTTGCTCACCTGTAACAGGTGATCTCCGGGAACAGCAGGAATTTAGTATTCACAATCCACCCACCTCCCCTAGGAGTTGTCTCTATCTCTCTTTCTCTACTTCTCTCCTTTGGTCTCGGCTATTAACTCAACTGAAGTGAGAGAAGTGCAGAGACGGGAAGGCAGCACGCATGCGCTGTGGGATGCTCCCAAAAGTTTTCCTATTGGACGCCGGCGAGCGTTCCCGCACAGGCTCCGTTGGTACCGACGACACCCATATGTGAAGACTTAATTCCTGCTGTTCCCGGAGATCACTTGTTATTGGTGAGTAACTATGCTTTACCTGTGGTTTCTGTATAAATGTCTAGTTGTTTATAAGTTGCAAAGGTTTATTTTTTTTTCAGCCTGCAGCTCTTTCTGTATTTATTAATGCTAGAATCCCGATAACATCTTCTCCTTCTGACGGGGGTGGTGGGGAAGTTTGATCACGCGTTAGTAGTGTATTGCTTTGGTTCCTCCGCAGCTATCAATTTTCCTTGTATTTAATGTATTGAATGTTAATCAGAGGAGTGCCTCCGGCGTTTCTGTTTATTTTCTAATAATTCATGGCCCCCATGCTGGACTATAGGCATTAATATTGTTGGTATTTGTATTTCTTTTGTGTTTTCTTTTGACTTTTGCATGATGTTATGCCTTTGCTGTACAAGCTTGTTCTTGATATATTTGTAAAATCCTTAAATATATAATACATAATGAAAAAAATAAAGAATTTTTATAAAGACATACATGCATTGTAGGAGTATATTTTGGATTTTGGCACCTTGTAAAGAAGTCCAGATATAAAGTAGTAAAAAAGTAAGAAAGTGAAGCCTTTTAAGGCTGAGGGGTTACATTGTGCATTGTTTGTGATTCCATAGTTTTTGTAACCTTGTTTGGTGATTTGTTTTAGTTGGTAAGGTCCATAAAACATTATTAAAGAGAACCATGGAAATCCACTGCTTGTCCCCGGACAAGCATTTTGAAACCTGTGTGCCATTTTGGGAACCTACCAGGTACTTGTGGCCTGGATTGGTCACTGTTGGAAACAGGATACGGGCTTGATGGACCTTGATCTGACCCAGTATGGCATTTCTTACGTTCTTTATGTTTCTGTTAAATGAAACACCATAAAGCATGTAAAGATAAGTATATGAGAACCTAGTAAATGTAAAGACTCTGATGGTACATAAGGGTTCACCACTGATGTGAAATAGCTCAAAATTTCAACTTGTAGAGAGTAATTTTATGGCAGGTTGCATACATCAATTGGGCACGAATATTTCTGTTTTTGCTTATTTATAAAGAAACATAGAAACATGATGGCAGAAAATGACCAGATGGCCTATCTAGTCTGCCCTTCCATATCAACTACAATAGTCCCCTTCTTACCTTTAGAGATCCTCTATGTCCCATGCTTTTTTGAATTCAGATACTGTCTTCGTCTCTACCACCTCCACTGGGAGACCATTCCACGCATCTACCATTCTTTCCATAAAGTAATATTTCCGCATGTTCTCCAGGAACAAACAGGAATTCAGTCCTCACTTATGGGTGAAGTCTGCACCTATGGAGTCCGCACGGAGCAATTCCCCAGCTTTCAAAGAAAGCCTTTGGGATTGCTGCCAAGCATGCGTAGTCCTCTTCCCGGCAAAAGGTGCAAATCTTGCTCAGTCTCCCTTTTTCCGTGGAGCTTTATGGATGCACATCCTCATCCCTCGGAAAAAGTGTTTCATTTTTGGCCTTTGGACCGTGGTTTTTCCGGTTTCACTGGTCCTTTTCCTTCCTCCCCTATTCTCTTCTTTCCTCGAGCGAGGGGATAATTTTTCGTTAAAAGTTTTTTCCTTCGGGCTTCTCGCCCTTTTTTCTTTGACCTAGCGGGGGTCCTTTTTGCCCCTATGGCCACTGGCTTTAAAAAATGTGACAGATGCTCCAAGAACATGTCGCTCATGGACACCCATGACTGTTGTCAAAGCCCTAGGGCGTAAGGCCTACCAGGGGTCCATGTTCCCTGGCTCATCCAGGCATACCAACTGTATAATGGGCATGTTCTTGCGTGACCTCGCCAAGGAGCTCAACGGTTCGCCGCAGACCTTGGAGGAGAATCTCTCCTACGGTTTCAAACCCTCCTGAAATCTGTCGCAGAGTGTTCAAAGTACCTGTCCCGCACCGCATATGATAGATTTGAGTCCTCTGCCAGTGTGGCGGCGGCTGGCATCGGGGCCCAATGCCAGGCTTGGCTCCAATCTTCAGCCTTGGAGCAGTGGGTCCAAGAAAAGCTCCTGAATGTCCCTTGCCTGGGCAAGCAGCTGTTCGGTTAACCAATGGATGATAAGACCGCTGAGATAGAAATGGTGTTTGTGACCCAAACCCGCCTCTCACGCAAGACCTCCTTCCTTCCTAGGAAGAAGCAGCAGGTCAAGAAAGGAAAGGACTCCCTTACTGGTGTTACCCGCCTTTCCCACCCACCTCTGCACCGGCTCCCAGCACACAGTGGAAGGGGGTGCGCATGGCCACCGTAAGCCAAAATGGCCTAAGACCCAACCACTGGCACCGCCCCAGCCTATGCAGGGGTTTTGATGATGTCGGCATAGCCTCTCACCCCCCAGCAGCTCTCCCACTGGTAGGGGGACGCCTGTCCCTGTTCGCCCCAGAGTGGGTGTCGACACCTGGTTCCTCTGGGTTATCACCTCTGCCTGGACAGGCGCCATCCTCCCTTCTCCCCGGCGGAGACCGCCCGGCTCCTTCTGCACCAGACCATCTTGCAGCAGGAGCTATCCAACCTCCTCACCCAGTAGGCCATCGAGAAAGTACCGTGGCACCTTCGAGGTCAGGGGTTCTACTCCTGCTACTTTCTCGTCCCGAAAAAGACAGGGGGTTTGCACCCCATCCTCAACCTCAGGAAACTCAACAAGTTCCTGGTGTGGGAGAAGTTCAAAATGTTATCGCTTGGTGTCCTGCTGCCCTTCCTTCAGCAGGACAATTGGCTATGCTCCTTGGACCTCGGGGACGCTTACGCCCACATCCTAATCCAACTCCAGCATATGCAGTACTTGCACTTCAGGGTGCAGGGTGAACACTACCAGTACAGAGTGCTCACCTTCGGGCTCGCGTCCACACCATGGGTTTTCACAAAGTACCTTTCCGTGGTCGCCACCTCCCTAAAGCGACAGGGCATACCAATCTTCCCCTACCTCGATGACTGGCTCATCACGGGGACCTCGATCAGCGAAGCCCACCTGGTGGCGTTGTGCATGATCCTCCTCCTCGAGCATCTCGGCTTTCTGGTTAACTACCCCAAGTTCCACCTCAAGCTGATGCAGGCCCTGGAGTTCATCAGCGCAGGCCTCGACATGGTGCGGGCGACCGCCTTCCTTCCAACGGATCGCAGGCCGCCTCCGGACCATGGCATCCCAGGTCCGGAACAAGGCTTGGGTTACAGCACGGGCGATGCTGCACCTCCTCGGGCACATGGCCTCCACCGTCCATGTGGTCCCCCACGCCTGCATGCACATGCGGACGTCCCAGTGGTGCCTCAGGGCACAATGGAGTCAGGCCTCTGGCCACCTCACAGACCCTATCTGGGTCTCTCGCAGTCTCCACGACTCCCTGAGTTGGTGGCAGGACCCCCGAAGTCTCCTTCGGGGAATGCCCTTTCAAGCCCCACAGCACAATCTCATCCTAATGACAGATGCTTCCCTGCTGGGGTGGGGAGCCCACTGCAGCGCATTGTGCATTCAGGGACAGTGATCTGCCAAGGAGTCTCAACAGCAGATCAACCTGCTCAAGCTTCGGACGGTCCAGTGGGCCCTGAGGGCCTTCAAGGGCTGCCTGAGGGGGGAAGTCAGTGCTCATGCAGACTGATAACAGGGTAGCCATGTTCTGCATCAACAAGGAGGGGGGAACAGGGTCATGCACCCTCTGCTAAGAGATGATCCTCCTCTGCTCCTTTGTGCCTCGCCAGGGGATGACCCTGCGAGTGGTCTACCTCCCAGGCCAGGAAAATGTCCTCGCGGACAAAGTCAGCAGGATCCTCCGCCCACACGAGTGGCACTGGATCCGGAGGTCACCGGCCTGTTGTTCCATCGGTGGGGGACCCCATCCATGGACCTGTTGGCCAGCCCGGCAAATGCACAGCTTCCCTGATTCTGAGGCCCAGTTCTGCACCCGAGCAGGGTGGCCCCAGATGCGTTCCTCTTGAGTTGGACCTCAGGCCTTCCCTACATGTTCCCTCCCACTCCTCTCATTGCGAGGACCCTCCACAAGGTTCAGCAGGACCGAGCTTCGATGATCCTCATGGCTCCCTCATGGCCTCAACAGCCTTGGTTCCCACTTCTACTCCAGCTCACGTCCGAGCCCCCAGTCCCCCTGGGCTGCGCCCCGGGCCTGATAACGCAGGAGGAGGGTTGGGTGCTGCTCCCAAACCTGGCTTCGCTTTCCCTTGCAGCCTGGCGGCTGAACAGGTCACCTTAGCTCTGCTGCATCTCCCAGAAGACGTCAAAGAGATCCTTCTCGCGTCGAGGAAGGACTCAACGAGGTGGGCGTATGCCTTTAAGTGGCGGTGTTTCTCGACCTGGTGCTCCGAGCTTTAGATCAACCCGTTCTCCTGCTCTCTCCAGTGGATCTTCCAGTACCACCTCCACCTCTCAAAGGCAGGGGTGAAATCCAATTTGGTCAGGGTACACCTGAGCACCATTTCGGCGAACCACCTCCCCGTCGAGGGACAACCCCTCTCAGGGCAGCCCTTTGTCTCTCACTTCTTGTGAGGTCTATTACTTTCCAAGCCTCCCATCCAGCCTCCGCCAGCGGAGTGGGACCTCAACGTGGTGCTGATGCAGCTCACGCGGGCACCCTTTGAGCCGATGGCGATGTGCTCGCTTCGGCATGTCTCCTGGAAGGTGGTCTTCCTGGTGGCTTTGACCTTGGCTCGTTGAGTCAGTGAGCTTCAGGCCCTCATGGCTGAGGTTCCATACACCAGGTTCTATGGGAACAGGGTGGTCCTCCGCACCCACCACAAGTTCCTACCGAAGGTGGTCTCTGACTTTGATCTCAATCATGAGATAGTCCTGCCGACCTTCTTCCCGAGACACATGCCGACCAGGCATCAGCAGTGTTGCATTCACTCGACTGCAAAAGGGCTCTTGCCTTCTACCTGCTGCATACCCAGGGTCATCGCAAGTCCGACCGGCTCTTTGTCACCTACGACCCCAATCGCCTGGGGCAGACAGTCACCAAGCGCACCATCTCCATCTGGGTGGCAGACTACATCGCCTTCACCTAAGCAAAGGCAGGCAACCCACTGGCTTGGTGGGTCACCGCGCACGGCATCCAAGCCAGGGCGGCGTCAGTGGTTTCGCTGTGCTCTGTGCCTCTGATGGACATCTGCCGGGCTGCAACCTTGTCTTCAGTGAAGACTTTCACTGTCCACTACTGCCTGGAGAGGGAGTTCCACCAGGACCGTGCCTTCAGACAAGCTGTATGCCGTAGTCTATTCGAGGTATAAGGAACTCCTGCCCTCCGACTCTTCTTCGATGGCTACCGCGAACTTTACCCCGGGGACCCGATGACACAGGCTCCTTCGGGCATCAACTTCTATTCACGGCCTTGCAGAGGCATTTTGGTTTACAGGCTCAGTAGCCTGTAGCTGGGGAGTCCCATAAGTGAGGACTGACTTCCTGCTTGTTCCTGGAGAATGCGTAGTTACTCACCTGTAACAGGTGTTCTCCAGGGACAGCAGGAATCAGTCCTCACTACCCACCCACCTCCCCTGAAGAGTTGCTATTTTTATCCTTCCCTTGCCATCTGCTTAGTAGGGCCCTAGCTATGGGACCTGACTGAGCAAGATGGCACCTTTTGGCGGGAAGAGGACCACACATGTGTGGCAGCAATCCCAAAGTCTTTCTTTGAAAGCTGGGGAATTGCTCTGTTGGTGCTGACATCACCCATAAGTGAGGACTGATTCCTGCTGTCCCTGGAGAACACCTGTTACAGGTGAGTAAGTAAGTTTTACTCTTGAGCCTATCCTCTTTCACCTTCATCCTATGTCCCCACGTAACAGAGCTTGTTTTCAATTGAAAGAGACTCTCCTCCTGTGCATTTATGGTAAGAATTTGGTCACTGAGATTTTTATGATGTGGTTGGTTTAAAGCCCTTGGAACGTCTGACTGCGCTTGCAGCTGCACATGAAATGAGAGTCAGAACTTGCAAAGATGTCTTATATATTGGGACATAGAATGTACGAAGCATGAACTGAGGGAAGTTGTAGGTGGTCAAGAATGAAATGGAATGTCTACAACTTGATCTGTTGGGTGTTAACGAACTGAAATGAACTGGCATTAGGCACTTTGCATCTGATGATCACTTTGCATCTGATGATCACGGGACCTAGTCGTGGTTGTGTCTGATTATCTTAAAGTAGCTAAACAGGTAGAAAAGGCGACGGCAAAAGCTAGAAGGATGCTTGGGTGCATACGGAGAGGAATGACTAGCAGAAAAAAGGAGGTGATAATGCCTCTGTATAAGTCTTTGGTGTGACCTCATTTGGAGTATGGTGTGCAATTCTGGAGACCGCACCTTCAAAAGGATGTGAACAGGATGGAGTCGGTGCAGAGGGTTGCTACTAAAATGATTAATGGGCTTCATTATAAAGCATATGAGGACAGACTTAAGGATCTTAATATGTACACCTTAGAGGAAAGGCGGGATAAAGGTGATATGATTGAGATGTTTAAATACGTCTGTGGCATAAATGTTCAGGGAGAGAGCCTCTTTCAATTGAAAGCAAGTTCTGCTACGAGGGGACATGGGATGAGAGTTAAGGGAGATAGATTCAGGAGTGATATGCGGAAATATTTCTTTACAGAAAGAGTAGTGGATCCATGGAATAGTCTCCCAGTGGAGGTGGTAGAGATGAGGACAGTAACTAAATTCAAAAAAGCATGGGACCAACACAGAGGATCTCTAAAGGTAAAAAGTGGACTGTTGTAGTTGTTGTTATGGAAGGACTGACTAGATAGGCCATGTGGTCTTTTTCTGTCATCATGTTTCTATGTTTCTATGGTATACTATGCTGGAAATAAAAGACAAAGGAGAAATGGTGTTGCATTTATAATCTAGAAGAAATTTGCATGAACTGTAATGAAATACAATGCAATCAGTGAACATTTAACTTCTATTCTTCTACAAAGAATGCCTATCAGCATAACTATAATTCAAGTATATGCCCCAACAACGGCTGCAGAAGAGGAAGAAGTTGATGAGTTCTATGAACAACTACAACCTGAAACTGACAGAGCATGCAAACAAGATATCCTGATAGTCATGGGTGACTAGAACGCAAAGTTTTGCAACAAAGAAGATGATAAAGTTGTTGGAAAATATGAATTTGGCAGAAGAAATGAAGCTAGAGAAATACTGATAGAATTCTGCAAGACCAATTATCTATTCATCTCAAACACCTTCTTCCAGCAACACAAGCAGTGACTGTACACTTGGACGTCACCCAATGGATTGTGCAAAAATCAAATTGACTACATCTTTGGAAGTCAGCAATGGAAAAGTTTTATAACATCAACAAAGACAAAACCTGGAACTGACTGTGGTACAGATCACAAACTACTAGTATGCAAACTGAAGCTGAAGTTGAAAAAGAGCAAGCTACTCATGACTGTAGCAAAATATGACCTTGAGAATATACCACCAGAATTTAAAGACTGCCTGCAAAATCTATTTGCTGCTTTAGATGCAAATGACATAGCTCCAGAAAAGTTATGGGATGACATTAAGAAGGTTGTGTTGGAAAAAATTGAGAAGTCTCTACCAACGGTAAAAAAGCAAAAGCAGCCCAAGCGGATGACTGAAAAAATTCTGAAAATTGCACAGAAATGCAGAGAAGCTAAAGCCAGAGAGGGGAGAGAGAGGTAATCACAGAACTCAGAGACTTCCAAAGTGCAGCAAGACAAGACAAGGAAAAGTACTGCAATGACACATGCAAGGAAATAGAATCAGAAAGTATTAGAGGAAGAACAAGATTGGCTTTCCTAAAGCTATGAGAGTTAAAGAAAACATTCCAACCTCGAATTGGAATGCTACAAGATGGTCAAGGATCCATGTTGAATAGTAACATACATAGTATATGACGGCAGATAAAGACCAATATGGTACATCTAGTCTGCCCAGCAAGACGACAAGAGTAGGTGCACCTGTCACTCCGTGCAGGTCACCCCTCCCTATGCCTTTGTTTAGGGGTGTGCCCGCCACTTTGTGCAGGTCACCCCTATTTGTTGAGATATATTATGTTTATTTTGTTTTTATCCTGTTGCTATAAAGCAATCCACTGTGCCTGTCCCATGCCATTTTGAATTCTGTCATTGTATTTAATACTGAAAAGATGAAGAAAAGTTAGAAAGAATATACACAAGCCTTATACCTTAAGGATCAAGTTGACCAACAGCCGTTTCAACCTGTACCTTATGATTAGGAGCCATTGCTGATGAAAGAAGAAGTCAAAGTAGCATTGAAAGCCTTATCAAAGAACAAAGCACCAGGTATTGATGGCATTCCCATTGAAGTATTATAGCAATCAGATGCAGCTGTTACCATACTTACAAAGCTCTGCCAGGAAATTTGGAAGACAACATCATGGCCAACAGACTGGAAAAAGATCTGTGTTTATACTAATGGTTCTCAGCCCTCTAGGACCCCCATGCCAGTCAGGTTTTCAGGATATCCACAATGAATATGTATGAGAGAGATCTGCATGCACTGCTTCCATTGTATGCAGATATATCTCATTCATATTCATTGTGGCTATCTTGAAAACCTGACTGGCCTGGGGGGTCCCAGAGGACTGGGTTGAGAACCAATGGTTTATACCAATACTGAAGAAAGTTGATCCGACAGACTGTGTAAATTATCACTCTGATCCCACATGCCAGAAAGATTCTACTCAAGATCATTCAGCACAGGCTACAATCATACTTGGATCAGGAAAGGGCAAGGAATGAGAGACATCATCACGGATGTGAGTTGGATTCTTGAAAAGACAAAAGAATACCAAAAGGATATCTATATGTGTTTTATTGATTACAGCAAGGTTTTTGACCGATTAAACAATGAGAAACTCTGAGCCACATTAAGAAGCATGCATATAACAGAACACCTGATAGTTTTCTTTTACAATCTTTAAATTGATCAAGAAGCAACAGGTCAAACAGAGCAAGGAGAAACAGAATTATTTAAAATCAGCAAAGGTATACGACAAGGCTGCATACTTTCTCCCTACCTGTTTAATTTATATGCAGAAGAAATCATCAGAGAAGCAAGACCATGAAGGCAATAGAGGTGTGAAGATTGGTCGAAGACACATCAAAAACCTTTGCTGTGCTGATGATACCACATTATTGTTTGAAAGAGACAATCTGAAACATTTGCTTCTCAAGATCAAGGAACATAGTTTTAAAATGCGCCTGCACCTTAGCGTAAAGTAGACAAAGATCCTGACAACTGGCAAAATCAATAAGTTTATCATTGATGGAGAAAAAATTGAAATGGTTGACAACCTTAACCTACTTGGATCAACAATCAATAAGCAGTATAGAAGCAACAAGCAGTCAAGAAATCAGACGATGCATTGCTCTTGGCAGAATGCCTATGAAAGACCTAGACAAGATTCTCAAGAGCAGAGATGTCTCTTTCCATACAAAGATTTGACTTGTCCAAGCAATGATATGTTCAATAATGTAATATAGATATGAAGTTGGATAGTGAAAAAGATAGACAGGAAGAAAATTGATGCCTTTGAATTGGTGCTGGCGAAAAATACTGTGTATACCATGGACTGCCCAAAGAACAAACCAGTCAGTACTAGAGGAGATCAAACCTAAACTTTCTTTAGAAGCTCAGATGACTTTGACTTTATAACTTCAGACACATCATGCAAAGAGATGCTTAGAGAAAGACATCCGTATGCCCTAACTATTCTTAATTATAGGCTTGCCTCCGGTCACTTCCCCTCCAGTTGGAAACCTGCCATTCTTCGACCACTTCTTAAAAAGCCTACCTTAGACCCCGCTGTCTCCAGAAACTGGTGCCCAGTAGCCAACCTCTCTTTTCTCTCCAAAATTCTTGAAAAGCTTGTCTTCTCTCAGCTTGCCACTTACCTTGACTCCACCTTTTCTCTTCACCCACCCCAATCGGGTTTCCGCGCCGGTCACAGCACTGAAACTATTTTCATAGCACTCCTCTCCGAAATCCACTGCTTTCACAATCAAGGTGACCTTTCTCTTGTGGTATCTTTGGATCTCTCTTCCGCTTTTGATGTTGTTGTTCATCGCACTCTTCTTTCACGTCTGTCTGATCTGGGTATCTATGATACAGTTCTGCAGTGGTTTCGTTCTTTCCTCTCCTCTTGCTCCTTTGCTGTTCACATGGATTCTGGTGTTTCACCTTCACTCCCGTTGCATTGTTGTGTGCCACAGGATTCTATCCTTGCCCCCCTTCTCTTCAATGTCTTTCTCGCCCCTCTTGCCCTGCTCATTCAACAGTCTGGGATTTCCACTTATATTTATGCCGATGACATTCTCCCTCGGCACCTGATCTTTCTCCACTCAATTGCCTCTTGGTTTAGTCAAAACTTCCTCCATGTTAATCCATCCAAATCCTCTGCCATTTGGCTCTCTTTTCATGCCCCTTCTCCCATTCTGTCACCTCTTATGTCTGCTCACCCTATTCCCCTCGTGTCCACCCTCCGATACCTGGGTGTCACTTTGGACTCTTCTCTTTATTTCCACCATGGTATGCACTTCTTCCTTTCATCTCCGTAGAGTTATGTCTATCCGACCGTTTCTTTCTACCTCTGCCATCGCCACTCTTGTTCTATCCCTTGTGATCACCCGTCTAGACTACTGCAACTCTGGTTTTGCTGGTCTTCCTCGTCATCAACTATGCCGCCTCCAGTTAGTTCAGAATACTGCCGCCCGCTTAATTACTCACTCTCCTGCTACTGCCCATATTACCCCTTCTCTCCTCTCCCTTCATTGGCTTCCAATCAATGTCAGATTTATCTATAAACTCCTTACCATCACACATAAGGTCCTTCACACTAGTACCCCACAGTACCTGGCTGATATCATTCACCTCCAACCAGCCCCTCATCTTCTCTGTTCTGCACATGGCAACTGTCTTTTCCTCCCTTCCCCTTCCCAGGCCCACCTCGAGCTCACCCGTCACTCTGCTTTCTTCTTCCTCAGCCCCGCTCTATGGAACTCTCTCCCACACCCCCTTCACACCGAACTATCCTTCCCACGTTTCAAGGCACTTCTTAAAACACACCTCTACTACCAGGCCTACGATCTTCCTGTTACCGCTGATGGCTCTGACCCTCCCTCGCCGAGACCTCCTACACCAGTACGTTAGTAAAACCTAACCTTGCCCATTTGGCAGCTCCCTCCCCACCCCCCCCCCCCCTGCCCTTACACTTATACTTTCTATGTCAATCCTTGCTTCTCTACTTTTCTTGTTATGTTTCCTTATTCTTCTTTACTTTCCTATCTAATGATGGTGTTCCTTTCACTTTTCCGTAGCCAATATATTGTTTTATTGTACACCGCCCTGACGCTCCGGCAAGGGCAGTATATCAGATCTCACTAATAAAGATAAAGACATCATGCTTGGCAATTCAGAACAACAGCTATGGGTGCCACTCTATCAACAATGAGCCACCTGACTGAAGACCAAACACAATTTAGGACAACTATCCAGAGGGTCGCCATGAGTCGACACCAACTTGATGTCACTTAACAACAACAACATCAAATCTCTTCTATCCCGCCTTTTCTCTAAAGTATACATAGTAAGATCTTTCAGTCTGTCATATGCTTTATAATGAAGGCCACTAACTATTTTAGTAGCTACCCTCTGTACCAACTCCAACCTGTTTATATCATTTTGAAGGTATGGTCTCCAGAATTGCACACAATACTCCAAATGAGGTCACACCAGACATTTATACAGAGGCTCTATCGCCTTATTTTTTTCTGCTGGCTATTTCTCTTCCTATGCACCCAAGCATCCTTTTGGCTTTCACCATTGCCTTTTCTACCTGTTTAGTGCTAATTTAAGATCATCAGACACAAAGCCTTTGATACTGTTCCTCATAGGAGGCTTAGCAATAAACTCAACAGCTTGGGGATGGGTCCCAAGATGGTGAACTGGATCAGAAATTAGTTGGCTGACAGATGACAGAAGGTGACGGTAGATGGAACTCACTCGGATGAAAGGAAGGTGATTAGCGGTGTGTCCCAGGGTTTGGTCTTGGGACCGATACTGTTCAATATATTCATGAGTGATATTGCTGAAGGGCTGAATGGAAAAGTCTGTCTTTTTGCAGATGACACCAAAATTTGCAACAGAGTGCACTCTCCTGAGGGAGTGGGGAACACGAGGAAAGATCTACAAAAGCTGGAAGAATGGTCTAATGCTTGGCAGTTAAGATTTAATGTGAAGAAGTGCAGTGTCATGCACTTGGGAAGCAGAAATCCAAGGGAATTGTAGGTGATAGGGCGCGAGAGATTGGTGTGCACAGACCAGGAGAAGGACCTCGGGGTGATTGTTTCTGATGATTTCAAGGTGGCAAAACAGTGTGAAGAGGCGGTGGCAGAAGATGCTGGGTTGCATACAGAGAGGAATTACCAGCAGGAAGAAAGAGGTATTAATGCCACTGTACAAATTGCTGGTGAGGCCTCACTTGGAATATTGTGTTCAGTTTTGGACGCTGTATCTCACAAAGGATATAAAAAGACTGGAAGTGGTTCAGAGGAAGGCAAGCAAAATGATTTGGAGCTTGCATCAGAAGACTTACAAGAAGAGACTTGAAGACCTAAATATGTACACTCTGGAGGAGAGGAGGGACAGGGGAGATACAAGTCAGACTTTTAAATACATAAAGAGTATTAATGGACAAACAAACCTCTTCCAAAGATGGGGAAGATGTAAAACTAGAAGGCATAACATGAAGCGGAAAGGGGGTAAACTGAAAGGCAATGTCAGGAAATACTTTTTCACTGAAAGGGTGGTGGATGCTTGGAATACCCTCCCGATGGAAGTGGTGGGGGCAAACACAGTGACAGAATTAAAAATGGAATGGGACCGACACAATGGATCCCTTTAGAGCAACAGAATAAAATCAAAATAGCATAACTATCTCTTATATCTGAACAAATAGGGGTGACCTACACGGAGCGGTTGGTATACCCCTAAACAAAGGCATGGGGAGGGGTAACCTGCATGGAGTGGCAAGTGCACCTACTCTTGCCACCTTGCTGGGCAGACTAGATGGACCATACTGGTCTTTATCTGCCGTCATATACTATGTCACTATGTTACTATGTCCAGGTCTAGTTTTTTTGTGAACAAAATACTTCACACCCTACACTGTATCGCTCCCTTGGATTTTTGCAGCCCAAATGCATGACCCTGCCTTTTTTAGCATTAAATCTCCGCTGCCAAATTCTAGACCATTCTTCAAGGTTAGCTAGATCCCTCCTCATGTTATCTACTCTTTCCTAGGTATCTACTCTTTTGCAGATTTTGGAATCATCTGCAAATGGGCAAGCCTTACCCGACAGTTCTTCCGGAATATCACTAAAAAAGATGTTAAAAAGAATCGGACCAAAGACAGATCTCTGCAGCACACCACTGGCAATCACCTCCTCCGAGTGAGCTCCATTTACCTGTACCCTTTGTCGCCTCCCAGTCAACCAATTTCTAACCAATCCCTAGGGTCCATCCCTAGGGTGCTCAGTCACCTTTGCGGAACAGTGTCAAACAGTCTTTACTGAAATCTAAGTACACCACATCAAGGGCTCTCCGTCGATTCAACTCCCTGCTCTCCCAGTCAAAGAAATCAATCGGATTTGACTGACAAGACCTGCCTCTGGTAAATGCATGCTGCCTTGGAACCTGCAATTCATTGGACTCCAGAAACCTCAGTATTCTCTCTTTTAGCAGTATTTCCAATAATTTACTCATCACAGAGGTTAGACTAACCAGCCTGTAGTTTTCAACCTCATCCTTACTTCTGCTTTTGTGTAAGGGGACCACATGTGCCTTTCTTCAGTCCTCTGGGACCAGTCCTGACTACAAAGAAGCATTGAAAAGTTCAGTCAGTAGAGCAGCTAGAACGTCCCCAAGTTCCTTAAGTATTCTTGGCTGTATCCCATCTGGTCCCATCACTTTATCTACTTTTAGTTTAGCTAGTTCCTCATGAATACAATCTTTTGAAAACTGTTCAAGCTCCCTGTCAGTTCTGTTCCTATTTGTGGGTGTTTCTTGAGGTCCTGCTCCTGGCCCTTCATCTGTGAACACAGAACAGAAATATTTGTTAAGCAATTCTGCTTTATCCTCATCAGCTTCTACATATTCCTCCCCTTCAGTCTGACAATACTACTTTTGCCCTTCCTCTTTTCACTAACTTATATGAAAAATATCTTATCCCCCCCCCCCCCCCCCCATTTTATTGCATTGGCTATTTCTTCTTTTTTTGTATCTTTGCTTTCCTAACTACTTTGCTAGCTTCTTTAAGAATTTCCAAATATATAATTGCTTGTCTTCCTCTCTTTATGATCTCTTGTATTTCCTGAAGGCCTCCTTCTTTGTCTTCACCTTCTCAGCTACTTCTTTGGAGATCCATAGTGGCCTCCTTTTCCTTTTACATTTATTTACCTTTCTAACAAAAAGGTTTGTTGCTCTTAAAATATCCCCTTTCAGTTTTACCCACTGTTTTTCTACATCTCCCAGCTGTTCCCATCCCGCTAATTCCTTGAAGTATTATCCCATCTTGGCAACGTTAGTTTCCCTAAAATCTAAAACTCTCTCTTTTGAATGGATTTTATCAGCCCTAGTTCTGATACTGAACCACATCATCTGGTGATCACTGAATGCAAGATGATCTCCCACTATAATATCAGAAAACACTTTCCCCATTGGAAAGCACCAATTCCAGTATGGCTCTTCATGTGTGGGTTCTGTTACCAGTTGCCTGAATAGTTCTCCCTGTAGAAAATCCAGGATCTCGTTACTTCTAGATGATACTGCAGCAGGGATGTGCCAGTCAACATCCGGCATATTGAAATCACCTATCAATAACACTTCTCCTTTCATGGCAATGCTGCGTATGTCTTCTATTCAACCTCCATCCACATCTTCTCTCTGTGAGGGGAATCTGTATATAACTCCAATGCAAATGGATTTCCCTTTCCTTCTTTCTAGATTAACCCATAGTGCCTCCTCTCTCCCTTTTAAACCTAGAAGCCGAGCAAGCGTTTAGACGTGCACCAGGGATGTTTATGTGCCAAAAATGTCTATGAACATATTCCAGTACATGACACCCATGCACATTTATCTCGCTTGAACAGGGATATCCACACAAGTCCCCAAAGCGGTAGAACGGGGGCATGGTCAGCCATGGAGACGTATATACAAAATTCTTGAAAGCTCCGTGTATGTTTATGGCCTTTCCTTGAGACGTGCCCATTATTCCTGCCCGAGACACGGATTACGGCTAGGACTTAGAAAGGTTTTTGCTGTGTTCTGCAAGTCACCCGTGCGAGTGAGAGTGTGTGTGTGTGTGTGTGTGTGTGTGTGGTTTTAGGGTTGCACAGGAGGATCTGGTATGCTGATCTGCAATTCAGGGAGGACATGAATGCCTGGCCAGTACCTGGACCTTACAGATGACTGCAGTGTCTCCAGATTCCACTGTGTTAGGGCAGCCATACATCAGCTGTGCCAGGCATTGGGAGACATGACTGATGTTGTGCCAACATTCCCCAGATTGTGCTATGAAGCCTATATCCTTACCTAGTCCAGGATCTATGCAAGCTGCAATAGGGGTGATATATCTGGAGGCTGGCTGCCTGGTATGATAGCACAGGAATCCTCTCTCCCATGCCCACACAGGCCTGACCAGGGGAACATTGCCACAAAGCAGACTGTGGGAAGGCAGACAGGGTTGCTCCACAGATAGCAGATGTTTACAGACCAAAATAAGCCAAGACAGAGAGTGGGCATTGTATGGGACAGGTGTAGCCAAATGTAGGAACTGCTGTGAGAAATTCCAGTACCCAGATATGTGGGAAACAGATGCCATAGCCAGAAAGCCATAGTCATTAAAAGAGCATACTTTTGTGGCTCAACATATTATGCATCCTTTGGGGAAATGCAAAGTCAGTTTAGGTTGTTGCGAACCTGGTAAAGGTAAAGCACTTTAAAGAGTGGTTTTCGAGATGACCAATGCACGAATAACTGAAGCATTGTTATACTGCTAAGTAATTTTTGATGCAAGGTATGTCATGACAAACGTGTTAATATTTACTTTATCTTCTAATATATTAGAGTGCACTGAGATTAATTAACACTTTTCTGGGCATGAAAAAGACTAGTATATATAGTCTAGTTTACATCAGCATTTATTTCTCATCAGTATGTGTGTCTAATTTGCATCAGCAAAATACTGTCAGTGAGAACAGCAGCTTAGGAGATACATGTTTTAACCGAGGAGACATGGCTGTCAGAGCCATTCATGGGTATATTGCAGAGACGGGCCCAATTGGAAATGGGCAACTGTCCAGAATATGGTGTGCACAGGAATGTCCAAAATCATTTTGCATTTACCTGTGTCACATAATATTAGCGGGGAATGTGTTTCTCAGCTTCATACATGACCCATGCCTGTACCCATGCATGGTCCTCGCTGTGAATATGTGCACGGGCCAGCTGAACAGCATGTTGGTCATGCCATGCAGAACACGTCTACAAGCCGATCACAGAAACGAGGGCACATCTATACCCATGGATGTGGAATTAGCATGGAATTATGCCCATGCCCTGGGGACAGCAATCTCAGGCTGGAGGGACTGGGGTTTCTAGTCCTATAGGCACTCCTTGTGGTCTTGGGCAAGCCACTTAACCCTCCATTGCCTCAGGTACACATAGATTGTGAGCCCCTTTGGGGACAAGAAAATGTATCCAGTACCTGTTTGTAGTGATTACATAATGTAAAACCGCTTTGATTGAAGGATAAGGTGGATATAGATAACTGGTTAAATAAATAAATAAATGCCCGATTTAAATGTGTATGCTGGAGATAACCAGCCTATATGGAATCTACCTCAATGGCGCAGAAATTGCACCATCATTGGAGGACATGTACAGCTGATCGTAAGTCGGTATAAATGCTCCATCTAGACTCCTCCCACAAGCATGCCTATCTACAAATACATGCTTACTGCACCAAGTGAACTTTTCGGCATGACCTAATTGAAAGAATTTCTTTGCATGACCCACTCTTGACCAGACATCACCAGGTAGCAAAATTCAACCTCGGCTCTTTGATTTAAATTCTCTAAATTTAATTAAGGAATGAAATGAAACACCTACACAGAAAATTATATTAATAACAGTACCACTTAAGGCCTTAAAGGAGGGAGCCACAGGTCTGCAAACTTGAGCTGTTTCCTTTAAATTCCTCACCTTTGTGTGGCCACAGGACTTTTTTTATTAGGAAAACTGCTACATTCTACTGTTTTTGTCGTTTTATTAATTTTTTAAACTTTTTCTGTTGTCTTTTGCCAACATACACACAGCTATAAATTCAAAAACCCAAGTAGTATCACCACTATAATATGTCACTAAAGAAGGTGCACATTAATTAATCACAGAAATTACCAAATATGAACTCCCGTGATATAACAGACGGAATCTCCCTATTTTTTATTATTTTTGTCGGATCGTCTATTATGAGGATGCAAAAACATACTCTTGCAACAGACCCTCCATTTTATTCAAATTTAAAAGACCAACCGGCCAACTTCACGTGAGGCTATATGGTCCAATGAACCAGCCACCGCAAACATAAATTTCATCAGAACAAGCTCGTTCAAATCTCATTTCAATCAGAACACAATTTCTAATGTCCAAGACTGGTACCGATCTCACCCAGCAAAGTATGAATACTCATCTAAAGATGATGAAGATCAGCCTTCTGTGATCAAACTTGAGAATGCAACCGTCCTTCAATTTGGCAGGAATTATCATCCCCGCTCAAAAAAACTGCTCAGGCTGTCATCATTCCCTTCAATGAAGCTATACAGCTGGGCGCGCAAACAGACGATCTGACAAAAATAATAAAAAATAGGGAGATTCCGTCCGTTATATCACGAGGGAGTTCATATTTGGTAATTTCTGTGATTAATTAATGTGCAACATACACACAGCAGCAAACAGATATAACTGGCCAATCAATTCAGGCCAACGATATGACAATGTATGTTAATGAGCAAATCAAAGGCCTCTTCACTCTGTGTCCCCAACGCCGCTGGCCAAGACTTACATAGACAAAAGTTAGATTCAGCTCATCAACACCCAATGTTCCCTCCCCTTCTCCAACCTTGCATCTATTCCTCTTACCGCCTCCCCTTCCCCTCCCCCGCCCCATCCCTTTCCCTCTGGGGATTTGTGTCTGAAACCTGAGCCATAGTTTCTTATACCGGATCCACATGGGGGTTATAGCTTTATGGTGCCCGTATCTTTCAGCACAAGATAAAGTATGCATGTTGTTCACCCACTGTGAGACTGTCGGCGGCCTATTCCCCATCCAGTTTTGTAATATAGTCTTTTTCACTCTCCATACACCTAAAAGTATGAACTTGCACTCCTCTCTGCAGAGTCTGTGCTGTTGTAGCGGTGTCTCATCTCCTAGCATTAAGAGGCTATAGGACCAATCTATCCGCTTCCCTGTAACAGTCTGCAAGCTCTCCAGCACTCTTCCCCACAGTTCGGTAAGGCCGGAGCACTTGAAAAATGTATGGAGGAAAGTTTCTCCCCCCCCCAGCACGTCTGACACAGCCCCATACTCTACAGACCCAGCTCCGCCCTTCTAGCTTTCATAAGGTAACACCTGTGTAGTGTCTGATATTGCATTTCCCTATACCTAGCATTGTTTACCACCCCAGGGATATTTTGAAAACAGCATTCAAGGTGCTTAACCATCATGTTATCAGTTAGATCCTCAGTCCAGCTTCTCGCCAGACCCTCTAAATATTTTGTATTTAAGAAATCTCTTAACATTTTGTTCCAGTGGGCTAGCATGTTCCACGGGGGATCTAAGTTGTGCAGATCGTCATCCCACTCTGTGCTCTCTAAACTCTCCGACGAGCTGATATTCATCTGTCGCCAATAGTGGTGAAGTCGCAAATACTGGAAGCGATGTGAGTCTGGCAGACAAAGTTCCCATTGCAGCCGCTCATAAGTGGGAAAGGACCCCGACCAAATCCCAAAAGATGTCCAAGATCTAAAGTACCATTTTTCTCTTATTCTGCGAACCTTGAGGCCCCCATCCCGGGGGGTGGGGGGGGGGGGAGTGGAGGGAAACCAGAATTGCACACTGCTTGTAAAAAGGGGTTTACCCACCAGCTATTGAATCCCTGTGCTGTCCACCAACACCATGCCCTGTGAAGAGGGGCCAGAAACGTCACAAATTCTTTTCTCTGTAAAATCCCACTGGTGTCCTGGAGGATATTAAGTGCTCAATATGGCTGGCTCCAGTAGTTCAGTAATCCCAGAGAGGCGTAGTGCACCGTGTTCTGTATGACCTCATGAATCCAGCGCATAAGGGAAACCATGCTATACACCTTCAGATCGGGCAAGCCCACTTTGCCCCTCTCAGGTGGAAGAATCAATTTAGCATAACTAATGCGGGCTCGGTGTCCGTGCCAGAGAAAATTATAAATCGCCCCTTTCAGTTGTCCTTCCTCCCCCTTCTTAACCCATACTGGGAGCATTTGGATCTGATATAGAATTTTGGGGACTATTGCCATGTGGACTAGAGCAACCCGGACATAGGACAAGGGTCGGTCCCTCCATCTAACACAGAGCCTTTTTAGTTGTTGGATCTTGTCTTGAATATTTTTCTGGTAGACCACTTGTGGATCTTTTATGGAGGTAGATCCCTAGATATTTGAAGGGTCCCCTAACCAGGCAAAGGACTGCAGCAGCGGGCATGCCCTCCCCTTGGGCTCTCCCAGCAACTATGCCTCGGACTTAGCCAGGTTTATCTCAAGCATTCCAGCATATCAAGTAGTCTCTGTATTCGCCCAGCTGAGTAGGACATGCTGACAAACATATTGTCTGCGAAGAGGCTTATCTTATGCTCCTGTGTGCCAGCCACCACTCCTGGAAGCTCCAGGTCCACCTGTAGTTTAACTGCAAATGGTTCCAAGGAGAGAATGAATAGTAAGGGCAACAGGGAGCACTCCTGCCGCGTTCCCTGGTACAGGCCAAATTCCTCGGTCAGGCGGCCGTTGACTAACAGGTGTGCCCTTGGGTCCTCGTAGAGCATGTGATTCCAGCTAACAAAGGATTCTCTGAGCCCGAAATGAGGTAGAAGCCAGAACAGATAGTCCCAGGCCACCCTGTTGAATGCCTTTTCAGCGTCCAGATTCACCACAATCACACCCGGCAGGCGGTGATGGCGGAATAGAGTCAGCGCCCTAACTAGATGGCCTGTTCCACCTTGGCCCTTCATGAACCCCGCCTGGTCAGGATGGACTATGCTTGGTATTATCCTCCCCAACCTCCTAGCTAGCACCACTGCCAGGATCTTAAAATCCTGGCTGAGCAGAGAAATTGGGCAGTACGCTTCAACCCTGTCTGTGTCCTTACCAGGCTTCTCCAGAAAGACCACCAGGATGCTATTAGCTCTGGTACCAAAGCTCCCCCTCCTTTGCGCATTCTTGCCCATTTCCTGAAGTGCGGGTGCCACTGCTGCACTCAAAATTGTATAAAACTCTGGGCCCATCCCATCTGGCCCCGGTGCCTTGGCTGGCTGCAGTGCATTGATGCATGCTAGGATCTCTCCCTTGGATATTGGGCGGTCTAACATAGCTTTGTCCTGTGCACTCAGTTGAGTAAGGGACATATCTCAGAAAAAATCCCCCTGAATATCCTCACTGGTATGTTCCCTCTGGTAGAGAGTCTGAAAGTAATCCAAGAATTTGTGTGCCACTTCCTGTGTCCCTGTAGCCATGTGACTGTTGGTGCTAAGGATTCATGTAACTGTACGGCGCACCCTTGTGGGATGGACTAGATTCACCAGTAACTTCCCCGACTTATCCCCCCATTGATGTAATTTGTACTTGTAGATGCGGATGCTTTGTAGGGCCCTCCGTTGCAGGAGGGCATTGATTTTGTTGCGTTGCTCTTGAAGTTGGCCTTGATGTAGTGTCTTCCTGGAAGCAAGATATTGTTCCTGTCTTCGCTTCAGTTCTTGCAGCTCTAATAAAAGCTGGCGATTTTGCAGTTCACCCTTATGACTTGTATATCCATTAATGTGACCCCGTAGCTCCGCCTTAGCTGCTTCCAAATATACTGTGGGCCCCACCTCCCCCCCCCCCCTGCTGTTCTCAGCTTCATATTCCCAGCACTGTCCAATAAAATTGGCAGAATTCTGGATCCTGGCTCCTCACTGGATTCATCCGCCAGATCCAATCTCCAGGCTCAATTGCATTGGCAATATCCACCTGCACCGCTGCATGTTCCGAGACCAGATGGGGGTGTATGGTGTTACCCAGATGCTTCCCAAAAAGCCACAACATCAAGAGTAGGTAATCTATCCGTGCCTGGGACTTATGAGGACCAGAATAATGTGTGTATTCCTGACCTAGCAGATGTAGAGTACGCCATCCATCTATCAACTCCAATTCAGCACTGAGGAAATTGACACCCCGAGCCTTCTGCCCTTGAATTCCCAGCCTAGGGGGATCGCAGTTGATGGTAGGATCTGCTGTTACATTAAAATCGCCTCCGATAATCAGCGAGTAATTGGATTGGTTTGCCTATCAGCTCCGTAAAGAAGGAGTGTTATACACATTTGGGGCATATATACTACAGAGTACTATCCTATGGCCCTGCAGCACCACCCAAATAAGCAGGTACCTTCCTACCTGGCCCCGCACCATCTTATGGGTTTTGAATGAGATCCGCTTCCCTATGAGGGCCGCTACCCTCCTCTTTCGTGACGTGTATGCTGCACTAAGGACTTCCCACACCCAGCCCCTCTTTAATTTGGCATATTCGGGTTCTGTAAGGTGTGTTTCCTGCAGCATTGCTATATCTGCCCCCAATTTATGCAGATATGTCAGAATCTTTTCCCGCTTGACTGGGGAGTTGAAGCCCCCGACATTGAAGGTGATAATTCTCACCCTATCCAGCCTTCATTTTATCATAGAAAATACAGCTATTATAATGCTCTAGTGGCTCCCAGGGTCTCCCAGCTGAACCCCAGTAGAGCAGCCTTGGTCCCCTACATCTACAAAAAGATACTCGTTTATACAATAGCTCAAGGTCACCCTTGGGTTCCCCCATGTTTCTTGTGATATTTTTCCCACTAATCCTTCCCCTCCCCTGTTCTTCCCCTTGGCGTTTCTCCCCTTGTTCTTCCCACTCCCCCTTTGCCTTACCCTTCTTTGTACCCTCCATGCACTCCACAGCCTTACCATCCACCACCACCACACAGTCATAATTCCTTATTGCCCTTACCCTTGGTTCCCCATTTCCCTTGGCTCCCCTTACCCCTTTCTCTAGGGCTCCCCTTCCTAAAATGATTTCCAGCTCTCCACCACCATTTTCTTTCCCCCTCCCTTGTCATATCCCCCACAGTTTCCCCTGAAGTCTACAGGGCTCTCAGCAGATCATCAGCGGGTCTCGATAACAGCAGTCCCTGGATCAAGTCCATAATACAGTGTCCAGTTGTGAGTTGGGGTGGCAACGTTTAACAGTGGCTTGCTCCATCAAAAGCCATTGTGGCATGAACATGATTAGTTTCTTCCTCCTCCTGCATTAAAGTTTATGCCCCCTTTTAATGGCCAAGTCTATATCACTGGGCTCTGGAGTCAGTTGCCTCATTGGGATCATTCAGACGCTGGCTGCAAAAGGATTCCATGCTGTAAAATATTGGTCCTGCATTTGCCACTGCTCTCGGGCTGTCCCCGGATGCCTGTACATGGATGACACAGATTAACGTCCTTAAATGTTTTTGTCACTCTCGGGGTATTTTCTCTGCATGGGTGTCTGCTTATGGTTTATTGTCCTGCTTGCTCTTCCCACCTCTGGCTGCCACTGCGTTCCAAAAAACTGCGGCCTTCCTCCATGCTGTTCAAATATATGGTGGTTCCTCCCTGGATGACTCTTGTGTTGAAATAAGAGGGTGAATTTCAGTCCCTATTATTGAAGAGCGGCACATACTGGGGAGAACTCACGCCGTTTCAAAGCTACCCGGGCAGAATAGTCATTGAACAACAGAAGTCTATGGTTCTCTTAACAAGGGCTTTACCCTGCTGGTATGCTTGCATGATAGCCTTCTTCTCTTTCCAAATGAGGTACCAGGCTACGGGCCTGATTTTTGAAAGGCATTTGCACGGTTTACAGCTCAGTAAAGCATGTAAATGTCTTAAATCGGGATACGTAATGGCACTTATATGGTTAGTGCCATTAAATATCCCCTTCTAACTCCCCTATGTACTCCATTGCTATCTGGTTAGCATCAGGGCATGTCGGGGGCATTCTGAGGAAGAGCGGAGGCAGCAACAAGTGATAACTGGGCAGTAATGATATTGCATGCTGCCTGGTTAGCGATCTGTGCTGAAAAGATAGTTGAAGAAAACCCTTGCCTATCTTTAAGGTGCCTGGTTAGCTTTGGTGGCTTAAGAACATAAGAACATAAGATATGCCATACTGGGTCAGACCAAGGTCCATCAAGCCCAGTATCCTGTTTCCAACAGTGGCCAATCTAGGTCATAAGTACCTAGCAGTTTCCCCAAAAGACACAGGTTCCACAATGCTTGTACTGGGTCAAGCATTGATATCCTGGGTCCCTTTTAATAATAGCTTATTGACCTTTCCTCCAGGTACTTGTCCAAACCTTTTTTAAACCCAGCTGCACTAACAGCTTTTACTACATCCTCCAGTAACATATTCCAGAGTTTGATTACATGTTGAGTTAAAAATATTTTCTCTTACTAGTCTTAAATAGGTTACCCTGTAGCTTCATTGCATGTCCCCTAGTCTTTCTATATTCTGATGACGTAAACAATCAATCTACGTTTACCCGTTCCACTCCATTCGTTAATTTATAGATCTCTATCATATCTCTCCTCAGCCGTCTCTTTTCCAGGTTGAAGAGCCCTAACCTTTTTAGCCTCTCTTCATAGGAGTATCCTTTCATCCCCTTTACCATTTTGGTGGCTCTTCTCTGTACCTTTTCTAATAATGCTATATCTTTTTTAAGATACGGCGACCAGAATTGCACACAATAGTCAAAGTGCGGTCGCACTATGGAACGATACAGAGGCATTATAATATCCTTTGTTTTATTTTCCATTCCTTTCCTTATGATATCTAGCATTCTATTTGCTCTCTTGGCCGTCGCTGCACACTGGGCGGAGGGTTTTAACATGTTATCCATGATAACGCCTAAATCTTTTTCCTGGTTAGTGGTTCCCAATATGGAACCTTGCATCGTTTAACCATAGTTTGAGTTGTTCTTTCCTAGGTGTATAACTTTGCACTTGTCCACATTAAATTTCATCTGCCATTTGGATGTCCAGTCTTGCAATTTTCCACAATCCTCTTGTTTTTTTTTTTTTAAATCCTCTTGGATTTTAACAACTTTAAATAGTTTTGTGTCATCTGCAAATCTGATAACCTCACTCGTTATTTCCTTTTCCAGGTCATTTATGAATATGTTAAACAGTGGACCCAGCAAAGATCCCTGAGGTACACCACTATTCACCTTTCTCCATTGGGAAAACAGGCCATTTAGCCCCACCCTCTGCTTTCTATCTTTTAACCAGTTCCTGATCCACAATAGTACACTGCCTCCTATCCCATGACACTTTAGCTTTGCCAAAAGTCTCTGATGAGGGACCTTGTCAAAGGCTTTCTGAAAGTCCAGATACACTATATCAACTGACTCGCCTTTGTCTACCTGTTTGTTCACACCTTCAAAAAAACATAACAGATTAGTAAGACAAGATCTTCCTTGTCTAAAGCCATGATTATCTACATGCTGAGTAATTTTGTTCTTTATGATGGTTTCTACCATTTTTCCCGGTACTGACGTCAGGCTCACCGGTCTGTAGTTTTCAGGATCACCCCTGGAACCCTTTTTAAAAATTAGCGTTACATTGGCTATCCTCCAATCTTCAGGTATTACAGATGATTTTAATGATAGTTCACTGATTACTAATAGCAGGTCTGCAATTTCATATTTCACTTCTTTCATTTTTTAGTGTGTGCAGTGATCCCTGGATATTCAATGCCGTCACCTCGGCATTGAATATCTGGGTTAGATGTTGGCAGGGAGAGCTATGTGCCAACGAGGTGCATAGCCCTTTGAAAATGAACCTAGCTCAATATCAAGCCCTACAAGTTTTAGGTCAAACTAGGCACAGACATTGCTTACCTTAATCAGGACAAACAAAAACTTTCTGTCTCGTTTTTTTACAAATATTTACAAAATATGGCCTTGGCTTGTATAACACATTCTACTAGGCCAGGGGATTTTGAACTCTAATCCTTGAGACCCCTGTACTAGACTGTCAGCAAAATTCCAAGCAATTCTCCATAGTAACCTTTTCAGAGGGTCCTGGTATCCCACTTCGTCCTTTTTTACACTAATTTTATAAGAGGTCTTTTATAGGCATAGATCAGCATTGTTTGGGCAAAAAAATGTTTAGAAAACTACCTTCTGAATGTACTGTAAACCAGAATCAGAATTTTAAATAGTATCCTCCACTGAATGAGTAGCCAATGAAGCTTAGACAATACGGGAGTAATACGATTTTTATAAATCAGTCAGTTACTACCCATGCTACTATATTTTGAACCAATTTAAGAATATGAATAAGTGTTGTGATTCAGTCTATAGTAGATAATATGAAAGACTGCACTACTAATTCCTAAATCATCCTGTGAGAGATATGGTTTAACTGTTTGACCATTTTTAGCTTTAAAAAAATTGGCGCAGCAACCTTTCTCACACAGAGATTCATAGTCAACCTGCTATCAGACATGACCCCAAGATTTCAACAGCCTCCCAGAAGGGGCAACAGTAAATCATAGGTATGTACAAGACTTAGATTTTCATTGTATTCGTTGTATACATACCAAAATTGTTTTGGTTTTTGTTGTGATTATTCACCTAATATGCACACAGATTGCTTGTGCACACTTATACTGCCAGATTTATAAGTGCACTGTCAAAATACGCACCCACAATTTGCATGCATGCTTAAAATTTAGGTGTGGAAATGAATGGCTAAACAAGCCCAAAATGCAACCCAATAGCAATTTATCAGGAATATCCAAGGGAGGAGAATATGCTACATATAAACCTTTTGTCTTTTTTTAAGTTCAGAAAAAAAAGCTATTTTATTCCTTCCTAGCATTCACTGCTAACAAAAAAGGAGGAATTGACTCCAATGCCTCTGATATTATGGCATTCATAGAGAAAAACAGTTGAGTATCATGGGCTTAAATGCCATAACCTCCCAGAAGAGGTTAATAATTTGCATGTGCGGAAAAGATATAAATCAAATAGCACTAGCAATAAGACTGAACCTTGAAGGACCTCAAAATTAGTTGGTTTACAAGAGGAAAAAATATTTCCCATCTGTTCCTTCCGAAAGCAAATAGATTAAAAATAAAAAGCATGAAGCCATTATAAAATGTGGAGGCTAGCCTAATGGTTAGAGCACTGGCTTGGGGACCAATAGACTAGTGGTTCAATTCCCACTAGAACACCTTGTGGCCTTGGGCAAGTCACTTAACTTTCCATTGCCTCAGAAAATTCCAAGTTATCAATGTCCCTGTTTAATGTACATTACTGAGTTTGTTACAATTTAAATTGCTTTGATTAAAATGATAAAGTGGTATAAAAGAATTGATAGATAACTAAATCACAAGACTACATACAATCTGAACAAAAGAGTAACATGGTTCAGTGTACTAAAGGTTGAAGAGATATCCAGCAAAATAACCAAAAGAGAGCACTCCCATTCACTCCCTTACAAAGGGAATCCAGCACAGAGAGTACCAAAGTCTATTGTGCTCCTTTTGAAACCCAGCTTGGACTACATTAAGGAGGTCATTATCTTCAATAATATCCTGTAACTAGAGTAGCACTAACTGCTGACTGCATGCTTTAGACTGGATTTTAATGTCTGAACTATTACACTAGTGAGATACAAAAAGCTAATTTGGGGACATTTTCAAAGGCATTTACATGGTTTGCAGGCCTGCAGGCCATGTAAATACCACTCTGAGGGATATTCAACAGCACTAACCAGTGACCTTTGGGTTAGGAGGACAGGAAGAGCCATTATGGCACCAAGGGGGCTGGCTCTCTAGCCAGTCTGTTCTTATCCATGTCTTGTATTTCTGGTAATCTTCATTCCTGTTTCCTGATTGGCCCAAAATGTGTCTGGTCTGCAGCTCTGTTCAAAACCCTTCCTGATTTTTTATCTTGTGAATCTATTGAATCCTGCTGTAGAGATTTACTCTAAAGACTTTTTTTTTGCCATGTTCTTATGCCAGAAATTCTGTGAAACAATGTCTAAGTATACTATTGGTGACATTTACCAAACCTAATCAGATCCTAGATTAATGATGATCACCCAATTGTACAGCCACGATCTGGATTAGGCTTGATAAATGTCTTTGGTATTTTCTGTGCCATTTCAAATGAATGCACGTCCCTACTGATTAGCATGGAAAAATTTCTCCTTCCAGAAGATTTGAAAAACTGTTGCTTTCCTGACTTAGAACACCCATTGCCAGGGCTGGTTCGTCCATTGTGTGAGAATGTTGTTCGCACAGGGCCCTATGCTTCAGGGGGCCCTGCACCAACAACATCTCAAAAGATTCGGCATTGGCAGGACATCTTTAGAGGGAGCCGGGGAGGACCCGGATTACTTCTGACAGCCGCTGAAGTGAAGAGCACCTTTTTTCTTCACTTCGGCAGCTGTGTTGTAGTATAGGCCACTGGCACGCCGGAGGTCAAAGAGAATTTCCTGTTTCCTGGCACTCGGCATGCCAGCTGCCTACACTACAACACAGCTGCCGAAGTGAAGAAAAAAGGCGCTCTTGACTTCGGCAGCTGTCAGAGGTGAGTGGGGGCTTTTCTAGCTCCCTCTTAAGCCTGTCAGACAGCTGGGGGGCTTTTTTTTTAGGGGGGGGGCTAAGACTAGAAATAGTTGATGGGGAGGGGGACTTGGACTGGAAATGGGCTGAGTGTGGGGGAGCTAGGACTGGAAATTGGCTGATGGAGGGGATAGGATAGGACTGGAAATGGATGGGGGAGCTAGGACTAGAAATAGGCTAATGGGAAGAGCTTGGACTGGAAATGGGCTGATGGAGGGGCTAGGATAGGAGTGGAAAGGGCTGATAGTGGGCTAGGTTTGGAAATGGGCTGATGCAGGGGATGGGAGAATGGGACTAGAAGGGAGTGGATGCTGGGTGGGGCTGAAACTAGAAGGGAGCTGATGTTGGGGGAAGACTAGAATGGGATGGGGCTGGGGAAGTGAGAATGGAGAGGGGAAAATATATTTTGTGTGGGAGGGAAGAAAAATCTACGATTGGCCGGGTATTGGGAGAGTAAGTGGGGCTTGAGGATGGAGGGGTGAAATTTGAGTGGATGAAAAAGGAATAAAGAAAGAAATGGAGGAAAGAGCAAAAGAAGAAAGCTCAGTATGTTAAAGCAGATGTAGAGAGAGAATGGAAAAAAACCTAGAAGAGAGAAGAAAGGACAAATGGACAGCAGATAATGGAGAGTCAGCAGAAGACATGAAGAAACTAGAGAAAGTGACTGGAGCAATTGCAACTGAAAAATAAAATGCACAAACAACAAAAAGTAGAAAAATATTTTTTTATTTTGAATTTATTAATTGGAATATGTCAGCTCTGGGAAATGTGTATCGTTAACATCTGCGTTTTGTTTAGTACAAGAGGAAATCAATTTATAGTTTTATTTCTCAAGTGGTGTTGTTTTTTGGGGTTCCCAGTTTAATTATTGTCTTCCTATTTCTAAATTGTGATCCCTTGTTTTTTGTTTGGTGACAATCTATGTTGTGTATGTGTAACCAAGCTGAGGTATTCTGTTTATGTAGTTTCTATTTGACAATATCACTTGTTCTCTTTCCCCAGTAGGAGATGTATTGGTATTCTCCGAGATGTATTGGTTTCATATTTGCAGTGTTGCCTTTTGATAGATAGGGTTTGGTGCTTTGTGAGTCCTGGTAGTACTGTTATGATACGGTGGGTTTGCTAAGTGGGTAGTGTTTTTAGTACTTCCTAATGTGCCTGATGGTTGGCACTGGAGTATAGTAATGTAGAAATCTGATAATCTTTCTTTATCCGTACACTCATTAAGAGGCATGTTTACTAAAAGTTAATGCATATTAATATTATGCAAATATTTATGCAAATGAGTCTCCGCACATGGCCCCGCATCCCCTTGGGCCGTTCCTGCCCATTGCCAGCAAAAGACACTAAACCCTTATGGAAGCCCAAAACTTCCAGAGGCTGCCAACCCCTTCAGCCCAAATGTCCAGGCACCAGATATCTTGACCTCCAAATACAGGTAGAAGGGAATCAGTCTGAAGGTAGATCTGATTATTGGAGAAGGCAGTAAAAAGGGCAAGAAATGGTTATCACAAGAGATAGACTAGTGTAGGCAGAAGCAGCTTCATAGACTCTGTAGGCAAAATGAACTTTATCTGCTGAGAGTTAGAAAACTGCATGCAAATAGCCAAGGTGATCCAACCAAGATTCTCTGGTTTTACCCCGTTTCATTAAGCTCAGTGGGCTTTGCATGATTCATGAAGGTAAAATATTCACAAATCAAGTTCTAACCCTGCCATATTCCCAAAATGAATGTAAAAGTAAAATGACTGTGTCTGGTCTTGCCCCCATGTCATGTATAACACATGAGCTGTAGCTGATTCATCGCAAAGGAGACAGCATGCAAAACTGGTTAAGTGAGGTGCTAAGAAGCTTTCTGTACAGTGCACATTAATGGAGAGTCAATTAACCACTGGTACGCAGAAACAGGTGAGATCTCTAGAGAAAAATCAAGCTCTGAATCAAGAATTATGCATAATCTTGTGTTCCCTGATTAATGGTTCCATTGTTTATTATGAATTTGGAGAGTAATATTCATCCCACGGAGATCAGCATTTTTTTTAAAAAGCTGAATGCTGCAGACAAAATAATCTGAACAATCAGCAGTACTGTCCCAACAGTAGATGTTGCTGAATATCCGGATTATGCAGGCCATATCCCAAGAGCAGCATCATTCAGCCGCTATCCAGATACTTAGGACAGCTTTATTGATCTCCTAAGTGCTAAAGCTTGCCGCTGTCCAGAAAGAGTCTGTCTCCGCCTCAGCATTGTCCAGATAGCGCCGGTCTGTAGTGACACTATCGCGGGTGACGTTCAGCGGATGTTTTATAAAGGACAATCAGCGAGAGGTTATTACACAAGTAATCTTGGGCTTGTACATTGAGGGGTATTCTATGTACATCCCAAATTCTTTTTGGAGCCCTTTTACTAAAGTGCGCTAAGCAGTTAACATGTGACTTAGCATGGAGCCGCAATAACAGTTGCCATGTAGGCATGACAGTTTCTGTGCACTAATTTCTGTAGTAAGTGCGCATGATGGAGTGGGAATAGGTGGGAAAGAGGAAAAAATGGGCATGAAGAGCACATTGTGTTTAGTGGGGATTACATACTGCATGCTGCCAATGTTGCAGTTAGCGTGGATGAACTTAACATCAACTCAAGGGGTGGCGTTAAGTGCACCTGTGTTAAGTGTGAATGCCGCAGCTGCATGTTGGGATTCTTTTCTGTGCAGTAACTGCCAGGAATATGCTGGTCGTGCCCCTGAGAGGTAGCACATGACTTTTGCACTTCATGCGTGTTAGTTTTCACGCAAAATGTGTAAAAGGTGCCAAAACTTACTGCATCTTAGTAAAAGAGCCTCTTTGTTAGGCTTAAAGCAAAGACCTTTACCTTGAAATGAACATTTGGTAGCTCTGCAGTTTTCTGCTTCACACACATCATGACTCTTTTTTTTGAATTTCTATCTTGTTTACTTGCTATTAAAGAGAAACATCAGACGTGATATCCCATAAAAAACCACAAGACTCATGATATCCAATAAAGACCATAAGACTCATTCAATCTGCCCATTTCTCTTCCTCCTGAAAATACTGCAGACTTTAGGGATGTGCATTCATCATGGCTGATTTGGTTTGTCTAGGCCCCATAGTGAGTGGGATATTCAGCAGCTCTAATGCTGAAACCCCAGTGCTAGCTGGGAAAGGAGCAGAGGGTGGCACCCAAGGATGATCGGCTAGCTACAATATTCAGCCACTAGCCAATGCAGTGGACATTAGGCACCTGAAAGTTCTCCTAACTTTCACTACTGTAGCTGAATATCGCTGCTTCCCACTTAGCTGTGGCACTATCCAGCTGACCCGGATATTCAATGGCAACGGCCCCGGCACTGAGTATCCCGGTTTAGAACAGCGGCAACAGTTAGCCACTTTAGCAGCGCTAGCTGCCACTGCTGAATATCTCCCTCCCATCCTCCCCCAGAAAAAGAAATGTGCATGCAAATTGTTTGTGAGCACATCTACATACAAATATTGAATGTACACTTTTTAACTTTCTATGTGCATTGTGCAGGTAGGGTGCACGCATATGAATGGATAGGAGGAACAAGCATGAAAAAATACCCAAACATTGGAATTTGAACCCTTGCTTTCCTGTTCCTACCCCACTACTGTAATCATTAGGTCAGTCATTTTCAACCCAGTCCTCGGGGCATACCTAGGCCAGTTGGGTTTTCAGGATTCGCACAATGAATATGCATATGAGAGATTTGCATACAATGAAGGCAGTGCATGCAAATCTCTCTCATGCATATTCATTGTGGGAATCCTGAAAACCCGACTGGCCTAGGCGTGCCCCGAGGACTGGGTTGAAAATGGCTGCATTAGGCTATTCCTAGATGTCCAGGCTCTGAAATACTATTCTGGTGACGTCTATGTAGACGTTCATGCAGACGCCCGTATCAGGCACGTCCATATTTGTGAAATCATGTCTGTACATGGACGTGCCTGCTTTATTTTCAGACGTTCTGGCTTCTCTCCATGGGGATCAGTTTTCAGAATGAAACGCAGTACCCAGCTTAGCAGGTTTTTAGCTTAAGTGAATTTTAAGTTGCAATCTAACCAGCTACTTTGCAGCTGAAAATTCATGTAATCTAGTTGACCAGATGTGAAGCCCAATTTTTGTGTAGGGTGTCTAGTCTGGAAAAGATCAATCAAGTTGAGATGTTCACAATTTGCCATGTCTTTTCCAAAAGACTTGCAGAATGCTTTACTAAGAGTTTAACATTTGCCCTCGCCATTCTCAAGACCTTCTAATCAGTTCATGAAAGCGATGCCAGCTTGTCGAGTGTTTCCAGTCTCTTCCCCTAGAAAGTTTTCTCCAGAGAGACGAAAAGGAAATAAAGGAAAGCTAAAAACACAGCTGTTCATAATAAATTATACAGATTTTTTATTTTATTTTATTACAGTTGCTTATATACCGCACTATTCGGCATCAGCTCGGTTTACAGTATAACAAAACGACCAAAACACACACTCTGTTTGGTTTTACATCGAACAGGGGTACAAACTTGGATAACAGGGTTGAACTATGTACATGAAATAATAAACCTATAAGAGGGTTAAACTATATACAAAGCTATATACAGACTATATACAATAAATATATATAAATATATAAATAGATTGAAAAGAAACCGTATTTTATCAGTAAAAATTGCAAGGCAAAACAAAGAATTGCTTAGCAATGAAAAATGCGAATCAAGCTGACTTTCTTAAAACTAAGTACAGCACATGTGGAGTGGAGGGGTAGCCTAGTGGTCAGAGCAGTAGATTGCGAACAAGGGAAACCAGGGTTTAAATCTCACTTCTTTCCCTTTCTTCTCCCCACCCTGGTCCAGCTTCTTCCCTTTCTCTTTCCTCTTCCCCCACCATAGTCCAGCATCTCCCCCACCCCACATTCCAGCTTCTCTCCTTTCTCATCCTTCTTGAATCCCCTCCTCGCACTCTCTCAGTGGTCCAGCATCTCCCCTCTCTCTCTCCCATCCTGTTCTGATTCAGCATTTTCCTTTCAATCTCCCTCTGTCCTGCCACAGCCTCTTCCATAACATGGCCCAGCAGTAGAAGAGACCGACGCAGCAAAATAGAAGGGAAATAAGCATTGCAGAGCCTTGTTGCTCCTGCACTTTCAAAGGCCCGATCAAGGCTTCTGATGTAATACTTCCTTTCCCATGAAGGCTTCCTGCTGCTTTCGCTGCTGCAGGCCCAACCAGCTAAAGGGGCCAGAGCAAGAGGGAGAGGAAGAACCGGCCTGCCTTGTGCGGCTTACCCCTTTCTGACACTCCTAGGTATTCAGTGTCCCCCCCTCAAGTCGGTGTACCATTCTCCTCCCTTTCTCAGTACGCCACTGGTGTCATTATAGAAAAACTGAAAACATCACCAATATTTGTTATATTATTGAGTTTTGAGTGAAGTTTCCCTTTAAAAACTGGTGTTATGTATCTATGTGTCTGTCACATAGGCTAACTTTATGACAGGCATCCTAACTTTTCTGTTGATTTAGCAACAAATAGAGTGCAATTTCATGAAAAAAAATGTCTGTGAATTGTCCAAAAAATTCTGGGATCGATATTCAAAAGGGTTCTGCTAACCAGCTAAACTCTGCTCAGCCCAATATTCAGCGACACTAACTGGTCAGTGCCATTGAATATCACCACAGACCACTTTGGAAAAGTGTGGTTTGTTTTGGGGTGGTCTGTGGGCGGACCTGGGATTGTTCCGGTGCCTAACCAATTAGCTGTGATATTCAGCTGCTAACCAGATAGGGAAACCATATAAAGTTAGGACAGGGCAATGGCTGTCCTGACATTATGTTGTTCTTGCTATCAGGTTGGGCTGGCGCTGAATATCGCCATTAACTGGAGAGCAAAAGTGTGGGTGGTGAACAGGGGCGGCCCAAGGGGGGTGCGGGGCTATGTGTGGAGACCCGGTGTGGGGCCTCATTTGCATAAGGGCCTCATTTGCATAAATATTTGCATAATGTTACCATACACTAACTTTTAGTAAATATGCCTCTTAATGAGTATGGATAAAGAAAGACTAAAAGATTTCTACATTACTATAATCCAGTGACAACCGCCAGGCATATTAGGAACTACTACAAACACTGCCCATTTAGATCCCATAGCAAACCCGCCATATCATAACAGCACTACCAGGACTCACAAAGCACAAGACCCTACCTATCAAAAGGCAACACTACAAATATTAAACCAATACATTTCAGAGAACAACAATACATGACCTACTGGGGAAAGAGAACAAGTGGCAATGTCAAATAGGAATTACATAAACAGAACACCTCAGCTCAGTTACACGTGCAGAACATAGACCGTCACCAAACAAGGAATCACAATTTAGAAACAGGAAGACAATAATTAAACTGGGAACCCCCAAAGCCCAACAACACTGTAGAAATAAAACTATAAATTAAATTCCTCTTGTACTAAACAAAGCGCAGACGTTAATGATGCACATTTCCCAGAGCTGGCATATTTCAGTTAATAAATTCAATAAAGAGATATTTTTCTACCTTTTGTGCATTTTTTTTCAGTTGCAATTGCTCCAGCCACTTTCTTCTGGTTTCTTCGTGTCTTCTGCTAACTCTCCATCGTCTGCTGTCCATTTGTCCTTTCTTCACTCTTCTAGTTTTTTTCCATTCTCTCTCTACATCTGCTTTAACATACTAATCTTTCTCCTTTTGCTCTTTCCTCATTCCTATTTCATCTACTCAAATTTTACCCCGCCATCCTCAATCCCCACTTACTCTCCCAATATCCGGCCAATTGTAGATTTGTCTTCCCTCCCACACAAAATATTTTTTCCCTCTCCATTTCACTCTTCCAGCTCTATCCCATTCTAATCTTCCCCCAACATCAGCTCCCTTCTAGTTCCAGCCCCACCCAGCATCCGCTCCCTTCTAGTCCCCGCATCAGCCCATTTCCAGTCCTAGCTCCCCCATCCGAGTCCCTCCATCAGCTCATTTCCAATCCCAGCCCCCTATCAGCCCATTTCTAGTCCTTTCCTAGCCACACCTTCAGCCCATGTCAAATCCTAGCTCCCCTCCACTCAGCCCATTTCCAATCCAAGCCCCCCATGAGCCTACTTCCAGCTCTAGCCCCTCCATGAGTCCATTTCAATCCAAGCCCCCCCAACAGCCCATTTCCAGTCCTATCCTAGCCCTCCATCAGCCCATTTCCTGTCCTAGCCCCCCTCACTCAGCCCATTTCCAGTCCTAGCTCCCTCCCCTCACAACCCATTTCCATTCCAAGCCCCCCTCCCCATCAGCTATTTGTAGTTCAAGCCTTCCTTCCACTCAGCCCATTTCCATTCCAAGCCCCCGTCCCCATCAGCTATTTGCAGTTCAAGCCCTCCTTCCACTCAGCCCATTTCCAGTCCTAGCCACCCCCAGCCCATTACCAGTCCTAGCCCCCCCATAGCCCATTACCAGTCCTAACCCCCATCAGCCCATTTCAAGTCCTAGCTCCCCCATCCGAGTCCCTCCATCAGCTCATTTCCAATCCCAGCCCCCCATCAGCCCATTTCTAGTCCTTTCCTAGCCCCACCATCATCAGCCCATGTCAAATCCTAGCTCCCCTCCACTCAGCCCATTTCCAATCCAAGCCCCCCATGAGCCTACTTCCAGTTCTAGCCCCTCCTTGAGTCCATTTCAATCCAAGCCCCCCCAACAGCCCATTTCCAGTCCTATCCTAGCCCTCCATCAGCCCATTTCCTGTCCTAGCCCCCCCTCACTCAGCCCATTTCCAGTCCTAGCTCCCTCCCCTTACAGCTATTTGCAGTTCAAGCCCTCCTTCCACTCAGACCATTTCCAGTCCTAGCCACCCCCAGCCCATTACCAGTCCTAAGCCCCCCATAGCCCATTACCAGTCCTAAGCCCCCCATCAGCCCACTTCCAGTCCTAAGCCCCCCAACACCCCATTTTCAGTCTTAGTCCCCCCCCCATAGCCCATTACCAGTCCTAACCCTCATCAGCCCATTTCCAGTCTTAGCACCCCCATAGCCCATTACCAATCCTAACCCTCATCAGCCCATTTCCAGTCTTAGCCTCCCCACAGCCCATTCCAGTCCTAATCCCCCATTAGCCCATTTCCAGTCCTAGCCCCCCCATAGCCCATTACTAGTCCTAACCCCCCCCATCAGCCCATTTCCAGTCTTAGCACCCCCTTTGCCCTTTACCATTCCTAACCCCCCCATCCGCACATTTCCAGTCCTAACCCCCCCCCCTATAGCCCATTACCAGTCCTACCCCCCATCAGCTCATTTCCAGTCTTAGCCCCCCCATAGCCCATTACATCCTAACCCCCCATCAGCACATTTCCAGTCCTAACCCCCCCCATCAGCCCACTTCCAGTCTTAGCCCCCCATAGCCCATTAGTAGTCCTACCCCCCCCATAGCCCATTACCAGTCCTAACCCCCCTCCCCATCAACCCACTTCCAGTCTTAGCCCCCCCATAGCCCATTACCAGTCCTAACCCCCCCCCCCAAGCCCATTACCAGTCCTAACCCCCCTCCCCCCATCAGCCCTGATAGATTAAAAAACCCAAACCGGTTGCTGCTGCCGCTGCCGCCGTGGCAGCGGCAGAATCAAATGTCCCGTCGCAGGGCCCCGCCTGCCTGGCAGAGCCTCCCTTCACCATCAGCTCCCGAGTCCCTCCCAATGCGCGGGCTTTCAGAGCCGCGAGAGTTTCCCTTTCTTCTCGCGGCTCTGTTAATCTCGCCGGCGCTGATGGGATTTCCCATCAGCCCCGGCAGGATTAACAGAGCCGCGAGAGGTCAGAGAAGCTCTTGCGGCTCTGAAAGCCCGTGCATTGGGAGGGACTCGGGAGCTGATGGTGAAGGGAGGCTCTGCCGGGCAGATGGGGCCCCGCAACGGGACATTTGATTCTGCCGCTGCCACGGTGGCAGCGGCAGCAGCAGCCGGTTTGGGTTTTTTTTCTACTTGTGCAAGGAAGAATGTTTTTTGTGCGGGGCCCCCTGAAACGCGGGGCCCTGTGCAAAAAAACATTCTTGCTCAATGGACAGGCAGGCCCTGGTGGTGAAACTGGATATTCAGCTCTGAATGCTGGATAGGCTCTGGTACCAAATCTATGATTTTAATTTCAATGGCAACCTGGCACTTTAAAAAGTCTCACCACCATGCGAACATGAAAGGACACTGAGTGGGACAGAGTTTAAAATGTCATTGTTTGCAGATGATATTGTACTTATGTTGTCTGAGGCAGTATGTTCCCTATCTAATCTTCTACAAATTATTGGGGGATATAGTGAGGTTTTTAGCTTTTAAATGAATTTAGCTAATTTGGACATGCTTAATGTCACACTGCCCCTGGATTTGGTAGAAAGGATGAAAGGCAATTTTCCCTTTAGGTGAGCTGGTAATAAATTAAAATATTAGAGGGCGTTCCTTGCCCCAAGAGTAGAAAATATTTTTTATTTAAACTTTAATCCCTTATTGAACACAGTAACTGAGAACATGGAAGTATGGGGAAAGGGTACCTTTTCCCGGATGGGCTATATGGCCTTGATTAAAATGGATATTTTACAAAAGCCTTCGTATTTATTTCAGACCCTCCCAGTCCAAGTATCTTTGAATTATTTCAGAAAATTGCAGAAAGTTTTCAACAGATTTATTTGGCTAGGAATACTGTCTTGGATGGTCTGGAGAACCCTGAGTTGCACAAGACCAATGGTATGAAACTGCCTAATATGAAAGATGATTCCAGAGCAGCACAACTGAAAGCACTATTGGATTAGATTTCCTCTCCATGTAAGCAATGGGTAATGACAGAGCAAGATTCCAGTACTAGAATACCACTTGGTTATGTACCATGGCTGCCCAGGCTGCTAAGCTTAGGTACAAATTCCTTCACCAGGTGGACTTTCAAATTCTGGTGTGTGTGTGTATAGACATACATATATACGGAAGATGTTGGGAAGAAGGGAACATTTCCCATACACACAAATTAAATATCCTTTAGACTTCTCACCAGGAATAATAGATGGAGCATTGATAAACAGAAAACACTAGGCCTGACTAATCTTGGGTAATATTTTGAGAAGGGGAAAATGGTAGAACTCTCAGTGCTAGAAGGGAAATATGGATTGAGCGAGCAGATTACTATGGCCTCATGCAGATATCTTATGAGAAATTATGTGAGAGAAGACTCTGTTTATGGTTTTGACCATGAAATTGGGACAAGCAAGAGGATTAATATCGAAGCGGTATTTGTGGATTTTAGGAGAATCAGATGAGACGTTAAAATTTCAGAGGAATTGGGAGACCAATCTGAGGGGTGCTATAAAGGAGGAAGAGTGGACTGAAATAGTTTGTGTCATACCTAAAATGTCTATCTCATTCACTTTGGTGGAGAATGGATATAAATTAATCTACTGGTGGTATATGAACCCTGTAAGGCTGCATGCATGCAACAGTAAAATTTCAGAGGCATGTTGGAGAGGCTGTGGTTTTAGAGCACTTTTTTTCTTATGTGGTGGTTAGGCCCATCAGTGGCTCCATATGGGCAGGTCAAGGTGAGGAAATGAATGCAGGAGATTATGGAGGCTGCAATATCTTTGTTTCTTTTAACAATTTTTCTAAAAGAATAGGGGTTTCTATTAAAGTTTTATTTTTGAGCATTATATTAGCAGCAGAGATATAAATTCCCTCTCAGTGGAAAAAATGAATATGCCATTAAGAGAATCTCAACTGAAGAGGTTAGACAATGTGTATGAAATGACAAGGTTGACTACTATAAGACACAAGCATATGGGTTAGTTTAAGAGGGATTGGGGTATGCCACTTGGTTGGAGAGAATACTAAAGAGAAATTCAACGTCCAAAGGGACGTTTGGAAGCTGGAAATTAATTATTTTACAGTATTATGGAAAAAAATAAGTTGGGTTTGTGTGAAATGAGAGGTACGGGGATAGGTTGTGGTTTATAATATCATGACCTAAATAAGTATACGTGAAGAGATGGTTCATCACAATAGTAAGGGAATGGCAAGGACAATGTAGCTATGTGTGGAATGGAGATCATAGAAATTTCACCCATAAGGAGGCGAGTGGGTAGGGGTGGGGGGGATGGTGGAATTTTATCATTTATCTTGTATAGTTTTGCATCCCATCAATGCTTTGTCCAAACTCTGCCTATATGCATGTCCAACGGAAAAGAACGTGCCATCAAGCAATTTGCATACTTTTATGCAGGTTAGTATTTTAGAAGAGGTCTGTAATGCATATCTGCAGCCCTATATTTATTTACATTCTCTTATATACCACGCTATTCTGCATCAGTGCGGTTTAAATTGAAGAAACTGAAATTACATTGAACAGGGCATTATAACTTGGAGATAACTATTTCACAGGGAACATGGGCTATGTAGGGTTAAGTGGCTTGCCCAAGACCACAAGGAACACCTGTGGGACTAGAAACCCCAGTCCTTCCGGCCCAAGGTTGCTGTCCTCTACTGGGATTTGAACCCCTGACCTTCCAGCCTGAAGTACCTTGCCCCAACCACTAGGCCACTCCTCCACTATATACGTGTTAATGACTAAAATAACCCCCGGTTAGGCACCTAAAGGTATGCTGTCCCTTATAAAACTACCCCCTTAATAAGGCATGTTGGCCACTAACTCCCAGTGATTTCCATGCTAACAGCTAATGCATAATGGGGCAAAAAATGGGTAGAGAACAGGCAGTGAATGGGCAGGGACTGCACCTTACAGCTGATATGGAGATTGTTACTGGGGGTACATTTTTAAGCCGATAGATAATGTGTATCAGCTGGGTGTTGAGTGGTAGCCGCAGTGTTTGGCTGCTACTTCAGGACGTCATCTTTGCGGTTTTTTTGGAACGTTGAAACAGGGTGTTTATAGGTGGTGCGCCCAAAACGCAGTACTGTGTCCACTGTTTATACCGTGATTGATTGTTACCCACACTGGATTTGGTGTGAAGGGAAAAGATTGGGCATTGCAAGATCACAGAGTGAAGATTGAGCATTGCAACATTTCAGCCTCAAGTTGCAATTATTGGCATGGTTCTGGGACACTGGCGTTTTTTCTCAGAGAAGTGTACTGTTTTATTCTTTTCTCAAGAATTTGGAAATAATTTGGTGCAGGCACAAGGGTTGTGATTTTTGCACATTTTTTATATGGGTTCACTGTTTGTTTAGTAAACCTTTATTTGAGTAAATAGGAAGAGTTGTCACGAAAGGTTTGGTCCTCAAGACAAATTTTCCAACATTACATAATATACACTCAGCTAACATTGCTCTTAGTTTTTTCATGAGGGAGTGGATAACATGAGGAAAGATCTACAAAAGCTGGAAGAATGATCTAATGCTTGGCAGTTAAGATTTAATGCGAAGAAGTGCAGTGTCATGCACTTGGGAAGCAGAAATCCAAGGGAAATGTAAGCGAAAGGGGGCAAAAGGATGTTGTGCACGGACCAGGAGAGAAGGACCTTGGTGTGATTATTTCTGAGCATCTCAAGGTGGCAAAATAGTGCAACAAGGCAGTGGCAAAAGCCAGGAAGATGTTGGGTTGCATACAAAGAGGAATTACCAGCAGAAAGGAAGAGGTACTACTACCACTGTAAAAGTCACTGGTGAGGCCTCACTTGGAATACTGTGTTCAGTTTTGGAGACCGTATCTCACAAAGGATGTAAAAAGACTGGAAACTGTCCCCTTACCCCTTCTCTCCTCCAGAGTGTACATATTTCAGTCTTCAAGTCTCTTCTCAAAATGTTTTGGAGCCTGCATCAGAAGCCTTATGAGAAGAGACTTGAAGACTTAAATATGTACACTTTAGAGGAGAGAAGGGATAGGGAAGATATGATTCAGGCTTTTAAATACTTAAAGAGAATTAATGAACAAACAAACCTCTTCCAAAGATGGGGAAGCTGTAAAACTAGAGGGCATAACATGAAGCTAAAAGGGGGTAAATTGAAAGGCAATGTCAGGAAATACTTTTTCACTGAAAGAGTGGTGGATGCTTGAAATGCCCTCCTGATGGAAGTGGTGCAGGCAAATACAGTGACAGAATTCAAAATGGCATGGGACAGACACAGTGGATCCTTTTACAGCAACAGTATATAATCAAAATAAACTTAACTATCTAATTTCTCAACAAACAGGGATGTCCTATACGGAGCAGTGGGTTCACCCCTAAACAAAGACATGGGAAGGGGTAACCTGCATGGTGCGGCAGGTTCACCTACTCTTGCCATCTTACTGGGCAGACTAGATGAACCATACTGGTCTTTATCTGCCATCATTTACTATGTTTTTTTTGTATGATAGATAATGTGTGGCACAGTTAACAACACCTCAATTTAATAGCTGTAGCTAACTCTACAGCCTTATTGGCAATGCAGTTAATAGGCATAAGAGCTTGTCTCTGCATTAGCTCTTTGCTATCAGTTATTTTATTTTTATTTACCGTATACCTTTTCAGTGGTAGCTTAAAGTGGGTTACAATCAGATAGAGAAGGATTTTCTTTGTCGTTGAAAGGTTTACCAGCTGATTTTGTACCTGAGGCAATGGAGGGTATGGGAAGATATTGTGAATACCAGATACTAACGTAGATGTTTTGGTAATGACTGCATACAACTGCAGAATCTTACCGCAGTTTGATAAATAGGGAATGACTGCAAATCTCAGCTCTAAATCATGCATTTTAATAAAAGTTTAAGTAGCAAAAATCTTCATTGAAATGAGCTGCTAATACAATTATTTGAATTCCTAATTTAATTTGTGTCACTGATTTGGCTCTAGTTTTTCTCAGCCTCAAATTGTGCTTTGTTTTGTTCCTGTACAGGGAAAAATTAATTCAAAAATGTATAACCGTGTTGAAGGTAAGTGCACCAGAAATTAGGATCCCATGTTTAAATTGATAAATGACTAGGAAGGGGCACTGCAATAATTGTGTTTTGGATTGAATGCATCTCATTTTCTTTATTGAAATACTCGTCTTTAGTTTATTCATAACCACAGAGATTATCCGGTAACAAGAAGCATGAAGGTTCATTTTAGATATGGTTTGGAGGTCAGAATTGAAGTAGCAAGATCAGAAGCTAATTCCAATGGATTTTTAGCAACAGCTCTGCTAAATGTGAAATGCACATCTACGTGCAGCAAGAGGCGCCATTTCAGAAATGTACATATGGGAAAAATCAATATGGGGGAACCCAGGAACTTACACGGGATAAGCGTCTGCATTTCAGAATGAAGACATATAAATGTCAGCATTTAGATGTGTTTCTTGGCCATTTTGCAAACCTAGGCGTGTAGATGCTCTTCATTACAGAGGACTCTGTCTTGACCCTATTTCAATTCAAAGGGGGAGTTAAATCTTGGGAGAAGAAAGGGGATATGGTTCTTAATCTCTCCTGTGAAGGGCTGACCGAAATGAGCACTTTTGAAATGCTTATTCAAGTCTTGGAGCAGGTATAAATCTGGACATGTCTTATTTCAGGCTGTCACATGTATTCTCTATATAAGATGGGAAATACACAAATAGATTGTGTTCTTCTCAAACCACACCCCTGACATGTCTCTCGTGTACATTGATTATGATATAGTCATCAACATTTAAACTATCCTCATTTGAACGTGGCTACTACTCCTACTGTTATCTCTGAAGTGTGTCCAGGTCCAATTTGCCCTGAAGAACAGGAAGGCCAAAGTCAGGTCTTCTGTACTACAGCCTATCTATGAATTATGACTTTCAATATTGTTTGGATTCCAGAATATATTAGCTTAATATTACTATTGGTGTAGTAGAATAAGAAGATCTCAGGGTTTTTTGGGGGGGGGGTAGGTCAGGAAATAAGTGAAAAGTCCCCCCCTCCAGATGCTTATATTACTCATCCTTCCTTTCTTCTCCAAAGTTCAGCCTTCCTTCCCCAATATGCAGCCAGTTCCGCATGCCCATTGAAATTTTCGAGACAGCACACCCTGTTCATGATCTCACAAGATCATGTATGTGATGGGCCACCTATGAGGTTTTAGCAAATGTTGAGGAAAGCCATGTTTCCTGGATCTCTTCTGCTTGTGGAACTTCAAAAGGGTCAAATGTTGACAAATTGTTATGTTCTAAAGACCAGCAAATAACGAGCATTCCTTTTTTGGCACAACTACTTGAGGCAGTAGTAGCAACTCAACTTCAAAACCTTTTGGATCAGTTTGACCTTTTAGATCTGATAAAGTCAGGTTTTAGAAGCTGCTATAGTACTGAGACCCTGTTGGCCACATTGATTAATCATCTTAGAAAAATAGTGCATACAGACAACAATGCTATTCTGTAGCAGTTATTTATTTATTTAAGCAGTTTTTTATACCGCTCCTTTCAGAGATGAGGGGCAATTTACATAAAACAAACCATTTTACAGAGAACATGAAATAACTATGTACAGAAAAAAACATTCAATTATATACAATGTATCATCTTGCCTCTGGACAATTAGTAGGATATTTATTTAGCTTGTTTTATATACTGCCAATCTAAGAGTCTAGGCAGTTTACAACAACAAACATGCCAAGTAGGCTTTACATAGAACAAAAAGAAAAGGAGTTAATACATAAGTATAATGCTATATAATGGGTAAAATAATTTAATTAATTAGAAAAATGACCTATAAAGAGATGAGTTTTTAACTTCTTTTAAATTTGTTAGCACAATTGATCATGAGTTGTTATCAAATAGACTGATGGAAATCGTGATTTCTGGTACACTTTTGAAGTTGTTTCAGGCGTGTTTGAAGTCACACAGGATTAAAGTGTTGCAGGAAACAAAATATACTGTAGAATCTCTATGGATTGAAATTCCATGTAAAAAGGGGAAGGCAATGGCAGTGGGGGTGTACTATTGACTTCCTGGCCAGGATGAACAAATGGATGATGAAATGCTCAAAGAAAACAGGGAAGCTAACAAAAGTTACAGAACATTAATAATAATAATGGGTGATTTCAATTACCCTGGTATTGATTGGGTCAGTGTCACAGCAGGACATAGTAGGGAGCTAAAGTTTTTAGATGAAATAAATGACTGCTTCTTGGAGCAGCTGGTTCATGAAACTACAAGTGATGAAGCCATTTTGAACCTAATCCTTAGTGGAGCACAAGATATGATGCAAGACATAAGGGTGTTGGGGCCACTTGGCAATAGTGATCATAGCATGATCGTGTTTGATTCAATAAATGGAGGAAGGATAGCTTGGAAATCCACAGTACTACCTTTTAACTTTCAAAAGAGACTATGATAAAATGAGGAAAATAGTTAAGAAAAAACTAAAAGGAGCAGTTGCAAAGGTTAAAGATTTACATCAAGCATTGGTGTTGTTTAAAAATACTATCTTGGAAGACCAGACCAGCTGTATTTCACGCTTTAAGAAAAGTGGAAGGAAGTTAAAAAACCTGTCAGCATGGTTTATAGGTGAGATCAGAGAAGCTGTTGTTGCCAAAAAAGCATCTTTCAGGAAAACTGGAAACAACATAAGCACTGGCAAGTTAAATGCAAGGCATTGATAAGGCATGCAAAGAAAGAATTTGAAAAAAAGCTTGCTCCGGAAGCAAATACATATAATAAAAACTTTTTCAAGTACATTTGTAGCCAAAAACTTGTGAGAGAGTCAGTTGGACCATTAGATGATAGAGGGGTAAAGGGGACAAGGCCATACCAGAGAGACTAAGGGCCTGATTCCAATCCCGATGTAGATCTCCTTTGTACATCTGGACTGACCAACACGTACAAAGGAGATCACGATTCTGATCCTGCGGGGCACATCTAGCCCCACGAGACCAGAATTGCAAACAAGTCTGTATGTGCAGGTCGAGACTGAAATTCAGTCCCGGCCTGCACGTTCAGGCACTGCCTGGCTAACTCAGCCAGGGCTTTTAAATAGAGCCGCGGTGCCATGACATCATGTTGCCATGGCACTGCAGCTCCATTTAAAAGCTGCAGTGCAGGCCACCTGCCTAAAATGTTAACTCCCCGCAGCCTGACCTCCTAAGGCCAGGATCGGGCTAGGGGGAATTTACACTGCCCCCCCCCCAGTACCTTCTGCCTCCCAGAGCAGCAATATTGAAACGTCGGCCCTACAGGGCCCACTTTTGAATTGGCCCTGTAGGTCCAGGGCCGGCAACCGCCCACTGCCCTCCCACTCTCCATCCCCATGTCACCCCTTACCTGCCCCCATATAACTTCCCCGCACAACCGGCGGGGAAGTTATACAGGGGCAGGAGCCAGCACGAATAGCAGGGATGGACATCCCGTTGAGACGTCCATCCCTGCTATTCGTGCCTCAGAATGACCCCCTAAATTAATTCTTTGCTTTGATCTTTACTGAGGAAGATGTAGGGATGCTACCCATGACTGAAATGGTATTTAAAGGTGATGCTGCAGAAGAATTGAAAGAAATATCAATAAACTGGGAAGATGTATTACAATTATTTGATAAACTGAAGATTAGCAAAATCACCTGGACTGGATGGCATACATCCAAGAGTGTTGAAAGAACTGAAATTTGAGACTGCAGACCTACTATTAGTAATCTGTGAACTATCATTAAAAACATCTTTAATACCTGAAGATTGGAGGATGGCCAATGTAATGCAAATTTTTAAAAAGGGTTCCAGAGCTGATCCGGGAAACTTCAGACCAGTGAGCATAACGTCAGTATCAGTAAAATGGTAGAAACTATTATAAAGAACAAAATTACTGAACATGTCAATAGTCAAAGCTTAAAGGTTTTAGCCAAAGAAGGACTTGTCTTTCTAATCTGTTATGTTTTTTTGAAGATGTGAATAAACAGGTAGACAAGGGTTGATATAGTGTATCTGGATTTTCAGAAAGCCTTTGTTAAACTCCCTCATGAAAACCTCTTGGTGAAATTAAAAAGTCATGGGATAGGAGGCAGTGTACTATTTTGGAGAAAGGTGAATAGTGGAGTACCCCAGGGATCTGTGCTGGGTCTGCTGCTTTTTTAACATATTCGTAAATGACCTGGAAAAGGAAATAATGAGTGAGGTTATCAGATTTGCAGATGACACAAAACTATTTAAAGTTGTTAAAACCCAAGACGATTGTGAAAAATTGCAAGAAGACCTTAATAAATTGAAGACTGGACGTTCAAATGGCAGATGAAATTTAATGTGGACAAGTGCAAAGTTATGCACCTAGGAAAGGACAACTCAAACTATGGTTACACGATGCAAGGTTCCACATTGGGAACCACTACCCAGGAAAAAGAGTTAGGCGTCATTGTGGATAATACATTGAAATCCTCTGCCCAGTGTGCAGCGGTGGCTAAGAAAACAAATAGAATGCTAGGAATCATAAGGAAAGGAATGGAGAATAAACAAAGGATATTATAATGCTTCTGTATTTTTTTTATTTATTTATTTATTTAGGCAGTTTTGTATACCGCCTTATCCTTCAATCAAAGCGGTCACAACACAATTGGGGGATACATTTAACACGCGGGGATATGAGACACATACACTAATACTTACAGGGAACATGGGCAATGGAGGGTTAAGTGGCTTGCCCAAGACCACAAGGAGCATCTGTGGGACTAGAAACCCCAGTCCTTCCGGCCCAAGGTTGCTGTCCTCTAGTGGGATTTGAACCCCCGACCTTCCGGCCTGAAGTACCTTACCCCAACCACTAGGCTACTCCTCCCTAGTTCCATGTTGCGACCGCTCCTTGAATATTGTGTTCAATTCTGGTCGCCGTATCTTAAAAAGGATATAGCAGAATTAGAAAAGGTACAGAGAAGAGCCACCAAAATGGTAAAGGGGATGGGAGGATACCCCTATGAGGAGAGGCTAAAAAGGTTAGGGCTCTTCAACCTGCAAAAGAGACAGCTGAGGGGAGATGATAGAGGTCTATAAATTAATGAACGTGTAGACATAGCTCCCCTCGCACCAGACTTGCTTGCAACAGGAGCTGACAAGCCTCCTTGCCCAGCAGGCGGTCAAGAAAGTACCGCCGCACTTCTGAGGTCAAGGGTTCTACTGATACTTCCTCGTTATGAAGAAGACCGGGGGCCTATGCCCCATTCTCGATCTCAGGAACCTAAACAAGTTTCTGGTGTGGGAGAAATTCAAACTGTTATTGCTTGACGTCCTGCTGCCCTTTCTCCATCAGGGCAATTGGCTATGCTCCTTAGACCTAAGGGACACTTGTGCCCACATTCTAGTCCACCCACAGCACAGGCAGTTCATGAGCTTCAGGATACAGGGAGAAGATTACCAATACTTGGTGCTCTCCTTCAGGCTCACGTCCGCTCCTCGGGTCTTAACAAAGTGTTTTTCTGCGGCCGCCGCTTTCCTCCGGTGACAGGGCATACCCGTCTTCCCTTACCTAGATGACTGGCTCATAATGGGGACTTTGGCCGAAGAAGCCCACCTGGCAGCGTCACACACAACCCTCCTCCTCAAATGCCTTGGCTTCCTGGTCAACTACTCCAAGTCCCACCTCGAACCGGTGCAGACCTTGGAGTTCATTGGCGCACTCCTCGACACAGAGTGAGCAACCGCCTTCCTATCCGCAGACTGTGCAGTCTGCCTGCGTGCCCTGGCAGCCCAGATCCAGAGCAGAGCTTGTCTCAGCGTGGGCCATGCTGCACCTCCTGGGACACATAGCCTCCACTGTCCATATTGTCCCCCACGCCTGAATGCACATGCTAACGGCTCAGTGGTGCCTCAGAACACAGTGGAGGCCAGGCCTCCGATCACCTCAGGGACCCAATAAGGATCTCCCGAAGTCTACACAGCTCCTTGGAGTGGTGGTGGGATCTCCGAAGCCTCAGTCATGGAATGCCCTTTCAGGCCCCACAGCACGAGCTCGTCCTGAGGACGAATGCTTCCTTGCTAGGTTGGAGAGCCCACTGCGGCAACTTGTGCACCCAGGGGCAGTGGTCGCCCAAGGAATCTCAGCAGCAGATCAACCTGTTCGAGCTTTGGGTGGTCCAGTGGGCCCTGAGCACATTCGAGGGCTGTCTGAGAGGGAAGTCGGTGCTCGTGCAGACCGACAACAGGGTAGCTATGTTCTACATAAACAAGGAGGGGGGAATAGGCTCCCATTTCCTCTACTGGGAGGTGATCCTCCTTTGCTCATTTGCCTTTCGCCGGGGTATGTCCCTCCGAGCTGTCTATCTCCCGGGGCCAAGAGAATGTCCTCGTGCACAGACTCAGCAGAATCCTCCACCCACACGAGTTGCGCCTGGATCCGAAGGTTTCCAGCCTCTTGTTCCATTGGTGGAGGACTCCATCCATGAACCTGTTCGCCAGCCCGGTGAACGTGCAGCTTCCCCACTTCTGCGGACCGGTTCCACACCCGAGCTGGGTGGCCCCGGATGCGTTCCTCTTGAGCTGGACCTCTGTGCTTCTTTATGCTTTCCTTCCCACTCCTCTCATTGTGAGGACCCTCCACAAGGTTCAGCGGGAACATGCTTCAGTGATTCTCGTTGCCCCCTCGTGGCCTTGACAGCCTTGGTTCCTGCTCCTGCTCCGTCTCTTGTCAGAGCCTCCAGTCCCCCTGGGCTGCACCCCGGACCTGCTAACGCAGGAAGAGGGACAGGTGCTTCACCCGAACCAGGCCTCGCTATCCCTTACGGCCTGCCGGCTGAACGGGTCTCCTTAGCCCTGCTGCACCTCCCGGGGGAGTTCAAAGAGGTCCTCCTCGCATCGAGGAAGGACTCAATGAGAGGGCCTATGCTTTCAAGTGGGGATGCTTCTCGGTCTGGTGCTCCGAGCTCCAGATCGACCCGTTTTCTTGCTCTACCAGGTGGGTCCTCCAGCACCTCCTCCACCTCTCTAAAGAGGGGGCTGAAGTCTAACTCGGTCAGGGTCCACCTGAGCACCATCTCGGCACACCATCTCCACATCGAGGGTAAACCCCTCTCAGGGCAGACCCTGGTCTCCCACTTCATGCGGGGCGTCTTACTTTCCAAGCCCCCCCATCCGGCCACCACCGGCAGAGTGAGACCTGAGCATCATGCTGATGCAGCTTACGCGATCACTCTTTGAGCCGATGGTGACGTGCTCACTTTGACACCTCTCTTGGAAGGTAGTTTTCCTGGTGGCTCTGACTTCGGCTCAGTGAGTCAGCAAACTCCAGGCCCTCACGGCTGAGACTCCCTAAACCAGGTTCTAAGGGAACAGGGTGGTCCTCTGTACCCATCCCAAGTTCCTACCGAAGGTGGTCTTGGACTTTCATCTCAATAAGGAGATAGTCTTGTCGACCTTCTTCCCGAGACCGCATGCCGACCGGGCATTGGCGGTATTACATACACTCAACTGCAAGAGGGCTTTTGTCTTCTATCTGCAGCGTACCCAGGTTCATCGCAAGTCCGACCAGCTCTTTGTCGCCTACGATACCAATCGCCTGGGGCAGGCAGTCACCAAATGCACCATCTCCATCTGGGTGGCGGACTGCATCGCCTTTGCTCAGGCCTCATTGGATCACCGCACATGGCATCCAGGCCAAGGTGGCTTCAGTGGCTTCGATGCTCTCCGTGCCTCTGACATACATCTGCTGGGCTGCGACCTGGTCTTCAGCGAATACCTTCACTTCGCAGTACTGCCTGGAGAGGGAGTCCTGCTGGGACAGTGCCTTCGGCTAGGCTGTACTCCGTAATCTGTTTGGGGTATAAGCAACTCCTTCCCTCAGGCCCTTTTTTGACTTCTACCGAGAGCTTCACCCCGGGGACCCGGAGATTTGGGCTCCTTTGGGCATTGACTTCTGCTCACGGCCTCCCAGAGGTGTTTTTGAGTTAAGGGCTCGGTAGCCTGTAGCTGTGGAGTCCCATAAGTGAGGACTGACTTTCCCGCTTGTTCCTGGAGAAAGCGTAGCTACTCACCTGTAACAGGTGTTCTCCAGGGAGAGCAGGAATCAGTCCTCACTACCCGCCCTCCTCCCCTGAAGATTTGCTATTTTTGTCCTTCCCTTGCCATCTGCTTAGTAGGGCTCCAGCTATGGGACCTGACTGATGGCACCCTTGGGCGGAAAGGGGACCACACATGCGTGGCAGCAATCCCAACGGCTTTCTTTGAAAGCTGGGCAATTGCTCCGCGCGGGCTCTGTTGGTGCCAACGTCACCCATAAGTGAGGACTGATTCCTGCTGTCCCTGGAGAACACCTGTTACAGGTGAGTAGCTACGCTATTTCTGGCCAATCATCTTTAGACAGGATTATGATTTGGTAAAAGCTTGGACGTTGAAATTCCCTCTTAAATTAAATGTGAATAAAACAATATTACTATTGGTAGGTGCTGAAAAAAATGTCAATCCAGCTGGAAGCCCCATAGTACCTATTCATATTTACAAGACTGTTCAGAGTTTGGGGATGATATTGGATTCATTCCTTACCTTTAAAAAACATATTGGGAAAATTATACATAATGGGCCTGATATTCAACATTGGCGGCAGCTAGCTGCCACCGCAGCTGAACTTTAAACCTCAGATATTCAATGTCGGAGGTCCTATCTGGCCACGGCATTGAATATCCAGCTTGCCTGGGTTTGCAGGAAGCTAACTGGGCAGTGGTGATATTCAGACTTTGCTGCGCCTGACTTTCGTCACATAGCCATAAGTAGGTGTGGCTCAATATCACTGCTGCCTGATTATGCACCCCGATGCTAATTGGTTAGCATACTCCCAGATAAAGGGAGCAACATGCTAACCATGTGATTCCCTTTGAATATCGGGCCCACTGCTTTTTTCTGTCTTCGTATGATACGTCAGGACTGACTCGAAGGCACACATTGCATTGCATTGCATGATACGTCAGATTAGAGAGTTTTTATCCTATGTTTATTTGAGTTTGATTCAAGCAATTATACTTAGCTAGATTATTGCAGCGTTCTTTATCTGGGATTCCCTCAACTTCTCCACTTTGCAGGTGGTTCAAAATACTGCTGTTAAATTAATAGTAAATGTTAATAGATATGACAGGGCTACTCCAATTTTGAGGTCACTCCGTTGGTTACCTATTCTGAATTTAAATATTATGTTTGATTTTTAAGTATTTGTATGGTTTAGCTCTTTTTAATCTTTATTAGGCTTGATAAACCGTGTCTCCACACAAGCAGCAGGCAGTGTGCAAATTTTAAGAATAATTTAAACAGGCAGGGAAGCAGAAACGAATGCCATAGTCTGACAGGAAAGGTGAGACAATCATACAGAAAGGGCAGAGGAGGTAAAAGAAGGTTAGAGGAGAAAGGGGGAACTTGAAGGGCTCTATGCAAGGTGATGGCTGGTCAAAGGCTAGCTAGAACAGATAGGTTTTGAGCTTAGATTTAAATTTGGTAAAAGAAAGTTCCAGACGGAGATTGTAGGGGAGATCATTCCAGCGTGCAGAGCCGAGAAAGAAGAAGGCAGAATTGCGGGTTTATGCTTTTAGGCACTTGATATACCGCCCTTTATGGTATGCAACAGAGCGGTTTACAGAGATATTCTAACAGGCACTTTTTATTCCCTCGTCCCCAAAGGGCTCACAATCTAAGCGTACCTTAGATTCCAATCGAGCTTGTGAGGCAGAGGGAAGGTGAAGGCTAATTTTGCTAATTTTATTAGCTTGTCTGTACCAACAAGGTGGGAGTTTACATCAGAATAAGTTGAGATAGGCAACTCCTACTGAGTATAGAAAGATTTCTATTCAGACAAAATCTTTTCAAGGTCACGCCCCGATGATCCCCTAGAGATAAAGATGGAGGGTGATTATATAAAATTCTTAAAAAATTGTAAAATATGTTTGTTTTGAAAATTTCTGGAACAGGGTTTTAAGTTTTACATATCATGTTTTATTTGATAAACAAGAGGGCAATATTGCTAATATTGTTGTATTTTGTCTTAGTTTTTATTTTGTTTAATGATATGGCACTATTGTTCATGCTGTTGTTATCTGTCTAGAACTTATGGTTAAGCAGAATATAAATGTTTAAACTAAACGAAAATACCTACCAGCATTGGTAATTCATGTTGGCCGCAAAAATGAATGCATTAAAAAAATGATTTAGAGAAGGGGTTTTCACACTTTTCATGCACTTTTCCTAATACAAAACATATAACAGCGGCAGAGCAATTTTCTTACTGAAAGTTTTTGTGATGACATTGTTCGGTTTCCCAGTTTCCTTTTGGTCAGTGAAGATAAGATAAATCCCTCCATGTTAATCTCCTTCCATGTTAATCAGCGACCTAGTTTGGACCATACTTTGTAAATTATGTTGTGTGAATGATAGTCTTGAAAATGGCAGATTCCAGTATCAAGAGTGGTCATGAAAATCTCTTGATCTGCTCTAGGAGGAAGAAATACTAAAACAAGTAAATGGAAAATAAACACCATTGTCCACAAAGGCAAAGTTTATATCTAAAGATAAAGAAGAGACTTAACAGAAACTAATACAATCCAGTAGCCGGAATGTGAACAGAAATTGTTTTCATTTAGTTCTTATCTGTTTTTTATTCCTTTTGAAATGAAAAAGACCAAGAGATGATTTTTTTTTTCGGAAAGGGAATAACAATGAAATAAATTTAGAACGGTTTGGAGCTGGCCCCCTTCTCCACTGCAAAACAACAAAAACACCCTCCCAAGTCCTATTCCCGTTCACCTTGTTCTCCTCAGCATCTTGCCCACCCGCGGCATCTTCATGGGACGGGAGCGATTCCCACTTACTCCTGCTTGGTCAAGGCACCAGTAGGAAGCAGCTGGCCAGTGCCATTTTATTGTATGGCAGAAATCAAAATTGACGGCAGCTTCTAGTTGTTTGGTGCCATTTCCTATTGCTGCGCCAGCTTGGCAGGCACACGTGTGAATTGCTTTTTGCCCCGATACTATGGATGGAGTAAGATGCTGGAAACAGGACAAGGGGGATGGGCAGAGGACCTGGAGAATTTCTTCCATTGTTTTTATGGCAGGAGAAGAACTTAAGGGCCCTTTTACTAAACTTCATTAAGCAGTATAGAATGGATTTAGCATGCACTGTTATCATATGGCTGCTTGCCAATTAGTATGCATTATTGCCCATATTAATGGCATAATGGTGGTGATGGATGGGCATAGATTGTGCCTGGCTGGTAACATATGACTTATCGCACATTAGCTGTTACTGCAGCAGATGACCCAGATCACTTAGTACCACCTTAGTACATAGCTGGCATTAAGTGCATCCATGTTCTCTGCAATGCAGTTAATGCACATGGAGTATGTTATGGCATATTCTAGAAAGGCTGAAATCTGAGATGTCCATGTCAAAACATCTTAAATTCTGTGGGGAGGGGCAGCAGTAAAGGTGGACACATGTAAGAGTTTTGTGAAATAGTCATGTCCCCCCACAAAAAAAGATGAACATGTCTGTCGCAATATAAAGATAATGAGGACATGCATAATAGGGGTCCAGACATGTACAGAAAACCGACTGATTTCAGAAATATAGATGTGCAAAATCTGGACGTTCGTGGTACCGGCCATGTAGACATGCCAGCACCAATGTTTCAGGACGTGCACATGTATGTCACCACATATATGTCATGACTGACCATTTTGGAAATGGAGAAATGTTGCAGCACAGCTCTAGCCATTAAGGCCTCAATATTTACCTGCTCTGTTCTTTTGAGTTTGTGCAAAATATTGAGGGAATGAGAGTGCATTCTCCTCTTCTCTATACTGTTGATAGCTGGCTGAAATGATCACATTTGAAATTGTCAAATCATGCCCAGGAGCTGGTATAGACATGGGCATGCCAGCCGGTGGATTTGAATGTGTGGCAGTAATCTAAAATTGACTGCATGCGTGTACCTTTATCGGAATGCCCCATGTGACGTGGAGCCTGATTCAGAAAGGAGCACGTCTGGGCTGTGCAGATGGCCCTGAGCAGAACAGGCCCGTTAGGACCTGATTCTGTACCGCAGATACAGAATCAGGCCCAAGGACGGCCCAGCATGCTCCTGCATGCCTATGGGGACATCCTCCCCGCAGGTTCCCTTGGCTCCCACAGTGCCGACCCTCCTCTTCCCCGCTGCCCGACCCATGGCTGGGCATCTGGAGCCTGAATCGGGCGACGGGAACCTACCTTCACCCTGCCCTGGCCCCGTGGGGAGGGGGTTTCCGGCCCCGATTGCCCGGTTTGTGCTGCTTATTCTATCTTCGAGGTGGAATAAGCAGCACATTCCCCCTGACCTCGAGGACGTACAGGGCTGTGACTGGAATAAGCCTTGTATGTCCTGCCGCCCCGACCCGTCCCCGTTCTGTCCAGACTCTGCCCCCTCATGCCCCCCACCGGTTCTCCCCATATTGCTGCTCTAGCTGTGCAGGGAGAGCCTGAGGGGGAATAGAGGCAGGACAGCTTGCGGGGCTGGACGTCCTGCTGGAACATGCATCCCCGCAAGTCGCCTCTCTGAATCGGGCCCATAGACATGATCGCGCCAGACATGTGCAAACTTAAAATGTCTCTTGAGACATGAATGTGCTAGAAACATCTGAATGCCCCTTTTCAGATGCCCATATCACGAAAAGGGCAACTAAAGTGGCCCCCTCTTGTCTCTGCATTAAGTACATGGGAAGATGTCAGCTCCCCCCTGCACATTTACTAAAGAGCCCCTTAAACTGTTGAGAAAGAAAACTGAAAATGCTGTTTGTCCTTTTTCTTTTATTTCGGTTGAAAAACAGAATGAAACTGGATGCGTTGAAGGCACGGCTCTAATCAATAGTAGGGACAAGCTGTCTGTATAATAAGTTACCTTACATAAACTGTGACCTGTATATAATAGTCTTTGATGATCTAAATGTCTTCGTTGGCACACTGTCCATAAATGCACAATTTTCTAGGGTTTCAGCCAATTAGAAAGCATCCCCACCCTCTCAGCTGTGTAATACATATTTGTCACTATTGTCCAGATGAGAGCAAATCAGAAACAACACAAAAATGAACTAATCTTTAGTCTTTATTCCCCTCCCCAGTTAAAACCCATTACTGTAGCAATGCCGTTTTGGGAGTTAGGCACTCTTAGTAGATCCTTTTTTTTTTTTTATTACTGAAAGGCTATTTCCTTTGGGGGTTTTAGTTTGACTTAAAAATCAATTAAGCAAATGCTGGTCACATTCAATTTCTGTACTTCATTAATCTTCTTGGCTATTACTTTCAGACAGCAGTGTACAACTACCGAGTAAAATGCATCATTGCATTTAATTCATCCTATATTCATATCTCACTGACCCTCGGAAACATGTAAGAAGACAAATGCCTTGGTAAAAGCGTTAGAAGAGACTGGGTGAAATTAAAGTTATGAGGGTGTCAGAAGTCTATAGAGAGATGCAAGGATATGGTTTCACTGTGCTGAATGTGATTTAGGAAAACAGAAACTTTTCATGGGAAAACCATTTAGGCAACAGAGGCCAGTTTTCAGTAGGAATATACATTTTTATTTTTGTTTTCTTTCATAATAGCATGTGTTGTGTCATTTAGCGTGAACTAAGTTATCACGTTAATACAAAATAGCACAAGCTAAACAAAATGGTAATTAGGAGGCCTAATTAAAAAGTCACATCAGGTATTTCATGTGGGATTAATTGTGTGTTAATAACATGGTGCAGTTAACTGGTAGCATGTGCTAATGCTGCATTAAATTGCCTACCATGGAAATTCATATTAGGGGGCAAGGAAGGAGAGGATATTATGCCTTTCGGTTAACGTGTATTTACTGCTAACATGACCTATAACATGTTGCAGTTAACTACACCTCCAGGGTGTAGTAGCTAACTGCATTCTGCATTAGTGGCTGTAGAGACCTTTGTCCTGTACTGGCAGGGCCACTAGCTTCCCATAAGTTCTGGGAATACCCTTGAAGGTTACCACAGAGATTTGACAGCTACTGCACTTTAATTCGTGCAATTAACCCAACCAAGCTTCCTGCAAAAGTCTTCAACATAGCTTAGTAAATAGGGGACATTCCATAGACCCAATTGCTTGTCACTTCAAATTTCTAGCACACTGAAATAGTCATTTTTATTCTCGGCCTCCTTCTTCCTACCTCCCATCCTTTGATATAAGCTCCTAGTTGTCCTTTCAAACATTAACATGTAGTGATTTGATCTATCAAAATATAATCCCTATTTTTCTTAATGATCTATCCTAGCAGTTATCATTAAAACTCTAAACGGTGCTCAAGGCAGTCTCCCCAGAGTATAGCATGGTAAAGGAGTTAGGAGTAGATGAAATGGGGAGGGAGGGGGTAATATGTAGTTAGTGTATATGCATATTTGCATATTTGCATATGTTGGGAAGTAAGGGTAGGCAAGCAAAAAAAAGATTTGTTTAGTGTCCTATGCAATTTTCAGGTTTGATTTGTTTTAATAATTTTTTTGTGTGACATTTTGTTTTTATACATTTTCATTTCAGCAAAATAGCATTAAGAGGTAGCTGTTGCGAAAATGAAAAACAGCTGAAAGGTTACTAAAGATTTTGAGTAAATAAAAAAATATATAATTAATTTATTTTTCACAGTCAGAGCCTTGGCTCAAATTAGTGACTTTTGTATTAGAAGATAGATACCATGCACGAAGAGCTGTCATATCTCTGTGGAGGCTGGTTCTTGCCAGCCTTCTCTTATTTATTTTTAATTTACATTCTCTTATATACTGCTCTATTCTGCATCAGTGTGGTTTACATTGAACAAACTGAAATTACATTGAACAGGGCATTATAACTTGGAGATAACTATTTTACAGGGAACATGGGCTATGGAGGGTTAAGTGGCTTGCCCAAGACCACAAGGAGCACCTGTGGGACTAGAAACCCCAGTCCTTCCGGCCCAAGGTTGCTGCCCTCTAGTGGGATTTGAACCACTGACCTTCTGGCCTGAAGTACCTTGCCCCAACCACTAGGCCACTCCTCCACTCCACTCCTCTTATCTGTGTCTTCTATTGCTAGTGATCTCCGTTCCTGTTTCCTGATTGGCCCAAAGTTTATCTGGTCTGCTGCTCTATGGTCAATGCTATTCAGATTTTTTTGCCTTGGAATCTATTGACTCCTGATGTAGAGATTTATTCCAGAGACTTTTGTTTTGCTCTGGTACCAGAAATTCTATGAAATCATGTCTAAGTATGCTGTCAGGATATGCTGTCATCACTAGCTGGGCAATCAGGATCTGAATTAGACTTGTTAAATGTCTCTGATAGTATACTTAGACATGGTTTCACAGAATTTCTGGCACAAGAACATGGCAAAAGAAAAATATTTGGAGTAAGTCTATGGAAATGCAGGAGTCACAAAGCAAAAAAATCTGGCTAGCATTTTCCATAGACTCCAGAGCAAATGCTGGGCCAGTGAGTAACAGGAATGAAGATCCCAGCAATACAAGACATAGCTGAGGGCAGACTGGCTAGAGCCAGCCCACATGGAGACATGATAGCTCTCCTGCAAGATGCCTGCCTTCTAACCCAATTGTTACTGGTTTGAGGCTAGCTTGCCTTCTTATCATGACATGGAGGGAGGGGGAAGCAGAATTTTATGTTCAGATTAAAAATGATATGAAATAACATTTTCAAATGAATGCACATCCCTGATGGGGAGTTTCATATATGGGGATTGCTTAAGTGTGCAGATATATGTATATATCTGTATAGAAGGAATGTGTGTTGGGAGTATTGTCTGCGGGAGTGGGAAATCCCTATGTGTACTGCTATGGGAAGGCATGTGTGTCACTTAACACCCCTCCCCCCCCCCCCCAAATGCACACAATTTACTCTAGCTTGCCCTCTACTTCCCTTTCCTAACACATGTAAAAGACGGTCCCTGCTCATTAGTGTTTACAATCTAGTTAGAATGGTCAACACAAACAGCTGAGGACAAGGAAATGTCAAGGGGAATGGTAAGGAAACACGTAAGAGTTGAAGCAGATCAGGATCCAAAAGCCACCTCGAAGAGGTGAATTTTTAGCCTGGATTTGAAAAGGAACAGGTCTTATCCCAATGAGGCCAGCCTCACAGAGATCCAATGATATCTGCCAACTCTTGCCATCATGGCTGGATGACTTCATTTACCCACCGGGGGTATTTTACTAGGGATTTTTGGTTATAACCAAAGCTCTGAAGCCCCAGTCATAAAACTAACATTTACAAATTACTGGAAGGGGGATGGAGAGAGAGGCTGGAAGGGAGATGCAGGACACAGAAGGGGGATGGAGAGAGAGGCTGGAAGGGAGATGCAGGACACAGAAGGGGGATGGGGAAGAGGCTGGAAGGGAGATGCAGGACGCAGAAGAGGGATGGGGAGAGGCTAGAAGGGAGATGCAGGACACAGAAGGGGGATGGGGAAGAGGCTGGAAGGGAGATGCAGGACACAGAAGGGGGATGGGGAGAGGCTGGAAGGGAGATGCAGGACACAGAAGGGGGATGGGGAGAGGCTGGAAGGGAGATGCAGGACACAGCAGGGGGATGAGGATAGAGCCTGGAAGGGAGATGCAGGACACAGAATGGGGATGGGGAGAGGCTGGAAGGAAGATGTAGGACACAGCAGGGGGATGAGGATAGAGACTGGAAGGGAGATGTAGGAAGCAGAAGGGGGATGGGGAGAGGCTGGAAGGGAGATGCAGGACACAGAAGGGGGATGGGGAGAGGCTATAATGAAGATGCAGGACACAGCAGGGGGTTGAGGATAGAGGCTGGAAGGAAGATGTAGGACACAGAAGGGGGATGGGGAGAAAGGCTGGAAGGGAGATGCAGAACGCAGAAGGGAGATGGGGGTGAGGCTGGAAGGGAGATGCAGGACACAGCAGGGGGATGAAGATAGAGGCTGGAAAGGAGATGTAGGACGCAGAAGGGGGATGGGGAGAGGCTGGAAGGGAGATGTAGGACGCAGAAGGGGGATGGGGAGAGGCTGGAAGGGAGATGTAGGACACAGAAGGGGGATGGGGAGAGAGGCTGGAAGGAAGATGTAGGACACAGAAGGGGGATGGGGAGAGAGGCTGGAAGGAAGATGCAGAACACAGAAGGGGGATGGGGGAGAGGCTGGAAGGGAGATGTAGGACACAGAAGGGGGATGGGGGAGAGTCTGGAAGGGAGATGTAGGACTCAGAAGGGGGATGGGGAGAGGCTATAATGAAGATGCAGGACACAGCAGGGGGTTGAGGATAGAGGCTGGAAGGAAGATGTAGGACACAGAAGGGGGATGGGGAGAGAGGCTGGAAGGGAGATGCAGAACGCAGAAGGGAGATGGGGGTGAGGCTGGAAGGGAGATGCAGGACACAGCAGGGGGATGGGGGAGAGACTGGAAGGGAGATGTAGGACGCAGAAGGGGGATGGGGAGAGGCTGGAAGGAAGATGTAGGACGCAGAAGGGGGATGGGGAGAGGCTGGAAGGAAGATGCAGGACACAGAAGGGGGATGGGGGAGAGGCGGGAAAGGAGATGTAGGACACAGAAGGGGGATGGGTGAGAGGCTGGAAGGGAGATGTAGGACGCAGAAGGGGGATGGGGAGAGGCTGGAAGGGAGATGCAGAACGCAGAAGGGAGATGGGGGTGAGGCTGGAAGGGAGATGTAGGCCACAGAAGGGGATGAGGAGAGAGACGGAAGGAAAATGCAGGGCACAGAGGAGGATGGGGAAAGAGGCTGGAAGGGAGATGCAGGATACAAAGGGGGATGCTGGCCATGGAAGGGGATGGGGGGAGGCTGGAAGGAAAATGCAGGACACGAAGGGGAATGGGGAGAGGCACTGGAAGGGAGATGCAAGACATGAAGGGGGATGGGGAGGGAGGCTGGAAGGAAGAAGAAGGACACAAAGGTAGTCATTTTGATCCGCATTTAGTGTGTCTTGATGTCCAGTCCTGCTAAATGCCTGGCCTGCATCCTCAAAACAGAGCTCCCTGCATGTAGATTTGAACTGTGCGGGGAGCTCTGTTTGTAGGTGAGAGGATCCGGGCCACACGCAGAGCAAGGGTGGGCTGTGAGCGGCGCCAGGATCCCAGATGTACAGGGCTGATTCCGAGGTCAGCCGTTTGTATGCAGGACTTATTCCAGCTACGAAGTGGAATACGTCTCCTTAGTCAGAGCCTGATTGGGGAGCTGGGCAGTGGACCAGAGATGACTGAAAATCACTGCTAACCAGTTAAGTGCTGGGACTACCCTCGTCCCTCCCATGGACCATCCTGGAACTCTCCAGACAGTGTTTTGGGGGAATATTCTGTAGCACTGGCCAGTTAGTGCTGCTGAATATCCCTCTCAGTGGGATTTATCTAGTTAGCTGATCCTGCTAACCAGATAAACCCCTTTGAATATTGGGCTGTACGGACTTATTTTATCTTTATACACTGCACAGTAAAGGGGCATTTGCAGCTCTTTCTGTTTCGCTGGTGTATTGCATGTAGTGTCTGGGCTTTTGGTATTTCAATTTCAATTTTGTCTACATAATTTTATTTTTAATTGGTGTTATTGTATTTTATGCTTGGTGAGGATCTATTTATATTCTCAGTGTGTGGCCAAGACTAGATATTCTGTTAGCATGGACTTCCTATGTAAGGATCGATAGTAATCTAGCATGCTTGGTTTTCTGACTAGTGTGATGAGGAAGGCACTGGTGAGCCTGCAGAGTTAGAGAAAATCAGTGATTGTATCTTTAAAAACATTCCAGCAGTGCACAGGCTTCAGAGCAAGCTTAGAGTTTCTGAGGCTAGGCTGCCACACCCAAGCTCTGCTGACGGAGTAGCAGGCTTGGAGCATGATTATGAACACCTGTTAAGTCAGAGAGAAACGCTGCCCAGGAAGCACCGTTATAAACCCTGCTTAGGGAAAAGCAGGGGGGAGAAGAGCTGCTCAGGAGGAAACGGTTGCTCAGAAGGGAAGAGCAGAGCAAGCAAACACTCAAGGAGAGAGTCCAGGACAGAGTCAGAGACGGACTCAGAGCAGGACTGGAAATTGAGCTGGAAGTTCCCAGAAAGAAAGTTCCAAGCAGAGGAAAGAAGGACCTTGAAAGAGTCTGGCACAAGGGAAACCAGGCAAGAGCTGCTCAGGCGGAGAGAGCAGGGCAGGTTCCAAACTTCTCTTCCTGACCAAGAGGTTCACAACACTCAGAGGTGGGTGCCTAGGTTTCAAACCAGGAGACAGAAGAACCCAGCCTCCAACAGAGAGCCGTGGTTAAACCTCAGAGAGGAACTGGGGCAAGAGAACCAAAGAAAGATATCCAGTAATACAGTTCTCCATATTCCTTACTGGGTAGAGAAGTCCTGGAGGGAGTTACAGGAATCCTCAGCAAGAATTCCACCAGAGGCAGGTCATGAGGGCTCAGTGCAGGATATTATTTATTTATTTATTTACTTATTTACATTCTCTTATATACCACGCTATTCTGCATCAGTGCGGTTTACATTGAACAAACTGAAATTACATTGAACGGGGCATTATAACTTGGAGATAACTATTTTACAGGGAACATGGGCTATGGAGGGTTAAGTGGCTTGCCCAAGACCACAAGGAGCACCTGTGAAACTAGAAACCCCAGTCCCTTATAATTCCAGAGTAGGAGGAAATGCAAGTGGAATATAATGAACCAGACCCCTTGATTACTGAACTGCCAATGGACTGTTCTTTGTGTCGTACAGAGGCTACTGAATCCTTGGTTAAGGAGTAGCAGCCTGAGTAAATGCTTTTGGGAAAAGCACTACCAAGAAATCTTAACCTTGCTAAGGTAGGAACCAGGTTAAGTAAGACAAGCTTGCACAGCACTGTATATTATCTCACTAAGGAAGCAGAAAGACATTCTTTACTTTGCTGAACCTAAGAAACTGTACTTTTGATGTGCCTGTTTTGATTGACGAAACGTCTGCGTCTGTTTAATGCCTTTGAGAAGTTACTCAGCTTAAGGATGTAAATATTTTCTGTACTTTTTGTCCTGGAGGAAATATCCAGATACTTTGTGTTTGAACCTTATTTGTGCATATTTTGGGGAAATAAACTGTGTCATGTTTGCCTTCACTCGATGTCTCCATGACTATCCTTTTTAAGAGGGAAACTACAACTCCCAGAGGGTACTGCTCCTGAAGGAAATAGTTTTCAATCCCTTTAAAGAGGACTAAAATGGCAACCCTAATCCCCTAAGCACGTGGCTGAGGATAGGGACATGTGACACTAGATATATGGATGTTTTAGGGTCCACTTCAATAGAAATATTTAGGCGATTGTTTACTAAGCTGGGCTAATTGTTAATGCGTCAGATAGCACATGCTATCTGAGTGCGTTAACAGATAACATAGGGAAAATGTAGATAATGCAGCAATTTTCTGCACTTTGCGGAAACCGTTATCTGCAAGAGTGGGCAGGATATTTGTGGAGAGGGGTGTGTGCAATGCATGGTTACTGTGGTCATCAACAGCATGTGGTAACCATCAAAGTTGCACAGTGGTGCTCATAACCTCACCTCAATAGGTGGTGGTATGTGCATCCATGCTGCTGCCAGGGCACGGTTTCTGAAATTTTGCAAAGATTCTGCTCCCAATAAATGTACGGGCAAGATTCAAAACAACCACAAACATATACAAAATCATGCACCAATGCACAGCGGATGTACTCCACAGCCTGATAACCAAGGACACAACTAACCGACCCAGGTGAACTGGCAATAACCATATGCTACACACACCAGCTGGATGTCATAAAACAAAACAAGTTACCTCCAGCAGAGCCATATCCCTCTCAGCACCGGCCCTCTGGAATACTCTCCCGAATAAACTGAGGGAGATAAATGACCTCAAGGACTTCCGCAAATCTCTTAAGACCTTCCTATTCAGAGATTGCTATGACCAATCAAAGGACCCATGAACTGCGCTTGAACATAATGATAACCCACGCTTCTAACTTTTATGTACAGTATGTAGTGTCCAACCTTTATATACGTAATGTCACCCCTATTCAATGTAAACCCAATGTGTGTAGCCCACCACTGAAGGAGAAAGTGGTATACAAATCTGAATAAATAAATAAATTTTGGTGCATTATCTGTTAGGGAAATACTATGCACATAGATAATGCACAGCTTTTGCAGCTATGACCATGCTACTGTATCTGTCCTTGTTTGCCATGTTAGCTGCAAAAGCCTAACACGCGTTAGTAAACAGACCCCTTTGCTCCTTTGAGTGCTTCTCTTTTCCGGGTAGGTTCCCTGTGCAAGTTTTGAAAGTTGATGCTGTTATGGTATTATAGATTTTCTCCATAGGTCTTGAATAAGTTTTGTAAGATTTTATGTTACCTTACAAATATGTTCATGACCAGTGAGGGATTATATTGCTGATACTGAGATGACATCAGAATCAGAAATTATTTTGGTGTGTGTTGACAGTGTTTTCCCCAGGACCTTTTGAATGGGTGCGCCACCTGGCTGATTTTACTGACCACCCGGCTAACATAATCTGCTGAATCGACATGGCAATATAATGAGCAGGAATGGAAAAAGGAAAGAAGACTGATTATGTTGTCTGCTGCCAGCCAGTTTATAATGTGGCCCACCCGGCTAGTCGTTTGTGTCAAAATTTCTGGGGAGAACACTGGTTAAGTTCTATGGGGAAATGTCCTCTGCTCTCATTACTGGGGGAAGGGTTTCTTTGGGTGTAGAATATATCTTCAAAAATAAAAAGCGAAAAGCACAGCGCAGTTTATAACACCGAAATAAAAGTAGCTGTGGTTCTTGCTTTTTCATTTTGCTCCTTGGTTTGTGATCACCCAGCATCTCCTTTGTTTTTGCAGAATATACAGATAAATTTAATAGCATGTCAATCGAGTGTGCAAGGTCAGTATGTTTTAAATTAGATTCCTAGGCCATATAATTAAGCTGCTACATTTTTTGATGCATAAAAACAGCATGGCAAAGTTTAAAAGAAAATAAACAAAAAAACCTTATCTAGCCTGGGAATATATTACTTTCTTTATTCATGGGCAACCACCTGACTGGTGTTGAGTAGGGAGTTTTTGACAAGGGCTCTGGGGAAGCCCCTCTATTTTGGCTGCTGGGAGGGGGGATGGATGCCAGCTCACCTCTCTCTCCTCAGGCAGCAGATTGTCTTGAGCCGCTGCTGGGTTTCTTACATCTGAAATGTTTACATGAAACAAACAAACAAATAAATAAATACATATGAATTATCCCTAATAATCACATCATTATCACAATAAAAATGTGTATGTATGTATTACATAAGTAACAGAAACAATTATATTATCTGATCAAACACACATTTTCACATATAACAGGGACAAGTGAAAAAAAAGATGTAAAAGAAAAAAACATTTAAAAACAAAAGAGGGGAGAAGAAAAGGAATATGTCGGTTTTAATGAATGACTCATATAGCCAATATAAAGTATTGAATTATAAAATCAAGACAAGTACTAATGTGCTTAAGAATCCAGTATAAGAAGAGAAAAATAGGGGTAGGGAAGAAGAAGAAAGGACGAGAGGAAAAAGAAAGGAACAAAGGGGAAAATGGAATTTATCCTCTAATTATTAAAAAAACATCATAAATTAATAATAATTTTGAAAAATTAAAAAGGGCATGAATGTCACACTAAAACTAATACAAAAAGATGATTATAAAAATCCTTCTATCCCTTCCTTCTGGTTCTACTCTACAGTGCTACAAAACGAGAATTGTTTATGTGTTTACAATCTCTTTTGTTTTCCTGTCCACAAGCAGGAATGTAATGGAATTCTTGGGGATTTGTTCACACTGCAATGGGCATTTCTACAACAGCTCTACTTAAAACAATTAAGCACACAAAGAATAAATCACCCAAGTCAAACCAGTTTTCATTAAGATCGTTTTGGAACTGAGCAGCACTAAGTAAAGGTGGCTTTGTCCACTTGTCAACTGGAAAATACATAGGCATTTATTTATTTATACAGATTTGTATACCACCTTAACCTACAATCATAGATTTAAGAGTTCAGCAAAAATAAAAATGTGGCAGCCTGTTGTTTTGTAAACCACTTCAGGTTGTCCTGTATTCAAGGTAGGTGGTTGTGAAATATAATAGAACATGACATTGCATCTTATTCCTATATCTTCAAATAGTCCATCTTTGTCTCCACAGCTTTCCCTTTTTGCAAATTCTAGAAAGTTGTAAATAAATTCAACAGAATAAAATCAAGGAAGTTCCCAACAAGAATTTTAAAAGATGATGCAGGATTTATGCCCATACAAAAACACTTGGGGGAATGTTTAGTAAGCCACATTAGCTAATGCATCCGGTCCAGGTGATTTGCTATTCTTTAGTTTATCAAATAGTGATAGCGTGTCGTGATGGCAGCTTGATGGCATGCCATGCCACAGAGAAGATCTCTTTGGTAAACAGGCCAGAGACAAGGCTGCCTTCACTGGGCAGCAGCATGCCACACTTCATGCTCTCCAAGGTGCTCGTCTGAGCCAGTATCCTATTGTGGGAAATACCAGAGGACCTCTTATTCCGGGAGCGTGAGTACTTTGCAGGTCCGAAAACCTTTCACCCCAAATTAGCACAACAGCATTGAGAGAAGTCTCATTACTCCCTGCTTTTACCTGCAGGTTCTCCCTCCCCAGGTACCTCTGTCTTGATGCATTACCCCCTTTACCCTCCGATAGGCTTTTCCACCAGATTTCATCTCCCTTCCATCTGATCTCCAAGTCCAGACCTGGAACACCACTTTGACTGTTGCACTAGATGATCTTGCTCCCCTTCGTCCTGGTCTACATCTCTACTGTACCTACTTCCAGCATGCTGAACGCATCTGGCGCAAGCACCTTTCCCCAGAATCTCTGGCCCACTTTCGTCACTGACACTCTCACTACTACTCCCTCATTTACTCCACTAAGCAATCCTATTTATTTATTTATTTATGTAACAGTTTTTTGTATACCGCCTTTGATCCAAGGTGGTTTACATTGAACAACAGCACACAATCTCAAGAGATTTCTTTTACAAATAACAAGGGGTAAATAACTCGGAATTAAATATTATTCTGATTTAATCGCTGCTTCCACTAATTCTTCTCATCAGCTATACTCTATTCTCTGTTCTCTTTTGGCCCCACATTCCTCCTCCTCCTCCGAGGTCCCCCACACTCCGGATCCCACTCTGATAGCCACTCATTCGCCAACAAAATCCTAGCCTTGTGCCTAACCTTCCCATCTTGTTGTCCTCCCCTCTCCCCTTTTGTGACTGACCATCCAGCCACTGACTTCTCTTCCCTATGTTGGTCCCTTCCTTCATCCATCTCTGGTCTTTGTTTTGCCCCATATCCCCAGTCGTGCTTTACAAAGCCCTTTCCTGCCCCTCTGATCCCATTTCTTCTCATTGGCTTCCTGATCCTGCCTTGGCACTTCTCCCCTTCATTCTGGCCAATTTCAATACTAGTCTCTCCTCTGGTTCCTTCCCCTCCCCCGGAAGCATGCCTTGGTTCGTCCCATACTTAAGAAACCCTCCCAAGATCCACTATCCTTGCACACTGGTGCCCCATTTCCAATCTTCCCTTCCTCTCCAAGGTTCTAGAAAATCTTGTGTTCTCACAGATCACTTTTCATCTTGAAGCCACCTTTGCTATCCACCCCTGACAATCTGGTTTTAGATCTGGTGACAGTACTGAGATTATCCTTCTTTCCCTCCTGAATGAGAATCACGTTTCTCACGACCGAGGTGACAGCTCTCTGGCTGTTTCTCTGGATCTATCCTCCACTTTTGGCCTAGTCAATCACTCCACTCTCCTTAACCTCCTTCATGACTTTGGGGTTCGCATATTATCCTCCTCTGGTTCTGCTCTTTCCTCTCCTCTAGGTCCTTTTCTGTTCTATTTGGTACTTCCTCCCCCTCTATTATCCCTTTGCCCTGTGATGTTCCCCAAGGCTCTGTCCTGGTCCCCCTCCTTTTTAATGCTTTATGGCCCCTCTGACCCTCTTTATCCAACAGCATGGTGTCTCAGCTTACTTTTATGTGAACGATATTATTCTTCTATATCACACTAGTCCCACCAATCCTGATCTGACCCCTTTGAATTCCTATCTTTCCACTGTTGCCTCCTGGATGACCTTCAACTTTCTGCACATCAATCTGTCCAAGACTCTAGCTATCTGGTTTACCTTCAGCAGCCCTTCTCCCTCACTGACTCCCTTTGGTGTCCTCTCTTCGCTATCTTGGCATTACTCTGGACTCTTCCTTGTCCTTTACTTCACATCTTTCATCTCTCATTTGCCGCTCTTTTTTCTCTTTATGGAAGATCTGCACCATATGTCCTTTTCTTCCTGTCTTTTCCTTGATTACACTCCTTCTCTCCCTGGTCATGACTTGAATAGACTACTGCAATGTCACCCTTGCTGGCCTCTCCTAGTACCAATTGCACAGATTGCAACTCCTACTGAACACAGCCTCTTGTATCCTTACCCATGCCACCTGCTTGGATCGTATCACCCCCCTTACTCATACATATCCACTGGCTTCCTGTTAAATACCGAATACTGCCCAAGACCCTTATTCTAAGTCACAGAGCCATTCATACCAACACCTCGCAATACCTCTCTGATACGATTCATCTCCACACTCCCTATTATTCACGCTGCCTCATTCACTCCAACTGCCTGTTTATACCACCCTCATCACAGGCTCACCTAGAGACTACCCACCACTCTACAGAAAATCACTGTTTTGTATAATTTTCCATATCTAATTTTGCTGTGCCAAAATATGATGGTAAGAAGAGAGTAGATAAGGGTATTGTTAGTGTGTTCACTCTGTACTCATTCCTACACACTCTTCTGCACTCACGGACACACCCCCAGTGTTCATGAATCCCTCTGCCATATACTGACATACACACGCCAAACCTCTATGTACATTCAGCTGTAATCCTTTGCACTTGCACAGACTCTACACATTCCCCTACTCATACACAAGGAAATTTCTCATCACCACCACGCTTTTATCTTCTATCCCCCTGAAGCATGCCCATCTCCCTTCTCCCACAGTATGCACCCCAGTGGCCAAGCAGAGAGTACCCTCCTCCCATGTGTCTGCACCTCAGACCCTCCACGGCCCCACAAACTCCCATACACTCTTTCAGCCTCCTTCACAAGTCATAGCTTCTCTATCCACCTGCAAGTCTTAACCTTTCCATCCACTCATTCACATACACACAGATACTCCAACCACATACTCCATCAGTGAAATAGCCTTTGAAAAGCATCTTCAATAGCTTTTCAAAGTAATACTATTTACACTACCATAGGAACTAAATACCTAGTCATTTAGAATTGTACAATGTGTGTGTGGGGGGGGGGGGGGGTTTAAATGTAAACCTTAAAAAAAAAAACAAATTTATGGAGGTAAAGGAAAGCAACCAATTTATTTCACTCGGGGTTATTGGTCACGGCTAAGCCTTCAAGGGAAGGACAGCAATTGAACACTTGGAAAGTAGAGACCTGAGCCTGAAAAACTGCATGTCTGAAAGCTAATGTCAAAAAGGGGGTATTTATCACCATGCTATCAAAGCAAGCAATGAAAAAAAGTATTCTGTGTCAGAACTCGGTATTATACTAAGTGCTTATTTTGACGGGAACTTTTTATGAGCAGGAGCCATTGAAATTTTGATTTATAAAGGAATGTTGATTTAAATTTAAAAAAAAAGGCCATGAATCTACTTGCAGCCAGAAATGATTGATATCATAATCAAGAGGAACAAGCCGGTGTTCTGGCATGCGAGTTCCCTAGCTTTATTTAAAGTGATATCTGAAAATCAAACAATTCAGCTTTTTTCATATTTGTAAACGAAAAGCTGTGTGTCAAGATTAATACTGGATTTGAGAAGGTTTTCATATTTAAATGGGCGGAAGTGGGTTTGTAGCAGGTCATGCCATGTTTGGCTGGGGTTCCATGAACTAATTTTGTATCTTGAGGACTGATTTTGTACTCACATGAAAATCAACATAAATGTTTAAGGGGAGTAGACGCGGGGCTAAAATAAGGAAATATTTCTTTAAAGAAAAGGTGGTATATGCATAAAACACCCTTCTCATAAAGGCAAAAACAGTAACAGAATTCAACAAAGTCTGGGACAAGTACAGAGCTTCCTTATTTTCTACAGGGAGAACTATTCAGGCAATTGGTAACAGACCCCACACGTGAAGGGACCATACTGGACTTGGTGCTTACCAATGGTGAAAGTGTTTCTGATGTTGTAGTGGGAGATCATTTTGCATCCAGTGATCACCAGATGGTGTGGTTCAGTATTAGGACTAGGGCTGTTAGAATCCATTCCAAGGTGAGGATCTTAGACTTTAGGAAGACTAACTTTGCGAAGATGGGCCAATACCTCAGGAAGTCGTTAGTGGGATGGGAACAGCTGGGGGATGTAGAAAAACAGTGGGCAAAACGGAAGGGATATTTTAAGGGCAACCAACCTTTTTGTTAAAATGGTAAATAAAGGCAAAAGGAAAAGGAGACCGCTACGGTTTTCTAAGGAAGTAGCTGAAAAAGTGAAGAAAAAGAGGGAGGCCTTCATGAAATACAAGAGATCACAGAGAGAGGAAGACAGGCATCTGTATTTGGAAAAACTTAGAGAAGCTAGCAAAGTAGTCAAGAAGGCAAAGATTCAAAAGGAGGAGGAAATAGCCAATGCAATAAAATGGGGGGGATAAGACATTTTTCAGATATATTAGTGAGAAGAGGAAGGGCAAAAGTGGTATTGTCAGACTCAAGGGTGCAGGGGGGGAATATGTAGAAGCTGATAAGGATAAAGCGGAATTGCTTAACAAATATTTTTGTTCTGTGTTCACAGATGAAGAACCAGGAGCAGGACCTCAGAAAACACCCACAAATAGGAACAGAAGCGAGGGACATCTTGAACAATTTTCAGAAGACTGTGTTCGTGAGAAACTAGCTCAACTTAAAGTAGACAAAGCGATGGGTCCGGATGGGATACACCCTAGAATACTGAGGGAACTTGGGGATGTTCTAGCAACTCCACTGACTGACCTTTTCAATGCCTCGTTGGAGTCTGGAGTGGTGCCAAAGGACTGGAGAGAGGCTCATGTGGTGCCTTTACACAAAAGCGGAAGTAAGGATGTGGTTGAAAACTACAGGCCGGTTAGTTTAACTTTGGTGGTGAGTAAATTATTGGAAACGCTGCTGAAAGAGAAAATAGTGAGGTTTCTGGAGTCCAGCGGATTACAGGATCCGAGGCAGCATGGATTCACCAGAGGCAGGTCTTGTCAGACAAATCTGATTGATTTCTTTGACTGGGTGACCAGGGAGTTGGACCGAGGGAGAGCTCTAAATGTGGTGTATTTAGATTTCAGTAAAGCCTTTGACACTGTTCCTCACAGGCGACTTATAAATAAACTGAACACCCTAGGGATGGACCCTAAAGTTACTGCTTGGGTTGGAAATTGGTTGGGTGGGAGGCGACAAAGAGTACAAGTAAAAATGGAGCTCACTCTGAGGAGAAGGATGTTACCAGTGGTGTACCCCAGGGATCTGTCCTTGGTCTGATTCTTTTTAACATCTTTGTTAGTGATATAGCGGAAGGACTGTCGGGTAAGGTTTGCCTCTTTGCAGATGATACCAAAAACTGCAATAGAGTAGACACCCAGGAAGGTGTAGATAACATGAGAAGGGATCTAGCTAAGCTTGAAGAATGGTCTAGAATTTGGCAGCTGGGATTTAATGTTAAAAAATGTGAGGTCATGCATTTGGGCTGCAGCAATCCAAGGGAGCAATACAGTATAGGAGGTGAAGTACTTTTGTCCACTAAAGAAGAGCGGGACCTAGGCGTGGTTGTGTCTGATGATCTTAAAGTAGCTAAACAGTTAGAAAAGGCAACGGCAAAAGCTAGAAGGATGCTTGGGTGCATACGGAGAGGAATGGCTAGCAGAAAAAAGGAGGTGATAATGCCTCTGTATAAGTCTTTGGTGCGACCTCATTTGGAGTATAGTGTGCAATTCTGGAGACCGCACCTTCAAAAGGATGTGAACAGGATGGAGTCGGTGCAGAGGGTGGCTACTAAAATGATTAGTGGGCTTCATTATAAAGCATATGAGGACAGACTTAAGGATCTTAATATGTACACATTAGAGGAAAGGCGGGATAGAGGTGATATGATTGAGATGTTTAAATACCTCCGTGGCATAAATGTTCAGGGAGAGAGCCTCTTTCAATTGAAAGCAAGTTCTGCTACGAGGGGACATGGGATGAGGGTGAAGGGAGATAGATTCAGGAGTGATATGCGGAAATATTTCTTTACGGAAAGAGTAGTGGATCCGTGGAATAGTCTCCCAGTGGAGTTGGTAGAGATGAGGACAGTAACTGAATTCAAAAAAGCATGGGACCAACACAGAGGATCTCTAAAGGTAAAAAGTGGACTGTTGTAGTTGTTGATATGGAAGGACAGACTAGATAGGCCATGTGGTCTTTTTCTGTCATCATGTTTCTATGTTTCTATGTAAAACGTGAGGGAAAACTAGAGAGTAACTAGGGGAACAAGGAATAAATTGGGCAGACTGGATGTGTCTTAGATAATTTACCTATCACTCTATTCTTTTTCTTTCTTTTATTTTTCACTGGCTATATATCTAGATAGTTTAAACCAACTCCACCTTTTTCAAAGCTGATCTGCTTGTGTCTGGACAACTTCTCTTGTTTTTGCATAGGGTTTGGGCCCAGCGAATGGGTAGATCATAAATTTTTCCTTTACCTCTTTACAAATTCACTTCTGCTGTCTTGCACTGCTGTAGATCCTGAGCCTCGTACCCAGAGTACAATCTCTCCACAGTAGTCGAGAAACATTATCCATTAGTAGGGATGTACTGTCATTTAGAATGAAATAGGAAACGTCTCAAATCTTTGATTTAATAATTTGATGACTTCAATTGTGAAACAGGCATCTTAAGCACGTGTGGTTTGTTATCAATCAGATGTAAATGTCCAAAAAGGATCTCTTGGAACACTTAGGAACATGTTTACTAAACCATGGTTGCCTTTTGCAGCTATTGCAAAGGGCCGTGGTTAAGTCCAAAAGCTCGATGGCATCTGCAGTGCGCGTTTTCAGCTTTCCCACAGAGACCCATAATACCTACATCAGCAGGTATCACGAGAAGTCCTGTGGTGTATGCTGATGCAGATATCGCAGGTCTCTGCAGTAAATCCAAGGAGAGGACAGGGAGCGAGTGGGGGGACAGAGCTCTTACCACTTCTTTCCCCCCTCCCCCGATTGCAGCTAATCTCTCCCAAAAGCACTGATTGGGACCCTCTTTGAGCTTTGATCCATCTGTATATGTTTAATACATGGTTCCAGACCTGGTGCAAACGAGAAGGATTCAGATTTATTGGCAACTGGGAAAACACATGGAGCAACAAGAAACTATACAGTGCTGACGGTAAACCATGTTTGCCTTTTGCAGCTATTGCAAAGGGCCGTGGCTAAGTCCAAAACCTCCATGGTATCTGCAGTGAGCGTTTTCAGTTTTCCCACAGAGACCCATGATACCTACATCATGACGGTCCCATGGCCTTGTCCACTTTCAGTTTTGCAAGTTGTTCTAGCACCTCATCTTCTCTGAATGGTGTGGTATCTACTTCATTCCCATTTTTATATTTGGGAGTCACAGGTGGTCCTTCTCCAGGATTTTCTTTAGTAAAAACAGAGCAGAAGTATTTGTTTATCAATTTCACTTTATCAATGTCATTTTCCACGAGTCCGTTCCCAGCACTTCTGAGTCCTGCAATTCCACCTCTGATCTTCTTCCTTTCCCTTATATACCTGAAGAATGTTTTGTCACCACACTTCACATCTTTAGCCATCTTTTTTTCTGCCTTTGATTTTGCTATCCTTATTTCTCTTTTTGTCTCCTTGAGTTTGATCCTGTAATCATTTCTGTGTTCCTCTGTTTGCAAGCTTTTGAATTTTGCGAAAGATGTGTTTTTTGCCCTTATTTGAGCAGCCACTTCTTTGGAAAACCAAATAGGTTTCCTTCTCCTCTTGCTTTTATTTACTTTGCTTAATATTTATCTGTTGCCACTTTTATTGCCCCTTTTAGTTTAGCCCATTGCAATTCCACTTCCCTTATCTCCTTCCACCCTGTCAACTCCTCCTTTAGGTACTTGGCCATTTTATTGAAGTCAGTGTTTTTGAAGTTTAGAATTTTGAGCTTGCTATGATTGGACTGCACCTTGGCTTTTATCTCAAACCACACCGTGTGATAATCACTGTTGCTCACAGGGGCACTCACCCAGACATTTGACACGCTATCACCGTTGGTGAGCACCAAATCCAGCTTGAGCTTTCTGTGGTTGGTTCCATCACTATTTGTCTAAGTAACCCATCTTGGAAAGCATCCACAATTTTTGCTTCTTTCCAGATTTGCAGAAGGAGTAATCCAATCCACATCAGGTAGATTAAAGTCACCCAATATGATCGCTTCCCCCTTTGTTGCTATCTTGGCAATATCTATAATCAATCCGTTATCTATCTCTTCAATTTGAGTCGGAGGTCTGTAGATTACAGCAGAATGGATGATAGTGCCATCTCCTCTTTCCAACACAATCCAGAGCGCTTCTTCTTTTCCCCATGCACCCTGCCTTTCAGTAGCTTTAATATTGTTTTTGACATACAAGGCTACTCCTCCCCCTTTTCCATTTTTTCTGTCTCTTCTGAATAGATTATAGCCAGGTATGGCTATATCCAAATCATGCGATTCATTAAACCATATTTCTGTAATGGCCACAATGTCCAAGTCCTTTTCCACCATTAGGGCTTCCAGGTCCGGAAGTTTGTTGGCTAAGATTCGAGCATTTCTGCTCATTGCTTTCCAGCATTTAACTGGCTGTGTATTTTGCATTGATTTTATTCTACCCACTTCTTCCCAGTTGCTTTTGATGTGTGGTTTAAAAGTGTGGTTGTTTCTGTTGTTCTGCTTTTTCAGGGGGTGACTTTCAGAACTTGACCTTCCCCATCCGTCACCCCCTTCTTCTGGTTTAAATGCAAATCGACATACTGCCTGAATTTTTCACGTAGGATTCTTTTCCCTGTGACAGAGAGGTGTAGTCCGTCAGCACAGTATAGTTTCTTGTTGGTCCATGTGTTTTCCCAGTTGCCAATAAATCTGAATCCTTCTCGTTTGCACCAGGTCTGGAGCCATGTATTAAAGCTGTTAATGCGATTTAGCCTTTTTGCCCCCTTACCTAGAACAGGTAGAACTTCTGAGAATGCAACAGTGTTAACAATGGGCTTGAGTTTTTCTCCCAGAGATTGGAAGCCCTTTTGGACTGTAGAGGCACTATTTCTAGCCAGGTCATTTGTACCCAAGTGGATGACCGCACTAAGTTCATCAATAATTTGGTTTGTATTCCTGCTGGCTGAGGAGCCTGGGAGGCATTTGACTATCTTCTCTCCTTTGAACTGTGTTCCAAAGTTGGTGTCTCTGATGATGGAATCTCCAAGTAGTAGTAGTTTTCTGTTTTGTGAGTTTTTCTTCATATTTGGTGCTTTAGCAGGAGATTGGGCATTGACTTGACTCCTCTAAGGGCCGTTCAGTTTCTTTGGATTGGGCATCCTCATTAACTAAGGCAGAGAATGCATTATGCAGGGATATCTCTTGATGTATAGGATGTCTCTGTGTCACAGTTCGCAATCTACCCGAACCCACTGTGATCCATTTGTTCCTGGTGTGTTTGACTGTTTGTGGGAGCGGTGGTGGACTTTGTTCAGTCTGTATCCTAGAAAAGGTGTGCTTCATTGCAGCCAGTTCTTCCCTCAGTAGAAACAATTCTTTATGCATGGCAGCTAGGGCTTCCCTTTGTAGAGTCAATTCTTTATGCATGGCAGATGACCTTTGGCACATAGGACATGCTCTTAGGCGCCAAATGATTTGTCTTGGAATGAAAGTAACGCAGGTATTGCAGTGAATACAAGACATGCTGGTTAAGAGAATGTGGGTGTATCCCAAGCTATTGGCCACTATATAGGCAATGCAGCCCCAGGGGTGGGTGGGGTGAGGGGTAGGGTGGGCGGGAACCCAAGTGTCCCTGCCCCAGTAGGCTTATACCTGTACTGTGGGCACACTCAGATATCTGTTAAGGCTACACAAGGAAATCAAGCAGTTTGACCATCCCCAAACGTAATGTAGGATCAGCAATTAGCAATATTCCCATTACCTACAGTTTAACCAACAGTTAATATTCTATATTTGCAATAAAAACCCAGCAGATATAGAAAGAAAAAAGCTTAGTCTTAGCTGTGCTGTGTGCAGGGCAGCTCTGGCCTTTCAGACTGGCTGTGACCAGTATGTGAGGCCAGGTGTATGATGATCTAAAGTAGCCCCTCCCTGGGAGATGCCTTTGTAGTTCTATCTGCTCCCTGTGCAAAGGTTTCTGTTGGTCCCCTGCAATGTAAGTATTTCTATTCCAAGTTGCTGATTATCTTACAAGAGTCCCTGCCCCATTAGGCTTATACCTGAACTGTGGGCACACTCAGATATCTGTTAAGGCTACACAAGGAAATCAAGCAGTTTGATTATCCCCAAAAGTAATGTAGGACCAGCAATTAGCAATATTCACAATACCTACAGTTTAACCAACAGTTAATATTCTATATTTGCAATAAAAACCCAGCGGAGATAGAAAGAAAAAAGCTTAGCTTAGCTGTGCTGTGTGCAGGGCAGCTCCGGTCATTCAGAGAAGATGAGGTGTTAAAACAACTTGCAAAACTGAAAGTGGACAAAGCCATGGGACCGGATGGGATACATCCCAGGATACTGAAATAGCTCAGAGAGGTTCTTGCAGGGCCGTTAAAGAATGTTTTCAACAGATCCTTGGAAACAGGAGAGGTTCCTCAGGACTGGAGAATGGCTGATGTCGTACCTCTGCACAAAAGTGGTGACAGGGAAGAAGTGTCAAACTACAGGCCCGTGAGCCTTACCTCGGTGGCGGGAAAAGTAATGGAGGCGCTCCTGAAAGAGCGATTAGTGAACTTTCTCAAAACCAGTGGGTTACAGGATCCAAGGCAACATGGTTTTACCGAGGGACGAGCTTGCCAGATAAATCTGATCGAGTTATTTGACTGGGTTACCAGAGAACTGGATCGACATGCGATGGATGTCATCTACCTGGATTTCAGCAAAGCCTTTGATACTGTCCCTCATAGGAGGCTTATCAGTAAACTCAGTAATTTGGGGATGGTTCCCAAGGAGGTAAACTGGATCAGAAATTGGTTGACTGACAGACGACAGGAGGTGATAGTAAATGGTGCTCACTCGGATGAAAGGAAGGTGATTAGCAGGATGCCTCAGGGTTCGGTCCTAGGCCCGGCACTGTTTAATGTATTTGTGAGTGATATTGCTGAAGGACTAAATGGAAAGGTCTGTCTTTTTGCAGATGACACAAAAATTTGCAACAGAGTGGACTCCCCCATGGGAGTGCTTAACATGAGGAAAGAACAAAAGCTAGAAGAATGGTCTAATGCTTGGCAATTAAGATTTAATGCAAAGAAGTGCAGTGTCATGCACTTGGGTAGCAGAAATCCAAGATAAATGTACACGTTAGGGGGCGAGAGGTTGGTGTGCACGGAGCAGGAGAAAGACCTTGGTGTGATTATTTCTGTAGATCTCAAGGTGGTAAAACAGTGCGACAAGGCGGTGGCAAAAGCCAGGAGGATGTTGGGCTGCATTTGAAGAGGAATTACCAACAGAAAGGAAGGGGTACTAGTGCCACTGTATAAGTCTCTGGTGAGGCCTCACTTGGAATACTGTGTTCAGTTTTGGAGACCATATCTTGCAAAGGATGTAAAAAGAATGGAAGAGGAAGGCAACCAAAATGATTTGGAGCCTGCGTCAGAAGCCTTATGAGAAGAGACTTGAAGACCTAAATATGTACACTTTGGAGGAAAGGAGGGATAGGGGAGATATGATTCAGACCTTTAAATACTTAAAGAGAAATAATGAACAAACAAACCTCTTCCAGAGATGGGGAAGCTGTAAAACTCCCCCCTCGCATTAGAGCAATTAAGGACCTTAAACAATTCAGAAAGGCCCTCAAACAACATCTCTTTATCACTCACTTTAAGCTTCCAGACTTACCTCCCACCCTCCCATACTTACCCTCTTAACCCCATACCTATCCATATGAATGTACAAAGCTAACATAAATCATATCAGGTATTCTAATGATTGTAATTAGTTCCCCTGTTTACCTCCATTTTATCTTCCTGTTATCTGTAAACAAAGGCCAGTCATCTGAACTATGTGTTTTATTGTTACTCTGTGAACCGTACTGATGATAAATAGCGCGGTATATAAGAAATATTAAATAAATAAAAATAAAAATAAATAAATTAAGCTGCAAGGTGGTAAATTGAAAGGCAATGTCAGGAAATACTTTTTCACTGAAAGGGTGGTGGATGCTTGGAATTTTATTTATTTTATTTTATTTATTTATTTAACTGTATTTATATCCCGCTTTTCACCGGGTCAAAGCGGTGGGACGTATAACAGGGGGGGGGGGGGAATCAATAGTGGGGGGGCCCATCACCGGGGGTTCAACATTGATGATTTTGGGGCGAACATAGAGACTGACAGGATAGTATAGTTACTGGTCTGGAGTTCTTGAAGAGGAATAGGGGGGGTTCCTATTCAGAGATGTTCTTGGAATAGGACGGTTTTTAGCTGCTTTTTGAATGATGGGAGATCACCGTTGTTCCTGATGTGGCTTGGTAAAGAGTTCCAGAGGGATGGGGCATAGAGTTCAAAGGCTCTGTTGCAGGTCCGTTGTGTTGCTTTGGTTCTTTTCTGGGGGACGGCAATGGAGCTGTTGGAGGATTGCCTGGTTGTTCTGCTGTGGGTTGGGCGAGGCAGTAGGGTGCGGAGTGGGGTGCCTTGTGTTTGGTGGATGGTTTTGTGGGTGAGTAGAAGAGCTTTGTACTTGATTCTTGCTTCGATGGGGAGAATATGAAGGTCCCTCAGAATTGGGGTGATGTGGTCCCGTTTCTTTGCATTGTGTATTATTCTCGCCGTGGTGTTTAAGGCAGTTCGGAGGGGATTGGTTTGTGCGGCATGTAGGCCATGGTAGATTATGTTGCAGTAGTCCAGATGAGGGAGTGTCAGAGCTTGCATTACTGTCCTGAAGTCCTGTGGTTCGAGGAGAGGTCGGAGACGTTGTACCATTTTCGCTTTGTGGAATACAGTTCCAGTAGTCTTGTTGATTTGCTGCTTAAGGGTTAGGGCTTGGTCAATGATGATGCTGAGATATCTTATGTGTGGTTGTATTTGAATTTGCATGGTTCCCATGGTGAGGTGGGTGGGTGGTTTGAAGTCTGGGTCTTTTGTCACTATAAGAGCCTCGGTCTTCTTTATGTTAATGGATAAGTTGTTCTCTTGTAGCCAGTTGGATACGTCGGTGAAGCAGGTTGATAGCTGGTTGTTTGTTGGGTCTGTGGTTGTAATTGGGGCGTAGAGCATTATGTCATCGGCGTATATGTGGAAGTTGACATTGTGAGTGCATATGACTGAACAGAGTCCTCCCGATGGAGGTGGTGGGGGCAAACACAGTGACGGAATTTAAAGTGGCCTGGGCAGACACAGTGGATCACTTTACAGCAAAAAGAATAAATAAAAATAAACCGAACCATCTAATTTCTCAACAAATAGGGGTGTCCTACATGGAGTGATGGGGGGGAAGAGCGGTGGGTTCACCCCTAAACAAAGATATGGGGAGGGGTGCACCTGCTCCTGGTGGGTGCACCCCTAAACAGACATGGGTAGGGGTGCACCTACTCCCTAAAAGACATGGGAAGGGGTGCACCTACTCCTGCCATATTGCTGGGCAGACTAGATGGACCATACTGGTCTTTATCTGCCGTCATTTGCTATGTTACTATGTTAAAACTTTATATACCACCCATTACAAAAGTATTGTGATGAGGAAAGCATGGCTGAGCCCATGCAAACAGAAGAAAATTGTAAATCTACCTTTAAGGAAGGAGACAGGCAAGGTATCTGTGGCTTTCAGGGTGCAGGCAAAGGGAAAAAACACGCTGAAGCTAAGCCACACCCAAGCTCTGCTGATCTAAGGGCAGGCTTGGAGGATAATGAGAGACACCTGGGTAAGGGACAGTGCACATTAGGGAAAAGGCAGCCTTATAAACCCAAAGAAACACGTGAGAAGGGGGCCAGCACTAGGGCTAGCACGAGCACCAGGACCAGCACCGGCTGGAGAGAGGATTCCACATGAGAACAGTACTCAGGGAGAGAGCAGCACATGAGAGAGCTGACTAGAGAGAGCACTGCAGACTTCCGTGGAGGGAGAAGCACCAGGGAAAGACCCAGAGAACTCACTGAAGAGGAGAACGGTGAAGATTTCCAGGGGGATTTCAGAGGTGAAAGCAGCACCCAGAAAGAGAGCCAGGCTTGCAGGGAAACTGCAATTGGTTCTGAAGCCAGTAGAGCTGTAGCTGAAAGAATTGCAGACAAGGGGCAAGGTGCAGTTCCTCCAGTACATGGACCAGCTAAAAAGATTCAAGTTCCTAAAAGGTGGGTGGATAAAAATATATCTAAGAGTGACCTAAACCAGTTAGAGGCACTCTGGCATTTGAGTCAGGAGAAGAACCTTCTCACTCCAGGTGAAAACCCTTTAACTAGTAAGAAACCCCAGTGGAAGAGAATTCAGGAGCTCTTAGGGAGTTTCAAGCAAGAAGCATTGCATGAAGGCTTAGAGCCAGACATACCAGTTGAAAACCCGGAGGAAATGCAGGTAGGATCTGTTGAACCTGATTCTGACTCAGAGGATTTATTAATGGACTGTTCATGGTGCAAAAAGGCAGAATAGAAGCTGCTGGTTAAAGAAAAAAAAGTCTGTAACCTGAAAACCACCAAAAGCAGTGAGTAAGACAGGGAGAATGATTCTAGCCTGAATTGCTAAGTACCCTGTTGAAAGAAGAAAAGACATTTACTTTGATTTGAAGAAAAGAAACTGTGTTTGTTGCTGTATGTTTGAGAAACAGCTACGTATGTTGTGAAGGCCAGCTAAAGCAATTTCACTGTTGGGTTTTTGTGTGATTTTTCCTGAAGATCATTTGTTTTGGAGAAGAATCCTGTTGTTTTGTTTGAGCTATATGCTTGTGAAAAGAAGGAAATAAATTCCCGTGTGTCTTTTGAAAAAAAGAAAACCCCTCGGTTCTCAATACTACTTTTTTTTTTTAAAGTGGTAGCACAACTACAAGTCCCAGCAGCCCCAAGCTCTGGACGAGGACAAATAATTCTTTATTCAAAGACTAAACAGTGTCACCTCTATACCTATAGGCCGTGGCCTGGACTAGGGGCCCCCACAGTATCTGGGCGGTTTACAACCAAAGTAAAATTTAAGAAATTAAAAAATGCTGCAGAAAGAGAAAATGAATGCCAAAAAAACCTCTAAAGGAATAAAGAGAGACAGAGACAGTAGTAGAGAGGGAAGAGTGAAACAGTAGGTGGTAACAAAGACAAAGAACAACAATGGGGAGGGGGTAGGGAGGGGAGCTAAAGAGACATGATGTTTGGAAAGGGGGGAAGACAGGGGGGGGTTGGAAGCAGTGGAACTATAGGTAGGAAAGAGGGTGGGAAAGGAGGGGGAGGGAGATGGAGGTCGAAGGCTGCACAGAAGAGATGAGTTTTCAGTTGTGATTTAAAAGAGGGGTGTAGTCAAAGGGCCGGAGGGAGCAAGTTCCAGAGTCTTGGGCCAAGAAAGTAGAAAGCTGAGGACTGGGTGGATTCCAAGTGAGCCTGAGATGGGGAAGGAAGGAACATGCGGTTGATGTGAATGGATCGGAGAGAATGGTGAGGGGTGTGAAGGTGAACCTGATCGGCAAGGTAAAGAGGGATACCAGTGGGGGGCGGAGCCCAATGTCCAGCGGGATGGTCGCATAACGCTGAGGCTCCCGAGAGGCCTACTCAGAATCCTGAATTAACACCGGACATACTTGAATTTCTGCTCTGATCTTGCCGGGGCACATTGGTGAGATGGCGGGGACCAAACCTACGCGCCTGGAATTTGGATCTCCAGCGGCTTCTCACGGCAAACGCTCCAAAAACTGAACCCCCGTCCCCGCAGAAGGGGCTGGCTTTGCGCGAGGGCCCCGAAATGCAGGAAATCCTCGCAGAGATTAGAGGGGTTAAGGACCTCGTGCAGTCAAACGGTGAAGCACTCCGAGCGCTGCGGGAAGATCTTGGCGTACTGCAAGGCAGGCTAGAGGGGCTCTCTTCGCGTCAGGACAAAATGGAGAGCATATTAGACTCCCACGCTGTCCGGCTGTCCAAACTCGACAAAGTTGAACGTCAGGTGCGGGCCTTGCAGAAAGAAGTAGAAGATGGCAATAATAGAGTGCGCCGCAACAACCTACGACTCGTGGGCATACCGGAGGGAGCGGAATCGGGAGACATGAAGGAGCTTTTATATAAAATCCTCCCTTCCCTGCTCCAAATCACCTTTACCAAAGAATTGGAGATCGATCGCGCTCATCGTGTACCACAAACATAACGCTCAACAGGAAGACCCCGCGGCCTATCATCTTTCGACTTTTGAGATATCAACATGTGGAGCAAATTCTCAGTGCCTCTCGGGCAAAGGGCCATATGGAGTTTGAGAGCCACAAGATCTCCTTCTATCCTGACTTGGCTAAACCCCGGTCGACCGCCGAAAGCGCTTTCTGGAATTCCGGCCGAGGCTTCAACAACTACAAGCACGCTATGGCCTGATGTACCCGGCCAAGCTCCGAGTCACGCTTCACAATCAGACAAGAACATTTGAGGACCCTGCTCTACTAGCCGAGTTTTTGGATGCTAAAGAAGCCGACTTGATGCGCTGACTTCCAGAATATTCCTGCCAGTATTCTCATATCAGCTGTACCTGCCATATTGGATTTGCCGCGGCTCAGCAAAGAGTCTGTCGAGGGCGGTTTGTTGCCTTATTTTGATGATATCTGAGACCCGACTCCATCTACCCATCGTAGCCTCGATGAGTATCAGAGACAGTGTTAATTATGGACTCTGGTGTTTCTTTTCTTTTTTGTGTCTCTATCTTCCTCTCTAGGGCCTCCTCCGCAGACATATGGTCGCCATTTTCATTGGGGGTTTTGCTTCTTCTCTAAGTTACTTTGGTACATACTTTTCAATATGGGGTGTATTAGTCAGCAGACTCGGTGATTATATCATTGTTGTACAGATTCTGATTATGTTGTATGTTTTCAAGCGCCCTTACCTAAAATGTCTATTACCGATTGATGGCACCATGTAAGATTTTATCATTGAACGTAAAAGGGATCAATAATCCGATAAAACGGAAGAAAATCCTAAGCTATCTAAGTCATGAAGCTGCGGACCTGATTTTCCTCCAAGAAACGCATTTAATTCGAAGGAAACTCTTAAACTCAATATTAACCTTACATGGTGGCCGCCTATTCCCCAGCCGTTTCTAAGAAATGTGGGGTTGCCATACTGGTTAGGAAATCTCTGCATGCTACTATTATTGCGACTAGCTCAGATACAGCAGGTAGATGGTCCAGAGTTCACCTCAAGATAGGTAACCTTGAAGTTACATGTATATGCCTTTATGCTCCTAATGTGGATGACCCTGCCTTTTTTGCTACCATTGCTCAGGTTGCGCAGGCCTCTGCTAATACTTCATTGATAATAGGGGGGGATTTCAATTTAGTTCTTGATCCCTGATTGACAAACAGCCGCCTAGGACAAGTGGTCCCCCCAAGAGTTACACCACGCTTACCTCTGTGATCAAAGATCTTGCTTTAGTCGATCTATGGAGGTTACTACACCCCAATGAGCTTGACTTTACCTTCTTCTCTTCCCTCATAAATCCCAGTCTCGCATAGATTTCTTTCTAATATCAAAACTGTTAGTTCCTCAGGTGGACACTGCAAAGATTCACTCCCAACATATTTCAGATCATGCTGCTATTTCTTTTCAATTACACACTACTGCACCCCAAGGGAATTCGGGGGCCTGGTTCTTTGATAGAGCCCTATTAACTCAGCCAGAGTTCCAGTTAGAAATTCGAGCAGCCATACAGGATTACTTCCATTTTTAATTTACCCCAGGATACTGCAAATGGGCTTGGTGGGAGGGTTTCAAAGCGGCCATTCGTGCAACGATCACTAGTTATCAAATTCGCCTGCGGAAACAACGCAAACAGCAGCTACTTATACTAGACCAACAAATCAAAGCAGGCGAACGAGTTCTAACTTCACGTACTGATCCATGCGTCTTAGTTCGCTTACAGCGTCTCCGTTTTCAATATAATGCAATCCTCTCAACTGCAGCTTCTAAGAGTATTGAGCTTCAACGAGGGACATACTACCGTGAAAGCAACCGAGCCGGTCGACTTTTAGCCAACGCCTTGAAAGGTCAAAAGAAGCCAAACGCGTAGCGGCCCTTCGAGCCCCACAGGGAGGGGGCATACTGACCACAGACTCCGATATCGTAGAACTCTTTCGGGATTTCTATACCCGTCTATATCAATCTGAATGTGAGTTCTCATCAGAGACCTTCGAGCGATTGTTTTCTGGTATTCAGCGGCCGACCCTTTCTGAAGCTGATAGGGATGCGCTGGATGAGCCCTTCTCTACTTCAGAGATCCAATCTGCCCTAAAACGAACAGCCTCGGGTCGAGCTGCCGGGCCTGATGGTCTCCCGACCGAATTCTACAGAACGTTCAGTGCAGATTTAGTTCCCTACTTAAAACTCTATTTTACTGCCCTTGCGGTAGATACATCCTCTTTGGGATCCTTTTCTGCAGCTAATGTGGTAGTATTTGAGAAAGAAGGCAGAGACCCGCTGCTAAACCGCCAACTACCGTCCAATCTCCCTACTTAATGCCGATTATAAGATCTTCGCAACGATCTTGGCCACCCGGCTATCTGACAGGATGGCCACCTTAATCCATCCCGACCAATGCGGTTTTATACCCGGCCGATCCACCGCTGACAATGCTCGGACCTTGTGCCATGTGCTATCCAGTGCTGCCAATTTAGACCACCCATGGGTGGGTCTTTCCCTAGATGCTGAAAAAGCCTTTGATCGCCTAGAATGGCCTTCTTATTTGCAGTTCTCCGATGGTATGGCTTTGGGGAGGGCTTCCTCCGATACCTCCAAGTCATGTATGCTCAACCCGTTGCCAGTATTTGTGTAAATGCCATTAAGTCTCAGCCTTTTAATCTCCAAAGAGGCACGCGTCAAGGTTGCCCCCTATCACCAATGCTCTTGATCTAGCTCTTGAACCCCTCGCCCTCCTTATTAGACAGTCCGCACGTATTCGAGGTGTCCCCTTCAGTCACAGAGAGATTAAACTCTCTGCATATGCAGATGACCTTATGCTCTTCGTATCCCTTGATTCGGTTCCAGCTGTCTTGGATCTGATTGATGGATACTCGCAATTATCGGGCTATAAAATAAACTGGACCAAATCTGTAGCATTCCCACTGAACCGCTGGGTACATGAGGCTGACATGCAGGCCTTTCCTTTCCTTGGCAATCCCGCATGGTGAAATATCTTGGGGTCCATTACTGTTCTCCTTTAGAAGACACTATTAGTTTTATTGCCAAAGAGGTAGTCCAAAGTCCGTGAGCTCACAAATCGTTGGTCTCCCTTATCCCTTACATGGTGGGGCCGCCTAGAAACTGTGAAAATGATGATAGTCCCCAAGTGAACTATATTTTAGAAATGCTGCCATGCTTACTCCCGCTACACACCTACAAAGATATTGAGGGCCTTCTCATCCGCTATCTCTAGCAGGGCAAACCACCAAGGATAGCTAAACAAAAACGACAGACTGCGAAGGACAGAGGGGGTACCAGAAATCCTGAATTTCTTAGATCTCAACAAGCCGTCCTACGGAAGCAAGGTGCCCGAGGGCTAGATGCCTCAACGGGCAGCAGACCAGTTTGGCTTGACATAGAAGAGGAGCTTAGTAGCCCAATTCCGTTGATCCATCTCCCCGGTATGTCCCATCAAGTAGACACCCGCCATCCCCCAATGATTGTCAATACTCTTGCGGCCTTTAACACTCTCATTCTATCACTGGGCCCAAACGTATGTCCTCAGGACGGACTCCCGCTGTGGAATAACCCCAGAATTCAAGTCCTAAATAGAACGATAGCATGGAAACCCTGGTACTCTAGGGGGATCTGGACACCCCAACAGCTCTTCTCTGCAGCTCATTGGAAAACCTTTTCTGATTTACAAAAGGAAATTTGCGTTACCAGCGAAACATTACTTTCAATTGATGCAGCTTCAACACTGCCTCAAAAGTGCTCGAATCCTGCCGCCCTCTGTCCCTACTGAGGACGGGCTATTAGACCTAATTCACTCTATTAGTAGTACACATGGGGTAGCCTCTAACTTTTATAAACTATTATGTCAGGGTACAGATACTGCTACTTGTAGAGCCCAAACAAGCATGGGAGCGCGAACTGCAAACCACTTTAACCCCTGTGCAATGGAGCGTTTTCTGGAGCAAAGTAGTGCGGGTTTCCCGATCTGCCTCAGTTACCCAAACTCTCTTCTTTTTTGCACATAGATGCTTTTATACTCCAGAAAAAATAGCCAAATGGAACAACTGCTAGGGACCAGTGTTGGTCTTGCCATACTGCTGTGGGAACCCTCGCTCATGTTATTTATGAATGTCCTCAACTACAGGTTTACTGGGGGCGGGTCTGGGGTCGTATTCAATTTATCTTACACCTCCACGAGCCTCTTTCTTGGAAGATTGTGGGACTCCGCTCAGTGGCGGAGGTCCCCTCTCTTCCTAAGAAGGGTCGCTTTCTCCTTGATTTCATGCTGGGTATAGCCATATGTTTAATCACGAGGAATTGGAAGGATAGCTCTCGACTTACTGTCAATGAATGGTGGAACCTTGTCTGCTTATATAGTAATATGAGCAGATATCTCGGAGAGCTATTCCCCATACCCAAACTCACTCTCGCTTGTCTAAATGGCAGATGCTCAATGATTATGTACAATCTGCTCATTGCTCCGACATGTCTGTTTAATGTACACTCATCATGTTTCAGATCACCGTTAGGTTTTGTAACACAATAATGTCAGTACACGCCCGTTTCGGGAATGATTAGTTTTCTAGAGAAGAAGCAGGGGGGAGGGGGGTGGCAGGGTTTTACTTTGGTGTATGTATCTCATTCTATGTATGTATCTGTCTTTTAGCTGTATGTCTTCCTTTCCTTTGTTGTTATAAAACGAAAATAAAGAATTAAAAAAAAAAAAAGAGGGATACCAGTGTGGATAGCTCTGTGGACAAAAATGAGGATTTTGAACTGTATTCTATAGGTGATGGGGAGCCACTGCTGGTGCAGGAGAAGAGGGGTGACATGATCAAACGGGAAGCGTGAGTCAGGATACGGACAGCAGTATTTTGAACGCGTTGGAGACGAAAAAGCTGGGATTGAGGGAGACCGGCCAGAGAAACATTACAATAGTCGAGATGTGAAAGAACCAAGGAAAGAAGCAGTGTAGTCATGGAGGAAGGGGAAAGAAAAGGATGGACAGCGCAAAGTTGTTTTAGGGTGAAGAAAGAACATTGAACAATAGAAGAAATGTGACCTTTAAAGGAGAGGGAGGAGTCGAGAGTGACACCCAAATACCTTAGAGAAGAAACCATTGGGATAGGTGTAGAGGAGAGCAGAGGTATAAGGGAAGGGGGGGGGGGACATCCAAAGGTGGACCAGATCGCTGAAGTTTTTGTAAGATTGATGTGAAGAAAGTTAGAAGAGGGCCAGGAGGCATCGGAGGAAAGACAGTCATTGAGGGGAGTGATATCCAGAGCAGAGGAGTCAGTGTGATGGAGAAGGAAAATATCATCGGCATAGTAGTAAGCGGAAACACCATGTTGTTGGATTAGAAGAGTGAGGAGGGCCAGAAAAACGTTAAAGATAAGAGGGGCAAGAACAGAACTTTGGGGAACACCACAGGGGAGAGGAGTGGAGGGGGAGGAAGTAGAACCAGATAGGACCGAGAAAGAACGACATGAAAGGAAAGAGCGAAACCATTACAAAACCAGACTGGAGAGGCCGGCATCCTGAAGACGACCCAAGAGAGTGTGATGATCCACCAGATTGAAAGCAGCAGAGAGATCCAGTGAAAACAGCAAGTGAAAAAGACCCGTGATCGTGAGCATCGTGTCATTTATTAAGGAGTGAGAGGAGAATATATTCCGTGCTATGACCGGGGCGAAAACCAGATTGTCGGGGTGAAGGGTAAGAGAAGCCTCAAGGTGAGATGAAAGTTGAAAAAAGACCAATTTTTCTAAAAGTTTAGAAAGGAAAGGAAGGTTAGAAATAAGGTGCCAGTTAGAGGGGGAGGAGGGATCCAGGGAACCTTTCTTTAGGATGGGGCGAACCAGAGCGTATTTCCAAGGGGAAGGAAAAATACCAGAGATTAAGCTAGAATTGAAAATAGAAAGAATAAAAGGGGAGAGAGCAAGGGAAGAGTCTAGTAACCATTGAGAAGGAATAGGGTCTGTGGGGCAAGTGGTTTTCCTAGAGGAAGCAAAGACTATAGCTTCTGATCCCTTCGGGAACTGTCCAAGGAGGATCAGTGCACCCCCTGACAAAGGCAGTCATCCCAGCCAGTCAGTCGGGTACCTATAGGGCCCTACCTCATGATCCTTAAAAAAAAAAACAGCTAGCCAATTGGGGTCCTGATCCTTCCTCCCTCTTTCCACCATTAAAACAAATAATCCTTGCTAGCCAGTTGGCTGTGGGGCCCCAAGGCCCCTCACACACTCATGCAGTCCACACCTTAAATCCCTGATGGCCTGGTGGTCAATGGGGTAGGAGCAGTTCTTCCCGCTCCTACTCCTGTCATTCTCAAAATGGCCATGATCACGTGATCCTGTCCCCTAATCTCATGCTAGGGGGCAGCACTATTGAGGTTGGCAGGAGATTGGGAGCTGTCCATGGGGGATCAGGCCACTTTTTCCATTGTGGGTGCTGTGGATTTTTAGCTTTGTGGCACCAACAATGATCTGAGGGTGAGAGGAGGTCAGTTGGCTCTAGGGAGGTGACTGCAGTCACAATCAGCCCCACAGCAGAGTCAGCTGAACTAACGCCACCTCTTGAGACTCGATTCGGCAGCCCTCATGCAATAAATTTTCAGCATTCCTACTCCTGCCCCACAGTAGCAGCTAACGCCCTTTGGTAAACATGCCCCTTTAAAATACAACTAAACATTGTATTTTAAATTGTTAAGGAAAGGTGAAAAAGTTGTGCTTATTAGGGCATTCATTAACAAGCATTTGGTTCATTAGTATATCTTTGAAAATTTTAGTGCATACTAAATTGAATTAGCACACTTTATGCTACAAGTTAACATGCATTAAGTTGATTAGTATGCATAAAATAGTTCTAAGGTGCATTAAACATTTTTATTAAAACAAATGTGTGAAACAGAAAAGTATGAAAATGGGAAAATCCATGTGCACATCCATCTTCCCAGCTAAGGAAGACCTCTCATTTGCCTTCCCTGTTATAGTAAACATCTAAAAGGCTGACAGGGTACAAATCATTAGCATCTAGAAAATTAAACTAGATATTCTTTGAATATGCAGCTACGGCAAAGGGAAGAAAACTATCCCTAGATCGCATATTTCCTAGATGTGTGACTTTCTATAGCTTTTCATTTGTGGCTCATACGAGTGCTTTTCTCTAATACTTTTGATTTTAGCTGATGGAATGTTAGCTTCCTAAAACTAGCTAATCAATGTATTAAGGTCATCCAACATAACAAGCCCTTACTTGGTTTGCAGCTTGTTATGCTGTGAGGGATTGTGTGCTTCAGTGATGCTGAGGGCTAAGCTATCGGTAGCTTAACTACTGGCAGGATCTCCCAAGATGGACACGCTTCAGCTGAGGTGACAGACCAAGATAAACCACCCATATGGGCAGCAGCAAAATGGGACGGTGTTGGCAGCGGAACATCACATTTCTGTGACAATGGCAAGACAACACTAGAATTACCTTCGTGGAAGAAAGGCCTGGCAATCTACTTCCGTATTTTGCCATGAAAATCCAATGGATAGTCACAACAAAAGAAATTGCATGATAGTGCTGGAAGATGAGACCCCAGATTTGAAGCCACTCAACTGGCTACTGGGGAGGAGCTGAAGACTTTTTAGAGTAAAGCCAGCATTTATGATGTGGTTAGATCAAAGCCCCCAGGATGTCTGACTGCTGATGTAGTTGCTCAAGAAATGAGAGACAGCAACTGCAAAGATGTCTTATATATTGACACATGGAATGTACGAAGCATGAACCAAGGGAAGTTGGAGGTGATCAAGAATTAAATTGAACGTGTACAACTCTATCTGTTGGGTATCAGCGAACTAAAATAGACTAGCATCGGGCACGTTGCATCTGATGATCACATGCTCTACTATGTTGGAAATGAAAGACAAAGAAGAAATGGTGTTGCATTTATAATTAAGAAGAAAGCTACAGGAACTGTAATGAAATACAATGCAATCAGTGAACGCTTAATTTGTATTCATCTACAAGAAATGCCCATCAACACAAATATAATTCAGGTATATGCCCCAAAAACAGCTGCAGAAGAGGATGAAGTTGATGAGTTCTATGAATAAGTACAAGCTGAAATTGACAGAAAATGCAAACAGGATATCCTGATAGTCATGGGCAACTGAAACACAAAAGTTGGGAACAAAGAAGAAGGCAAAGTGATCAGAAAATATGGACTTGGCGACAGAAATGAAGTTGGAGAAAGACTGATAGAATTCTGCAAGACCAAGGATCTATTCATCTCAAACACCTTCTTGCAGCAACACAAGGGGTGATTGTACACATGGACTTCACCCAATGGATTGTACAAAAATCAAATTGACTACATCTGTGGAAGTCAACGATGGAAAAGCTCTATAACATCAATAAAGACAAAACCTGAAGCTGACTGTGGTACAGATCACCAAATACTAGCATGCAAACGCTTGGGGAAACTGCTAGGTACGTATGACCTAGATTGGCCACTGTTGGAAACAGAATACTGGGCTTGATGGACCTTGGTCTGACCCAGTATGGCATATCTTATGTTCTTATGTTCTTAAGCTAAAGTTGAAAAAGAGCAAGCCACTCATGAATATAGCAAAATATGATCTTGAGAATATACCACCAGAATTTAAAGACTGCCTGCAAAATCGATTTGCTGATTTATATACAAATGACAGAGCTCGAGAAGAGTTACAGGATGACATCAAGAAGGTTGTGTTGGTAGTTTTGGTTTCCCTGGACCAGGTCCTACATGTTCCCAGTGCGGAGCAGACAGCGGAGCCCCAGAACAGCCCAGGCTGGATCATCTGTTTAGGCACAGGCATCGAGTGAAATGGAGGGAACTCCTACATTGGCGAAGATTCTTTTGATTCTACAGTTTTCTCCCTGCAGTGGCCTGAGTCATTTATGTTGGAGGCAGTTTGGACCATGATTGAACAACTAGGAGCAGCTCTGGTCCCTCAGGTTTCTTCTCTAATGCAGAAAGTGCAGAGGAACTGTGTGGCTATAGAAGAAAATGTTCTGAATGTACTCTCTATGCAAAAAACTTTGCTATTTGGGCTGAGGTCAATACTTTGGAAGATCGCTCAGATTCCTTTATGAAGGATTCTCTTGCACTCGAGGGGAAGTTAGTTATTGGAGAACTCAGTTAGGGCTGCTAACTTGAGATTGGTGAATTTCCCCATAACTTCTCTGGTTTTAGCCAGGGATATGTTTTGCCTATATCTTACTGATAACATGGGAATTACAGTGGACTCACTCCCATCATTGGCTTAGGTTTACTACTTTCCCTCAGCTAAGAAAACTACTCCTGAGGCTATTCCTGGGTTGATACAAGTTGATGTTCTTAACTTATCTGTGGTACTGGAAGACTCTCAAGAAGAAGTAATAACTACTGCTACATTGTTTGTTACTCTTGCTTTAATATCTGATAAGGAATGGTTGATGAAAGTTTTCTTTAGGAAAAAGGACCCTGAGGTTCAAGGGTCTCCTGGTTCATATGTTTCCTGATGTGGCTCGTGATACACAGTGAAGGAGGCAAAGCATGTGGGGACCAGATGATTTTGAAAGAGAACCTTTCCCTGTAGTTTCCCTTTGCAAATTAGCTGCACATATGCACAATAAAACCACTTTGAAACCATTCAGGCTCTTTGAAAATTTCTCTTTGTAAATCCTCTCCCAATGTTTTATTGATGCACTTAGCAAATTTATTCAAAGTGTATATCTGGCGGCAGTTTCCAACCTGATCCTTAAGCCCCACCTAATAAATCTGGTATCCAGAATAACCACAGTGACTATGTATGAAACATATTTGCATACACTGGATACCCAATATATGCAAATATATCTCCTGAATATTCATGACCTGAAAACATGACCTTTTAGATGAGGCTCAAGGACTAGATGGGATACTATTGATTTAGAGCATGTTTCTCCTTATAAAAGAGCCACATATAAAATTGGGGTTAAATTCAAAGGGCCTGCTTAAATCATTACCATCTCGTCCTTCGGAGAGACGAAAAGCATAATGTGAAGAAGTTTTATTTTTCTTTATTTATTTCATATTGGTATACCACTCGAGGCACAGTAACTTTGGCTTCATGGTGGTTTACAAAACCCATTTATTTCATAAACAAAAGACAGAAACAAAAATGTTATATTAGGAAGAAACAATAAAATATAAAAAAACTACATTACTTATTAGTAAACTTGTAAAACAATCAAAAGAAAAAAATAGGGTTATGAGTGGCACAACATTTAGAACCATAGACATCTGTAATCTAAGAAGTACACAATAGGGATAAAATAGTCAAAATAAAATTATAAGTTAACACAGATACGTGTTGCCAAACAGGAAACTAAGGGACATGATATGAAGCTGCAAGGGAGTAGACCCAGGAGCAATATCAGGAAATATTTTTTTCTTGGAAGGGTTGTAAATGCATGGAATGCCCTCCTGGAAAAAGAGATAGAAACAAAAGCAGTGATGGAATCCAAAGAGACATGGATAAACACAGAGGTTCCGCAAATGACAAGAAAATGGACACCATTTGAAGAGTTTCCCCACAAGAAAATGGACACTAAAATAGCAGCAAAACAACTTTTGCTGTTCTGAAGAAGGCACGGAAGAGTGAGATGGAAGCCAGCACTGAGCAGCGATTCCAAGCCTAAATAAAAGCATGGGGAGTAATCTGCACAGAATGGCAGGTACAATCTTAACTACCTTTGATGGGCCATTTTAGTCTCTATCCGCCATAATCTACTACTACTACTAGTAAACATTTATAAAGCGCTACCAGGCGCACGCAGTGCTGTACAATGAAAACATACAAGAGACAGTCCCTTCTCAAAAGAGCTTACAATCTAAAAAAGGCAAAGCAAGAAAAGGAGAAGAATAAGAACAGCAAAATCAAGAGCCAAAGGCACTGGCGAAAAGATGAGCTTTTAACTTAACTTTGAAGAGGGACAAAGAAGATGCCTGGCGTAAAGGCAAAGGAAGTTTATTCCAAACGTAAGGTGCAGCAAGGTGAAAAGAGCGGAATCTGGAGTTGGCAATGGAGGAGAAGGGCATAGCAAGAAGCAACTGGGAAGAAGAACGGAGTACACGAGGGGGGAAATAGGGAGAAATGAGAGAAGAAAGGTACTGAGGAGCCACAGAGTGAATGCACTTATAGGTCAGAAGGAGAAGCTTAAAGTGAATACAGAAACGGATAGGGAGCCAGTGAAGAGATCTGAGGAGAGGAGTGATGTGGGCAAAATGAGACTGATGGAAAATCAAACGGGCAGTGGAGTGCTAAATAGACTGAAGGGGGAAGAGATGAGACAGACCAGCAAGAAGCAGGTTGCAATAATCAAGACGGGAGGTGATTAGGGAATGGATGAGGATTTTAGTAGTGAGCTCAGAGAGAAAGGGGGGGATTTTGCCAATATTGAAGAGAAAGAAGCGACAGGTCTTAGCGATGAGTTGGATATGAGAGGAGAAAGAAAGCGAAGAGTCAAAAATAACACCCAGATGGCAAGCAGATGAAACAGGTTGGAGAACAGAGCCATCAACAGAGAGTGAAAAAGAAGAAGGAGAAAGGGAAATTTTAGGAGAAAAAACGAGAAGTTCAGTCTTGGCCATGTTCAATTTCAGGCGATGATGGAAAATCCAAACAGCAATGGCAGAGAGATAGCAAGATATCCGGGACTGCAAAGCAGGAGAAAGATCAGGAGTAGAGAGATAGATCTGGGAGTCATCAGCATAGAGATGGTACTGAAAACCATGAGAGGAAATAAGTGCACCAAGGGATTGGGTATAGAGAGAAAAAAGAAGGGGACTCAAGACAGAGCCTTAGGGGATAACAGAGGAGGAGGAACCACCAGAACATACACTAAAGGAGCGATGGGAAAGATATGAGGAGAACCAGGAAAGAACAGAGTCCCTAAAGCCAAGCGAGGACAAAGTGTCAAGGAGAAGATCATAATCAACTATACTCCTATGACCTGTATTCAATTCCCAGATCAGCGTTCACCCTTTGGAATGTCAAGACTGACCATGATGCTTGTTACCATTGCAGGAGATAGTGTCCTAACCGTCACTTGTGACAATTACTGGAAGGTGTACAAGTCTCTTGCGTGTTTTCAGTGTTCCCTCTAAGCTGTGTGAGAAACCAGTGCTGGCGTTAGCATTAGGAATGCTGCAGAAATCTCACAGTTACAAATGTACAGGAAAAGCAGATTCTAGAAGACTCCCAGTCCCAGGGGTCCAGCCTGTTTGAAACCACGAGATTGCTGCAGTATGCCCAATGGTGTGAACACAGGCAGAAGACTCCCATATACAGAAGCTTAGCAGGAACATTGCCCACTTCCCATGAACAGTGCTGGAGTAAATGAGCTACTTATTTATTTATTTTATTTAAGAATTTTCCTATACCGTTATAGAGAGTCTGAATGGGGGTTTCCCCTCCCCCTTCCCTGTAGCTGCCTGAAGGTGCATGACACCATAACCTCAGGCAGAGTCAGTTTTGACCGAGTTAAAAACCCACAAGGAGCATAAAGAAAATCCCAGAAAGAAAGCTATAAATATAATAAAGAATATAACATAATAAATCAGCCCAGCAATAGCACAGTGATGGTCTTGAGTTAAAAAATAAATAGACTGCTTGAGCACTCAGATCTGGAATAATCTGAATGCTATTTGATTTACAAAGTAATTTGCCTTGTTCTTTAGTTTTACCGAGTAAATAAGTAACAAAATTGAATTGGTGAACTCAGGGCCATAATATATCCATAATATTGGACATTTAACGACATCTTATTATAAAGGAAACTAGGGAGGATAGCACAATGTGATTTCTTTTAATCTTTTCATTGTCCTATTCAATGATTGCTTTAAATCAGCCTGACAGCACAGAGTCATAATGGAGTGTGAATGGGTTTGAGCACCATATTTCAATCATGGATTTTCATATACATTTCTAAATGATGCCGACCTCCTAATGGATGAATTACCTGCCTTGCCCTATGACTCCATCCATTGTCATTTATAACAGCTGGATTCTGAAATTCCATTCAACCAGCCTAAAATGTTGTGAGAGTCATTTTTTTGTGCACAACTGAAAATATTATCCAGAAGCCAATGACGCGGGAGAGTGCGTCTGGAGGAAATTGGTTAGTCAGAAAATGCATGGGAAGCCGGCATGCTCTGTACTTTTTCCAGTAAATGTATTATTTCCTAAAGATTATGGAAATATACTCTAGCGTCTTTCATGTGGTTTGGGTAGTCTATAATTTTGTTGTTGCAAATAAGTGAGCCCTAGCAAACAGCAGGGTATGCATTAAAGGATTATAGCAAATGTTCTAGGCACATTATGAAGCCTGAAGTCAAATGCCCAGTGCCTTTAACTTCTAGGATTTATATCATCATCGTTTAATGCACATTCTGACTTGTACCTTTACATCTTAATAAACTCTAGTCTTTTTGTTTGCTAGAGCATTTAACTGGAAATACCTAGATTTTTAAAATAACTTTTACGTGGTTGGCTTTACAGTTTGTTTTTTCATCTTTAGTCTCAGTTGCTGCCTCAGAAATGAGGTCTACGGAGCTATAGATTTAGCAGAATAAGGTGAGTCTTATCTGAAGCATGGCTCTAGTTCTCTAAATTCCCTCCTGTTCTCATTGAATGATCTGTATGTCACCAGCATTAGAAACATCATTAGTTTCATTGTCTGAGTGGAAAAAAAATACTTGGAATTCTTGCAGCTAAAAATATCCATGGAAACTGTCTTGGACAAGCAGACATACATGCGTGAGAGCAGGAAATATATTTTATTTTCTCAAACTTGATACACATGCCTTATCATAGTAATCAGATTAGAATATCTGACTTCGGTGAAAAAGAGCAACATGGTATAAAAATACAAGTCCGGCTAAGGCAAGGGTGGGCAACCTCGATCCTTCCCCATTTCACTTGCCTTCTGTTGGAGCATTGCACCAGAAAAGGTTTGGCTCTGCACCCTGTCCCTCCTGCTCAGAGCCAGAGGTCCTTGAGGAGTCATTAGCCTAGTCCTAACCCTGCCCTGTAGCAGCAGCAAAAGCACATGGTACCCTCCTTGAAGGCCACCCTCACTATGGTGGTGTCTTAGTGTAGCAGGTGCTCTCTGGGGTCAGCCAAGAGTGAGAAACGGGCAGTGAGGGAGAGACAGGCAGGGTAATTCAAGAGCTGTGCGAGAGGGGCATGCAGCAAGCAGGTAAGAATCGAGAGAGACAGACACAGGCTGTGAGACAGCAGGGCCTGTGAGAAAGAAACAGGCAGAGAAATACTGAGAGAGTTGTGAGAGATAGACAGTGAGGGAGTGGGAGCTGTGAGAAAGAAAGAGAGAGAGGGACTAAAAAAAGGAGAGATCTATGATAGAATATTCACATATTTCTCTTTTTTGATTAGTCTCACATCGCCCCAATAGAAGGCATCGTAACCCATCAAAGTTCTACTAGCTCGTGAAAATGATCACAAAGGTGCACCAGGGCAGTGACTGTCTATGGTGGAAATGGCTCAGAACACAGTGCAAAAATGTAGGCAGTATTTGGAGTACACAACTTTTATTGGTCCTTAAAAACGGGGGGGGGGGGGGGAGGGCAAACCCGACAGGCCGTGTTTCGTTTAGTATTTCTTCAGGGGTGAGGCACACCACAAACTATAAAAACATCATAATAAAACATTAAAAATCACATATAAATAATGAACATCAAAAACATGTTAAAACCATAGTGAATAAGAATGAATAAGAACTGTAAACTATGAAATAAACGTGATCTAATAACATAAAATAATTTTAAAAAACTTAAAATTGATAAAATATAATTAAAAAATAATACATCAGAAAACCTTGTATGTTACCACATGCTAAAAAGATAAAGATAATGAAGAATAATGAATAAATAATAAAAAAATGTAAATATGAGTGTTCTGTATAAAAATAATAATATGCCAGTGATCAGCAAGAGAAATGCTAAATAATAAATACTCCATGACAAAATAGTATATATAAAATCTAAGCACATGTAGATTAATAGACATAAAATTATCAAAATAAAAACAGTCATAAAACCAAATAAATAATAGTTATATCCATAAATGGCTAAATTATTAAAAGGGAGAAATTCAAAGGATGAAGATTTGATAAAATTGTGATCTGATAAAAAGATCAGACAATACATAAATAAATGAATTATATAAATACTTATGTCACAAAAGAGCAGGAGTGAATGAAAAAACAGGGGTGAATGAAAAAAACAGGTACCTGTGGACCGTAGAAATAACTTCCAAGTGATTATGAGGTCAAAAGACCTATTTAAATATCCAATCCCTGAAAAATCCAATTGTTCTTGTTAAAAAATAAGCCATGGAGGAATTCAATAAACCATGCTCAATTTGGAAAACAATGATGAGTGCAACTGTCTATTTATAATGTAAATCATATTGTAACAAAACTAACTACTATTACATAAACAAGATTAACCAAAGACACTTCCAAGGGTAATCTAAAATATACTCAACTAAATATGTGTATTGTGCATTCTAAAATAATTATTATATAGAAATGGCTACCAGTATGTGCCATGATGATGGTTAATGGTGATTGATGATTGTCAGAAATATAGAACCCATGTACATTGTGAAACAGACGTTAATAAAGCTTGATGATAACCAAAACCCTTCCAAAAAAACAAAACTCTTATAGACTAGAAGCAAAAATATATCAATCATAGACCATGTTAGAATGTTAAAGTGTGCGGGGCAATAGAAGAGACAAGAGTTTATTGTGATGATAGCGCAGGAAGTGCTCTTCAGAATCTCTTCGCTTTCTTAATCAAATGCAGCCCTTATTGAGCAGCTGGGGACCTGAACACGCATGCTCTCTGGCATTGTCCATTCAGCTCAGGCAGCGTTGCCCACCGTCGGAATGTTGCAGTTACTGTAACGTCTCTCTCCTGCCACGTTTGCGCTGCAGGCTTACGCTGCTACCCCCATCCACAGCATTTATTCTGTTGTTATCCTACTTTCTCGTGGGCAAGTTTATGGATTTCAACACAGCAAGCAACTGGGTCACTTCTCAGAGTGATTACCCCCTAGAGCAGGACCAAAGCAGATGGAAGGGACTAATGGAATTCTATTGTTAAATCAACAAATACTTCCCTCGGCAATTAAACATTAAAAAGCATACAGTCATAACCCGACTAATACTTAGGTTGCCATTGGTAACAGTGTGCAGGAGACAAGTATGAAAAGGAGGATTTGGAAAAAAAAACCCTACAAACAGAGAGAAACCTAGGCTGACAGCAGATAAGAATCCTGTTTGCCTGATTTACTTTCTGGTACAATGCTACAGACCCCACCTGATCTGTCTTTCTCCTCGTTGCTTTATAACTCCTTGGTGCCAGTACCAGGCTTTCTTAAATTGTAATACTGCTGATTGTTTCCAGAAGCTAAAAATATTACACAGGTATAATGCTACATATAAAAATATGTCTGGAAAAGCTCATGTTGCTACCCCCCATAAACCCCTCTTCTCAAGTCAGCACACTGGCTTCCTATCCACCCTTCTGCTTCTCTTTTGAGTCTGCAGCATCACACTGCCTCTTTTATGCCTCCCTATAACCCTCCTGAGGAACTCTGTTCATTAGGCACGTCACTCTTCTGTGCCCTTCTCCTCCACCAGCTCCTGATTCTGTGCTTTCCACCTTGGAATAGATTTCCAGACTCACTACATCATGCTCCCTTTCTGGCCTTATTGAAATCCATTCTAAAAATGAATCCAACATATGAGGCAGACCCTGAAGCTAAAGTGCTGAAGCTATGAGGCCTCAGCAACAGGAACTTCTTCCTCCTCTTCTGAGTCGTCCTGGCCACATCAGGAAACAGTCTTACTTGACAATTCAATAGCAAAACATTTTTAACAGCCATTCCCAGTCAGAGTCCAATCACAGGTCTGCGACTAAAAAGCTGTTTGATTATTTTCATCTAATTTCCATGTATTTTGGTGTGCTGAAAACAAATAAAATATTGAAAAAACTCCTAGACGTCATGATTTGCCACAACATGCAAAATTGTCTTCAAATTTATCAAATTTTTTCAAATTACTATTAATTAATTCAAATTACTATTAATTAATTCACATAAGTGCATTTAAGATATAAAATGCCAAAAAAACCTTAGAGGGGTTGTCCAAGTTATGTAAAAAAAATATAGCACTGTAAATCTGATGGTCAGCAATATATACCTAAGCTAAGCAAGTTTTAAGTCTGTGCTTCTAATGATAAAAGGGGTTAATCTTTCCTGAAGAATCCAGTGGGAGGGAGACACAGGGCAGATAGCAGCAGCTCCGGTCAGTGCAGGGGGGCGTGGCCAGCACTGTGACGTCTCGTGTACAGACACAGAGCTGCTCTCTCCTGCATGCCACACTTGTGCACGAATCATCATCAGGTTCTTGGTTCTAGGCTGTTCACACTTTTTCATTGCAATTCATGTTAGCTCGTCATTCTTCAACCGTTATGTTATGGCTCCGCGAAAGTGTATTAATTTTCCAGACAGTTTCTGTTTGATCTGTGGTGAATATACAGTGTTGAAGCAACAGCAGAATATTACAGACTTTGTGAAAAAGGTATACTTTGCATACTTTGGACTAAAAATTGGAGATCAAGATAAAGTCTGGGTGCCTCATAAAGTGTGCAAACGGTGTGTTGAGGACCTCCAAAACTGTTTCAAGGGTAAGAAAAAATCTTTCCGTTATGGGATTCCTATGGTATGGCGAGAGCAAAAGAACCATAGTGATGACTGTTACTTTTGTTCATGCGATGTGAAAGGGTTTAATTCCAAATGGAAGCATTCCATTCATACCCCAGTCTTCACTCGGCAATTCATCCCATCCTCCATAGCACAGATATACTAGTACCCAAGCCCCCTGCTACCTTGGAAGAGATACCTAGCTCCGATGAAGGTGAAGTCATACCTGAACCAGATGATGAATCAAGTTCTGACTTTGAAGATGATACAAGACCAAAATTGTTTTCTCAGGAGGAGATGAATGATTTGGTAAGAGACTTGAATCTTCCCAAAGATGCCGCTGAGTTACTCGGATCAAGGCTGAAAAGCAGGAATTTATTGTTGCCAGGAGTGTCATCTTCATGTTTCAGACATCGTGAAAAGGAGTTTGTTCCTTACTTCGCCCAGGAAGACAAGTTGGTTTATTGCATCGATGTCGAAGGTCTGATGGGTCAATTTAAAATCCAATATGATTCAGAGCAATGGCATCTTTTTATAGATTCTTCAAAAAGAAGTCTCAAAGCAGTTTTACTCCACAACGGTTTTTACGCTTCCATACCTGTAGATCATTCCGTACACTTGAAGGAAACCTACGAGAACTTGGAATTGGTTCTTCGTAAACTTAAATATGAAGAACATGGTTGGCAAGTGTGTGGGGACTTGAAGGTCTTGTGCATGCTGCTCGGGCAACAAGCTGGGTATACCAAATAGCCTTGTTTTCTGTGTCTATGGGACAGTCGAGACCGACAAAATCACTGGACCAAGAAGAGTTGGCAGCGTAGGGTGCTAACAGTCGGTGAAAAAAAAGTCCTCCAAGAAACTTTGGTACCTTCCCATAAAGTTCTTCTACCACCTCTCCACATAAAATTGGGATTGATGAAGCAATTCGTAAAATCACTTCTAAGTGATGTAGAATGCTTCAAATACTTGGTCACCAAATTTCCAGGCCTGTTGGAGGCAAAATTGAAGGAAGGTGTGTTCGTCGGACCAGACATTAGAAGGCTTATAATTGATCAAGAGTTTGTCAATACCATGACGGATCCTCAAAAAGAAGGGTGGATTGCATTTAAAGAAGTCGTACAGAAATTTTTAGGCAATAACAAAGATCCTCACTACAAAAAGATCGTCGGACGAATGCTGAAAGCATTTCAAGCTTTAGGTTGTCTGATGAGTTTGAAAGTGCATTTCCTCCAGTCCCACCTTGACTACTTTCCTGAAAATTTGGGAGCTGTGAGTGAGGAACAAGGTGAACGATTCCACCAAGATATTAAAGAGATGGAAAAGAAATACCAGGGAAAATGGAGCATTACAATGATGGCAGACTACTGTTGGATGCTTCAGAGAGACATTCCAGATGCTACTCACAAGCGTAAATGCACCAAGAGGAGCCTCACAAGGAAGAAGAATCGAGTTTAGTGTGTGTAGGTGAGCTCATTTCAGTTCAAAAAAGGATTTTCATGAAAATATTGTAATAAAACTTTAATTTTATGTCTATTTCCATTTATTTTGAGGTATTGCCTTATTTAACATAGTTACCTAAATTGTCAGGAAACGTGATGTCCTATGACAAAATGGAGGTCATTTTCGGATTCAGCGCACCAAAAAACATAAAGATTACGTGGAATAACCAAAACAGCTCTAAAAAAAAAAATATTGCAGACCTGTGAATTGAATCATCAATTTTTATTTAGCTGTATTTATATCCTGCTTTTCACCAGGTCAAAGTAGTCAATTCAGGGATACATTTAACACAAGGGAATATGACACACATATGCTAATACTTACAGGGAACAAGGGCAATGGAGGGTTAAGTGGCTTGCCCAAGACCACAAGGAGTGCCTATAGGACTAGAAATCCCAGTCCCTCCAGCCTGAGATTGCTGTCCCCAGGTGGGACTTGAACCCCTGGCCCTCTGGTCTGAAGTAACCTGTCCTAACCACTAGACCACTCCTCCTGTAGACAACTGTGGAACTTCCTCAGATGACTGTTAAGGAAACTCTTTAACATTAAGGACATTAAAATCAGACCCCCGTTGCAAACCTTCTGGATTGGAGGAAATTTTGCCTTGTGAAATATAGTAGACCTTCACTATCAGTGGAACAGAGGATTCTGGAACCTTCATGATCTCTATTAGATATTTCTTGAACAAGTCATAAGGAGAGATAGCTTTCAACTTAGGAAAGGTAAGCAAATGAAGATTCCTAGCTGGTCAGAATTTTCTAAAGTTCTCAATTTTCAATTGCATAGTCATATTATCCTTCGTTAATATTGCATTGTGAGACTCCAAAAATTTTACTCTCTCACCCTGACCCAAAAGGTTTTCTTGTAAGGATTTAAGATCCAAACGACATTGAGACACCTCAGCAGTAATCTGAGTGGTATGTTGAGACAAGTTCTGTAAAATAAGGTTCAATGAACTCTGAAGCCCTTGCATCGCTTCCCATAAAGTTTCTAAATTTAAGACTGTGGTTGTCTGGATTCACCACCAGAAGACATAGGAACCAAAAGATTTGCAGACAAATTCCCACAGATGAAGCATAACTGTTTTCTTAATAAATGAAATTCAGTCTTTTTTTATCCTGTACCTTTGTTGTGACTAGACTGTAAGCTGTATGAAGCAGGGATGGTCCCTTATGTGTACTTATACAGGAATACACACATCTTGTATCACTCTGGAAATTATAAGTAGTAGTGGAACCGTGCAATAATAAACCTGGCTGTACATGGAAGAATAGAGATCGCCACAGTATATAAAAGTAGAAAGATTACAATAGATACCAAGATAGAAACAATATAGTACAATGATGCTTTTAACTAAAAAGGGCAGGATAAATGATCTTTCTTTTTGCAATGTACTTAAAAAAGATAATCTTTAGTCTTTGCAGATAGTGATAACTTTTCTGGACTAACACAAAAGATCTAAAAATATTTCCTTACATAGGTTCAAGAAACCACATGAGTTCCTTCTTCAGATATGACACAATGGATAATTCCGTACAATACTATTGATATTGAACAATTATATTAAAACATTTGAGAAGTTCACTGAAAAGTTTACAAAGAAATCAGACCTTTCCTAACAATATCAAAAGATTCTATGTAGAACTTTTATTTTATTTGCATTCATTTGAAATGGCATTTTCTCTGCCAGTTCAGGGCTGACCTCAAATCTGTAATATTGGGGTTAGAAGGCAGGCATCTTGCAAAAGAGCCATCACATTTTAATGGGAGCTTGTTCTAGCCACCCTGCTCTTAACTCTGCTGATGATATTCCTTCCTGTTTCCTGATTGGCCCAAAGTTTGTCTGCTCTGGAAATCTATCAAAAAGGCTAACTGGATTTTTTGCCTTCTGTCTCTGTTGGCTCCTATTGTAGAGATTTACTCCGAAGATTTTTCTTTTGCCATGTTCTTGTGTCAGAAATTCTGTGAAACCATGTCTAAGCATGCTATCAGAGACCTTCAGCAAGCCTAATCCAGATCCTAGTTATCCAATTAATGATGGTCAAAAAAGGATCTGGAATCTTAATCACTTTCTAACCTGATTTCTTTAGGAAAATTGCTCCAAATCTGAGAACTCATACCTAACAAAGGAACATGTTTACTAATGTGCACTAAGTTAACATGTGGCTGGGCTGCAATTCTAGTGTAGAGGACAGCGCTAACCTTGGGTGGGGGGGGTGTATCCATCCCCCCATCATTAGGACATTGCAACTGTGTGGCGGCATGCTAACCAGCACATAAGCGCACCCGACACCATCCATTGAGGTGACATAAGTGCACCTATGTTAATGGCAACAGCTGCAGTTAGAATATGCCAAGGATGCCCACGCTAACCATGCTTTGCTGTCAAAGCCTATGTTCTACCCCTAACTCTTAGTTCCCTATTGCAGTTAGCATGTGATTTTTGCCATTGGACCCCATGCTTTTAACACAGTATACTTAGCACACATCAAACCTCATGCTAATCATTAGCGCACTTTAGTAAATATGCCCAAAGTTTGCTTTCAAATTATTAGATATCTGAACTTACTCTTAGAATGAATTTCCAACAATAAATCATCAGACCTCAAAGATCGCTGTGCTGTATGTACCCTCACACTCTAAGAAAGATAAGCAGGTCCCCTACTCAGGGCCAGTGCAAGAGCATTAGGCACCCTAGGCAAAACCTCAGCTTTGTGCTCCCTTGTAATTAGCCTTTAGATCCTGCAGTGCCGCCCCCTCCCCAAGATTGTAATTATTAAACTTAAATGTAATTATCTCAACACCATCCCTCTCAGAACAATCCTATAAAAATACACATTTCGGCATTACACTTTTAAATAGAAAACTTTCTTTTTGTAAATATATACATAATAAAGGAGATTTCCAAAAGCCACGCACAAGGGTAAATAGGCTCTTTGCATATTACCATTATTTCTGCAGGTTAAAGTACACACTGAGGACTCCTTGAGCTTGTGTGGCTGCCAGAATCTATTGCTTTGCTTTGACTGTAGCTGGTCTTTGCTACCCCCTTCCCCCAAGAAGCTGCTGCCCTAGACAGCTGCCTTGTATGCCTGGTAGTTGGGCCTTGCCCCCTACCTCAGAGGAATTTTATAGCTGTTATCTAAGATAGTGATTCCCAACCCAGTCCTCGGGTACTCCCAGGCCAGTCAGGTTTTCAGGATACCCACAATGAATATACATGAGAGCCAGTATAGCTGCCATCTACATGCTTTCTTTATCATCTCTTCAGCTGTATTACAAATGAGTCAAAGGAGAGATGTGGCTTTTCCAAAAGCAGCAGTGGGATTGGAACCCTGGCTTTGCTGGTTCTAAGCTTGCTGCTCTATCTACTTGGCTGGGCATTGCTGGGGAAGGCTTTCAAAGTCTACATGTATTCCCTATTTAGCAGCAACAGTACACTTCAAAACATTCCCCTACTGGCATCTACACCTGCTCCCCGTCATGCATAACTCTTCGCTGTTTACTCTTTTGGACCTGAGCTTTGGAGGAGTCGTTGAGAGGAAGGACTATGCTCACCTTGCTGGTGTTCAAAACCAAAGCACAACATTTTAAGTTTTGGAGCTTGGCTTCTTATTTGGATCCATGTCGACATACATGCGTCCTTTTACAAAATTATGCTATAGGTTTGCACCTAAGGTACATTTAGCATGAAATGCGCTAAATGCAAGCGACCTCAGTAACTGTAAGAGGAGTGACCTGTATGTTCCCAACAGTTAACGCGGGACCCCATACCCTAAATCAGGGCACTGTTTCCATGCATGCGGTTAACTCCATCTATTGATGTGAAGGTAACTGCACTCACTCTAACTTCAACTCTGGCAGTGTGATACGTACCCCCATGCTAATTACAATGAGCTCACCATGCCCGCTATCCACCCCTAACCCATCCATTTTCCACTTCAACATGCAAGTGGCAGTTAGCACAGAAATTGTCATGCCCTTGTGCTAACAGTTACCGCAGGCCCAAGCGTTCTGTTACTATGCACCAAGCCCATGCCAACTGCTTAGCGCACTTCAGTAAAAAGGCCCCACAGTTTTGCAAAATCTGTCACTTACCTTTTTAAGTGCTACTACTTACCTTTGTAAGTGCTTTAGTGATTTACTTGAATGGGCATGTACAAGGCGCTTTAGACTTATTCTGTAAGTGCACATATATGTCTCATCACATGTACATTCACGATGGGCATACATAGGGCAGAACTTGGACAGAGTATAGGCAGAGCCTAAATTTACACACTTAGGTTATAAAATATTATAACTTACACACGTTTCTGACGAATCTAGAGCAACTGCAACTGCCACGACTAGACTGGGGAGTGCATTCGCACCTCTATTGTACTTCACTTTATAAAAGAAGCTCCAAACACACATGTGGCAATGCGCAGAAGCTACAAGAGAATTTATACAATTGTCCTCATTTTATCTCCAGCTTCATATTTATATTACAAAAGTTCAGTAGCGCTTTGTAAAATATGTTGCACATTTTGAACGTCAATTCAGAAGTTCCTTTTCCAATCTAGGCATCATACACAAAAGGGAACTTTGTTTGATGAGATGTTCGGTGTATTTCCATAACTCTGGTTATGTAACAATAAGAACCCATGTTAATTTGACACTGATCATATTTTATGCCTCCAGGCAGATAACAGTAAAGCATTACAATAAATAGGTATCTATTAGAGCATTTGCTAGTTGGGATGTAAAAACTGACGGTATACACCATCTTGATTTGATTTTCTAGCACTGATTTGCCCATGGGAACAGCAGTGTGATTTGGTTTTTAGCTAACTAATTTGACATATGCGCCTAATAATGCGTCTCCCCCATACTGACAGCTCACTTTGTGCTAATGAGTCATGAGGAACACAGTTTTCAAAGCCATTTACCCAGGTAAATACCAATTTACCTGAGTAATTTGGCCTCTTTGAAACTCTCCCTCCTCTCTTTAGTTCCAAGTTAAGGATAGGCTTCCACAGCACACGCACTTTCTGCCAAGTTAAAAGGGAGTGTTCCTGGGGAAGTGTTCAGGATGGAGGAGTAAAATAGCACACTGATATGGAATTTTCAAAAGTATTTGTGCTTTTATTTCCCCCTCCCCACATGACCACAACATAAAATTTAAAGATGAAATCAGTTCAGATGCGCTTAACACACGTGACGGAACATCCAAGCCAGAACGTCTGATAAAAAAAAAGCAGGCATGTACAAGTTCAGGCACGATTTCACAAACATGGACATGCCCGATGCATACATCTGAGGGGCTTCTACACAGACATTCCGGAATAGTATTCAAGACCAGGAAAACCTAGGACTAGCCTAATGGTTAGAGTAATGGGTTAAAAACAGGGAAACCAGAGTTCCAATCCCACTGCTGATACCATTGTGAATGTAGAGAGAATGGGGGATGGTGGGGTGTCATCTGCTCTGGATGTTTTATGGCCAAAACAACCACTTTCCCAATGCCTATTTGTGCCTGGAGCAGGTATAAATGTGGACAGGGTCTCAGACTTCCCCAATGTTTCTGAAATTGAGCAGGTATGTTTAAGTCCTTTGCATTGCCCCAGACACACCTCTGTCATCTTCTTTGCTACTTTGGTATCCCTGTACCGGAGATATCTTTAAAAGCCATTTGTAAAGTGGCTCCAGGGACATCTTTGTGATTTGGACATCCACATGCATGTTTTCAGACGTCCAACTAAGGCTTTTGAAATAACCCCATGTTGTTGTTGTTAAGTGCCGTCGAGTCGGAGTCGACTCATGGTGACCCTCTGGATAGCTATCCTAAATTGTGTTCGATCTTCAGTCAGGCGGCTCATTGTTAACAGACTGGAACCCATAGCTGCTGTTATTGTATCGATCCATCTCTAATGATCTCTCTCTTCGCATGATGTGTCCAAAGTATGAAAGTCGAAGTCTTGTCATCTGAGCTTCAAAAGAAAGCTTAGGTTTTATCTCCTCTAGTACTGACTGATTTGTTCTTCGGGCAGTCCATGGTATACACAGTATTCGCCGCCAGCACCATAATTCAAAGGCATCAATTTCCTTCCTGACTATCTTTTTCATTGTCCAGCTTTCACATCCATATGATGTTATTAAAAATACCATGGCTTGAACAAGTCAAATCTTTGTATGGAGAGAGACATCTCTGCTCTTGAGAATCTTATCTTGGTCTTTCATAGCCATTCTGCCAAGAGCAATACGTCGTCTGATTTCTTGACTGCTTGTTGCTTCTTTATTGATAGTTGATCCAAGTAGGTTAAAGTTGTTCACAATTTCAATTTCTTCTCCTTCAACGATGAACCTGTTGATTATGCCAGTTGTCATGATCTTTGTCTTCTTTACATTAAGGTGCAGGCCCATTTTGAGACTATGTTCTTTGATTGTGAGAAGCAAATGTTTCAGATCATCTTCACTTTCAGCCAGTAATGTGGTATCATCAGCATAACGAAGATGGTGAGGAGTCTTCCACCAATCTTCACACCTCTGTTGTCTTCATACAATCCTGCTTCTCTGATTTGTTCTGCATATAAATTAAACAGGTAGGGGGAAAGTATGCAGCCTTGTCTTACACCTTTGCTTATTTTAAACCATTCTGTTTCTCCTTGTTCCGTTCAAACTGTTGCTTCTTGATCAATGTACAGATTGTGCAAGAGTACAATCAGGTGTTCTGGTATACCCATGCTTCTTAATGTGGCCCAGAGTTTCTCATGGTTTACACAGTCAAACGCTTCGCTATAGTCAATAAAGCACAAATAGATATCCTTTTGGTATTCTTTAAAAGCCATTTGTAAAGTGGCTTCAGGGACATCTTTGTGATTTGGACATCCACATGCATGTTTTCAGACGTCCAAGTCGCAACTAAGGCTTTTAAAACAACTGCATACTTTATTAATTTTTCTATGTTCTTTGTATTGAAGTTTAAAATTGTAATGCAAGAAATCAACTGTTGTTTCAGTAATCAAAAGATATTCAGAAAAAAGAAAATAGGAAAAACTGTATCTATAAAAAGAAAAAAATTATGGCATCTCCTAATACCAGTCCACTAAGTTACAGAAGAGAGCAAAGCCTTATTCCAGGAAATTAAATAAAGTCACCTGAATACAAGTTACATACCCTATAACTACCTATACTGTACATTAAGGTGGTAAAGCAACATTGGATGGAACTGAAGTTCAAACCCCAGCTCTAGAACTCAAGAAAGCCACCATATGAACTGGATCATAAAATTTTTAATGAATTGATTGCTGCCTACCCATGCATTTACAAGGAAAATTCAATGGAAAGAGACCGCCTCAGGTTTCGATCCTGGGACCGGTACTGTTCAATGTCATTTGTGAATGATGTTGCTGAAGGATTGAAAGAAAAAGTTTGTCTTTTTTTCAGTAAGCACCAAGATTTGCAAGAGAGTAGATTCCTCAGAGGGAGTAGACAACATGAGGAAAGATCTACAGAAACTATAAGAATGGCCTAATGCTTGGCAATTAAGATTTAATGTGAAGAAATTCAGTCATGCACTTGAGAAGCAGGAATCCAAAGGAGCTGTATATGAAAGGGGTTGAGAGTTTGGTGTGCACTGACCATGAGAAGGACCTCAGAGTGATAGTGTCTGAGGATCTCAAGATGGCCAAACAATGTGACAAGTTCATAGCCAAGGCCAAAAGGATGCTAGGTTGCATACAGAGAGGAATAACCAACAGAAAGGAGGATATATTAATGCCCTTTACATGTCATTAGTGAGGCCTCACTTGGAATATTGTGTTCGGTTTTGGAGACCATATCTCTCAAAGGATATATAAAGACTTGAAACAGTTCAGAGGAAGGCAGCCAAAATGATTTGAAACTTGCGTTGGAAGAGGTATGAGCAGGGATGGTGCAAGGATGAGAGGTGCCCTAGGTGAGCCCTCCGTCCTGCTGCCCCCCCCCTCCCTCTTTGCCACTGCCACCTCTCACTGGGGCCTGTAGTGGTGGCAATGGGTCGAAAACCATGGCACAGCACTTACCTAACCTGGTACTGCATTGCGGCTCCCAGCTTGTATGAGTTGCCACTTCTGCCCTCTTCTGATGCAGACTTCCAGAAGAAAGACAGCAGAGGGGTGATATGACAGAGATATTTAAATACCTCCATAGCATGAATGCACTAGAAGAGAGCCTCCTTCAATGGAAAGAAAGCTCTGCAACGAGGGGGCATTGGATGAAGGTGAAAGTAAATAGACTCAGGAGTAATTTGAGGAAATATTTCTTTACAGAAAGAAGGGCTGATGAATTGAATAGCCTCCAAATGTGGTAGTAGAGACGAGGACTATATCTGAATCCAAGAAAGCATGGGACAAACACAAGGGATCTCTAAGTGAAAAAGTTGCTGGAACTAGTGGCGTTCCTACCCCACCTGTCACCTGGGGTGGGTGCCCCCCGATGCAGCCAGCATCCCTAACCACTCCCATGTAGGCAGTGCGGCAAACTTACTGTAAGGATGATTTGACGCAGTGTCCCATGCTGCAGGGACTGGCCGCTCTGCTCTTTGGCTGAAGTCTCGAGACTTCGACCGGGAGAGCAGAGTGGCTGGCCCCTGCAGTGCAGGGCACCACAGCAAACCAGATAAATGGTAGGTTTGCCATGCTGCCTCTGTGGAGTTGGACAGGGGTGCACTCCCCTCCCCGACGGCACCCAGGGAGGGCTGCACCCACCGCTCCGCTCTTGGTATGCCACTGGCTGGAAAGGAAAAGCAAACTGGATAGGTCATGTGGCTTTCATTTGTTTTCTGTTTCTAACATATGTGAATAATTTAAATTGAAGTACATAACAGCTAGGGAATTATTGGTAATCCCTGCATATGTGCGATGTTCATGTGTGTATTTCTCTGGGTCTTCTGTTTATGGTGTGCATATATTGTGACTATGGAGAGATAGCTAAAAGTGGTAGGGCATTTCTGCATTACGTAGATTTGGGGAGTAGGGACAGATACGGGGAGGTAGTTTTGGGGGCATAAGTGGTTTTGAGGGTGATGGGACAGTTACAGGGCAGTAGAAGTTTGGGACAGGGTAGTTTTCAGGGTGGTGGGGCAGTTTGTTGGGGTCAGCTGGCAAGGTGGTAGGACAATTGCAGGGGTAGATTTTGAGAGTAAGGCATTTGTGTGGGGGGGTATATTTGGGGGTGGGAGTTTGCACATAGAACAAGATGGTAGGGCAGTAAATTGGGGCTGTATTTAGTAGTGGGGGCGGTATTAGGGTTACTGCATTGAACTGCTTTGGGGGGATGAGGCAGTCGGCAGTGGTGATGCAGTTGCTGTCTACATTTTGGGAGTAGGACAGTTTGGGGGCCGGTGGAGCAGTTGTGGTAATGCAGTTTTTGGGGGTAGGGCAATTTGCAAGCTGGTGAAGCAGTTATGGGAGATTGTTTTTTGGGGTAGAGCAATTTGAGTTGTGGAAGGGATAGTTTTGGGGGTGGGGCAGCTTGCAGAGCGGTGAGGCAGTTCTGTGGGGGTGTTTTATTCATGGTGGAAGCATTTTGTAGGTTGGTAGAGCATTTGTTAAGGAGTATTTTTTGGAGTGGGGCAATTGCGGAGTGGTGGCACAATTGTGAAATTTTGGGGGTGGGAGCAGTTTGGGACATTGGGAGCAAACCGGGAGTGGAAGTTTGAAAGGATGAACTCCATAACTGCTATGGGATAGGAGGTGGAACTCCTTTTACCTTAGATATACACTGGGCCATTTTATTCAGGGGGGAGGAGGGCGGCTTATTTCTCTGGAACCCGTGGTCTGATTTGGACTCAATGGGCCCGATTTCTAAACCAAATAGTCAGTGCTGTGGCGAAAGCATTGAATATCTGGTGATCGCCGCAGGGACAGGAAGCCGGTCTATTATTTGCATAGTTTGAAAGTTTCCCTGTTATCTTCTCGTATTTTTGACTATAAATTCTTTGCTAATGGGATACTGTGATCCTACTACTACTATTTAGCATTTATATAGCGCTACGCACGCAGCGCTGTACAGAAATATAAGCAAAAAGACAGTCCCTGCTCTTCAGAGCTTACAATCTAGTCACTGCAGTTTATTCTGTGTAATAGTGACTAGATAAAGAAAGCTGTTCTCACAGAGGGACATGTATGGTGAACCGTATTAACACAGTACTGAAGCCGGCCGTCTGTTTACCAGGAACATCATCACCCATACTGCATCTGATATCTCATGTCCCTACTGTGAATGTGATTATTAACCATGCTTATCAGTCAGACTTTTAAACAACATAAACTTTCATTGAAATGTCAGTGTTATCCAAAGAAAGGCACGTTTATGTGCTGTTGTAAAGATAAAACAAGGCTATGAAAGACCAGGCTGTAAATACGGATGCTTAGTAATGCTATAGACCTCAGTAGGGCGGTTTCACCCTTGAATCTGCCCAAGACCGAGATGGTCTATACAAGAGGCAAGGCAAATAAACTGTGAGATTACTAGGATCTCAAAATTGATCCATCTAAGACAAAGGTAAATTTTTGGAGGGGGGAAGGAGTATTTGTATAACTATATGCATAAGATATCCTTTTAACATTATACATATATTCAATACCAATAAAGGGGGAGAGGATATTCGGCAGCACACCCAGCGCTATTAAAGCGGCTGGCTGTTGCTGCTTTAATTTCTGCCCAGATATTCAGCACCAGGCCATATCCGGTCAGTGGCACTGAGTATTCAGTTTGCCCAAATAGTGTTTTAGCTGTCTGGTCAATGGCTTTGTATCCGTCCTAACGTTAGTCATTTTAGTTAGGATATTAGCATCTCAATATCGCTGCTGTCTGATTAACTAATGTCACCATCCCTACTCTGCCCTCAAATGCTCTGAGACTAGCTTGTTAGTGACAGTGTATTTAGATGGCGATTTGGATAGATCTTAAATGTATACTTGTATTTCTTATTTTGCAAGGGGAATATACAAATAACTCTGTAACTCCCCTGTTTTGATTTTGTTCTCACTGCTGCTTCTAACAGCTTTGCATGCAAAAGGGAGCACAAATCCTATGAGGGTTTTTTTTTCAATCCTTACTTTTGAGCTCATGGATTTTAAGTACTAGGGTCTTTATTGGGCACTGGCGTAAGCCAGAAGGCCTTTAGCGCTTGATGCTTTTACATCATTCTCTTCTCAAGTAACTGAGTCCAGGTCAGAAACTGTTCTGAAACAAGGATTTACTTAAACTTTAGGGTCACTGAAAAACAACCACAATTGCAGAACCCCCCCCCCCCCAAAAAAAAAACCAACTATGATGCAGTCCATTTGCCCCTTCTTCTCAATCCAAAAAATGGTTACAGGCTGATTGATTTTTTTCTCGCCTCTCAGTTTAGATATTTTTACCAAAATCCCTTAATTTACTCATTCATATTCTGAGCTGTTACTTCTCTTTATCACTTGCATACTCCAGCTTCTTAATCTTACTTATTTGACACATTTGCTAGTTAATCTGGATTTCCTGAGCACAACCTCTCTTTCCTCCTCCTAGTATTTCTCTCACTGTAACTGAATCTGTAGGGAATGGAAACACGGTTCCCTGATGCTGTGCTTGATATCACCCTTGGCTCTGGTACTTCTGCTGTAGGATGGGTGCTTGGGTTTCGCTTCTTCTTGATGGCTGATGGCTTCTGTAGATGCAGGTGCCCGGAATGACTCTGCAAGGCTTCTGGTTCTGATGATCTGGAAGGCTGGGTTATTGGTACAGCTCTTGGAATCTCTTTCACAGGCTGAACTACTCTTTTTGTGAGACAGTGGGGTGGTGACAGACTTTGCATATGCATCAATCTTCTGTTCTTTCCTCCTAGGTAGATGTTCTAAGCCTTCTCATGCTCTGGATGATATGAGTGGCTAGGTGCAGATATCTCCTTTTCTCCCTTTAGATACAGAGTCTGGGTGCCAAAGGCACTTGCCCCTTAAGGACAAAGGTCCTACTCCTGCATGGTGTAGTAGCTGTGTGCCAAAGACCCTCAAGGGCAGACTCCCTCTATAACTCCATAGTGTAATTATTGGCTACCAAACACAGAGTTATATCGTTGGGGCTGATTTATAAACCAGGTAGGGTTTTCCCTCAGTCTTCTGCCAGCATGCAATGATTGGTAACAAGAATCTCCCCTGTTCTGGAAAATGTCTGACTTATCTCTAACTCCTTACAATATAGTAGAGACACTGGATGGTGCTGTTGCTCTCACAATAACATCCAAGCAGTCTTTATAACTCTAAAAATAGTTCCCCATTGGTATTTAAACCTGCTCCAAGTTTGGCATAAGTGCTTGCTCGTTCAGACTTGGGCTTTAAAAAAGTGATTGAGGAGACAATTGTGCTTATTTCTTGCACTTTTAAAACCATCTCAAAACCAGCTTATTAGAATTTTTGAATTTGGCTTCTTAATTGGCTTCCTTCAGACATGCAGTTACAAAATCTAGTACTTAAACGTGAACATACCAGTACTAATATGCAGGTAGAAAAAGCTGCTGCTTACATGATTTTACTGGATATTTCCAAATTCTGTTGAACAATAAAGGACAATTTCCAAAGATATTTACCCAGATAAATAGCTATTAGCCAAGGTAAACCGGCCTATCTGGAAAATGTCTCTCCTCAGTATTCAAGTAAAAAAAAGAAAATCACTCTACTATATGCAAAAATTGTTCATCGTAGGCTTACTACTTCATAGAACTTCACAAAGAGGAGAAAAAGGCCTCAGAGACAATGGGGCTCAGAGCATGGGCATATGTCCGCCCTCGCTCACCCCAACATATCACGGCCTGAAAAAACTCCCCTCACTTTGTGTCATATCTTTAAATCTTTAAATTTTAAATCTTCCAATTATAAACTTTATACCAAACACAATTTTGAATCAACTATTTTCTCCACTCTCTTCTAGAGCATGCCCAAATTCCACTTCAAAAACATCCAAAACACCAGAGAAGCCCAAGAATATGCAATGTTCACAGTATGCACTTAGCTTCAATTAGCTTGCAATGAATTCCGTTCATTTTTCTGAAAATACCCAATGCCGTCCACCATGTTGACTGAGCATTTCGCCATTGGCTTTCTCAAGGGAATCAACTTCAAAACATGGATGCTGTAGAGAAGAGCAGAGAACCATTATCATTAACATTCAAGAAATATCACTGGCAGACATTACCCTTCATTCCAACCAATCAACCCCCTAGTGACTAAATAGTATCATCACACATACCTTCCATAATGTCACAAACTTGATACGACATGCTCCACGGTTCCACTCAGTCATCACAAAAATGCCATGCATGTGCGCTCATTTAAATCCTTCCCACTAATTACCATACCAAAATAAAGTGCATGCGTGAGGAAACCTGTCATTGCCGACTCAAAGTCCATGTCATCCTTACATCCACCCAAGAGTGCGCACTTCCTGAGACCCAATGCAAACTCTTCACAAAACAATACAAACTGTTCCTCACTTCACCAAAACCGCTGGCCCATGCTGTCCTACAGTACTGACCATGAAAGTCACACTTTAAAATGCAGACATACTGATTCAGCCCTCAGATGCCCAATTGGGTGCACAAATCCATCCTACCACTCAATGCGATCTGTTTATCTGTGCGGCTAGATGGAACACAAGACCATCCGCTTCCCAACAGATCCACTTATCTCCTCAGTATGGCTACAAACATGCACAGAGAGGAAGGTGGCCCAAGGATACTGCACAATGGCAGTGCTTAATGGCTGGGCTCAGGAAATATGCTGCCCAGCTTCTTGATGCAGCTGCACTCCGTGGCTACTAGCTGAGGACAGTTACCATAGGAACAGGGCCAGCCCATCCACTAAGCAAAATAGGCGGTCACCGAATACGGCAGGCCACGGTGGGTGGCTGGGTGGCATCGGCTCCCCCAGCATCCATCTTCTCATCTGGGAGAGGGAGGAGGAATGGCAATCCTCAGGCTTTAAAGCGTCAATACTAGTGCACTCACGGCCTGCCGCTCTTGTCCCCTCTGTGATGCAACTTCCTGCCTCTCCTGCCCCCTCCAACAGGAAGTTGCATCAGAGAGAGGCAGGAGCGGCAGGCTGCGAGTGCGCTAACATGGACACTTTCAAATCCAATGCAGTGGTGGGATCACTGCGATGTCCATGTCCCACAAGCGAGAAGATGGAAGCTGGGGGGAGGGGTCAGCATGAAGGGCCTGCCTAGGGCCACAGAAACCCTCAGGCCAACCCTAGATAGGCGAGCTATAGCAAAGGAGGACAGCATGAAGGGGAAAATGGAGAAAACACAGTTGATTCATGTGATGCTAAAATTACACAGGTACACTAAAAAAAATTTTTTTTAAACTGCCTCTAATGTTTAGATTGATTTTTACGTTTTTTGGTGCGCTGAATCCAAATCTGGTAACCAATTTGCTCCATCACGTACAGATTTTTTGCTACATTGGGTTAGCCGTTTGAGGTGAACGTTTCAGATTGAGTGCGATCGAGATAAAAGTTTCTTGGATGAATTCTTTATACTAATTGTTTAGTAGTTATTCAAATAAGAATAAAGAAAATTGTAACAAGGCAGCACATAAGAATAGAGTAATGTCAACAAAACACACTGTGATGGTAGCAAAATTGTCTGCACTTAAAACAGCCACATACATGTGCACAAACATTGAGCATATAAGAGCGAGGTTAGACACAAAGCAAAGCAAAGAAATGTGCAAAAAATGTTGTACAGGTATCTATGTAAGAATAGAAAACGCAAACCGCACCATTGCAATACATGAAGACAAACACCCGATGGTGTGAAAATAAAATTCTAATAAATGAGATCCGACACTGTGGTAATAACTAGCAAATTTTTATTTCAAAGTTTAGTAAAAACACGATATTTGTCAACACAGTTTAGATTTTAAAGTCATTCTTGGGTCAATCAATCTCCTGGTGGGCCCGTTTCTTCTTCCCCCGAATGCTTCTCTTGGTGCGCTGCTTGGCGTATTTTTCATCTGGGGTTTCCCGCAGCAGCAACCAGCAGAAATCAGCCATCATAGTGGTGTTCCATCTTCCTTGGTACCTTCTCTCTGCGTCCTTGATGTCCTGGTGAAACCTTTCACCTTGTTCTTCACTGTACGTCCCCAAGTTTTCGGGAAAGTAGTTCACATGGGAGTGCAAGAAATGGACTTTCAGGCTCATGTTACAGCCTTGTTCTTTGAAGGCATTGAGCATCCTGGCAACAATATCCTTATAGTTCTCATCCCGCCTGTTCCCCAAGAATTTGAGAACAACATCCTTGAAGGAATCCCAGGCTTCTTTTTCCTTCTCAGACATCGTTTCAGCGAATGCTCCATCTGAAATGAGTTTCCTTATATCAGGGCCAACAAACACTCCTTCCTTTAGCTTTGCTTCAGAAAGTCGGGGGAACTTTGAGCAAAGGTACCGAAAGCACTCACCATCTTTTGGAAGGGACTTGATGAATTGCTTAATGAGACCCAACTTAATGTGGAGAGGTGGTAATAGAATTTTATCACGAGGTACCAAGCTCTCATGAAGAACATTTTTCTCACCGGGTCTCAAATACTCCCGAATTGGCCAGTCTTTTTTCCCCCAGTGTAGGTCGCGGGCCCGGCTATCCCACAAGCAAAGGAAGCAGGGATATTTGGTGAAACCGGATTGCTGCCCTAATAGCATGGATAGAATTTTAAAGTCTCCACAAATCATCCACTTATGCTCATCATAACGAATCTTCTGAAGAATCAGGGCCAAATTCTCATATTTTTCTTGGAGAATAACAGAGTGAGCAATAGGAACTGAAGCGAATGTGTTGCCATTATGAAGAAGAACACCTTTTATGCTGTCTTTTGATGAATCAATGAACAGCCGCCATTCAGCAGGATCATACTTGAGTTTAAACTTTTCCATCACTCCGTATATATCGTTGCAAAATACCAAATCTTCCTCTTTGCTGAAATACTTCAAAAATTGTGTCTCGCGGTTGCGGTACCAATAAAAAGTTGTTCCTGGTGACAATAGATTTTTCTGTTTAAGCCGAGAACCTAGCAGTTGGGCAGCATCTTTTGGGAGTCCTAAATCCCGGACTAAATCATTCAATTCAGCTTGAGAGAAAAGTTCAGGTTTCGGATCTGGTTCAGTTTCAAACTCGGAAGTACTGGACTCATCGGGAAAAACCATCTGATGAGTCTCATCATGATCAGAACCGTCCACACAAATATGATCCAAAGATTTTGGTGGTTCAGGCACAGGTACTTCGTTGCTATGAGGCATAGGCCTAATTGCTGAGGGAAGGTTGGGGTAACTTATTACGTTCTTATTTTTTAAGTTGTATCCCTTCACAATGCAAGAGCAAAAATAGCAGTCACTGCTGTGGTCTCTTTGTTCACGCCACATCATAGGTATTCCGAAACGAAATGCTTGTTTTTTACCTTTCATCCATAAGCGTAGATCTTCCTCACATGTCTTGCACACTTTGTGAGGAGCCCACGGTTTATCTTGATCGCCTAACTTCAAACCGAAATAGGCGAAATATACTTTTTTAATAAATGCAGAAATGTTCCTCTGCCGCTTTTTCACGGTATATTCCCCACAAATAAAACAAAAACAAATACACAGCACTGCAAACTACAACTGTAGTGAACCACTTCGGAATAAAGCTGGATTACGACTGAGCAAACAAAAGGTAATAATGAACTTGCAAGAAACTGAAATTTGACAGGAACGTTCATGTCGCAACCACCGTGTTTGAGCGAGCGAACGAGGCGAGGCGAACAGGAAAGAACATGCGCCAGCGCGAGTACTGGATTTAGCCCCCCGCCTCCCAATTGTCCTGTTAATGTATAAAATGAATACAAAACACTCTAAAATATCATGAGGGAGTGTTTCTAGTTAGTTAACCATTACAACCTCTATTTTGGGCCAAGAAAATAAACTGCAGTCGGCTAAAAAGAAATTATGTGAACATTCCTTATATGGGTAAGAAATCTAATTTTGCAAGAAAATGTGACGTGATGGAACATTTTGGCTATTTTTCCTGGATTCAGCACCCCAAAATCTATAGGAATCAGTTGCAAAACTGGAGGCAGTTTTTTGGTAGTGTACCTGTGTTATTATTTGTTTCACCTTGTTTCATGTTAACTTCCCATTTTATAGGTTGCTGAGTGCTCTCTGTATAACGTTTATTTGCAATGGAGCCTTGATTTGCAGTCTTATAAGTATCATGCATCACACAGTGAGAGCCATACCTTCTTTAATATAACTTTTCAATCACTTCAGTGCCTTGCAGAAAACAACAGGGCTGATAATATCAATAGTTATCTCATTGAAAAATGTACAATGTTTCTCCTGAAGCACTGTTATCTTTTATTTTGAGCTGAAAAATGTTCCTGGAGATAGACTTCTGTGCATTTAAATGACTTGGGTGGCAAGATCTGTGATGAACAACCAGCCCTGTGGATGATTATGAGAGCGATTTTCTAGCTGCCCATATGGATATAAAGCATGTGGTACTTTTCTCTCTGCAGATTGATTTCAAAATCAAAAATATGCCAGCACATGCTTTTACATCAACTAATCCATGCAGATACTTTTCTTGAGGAAATATATGCTTATACTTTTGAAAATGCAAAAACATGCAAGTAACTGAAAACCCCACCCCCCAGAAATGCTTTTGCCAACATGCAAACTGGCACGGAGCATGTACATTTACCCTCAAATAGAGGGCAGTTTTATAAAAGTCCATTTCCGCCGGTGGAGGATAATTTTATAACAGGTCACCTAGGTGGGAAGGCCAAGTGGGCAACTGTTTTGGGCCTATTTGTTAAAAACACATAGGTGTCTGTCTATCAAATACTAGCACAAATCCTGCAGAAATTGTAAGTAAATTTGTATCTGCTGAAGACAAGGTGTACAGTTCATGTGAATGCATGTAGTTTATAAAGAAGGCACACAAATTGTGACTCCTTTCCCGCTCCACCTGAAATATGCCTCTAGTGTGCCTACATGCGAGTTACGTTAAAGTGTGCGTGTTCTTGCCATCATGCATACTTATACATGTGGGGTAATTTTATATGCAGCTGTAATTTTATATGGCTGTCTTTTAAAAGTGAACAATTGGTTATATTTCAGGGGGGCTTTGATTAGGTAATTCTATAAAGAAAGCACATTAGAATTAAATACCTCAGACACATGAATCACATTTTAGATCTGGCTGGCTGGATTATCAGCTGCTAGGCACAAGAGGGCATGGGTGACAGGCAGGGGTTAATTTATTTTATTTATTTATTTAGTATACATTTGTATACCGCTACTTCCAGCGATCAGCAGCAGTTTTTGATTACAGATTGGAAATTGTCAAATCATGACAGGAAATTTTTTTTTTTTTTTTTTGAGGTATAAACACATTGATTAGACAGGAAAGCACAGCACACAGAGAACTATTTTACAGGGAACATGGGCTATGGAGGGTTAAGTGGCTTGCCCAAGACCACAAGGAGCACCTGTGGGACTAGAAACCCCAGTCCTTCCGGCCCAAGGTTGCTGTCCTCTAGTGGGATTTGAACCCCCGACCTTCCAGCCCGAAGTACCTTGCCCCAACCACTAGGCTACTCCTCCACTTCACTCCACTTAATGTGTGGTGGGGTGGAGGGACAGGGGGGGCAGGCCATGGCCATCCTTAAGAGGCAGACCATGTACCCACCCACCCTCTTGGGATTTTTTTTGTCACAGCATTACCAGAAGTTAAGGGGCATCAGACCGAGCACACAGCCGTACAGTTGAATGTAGGGGGTGTGGCCACAAGGAAATTGTCCTCCCCCTGACAGGGTCAACGGATTTTCAGCAGGATCAGTGGGTAATGTGCCTCCCCACGCGTTGACGGTGGGGGGAGGGAGGGATACACCTTGTTACCATATATTAAGTATGCAGCAGTCCTGACCTTTGATGGGCCGGTCAGAAACAGAGAAGGATGACACTGCTGCAACCGGGGGTCTAGTGCACACTTTAACAGCATGCTCCTCCACACAGTGTATTACAGATAAAGAGTAGTTACTCACCTGTAAAAGGTGTTCTCCAGGAGCAGCAAGAATCAGTCCTCACATATGGGTGACATCAACGCCGATGGAGCCCCTGCGGAGCATTTCCCCAGCTGTCTATGAAAGCCTTTGGGAATACTGCATGCATGCGCGGTCCCCTTCCCACCTAAAGGTGCCATCTTGCTCAGTCAAATGACATAGCTAAAAAACAGCACACAAAAATGTAAAATAAACTATGTACAACTGCAACTCCCAGGGGAGGAGGGAGGGTTGTGAGGACTGATTCCTGCTGCTCCTGGAGAACACCTGTTACAGGTGAGTAACTACTCTTTCTCCAGGACCAAGCAGGAAGTCAGTCCTCACATATGGGTGACTCCGTAGCTCTGGGCTACCAGGGAACCCAGGCTGAACAAGAGAACTCCCTCTAGTCCCAGCATCAAAGAAAGGCTTTTCACTGAAAGAACCTCCACCGGTATCCCAACGGAGGGCTGGAGGGCAGGAGTTGCCTAAACCTCAAAGAGATTCCGGAGTACTGCCTGGCCAAAAGCACTGTCCCTATGGGACTCCCTCTCCAGGCAGTAATGGGCCGCAAAAGTCTGGCTTGAGGACCAAGTTGCAGCCCTGCAGATGTCTGCCAATGGTACAGAGCGGAGATGAGCTACTGAGGCAGCCATTGCCCTGACACGATGGGCTGTGACCCAACCCTGCAAGGGAAGGTCAGCCGCCTTGTAAGCCCAGGTGATACAGTCAGCCACCCAAATGGACAAGGTATGCTTGGACACAGCTAACCCCAAATTATTAGGGTCAAAAGATATGAAGAGCTGAGTAGCCCTTCTATGCCCCTGCGTACGATCAAGGTAGAAGGATAAGGCCCTCCTACAGTCCAGGGTATGCAGGACTGCTTCAGCTTGGCTTGCATGAGGCCTAGGGAGAATGTTGGAAGAACCACCTCCTGATTGAGGTGGAAAGAGGAGACAACCTTTGGAAGGAACTTTGGATGAGTCCTAAGGACTACCCTGTTCCTATAGAAACGAGTGTAAGACTTGTCACAGACCAGGGCCTGAAGCTCACTTACTCGCCTGGCCGAGGTTAGGGCTACCAGGAAGAGTGTCTTCCAGGATAGGAAGCGGAGAGGACAAGTAGCCATCGGCTCAAAAGGTGGGCGAGTCAGTTGCTGCAAGACCACATTCAACTCCCACTCAGGGGCTGGAGGATGGACAGAAGGCTTGAGCAAGAGCAAACCTCTGAGAAACCAAGGGGTGAACCGACAGAGAGTGTCCTTCCACCAGTGAGTGGTGAGCTGCTAGAGCTGAGAGGTGGACCCAAACAGAATTGGACTTAAGGCCCTGATTGGACAAGTGCAGCAGGTACTGAAGCACCACTGGTACAGCACAGGAGAAAGAATCTTCTGTACGCAGCTGACACCACACAGAAAACCTCTTCCATTTCAGAGCATAGGTTTTTCTAGTGGACTGCTTCCTAGAGGCCAGGACGACCTCCTCAACTTCCTGAGGGAGGCCCCAGGGAGCCAAAACTACCCTTGCAGCTTCCAGGCCATCAAATTAAGAGATTTGAGATTGGGGTGCAGAAGAGACCCCTGATCCTGAGAGAGAAGGTCGGGCTGCAACCCCAGAGGTAGTGGAGTGTCCACTGCCAGTTGAAGCAGAAATGGGAACCAAGGTTGCCTCGGCCACCTGGGGGCTACCAGAAGGATCGAGGCCTTGTCCTGTAGAATCTTGAACAGGGTTCGGGCCACCAGAGGCGTGGGAGGAAACGCATACAGGAGGCCCTGGGACCAGGAAATCAGAAAAGCATCTGCTGCCAACCGCAGAGGATGCGGTTGCCTGGAGCAGAACCTGGGCAGCTGTCTGTTCAGGGGACTGGCAAATAGATCTATGGATGGAAGTCCCCATCTCAGGAAAATCTTCTGAACCACCAAGGGATGGAAATTTTGAATTTATTAAACAAGCAACAAAAGACATACCAAAAAGCAAAAACAAAAACAATAACAAGCACCCCAACCAAATCCCACACCCCCCCAAAACCCCCACCCCCCGACATAGCACAAAACAAGTATCTCCACCCCCCCGTGACCCACCTCCCCACCACCAAACCCAACAACCAGCACACGTGCCCCTTCCCCCCGACATCATCAACCCGCAATAGTTCAGCATGTCCAATGTCTGTCCCAACCCCCCAACAGCAACCCGCAGCAGTCCAACAGAAATGCAATGTCCATCCCAACCCCCCCCCCCAACCACCCACAACAATCCCAGCACAGTCCAATGTCCCAAATGTCCATCAGGGCTGCCAAGCCCTCACTCACACCCACAAAAACAAAACGCATTCCCCCTTTCCCACCCCCATCCCCACAAAGGAGCAACATCTCCTCCGCCCCCACCCCAATCCCTACCCCACCCCCACCCTCCCCATAAATAAAGAAAATCCCCACCCCCCTAAACAGAAACATACAGGCATGTGCCGTCCCCAACGAAAACCCACCAGAAACAAAACCATAATACAAATCACTAAATGAACACAAAAACCCAACCCTATCGGCCGAAACAGCGGAGCGGGATGCGCAGAAACACAAAAACAAAAACAAAAACAAAACAAACACACACCTGCTCCAGGGAGAAAACGAAAACAAACATCCCCCAGGGAGAGAGGGAGAGCGGACAAGTGGCCAACAACCCCCCCAGCCCTAGTGCAAACCCCCCTCCCCCCCACCGGAAGGAAAGCAACCCCAGATCCCTAAACCTAGGAAGAAACCCCAGGGACTAAACCCCCCCCCCGCCGGTCTCACCTCCCTCCGCCACCCGGGAGGCACAAACAAAACCCCAAACCGCGAACAGGGGGGAAAAACCCCAGGGAACCCCTCCCCCTCATGGGGGGCGGAGGGTGAGGTGACGCCACAGACGCTCCCAACGATGGACCTCCACCACCCGCCTTTCGCGTTGCGCCATGCTGGACACTTCCTCCAGAATGTCCCGCACCACCTCGTCGAGGGGCAGGACCAACCCCCGGGTCGAGACATGACAGCGCGCTTGCCACAGGTGGTAGCGCACTACAGCCGTGACTAGGTAGAGGGTCCCGGAGTCCTGCCTTAGAGGAAAGGACCAGGCCCCGTACACCCACTCCGCATACGTGAGGAGGGAAAGGTCGCGCAGGTGAAGAGCAGCGGACACCAACCGGCAGGCCTCCACGTTGAAGGGGCACTGCCGGAGGAAATGGTCCATGGTCTCCGCCTGCCCCTCACACCCGGCCCTCGGACAGACCCGCTCGGCCTGTGACCTGTACTTGAGGTTGTCCCTCACGTACAAACGCCCGTGGAAAGACAACCAGGCTACATCCCGAACCTTCTTCGGTAGCCGAGGGGAGTTCAACAGCCGAAGGCCCCGCTGCATCACATCCGCCGGACAGTCCCGCAGGGCCCACCGTGGTTGATAGTGAGAGGTGAGTACCATCCGGTATAATCCTTTCCGCCCCAAGGACTGGGCGAGCGGGTCGGTCACCCCCCACCGCCGAATGAGCCCCACCATCACAAATACGTACGATGGGGCCTGTTCCCCTCTCCGGCGCACACGTGGGACCGAGGACGCCCCCTCCCACTGCTCCCAGAAGCGGGAGAACCATTCCCGATAGGAGGCCACCCACCAAACCCCACCCCCTTCCCTCATCCTACCTAAGTGAAACGCCATAGACAAGACTGACAGGAAGTCAAGGGGTGCAACATACCCAAACCACCCTCTGCCCGATCCAGGCAGACGATGTTGCGCTGGACAGGGTTCAAGCGGTTACCCCACAGAAAACAGAAAAAGACGGCACAAACAGACGCCTGACGGGACAACGGAAGAACGAAGACCGTGGCCACGTGCAGAAAGAGAGGAAGCAGAAACGTCCCGAGGAGTTTGATCTTCTCCTCGTACGTACACCTCCACCCCCTCCACCGCAGCACCCGACACCGTGCAGTCTCGAGACAACGGTCCCAATTGGACTCCGCACAGTCCTCCGACCCGAAGACGAGGCCCAAAACGCGGACCTCCCCCACGGGAGGAGGAAAGGGGGCGCAGGAAGGCGGGGAGGCCTCCGAGGAGCCCAACCACAGCGTCTGGCACTTGCTGTGGTTTACAACAGAATGGGCTACCTCCGAGTACTCCTCCACGGCCTCTCGCAGGGCCTCTACCCCATCAGTGCCGTCCACGTAAACTGAGATGTCGTCAGCGTAAGCAACGACGGACACCGGGGGCGCACCGGGCGCCTCCAGGCCCCGCAACCCACCTGAGGACAATCTCCGGAGGAAGGGGTCGAGGGAGAAAACATACAGCAGGGGGCTCAAAGGGCACCCCTGCCGCACCCCCGAGGCGACACCAAATGGCCGTCCGAGCCACCCGTTAATAAACGGGAAGCTCACCCCCCCCTCGGTACAGCGCCTGCACGACGAAGAGGAAACCTGCGGGGAGGCCGAAGTGCTGGAGCACCACCCACAGGTACCGGTGACTGACTCGATCAAAGGCTTTGGACTGATCCAAGGAGACCAACCAGTGGTCCCGTTGGAGCGACCGGCCTCTTTCCACCATCTCCCGGACTGTGGCGACAGCGTCCAGAACCCCTCTCCCCCGAACGGAACAATACTGGGAAGGGGACAGCAAATCGCCCGACACCTCCACCAGTCGGTTGGCCAAACACTTGGCCAGGATCTTCCGGTCCGCGTTCAGAAGAGAGAGCGGCCGCCAGAAGTCCAAGGAGCTATCGTCCTTCCCCTTGGAGAGCAGCAGCAGGACAGACTCGCGAAATGACCGCGGGAGATACCCCGTGTCCATGATCTCCTGAAACAGGGAGGTCAGGAAGGGGGCCAGCTGGGCAATGAAAGTGCGATAGAACTCCACAGGGAGCCCATCGCGCCCAGGCACCTTCCCCAACGGCATGGCACGAATCGCCCTCTCCACCTCCACCTGCTGAATCGGAGCAGCGAGTGCATCAACCTGTGCCTGGACCACAGCCGAATACACCGGGGGAAGGCCCAGGTACGTTCGGATATGGGTGAGGTCCACGGGGCGATCCCCAAACAGGTCCGAGAAGTATTCCCCCACTATCCGCAAAAGGTCCTCCTGGGAGGTATGAATGGTACCGTCCTCGCCCCGCAGGGCCATGACCTCCCGACGCTGAACCCTCTCCCTGCAAGTCCGGAAAGGGTCTGGAGTGGCGCCCCCACCGGCCGCCCCCTCGAAGCATAGGGAGGCATGGCGATCGTAAAGCAGGCCACGGAGCTGGACACGCACCTCTTCAACCTCCTCCCGCGCTGCCCCTCGGGATACCAAACGATCCAGCGACCTCCGGAGGACAGTGTAGGTGAGGTAGCGGGATCGAGCCATGGAGGTACCCCGGGAACGGAAGAGTTGTCGGGCACGCGTCTTCACCTCATCCCACCAGGCGCCACGGGAAGGAAAAACACTCAGCAGGGTCTCCTGGTCTGCGAGAAAGGCCAAGAACTCCTGGACCACCTCTGATGTTGCCAACAACTGCACATTCAGTCGCCACAGGCCAGGACCCCTGCTAAGCTCCTCGTGGTTGGCCAGGAAGGACACAGAGAGGACGCGGTGGTCCGAAAAGTCAACCGCCTGCAACTGCGGAGGGGAACACTCCACCCGGGCACTCACATATATCCGATCGATACGACTCCTGCAGGTCCCATGGTAGTAGGTGAACCCCGGCGACCTAGGAAAGGCCCGGTGGAAAACATCCACGAGGTCAGCCGTCCGGGTCATCTCGGCCAAAAAGAGGCCCTCGTAACTGGGTGGGCAACGCTCCCCCCCTCGGTCCTGCAAAAATGTGGTGGTGTTAAAATCCCCGGCAAGGACCACCAAACGGGAGGTGTGTAAGTAGGGGCGGATAACCCCGAACAGGGTCTTCCGCGCCAACTTAGACTGGGGGCCGTAGACCACCACGAAACGAAACCGATGGGGCCCGCAGTAGCCATCTAAAAGCAGACACCGGCCCTGCTCCAGTTCCCACACGTACTGCACCTGAAATCGGTTAGACGTGAACAAAACCGCCACTCCTGCGTAGGGCTGTGCCGCAAGGGACCAGTACGAAGGGCCCCACCTCCACTCCCGCTTCGCCCGATGAAGGCTAGCGAGCGAGGTGAGCCTGGTCTCCTGCAAGAAGATGACATCCAGCCCACACGTAGAAAGAAAATCATAGGCCGTAGCCCGCGCCTGGTCTGAGAAAATGCTGGCCACGTTGATGGTGGCGCACGAGAACGCAGGAGTGCACGCCATGCCTATTTCGAGTGCAGTGACCCTTTCCTCCTCTTCTCACCAACCCCGGGATCCCCAGAATCCCGCTTGCAGGACAAGCCCGCGAGCTGGAGCGACTCCTCCTGGTCCACGTCGACCACCTCGAGGATCTCCTCCTCCTCCCGCTCAACCCTATCACCCCAGGAGGTGCTGGCGCCCCCAGGACCACCAGGCAAAGCTGTCGCGAGGGCAGACCCAGCCCCCACGGGATGAGGAGGCACAAACGGGTCAGGGGTCGGAGGAATGACTTCCTCCGTGGGGTCCACCACCTGTGCAGCCCCCCCCTCCCCGGACAAAGACTGAGACAATACGACAGTGCCCACCCCCGCGGGGGAGGCCAGGGCGGCCGGGTCAGCAGGGGGCTCCTGCGAAGGCCCCGAACCCAACTGCGGGGGTACAAGGCCATCCTCCCTCACCCGTCGGGCGCCAGTATCCCCCTTGATTGGAGGACCCTGACTGCGGCGCGCCTTCTGCACCTTTGAAGGTCGCCGCTGAGGAAGAGGGGCCGCCCCCGCCGCTAACCGCTCCGAGCGCCGCACAGGAAGCCCTGCTTCCACAGGCAAGCCCTCATCCGCCTCAGCCGCATCAGCGGCCAAAAAGACGAAACGGTTGATGTCCAACACGGGCTCTGCATCCAGCAACGGGGATGTCTCCCGTTTCTTCCTTTTGGACTTGCCACCCTTGGAAGGGACCGTAGTCCATTCCTCAGGTGGCACCACCCTCAACCCACTATCCTGTCGTGCTACATTAACCTCCACCACATCAACCCTCTCCTCCTTCCTACCCGAATCCCCTCCCCCTGGTGGCTCCCTCGGCTCGATGGACTCCTCTGCACTAGGGCCCCCGGTCTCCTCCTGAGGGAGAGGGGCCTCCATAGCCTCCTCCCGCACAGGAGCCCGAGGTGGAGTGACGGCAACCCCCCCCGGTCCATTGTGTGACGCGGAGGGGCAGCGGGCAAAGGGGTGGCCCAACTCCCCGCAAAGGTTACACCGAATTAGCAGACACCCGGCCGAAGCGTGACCCCGTCCACCACAACGGGTGCAGACCTGCTCGGGACAGTTCATGCTCAAATGGCGGAATGAGCCACAGCGGTGACACTCGCGGGGTTGCCCAGGGTAATAGCACAAGATGCGATCCCGACCGAGGAAACCGGCCGAGGGCACGTGCTGCACCACGTTTCCCACCTCACGCAAACGGATCCTGCCCTTCCACGACCCGTCCCACACCCCTAGGGGCCCAGCGCCCTTAACCAGGGGTGCGAGAAGCACCGCATGGCGCGACAACCAAAACTGGATGTCCTGCCCTGGGAGCGACTCATTCCTGGATAGGATGGTCACAGGTACCGTCCCCTGGCGAGAGATAGGCACAACACGAAAGTCCGCCCACCCTCCCTGCCCCCTCTGCTGCTGGTATCGGTCCCAGAAAATCTCCAGCCCCCGTCTCAGCATGAAACTAACATCATATTCAATGGTGTTGTTCATGTGGATAAAGGCGTAGAGATCTCCTGGGAGAAACCCCAGCCCAAGGACCATCCTCAAGACCTGTTCCCTGGCTGGAGGGGACCCCTCCCCAGCCCATCGGATCTGCGCCACGTTGCGCCGTCGGACCTCACCCCCTACCCCTCTTTGGAACCCTCCCCCACCTCCTCCCCCTCCTGCGGGACCATTCCCCTGGGAGTACCCCTCCCCCCACCTTCACCCGACTTCCCCGGAGTGGTGCCCGACCCCCTCAGAGCCTCCGCAAAGGTACGGGGGGGGGAAGCCGACCCCCCAGCTCCCATCCCCTGCCTACCTTGGCCTTCCCCTGCTGCTACCTGCGGGGGATCCTGCTGCTGGTCTGCAGGATCCACAATCTCCGCACATGGGGCGACCTGAGAACTGGGCAAGATCATCTCTGCCAAAACCGAATCTGGAATGCTATCCTTTCCGGATCCCTGGGTGCCACCGAGAACCCCTGGATCACCCCCTGCTGCCACCTCCATCTGCTGAAAGGCAGCAAAGGCCCCAGGAGGGCCCGTCGGGGTCTCCAAGGCTAATCACAGGGCATCACAAACCTGGTTCTCGGTGACACCCAGGGGACCGGAAGGCTCCCCCAAGCCTCCTTCCCGCGTTCCCGACCCAGCGCAAGGCTCCTGGGTCTCGGCCACCACTACCGGGGACGGACCCCGCTCCCCTTCATTCCCGGGATCCAGGGGGACCACCGCCCCCCCTGACCCTACTGAGGACAACTCCTTCCCTCGTTCCAAATCAGCCACTCCCTCCTTCCCCACTATATGACCAGTCGTCCGCCCCCCCCCTTTCCTCCATCCGCCCTTCCCCTAACCCACCGTCCGCTACCCCCTTTACGGCTACCGACAACAAGGCAGGACCTGCCCGAGACAACAGGGCAGATCCCCCACCCAGAACATCCCCCACACCTCCACCCCCCTGCCCCTTGTCCCTCTCAGGTCCTACCTGGTTGTCGGTGCCAGACGTGGCACATGGGTCCAGAACCACCTGGCCGGTAGCCAAGGCTCCAGCAGGAAGGGCGGACGCCCCCCTGCGAGCCAGGCCCCCTTCAGCCACACTGGCGGAAACTGCAGGCGCCTGTTCATCCCGCTCCGCTGACACAGAAGACAAAGAAACATTCTGTCCCTGCTCTTGACTCCCCTCAGGGGCTGCAGAAAACGAACAGCAGCCCCTACCCTGCTCCTTCCCTTGTCCTGCACCCCTCCGGTGCCAGACAGCCACTTCTGAAAAAGATGGGCGGCCATCCTGCAGCCGTCGAGGAGCAGGAAGAGCAGCTAAAACAGGGGAGTCTCTGTTCACAGCAGCAGCCCCCCCACCCCTAGTCCGCACTGAAAATCCGGTATCCACTGCAGGGGAATGAACTCGGCGGTCAAACAGCACAGAGCCTTGAGATCCCCGACGCTGCTGCATCGGATCCGAGTGCGAATCACCACCTCGAGGACATTTTTCAGCGGAGGACGAGCGGGGAAATCCAGGCAGAGCCTCCTCAGACCGCCGACGCTGCTCCTGCGGCAAGGCAAAGACAGAATCCCGGCTCGCTTCACACTTCCGGGAATACCCGGAAGTGACGTTACACACCCTGGCGGCGGCCATCTTGGAGTGTCAATCGGGCTGGGGGAAGCCCTGCAGAGACCTCCTCCATCGGGGCAATCCTTGCATCGGCGGCAACGGTGAGAAGCCTGACGTCACGGGGAACTGCCTGGCAGCCATCTTGGGGCACCCCACCAACACACGCTGATGTCGGGAAAGCAGGAAAATGAACAGGAAAGGCCTGCTGATGGGAAAGATCAACTCCTCGGACACCCTGCTCACTGCCCCAATCATTAGTGCAGGAAATCGATGTCTGCAATCGGGTCATCGGCGGGGCTGTCATCATTGGCTCCAAAGAATCTGGGTGGGCAGGGACCCCGCCCCCAAACTCCCAGGCACCAGCTTTCACCAATTCAACTTCACCCTGAAAGGGCAACAGAGAACGGGACTGTCGATTTCCTACCGGCTTACCCACCCCCGGGGGTCTCCCCTGGACCACAGATCTACCCTGCCATCTATCATAGGTGTGATACACTTCAGACAGGGACCCACAACCCTGGCTCCTCAGATAGATGATTTCCTGGTGTTTAGCCTTCAAGGCCCGCTTTACCCCCTTTCTATAGATGGTATAGGCCACCCACTCCTCACCGGGAATGGTGGCCTGCAGGCTCTCCAGGTGGGAGAGCTGAGTTTCCAGCTGGGCCGCCTCCTTCTGGAGACCCTGGAGCCGCCGTACTGCCACCACAATCTCCTCTGGGGCCCTAGCTGGTTTCTGGAAGGATGGCAGGCCCGACCCTCCGTCCTCATCCTCACTGGAAGAGGTAGAGGCCTCCTCCAGGACCCGAGGCGGAGGGGGGAACCCACCTCCTCCAGCACCGTACGGGGCAGGCTTCCAAGGCCTCCCCAGGGCCTCTCCCTGCCTCCACCCAGCCTCCACACCCTGCCTGGGGAGGAGAGAGGAGCCTCCTCCCTGGGGCAGCGGGCCCAAACCTCCGGGCAAGTGGGTCCCTGTTCCCTGACCATCTGTAGTCCTACCTGGGGAGGCCCCCTCCTGGGGTATCGGCTGAAGACAGGTCCCAGCATCCTCAGTAGTCTGCACCAAAGGAGGCCTACCAGGCCTGGTAGGCCTCTGAGCCTGGGCCTTTCCTGCTGGAGGTGGCCCAGGGCCCGACATCCAGCCACAGGAAGGAAGCAGAAACTCCTCCCTACCAGGAGCTCTTCAGAACAGGTCTGCTCACCACAACAGCTGAACAGGAAGTGGGAGGAGCTGCCATTCGTGGGGCTGCAGAATCCTGCTCAACCTGTCTGCCAGGTAATTTTCCTGGCCAGGAAGATAAACCACCTTGAGAAACATGTTGCGCCTGAGCGCAAACAAGCAAAGGTCCTGCGCCTCCTGACAAAGGAGCCTGGACCCAGTGCCACCCTGTTTGTTCACATAAAACATGGCTACCTGATTGTCTGTTTGTACTAAGACAGACTGGTGGGCCAGGGTTTGAGAGAAAGTCTTGAGGGCTAAGCGAATAGCCCGCAGTTCTAGTAGATTGATTTGCTGCGTGGCCTCCCAGGGAGACCACAGGCCCTGGGTGCACTTGCCTAGACAGTGTGCTCCCCAGCCCTGCAGGGAGGCATCGGTGGTCAACACCACTGTGAACCCAGCTGGCTGAAAAGGCATCCCTTTCAGTAAGTTGGGGGGGATGCAGCCACCAACGTAGGGAGTGCAGGAATGGTCTGGACACCCTTACTCTGTCGCTGAGGCGCCCTGTGGCCTGTGACCACTGAGTTCTGAGGCACCATTGCGCAGGCCTGATATGAAGCCTGGCATTGGGAGTTACCTGTACTGTTGAAGCCATGTGGCCAAGAAGACTCAGGCAGAGCCTGGCGGAGACCAGTGACCTGCTGAGAAACTGGTTTGCCAAGGTTATCAGTCTTTGGGCTCTGTCCTCCGGCAAGAAAGCCTTCGCCTGCCGAGAGTCTAGCCTTGCCCCTATGAACTCTAAGTTTTGGGAGGGGAGCAAAGTGGACTTTGCGAAGTTTATGGCAAACCCCAGGTGTGGGAGTAGAGAAATCGTTCGGAGGGTGGCTTGCCTGGCCTCCTGGCACGTTTGACCCCTGATGAGCCAGTCGTCCAGATAGGGGAAGACAAAGATACCCTGATTCCTTAAGTAGGCCGCCGCCACTGCCAGGCATTTGGTAAAGAACCTGGGAGCGGAGGTGAGGCCAAATGGCAGCACTCTGTACTGATAATGGTTTCCTCCCGCAATGAACCTGAGTTACATTCTGTGGTCTGGATGAATGAGGATGTGAGTGTATGCATCCTTTAGATCTAAAAAGCATAGCCAATCTCCCTGCTGGAGGTAGGGCAGAAGTGTTCCAAGAGTAAGTATCTTGAACTTTTCCTTCTCTAAGAACTTGTTGAGATTTCTGAGGTCGAGAATAGATCCTGAGGTCCTAGGAAGTACCTGTAGTAGAAACCGTGACCTTGTAGGTGGGGAGGCACAGACTCCACCGCCTTGTCTCGCAACAGACCCTGAAGCTCCTGCAGGAGGAGGGCTGTATGGAGAGGAGGCCTTGGAGGCTCTCTTGGAAAGTAGGGAGGAGGCAACTGATGAAAATGAAGCATGTAGCCCTTGTGGACTATGCTTAAGACCCAATTGTCTCCTGTAATGGGTGGCCACCGGTGGACAAACAGGGCTAGTCGACCTCCTGTACAGGGATGGGACAGCAGAGATGGAGAGGCTATGCCTTGGGAGTCAAAAACCCCCACCCTGCTGAGTGGGAGCTGGAGCCGGAGGGTTGGGGGCCTTCTGCCTGCGGGGCCCATGTCCCTGCCCCTTGGCCTGCTGACCCTGTGGGGGAGTGGGGGAGGCCTGGTAAGGTGGGAACTGTTTGTAGGCAGTCGCCTTCCTCGGGTAAAAGAACTTCTTCCCAAGCCCTTCTTCTTATGTGAAGGGGCAGAAGTCTTTCTAGACAGCCTTGTCCTCGTGAGGTGCTCGGTTTCGAGCTCAGCAGCCTTCTCGGCTATGGGCTTGCCAAAAAGGTTCTCACCTCGGCAAGGGACATCGACCAACTTGTCTTGAACCCATGGCTCGAGGTCCGATGACTGCAGCCATGCCTGGCGTCGAGCCGTGATGCCGGCTGCCACAACACGGACCGAGGCCTCGAAGCCATCGTAGGCTGCTCGAGACATGAACTTAGAGCATTCCCGGATCCCCGAAGACAAGGACTTGAACCTCTGCAAAGGTTCCTCGGAGAGACCAGCCAAGAACCTGGCAAGCTCCTTTGCCAGGTCCCGCAAGTACATGCCCATGTACAGCTGGTAAGACTGGACACGGCAAGCAAGCATCGAGCCCTGGAAGCACTTTCTACCAAACGCATCCAAGTTCCGGGCCTCCCGGCCAGGGGGCACCACGGAGTGCATCTTCTGGCTTTTCAGACGATGCATGGCCGATTCCACCACCATGGAATGGTGCGGTAGCTGCGCCTTCTGAAAACCAGGGCTCTTACAGAGTCAATAAAGGGAATCGACCCGCTTGCTTAGAACCGGCACCGAGGCCTGTGCCTCCCACATCCGGAAGAGGAGCCGTTCCAGCATCGGAGGAACCGGCACAGTAAAGGCCTCCTTCGGAGGAGAGTCATACTGGAGGGCCTCGAGCTCTTCGGCTCGAGGCTCCTCCTCGGGGTCCGCCGGGATCGCCAAAGCAGTGGCCATATCCCGAACAAACTCCGAGAACCGGGTATCCTCCAGAGGGGATCTACTCTGGGGCTCAGATTGCAATGAGTCCGACGGGACGCACCGAGTCTTGAAGGTATCGGGGGACTCCTCGTCCTCCATCTCCCAGGTGGACTCGTCCGAAGAGGAGTCGGGCTCCGACCATGCGGGGCCCAGCAGCACCCGCCCCGATGCCGAAGGCACTGGCATCGACGCCCTCGGTTCCGACCAGGAGGTCGAGGGTGACCGTGACCGAGGACGACCTCGAGCCTTCATGGTCTCGAGTATCGAGTATCGGCTCGGTCTCCGGGGTCGACTTCGACGTCGATGTCCTGGTGGTCGTGGCAGATGCGCCAGCGAGGCTGGCCATCAGCACCCACTGCTGATCCATGAAGGCAGACAGTCTGCACTCCAAGGCTGTCAGCCTGAGACCCAGCTCAGGAGACTCAGCAGCCACCGACTTGGACCCCGGCGGCACCGGGCCCGACGTCGGCTCCCTGGGAGGAGAGTCCTCGAGGACAACAGGACTTACGTGTCCAGCAGACTCCGGCTCTACACAAGGGACTTTTGATGGCTTCTCCTGTTCCACGGGCCCGGGACGGCTGTCGGGGGTCCGAGACCTAGCCCTCGAGGAGCCAGGGACCTCCTCTGACGCCGCCCTCGTGAGCCACTTCTTCATCTTTCGCTCCCACTCAGGGGACCCCCTTTCCGAGGAACCCCGACAATGCTCGGGGTCAGACTCCCGAGACATCGAGGCTTCAGACGAGGTCCGGGCCCGGCCGGAGGCCGAATCAGAGAAAAGTCTTTCATTTTGGTGCTGACGACTTCGCAGTGCCTTAGTGGACATTTTCCCACATGGTCCACAGATCTTAGGATCATGATCAGGACCAAGGCACCGAAGGCAGCAGTCGTGTGTGTCGCTGAGAGACATTAGTTTCTTGCACCGATCACACTTCTTAAAACCACTGGAAGCCATCGGGGAAAAAAGAGCTCCCGCAAGGTCAAAGGACCGGCCTTCCAGGGAAAAAGAAAAAAAGGGCACAAACGCCAGCCACGAAGGGCAAAAAACGAAAAAATAAAATCGGGCTCGATACCGGTGTACCGAACCCGGCGAAAAGGGGAACCGGCGTCGAACCGGAGAAAAAAACGTGAAGAAATCGCAGGGATTCGAAGAAAAAATCTAACTGTTTTCTGGGTGAACTAGGACAAACGTCCGACGGGCTCCACGGAAAAAGAGAGACTGAGCAAGATGGCACCTTTAGGCAGGAAGGGGACCGCGCATGCGTGCAGGATTCCCAAAGGCTTTCATAGAAAGCTGGGGAAATGCTCCGCAGGGGCTCCATCGGCGTCGATGTCGCCCATATATGAGGACTGACTTCCTGCTTGGTCCCTGGAGAATGTGTATCAATTATGACAGCAATGGTTAAGAAGTGTTTTCAGGTCAAGGGGCGGGCTTTGACGGCACCTCCCTGTGGCGAGTATTGGCTGTGCGCCTCGAGAAAGTTTTGTACCTAAACTGGTCGTCTGTGCATTCCCTCTGCAGTGAAGGATGGCTTAAGCAAGGGGACATGGGGCGGGGCGAAAGTGGGGGGGGGGGGAGAAGGAGTGGATGTCAGTAGGGGAAGGGAGGAGGGGCAGAGAACATGGCCTAGGCCTGGATGCCATTTGCCTGGTTGAGTAGTTATAAGGGATAAGACAAACTGCTGCATTCCCCCAATGAATGCAAGCAAGTAGGAATACACACGGAATCAGAACAGACTTGGTGTTAGATCTCACATAGAGAGACTAGATGCTTTTTGACATTACAAGGCAGCTGAGTTAAAAATAGGGATTTTAGTAGGTCTTATTTTTTTTTCATTTCTTTTAGCAGATACCAAAGCTCCTACAACATGCATTCATGCATACCTCATGTGGGTACACTTACACCTCCTCAGCATCTTCTGCCTCCATCCAGATGGACAGCCTAATGCCAGGCAAGGGATTGGTTCCATGTGCAAGATGCCTGCGGGTTGAATCCCCATGAAATAAGTGGAGAAATTTGAGAGAGGAGATGGCAAGGCTGAGAAACATCCATGACAGTGAGAGCTATATTAACAAACTGCTTCTTGAGGTGTCAATGATCTGAGAGAAAGAGTATGGTACTGAAAGAAGACAATTGGTCAAAGGTCAGTAAAACCTGCATCATCAACTCTCTGACTCCATCTTCCCTCAAATTCAAGAACTCGTATGCAGCCCTGAAAGTGAAGAAGGCGAAAACATCCCAGGAACAGGAGAAACTGGAACTCAAAGACTCCAAGTTGCCAAATTAGTGACCACTAGGAAGTTAAGTGTAGTGGTGGTTGGTTGCTTTCTTCTGAAGAGTTCAGAGGCAAGTTCAGAAGCATCCATCTATTGACCAGACATGATATCCCAGGAGGCATGCTGTTTGATTCTATGGAGAGTTTGCTGAGACTCATTGGGCATACTGATTATTATCCGATGCTGCTCATCCATGTTGGCACAAATAATAGTTCTAGGTATCCCTCTGTGTATATCAAGAGTGACTTTGTGGTTCTGGTAGAGAGGATGAAGCACATGTGAAGCTGGATTCAAGGAAACCCAACATATTGGTAAAGGCCAGAAATGCCAGAATTGCATTGATAATAGAGATGCCAGTTCCAAGCAATTATTCTGTGAAGATGATGATCCCCAGGAACCAAGAAATGCAGTCAGAGACCAAAAAAATGTGGCAGAAAGATTTATGCCACGGAGGTATTTAAACGTCTCTATCATATCTCCTCTGTCCCGCCTTCCCTTTAATGTATACATATTAAGATCTTTAAGGCTGTCCCCATATGCTTTATAATGAAAACCACAAACTGTTTCAGTAGCCACCATCTGCACTGATTCCATTCTGTTTAAATCTTTTTGAAGGTGTGGTCTCCAGAATTGCACACAGTACTCCAAATGAGTTTATGCCAGAGACTTATACAGAGGCACTATCGCCTCCTTTTTTCCTGCTGGCCATTCCTCTCCCTGTGCACCCAAGCATCTTTCTGACGTTCCACGTCACCTTTTCTACCTGTTTAGCTACTTTAAGATCATCAGAAACAATCACACCCAGGTTCCATTCTTCTTTCATGGACAGAAAGTACTTCGCCCCCTACACTGTACTGTTCCCTTGGATTTTTGCAGCCTAAATGCTTGACCCTACATTGTTTAATATTAAATCTCAGCTGCCAGATTCTTGACCATACTTCAAGCTCATCTAGATCCCTCCTCATCTAATCTTCTCCTTCCTGCAGATTTTGGTATCATCTTCAAAGAGGCACACCTTACTCAACAGCCCTTCCGCAATATCACTAACAAAGATGTTAAAAAGAATCGGACCAAGGTCAGATCCCTGCAGCACACCATTGGTAACATCCTTCTCCTCAGAATGAGCTCCATTTACCTATACCCTTTGTTGCCTCCCACTCAACCTATTTCTAACCCAGTCAGTCACTTTAAGGTTCATCCCTAGGGTGCTCAATTTGTTTATAAGTCACCTGTGCAGAATGGTGTCAAAGGCTTTACTAAATTCTAAGTACATCAGATCTAGGGCTCTCCCTCAGTCCAACTCCCTGTCACCCAGTTAAAGAAATCAATCAGATTTGTCTGACAAGACTTGCCCCTGGTAAACGCATGCTGCCTCGGATCCTGCAATCCATTGGACTCCAGAAACCTCACTATTCTCTGCTTTAGTAGCATTTCCAATAATTTACTCATCACAGAGGTTAGACTAACTGGCCTGTAGTTTTCAACCCCATCCTTACTTCCACTTTTGTTCCTTTCTCCAGTCCTCTGGGACCACTCCTGATTCTAAAGAAGCATTGAAAAGGTCAGTCAGTGGAGCCACTAGAACATCCTCAAGTTTGTCTACTTTTAGTTTAGTTAGTTCCTCATGAACACAGTCTTCTGAAAATCGTTCAAGACCTCCATCGCTTCTGTTCCTATTTGTGGGTGTTTTCTAAGTCCTGCTCCTGGCCCTTCATCTGTGAACATGGAACAAAAATATTTGTTAAGCAATTCTGCTTTATCCACATCAGCTTCTAGATATTCCTCCCCTTCATCTTTGAGTCTGACAAATACCACTTTTGCCTTTCTTCCTCTCACTAACATATCTGAAAAATGTCTGATTCCCCCATTTTGTTGCATTGGCTATTTCTTCTTCTTTTTGTATCTTTGCTATCCTGACTACTTTCCTAACTTCTCTAAGTTTTTCCAAATATAGATGTTTGTCTTCATCTCTCTGTGATTTCTTGCATTTTATGAAGAACGCCCTCTTTTTCTTCACCTTTTCAGCTACTTCTTTTGAGAAGCATGGTGTCCAAGGACAGATCCCTGGGGCACACCACTGATAACCTCCTTCTCCTCAGAGTTAGCTCCATTTACCTGTACCCTTTGTTGCCTCCCACTCAACCAATTTCTAACCCAAGCAGTAACTTTAGGATCCATCCCTGGGGTGCTCAGTTTGTTTATAAGTCACCCGTGAGGAACAGTGTCAAAGGCCTTAATGAAATCTAAATACACCATATCTAGGGCTCTCCCTTGGTCCAACTCCCTGGTCACCCAGTCAAATAAATCAATCAAATTTGTCTGACAAGCCCTACCTCTGGTGAATCCATGCTGCCTCTGATCCTGTAATCCGCTGGACTCCAGAAACCTCACTATTTTCTCTTTCAGCAGCGCTTCCAATAATTTACTCACCACCGAAGTTAAACAAACTGGCCTGTAGTTTTCAACCACATCCTTACTTCCACTTTTGTGTAAAGGAACAACATGTGCTTCTTTCCAGGCACCACTCCCGACTCCAACAAAGCATTAAAAAGGTCAATCAGTGGAGCTGCTAGAACATCCCCAAGATCCCTCAGTATTCTAGGATGTATCCCATCCGGTCCCATCGATTTGTCTACTTTAAGTTGAGCTAGTTTCTCATGAACACAGTCTTCTGAAAATTGTTCAAGATGCTCCTCATTTTTGTTCCTGTTTGTGGGTGTTTTCTGAGGTCCTGCTCCTGGTTCTTCATCTGTGAACACAGGACAGAAATATTTGTTAAGCAATTCCACTTTATCCTCATCAGCTTCTACATATTCCTCTCCTTCACCCTTGAGTCTGATAATACCACTTTTGCCCTTACTCTTCTCACTAACATATCTGAAAAATGTTGTATCCACCCATTTAACTGCATTGGCTTTTTCCTCCTTTTTGAATCCTTACTTTCCTGACTACTTTGCTAGCTTCCCTAAGTTTTTCCAAATATAGATGCCTGTCTTCCTATCTCCGTGATCTCTTGTATTTTATGAAGGCCTCCCTCTTTTTCTTCACTTTTTCAGCTACTTCTTTTGAAAACCATAGTAGTCTCCTTTTCCTTTTACCTTTATTTACCATTTTAACAAAAAGGTTGTTGCCCTTAACTATCCCCTTTCAGTTTTGCCCATTGTTTTTCTACATCCCCCAGCTGTTCCCATCTCACTAACAAATCCTTAAGGTATTGTCCCATCTTGGCAACATTAGTTTTCCTAAAGTCTAAGACATTTACTTTTAAATGGATTTTATCAGCCCTAGTCCTAATATTGAATCACACCATCTGGTGATCACTGGATGTGATATGATCTCCCACTATGACATCAGATACACTTTCCCCATTGGTAAGCACCAAGTCCAGTATGGCCCCTTCACATGGGCTTCTGTTACCAGTTGCTGAAATGGTTCTCCCTGTAGAGAATCAATGATCTCCTTGCTTCTAGGTGACAGCAGCAGGAATGTGTCAATCAACATCTGGAATATTGAACTCATCTATCAGCAGTCCATATGTGTTCTATTAAATCTCTGTCCACTTCTTCTCCCTATGAAGGAGATCTGTATATCACAGCAATGTATTCCCAATTCCCTCTTTCTAGTTTAATCCACAGTGTCTCCTCACTCCATTTTAAGTCCTGTAATTCTATAGCTTTAATATTATTTTCTACATATAGTGCCAGTCGTCCTCCCCTTCTTCCTACACTGTCCATTCTGAATAACGTATAGCCCAGTATAATTACATCCCAGTCATGGTTGTCCATGAACCATGTCTCCATAACCGCCACTAAAACAAAGTCAGCCTCTTCCATTATAGTCTCAACATCTGGGATCTCATTTCCCATGCTACAGGCATTTATACATACCTCTTTCTAGATGTTGCCCCTTTTACTGATTTCTAGAGGTATTTAATGCTTCGCTTAACTGGGGTCTTTCTTCACCCATCTCCAATGAATCTTGTTTAAAGCCCTCTTCAGTAGAGCCAGTCTACTGAGGAAGACACTTCAATCTTTCTTGGACAGATGGACACCATCTCTACTCTGCAGCCCTTGGAAAATATCCTATGGCCCAGGAAACCAAAACACTCTCGATGATGCCATCCACACAGCCATGCATTCCTCTCCAGGGTGTGAGCTTCTCTGCCTTGGCCTTTACCCTCAACAGAGAGGATTGAAGAGAATGCCACCTGCATACCTATCTGATTCATCCTCTGTCCCAGAGCCTTTTTTGGGACAACACATTATATGCTATTATCATCGTCATTGTTCCAAATATTAAAAAATAGAAAAAAGAAAAACAGGGAAAACAAGGAGTCAAATATGAAGTGATAACATTAAGATATTTGGGTGGTATGGCTGCATGCATAGAGCTAATCTATTTACAGGAATTACCCTACCCCCACCCCTCAGGAGAACTATTTCAGCAACCCATGCAGAAAGGGGCCATACTAGACTTGGTGCTTGTAAATGGGAAGCGTGTTTCTGAAGTTATAGTGGGTGATCGTCTAGCTTTCAGTGATCACTGGATGGTGTGGTTTAGTATTAGGTGAAGATGGTTCATTCCAAAGTTAGGATGCTAGATTTCGTGAAAATTAAAGGATTCATTAGCTGGATGGGAACATCTGTGAAATGTAGAAAAGCAGGACACATTTTAAGTGCAACAATACTTTGTTAAGAAAGTAAATAAAAGTAAGAGGACAAGGAGGCCACTATGGTTATTGAAAGAAGTTGCTGAAAAGGTAAGTAAAAAATGGTTAGCCTTTATAAAGTACAAGAGATCACAGAAAGAGAAAGACAGGCAACAATATCTAGAAAAGCTCAGAGAAACTGGGAAAGTAGTCAGGAAAGCAAAGATGCAAATGGAAAAAAATCATAGCTAATTCTGTAAAATGGGTGTGTAAGATTTTGTTTAGATTTATTTGTGACGGGAGGTAGGGTGAAGGGGAGGAAGTTCTTGCAGTTCCACTGTCTGACCTTTTCAGTGCTTCTTTAGAATTAGGAGTGGTCCCAGAGGACTGGAGTAGATGTGGTCCCTCAATAGAAAAATGGAAATAAGGAGGAGATTGGGAACTACAGAGTGGTTAGTCTCACTTCTATAGTAAGTAAATTAATGGAAACGCTTAAAAAAATAATAATGCACTTTCTGGAATCCAATGAATTGCACCATATGAGGCAGTATCATTTTAGTAAAGGAAGGTTGTGTTGATCAAATATGATTAATAGTTTTGACTGGATAACCAGAGAGTTGGACTAAAGGATTGTGTTAGATACAGTGTACTTAGATTTCAGCAAAGCCTTTGACACTATTCTGCATAGGCAACTTATAAATAACCGAGTGCCCTTGGGATGGGCCTTAAAGTAACTGATTGAGTTAGAAATGTTTGAGTGGGAGGTAACATAGAGTAGTGGTAAATGGAGTTTACTCTGAGGTTAAGGAAGATACCAGTGGTATATTTCAGAAATTGTTTCTTCATTTGGTTCTTCTTTAACATTTTTGTAAATGATATTGTGGAAAGGCAAGTAGGGTTTGCCTCTTTACGGATGATATCAAAATTTACAATAGGGTAGATGCCCTGAAAGGTGCATGTAATATGAGGAGGGATATAGCAAGGCTGACAAATGGTTGAGAATTTGGCAGCTCAAATTTAATGCTAAAAAAAAAATGCAGGGTCATGCATTCGAGCTGCAAAAACCCAAGAAGCTGTACAGTATAGGGAGTGAAGTATTTCTGTCCATGAAAGAAGAGCAGGACTTGGGAGAGAATGTATCTGATGATCTTAAAGTGGTCAAAAGCCAGAAGAATGTTTGGGTGCATAGAGAGAGGAATGGCCAGCAGGTTAATTCTTCTGTGTAATTCTCTGGTGAGATCTCAGTTGGAATGTTGTTGTTGATTTAACATTTCTTATATACTGTCTTTCATGATATCAAGGCAGTTTACATTGAACAGGGCATTATAACTTGGAGATAACTATTTTGCAGGGGACATGGGCAATGGAGGGTTAAGTGGTTTGCCCAAGACCACAAGGAGTACCTGTGGGACTAGAAACCCCAGTCCTTCCAGCCCAAGGTTGCTGTCCTCTAGTGGGATTTGAACCCCTGACCTTCCAGCCTGAGGTAACTTGCCCCAACCACTAGGGCACTCCTCCAGTCAAGTCATAGTACATGCAATTCTGGTGACTGCATCTTCAAAAAAATATAAACAGGATGGAGTCATTGAGAGGACAGTTACTAAAATGATCAGTAGTTTTTATCATAAAACATATGAGGACAGACTTAAAGATCTCAATATGTATACTTTAGAGGAAAGGCAAGATAGAGGAGATATGATAGAGGTATATAAATACCTCCATGGCATAAGTGCACAGGAGAAGAGCCTCTTTCAGTTGAAAGATAACTCTGAAATGAAGGGACATGGGATGAATATGAAAGAGGATAGACTCAGAAAGAAAACATTTCTTTATCAAAGGATAGGTAGATGTATGGAGCAGTGTTCCATTGGAGGTGGTGGAGACAGAGACTGTCATTGTATATGAATTCAAGCAAGCATGGGGAGGTGAATAGTTGGTATGTATGGGCAGACTGCATATTATCTGCTGGTCATTATCTGCCATTATTTCCTATATTCCTATATACGTACAAAGAATGCTTTGATAAACTCACCCCCTAAATGTACTGGTTTACTTGCAGGAGTTACTTCCTTTTTCTTTTTTTCCAGCTAACCACCTCCTTCCCCCCTCCCCCCTATTCTAATGGGCAATGGACCATAGGCTATCCAAACCCTTGCTTGTCCAATAAATTTGCTCAAATGACTCTTTGGGACCAATTTACTCAATCGTATTTTGTCATAGACACAGAATTGTAAAACCCCTCACCTTAGTGGATAAGAACCCTTGTTGCAGAAGTCAATATTCATCATTTCATTTTCAGTAAGAAACGTCTCTCTGGAATGCAAAATGTTAGCATGGTAATGCACTTAATGAAATTATATTTACTGGTGCATAATGCCTAATGGAATATTAGTGGTAAAACATTGATACAGAAAAAAAAATCTAATATAAAATAGGATTGATATAGTGGATATGCATTAAAATTTGTACTATTATGATGCAGTTTGGTTTTCTGTCGCATAGAAAGCATACCCAGGGGATCATGATTAAAATAGTCATAGATCCAAAATTGACTGTGGGTTTCACTTGCCATACACTGAAATGACTGCAGCAGGCATTGCTGTTCATGTTGTAGTTGGATAGTCAATGTGATTGCTATTTTGATATAAGTAATGTTATCACATTGCAGAATTGTAAAAGACATTAAATGCTTTCAAGATCCCTGCTCTAGAGATTCTGATGAGTGACTGAGGACAGGAATGTAATTAATGCCTATTGACTAAAAAGGGCCATAACTTCTGTCTTTTTTTAACAGGATTTTTATGTTTTAATAAGTATGACTGGTGATGATGACCTTCAACTAAGTCAAGGCAACATGCTATATCTCTGATACACCTCGCATTATTTTTTTTCTTTTGATGCTGCAGTCCCCTCTTGCTCCTGTTTCCTCCAGCTAGCTCGGAACGGACTGGGAACTGGTGCCAAGAACCTTCATTTCTGCCACACGAGTAACCAACTAACCTCCCCTGTCCCGCCATACTCACCCATCAGGTACAAGATTTATTGAAATACGCTACCATGTTACTGCATGCTATCTACATTATTAGGGTCCAATTGAATAAAATGGGACCATCAGTAAATAACGCATGCTTACCATGTTACCACAAGCTAACATGCACTATGACTTTTAGGAAATCTAACCCTTGGTCAGACCATTTTGTTGTCAATCGGAAGAGGAGGGAAGAAGGTGAGCCTTGAGCAGAGCGGAGGATAGCCGCTCTTCTTCCTAATTCAGCTCCTGCCCCTGGCCTCCCACCCTTCCCTAGATCGAGTGCGGATAAGCAAGTGCTGCTTCTCTCCCCCTGCCCCAGTCTCTTTACACCTCTCTTCTGCTGCTGTCGCTGCTCGGATTGAGCCTTCAACTAATCTGTTTTACTACGAAAGGGTCTGTGAGACAGAGGATGGAGAGATAGAAAACTCTAGAGACCAGCATTGGGCAGAACACCAGTCCTTAACTTGGCCAGTATAAATGTTCAATCATCCACTGGCTTCTCTGTAAGAAAATGGGCCAGGTGTCCCAGTAACAGCATACAGAAGGCACCCAGGGCTGGTGCTACCATTAGGCAAACTATGTGGCTGCCTAGAGCACTGACCCTCTGAGATCATCCACTGCAGCCCCTCTCTAGGACCTGAGACGGCAGCAACGGCTTTACTAAACTCTTTGGTGCTGTGATGCGGTTCATGCCTTCTATTATCAGTCATTTCTGCCCCCTCTGATGCAGACGCCCAGTTTGCATAAAATGGAAATCTGTGGCAGAGGGGGTGGAAGTGACAGATAATAAAAGGCAGAAAACGCAATGCAACTCCAGAGAGTCTAGGTAAGTGCTGCAACATGGTTCTCCAAGCCATTACTGCCGCTGCAGACCCCGGAGAGGAGTGGTAGCGGTAACAATGGGAGCAGGAGGGCAGCAGGATTGAGGGTGCACCTAGGGGGCGCTTCAGTCCTTGCACTGGCCCTGCACCCACCTACTGTGCATACAGAAGAGTTAAGAACTAGTGAGTCTTTCAGCTACCTGAAGATATAATTGCTTCTATCCTTTAAAGCAGTGGTTCTCAACCCAGTCCTCAAGGCACACCCATCCAATCAGGTTTTCCAGAGATCCATAATTAATATGCATGAGAGATATTTGCACGCACTTCCTCCTTCGTATGCAAATCTGTCTCGTGCATATTCATAGTGGACATCCTGAAAACCTGACCGCGGATGGGTGTGCCTCGAGTACTGAGTTGAGAACCCCTTTTTTTAAAGTAGCGCTTCCTGTGTCATCTGCCACTTCCTGTTTTGAAGTAAACAGCAAGTTGCTTTTTCTTAGGGAAATCAGAGCTACCAGTCCAAAAATGGATCTCTCCACATTGGTGTTGCTTATTCCCTTGTAATACTGGGCAGCAAACGTGTTGCCTGGCCGTTCTTTGTCTCAAGTCTTTTTTCCTTGACTGGATTTTGGGCAGTCAGTGTCAGTTTATTTGAGATACTTCATGTATCTGCCTCTGAGTATCAGCCAAGAGGAATCTGAGAGCACCACCCCTGCTGGGTGACAGATTATGTGTCACACAGTTTCCGAATGCTTTTTTTATGAAGACAGAAATAATAGCCAACTCAAGATCATGATAGAATGATGTTTTCACTCACATTGTATGCAGTAGGATAGAAGTATAGAGCAGAGAGATTGCACAGATTGCCTTTAAGTAACTTTCTCATGAGCAGAACTGAAAGTTGAGATGCAGGAGTGAAATTATTAATATTAGTGACGAGCTAAAAAAAAACTGATTAAGATCATAAAAGGTTGCATTTGCGGTTCTGGTAGAATCAAAGGCTTGCATAGTCGTACCTTCTTATTTTCAGAAAGTTTCAATAAATCAAATCTAGAAACTGATGATATCCAGCACTATTTGATTAAAAAGAAGAGGCACCCTTGGAAAGTCCACATTACCTCTTCTTTTTAACCCTTTGAAGGCCTACTTTAAATTTTTAATCCACATTCTGCAGCCGGGCTAATTTTTGCATATTTCAGGAAAATTGTACCCGTCTTATTCAATATGTTCTAATAGTGATTTTCCTTCTGCTATGGTCATGTATTATATACCATTTGATAGGAATATTTAGTCAGAATTTTGGATCCCGAGAATTTTGGGCTCAGCCTGGAAAGGGTTAAACGGCACATTCTGCTGGTCAGACAGAATTTATCTGGTCAGTGTGGGCAGGGGAAACAGTTAAAATCTAAAACATCTCAACAAATCTTTGAATATGGACCCCACAATGTGAAAAGGTTTTATTTAATTACAATGAAATCCGTCTTTTAAGTGCAGATAATGCCACCCAGAAGAGCGTATAATACCCACTGCATATTGATTGATGGTACACAGGAGCTTAGCTCTCTCCCCCCCCCCCCCCCCACCCCCCGGGCCCCAGATAGCAGATTCTAGCTTCTGATTGGCCAATATTTGCAAATCCCCATTAAAGTCTTAGGATCCACCAATTTGTACAAGAGCCTGGCACAAACCTCTTCCGTTGTGTATTCAGAATGTCACTGATGCTCCCATGAACCTCTTCCGAGTAGTGTTCTCTGTGCAACTCCATGAGAGTTTTATCCTCTGCACGCTGGATACAACAAACAGTGCTTCGTTCACATATCTCAGAGGCCTGAAAGCAGCTCTCGGCAGCAACAACTACAGCATGGTCTTAGCAGTAAAATGGCGCCGTAAGCACTAGTGAGTTACAGCAAGTGTTGTCCCAAGCAGTCTATTTCTCGCTCTTGCTCAGCCTAGATATGGAATCCCTGCAGAGGGAGACAGCAAGTCTAACTGGGCAGAATCACAGGCAACACTTCTGCTTCCCCTCTCCCTTTCTCTAATTAATTCAAAAGCCCAGGTAGATTCCAAACCTTTAGCCTCTTCTGCCTGACCAAGTCCCCCTCTGCACGCCAACTGGTGGTTGAAATCATAGTGAGGTGCCATGGGTAAATCACAGACGGATGTATTTTCAACGCCCTCTAATGGATATGGAGCAGCGTATGATGCCTCCAGTTTACATTTAGTAAGTATAGCAAGTATGGGACAGATGTGGAGGGCAGGGATGGATAAGCAGATAAAAAGGCAATTGATAAAGGATCATGAGGACAGCCGAAAGATACGCAGAGGGGGAGGGTTCATGTAAGGTTACACAGGGATCGGATAAATCATTTTGATCTTTATCAGCTGTCATTTACTATGGTGCTGTACAGTTATTTGCATTCTAGCAAATTTATAGCAATGTCTTGTCTGTGATGGTAACTACAACTATAAAATAAGTTGAAAAGTAAAGTGTAAGGTGATACGGGGAACATTTATGGGGTTTGGAGATACTGCGGAAACAATGTTTACAGGCTCTAGAGAAGAAGAAATCCCAGACACTGCAGAACATCAGCTTCTATGGGTGTGATTTAGGGTACTCATTTACTGGGTTCTGAAGGGTGCCACCTTGACCCGGTGAAAAGCGGGATATAAATACAGATAAATAAATAAATAAACTGTCTGACTCTCTATTGTGAAATGTCATACAATGACCATGTTATAGAATGGGAAGGGTAAGGCAATAAACACCTATGGCACCATACTCAGGAAGAGTAAGTTGCCAAGCGTCTCCAGTGGAAAAGCAGTGTTTTACCTGCAGAAATGGTTTCTTATAAAACTGCCCACTTTATAGGAGGGTAAGTTTGCATGATTATAGGGGTAGATTCTGACCTGTGTTTAGCGGCGATATATGTCCGGATCTGATTCCCACCAAAGAGCTCCCCACATATACAGCAGAGGTGTGCGGAGAGCTCTGTACCAGGGCAGGATGAGGCATTCCGGAGGAGGAGTGAGGGCAGGCTGGAGGCGTGACCCTCAACCAAGATGTACAGGGCCAATTCCGGGGATAGCCCTGTACATCTGGCCTGGATTACTTAGACGGGGAACTTATTCCATCTCAGAGATTGAATAAATCCCCCCCCCCCGACACCAGTGGCCATCCAGCCCGGGAACACCAGAAGAGGTGAGAGGGTCAGGGGGTTCCCCGCAGCCCGATCCCAGCCCCAGAAAGTCTGATCAGGGTTTGGGTAGCAGGGAAAAGGGACTCTGCTGCTGGTGTGAGCAATCGGGGCTCCTGCATGGAGTCACAGTGCCTTAAAATACTTGGACGTGCTGCGGGCAGGAATCGGGGCACGTATAGACCCGTTGCACCCAATTCTGATCTCACGGGGACGTCTAGACCCTGCAGGATCAGAATGGGGTGTAAATGGGAAGGGTAAGGCATAATACAAACAACAATAGGCAATGAATACATTATACCAACTCAAAAAACGGGACCCAATCACAAATACAGATACACTAGACTAATAAACATAAATTTTACTCATAAGAACATAAGAACATAAGATACTGGGTCAGACCAAGGTCCATCAAGCCCAGTATTCTGTTTCCAACAGTGGCCAATCTAGGTAATATGTACCTAGCAGTTTCCCCAAGGGACACAGGTTCCACAATGCTTGTATTGGTTCAAGCATTGATATCCTGGGTCCCTTCTTAATAATGGTTTATGGACCTTTCCTCCAGGAACTTGTCCAAACCTTTTTTAAACCCAGCTACACTAACAGCCTTTACTACATCCTCCAGTAACAAATTCCAGAGTTTGATTTCACGTTGAGTGAAAAAATATTTTCTTTTATTAGTCTTAAATAGTTTACCCTGTAGCTTCATTGCATGTCCCCTAGTCTTTCTATATTCTGATAAGGTAAACAATCGATCTACGTTTACCCGTTCCACTCCGTTCATTAATTTATAGACTTCTATCATATCTCCCCTCAGCCGTCTCTTTTCCAGGTTAAAGAGCCCTAACCTTTTTAGCCTTTCTTCATAGGAGTATCCTTCCATCCCCTTTACCATTTTGGTGGCTCTTCTCTGAACCTTTTCTAAAATCGCTATATCCTTTTTAAGATACGGCGACCAGAATTGCACACAATATTCAAGGTGCGGTCTCACCATGGAACGATATCGAGGCATTATAATATCTTTTGTTTTATTTTCCATTCCTTTCCTTATCATACCTAGCATTCTATTTGCTCTCTTGGCCGCCGCTGCACACTGGGCCGAGGGTTTTAACATGGTATCCACAATGTTGCCTAAATCTTTTTCCTGGGTTGTGGTGCCTAATGTGGAACCTTGCATCAAGTAACCATAGTTTGGGTTGTTCTTCCCTAGGTGCATAACCTTGCACTTGTCCACATTAAATTTCATCTGCCATTTTGATGCCCAGTCTTCCAATTTATCAAGATCCTCTTGCAATTTTCCACAATCCTCTTGGGTTTTAACAACTTTAAATAGTTTTGTGTCATCTGCAAATTTGATAACCTTACTCGTTATTCCACTTTCCAGGTCATTTATGAATATGTCAAAAAGCAGCGGACCCAGCACAGATCCCTGGGGTACACCACTATTCACCTTTCTCCATTGGGAAAATTGGCCATTTAGCCCTACCCTCTGCTTTCTATCTTTTAACCAGTTCCTGATCCACAATAGTAAACTGCCTCCTATCCCATGACTCTTTAGTTTTGCCAAAAGTCTCTCATGAGGGACCTTGTCAAAGGCTTTCTGAAAGTCCAGATACACAATATCAACCGACTCACCTTTGTCCACCTGATTGTTCACTCCTTCAAAAAAACATAACAGATTAGTAAGACAAGATCTTCCTTGTCCAAAGCCATGTTGGCTGTCTCCCATTAGGTCATGACTATCTACATGCTGAGTAATTTTATTCTTTATGATGTTTTCTACCATTTTTCCCGGTACTGATGTCAGGCTCACTGGTCTGTAGTTTCCCGGATCACCCCTGGAACCCTTTTTAAAAATTGGTGTTACATTGGCGATCCTCCAATCTTCAGGTATTAGAGATGATTTTAATGATAGTTCACAGATTACTAATAGCAGGTCTGCAATCTTGTATTTCAGTTCTTTCAACACCCTTGGATGTATACCATCCGGCCCAGGTGATTTACTACTCTTCAGCTTATCTAATAGTTGTAATACATCTTCCCGATGTATCGATATTTCCTTCAATTCTTCCGCACCTTTAAATACCACTTCAGTCATGGGTAACATCCCTACATCTTCCTCAGTAAAGACTGAAGCAAAGAATTCATTCAGTCTCTCCGCTATCGCCTTGTCGCCTCTTAGTGCTCCTTTAACCCCTTTATCATCTAATGGACCAACTGACTCTCTCACAGGCTTTTTGCTACGAATGTACTTGAAAAGGTCTTTACTTCGCGTTTTTGCTTCTGCAGCAAGCTTCTTCTCAAATTCTATCTTTGCCTGCCTTATCAATGCCTTGCATTTGACTTGCCAGTGCTTGTGCTGTTTCCAGGTTTTGTCATTTGGCTCTTTTTTCCATTTCCTGAAAGATGCTTTTTTGGCAACAACAGCCTCTCTGACCTCACCTTTAAACCATGCTGGCAGTTTTTTGGACTTCCTTCCACTTTTCTTAAAGCGTGGAATACAGCTGGTCTGGGCTTCCAAGATAGTACTTTTCAACAACAGCCAAGCCTGATGTACGTCTTTAACCTTTGCAACTGCTCCTTTTAGTTTTTTCTTAACTGTTTTCCTCATTTTATCATAGTCTCCCTTTCGAAAGTTAAAAGGTAGTACTGTGGATTTCCTTACTATCTCTCCTCCACTAATTAAATCAAAGGCGATCATGCTATGATCACTATTGCCAAGTGGCCCAAACAACCTTATCTCTTGCACTAGATCTGGTGTTCCACTAAGGATTAGGTCTAATATGGCTTCCCCTCTGGTCTGTTCATGAACCAGCTGCTCCAAGAAGCAGTCATTTATTTCATCTATGAACTTTATCTCCCTAGCATGTCCTGACGTGACACTGACCCAGTCGATACCGGGGTAGTTGAAATCACACATTATTATTACTGTGCTGTAACTTTTGTTAGCTTCCTTGATTTCTTTGAGCATTTCATCATCCATTTGGTCATTCTGGCCAGGCGCTCGATAGTACACCCCCACTGCCATTGCCTTCCCCCTTTTACATGGAATTTCAATCCATATAGATTCTACAGCAGATTTTGTTTCATGCAAAACTTTAATCCTTTCTGACTCAATGCCCTCTCTAACATAGAGAGCAACCCCTCCACCAATTTGATCAGCTCTATCATTACGATATAGTTTGTACCCAGGTATCACAGTGTCCCACTGGTTGTCATCCTTCCACCAAGTCTCTGATATTCCAATCATATCTAACCTTTCATTTAGTGCTATATATTCTAACTCTCCCATCTTATTTTTTAGACTTCTAGCATTTGCATACAAGCATTTTAGAGAATGTATTTTATTCATATTAATTTGGCTGTTGTTAGACATGGGTAATTTGGGATCTTTAAGCTCTGTCTGCTCCATACTTGAGGGCATTTGGGCTACTTTACTCTTTTGTGGAACCTCTCTGCTTTTGGTAGTATCCTTCAAAGATACATTCTTCCGAACCATCCGCTCTTGGGAGACTGTCGGCTTTCCCCTAATATCTAGTTTAAAAGCTGCTCTATCTCCTTTTTAAAGGTTAATGCCAGCAGCCTGGTTCCATCCTGGTTAAGGTGAAGCCCATCCCTTCGGAAGAGCCCCTCCTTTCCCCAGAATGTTCCCCAGTTCCTAACAAATCCAAAACCCTCATCTCTGCACCATTGTCTCATCCACGCATTGAGACTCCGGAGCTCTGCCTGCCTTTTGGGTCCTGCGCGTGGAACAGGAAGCATTTCGGAGAATGCTACCCTGGAAGTTCTGGATTTCAACTTCCTACCTAAAAGCCTAAATTTAGCCTCCAGAACCTCCCTACCACATTTTCCTATGTCATTGGTACCGACATGTACCAAGACAGCAGACTCCTCCCCAGCACTATCTAAGACCTTATCTAGGTGGCGCGTGAGGTCCGCTACCTTCGCACCAGGCAGGCATGTTACCAGGCGATCCTCACGTCCACCAGCCACCCAGCTATCTACATGCCTAATGATCGAATCACCAACTATAACGGCTGTCCTAACCCTTCCCTCATGGGCACATGGCCCTGGAGAAACTTCCTCGGTGTGAGAGGGTTTTACATCACCTGGAGGACAGGTCCTTGTTACAGGATCACTTCCTGCCACACCAGGGTGATGCTCTCCTGTCACGTGACCTCTCTCCTCCATGGCAACAGGGATGCTGCCAGACTGGAGGTGGGACTTCAGGACTATATCCCTGTAGGTCTCGTCTATGTACCTCTCTGTCTGTCTTATGCTTTCCAAGTCTGCTACTTTAGCCTCTAGAGAATGGACTCATTCCCTGAGAGCAAAGAGCTCCTTGCACCTAGTGCACACGTAAGACCTCTCACCAACTGGGAGAAAATCATACATGTGACACTCAATGCAAAAGACTGGAAAGCCCCCATCCCGCTGCTGGACTGCTGTCTGCATCTTAGTTTTAAGTTTGTGTTTAGATCTAAGTTCTTTACTTACTAAGGGTTGCTATGGATATTTATACTAATAAAACTATACCTAATACGTGTAATATACCTTGTTCACCTGAAGCTTAACTAATCTCAGGTCTTTAGTGTATGACTGATTTGGGTAATGAGCTTCACCTGAGAGCACCTCCTGTCTTTTAAGATGTGTAAGTACCTATAAAGCTACGATTATCCCAGGGGTTGGTGGTGTGGGGAGGGAGGGAGGGAAATAACACTTATTAAAAGAAGGCTGCTACACAGTACCCTGTCTTGTGCTGCTGAGGTAAGCTATATTCTGATTTGATTTAAATTATAGCTCTTAGCTGCTGCTAGGCTCTAACTTCTTATGAAATTTAAATTACAAGCTCTCTGCTGGGTTCTAAATTTAACCAGAAAGCTCTTTTCTGTGTTTTAAATTTAAGCTAAAAGAACTTTGCTGATGCTAGGCCCTGAGTGACTATTAAATTTAGACTACAAGCTCTCTGCTGGGTTCCAAATGTAACCAGAATGCTCTCCTCTGTGTTTTAAATTTAAACTTAAACTGCTGCTACTAGGCCCTGACTGATTTAACAAAAATAGTGGATTCACAGATTAATTAGCTTTAATACAAAGAATTCCTTTTAGAAAATTACCAGAAGTATATACTCACAGTTGCAGATCTCTCTCCAGAAGTAACAGTCCCTTTTTCTAGTCCTTCAAGACCAAATACGAGACAACAACCCCATACATTGAAACATACCACCCTTTCTTGTCAATTAATCAATGCAAGATCAATGAGAAATAAACTTCCAATTTTTACAGATATTCTTAATGATCATAAACCGGACATAGTTTGTGTAACAGAAACCTGGCTCACAGACACTGATTCAGTTTACATCAACCAATTAAAGACAGGAGAATATGAGATCTTCCATACCCACAGAACCCATAAAAGAGGTGGAGGTGTACTCATAATAATAAAAAAAGCCCTCAACACAAAACTCTTATCCTCCTGCAACATTGATCATATGGACGCCCTCATATTAAAAATTAAAAACATAAGTCTATGCCTAGTATATAGACCACCAGAACAAAATCCAGACAACACAGACACGTTAATTGAATTACTAGGCTCCTCCACAGACAGAAACCCAGTAATTCTAATGGGAGACTTTAACCTCCCCTCAATACCCAATGCACTTTCAACTCATTTCCTAGATACTATAACCGAAATGGACTTCCACCAAATAATAGATAAAAAAACACATTGCAAAGGAAATACAATAGACCTTGTCTTCCTACCAAACTCCCTTCATAACCTAGTCAATCCTGAATCACTTAAACTTATACCGGTCCCATGGTCAGACCACCACCTCCTAAAATTTAGTATTACCATCACTGACAACAACCAAACAAAAAGACCACAAAATTCTCCCATTAATAGATTCAAAAAGTTCAATGAAGAAGAATTTCTAGATCAAATAATTCCACATTTACCAATCACACCAACAAATCTTGAAGAATCAATCAACACTTGGAACAAAACAATATCTAATGCTGCCGAACGAAAATTAACCTCACCACACCCTAATGGTAAAGACAATAAGACCAAACACAAAGACGTCCCCTGGTTTAATAGTACACGTAAACAATTGAAAAGAAAACTAAGAAAAGAAGAACAAAAATGGAGACGGACAAAATCACTAATAAACTACGAAAAATATATAAACATAATCAATATATACAAGGAGACAACAGATAGCGCTAAGAGAACTTACCACTCCAACTTATTAGCTAAATCTATTAATAGACCAAGAGAATTGTTCAGTATAGTACAAAATTTAACAAATAGAACATACAATTCAAATGAAATTACCATAGATATTCCCCCGCAAACACTAGCAAATTACTGCATGAACAAAACAAAACCCCAAATGACACCTCCAACAACATATTTTGAAACAAATTCAAACAAGACAGTTACCTGGTCTGAATTCAACCCAATATCAAAGAACACACTCTAATCCATACTATCTAACATAAACACAACAACTTCCTATCTAGACCCATGCCCAGTAGACTGGATAAAAAAAGACACTCCCAACACTAGCCCCTTTCATTCTACCAATGGTTAATCTATCTTTAGAAAAAGGCTATTTACCATCATCTCTTAAACATGTTCAAATACGACCGATCCTTAAAAACAGCTCCCTTGACAAATCATCTCCAAATTCTTACCGACCCATATCAAGTATTCCCTTTATGGCTAAACTAATTGAAAAAGTAATTCAAACACAATTGCAAGAATTTGTTGACACATCGACCCCCCTCGACGAACACCAATATGGATTTCGCCCATTTCACGGGGTAGAAACGTTGCTAACAGTCCTATTCGACACACTAATACGAGGTATAGATGACACCAAACAAGCATTCATATTAATTTTTCTAGACATCTCTGCGGCATTTGACAGTGTCAATCACACAACGATGTTACATAGACTCCAACAAATTGGACTAACCTCCACAGTATATAAATGGTTTAAATCATATCTATCAAATAGGACTCAAACAGTAAGAATTTTCAGCCAAACCTCAGACACATTCAAGCAAGAACAGGGTCTTCCACAAGGATCCGCACTCTCAGCACTGTTGTTCAATATTTACTTACAACCACTCTGCAACATTTTTAAACGTCTTGGCGTCCACTACCATAAATACGCCAATGATATAATGTTTTACCTCCCATTCAGGATCCCAAACCCACCAATACAACTAATAACTGAATGTTTTAATGAACTTACAATATGGCTCAACTCACATAACCTACACATCAACTTCGCAAAAACTGATGTTGTATATGTCGCTAGAAATCAAACCTACACACCACCAAGCTCCATCATCCTAAATAAACATGAGATTAAAACAAAGAATGATTTTGCACAGTAAAGTGGAGGCATTGGAAAATTCTTTTCATTTTTATAATCTACGTTTTTTAAATTTTCCACATACTCCTCTCTTAGCTCCCAGAATTCTTCTGGATAAGTATTTGAGAGAGGTCTTGCATTTGAGTGACCCTTTTGAGTTCTCTCAAATGTACTATATTTCCTCTGCGGTGAAAAAGGTTTTCTCAGCGGAAGGGGACTTAGATGTAATTGAACCTTCTATTTCAAATTTAACGGCCTTTCTAGAGGACTCCACAGATGCAATAAATACCCAGGCTACTCTGCTGGTGACCTTAAAGACGTTGGATACAAAGCAGTGTATTCTTAAGGCCTTCTTTAAATATAAAGCTACAAAGTTTTGTGGTCACCTTATAAATATTTTTCCAGATGTGGCACATAGTACCCAGCTTCGGAGGAGGCTTTTTTTTAGCTTTAAAGCCTCAGGTCCTGCAGCTGGGTGCCACTTTCTTTCTTAGATTTCCCTGTAAATGTGTGGTAAATTTTGAGGGTGCTTCATTCATTTTTACTGATGTCTCTCATTTGGAAAAATTTATTGCAGACAGAAGGGTGGGGGAATTATAAGGGGAGCGCAGTTGTTTTTTTTTTTTGCCTCCTGTTAGGTGGGTCTTGTGCCTTATTTTCTCAATTTGTATCTTGGTTATTATAATGCCATTGTCGAATCCCAAATATGTGGTCTAAATCAGATTTGTTTCTTTGTATAGATGATTCTATGGATTGTTATATTTTTTTTCCTTTCTGATTGTCTTTATATTAGTTGGTGTTAAACTGATTAAAAACCTAATAAAAAAAAAACAAAGAATGAAGTAAAATATCTAGGTGTGATACTTGACAATAAACTCACTATGGACTCTCACATAAAAAACCTAATAAAAATTACACACCTTAAACTCAAGACACTGAAACAAATACGTCTGTTGATTCATTTGCAAGACTTCATAACCATAGTCCAAGCAATCATAACACCCCACTTTGATTTTACAAACATTATACTTCAAGGTATTACGAAACAAAACCTTAAAAAGATTCAATTAATGCAAAATGTAGCAGCAAGAATTATATTGAAAGTAAGAACTATAGAACATATAACACCTATTTTAGCTAAATTACATTGGCTACCAATCCACAGTAGAATAAAATATAAGATACTTATGACTACCTTCAAATTAGTCAATAATCTTGTACCATCTGCCCTTAATAATCTAATCAACATAGAAATACCTAAAAAGGAGTAGAAACACAAATAAAATAGCAATACCAAGAGAATATACAAAAGCCAAAAAACACACCAATAATAGGGCGTTCTCTCACTCAGCCCCTATTCTCTGGAATGATCTACCAGATGACATACGCCTGTTGAAAGATTTAAAGGAATTTTGTAAAAAAACTAAAAACACATCTATTTACCTTACACTATATTACACAAAATAAACAAGACATGCAAAGAGACACAGGTTAACATTTTATACTACAAAGTGTTATACTACATATGTAGTTTAAAACTATCTCTAACAATTATTATACCTTGCAAATGTTGACCTTTATACACCCTAATAATGTAATAATGTAAAAAGTTGGTTTACATCCCAAACATACTCCTTGGAATGTAACCCATATTGTAAGAATTGTAATATTGTTAATTGTATTGTATGCATTTAGTTATACTGTTACCTGCAAAAGTTACAATTGTTATATGTAAAATGACTAGGTATGAACCTCTCCATACCTTATAAACTATTGTTCTCTGTAAACCGCACTTGAACCATGGGAAAGAGCGGTATAGAAATGCTTGTTAAATAAATAAAATAAATCTGGCCATCCAGATTTTGGATATCCGGACAGGCTGGACATGCCCCAATTAGAATTGGCCTCATAGCCTCTATTCACGTGAGTTGACCAAGAAATAGTATGGACATTTCTAGGGGTCAGAATTTGCATTTATATGCTTACTTTGGAAATTCAATCATATACACATAAATTAACCCTGAAAATCTGTGTGTGTCAAACTGCTGTCTAGACTGTTGTAACCTATTCCTTGCTGGTCTCCCTCTGAATCATCTCTCTCCCCTTCAATCTAGTCAACATACTGCTGTACGGCTAATCTTCCTCCAGTATCATCATGCTCATATTACTCCTCTTCTCAAGTCACTTCATTGGCTCACTAGCCATTTCCACATCTAGTTCAAACATCTCCTGCTGACCTATAAGTGCACTCACTCTGAAGCTCCTCACTACTTTTCCTCTATCTCTCGCTACACCCCTCATCGGGAACTCCGCTCCAGGACCAAGCAGGAAGTCAGTCCTCACATATGGGTGATGTCGACTGAGCCCTCATGTGGAGCAATTCCCCAGCTTTCAAAGAAAGCCTTTGGGATAGCAGCGCATATGCGTGGTCCCCTTCCCGCCGAAGGGTGCCATCTTGCTCAGTCTTCTTTTTTTCACAGAGCCCGATGGACGTGTGTCTTCATCACCCAGTTAAAAGTTGATTTTTCCTTTGAAGATTCGTGTTTTTTTGCCTGTTCTGCACCCGTTCCCCTTCCCGCCTGGGCACGGTACACCGGTATCGAGCCTGGAGCTGTTTTTTTGGGGGGTTTTTCCTTCGAGACTAGCGTTCGCGCTCTTTTTCTTTTTCACTGGCAGCCCAGTCTTTTGACCTTGCAGGGGCCCTTTTTCCCCCGATCACTGCCAGCGGGTTCAAGAAGTGTGATCGGTGTAAGAAACTAATGTCTCTCATCGACACACACGACTGCTGCCTCCGGTGCCTCGGGCCCGATCATGACCCGATGATCTGTGGCCCATGCGGCAAAATGTCCTCGAAGGCGTTGAGGAGCCGTCAGCATTAGCGAGAAAGGATCTTCTCTGACTCCGCGTCCGGCTGGGCCCAGACTTCGTCAGGGCTCCTCTGAGCGGGGGTCTCCCTCATGGGAACACAAAAGGAAGAAGAAACCCGTGAGGGCGGCGTTGGTGGACGCTCTTGGTCCCTCGAGGGCCAGGTCGCATAGCGCCGACCGCCGTCCCGGGTCCTCGGAGCCGGAGAGGTCTGCCAAATTGCCTTGTGTGTAGCCAGAGTCCCCGAGTCACGTGAGTGCTGTAGTCCTTGTGGACTCTCCTCCGGGGGAGCCGACGTCAGGCCCGATGCTGTCAAGGCCTGAGTCGGGGGCTGCTGAGTCTCCTGAGCTCGGACTCAGGTTGACGGCCTTGGAGAGCAGCTTGGCTGCCTTCATGGAACAGCAGCGGGTGCTTATCGCCAGTCTGACTGGTGCATCTGCCCCGACCACTGTGACCTCGATGTCCAAGTCGACCCCGGAGGCCGAGCCGATCCTAGAGTCCATGCGGTCACAAGTTGATCCTCAGCCAAGGTCTCCCTCGGCCTCCTGTACAAGGCCGAGGTCATCGACGCCGGTACCCTCGATGTCGGGGCAGATGGCATCAGTGTCCGCCCGGCCGGAGCTGCTCGATTCCTCCTCGGAGGGGTCGGGGTGGGAGACGGAGGACCGAGGAGTCCCCAAACACTTTTCAGACCCAGTGTGTCCCATTGGACCCACCGGAGTCCGAGCCTCGGAGAAGGTCCCCCCCTGGAGGATACCCGGTTCTTGGACTTCGTGAGGGATATGGCCAGGGCCTTGGCCTTCCCCGCGGATCCCGAGGAGGAGCCTCGAGCCAAAGAGCTCGAGGCCCTCCAGTATGACTCTCCCCCGAAGGAGGCCTTTACTGTACCGGTTCCTCCGATGCTGGAACGGCTGCTCTTCTGCATGTGGGAGGCACCGGCCTCGGCACCAGTTCTCAGCAAACGGGTCGATTCCATTTATCGAGTCTGTAAGAGCCCTGGGTTCCAGAAGGCACAGCTACTGCACCACTCCATGTTGTGGAATCGGCCATGCATCGTCTGAAGAGTCAGAAGATGCACTCCTCGGTGCCCCCCGGCAGGGAGGCGCCGGAACCTGGATGCCCTCGGTAGAAAGTACTTCCAGGGCTCTATGCTGGCTTGCCGTGTCCAGACTTACCAGCTGTATATGGGCATGTACCTCCAAGACCTGGCAAAGGAGATTGCCGGGTTCTCTGCTGGCCTCTCCGAGGAACCTTTGCAGAGGTTCAAGGCTTTGTCATTGGGGATTCGAGAGTGCTCGAAGTTTATATCTCGAGCAGCCTATGATGGCTTTGAGGCTTCGGCCCGAGTAGCAGCGGCCAGCATCGGTGCACGCCATCAGGCCTGGCTACAGTCATCTGACCTTGAGCCATGGATCCAGGACAAGTTGGTCGATGTCTGTTGCCAGGGTGAGAACCTCTTTGGCAAACCCATGGCTGAAAAGGCTGCAGAAATCGAGACTGAGACTCTCACCAGGACAAGGCTGTCCAGGAAGACTTCTGCCCCTTCTCAGAAGAAGAAGGGCTTGGGGGAAAAGCCCTTTTACCCGAGGAAGGCTACTGCCTACAAATCCTACCCTCAATTTCAGGCCTCTACAGCTCCCCATAAGGGTCAGCAGGCCAAGGGACAGGGACAGGGGCCCCGTAGGCAGAAAACCCCCAAGCCATCAGCTCCGGCTCCTGCACAGCAGGGAGCTTGGTTTTGACTCCCACTGCATAGCCTCTCCTCCTCAGCTGGCTCCTCTCAGCACAGGAGGCCGGCTGACACTGTACGCCCACAGGTGGTCAGCCATAACAGTGGATACCTGGGTACTGAGCATAGTCCAAAAGGGCTATTTGCTCCACTTCAACCAGTTACCCCCCTCCTATTTTCCAGGAGCCTCCAAGACTCCCTCTTCACAGGAACCTTCTCTTTCAGGAGTTGGAAAGTCTTCTAAGGGAGCAGGCGGTGGAACCGGTGCCTCACCAACTGCGAGGCCAAGGCTTCTATTCACGGTACTTTCTGGTACCAAAGAGGACAGGAGGCTTCAGGCCCATCCTAGACTTGTGAAATCTCAACAAGTTCCTGGAGAGGGAAAAGTTCAAGATGCTTACCCTTGGAATACTGCTGCCCTACCTCCAGCAGGGAGATTGGCTATGCTCCTTAGACCTGAAGGATGCTTATACTCACATCCTCATTCATCCAGACCACAGACAATATCTCAGATTTGTAGTGGGAGGAAATCATTTTCAGTACAGAGTACTTCCATTTGGCCTAACCTCCGCACCCAGGGTTTTCACCAAATGCCTGGCGGTGGTGGCAGCCTATCTCAGAAACCAGGGCATCTTTGTCTTTCCATACCTGGACAACTGGCTCATCAGGGGTCAGTCTCCACAGGAGGCCAGACAAGCCACTCTTCGCACTGTCTCTCTTCTCCAGCACCTAGGTTTCATCATAAATTTTGCAAAGTCCACTTTGCTCCCCTCACAGGACGTAGAGTTCATAGGGGCAAGGTTGGATACTCTACAAGCAATGGCTTATTTGCCCGGGAACAGGGCTCACAGACTGATGGCTCTGGCACAGTAGTTTCTCAGTGGATCTCTGGTCTCGGCCAGACATTTCCTGAGGCTTTTGGGCCACATGGCATCCACGGTCCATGTAACTCCAAATGCTCGTCTGCATATGCGGCCTGCTCAATGGTGCCTCAGAGCTCAGTGGATACAGGCCATAGGAGACTTAAGGGACAGAGTGAGTGTCCCAACTACTAGCGGCCTCCCTACAATGGTGGCTACATCTTTGGAACCTGATCAAAGGGGTGCCCTTCCAGGCACCACCACACACACAGGTACTGATGACCGATGCTTCTCTTCAAGGTTGGGGTGCACATTGCCAGGGGGCATGCACTCAGGGCCTCTGGTCCCCTTGGGAGGCCACACAGCAGATCAATCTGTTGGAGTTGCGAGCTATTCGATTAGCTCTGCAAACTTTCTCTCATGTCCTCTCTCACCAGTCTATCTTGATTCAGACGGACAACCAAGTAGCAATGTTCCATGTGAACAAACAAGGAGGCACAGGGTCCAGGCTTCTGTGTCAGGAAGCACAGGCCCTGTGTGCCTTTGCAGTCAAGCACGGCATGTTTCTCAAGGCAGTTTATCTACCTGGCCAAGAAAATTACCTGGCAGACCGGTTGAGCAGGATTCTACAGCCTCACAAATGGCATTTGAATCCCCCTACCGGCCCAGCAGATCTTCCTAAAATGGGGTCTTCCAACCATCAATCTCTTTGCCAGTCCACTGAACCATCAGCTGCCCAAGTTCTGTTCCAGACAGCTGCATCCTCTGCGGATAGCAGCAGATGCCTACCTAATCTCTTGGTCTACGGCCTGCTGTACGCGTTTCCTCCAATGCCTCTAGTGGCCCGAACCCTGTTCAAGGTTCTTCGGGACAGGACCTCGCTGATCCTGGTAGTCCCCAGATGGCTGAGGCAACTGTGGTTTCCACTCCTTCTGCAGTTGGCGGTGGACACTCCACTCTCTCTGGGGATGCAACCCGATCTCCTTTTTCAAGATCAGGGATCTCTCCTGTACCCCAACCTCCAGTCCCTCCATTTGATGGCCTGGCTGCTGAAAGGGTAGTTCTAGCCCCCTTACTTCTACCTAGGGAAGTGGAGGAGGTGGTTTTGGCCTCTAGGAGACAATCCACCCAGAAATCGTATGCCCTCAAGTGGCATAGGTTCTCCACCTGGTGTGCTCAGCACCAAGAGCATCCGTTTTCGTGCCTGGTACCAGTGCAAAAGTTGGCAACAAAGAAGAAGGCAAAGTAGTTAGAAAATATGGACTTCGTAACAGAAATGAAGCTGGAGAAAAACTGATAGAATTCTGCAAGACCAACGACCTATTCATCTCAAATACCTTCTTCCATCAACACAAGCGGCGACTGTACACATGGACTTCACCCAATGGATTGTATAAAAATCAAATTGACTACATCTGTGGAAGTCAACGATGGAAAAGTTCTATAACATCAACAAAGACAAATCCTGGAGCTCACTGTGGTACAGATCATCAACTACTAGTATGCAAACTCAAGCTAAAGTTGAAAAAGAGCAAACCACTCATGAATGCAGCAAAATATGACCTTGAGAATATACCACTGGAATTTAAATTTAAAGACTGCCTGCAAAATTGATTTGCTGCTTTAGATACAAATGTCAGAGCTCCAGAAGAGTTATGGAATGACATCAATAAGGTTGTGTTGGAAGAAAGCAAGAAGTCTCTACAAAAGGTGAAAAAGCAAAAATGGCCGAAATGGATGATGGAAGAAACTCTGAAAATTGCCCAGAAATGCAGAGAAGCTAAAGCCAGAGGAGAAAGAAAGACAATAACAGAACTCAACCGAGATTTCCAACGTGCAGCAATACAGGGCAAGGAAATAGAAGCAGAAACTATTAGAGGAAGAACAAGATCGGCTTTCCTAAAGCTACGAGAGTTAAAGAAAAAGTTCCAGCCTCGAATTGGAATGTTACAAGATGCTCAAGATTCTATGTTGAATGATGCTGAGAAGTTCAAGAAAAGGTGGAAGGAATATACAGAGTTTTTATATGATAAAAATCAAGTGGACCAACAGCCGTTTCAACCTGTACCTTATGATCAGGAACCATTGGTGATGAAAGAAGAAGTTAAAGCAGCATTGAAATCTTTATGAAAGAACAAAGCACCAGGCATTGATAGCATTCCCATAGAAGTATTACAGCAATCTGATGCAGCTGTTACCGTACTTACAAGGCTCTGCCAAGAAATATGGAAGACAACATCATGGCCAACTGACTGGAAAAGATCTGTGTTTATACCAATACTAAAGAAAGGTGATCCAACTGACTGTGGAAATTATTGCACAATCGCTCTGATCCCACCTGCCAGCAAGATTCTACTGAAGATTATTCAAAAGAGACTACAACTATACCTGGAACAAGAACTACCTGAAGTGCAAGCAGGGTTCAGGAAAGGGCGAGGAACGAGAGACATCATTGTGGATGTGAGATGGATCCTTGAAAAGACTAAAGAATACCAAAAGGATATCTATTTGTGCTTTATCGACTATAGCAAGGCTTTTGACTGCGTAAACCATGAGAAACTCTGGGCCACATTAAGGAGCATGGGTATACCAGAACACCTGATCGTACTCTTGCACAATCTGTACATTGATCAAGAAGCAACAGTTCGAATGGAACAAGGAGAAACAGAATGGTTTAAAATAAGCAAAGGTGTAAGACAAGGCTGTATACTTTCCCCCTACCTGTTTAATTTATATGCAGAACAAATCATCAGAGAAGCAGGATTGTATGAAGACAACAGAGGTGTGAAGATTGGTGGAAGACTCCAACAACCTTCGCTATGCTGATGATACTACATTACTGGCTGAAAGTGGAGATGATCTGAAATATTTGCTTCTCACAATCAAAGAACATAGTCTCAAAATGGGCCTGCACCTTAATGTAAAGAAGACAAAGATCATGACAACTGGCAAAATCAACAGGTTCATCGTTGAAGGAGAAGAAATTGAAATCGTGAACAACTTTAACCTACTTGGATCAACTATCAATAAAGAAGCAGCAAGCAGTCAAGAAATCAGATGACGCATTGCTCTTGGCAGAATGGCTATGAAAGACCTAGATAAGATTCTCAAGAGCAGAGATGTCTCTCTCCATACAAAGATTTGACTTGTTCAAGCCATGGTACTTTCAATAACATCATATGGATGTGAAAGCTTGACAGTGAAAAAGATAGACAGGAAGAAAATTGATGCCTTTGAATTATGGTGCTGGCGGTGAATACTGTGTATACCATGGACTGCCCAAAGAACAAACCAGTCGGTACTAGAGGAGATCAAACCTAAGCTTTCTTTAGAAGCTCAAATGGCAAGACTTCACCTTTCATACTTTGGACACATCATTTGAAGAGAGAGATCATTAGAGAAAGACACCATGCTTGGCAAGATAGAAGGTAAACGCAAAAGAGGAAGGCCAGCAATGAGATGGATCTAGACAATAACAGCAGCTACGGGCACCAGTCTGTCAACAATGAGCCGCCTGACTCAAGACCGAACACAATTTAGGATAGCTATCCAGAGGGTCGCCATGAGTCGACTCCGACTCGACGGCACTTAACAACAACAATGCAGTTAGTTGACCTGTTAACTTCGGTAATCTCCTTGGCTGGGATATTCAGCGGCATGAAGATGGTTAGTGACGCTGAATATCCGTGGGGTGCTGCCGTTGCACGTCGCAATGCTAGGCAGTTAGCATCAGGGGGGTGTAGAGGCGGAGAAGGAGCAATACCCAAGGATAACCAGGCAGGGGCGATATTCAGCTGCTGCACATTTATCCTTCGGTGATGAAAGCCAGACACAGTAAAGAATGACCTAACTTTCACCACCGAGGCTAATCAGGCAGCGGCTGCATATCACTATGCCAGGTTAGCTTCTTGGCTATCTGGCTGACCCAGATATTTAATGCTTGTGGCCGAATAGCGTCCCGGCATTGAATATCTGGGTCTAGGATTCAGCGGCAATGGCTTGCTGCTGTCATTGTGCTAGCTGCCTCCGCTGAATATCGGCACATAGTTTCTCTGGGTTAATTTTCAAAATGGAAGTATACATATACGTTTGCTTTGAAAATCATCTAAATACAGAAAGAGAAAACTATGCAAGTATTTGTTACATGTACATGTGGTTACAAAATGAGCCCCACAGTAACAATGTATTATAGTAGATGATGGTATATAGGGACTGAATTTATTTATTTATGACAGGACACCTATATGAGGCATCCAAAAGCATCACTATATGAAACCTATTTTATAAAAGCAACATAGGCACTATATGTCTGTATAAAATGGGCACCCAAATCCAATAGCATGCAAATGCAAATGCTCAGATTGATGCCTGCAGTAGGTGAACATGTGTGCATGAACTGTGTGCATATACTCCTGGTAAGTATAATTTAGTTTTTGCAATATTACCTGCATGTATGCATGCACTTTTGCATCTGCATTAATGCCGGTCCTGCTGCCGCTCTGCGCATTCTCTGCCCTCCCCCCCCCCAACCCCGGAATGTTTTCCTAGTGTCTACTTTGCAATTTTATAAGCACCTACTTGAGCATGTAAAATGCTGTTCTAAATACTCAAGTCACTTAGAAGATCTTCCCCAAGTTGTTGCTTAGGGTGGATTTAAGAATGGATTCTGGGTAGATAAAGAATTCAATCAATCCGAGGTCTGTGTGCATACACTTGATCATTTGCATGGGTACATCACAACTCCATCCCTGCGCTATCCAAACTATGTCTACTGGAAATGCCTATCCAGGACATGCATATAAATATGCCTCACCTTGTCACACATATTGAGACACACCGTGGGACAATGTTATAAAAGGCCTTATTCATGTGTATAAAGCATTTCTGTGCATAAAACCTTTATAAAATTTCCTGCATAAATATCAGTTGGGTCATCCAGTCTCCTCAGTTGCCCTGTTATTTATCATAAAAATTTGACTTTTGGAGGATTTCGCCCCTTATCAAGTTTGATTTTATTAGCTCCCTGGCACAGGCAGTTAGCAGAAACACGGCCATGTCGGGTTGCTAATAAAGTTTAGTTAGCTACAACTTGGATGTCTTAGCCTGGTCTGTCCTTCACTCTGTGATTTATCTTCTTTGGACTAGCAGCGTGGTTCTTCTACTCTTTTGTTATCCCTTATTAATTTTCTACCATCCTAGGTAAACAAGTGTTTCATGTACTGTACTTAATCAGTCACCCTATCAATAACCATTTCCTCGCAGTCTTACTAGCAAGCTTTGTAATAACCTAAACAGCTGCCAAAACCATTGAGACTATTACCTGAACACCCGGATGCCTTGTTTCTCCTGGCCTAGCACAATGATTCCCAGCTGCTACCTTCCAGTTGTCGTCAACCTGCTTGGTTTCATAGCTGATGCAAGTTCTACGTAAAAGGGAGCCGTGCCAAAAATAAAATAAGTAAAACATTTGTAGAGAGAAAAAATTTATTGTTGTTTTGCCATTGGTATAAATTTGGCAGTGTTTTCCAAAGACAAAGTGTACAGCCTAAGCCCTACAATCTATGATATGCCTTCTGCTAGAACACAGTTCTTCTCTCTTGGTATTATGCCAGACTGATCTTTCAGTTGCTGGTAGCCATTAGCAAAATTACACAGAATAAAAAAAAAAAGCAGCCAGGATTTAACATGTGCACTCAACTTATTTTGTTTTTGAAAGCTTTGAAGCAAATCATGATCCGTAATTTTATAAAGCAAATTTGCATTTAATACATTACTTTTAAAAAATCAATTTTCTTAATATATGATGGAAAACAAATGAAAAACTGAATTTATAAAACAACTGATTTTCCAGGGCTTCATGTTAGCAGAGGTATATTATTTTGTTCTGTAACTACATATTGGAATCTATCTCCAGGAACAAGCAGGAATGTAGTCTTCACATATGGGTATCGTCAGTACCAACAGAGCTGCGCGGGAACGTTCCCCAGCGTCCAATAGGAAAGCTTTTGGGAGCATCCCACAGCGCCTGCGTGCTGCCTTCCTGCCTTTCCCAACTGTCCCTCTCCAGTTCTTCATTTTCCGTGGAGCCGACAGGTTGCACATCCTGTCACCACAGAAAAAAATCCCTTCTATTCTTCTTTTTCGTGGTCGCGTCTGCCTTCCCTCGACGCTACACCGGTACTGCTGGTTCTTCTTTCTTTTCTTCTTAAAAAAAACCCAAAAAACTTTTTTCTGGAGTCTTTCCAGTGATTTTCTCTTCAGGTTCCACGTGCCATTTTGGGCACTAGGCCCAACTTTTTCCTTCAAAATGTAAAAGACCGCTTCGGGTTTAAAAAAGTGTTCTAAGTGTGGGGTACCATCTCCGTCACAGACACCCATGAGTGGTGCCTCAAATGTTTAGGTCCTGACCACTCTATTTCAGAGTGTGTTGCCTGTGGGATGATGTCGAAAAGGGGCCGGCAAAATCGAGCTGCTAAGCTTAGCACCCTTTTTCCCTCCGATGCAGCCTCCGTGGCATCGATGTCTTCCAGGGCTTCGTCTTCCTCCCATGGATCTCAGGTAACTAAACATAAATCTAGCCGGTCCTCAAAGGGTAGATCTCCTTCTAAGCATCGAGATGCCTCTGGCGTTGCTCTTGAGGGACTTTCACCGGCAAAATTGCCCCAGCAGGAGGCTCCGGCTTCCAAAGCACTAACGGGGCTCCAGGATGTTCTCAAGGCTTCAACCTCGGCAGAACTACTGATGCCATGCTCTGGGGTACCGGCCGCTTCATCCGGTACCGATACCCAAGCATCGGCAGCGTCGATAGACCACAGATTCTTGGCTATTGAACACAGTCTGGCAGCTCTTCTCATGGCCTCGATGCCTCTGAAACCGCTTCAGACAATTCAATCGGTACCGGCACCAACTGCATCGACATTGACAGGTATTCTACCGGGACCGAGTCATGCATGTCTATCCGGCATCGACAAGTCGGTACTGGACCACTCCAATGCCAACTTCGATCGGTACCGGTACCGTGCTTTGCACGATCACCCGGATCAGAGATACTTCGAATCCTCGGATGAGTCTGAAGACTCTGAAAGCTCTGACGATACCAGAGTACTTCTTCCTGAGGATTCCTCTTCTCCTAAGCGTAGGGTGTCTCCACCAGAGGATATGTCCTTTCAGGATTTTATCCGAGATGTGGCCCGAGGTCTTTCCATCACAGTGGCTCCTGAAAAAGAGCCTAGGGCAAAGGAATTAGAAATCCTGCAGTACCCTAAAGCTCCCAAGGAGGCAGCTACCTTACTTATTCATGAGATCTTGCATGATCTCATGTTAAGGATGTGGGAAACACCTCTAACCACATCTCCTCACTCTCGAAGACTCGACACCATGTATCGAGTTCCTCCTTGTCCTGGGTTTCAGAAAACTCAATTACCACACCATTCCATGGTGGTGGAATCTGCTATGAGAAGGATAAAGAGTGCAAAAAGGCATGCATCTAATCCTCCAGGACGTGAGTGTAGGACTGTTGACGCCTTTGGACGTCAAACCTTCCAGGCTTCCATGCTTTCTGCTAGAATCAGTTCCTATATCTTATATATGGGGATGTTCCTTAAGGAGGTCACAGGAGATTTAAAGCTTATGAGCCCTCTACTTCCTGATGATAAGAGGCAAGATTACCTCGCCCTTGTTAAACATGCCCAGGATGTTTCCAAGTTTGTGAATCATGCAACTTTTGACTGCTTTGAGTGCATAAGCAGAACCTCTGCCATTGCCATAGGTGCACGTAGGATTGCCTGGCTCCAGGCATCTGACTTGGAAATTTGGGTACAGGATAAACTAGGGAATATTTCTTGCACAGGAGAGAATCTCTTTGGCAAGAATTGGCAGGAAAAAGCTAATGAGATAGATGCTGATAATATCATTTTGGATAGATTGTCTAAATCTACAGCTGATCCTGCAAGGAAAAAAATCCTATAATAAACCATTCTTCAGTAAGAATAAGAAGTTTTATCCCTCTTATACCCAACAGGGGCATTGTTTAGGTCTGCCCAAAAGGGACAGCAGCAACAACCTAGGCAAAAAAAGACAAAAGCAGCTAAGCCTCAACCGGCTCAGCAGACTCAGCCTCCACAGGGGCTTTGACTCCTATTTAGAGAACTTTGCCTTCCTGGCCCTGAACGGCCCAGAACCCTCCACCATCCCAGGAAGGTTATGTCATTTTGCCTCCAGATGGGGTCAGATAACAGCAGAAAATTGGACTCTGTCTATTGTAAGAGAGGGGTACAAGCTTCATTTCCTCAGCATGCCCCCTCCTACAATGGTAAGACAGTTCAATTCTCAGACCTCTCTCAATGACCAGTTAGGTCAAGAGGTCACTGTTCTCCTTGCTCAAGGAGCAATAGAAGAGGTACCCATTCCCCAATGGGGTACAGGGTTTTACTCCCCCTATTTCCTTATTCCAAAGAAAACAGGAGGGCGCAGACCCATTTTAGACCTCAGAGAATTGAATAAATTCCTGTTCAAAGAGAAGTTCAAAATGATTTCTCTAGGAACTCTGCTGTCATACCTTCAGAGTCAGGATTGGCTTTGTTCTCTAGATCTCAAGGATGCGTACACTCATGTTCTCATCCATCCAACTCACCGAAAGTTCCTTCGATTTCTGTTTCAAGGGAAGCACTACCAATAGAGGGTTCTTCCTTTTGGCCTGGCCTCTGCACCAAGGGTGTTCACAAAATGCATGGCTGTGGTGGCAGCATTTCTCCGCACCCTGGGAATATTTGTCTTCCCTTACTTAGACACTGGCTCATTCGAGCCCCTTCAGAGCCAGAGGCCAGGGTTGCCCTCTCTCGCAAAATGCGCATCCTTCAGTATTTGGGACTTGTCATAAACTTCCCAAAATCCAACCTTGCTCCCACTCAGTCCCTAGAGTTTATAGGAGCTCTGCTGGATACTAGACAGACAAGGGCCTACCTTTCACAGCCCTGCTTCCTTTACATTGTGCAGTTAGCTTCCCAAGCAGTGCTAAAGCCTCACCTCACTGCTCGGGAAATATTACAGTTGCTAGGCCACATGGCATCCACCGTGCATGTGGTTCCTTATGCTTGCCTCCATATGAGGGCATCCCAGTGGACTTTATCCAGTCAGTGGACTCAGGCATCAGGTTGCCTGTGAGACAAAATAGCAAACTCAGATCGCCTTATTTTGTCCCTCCAATGGTGGCAATCACCCCAAAACCTTTTGGTGGGGTCTCCTTTTCAGCAACCCCCACCCCAGGCCACTCTAACAACAGATGCTTCACGGGTGGGTTGGGGAGTCCACCTGCAAGGCCTCTCTACCCAGGGTACCTGGACTCCACAGGAGGCCTATCTATACATCAATCTCCTGGAAGTCAGAGCAATCTTCCTTGCTCTTCGAGTATTCCACACCCAGCTCCAGCTACAAGACAGTCCTAGTTCAAATGGACAATCAAGTAGCCATGTTCTATGTGAACCTATAACATGTGACCATGGCACCCACACAGCATATGCACCATTCTGGGTGCATCATAGTCCACAAGGGGTAGACGTGACTGGGAAATACAGATGGACCCAGGCGTATCCTAGATGTGTCTGCAAGGACTACCTATCACACACTGACACTGATGGGGACCTGCAGCATAGCCTATTTCAGCCAAGCCAGGTGCTGCGGACTTGGTGCTGGGTGCCCCACCTCACCCTCAGGGTGAGCACAGGACCCGCACAATGTCACGGTCTGTAGCTACTCTGTGCCAGTAACACACACGGTCAGTCCCCCCTACCAGGCCTAGGTGCTGTGGGGGTGCATATCCCATTATGTGATCAGCTGTAGACTGCTGACCTGCATGTGCAGTGCATCATGGGTACGGGTGGGTTTATCCTATCCTGGTAACCACAGCAGACAGTTTGTATGGTGACATGCAGTCTTTCTGTAGCCAGCCAGCAGTGTGATAGTAGCTATAGAGATGTAGCCTACTAGTTACTTCAATGACTGTGGAGGCAGAGGTCATGGGATTGATCCCACAGTGGTGTTATTTTTTTTTTTAATATTTTATTTTTGAATTTTCAATAACTAAACCAAGCAGCATGCTTGTACAGAAAAGTGTGCACTGAAACAATTTCATAACAGAAGATTATATAAAGATAGGCACCGTGACACATCAATAGTCCCCAAATTAAGGGGGATAAGCTAAAAAGAAAAACACACACAGTGGTGTTATTTAGGAATGCTGTATGAGGCTTTTCCTTTTCATTTCAATCAGTGCTGCCAGCAGAAACATCTTCACAGTGCTGTAGCCTAAGGTGCCTCATCGGCGCCCTGTAAAGCGCCCTATAAGGCATCCTACACAGCGCCCTATAGGGCACATTATAGGCAGACAGGGCACTTTATAATGTGACCTATGGGCAGGGGCGGCCCAAGGGGGGTGCGGGGCCATGTGCGGAGACGCGGTGCGGGGCCTCATTTGCATAAGTGACCTTATTTGCATAAATATTTGCATAATGTTACCATACATTAAATTTTAGTAAACATGTCTCTTAATGAGTGTATGGATAAAGAAAGACTAAAAGATTTCTACATTACTATAATCCAGTGCCAACCGCCAGGCACATTAGGAACTACTACAAACGCTGCCCATTTAGAACCCATAGCAAACCCGCCGTATCCTGACAGCATTACCAGGACTCACAAAGCACCATACCCTATCTATCAAAAGGCAACACTGCAAATATTAAACCAATACATTTTAGAGAATACTGGGGAAAGAGAACTAGTGGCAATGTCAAATAGGAATTATATAAACAGAATACTTCAACTCAGTTACACATGCAGAACATAGACCATCACCAAACATGGAATCACAATTTAGAAACAGGAAGGCAATAATTAAACTGGGAACCCCAAAAGCCACACTTGGAATGTACAACAACACATGTAGAAATAAAACTATAAATTAATTTCCTCTTGTACCAAACAAAGTGCAGATGTTAATGATGCACATTTCCCAGAGTTTTCATATTCCAGTTAATAAATTCAAAATAAAGATATATCTTTCTACCTTTTGTGCATTTTTTTTCAGTTGCAATTGCTCCAGCCACTTTCTTCTGGTTTCTTCATGTTTTCTGCAAACTCTCCATCGTCTGCTGTCCATTTGTCCTTTCTTCTCTCTTCTAGTTTTTTTTTCCATTCTCTCTCTCTACATCTGCTTTAACATACTAATCTTTCTCCTTTTGCTCTTTCCTCATTCCTATTTCATCCACACAAATTTTTCCCCTCCATCCTCAATCCCCACTTACTCTCCCAATACCCTGCCAATTGTAGATTTTTCATCCCTCCCACACAAAATATTTTTCCCCTCTCCATTTTACTCTCCCTGCCCCATCCCATTCTATTCCTCCCCCAACATCAGCTCCCTTCTAGTTCCAGTCTCACCCAGCATCCATTCCCTTCTAGTCCCTGCATCAGCCCATTTCCAGTCCTAGCCCCCCCATCAGCCCATTTCCAGTCCTAGCTCCCCCATCCATTTCCAGTCCGAGTCCCTTCATCAGCTCATTTCCAATCCTAGCCCCCCATCAGCCCATTTCTATTCATTTCCTAGCCCCACCATCAGCCCATGTCAAATCCTAGCTCCCCTCCACTCAGCCCAATTCCAGTCCTAGTCCCCCTATGAGCCTACTTCCAGTTCTAGCCCCTCCATGAGTCCATTTCAATTCAAGCCCCCACCACAGCCCATTTCCAATCTTAGCTCCCCCCAACAGCCCATTTCCAGTCCTATCCTAGCTGCTCCATCAGCCCATTTTCAGTCCTAGCTCCCTTCCCTCACAGCCCATTTCCATTCCAAGCCCCCTCCCCATCAGCTATTGGCAGTTCAAGCCTCCCCTTCCACTCAGCCCATTTCCAGTCCTAGCAACCCCCAACCCAGTACCAGTCCTAGCCCCCCATCACCCCATTTTCAGTTTAAGCCCCCCTATAACCCATTACCAGTCCTAACCCCCCATCAGCCCACTTCCAGTCCTAACCCCATCAGCCCACTTCCAGTCAGCCCCCCATAGCCCATTGCCAGTCCTAACCCCCCCATCAGCCCATAGCCCACTACCAGTCCTAACCCCATCAGCCCACCTCAAGTCCTAACCCCTCCTCATCAGCCCATTTCCTGTCCTAGCCCCCCCATAGCCCATTATCAGTCCTAATCCCCCATAGCCCATTACCATTCCTAACCCCCATCACCCGATTTCCAGACAGCCCCATCAGCCCACAGCCCATTACCAGTCTAACCCCCCCATAGCCCATTAACCAGTCCTAACCCCCCCCCAAACAGCCCACAGTCCATTACACAGTCCTAACCCATCAGCCCACCTCAAGTCCTAACCCCTCCCCATCAGCCCATTTCCTGTCCTAGCCTCCCTATAGCCCATTATCAGTCCTAACCCCCCAATAGCCCCGTACCAGTCCTACCCCGCCAGCACCCCATTTCCAGACAGCCCCCATCAGCCCACAGCCCATTACCAGTCTTAACCCCCCCAATAGCCCATTACCAGTCCTACCCCCCCCCCCCCATCGGCTCATGGAAATTAAAAAAAAAAAGCTGGCTGCTGCTGCTGCCGCCGCAGTAGCAGCAGAATGGAGTGTCCCGCGGGGCCCCCTCTACCCGGCTGAGCCCCTCTGCGCCGGCTTTCAGATACATGAAGGGAGAGTGTCTCCCTCGCGTCTCTGTTAAGCCCGCAGGGGCAGATGGGAAATTTCCCATCAGCCCCTGCTTCCCATCAGCCCCTATTTCTGTATCTCTCTGCCATACTTTATTATTTTCTGTCTGCATTGCTTGGTACTTGATAATCTTTTTCTCCATTTGACATACAGAATAATATTTTAGTTCAGACGCCTGTAGTACCAATGTTGTTCTCATGTTTTGATCCTTAGCCACAATGTTAGATTTTCTAGCATACGACTTTTTGACGGAATGGGAATTTCCGTTTTCCCAGTTTTTTCAATGCCTGTTGTTGGCCATCTCATCCATTATCCACGGTTCTGGGATGAAACTATCACTCTTTCATCTTCAGGTTTCAGTACACCTTTCTGTTTTTGGTCAATGACTGGTTCCTGGAGAAACACTTCATATTTCCCACTGTATTTGTGCAGTTGCCACTTGTTTTTCCTTATTTGCTTGTTTTTCAAGCTCTGCTGCATCCTTTCCCTATGTCAACTAGCGGATTTTCATTTATTCCTTCTACTCATCAAAATGCTTGTCTAACAACGAGCCAGGTTCTGAACTTCTACTTTTATATCCCAACATTTTGCATATTTGGATCTAATGTTGCAGTAAAGTGGGCTTGGAGATCTATGATTAGTAGCCCTCTGGAGGTCATTTTATAAGGGTTGCCTAGTTATATGCTCATTTCAAAATGCAAAAATTGCGCCTATTTTGAAAAGAAAAGTGGGCACCTACTTTTTTTTTTATAAAAAATGACATGAGTCATAAGATACTTATGCCAGCCCTAGACATGGTGTAAATGTGCATGCCTAGATTTGTAAAGAGCACGTGGAAGTTACAGTATTTTATAACTTAGAAATATAGAAAAATGACAACAGAAAGAGACCACATGGCCTATCTAGTCTGTCCTTTCATATCAACCACTACAACATTCCCCTTATTTCCTTTAGAGATCCTCTGTGTTTGTCCCATGCTTTTTTGAATTCAGATACTGTCCTCATCTCTACCACCTCCACTGGGAGACTATTCCACGGATCCACCACTCTTTCTGTAAAGAAATATTTCCTCATATCACTCCTAAAACTATCCCCTTTCACTATCATTCCCATATCCCCTCGTAGCAGAGCTTGCTTTCAGTCGAAAGAGGCTTTCCCCCTGTACATTTATGCCACGGAGGTATTTAAACATCTCAATCATATCACCTCTATCCCACCTTTCCTCTAAGGTTTTACATATTAAGATCCTTAAGTCTGTCCTCATATGCTTTTTAATGAAGACCACTAACCATTTTAGTAGCCACCCTCTGTACTGACTGCATCTTGTTTATATCCTTTTGAAGGTACGGTCTCCAGAATTGTACACAATACTCCAAATGAGGTCGCACCAAAGACTTATACAGAGGCACTATCACCTCCTTTTTTCTACTAGCCATTCCTCTCTGTATGCACCCAAGCATCCTTGTAGCTGTTGCTGTCATCTTTTTTACCTACGTATTTAGCTACTTTAAGATCATCAGACACAATCATGCCTAGGTCCCGCTCTTCTTTAGTGGACAAAAGTACTTCACCCCCTATACTATATTTGCTCCCTTGGATTGCTGCAGCCCAAATGCATGACCTTGAAGTTTTTAACATTAAATCCCAGCTGCCAAATTCTAGACCATTTTTCAAGCTTAGCTAGATCCCTCTTCATGTTATGTACACCTTCCTGGGTGTCTACTCTATTGCAGATTTTGGTATCATCCACAAATTAAGGCAAACCTTACTCGACAGCCCTTCCGCTATATCACTAACAAAGATGTTAAAAAGAATCGGACCAAGGATAGATCCCTGGGGCACACCACTGGTAGCTTCCTTCTCCTCAGAGTGAGCTCCATTTACTTGTACTCTTTGTTGCCTCCCACTCAACCAATTTTTAACCCAAGAGGTAACTTTAGGGTCCATCCCTAGGGTGCTCAGTTTGTTTATAAGTCACCTGTGAGGAATGGTGTCAAAGGTTTTACTGAAATCTAAATACACCACATCTAGGGCTGTCCCTCAGTCCAACTCCCTGGTCACCCAGTCAAAGAAATCAATCAGATTTGTCTGACAAGATCTGCTTCTGGTGAATCCATGCTGCCTCGGATCCTGTAATCTGCTGGACTCCAGAAACCTCACTTTTTTCTCTTTCAGCAGCGTTTCCAATAATTTACTCACCACCGAAGTTAAACTAATCGGCCTGTAGTTTTCAACCACATCCTTACTTCCGCTTGTGTGTAAAGGCACCGCATGAGCCTCTCTCCATTCCTTTGGCACAACTCCTGACTCCAACGAGGCATTGAAAAGGTCAGTCAGTGGAGCTGCTAGAACGTCCCCAAGTTCACTCAGTATTCTAGGGTGTATCCCATCCAGTCCCATTGCTTTGTCTACTTTATTTTTGGCTAGTTTCTCACAAACACAGTCTTCTGAAAATTGTTCAAGATGTTCCTCGCTTATGTTCCTGTTTGTGGGTGTTTTCAGAGGTTTTGTTCCTGGTTCTTCATCTGTGGATACAGAACAAAAATATTTGTTACGCAATTCCGCTTTATCGTCATCAGCTTCTACATATTCCTTCCTTTCACCCTTAAGTCTGACAATACCACTTTTGCCCTTCCTCTTCTTACTAACATATCTGAAAAATGTCTTATCCCCCCATTTTATTGCATTGGCTATTTCCTCCTCTTTTTGAATCTTTGCTTTCCTGACTACTTTGCTAGCTTCTCTAAGTTTTTCCAAATATAAATTCCTGTCTTCCTCTCTCTGTGATCTCTTGTATTTCATGAAAGCCTCCCTCTTTTTCTTCACCTTTTCAGCTACTTCTCTCGAAAGCCATAGCGGTCTCCTTGCCAGCATAAATTTGTGATCCGCCTATGCTCTGTCCAAGCTACACCAGCAACCATGCCCTACTCTGAAAGTATGTACCATGGGTCCGATTCAAGTACTTATAGAACAGCATTGAGCCTGCATTCGGTTCTGAAGCCAATCGGCAACTTTCTGTGTGGCGGCCGGGTGCATAGGAGGCCTACCATTTGGTCTGGCACTTGAGAATGGTGGAATTGTCTTGACGGTTATCATGCTGAGAGAGTAGAACTCTATCAGGCCATGAAAATGGACCAAAGGCTGCTAGCTGGTGCATTAGTTTGCTTACTGAAGCCCGGTTGTATTTTATACATCCTTATACACCATTTATACGAGTGTATGTACCAGGTAACTATTTGACTCATGAGCAGAACAGACTGCCCATAAATAGTTCAGAATTGTATTTACTTAATCTCATTATCTTACAAACTAAGTATTTTCAACTATTTTGATTAGATACTCATTGCTTTTACATATTGTCTGAATTTTTTCCTTCATCCCTCTCCTCTCTCCATGCCCATCATCACCCCCATGGTTTAGGTTGGATTTTCACTTCCATTTCTTATGGATCCATACCACTTTTTCTTCCTATTTTTCTGACACTCCCTAACCTTCTTCTCTCTCACCGTCAACTCAAATCCCCCCTCGTCACCCTGTCTCACCTTTCTCATTTCTCCTCCTATCATCTTCCTCCCTTTCCTCAGCTCTTGAACTTCACCTTTTTCTTCCTCTCATTCATCTCTCTCCCCTCTCTCTTAAACAACCTCATCCTCGTTTACGCCATTCCATCTCCTCTCTGCCTCACTCTTCTTTCATCTGGTGACATTAATCCTAACCCTGGCCCCCCAAGACCTTTCTCTCACTCCTGCTCCTCACTCAACCACTCTAACCTCATCTATTCCTCTCCTTTCTCCCCTTTCCTTGTGCCTTATGGAATGCTCATTCCATAGCTAATAAACTCCCCTTTACCCATGGTCTCTTCATTTCTAATTCTCTTCAACTTCTAGCTCTTACTGAAACCTGGCTCCTCCCTGATGACACTTCTTGGGTCGCTGCCCTCTCTCATGGAAGATACCAGTTCTCGCACATTCCTCATTCCACTGGCCTCAGTGGTGGTGTGGAGTTTCTGCTTTCTCCTTCCTGCCAATTTCAACCTCAGTCTTACTCCTTTTCTTCCTTAGAAGTCCACTCTATCTGCCTTTTTAATCCCTTACCTCTCCAGATAACTACTATCTATAGACTACCTTACAAGTCCACCTCTACCTTTCTCTCTGACTTTGACTCAAGACTCCTTATTTCTCAGTTCTTCTTCTCCTTCCCTTATTCTTGGTGACTTTAACATCATGTTGATAACCCTTCTGACCCCTATGTTTCCAAACTCTCTTATATCTTCATTTAACCTTCAGCTTTGCTCTTCTATCCCCACTCATCAGCATGGCCATTGCCTTGACCTTGTTTTCTTCTCTAATTATTTATCCTCTAATTTCCATATCTCAGCTCTTCTCTTATCTGACTATCACCTGGTTAGTTTCATTCTCCATCACTCCCCACCTCAATCTCATCCAGTCTCCTCCTACCTTTTTAGGAATCTTCATGCTATCCAACCATTAGTTTTCTCCACTATTGTCTCCACCTCTCTCCTCCACTTTGTCTTCTAACTAAGTTGATAAGACTATAGTTTCCTATAATACTGTTCTCTCCTCTGCTCTGGATTCTCTTACTCCTGCTATCCTACGTCCTGTGAGATGCACTATACCTCAGCCTTGGCTGTCATCAAGTACCTGCTACCTTCACTGCTGTGCCCAATCAGCTGAGTGCATTTGGCTAAAATCCTGCTCTCTTTCTGACTTTCTTCACTTCAAATTCATGCTTACTTCCTTCCAATTTGCCATAGCACTCAGCAAGCAAAACTACTATGTCCATTGTCACCGCCCCTCTCTCCCAGAGGCCTCAGCGTGGGCAAAGCGAGTGGGGTGATGTGTTCCTTAAGCTTGTGAACTTGAATTTGAGGCTTTGCAAAGCCTCCTGGGAAGTGTAGTACCGTGGCTTAAAGAAAAATAGATGTTAACACGAATAGTTAGGTTTCAAAATGGAATTATTCACTTCCCAGGGTTGGAATTTTGACCTTATAGAACATCACAACAGAAAAGTCCATACTTCTGGTATAAGGTAACAAAGGAACCAAACAACTTAGGCAAGGCTTATATCTTCAGGACTTAACAGAAAAATGAAATACAAAAACAGTTTTCCTCCAAACTTGCTTTTGGACTGTTTTTCCCTCCTGCAGCAGTGTTATAGCAAGACTAAGCACAAGGAACTGTATATATCTGATACCGTGTACGTACAGTCCATATAGGTTTCAGTGTCTGAAGTTGGATGAAAATTCACATTGCATTTCATGCACGTTTATCCTCAACTGCCTCCGGGGAGAACTAACTCTGAACCCCCTTTGCTCATTCACAGTGTTTCCCATCCCCCAACAGCTTAGCTGAACTCAGGTGTGTTTGCATAAAGCTCTCGGGTCAGCTCTCTCACACAACTCTTGATACGTACAAGGGCTATTATCAACTCCTCTGCAAAGCTATCTAGAAATATTCTTCTATCTTCCCAGCCACTGCTTATCCAGGACCTTTCTTGGCTCGATAAATATGGCTCCCGGTAAAAACTCTTTCCTTTTAGTTTGCCTAGGGGGGTTTTCTTACAGGCAAAAACTCTTTCTTCAGAACAACAAGTTTCCCTTCCACTATATTTAGGGCTATAGCGGACTGAGACTGTCTCTCAGGGGATTTAAAAGGTATTGCTTGCCTTTAGAGAGGGGAGTTCCTCTGTGCTTTTCCCAGCCGTGTATTGCCTTCTCCGTCGTGGAATTGCCTGCTTCCTGGAGTCAGCGTGGCTTTCACAGCTCCCTTCTCTAGATGAGCCTTCCCAGGTAAGATAGGTTTTTCCTCCCTTCTCCTTATCCTGTCTTTCAACCTTTTTCGCCCCTTCTCATGCCATTCACATCCTTTCCGTCCTCTCAGACCTTGTTCTGTTTGTCGTGGTTCTTGCTCTCCTGGTTCCTGCCCCAGTTCTCCCCGCTCCCCTAACTAGAGGATTTTTAACTGTGTTGCTTTTCCCGGTGGCTGAAACTCCGCTCCCCCTCAGCTTGTTTCTCTTTTGCTAATGAAGCATGTGTTAGCTCTTGGCTCGGGCGTTCCCTAGCACTGAGTGACCTCATTTGTTTGGGGTTTCTATGCCAACCCTTCTCTCTGTTTTGCTCTGAGCTGTCAAACATGCATTCATTCTGATATGAAGTCCCTGTTTCCATGGGCTCTGATTCTTGTTCCTTATGACACCATCTAACTCTCTTGCCTCTGACCCCCATCGTCTCTTGCCTACTCTCAACTCTCTCCTCAAAGCACCTCTGCCTCTGACCCCCCCTTCCCTTCCTGTCCAAACTCTAACTTTTTCCATGACAAAGTTCACAAGATTGTATTCCAATTCCCCTCAAGATCAGCTTTATCTCCTCTTCCCCCTCTTCAATACCAACTTTTCCCCTCAATCTTTGTTAACCTTTCTTCCTTTTCCAATATCTCTGAAGAGGAAAATTCATCTTCTTTCCTCCTCTAAACTTACTATCTGTTCCTCTGATCCTATCCCCACTCATCTCCTTACTACATCTCCTCCTCTGTCATCCCTCCCATCACACACTTTCTCAACCTATCATTCTCTACTGCAACTTTCTCTGCAGCTTTCAAGCATGCTCTGGTCACACTTCTCCTCAAGAAACCTTCTCTTGACCCTAGCTTGTCCTTCTAATTGACCCATCTCCATTCTTCCTTTCATTTCCAAAATTCTTGTATGTGCAGTTCTCCACTGTTGCCTTGAATTTCTCTTCTCTCAAGCCCTCCTCAATCCATTTCAATCTGGCTTTCGTTCCTTACATTCTACTATAATGGCTCTTGCTAAAGTCTCCAATGACTTGTTCCTGGTTAAATCCAAAGACCTTTAATCAGTCCTCAGTCTTCTTAACCTTTGTGCTTCTATTGACACTGTTGGCCACCACCACTAACACTTGGCCCCGTTGACCATTCCATTGACAATGTGAAGATGTCCAACGCCACTGGCAGCCATATAGCCCCAGATCACGACCTTCAAAGGATGCTTCACAGTGAGGATGAGACACTCAGGCTTGAATTCCTCTCCAGGAAATCGCCTCACGTAAGTGTGGGCCTGGTTACCAAACAGGCAGAAGGTGCTTTCATCTCTGAATAGAATCTTTTCCCACATTTCAGTCGACCAGGTTGAGTGCTTTCTCACCCACACGATCCGGTTGCGCCTTTGTATGTCAGTCATCGGTGGCTTATTCCGTGCTTTACAGCCCCGGATACCAAACTGCAGGCACCGGCGACAAACTGTTGATGAGCTGACACTGACCTCACTCTTCTCTGACCACTCTCGAAGTAGCTGAGGAGAGGTCAACTTACGATTAGTCAGTGAAATGCATTGTATTGCATGGTCCTGGCATGATGTTGATGCACGTGGATGACCTGAACGAGGCTTGTCCACCACTGAACCCGTTTCTTTCTTCTTCTGTTCAATCTTAACAACAGCGCTCTGACTGCAGCCAATTTTCCTGGCTATCTGATGGCTTGAAAATCCTTCCTCGCCCATAAAGGACACACGAACAAGCTCCTCCAATGTCAGGGTCCAAGTCATCTTCATGGTCGATCCAGAAAGCGTATGAAATTCAAACATTCTGTGCGTTTTTATAGCTGCACTGTTGGCTAGATATCTGCATTGTGATTGGTTAGTGAAACCAACCTCCTGATTGGTCAGAAATAACATGTGCATATTGGATAATCTCGATCCAGTTTTGACGCAGGATCAACAAAAATTGCAGTAGCTATCTCCCAGTGTCTGTAAAGTATTTAAATTGGAAGCAAGGAATGCAAAAAAGTCAACTCTAATAGTCAAATGTATCCCTTTTAACATGGTAGAAAGATGAATATGCTGGGTTAACACAAAATTAAAAATAAAAAGTTAGAAAGTATGAAAAATGCAAAACTCACAAGTGATTCCAGACTTTTGCACACCACTGTACGATTTTCTCCTAGTTATTGAGAGGTCTTACGTGTGCACTAGGTGCAAGGAGCTCTTTGCCCTCAGGGAATGAATATGATCTCTGGAGGCTAGAACAGCAGACTTGGAAGAAATAAGGAAGTCAGAGAGGTACATAGATGAGACCTACAGGGACATAGTATTGAAGCCTCACCTCCAGTATGGCAGCCTCTCAGCTACCATGGAAGAGAGAGGTCTTGTGAAAGGAGAACATCACCTAGGTGAGATAGGAAGTGATCCTGTAGTTAGGACTTATCCACCAGGAGATGTAACACCATCTTGTACTGAGGAGATTTCTTCAGGGCCACATGCCCCTGAGGGAAAGGTTACGATAGCCGTTATAGTGGGTGATTAGGCAAGTAGATAGCTGGGTGGCTGATGATCGCCTGGTAACATACCTGCCTGGTGCAAAAGTAGCGGACTTCACACATCACATAGACAAGGGGTTAGATAGTGCTGGGGAGAAGTCTGCTGTCTTGGTACATTTTGGTACCAATGACATAGGAAAATGTGGGAGGGAGGTTCTGGAGGCCAAATTTCAGAAGTTGAAATCCAGGCTAGCATTCTCTGAAATGCTTCCCATGCCACACACAGGGCCAAAAGGCAGGCAGAGCTACAGAGTCTCAATGCATGGATGAGACAATGGTGCAAAGAAGAGGATTTTGGATTTGTTAGGAACTGGGGAAGGGAGGGGCTCTTCCGAAGGGATAGGCTCTACCTTAACCATGATGGAGTCATGCTATTGGCATTAGCATTTAAAAAGGAGATAGAGCAGCTTTTAAACTAGATAATAGAGGAAAACCGAGAGTTGCCCAAGAGCACATGGTTCAGAAGAATGCATCCTTGAAGAATACTAACAAAACAGGGAAGTTAAGGCATCTAAACAGAGAGGTTCCAATAAAGATAAAGGCTACCGAGATGCCCTTAATTACAGAGCTGAAAGATTCTGAATTAACCCTATCAACTGATAACCAGATTGAAATACAACCTCTAAAATGCCTATATGCAAATACTAGATGTCTAAAAAATAAGATGGGAGAGTTAGACTATATAGCTCTAAATCAGATGTAAGATATGATTGGTATCTCAGAGACTTGGAGGAAGGAGGACAACCAATGGGGGACACTGTGATTCCTGGGTACAACTGTATCAGAATAATAGAGTAGATCAAATTGGTGGAAGGGTTGTACTCTAGGTTAGAGAGGGCTTTGAGTCATATAGGATTAAAGTTTTGCAGGAAACAAAATACACTGTAGAATCTCTATGGATAGAAATTTCATGTAAAAGGGGGAAGGTAATGGCAGTGGGGTGTACTACCGACTGCCGGCCAGAATGAACAGGTGGATAATGAAATGCTGAAAGAAATAAGGGAAGCTAACAAAAGTTACAACACAGTAATAATGGGTGATTTCAATTACCCGGGTATCGACTGGGTCAGTGTCACAGCAGAACATGCAAGGAGATAAAGTTTCTAGATGAAATATATGACTGCTTCATGGAGCAGCTGGTTCATGAACTGGCAAGAGGGGAAGATATTTTGGACCTAGTCCTTAGTGGCATGCAGGATCTGGTGCAAGAGATAAAGGTGTTGGGGCCATTTGGCAATAGTGATCATAGCATGATCGCATTTGATTTAATAAATGAAAGAAGGACGGCAAGGAAATCCACAGTACTCCCATTTAACTTTCAAAAGGGAGACTATGATAAAATGAGGAAAATAGTTAACAAAAGACTAAAAGGAGCAATTGAAAAGGATAAAGTTTTGCATAAAGCATGGGCATTGTTTAAAAAGATTATCTTGGAAGCCCAGAACAGATGTATTCCACACTTTAAGAAAAGTGGAAGGAAGGCCAAAAAACTGCCAGCATGGTTTAAAGGTGAGCTCAGAGAGGCTGTTGCGGCCAAAAAAGTATCTTTCAGGAAATGGAAAAAGGAGTCAAATGACGAAAACAGGAAACAACATAAGCATTGCAAGGCATTGATAAGGCAGGCAAAGAGAGAATTTGAAAAAAAGCTTGCCATTGAAGCAAAAATGCATAATAAAAACTTTTTCAAGTACATTTTTAGCAAAAACCCTGTGAGAGTCAGTTGGACCACTGGAGGAGTAAAAGGGGCGCTAAGTGAAGACAAGGCCATAGCGAAGAGACTGAATGAATTCAGGTATATAAAGGTGATCTATCGGAAGAATTGAAAGAAATATCGATAAACCGGGAAGATGTATTACAACTATTTGATAAACTGAAGAGAACCAAATCACCTGGACCAGATGGGTATTGAAAAAACTGAAATATGAGATTGCAGACCTACGATTAGTAATTTGTGAACTATCATTAAAATCAACTGCAGTACCGGAAGAATAGAGAATGACCAATGTAATGCCAATATTTAAAATGGGTTCCAGGGGTGATCCGGGAAGCTACAGACCTGTGAGTCTGACATCAGTACCGGGCAAAATGGTAGAAACTGGTATAAAGAATAAAATTACTGACCATGTATATAGTCATGGTTTAATGGGAGAAAGCCAACATGGATTTAGCCAAGGAAAGTCTTGTTTTACTAATCTGTTATATTGTTTTGAAGGTGTGAATAAATGGGTAGACAAGGGTGAGCTGGTTGATATAGTATATTTTGATTTTCAGAAAGCCTTTGACAAGGTCCCTCATGAGAGACTCTTAGCAAAATTAAAAAGTCATGATATTGGAGGCAGTGTAGTATTGTGGATGAGAAACTGGTTAAAAGATAGAAGGCAGAGAGTAGGGCTAAATGGCCAGTTTTCTCAATGGAGAAAAGTAAACAGTGGAGCACCCTTGGCATCTGTGCTGGACCCGCTGATTTTTATCATATTCATAAATGACCTGGAAATGGGAATAATGAGTGATGTGATCAAATCTGAAGATGACACAAAATTATTCAAAGTTCTTAAAACCGAAGAGGATTGTGAAAAATTGCAAGAGGACCTTGAAAAATTGGAAGACTGGGCATCCAAATGGTGGATGAAATTTAATGTGGACAAATGCAAAGTTATGCGCCTAGGAAAGAACAACCCAAGCTTTGGTTACACGATGCAAGGTACCATCTTAGAAACCATCACCCAGGAAAAACATTTAGGCATCATTGTGAATAATACATTGAAACCCTCGGACCAGTGTGCAGCGGTAGCCAAGAATGCTAATAGAATGCTAGGAATCATAAGGAAAGGAATGGAGAATAAAACCAAGGATATTATAATGCCTCTGTATCGTTCCATGATTCGACCGCACCTTGAATATTGTGTGCAATTCTGGTCACCTTATCAAATAGGATATAGCGGAATTAGAAAAGGTACAGAGAAGAGCCAGCAAAATGGTAAAGGGGATGGAAGGATACCCCTGTGAGGAAAGACTTAAAAGGTTAGGGCTCTTCAACTTGGAAAAGAGAAGACTGATGGGAGATATGATAGAAGTCTATAAATTAATGAATGAAGTTGGAATGGGTTAATGTAGATTGGTTGTTTACACCATCAAAAAGTTGAAAGACTAGAGGACACACAATGAACCTACAATATATGTTTATCTTTATGTTTATTAAAACATTTTTTATACCGCCCAATACCAGTGGCGTCTGGGCGGTTCACAATCATTAAAATAACATTAAAATTACAGGCTGCTAAGAAACTGAAAAGAACGCTAGTTAAAAATGAAAGCAACAGAGGAGAGACAAAGGATAGAAGAACAAAGCAAGCAGAGGTACATCAACATGAGAAGGGGGAGGGAGACAAGGACAGGGAAGGGATATCATATGCCAGACTAAAAAGATGGGTTTTGAGTTGCTTTTTGAAGGCTTGGTAGGAATGCTCTGAGCGGAGGGAAGGGGGAAGTGAATTCCAAAGTCTAGGACCCAGAAAATAGAAAGCCGAGGAGCGAGTGGATTCAAGGTGGGCTTGAGAAGGGGAAGGGAGGGACATGCGATTAACGTGAATAGAACAGAGCAGACGATGAGGGGTACGGAAATGAATCAGGTCAGCAAGATAGAGAGGGGTACCTGTGTGAATTACCCTATGTGCAAATATGAGAATCTTGTACTGAATGCTAAACGAGACCGGTAACCAATGATGGTGCAGAAGAAGGGGAGTGACGTGGTCGTAGCGAGAAGCACAAGACAGAACACGGACCGCAGCATTCTGAATGCGTTGTAAACGGGAGAGTTGAGATTGCGGTAAGCCAGCTAAGGAAACATTACAGTAATCAAGACGGGACATTACAAAAGAGAGAATAAGTGTAGCTAAAGCAGGTGAGAGAAAAGGGCGCACAGCCCGAAGCTGTTTAAGGGAGAGAAAAGAACGCTGAACTATTGAAGAGATATGTTCCTTGAATGAGAGAGAGGAGTCAAGAATAACACCAAGATACCTGAGAGAAGAAACAAGAGGAATGGGCTGGGAGGAAAAAGAGGGAGCACAAGTGGGGGAAGGACTCCCAAGGGTGAACCAGATGGCGAAAGACTTAGCAGGGTTTACATGGAGAAAATTAGAGGTGAACCAAGAGGCAACAGCAGTGAGGCAAATGTTACGGGGAGAGATATCGGGCACAAGGGAATCAGTATGGTGCAAGAGAATGATATCATCCGCGTAATAGTATGCGGAGATACCAAACTGCTGGATTAATAGAGCAAGAGGGGCTAGGAAGACATTAAAGAGGAGGGGACATTAAAGAGGAGGGGAGCAAGGACAGATCCCTGAGGCACACCACAGGAAAGAGGGGTGGGAGCTGAAGAAGAGGACCCAACCACTACAGAGAAGGAGCGACAGGAGAGAAAAGAACGAAACCAATGAAGAACCATGCCAGAAAGGCCAGCGTCTTGAAGATGAACGAGAAGAGTGTGATGGTCCACCAAATCGAAAGCTGCAGAAAGATCAAGAGAGACAGCAAGAGTGAGAAGACCATGCTCGTGAGCAGCATGCAATTTGTTGAGAAGAGAGAGAAGGATAGACTCCGTGCTATAACCGGGACGAAAACCAGACTGCCGAGATTTAAGATTAATGAGTAAATATTTTTTCACTCAACGCGTAATCAAGCTCTGGAATTCGTTACCGGAGGAGGTAGTAAAAGCTGTTAGTGTGGCTGAGTTTAAAACAGGTTTGGACAAGTTCCTGGAGGAAAGGTCCATAAACCATTATTAAAGAGGACCCGGGAAATATACTGCTTACCCCAGGACGAGCATTGTAGAAGCTGTGGACTTTGGGTACCTGCCAGGTACTTGTGACCTGACTTGGTCACTGTTGGAAACAGGATACTGGGCTTGATGGACATTGGTCTGACCCAGTATGACATTTCTTATGTTCTTATGGGATGGACATACTGCCCCACTCTAGGTGTCTCGGGATAATGCTGGCTCTGCTACTGATGCCTGTCTGTAAGTTTCAGAAACTTTGGATGGAAAAGCCCATTGTTTAAGCCAAGAATAGGAAGACCTCTTCACTTGATTGAGTATAATGGAAAACAAATTAAATAACAGAAAAAAATAAATGGAAAACAAATCAAATGAAATGAAGAAAACAAAATAAATTGTGTGTGCATCCCTAAGAACAATGAACCTACATTCAGTCACATATAGAGTGAGCAATTTTCAGATAGCCTATTCCTGTGGATAAAATATTTTATTTGCATAAATGGCTCAACATTTGTTCTCCCCAAAGAATATTTGCCTTGACATTTCCCCATGTAGGTTGGTCTGGCTTATATAGATCCTTTCAAGAATGACTACAAATATATTTGAGCTTTCATGACTTATCCCATATTATTTGGTGGAAATTGAGCATGTTGGATTGCCTGGAAGTGTTACTTATTCACCTGAGAGGGAATGATCTGGGCTCTTGGGCATGGTGGCAAATCATATCAGATGTGCAGAAAGAGCTAGCTATACTATTGCTGATATTACCTAGAAAAATGTTTAATGAAAACAAAACATTAGGTAATACCTTTTCACTGGGCATTTCTTGACTTAACTATCTGGAGCTAACATTTCCTTTCTCAGGCCAAAATGGAATAAGCAATAGATGGTGTTACCCAGGACCAATTTATGTTGCTCAGATATGTTTACAAGACAAAATGTTGGGATGTTAAGAAAATAAAAATAAATGAAACTGCCTCCTGGCTGCAAGATTAGGGTATTATATGTATCGATCATGATTGCACTATGAATTGTGAATTGGTCTTCACTATTCCAGTGCAGTACACGTGTCTGATGTCAGTACTGTCCTTCTAATAAGGCATTGCCAGAATTTTTCAACCACATATCTGACCATAGTTGGAAGAGTCATGGTTTTTTTTTTTTGGGGGGGGGGGGGGAGCACTATGAAACTGAAGTATAGTGTGTGTGATGGAGAGACTGAGTTATCATGAGGACATCTGCTTGAAGACCAAGTAGATGTCTATTTTAAGTCTATTTTATAGTCATTCATAGGTGTTTGTGTTTTTATAAATACTAGGGGAACAGCAGCAAAATTTGCAGCTAGATGGAAGCCACAGACATGTAGGCCTGATCAGGAGCAGGTGTACAGTAAGCGCGTACACATCTATTTTATCCACAATGCACATACTTTGTGGCTTTGCCCAGAGTCTGCCCCAAACTGCCTTGCAAAAGTATGCATCCCCTCGGTTATTGTCCTGTTTTTGTGGTCCTTGGTCTGATTCTTTTTAACATCTTTGTTAGTGATATAGCGGAAGGGCTGTCGGGTAAGGTTTGCCTCTTTGCAGATGATACCAAAATCTGCAATAGAGTAGACACCCAGGAAGGTGTAGATAACATGAGGAGGGATCTAGCTAAGCTTGAAGAATGGTCTAGAATTTGGCAGCTGGGATTTAATGTTAAAAAATGTAAGGTCATGCATTTGGGCTGCAGCAATCCAAGGGAGCAATACAGTATAGGAGGTGAAGTACTTTTGTCCACTAAAGAAGAGCGGGACCTAGGCGTGGTTGTGTCTGATGATCTTAAAGTAGCTAAACAGGTAGAAAAGGCGACGGCAAAAGCTAGAAGGATGCTTGGGTGCATACGGAGAGGAATGGCTAGCAGAAAAAAGGAGGTGATAATGCCTCTGTATAAGTCTTTGGTGCGACCTCATTTGGAGTATAGTGTGCAATTCTGGAGACCGCACCTTCAAAAGGATGTGAACAGGATGGAGTCGGTGCAGAGGGTGGCTACTAAAATGATTAGTGGACTTCATTATAAAGCATATGAGGACAGACTTAAGGATCTTAATATGTACACCTTAGAGGAAAGGCGGGATAGAGGTGATATGATTGAGATGTTTAAATACCTCCGTGGCATAAATGTTCAGGGAGAAAGCCTCTTTCAATTGAAAGCAAGTTCTGCTACGAGGGGACATGGGATGAGAGTGAAGGGAGATAGATTCAGGAGTGATATGCAGAAATATTTCTTTACGGAAAGAGTAGTGGATCCGTGGAATAGTCTCCCAGTGGAGGTGGTAGAGATGAGGACAGTAACTGAATTCAAAAAAGCATGGGACCAACACAGAGGATCTCTAAAGGTAAAAAGTGGACTGTTGTAGTTGTTGTTATGGAAGGACAGACTAGATAGGCCATGTGGTCTTTTTCTGTCATCATGTTTCTAATAATAGCAAAAACAGAACTCAAGTTCAAGACACTGAATCTCACAGATACAAAGCAGTGTAACACAATTAGCATCAAGAACAAGAATATTGCAATCTGCCTAACCTACAGAGCACCCCGTGCTCCACCCGACGAACTAGCCTTCATACTCGAAGAAGCCTGTGCCATAACGTCAAACAACAAACCAGCACTACTAATCGGAGACTTCAACCTCAAGTCCGCCAATACAAAAGATGCAGAGGCCTTCCTTCAGGCAATGTCATCACTTCAATTCACACAGATAGTCAATGCACCAACACACAGACTAGGATCATCCCCAGACCTCATCTTCGCATCAAACTACCTAACTTCAAGAGACCTAATCTCTACACCCACCATCACCCCAGTACCATGGTCTGACCATTACTTAATCGAGACAAATCTGCAATCACAAGAAGACTGGACAAGCGAAAGAGCGAACTTCCCACACACACAAAGACGATTCAAGTCCTTTGACAAGGACGAATTCATCCAGGACACAATACAACACTTGAACATTGACTCAGAGGACCTGGAGGAACAAGTTTCCAACTGGAACAATGTCCTAGCTAACGCCGCCAAACCATCCGTTGACAGGACCACGAAACAACACCACCACAAGAGACAAAAACAAACCATGGTACTCAGCAAAAATACGACAGGAAAAGAGGGAGCTCAGGAAAATTGAACGGAGATGGAGAAAAAAACAAAACTACTTCCGACCAACATCTTTACCTAACAAAGCAAAAACAATACAATGAACACATCAACCAATCAAAGAGAGAATTCCACACAAACCTGATAAATTCTTCCATCAACAAACCCAGAGAACTTTTCGAAATAGTAAAAACCCTGACAAAAGAGCAAGCAGCAGAAAGAGAAATACAAGTGGATCCACAGATATTCGCCGACCACATCAAAGACAAATTTCACTCCACAGAGCGCACAACACCCAGTAGAACCAACAGAACGAACGTCCACCCCAAAACCTGGGGCACATTCCACTCACCCTCAAAAGAGCAGATATCAGACATCATCTCCACAATCAACACAAGCACTGCTCCTACAGACCCTTGCCCAGTGTCATGGGTCAAAGCCACCAAAGCAAGCCTCATACCAAACATTCATAAAATGGTACACAACTCACTCACTCAAGGACTCATGCCACAGCAATTAAAGCTTGCCTCAGTAAGACCAATCACAAAGAAAACTTCTCTCGACAAAAAGGACCCAGCAGCATACCGACCAATCTCCAGCATACCCTTCCTCGCAAAAATAATCGAAAAGACGGTTCAACTACAACTTCAGGAACACATTGACGAACACGGAACTCTCGACGACAACCAACACGGATTTCGTCCCAACCATGGAGTCGAAACTCTCCTGATCTACCTCTTCGACAGCATCATAAGAATAATTGACGACATCAGTAATGGAATTATAATGATCTTCATCGACATCTCCTCAGCGTTCGACACAGTTGATCACAATATACTCCTGGAGAGACTGAAGAACACTGGTATACACGGTACCACTCTAAAATGGTTCCACTCGTACCTAACAGAAAGACAGCTACAGGTCAAGGTGGGACAGGACACCTCCCGGCCCATAAACGTCCAACAAGGAGTACCACAAGGATCCGCACTCTCAGCACTCCTTTTTAACATCTACATCCAACCAATATGCAACATTATGAAAGAGAACAACATCCAATACACAATATACGCAGACGATATAATGGTATACTCCCCGATATCAATCGAAAACCCGGACTTCTCTAAGATAGCAGACTGCCTTACCCAAATGGCGAAGTGGTGCCAAAACAACAATCTAGCTATAAACTACAACAAGACTGAAGCTTTAATCATCACTCGAAACCAAAGTTTCACACACCCACCAAACATAAAGATACAAAGCACCACGATACCGATAAGATCGGAGGTGAGATACCTTGGGGTTACTCTGGACAGTAAACTCAACCTCAAACCACACATAGACAAAACAATCCAAAAAGCATATTACAGGATGCGAATCATCAGGAGACTGAAACCACTCCTCGCTCCAGAACACTTCCGTACAGTCTGTCAAGCACTGATAACCCCAATACTGGACTTCTGCAATCCGATATACCTCGGACTACCAAAACAAGCTCTCAAACCACTACAGCTGGCACAAAACACTGCAGCTCGAATCATATCCGGAGCCGCAAGGCAGGAGCACATCACACCTACACTAAAGGACTTACACTGGCTCCCAATCATTGCTCGCATCAGATACAAGACTATCATAAACCTATTTAAGATAAAAGAACACACATCAGCCAACAGCCTCCACCTGCTCATACAACCGGAAACCAGCGCACGTCCCAGAAGAAGTCAAACACGCAACCGAGTCAGCACCCCAAATGAGTACAAGCACACACGCAAGGACACAACAGACAGAGCTCTCTCCATGGCTGCTCCAACAATATGGAACAATCTACCGGACGATCTAAGGGCAACTCCAGACCTCAAAGACTTCAGAAAACAACTGAAAACCATGCTGTTCATAGAGCACTATGGTCACATCACATAACCTAAGAGAATGGATAACAGCACTCCAATCCTCCCAAACAACTGAATATATATAAAATATGATTCTAGCACCACTGTAAATAGCCCACCCTGTATATAGCTCAAACAAATCAAGCACCCAACACATCCCTCACACAACTAAGTTTTATCCTCACTGCATGTACAACACACACACTTTACCTGATTGCTTGCTGTGATACCACCTTGATTATTAAGATAAGGCGGTTTAGAAATACTGTTAAATAAATAAATAAATAAATAAATAAATGTTTCTATGTTTCTATGTAACCTGTAATGAAAATGGAGGTTCATTTGGATGTTAGGTAAGAGACCGAACAATATAGTCCAAATTGGTGAATTGCATTGACAATAAAATACCTGGTATATATTAAAAAAAAACAGTAAAAACGTCAAATCTGTGAGTGCATATGTAATCCTCCCTTATGCTATGAAATCCCTAAGTAAGACCTGGTGCAACAAATCAACCTCAGAAGGCACATAATTAGTTGATGAGGCTTCACCTGTGTGCAATCAGTGTCATATGATGCCTGTAGAAATATATCTGTCCTGTAAGGCCCCTGACTCTGCAACACCACTAAACAAGCAACATGAAGACCAAGGGGCACTCCAAACCAGTTAGAGACCAAGCTGGTGATGTATATATAGATCAGGGTTAGGTATATAAAGGTAACCCAAATCCTGATTATTCCACGGAGCTCCATTAGATCCATTAGAACAAAATGGAAAGAATATGGCACCAATGCAAACCTGACAAGAGAAAGCTGCCCAGCAATACTCATAGACCGAGCAAGGAGGGCATTAATCTGAGATGCCACAAAGACACCAAGGATAACACTGAAGGAACTGCAAAGATCCACAGCGGAGATGGGAGTATCTGTCCACAGGACCACTTTAAGCTATATACTCCACAGAGTGGTCAGAAAAAAGCCTTTGCCTACAGAACGAAATAAGAAAACACGTGTGGAGTTTGCACAACATCATGTGGTGGACCCCCCAAACTCATGGAAGAACGTTCTCTGGTCAGATGAGACAAAAATAGATCCTTTGGGCCATCAAGGGAAATGCCATGTGTGGTGCAAAGCCAACATATCCCATGACCCCAAGAACACCGTTCCCACAGTGCAACATGGTGCTGGCAGCATCATGCTGTGGGGATGTTTTTCATCAGCTGGGACAGGAAAACTGGTCAGGACTGAAGGAATGCTGGATTTCACTTACTACAGGGCACTACCTGAGGAAAAGCTGTTTCAGTCTGCCAGCGATTAGAGACTGGAACGATGGTTCAGCTTCCAGCAGGACAATGACCCTAAACATACTGCTCACGCCACACAGGAGTGGTTCAAAGGGAAACATTTAAATGTCCTGGTATGGCCTAGTCAAAGCCCAAACATCAGTCCAATTGAGAATCTGTGGCATTATTTGAAGATTGCTGTACACCAACACAACCCATCAAACTTGAACGAACGGGAGCAGTATTGCCTTGAGGAATGGGTGAAAAGTCCAGAGGCCAGATGTGCTACACTAATAGAGACATACACCAAGAGACTTGCAGCTATAATTGCAGCAAAAGGTGCCTCTACAAAGCATTGACTTTGTGGGGGGAATACATATGCACACTCCTGAGTTCAATGTTGTTTGTTGTCTGAATTATTGCTTGTGTCACAATATTTTGCACCTTCAAAGTCATAGGCATGTTGTGTATATCACATGGTATTAACCCCCAAAACCTCATCTTAATTCCAGGTTGTATTGCGACAAAACAGGACAAACACAAAAGGGATGAATACTTTTGTAAGGCACTGTACATAAAAGCATATACCTTCTTGGCAGCATGTATACTTTTAAATACATAACCCCTGAGGTAATTTTATAAGAAGCTTTTTACACTTATAAAGGTCTTTACATGTGAAAAATCCTTTATAAAATTTGGAATAGAGGAAATGCCTTAGTGGGTCATACCATCAAGCCCAATATCCTTTTTCCAACAATAGTCAATCCAGGTCCCAAGTACCTGGCAGTGTCCCAGAAAGTAGCTAAATTCCATGGTGATTACCCTCAGAGACAGTGGCCTTCCCCATGTCTACCTTTTTGATAACAATTTATAAACCTTTCCTCCAGGAACCCATTTTTAAACCCAGGTATGCTGTTTTTATTACACCATCCAGCAATGAATTCCAGGATGTGTTCATATTGTAGCCCAATGGAAAATGGGCTGAGAACCAGGGAAGAGTGATTTGAATCTCACTGCAGCTTCTTGTAAGCTTGTATGAGTCTCTTAATCCCCCATTACCAAAGGATAGAGACTTTTGTAAAATAGGTATATGTCTTTCCATGTCCATTAGGAGCAGAAATTTTGTAAAGCTGTATGTGAGGAACTTATGCTTGGGAGTGACTTTTTAAAATCACTGCTTCCACTGTGGATGGACACCCAGTCCTGCAGCACCACTCACCCCCATCTCGATCACCCTCCCTGACACTGATTGCAATCCCAATCATCCCACTCCAACATCGAATCCCTCTGTATTACCCTTAGACCATCTGAATCGCCCAATCCCCTGACCATCCATGCCAATGAATCCTCACATGTCCGATCCACTCCTGCAAGAAGCCCTCCACCTGACTCCTGGAAGCAAGAATAACTCTTCCCAGAAGTCCTCTGATATGACTCTCATCACCCATACCTCCTTATCCCATCCCTGACCTTACCATGGGTCCCTGGTGTCTAGTGGAGCAGGAGCGATCTCCAGTTGGTTCCTGCTCTTGGTGATCCCAGGCTAAAAATGGCAAGTATGACCTCCCTAGTGGTAATCTAATGACTGCTAAATGAGGATATTTATTTCTAGGGGTCACAGCCACCATTTGAACCTCCTGTTTCACTATACACCAGACACACCCAATAAGGCCAGGGATGGGATTGGGCGTGTGAAGGTCATATGGTAGGATCCTGGAGATGTTTATTTTTACTATGAGAGGTCAGGTTGGAAGCTTCTTGTGAGGGTATTGGATGTATGGGGGATATGTTGGCTTAGCAGGGATCAGAGAGAAGTGGATGTCAGGGGGTGACCGGGATTGGTATCATTATTGGAGTGATTGAAGGGACAGATGTCAACACTGAGAGCTCTCTCATCGAAAAGGCATATATGCTTACCTTCGGCAGCTGTAAATGGGGAATCCACATCTGTATTAAAGGCATACACACACCATTGCTTCTCCTGCCCTACCAAAGTACCCTTAACATCTACTGTAAACACAGCATTAGCTGTTAGTGCAGATTCTTGTGCTCACTAAAGGTGCACTGTGACACTCATTAACAGCATGGGGCCATGACAGTATGGCTGGATTTCATTGCTAAGTACCCATGGCATGTTAAGTTTGCAAATGGGGAGGGGGTGAGGTTAGGGCTGAAGAGTGGGTGGGATGCCTTGCAGTCAGTGCACCTGTGCTAAATGCAGGGTGAGGAATCAGTGTGTGTGCACTTAGTTCCACCTCCATAAGTGGAGGTAAGTGCACCCATGCTATTCCCATGCCACATTAGAGCAGGGTGCTTCATGTGAACTGCTGGGAGCATGCTTTCCATGCCCTTGACATCTAATTCCATGGCAGTGCACCTAACACGCTATTGCTTGAGCATTGTTGGCCTGTAGCACTCTTTAGTTAAATGGCCCCTAAGTATCCCCATGTGCAAATAGCTTCTCTTGGAAAATGACATTTGTATGTGTTTGCCAATCTATACATAAAAAATGCTTCTAAAGTAACCCCTGTATTTTATGCATTATGCATGTACTTTTCATGTGAGCATTTACACCAGCTCCCGAGCAGAAATAAATTTCATGGTTTATAATTATGATTTCTGTTGGTTTACCCCTAATATTATATTCGGGCCCTTTTACTAGTGCTCTATGCAAGTTGCATGGGTTTTGGCACATTAGATACGTGTTGAAGTCCGCAATACCTGTTAGTGTGGGTCCAACAGGGTGTGGGCCAATTTCTGCGCTCACCATGAATCACATGGTTGGGTGGTAAGGGGCGGCATGTTGGGGCAGAGAGTGAGTGTGGTGAGCACTGCACAGCATGAGAGTAAACACTGCAGGTTAACTGCGACCCTTGCAATTAGTGCAGGCTCAGCTAATGCCACTTGAATAGGTGGAGTTAGTGCGCCCGTGGTAATTGTGTACGCTGCTGTGGCATGTTAGAGTACCACTCAGTGCGGTAATGGATGGACACATGCTGGCCACACCTCTAGTTGTTAGTACACAATGGTTGCAGCTACTGCACTTTAGCCTTTGTGTTAAATACACATTAGTTGCAAAACCTCAGCGGACTTTAGCAAAAAGGCCCCAAAAAGAGACTTGGACAGCTATTTGTCATTATAAAACAGACACTTACAAACCTAGGCAACCTGAACCCTTAAATAGGACATCATTTGTTTAATTAATTTATTGCAAGGTATTTCTAATCCTCACTATCTATAAAATCTAGACAAATTACAAATAAAAAAAAACCTACATAATTTTATACCACTAAAAGCAACATACAATAATAAACACTAATGAACTAAAATAAAATAAATCTTACAAACATGGAAATAAAAGTAACATAAAATAAAGTAATGTAAAATATAGGCTGTCATCTAAAATATTTCTTAAGAATCTGGATGGCCTATTTAGCCACCTGCATTGGGAAATACCAATCTGTTGTTACCTATTAAATCAGCCATAGTTTTAATGCTTCAGTTAACTCGTCAGAATATATGTTGAAATAAATATGCTTTTAGTTTTGAAGCAAAGTAGTAAGCTGAGTAATTGTTTGTAATTCAATACCATTATGTGCCCATTCCAAAGAGCATTACTGCTCTTTCAAGACATATTTCATTTCTTTCACAGCAGGCGTAAATGCTGATGGCTTCATTTTAGTTGCTATTTATGTGGCTTTTCTTGGTGGATTTATAAAGACACAAATGTGTCTATTTGTTTTTCTAAAACAAGCTTGGTATAGGTGCCATTTCGGCTTTTTAAGGTGCGCTAACGAACCCAGTGCTTGCTAAGAAATTCCCACCCCTAATTCATGTGCTAACATCTGCCTCGGAGCAGTCATAAATTGTTGCAAGGACACTTTTGAGGAAAGACTGTAAGGCATACTTTATAAAAGCACAGAGATCCTAGTTGCCTTTATAAAATAGGCATAAAATAGCAACCTTTCCGCGTTTTTAGACCTTCTCTTATTAAATTATCCCCTTTGATATGTTTCCATTATGCAATATTCAGGGGCCCAGTTATTCGTTAGCATTAATGTACATTATTTTCACAGAGGTCCCATGTAATTTAATGGGACCTTGTTCTTATTAAAGCATGTTAACGATGAATTAACGTGTGTTAGCATAAGCACACCTTAATAACAAGACCCCTCAAACGTTTCTCATAGTAATTGCTTACGATAGCACATTTGCCACATATCACATTAATTTTGGACATAAATGTTTGAATGCTATTGTTTCTAATAAGAGATGCATTGGATAATTTTATACATTGAGTATTATAAATGTTATTCTGTGCACAACTGTAAAACAATATCACTAAAATTAAAATAGAGGAAGAGTTGGTTCAGTGTTCTGATGCATTACCACAGGACTTACTAACCCCATCCTGCTGTGAAAGTGCATTAAACAATAAGTTGGCATAATCATGTGAACATGTCAAATAGGAAATTTAACCAACTGATGAGTTGGGAAGGGGAAGGATTGTACTCTTATCCAAGGTTCCCTGCCAGTGGAGGGGGGGGTGGAGGTATTGCGACATTGTGCTTCTAGTCACAATAACACAGCGCATCCCCCTAATGGTAGCAACATGGAAGGAGGACACCGGTGGAACTTCACCGGAACATTGCTTTTATCATACTATATAATCGCTGGTTTCACTTCAGATTGAATGTTTACTAAAATGTGCTCCGTTGTCACTGGAGGTTGTGTAGGCCATGAGGAGATGCACCTCACCGCATGAACTGGCCAGCGCATCTAATGCAGGTGTGCTTACCGCCAGCCACACTGATGGCAGCAATCATGGTCCGCCCATGCCAGTGATGGACATGATGAGTCATCAGTGCCCACAGTCTACCCCTAACCTGCCCAGTCACCGCCCCTTCTTGAACTAACATTTAGCACAGGATTTTTTCTGCGTTGCCCTATGCTGTCGGCATGGCATGCTTAGCATGAGGGTTTAATAAACGTGCTCCTGGCTGCAGTAGTGGGATTCAAACCTGGCTTCTCTGGTTCTCAGCCGGCTACTCTATTCCTGCTGGCCAATGTGTCAAACTGAAATTACTCAAGATATTTCCCCAGCCCTGTTGCTTCCAGGCTGTCTAATGTTTTGCTTTATAAAAGCAACTAACTTTATATAATACTGCTTAGTGGTAACAAAAAACCTCTAAGGGATATCTTCAGTTCTGGTTACTCAGCTGGACAAGTTGCCATCTCTAAAATATCTTAGAGGCACTAAGAACATGGGGGTTTCTCAGAAGGACCCTGGAGAAATAGCTTCCCTTCTTTACTGCCCTCTGAAACATAAAAACCTTTTCATGAGAAATATGCAGACTGTCCAGCTATCATCAGCTTCCAAACTCTTGCTGTTGTTGGGAATTTTCCTTACGGGTATCAGATCAGCACACAGACATCTGCATTTCTGTAAACTAACAAATGCACATGTAGCCATTTCTCGGGCTATTGGCTGAGCATCTAGTCTGAATGTCTCAGGGCAATATGGTACTTTGGATTGATACTTTTACATCTATTTAATGACCCTCAGATTTATTTCAGGTATGATAGAGAAAGAGACAATTTGTAAATAATGTAGCGGAGCTTGTTTATTGAAGTTTTATATCCTTATTTTCACCGCTGAAAGTGATGGGAATGAGTTTTGGTAAGAAATCTGGCACAGCATTTACATCCAAACAAAACTGACAAACTTTAATAAATGCACCCCATGTATTTAGTGTAGTGTTCTCAAGCCGGTCCCGATGTAACTCCTAGCCAGTCCTGTTTTTTAGGATAGCCGCAATGAATATGGACGAAACAGATTTGTATGCAATGGAGGCAGTCAGGGCCAGCACTACCCATTAGGCGAACTAGACATCATCTAGAGCGATAATGTTTCCAGGTCAGCCCTTTGCCACCGTCCATCTCCAGGACCTGCATCAGCGACTGTAAAACACAGTGCTTATTCTGTCGCCAACACTGTGTTTTGACAAGCCACTTCCGCCTCCTCTGATGCAGACTTGGAAATGCTGGCTGGGATATTTCAGAAGGGGGTGACTATGTTAGGAGGCTAGCACATGCTGTCCGGCCATTTGAGATTATTAGATGTGCAGCTGTGGATCAGTAATATGTTTGGAGTATGTATTATACAGAGGTTTCTTTGGCAGGAAATATTTACTGTTGCAATGAAAGTGCATTTTACTCTTCCCCCTGGAAGCATTGAAGCCATGAAATGAGCACTTTTCCAGCATAATCATGATCATGAGCAGATAGAGGCAAGGATGCCTCAGCAACTAGGGACAGATGTGCTTGTGCCATTGTGAAATCACATCATTCCTTGCATCTCCTTTCATCCCCCCAGGACACACCTCCACCATTCCACTGTGCCATACGGATGTACTCATGCCGGGGACGTCTATGTACCCAGCTTTCTAAAACGGCTCCCAGGATGTCTCTGTGATTTGCACCTCCGAACACCTATTTTCAAATGTCCAACTCACAGACAGGATTTCTTAAATGACCCTTGTGTTTTAGTACATAGGTGACAGAACATTAAATTCCTGTTTGAAATGAAGTCTTGCAATCAAAATGGGCTACTCTCTGAGGGAACAGTTCTCAGCTCTCCTCAGAGAAGCTAGAAAAGAGTGCACACGCTTTTCAGCACATGGACACTTATGGACATTAAAGAGGAAGCGCGGCCATGGGCAGGTTGAGGTTGAAGGTGCATAGAATGGCTTAGCTCTTCCTCCCTATGCCTGGAAGTCTCTACATTGCTCCATTACTTAGCTTGGCCCACCTGTAGAACTCTCTTCTGCTCGCATTACACCAGGAAACCTCCTCCCTTGGGCTGGCGCAAGGATACAAAGCACCCTAGGGGAACCTCATTCCTAGCACCACCCCTGCTTCAGCCCCATGTCCATTGCTACCACTGCCACCCCACTCTCAGACATGCAATACTATTAACTCTGGCGCCGCGGCGCCATTGGCGTTTCTGCCGTTTGTGTTCCGATTCCACTTCCTGTTAAAGGATGCAGCAGCGGCAATGGGTGCCCTCTGACCATTGGTGCTCTAGGTGACTGCTTAGTTAGCCCAATGGTCGTACTGACCAATGTTCCTTCTAATTTTCTGTAGGCTGTGTGCGCATAAAATATCAGCTGTGTGCAGCTTTTGAAGGAAGGTTAAATTTTTGTGCGCCACATAGCAACACTCGGAGTTATATACTTTAAAATTTGACTACACGTCAGAATACAGTATGTACTCCACATTGCTTTTAATCAAATTAAATGAAAATAGACGATTACTAAATGAAGCAGGACATTTCTAGTAATTACAATCATAACTTTTAAATTTTAATACGTCTGTGTTGTTTTCTATCAGAATCAGAGCCGTAATTTTTGTGCGCTCTGTTGTAAAGTATGTGCGCTCGCTCGGCGAGGTGTGTGCGCACGCAGACGCGCACAGCTTAGAGGGAACAGTGGTACTGACCCTGCTCCTTTCCTAAATTCGAAAAAGGTCTGAAGACCTGATTCTTCCAGCTCTCCTTCCACTGATCCTCAAACAGTTAATGCCCTTTGTCTCTTCCTTTTTATTAGCAACTGCACAGTCTTCCCTTCCTCCTCCTCAGGGGCTTACCTGTCTCTCCCTCCCACTCTTCTTCCTTCCTCAACCCCTTCCATTACTTCTTGAAGAATGTACCCCCTCCCCCTCTTTTCTCCATTCACAGATAAAGGAGCCACAAAGTCTGTTACGCATCTGCATAAATGATCAAAAGAAAAACTGCATATAATTTTCTTTGAAAATTGTCTATCTGATCTTCAGGTACAAAACCACCTATCAATTTTGCACTTAGGTGGGCAATTAGAAAGTGTCCCCCTGAATGTTCTTTGCTTCCTATTCAAGATGCTGCAAACTCTCATGCTGGGAAGTTTTGGACTATTCCATGTCACAAAGGAGAAGTTCTGTCCAACCATGTGTGTAACCTTTTTTTTTATTTTTTAGAAAGAAGATTATAAAACATCTGTTATAAATTCATAGGGTTTTTATTTCTATTTGTTTTTACAATTAATAATTCTCACCACTCAACTCATAAAAGGCATTGGATGGGCTTGACGTATGAAATGATTTTTCCTTTTTACCTTGGTGAAAAAACATGTGACAAATCGGACCCATTGTCCAATGGCATACAACATTGGCAAATTTCTGAAAAGATGAATTTATAAACTCAAATTAGAAATATGGGTAGATTTGTCAGGTTTTCTTCCTTTTCTTTTGTAAAAATTCAGCCACAGCAGTGATTAGGCAAAATCCATATCATGGCCCCATGTATTGAAATCAATTGAAGTTCATTGGATTAAAAAAAAAGGAAAAAAGAACTTGAATTGAGACAGAAAAACAAACAAAATACACAAATAACTGCATAAACCCATCAATATTTCAGTAAACAAATCTGAACCATGAAAAGTACAAAACAAGTCCTTTTTTTTGGTCAGAGCTTCTGCAATAGGCAGGAAATTTTCCAGAGTACTGATTCACCACAGTTTGACCAACTAACTGAATTATTTGTTTAATCTTGGATCCTTACACCATCCCAGAGAAAAAGCACACATACTGTGTTTCCTGGACCGCTTTAACGCTAGGTTTATGTGAAGCATTCTTGCATTTATTGAAGTAACTTTTCATGTCTGCATTAACCCGTATCACCATTGAAAATATCTACTGTCAGGGGAAAAAAAACAACAACCTGAAACAAAAATCTAAAAAGATCATGCAGTATAACTGGGGCATCTAGGAAAATAATGTACATTTTCTGAGAACTATGAAATACCAATTCATCAGATATATGATTGAAGCTTTACAAGATGTAGCACGGAATAATTATGAACAATTAGCAGAGGCTGGAAAGAGTTAATTGTAACATGTTGAAACAAAATGGAACGTTATCCTACATTTTCCCACAGATGGAAGTGAGTTTTAAAAAGTGCTCTTGTTTCTAAATATAACACCATAAATCCACAAATAGAAGTCAGGGTTATATAAAATACATTTAAAGTACAGTCTTTTTTTCTGAGTTATTTCTTAGTTAGATCAGATATAAAATCTCTCTGCGTAATTTCAAAAGCAACTTCTGAAACATGTAGGGTTCACTTAAAGTGACAGTACCTCTAACACCAAGCTCAAAAAAATGATCCTCATTTAATAATCTGCTTAAACGTCACCTATTTTACTGGACAATATATTTTAGACCCAAATGGATCTTGGCGTCCCTTATTTTTAAAAGTATTCAATAGTGCACAGCAGGACCTACGAACTGCCTAAAACCCGGTGATCCCAACATTCAGTGGCACTAAGATAGCTAGTTAGTGCCACTGAATACCTCCACAGACCGCCCTGAAAGTATCTGGTTAGTTTTGGGGTGGCCTGTAGGCAGAGCTTGGGTTATCCCAGCACTTAACTAGTTATCAGAGACCTGACTAGATTTGCAAACCACATAAAAGAGCAGGTCTAACTTTATACACTTGTGCTATCCGCTTAATGGCTGAATATCTCCACCAACTGGATAGCCACCACAGTTGGCAGCGAAGCTGGACATTTAACACCGGCTGCAAAATGAACTCCAGCGCTGAATATACAGTTTCAGTTTTGCTTGCAGAGATCAGGCGCTTTAGCAGTGATGACCATTGCGGGCTCAATATCGGGCCCTAAGTCTGTGCATGTGCAGAGTTACATCTTTTTTTGTAGCAGCTATACATTGTGCATGGGCATTTCTGTACTATTGGCGCTGGTTCTGGGTGCTTATTTTCTAAAAGCACATAGGCGCCTATGTTATTTTATAAAGGAGGTACCTTTTTGGACTTTTCACATAGGCATCATAGGATGCCTATTTGAAATGATGCCCTTTGGGGGAGGGGGGGGTAAATTTATAAGACGCCTGTGTCAAAGAAGGAAAGAGGCACCTATTTGAAATCTGTTTTATAAAGGCATCATGGACTCCTGGGTTCCTTTTGTAAAATAGGCACCTGAACCTGCCCTAGCAGTGCACGGATTCTCATGCACAAGTGGACTCAATGGAAGTAATCTTAGAAAGGATTTTTTGCATGCTATAGGGCTTTTATGATGCACATAAAAGTATGTGCAGCAACACGAAGGTGCTGGGGAAGAGTATGTGCAGCAACAAGAAGGTGCATGCTTTTAGGCATGTGCTGGGGCAGAGTTTGGGCAGAGTACAAGCGGAATCATGATTTACACTGCACGCAGGCAAATCTTTACTTCTGTTCTGGAGCAGGCATAAATGTTTGTGTCTTCAATCCAGCTGCGATCTTTGTCACTGTGCCCCTAGAATTTTAGAAAAGACATGTATGCACCTATCGGACGCTTTTACTAAAGGGTGTTAGCTGTTAGCACAGGGTCAGATGCACTGGGGCACACATTAACAGCACAGGGCCATGAGAGCGCAGGCAGATTTTGGCGTTAACTGTCCATGGTGTGTTGAGGGTACAAATGGGCAGGGTAGAGTAGAGAATGGTAGGGGCGAGTGCCTTGCAGTCAACATATCCACGCTAACTGCAAAGTGAGCAATTAGTGCAGATGCACTTTCCGCCACCTCCATAGGTAGAGGTAGGTGTACCCACACTAGTTGTGGCTCCACTGCATTAACTGGTGGGAGCCTGCTTTCTGCACCCCCAACAGTGAACGTGGTGGTGGTCACCTAATGTGTTATCAATGTTGTGCTATCTGCACATTACATACTATACCATAGCGTCCTTTAGTAAAAGGTCCCCTATGTGCCTTTGTAAGATAGTCTCAAAAAAGATACCTATTTATAAAATGACTATGCCTAACTATGCCTCTGGGAATGGTCCACAATTAAAGTGGGGCTATTTTGGGCATGCATACCTTTTACATCTTCCTACCCACGCACGATTTTCTAAGAGGCCTCCTCCATGTGTACAACATGCTTTATGAAATTACCCCATGAAGCATTTCTCCTCTGGGTTTTGCTGAATTATGTGGAATGGTATGGATTTTATTTACCAGTCCACTGTTATTATTTTACTTGGATGTAGATGCCGGTGCTTCTTTTGACTTCACGCCTCAGAGACTCAGGCAAACATTTCAGTGGAAGAGACTGAATGAAATCTCCTGCTTTCAATTGTATTTGGATATGAGAGAGTGATTTTATAGCTTCCTGAACAGTTAGCTTGCATGTATGCATAATTCAAAGGAGGTCTACATGTCAACAGGGAAATGTTTTGGCATATACGTGCAAGTCCCTTGTAAAATGGGAAGTTCACACGTATTTTAAAAGTTCATCCACATCATACTTAGAACACACCCTCTTAAAAAGCGATGGCACCCTTTTACCAAAAGGTTACTAACTGGTTAATGTGCTTTTTAGCGTGCAGTAGCCGGAAGCCAAGAATGTTAACTTACATGCATGCCAGCTACCAGACGCTAAAAGATACAGCAAGTGACCATCACATGCTAGGAAGGAAAGTGGGCGGGTTAGGGGCAGAGTGTGGGCATGAAAAGCCCATTGCTGCTAGTGCAAGAGCAAATGCCACATGCTCAGCTGCAATGCGGCACTTAGCGCTAGTGCGCAGAACAATCCCTCTATGCTGTCTTTAGCTGCATCGCGTTAATCGCACTGGGTGTTCTGGGGCTCAGTCAGGTGCTACTGCTGGGAACTTGCTGGCCATGCCCACATCGGGTAACGCATGACAGTTGCACTTACCATGCATTAGTTTTGCCACTAATCACGCGGTAAGTGCAAACCTTGATCAAAAGGGCTCCTATGTGTGCTGCAGATCTACATGTGTAAGTAGCGGTGTTTCTAAAATCGCGTGTCAATGAGCTTTTCCGCCATTTAACCCTTCTGGAATAACTTCCTCCTTATTTTCCTACATTTAGGATGATTTTTATTCGAATTTAGAAATTAAAAGATTTCAGCTGAAAGTTGCCTACATTTAAGCATCTAACACTTGGGTTCCTAAATTTTTGGCTTCAATTCATTTTCCTAATTTAGGTACCTGGTTGTGAAAATCAGCGCTAAACATTTTATTTGGGCTCAAATCCTATCCCAGTATCTACCCACTTTTAAGGCACCTGGCTTTATATGGCCATCATAAATAGGCTTTAAAATTAGGTGCTTATCTCTACTCAGTCTTCAGAGAGGCTTATTTAGGTGCTTAACTCCCAACATTAGGGCGCTAAATCCTTTGAACGTGATCCCTTTGTGTATATCATGGACATTTTTGCAGATGCATGCCAGCAGAAATCTGAAAATTTTTAAAGCTTGTACACATTGCATCTTTGTCGCCTCCCTAGATTTTCCTGAAAGCTAACAAGTTACTTAGTGCTATATCATAGAATGAAGAGCTCCATCTGCTTTGTAAAAACATTGGGAGGTAGGTCATAACACTGGCATGAAAATCCCACACTAGAGACGGGCATTCGTTTGGGAATAAATTTATAAAAGGTTTTCCCCATGTAAAGCGGTTTCATGAGCAAAAAAGGCCTTTTACGAACTTGCATGGCAGTTTATATCCATATAAGTGTGCACCTCTTCAGGATCGTGTGGACTTATATGTACACTATGAATGTGTATTCCCAGGGGCTTAGTTTGGGTGGAGCGGAGCTGTATGTGTACACCTTTATATCAACCTTGGAGCAGTTGTAAATTTATGTGCTTCAGTTTGTACACTGCAAGTCTATTCAATAAAAGGCATATAGGCTCCTATGTTACCTTTATCAAATGGACTTAAGATAGATGCTGGGGCCTTAAACATAGGTGTTCTATGAATTGATTTAATATGCTTTAAACCTACAAAATTGATGCATATTAAGTTAATTTGCATAGGTTAAAAAGTTTTAAAGTGCATTCAGAAATTTTTATAAAACTGAATTTGTGAAATAAATAAAAAAAATATTCTGAAATTCAGGATAAAAGGCCAAATGGAGTGAAAATGAACCAAAAATGTTTACCCTGTGCACTTCCCTATCACACGTTGCCTGTGATCAATCTTTTTCCGATTTCAGAAGGCTGCCCTTCATCCGGTACAATGCCTATCAAAAGTCTGGCCCTCAAAAGCCATTGCATGGATTTTTTTTTGGAGGTGTTCATAACAGCTACATTCTGCAGCATCATTAACATGACTGGAACCAACAAGTCACTAGAAATTCTGAAGTTCTGGTATCATAAGGATTGTTAAATAATATCGAAAGATAAAGATGTTCATCATATCAATTCTCATAACATTTTTAAACTATATTCCAATTCCAAGAAATCAAATTAGAGGTTGTCTGGGCATAATAATGTTATCTACTTTTTGGAATGTCTTGTTTGAATTCCTGGTGGCTTCAGAATGTAAGAGAGGCTTATGCCATACTGTTTAATTACCAGGAAATGACCTCCTCCCTTACCGGCTATTTTAGGGGGTAATTTTATAAGAGGGCATTTAGACAGAAAGGGGAGAAGAAGTAGCCTAGTGGTTAGAGTTCTGGCTTGAAAATCAAGAGATCAGGGTTCAGTTCTCACCAGCACTCCTTGTGACCTTGGGCAAGTCACTTAACCCTCCATTGCCTCAGAAGAAAGGCCCGGCAATCTATTTCCGGTCACGCTGGCAAGAAAGCCCAGGAGCTCCTGGGTTGCCAGGAGTCAGCATTGACTCAAAGGTGCACACAGACATACAGAAAGAGGGTAATTTTATAAGGAGCCTCCCAAAATCATGCACTATCAGCACATGTAGATCACCATATTTTAGTGATTTACACAAGTAAATGATATAAACACTATTTAATAAGTATACATGTCAGCCCAATGGGGTATGTTTATACTGTGGGCATGAACATGGATAGAGTTTGGGAGCATAGACGGTTATAATATGAACCTATTCCTTACAAATCTAGGTGTGGGCATTTACACCATTCTAGGACTGGTCTTAGTGCTAAGACTTGCACATCTCTAGTTGTCGTTGTGATCATCAAGTGCCATCTTTGAAACAATGGTGGACAAATGTCACGCGCCTATTCTGTGCTCGGCTTTCCTTTTTGTTTCACCCATGTTTCCAGATCTTCATCATTTTTGGATGTCATCACCTTGGACTGCTCTCCACTTTTCTTGATCTTTTTTGACCCCTTATCTCAGCATTAGATTTGCTAAAGTCATACCAGAGCCTTAGAGTGCATGATCAACAAATCTTTGCTCGGTTCTATCAGACTTCTTCCACTCCCATGATGCTATGCATCATTCTATTTGAGAATCATGTCTTATTTAATAGGGATCTCTGAAAAGCAATTTTTCGCTTAATATGTCTGCATCGGGCCTATGACCTAGCCACTGGTATTTAAATGATGTGCATTTGACTTAATCAAATCACTGGTAGGCTTCCCAAATCACATACTTTCCCGAGATTGTGGCTCCAAGGCTTAAATGAGGCATTGCTGCTGGAAAATATGCAGGATCTAATCTAAACCTTATGCTCAGCTGATTGACCATAGACAGCATATGAGCTCATCTGATAGGTTCAGTAAACCTTTTCTGGTAAATAAATGTCAATGATACCAAAGGTTTAAATTGGCTCCACAATGAATAAAAAGATCTGTCACTTTAAGAACTCTACATCATAGGAATGTCCCCAAATGCTTACAGTGTAATGACGGCTTAGAAACACACATATCCACTAGCGAAAACTGAATTCTAACATATCTATTTATCTGTAGAGATATCTCTATCTATCTATTTATATCTATATCTAGATAGATAGATAAATGGATACATAGATGCTAATGCACATAGATATGTATGTTAGAATTCAATAATATAGTATAAAATATTTTATCCATATTAAGTCTTTGAAACAAATCTGATTCATAACTCATCAGTCTTTAAAAACAAATATTTAAGATTCTTAAAAATGTTTACAGTACAAAAGGTATGCTTCCTTCTTTGTGTGTGTGTATATATATATATAGATATATATATAGATATATATATTAACCAGAAATACTGCCTCCATCAGAGGAAATCACTTCCATCCCACGGCATCCACCCCCATTCCTCACTCAACTTCTTTGAAAGTCTATCAGAATAGTACATGGCACATAATGGTATTGTTGGCACAGGGTCAGAAGTGCAGTCCAAATCCCAAAAAAGGTCAAAGAATTAGTCTTTCTGTTAAAAGTCTTCATCTTTTGTCTTCAGAACTTTTTTTTTTTCCTATTCGTTCCTTTGCTCCAAAAAACATACTCTTTGAAAAAAAAAACCACAGTACAGTATCTATAGGCATATTTTGTTTTAGAAAAATATATTTGTCCAATAGTTCTGCTCTTTGAGTCCCACTGGTAAACAAAAATAGTTGACGCCTGCAGTCTCTACAGGTTCACTAATGGAATCCTGTCGAAAAATAAAGACAGACATGTTATGTTCTTTTTGAGTTTTTATAATTTAGCATGCTAAAAATGCCACCATGTTTAAATTACTCTATCAAATGCACTTTCCAATATGAAAACATAAAAATGTTTTCAGTTTGAGATAACAAAACGTTTCCTACTTTCTACACAATTTTAGTCAATTGTATGAACTACCGATACATCAAAGATCTCAGGCCTCAGTAGTAATGGGCAAGAGAAGACAAGCTCATGAAAATTGTATTTATTTTTGAGGACTAAACAGGAAAAAGCTTTCACTTCTCATAAGTTGAAAGATCAATCATCAGTGGCAGGGAGTGTTAATTTACAAAGCAAAGGAGAAAGACAAAAAATATATTGGGATTCTGATAAACCATGCTGGGTCAAAAATGTATTATTTTAGGAGAAAACATTTAAATATAATGCATAAAAAGACAGTTATTTATTATTCATCATGCTTAATTAAAACTCAGTCTAACATTTCGTATTTGAATAGCATCTTTATATTACAGTGGATACCTCTTGCAAAGCCTTTGTTGGGATCATGTGAATATAAGAGCATTGCCCTTATAACAGAAATGGCCTCCACCACCCCGCATGCCTAAGAAGATAAAGCATAGAAAGGGGAAGGTATTTTAAGTCCTCTAAGACTGTCCACATGGAAAAAAAGTAGGGGTTTTCTTTCAGATTTTTGCATTTTTCCACATTTTTTAATTTTTTTCCTATATCTTTTATACATTAATGTTGTTAATTTTTTTAAAGTGTGTTAGAACTATTCAGAACATGCAAATTGACTCTATACGTTAATTCATAACCCGATGCATGCTAAATGGATTCGGCGTTCATTAAATTTTTAAGGGGTGCTAACAAGCCAAATGCTTGCTAAGAAAATTCAAATCTCTACAGGCCTCAAGTGAATGATAGCTTCAATTTTTAATTTCATGTAATTATTCAGTGCTGTATGCAGTAGCCTCCCAGCAATCAGTAGCCAGCCTTAGCAATTTGCAAGCAAGGTTATTAATTTCCATAGAGAATGGAGATGTAATAGGGATCAACAGATGGCTATGGGAAATTCAGGGATCTGTCAAGTGAAGGCAAATCTTAGATAGTAGGCGTAGATTGGAATGGAGACATTTCCAGCAGTATTTTACAAAAGGCTCTGCCAAACATGAACTTTTTTCTAAAATATGTATAAGAATGTGTGGTATTGCACCTATTGTGCTGATAATAAGTGAATGCATTGTGCATTAGGACAATACCCACAGTGTTAACTATTGTTAATATGAAAACATGTTCCCAGCTTTATCATGCTGCACGCGGTCCTAACTCGGCACAACAATAGAGCAGATGCAATGCATCTGCACTACTAGCTCAATGTGGAGGCAGCACAGGTGTACCGCTTGCACGGCATTCGCCCCACCCACTCTCTGCCCCTACCCCTCTCACTTGCAATTCTAACACATAATAGAGAGTTAGCGCCAAAATCCAGCGGTGCTGTCATAGCGCCATGCTGTCAGCGCTTGTCCAGCTTGCCCCTTTAGCATGTACCGGACCCACGCTGACAGCTAGCGCCCTTTAGTAAAAGACCCACATAGAGATAGAAGAGCCATTTTACAAAGCTACACATGAGAAAAATCAACAGAGGCAACTCAACAACTAATACGCATACGATTATAATTTGCAACGTACATGTGTAGTTTACATGTGGAAAGTAGATATTTTTGACCCACTAAAAAGAAAAGCATTAGGAGGAGTGGAGGAGTAGCCTAGTGGTTGGGGCAAGGTACTTCAGGCCAGAAGGTCAGGGGTTCAAATCCCACTAGAGGACAGCAACCTTGGGCCGGAAGGGCTGGGGTTTCTAGTCCCACAGGTGCTCCTTGTGGTCTTGGGCAAGACACTTAAACCTCCATAGCCCATGTTCCCTGTAAAATAGTTATCTCCAAGTTATAATGCCCTGTTCAATGTAATTTCAGTTTGTTTAATGTAAACCACACTGATGCAGAATAGCGCGGTATATAAGAGAATGTAAATAAATTAGAAGTTTAAGGAAAAAGTTCAGAATTGTTGATATTCTGGTAAGGGCAGCCTTTTTGTGTGAAGTAGTCTAGTTTAGAGCAGTAGACTGAGAACCAGGAAAGCCAGTGTTCTAATACCAGCAATATTCCTTGTGACCCTGGGCAAGTCATTTAACCTTCCATTGCCTCATGTACAATCTTAGATTGTAAGCCCTCCAACCCCCCTGAGATAACTACTGTACCTTGAGCTGCTATTGAAAAGGTAGAAGCTAAATACAAATAAATATCAATGTGGACACTAATGAGCAGTTCCTTATCGTCTCACCAGTTAAGTCCCTCACCTCTGGGGTAGTGCACCTCCTCCTGCAGCATGGAGACTGGGCATGTCAAACTTGTGACATCACTGGATATATCCTGCTGGCCTCTCTCACCAGCCTCCAGTGTGCCCAGTCTCCATGCAGCTGGAGATAGTGAGCCTAAGTGCTGGACTCACTGAGTGGATAAGGAGCCTTTGTTTAGGATAGATAGTTTGCTTTCGAGATTTATTTCTATGTGATTTATTTTAATTTAATTTAAAGGACACTGTGTCTTTAAAAAAAAAAAGCATTAAGAGAGGAAATGGAAGATTACAAGAGGCTAGCTTTCTCTCTCCCCTAAAGCTTTATTTTGCTTCTGCCCACTCTCCCCTCCTGGACTGCACGGAGGGGAGCTGTGCTGGGGTTCAATGGTATCTGATCTTACTTCAGCAGGCAGTGGCGATTTCCTCACGCTATGCAGATCACCGTGGAGCTTCAGCTCTTTTTCAATAAGAAGCAGCTGTCAGCCCGATCGCAGCTTTCTGGCTGGTAGAACTGCCGTGGCTGCGATCGGCAGAAGGTAAGGAGTGTGTGAAGCCCTTCTGGCCTGAGAGGAGTCCCCAGTAGCGTTTCTTAGGCAGCGCGGGCATATTTGGGCCTGCAGCCACATGTGCAGCACTCTGACAGTAGTTTGTGACTGAGATCATCAGCGGGCCGTTTTTCTTCCCGCGCTTTTGCTGCCAAGCTTAAAACTGTTTTTAGGACCGGAGTTCTTTGGGGGGTTTTCATTGGTAGGTGTTTAGAAGGTTTATTTAAGGTAGTTTAACTTATTTTAATTTAATCTCGGTCATTTATTTTCACTTTTGGGTTTTTCAATCGTGGTTTCTTTCTTAAAGGGGCCACTATATTAAAAAAAAGAAGAAGAGAGAAGAATAGTACTTTTGTTTTTGGTAAATTTTATTGGTACGCTCCAACAGAGTTACTCTAATTCCGTATCGCCCACAGTGACTGGTGTGGGTCACGTAGAGGCATAGTTTCGGACACAGGGGTCTGTCGGGGCTGCGCAACTGAGGCACTCAATATGGAGTAGGAGCTCCACGACAAGCCTACTGATGGGATTCAGGGGGTTCCCAGTGGGGGAGAAGGGGAGTGTGCCTGGAGTCCTCGGTCGCTCCTTTGGTAGACAATCTGCCTGTACCTGGTCCTTCCACTATGCCTTCGGCAGCTGGAGCGGTCCTTGGAGGTTTTCCCCCAGATTTTGTGCTAGTTATGCATCAAGCATATTGCTTACGCAATCAGGTGGCGGTCGCGGATCTTCCACTGTTGGGGGCGACAGGGAATCAAGCGGCCACAGACAAGGTTGGAATTTGTTTATCTAGAGCAGCTAAGAGGGGGCTCGCCTGCTGGATGATCAGCCACTTGATTCAGATTGGCCAGAAGGGGAAGATTTCGACATGGAACCTGAATCTGGAGTGGAAGAGCTGGAAGAAGGAGAAATTCAGGAGCTTGAGGACCAGGCTAGGATCATCAGAGTGTTTCAGAGAGAGGAGCTCACAGCGCTCATTACATCGCTTTAAGCTCTCAATCTGACATTGGTGCATCCAGCAGAGGATGAGGGACTAGAGGATCCTCTCATTCAGGCGGTGCATAAGACGCAGGCTATGTTTCCCATTCACCGAGTGGTTAAGCAGATGATTCAGGATGAATGGGATTTGCCAAAGGCAGGATTACGGGGCATTAGGTCTATGAATCGACTTTATCCCTTAGCAGATCAAGAGAGAGATATGTTTCGTTCTCCATGTATAGATGCAGCGGTGTCTGCGGTCACGAAAAAGACGACTATTCTGGTGGAGGGTAGTGCAGCTTTGAAAGAGACACAGGATAGAAAGGTGAACACCTTATTAAAACAGGCCTTTGAGGTTAATGCTCTTCCACTACAGGTGGCTATTTCTGGGGCTTGGGTAGCGAGAGCTTGCCTTCATTGGTCACAGCATTTACAGCAGCCTCCCCAACAACCGCAGGACCATTTAGCGGATGTGACAAGGCTCGAGTCAGGGGCTGCTTATTTAGCAGATGTCCATTATGATATGATTAGATCATTAGCGAATAGTATGGCTTCCCTGATAGCCGCACGTCGGTATTTTTGGTTAAGAAATTGGGCAGCGGACGGTTTCTCCAAGTCGCGTCTCAGCAAGCAGCCTTTTAAAGAGAAGTTGTTGTTTGGAGAGGATCTAGGCAAGCTAGTCAAAGATTTGGGAGAATCAAAAGGTGGACTCTTGCTGGAGGATAAGTCGAAACAGAGTCAGATCCCGGGATCTTCCAGGAGTCAGTTTCATGACTTCAGGCGTTTTCGTACCTCCAGCTTGGGCAGTTTCCAAAGAGGACGATTCCCTTCGTGACATCAAGGTTTCCGAGGGTTTCGAGGGGCGGGCAGAGGCTTTTCTAGTCCCTCGTCAGCAGCACTCAGGAAGCCCCAATGAAACGAGGTGGGCTCAGGCAGGATTTCAGCCGATAGGGGGGTCGGCTTCGAGAGTTTCTTCCTGCTTGGGTCCAGATAACGTCCAATGGGTGTTAGAGGTCATTCGCGAGAGTTATGCTCTTGGATTTGCTTGTCTGGTGCTCGACTCCTTTGTCCTATCTCCTTGCAGATGGCAGGTAAGGGTGACGGTGGTAAGGGAAACTCTCGCTCGTCTATTGCAGCTGGGAACAGTAATTCCACTTTCACGAGAGCTCTACAGTATCGGTGGATACTCGATTTACTTCGTGGTTCCAAAAAAGGACGGAGCCTTTCATCCAATTCTCAAAGGGATAAATCGATGCCTGCGAGTGCCTCATTTTCGGATGGAGACTTTAAGGTCCGTCATAGCGGTGAAGCGTCAAGGGGAATTTTTGACATCGCTCGATCTCACGGAAGCGTATTTACACATTCCTATCAGGCCTGGACATCAGAAATTTCTAAGGTTTGCGCTACCGTGGGGGCATTTTCAGTTCCAGGCATTGCCCTTCGGGCTGGCGACAGCTCCGCGCACCTTCACCAAAGTTATGGTGGTGGTAGCGGCAGCTCTGCGAAAGGAAGGAATATTAGTCCACCCGTATCTCGACAACTGGTTGATACGGACGAAATCCGAGCTGAGAGTGTCCGCGTTACAGCCAAGTGGTGCAGCTTCTTCAGAATCTCGGTTGGATAGTGAATGAGGCCAAAAGCCGTTTGGAACCATCGCAGGTTTTGGAATATTTAAGAGTACGGTTCGACACTTGTGTGGGAGAGGTATTTCTACTGGATCTCCAAGCTCAAGCGTTGTAGCGTTTGGTGTGCAAATTTCTGAGGACTCCAGCACCATCAGCCTGGAACTATCTTCGGGTTCTGGGGACGATGGCGGCAATGCTGGAGGTCATGCTGTGGGTCAGGGCACACATGTGTCCATTACAGAGGTCTCTACTTCATCGCTGGTTGCACCAGAACGATTCTCTATCCAGACAGCTCCCTTGTCCTTTGAAGGTCAGGAGGTCACTTCAATGGTGGCTTTGTTCGCAAAATCTTGTGGCAGGCATGCCTCTCGAGCAACCACAGTGGGTTCCACTGCTAACAGATGTCAGTCTCGCAGGCTGGGGAGCTCATTGCAGGGATCAGTTCGCGTAAGGAAGTTGGACCGAACAGGAGGCAAAATGGTCAATCAACCAGTTAGAGTTGCAAGCAGTAGCACGAGCGCTTCAAGCGTTCGAAACATCAGTGACGGGTCAAGCGATTTGAGTGCTCTCAGACAATGACGCGGCAGTAGCATATCTCAACCAGCAAGGGGGTATGGGAAGTGCAGCGTTGAAAGAGGAGGCAGAAATCTTATTCATGTGGGTGGAGCCTCATCTTCAAGCGATATCAGCAGCGCACATTGTGGGAACGGAGAATGTGATGGCGGATTTTCTCAGTAGAGTACAAGTGGATGCCGGAGAGTGGGAGCTCCATCCGGAGGTGTTTGCTCAGATAGTCGCCAGGTGGGGACTGCCGATCTGATACGTCTTCTCGACGGGGAGCCATGGCGAATACCCTCGAGGCCAGATCTTCTGAGCCAAGGGCCTCTGCGAATGCCTCAGGTGGATCAGTTCTCTCTTACGGCTTGGTCATTGAAAGGGCTAGATTAAAGAAGAAAGGTTACTCTGCGGTGGTAATTGCTACCTTGCTGTTGGCCAGAAAGAGGTCGACATCTTTAGCATATGTGCGCATTTGGCGTATCTTTTAAGACTGGTGTGCGCAGCGCCAGGTCTGTCCAACTTCGGTGTCGGTTCTGATGGTATTGAGTTTTTTGCAGGACGGTTTCGATAAGGGATTGGCGGCCAGTTCCTTAAGGGTGCAGCTGGCGGCAATTTCTTGTTATCGAGGCAAAGTTCAGGGAATTTCCTTGGGTTCTCATTCTGATGTGATACAATTTTTGAAGGAGGTTTCCCTTTACGGCCTGCTCTCTGGATGGTGTCTCCTCCATGGGATCTCAACTTGGTGCTCGGAGCTTTGACGAAGGAGCCATTTGAACCCTTACATTTGGCTTCATTAAAGGATTTGACTTTGAAAACAGTGTTTTTGGTAGCCATTTGTTCGGTACGTCAAATTTCAGAATTGCAGGCATTGTCCTGTCGAGAACCTTTTCTGTCTTTTTCTAGGGAAAAGGTGGTGTTGCGTCCAGTGCCGTCTTTTTTGCCGAAGGTGGTCTCACCTTTTCATATAAATCAATCTGTCTCCCTGCCAGTATTAGGGAGTTCAGGGAGGGACGCATCAGACCATAGTTTGCATCTCTTGGACATAAAGAGAGTTCTGCAGCAGTACCTGAAGGTCTTGGAATCATTCCGCAAATCGGTACGTTTATTCGTTGTCTTTGGTGGTCTGCTTAAAGGGGAAGTGGCGGCCAAAGCTTCAATTTCCAGATGGGTCCGTGAAGCAATAGCGTCGGCGTACATTGTACAGGGGCGTCAGGTGCCTGTGGGGCTGCGGGCGCATTCTACTAGAGCGCAAGCAACTTCATGGGCGGAACATAGCTTGGTTCTGCCGGTAGAAATTTTCCAATCAGCCACTTGGTCTTCTCTGCATACTTTCAGTAAGCACTATTGCCTAGATGTTCAGGCGACACAGGACACCTGTTTTGGGGCTGTGGTTTTGTGGTCCGGGTGGACAGGCCCCTCCCAATAATTACTGTTCTGTTACATCCCAGAGATGAGGAACTGAACTGGAGAGACGATAAAGAAAGAGAAATTAGACTTACCTGCTAATTGTTGTTCCTTGAGGAACTCCAGTTCAGTCCCGATTCCCGCCCGGGGAGTTGTTCATTTTCCGCAGGTTGGTTTTGCTGAGAAGAGTTTGAAGAGCTAAGCAGAGAGCAAATCAAGAGAAGTACTATGCTTTATCTGTCCTAACACTGTTTTCTCTCTTTTCTATTTGCTCTCACCTTTCTGGACTGTTTTCTTTAGTGGGGTGAGAGAGGGAGTTATCCTCTTGGTTAACAGGGATTTAGTGCAGTTTGAAAATTAGAGGTTTTGATTTGATATTCTAGCTACTTATTTGTTGCTCCTTTGAGTCTGTTTTGTTAATAGGTCACTGGGGGCTGGGGAGAGAGGCCAGCAGGATATATCCAGTGATGTCACAAGTTTGACATGCCCAGTCACCATGCTGCAGGAGGAGGTGCACTACCCCTGAGGTGAGGGACTGAACTGGAGTTCCTCAAGAAACAACAATTAGCAGGTAAGTCTAATTTATCTTTTCACTACTTCATAGAAAAATGTTTTTTTGAAATTTGTACACTTGGTATACTATAAAGAGCAAACTATAAGGGGCATGTCTACAAAAGTACATAAACTACTACCGCAGGGCTAACACAGAATTATCGCCCTGCAGTAGCAGCTAATGTATGAGAAAAACAGATATTTCTGGCACTTTTCTGCAATATCTGCTTTTCATGCTGTGCAGCGGTGGCGAGGAGTAGCTATTGGATGAAACATTTTTGTGTGGTGGCTGCCAAAATCAGGCACCATCACGGCTGCAGAAACCACCTCAAGAGGTGACATTATCTGCCTGAGAACCCTTTAATGCAGCAGTGTGGCCACTGCTGATTGGCAGTGGTCATCTGCCTTGGAGGCTACAACTACTAATCATTTGTATAGCGTTATAAGGCGTATGCAGTGCTGTACATACAGATGTAAGATAGCCCCTGCTCATCAGAACTTACAAACTAATCAAGATGAAAAAACATTGCAAAACTGGGGACTAGAGCATGGCAAGATACACATAAGTAATGGACAAGAGAATGAGGAGCATCAGGATGCAAAGGCAGCCTCAAGGAGGTGGGTCTTCAGCCTGGACTTGAATAGGACCAAAGAAGGAGCCCAATGCACCAACTCAGGTACTTTGTTCCAGGCATATGGAACAGCAAAGTAGAATGAACGAAGTCTAGATTTGGCAGTGGCAGAGAAGAGCACAGATAAAAGGGATCTGCTAGAACAGGGGTCTCCAAATTCAGTCCTCGAGGGCTGCAAACCAATCAGGTTTTTAAGGATATCCCTAATGAATATGCATGAGATAACTTTAAATACAATGGGGGCAGTGCATGCAACTATATCTCATGCATATTCATTAGGGATATCCTGAAAACCTGGCAAGATTGTGCCCTCCAGGACTAGTTTGGAGACCCCTGTGCTAGAGGAGCAAAGTTCCCGAGGAGGACTGTAGAGTAAGATAAGAGAGGAAAAGTAGTGAGGAGTCGCAGAATGAATGCACTTGAGGCTAAGTAGGAGAAGTTTGAACTGGATGTGGAAATAGATAGGGCTCCAGTGAAGTGATCTGAGAAGAGGGGTTACATGAGCATAGTGACACTGGTGGATGATAAGCCATGCAGCTGAGTTTTGAAGGGGAGAGAGATGATTCAGAGGGAGACCAGTGAGGAGCAGGTTACAATAGTCAAGATGAGAGGTGACTAGTGAGTAGATGACAATCTTAGTAGTGTGTGTAGAAAGGGGGCGGGGGATGAATTTTGCCAATGTTATAGAGAAAGCTAAAACTTGTTGCTTCTATCTGTTGGATGTGTGTAGAGAGAGAGTAGAATCAAAGACGACCCCAAGGTTGCAAACTGAGGAAACAGGGAGGAGCAAAGGGGGGAAGTTGGTTTAGGGGGAAAAATGAGGAGCTCGGTTTTGGCCATGTTCAGTTTCAGATGGCAGTGAGACATCCAGGCAGCAATATCGGATAAGCAGGCAGAGATGCGGACCTCGATTCCTGGAGAGATTTCAGGCGCAGAAAGGTAGATCTGAAAGTCATCAGCATAAAGATGGTACTGAAAATCAAGAGAGGAAATAAGTGCACGAAGGGACTGAGTGTAGAGAGAGAAAAGGAGAGGTCCCAAGACAGAGCCTTGAGGGTATACCAATGGAAAGTGGGATGGCAGTAGAGGAGGATCCACCAGAACATGCACTAAGGAGTATGTTTACTAAACCATGGTAAAGTCACTAGCGGTAAGGGCAGCGGTAAGGTACCTGGAACCATATAAAGCAGTGGGCAGGTAGAGGGCATGCCGGCATTAGGGTGCCTCGGGCCATTTAACGTGAGTTAACAGGACTACGTGCGGTAAGGTGATAAGATGTCCTAAGGAGAACCAAGGCATCTTAAGAGGTGATAAGGTACCTTAACAGGAGATAAGGCATCTTAACATGAGATAAGGTGCCCTAACAGTTAAGGTGCCCTAACAGGGGAGAAGGCGTCCTAAGGAGAGACAAGGTTCCCTAAGGTAGAAAGCATGCACCTTAAGGCAGGAAAAAGGTTGTAAACCAAATCCTAGAACAAGAGCACCAAGGAATGTCAATGTACAGATGATGGAAGGAAGGACAGGTGGGAATTGATGGGCACCCTATGTGACAGTCAGTAAAGTGGACGCGCATGTGGGAGGCAGCTGTACTGATGCACAGGGTGGTGCCAATGTAAAGTGCTGCAGTGACAATATGTGGCATAGGATGGGGAAGACATGTACCCTAGTGGAGGCAGAAGCAGCAGAATGTTTACAGTGACAGGAGAACAGAGTAGTAGTGGTTACATGCAGATCAGGCACAGGAGAGGTGAGCATGAAAAGCCGTAATGCAGAATATGGTACCAGTATAGGTCATGGAGTAGCAGCCTGCACAAAAAGACAGGACTGTACACAGCCAACAGAGGCAGATAGATGAGCTGAAGGATGGATGGTGGCTGAGGAGAGGGTGGTATGGGCTGCCAGCACCGATCTACAGAGCCCTGCCTGTTACAGGCATGAAAATGATCTGAGTAGCACAGTCACAAAAAGAACAGGTAGGAATTGAACCCCTGCCCCCTGCTTACAGAGACCATGAACTAACCAGTAGGCAACACCTACCATTTTAGGTGGTGACCTGCAGTCTCTTTATATCCAGCTCTGCACAGCAATGGCTGGATACAAAGAGACTGCAGGTCACCACCTAAAATGTCTGCTGTGTGCCGGTATAGGGTAGTCCCACCAGTACCTATAATGCAGTGCACATGCAGAAGAGCAGTCTACAGCTGATCACCAAATGGAGAATGCACGTATCCATCAACTCAGCTCAAGATGCACTGACAGTGTGTGATACAAGCACAGCACAGCTACAAACCATGCTACAGAGCGGTTTCCGCGGTCACCCTGAGAGAAAGGATGGGCACCCTTCACCAAGTCCCCAGTACCTGCAGCGCTAGAGATGGTCTCTGCTGTAGATCCGTATCACTGCCAGCAGGTGGCAGGTATTGTTTGCTGTGTGGTTATGCTAGCCACCTTGTTTCATGCAGAATTGCATGCTAGTTATATCTGCCCCTGTTGGACAGAGACCCACCAAGAACAGTGCATGTCAATACCCAGTGTTACAATGCTGATGCCATGGACACCACTTACCAGGGGGAAATCTAGACTTACATGGGGTTGTTACTAGGGTCCTGCTGGCTCTACCAGTACTACTGGGAGTAGGCCTGGAACACCTCATGTCCCAACCAACTAGGTTTAACATTCACCCGCAGCAAGCATGGTCAGGCTGCACATGCAGGGTTTTCCAGCCATGCACATACAGCACAGTTACTTACCTGTAACAGGTGATCTCCGGAACAGCAGGAATTAGTCTTCACACGTGGGAGACGTCGCCGACGGAGCCCGCACGGGAAAATGCTCCCCAGCATCCAATCAGAAAGCCTTTGGGAGCATCCCCCGCGCCTGCGCGGTGGCTTCCCGCCCTTCCCACTGCCTCTCCCCAGTTGAGTTTCATAGCTGAGCCGGCAGGAGAGGAGAGGAAGGAATAGAGAAAAAGAGAGATACAACTCCCAGGGGAGGTGGGCGGGTTGTGAAGACTAATTCCTGCTGTTCCGGAGATCACCTGTTACAGGTAAGTAACTGTGCTATCTCCAGGAACAAGCAGGAATGAGTCTTCACACGTGGGGACTCCCTAGCTTAGGATGCCCGGGGAGATCCCATAAGCACAGCCCAGACGGGATGGCATTTGCCCAGCCTGAATCTCCGGCATCCCCTGAGGGATGGAGGGCAGGAGTTGAATAGAGGAACAGCGAATCCAAAGACTATGGAGGCCAGTCTTTAGAGTGCAGAACAGGTACCATTAGGATACAGCAAAAAAAAACCCAGGCTACGGGAGTAGTCAGAGGGGTGCATGAAGAGAATCATTAAGCATGTAATGAGTAAATGACCTAGTACCATACAGAGCTTACCGGCCATTAAGTTTTAATGAATTAATGGTTTAGAACCCTGTACTGCTTACCCACCGGGTTGTCGGAAGTAGTCCTGTGATGAAGGCACTGTAGACGCAGTAGCGAGGTCATCAAGGAAACTTCACCGCAGCGGGGAGGAAGTTCCAAATCCGGAAGGCCATGGGATCCAGGCGTCAGCTGGGTCAGGAGAAGGACGGCAGATCTTCCAGGGGGCTCACGGCAAGCTGAGCACTCCCTTAGGAGTAGAGTCCATAACTCAGAGGACCAACAGTGGAAGACAGGCCGAACTAGCGAGCCTATCCCAGAGAAGAGTAGAGGTGTACCCCGGAGCAGAAGGGGTACACAGTCTGCCCTAGCGAGAGATAGGGAGACAAGGGTCCGGACCTCCGGGAGGAGGACCTAACTGAAAAGGGGACTGTTGACTTCACAGCAGTAGGGTGCCACCAGTCCGCGGCCCGACGGGGATTAGGCAGGCGGACTGGCCGGACCCCCTGGGGGAGGGGGGGGTGAATACCGGCCATAGGGGGAAAAGCGGTAAACACAGGTACTGTGGGGATCCCCCAAGGCGCCTGCCAAGCAGGTGATATCTCGTATATCTAAGCCGGTGGACATGGGGACGCCCCCTCCGGTACTAACGCAGGCACGCCGGGGAGCCTGCCTCCATGAGCAGCACTCAGGTAAGGTGGATCTGCCATCGATCCCCAGAACGTCCACCTGGAGAGGTGGCCGCAAGATCCGTCAGGGAAGGGATCTTTCCCGGAGGGCAAGGGCAGATCGGCGAGCTAAGAGCGCGGTAGCGCGGGGGACGGAGATAGCATCAGTCCGGTAGAATGCCGCAGGGGTTGGAGGCCCTAATGTGTCCCCAGGACCTGCGCGTAGAAATTGTCCCCCGCACAATTGGGGAACATGAGGGTATAGTCCCTGGAGAGTATAGGGGGACTATAGCGGCTGGAGGGAAATTCCAGTACGGAAACAATGAGCAAGAGGATACTGGCTGAGAGGGGTTCGGGGACGTACCGAAGAGTAAGTAGGGTGACCGTGGGCCAGAGCGATCACGGCATAAGGTGGTCTCCCTTTCCCACGGAGGAGAAGACCTGAACCCCTAGATAAGTCCCCGAACATTTTCCAACTGGACGAGCCCCAGAGTAGAGCTCTAGTCTAAACTTCTGGTAAGGAGGTTAAGAGCAGGCAGCCGCCCACCTGAGCCTAAAAATGCTTAGTATGAGAGTCCTGGTGCGGGCCCGGGGACATCAACCCGGGGTGAGAGGTCCCTTGCTTGGGCGCGCCTGGAGGGTGGGCGGAGGGCTGACATTTCCTCTTCCTAGGGAAGGGGGGTCTGGAGGGGCGTTTACCACCACCGGTGGGAAGCCGGGCCCTAGGCTGGCTGCTAACTCTGGGAAGGTTAGCGAAGCACTGTGCGACCTGACGTAAGGCTTCGCTATTGAAGAGGTGATCTCCGTCGCAGGGAGAATTACCCAGGATGTGCTGTGCCCGTCGACACAACTCGGACGCCTGCAACCATGCCGTGCGGCGTGCTCTAATGGCAACAGCAGAGGCTCTGCTGACCGACCGGAAGGAGTCCAGCGAAGCACGAGAAAGGAACCCGGAGATATTCCTGCAATGATAAAGAAGCAGGGAATATTCAAAGGCCTTGGTTGCAGATACGAAGGTGGATAACCGAGATAACCTCTTGGTGACCTCCCGAAGCGACAGACTCATATAAAATATATATAAAATAATTCTGGCCGCCAGCATAGACAGTTGGAAGGCTTGACGTCCTAGAGTATCTAGCGTCTTCGAGGCGCGGCCTGGAGGGCGAGAAGCATGCCTCTCCTTGCTTCCGGCCTTCCTCAGCGCCGATTCCACCACAACGGACCGATGTGGAAACTGGTGCTGCCGAAAACCTGGGGACGGAGGCACCCGGTACAGAGCCTGCATCGCAGTCGGCGGCGCCGGAACCCTCAAAGGCGACCGCCAAGCCCCCAGCAGGAGATTCTGCAGGGAAGGATGCAGAGGAAGCATCGCGGCTGCCTGTTCCGCAGGGCCTGGGCTCGGATCCGGGATAGGGATGGCCAGCAAGTCCGCCATGTCAAGGAGGAAATCCTGAAAAGGCGGCTCTGCCGGAGCAGTTATGACGGGAGAGGTCGCCGGGCACTAAGAGGCCGCTCGGGCCGATGCCCGCTGGGCAGAGGAGGGGACCAACCGACCCGGATCGGGGCAGTCAACATGGCGTCGTCGGCTCCTGGAATTGATTCCAAGCTAGGCATCGAAGAAGTCGATGGCACCTACGGCGCCGCAGGAACCGGCCTCGGCCCCGAACCTGGGGGCGGCGCTTCCCCCCGTAACTGGAGCGAATCCACGTCCGCCAGAGGGCAGGGGCCAGCGGTCTCTGCTCTGCGCTGCGGGAGAGGACAGGGGCCGATCCCGAGACGTGCCGTGGCCAGGCTTTCAAGGCTGGACAATGACTCCAGGCTGGGCATCGAACCAAGCGAGGAGATCGACTCCGTCCTCGAGGCCCCCGGCGGGAGTGATCGCGCCGGTGGTGGAGATCCCGGAGCGCAGATCGGAACCGCGCCGACCGGTGCCGCGAACATCAAGGGCCCCCGAGGACGGTGCTCGGAGGAGAGGGGGTCATCTGACGCCGGCGCCGATGTCGATCGGCGGGCACTGCCCTGCGCTGGGCTCCCTCTTGAACCTGTCCGAAACCGGAGAGAAATCCTTCCGGGGCATATGGCCCGTCCCCGAAGAGACCCCGGTCACCCGACGACGATTCCCTGTGGGGGGGGGGGGGTGAGTGCAAAGCCCCTGCGCCGACGTCGGGGTACCATAGCGGGGAGGCACAGACTCAGAATGGGTCGAAGCGGTCGAAGACCCCGAGGACCCTTCTCTAGGGAAGGGCAGGGCCCTCGACGGCCGCGTCGATGCCGGGGAGTCGCCCGTGCGCTGGCCGACATACCCCGAGGTCCCCGGGGAAGGTCGATGGCGGTCCCTCGTGCTCGACACCCCTGCCGTCGCCGGCGGAGCAGCGCCGCTCGAACCCGGCACCTTCCTTGCGCAGGGCTGGGATACCGGCGACCCGGCGCGGGTCGAAGCGAGTGGCCCCGAGGGGAGGGAGGCCAGATGACCATCCCCGGTGCGGGGCGGAACCACCGACGCCCGTGCCCTCGAAGCGGGTACTACCCCCGCGCATGACCTAAATGTAGGGCCGTCAGACAGTGTCGAGTCGATCGGCCCCCGAGGTGCCGAGGGCAGAGGCTGGCGATCCCTGGAGGGGAGCGGGTCACTCGATATCGACGCCAACAGGTCGGCACCACCCAAAGCGGATACCACCCCCATAGGAACGCCATACAGGCGCGAGTCGGTCGGCCCCGGAGGCGCCGAGGACCGCAGCCGCCAATCCCCGGTGAGGAGCGGAATGCTCGACACCGACGCCGAGGGGCCGGTACCGCCCGAAGCGGGTACCGCCCGCGCGCATGGCAGGGCTGAAGGAACGCCAGGCTGGACTGAGTCGATCAGCCCCGGAGGCGCCGAGGACAGCAGCCGACGATCCTCGGTGAGGAGCGGAGCGCTCGACACCGACGCCGATGCCCGGGGCTCAGTACCGCCCGGAGTGGCTACCACGCCCGAGCATGGCTTGGATGTAGGGAGGTCAGACCCGGTCGAGCCGATCGGCCCCGAAGGCGCCGAGGACACCGGCTGACGATCCCTGGCGAAGAGTGAAACACTCGACGCCGACACCGATGCCAGGGAATCGGCACCGCTCGAAGCGGGTACCTCCCTCGGGCATGGCTCGGGAATGTTCTGTGAGGAGCGAACCTCAGGAACATCCCGAAACCCCGTAAATGCTTTGGAGCCCGAGGACTCCTGCCGGGGTATATCAGCCAAGGAGGACTTGAGGGGTTGGCCGGAGCCGTCGCCATGCCGCGCTTGAGAATCGCCCCTCAAGACTCGGCTAGTCTTAACAGACTGTTGTGTGGTTACCTGATCCTGGAGAGAAGGACAACCTGACGACCGCGCCTTTGGCGCGAAAACCTCATCGAGGGATACCCGAAAGAGGGAGGGTCTTCTCCCGACACTGTAGCCCGGGGAATCCGGGGAAAAAGGGTCAGGCCCCAAACAGGAGAGGCACCGGGCATTGGAGTCCACGTGGAAACTTAAGTCCCCGCCGTGAGGCTGGGGGGAAGAAGGCTCCATGCCCCGGTCCTCAGCGCCTGAAGGGGGCGACGAAATTTAAATGAAAACAATTAAAAGAAAGAAAGAAAAAAGAAAAAAAAAACAAGGGGGGGGGGCACGGAGGTGCCACCGTCGGCAGGAAAGCCGCGACTACAGAAAAAAGGAAAATTTTCTGCGGTGGCAGGAGGGACGTCCTGCCTGCTCCGCGGAAAATGAAAAATTGGGGAGAGGCAGTGGGAAGGGTGGGAAGCCACCGCGCAGGTGCGGGGGATGCTCCCAAAGGCTTTCTGATTGGATGCTGGGGAGCATTTTCCCGTGCGGGCTCCGTCGGCGACGTCTCCCACGTGTGAAGACTCATTCCTGCTTGTTCCTGGAGATTAACTGCAGATAGTCCGCTGGTCAGTACACATTGCATGTGCACAAAGTGATCTGGCTTCCAGGACAGGAAGTGCACTCCCATCACTAGAGCCAGACACTATGTAGCCTTGCCATGGTCACTGTTCTTTCACAGTGAGAGTGCCCTCCTAGCATAACATGCTGCGGCCACCCAGTCCAGACAGGTGGCAGTCAGGCGCTACAATGTCCCAGCCATTGCCCTACCCCTGATGCAGACACATCCTGGACAATCCATCCTGTTCAGGCCATACCCACAATACTTTGCTCCTCATCATGCACATTTGCAGGCTAACACTGGAAACAGCTTAGGCACTGTGAGGCTTAGTGAGGTATAGAAAGGCACAAAACAACAGATAGACAGACATACACACACACACTCATATCGATGCACTGTGCAAAAATGGGGATGGTTGGCATTCCTGCCTGCCACTCTGGTCCTAATCTCAACTAAGGTGTGCTCATTGTGCAGGAGCTAGTAGTGCGCTCTAATGTTAATGGCCGTTCAGTGTGCCAGTGCTGTCAGCCTGACTCTCCATCCAGATGAGTATAATGGAGCCTGTCTGTTTGTACCCTTGTTGGCCGATTCATTGGGGGTTGCACATGTTGGTATTGTCCCTGCACTGTGGGATAAAATTGAACCACAGGGACATGCACTGCGTGAACCACAGCCAGGACACGAACCTGTGACAACTGTGTGTAGAGCGCCACAGTGCGGCCACATGGTCACATTAGTCCCTGGGATTGACATGCTTCCCCTCAGACAGACCTTGGCACATGGTACATTGCGCATGGTGCACTGAAGCAGGCGGGTGCTGCTGCCCCCTCCGTCAACACCCCCATGCTATGCTGACATGCTCATGTGCTGTCAGTGTTGGTGGTGTGCAGTCTGCGTAGGCATGTGCCTATGGCGCAGGGTCCGGGGGGGGGGCAGAGGCATATATGGATGGCCACACATTCCCCCCACAACCATCTGCCTCTCCATGGATCTCATCACCGCCTGACAATTTTATATCTCTGGGGAAGAGACGGCTGAGAGGTGTTATGTTAGAGGTCTAGCACATATTACCTGGAGTGGATTGGGTAAATGTAGATCAATTGTTTACACCATCAAAATGTAGTAGGACTAGGGGACAGGCAATGCAGCTACAGTGTGAGCCATTGAGGACTACTGGGAGTGAATTTTTTCTCTGTCAACGTGTATTCAAACTCTTGACTTCATTTCCGGAGGATGTCGTAAAGGCTATTAGTATAGTTGGGTTTCAGAAATGTTTGGACAGGTACCTGGGGATCAGTCCATACACCATTACTAATGAGGGGCCCAGAATATCCCCTGCCTGCCCAATACATGCACTGCAGATCTTGTGTGTCTTTTGTGGAAACTGCTAGGTACCTGTGACCAAGATTGGCCACTGTTGGACACAGGATACTGGGCATGATAGACCTTGGTCTGACACAGTCTGACATATTCTCAAGTCCTATGTGCTTATGTGCCACCTAGGCAACTGCCTGGTCCGCCCTGTGCACCACCAGCCCCTACTGCATGACCCACATGCACCTTCCTGTGCCCCATTTGCACCATCAACATAGTGCCCTTTCATACTTGGGCACTATGCTGTTGCTGTTAATGGAGTACTACTATCACTTTCTTGGGCTCTTTCTGAGGAGGCGGAGCCAGCGAGGATCCAACATGGCTGCGTAAGAGAATCTCTCCCGGGTCCCAGACAGTTAATCCTGGCCATCTCCGTATTTACAATCCCTCAGATTGGCGAAAATTGAGCGGCGGACACTGAACATGTCCGGGGCAAACAAAACGTTTGGATTTTGCGAACCCAGCCATCCAGTACAAAAAGATCCAAGTCAGACCCGCTCTCTCCACACAAAATGGCGCCTCAGCAAGACCCGTCAGAAGGAATGCAAGAGATTCTAAAGGAGGTGCGGGCTATCCGCAGCCAAGTAGATTCTAACGGCGAATCTCTATTCGAAATGCAATCAGACATGAAAGAACTGAGTGCACAAATGCAAACCTTAACAACTAGAATGGACAGAGCGGAAGCGACCGCAATGGTGCATGAAGAATGTTTCACGCAACTTACAAAAGCTTCACACAAACTGGATTGGCTCGAGCGGAACCTAGAAGACATGAGCAATAGAGCACGGCGCAATAACATATGCATTGTCAGGCTAGTAGAAGGCACGGAGGGGGGAGATCCTATCCGCTTCTTGGAAACCTTAATTCAAAGCTTTTAAAAATTGATTTTTCTTGCCCTCTGGAGATCGAAAGGGCGCATCGTATACCGTCTATACCTAACCAGCAAAACAAGAGGCCGCCCCCAATGATTTTGTGTGTGTTGCGGTATCAACATGCCATGCAAATATTCGCTGTGGCAAAAGTCTGTCATCCTCTGCAATATGAAGGTCAGAAAATTGCCTTCTATCCGGACTTCAGCAAACCCACCATAGAGAAGAGGAAGCAGTTCCTCACCTTGAGACCAAGGCTTCAGCGCCTCCAGGCAAGGTACGGCCTATTCAACCCCGCACGATTTAAAGTAACTCTAAACAACGCAACTAGATCGTTTGAAGACCCTACATCGCTTGCACTATACATAGAAGATCAAGAAGCTCTACTGATGCAACAAGGCTAAATCTGAACTATTGCCAATTTCTCAGTTGCTCCCTATCTAGGCCTGCTGGGCTTGGTGTACTCATTCAAGAGTAATTGCTTGTTGTTGCAGTGTCTAGAGCTACTGAGGCGCCTCCAACCATGAGGTTTGGTAGGCCAAATGCGCCAAGTTTAACATTCTATGTTTGATGGGAGGTGGGATACATTGAAAGATATTTATAATGATAGTGTATCCCAGGGTCCGGGCTGCACCATGTTGTTGTAATGCTCTCGCTGTCTCACCCAATTTGTTGCCTGTTCTTTTGGGGATTGTGGGATGGTTCTCTGGGGCTAGCTAGTGGATATGACATTATGTACTGCTGATTACAGGTCACAATCGATGCCAATTATTTAAGCTGTTATGGTTAATGGGCTGAAGATTTTATCCCTGAATGTAAAGGGCATTAAGTCTCCGATAAAAAGAAAAAAGATATTAACATACTGCAACCGACAACAAGCAGATACAATTCTATTACAGGAGACCCACCTCTCTCTACAAGAGACCAGTGAGGATAAGCAATACATATTAGTAGGCTCCTCCCCAGCAGATCATAAGAAAAACGGAGTGGCAACTCTTGCACGCAAATCATTGGGAATAAAGATAGAAAGTACCAGTAATGACGTATACGGGAGGTGGGCCAAATCTCTGATCACAATAGGGAGGGTGAGTCTTTCAATTCTTAATGTCTATGGGCCCAACAGAGATGACCCTAACTTTTTCCATACCCTAAACAGCATCATACAGATGGACAGTGAGGTCTCAACAATTATGGGAGACGACTTCAACCTGGTCAGGGAGTCCCTGTTAGAGCGCAACCCAGGGAGAGTTGATAGCACCACAATACCCCCCCTCCCCCCCCCCCCCAGTGCAGGTTTAGCCCTCTCAGCTCTCATGGAAGCTTGTGGGTTAGTAGATATATGGAGACTGCTCCACTCGGTAGATAAGGATTACACCTTTTTCTCCCCTTTGCACAATTCCTCATCTCGCATTGACTTTTTCTTAATATCTAGGTCCTTAATATCAGACAGTTGTGAGGCAAATATCTTAAGCATGAATATCTCCGATCATGCAGCTATTGCACTAAAAATGGTGGTGCCTGTCATAGAGCAACCTAGACCACCCTGGTCATTCAATAGAGCGTGGTTAGCGGAGCCCTCTTTCCAGGATGAACTGAGGTCTTCCATTAGATCCTATTTTGTATGAACAAACTAGTTGGGCCTGGTGGGAGGCCTTTAAGGCCACGCTCTGGGCAACAATCACTAGTTTTAAGATCAAAGAGAATAAAAAGAGAAAGGCCCAATTACTAGCTTTGGATAACCAAATTAAAGCTGGTAAAAGGCTGTGGGTTAAACAACCTGACCCAGGCATACTATTGAGGCAAGGTAAAAAACGTAAGACTTTAAATACCTATAAGACAGGCCTTGTAGAGGAATAGAGAGAAGGAGAAAAAAGAAAGAAAAAGCACTCCTAAATGGGCCTCCAATACCACAACTGCTCCCCCCACCCAACAATATTGTCTGTGCCGCGGTGTAGAGAACTGCAGCACCGACAATATCAAAAAACAATTTCTTGCCCCCCCACCCTTCAGCAACTATTCCCACTAGGCAGTTCCCAATAGAATTGTCTGGGGAAAATGGTGCACTCCCTGGCCAAAATGAAAACCCAGTTAGCTAGTCAGTGAAGTGCCCCTCCCTCCCCCCCTCCCCCCCCCCGATCCACTTCAGCTACTCCTGGCTAGTCAGTCGTCCCTCGATTCCCCCTTCCCTTCGGACAAAATACACTCCAAACTAGACAGCTGACAAAGAGGGAAGGGGGCTCTACTGATCCCTCCAGCATACCTTATTAGTTCCTGGTGATCCAGTGGCAATAGGGGGCAGGAGTGGTCCCCTCTGCTCCACCCTTATCATCGGGCTACTCTCTAGCCATATTTGCTAGTACTATTGAGGAGAGCATGATTTAGAACATCAAATGCTGCACTAAGATCCCAGTTGTATCATCATGACATATTTAAAACTGTCATATTGACTGATTATCTCATCAAGCATTGAAACTAGAGAGGTTTCTCTACTATGACAACTGCAGAACTTAGACTGCCTGCATTGGGATGAGTTGTTGCCATCCAAAAATCACATAAGCTGCTGAACCTCTGATTTTTCTAATAGCTTGGTCAAGAAAGGAATATAAAGGATCTAGATTTTGCTTTTTATTAATAGAGGTCTGATTGCTGAATGTTTCCAGCTTTCTTGTGCTATGCCATGGGAGAAACTGGGATTTATAAGTTTACAAATAGGGGGTGTAAAGGCAGGCTAGCAGTTTTTTTAATAGACTTAGAGCTTTTTAATAGACATAGAGCAGGGATCTCCATCTCCAGTCCTGGAGGACCACAAACCAGGCTGATTTTCAGGATATCCCTTATGAATATGCATGAGATAAATCTGAATACAATGGGGGCAGTGCATGCAAATATATCTCAAGCATATTCATTAGGAACATCCTGAAAACTTGACTGGTCTGTGGCACTCCAGGACTGGACGTGGAGACCTCTAACTTAGAGAGATGGTGTCCACCATTAAGTTGAGGAATTCAATGAACCCCTAAATCTTTTCCAAGTGGAATTCTGATAGTTCTGTAAAAGAAGAAAAGGAGCTTTGAGGTAATCCAGGAAGGGTAGTATCACGCCTGGAAGTACCAGTACGTGGCAGTAGCAGAAATAAAATAATTTGCATCTTTGTTTCCCTGTATAGTTTTTAATATTTCTTCGGGAACAAGCAGGAAGTCAGTCTTCACATATGGGTGAGCAGAAGCATCCCCCCAGCTTTCAAAAAAGCCTTTGGGAAATGCTACCACGCATGCATGGTCCCCTTCCCACCCAAGGGTACCACCTTGCTCAGTCTCCTTTTCTCCGCGGAGCCCTTCAGACATTCATCTGGCTTGTTCCCGCCCATTTTTGTAGTTTTTATTCTTTCTTTTCCTGGCGCCTTCACAGGGGTACTTTTTCCCCCAATGCTACCAGTGGCTTTAAGAAGTGTGATCGGTGCTCCAAAATCATGTCCTTGACAGACACACATAACTGCTGTCTCCATTGCCTGGGGCCAGATCACGACCCGGCAGACTGCTTGCAACTCTAACTGGTTGATTGACCATTTTGCCTCCTGTTCGGTCCAACTTCCTTACGCGAACTGATCCCTGCAATGAGCTCCCCAGCCTGCGAGACTGACATCTGTTAGCAGTGGAACCCACTGTGGTTGCTCGAGAGGCATGCCTGCCACAAGATTTTGCGAACAAAGCCACCATTGAAGTGACCTCCTGACCTTCAAAGGACAAGGGAGCTGTCTGGATAGAGAATCGTTCTGGTGCAACCAGCGATGAAGTAGAGACCTCTGTAATGGACACATGTGTGCCCTGACCCACAGCATGACCTCCAGCATTGCCGCCATCGTCCCCAGAACCCGAAGATAGTTCCAGGCTGATGGTGCTGGAGTCCTCAGAAATTTGCACACCAAACGCTACAACGCTTGAGCTTGGAGATCCAGTAGAAATACCTCTCCCACACAAGTGTCGAACCGTACTCTTAAATATTCCAAAACCTGCGATGGTTCCAAACGGCTTTTGGCCTCATTCACTATCCAACCGAGATTCTGAAGAAGCTGCACCACTTGGCTGTAACGCGGACACTCTCAGCTCGGATTTCGTCCGTATCAACCAGTTGTCGAGATACGGGTGGACTAATATTCCTTCCTTTCGCAGAGCTGCCGCTACCACCACCATAACTTTGGTGAAGGTGCGCGGAGCTGTCGCCAGCCCGAAGGGCAATGCCTGGAACTGAAAATGCCCCCACGGTAGCGCAAACCTTAGAAATTTCTGATGTCCAGGCCTGATAGGAATGTGTAAATACGCTTCCGTGAGATCGAGCGATGTCAAAAATTCCCCTTGACGCTTCACCGCTATGACGGACCTTAAAGTCTCCATCCGAAAATGAGGCACTCGCAGGCATCGATTTATCCCTTTGAGAATTGGATGAAAGGCTCCGTCCTTTTTTGGAACCACGAAGTAAATCGAGTATCCACCGATACTGTAGAGCTCTCGTGAAAGTGGAATTACTGTTCCCAGCTGCAATAGACGAGCGAGAGTTTCCCTTACCACCGTCACCCTTACCTGCCATCTGCAAGGAGATAGGACAAAGGAGTCGAGCACCAGACAAGCAAATCCAAGAGCATAACTCTCGCGAATGACCTCTAACACCCATTGGACGTTATCTGGACCCAAGCAGGAAGAAACTCTCGAAGCCGACCCCCCTATCGGCTGAAATCCTGCCTGAGCCCACCTCGTTTCATTGGGGCTTCCTGAGTGCTGCTGACGAGGGACTAGAAAAGCCTCTGCCCGCCCCTCGAAACCCTCGGAAACCTTGATGTCACGAAGGGAATCGTCCTCTTTGGAAACTGCCCAAGCTGGAGGTACGAAAACGCCTGAAGTCATGAAACTGACTCCTGGAAGATCCCGGGATCTGACTCTGTTTCGACTTATCCTCCAGCAAGAGTCCACCTTTTGATTCTCCCAAATCTTTGACTAGCTTGCCTAGATCCTCTCCAAACAACAACTTCTCTTTAAAAGGCTGCTTGCTGAGACGCGACTTGGAGAAACCGTCCGCTGCCCAATTTCTTAACCAAAAATACCGACGTGCGGCTATCAGGGAAGCCATACTATTCGCTAATGATCTAATCATATCATAATGGACATCTGCTAAATAAGCAGCCCCTGACTCGAGCCTTGTCACATCCGCTAAATGGTCCTGCGGTTGTTGGGGAGGCTGCTGTAAATGCTGTGACCAATGAAGGCAAGCTCTCGCTACCCAAGCCCCAGAAATAGCCACCTGTAGTGGAAGAGCATTAACCTCAAAGGCCTGTTTTAATAAGGTGTTCACCTTTCTATCCTGTGTGTCTTTCAAAGCTGCACTACCCTCCACCAGAATAGTCGTCTTTTTCGTGACCGCAGACACCGCTGCATCTATACATGGAGAACGAAACATATCTCTCTCTTGATCTGCTAAGGGATAAAGTCGATTCATAGACCTAATGCCCCGTAATCCTGCCTTTGGCAAATCCCATTCATCCTGAATCATCTGCTTAACCACTCGGTGAATGGGAAACATAGCCTGCGTCTTATGCACCGCCTGAATGAGAGGATCCTCTAGTCCCTCATCCTCTGCTGGATGCACCAATGTCAGATTGAGAGCTTAAAGCGATGTAATGAGCGCTGTGAGCTCCTCTCTCTGAAACACTCTGATGATCCTAGCCTGGTCCTCAGGCTCCTGAATTTCTCCTTCTTCCAGCTCTTCCACTCCAGATTCAGGTTCCATGTCGAAATCTTCCCCTTCTGGCCAATCTGAATCAAGTGGCTGATCATCCAGCAGGCGAGCCCCCTCTTAGCTGCTCTAGATAAACAAATTCCAACCTTGTCTGTGGCCGCTTGATTCCCTGTCGCCCCCAACAGTGGAAGATCCGCGACCGCCACCTGATTGCGTAAGCAATATGCTTGATGCATAACTATCACAAAATCTGGGGGAAAACCTCCAAGGACCGCTCCAGCTGCCGAAGGCATAGTGGAAGGACCAGGTACAGGCAGATTGTCTACCAAAGGAGCGACCGAGGACTCCAGGCACACTCCCCTTCTCCCCCACTGGGAACTCCCTGAATCCCATCAGTAGGCTTGTCGTGGAGCTCCTACTCCATATTGAGTGCCTCAGTTGCGCAGCCCCGACAGACCCCTGTGTCCGAAACTATGCCTCTACGTGACCCACACACCAGACACTGTGGGCGCTACGGCATTAGAGTAACTCTGTTGGAGCGTACCAATAAAATTTACCAAAAACAAAAGTACTATTCTTCTCTCTTCTTCTTTTTTTTAATATAGTGGCCCCTTTAAGAAAGAAACCACGATTGAAAAACCCAAAAGTGAAAATAAATGACCGAGATTAAATTAAAATAAGTTAAACTACCTTAAATAAACCTTCTAAACACCTACCAATGAAAACCCCCCAAAGAACTCCGGTCCTAAAAACAGTTTTAAGCTTGGCAGCAAAAGCGCGGGAAGAAAAACGGCCCGCTGATGATCTCAGAACCCTCAAAGGCGACCGCCAAGCCCCCAGCAGGAGATTCTGCAGGGAAGGATGCAGAGGAAGCATCGCGGCTGCCTGTTCCGCAGGGCCTGGGCTCGGATCCGGGATAGGGATGGCCAGCAAGTCCGCCATGTCAAGGAGGAAATCCTGAAAAGGCGGCTCTGCCGGAGCAGTTATGACGGGAGAGGTCGCCGGGCACTAAGAGGCCGCTCGGGCCGATGCCCGCTGGGCAGAGGAGGGGACCAACCGACCCGGATCGGGGCAGTCAACATGGCGTCGTCGGCTCCTGGAATTGATTCCAAGCTAGGCATCGAAGAAGTCGATGGCACCTACGGCGCCGCAGGAACCGGCCTCGGCCCCGAACCTGGGGGCGGCGCTTCCCCCCGTAACTGGAGCGAATCCACGTCCGCCAGAGGGCAGGGGCCAGCGGTCTCTGCTCTGCACTGCGGGAGAGGACAGGGGCCGATCCCGAGACGTGCCGTGGCCAGGCTTTCAAGGCTGGACAATGACTCCAGGCTGGGCATCGAACCAAGCGAGGAGATCGACTCCGTCCTCGAGGCCCCCGGCGGGAGTGATCGCGCCGGTGGTGGAGATCCCGGAGCGCAGATCGGAACCGCGCCGACCGGTGCCGCGAACATCAAGGGCCCCCGAGGACGGTGCTCGGAGGAGAGGGGGTCATCTGACGCCGGCGCCGATGTCGATCGGCGGGCACTGCCCTGCGCTGGGCTCCCTCTTGAACCTGTCCGAAACCGGAGAGAAATCCTTCCGGGGCATATGGCCCGTCCCCGAAGGGACCCCGGTCACCCGACGACGATTCCCTGGGGGGGGGGGGGTGAGTGCAAAGCCCCTGCGCCGACGTCGGGGTACCATAGCGGGGAGGCACAGACCCAGAATGGGTCGAAGCGGTCGAAGACCCCGAGGCCCCTTCTCTAGGGAAGGGCAGGGCCCTCGACGGCCGCGTCGATGCCGGGGAGTCGCCCGTGCGCTGGCCGACATACCCCGAGGTCCCCGGGGAAGGTCGATGGCGGTCCCTCGTGCTCGACACCCCTGCCGTCGCCGGCGGAGCAGCGCCGCTCGAACCCGGCACCTTCCTTGCGCAGGGCTGGGATACCGGCGACCCGGCGCGGGTCGAAGCGAGTGGCCCCGAGGGGAGGGAGGCCAGATGACCATCCCCGGTGCGGGGCGGAACCACCGACGCCCGTGCCCTCGAAGCGGGTACTACCCCCGCGCATGACCTAAATGTAGGGCCGTCAGACAGTGTCGAGTCGATCGGCCCCCGAGGTGCCGAGGGCAGAGGCTGGCGATCCCTGGAGGGGAGCGGGTCACTCGATATCGACGCCAACAGGTCGGCACCACCCAAAGCGGATACCACCCCCATAGGAACGCCATACAGGCGCGAGTCGGTCGGCCCCGGAGGCGCCGAGGACCGCAGCCGCCAATCCCCGGTGAGGAGCGGAATGCTCGACACCGACGCCGAGGGGCCGGTACCGCCCGAAGCGGGTACCGCCCGCGCGCATGGCAGGGCTGAAGGAACGCCAGGCTGGACTGAGTCGATCAGCCCCGGAGGCGCCGAGGACAGCAGCCGACGATCCTCGGTGAGGAGCGGAGCGCTCGACACCGACGCCGATGCCCGGGGCTCAGTACCGCCCGGAGTGGCTACCACGCCCGAGCATGGCTTGGATGTAGGGAGGTCAGACCCGGTCGAGCCGATCGGCCCCGAAGGCGCCGAGGACACCGGCTGACGATCCCTGGCGAAGAGTGAAACACTCGACGCCGACACCGATGCCAGGGAATCGGCACCGCTCGAAGCGGGTACCTCCCTCGGGCATGGCTCGGGAATGTTCTGTGAGGAGCGAACCTCAGGAACATCCCGAAACCCCGTAAATGCTTTGGAGCCCGAGGACTCCTGCCGGGGTATATCAGCCAAGGAGGACTTGAGGGGTTGGCCGGAGCCGTCGCCATGCCGCACTTGAGAATCGCCCCTCAAGACTCGGCTAGTCTTAACAGACTGTTGTGTGGTTACCTGATCCTGGAGAGAAGGACAACCTGACGACCGCGCCTTTGGCGCGAAAACCTCATCGAGGGATACCCGAAAGAGGGAGGGTCTTCTCCCGACACTGTAGCCCGGGGAATCCGGGGAAAAAGGGTCAGGCCCCAAACAGGAGAGGCACCGGGCATTGGAGTCCACGTGGAAACTTAAGTCCCCGCCGTGAGGCTGGGGGGAAGAAGGCTCCATGCCCCGGTCCTCAGCGCCTGAAGGGGGCGACGAAATTTAAATGAAAACAATTAAAAGAAAGAAAGAAAAAAGAAAAAAAAACAAGGGGGGGGGGCACGGAGGTGCCACCGTCGGCAGGAAAGCCGCGACTACAGAAAAAAGGAAAATTTTCTGCGGTGGCAGGAGGGACGTCCTGCCTGCTCCGCGGAAAATGAAAAATTGGGGAGAGGCAGTGGGAAGGGTGGGAAGCCACCGCGCAGGTGCGGGGGATGCTCCCAAAGGCTTTCTGATTGGATGCTGGGGAGCATTTTCCCGTGCGGGCTCCGTCGGCGACGTCTCCCACGTGTGAAGACTCATTCCTGCTTGTTCCTGGAGATTAACTGCAGATAGTCCGCTGGTCAGTACACATTGCATGTGCACAAAGTGATCTGGCTTCCAGGACAGGAAGTGCACTCCCATCACTAGAGCCAGACACTATGTAGCCTTGCCATGGTCACTGTTCTTTCACAGTGAGAGTGCCCTCCTAGCATAACATGCTGCGGCCACCCAGTCCAGACAGGTGGCAGTCAGGCGCTACAATGTCCCAGCCATTGCCCTACCCCTGATGCAGACACATCCTGGACAATCCATCCTGTTCAGGCCATACCCACAATACTTTGCTCCTCATCATGCACATTTGCAGGCTAACACTGGAAACAGCTTAGGCACTGTGAGGCTTAGTGAGGTATAGAAAGGCACAAAACAACAGATAGACAGACATACACACACACACTCATATCGATGCACTGTGCAAAAATGGGGATGGTTGGCATTCCTGCCTGCCACTCTGGTCCTAATCTCAACTAAGGTGCTCATTGTGCAGGAGCTAGTAGTGCGCTCTAATGTTAATGGCCGTTCAGTGTGCCAGTGCTGTCAGCCTGACTCTCCATCCAGATGAGTATAATGGAGCCTGTCTGTTTGTACCCTTGTTGGCCGATTCATTGGGGGTTGCACATGTTGGTATTGTCCCTGCACTGTGGGATAAAATTGAACCACAGGGACATGCACTGCGTGAACCACAGCCAGGACACGAACCTGTGACAACTGTGTGTAGAGCGCCACAGTGCGGCCACATGGTCACATTAGTCCCTGGGATTGACATGCTTCCCCTCAGACAGACCTTGGCACATGGTACATTGCGCATGGTGCACTGAAGCAGGCGGGTGCTGCTGCCCCCTCCGTCAACACCCCCATGCTATGCTGACATGCTCATGTGCTGTCAGTGTTGGTGGTGTGCAGTCTGCGTAGGCATGTGCCTATGGCGCAGGGTCCGGGGGGGGGGGCAGAGGCATATATGGATGGCCACACATTCCCCCCACAACCATCTGCCTCTCCATGGATCTCATCACCGCCTGACAATTTTATATCTCTGGGGAAGAGACGGCTGAGAGGTGTTATGTTAGAGGTCTAGCACATATTACCTGGAGTGGATTGGGTAAATGTAGATCAATTGTTTACACCATCAAAATGTAGTAGGACTAGGGGACAGGCAATGCAGCTACAGTGTGAGCCATTGAGGACTACTGGGAGTGAATTTTTTCTCTGTCAACGTGTATTCAAACTCTTGACTTCATTTCCGGAGGATGTCGTAAAGGCTATTAGTATAGTTGGGTTTCAGAAATGTTTGGACAGGTACCTGGGGATCAGTCCATACACCATTACTAATGAGGGGCCCAGAATATCCCCTGCCTGCCCAATACATGCACTGCAGATCTTGTGTGTCTTTTGTGGAAACTGCTAGGTACCTGTGACCAAGATTGGCCACTGTTGGACACAGGATACTGGGCATGATAGACCTTGGTCTGACACAGTCTGACATATTCTCAAGTCCTATGTGCTTATGTGCCACCTAGGCAACTGCCTGGTCCGCCCTGTGCACCACCAGCCCCTACTGCATGACCCACATGCACCTTCCTGTGCCCCATTTGCACCATCAACATAGTGCCCTTTCATACTTGGGCACTATGCTGTTGCTGTTAATGGAGTACTACTATCACTTTCTTGGGCTCTTTCTGAGGAGGCGGAGCCAGCGAGGATCCAACATGGCTGCGTAAGAGAATCTCTCCCGGGTCCCAGACAGTTAATCCTGGCCATCTCCGTATTTACAATCCCTCAGATTGGCGAAAATTGAGCGGCGGACACTGAACATGTCCGGGGCAAACAAAACGTTTGGATTTTGCGAACCCAGCCATCCGGTACAAAAAGATCCAAGTCAGACCCGCTCTCTCCACACAAAATGGCGCCTCAGCAAGACCCGTCAGAAGGAATGCAAGAGATTCTAAAGGAGGTGCGGGCTATCCGCAGCCAAGTAGATTCTAACGCCGAATCTCTATTCGAAATGCAATCAGACATGAAAGAACTGAGTGCACAAATGCAAACCTTAACAACTAGAATGGACAGAGCGGAAGCGACCGCAATGGTGCATGAAGAATGTTTCACGCAACTTACAAAAGCTTCACACAAACTGGATTGGCTCGAGCGGAACCTAGAAGACATGAGCAATAGAGCACGGCGCAATAACATATGCATTGTCAGGCTAGTAGAAGGCATGGAGGGGGGAGATCCTATCCGCTTCTTGGAAACCTTAATTCAAAGCTTTTAAAAATTGATTTTTCTTGCCCTCTGGAGATCGAAAGGGCGCATCGTATACCGTCTATACCTAACCAGCAAAACAAGAGGCCGCCCCCAATGATTTTGTGTGTGTTGCGGTATCAACATGCCATGCAAATATTCGCTGTGGCAAAAGTCTGTCATCCTCTGCAATATGAAGGTCAGAAAATTGCCTTCTATCCGGACTTCAGCAAACCCACCATAGAGAAGAGGAAGCAGTTCCTCACCTTGAGACCAAGGCTTCAGCGCCTCCAGGCAAGGTACGGCCTATTCAACCCCGCACGATTTAAAGTAACTCTAAACAACGCAACTAGATCGTTTGAAGACCCTACATCGCTTGCACTATACATAGAAGATCAAGAAGCTCTACTGATGCAACAAGGCTAAATCTGAACTATTGCCAATTTCTCAGTTGCTCCCTATCTAGGCCTGCTGGGCTTGGTGTACTCATTCAAGAGTAATTGCTTGTTGTTGCAGTGTCTAGAGCTACTGAGGCGCCTCCAACCATGAGGTTTGGTAGGCCAAATGCGCCAAGTTTAACATTCTATGTTTGATGGGAGGTGGGATACATTGAAAGATATTTATAATGATAGTGTATCCCAGGGTCCGGCTGCACCATGTTGTTGTAATGCTCTCGCTGTCTCACCCAATTTGTTGCCTGTTCTTTTGGGGATTGTGGGATGGTTCTCTGGGGCTAGCTAGTGGATATGACATTATGTACTGCTGATTACAGGTCACAATCGATGCCAATTATTTAAGCTGTTATGGTTAATGGGCTGAAGATTTTATCCCTGAATGTAAAGGGCATTAAGTCTCCGATAAAAAGAAAAAAGATATTAACATACTGCAACCGACAACAAGCAGATACAATTCTATTACAGGAGACCCACCTCTCTCTACAAGAGACCAGTGAGGATAAGCAATACATATTAGTAGGCTCCTCCCCAGCAGATCATAAGAAAAACGGGAGTGGCAACTCTTGCACGCAAATCATTGGGAATAAAGATAGAAAGTACCAGTAATGACGTATACGGGAGGTGGGCCAAATCTCTGATCACAATAGGGAGGGTGAGTCTTTCAATTCTTAATGTCTATGGGCCCAACAGAGATGACCCTAACTTTTTCCATACCCTAAACAGCATCATACAGATGGACAGTGAGGTCTCAACAATTATGGGAGACGACTTCAACCTGGTCAGGGAGTCCCTGTTAGAGCGCAACCCAGGGAGAGTTGATAGCACCACAATACCCCCCCCTCCCCCCCCCCCCCAGTGCAGGTTTAGCCCTCTCAGCTCTCATGGAAGCTTGTGGGTTAGTAGATATATGGAGACTGCTCCACTCGGTAGATAAGGATTACACCTTTTTCTCCCCTTTGCACAATTCCTCATCTCGCATTGACTTTTTCTTAATATCTAGGTCCTTAATATCAGACAGTTGTGAGGCAAATATCTTAAGCATGAATATCTCCGATCATGCAGCTATTGCACTAAAAATGGTGGTGCCTGTCATAGAGCAACCTAGACCACCCTGGTCATTCAATAGAGCGTGGTTAGCGGAGCCCTCTTTCCAGGATGAACTGAGGTCTTCCATTAGATCCTATTTTTGTATGAACAAACTAGTTGGGCCTGGTGGGAGGCCTTTAAGGCCACGCTCTGGGCAACAATCACTAGTTTTAAGATCAAAGAGAATAAAAAGAGAAAGGCCCAATTACTAGCTTTGGATAACCAAATTAAAGCTGGTAAAAGGCTGTGGGTTAAACAACCTGACCCAGGCATACTATTGAGGCAAGGTAAAAAACGTAAGACTTTAAATACCTATAAGACAGGCCTTGTAGAGGAATAGAGAGAAGGAGAAAAAAGAAAGAAAAAGCACTCCTAAATGGGCCTCCAATACCACAACTGCTCCCCCCACCCAACAATATTGTCTGTGCCGCGGTGTAGAGAACTGCAGCACCGACAATATCAAAAAACAATTTCTTGCCCCCCCACCCTTCAGCAACTATTCCCACTAGGCAGTTCCCAATAGAATTGTCTGGGGAAAATGGTGCACTCCCTGGCCAAAATGAAAACCCAGTTAGCTAGTCAGTGAAGCGCCCCTCCCTCCCCCCCCTCCCCCCCCCCCGATCCACTTCAGCTACTCCTGGCTAGTCAGTCGTCCCTCGATTCCCCCTTCCCTTCGGACAAAATACACTCCAAACTAGACAGCTGACAAAGAGGGAAGGGGGCTCTACTGATCCCTCCAGCATACCTTATTAGTTCCTGGTGATCCAGTGGCAATAGGGGGCAGGAGTGGTCCCCTCTGCTCCACCCTTATCATCGGGCTACTCTCTAGCCATATTTGCTAGTACTATTGAGGAGAGCATGATTTAGAACATCAAATGCTGCACTAAGATCCCAGTTGTATCATCATGACATATTTAAAACTGTCATATTGACTGATTATCTCATCAAGCATTGAAACTAGAGAGGTTTCTCTACTATGACAACTGCAGAACTTAGACTGCCTGCATTGGGATGAGTTGTTGCCATCCAAAAATCACATAAGCTGCTGAACCTCTGATTTTTCTAATAGCTTGGTCAAGAAAGGAATATAAAGGATCTAGATTTTGCTTTTTATTAATAGAGGTCTGATTGCTGAATGTTTCCAGCTTTCTTGTGCTATGCCATGGGAGAAACTGGGATTTATAAGTTTACAAATAGGGGGTGTAAAGGCAGGCTAGCAGTTTTTTTAATAGACTTAGAGCTTTTTAATAGACATAGAGCAGGGATCTCCATCTCCAGTCCTGGAGGACCACAAACCAGGCTGATTTTCAGGATATCCCTTATGAATATGCATGAGATAAATCTGAATACAATGGGGGCAGTGCATGCAAATATATCTCAAGCATATTCATTAGGAACATCCTGAAAACTTGACTGGTCTGTGGCACTCCAGGACTGGACGTGGAGACCTCTAACTTAGAGAGATGGTGTCCACCATTAAGTTGAGGAATTCAATGAACCCCTAAATCTTTTCCAAGTGGAATTCTGATAGTTCTGTAAAAGAAGAAGAAAAGGAGCTTTGAGGTAATCCAGGAAGGGTAGTATCACGCCTGGAAGTACCAGTACGTGGCAGTAGCAGAAATAAAATAATTTGCATCTTTGTTTCCCTGTATAGTTTTTAATATTTCTTCGGGAACAAGCAGGAAGTCAGTCTTCACATATGGGTGAGCAGAAGCATCCCCCCAGCTTTCAAAAAAGCCTTTGGGAAATGCTACCACGCATGCATGGTCCCCTTCCCACCCAAGGGTACCACCTTGCTCAGTCTCCTTTTCTCCGCGGAGCCCTTCAGACATTCATCTGGCTTGTTCCCGCCCATTTTTGTAGTTTTTATTCTTTCTTTTCCTGGCGCCTTCACAGGGGTACTTTTTCCCCCAATGCTACCAGTGGCTTTAAGAAGTGTGATCGGTGCTCCAAAATCATGTCCTTGACAGACACACATAACTGCTGTCTCCATTGCCTGGGGCCAGATCACGACCCGGCAGCCTGTGGTCTCTGCAAGAAGATGTGCAGTAAGACCCTCAAGAGCCACCAGCAGCAGCATGATAAGTTTTCCCCAAGTCCCCAGTGCCTCCGAAGGCCAGGGTCTCGTCTGAGGCCCTGACATCTTGGGCGGAACCCTCCGTACCCGATTCTCGTCGTGGGTCCTCGGAAAGGGAGTCTCCCTCGAGGGAACCCAGGGAGAAGAAGAAGCCTTCGAAGGCGGCATCTCTGGATGACTCGATTCCCTCCGGGCCCAATCTCGCAGTCCGAGATGCCCAAGAAGGAGTGGCCTGCGAAGGTCCCCTGGAAGGATCCGACCGTGGACCGGCCTCGGTTCCCAGACACCATCCTCATCGAGGATTCCTCTTCGGGGGAGCCAGCGTGGGCCCGAGTCTCTCGGTGCCCATGCCGAAGGCTGCGGAGCCTTCTGGTCTGGAGTCCAGAATGGCGGCCCTGGAGCACAGTTTGTCTGCCTTCATGGACTAGCAGCGGGTGCTGTTGTCCGGCATGACCAGTTCATCCACCCCGACCACTGGGCCCTTGACATCCAAGACGTCCCCAGAGGCTGAGCTGATCCTTGAGGTCCTTTGGCCTCAAGTCGATCCTCGGCCGAGGTTGCGATCCGAGTCCCGCTCAAAGGGACCGCAGTCATCCCCAACGTCTACTGGACACTAGCCGCATGGCATCGGGAGCCCTGCGGCCCATGGAGAAGCCCTCCTACAAGTTCTCCATGGACTACTCTGAGTGGGAGACGGCTCGAGTAGCAGCGGCTGGCATCGATGCACGACCTCAAGCAGTGGGTTCAGGACAAATTGGTCAATGTCCCTTGCCAAGGAGAGAACCTCTTTGGCAAACCCATGACCGACAAGGCTGTCGAGCTGGAAACTGAGTTCATGACTGAGTTCATGCCGAGCTGGAGACTAAGTTCAAGACCAGGCTCTCTAAAAAAAACAACAAAAAAAAAACACTGCCCCTCCCCGACGGAAGGGCTCAGGTAAAAAGCCCTTCTACACGAGGAAGGGGGCTGCTTACAGAAACTACCCACCTTATCAGGCCTCCTCAGCTCTCCAACAGGGTCAGCAGGCCAAGGGACAAGGGCATGGCCCATATAAGTAGAAGGCTCCAAAACCCCAGGCACCAGCTCTGGCCCAGCCAGGGGGGAGTTTTTGACTCCTTGAGCATAGCCTCTCTACCCCAAGGAGATCAACAGCCCACAGAGGGATGTCAGGCCCTCTATGCCCAGAGGTGGTTGACCATCACCACCGATTCCTGGGCACTAAGAGTAGTCAGGGAGGGTTATCTCCTCCACCTGAGTCAGACACCTCCCCTTTAGTTCCCGGGAGAGCCCCTTAGGTCTCCCCTCCACCGGGACCACCTTCTGAAGGAGCTGGCAGTTCTTCTTGAGGACAAAGCAGTGGAACTGGTGCCCCACCATCTCAAGGGTAAGGGGTTCTACTTCAGTACTTCCTCGTGCCAAAGAGGACAGGGGGCCTAAGGCCCATCCTCGACCAACCTGAGCAACCTCAAATTCCTGGTGAGGGAGAAGTTCAAGATGCTGTCTCTTGGAACATTGCTGCCATACTTTCAGCAGGAAGACTGGCTGTGCTCCTTAGACCTCAAGGATGCTTATACCCACATCCTCATCCACCCCAACCACAGTGCATTTTCAGTACAGGGTTCTCCTCTTTGGCCTAGCCTCTGCCCCAAGAATCTTCACGAAATGCCTGGCAGTCATGGCTGCCTTCCTCCGGCTACTGGGGGTCTTCGTCTTCTCCTACCACTGCCTGGACGACTGGCTCATAAAGGGCAGCACAGCCTCAGAGGTGAGGCAGGCCACCACACGCACCATCCAGGTTCTACAACACTTGTGTTTTGTCATAAACTACCCCAAGTCTCACCTCCTCCCGACACAGTGTCTGGAGTTCATTGGGGCAAAGATCGATACGCTCCAGTTGAAGGCTTTCTTGCCCAGGGACCAAGCCAATTGCCCCAGGTCTCTTTCTCGGGATGTACAGTGCCGTCCCTCGGTGCCCACCTGGCTTCTCCTATGCCTTCTTGGGCACATGGTCTCCACGGTCCACGTTACCCCAGATGCTCGCCTCCACATGAGGGCGGCACAGTGGTGTCTACAGGATCAGTGGTCTCAGGCCATAGGCCGCTTCTGCAACAAAGTCTCAGTGACCCGCCAATCGGCGGACTCCCTGGTCTGGTGGCAGTCGCCTCAGCATCTCGAGGTGGGCATGCCTTTTCATGTCCCAAGCTCCTCGAGGGTCCTCATCACGGATGCCTCCCTGCTCGGCTGGGGAGCTCACTGTGGAGATCTCCGCACTCAGGGCTACTGGTCATGAGAGCATCCAGCAGGTCAAACTCCTGGAGCTCCAAGCCATATACCTTGCCCTGAGGGTCTTCTGTCACCACCTGCGTCACCAGCCAGTGCTAGTCCAGATGGACAACCAGGTGGCAATGTTCTACCTGAACAAACAGGGGGGGCACAGGGTCTCATGCCCTCTGTCAGGAGGCACTGGTTCTCTGCTCATACGCATTTTTTTAAAAAAATTTTAATTTATGCAATTTCACAATAACTCGCAAGATGCACACTTGTTACAGTAAAGAATATTCCATTGAAAAACTTCTATCATAACAGCATAAGGAAAAACCTTAGCCTGCAAAAATTAATAAAGTAACAATTCACTAGCCCACAAACAATTTGGGGGGAACAAGACACAAATCCAAGGAAAAGGTTTAGGAAATATGACACGTGAAGGTGCCGTATATTAATAACTCGCGAATTATGCTAAGACAGGAGAGCACTCCGACCAACTATGAACTGGGTTAGATGGGAAGGCTCGAAAAAAGTATAACTAACACCCTGATATTTAACTAAACATCGACAAGGATATCTAAGAAAGAAAAGGCCACCCAGCTGTAAAACCTGGGGTCGAAGTAACAAAAACTGCTGTCGATGTTTCTGTGTGGCTTTTGAGACGTCAGGAAACATCCTAACTACACCCCCCATAAATGGCTCATTTCTAACTTTAAAATATAATTTCAAAAGAAAATCACGGTCTGAATTAAAAGCAACCGTCAACAGCAAAGTTGCTCTAGGAACATATGTAGGTTCAGTAGTTTCCAAAAACCCAGTCAGATCTAATGAGTCCATTGGGGGTGAATGCACAGGAGAGGAAACACCATGGGTCTTGCGCTTGGCCGTTGGCAAGTAAAAAACCCTAGCCAAAGGGGGGAGCGATTCCAGAGGAATTTTCAAAATAGAAGTAGCATAAGTATTAAATAACTCCTTCGGCGAGGTAACCGGAACACGGGGAAAATTCAACAAGCACAGGTTCCTCTTGAGGACCGAATTTTCTAGCATCTCTATTTTCCCATGGATTGTAGACAAATCCTTAACAGTACCTGAAATTGTAGCAGTAGCCTCAATTTTTACTTCCAGCTGGGCAACCTTGGAAGAAATATCTGCCAACTCTTGCTTCTGCTGCATGACCAGTTGAGCCAAAGAAGGAAAAACCTCATACATAGCAGCAAACTGAGATGTAAAGGAGGTTTCTAATGCCCTAAGACCATCCCACAAGGAATCCAATGTGACTACATCAGGGCGAAGGAGAACAGATTGAACCGGCGTTTTGAAACGAGTACCCAATCCAACCACTGTGTCCAGGGCTGTCGGGGCCTCTCCGATAGCAGCTGACAACTTCTCCATGCCAGCCAACTCAGCAGAGGGAACCAACACCTCCACCAAGGTCCCCGGCAACGTCGACGGCATGGCAACGAGTCTCTCACTCCTCGGAGTCTCGGCCTCTGCTGCTCCCATGTCTGGCGCTGAAGGCTGCTCTGGTGGACTTCAGGTGTCAGGGCTTAAGGTAACCTGCAGCTTAGAAGGGCACGAGAGGCCTCTTTCCGCCTCCATCGCCCTCAGCAAGCTCTGCTCCTGATGCAAACCAGCACCAACGGGCCGCACAAAAGAATCGATTGGCCCCGTAGTCGTCATCGTCATAGGCTTGGGAAGCTCCCAATGCTTTGCCTTCCGTTTCCTAGGCATCTAGACAAAGGTAATCAAATTTTTAAAGAAAAGCAAACACGACCGACATCGATTAACGCGTGTCAGCCATCTTGTCCCCCCCCCCCCCACGTCTTTTCTGACTCTGCTCATACGCATTCTAAAAGGATATCCTCCTGTGGGCAGTGTACCTGCCAGGCCAGGACAACCTGCTGGCCAACAGACTCAGCAGAGTTCTCCAGCCACACGAGTGGCAACTGGACCCCAGAGTAGCCAGTCAGATTTTCCAGCACTGGGGAGAACCTGTGATGGACCTGTTCACCAGCCCGGACAACTTTCAGTTGCCCTGCTTTTGCTCCCGGCAGGCTCACCCCTCCAGCGTGGCAGTGGATGCGTTCCTGGTCTCATGGTTGGAAGGCATCGTGTACGCCTTCCCTCCGACACTGCTGATCGCCAAGACCTTGTTCAGGACCCTCTGCGATAGGGCCTCAGTCATCCTGATAGCCCCTCGGTGGCCCAGGCAACCGTGGTTCCCGCTGCTTCTACAGTTGATGGTAGAGGCCCCCATCCGCTTGGGGACTGCCCCGGGACTCCTATCTTAGGAGGGGGGCTCTCTTCTACACCCCAACCTGGGGTCCCTATCGCTGACAGTGTAGAAGCTGAGAGAGTGACTCTGGCCCCTTTCAACCTTCCGGTTGAGGTGGAGGACATTCTGCTGTCCTCTCAGAAGGCCTCTACTAGGAAGGCTTACGCCCTTAAACGGCGCAGGTTCTCTGTTTGGTGCATCGAACACGGGGCTGATCCCTTCTCCTGCCCGGTGGCTCTGGTGTTAAAGTACCTTCTCCACCTCTATCAGTCTGGGCTCAAGTCTAACTCCGTCCACGTGCACCTTAGTGCCCTGTCAGTGAACCACCATCCGGAGGATGATAGGCCCCTCTGGGCCCAACCATTGGTGACCAATTTTCTTCGGGGCCTGCTTTTATCAAAGCCCCCTGTTTGCCCTCCGGCAACCGAATGGGATCTCAGCGTAGTGTCAGGGCAGCTCGCGCGCCCACCCTTTGAGCCTCTGGCTACTTGCTACCTTCACTTTCTCTCTTCAAAGGTGTTTTTCATGATTGCGCTCACCTTTGCTCGCAGGGTTAGTGAGCTTCAGGCCCTTGTGGCGAAGGTGCCTTATACCAGGTTCTACAAGAACAGAGTGGTGCTTTGCACGCACCACAAATTCCTACCAAAGGTAGTGTCACCCTTCCATCTCAACCAGGAAGTGGTGCTCCCGACTTTCTTTCCAAGACCTCATTCCAGTCGGGCGGAGATGGTCCTTCACAACCTGGACTGTAAGAGAGCCTTGTCCTTCTATATCCAACGCACTCAGGGTCACCACAAAGCTTCTCAGATTTCCATCTCCTATGACCCCAGTAGCCTGGGGGAGGCAGTGACCAAACATACCTTGTCCACCTGGAAGGCCGCATCACGGTGCATCATGTCAGGGCCATGGCGGCCTCGGTGACAAACCTGCGCTCTATCCCGATGGTGGACATCTGCCGGGCTTCCACCTGGTCTTCAGCCCTTTACTGCCTGGAAAGAGAGTCCCGATGGGACAGTGCTTTCGGCCAGGCTGTGCTCTGTAACCTTTTCGGGGTTTAGGCAACTCCTACCCTCTGACCCTTCTGTGTTCAGGCTACCAGTGTACTGGTTTCGTCGGACACAGGGGTCCTCCTGTAGTCTGTGGGCACAGACTCAATTGCTGCTGCTTTTGGCTCCCTGTGAGGGAGCCCTGTTTTTGCTTTGGGCTTTTAGTAGCCTGTAGCTGGGGAGTCCCATATGTGAGGACTGACTTCCTGCTTGTTACCGGAGAAAGCGTAGTTACTCATCTGTAACTGGTGTGCTCCGGGGACAGCAGGAATCAGTCCTCACAACCCTCCCTCCTCCCCTTGGAGTTGCTCCTTTATTTTGCTGTCTTTTACTATGTCATCTGACTGAGCAATATGGCACCCTTGGGTGGGAAGGAGACCACGCATGCATGGTAGCATCTCCCAAAGACTTTCTTTGAAAGCTGGGGAGATGCTTCTGCGAAGGCTCCGTCGGTACCAACGTCACCCATATGTGAGAACTGGTTCCTGCTGTCCCCGGAGAACACTTGTTACAGGTGAGTAACTACGCTTTATCTGTCAAGAAGGAACTGAACTGATCAGCCTGGCTCTTATTCGTTAAGAAGACACATTTTACAACATTGAATTGTATATTTCAGGTATAGCTCCTTACATAAGAACATAAGATATGCCATACTGGGTCAGAACAAAAGTCCATCAAGCCTAGTATCCTGTTTCCAGCAGTAGCCAATCCATGATACAAGTAGCTGTCAGGTTCCCAAAAGGTACCTTTTCCTTTTCTGAATAGAGGGGTCTTTCCCCCATCTATGTTTGCTTGCCTCTGAAGTCTACGTTTCTTAATTGTGAAGTACACCAAAATTTAGTGAATTTTTGTTTCTTGATAATTTTGACTGGAGGAAGTTTATCCATGCTTGCTTGCATCCCGTATTATACAGGACAATCCCTGGATTCATATGGGATGCCTAAATGTCCCCTATTCTAAAACACGTCCCACTCCTCCACACCTCCACATTTCTACCAGTGGACGTCTCCATTCCAGCTGAAATTTTCAAAGGGAAACACTATTTATATGATACTATTTTCATCCAGAGATGCAGAAGCATATACACATGCATGCACTCTGTTGTACTTCAATGCCCCCAGTTCTTGCTTTTGTTGCCAGTTCTTTTTCTCAGCCTGCAATAGCCTCCTCACACTTTACACCATTTTTCTTACATTTCCACCCTTTCTCAGCAACCCCACTCAACCCTGCCAAAAAAAAACACTTATTCCACTGACTTTCTTCCAAACCCTGTGCAGAAAATCATCCCGCCATTCCTGTGATTAGGGCAGCCTTTCCGTTGGCTGGAACCTACCACTTACTCTGCACAGTGAGGGGGGAGCACTGGTGAGCTCTAGAGCTAAACTCTAAAAAAAAAAAATACTCAGACAATGCAGATGACATTCTAAGACAGCTAGTTTAAAAAGTTGCAAAATCCTAAAATAATTTTGATGGTTGGCAATCTTAAACTCCTGAGTCCTCAGCCCATCTGACAAATCTGGCTCTGCTTCCTCCCCAGGCAACCATCATACAGAAAAAGCCAGCCAATAGGGAGCAGTAGCTAGGATACAGAATTTTTTTTTATGTTTGTCAGGTTGTAGTACTCCAACTGAAAGGTGCTTTTCAATCATGAATAAAGTGTGCTCTACAGAAAAAAACCCAACTGCATGTAGAGACTCTCAAATATCTAATGAATGTAAAGTAGAATTTTGAGTAAACTGCCCAGAATTTTTTTAATTATCTTAGTGTAAATGTTGCTATTTGAAAAAAAAATCACCTGTAGAGAAGTAAACAAGTAGGCCTGATTGGCACATTTTGTAAACGGGTGCCAGGCCTTCGCCTAGGGTGCGAAGGTTGGGGTTACCCTGATATCTTCTGTTAGCAAATAATAGTCGTAAGTCGAGTGTTCAAGGCAAAACATAACAAGGAATTTATTCCCCTTCCCAAAGGATTTTTTAGTGCAAAATAAAACATGGAAAACAAACAACTTCTGAAAGAAAAATATCTTTTTTCTTTGCTATATACAAAACTTAGCATAAAGACTCAATGTTGTCTGCAAGGCATAGCGTACAAACCATAGGAGCATATTCGGGTTCACTAGTGCTACACTCCCATTGCATATCCTCACATTCAGTGTGTGTGGGGTTTGGCTTCAGACCTTTACTGCTCTCTCTGGAAAAACCCCTCGCTGAGAACTCGGGTATCTCATAAGAACACAGTTCCCTACAGTGAGGTTTAAAAGTACCTGCAGCTGTAGTGTTTCTTCCCCGGCTCTCCTTTTGTTCCCTCCAGTTATCAGGAACTCCTTTATAACTTTCTGCTGACACTTCTTGTGTTGAGCAGTGCCCTGGCCCTCTGTTCCGAACAGAATTTCTGGCTTTCCTTATTATAGTGCTAGGCTCCCACCTGTATGAATGCTGAATCCTCTCCTCTGGCAGTGAGGACTGGGAGACTCCCTGCTCTCTTGGTCCAGGTAGGTTCCTAGCCAGAGGTTGTGCCTTCCTTCCTTCTGCTGCCCTGGCTTCTCTCTCTGAGCAGCAACCTGGTTCCTCACAGGACCTCCAGCTGCCTGTAGTCTGTGTGCTTTTCCTGCCACGTTTCTCTGAGGCTTTGTCTCTGCAGCTTCCTGCTTCTCTGACACGCCCACTGCTTCTCCTTGAGGAATCCCAGCAGTCCTTTCTCTCTGGGGAATCACAGCACTCCTTTCTCTCTGGGGAATCACAGCACTCCCTTGCTGGAGCTACCCTCCGGCCTTTATCTCTCCATTCCCTGCAGGCTGGCTCGGCTTTCTTGCCCAGGTGAGTGTAATCAAGCTCTGAGCTTGCTGTTACATCAGAGCTTGGGTGTGTCTGCTCTGCTCCTCTCTTTCCTTGTTTCTCATGAGCTGTATATGCTGGCTGACTAACAGTTTCAAAGGTAAATTCCTCCTTTCTATCTATTTGCATAGGTTCTGTGATGGGGCTTCTACGTCACATATCCCCCCCCCCTTAAGATATTACGGGCTGGTGAATCCACATTCTCACAGCTCGTAATCACCGATCGGGTCTCGATATGTTCCTCTACTCTAGACAGACTAGCTGCCGCAGTTCTTTCATGCCAGGTTCTGAGGACATTCACTTGGTATACCTGACGGCGCCCTCTGTCATTCTCAACCACATATGAAACTGGGCCTATTTGCTCCACCACTTTATAGGAACCCTTCCACCGAGTCTCAAACTTTGGACCGGCGTCCGCTATCATCACCATCACCTTCTCCCCCAAAGCTAGTCGACGAGGCTTTTTCCCTCAATATTAGTATCCCTTTTGGCGTTTTTGACTGGCTTGCAGGTTTTCCCCGGACACCTGAGAAGTTCTTTGCAACCGACTTCTCAGCTCACGTAGGAAATGTGGTATCCCTACTGTCTCCACTTCGGGCTCCACCTATTGTTCCCTCAGAATGTCTAAGATTCCCCTTGGGGCCCGTCCAAACATTAATTCATAGGGAGAAGTTCCTAACGAGGCCTGTGTATGCTTGCGACAGGCGTACAGGACAAAAGGGAGCAGGACATCCCCCTCGGACATCTTTCCGTCCAGGCCTCACCTCAGCATTTGTTTAAGGGTCTGGTTTAACCTCTTCACCAGCCCATTGGATTGGGGGTGGTAGGCGGCGTTTTTACGTGGTGAATCCCAAATGCCTCCCATACCTGGGCTAAATATCGGGACATAAAACTGCTTCCATGGTCGGTAAGCATCTCCTGGGGAAACCCCACTTCACAAAATAGTTTAATTCTAGAGCAATAGTTTTGGCAGAGATGTTCCTCAAAGGCATAGCCCACGGGAACTGGGTGGCCTGATCTATCACCACTAGAATGTATTGGAATCCTCTAGGTGTCTTTAGAAGGGGTCCTATGATATCCATCGCCATGCGTCGTATTGGTTCCGATATCGTGGGGGTAGGAATCATGGGCACCTCGGTGGGTTTAGCGGTGGTAACGCGTTGACATGATGGACAGGATTCACAGAAACGGGCGGTCTCTTTAAAAACCCCCGGCCAATAAAATCAGGCTAAAATTTGATCTAAGGTCCCCTGTATTCCCTTATGACCGTCTACTGGGTGATCGTGGGCCAGTCTCAGAACCACCGCCTTGAATGTAGTCGGGACAACTAACTGTTTCCTGACTGCTCCAGTTTGGGGATCATTACTCTCCCTATACAATATTTCCTTATCTATTAGGAACCTCGGGAGAATGTCCCTCTCCTCTTGGGCATACTCAAATGCTCGTTTTAACGCGGGATTGGCTTGCTGCTCCTTAGGGAAGGATGGAAATTTCTTAACAAGATCAGCGGGTACCCAGGGCAACCCTTGCCCGGCCTCCATTCCTGCCCTCCCTTGAGCCCTAAGCTTTCTTTCCCGGCGTTTGTCTGCTTTTCCTTTCTTAGTCTTCTTAGAAGGGGCGTTAATTAAATCTCATGGTGGGAAGCTCTTCTAATGCCTGTCCTGCAAGTCCCACCCTCCTCCTCTGGGGGTTCCTCGCCCTCTGTTGGGGGTTCAGCTGTTCCCCCAGAGGTTCACCTTGTATCTCGGAGGTTCTTACCTGGGACCTAGTGGAGACCATCCCCTCCTTTAGGTGTAGGCCTTTCTCCATCCTCTACAAAAATGGGGGCCAATCCCTCCCCAGGACAATGTCATGGGGCAGTTTAGGGACTACCGCCACTAGAACCTCCTTCCTTGTTCCTAACCCCTTTACTGAAATCTATACAGTGGGGTAAAAAGTGGATGCTCCATGTATGCATTGAATATTCACCCTACCTTCGGGTTGGCTCGGTACTGACCCGCTGTGGGCTTGTATAGCCTGCCAGAGTTTTCTTGAGACCATACTCTGGTCAGCCCCCGAGTCAAGCAATGCACTAGCTAAAACGCCTTGAACTTCCACTCTCAGAAGAAAACCTTGCTGTATCCGCTTGTTATTATCAATTATTAATGCTGTACGCATCATACAATCCCTCTGCATGTGACCCATTTTACCACATTTAAAACATCTTCCTTTTGCCCATCTTTCATCCCGCTTAGGCAAACAATTAGTCACACATTTCACATTGGGCTTTGGCTCCTTTGTTGATTTTCCAAAATTTGCCTCTCCTGTCATGCTCAGAGCGCCTCCTTTTGGCTTACCAGCCATTTCGGCCTCCATGTACCGCTCAGTGAGGAGAGCTGCTTCTGCTGCGGTCTGGCAATTTTGCAAAATCAAAAAGGACCTTATTTTTGTAGGAACTGCTTCCATATACTGTTCTAACACAATGGCATCTACAACGGACTTGAGGGTCTTTCCCTCAGGAGCGAGCCATTTCCATGCTAAGCTCCGCACCCTTTGGCACAAAGCCTTAGGTGTTTCATCTGGTCTCAGCTTAGTAGCTCTTAGCATCCTCCTGTACATCATTGGTGTTAGATCTAACCTATCACGAACAACTTTTTTAAGTTCGTCATAATTGGTCGCAAGAACAGCGGGCATGGCTTTATAGGCCGCTAATGCCTCTCCCGTCAGGGATGTAGCAAGCCTGACTGCCCATTGCTCTACCGGCAATCCCACATTAAGGGCTACTCTCTCGAATGCCTCTATGAAGTCATCTACATTGTCCTCAACCGTCAGTTGTCCAAAAGATAAAACTCTACAGTTCTGTGGTCCTACCACACAGGCATGTTCTTGTCGTGTTTTCTCGGCTGCCTTCTGGTCCTCCAGTAAAGACGCTATTAGGCCCACCATGGGCTTCTGCTGAGCCTGCAAGGCTGCAACGGCCTGTTTTTGCGCCAGCTGCGACATTTCCCTTTCCTTCTCGAACTGCGAACTCATCCATCGCAGGACTTCGTGAGGATCCATCTCCGTGTTTTCCTCTGCAGAGAAACAGAACAGAAAAACCCACCAAGTGCGGCACAACAAGTGTTTTCAGAGCCTGGCTTTCTGAGTGTGTCCTCAGCACTCCTTCTCTTATGAATCCCGCACCACCTATGTCCAAATACGTTTTACCTGAGCCAGGCGTAGATTCAGGTTTTGAGAAGGTGTCTTTGCGCTGGTCCGGGACCCTCTGGCCGATACTGCCAGCGAATATCCAGGCTGCTCCTCAGGAACGCAGTTCTTCCGTTTTCCAATTGTATTCCACATGCACAAAAATCCAAAAATCCTGCCAAACTACGCCACTTGTAAACGAGTGCCAGGCCTTCGCCTAGGGTGCGAAGGTTGGGGTTACTCTGATATCTTCTGTTAGCAAATAATAGTCGTAAGTCGAGTGTTCAAGGCAAAACATAACCAGGAATTTATTCCCCTTCCCAAAGGATTTTTAAGTGCAAAACAAAACATGGAAAACAAACAATTTCTTCTGAAAGAAAAATATCTTCTTTTTCTTTGCTATATACAAAACGTAGCATAAAGACTCAATGTTGTCTGCAAGGCATAGCGTACAATCCATAGGAGCATATTCGGGTTCACTAGTGCTACACTCCCATTGCATATCCTCACATTCAGTGTGTGTGGGATTTGGCTTCAGACCTTTACTGCTGTCTCTGGGAAAACCCCTCACTGAGAACTCGGGTATCTCATAAGAACACAGTTCCCTACAGTGAGGTTTAAAAGTACCTGTAGCTGTAGTGTTTCTTCCCCGGCTCTCCTTTTGTTCCCTCCAGTTATCAGGAACTCCTTCATAACTTTCTGCTGACACTTCTTGTGTTGAGCAGTGCCCTGGCCCTCTGTTCCGAACAGAACTTCTGGCTTTCCTTATTATAGTGCTAGGCTCCCACCTGTATGAATGCTGAAGCCTCTCCTCTGGCAGTGAGGTCTGGGAGACTCCCTGCTCTCTTGGTCCAGGTAGGTTACTAGCCACAGGGTGTGCCTTCCTTCCTTCTGCTGTCCTGGCTTCTCTCTCTGAGCTGCAACCTGGTTCCTCACAGGACCTCCAGCTGCCTGTAGTCTGTGTGCTTTTCCAGCCACGTTTCTCTGAGGCTTCGCCTCTGCTGCTTCCTGCTTCTCTGACACGCCCACTGCTTCTCTCTGGGGAATCACAGCACTCCTTTCTCTCTGGGGAATCACAGCACTCCCTTGCTGGAGCTACCCTCCGGCTTTTATCTCTCCGTTCCCTGCAGGCTGGCTCGGCTTTCTTGCCCAGGTGAGTGTAATCAAGCTCTGAGCTTGCTGTTACGTCAGAGCTTGGGTGTGTCAGCTCTGCTCCTCTCTTTCCCTGTTTCTCATGAGCTGTATATGCTGGCTGACTAACAGTTTCAAAGGTAAATTCCTCCTTTCTATCTATTTGCATAGGTTCTGTGTAAACATATTTTTTATTTTCCTTAACTTTGAACCCCCTGGCTTGATTGAATGCCCCGTATTTGAACTTAGAAAAGATGGTCAGTTTAAAATATGGGTCACTTCACCTAGAGAAAGTGACTCAAATGATCTGGAAGGTGAAGAGATTTGTTGGCAAAAATATTTTTATCTAGGAGATGAAGAGATCTTTTAACAATAGGGATTCTTTGTCAGTTTATGTTGGAGTGAGGTCAGATTATGTTCTGACCATGACAACAGGTAGGCAGGAACTTAGAAATTTGTAGTCTCAATTCAGAATCCGTTCAAGTTAATGTTCCATGTAAGGCTGTTTAACCTATTGAAAGTTCTATGTACACTGCTTTGACCTCCGTGAAAAGCGCTATAACAGTTCAGCCAAATAATTAAATAAGTGTGTGGGTCCAGAAGAAAAAAGGGTTGAGTTCAGATTGGTAATAAGATGCAAACATTCTTGTCCAAGATTTGAGAAAAGGTTGTCTACATATAAGTTAAATTCACCGAGTACTAACAGGGAGTAAGAAAGCAAACATGGAGTTTAGTTCTTCAATAAGAATGAATGAGACAGGTGGAGAAACATATTATAGGGGTCATATTGAAAACAGTTTGGCTGGATAACAGACCTGCTAACCAGCTAAACTGTAGTCAGCGGGGTATTCAGTGGCATGAAAGTGGCAGGTTAATGCTAACTGGCTAAAGTTAGGCCAAAAAAGTAACACCGCTCTAGTCCACATCATGGGGAGGAGGAGAGACAAAATTCACCATCTACCAATAAGTATTAGGTAATATTCGTTCAAAACTGGAGAAAGAGAAAACATTTTTGAACCCTTACTTTCTACCCCAACCTTTCACAGACCATTTACTGTATAATCAAGGTATAAAATTTTAAGAAGACATTTTGGGGCATATTTACTAAAAGCCAATGCACATTAATATAAGGTAATGTGCTACTTTAACGCAGTTTAACTTTCATTACCGTGCATTAACTTTTAGTAAACTTTTAGTGACCTTTATCATTTAGGAAATTTTCTAGTTGAATAGGGTCCATAAAGACATACTGAATTCCCCTAAATGAAACCAGTTAACCTCACTTCACTAAGACCTGGCAAACTGCAAAATCCAACTAATCAAGCAGCCGGACAATGGCTTATAACAGGAAGAACATTTCTTCTTCCAAAGGAGGATGCAAGTGATATTCTCAAAGGTTACAGACCTATAACTTGTCTACCTGCAATCTGTAAGCTGTTTACATCAATAATATACTGACAGACTATATAGTATGATCATATTGAGTCCAATAACGTCATGGCAATAGAGCAAAAGGGCAATAAGAGGGGAGCAAATGGAACCAAAAACCAATTAATGTTAAATAAAGCCATCATGGCCAGCATTAAGAAAAGCATAAATCTCAGTATAGTATGGATTAATTATAAGAGAGCTTTTTACTGTCCTACACTATCGGATAATAAATTGCCTGGAAATGTACAAAATAATTTCTGGTTTGATAGAGTACATTAAGTTCACCATGACAATGTGGCAAATCATGCCCTTTTTGAAGTATAAAGATGGTCAGTATATCATTCTTAACATCAAGATCCAGTGAGGAATATTTCAGGGAGATTCCCTATCACCACTTCTGTTTTGCATGGTGCTTAATCCAATGAGTACTTTCATCAACTCTTTGGGATATGGATTTAAGCTTGAATCCTAAAGAAGGTAACAACCCAGAGGTAACATCCTGTTGACTATTTGTAGATGAATTGAAGCTGTACAATTCATAAGAACATAAGATATGCCATACTGGGTCAGACCAAGGTCCATCAAGCCCAGTATCCTGTTTCCAACAGTGGCCAATCTAGGTCATACGTACCTAGCAGTTTCCCCAAAAGACACAGGTTCCACAATGCTTGTATTGGGTCAAGCATTGATATCCTGGGTCCCTTCTTAATAATGGTTTATGGACCTTTCCTCCAGGAACTTGTACAAACCTTTTTTAAACCCAGCTACACTAACAGCCTTTACTACATCATCCGGTAACAAATTCCAGAGTTTGATTACACTTTGCATGAAAAAATATTTTCTTTTATTAGTCTTAAATAGTTTACCCTGTAGCTTCATTGCATGTCCCCTAGTCTTTCTATATTCTGATAATGTAAACAAGCAATCTATATTTACCCGTTCCACTCCTTTCATTAATTTATAGACGTCTATCATATCTCCTCTCAGCCATCTCTTTTCCAGGTTAAAAAGCCCTAACCTTTTTAGCCTTTCTTCGTAGGGGTATCCTTCCATCCCCTTTACCATTTTGGTGGCTCTTCTCTGAACCTTTTCTAATAATGCTATATCCTTTTTAAGATACGGTGACCAGAATTGCACACAATATTGAAGGTGCGGTCTCACCATGGAACGATATAGAGGCATTATAATATCCTTTGTTTTATTTTCCATTCCTTTCCTTATGATACCTAGCATTCTATTTGCTCTCTTGGCTGACGCTACACACTGGGCTGAGGATTTTAACATGTTATCCACAATGACGCCTAAATCTTTTTTCTAGGTGGTGGTTCCTAATGTGGAACCTTGCATCATGTAACCATAGTTTGGGTTGTTCTTCCCTAGGTGCATAACTTTGCACTTGTCCACATTAAATTTCATCTGCCATTTTGATGTCCAGTCTTCCAATTTATCAAGATCCTCTTGCAATTTTCCACAATCCTCTTGGGTTTTAACAACTTTAAATAGTTTTGTGTCATCTGCAAATTTGATAACCTCACTCATTATTCCCTTTCCCAGGTCATTTATGAATATGTCAAAAAGCAGCGGACTCAGCACAGATTCCTGGGGTACACCACTATTTACCTTTCTCCATTGGGAAAATTGGCCATTTAGCCCTACCCTCTGCTTTCTATCTTTCAACCAGTTCCTGATCCATAATAGTACACTGCCTCCTATCCCATGACTCTTTAGTTTTGCCAAAAGTCTCTGATGAGAGACCTTAAAGGCTTTCTGAAAGTCTAAATACACCACATCAACCGACTCACCTCTGTCTACCTGTTTATTCACACCTTCAAAAAAACATAGCAGATTAGTAAGACAAGATCTTGTGGTCTTTGGCAAGCCACTTAACCCTCCATAGCCCATGTTCCCTGTAAAATAGTTATCTCCAAATTATAATGCCCTGTTCAATGTAATTTCAGTTTGTTCAATGTAAACCGCACTGATGCAGAATAGCGCGGTATATAAGAGAATGTAAATAAATAAATAAGATCTTCCTTGTCTAAAGCCATGTTGGCTGTCTCCCATTAAGCCATGACTATCTACATGTTCAGTAATTTTGTTCTTTATGCTGTACAAGTCCAGTGACCAACAATTACTTCATGGGCATAGAGAAAGTTTCTTGTTCGCACATCCTGTTTTTCAAGATCTTTAAGAGGCCAGTCTACAATCCTAAAGCTGTATGAGAGTATAGGAATTGCCTGCTGATTGATGGCTTGTATCATATTCTGTGATATTAAAGCACTTTTCAATAATGATTTTAATCTCCTAAAGTATTCTATACTGAAAGTTTTTCTTGGTGATTTCTGCTTGCGTGTCTTTCCTTCTTCTACTCCGCAATATTTATAAATGCCTTCCTGTTCAAGTTCCTTGATGTCACAGCCCTCAGCCAGGGAAGTGTTTTCCACTTTGCTCAATTTTCCTCTTTAAAAAAAATGGTACATTGGCACATTTGTAAAGGCCAAAAGTCATTCTGATGTCATCAGAAAAGCTCTCCACCACATGGAGTTGATCTGCTAATTAGCAAGAATCAGTGTATATCAAGAGGGTACTGTATATCCCTAGAGCTGAAGGAGGGCTAGGCCTTGTAGAGATTGATTACACATATGGAGCTACTATCATGCCTACTTAACAGAATCATTGGCTCCAAATATGCAAAAAGTGCTGAAATATGAAAGTAAATGTCAAGAATCTGTCTCCGTCATCAGACTTGGACAAGCATTATGATGACTGGAAGGAATGAGTGAGAATTCACAAGCACATACAGGGAAGGAAGCAACAGAATTTTCAAAATAAAAGAAAAAACTCTAAAGAATTAAATCAGCAAACGAGGAAAAATAAATGGCAAATGCACAAATACAGTGGGAAATACAAAGTGTTACTCCAGGAACCCTTTGTTGATCAAGAATGAACACATGAATGGTTAAGGAGAGGTGAACTGAAACCGAAGAAAGAGATTAATAGTTGCAGCCCAGGACAACGGATTACGGATGAGATTGTTTACAGCAACCATCGAAAAAACGGGCAAAACAGACATATGTTGATTCTGTAAGAAAGAGATAGAAACGGTGACTCACCTCATAGCTGGCTGTGAAGTTCTGATGGCAGAAAATTTCTATACAGAAAGGCACAATAAGATAGCACGTCTCATCCATTGAAAACTCTATAAATACTACAACATCACTGTGCCTGAAAAGCACTGGGATCATGACCCTAAAAGAATTACAGAGAATGAAGAAGTTATGATCACCTGGGATACTCCCATTCTCATCAATAAAAAGCTGGATGCGAGGAAGCCAGATATAGTGGTAAAGGAGAAAAATACCAAAACGGTATTGATTATAGAGGTATCAGTTCTACGTAAGCCACTATTTTGTGAATCGCGTTGAGAGCTAGAAAATCTTCAAATACCAAGAAATATTCAGAGACCAAGAAAATGTGGTAAAAAGATTCCAAAGCTATTTCTCATTGTGTTGGGTGCCACAGATTTGATGAAGAAGACTTTTCAAGCACACCTTGATAAATTACCCATACATGTTAACATCTTATGAACTCCAGAAGGAGGCTCTCTTTGGCACGATGCAAGTACTGCGCTGAGCATTAGCTGTAAATTTGCGAGACTGAGATCATACTCCACATACCCTGACTTAGAAGTGAGGTTCATGACTGTCATGTAATGTGCAAAACTAACCCAGTTGGAGAAACTGCCTCAAAAAAAATCTGACACTTAGAAGAAAATTTCAAGAGAAAAGTAGCCCGTGCAGCGAAAACATAAGGTTTCAGTTGAAGAAAAGCTCTTCTACATAGCTGCGTGAGTCTGGAGGAATCAGGGAAAATGCAGATCTTCAGACCACAAAGGAAAGTTGTTTGCTTAGCAAAATACAATTTTAAAACTGACATTGTTTTACTTCAGAAAGTAAACTAACTAGTTGAGTTGCATGATTAGAAATATTATCTTGAGAGGACTCTAAAAAAGTAGTTGACTTAAAACTATCCACCGATGACAATTGCTCTACTATCCCATACTTATCTAAGCCCACGGGTGCTCCTGGATTAGCAAACGTCAGTCTCTGCTTGCATATGATTCCATCTCTATTATAGTACTTCCTAAGAAGTTCCAGAGCGATAACATACATACTACTGGAAATTTTCCAGCTGTTCCAGTTTAGTATGTATCACTAAGCTATCTTTTATACTAGTGTTTCCAACTGCCTGAATAGAATCCTGGCCCTCCATGTTCCCAATTTGTGATTCTACTCTTGAGAGCCTCCAATCATTTTCAGCCAATTTGTGAACACTCACTTTTTAAGAAGCACATAACTGAGTCAGGATGCCCTGCAAAGAAGCTTCCATCCCTGTTACAACTAATCATATATCTTTTAAGAAAACATCCACTGACTACATATCTGACTCAGCTGGCAAAGAACCAGTTAGGTCCAAGGAAGAACACCACTCTAGGGGGTGGGATATCTCTCAAACCTTTTTCCAGGCTTGATTATGAGCTCCTTCAAAAGTTAGCTTAGAAGCTGGAGATCAAACCACTCTTTGGGGGAACTGATATCCAGCTTAAAGACTTTCAGTAATAGGTTGAAGGGGCGGGGTTCAATGACTCTAACCTAAGGAGACTTCATTAGAAGAGTCTCATAGTTGGATAAGGTACTTCAGACTTTTCAGCTGGCCTCACATGTTAATCCGAATAGCGCGGTATATAAGAGAATGTAAATAAAATAAATAATCCGTTGGGCCTCAAGGAGGGCTTGCAGTTATCTTCACTGCACCTTTTTTCTTCCCTTTTTTTTTCATCATCACAGAAACCATCTCTTCCTCTGGTGTTCCAAAGGGGTTCCAAAGGGACACTGGCCTTTGGCCATGTCCCCATGGCTACATGCCCATGGCCACATACCACAGAAGGCCTAATGATTTTATGGAGGTCTTTGTCAATGTTCGATGGCATCTGCTATAGAGACCAGCCATAAGCCTGCAGGACTCTCTCCTTCATTTCTGGCCCTTGATGAAGTCCTGCAGGATGGAGCATTCTACCCAAGTCAATTCACCTTCCCATCCTATTGGCTGCTTCTAATGACAGATCAGATAACAAAATGGAGTGGAGGAGTGGCCTAGTGGTTGGGGCAAGGTACTTCGGGCCGGAAGGTCGGGGGTTCAAATCCCACTAGTGCTTTATGGAGTGGAGGAGTGGCCTAGTGGTTGGGGCAAGGTACTTCGGGCCGGAAGGTCGGGGGTTCAAATCCCACTAGAGGACAGCAACCTTGGGCCGGAAGGACTGGGGTTTCTAGTCCCACAGGTGCTCCTTGTGGTCTTGGGCAAGCCACTTAACCCTCCATAGCCCATGTTCCCTGTAAAATAGTTCTCTGTGTGCTGTGCTTTCCTGTCTAATCAATGTGTTTATACCTCAAAAATTTCCTGTCATGATTTGACAATTTCCAATCTGTAATCAAACCGCTGCTGATTGCTGGAAGTAGCGGTATACAAATGTATACTAAATAAAATAAATAAATAAAAATGTGTTAAACTCCGTGGTAACCGCTACTGCATGCCAACTGCAGACAGCATGTGTCAAAACCAATGCTATCTGCACTTTCCAAAGGTGTGTGGGATCAGGACTCAAAGGGGGCATGTCAGCCGATGACAGCTAGCACTCGCCAAATGGCATGCGCTAACTGTCATGACTGTCAATAGCATGGCTGCAATTATAGCAGCCCAAAGAAGTGGTGGTAAGTACAGCCATGGCACTTGCAGCACAATAGTGTGTCTGCATCCAGTGTCTGGCTGCCAATCAGCCCCCCAAGATCCACTCTCCCTCACTGCATCTGCCCCTCTGATATCCCCCCAATGTGTCCCCTCCCCATCGGAACCCCTTTCTAGGGCCACCATGGGCGGAAAGCAATCAGGCCATGGAGGCCTTGCAAAGGGGACCAACAACTGCCTGGAAGCAAGCCACCCTCCCCCAAAACATACCTGCATCCTTCCCCCCCCACTCGGCAGTTATACAGTGCCCAATCTGGTCTTTGTTGGGGTCTAGTGGTGATCGGGGCAAGATCGGTTCCCCTCTACTCTTGTCCCGGCTCTGCCAGCCTTCAAAATGGTGCCAGGGTCAGCTCGTGCAAGTCTCACAAACCATAGTGGTGATGCTGTGTGAAGCACAGCATACTATGTAGAGTTAGATATTTAAATCTCGCTCTACGTATTATACCACTGAAAATGAAACACAATACTGAGGGGTATGTTTACTAAACTGGGCTAATGGTTAACCTGGGCTGTCTGCAACTATGTCCCATTTAACAACAAAGGACCAATTTGTAGATAGCCCAGGGTAGTAAACATACCCTTTAATGTCTAAATACTTTTTAAAAGCTGAAGGGGTGTATATTGCAAGACTGACATTTACATATGTACAGCCTCCTTTGATGCTACTCTTGTTTTCAATGACTGTCCTTTTAAAATGGCTCTTGCCGTCAAATATGCATCTATTTGCCAGTATCCTTATATGTATGTTTGGCAGAGCCTTTTGTAAAATACATGGGGAATTATGAATTTTCCAACTACACATCCTATGCAGAATCAGGTTTACCTCTCTAACCATTCATACTTTCAACTTCTGGTCAGCTTTCAAATGCTACAGACAAGGTGAATATTGTATAGGGTCCCATATAAGTTCCCTGAAAAATACATGCATATTTAATGGGTATTGGGTGATTTTGCTCATGCATCAGAGTTTCCAGAACCCAGAAATTTTGTGCAATATGTTATCACAAAAGTTAAGCGACTTTGGGAAAACAAACGGCAATAATTAGCTGCCTGCTATTACTAGAAAATCCAATACAGGAAAAGCACACTTGCACGAGCCTCAAAAACAAAAAAGCTGGCTTATTCCTATCAAAATATGTAAAACAGTGCCCAAAAATTATCAAAGGGATCTCAGCAGATGGCAATTACACAGGGACTGGTCGGGCTGCTTTGGAACTATGTGTTCGGCTGAATTCTGTTGGCATTCGATAGCTGGTTTGCACCAAGAGTATCTGTATCACTGTCTACAGGCACTTTTCGGATAAGTTCAGTTTATTCTTTGAAAATGTTCTATTATGTTTATGTTTATGCAATTTCTTGATATACCGCCCAGGCTGAAAGGCATCAGAACGATTTACAATCACTACAAGATAGGGTGTATTTGAATTGGAAGTGGTATGTTTGTCCAGTGTTAGCATGATGTGTCATTGCCATCTGCTGAGGTGCCTTTAATAATGTTGGGGGCACTATTTTACTTATTTTGTTAGGTGTAGTCCAGCTTTTTTGTTTTTGAGGCTTATGCAAGTGGGCTTCTCCTGGATGGTATATTCTTATTGCACACGGGTTAGTGGGAGTTTTTGCACAGTTGTGTTCCTAGAAAATCAGCAGCAATTCTGTATTTGTTCATTAAACTTCTGGCAGTTGTCGTCTTAGTGGAGCATGTGAGATTCATTTGAAAGCTATTTCCTTAGCAAAACCGATGACCATGCTGAAAATGAGCTCTATTATCTAGGTCCAAAAAAGATAAGCCCCATTACTGACTGTCTTCTCCAATTGGAAATTATCTAAGGTGCGCCAGTCCACCAGGTGTCAACTGGTCAGGTCACATGAGAACAAACCGGCACGGTCAGCATTAATAATCCACGATCAGCTTCCTCTTTTAGCCTCAGTTGCTTTTTTGTCATGAGAGATGAATGTAGGCTTCCTGACTTAAACATTAGCTTCATTGCAGCAATAGACAAAATCTATATCTCCAGAGCCTCATTAGCTGGCTACAGATTATCCAATACCCATAGCTCTGCAGATGTATTAAAGTTAATTAGATGCACACAATGCCTTATACAAATCCAAAGAAGAAAAATGAAATAAATAAGCACAGTCTAAAGATATCTAGGCCACAGGTAGGCTGCAACTCCCCAGAAACGAAGTGGCAGGTTAGTGGTGGCAGGATACAATTCCGTAAGGCCATAAAGACCTTGACAGCTGGATGTTGGTTGGACCATTGTGTTGTAGTGACCAGATTGGCGTCACACAAAACTAGTCAGGACGTTTGTGTTCAAACTTATTAGGTAAGGAAATGGAAGGAATTACTGTAGATAATGTTCGGGGTGTTCTACCACGGCAGGTGATAAGAGTGCAAGAGGTAGGGTTGACATGGAATTTCCATATGGCTCTGGTTTTTAATAGGCTTGCCCCATTTGTACCAGTTAATGGTACATCCCATCAATGGCATGCCTCCTCCCCCCCCCCCTTGCTATTCAGCTGCCCTACAGGATCATATGGGGAAATGTAAGCAGTTGGAAAGGAGAGATGGCTGAAAAGGTGTTTAATGGATTAGGGAGTAGTTTGGAAACAGAGATGCCGGATTTGAGTGCTTCTTTGATATGGTTGCTCATACCTTGCTGTTGCAGGTGTTATCATAACTAAGGCTCGGTGGATCACAGGTTTCCAGTGGTGAAACATGAGTATTATATGCAGGGGATTAGAGGGTCAGGAGATGATCCCCAGGAGCTGTCTTCTATTGTTCGAAGACTGATTTCTATTTCCCAGATAACATTTTTTGAAGCAAAGGTGTTAGGGCAGATGCCTCTGGTTCTTGCTTAGTGATAATGTCAGGATTAGAGTGCAAGGATGGATGATATCTAATGTATCTTAAAGTTTTACATTAACATTTTCTCTGTTTAATCCTTGCCCTGCCTCACCAATTCATGTGCTGGAGGACTGTTTGCAGCACCGCTCGTGTGCAGTAATAAATGCTTCCTTTTAGAGAGGGTCTTTTTCCTTCTGCCTTTCTTCTCTCTTCTAGTTTTTTTCCATTCTCTCTCTACATCTGTTTTAACATACTGATCTTTCCCCTTTTGCTCTTTCCTCCATTTCTTTCTTTATTTCTTTTTCATCCACTCAAATTTCACTCCTCCATCCTCAATCCCCACCTACTCTCCCAATACCTGGCCAACCATAGATTTTTCTTCCCTCCCACACAAAATATCTTTTCTCCTCTCTATCCTCATTTTCCCAGACCCATCCCCTTCTAGTTCTCCCCCATCAGCTCCCTTCTAGTCCCAGCCCCACCCAGCATCCACTGCTTTCTAGCCCCATTCTCCCATCTCCCTGCTTTAGCCCATTTCCAGTCCTAGTCCCCGCCATCAGCCCATTTCCAGTCCTAGTCCCCGCCATCAGCCCATTTCCAATCCTAGTCCACCATCAGCCATTTCCAATCCTAGCACCCCCATCGGCCATTTCTAGTCCTATCCTAGCCCCCCATCAGCCCATTTCCAATACTATCCTCCCTATCAGCCCTTTCTAGTCCTATCCTATTTCCCATCAGCCCATTTCCAGTCCTAGCTCCCCCATCAGCCCTTTCCAGTCCTATCCTAGCTGCCCATCAGCCCATTTCCAGTCCTATCCTAGCCCCCTATCAGCCCATTTCCAATCCCAGACTCCCCATCAGCCCATATCCAATCATTGCCCCCCATCAGCCCATTTCCAGTCCTAGCTCCCCCATCAGCCCTTTACAGTCCTATCCTAGCCTCCCATCAGTCCATTTCCAGTCCTATCCTAGCCCCCTATCAGCCCATTTCCAATCCAAGCCTCCCCATCAGCCCATATCCAATCCTAGCCCCCCCATCAGCCCATTTCCAGTCCTAGCTCACCCATCAGCTATTTCTAGTCCTATCCTAGCCCCATCAGCCCATTTCTAGCCCTAGCTCCTCCATCAGCTATTTCCAGTCCTATCCTAGCCCCTCCATCAGCCCATTTCCAGTTCAAGCCCCCTATCAGCCAATTTCCAATCCTAGCTCCCCATCAGACATTTCCAGTCCTATCCTAGCCCCCCATCAGCTATTTCTAGTCCTAGCGCCCCCCCCCCCCCAAAGAGCCCCGTGGCTGTCCGACTGCCTAGAGGGCTCCTAGTAGGCCCCAGCTCACCTCTGACAGTGCTTGGCAGCTGTATTGTAGTATAAGCTGCTGGCGCACTGAATGCCGGGAAACAGGACGTTCCCTTTGACCTCCAGTGCACCAGAGGCCTATACTATAACACGGCCGCCAAAGTTAAGAAAAACGGCGCTCTTCACTTCGGCGCTTTCAGAAGTTAGCCAGGGCCTGCACGAGTCCTTTAAAGCTGACCCTGCTGCCAGTGCCGATTATGCAAAATGTTGTCGGCATGGGAACCCCTGAAGCGCGGGGCCCTGTGAGAACAACATTCTCGCACAATGGATGGGCCATCCCTGTTGCCAGTTTCAGTTCATCTGGGCACTGTCCCTGTTCAAAGAATACATGAACCAAGAAGACCAGAAATTCTAGAATCTTATGCAGTAAGTCATTCAATCCCCATCCAGGGCACGGGTCCAGTCAATCAGCACCCCTTCCTTGATGGCCAATGAATTATTTTTATTGTCTACAGTGTCATACAGTCAAACTGTAGTAGTAGACCTCCCGGACCTGGATCCATTTATCATTCTTTGTGAACTCAGAACCCATTATCCCTGTCTTCTAGTGATGGGTACTGAATTGTCCTGCCAACCCCTTGTTTCTCAAAGCACTTTGAACTGTCTTGATTTTGTCATTAAAGTAATCTGCAAAATCCTTAAAAGCCTCAACCTACTAGGGAATTCTTCTCACCTCCTCCACTGTCTTGACTTGAACAATTCCTTAGAATTCTGTACTATTATTATTTAATTGACATAGCAATTCTTTTTAGTAGCTAACATTTCATTATACTGTAATAGGTGCTAAACCACTTCTCCAATTCTTTATCTGCTTCAGTCTCTTCCGTTCCTTTTTACCACCATTGACATTCCTGTCTGAGCTGCTGAAACAAACGGGCAAGCCATCTATATTGATTCATCTTCAGTTATCTGCTAGTAAGAACAACTAGCTTATCAACAGGTGATGACAAGATTTCATTCTACACTTTCACAAACTCAACCATGTTTTTCAATTTCAGTTTCCTCCTCCGAGTGCCTAAAATCCTCCACCACTTACACAAAACTAGTGGAATCAATGAATCCTTTATAACAGGGGGTGTCCAACTCCAGTCCTGGAGGGCCACAATCCAGCCTGGTTTTCAGTATGTCCCTAATGAATATTTCTGAGATATATTTGCATTCAATGGGGCCAGCACATGCAAATATATCTCATTAATATTCATTTTTATTTGCATATTCCATTAGTTTACAAAAAGAAACAAATTCAAGTTGAGAAAGAAACCATAACTCATACAAGAAATACTTCAGAAACTAAACCCTCACAAGTCTACATCAAGGGAAGACTGGTGGATACTAAAACACAGGAAAAAGAAAAAAAATTCAAAACCTGATTACATTCCGGAAAACTTGTTCCTTTACTCAAAATTAGACTTAGCTATCCAGCAGAGTAAGCGTCAGGTAACAGTTGATACTAAGACATTAATGAGAACCTTTAGAAAATCCTCTAATTGCAAAACCTCAAAATTATCTGTTTCCGATGTCACCAGGCATTTACACAGAAATTTAAGAAAAAAAGTAGCACCCACTTGCAGGACCTGTGGGCGCAAGGCTAAAAAAGCCTTGCACCGCACCTGGGTCTGCCTGGAGACACTGGGGAAGATATTCACACGCTGGCCACAAAACAAAGACGTTTTCTTTTGAAAATAAAGTTTCAATATCGTATTCTTATCTAATTCTGAATTGAAGGAGACCAGCAGAGTTGCCCATGTAGGAATCTCATCTAAAGAAGACTCTATGAACTCGGAAATACTCAGGCCTTCCACAAATGACAGGGTATCATGCCCCTCCCCTCCACCATCAACTACCCTTGCTGCCCGGGGGAGATAATCCAAGTTATTATAGTAGTAGGATCCTGAAGTCCCAACACTTCCTTTAAATACTTATGAAACAAAATCATCGGGGATAAATAATGTGTACAAGGAAACAAGACATCTAAGATTCTTAGCCTGGGAAGCATTCTCCAAGATCTCATGTTGCCTAGGCAAAATGAGATGATCTTTAATGGAGGAGGAAGCAGCTCCCTGCAAAGTGGGTACCTGAGACTCAACCTTTTGAAGATGAGACTCACGCGATGAAAAGTAAGAATCATATTGAGCCAATTTCTCTATGGCCTCCTTCGTAAAATTAGCAAACTTCAACACAGTTTTATTTAAAGAGGATTCCATCCGAGTAAGCAGAGACCACATATCAAGCAAAGAAATTTTATGAGGCTGTTTACCTGTAACCGAAACATTAGCAATTGCACACAAGGAATCAGAGATCTCAGGAACCTGGACAACCTGGGGCAGAGGAACTACTGCACCCAGGAGCCCAAGCCCCTGAGGTGTCTGATCCTACATAAATATACGTGGCGATGACTGTCCTACCACGTTAGGAGAGGACGTCACCAGCCCCAATGCGACATTGCTAGATAGCGGGCTTGGGTTATCAATCCTTAATAACTGAGGAGACACATCAAAGAAAGAATCCAAACTTGCGGAAGTGGGAGTCGAACTTCCACCCTGATCTTTCACCGGGATTGCGACATATCTATCCATCAGGCCTGCTGCTTTCACAGTCTTAAAAGGATTTAAAGTACTCACCACGGTAAACACTTTCTTCTTTCGTCTTCCCATTCCTCAAGGATGTAACTCCTCAGCCTCCTCAGTACTCTGAAGGGGCCACACATGCCCCTTTGGCTACGCCCGCTGACTCTTCCTGTGACACAGGAGCTTGCTTTAAACCCCCAATGATGTGAGGGAAGGGGGGGAAGATGGTCCAATCAGCAGCAGGCAGCACTCCAACCAAACTGTCAGTCCCCTCTTTAGCGCGTTGCACCAGAATACAGGTCAGCTCACACATCAAGTCTCCTCTCTCATGAATATTCATGGGAGACATCCTGAAAATCAAGCTGGATTGTGGCCCTCCAGTACTGCAGTTGGACACTGCTGACCTATAACACAGGTACACTAATAAAATTTTTTTTTAAACTGCCTCTAATGTTTCGATTGATTTTTACGTTTTTTGGTGCGCTGAATCCAAATCTGGTAACCAATTTGCTCCATCACGTACAGATTTTTTGCTACATTGGGTTAGCAGTTTGAGGTGAACGTTTCAGATTGAGTGCGATCGAGATAAAAGTTTCTTGGATGAATTCTTTATACTAATTGTTTAGTAGTTATTCAAATAAGAATAAAGAAAATTGTAACAAGGCAGCACATAAGAATAGAGTAATGTCAACAAAACACACTGTGATGGTAGCAAAATTGTCTGCACTTAAAACAGCCACATACATGTGCACAAACATTGAGCATATAAGAGTGAGGTTAGACACAATGCAAAGCAAAGAAATGTGCAAAAAATGTTGTACAGGTATGTATGTAAGAATAGAAAACACAAACCGCACCATTGCAATACATGAAGACAAACACCCGATGGTGTGAAAATAAAATTCTAATAAATGAGATCCGACACTGTGGTAATAACTAGCAAATTTTTATTTCAAAGTTTAGTAAAAACACAATATTTGTCAACACAGTTTAGATTTTAAAGTCATTCTTGGGTCAATCAATCTCCTGGTGGGCCCGTTTCTTCTTCCCCCGAATGCTTCTCTTGGTGCGCTGCTTGGCGTATTTTTCATCTGGGGTTTCCCGCAGCAGCAACCAGCAGAAATCAGCCATTATAGTGGTGTTCCATCTTCCTTGGTACCTTCTCTCTGCGTCCTTGATGTCCTGGTGAAACCTTTCACCTTGTTCTTCACTGTACGCCCCCAGGCTTTCGGGAAAGTAGTTCACATGGGAGTGCAAGAAATGGACTTTCAGGCTCATGTTACAGCCTTGTTCTTTGAAGGCATTGAGCATCCTGGCAACAATATCCTTATAGTTCTCATCCCGCCTGTTCCCCAAGAATTTGAGAACAACATCCTTGAAGGAATCCCAGGCTTCTTTTTCCTTCTCAGACATCGTTTCAGCGAATGCTCCATCTGAAATGAGTTTCCTTATATCAGGGCCAACAAACACTCCTTCCTTTAGCTTTGCTTCAGAAAGTCGGGGGAACTTTGAGCAAAGGTACCGAAAGCACTCACCATCTTTTGGAAGGGACTTGATGAATTGCTTAATGAGACCCAACTTAATGTGGAGAGGTGGTAATAGAATTTTATCACGAGGTATCAAGCTCTCATGAAGAACATTTTTCTCACCGGGTCTCAAATACTCCCGAATTGGCCAGTCTTTTTTCCCCCAGTGTAGGTCGCGGGCCCGGCTATCCCACAAGCAAAGGAAGCAGGGATATTTGGTGAAACCGGATTGCTGTCCTAATAGCATGGATAGAATTTTAAAGTCTCCACAAATCATCCACTTATGCTCATCATAACGAATCTTCTGAAGAATCAGGGCCAAATTCTCGTATTTTTCTTGGAGAATAACAGAGTGAGCAATAGGAACTGAAGCGAATGTGTTGCCATTATGAAGAAGAACACCTTTTATGCTGTCTTTTGACGAATCAATGAACAGCCGCCATTCATCAGGATCATACTTGAGTTTAAACTTTTCCATCACTCCGTATATATCGTTGCAAAATATCAAATCTTCCTCTTTGCTGAAATACTTCAAAAATTGTGTCTCGCGGTTGCGGTACCAATAAAAAGTTGTTCCTGGTGACAATAGATTTTTCTGTTTAAGCCGAGAACCTAGCAGTTGGGCAGCATCTTTTGGGAGTCCTAAATCCCGGACTAAATCATTCAATTCAGCTTGAGAGAAAAGTTCAGGTTTCGGATCTGGTTCAGTTTCAAACTCGGAAGTACTGGACTCATCGGGGAAAAGCCATCTGATGAGTCTCATCATGATCAGAACCGTCCACACAAATATGATCCAAAGATTTTGGTGGTTCAGGCACAGGTACTTCGTTGCTATGAGGCATAGGCCTAATTGCTGAGGGAAGGTTGGGGTAACTTATTACGTTCTTATTTTTTAAGTTGTATCCCTTCACAATGCAAGAGCAAAAATAGCAGTCACTGCTGTGGTCTCTTTGTTCACGCCACATCATCGGTATTCCGAAACGAAATGCTTGTTTTTCACCTTTCATCCATAAGCGTAGATCTTCCTCACATATCTTGCACACTTTGTGAGGAGCCCACGGTTTGTCTTGATCGCCTAACTTCAAACCGAAATAGGCGAAATATACTTTTTTAATAAATGCAGAAATGCTCCTCTGCCGCTTTTTCACGGTATATTCCCCACAAATAAAACAAAAACTGTCCGGAGAGTTGACGCAACCTCTGGCTCTGTGAGCCATCACAAATACACAGCACTGCAAACTACAACTGTAGTGAACCACTTCGGAATAAAGCTGGATTACGACTGAGCAAACAAAAGGTAATAATGAACTTGCAAGAAACTGAAATTTGACAGGAACGTTCATGTCGCAACCACCGTGTTTGAGCGAGCAAACGAGGCGAGGCGAACAGGAAAGAACATGCGCCAGCGCGAGTACTGGATTTAGCCCCCCGCCTCCCAATTGTCCTGTTAATGTATAAAATGAATACAAAACACTCTAAAATATCATGAGGGAGTGTTTCTAGTTAGTTAACCATTACAACCTCTATTTTGGGCCAAGAAAATAAACTGCAGTCGGCTAAAAAGAAATTATGTGAACATTCCTTATATGGGTAAGAAATCTAATTTTGCAAGAAAACGTGACGTGATGGAACATTTTGACTATTTTTCCTGGATTCAGCACCCCAAAATCTATAGGAATCAGTTGCAAAACTGGAGGCAGTTTTTTGGTAGTGTACCTGTGTAATTAACCATATACTCCTAAGGACCAGGAGAGGTTAAGAATTTATTTCTTTGAATAACACATTTCATCAGTGATTAGACCATGCAATATTCACTTTTTCTGAGGGAATAATCAAATTACTTAGATATTCCCAGAATAATATCTAGTATATGGCCCACCTCATGTGTAGGGAATTTATTAAGCTGCTCGGGATGTGCACAGGGCAAATATTTGATTCATTTGGGCTTTTTATATCAAATTTGGAATATCTTTTTGTTTGTTTCACATATTAGCTTTAATAAAAATGTTTTAGTGTGATTTAGAAGTTTTAAATAAATAAATTCTAATTCCTGGGGTTGACAATCAATCATAATATAAGATCAGGCCCATGCAAATATTTAAATATAAAGGTGCAGGACATGAGATATTTAAATTACAGATATATTATCTCCATCTTATATTTGGTCCACTTTAATAAAAATAAAACCAATCTGTGTCAAGATATAAAACCTGATCCCAATTTTATAATCCATAGGAGAAAATGTATCTGAGTACTAGTTTCAAAACTGCCCATAAGTATGTCCACAGTTTCACCCTCCTGACACGGCATTGCATTTTGAATGCACAGATTCTGCCTCGGGGAAATCTCTTCCAATGCCTAGCACTGTCAAATTCTATAGCATTCTGGTATCCATACCCCCCCCCCCCCTTCTGTATACCCTCAGTGCAGCCATGATTTTAGGCATGTTTTGCATCAGGCAAAATTACTTATTGTTGAAGGTCAATCCATCTGTCAGTTCTGTCCATACTCACCACACACACACACACACACACCCATTCCTTTACCTCAAACAGATAGACACCCTACCACTGCATGACAAACACCCCTGTGCCACATACACCCACACACTATATCAGGATGGACACAAATATGCAAACATCACCAAAGATGCCTCATACAACCCCATAGCCCTTGCTCCGTTAAGGAGACTCACTGCATCATGCGTCTTTCTTCCCTCCCCTCTCAGGCGTGCATGGGTTTACAAAGGAGGAAAGGGGAAAGGTGCTCTTTTATTTATTTATTTCAGTTTTTTATATACCGCACTATTTATAATCAGCGCGGTTTACAGATGAACACAAAGACCAGAACAACAGGCTGTTCGGTATTACATATAACAGGAGTATAAACTTGGATAACATGGGAGAACTATATACATAGAATAAATATTCAATTAGTTCTATAGCATGAAAAAACTATTTACATAAAATAGCAGTAGTGCAAGGGTCAGGAGGAGATTGTGGTTAAGTTTGTGGTAAGGCTATTCTTTTGAACTTTATGTAGGGTAAAATTTGATAAATAGGTTAAATTTTAGGGCTCTTCTGAACTGGGTTAGATCGGTTAAAGCACGTATGTCAGGTGGTAGGGAGTTCCAGAGTTTTGGGGCGCAAAACATGAAGGCTCTATTCGCTGTTGATCGGCTGCAAGTTGTTATGGCCTTTGGCATTGTTAGAGTGTTTAGTGATGATTGTCTTCTGGATCTTATTGGTGGTATAGTTTGTATGAGGTCAGTTAGTGAATTGGCTGACAAGCCATGGATGGCCTTGTACGTGAGAATCAGTGTTTTGAATATGAGCCTGGCTTGTATTGGGAGCCAGTGAAGCTGTTTGAGGATTGGTGTCACATGATCATTCCTGGACGCTCCTTGTAGAACCCTTGCAGCAGAATTCATAGCAAGTTGTAGAGAACTTAGGGTGGATTGTGGGAGACCTTGTAGAATTGAATTGGCGAAATCAAAATGCGCAAGATGAGTGCTTGGAAGATGGTTCTGAAATCCTCTGGGTCCAGTAATGAGCGTAAATGCCTAAGTGTGCGTATCTTGAAGTATACAGCTCTTACAATATTGTTTACGTGTGATTTCACACTATTAGTTCATTAATCCTCTTGAAAATCCTAAGAGCTCCATCTTCTCACTCAGGTAAGTCAACCATGCACTCCATTAGTGCAATACACTTTTTTGCAATGCTTACAGCATGCACTTTTCAATATATTAAAAATCCATTATGTGCTCCATAACCCAAACGGTCAATCTTTAGATCAATATAATCCATTCGATTTCTTAATTCATACCTTTCTGTGTTAATGACTCAAGCATACAGTAAAGATCCAATAATGTTCCCTATAATTAACCAGTCAGTGGCAATCACTATAATATTCCTCATGAACTCTGTCAACTTGCCTATGGAGATCAATGAACATATGTTGATACCGCTGACAATCTTCAACCATCGGAGCAGACATAAGATTGGTTTTCAATCTTCTACAATGCTCAATTAGGTTTTTCCTTAAGGATTTGGAAGTTCTCTCCACATATAGTTGTGGACATGGAAATTTAATTAAATAGATTACATAATCAGACTGACACATTGCATAGATAGTACTTTTGAATTCTCGTTTGTCAATAGGGTGAAGGTGCCACTCGTTTTGGTTGAAAATGATAGCACATAAGTCAATCTGTCTTCTTGTTTATCCTGAGATTGTAATAACAATTCTGTTTGCAGACCAGGCTCTTTCCAGGACTGCATGTCTGTTAATTCTTAGGATGATGTATGTTAAATTGGTTTAGCGTGCACCAAGGGATCAGTTTACTAAAGTGCATTAAAGTTTTGTATTTAATGCTTATTAGCTGCTACCATGAATGTGCAGTAAGTGCAAAGTCTTTACAGTAAATGTTAGGGGCATGCCCAGAATCTGCCTTGCATTTACTACAAAGGCAGACACTTGCCACATGGCAAATGCATCAGCAGATAGCATGGTGAGGGGCATGTTTATTAAACCACACCACTGGTTAGTGTGTAGTTTTGGTGGCATACTAAAACATAGTTTGAGGCCTTCAAGAGAAAACCCCCACACTACCCTGGTAGAGCGGGTCAGGCAGGATATCGGCATTCCCAGTGTGGCATGACTAGCGCAGTTTTTGGAAGCCTATACTAACTGTGTTTCATGCAGGTTGCAAGAGTGCAACTAACGTTACCTCAGCGGGTGGTGTTAGTTGCCCCCGCTGCCCCTTCATCACATTAAAGCATGGCTTTCCTGGGCTAACAGCATTAGCATCCAAAACTGTATGGGAAATAGCAAACCTCCACAATATCTGCAGGGGGCATTTCCAGAGGAAGTTCTGATGATACTGCTGAGGTTTTGATTTTCGACGGAGACCCCGCGTTACCTGTCTTGGCCGATACTGTGGGAAAAGTCCCGCACTGCCTGCCGAAACAGTTACTGCTAGTCCCCACGGTAAATCCAGCTCTGCACCCAGATCCCAACTGCCATGATTGGGCCTTCCCCCACCACAATATTGTTGGTGCTGCGATCCGCAGCACTGACTATATTAAAATGAAAAATGCATGACCCCCCCTCCATAATACTGATTCCCCCTGGACAGCTCCTGAACCCCATTGGGAGCTGCTTAGAGGGGATTGGTGCACCCCCGAAGTAAAAAAAAGTCCAAGATACCTAACCAGTCTAGGCACCCCTCTCTCCTCCCAATCCACACTTGAAAAGTGGGAGCCCCTTGGTCCCTCTTCCTACCTCCCAGTACCAAAAAATCCTTCCCAGCTAACCAGCCAGCAGGGGGGTGGTCCACAGTACCCCTGATTCCCCCACAGGACACCCCCTCCACCACATTCCTCAAACTCCCTGGTGGTGCAGTGAAAGAACGGGGCAGGGGTGATCCTATATGTTCCTGCCTCTTCTAGCGGCCTGAGTCAGTACATCAGGCTCATTGATGCACCGACTCAGGTTGTTTTTTCCAAGCATAAGGAGCAGCAAGGTAGAAAGACTGAAGTCTGGAGTTGGCAGTGGAAGAGAACGGAAAGAGAGAGAGAGGATCTGCCAGAAGAGCGGAGGTCCCAGGAAGGGGTGTAGGGAAAGATAAGTTGGAAAGGTAGCGAGGAGCAGCTGAATGAAGGCACTTACAGGTCAGTAGTAGACGTTTGAACTGGATGCGGAAATGGATAAGGAGCCAATGAAATGACATGAGCAGAGCAACACTGGCAGATGATTAATTGTGCAGCTGAGTTTTGAACAGATTGAAGAGGGGAGAGATGATTCAGAGGAAGACCAGCGAAGAGGAGGTTGCAATAGTCTAGACGGGAAGGTGACAAGAGGATGGATGAGGGTCTCACTAGTGTGTTCAGAAAGGAAGGGATGAATTTTACCAGTGTTATAGAGAAAGAAGCAACAGATTTTAGCTAACTGTTGGATGTGTGTTGGGAAGGAGAGAGTAGAGTCAAAGATGACCCCAAGGATGCACATGCAAGCCAAAGTTCCCCATCCAGATTCACACTTGCTCCCGGACATGAATGGGAACTTAAAAAGTGCTTATTTTGGCTGGTCCTTTACGGGAGGGATTAAGGGGGATATTCCCCATAATTCTCCAATATTCACTTTCCCTTCCAAATCTAAATGAGGTAAAAATAAGAGGCCTCTGAGGTGCCTAAGAATGGCTGCATGTGTAAGTTTGCAAAATGGCCGAGATACCTGTGCAAAAATAAATCATGCCCGTGGCTGCAATGATCCCAACCCCCCAATACACAACTTCAGACCTCCCCCCAACCCAACTTTTCCCTTCAGCATACCCTCTCCTCTGATCCAACTCCCCCTACTTCAGCTCCAACTTCCCAGACAGCAAAAGTGCAGTGCATCCAAGGACACTTCAAGGTCACTCCTTTCCAAACCAAAGGCCATCACCCCACAGAGCAGCAGACCCTCACAAAGCTCCACCACTAAACAGATCCCTCAAGACACAATCCCCCCCCCCCCCTCAGGTCTTACCAAGCTCCTTGGTGGTATGTTGATAGGGGCAGGAGTGTCCCTCCTTCCCTCTGTCCTGCCCTGGCTGTGGAAGCTTTCAAAATGGAGGCAGTAACAACAGTAAAACACCTGAAATTTTGTTTTTTTCCATAGTCATCAACAGTGTGCACTAGTACTCAACAGTGCATACTATCCCACAATAGCAGACCATATGCTCAATAGTGTGCACTATTGATGACATTATACCCTGAAACAAAAACAAAAAAGAGAAAAACACCCAAACATAACGAAAAGTCCCATAAACTGCATAGAAAAGTAACAATAACAAAAATTGTTAGCTTGTAAAAGATCCACAATCATTTGCTAAAGCTACAGTGAACACTTCCTTAAAATTTCTTCATTAGTCATTGTTCATGAATTGCAAAAGGAAACTGAACATCAAAAGTGTAAAGTGCCCCATTATCCTAGTTGCTGTGTGTAATGTAGTTTTGGCCATGTATAAAGAATTCATTTACAATGATGATTCATATTGCAACAAGGGCACTTAAATGGAAGCCAAAAATTCTCACTTTCAGTGCATTTATTTTACAAAACTGTATGGGGAATTTAAATGCAGACTGCGTGCAGAATGAGTCAGAGGGATTCGTTCATAAAACACATACTAATTTCGTCACACCTAGTCAGTGTTAGGCTGAGATGAGAGAGCTGATCCATTCATGTTTTGAAGTTTGTGACTGCGATGAGACTTTTGTCGGTGTTCCTGATTCTTGTCCCATTTCACTTCCTGTTGGCTAGCCCTCAATAGAGGTGCACCTTGATAACATCAATGAGTGTCGAGATTTAATTAAAGGGAGATGTCAACAGCTGTTATAACATCTTATACATTTTGGGATAGATTCTGAGCAGCATTTAGTGGGGATGGACATCTGGTACAGACATCCATCGCCGCTAAATGGTTGGATGGCGATTCCATCCACAGAGCTCCATGCACACACAGCAGAGATGTGCAGGGAATTCTGTACAGGGGTAAGAGGGGGTTGGCCAAGGGAGGAGTGAGGGCGGGCTGGAGGCGTGATGCCTAACCTGGACGTACAGAGTCAATTCCAGGGTCTGTCCTGTACATCTGGGGTCAGCCATTTGGATGGGGGACTTATTCCACCTCGGAGGTGGCAAGTGAGTGATCTGGGCATGGGATAGCAGGTAAGGGGATGCAGGGGGTTCCCAGCAGCCCAATTCGGCCATGGCAGACCCGATTGGGGATCAGGCAGCATGCACCTGCTTATTTTTGGGCGTTCCAGGGATCATGGCTCCTGCATTGAGCTGTGGTACCATGGCAACAGGATGCCACGGCACCGTGGCTCCATGCAGGAGCCTGGCTGGGCTAGCTGGGTATGTAGCTGTGTGTCTGGGGTCCCAGAATTGTGGCACGGCCGTCCTGTCCAACTGGGTGCACCCGATTCTGATCTCTTGGGGATGTTCAGCCCCGGCGAGATCAGAATTGGGTGCAATTCTGGCCGATCCGGATTCTGGATGCCTGGACAGGCCGGAGGCAGCCAATTCTGAATTGGCCCCCACATGTCCAGCTAGGTGAAAGGACTGATCTGGCCATTATTTGAAGTTTGTGTCTGAAGTCTACTTTGGTCCCTTTTGATCGGCATTCCTGATTTTCATTTAATTTCACTTCCTTCTTACCTAGTCCTGAAGGTCTAGAGGTGCATCTTGATGACAACAACAAGTACTGAGATTTAACAGAGGAGAGATGCCAGTGGCAGCTTATGGAAATCAAATGCCTCTTAGCAAACCTTTTGGAGAGTTTATAGTCTAACACTGAGATTTCCACTGTTCATCTGTTTAGACCAGTTTTACCAATTGTTTTTATAGGTAATTAATTGGGTGATTGGGAAGAAGTTTTATTCCAAGGGATGGAAGGATTGTAAGGATGTTTCTCTTGGTTGAGGGTATTGACTGATTAATGCGAAGAAGTGCAGTGTCATGCACTTGGGAAGCAGAAATTCAGAGGAAATGTATGCAATAGGGGGAATGAGGTTGGTGTGCACGGACCAGGAGAAGGTCCTTGGTGTGATTATTTCTGAGTATCTCAAGGTGGCAAAACAGTGCGACAAGGCGGTGGCAAAAGCCAGGAGGATGTTGGGTTGCATGCAAAGGAATTACCAGCAGAAAGGAAGAGGTACTAATGCCACTGTAAAAGTCACTGGTGAGGCCTCACTTGGAATACTGTGTTCAGTTTTGGAGACCTAGTCTCGCAAAGGATATAAAAAGACTGGAAACTGTTCAGAGGAAGGCAACCAAAATGATTTGGAGCCTGTGTCAGAAGCTTTATGAAAAGAGACTTAAAGACCTAAATATGTATACTCTGGAGGAGAGGAGGGACAGGGGAGATATGATTCAGACCTTTAAATACTTAAAGAGAAATAATGAACAAACAAACCTCTTCCAAAGACAGAGAAGCTGTAAAACTAGAGGGCATAACATGAAGCTGCAAGGGGGTAAATTGAAAGGCAATGTCAGGAAATACTTTTTCACTGAAAGGGTGGTGGATGCTTGGAATGCCCTGCCGATGGAAGTGGTGGGAGCAAATACAGTAACAGAATTCAAAATGGTATGGGACGGACACAGTGGATCCCTTTACAGCAACAGGACAAAATCAAAATAAACTTAACTATCTAATTTCTCAACATACAGGGGTGTCCTACACGGAGCGGTGGGTTCACCCCTAAAACAAAGACATGGGGAGGGGTGGCCTGCACGGAGCGGCAGGTGTGCACCTACTCTTACCATCTTACTGGGCAGACTAGATGGACCATACCGGTCTTTATCTGCCGTCATTGACTATGTTACTATATGTTACTATGACTTATATACCATTGGCAAGTGACACTGAGGGTTCTGTGGATTTAAGTTATGTTAGGAGAGTGCTAGTTACTGCTCATTTGGTTGTTAATAAGTCAATCATGATACATGATTTTATAGTTGACAATGGATTTTATGTTGATCGTGGAATCCTTGATGTCCAAAGATTATGGGGTGGTGACCTCTCATTTATGTCCCCAGAATTATCTAATGTTTTCTAATTCATAACTAAATAAATGGGGTGGGGTATAGCTATTTTTGTCATGGGAACAAGCTGAGCTGACTTTTCCAGTGGGGTTAGAGGCTCTTTTAACTCACCTCAAATTGAAATATAGAATTGCATTATTGTTAACTTATTTAGTTCCTTACTTATAAACTACATAAATGGAAACTAGCCTGTTCAATGCAGTTTCCAAAATCAAATAAAAAATAACACCACCAACATCATAAAAGACATTACATGCTATAATCCATCTAACCAATCGTCCACCATTCCTATTAAGAAAACTGTCTTTACCCCTCCCCACACAAACTGATCTTCTCACCATTCCCTCATTTCACAATGCAGGAAAGAACTATTTTACAAAAGATGCTTTGATTCAATTCTAATCTTGCCTCCCCAGGCTTTGCATTCTACCATACAAGTGCCATGACCAAACATATACACAACCTCCAATGCGCCTTCTGCACTCCCTTCATAATGGGGAAAAAAAACCAAGCAATCATCAGCCGATCTATGACCTGGATAATGCTTGTTCAATCTATCTGCTAGTTACTCCACCCTGCACATATCCATCAGTATTTTTGAAGTTCTGGCACCTAGACTAAAGAACAATCTTCCCACAGAGATTTGATTACAGTCCTATCATTCTAAAGTTTATATCTAAATTGATGGCTCACTTTTTTAACCTGACATTTAAAAGTGATATCATTAATAAGGTCCCTTTGGTATGTGGGCTTGTATAATCCTCATACTGAAATTTAACTGGAATCTTCTTAATGTGGTTGATATAGTTTCTACAGCTATGTGGGCCAGAGGGGGAATCATGTGGCTGAAATATGTGCTATTGTTCGCACGCGTAAGTATTTACCTCTGTGAAATTTTCAAAAACATGGGTAAAAGGGAATACTTTGGGTTAAGTTGATAAAAGCTGTCTAGCTAGCCCTGCTAGCTAAAGTGGACAACCTGGAAAACAGATCTAGGAGGAACAGTTTGAGGCTGGTAGGAGTACCGGAGTCGACTACTGATCCGATGTTGTCATCCCTGATTGAATCCTGGCTACCGAAAGAGCTGGGCCTGGAATCATTGGTAGGCCATATTCAAGTAGAGCGGGCACATCGGCTGGGGGCCAAGGTGGAGACTAGGCAGCGCCCGAGAGTTGTGATAGCCAGAATCTTGAATTTTCAGCACAAAATGCAGTTGCTCCAGGCATACCATAAGAAAGGGGAATTGGTGCTGGAGAACCATCAGATTCTGCTATTCCAGTATTACTCTGTGGCAGTGGCCACTAAGCGAAAGGAGTATGCCCTGCTCTGTGCTTCTTTGTTCAAGCGGAAGATGCGGTTCACTCTTGCCTATCCGGCGGTGCTTAGAGTTCAGAGTCAAGGACAGAATCACTTGTTTGACACGCTGGCTGCGGCGAAGTGATTTGTGGTGGAATTGGACAAGGACTCGGAGGCATCTACCTGAGGGGCATTTGCACCATCTGGAGGAGGTAGGGTGTGCTGGCTGCCTGGTATTTGCAGAAGTGGAGTGAGATGACTGAACTCTGAGCTGTAGACTGGACTTAACAAACGGCAGCAGACATGTGTTGAGTGCTGATAAGTGTTGCTGATATTTTTGTTTTTTGGTTTTTGGGGGTTTTTTTCTTTTCTGTTTTTTTTTTTATCCTTTGGACTGGGGAACACTGCACCAGAGAAGTGTGCCTCAGTGAAAGAAGGGGAGGAAGAAGAAGAGATTGGACGAATAGGGCAGCCCTGCAGCGTCGGACGCGGACCTGACCTCAGCCGGGAGTTGCTGAGGCATGGAGGACTGGGGAGTTATTTGGGGATGTGCTGGGGGAAAGGGAGGTATGTGTTGGGGGGTGAGGGTAGTGTACATAAGGGTCTGCAGAGGAGGGAGAGGGAGGGTTGGGGAGGAGGGGAATGGAGGGGGAGGGAAGGGCACAGAAGAGAAGGGTGTGGGTTGGGGTGGGTTGGGGGAGGGAGCGGCTATTGGTGAGCCCTCGCATCCCATTCTAGACAAGAGGGTCAAGTACAAAGGGTCTAAAGAACTAAGGAGAAACTATTGTAGATGTCCTAGAGCTTGGGCTGGGCATCTCGGGGCGGTACAAATGTACATTCATAAGAGTGGTGGGGTAGCCTTGTTAATGTGCCTCTATGTCGCTTGATTTGCGCATGGTCACATGGAATGTGGGGGGTGTGAGCACACCTGTTAAACGCACAAAGATTCTGCAGGTCTTGAAGTGGAGGGGGGCACAGGTGGCCTTCCTCCAAGATACACACTTAAATGAGCGGGAACAATGGGAAATTAAAATGGGATTGGGTGGCGCAGGTGTATGGAGCTTCTTCGGGAGTTCGGAAGCAGGGGGTTGCTTTTTTAATACAAAGAGGCATTCCTTTAGAGGTTCTGTCTAAAGAAGTGGATACACAGGGTCGATATTTATTTCTGCATGTTAAAGTGCAGGGGGAGGAGATAGTGCTGGGAAACGTGTATGCCCCCAATACCTATGACCACAATTTCTTCAGGAACATTATTCAACAACAAAAGCGCGCACCTCAAATATCTGTGGTTTTGACAGGTAACTTCAATTGCCCTCATCACCTTGAGCTTGATAAGTCGGGCCCTGCGGGATGAGGAGGGTGGAAGAATAGAGGAGTGGGTTATGTATGTAAAATGGGGGGGCTGATAGATGTGTGGAGAGTTCTACATGCTGGAGAGAGAGATTTCACACATCTCTCTAGAGCACACCAAACCTGGTCATGCATTAATTATATCCTAGTGTCAAGGAGCAGCTTTAGGAGAGTTATGAAAGCAGAGATAGAACCTATAGTAGTGTCAGATCATGGCATGGTTTGGATAGACTGCCAAGGAAAAGGACCCATGGACCGTGTTTTTATATGAGGCATTTGTGGAAAGATGAGGGCTTCCGGGCATATCTGCAGCAACAGTGGGGGAGTATGAATTGTTTAATGAAGCCCATGCTAGTACCCCTATTTGGTTTTGGGAAGCTGGGAAAGCAGTGATGCGGGGGCATGTTATTGCTTATGTGACTAAACGCCGTAAGCAGATAGACTGTCAGATTCTGCAATTAACACAGAAGTAGGCATAAGAACATAAGATATGCCATACTGGGTCAGACCAAGGTCCATCAAGCCCAGTATTATGTTTCCAACAGTGGCCAATCTAGGTCATATGTACCTAGCAGTTTCCCCAAGAGACACAAGTTGCACAATGCTTGTACTGGGTCAAGCATTGATATCTTCGGTCACTTCTTAATAATGGTTTATGGACCTTTCCTCCAGGAACTTGTCCAAACCTTTTTTAAACCCAGCTACACTAACAGCCTTTACTACATCCTCCGGTAACAAATTCCAGAGTTTGATTACACGTTGAGTGAAAAAATATTTTCTTTTATTAGTCTTAAATAGTTTACCCTGTAGCTTCATTGCATGTCCCCTAGTCTTTCTATATTCTGATAAGGTAAACAATCGATCTACGTTTACCCGTTCCACTCCGTTCATTAATTTATAGACTTCTATCATATCTCCCCTCAGCCGTCTCTTTTCCAGGTTAAAGAGCCCTAACCTATTTAGCCTTTCTTCATAGGAGTATCCTTCCATCCCCTTTACCATTTTGGTGGCTCTTCTCTGTACCTTTTCTAAAATCGCTACATCCTTTTTAAGATACGGCGACCAGAATTGCACACAATATTCAAGGTGCGGTCTCACCATGGAACGATATAGAGGCATTATAATATCTTTTGTTTTATTTTCCATTCCTTTCCTTATCATACCTAGCATTCTATTTGCTCTCTTGGCTGCCGCTGCACACTGGGCCGAGGGTTTTAACATGGTATCCACAATGACGCCTAAATCTTTTTCCTGGGTGGTGGTTCCTAATGTGGAACCTTGCATCGTGTAACCATAGCTTGGGTTGTTCTTCCCTAGGTGCATAACCTTGCACTTGTCCACATTAAATTTCATCTGCCATTTTGATGCCCAGTCTTCCAATTTATCAAGATCCTCTTGCAATTTTTCACAATCCTCTTGGGTTTTAACAACTTTAAATAGTTTTGTGTCATCTGCAAATTTGATAACCTCACTCGTTATTCCACTTTCCAGGTCATTTATGAATATGTCAAAAAGCAGCAGACCCAGCACAGATCCCTGGGGTACACCACTATTCACCTTTCTCCATTGGGAAAATTGGCCATTTAGCCCTACCCTCTGCTTTCTATCTTTTAACCAGTTCCTGATCCACAATAGTACACTGCCTCCTATCCCATGACTCTTTAGTTTTGCCAAAGTCTCTGATGAGGGATCTTGTCAAAGGCTTTCTGAAAGTCCAGATACACAATATCAACCGACTCACCTTTGTCCACCTGTTTATTCACTCCTTAAAAAAAACATAACAGATTAGTAAGACAAGATCTTCCTTGTCTAAAGCCATGTTGGCTGTCTCCCATTAGGTTGTGACTATCTACATGCTGAGTAATTTTATTCTTTATGATGGTTTCTACCATTTTTCCCGGTACTGACGTCAGGCTCACCGGTCTGTAATTTCCCGGATCACCCCTGGAACCCCTTTTAAAAATTGGTGTTACATTGGCGATCCTCCAATCTTCAGGTATTAGAGATGATTTTAATGATAGTTCACAGATTACTGATAGCAGGTCTGCAATCTCATATTTCAGTTCTTTCAACACCCTTGGATGTATACCATCCGGCCCAGGTGATTTGCTACTCTTCAGTTTATCTAATAGTTGTAAGATATCTTCCCGATGTATCGATATTTCCTTCAATTCTTCCGCACCTTTAAATACCACTACAGTCATGGGTAACATCCCTACATCTTCCTCAGTAAAGACCGAAGCAAAGAATTCATTCAGTCTCTCCGCTATGGCCTTGTCCCTTCTTAATGCCCCCTCTATCATCTATTGGTCTAACTGACTCTCTCACAGGCTTTTTGCTACGAATGTACTTGAAAAGGTCTTTATTTCGCGTTTTTGCTTCCGCAGCAAGCTTCTTCTCAAATTCTCTCTTTGCCTGCCTTATCAATGCCTTGCATTTGACTTGCCAGTGCTTGTGCTGTTTCCAGGTTTTGTCGTTTGGCTCTTTTTTCCATTTCCTGAAAGATGCTTTTTTGGCAACAACAGCCTCTCTGACCTCACCTTTAAACCATGCTGGAAGTTTTTTGGACTTCCTTCCACTTTTCTTAAAGTGTGGAATACAGCTGGTCTGGGCTTCCAAGATAGTATTTTTCAACAACACCCAAGCTTGATGTACGTCTTTAACCTTCGCAACTTCTCCTTTTAGTTTTTTCTTAACTGTTTTCCTCATTTTATCATGGTCTCCCTTTCGAAAGTTAAAAGGTAGTACTGTGGATTTCCTTACTATCCCTCCTCCACTAATTAAATCAAAGGCGATCATGCTATGATCACTATTGCCAAGTGGCCCCAACACCCTTATCTCTTGCACTAGATCTGGTGTTCCACTAAGGACTAGGTCTAATATGGCTTCCCCTCTGGTCGGTTCATGAACCAGCTGCTCCAAGAAGCAGTCATTTATTTCATCTAGGAACTTTATCTCCCTAGCATGTCCTGACGTGACACTGACCCAGTCGATACCGGGGTAATTGAAATCACCCATTATTATTACTGCGCTGTAACTTTTGTTAGCTTCCTTGATTTCTTTGAGCATTTCATCATCCATTTGGTCATTCTGGCCAGGTGCTCGATAGTACACCCCCACTGCCATTGCCTTCCCCCTTTTATATGGAATTTCAATCCATATAGATTCTACAGCAGATTTTGTTTCCTGCAAAACTTTAGTCCTTTCTGAGTCAATGCCCTCTCTAACATAGAGCGCAACCCCTCCACCAATTTGATCAGCTCTATCATTACGATATAGTTTGTACCCAGGTATCACAGTGTCCCACTGGTTTTCCTCCTTCCACCATGTCTCTGATATTCCAATCATATCTAACCTTTCATTTAGTGCTATATATTCTAACTCTCCCATCTTATTCTTTAGACTTCTAGCATTTGCATACAAGCATTTTAGAGAATGTATTTTATTCATGTTAATTTGGCTATTGTTAGACATGGGTAAATTGGGATCTTTAAGTTCTGTCTGCCCCATACTTGAGGGCATTTGGGCTACTTTACTCTTTTGTGGAACCTCTCTGCTTTTGGTAGTATCCTTCAAGGATACATTCTTCCGAACCATCCGCTCTTGGGCGACTGTCGGCTTTCCCCTAATATCTAGTTTAAAAGCTGCTCTATCTCCTTTTTAAAGGTTAATGCCAGCAGCCTGGTTCCATCCCGGTTAAGGTGAAGCCCATCCCTTCGGAAGAGCCCCTCCTTTCCCCAGAATGTTCCCCAGTTCCTATCAAATCCAAAACCCTCATCTGTGCACCATTGTCTCATCCACGCATTGAGACTCCGGAGCTCTGCCTGCCTTTTGGGTCCTGCGCGTGGAACAGGAAGCATTTCGGAGAATGCTACCATGGAAGTTCTGGATTTCAACTTCCTACCTAAAAGCCTAAATTTTGCCTCCAGAACCTCCCTACCACATTTTCCTATGTCATTGGTACCGACATGTACCAAGACAGCAGACTCCTCCCCAGCACTATCTAAGACCTTATCTAGGTGGCGCGTGAGGTCCGCTACCTTCGCACCAGGCAGGCATGTTACCAGGCGATCCTCACGTCCACCAGCCACCCAGCTATCTACATGCCTAATGATTGAATCACCAACTATAACGGCTGTCCTAACCCTTCCCTCATGGGCACATGGCCCTGGAGAAACTTCCTCGGTGCGAGAGGGTTTTACATCACCTGGAGGACAGGTCCTAGTTACAGGATCACTTCCTGCCACACCAGGGTGATGCTCTCCTGTCACGTGACCTCTCTCCTCCATGGCAACAGGGGTGCTGCCAGACTGGAGGTGGGACTTCAGGTCTATATCCCTGTAGGTCTCGTCTATGTACCTCTCTGTCTGTCTTATGTTTTCCAAGTCTGCTACTTTAGCCTCTAGAGAACGGACTTGTTCCCTGAGAGAAAAGAGCTCCTTGCACCTAGTGCACCATACAAGAGACCAATGGTGCAGTAAAAAATATCTATGCAGGGGTTCTGATATGTCATCCATCATGTCCACCGGCATCGTCTCTGATGCCCCCTCCAGCAAATCCCTCAGTGGCCGCATCAGATGCGCCAAATAGTAAGCCTGTAGCGACAGAAAGCCCGCCCCTCCACCAGCCTCATCAACACCGCCGGCTTGGAGGGCATCTAGCTACTTAAGATCCCTTTGACAGGCTTGGAGAATCTTGTGTCAGCATAGGTGTGTATTGTGGCGTAAGACTGATTGCTTGCCTTTAGTGGGGGAATAGTGATTTTCCCCCAGGACTGCAGGGCGGGGGGTCCCTAGGAGATGGGCGCAGTATGGCACAACCTGCGTAAGACACCTTAAGATGGAGAGCAAATTGGAAATTGACTCTTTCCAATCATTGCAGAGGCGATATCACTTGCATGCATGGAAGTTCTACTTTTATTTGCAGGTGAGGCACTATGCGTGAGCCATACAGAAGGAGGTACCAGCGCTGTTCCAATCAGGGGGTATGGTGGAATTAATGCAAGCTTTGGAGGGACGGATAATCATGTGGAGACTTTGGGGGGAGCTGTCCCTGGGTTTAGACTTGAAGGCACTAGAGGGCTTGGTGAGTCGATAGCAAAAGGATGGTCTGTTCATAGTCACGGCGGATATGCTGCAGGGGGCCTTCGCCAATTTGGCTACTCTTTCAGAGTCTGTGCGCTTGCAGGAGATTCAAAATAAGTTTTTATGGAGGACATATGTCCATGATGTTTGGGCTTCAAAGGCAGGGTTGGCAAATACTGACATGTACCGCCTGTGTACCAGGAGCAGTGGCACCTTGACGCATCGTTTCTGGATGTGGTCTCGCATTCATGTCTTCTGGAGGAGGATTTGTGCCCAGTTGAGTGTGTGGGTGTCTCAGAGAGTAGCTCTGGCACTGGAATGGTGCCTCTTCAGGGCTTATGAGGCAGATGGGTCCTTACTGAGTCATCAAAGAAATATGTGTGGGAAGGGCTTTGTCCTTGCAAAGCAAATTATCCTGCAGCAGTGGATGACAGGGAGAGCTCCAGAGGTTCGCTCATGGGAATCAGCGATGATGGAATTGATGAATATGAAGAGGAAAAAGGCTCAATTGCTAGGGGAAAACCAATTAGTGACATTTGGGAAGATCTGGGATTCAGTCGCTGCTCATCCCTCGATGGCCATGTCAGCCATGGCGTCCAGTTCATCTAGGGCACCCGGTGCTGGCTTTCCCGGACGATTGTGATCAAGACGGTAGCAGGAGAGAAGGGGTTGGTAACGTGGGAATGGGAGGTGAGGACGGGGACTTTGATAGTTACTAGAGATAGGGGAAGGTCTAGGGGAGGGAAGGGGGGTGGAGGGGGTAGCGTTGGGGACGAGATCTAGAGTAAATGGGTGAGTATGAGCATGCTCGGAGAATAGGCATCCTGTCCTCTCACTGGCTTTGTGGTTCCCACTGTATAGAAAGATGGGTGGGGGTGAGACTTGAATTTTGTAATTTTGAACTGTTGCACGATAGGATTGTGGGGTTTAGCATTGGGATATGTGAATACTCTAACGTGGGGCGCACCAGAGTCCTGCCTTACTAATGCTTACTGTTATCCTGTTTGTTTTGGTTAGGACTGATTGTTGGAGAGTGTGCTTACATTTTGTGTTAGAAAGTACGACGTTGAATGGGGAGGTTTGTGGGGTGGGGATTGGACTGTAAGGCACTGTATTACTCTTGTAAATGACCTGTATTACCTCTGTAAATGACCTGTAAGTGGTTATGAGTCTTGGATAATTGTTGAATGTTTAAAACCAATAAAAATGAGTTTCCATAAAAAGAATCGGATCAAGGTCAGATCCCTGCGGCATACCACTGGTAACTACCTCCTCCTCGGAGTGAGCTCCATTGACTTGTATCTGAATAGTGGAGTACCCCATGGATCTGTGCTGGCCCACTTCTTTTTAACAAATTTATAAATGACCTGGAAATGGGAATGAATGAGGTAACAATGACATAAAATTATTCAAAGTTGTTAAAACACAAGACGATTGTGAAAAATTGCAAGAAGACCTTGAGAAATTAGGAGATTGGGCATCCAAATAGCAGATGAAAGTTAATGTGGACAAGTGTAAAGTTATGAGCTTAGAGAAGAACTACCCAAACTACAATTACACTATGCAAAGTTCCATATTAGGAATTAGTACCTAGGAAAAAGATTTAGGTGTCATTGTGGATAATACCTTGAAATCCGCTGCTCAGTGTGCAGCGCTGACCAAGAAAGCAAATAGAATATTAGGAATCATAAGGAAAGGAATGGAGGAAAATAAAAAGGATATTACTGTATAAAGCCTCTAGGTAGCTCCATGGTGCAACTGCATCTTGAACATTGTGTGCAGTTCCGGTCACCATATCTTTAAAAGGTTATAGGGGAATTAGAAAAGGTACAGAGAAAAGCCATCAAAATGATAAAGGAGATAGAAAGATACCGCTAGGAGGAAAAGTTTAAAAAGTTAGAGCTCCACTTTGGGGAAAAAAGATGGCTGAGGGAGGGATATAATAGAGGTCTATAAAATAATGAATGGAGTAGAAGAGGTAAACGTAGATCAGTTGTTTACTCTCTCAGAAAGCAGAAAGACAAGGGGACATGTGATGAAGCTACAATGTAGCACATTTAAGACCAGGGCTGGCACTATTACTAGGTGAACTTGGCATTCACCAAGAACACTGGCCCTCCAAGAGTGCCTATTGCCACTGCTGCCTTCCCTCTCTGGGCAATAGCCCTCAAATCACGACACAGCACTTACTAACACTCTGGGGCTACTTTGTGGTTTCCTCCTCTTGATGATGTGCTATTTTTTTCCTTCTGAAACCAGAAGTGATATTGGAGGGGAGCAGAAATTTATTTATTTATTTTATTTATTTAGCTGCATTTATATCCCGCTTTTCACCGGGTCAAAGCGGTTGGGGGATACTTTTAACACGAGGGGATATGAGACACATACACTAATACTTACAGGGAACATGGGCAATGGAGGGTTAAGTGGCTTGCCCAAGACCACAAGGAGCACCTGCGGGACTAGAAACCCCAGTCGTTCCGGCCCAAGGTTGCTGTCCTCTAGTGGGATTTGAACCACCGACCTTCCGGCCTGTAGTACCTTGCCCCAACCACTAGGCCACTCCTCCCTGTCAAATTCTGAACAGGAAAAAAATGTAGCGCACCGCCGGAGTGTTAGTAAGCATTGCATTGCGGTTTAGAGGCTATTGCCATCATTGCAGACCCCAGATAGGGTTGGCAGTGGCGGCAATGAGTGACTCAGGGGGGTGGCATGATGGATGACCTGCCTAGGGCACCTCCAATCCTTGCACCAGCCCTGTTTATTTATATTCTCTTATATACTGCGCTATTCTGCATCAGTGTGGTTTACATTGAACAAACTGAAATTACATTGAACAGGGCATTATAACTTGGAGATAACTATTTTACAGGGAACATGGGCTATGGAGGGTTAAGTGGCTTGCCCAAGACCACAAGGAGCACCTGTGGGACTAGAAACCCCAGTCCTTCCGGCCCAAGGTTGCTGTCCTCTAATGGGATTTGAACCCCTGACCTTCCAGCCTGAAGTACATTGCCCCAACCACTAGGCCACTCCTCCACTCCACTGTTTAAGACTAATAAGAGAACACGTTTTTTCATTCAATGTAGAAATAGATAAATATGTCAGCAGAAAAAGACTATATGGCTTACAGTATCTAGTCTACCCTTCCATATCAAATACCAGTGTCCCTTTTTTCCCTTTGAATTCAGATACTGTCCTCATCTCTACTACCTCCACTGGTAGGCTATTCCATGCATCTACCACTCTTTCCGTAAAGAAATATTTCAGCATTTTACACCTGAGTCTATCCCTTTTCACCCTCATCCTATATCCCCTCATTGTGGAGCTTACTTTCAATCAAAAGAGGCTCTCCTCCTGTGCATTTATGAACATAAGAACATAAGATATGCCATACTGGGTCAGACCAAGGTCCACCAAGCCCTGTTTCCAACAATGGCCAATCTAGGTCATAAGTACCTAGCAGTTTTCCCAAAAGACACAGGTTCCACAATGCTTGTATTGGGTCAAGCAGTGATATCCTGGGTCCCTTTTTAATAATGGTTTATGGACCTTTCCTCCAGTAACTTGTCCAAACCTTTTTTAAACCAAGCTACACTAACAGCTTTTACTACATCCTCCGGTAACAAATTCCAGAGTTTGAATACACATTGAGTGAAAAAATATTTTCTCTTATTTGTCTTAAATAGTTTACCCAGTAGCTTCATTGTATGTCACCTAGTCTTTCTATATACTGATGACAAACAATCGATCTACGTTTAGCCATTCCACTCCATTCATTAATTTATAGACTTCTATCATATCTCCCCTCAGCCGTCTCTTTTGTAGGTTAAAGAGCCCTAACCTTTTTAGCCTTTCTTCATAAGGGTATCCTTTCATCCCCTTTACCATTTTGGTGGCTCTTCTCTGAACCTTTTCTAATAATGCTATATCTTTTTTAAGATACGGCGACCAGAATTGCACACACTATTCAAGGTGCAGTTGCACCATGGAATGATAGAGAGGTAATATAATATCCTTTGTTTTATTTTCCATTCCTTTCCTTATGATACCTAGCATTCTATTTGCTCTCTTGGCCGCCGCTGCAGACTGGGAGGAGGGTTTTAACATGTTATCCACAATGACGCCTACATCTTTTTCCTGAGTGGTGGTTACTAATGTGGAACCTTGCATTGTGTAACCATAGTTTGGGTTGTTCTTCCCTAGATGCACAACTTTGCACTTGTCCACATTAAATTTCATCTGCCATTTTGATGCCCAGTCTTCCAATTTATCAAGATCTTGCAATTTTCCACAATCCTCATGGGTTTTAACAACTTTAGTTTTATGCCATCTGCAAATTTGATAACCTCACTCGTTATTCCCTTTTCCAGTTCATTTATGAATATGTCAAAAAGCAGCGGACCCAGCACAGATCCCTGGGGTACACCACTACTCACCTTTCTCCATTGGGAAAATTCGCCATTTAACCCTACCCTCTGCTTTCTATCTTTTAACCAATTCCTGATCCACAATAGTACACTGCCTCCTATCCCATGACTCTTTAGTTTTGTCAAAAGTCTCTGATGAAGGATCTAGTCAAAGGATTTCTGAAAGTTCAAATACACTATATCAACTGACTCACCTTTGTCTACATGTTTATTCACACCTTCAAAAAACATAACAGATTAGTAAGACTAGATCTTCCTTGTCTAAAGCCATGTTGGCTGTCTCCCATTAAACCATCACTATCTACATGTTCAGCAATTTTGTTCTTTATGATGGTTTCTACCATTTTTCCCAGTACTGACATCAGGCTCAACAGTCTGTAGTTTCCCGGATCACCCCTGGAACCCTTTTTAAAAATTAGCATTACGTTGGCCATCCTCCAATCTTCAGGTATTACAGATGATCTTAATGATAGTTCACAGATTAATAATAGCAGGTCTGAAACCTCATATTTCAGTTCTTTCAACACCCTTGGATGTATACCATTCAGTCCAGGTGATTTGCTACTCTTCAGTTTATCAAATAGTTGTAATACATCTTCCCGATATATTGATACTTCCTTCAATTCTTCTGCACCTTTAAATACCACTTCAGTCATGGGTAACAACCCTACATCTTCTTCAGTATAGACTGAAACAAAGAATTCATTCAGTCTCTCCGCTATCGCCTTGTCGCCTCTTAGTGCCCCTTTAACCCCTCTATCATCTAATGGACCAACTGACTCTCTTGCAGGTTTTTTGCTACAAATGTACCTGAAAAAGTCTTTATTATGTGTTTTTGCTTCCACAGAAAGCTTCTTATCATACTCTCCCTTTACCTGCCTTATCAATGCCTTGCATTTAACTTGCTAGTGCTTGTGCTGTTTCCAGTTTTCGTCATTTGGCTCTTTTTTCCATTTCCTGAAAGATGCTTTTTTGGCAAAAAGCATCTCTGACCTCACCTTTAAACCATGCTGGCAGTTTTTTGGACTTCCTTCCACTTTTCTTATAGCATGGAATACAGCTGGTCTGGGCTTCCAAGATAGTATTTTTAAACAACAACCAAACTTGATGTAAGTCTTTAACCTCTGCAACTGCTCCTTTTAGTTTTTTTCTTAACTATTTTCCTTATTTTATCATAGTCTCCCTTTCGAAAGTTAAAAGGTAGTAATGTGTATTTCCTTACCATCCCTCCTCCACTAATTAAATCAAATGTGAGCATGCTATGATCACTATTGCCAAGTGGCCCCAACACTCTTATCTCTTGCACCAGATCTGGTGTTCCACTAAGGACTAGGTCCAAAATAGCTTCCCCTCTTGTCAGTAGATGAACTAACTGCTCCAAGAAGCAGTCATTTATTTCATCTAGAAACTTTATCTCCCTAGCATGTCCTGCTGTGACACTGACCCTGTCGATACCTGGGTAATTGAAATCACCCATTATTATTACTGTGTTGTAACTTTTTTTTAGCTTCCCTGATTCCTTACGGCATTTCATTATACATCTGTTTTCTTAATGGCCAGGTACTATACCCCCACTGTCATTGCCATCCTCTTTTTACATGGAATTTCTATCCATAGAGAGTCTACAGTGTATTTTGTTTCCTGCAATACTTTAATTCTATGTGACTCAATACCTTCTCTAACAGAGTGCGTCAGGGTGACAGTTACTCTGACTTGATTTCCCTCCTTTATCTATCCTACTATCTTTAATACTATAGAAGGGCATGGGTTAATACCAATGTTAGAGTTCTATAGTGCTGTTTAATATCGGTCCAGGTCAGTTAATGGGATCAAGCTACTGAACATGGCCAAATTCTCAGAGGACATGGCACAAGGTACTTATTTACACTTCTATCAGTTTATTCTTTGACTTTCTAAATAAATCTTTTCTAAAATATGTGTGCACTAGGGTAGTCCACAAACCAATGCAAAAAAGTAATGTTTGTAGAATCATTTCTCCACAAGGCTTATTTCTCTCCATTAGAGATAGCTTATTTATATAGCTGTGAAATTTCAGCTTGATTGCAAAACATTTAAAGGTCGCCCCATTCTGAACATTTTATGGATGGGATTTCGTGGAGTTCTACCAGGGAGAAGGACTCTGCTTTCGTCTGCATATATTGACAGTCAAAAATGGGAAGAAAGAGAGCAAGATCCCCGAAACTTAGCTGAACTAGCAGCACTGATGGACAAAACATATGAAAGAAAACTTCCTGTTAGTTCTTTGACAATTGCACAGTTTATTGATAACATTTCTTCTCGAGAAGAGATAGATCAAGCAGAGTATTACCTTTACAAATTTCGGCATAGTCCAAACTGCTGGTATTTGAAAGAGTGGACAGTTCACAGCTGGATCAGGCAGTGCCTTAAGTATGGTGCAGAGGACAAAGCTTTGTACACTCTGAAAAACAAGCCATTTAGCCCCTGAAGAAGGGAATTCCGAAACACGGCCTGTGTCGGGCCTTTGGCTGATTTGACCAATAAAGATTTTCACACGTCCTCCTTTGCTATCCACGTTTCTTTGTTGGGCAGAACCTTCAGCAGCCACTGTTACCAGACATTTCAGTTGTCTGGTGTTTAGTGCAGATGGCATAAAAACTGCCAAATGGGGTGACCTCTAAATCTTTATTTTCATTAAAAGTTTGTGTGTGTGTTATACATATGATAAAGAAGAAAACCAGCCTTGTGGAGAACTGAAATCTGTTGGTTTGTTTATTTTGGACCACCCTAGTGTGAGCGCATACTTTGTGTAAATGTTTCAACCCCGCTTCCAAGCGGGCATAAACATCCATAGCTTAATTTTAACCATGATTTTAGCTTGGTGGGATAATTTCATAAAGACATATAGGCAACTGTAACTTTATAAAAGAAGCTTAAAATACCTACCTACCTGTTAGCCTGTTATAAAATCACCCTTGTGGAGTGTAATTTTATAAAGGCATTTTCACATGCATATGTTAGTATATATGCTTAAAAGACCTCTTATAAAGTTAACTCTTGCAAATGTATGTGCGATGACAAGAATATGTGTACTGTTATGCGACTCAGGTGAGGGCTGTTTTTTTTTTAGGTGAGCTAAGGGTGGAACATGGGCAAAGTGACAACTTAACACATATACTTTACGTGAAAACATTTACCTGCTTCCAAGCAGGCAAGACTATTGGTAGCTTTATTTTAACCATGATTTCAGCTGCTTTGGTGGTGGGGTAACTCTATAAAGACACATAAGCGATGTCATGGCTCCGATGCAGCAAACTATGCTCTGTCACAGCATTTGCTTAAGATTTTCCCATGCTAGTCATCCTCCCTGGTGCAGAAAGCAAGCTAGTACAGGAAAATCCCTAGCAAAATGACTGCACTAAAGCGTATCGCAATGGATTTGCTGATCACATGCAAACAAGTGAATATTTCATTGTTTCTGATGTAAAAAATCCTGCTCTGAAACAGTGCAGTTCTGTATTCTCCTCTTAATGCTGGATCTTTACACCAGCTTCAAGCAGAAGATCACCTGAAGTTTGGCAGTTCACCTAAGATGACCCAACCAGGTCCAGACCCCTGGATTCCCCATCAACCCACTTTTAAACTCCCAATCCATGATCCCCTCAAAAAATATCATTGGTGTCCCTGGTGTCCCCAGGGTCACCCCTCCCTACTCTCTAATCCCCACACAAGCATTGGTGGCCCCAATGGCCCCTACCCCCACCCCCGTTCCCAATATATCAATAGTCAGTAGTTGCTAACATCCCCCATCTTAACCCCTGATTCCCTCAAGAAATGTTACCTAGCCCTGCATTGTCCCCCAAGCCGCCTCCTACACCCCTCTAGTACCTTCAAATATGATGGGAGGCAGGATCACTGATCACAGTTTCCTGCCTTCATATTGCCATTTTTCAAAACAGCAGCACCCGACTCCTTGCAGTGCATTCTGGGATGCACCATGACAGGATGAGTTTAGTCTGCCAAATAATCCTGGGATGGACTATGTGGGTCAGTTGCCACCATTTTCAAACATGGTGGTGCAGAGTTAGGACTGTGTGGGCAGCTCTCCTGCCTCTCATCATATTGGAAGATAGCGGGGGGAACATGCATGCAAACAGATTGGTATATACATGCAATTTCCATTTCAGAACAGGTATTTCCAGATGTGGGAATGTCACTGTATCTAAATTCCTTGGGGGAGTAGGGAGAAGAAGTAGTTTGGATGGCCTACAATGCATATGTGGATTCCCAATTTTATATAGGGAATCCATGTCTCATTGCCAATTTTCAGAAGGTCAATAAATAAGTGCCTGCTGGCAGAGGCAGTTGTGAATGCAGAGGTCAGGCCCATCCCCTCCGATCAATGCCCCAACTGCCATGGTGCATGGACATTTTCTGTAGAGTCATGTTATTCTCTAGTGTATTCCACAGATGAATTTTGCATGCTCATCAGATTGCCTTAATAGTACAGGACAGTCATATTAATTGTATTTCAAATATTAGACAAATCTGTTAAACATAGGGACAACATTGGTATCTGCCAAAATGTAAAAAATAGCACAATCAACATCTTTAGTTAAGTACCTTCTTTAGCATTAAAATAAGCTTTGAGTACAGTAAACTGTGCAAAACCCGGCTAATAAATTCAGTTTAATGAACCTTTTTACTGTAAGTGTTCACTTCATCAGGGGATTTGCTATAGCAGTGAAGGTTATTACTCTTCCTATTGGTCACCCAACAAGTTATACCTAAAATATGAAGGACAATTTATAGATGTCTGTATCAATGAGTAACATTTCCATACATGCATTTAAACTACTCCATCACGATTTTTAAGATGCAAAAATTCCCTTAATGCATGTATATTATAAGACTAAGAGACGAAAGCTTAGTTATACTGCAGATAATGCCCCCATTAAAATACCTAGCTCTGGATGGACAAGGCTTATTATACCCTGATAGGGGAACTACTTGTCCAGTTGGAAGCAGGTTTTCGTGGAAATGTTGAACTTTAACAAAAGAAGGCTCCACTGTAATATAACGGCAGAAAGCATTTTCTACAAAGAAACCATTCAAATTATGCAATGTGGGGTGTGGTTGGAAAACATTACGGAAGAGTGGTACGTACCAGGAAATAGAAACATGGCGTCTGCCCTGCCCTCAGGAAGTAAAACAGACTTCGGCCAGTCAGCAGGAGATTTCAAACCATTTCTCAGACACAAAGGCCACAGGAATTAGATGCCGATCGGAAGAAGAGGGTCTGCAGCGAGCAGAAACATGGGCTTGCGCGTGCTGGTAGGTAACACACAACAAGCAAGCCTTGTCAGGCCTGCTGCAAAAATCAGCTTTTAGAGGAAAAAAAATCTCTAAAATAATGCTTTCAATTGGGATTTTGACCTCTTTTTGTTTCGCAGGGTTTGTTGTTTCCCCCAGAACAATAAGAACGCTTTTGATAAAGAATATTCAGTATTCAACTTAATTAAAGAGAGAGAATACCATACAGTGTGCCTTGGTAGTTTTTTCTCCTTAGGATTTAGATGGTATCTGCACACACAGAAAACAATTCAAAAATAGTTCTTCAAGTGTGGAAATGCACGCTTTAGTACCGAAGACTAAAGTCGAGGATGTTCTTTTTGTTTTAGGTTTATTTGTTGGGCGGTCAAGGAGTTCCAACAAAGCATTACCTTGAGATGAAATAAAAAGCAATGAACCCCCTTTCCAACCAATGCTTATAAGTCAATGAAGAGAATTGACAGCGGTGCGGACAAGACAGTGATAAGTAGCACAATGCACAAACAAGACGGGGAGAAACAGAAGAAACCAGAGAACAGCCCATTTGTACCCCAGCATTGGTTGGCTGAGGTTCACGTCAGAACTAACATATACATACACTTAATGAAATGGTTTGAAAATCCTTGCCAGTTTGTGTCTACCAGTTCTTTAAGAAATCCAAGCTACAATAGCTGCCACAACAACAATTTCCAAGCAACTTCTGAAATAAGGATCGATATTTGTCTTCATGCTTATATTCCAATATATAATAAAGGGGTCATCTTTTGCCTATTTCATGAAATGGTTCATAGAGTCTTTGGTTAGTAATCTGGTATCCAACATAAATAAATTGCTGGTAAATCTCTGTAACAATCATCACTGAGTACCAGGTTACCCTTTGCCATTGAAAGGATAGCAACAAATATTCTTTTCATGCATTACTACTATGCTAAGTCACTTGCCATGCTTTTAAGAATCTCGTTCTGTACCAGCTCACATCTTAATGTGATGTTAACTCTTATACTGCTCAGAACTAGCCCACTCATTCCTTGCAGAAGATAATTAAGCTGGATTTTTAATATCTCTTCAAAAACTGCTGATGGGAATAACTGGTTCCTAAAGTCACTGAAGGCTAGCAGTGTTACGCTAGGTTGCCACAGGACTCATCAAGTCAGTGCCTGAAGCCTAATTGATATTACAGCTATTATTTGTGAGTTCCAGGCAAGCGTATTTTCAAGATCATTCTATGTTGTTGAGATATTGGCTGTTAACCTTGTAAAGAATTATTTTTAGTATTTGAAATACTGATGTCTGATTTTGATTTCAAAGTAATCAATTTCAGGTTTGTCTAAAATATAAACTGATCATGATGCCAGACACATTTAAGAGTGACAGGGCATGAGAACAGACCAATTGACCTTTGGCCAGCTGTTAACTCATAAGATAAGTCAAAAAGTATGATTGAAAATGTTGCCTAGATTTATAAACTAAAATAGACAAGAAATGTCAAAAACAAAAGACTTTTTTCCATGCTGAGACTTGGACTTCTCCTTCTCTACAGATTCCGCAACTTCTAGTGCACACCTCTCTAATGTTAGTTTTGGCACAAGACAGGCGAATGTGAGAGTATTATAACAGCCCACAGAAGTCAAACAGTATGGCATGTTTTTTCCAAGAATGACTGCATATTGCAACAACAAAAATAGCAACAACAAAACATAACTCAGACTTAAATGTACAACAGTTAAAACAGATATTGTGGCCGACGAGCCACTTTCTTACCGGTTTCCATTGAAAGTGGTCTTATAGACTCCAGTCGGGGGCAATGTCTCATCGGTATAGACGGGCACCGGCGTTCTTACGCACTCGTGAGAGCACTGCAGTGTTTCATTGTAGGCTGTGAATATGTCCATGGTACTTGGTACGCGGGCTGCAGTGAAATCTGTCAAGTTCTGGCAGCTTTCTTCTTGCTGGTTAATTTTCCTCTGATGGTTGTTTCGTCTGGTATTCCCACTTTGCGCACAACTGAGTAAGAAAATACAAAACATCTGAAATGCTTCACTGAAATAGTCCACTCAGTGCTTCAACCTCTATGGCCTTTTCTCCTATTCTGTGTGAATGGGAATAAACCCTGATGAGTCAAGACCCTAAAGAGGCCAGTTATTGATGTGCACCAACATTGACACGTATTAACTCACAATTAACATGCGTTATTTTAGCATAGGTTCCATGTTACTCAATATCACCTAGTTACTAATTACGTGCATTAATAGTGAATTAATGGGCGTTAACAGCGCACCTCAGTAACTAGTCCCCTGAGTCTTTTAAAGAGGAGTTCTATAAACTTTTTCCTGTGTGTAGAAACTATTTCACCCACGGATAGGGGCTTACATGCCTATAAAGTAATGTTTTAACAAACTGTAGACATGTTTGGAAGAGGAGTTTTGGAGGAGTGTGAGCATGGCCACCATTGACGCAATGCATTTTATAAATTCGCACGTGTGCACATAGCTGAAATGCGTAAACTTACACCAGCTTATGAGCAGGTGTAAACATACGTGTGTGCATTTGTCTACTACTGTTGTCAATTTTGTGAGGCTAATGTTGATAGCAGCCTCAGAATAGGTAACTAGTTGGATGTCCTACTTAGGCCACCAGTTATAAACTTACCCTCTGAAATTTTCACAATTAGCCATTATAAAGATATTAGATTACACAAGAGGCTACTTAGGAGCCATCACTTAGCTTTTGAGCACTCTCAACTACTTATATTTTCAGAATGGTTTATAGTCATTCATTGTACAGTCTGCAACTGGTTTCTAAAACTCACAGGGTAAAAACGTTAAAAATTGTATGGTGCAAAACAGTTCTAGCCAGCTCTTTGCGTAAAATAACCTTTTATCTCAATGGTTCTCAGACCAGAATTAAGAAACCTTTTAGCCAGTCTGATTTTCAGGTTATCCCTCATGAATATGTGAGAGAGATTTTCATGCATCAACCAGTTCTTAGGCCCAGCATAGTCTGTTTCATCCCCTACATAATAATTAGGGATATCCACACTCTCCCAGAGGCTGATTTGTGAACTGTAGTATCAGGGCAGTGGTGTTCCAGATGTTAATTCAGGAATCTCTGATGATCTCTCAACTACAGTACTCCTTAGGAGTCTCAGATTTCAAATTCTAGCTTAAAAGTTAATATCCTTAAACTTTCGGCTCATCTCAAAACAATATTCTACCATTGTACAAGGGTATGCAAGTAACTATATATATCCTAAATTCAGTGGATTTCAACTTATCATAGAAAAACAAGGGAATCGCAAATGCAATAATCTAAAGAATATAAGAATGAGATAATGAGTCAGACCAATGGTTCATGAAGCCCAGCATCCTGTCTTTGAGAGAGGCAAATCCAAATTGCTTGGAAGAAAGTCCCAACAGATCCTAACTGCAGTGCCTCACTACCTTTCCTCTCTTATCTCTCCCTACACCCCTCTTCGGGAACTCCGCTCTTCTGGCAAATCACTTCTATCTGTGCCCTTCTCTTCTATTGCTAACTCCAGACTTTGATCCTTTCACCTTGCTGCTCCTTATGCCTGGAACAAACTTCCTGAGTTTGTACGTGAGGCTTCAACTCTGACCCTTTTCAAATCCAGGCTGAACCTCACTGCTTCGCTGCCGCTTTCGGATCTTGACTCACCTGATCATCTTCGTGTTTCCTTGCCATTCTCCCTAGATGTATCCCAGTGTCTACAGCTACTGTGTTGTCTGTCTTGACTAGATTGTAAGCTCTGATGAGAGGGACTATATTTTACATGTGTCTGTGCAGCACTGTGTATGTCTTGTAGCACTATACAAATGTTTAGTAGTATTAGTAGTAGATCCATTCCTACTTATTCTGCTCATTTCCCAAATAATTAATAATTGTTAATAGATCTGTCCTCCAGGAACTTGCTCAAACCTTTTTTAAAACCCGATAGTACTGGGCTTGACCACATCCTACGACAACAAACTCCATAGATCAATTATGCATTAACTGAAAAAAAGCCTACTTTCTTAAATTTGCTATCAGTTAATGTCTGTCCCTAGCACTGCACCAATCTGTTCATGTTGATATTGATTAGATACCGGCATTGACATTTGTCAATTATTCTGCAGAAGAACATGAAGACCCACCCAACAATCTGCAGAAAATTGCTTTAGACAGACACATTCACAGACAGTTCCTAGTTACTTGGGGATTGAAATGGATTCTCACAGCATTTTGGTCATTGGTCTTTGCTTATGGGAAGACAGCTTACTCATTAAGATAAAATTGCATAAATTTAAATGTTGTTGGTATCCTGCATAAATTATGTATTGAAACATTTTTGATGGAACATAGCATCATAAGATTCTCACGATTGTGATTTATTCCACTGCTATTATATTTGTATTTCAATGCCCTTTGCCATAAACCTACTTTTGGAAAAAGTTCAGTCCTCAACCAAAAATCGTAACTGGTTTTCCATCAAAGTTTAATGAAATTTGGAGGAACTCCATTTCAAATATCAGTGTCATTTAAATCCGTGTTTGCAACAATTACAATAGAACAACAAAATTGCTTATCAATTTTTTTCTTGAGGGATATTATACTTTTGGTATCCAAAGTCACAGCACTGAAAATTGATTTATGACTTAGAGATAATGGCCTTACAGTAAAAACCTTCAAACTAGGTTTAGGATGTTCCTCCATTAATTAAGTCAACTGGCCAAGTGCCTGAAGGAGGAATTGGCAGGGTGGAAGGAGCTAAGGGAAATGAAATTGCAGTGGGCTAAACTAAAGGAGGCAACACAAGGGGCAACAGATACATATGTAACAAAAGTAAAAACAAGAGAAAAAGAAACCTATCTGGTTCTCCAAAGAAGTGGCTGCACAAATAAAGGCAAAAAACACAGCTTTCACAAAATTCAGAAGTTCACAAACAGAGGAACACAGAAAAGAATACAGGGTAAAGCTAAAAAGACAAAGAGAAATAAGGATAGCAAAATCAAAGGCAGAAGAAAAGATGGCTAAAGATCTTTTTTCAAGTACGGTATATTGGAGAGAAGAGGAAGATCAGAAGTGGAATTGCAGGACTCAAAAGTGCCAAGAACGGATTTGTGGAAAGTGACATTGAAAAAGAAAAAATGTTAAACAAATAATTCTGATCTCCAGGAACAAGCAGGAATGAGTCTTCACATATGGGTATCGTCGGTACCGACGGAGCCTGCATGGGAACGCTCCCCAGCATCCAAAAGGAAAGCTTTTGGGAGCATCCCACAGCGCCTGCGCGCTGCCTTCCCGCCTTTCCTAACCGCCTCTCTCCAGTTCTTCTTTTCTGCGGAGCCAGCAGGTTGTGTTCCTGTCACCGCTGAAGAATTTCTTTATTTTATTTTATTTCTTTGGTCGCGCGTCTGCCTTCTCAGCGCTGGTCAGGTACTGCCGGTCTTTTCTTTCTTTATTCTAAAAAAAAAAAAAAAAAGCTACTGTTTTTCCTCACTTCAGTGCATTTTCTTCTTGGCCTTAGGCCTAGAACATTTTTCCTCATGGAAAAGCCCGCTTCTGGGTTTAAAAAATGCACGAAGTGCAGAGGCACTATTTCTGTCACTGACACCTATGAATGGTGTCTAAAATGTTTAGGTCCTGACCACTCCATTGCGGATTGTGAGTCCTGCTCCATGATGTCTAAAAGAGGTCTACAGAATCGAGCAGCTAAGCTCAGTACCCTGTTTCCCTCGGATGCAGCTTCGGTTGCATCGACGTCTTCCAGGGCTTCTTCTTCCTCACATGGATCTCAGGTAACCAAACTTAAATCCAGCCGGTCCTCGAAGGGTAGATCTCCCTCCAAGTATCGAGATGCCTCCGGGCTTGCCCTCGAGGAATCCGCACCGGCAAAATTACCCCAGCGGGAGGCTCCAGCTTCCAAAGCTTTATCTATGGGGTCACAGGCTGACATTGATGGCTCGGCCTCGACCGATCACCTGTTGCCATGTTCTGGGGTACTGGTGGTTTCCACTGGTACCGACAGCCAGACATTGGTTGCGTCAATGGATCAGAATATCCTGACCATGCAGCGTGCCATAACGGCATTCATACAAGCTGCGATGTCTTCGGTAGCGCAACAAACTCCGTTGCCGGTACCGACTCCGGCACTGGTACCGACATTGGTTCCGGTGCCGGTACCAATTGCATCAACATCCGCTTCGGGGTCAACTGCAGCGGTACACTGTTCGGTGATGCCCATCGGTACCGATCCGGTACCGATCACTCCCGATGTCGATACCACCTGGTATGCGTATCGGGCCCTGCAGGAGCATCCAGACAGGCGATACTTTGATTCCTCTGAAGACTCTGATGAATCAGAGGTTTCTGTCGAAGCATCGGTAATTCATCCTCAGGAGCCATCTTCTCCAAAAAGGAGAATGTCTCCTCCAGAGGACTTGTCTTTTCAAGACTTCATTAGGGAAGTGACCAGGGGTCTTTCCATCTCAGTGGCCTCTGAGACAGAGCCTAGAGCAAAAAAATTAGATATTTTACAATATCCTAAGGATCCTAAAGAGGCAGCCACTTTACCAATACATGAGATTCTTTATGATCACATGTTGGGCATATGGGAGACTCCTCTCACCACTTCCCCTCATTCTCGCAGGTTGGACACCATGTATCGTGTTCCTCCTTGTCCTGGCTTTCATAAGACTCAGCTCCCTCACCACTCCATTGTGGTGGAGTCTGCTATGAAGAAAATAAAGAGTACAAAAAGGCACTCTTCTGCTCCTCCAGGTAGAGAATGCAGAACCTTAGATGCCTTTGGCAGGAGAATTTTCCAGGCCAGTATGCTTGTTGCCAGAATCAACTCCTATAGTCTCTATATGGGGATGTTTCTAAAAGAGGTTACAGATCACCTGCAAACTTTATCTCCTTTTATTGCAGAAGATAAAAGGGAAGAGTTCCTCACCTGGCTCAAACATGCCCAGGATATTTCCAAGTTTTCCAACCGTGCAGCCTTTGACTCTTTTGAAGGTGCCAGCAGAGCCTCGGCCATTGCCATAGGTGCACGCAGAGTTGCTTGGTTACAAGCTTCTGATTTGGAACCTTGGGTTCAAGATGGACTAGGAAACCTTCCTTGTACAGGTGAAAACCTGTTTGGCAAAGATTGGCAAGCAAAGGCCACCCAAATGGATGCTGAGAATTCTGCTTTAGATAGACTTTCAAAGTCTGCTTCTGCTCCTTTTAAGAAAAGGTTGTTCAAAAAAGGATTTTTTTCCCAAAAAAGGGAAATATTATTCTGCTTATGGTCAGCAGTCATCTACTGCAGGTCGTTTTGCTACAAAGAGACAGCAACAACCGAAACAGGCCAAGCCTAAGGCTGCTAGGACTGCTACGGCCCAACAGCCTCAGCCTCCTCAGGGCCTTTGACTTACAACTAGAGAGCTTAGCCTTTCTGGCTCTAGAACATCCAGAGCCTCTCACCATTCCAGGAAGGTTGGCTTACTTTGCTCCCAGATGGGAACAAATCACAGCAGAGCAATGGACCCTCTCCATCATAAGGGAGGGGTACAAGCTTCATTTCTTAAACCTTCCTCCTCACACCATGGTGAGACAGTTCAATTCTCAGACATCTCTCCTTGACCTTCTGGGTCAAGAGATTACTACCCTTCTTGCCCAAGGGGCAATAGAAGAAGTACCCCTTCTTCAACAGGGCTCAGGGTTCTACTCCCCCTACTTTCTTATCCCAAAGAAAACAGGGGGCTACAGACCCATATTAGATCTCAGAGAATTGAACAAGTTTCTATGCAAGGAGAAATTCAAGATGATTTCTCTCGGTACTCTCCTTCCATACCTTCAGAGTCAGGATTGGCTTTGCTCTCTAGACCTCAAGGATGCGTACACCCATGTCCTCATCCATCCAACACACAGAAGGTTCCTTCGGTTCCTTTATCAAGGAAAGCACTACCAATACAGAGTGCTTCCTTTTGGTCTGGCCTCTGCACCAAGGGTGTTCACAAAATGCATGGCAGTATTAGCAGCATTTCTACGCACTCTAAGAATATTTGTATTCCCATATCTGGATGACTGGCTCATTCGAGCTCCATCCCAGTCAGAGGCCCAGACTTCTCTAACCTGCACAAGGCGTATCCTTCAGTATCTGGGACTTGTAATAAACATTCCAAAATCCCATCTCACCCCTACTCAGTCTCTAGAGTTCATAGGGGCCTTGCTGGAAACCACAACTGCAAGGGCCTATCTTCCCCAGGCCCGTTGCCTACGCTTGGTGTAGTTAGCCTCACAAATTCAGTTAAAATCCCATTTAACTGCTCGAGAGATATTACAACTGTTAGGCCACATGGCATCCACTGTGCATGTGGTTACTTACGCTCACCTTCACATGAGGGCAGCTCAGTGGACTCTCTCCACCCAATGGACCCAGGCATCAGGTTGCCTGTCAGACAAAATAGCAACCTCCAGTCGCCTCTTTTGGTCCCTCCAGTGGTGGAAGTCCCCTCAAAATCTGTTGCTGGGGTCCCCCTTTCAACAGGTGTTACCCCAAGCAACACTTACAACAGATGCCTCTCCAAGAGGTTGGGGAGTTCATCTTCAAGATCTCTCCACCCAAGGCATCTGGTCTCTACAGGAGACATCTCTACATATCAACCTCTTAGAGCTCAGAGCAATTTTTCTAGCTCTCAGAGTCTTCCACACCCTGCTCAGCTACAAGACAGTCCTCATCCACACAGACAACCAGGTAGCCATGTTCTACGTGAACAAGCAGGGCGGGACTGGCTCTCTGTCGCTTTGCAACGAAGCTCTGATATTGTGGGCCTTCGCCAGAGAGCATCAGATTCATCTCATGGCAGTGTATCTTCCAGGGGTTTAAAACTCTTGGGCAGACAGACTCAGTCGAGTTCTGCTTCCACACGAATGGTCCCTCCATGGGGACCAAATAGCCAGGATCTTTCGAATTTTGGGAACTCCAGACATAGACTTGTTTGCAAGTCCGTGGAATGCCAAACTTCCCCGATTCTGTTCCAGGATTCCGTGTCAGGAAGTTCAGGCCAGGGATGCCTTCCTCCTTCATTGGGGGCAAGACTTCCTTTATGCCTTTCCACCCATTCCCCTAATTCCCAAGACACTCTTCAAACTTCAGAGAGACAAGGGGTCTATGATCCTCATAGCACCACATTGGCCATGCCAGGTGTGGTACCCTCTACTTCTACATCTCTCCCAAGCTCCCTCCCTGGACTTGGGTTCTGCTCCAGACCTCCTGTCCCAGGAGGAGGGAACGTTGTGGCACCCAAATCCCCAGTCTCTTCACCTCAGAGCCTGGTTGCTGAAGGCCTAGACCTTCAAGATTTGCATCTTTCTCAGCAAGTGAAGGATATCCTTCATGCTTCCAGAAAGCCTTCCACTAGACGTTCCTATGCTTTTAAATGGAAAAGGTTTACCATTTGGCATGCAGAGAAGGGTCTTAACTCTCTTGCAATACCTCTGAATTCTTTACTAGAGTATTTGCTGCATTTATCCCATGCAGGCCTTAAAACTAATTCAGCAAGAGTCCATTTGAGTGCTATTGCAGCATCCCTTAAGCCTCTCAATGGACAGTCTATCTCCTCTCATCCTCTTATAGCATGAGAGGCCTTCTTTTGACTAAACCTCCCATCAGACCACCTCCAGTGGCATGGGACTTGAATCTGGTTCTTGGCCAGCTTATGAAGCCACCCTTTGAACCCTTAGCCACTACCTCCTTGAAATTTCTTTCCTGGAAGGTTATTTTTCTCATTGCAGTCACTTCAGCTCGCTGCATCAGTGAGTTGCAAGCCTTAGTGGCTAATCCTCCTTAAACAAGGTTCCATCATGACAAGGTGGCCCTTAGGACTAAGCCACACTTTATGCCTAAAGTGGTCTCTCCTTTTCATCTGAACCAGGAGGTTTATTTACCTGTCTTTTTTCCAGGACCTCATACATCAAGTGTGGAGAGGAATCTTCATACCCTGGATTGTAAGAGAGCTCTTGCTTTTTACTTACAAAGGACACAGCAACATAGAAAGTCCTCTCAACTCTTTGTTGCTTTTGATCCCTCTCATTTAGGACTTCCAGTCTCTAAGAGAACTTTGTCTAATTGGATTGCTCAGTGTATTTCTTTCGCCTACCAGAGTAAGAACCTTTCTCTGGAAGGCCATGTCACAGCTCACAATGTGAGGGCCATGGCTGCCTCTGTGGCTCATCTAAATTCTGTGTCCATCAACCAAATCTGTCGAGCGGCCACCTGGGCCTCGGTTCATACCTTCACAGTCCACTACTGCTTGGACAAGGACTACCGCCGGGATGCCTTGTTTGGTCAGGCTGTTCTCAAACACCTGTTCCATACCTAATCAACTCCTACCCTCCATCCCTGGCTGGATGCCTGAGATTCATGGGGGGAGGTAGAGCCCTTTCCAGGGACTCACAACCTGGGTGATCTCCCAGGCATCTCTAGCTGGGGAGTCCCCATATGTGAAGACTCATTCCTGCTTGTTCCTGGAGATAGCACAGTTACTTACCTGTAACAGGTGATCTCTGGGAACAGCAGGAATAAGTCTTCACAACCCACCCACCTCCCCTAGGAGTTGTATCTCTCTATCTTTCTTTCCTTTCCTCACTCTCTCTTTGTCTCAGCTTTAAAACTCGAACTGGAGAGAGGTGGTTAGGAAAGGCGGGAAGGCAGCACGCAGGCGCTGTGGGATGCTCCCAAAAGCTTTCCTTTTTGACGCTGGGGAGCGTTCCCGTGCAGGCTCCATCGGTACCGACGATACCCATATGTGAAGACTTATTCCTGCTGTTCCCAGAGATCACCTGTTACAGGTAAGTAACTGTGCTTTCTGTTTTTACTAAAGAAAATCCTGGAGAAAGACCACCTGTGACTGACAAATATACAAATGGGAATGGAGTAGATACTATACCATTCACAGAAGATGGTGTGTTAGAACAGCTTGTAAAACTGAAAGTGGACAAGTCTATGGTACCAGATGGGATACACCCCAGTGACATTGAAAAAGAAAAAATGTTAAACAAATAATTCTGTTCTGTTTTTACTAAAGAAAATCCTGGAGAAAGACCACCTGTGACTGACAAATATACAAATGGGAATGGAGTAGATACTATACCATTCACAGAAGATGGTGTGTTAGAACAGCATGTAAAACTGAAAGTGGACAAGTCTATGGTACCAGATGGGATACACCCCAGTGACATTGAAAAAGAAAAAATGTTAAACAAATAATTCTGTTCTGTTTTTACTAAAGAAAATCCTGGAGAAAGACCACCTGTGACTGACAAATATACAAATGGGAATGAAGTAGATACTATACCATTCACAGAAGATGGTGTGTTAGAACAGCTTGTAAAACTGAAAGTGGACAAGTCTATGGGACCAGATGGGATACACCCCAGGATACTGAAAGAGCTCAGAGGTTTTTGCAGGGCCTTTAAAGGATGTTTTTAATAGATCCTTGGAGACAGGAGAAATTCCACAGGACTGGAGAAGGGCTGATGTGATATCTCTTCACAAAAGTGGTAATGGGGAAGAAGTGACAAACTACAGGCCAGTAAACCTTATCTCAGTGGCAGGAAAAGTAATGGAGATGCTCCTGAAAGAGAGAATTGTGGGCTCTCTCAAAACCAATAGGTTGCATGATCCGAGACAAAATGGTTTTACAAAGGGACGATGATGCCAAACAAATCTGATTGAGTTCTTTGACTGGGTGACCAGAGAACTATAACAAGGGCATGCAATGATGCGATCTATCTAGATTTCAGCAAAGCCTTTGATACTCTTCCTCATAGGAGGCTTATCAATAAACTGAACAGCCTGGGGATGAATCCCATGGTGGTGAACTGGATCAGAAATTGATTGATTGACAGACAACAGAAGGTGATGGTAAACGGAGCTCACTTGGATGAAAGAAACATGAGTAGTGGTGTGCTCCAGGGTTTGGTCCTGGGGCTGGTACTGTTCAATGTATTTGTGAGTGATATTGTGGAAGGATTGAATGGAAAAGTCTGTCTTTTTGCAGATGTCATGAAAATCTGCAACAGAGTGAACTCCCCTGAGGTAGTGGATAACATGAGGAAATATCTGCAAAAGCTGGAAGAATGGTCTAATGCTTGGCAGATTTAATGTGAAGAAGTGCAGTGTCATGCACTTGGAATGCAGAAATTCAAGGGAATTGTATGTGATAGGGGGCAAGATGTTTATATGCATGGACCCTGAGAAGGACCACAGAGTGACTGTTTCTGAGGATCTCAAGGTGATGAAACAGTGTGTCAATGCAGTGGTCAAAACCAGAAGGATGCTGGGTTGCATACAGAGAGGAATTACCAGCAGAAAGGAGGAGGTGCTAATGCCACTGTACAAGTCGCTGGTGTGTTCATTTCTGGAGACCATATCTCACAAAGGATATAAGAAGACTGGAAACGGTTAAGAGGAAGGAGACCAAAATGATTTGGAGCCTGCGCCAGAAGATGTATGAGAAGAGACTTGAGGACCTAAATATGTATACGCTAGAGGAGAGGAGGGACAGGGGAGATATGATAAAGGTCTTTAAATATTTCAAGAGTATTAATGAACAAACAAACCTTTTTCAAAGACAGGAAAGCTGTAAAATTAGCGGGCATAACATGAAGCTGCAAGGGAGTATACTGAAAGGCAACGTTAGGAAATACTATTGCACTGAAAGGGTGGTGGATGCTTGGAATGCCCTCCCGATGGAAGTGGTAGGGGAAAATACAGTGACAGAATTCAAAATGGCCTGGGACAGACACAGTGGATCCCTTTATAGCAACAGGATAAAATCAAAATAAATTTAACTATCTCTTATATCTCAACAAATAGGGGTGACCTGCAAGGAGTGGTGGGTACACCTCTAAATAAAGGCATGGGGAGGGGTGACCTGCACCGAGCAGCAGATGTACCTACTCTTGCCACCTTGCTGGTCAGACTAGATGGATCATGCTCGTCTTTATCTGCCGTCATATACTATAGTGGTCATTCTGAAACATGGTTGTGTGAATCGGGCCCCGTAAACCATCGGAGCCTGATTCCCCCACCACTCTCCCTGTATGTCCTGTGCATCAGGACGGGGAGAGCCAGCAGGGGATGGGATCAGGGAAGAGCAGGGGTGGCAGCCCAGCAGTACATACAGGGCCAATCCAGATCATGGCCCTAGACGTGCTACTCATACCACCTCGAAGGTGGCATAAACAGCACCGACCCAGCGATTGGGCCTAGGTTTGAGGGGGTTCCCACTGCCGATCCAGGCCCCGGTTGGCCAACCATGGGTCAGGCGGTGGGGAAGAGGAGGGCTGAGCCTGTGGGTAAGATGTCCCTGCAGCCAGCAGGCAGGTGCACACCGGGCCGTCCTTGGGCTCAATTCTGGCTGCCTCAGGAACGTTTTGTTGCCGTGGACCAGAACTGGGTCCATATGGGCCTGTTTTGCCTGGGGCTGTATGGATGTGCCCCTATGGGAATCGGATTCCATGTTACTATGCACTATATGTTACTATGTTAAATACAAAATAAACAATCATTGTATTAATCAATATGGGATAGTATCAAGTATCTCTTATCTGATGGAGTTTACATGTTTGGTAGCAGATACTACTTTCTACTTTACTAGATGATAATTTTATGATAGTAAAATACTGAGGTGTCACCAATAAGGACAATGGATATGATGATATTTGTAAGACAATGATAATAAGGGACCCTTATACCAAAGGGTATTATGTGGTTAATGCACTTTTTAGCACACGTTAACCACTTCCGTGGGCCTGTGGTAATTGTTACCACACAAGTAGGACAATTACAGCATGCTATAATGTGTGAAGGGGTGGGGCTGGGGAGGAGAGTGGGTATTGACTGTATATTGGACTTAGCGTGGGGTTAGTAGTGCTCGCTAATCGCCAATGTTGCAGTTAGCCTAGGTGCACTTATGGTAATTGTCAAGGGCCTGTACGCATGCGAAAGGATTTGCCTGCATGGTAAGTGCTGGGCACATGCTGGCCATGCACTCAACAATTACCACAGCATGGCTGCATCTAATGCATGTTGATTTTGACTCAAAACATGCATTAGGAGCAAAAGAAATACTGCAGTTTAAAGGATCCCTAAGTCTCTTAAGTAAGGGTGTGGAACATTTTTAAATAAACTGATCCATGGGTTTCATCAGAGGTTTATCCATGGACCATGGAGCATTAAGCATGTAATGTAAACATTCCTACTAGAGGGCTTGGAATTTGTGTGCTTTACAGATAATGTACTAGCACTGCAGAGAACATGGTCGAACTACACTTGCAGGGATAACGAATTGCATTCTGCAGTAGTGGTGACGCTCTTAACTTACAGCCATTATCTTTGTCCCACTTTAGCAGCTTAGCTACTTTCCCCCAAGTGGTGGGAGCATCCCCAGTGGTTACTGCAGAGATTGTGCTATTGCCTTGGGTTAACGTTTGCAGTTAACCAATGGTAAAAGGGATCCTAAGCTTCTGAAGTTACTAAAGTACAGTACGTTTTCACACATACCATGCACTAGGAGCAGAATCCAACCCGCAGTGAGTGCCAAAGCCATGTGGTAACCGTTGGGGGCATGCCGAGCATGTCCCTTGCACCTACCAGAGGGAAAAGCCCCTTACTGCGCATTGTCTTCGTTGGCAGTAACTCCGGGTGCATGTAATGCCACTTACTGAGGTGGTGGTATGTGCACCCACACTAACTGCAACATTGACAGGGATGCATTATTCATTAAAGCCTGCATTAAGCACCTAATGCATCTTAGGGGTATGCTTACTAAAGTGTGCTAGGGTTTTGCAGATATCGCACATTTAGGGTAGATACCAGTTTGTGGTATGAGCAAAAATCAAGCGCAGTTTGTTGCGGGCATGTACAGCATGGCCCCAGCAGATACTGCCCTGATGCAGATCCTAACAAGTGCTGCCGGCAATGCTGATATACTTCATGCCGCCCGTTGAGGTGGCTTTAAGTGCACCTGCACTAACTGCAACACCGAAGGCAACCGTGTTCTCTCAATGTTCACGCAAACCACAATGTACAGACACGCCAATGCTCCACCCCTACCCCGGCCGTTTCCCTCCCTGTCATGTTGTTTGTTCAGTGTGCACGCTGTTATAGCGTTAACAGCTAGTCAGCTTAGTAAACATGCCTCTTAATAAATAGGCATCTTTTTGAAGATGCATCAAAGTGACTTTACTGCTCCAGTCCCTTCCTTCCGTTCATTTCCGGAGGACCCTCACAACCACATGAACACCTGTGTGTGTTTCAAATTACAATAGTAGGCTGTTATCAATAAACAAGTGTCACACTCAAACATTTTGTGGGGAAGCCACTTCACTAAGCCAAGTGCATCAGTAATAAAGCAGTGAATAAATCTTTCCTGTTTTAGCTCAAATTAAACACATTTTGTTCATTTCCCTAAAATATATTTTCATAGTGAAGCATTCTTAATGATTTTTTTTTATTATACAGCCAATTTTGTAGTTAATTGTTCTAACAGCATTAGTAGCCTAATTTGCTGAATCCTTGTGATAGCTGGCTTGCAATCATGGATTTTATCTCCTTTCATTGTCAAATAACAGGATGAAAAGGCAGATTTCAGAGAGGACATGGAGAGGGCAATTCCCATGTGTAGTTTGGGGCATGGAAAAGTCCCATAATATTTTGTAAGCTGCTCTATCAAACATAGACCCTTTTGTAAACTAGATGCTGGACTGCAAAAGTTGATCTCTCCCTACATTTAGTAGGCGTAGCGATTTTAAAAAGCTTCATGTAAAACATGCAAATCTCCCCCATGTATGTGTGGGAGCAGTTTTTTGAAATGCAAACATCCAGCCAGCAGCTCCAGTTCCTCCACTTATTACCCCCAATCTTGATCTCCACCTTGATCACCTCCCTGCCCTCCATCTGTCCCCCAATGACTGCCCAAGTCATGCAATCCTTTTCCTGAATTCCTGACAGGCTTTCTCAAGGTAAGGAACAGACAAATGTCTATCAGCTACTGGGTCGACATTCAAATGTTTTGTTTTTAAATGACAACCATGACATTTAAGTTATCCACATATATTCAGTGCTACTATCTGTGTGGCACTGAATGTATGTGGAAAACTATCTGGATAGCTGCAATGCATTGCATGCCATTGCGTCAGTGCTGATTCCTAGCAACCAAGGAGCCTCTGAGTTTTCTTAGCAAGATGCAACTGGAAGTAGATTGCCAGGCCTTTCATCCAGGGCAATGGAGGGTAAAGGGATACATCGAAGGCCAGTGGGAATCAAATCCTGGTTTCTGGGACACCAGGCTGCTCAAACCACTAAGCTACTCTCCCATTCTTATCTGAATAGCGAGCGGTGCTGAATATTCATGGCGAGCGATGACTATACAGATAAGTGATGTTGAATTTTGGACTACTGTATATTCTGCCATTTCATTGCAGAGGTAGGGAAATATTGTATGGTAGACCAGGGGTTTTCAACTCCATTCCTTGAAGACCACACAAGGATCTGGTCTTCAGATTAAGCAAGCAGTGCAAACTCTCTTTGTTCTGAAAGCAAGTGCATATGCATATATGTACATCAGGTAGGAATCTGCTGTTGTTTTAAACAAGCATAAGATATGCCATACTAGATCAGACCAAAGTCCATCAAGCCCAGTATCCTGTTTCCAACAGTGGCCAATCCAGGTCACAAGTACCTGCAGGTTCCCAAAAAGGCACATAGGTTCCACAATGTTTGTCCCGGGGCAAACAGTGGATTTCCTGGGTCCTCTTTAATGGTATATGGGCAGTTGGGTGCTATATTTCTAATCCCAAAGGGCACAAGAAAACAACATATTTTAATTTTGTGCCAATTCATTACAGTACAAGCTAAAACAATAACAAAAGAAAACCAGATGATTAGAAAATAAAATAAAAAAAGAAAAAAAAAGAAAACTTTTACTGTATATGTCAAAGGAACCTTCATTGCAAATTTCCTCAAAATTCCTATCTGTTTGCAGCCCTTCCTAAGAAGTCCTGCAGTTGACGTCCTCTGCCATAGCATCAAAAGAAAAACCAAAGCAAATGGTTGACCTGTACACTTTTGTCATCCAGTGATTTTTTGTTGGTGCCCAATCTCTTTCTTGTTAAGCAAAGAAGATTGACTCTTCAAACCATAAGTTAAGGAATACAGCTGTAGATTTTCCATATATCTTCCAAACTTGATTAGCTATCAAACCTAGCTTTTTCTTTTAGTTTTTATAAATTCTCTGATTTTGCTTCCACAGATCTATAAATATAGAACACAGAAAAATGATGGCGGATAAAGACCATATGGTCTATCCAGTCTGCCCATCCATAATACTAAGCTTCACAATCCCTTTCTCTCTCTTAGAGATCTTCTATTTTTGTCCCTTGCCTTTTTGAATTCATAAATGGTCCTCATCTCCACTAGAAGGCCATGCCACTTATTCATCACTCCTTAAATCACTCGAGTCCATCCCTTTTTCACCGTTATCCCATCCTAGCTGTCATGGATTTCTGCAGAAATAACCAGGTGACAGTCTATATCATTTGCTTTTTAGTGGACAAGTCTGTACAACTCTACTGTTTTTTTTTGGCTTGGCAGTTTCCTCCTTTTGGGCTTCTCGCTTGATCAGAGCTAGTCTCTCTGGGTGTACGGTGCCATGACCCCTCAATCACAACTACTGCAGTTTTCTTCCTTATTGTATAATCCTCTCCCCACTTACCTAGCCCAGTGATTGAAGCAAGAATCTTAGACTTGGGGCCACAGGCTTCTATTGCCTTCAAAAATATGGTGACATGAACCCTGAGCTTGTCCATTAAGGGAAGAATTTTCATAAGGATCTAGTTGGCTAGCTCTAGAAAGAGTCTGCTAGATCCTTCACATAAAAAAAGTTCACCAAGACGCTCTAAGAGCAATTTCTACTAAAACGTGTTAGCTATCTTTGTGGTACTGGCGCGGGATTGTCACGTCATGAAGACAATCATTACGTGCAAAAATGTAGCTACTACAGGCCTTTTTCCACACTAGCTACATTCCCCACATAGCCTGAAAAAGTGGGCAGGAGGTAGATGGAGAGTGGTCCTTCGATTTCAGAGCAGCTACCGTGGGCGTTCACATCTCACAGTAGCTGCTCCTTTTACAAGCTTCGTGGATGCAGGTACTGCCACCTTAATGGGTGATGATAGCTGCATCTGTGAGGCTGGCTGCCCGTGAAGCCTTCATTTTCTCCACAGCATCTGCAGGGGAAATGCTGGGAATGCCCCCCGCTTACCATGGGACATCTGCAGCTAACACTGGGCTTTTGCAGCTATCGCCTGATGTAAGCTGCAAACAACCATCACGGCTTAGTAAACATATCCCTAATTGTAGGTTGTGCCAGGTAGACAGGCTGAGGGAGAGATTTTAAATAGCTAACTCTGAAAAGTAAAATGTTTGTGAATTTTTGTCAAAATTCATTTAACAGGTTTTATATACTGCTTTATCATTTCAATCAAAGTGGTTTACATTGAAACTTAAACTTGGTAATCTACATTAAACAGGGACATTGATAACTTGGATTTTTCTGAGGCAATGGAGGGTTAAGTGACTTGCCCAAGGCCACAAGGAGTGCTAGTGGGAATTGAACCTTGATCTCTGGGTTCTCAAGCCAGTGTTCTTAACCATTAGGCTACTCCTCCACTCCAAATAGGCTTTAATGGGAGACTTTCCATATAAAATATGGAAAAAAACTCCCCACACAATTCACAAGTCCTCTATTTAGTCCAAGGGTTTAAGTTTGCTATCTTAAAATTTAAAAAAAAAAGCTTCACAAATGCATGAAACAGACAGATTATATCATTTTATATCCCATTAAAAAATTGCAAAGCTATAGTGAAAAAATTCATGAAATCACCATTTTCCACTATTTCTTTTTAAAGAAACGCTTAGATTTAGTTTTGCTACAAATGCTTTCATACCTGTATTCAAGCAATCCATATGACATCGGTTTTAAAAAAACATTTCTATGGCTAAAACCATTTTTTATGTGCAGAAATAGGTTTGCCCGTATATTGGGAGGCCAATTTTAATAAAACATATTTGCATACAGTTTGAGAGGGTAATTTAATATAAAGTAATAGCCTAGTGGTTAGAACACTGGCTTGTTAACCAAACAACCAGGGTTCAATTCCCACTGGCACTCCTTGTGGCCTTGGGCAAGTCACTTAACCCTCCATTGCCTTGGAAAAAAGGCCTGGCAATCTACTTCCGGTGACACTGCCAAGAAAACCCAGGAGCTTCTGGGTCACCAGGAGTCAGGACTGACTCAAAGGCACACATTGCATTTGCAACCTGTATGTGAAAGGCAAAAAAGTACCTATTTGCAGTCTATTTTACAAAGACACATAGATACCTACGGGGTCTTTTTAATAAAGTGTACTATACAGTTAGCGTGGGTTTCGATGCAAGATAACTATGTACTGGAGCTGATGGTGACTGTTAGGGGCATGCTTACCAAAATGCATTAGTCTTTTGTAGGTAACGCTCTGTGATCGTACAGATAGTGCCGTGTTGGCTACAAAAGCTGTGAATTATCTGTTGGGGCGTGCACAGCATTCCCCCAGCACATAACACATGAACAATGCAAACAATATAGCCCAGCAGCATTGTGGATGCAGCTACCGACACCCATTGAGGTGGCGATAGTTGCACCCATGATGTCTACAAAGCATGCAGTTACTGCGCATTGCTGACACTCATAGCAACTGTGTATTGCAAACATGTCCACTCTCTGCCCCTACCCTGCTCAAAAGCACAGATCTGAAGGTAGTGCTATCGGCATCTGCCCTGCATTAGCTGTTAATGCGATGTGTTTAGAAAACATTATGTACTCCGTTAACAGCTAACACGATTTAGTAAACGTCTCTTGCAAGTTGGGTGGTAACGGGTGCATTAAGAACAGAGGATGGGCTTGGTGAGTGTTTTGCAGTCAACGAGGGGGATAAACACCTTCATCTCAACAGATGGAAGTAATGCATGTGAATTTTTGCATTATTCATGCATTAAGTACAAAACCATATTGCATTGGGGGGGCGGAGCCTGATGTCCAGCGGGGGGGGGCGGAGCCTGATGTCCAGCGGGTAAGACGCTTCGCGCTGAAGCTCCCGAGAGGCCTACTCAGAATCCTGACTTAATATCTCTACAAACTTACTATTTTGCTCCGAGCTTACCGGGGTACCTCGGGGGGGATGGCGGCCCATAAACCAGCGCGCTTGGACTTCGGGTCTCCTTCTTCTTCACACGGAAAACGCTCCAAAACAGAGGTGTCTTCCCCACAGAAGATGGTTCCACTTCGTGAAAACCCCGAAATGCACCTGGAGATTTTAGAGGAAATACGCGGCGTGAAGGAATTGGTGCAGTCCAATGGAGAAGCGCTTCGAGCCATGCGAGAAGATTTTGGAGTGCTCCAGGACCGACTTGAAAGTCTTTCATCACGGCAGGACAACATGGCGGGGGTCCTCGACTCGCACGCGGTGCGCTTGGGCAAACTGGACAAGGCTGAGCGCCAGATACAGAATCTTCAAAAGGAGTTAGAAGATAGTAACAATCGAGCCCGTCGCAACAATGTGAGGCTCATTGGAATCCCGGAGGGGGTGGAAGCAGGAGATATGAGAGAATTCCTGCTCAAAACTCTTCCCTCGTTGCTGAAGATCACTTTTCATAGAGAACTGGAAATTGATCGAGCACACCGTGTTCCTACCCACATGGCGCTCAACCGAACGACCCCCCGGCCTATTATTTTTCGATTACTACGATATCAACAAGTAGAACAAATTTTAAATGCTGCCCGGGCGAATCATCATTTGGAATTTGAAGGTCACAAAGTCTCCTTCTTCCCTGATTTGGCAAAGCCTACCGTTGACCGTCGGAAGAAACTCCTTGCTTTTCGCCCTCGACTTCAACAGCTACAGGCTCGCTTTGGCCTGTTGTATCCAGCGAAGCTTCGAGTGACTCTCCACAACCAAACCAGGACATTCGAAGATCCTGATCTACTATCAACATTTTTAGACTCTAAAGAAGCAGAGCAGATGCGCTAATTCAACAACTTGGACTTATTATTTGCCGTCTCTATCCGCCATTTTGAAGGGCCCGAAGCGGCGGCCACAGCCAAGCACAGAGACTACCTGGACTTTCATTCTTTCTCTATATGACCTTTTGGGTTTTTTTGTTTTTTTTGGTCTCCTATCCCTCCATGATGTGTGCCTCGGTCGGATTCGGAGCACGCACAATTTTACAGGTTATATGTTTTCAATTTCGGCCTTCTCTGGGGTTTCTCCCCGCAGACACATGGTCGCCAGTAATTTCTGGGGTTCTGCTTCTTCTCCACCGCACTGCGGTTTTTCTTTTTTAATGCGGGGCGCTTCATTGTATTATATTAGCTTATTTTCTTTCATGTCATGTGTACAGTCAGATACAGATAATATGAGGGGCATAGTGAAATTATGTGCGCTATCATGCTCAGAATTTTTAACTTTTCTGAATGGCCTTATGTAAAATCTTATCGCTCAACGTAAAAGGCATCAATAGTCCAATTAAAAGAAAGAAAATCCTTAGCTATCTCAGTCATGAGCATGCTGATTTAGTGTTTCTTCAGGAAACGCATCTAAACTCTGCGGAAACACTGAAACTCAATGCTAAGCCTTACACGGTCGCTGCCTATTCTCCCGCCGTTTCCAAACGGTGTGGGGTAGCCATTCTGGTTAAGAAGTCTTTGCAAGCTACTGTAATGGATACTAGCTCTGACAAGGAGGGTAGATGGGCCCGTGTACGCCTTAAGGTTGGAGATAGTGAATTCACGTGTATTTGTATTTATGCCCCGAATGTGGACAGCCCTGCTTATTATGCAAGTATTGCGCAGTTGGCACAGGCCTCTGCCAATACTCCATTAATACTTGGTGGTGATTTTAATCAAGTGTTAGACCCGTTGATAGATAGACAACCGCCTAGAACGAGTAGTCCACCCAAGAGTCTTGCTACCCTTACAGCTCTGATGCAAGACCTTGCGCTAGTAGATATATGGAGGCTGCTTCACCACTCCGACTTAGAGTTCACCTTTTTCTCTGCCCCCCATCACTCACAATCTAGAATAGATTTCTTTCTGATTTCCAAAGCACTGATTTCTCAAGTGGACACGGCTAGGACTCATCCTCTCCATATCTCAGATCATGCTGCCATATCTTTATCACTACATGTCACTGCGCGAGACGATTCTCCCCGAGCTTGGTTTTTTGATAGATCCCTATTGGCTCAGAAGGATTTTCAGGTTGATATAAAGGCCGCTATCCAAGATTATTTTCATTTTAACTCACTCCATGACACAGCGAGCTGGGCTTGGTGGGAGGGCTTTAAGGCATCCATCCGCGCAACTATCACTAGCTATCAAATTCGGCAGGGGAAACAAAGAAAGCAGCACTTACTGATTCTAGAGCAGCAGATACAAGCTGGGGAGCGTCTCCTCACGTCCCGTACTGACCCATGTATTTTACTCCGCTTACAACGCTTGCGTTTTCAATACAATCAGCTTCTGTATACTGCTGCTGCTAAAAATATTGAATCACAACAAGGGATATATTACCGGGAAAATAACCGTGCTGGCAAATTGTTAGCAAATGCCCTAAAAGGTCAAAAAGAAGCCAAGCGTGTTACCGCCCTCCGTAATCCGTCGGGGGGGGGCTTGGTCACTAAAGATACAGAAATCTTAGAACTCTTTCGTGATTTTTATACTCGGCTTTATCAATCTGAATGTGATTTTGAGCCAGAAATATTTGAACGCTTACTTTCAGGGGTACAAAGACCGACCCTATCTGACGAAGATAGAGTAGCCATGGACAAACCATTCACTTTATCCGAAATTCACTCTGCTATCAAGAAATGTGCCACTGGTCGAGCTGCAGGCCCAGACGGTCTCCCAGCTGAATTCTACAAAACTTTTAACGCTGACTTAGCTCCAGTTTTGAAACTTTATTTTTCTGCCCTGGCCGAGGAGGGTTCTCCTTCTGGGTCCTTTTCAATGGCAAATGTAGTAGTTTTTGAGAAAGAGGGGAGAGACCCGCAACTAACAGCTAATTATCGTCCAATTTCCCTTCTAAACGCGGACTATAAAATATTTGCCACCATTCTCTCCACCCGGCTCTCTGATAAGATGTCTACCTTAATACACCCCGATCAATGCGGTTTCATTCCTGGTAGATCAACTGCTGACAATGCTCGGACTCTATGTCATGTACTGACTACCGCAGTTAATCTTGATCGCCCATTTGTTGGCCTCTCCCTTGATGCTGAGAAGGCCTTTGATCGCTTAGAATGGCCCTTCCTGTTTGCAGCCCTCCGCTGGTACGGATTTGGAGAAGGTTTTCTCCGTTATCTCCGCACCATGTATGCACAGCCTACAGCCAGTATATGTGCTAATGCTTTAAAGTCTCAGCCATTTCCCCTTCAACGCGGTACCCCCCGCCAGGGATGCCCACTGTCTCCACTTCTTTTCGATCTTGCACTCGAACCCTTAGCTTTACTAATCCGGCAATCGGAGGAGATTCATGGAGTCCCCTTCTCTCATAGGGAAATCAAAATCTCAGCATATGCTGATGACCTTATGCTCTTTGTCTCTATAGACTCAGTACCGGTTGTCCTAGAGCAAATTGGTAAATACTCACAACTCTCCGGTTATAAGATAAATTGGACCAAGTCGGTAGCCTTTCCACTAAATTCTTTGCTTCATCAGGCAGATATGCAACCCTTTCCCTTTTTATGGCAACCTCGCATGGTCAAATACCTTGGGGTTCACTATTGCTCTCCTTTGGAAGACACTATCTCTTTTAATGCCAAAGACTTAACCTCTAAAGTCCGGGCGCTTACTCACCGTTGGACTCCTTTAACCTGGTGGGGTCGCCTAGAAACCATAAAAATGATGATAGTTCCGAAAGTGAATTATATTTTAGAAATGTTGCCCTGTCTTTTACCTCGACGTACATATAAAGATATAGAGGGCCTTCTGACTAGATACCTATGGCAAAATAAGACACCTAGGATAGCGAAACATAAACTGCAAGCAGATAAGGAAAATGGGGGTGTCAGATTCCCTGATTTCCTGAAATACCATCAATCTTTTCTTCTCAAACAAGGCGCTCGTTGGCTGGAAGAACTAGCACCGAGTAGACCCGTGTGGTTAGACATTGAGGAGGACCTTTGCAAACCGATTCCTCTTACATTTCTCCCTGGTATGACTCTCCCATCAGACTCCCACTATCCACCAATGCTTTTAGACACTTTAGGTGCCTTTAATACTCTTATGCAATCTTTAGACTCCCGACTCTGCCCGTTAGACAGGCTCCCGCTTTGGTACAATACTCGATTTCGAATACAAAATAAACCGATGGCGTGGAGCCCCTGGTACACTAGGGGCATTTGGATTCCTAACCAGTTGTTCCATGATGGTCGATGGAAAACTTTTAGTGAATTGCAAATTGAATTTGGTCTCCCAGCAAAACACTACTTCCAGATGGTGCAACTTCAGCATTGTCTTCGAAGTGCTAAGGTGCTCCCGTCATCGGCATCCCCTGCACAAGGTTGGTCGGAGACTATCCGATCTATCGGTAGTTCGTCGGGTGTGTAGCATCCAATTTTACAAAACTTTATGTAATGCTATAATTAGAGATACCCCTATAGCGCAGAAAGCATGGGAGCGAGAACTGCATGTAACTTTGACCCCGGAGCAATGGAGCCTTGTCTGGAGTAGAGTGACACGGGTTTCTCGATCCGCCTCACTCACTCAGACACTCTTCTTTCTAGCCCACCGGTTTGTTTTACACTCCTGACAGATTAGCCAAATGGAACACCACTCAGGGCAATAGCTGTTGGACATGCCATGCGGCCATTGGTACACTATCTCATGTCATGTATGAATGTCCCGCACTACAGTATTACTGGCGTCGGGTCTGGGGTCGTATCCAGTCTATTTTGCACTTCCAAGAGCCCCTTTCTTGGAGGATTGTGGGACTTCGCTCAGCTGCGGGGATCCCCTCTCTTCCAGAAACGGCTCACTTCCTCTTGGACTTTATGCTTGGCATAGCTATTTCCCTAATTACGAAATACTGGAAAAATAGCTCCCATCTGAGCCCCAATGAATGGTGGAATCATGTCTGTCTCTACAGTAAATATGAACAAATACCTCATATGTTTGCTACTTCCGTTCAGACTCCTCATCATCTGTCTAAATGGAAGATGCTCAATGACTATGTTCGTTCTGCTAAATGCTCTCATCTGACTGTTTAAATTTGTATATATCTCTGTCCCATGATCATACTGTATCGTAGATACTCTTTTGTTCATTTTGATGTACAATCACTGTTGTTTTGAAGCGCTCACATGCTGACATAATCGGCTAGAGAAGAAGCATGGGGGAGGGGGGTAATTGGGTTTGCTTTTCCTTATTGTATACTTGTTTTGTCTCCTTTAGTGTGTTGTTTCTTTTGTTTGTTGCAAAATGAAAATAAAAGTTTAAAAAAAAAAACCATATTGCATTTTAGGAACAGGGCCCCTTCATGAAATGCTAGCACACACCCTGCAGAAGTAGGACCCTACATTGAGGGTGTTGACATTTATGTCTCTGGAGAGCAGGCCTAAAGGTTAGAACGTAAAGCACATGCAGATGTTCATATTTTCTTACGCGCCCAAATTTTGCCCCCGCCCACATCCTTACTCTTAAAGTCATTTACAAATGCACAACTAAATGGCCTGCATGTGCATTTAGGCATGACCTAATTTTATAAGCCCCCTTTTAGACATGTAACTTAGAAATAGAGAGGGTCGTTTTATAACAGGTGCCATGAGTAGGTGCCTACTTGTCTTTATAAAATACTGACATAAGTGGCAGAGATCATATCTTAAGCAAGAGCGGAGCTTGTGTACATGCACACGCTTAACATTTTCTAGTATATGTGTAAATTACGTGCAAGCCCACTGGCACAGTATGCATCATCATGCGTGTATTTTTATGGTGGTCGGTATTTTATAAGAAGCCATTATCACATGTATGTAACCACATATGCGCATAAATGACTAAAATACCAGCAAGGTAAGCCCATACATTGCAGCTTAAAGTACACCCCCCCTAATAACTCCCTTTACATGGAGACAAGATGTATAAAATGACCTCTTTTATGTGCCTGTCTCTCAGAGGGAATGGAGGTATTCCCTGGGAAGGTTAGTTTTTATGTACATCTTTCATAAAATATTTGTATGTACATAAATTAGCTTGGGATGTGCACAGGGCAACATTTTTTTTATTTGTTTTATTTCTTTTTTAGTTCATTACACACATTTGTTTTAATTTTTTTTTTTTGAATTCTTTATTTTCGTTTTATAACAAAAGGAAAAGGAAGACATACAGCTAAAAGACAGATACAGAACGTGTAATACATACACCAAAGTAAACCCCTACCACCCCCCTCCCCCCGGCTTCTTCACTAGAAAACTAATCCTTCCCGAAGCGGGCGGGGAATTACATTATTGTGTTACAAAACCTAACGGTGATCTAAAACATGATGAGTGCGCATTATACAGGCATGTTGGAGCAATGAGCAGATTGTACATAATCATTAAGCATCTGCCATTAGACAAGCGAGAGTGAGTTTGGACATGGGGAATAGCTCTCCGAGGTATCTGCTCATATTTACTATATAAGCAGACGAGGTTCCACCATTCATTGACAGTAAGTCGAGAGCTATCCTTCCAATTCCTCGTGATTAAGCATATGGCTATACCCAGCATGAAATCAAGGAGAAAGCGACCCTTCTTAGGAAGAGAGGGAACCTCCGCTACGAAGCAGAGTCCCACGACCTCCCAAGAGAGAGGTTCATGAAAGTGTAAGATGGATTGAAAACGACCCCAGACCCGCCCCCAATAGACCTGCAGTTGAGGACATTCAGAAATAACATGAGCGAAGGTTCCCACAGCAGTATGGCAAGACTAACACAGGTCCCTAGCATTTGGGTTCCATTTGGCTATGTTTCTGGGGTATAAAAGCATCTGTGTGCACAGAAGAAGAGAGTTTGGGTAACAGAGGCAGACCGGGAAGCCCGCACTACTTTACTCCAAAAAACGCTCCATTGCACAGGGGTTAAAGTGGTTTGCAATTCGCGCTCCCAGGCTTGTTGGGCTCTAAAAGTGTCCGTGTCTCTACCCTGGCATATTATAAGTAATCCTGTATGGCTACACGAATTTCTGACTGGAAATCTGGCTGAGTTAACAGGGCTCTATCAAAGAACCAGGCTCCCGAATTTCCCTGGGGTACAATAGTGTTTAATTGAAAGGAAATGGCAGCATGATCTGAAAGATGTGGGGTGTGAATCTTTGCAGTGTCCACCTGAGGAACTAGCAATTTTGAGATTAGAAAGAAGTCTATGCGAGACTGAGATTTATGAGGGAAGGAGAAGAAGGTGAAGTCAAGCTCATTGGGGTGTAGTAACCTCCATAGATCAACTAAAGCAAGATCCTTGATCAGGGAGGTAAGCGTGGCAAGACTCTTGGGGGGACCACTCGTCCTAGGCGGTTGTTTGTCAATCAGGGGATCAAGGACTAAATTGAAATCCCCCCCAATGATCAAGGAAGTATTAGCAGAAGCCTACGCAACCGGAGCAATGATAGCAAAAAAAAGAAAAGGCGGGGTCATCAACATTAGGAGCGTAAAGGCATATACATGTGACTTCAAGGCTACCTATCTTGAGGTGAACTCTAGACCATCTATCTTCTGAATCTGAGCTAGTCGCAATAACAGTAGCATGCAAAGATTTCCGAACCAGTATGGCAACCCACATTTCTTAGACACGGCTGGGGAATAGGCGGCCACCATGTAAGGCTTAATATTGAGTTTAAGAGTTTCCTTCAAATTTAAATGCGTTTTCTTGTAGAAAATCAGAGCCGCTGCGTCCTGACTGAGGTAGCTTAGGGTTTTCTTCCGTTTTATCGGATTATTGATTCCTTTTACGTTCAATGAGAAAATCTTACATGGTGCCATCAATCGGTAATAGACATTTTAGGTAAGGGTGCTTGATAACATATAACATAAGCAGAATCTGTACAACAATGTCATAATCACCGCGTATTCTGGCTAATACGCCCCATATTGAAAAGTATGTACCAACGTATCTTAGAGAAGAAGCAAAACCCCCAAAGAATATGGCGACCAGAAGTCTGCGGGAGGAGGCCCTAGAGAGGAAAAAGAAAGACATATAAAAAAAAAAAAGAAGAAACACCAGAGTCCATAATAACACTGTCTCTGATACTCATCAAGGCTGCTGTGGGTAGATGGAGTCGGGCACAGATACCATCAAGAGTAAGGCCACAGACTGCCCACGCCAGACTCTTTGCTAGGCTGCGGCAGATCCAATATGGCAGATATGGCGGATATGAGGAGACTTGCAGGAATATTCTGGAAGTCAGCGCATCAAGTCGGCTTCTTTGGAATCCAAAAACTCCGCTAGTAGATCAGGGTCCTCAAATGTTCTTGTCTGATTGTGAAGCGTGACCCGGAGCTTGGCCGGGTACATCAGGCCATAGCGTGCTTGTAGGTGTTGAAGCCTCGGCCGGAATTCCAGAAAGCGCTTTCGGCGGTCGACCGTGGGTTTAGCCAAGTCGGGATAGAAGGAGATCTTGTGGCTCTCAAACTCCATATGGCCCTTTGCCCGAGAGGCACTTAGAATTTGCTCCACGTGTTGATATCTCAATAGTCGAAAAATGATAGGCCGCGGGGTCTTCCTGTTGAGCGTTATGCTTGTGGGTACACGATGAGCGCGATCAATCTCCAAATCTTTGGTAAAGGTGATTTGGAGTAGGGAAGGGAGGATTTTGCATAAAAACTCTTTCATGTCTCCCGATTCCGCTCCCTCCGGTATGCCCACGAGTCTTATGTTGTTGCGGCGCGCTCTATTATTGCCATCTTCCACCTCTTTCTGCAAGGCCCGCACCTGACGTTCAACTTTGTCGAGTTTGGACAACCGGGCCGCATGGGAGTCCAGTATGCTCTCCATTTTGTCCTGACGCGAAGAAAGCCCTTCTAGCTTGCTTTGCAGCACACCAAAATCTTCCCGCAGCGCACGGAGTGCTTCACCGTTTGCCTGCACAAGGTTTTTGACCCCTCTAATCTCTACGAGGATTTCCTGCTGCATATCGGGGCCCTCGCACAAGGCCGGCCCCTTCTGCGGGGACGGAGGTTCAGTTTTGGAGCGTTTGCCATGAGAAGCCGCTGTAGATCCAAATTCCAGGCGCGTTGGTTTGGTCCCCGCCATCTCACCAATGTGCCCCGGCAAGATCAGAGTAGAAGTTCTAAGTTAGTGAGGTGTTAATTCAGGATTCTGAGTAGGCCTCTCGGGAGCCTCAGCGTTATGCGACCATCCCGCTGGACATCAGGCTCCGCCCCCCCATTTGTTTTAATTTTAACGTGTATCAAAACCTTTGAATGCTTGTTGATCAACTTAACCTATATTAGGGCATGTTTACTAATGTTCGCTACCCGGGTAGCATGGGGTTAGCACGCATTTTTGGGACCATGCTACAAAGGAATGGATATTTTTGCCACCACGCCACTAGTGTGGGCCTTGAAATCTCGTGCTGCCAGCGCTTGGAATGGAGTGACTACCGCCAGCACAATGGGTGGTGTATTAATTCCACAAACTGTGCTAAATTCAGGGGGACAGCTGTCCTTGACCCCCCTAATTGTAGCATAGTGCTCTGGGCTAATAATATGTTACTAGCATGGGGCTTAGTAGATGTGCCCCATTAATTTCTAGGTTAATGCTAGTTTAATTTACACTAAATTATGCTAAAGCACACTAGCGAACTTAATATGTATTAACAAATGCATATCCCTAGAAATTTGTGTGCACCAAACAGCAGGTGTAAATATATGCCAATACATTTTCTGACCTAATTTAATGGAAAATCACTCCAAATAAACAACTGTAGCAGAATATCAGGGAGAGTTGTAAAAATTCAATAGCAAAATATTCCCAAGAAACCGTCTCAGACCAAGCGGCAGCCTATATGCTGGGAAAGGGAATTCAAATTCACCAGCGGCGCCTTTAGCATCAATGACAGGTTTTTGGTATTTTTCTTTTATATTCTATACCATCTCTCCGTTATATTTTTGAAAAATGCGCTTAAACAAAATAACAAACAGTCTCTGTGAAAACAGGTACTTAGCTTTTTGGTGTGTGTGTTAAACTCTTAAATGCTCTCCAGAAACCGTTTGACTTGACAATTCAGTCCTTCTCAATAGCCATTCTTGTAGTCGAAAACAGTGTGTTTCAATTTCCCAACGCCTTATTCATAACGTTACTTCCGCGTTTCTCTCCGCATTCCGAGGTTCTTCAGGGGACGAATCACTTCCAACTAGCTTTTTACTAAAAAGAAACTGTCATTAATGATCAAATAAGAAACCTCCAACTTTAATTTCTCATTCTGGTCCAGTTAAAAATTCTCTTTTAGAAAATCTCTTTTAAAACAAAAGTTTGGTAATGTAGTCATACCCAAAGTTGACCGAAGTTGCATGTCGTTGTGATAGTGTAGCTTCAATCTCTTTGTAATAGACTCTTTGCTCATAGTCAAGCTTATCCAAAAAAACGCCACGCATGTGCAATCCACAGTAGGCGGGTCATTATATTCTCTCATTCTCATGACGTCATATTGCTATCATTAACTATCTGGCTATAGTGAGCCCCACTCTATCTCCAGATTAAGCCCTTGAGGGATCAGGGTTTTTAATCGAAAAATCCAACTCTGTTCACGATATAATAGAGTTTGCATCAATGATTTTCCTGACATCGGGGCTAAAACCTGATCTATACAAAAACATTGTAACATCTCAAAAGTATGACCTTTGTCTTGACAATGGGATACTATTGGTGCTTGTAATACCTGATGTTTGAGCCGGCTTTTATGCTCGGACAGCCGGGTTTTAAACGCCCGGCTAGTCTTTCCAATGTAAAAGAGAGCACAGGGGCACTCAATTGCATAAATTACATTGTGTGAGCCACAAGAGGTATGATGTTGTAAATTATACTCTTTCTGATGATAAATAAACTTATGTAGTTCTTTTGTGACTGAACATACTGCACAATGCCCGCATTTATAATGACCCGGAGGTTCTTGTTCTACTAGCAAACAGGGAAGAGGACGCAAGATGGTGGGACTCAGTCTCTCTTTCAAATTTCTATTTCGACGCCAAACACATCTAATGGTTTTGTTCTGTAAACCTGGAGCTGCTTGCAAAACATTCAGGTGTCGAGTAAGAATTTTTTTGATTTTGAAGCTATATGGAGAGTATCGGGTGATAAAATTTATCACATCTGGATCTGAGCGCTCACGAACTCTTGTAGTGTCTAGTAGAACTGATCTGTCATTGTACAGCGCCCGGCGATAAGCCCGTGATACTATTCTGGCGGGATAGCCTCGTTCCCGAAAATTTTTTGCTAGTTCTTTTGCCTTGAGCTTGAAATCAGAAGTATTGGAACAATTCCTACGATATCGTAGGAATTGAGAAAAAGGTAAACCGTCTTTTAACCGGAGTGGATGGGCACTTCGGTAATGAAGCAAAGTATTTCGAGCAATGGACTTGCGATAAATGGTAGTGTGCCAGCCCTGGTCTGTCTTGCTGATCAGCAGATCTAGAAACACTATGTCTCTCTCATGAACATTGTGAGTAAACTGTATATATGAACTTTGAGCATTTAGCCAGGATATAAATGTATTGAGATCATTTAAAGAGCCTCGCCATAGCAGGAAAACGTCATCAATGAAACGTAGCCAGAGCTTGATGTTTAGATTAAATGGAGAGATTTGCCATAATCGTTCCTCATAATGTCCCATAAAGAGATTGGCAATTGAGGGGGCAAATGTCGCCCCCATCGCTACTCCTGAAACTTGTTGGAAAAGAGTGCCTTCAAACTGGAAATAGTTGCGACTTATGGTCATCTGAGTCAGTATCAAGAGGAATTGAATTTGCGATTCCGACAGATCCCCCCTCTCTCTTAATGCTCGTTCAACCGTGGTTAGTGCTTGCATCTGAGGGATACTAGTGTAGAGGGCTGCAACGTCCAATGTGACTAGTAATATGTTCGGGTCTGTAGCCCATTGTGCATTGTTTGTTAAAATCTGTAGGAAATGGGACGTGTCCCTCAGATAAGATGGTATATCAACCAGAAGCGGGTCGAAGGTAAGAATCTATATACACTGAAAGGGGTTCCAATATCGAACCCCTAGTAGATACGATCGGTCGTCCTGGTGGTTGTTCCAAATTTTTATGAATTTTGGGGACCACATAAAAACGAGCTATCTCAGGGTGGGTTACGTTCAGAAATTTAAATTCCTTCCGGGTAATTAGTCTATCTTCTAAAGCTTGAGCGGTGACCTGTGACACTTGCTCCTGAAGCTCTTTTGTTGGATCCATTTCTAAAAGATGGTAGGCTGACTGGTCTAGGAGTTGGCGTTTCGCCTCATGAAGATATTGATCCCTATTAAGAACCACCACGGCACCCCCCTTGTCGGCACGTTTGATGACCAAATCTAATCGTTGTTCTAAATCTCGTAATGCTTGTTTTCTCCTTTTGGGATAGAGTATGGAAGGACAGTCTTTGAGACTGTTCTAACTTCTCTACATCTTGTAATATTAAATGTCGAAAGACAGTTAGTGTGGGATGTAAAGGGCCGGGCGGCGTCCATGTTGATTTAAAAGGGAGGGGAATCCGACGACTTGGTACACTCTCCAGTATGGTCTCTGTGGAAGGTATATCAGTTTCTGTAGACATAGAACTATCTACAAAATACATTTTTAAATTCAATTTACGAATCAGGCCCTCCAGATCTAATCGAAATTGAAACGGGTCATATCGTGTTTCGGGGACATAAGATAGCCCCCGATTTAATAATTGTGTCTGTTCATCCGTAAGTGTTTTACCTGAAATATTAATCACAAGGTCATTCAAGGGAATCGCTGTTGTCATTTCTTCATGTCTCCCTTCCGCTCGGATTGGCGTGTTTGGACTCCTTTTTTCTTTTTCTTGCGAGTATCGTCGTTGTCCTCGTGAAAATCCTCTTTGGAAGCGCTGGAATCCAAAGAGCTAGATTCTGCTGATGTATCGAATGAAACTTGTTTCCGATTCTGTCTTTTGTTAGTTCTCTTCTTCGTATCCATCCAAGGATATACGTAACCAATAAGATAATCATCATTATCCCGTTTTTTTGGATAAGCTTGACTATGAGCAAAGAGTCTATTACAAAGAGATTGAAGCTACACTATCACAACGACATGCAACTTCGGTCAACTTTGGGTATGACTACATTACCAAACTTTTGTTTTAAAAGAGATTTTCTAAAAGAGAATTTTTAACTGGACCAGAATGAGAAATTAAAGTTGGAGGTTTTCTTATTTGATCATTAATGACAGTTTCTTTTTAGTCAAAAGCTAGTTGGAAGTGATTCGTCCCCTGAAGAACCTCGGAATGCGGAGAGAAACGCGGAAGTAACGTTATGAATAAGGCGTTGGGAAATTGAAACACACTGTTTTCGACTACAAGAATGGCTATTGAGAAGGACTGAATTGTCAAGTCAAACGGTTTCTGGAGAGCATTTAAGAGTTTAACACACACACCAAAAAGCTAAGTACCTGTTTTCACAGAGACTGTTTGTTATTTTGTTTAAGCGCATTTTTCAAAAATATAACGGAGAGATGGTATAGAATATAAAAGAAAAATACCAAAAACCTGTCATTGATGCTAAAGGCGCCGCTGGTGAATTTGAATTCCCTTTCCCAGATATAGGCTGCCGCTTGGTCTGAGACGGTTTCTTGGGAATATTTTGCTATTGAATTTTTACAACTCTCCCTGATATTCTGCTACAGTTGTTTATTTGGAGTGATTTTCCATTAAATTAGTACATTATATTACTCCACAAGACAGACCCTAATTTTTTGTAAAATACATTTTCTGAAGCAATTTTCAATGCAGAAGTTAAGCATCACTTGTATTCAGTTGTTTAAAAAAAAAATTCAGACCTTTTGTGCATATGCCTAAGCTTACATGCTTGGCTCTTTATTTTATGCATCTAAGCACAGTCTGAGCTCTTGAAACTTTAGCCCATAGTCACCAAAGTTCCTTACCAGTTTTTTAAGACGAGGGTTGTAATCAGAGCTGCAATGACCATGATTAGGGACACTGTGATGGTTATAATCTGATGAACTGCCAGACCTGCAAAAAGAGACAAATCGGGAAAGAAAAAAGATGACATTAATGGCATCCAAGAAACGGAATAGTTGCAACTGATACAGTGGAAAGACTTATCACGTGATCTATGTGAGATGAATTGCTGGTTTCACTGATGTTGTTAAAGTCTCCATAGCCGGAAAGGAGATGAGAAACCTCTTTGTGCTCGCATTTGGCTTATAAAATTACCCTCTTAATCCTTTTAACAGGGCACCTAGATTTGAAGGTGGAGAAAGCGTTTTTAGTATGTTCTAAAGAGACAAAGGCACAAATAGGGATTTGATTGTGACACATACCCCTGCTTAGGAGCAGGTATAGATGTTAGCACATATAGGGGAATGTTAACTAAAATGTGGTTGCTTATAGCTTGTTAAGCCCCAAAATGTATGACAGGGCTAGCTCTGGACCTGCGCCAACAAGTGGAACTGTGTCCAGTATGTCCCCATGTAGTTTACTCGGGTTCTACACCATACCCCACAGTGATTAACACAGCTGCATTTAACACCTCCCATTAAGGTGCCAGTAAGTTCACCCATGCTAAATAACACATCACAGGCTAGTATGCGTTAACATTGCCTGTGCTAACTGCAATATGCATGCTCTACCCCTGAACTGCTCAGTCACTCTAATCCATGCTAAGTAGTTAATGAGGGATTTTTAGCGCGGCTGCATTTTTTGTGCATGGTAATGGTTACCACAGTGTGCGTGGAGTGCGCTAAACCCCACAGTAACCATTAGCGCATTTTAGTAAACATGCTCCTAAGCATGTACATATGCATACATTTTATAAAATACATGTGTAAATTGCACCCAAAATCTTCCCACATGCCCAATGCACAGACCACTTTCCTACTTAGCACGGTCGTCACCTGCCTAGACTATTGCAATGTCACTTGTTCCGGCCTAGCTTTGTATGAACTAAAGTGCCTACCATCAGTCCATAATTACTGTGAAACATAAACATAAGAAATGCCATACTGGGTCAGACCAAGGTCCATCAAACCCAGTATCCTGTTTCCAACAGTGGCCAATCTAGGTCATACGTACATATGGTACACATATATCGCATCACACCATTCCACCACTGGCTTTCAATAACCTATCGCATGCGGTACAAGATCTTGACGGTGACATATAAGGCCCTCCACGAAGAAGCTCCTGGCTTTCACTCGTCACTCAGTACATGGTAATCGATTACATAGTCCTCTTCCATCCAGAGCAAAATACCAATCTACCCATAATCCTACATTATTGGAGTTTTTCTCCTTTGTCATTTAATTTTTATTGTACACCGCTTTGGCTGTCTACATAAAACTGTAAAACTGAAATAAACCATAATCTAGAAGTTCATTCCCAAGTGTGCTCTGTGTCCTTTTAGGCCTCATCTCATTTTATAAGAGGCCAGTTACGTGCACAAATCAGTGGTTTCTGTTAGGAAAAGGTTTATAAAATGAACTCCTAAATGTACATGGATACGAAATCCCCACCCCCTCATTCTTAGAAAATCATCAGTTGAAGAAGAGTTATGAGACATTTCCCCTGAATAGCAAAAAGTGCAAAACTTGAGAGCATTCAACCCCCACGAAAAAAACATATACCTCTCTCTGCTGTAATTTTTCACCTGAAACTTTGACTCTTTCATCATGGGATTCTTTGTTTAGATTCCTGTTGCCTGGCAGTTCAATCCATTCTCGATGTTTACTTGGAATTTTTTTCATTCCGGTAGGGCTCCTTACCTATTCGGGTGTGTCTAATAAAATTCAGTTTAAAAACTAGATTGGGCAAGCCACTATGCAATAAGAACCCTGTCTCTCTGTATAGTCATTACAATACAGATCATTTTTATAATGTTTTGTCCCATGTTGGTCATTTCATCTAATCTAATCTTATCGCTGTTATTGCACAATGCTGTTGATGAGCCAGGGTGCCAGTGGAAAATATATTTTTGCCTCGGATAGTTTGATCTATCATTTTTAATTAATGTTTCTAAATATCAAATGCTCATTTCTGGAGCTCACTATGTTCTATGACAGTTCATGAAGGTTGTGGTTGTTATAATTAAATGCTTTTTCTGGCTGCTACCCAAGTACATTCTTTTACGAACAGATGTTACACCTTAGCAAGTATCACCCTGATGGGAGAAATATTTATTGAATAGATAAATAATGATAGTGAACATACCTTTTTATAAAGGCATTTGTCTAGCTAGAGACTCTAAAGGTTTTCTACCTGAGGTTAAGCCCAGCAGTTTCAGGAAGCATACCCTATCGATTTCTTATCATCTTAATGATCTGAGATTGTAATACTATTTTTGGTAGATTAAGTAAGAGGTAAGGTGTGAACTAAGGACAAAAACAGATGGTCAACTGGAAGAAAACATGTTTGCAAACATCTGCCCAAAGCAGTAAACAGTGCTCTTTTAGCTATTACTGTATAAGATTGACAGGAAATTGTTTAACCATTCAGTTTACTCCAAATCTTCAATTTTCTCTTCTCTTTTGTAAAGACTATGGGGCATGTTTACTAAGCTGCAATAGCTGTTAACACAGGTTTGTGTGGCCCTAATGGCCATAACAAAAGTGTGTGGTTAATTCTGTGCTATCTGCTTAGCATGTGATAGGGAGGGAATGGGTGGGGTAAGGGTGGAGAAAGAACATGTCTGCATATCACAGTTTGCATGGGTGTTAACAGCACGCATTCATCACCAATGTTGCAGATAGCGTGGTACACTTAACACCACCTCAGTAAGTGACATTAGATGCATTTGTGTTGCCACCAGCATGCATTAGTATCAGAATCAGTGTGATATCTGCTAGCGCCAGGCTTTACACATACCCCCAATGGGTAGCTCACTACTTTGCATGTACTGTATGTTAATATATACCTTAAACATGCAATATCTGCAAAACCCTAGCACATTTTAGTACATATACCCAATGTTCCCGCTAAGCTGCGCTGGGTCCTCCGCCAACATTCCTGCCAGCGGGCGGAGGTGCAGAGCGATCGATCGCTCTGCCCCTTCCCACACCGGCGGTAATGCCTGTGGAGGACCAAGCACAGATTCAAGAGAACATTGCAAGGGTGTTGTGGCATGTGTTAGACCCCACAGCACCCTCGCAATGTTCTCTTTAATCTGCGCCGGATCCTCCGCTGGCATTCCCATCAGTGGGGGGAGGGGCAGAGCGATCAATCGCTCTGCACCTCCCCCCGCCGGCAGGAATGTTAGCGACGAACCCAGCGCAGCTTAGCGGGAACATTGCATATACCCCATGTGTGCTTTGCAGCTGTCCACTTTATTGACATATTGGTGAGGCTGAAGAGGCTTTGTCTTGGTCGCCATGTTTAATGAGGGGACATTTGGGTGAGGGGTCCTATCCCCATTCTTTAGATACCTTGGAAGTGCTTTGGGGGTGGCTTGGATCGGGTAGGCCTGAGGTGAGACTTGGTTAGTTGGGGGTAGGGAATTGATAATAATGGGAGCCTGATGTGTATATATTTGAATATGTGTAGGGGACAGAGGGCACCTCCTCATTGGCTTGGTACTAAGTTGGAGCTTGGGAGGGCAGGAAATTAAAAGGCAACTGTGCAATTGCTTTCCTGCTTTTCCTCTTCACCTTTATTGTGGCCCTCTGCCTGCCCACTCTGTGAGGTCTTGCATGGAGTTCTATTTGTTTACAAATTACTATCTATTTGTGGTTGGGCTTTTTGCAGATTTATCACAGCGTAAGTGTTCTAAAGGGATACCCAGCTCAGTCTTATTGGTTAAGGGTAACCTGGGGTGATTGTTGCAAATTTGGGTTTCATCCAGCTGGCAAGGCCCTCAAGAAGTGTTTCAAGTGCTATATGGTCCTGGTGTGGTGCCAGGGAGTGAGGAATCCTTGCTAGTGATCTGGCAAGATCCCTGGGCTACCTGCTGCCGGCACTTGTTATTACTTGGGCAGTTGACTTGCTTTTTATTTTACTAGTTATAGAATGCAAGGTTCCACGGCTCGGGTGTCATCACAGAGGCATTATGATGATACTTTCCACTTTTGCAATGTCCATAATGCTGATCGCATTTGTTAACCCATTTTGACTATCTAGTGTGTTTTTTGGGGACTACATTGGGGAGGATGGGAATTTTTGGTATGGGGAAGGGCAGTTAGTCACCCACAATATATCCCAGAGTTATACAGCAGATGATGAAAATACTCTGAGCCAACATCATTATCAAATATAAGCTTCAAAGAATGTTTCTCTTTCATAGTCAACATATCATTTATGGTCATCCAGAGGGTGAAAGAGTGGTGAGGATGACTGGTAGACTGAAAATCAGTCATTGCACAATGACAGAACCTAGCAACTAGACTCGAGACATGGATTGCAAATTTTAGAGGAAGCCAAGGCACCTGACCAGAAACTGCCATTGGAATATCTTAATTAGGTGGAAGGAGGGATAAGTTTTCAAAATGGGATTCAAAGGACCCAGAGTAATTATGAATAAAAGTTTATGATGTGCACCTCTTCCCCAAAATAAAATAATAAAGTCGTTAGATCGGGCCACTACAGGGAGGATAATTTGATTAGAGGCTCCTTAACTTAGGCAGCAAATATACACATAAGTTACACAGATTTGAAAAGGCAAAGTATATGCCAACTTCCCCGTTAACAATTACCACACTGAAAGTATCTGCACACATTTATGCCTGCTCTTTGGTAGGGATAGACTGGCCATTTTGTTTTGCATGCGTGCACACATTTAATTTCATTTATTACATTTCTAACTTGCCTATTCTCTTAAATCTAAACAGTTTACAAGACTTACAAAAGCCATCAAAGCTGTGAACAACAACAATAAAACAGCATTAAATTAAAACAATTGCATCCGCAATCATTAAAACAAATAATACAAAAGTAAAGGTTCAAGGGGAAAAAGTCAGCCATTTCTGGTTTCACCCCATTGCATGCGTGGCAATGTGGTTTTGAGTTTCTTAAGGAACTCAATTTGGAAATCAGATGTAATCTGTAATTAGACAACACATCTATTGTTAGAGGGTTGCTTCTTGAGGATCCTGACACATAAAGCAGCTCAATTTGACTTATTGGTCTTAGCTACTATTACAACCACTACTGTTTATCATTTATAAAGCAGTGCCAGGCATATTCAGTGCTGTAGAGACAGACACACACAAAAGAGCTTGCAAACTAGTCAAGACAATTAGACATGACAAACAAGCAGTTCTAGGTGAATGTATTATATAGAGAAGTGGTCAAGACGTTTATGTATATGTTTGTTTAAAACTATTTACATCCCTGGCTTCAGAAAGGTAAAATATACATCAGAATAACAATTTACTAAGCTATGAAATGCATCCTGGAAAACTCCAGCATGTCCACTAATGATTGAAGCAGTGGTGTAAAATCTGCCCAAGCGGCCCCCACTATACAGGGGAGGGGGGACGGGCTGGGCGGGAATGGGGCCCATATGATAATGGCGGTGGTGCTTATGTGCTCATGCCACCCCTCCTCCCCTCCCCATGCAGCAAACTTACTTTGTTGCGCTGCCTTTATTCCAGGCCCAGTGCAGTTACCTCCTGTGAGACTTCGGCCCAGGAGATAACAACTATTGGGTCTGGAGTGCAGAAAGGGTGGCAAACAAGTTAAAGTAAGTTTGCCACATGTATGCGGAGGGGGCACATCATTGGTGGTAGGGAGGGAGGGAGGGGGTATATCATGGGGAGGGTGTTGTGCCACTACTACTACACTGGGGGATCCTCGGCAAAATTTTGCTTGGGGGTCCCTCAATGGAATTTATGCCGTTGGATTGAAGTGTGATTGGTAATACGCTGCATGCAAAGGCAAACTCAAGAAGGTATATGCTTAGTCTGGATTTGAATATGGCCAGAGACAGAGCATTGCAGTTTGACTCAGGAAGTCTGTTCTGGGCAAAAGGTGCCCCAAGCTTGAAAGAGTGGAGACAGCAATGACGAGCGCAGAGAGAAAGAGTGGATATTTGGATTGGATTTATCTCATGCTTTTTCTCAGAAGGTCAAGGCAAGTTCCATTCATGTACAGCAGGCATTTCGCTGACCCCAGAGCACTCACAATCTAATTTTGTACTTGAGTTAAAGGAGGGTTAACCGACTTGCCCAAGATCACAATGAGCAGCAGTGGGATCCCAACCCAACTTCCGTGGTCTTCTAACCTTTAGCTACTCCTCCACTGCGAGAAGAGAAGAAATGAGGGGCTGCAGATGGATAACAGAAGCGTAAACTGTATGTCTAAGTGGATAGGAAGCCAAAGTAATGACTTGAGGAGAGGAGTTACATGGTAGCAGTCACCCTAAAGACAGGTCAGTTATTCAGACATGACTATGACAAAAGACAAGAAAAATCATATTAGTCAGACAGGCATAGAGAATGGAGAGAAACACCTGGGACAATTTGCAAAAGCACTCATACATTTGCCGGCAGTTGTTAGATATGTGAATAATGTATTTACCAATATCCAAGAAACTATGAGGGTGATTTTATAAAACTTTTTTTTTTTTGCCTTTTATAAAATTACGGAGTGTAAAAGTAAACGTGATGACAAGAACGAATGTACTTGTATGTGACCCGGGAGCAGGCATGTTCAGGGGAGGAGTTTTGGTGCAGAATGGGTGGAGTCACAATGCATTTTATAAACTACATGTGTACGCCTAAGCATTTATGCTGACTTCGGCAGGATTTGTGGTAGTATTTTATAGATGCCACCGTTGAATATCAAGTACAATATTTTTTTAACCACCACTCTCTAACATGTTCAAAAGTCTGCTGACTGCTGCCACTGAACACCGAGAAAGGCAGATTTGTTTAAAAAAGACAATTACATTTTCCAATACAATGTGACTCTCAGATTTTCTTCATCTCTCTGCAAATGATTTGTGTTTTTTGTCCACAGCAGTAGGTTTTGCTGCAGATCGCGGCATTTTAAATAAATCTACCTTTGTTGATTTGTGAACAAGCTCAAGGATGTACTTGCAAAGCAAAAATGTAGATGTTGAAAAGCATTAAATTTAGAACCCTCTTAAAAGATACAGCAAAAACCTGAAGAATAGTCTGAAATTTAAATTTCATCTTATTGTGTTTTTTTCTCACTGATTTAGGTGTCCAAAACATTTCCCCATAGACGTAAAAAGAAAGAGATGGGGGTCTACATGTCATCTGAGCTTAGCACGGTGCTTGTCGATCCTCTCCTCAATGCACACCTAGCCTGTCGGGTTTTCAGGATTAGCACAATGAATATGCATGAGATAGATTTGCACATCTTGGGTCTCCAGCGTATGCACATTTATCACATGCATATTCAACGTGGTAATACAGAAGACTGTATTGGCTAGGTGTGTCTCAAGGAGAGGGTTGAGAAGCATTGGCTAAGCAAATGGTTTCATGTACATTAAGATATCTTTATTTGACTGGATTTTATAACTTTGATATATTATTTAACCATATCCAGACCATTCTAATTTAAGATGGGTAGACTGGAATTGAAACAAGCAGATTGCAATTCCCAGAATATTTTGAAATGCATCCACATTAAAAAAAAAAAGGTGTATTTTTATCCAGCAATATTCATGTAGCCATCTGGCAAATCTAGTACAGCCTTGATTTAAACCTTTTCTTTTCTGCCCCTAAAGGAAAACCCCAAACAAAAAAGCCTGTCACTATGTAATGAAAGTATCATCTTTTGTGACATCTCTTTCTGTTGCAGCCTTCTGATATGTCAGTAACGTAGCATTACCTTCACAGGGAAACTGTGACTTTGTTGGTGCACATTCATAGGGGTAGTTAAAGAGCACTACGGCAAGAACACATATTATTTGGCCCTTAACACATGTTAAAGGGCAATAACATTTTTAACATGAGAACATAAGAAATGCCATACTGGGTCAGACCAAGATCCATCAAGCCCAGTATCCTGTTTCTGACAGTGGCCAATCCACGTCACAAGTACCGGCGGGTTCCCAAAGGCCACAGGTTCCACAATGATCATCTGGTGGTAAGTAGTGGATTTCCTGGGTCCTCTTTAATCATGGTTTATGGACCTTTCCTCCAGGAACCTGGCCAAATCTTTTTTAAACCCAGCTACACTAGCAGCTTTTACTACATCCTCCAGTAACGAATTCCAGAGTTTGATTACACGTTGAGTAGTCTTAAATGGGTTACATTGTAGTTTCATTGCATGTCCTCTAGTCTTTCTACTTTTTGATGCCGTAAACAACCAATCTACATTAATCCGTTTCACTCCATTAATTTATAGACTTCTATCATATCTCCCCTCAGCCTTCTCTTTTCCAAGTTGAAGAGCTTTAACCTTTTAAGCCTGTCCTCATAGGGGTATCCTTCAATCCCCTTTACCATTTTGGTGGCAATTCTCTGTATCTTTTCTAATTCCACTATATCTTTTTTAAGATGCGGCGACCAGAATTGCACACAATATTCAAGGCGCGGTCTCACCATGGAACGATACAGAGGAATTATAATATCCTTGGTTTTAGTTTCCATTCCTTTACTTGTGATTCCTAGCATTCTACTTCCTTTCTTGGCTGCCGCTGCACACTGGGCTGAGGGTTTCAATGTATTAGCCATGATGACGCCTAAATCTTTTTTATGGGTGGTGATTTCTAAGGTGGTACCTTGCATCGTGGAACCAAATTTTGAGTTGTTCTTTCTTAGGTGCATAACTTTGCACTTGTCCACATTAAATTTCATCTGCCATTTGGATGCCCAGTCTTGCAGTTTATCAAGATCCTCTTGCAATTTTTCACAATCCTTTTGGGCCCAATATTCATCTGGGCAGGGCTAAGAGCCTTAGCTGCTTAGTCTTGCCTAGTGGAGGAGTAGCCTAGTGGGTGGGGCAAGGTACTTCAGGCCGGAAGGTCAGGGGTTCAAATCCCACTAGAGGACAACAACCTTGGGCCAGAAGGACTGGGATTTCTAGTCCCACAGGTGCTCCTTGTGGTCTTGGGCAAGCCACTTAACCCTCCATAGCCCATGTTCCCTGTAAAATAGTTAACTCCAAGTTATAATGCTCTGTTCAATGTAATTTCAGTTTGTTCAATGTAAACCACACTGATGCAGAATAGCATGGTATATAAGAGAATGTAAATAAATAAAACCATCCCTTAACCCCAGGTATTCATTTTCGCGGTGACAGAAGTGAATATCCATGTCTGGCCACATTGAGGCTAAACGTGTAGCATCGATATTGTATGCTGCACAGTTAGTGCTTGGCACCTACAAGATAGTCAAAGTGTTTTATTGTCTATCTTATAGGCGCTGAGCAGTAACCGTGCCGCTTCCAATATCGGTGCTGTATGGTTAGTGTGGTCTCCGCCCCAGAACACCCTGATGCTTGTCGGCTAGCATCGGGGCACGTATTTATTTATTTATTTAGCTGTATTTATATTCTGCTTTTCACTGGGTCAAAGCGGTCAATTGGGGGATACATTTAACACAAGGGGATATGACACACATACGTTAATACTTACAGGGAACATGGGCAATGGAGGGTTAAGTGGCTTGTCCAAGACCACAAGGAGTGCCTATAGGACTAGAAATCCCAGTCCCTCCGGCCTGAGATTGCTGTCCCCAGGTGGGACTTGAACCCTTGAACGTAGGGGACTTAGTTGGGGATATTCGATGGCACTACCCATGTAAGTGCTGTCGAATATCTGGTTAGCCGGCATTTACATGGTTAACTGGCTGTTAGCTGTGTAAATGTCCTTTGACTATTGGGCCCTTTGTGTTTTAACAACTTTGAATAATTTTATGTCATCTTCATATTTGATCACCTCACTTGTTATTCCCATTACCAGGTCATTTAAGAATATGTTAAAAGGCAGTGGGCCCAGCACAGATCCCTGGGGTACTCCACTATTTACTTTTGAGAAAATTGACCATTTAGCCCTACTGTCTGCTTTCTATCTTTTAACCAATTCCTGATTCACAATACTACACTGCTTCCAATCCCATGATTTTTAAATTTTGCCAAGAGTCTCTCATGAGGGACCTTGCCAAAGGCTTTCTGAAAATCTAGATACACATATCAACCGGATCACCTTTGTCTACCTGTTTGTTCATACCTTCAAAAAAATATAATAGATTAGTAAGACAAGTACCTGAAGAGTGGAGAATGGCCAGTGTAATGCCAATATTTAAAAGGGTTCCAGGGGTGATCCAGGAAACTACCGAGCGGTGAGTCTGACATCAGTATCGAGCATAATGGTAGAAACCATTATATAGAATAAAATTACTGATCATTTATATAGTCATGGTTTAATGGGAGAAAGTCAACATGGATTTAGCCAAGCAAAGTCTTGTCTCACTAATCTGTTATATTTATTTGAAGGTGTGAATAAACAGTTTGATAAAGATGAGCCGGTTGATAAAGTATAATCTTGATTTTCAGAAAGCCTTTGACAAGGTCCCTCATGAGAGATTCTTGATGAAATTAAAGAGTCATGGGATAGAAGGCAGTATATTATTGTGCATCAGGAACTGATTAAAAGACAGAAGCTAAATGGCCAATTTTCTCACTTGAGACAAGTGAATAATGGAGTACCCCAAGGATATGTGCTTGGCCCACTGCTTATTAACATATTTATAAATGACCTAGAAATGGGAATAATGAGTGAGGTGATTAAATTTGCAGATTACAAAAAGTTATTTAAAATTGTCTGAACACAAGAGAATTGTGAAAAATTGCAAGGGGACTTTGAAAAATTGGGAGACTGGGTGTCAACATGGCAGGTGAAATTTAATATGGACAAGTACCAAGTTATGCACTTAGGGAAGAACATCTCAAAGCACAGTTACATGATGCAAGGTTCCACATTAGGAATCACCACTCAGGAACCGCGAGGCCGCGGGCAGGGTCCCGGCGGCCGACTTTAACCGGGCGCGCGGCCCGGCGCGGGGACTCTGCGCGCGGCCCGGGTCGGGCGCGCGAGTGCATCATTTAAAGTTATTGGCTCCCGTCAGTCGCGGCCGTACAGGAGCCAATCAGGGAGGCTAGTCTTGGGAGGTGGGGGGGTGTATACTGGCTGGCAGCCTCCGCGTGTCAGTTCGTGCGGAGGCTGCGTTCAGGGTGCCGGTGTGACTGCGGAGCTGCGGCGTTTGAAGGCAGTTTCGGTGGTGGATCTTGGAGGCGGTTGTCTTGGGGGCCTGAGGCAAGTCCGGAGAGTCGATTTCGGGGGGTGCGGTATTTAGGGGTGCTGTGAGTCTCTTGGGGCCCGTTTTCTCTTTGGGTGTTTGTGCTTGGGCGGCAGGTGGGTTAAAAAAAAAAAACAAAAAAAAACCGGAGCAGAGGAATTTAATTATACATTTGCTGGGGGGGTTTTCATTGCTGCAGGTTGCTGTTTAAAAAAAAAAAAAAAACACTTCCTTAAGCACGACTTTTGCTGCGGTGGTGTAATTCCCCCAGGGGTTTCAGTTTCCGGTCCTGGTGGGGGATGCCTGGGCCGCGTGGTCGGGCGAAATCGGGGGGTTCGGCCCCTGCAGGTGCTTCTGGGTCTGGGGTGCGAGGGAGGGGTGGGTCACAGTCTCGGGGAGAGGCTGGGTTGCCCGGCACTGGGGGTGGTGGTGGGCGGAAGGGCCGGGGGGTGCGGTGCAGGGGTAGAGGGGGGCAAAAGGGGTTTGACGGCCTGGGGGTGGTGGCGGGGGTGGCAGAGGCGCCCACCCCCCCCTGTGGTACTCTGGGGGTGAGTGGTGGGCTTGGGGGAGCGGGTGGAGCGGCGGGGGTGGTGACTCTGGGGGGTGTGGGAAGTGAAGCGGATCCGTCGGGGGTTGGGGGTGCATCGGGAGGCATTTTGGGGGTACAGGGGCCGGGGGGAGGGTTGCGGCCAGATGGGGCCCAGTGGGGCTCTGGCTATGGTGTGCCCGCTGGTTGGCTCCCTGGTACCGGTGGCTATGGTGCGTCGGGTGGGCTGTTCCCTTGGGAACAGTGGTTGAGTGGGGGGCAGGGTTCGTCTCAGGCTGACTGGGGTGGTCCTTGGCCCCCGGCTTGGCCACTGGCAGTCCCCCCCCCCTGTTTTTCCTTTCATGTCTCCGCAGGGACGAATTATGGCTCAGCCGGCATGGACGGCGAATCCTGCTGGATCCGAGAGATGGGTTGGGTCTGGTGACAGGGGCGGTGGCACAGCAGGGAGCGGCGGCGGAGTCAGCGTGGGATCGTCCCCTGGAGGTCGAGAATGCTGGCGGCGAGGACAGTTCTGTGGCAGCTGGGACGGAAGCGGCGTCGGCGCCTGCTAGCAGTCAGCCTGGTGAGTTGCTTGGGGATGTGGGGGATGGGGGGTCCGGTTGCTGGAAAGCCCGGCGGGTAGGGGTTCGCGTAAGAAGCGCAGGCGGGCTTGTCGGCGGCGGCATAGCTCTGAATCAACCTCGTCCTCTTCATCTTTGAGTGGTTCATCTGTGGGGTCTGGAAAAGAGTCGGGTCGGCGGGACGGGGAAGGTGGGGGTGGGTTGGCCCCCGGTGTGGGTGGGGGGGCCGCATCGGTGGTGGTTTTTCCGGAGTTGTGGGAGGGGGTGCCGCGTAAGCTGTGGCGCAAGATCAGGAAGCGGCGCTATATTGATATCTTCCGCTTGCTAGAGGGGAGGAAGCACTCGGGTGAGAGCCGGAAGAAGAGGAAGGAGGATGAAAAGGCCGGTAGGGTTAAGAAGGTGGCGCGTAATGTGGTGAATTGGACGCGTTCCTTTTTGAGGTTGGCCAGCGTGTGGGGTCACCACGAACCAGGGCAGTATGGTATGTTGTTATCCTAAGCCGATTCCATCCTGGAGGCGTCTCAGACGCATGACGGATGGGCTTGGCTGAACTATGATGAAAAGTTCAGGGACAAGATGGAGGAGAGTAGATCGCTTTCGTGGGGCACGCAGGACATTAACCTGTGGCTGACTCAGATGTCGGCTAGGTCTGGTGCCGGTGGGGGGAGTGGCGGGAAGGGTAGTGGCGGGGTTGTGGGGGGGCCATGCATTCCTTTCACGCGGGGGCGATCGGGGTGCCGCCAAAGGTGGGCACGGCGGGGGGCAGTGACGTGTGTTGGCGGTTTAACCGGTCCACTTGCCCATTTCCCGACTGCAAATTTCGGCACTCCTGCTCCTTGTGTGGAGGTCCTCACTCCGCCACCAAGTGCCTTAAGCAAGGCGCCGCTGGCGCTTCCGGTCCCGCTCCTAAAGGGCAATGAGTGGCGTGGGCGGGCGCCTTCTCCGATTCGGCTGGAGGCCTTTTCGGGGTGTCTAAGTCGCTATCCGCGGAGGCGGGAGGCGGTGATTCTGTCTTTTGGTTTTCGGTTCGGTTTTGTTATCCCGGTGTGGGGTGTGGTGTCGACACAAGGTGCGCGGAATTCCCCGTCAGTCCGACGCTGGGCCGAGATCGTCCTGGACAAGTTATTGGGGGAATTGCGGTTAGGAAGGGTGGCGGGCCCCTTCGCGGAGCCCCCTTTTTCCTGACATGGTGATTTTTCGCCGTTTAGGTATAGTACCTAAGAAGGAACCGGGAGTTCCGGTTGATTCATAATTTGTCCTGGCCGATCGGTGCCTCCGTTAATGAATAGCATTCCGCCTGAGTTTTGTACGGTCCGTTATTCGTCTTTTGATAAGCGGCGGCGCCTGATGGTGAGGAGAGCCGGTCAGTCTGCCCTCATGGCGAAGGTTGACATCGAATCGGCGTTTCGCTTGTTACCGGTCCATCCCTCCTCTTTCCAGTTATTGGGTTTTTGTTTTCAGGGGGGTATTATTTAGACAAGTGTATGCCGATGGGCTGTTCGGTCTCTTGTGCTTATTTCGAGATGTTTAGCACCTTCCTGCAGTGGGTGCTAGTTCAGGTGTCCGGATTGGCAAATGTGGTGCATTACCTCAACGATTTTTTGTTTGTGGGTGCGGCGCAGTCGGGGGAATGTCTAGAGATGTTATCTGAGTTTGTGCGGCTTGCGCAGTTCGGGGTACCGTTGGCTGCCGGTAAGAATGAGGGTCCGTCTACGCGGTTGACCTTTTTAGGGGTGGAGTTGGACTCGGTAGGGATGGTGGCGCGTTTGTCGCAGGACAAGGTTGATCGTTTAAGAATTTCGGTGGACAAAGTGTTGTCGTCCCACAAGATTTCCTTGAGGGAGTTGCAGGCGCTGTTGGGGTCTTTAAATTTTGCATGTAGGGTGATTCCAATGGGGAGGGTGTTTTCACGTCGGCTTGCATGTGCCACGGCCGGGGTGCGGAAGCCGCACCACCGGATTAGGGTCACGGGGGAGATGAGGGCGGATCTGTTGGTGTGGAGTCGTTTTTTGGTAGACTTCAATGGGATTTCTGTTTTGATGGAGTCCGAGGTGTCTAGCGAGGCCTTACAGTTGTACATGGATGCGGCGGGGGGAGCAGGATTAGGTGTTTATTTCCGTGGGGCCTGGTGTGCGGATCGTTGGCCGGCATCCTGGCACGCTGCGGGATTGACCAAGAACATTACCTTCTTGGAGCTCTTTCCGATTCGCGTGGTTTTAGAGCTCTGGCCGGAGCGGCTCCGGAACCGGCGGGTACTCTGGTGGTGTGTGATAATGAGGCGGTGGTCAGTGTGGTTAATCGCTACTCTCCTAGGTGCTTGAGGGTGGCGGGCTTGATGCGTGAAGGTCGTCTTGGCCTCTTGTGCTTGAATGTGTCGGTAAGGGCACGGCATATCCCGGGGTGCACTAACGAAATCGCTGATGCTCTTTCTCGTTTTCAGTGGGAACGGTTCCGGGCTCTGGCCCCAGAAGCAGACAAGGACGGATCGGTGGTCCCAGAGGAGTTGTGGAGCATTGGCCTCGCGAAATGCTAGATCTGCTGAAGAACTCGGTGTCTCCGGGGACTTGGTCTGCGTACCAGCGGGGCTGTGACCGGGTGGTCGCCTTTTTGGTGGCTCATGGGTGGCAGATGGGTGGGGTTCCAGATGGCCTGATTGGTCACTATATTGTCGATGCCAAGCGCGCCGGCTTCTCTCAATTGGCGGTCCGTGCGCACTTGGCAGGCTTTAACTTTTTTGCGAGCGCGGTGGGTTGGGGTTCGCCTGCGGGGGTGATTTGCCGCGGCGGCTTTTGCACGGTTGGGAGCACGTTCAGCCTACTCCGCAGGACTCGCGGTTGCCCATTACGCATGGACTCCTGGTGAGGGTCTGCGGGGCCTTACCGCAAGTGGCTTCGTCTGCATACGAAGCTACTTTGTTCCGGGTGGTGTTTTGCATTGCCTTTTTTGGCGCTTTTCGAGTCAGTGAATTGGTTGCGGGCTCTGGGCGGGGGGAAGGGGGGAGGGGTTGGGGGGCTGCAGGCGCGGCATGTTCGGTTGGATGGGGGGCGGTTGCGGATTCTTTTGGCGCGATCCAAGACGGATCCACTGGGAAAACGTATGTGGGTATTGCTGGGCGAGGTTAGGGACCCACGGGCTTGCCCAGTGTGGGCGGTGCGGCAGTATTTGTTGGTGCATCCGGGAATGGCGGATAGTTTTTTCATACATTCGGACGCGCGGGTTTTAACCCGTTTCCAGGTATCAGCGGTACTGCGTCTGGCATTGCGTGCGGTGGGGGAGTACCCTGCGTGGTTCGCGCCGCACTCCTTTCGTATTGGGGCTGCCACCACCGCGGCGGCGGCGGGGTTTCCTGGTCAGGTAATTCAGGACATAGGTCGGTGGCGCTCTCAGGCTTTCAAAGGTTATGTGCGGCTGTAGGTTCTTGGGTAGTGGGTCGGGTATTTAACTGTTTATTTCTTTTGCAGATGGGGGTATCGGGCCTGGTGACTGTTGGGTTGCTGGCCATTCTTTTGTCCACTGGGCAGGTCGGCGTGCGGCTGCCTGGCCTATCTGACTTAATTTGGGACTGGACCCGGCGGTGGTTGCGGTGACATGGCTGGGCGTTCGAGGACTTCGCTGGTTGCAGTTGCTGCCTTTGCTACAGCTCCACGGAAGGTCGTCGTGGTGGCCGGCCGCCCTGATTGTCCACCTGGGGGGCAATGACCTGGTGTCCTGGTCCTGCCGGCAGCTTATCTGGGCTGCGCAGGACGATCTGGGAGTGGTTCTGCGGATGTTTTTGGGTGTTATAGTTCTGTGGTCGGACATTATTCCAAGGCCGGCTTGCTGGGACCAGCGTCGCTGGTCTCGGGGCTTGACCAAGATCAATCGCCAGATTGGTCGCTGTGTCTGTGAGAGGGGGGTTACCAGATTTTGCATGACTGGGTGGACGTGGGGTGTGCTGGGTTGTATCGGGCTGATGGGGTGCACTTGTCCCCAGTTGGTATGGACCTGCTCCTTAACGACTGGCAGGAGGCCTTGGAATATGTGTCTGTCCATGATGTGCACTGGTCGCAGCTTCGGGTGGGGGGGGCGGCACATGAACAGTGTTATGTGCCGGTGGCGGGATCCCAGAGGTTTCCGGGGTCCGGAGCAGCAGGTTACATTTGGGTGGGGGCGGGGTGCCCCTGACCCGGTCAAACCTCGGCCGACTTTTGCTAATGGCATGGCGAAGTCGGGAGAGGGGCATGGCAACTTGCCGGGTGGCAAGTTATGGCATTAGCGGTGGCAGGCACTTTGCTAAGGCATGGCTGGTGCAGCCGGATGCCGCTAATGGGGGATAGGGAGTTTGTTGTTATCTTGTTCTAATTGCTGTTGGTTAATAAAGCTGCGACCAGTTGTGTTCCATGAAGTTATGGTGTTATGTCTTTTGTCAGGGTCGGGTGGGGGGTGGTTGGGTTGGTGGGGGGGGGGGGAAAGGTGGGGGCCCGAAGCGCCGGGTCCGCCTGCCTCGGTTACCGCGAGGCCGCGGGCAGGGTCCCGGCGGCCGACTTTAACCGGGCGCGCGGCCCGGGTCGGGCGTGCGGCTGCATCATTTAAAGTTATTGGCTCCTGTCGGTCGCGGCCGTACGGGAGCCAATCGGGGAGGCTAGTCTTGGGAGGTGGGGGGTGTATACCGGCCGGCAGCCTTCGCGTGTCAGTTCGTGCGGAGGCTGCGTTCCGGGTGCCGGCGTCCCTCCCTCCCTCCATGCCTTCGGACGGCGGGGGGTTATGGGGTGTTGCAGCTTGGGGGGGGGGGGATGCGGGATCCCGGAGGTTTCCAGGGTCCGGAGCAGCAGGTTACATTTGGGCGGGGCGGGGTGCCCCTGACCTGGTCAAACCTCGGCTGACTTTTGCTAATGGCATGGCGAAGTCGGGAGAGGGGCGTGGCAACTTGCCGGGTGGCAAGTTATGGCATTAGCGGTGGCAGGCACTTTGCTAAGGCATGGCTGGTGCAGCCGGATGCCGCTAATGGGGGATAGGGAGTTTGTTGTTATCTTGTTCTAATTGCTGTTGGTTAATAAAGCTGCGACCAGTTGTGTTCCATGAAGTTATGGTGTTATGTCTTTTGTCAGGGTCGGGTGGGGGGTGGTTGGGTCGGTGAGGGGGGGGGGAAAGGTGGGGGCCCGAAGCGCCGGGTCTGCCTGCCTCGGTTAAAGGATATGAGTGTCATCGTGGATAGTACGTTGAAACCCTCCGCCCAGTATGCAGCCGCGGCCAAGAAAGTAAATAGAATGGACACTGGACACACAACCTTAACACCCAAATATTAATACCAATGATTTCTTCCATATCATCATATGCTACCAAAACTAAGTACCCTATACTACAAATGTAAATAGTTGTTGTTAGAATGTTACATAGTTCAGTGTTGTGGTGTATACAGTTATAATGTCAACTGTTCTATGCATTTATTTATTTAGAATTGCACACGATAATCAAGGTGCAATGGCATCATGGAGTGATACAAAGGCATTTATAATATCCTTAGTTTTATTTTCTATTCCTTTCCTTATGATTTCTAGCATGTATGAATGTATGTACTTATTTATTTGGCATTTCTTATATACCGCCTTTCAGTGTTATCAAGGCGATTTACATTGAATACAAGTCGATGTGTTCAATGTAAACCACCTTGATAACACTGAAAGGCGGTTTATAAGAAATGCCAAATAAATAAATAAATGGTATAAATCATAAGGAAAGGAATATAAAATAAAACTAAGGATATTATAAATGCCTCTGTATCACTTCATGGTGCAATTTCACCTTGATTTTTGTGTGCAATTCTGGTTGCCATATCTTAAAAAGGATATAGCTGAATTGGAAAAGGTACGATGAAGAGCAACCAAAATGGTAAAGGGGTTGGAAGGATATCCCTATGAGGAAAGGCTTAAAAGGTTTCGGCTCTTCAACTTGGAAAAGAGGGCTGAGACGAAATATGATAGAGGTCCATAAAATAATGAATGGGTAAACATAAATCTGTTATTACGCCTTCAAAAAGTAGAAAGACTAGGGAACACACAATGAAGCTACAATGCAGCACATTTAAGACAAAATTGAAGAAAATAGTTTTTCTCTCAGCACATAATCAAACTCTGAAATTCATTACCGGAAAATGTAGTAAAACCTGTTAGTGTTTCTGGGTTCAATACAGGTTGAACGAGTTCTTGGAGGAAAAGTTCATAAACCATTATTAAAAAGGACTAGGAAAATATACTGTATACCCCTGGGACAAGCAATATGGCATGTGTAATAGGTACTTGAGACCTGGAATAGCCACTATTGGAAACAGAATACTGGGCTTGATGAACCCTTAGTCTGACCCAGTATGGCATATGTTCTGATGCGGAGGCGGTCTGTGGGGGATATTCAGTGGCACTATCTGGGTAGTACCGCTGGATAGCTCTCCCTCCCCCACAGTGGCATATCCGGATTTGAAAATGGGCCCATTATTGTTGTTATAATTATTATTCATATAACACATTTATTTCTTTGACCACCTCTGTTTGGACATCCTGAGGCGCTATAAAGCAAAAATATAATTAGGATCACAATATGAAATCTTCAATATTATAAAATCATAGAAATTTCTACTCCAAATACCATGGTTTATTAAAATAGTCCAAAACGAAATGCAGCAGCACTAAACAATCCATCACAAATGATCTCCAACGATGGGACAATATGAAGAATCCAGCATGGCATTAATAGACCAGCCATATTGCCAGTCATATCATTTAACTTACTCTACCTTGGGACTGCCCTGAGGGGGGTCCTGGAGGCAGGATGCTCAGATACAATATTAACCTCCCCATTTATCATAAAGTAGTGTTTTGCTAGATGGATAATGAGACAGTAATCAACATGATCTCAAGGAAAGCAGCAACAATGACATTTTGGAACAAAAGTTCAGATTTTGTTGCTGCAAATTCTTGGATTATTTTTCACCCCTGTAGATTGATCTGTGCTGTTGAGATTTAATGATATCTCTGCTAGGCATATAGAAAACTACTCTTTGTAATGCAGCACAAAAATAGGTCATGGAAAATTGTATCTTAGGAAATGCACAGACAACTTGTACAAAATATAACCCATCTGCTAAATAAATCAAATACTTCAAAAGCTGAAACCTTGACAGTTAAAAAGGAGGAAAGGAAGGTCATTCACTAATATATTTCCTGACAAACGTTTGTTGTCCCACTCAGGTTAGATAGAATAAAGAACAGATCACCAAGAGGAATCCAAACCAACAGCTTCAGCTACAGAATATGACTATCACATTGGCATCATACCTCAAAATAGGAAAGATTTCAAAGGTCAGGAGAGCAGTCATTGTAATCAGTAGGGGAAAGATTTTAGTTGGGTCAAGGATACATTTGTATATCTGCATTTTTTTCTGTACCTCATATTTACAAATCATTTTTTTATATCTGAAAAGCTCTTCTCTAGGTAGGGGCCCCTGTATCTGCAATAGAAACTTGTCTTATCCGTCGTCCAATTTGCAGAAATTGATCAATTGACTTTATAAAGTGGTTTACAATGCAGTATAAAAATACAAACAACTAAAAACAACAATTAAAATATAATAATAATAAAAACAAATAATACCACAATAAAATGAACATTAAATCAATTTCAGTAACCCAGGATGCAACACTCAAAAATAAAAATGTACATTTCAACTTCAAGGTTGATAAAGTCTTTGCAAGCGATACTGTCATGTCTAGGTTGACCTTATGAAATTAATAATCCACCTTATTCTAAGTTCAATCACTTATATTGTATATATACAATACTTTACAAGTTAACCTTAAAATAGTTCCAATCCTCACTGTTATCATTCTAAACACAGCAATATTTAGTTGTCATAAAATGGCAAACATCTTTCAGCTGATTTGCTGAACAAAGCTATGTATTTAGGGAGTAAGGCAGGCAAAAATGTCCTGCCTGGCTCAGCAGACATTTCATTTAATTCCATTTATTCATTTATAGCTGCCTATCTGAAGTAAAATTGTTCTAAACGGATTCCATTGAATACAACATAGGACCTCATTTAATAAGCTACACTAAGGTTTCACAATTGCTGTATGGTAATTGCCAAACTAAACACACAGTAACTGGAAAACCTCTGCGGTAACCCTTTAAAGGCAGGACTAACATTTTGCCATGCAGCTAACAGAGAGAAAAAATGTTGCCACATGTTAACTGCATGGAAGATAATGTGGAATGCAGTTAATTATGCTTTTTATCAGCTTGGTATGGAAGGGCAGATTGGGACTTTATCTTCCACCATGTTTTTGTTTCTTGAAGAGGTTCTGTTCTAATTATCTGCTGCTTTAACGATCTAGGAATGTGCATTCATTTGAAAGGATATAAGACATATCAACAACATGTCTAATGTTGATTCGTGTTGGTAATAACCCAAAATGACAGTAAAAAGCCTAAAATTTCTTTCTTTTTTGAGTCAATAGTATGCACAATTGTTCAAAAGTGTTCACTATTAGTAAACGTGTCCCAGCGTGCAATATTAGCCAAGGTGCACTAATGCACGAGGCCGCGGGCCGGGTCCCGCAGCCGTCAGTAACCTGGGCCCGGGCCCGGGCCCGGCCTCGGCCTCGGCCTCCTGCACGTGACAGGGGACTTTGGGGTGGGGGGGAGGAGGTCTAGAGGAGCGCGGCATTTGAAATCGCTCCTTTGCCAAGAAGGAGCGATTTCATTGGCCCTGCGCGTCGGGTGGGCGGAGCAGGTGTCGGCGAGGAGCCGCGTGGCTGTCCTTCTCGCTGCGGCTCCTCAGGGAGCAGACGTGTTCCCGCCCTCCCTCCCTTTGAGTGGGTGTTTAGGGATGTTGCAGCTGGTGGGGGCGGGGTAGAGAGCCAGAGCTCGCAGAAGCGGCGCGGGCTTGAACTGGTTTAGGAGCAGTGGGGGGCGAAGTGCTCCTCGGGGTGGGGCGAGACAGCCCGGTTGGGGGTCTCGGCCCGGTAGGGGGGGTGTGGGGGCCGGCCTTTGCTACTAGTATGGCGAGGCAGGAGGCGGGGTCCGGGGGAGGAGGATGCTCCGCCTTGCTACTATCATGGCAGGTGGGGGCATCGTCCGGCGAGGGGGTGGGGGGCTGGGTTATGTTGAAGGTTGTATATTTTGGCCCGTTTTGGGCCGGTTGTTACAGGTTATAAATAAAGCTGCGACCAAAGTTTGTACCATATTATGTTGTCGGGTATTTTGTTGGGGCAAGATATGTGGGGAGCGTTAAGGCTTACTGAGGGAGGCGAGGAGGGCCTCCGGGTTACCAGAGTTACTGAGTACTATGGGGTACAGAGCATGTTAAATGCGCCACGGTAAAAAGTATTGTATGTTCAAAAATGTGACTCTGCTAAAAATCCTATACTACCCAAGTAGCACAAGTTGGGGAGATGACTGGGCATCTGTAAGGTAGAGCATCCACAGCAGGGGTAATGCAGGTGGTTTTTTTGTTGTGTGCACCATGGTGATGTAGCACTTAGCACTTAGCACTTGTGCATTTACTGCTATCTCAATAGGTGGCATTAAGTGCACCCATGCTGATTGCACCAAAGATGACAAATATGGGGGCAGCTTGATGCCCATGCTAGCATAAGAACATAAGATATGCCATACTGGGTCAGACCAAGGTCCATCAAGCCCAGTATCCTGTTTCCAACAGTGGCCAATCTAGATCATAAGTACCTAGCAGTTTCCCTCAAAGACACAGGTTCAACAATGCTTGCATTGTGTCAAGCAGTGATAACCTGGGTCCCTTTTTAATAATGGTTTATGGACTTTTCCTCCAGGAACTTGTCCAAACCAAAACTCAGCTACACTAACAGCTTTTATTACATCCTCCGGTAACAAATTCCAGAGTTCGATTACACGTTGAGTGAAAAAATATTTTCTCTTATTAGTCTTAAATAGGTTAGCCTGTAGCTTCATTGCATGTTCCCTAGTCTTTTTATATTCTGATGACGTAAACAATCGATCTACGTTTACCCATTCCACTCCATTCATTAATTTATAGACCTTTATCATATCTCCTCTCAGTCATCACTTTTACAGGTTGAAGAGCCCTAACCTTTTTAGCCTCTCTTCATATGGGTATCCTTCCACCCCCTTACCATTTTGGTGGCTCTTCTCTGTATCTTTTCTAATAGCTCCATATCCTTTTTACGATACGGCGATCAGAACTGCACACAATATTCAAGATGCAGTCGTACCATGGAACAATATGGAGGCATTATAATATCCTTGGTTTTATTCTCCATTCCTTTACTTATGATGCCTAGCATTCTACTTGCTTTCTTGCCTGCCACTGCACACTGGGCGGAGGGTTTTAACATGTTATCCACAATGACGCCTAAATCTTTTTTCTAGGTGCTGTTTCCTAAAGTGGAACCTTGCATCGTGTAACCATTGTTTGGGTTGTTCTTTCATAGGTGCATAACTTTACACTTGTCCACATTAGATTTCATCTGCCATTTGGATCCCCAGTCTTCAAATTTATCAAGATTCTCTTACAGTTTTCCACAGTCCTCATGAATTTTAACAACTTTAAATAGTTTTGTGTCATCTACAAATTTGATAACCTCACTCGTTATTCCCATTTCCAGGTCATTTATGAATATGTTAAAAAAGCAGCAGACCCAGCACAAATCCCTGGGATACTCCACTATTCACCTTTCTCCATTGGGAAAATTGGCCATTTAGCCCTACCCTCTGCTTTCTTGCTTTTAAACAGTTCCTAATCCACAATTGTACACTGTCTCCTATCCCATGAGTTTTTAGTTTTGCCAAAAGTCTCTGAGGGACCTTGTCAAAGGCTTTCTGAAAGTCCAGATACACTATATCAACCAACTCACCTTTATCTACCTGTGTATTCACACCTTCAAAAAAACATAACAGATTAGTAAAACATGATCTTCCTTGTCTAAAGCCATGTTGGCTCTCTCCAATTAAGCCACGACTATCTACATGTTCAGTAATCTTGTTCTTTATGATAGTTTCTACCATTTTTCTCGGTACCGACGTCAGGCTCACCGGTCTGTAGTTTCTAGATCACCCCTGGAATCCTTTTTAAAAATTGGCGTTACATTGGCCATCCTCCAATCTTTAGGTATTACAGATGATTTTTTTTTTTTTTAATTCTTTATTTTCGTTTTATAACAACAAAGGAAAAGGAAGACATACAGCTAAAAGACAGATACATAAAGTGTAATACATACACCAAAGTAAACCCCTGCCACCCCCCTCCCCCCTGCTTCTTCTCTAGAAAACTAATCATTCCCGAAGCGGGCGTGTACTTACATTATTGTGTTACAAAACCTAACGGTGATCTGAAACATGATGAGTGCACATTAAACAGGCATGTCGGAACAATGAGCAGATTGTACATAATCATTGAGCATCTGCCATTTAGACAAGCGAGAGTGAGTTTGGGCATGGGGAATAGCTCGCCGAGGTATCTGCTCATATTTACTATATAAGCAGACGAGGTTCCACCATTCATTGACAGTAAGTCGAGAGCTATCCTTCCAATTCCTCGTGATTAAACATATGGCTATACCCAGCATGAAATCAAGGAGAAAGCGACCCTTCTTGGAAGAGAGGGGACCTCCGCCACAGAGCGGAGTCCCACGATCTTCCAAGAGAGAGGCTCGTGGAGATGTAAGATAAATTGAATACAACCCCAAACCCGCCTCCAATAAACCTGTAGTTGAGGACATTCATAAATAACATGAGCGAGGGTTCCCACAGCAGTATGGCAAGACCAACACTGGTCCCTAGCAGTTGTGTTCCATTTGGCTATTTTTTCTGGAGTATAAAAGCATCTGTGTGCAAAGAAGAAGAGAGTTTGGGTAACAGAGGCAGACCGGGAAACCCGCACTACTTTGCTCCAGAAAACGCTCCATTGCAGAGGGGTTAAAGTGGTTTGCAGTTCGCGCTCCCAGGCTTGTTGGGCTCTAAAAGTGGCAGTGTCTGTACCCTGACATAATATTTTATAAAAGTTAGAGGCTACCCCATGTGTACTACTAATAGAGTGAACTATCTCTAATAGCCCGTCCTCAGTAGGGGCAGAGGGCGGCATGATTTGAGCACTTTTGAGGCAGTGTTGAAGCTGCATCAATTGAAAGTAGTGTTTCGCTGGTAACGCAAATTCCTTTTGTAAATCAGAAAAGGTTTTCCAACGAGCTGCAGAGAAAAGCTGTTGGGGTGTCCAGATCCCCCTAGAGTACCAGGGTTTCCATGCTATCGTTCTATTTAGGACTTGAATTCTGGGGTTATTCCATAGCGGGAGTCCGTCCTGAGGACATACGTTCGGACCCAGTGATAGAATGAGAGTGTTAAAGGCCGCAAGAGTATTGACAATCATTGGTGGATGGCGGGTGTCTACTTGATAGGACATACCGGGGAGATGGGTCAACGGAATTGGGCTACTAAGCTCCTCTTCTATATCAAGCCAAACTGGTCTGCTGTCTGTTGAGGCATCTAGCCATCGGGCACCTTGCTTAAGTAGGAAGGCTTGATGATATCTGAGAAAATCAGGAAATCTGGTACCCCCTAGTTCCTTTGCAGACTGTAGTTTTTGTTTAGCTATCCTTGGTGGCTTGCCCTGCCAGAGATAACGGACGAGAAGGCCCTCAATATCTTTATAAGTACGTAGCGGGAGTAAGCATGGCAGCATTTCTAAAATGTAGTTCACTTTGGGGACTATCATCATTTTCACAGTTTCTAGGCGGCCCCACCATGTAAGAGATAAGGGAGACCAACGATTTGTGAGCTCACGGACTTTGGAGACTACCTCCTTGGCATTAAAACTGATAGTGTCTTCTAAAGGAGAACAGTAATGGACCCCGAGATACTTCACCATGCGGGATTGCCAAAGGAAGGGAAAGGCCTGCATGTCAGCCTCATGTACCCAGCGGTTCAGTGGGAATGCTACAGATTTGGTCCAGTTAATTTTATAGCCCGATAATTGCGAGTATCCGTCAATCAGATCCAAGACAGCTGGAACCGAATCAAGGGATACGAAAAGCATAAGGTCATCTGCATATGCAGAGAGTTTAATCTCTCTGTGACTGAAGGGGACACCTCGAATACGTGCGGACTGTCTGATAAGGAGGGCGAGGGGTTCAAGAGCTAGATCAAAGAGCATTGGTGATAGGGGGCAACCTTGACGCGTGCCTCTTTGGAGATTAAATGGCTGAGACTTGATGGCATTTACACAAATACTGGCGACGGGTTGAGTATACATGACTTGGAGATATCGGAGGAAGCCCTCCCCAAAGCCATACCATCGGAGAACTGCAAATAAGAAGGGCCATTCTAGGCGATCAAAGGCTTTTTCAGCATCTAGGGAAAGACCCACCCATGGATGATCTAGATTGGCAGCACTGGATAGCACATGGCACAAGGTCCGAGCATTGTCAGCGGTGGATCGGCCGGGTATAAAACCGCATTGGTCGGGGTGGATTAGGGTGGCCATCCTGTCAGATAGCCGGGTGGCCAAGATCGTTGCGAAGATCTTATAATCGGCATTAAGTAGGGAGATTGGACGGTAGTTGGCGGTTAGCAGCGGGTCTCTGCCTTCTTTCTCAAATACTACCACATTAGCTGCAGAAAAGGATCCCAAAGAGGATGTATCTACCGCAAGGGCAGTAAAATAGAGTTTTAAGTAGGGAACTAAATCTGCACTGAACGTTCTGTAGAATTCGGTCGGGAGACCATCAGGCCCTGCGGCACGGCCCGAGGCTGTTCGTTTTAGGGCAGATTGGATCTCTGAAGTAGAGAAGGGTTCATCCATCGCATCCCTATCATCTTCAGAGAGGGTCGGCCGCTGAATGCCAGAAAGCAATCGCTCAAATGTCTCTGACGAGAACTCACATTCAGATTGATATAGGCGGGTATAGAAATCCCGAAAGAGTTCTACAATGTCGGAGTCTGTGGTCAATATGCCCCCTCCCTGTGGGGCTCGAAGGGCCGCTATGCGTTTGGCTTCTTTTTGACCTTTCAAGGCGTTGGCTAAGAGTCGACCGGCTCGGTTATTTTCACGATAATATGTCCCTCATTGAAGCTCAATACTCTTAGAAGCTGCAGTTGAGAGGATTGAATTATATTGAAAACGGAGACGCTGCAATCGAATTAATACACATGAATCAGTACGTGAAGTTAGAACTCGTTCGCCTGCTTTGATTTGTTGGTCTAGTATGAGTAGCTGCTGTTTGCGTTGTTTCCGCAGGCGGATTTGATAGCTAGTGATCGTTGCTCGAATGGCCGCTTTGAAGCCCTCCCACCAAGCCCAATTCGCAGTATCCTGGGGTAGATTAAAATGGAAGTAATCCTGTATGGCTGCTTGAATTTCTAACTGGAACTCTGGCTGAGTTAACAGGGCTCTATCAAAGAACCAGGCCCCCGAATTCCCATGGGGTGCAGTAGTGTGTAATTGAAAGGAAATAGCAGCATGATCTGAAATATGTTGGGAGTGAATCTTTGCAGTGTCCACCTGAGGAACTAACAGTTTTGATATTAGAAAGAAATCTATGCGAGACTGGGATTTGTGAGGGGAAGAGAAGAAGGTGAAGTCAAGCTCATTGGGGTGTAGTAACCTCCATAGATCAACTAAAGCAAGATCTTTGATCAAAGAGGTAAGCGTGGTGTGACTCTTGGGGGGACCACTTGTCCTAGGCGGCTGTTTGTCAATCAGGGGATCAAGGACTAAATTGAAATCCCCCCCAATTATCAATGAAGTATTAGCAGAGGCCTGCGCAACCTGAGCAATAGTAGCAAAAAAGGCAGGGTCATCCACATTAGGAGCATAAATGCATATACATGTAACTTCAAGGCTACCTATCTTGAGGTGAACTCTGGACCATCTACCTTCTGTATCTGAGCTAGTCGCAATAATAGTGGCATGCAAAGATTTCCTAACCAGTATGGCAACCCCACATTTCTTAGAAACGGCTGGGGAATAGGCGGCCACCATGTAAGGTTTAATATTGAGTTTAAGAGTTTCCTTCGAATTTAAATGCGTTTCTTGGAGAAAAATCAGATCCGCAGCTTCCTGACTTAGGTAACTTAGGATTTTCTTCCGTTTTATCGGATTATTGATTCCTTTTACGTTCAATGAGAAAATCTTACATGGTGCCATCAATCGGTAATAGACATTTTAGGTAAGGGCGCTTGAAAACATACAACATAATCAGAATCTGTGCAACAATGACATAATCACCGAGTATGCTGGCTAATACACCCCATATTGAAAAGTATGTACCAAAGTATCTTAGAGAAGAAGCAAAACCCCCAATGAATATGGCGACCATATGTCTGCGGGAGGAGGCCCTAGAGAGGAAATAGAGACATGAAAAAAAAAGAAAAGAAACACCAGAGTCCATAATTAACACTGTCTCTGATACTCATCGAGGCTACTGTGGGTAGATGGAGTCGGGTCGCAGATATCATCAAAAGTAAGGCAACAAACCGCCCTCGCCAAACTCTTTGCTGGGCTGCGGCAGATCCAATATGGCAGGTACAGCGGATATGAGAATACTTGCAGGAATATTCTGGAAGTCAGCGCATCAAGTCGGCTTCTTTGGAATCCAAAAACTCCGCTAGTAGATCAGGGTCCTCAAATGTTCTTGTCTGATTGTGAAGCGTGACTCGGAGCTTGGCCGGGTACATCAGGCCATAGCGTGCTTGTAGTTGTTGAAGCCTCGGCCGGAATTCCAGAAAGCGCTTTCGGCGGTCGACCGTGGGTTTAGCCAAGTCAGGATAGAAGGAGATCTTGTGGCTCTCAAACTCCATATGGCCCTTTGCCCGGGAGGCACTGAGAATTTGCTCCACGTGTTGATATCTCAAAAGTCGAAAAATGATAGGCCGCGGGGTCTTCCTGTTGAGCGTTATGCTTGTGGGTACACGATGAGCGCGATCGATCTCCAAATCTTTGGTAAAGGTGATTTGGAGCAGGGAAGGGAGGATTTTACATAAAAACTCTTTCATGTCTCCCGATTCCGCTCCCTCCGGTATGCCCACGAGGCGTATGTTGTTGCGGCGCGCTCTATTATTGCCATCTTCCACTTCTTTCTGCAAGGCCCGTACCTGACGTTCAACTTTGTCGAGTTTGGACAACCGGGCCGCATGGGAGTCTAATATGCCCTCCATTTTGTCCTGACGCGAAGAGAGCCCCTCTAGCCTGCCCTGCAGTACACCAAGATCTTCCCGCAGCGCTCGGAGTGCTTCACCGTTTGACTGCATGAGGTCCTTGACCCCTCTAATCTCTGCGAGGATTTCCTGCTGCATTTCGGGGCCCTCGCGCAAAGCCAGCCCCTTCTGCGGGGACGGGGGTTCAGTTTTGGAGCGTTTGCCGTGAGAAGCCGCTGGAGATCCAAATTCCAGGCGCGTAGGTTTGGTCCCCGCCATCTCACCAAGGTGCCCCGGCAAGATCAGAGTAGAAGTTCCAAGTATGTACGGTGTTAATTCAGGATTCTGAGTAGGCCTCTCGGGAGCCTCAGCGTTATGCGACCATCCCGCTGGACATCAGGCTCCGCCCCCTCATTACAGATGATTTTAATGATAGTTCACAGATTACTAATAGCAGGTCTTCAATCTCATATTTATATTATATATATTTTTTTTATACCGTGCTCTTTAGAATCAGTGTGGTTTACATGTATACTAACAGGTACTTTTTTATTCCCTTGTCCCCAAAGGGCTCACAATCTAAGTATACCTGAGGCAATGGAGGGTTAAGTGGCTTGCCCAAGGCCACAAGGAGTGGCCATGGGACCAGAGACCCCAGTCCCTCCGGCCTGAAGTTGCTTGTCCCCATGTGGGAATTGAACCCCTGGCCTTCCGGCCTGAGGTAACCTGTCCCAACCACTGAGCCACTCCTCCCTCAACATCCTTGGATGTATATCATCCGGTCCAGGTGATTTGCTACTCTTCAGTTTATCAAACAGTTGTAATACATCTTCCCGGTGTATCGATATTTCTTTAAATTCTTCCACAGTATCACCTTTAAATACCACTTCAGCCATGGGTAACATCCCTTCATCTTTCACAGTAAAAACTGAAGCAAAGAATTCATTCAGTGTCTCCACAATGGCCTTGTCCCCTCTTAGTGACCCTTTTATCCCTCTGTCATCAAATGGTCCAACTGACTCTCTCACAGGTATTTTGCACTAATGTACTTTAAAAAGTCATTATTGCGCGTTTTTGCTTCCAGAGCAAGCTTCTTCTCAAATTCTCTCTTTTCTTGCCTTATCAATACCTTGCATCTAACTTGCCAGTGCTTGTGCTGTTTCCAGTTTTCGTCATTTGGCTCTTTTTTCCATTTCCTGAAAGATGCTCTTTTGGCAACAACAGCCTCTGTAACCTCACCTTTAATTCATGCTGGCAATTTTTTGGACTTCCTTCCATTTTTCTTAAAGCATGGAATGCAAGTGGTCTGGGCCTCCAAGATACTATTTTTAAACAACACCCAAGCTTGATGTAAGTCTTTAATCTTTGCAACTGCTCCTTTTAGTTTTTTCTTAACTATTTAACTCATTTTATCATAGTTTCCCTTTCGAAAGTTAAAAGGTAGTACTGTGGACTTCCTTACCATCCCTCCTCCATTAATTAAATCAAATGTGATCATGCTATGATCACTATTGCCATGTGGCCCCAACACCCTTATCTCTTGCACAAGATCTGGTGTTCCGCTAAGGAGTAGGTCCAAAATGGCTTCCCCTCTGGTCAGTTCATGAACCAGCGACTCCAAGAAGCAATTATTTCATCTAGAAACTTTAGCTCCCTAGCATGTCCTGCCATGACACTGACCCAGTCAATACCGGGGTAATTGAAATCACTCATTATTATTACTGTGCTTTAACTTTTGTTAGCTTCCCTGATTTTTTGAGCATTTCATTATCCATTTGTTCATCAGGGCCAGGTGGTCAATAGTATACCCCCACTGCCAACACCTTCCACTTTTTACATGGAATTTCATAGAGATTCTACAGCAAATTTTGTTTTCTGCAAAACTTTAATCCTTTGTGACTCAATGCCTTCTCTAACATAGAGCGCAACCGCTCCACCAATTTTATCAGCTCTATCATTATGATATAGTTTGTACCCAGGAATCACAGTGTTCCACTGGTTATCCTCTGAGATACCAATCATATCTAACTTCTCATTTAGTGATATATATTCTAACTCTTCCATCTTATTTTTTAGACTTCTACATTCGCAGACAAGCATTTTGTGAACCGCTCAGACTCTATTGTGATGGGCGGTATATCAAGCTCTCTAATAAACATAAACATAAACAATAAACATAAACATTTTAAGAGACTGTATTTTATTCATATTAATCTAGCTGTTGCTAGGCAGGAGTAATTTGGAATCTTTAAGCTCTGTCTGCTCCATACTCAAGGTCTACATGGGAACATGCTGGGCATGCCTCAATTTTTAGCACATGTGGAGTACCATGTCTGTGCTCATTTTCAGGGCAGATTGTGCGCTAGCTGTGCAATTCTTAGTCAACATATAAACATGAAGACAGAAAAAGACCACATGGCCTATCTAGTCTGTCCTTCCATATCAACCACTACAACAATCCCCTTTTTTCCTTTAGAGATTCTCCGTGTTTGTCCCATGCTTCTTTGAATTCAGATACTGTCCTCATCTCTACCACCTCCACTGGGATACTCTTCCACGGATCCACCACTCTTTCCGTAAAGAAATATTTCCGCATATCACTCCAGAATCTATCCCCTTTCACCCTCATCCCATGTCCTCTCGTAGCAGAGCTTGCTTTCGGTCGAAAGAGGATCTCCTGCTGTGCATTTATGCCATAGAGGTATTTAAACGTCTCAATCATATCATATCTATCCCACCTTTCCTCTAAGGTGTACATATTAAGATCCTTAAGTCTGTCCTCATATGCTTCATAATGAAGACCACTAATCATTTAAGTAGCCACCCTCTGTACTGACTCCAGTCTGTTTATATCCTTTTTAAAGTGTGGTCTCCAGAACTGCACACGATACTCCAAATGAGGTTGCACCAAGGACTTATACAGAGGCACTATCACCTCCTTTCTTTTACTGGCCATTCCTCTCCTTATGCACCAAAGCATGCTTCTAGTTTTTGCTGTCACCTTTTCTACCCGTTTAGCTACTGTGAAGTTTCATGTAAACCGCCCTTGATCTCAGGAAGGGGCGCTATATAAAAGCTTGTTAAGTAAATAAATGAAATCAGACACAATCACGCCTAGGTCCCGCTCTTCTTTAGTGAACAAAAGTACTTCACCCCATATACTATATTGCTCCCTTGCATTGCTGCAGCCCAAATGCATGACTTTGCATTTTTTAACATTAAATCTCAGCTGCCAAATTCTAGACCATTCTTCAAGCTTAGCTAGATCCCTCCTCATGTTATCTACATCTTTCTGGGTGTTTACTCTATTGCAGATTTTGGTATCATCTGCAAAGAGGCAAACCTTACCCGACAACCCTTCTGCTATATCACTAACAAAGATGTTAAAAAGAATAGGACCTGGGACACACTACTTAGAGTGAGTTCCATTTACCTGAACCCTTTGTTGCCTCCCAATCAACCAATTTCTAACCCAAGCAGTAACTTTAGGGTCCATCCCTAGGGTGTTCAGTTTGTTTATAAGTCGCCTGTGAGGAACGGTGCCAAAGGCTTTACTGAAATCTAAATACACCACATCTAGGGCTCTCCCTCAGTCCAACTCCCTGGTCACCCAGTCAAAGAAATCAATCATATTTGTCTGACAAGAGCTGCCTCTGGTGAATCCATGCTGCCTCAAATCCTGTAATTCTCTGGACTCCAGAAACCTCAATATTTTCTCTTTCAGCAGCGCTTCCAATAATTTACTCACCACTGAAGTTAAACTAACTGTCCTATAGTTTTCAACCACATCCTTACTTCCGCTTTTGTTTAAAGGGACCACATGTGCCTCTCTCCAGTCCTTTGGCACCATTCCCGATTCCAATAAGGCATTGAAAAGGTCAGTCAGTGGAGCTGCTAGAATGTCTCCAAGGACCCTCAGTATTATAGGATGTATCCCATGCGGTCCCATTGCTTTTTTTTAAGTTAAGCTAGTTTCTTATGAACACAGTCTTCTGAAAATTGTTCAAGATGCCCCTCGCTTCCATTCCTGTTTGTGGGTGTTTTCTGAGGTCCTGCTCCTGATTCTTCATGTGTGAACACAGAACAGAAATATTTGTTAAGCAATTCCACTTTATCCTCTTCAGATTCTACATATTCCTCCCCGTCACCCATAAGAACATAAGATATGCCATACTGGGTCAGACCAAGGTCCATCAAGCCCAGTATCCTGTTTCCAACAGTGGCCAATCTAGGTCATAAGTACCTAGCAGTCTCCCCAAAAGACACAGGTTCCTCAATGCTTGTATTGGGCCAAGCAGTGATATCCTGGGTCCCTTTTAATAATGGTTTATGGACCTTTCCTCCAGGAGCTTGTCCAAACCTTTTTTTAACCCAGCTACACTAACAACATTTGCTACATCCTCCGGTAACAAATTCCAGAGTTTGATTACACTTTGAGTGAAAAAATATTCTCTTTTATTAGTCTTAAATAGGTTACCCTGTAGCTTCATTGCATGTCCCCTAGTCTTTTTATATTATGACGATGTAAACAATCGATCTATGTGTACTCGTTCCACTCCATTCATTAATTTATAGACCTTTATCATATCTCCCCTCAGCCGTCTCTTTTCCACTTTTGCCCTTCCTCTTCTTACTAACATATCTGAAAAATGTCTTATCCCCCCATTTTATTGCATTGGTTATTTCCTTCTCTTTTTGAATCTTTGTTTTTCTTACTTCTTTGCTAGCTTCTCTCAGTTTTTCCAAATATAGATGCCTGTCTTCCTCTCTCTGTGATCTCTTGTATTTCATGAAGGCCTCCCTGTTTTTCTTTACCCTTTTAGCTACTTCTTTTGAAAACCATAGTGGTCTCCTTTTCCTTTTACCTTTATTTACCATTTTAACAAAAAGGTTGGTTGCCTTTAAAATATCACCTTTCAGTTTTGCCCACTGTTTTTCTACATCCCCAAGCTGTCCCTATCCCGCTAACAACTCCCTGAGGTATTGGCCCATCTTGGCAAAGTTAGTATTCCTAAAGTCTAAGACCCCCGCTTTTGAATGGATTCTAACAGCCCTTGTCCTAATACTGAACCACACCATCTGGTGGATGCAAAATGATCTCCCACTATAACATCAGAAACACTTTCACCTTTGGTAAGCATCAAGTCCAGTATAGGCTCCTTCATGTGTGGGTTCTGTTACCAGTTGCCTGAATAGTTCTCCCTGTAGAGAATCCAGGATCTCCTTACTTCTAGATGATATTGCAGCAGGAATGTGCCAATCAAAATCTGGCATATTGAAATCCCCTATCAGTAGCAGTTCCCCATTCCTAGCAATGCTGCGTAAGTCTTTAATTAACTCTCCGTCCACCTCGTCCTCCTGTAAGGGAGGTCTGTATATCACGCCAATGCAAATAGATTTCTCTTTCCCTCTTTCTAGTTTAACCCACAGTGCCTCCTCTCTCCCTTTGAAGCTCTGTAATTCCAAAGCTTTAATTTTATTTTTACATATAGTGCCACTCCTCCTCCCCTTCTTCCTATCTTGTCCTTTCTGAATAAAGTATAGTCTGGTATAGTTACATCCCAGTTATGGTTTTCCATGAACCATGTTTCTGTAACTGCCATTAAATCCAAGTCAGCCTCTCCCATTAAAGCTTCAACATCTGGGATCTTATTTCCCATGCTACGGGCATTTATACACACCGCTTTCCATATGTTGCCCCTCTTACCCATTTCCATAAAGTATTTAATGTTTCACTTACCTGGGAGCTTTCTTCAACCATCCCCAATGAATCTAGTTTAAAGCACTCTTCAGTAGATTAGCCAGTCTGCTACTGAAGACATGTCAACCTTTCTTGGACAGATGGACTCCATTTCTGCTCTGCAACCTTTGGAACAGCATCCCATGGTCCAGGAAACCAAAACACTCTCGATGACACCATCCACACAGCCATGCATTCATCTCCAGGATGTGAGCTTCTCTGCCTTCGCCTTTACCCTCAACAGGGAGGATCAAAGAGAACACCACCTGTGCCCCTATCTGCTTCACCCTCCATCCCAGAGCTATGAAGTCACTTTTGATATGCTCAGAGGGATACCTGGCAGTATCATGTGTGCCAACATGGATTAGCAACATTGAGTAATAGTCAGTGGGCTTGATGAGTCTCAGCAAACTCTCCATAGCATCTCAGATTTTGGCACCTGGCAGACAGCATACCTCTCTGGACATCAAGTCTGGTCAGCAGATAGACACCTCAGTACCCCTCAGAAGAGAGTCACCAACCACCACTACCCTTCACTTTCTTGTGGTCATTGATTCTGCAACTTTGGGGTGCTTGAGCTCTGGTTCTTCCCTTTCCAGGGATGCTTTCACCTCCTCTACTTCCAGGGCTGCATACTGGTTCTTCAATTCATGGGCTGGAGAAGTTGAATCAGTGATTCTACAGGCCCTGGTGACTTGTGTCCAACCTTTATAATTCTGTAGGCACCCATCTTCTCCTCTGCTGAAGAGCTTGGATGTTTCAAGAAGCATTTCATCAATGTACTTCTCACTGTTTTGAATGCTCCTCGCCGAGTTCCCCTACTTGTTTCCTGAGAGCTTCAGCATGCAGGCATCCTGCACATGTAACCGCTCCTTCAACTGGCACTGGGACCTCTGTTTGGACAGAGGCAGAAGCTGTAATGGGGGCAACAGCTTTAGTGATATGATTTTTCCCAGCCAGGATGGTAGAGCTTAGGTATCTGTAAAGCAAAAGAGAGAGACCAACCAAAGTACCAGCCGGTTTCCCAGCTGTCCTTTCATAGAAAAAGCAGTTAAATATCTTTGTGTGTTCAAAAGGTGTCCAAAATATGCCGTTCCAAGTCCTTGTGTGTAGTTAATTGGGGAGGTGCCCTATAAAGCAAGACTGCTCACTAGGGTTGGTTGGGAGTTGGGAGGGGGTAGGGAGGGAATAAATACCTGATCAGGTGTCAGTAGCTTCAAAGGGCTGAGAAAGATATGAAAGCAGAGTTTTAAACCTACCCCACTAAAGAAAACATTTCCCCTTTTAAACTAAAGCACAGAAAAGAATGTAACTTTGTTATAATAATGTACCAAAAACCTTTTAAGAGCTCCCAGGCAGAGAGCTAGTAATTTAAAAAGCCACAAACTTTTACCTTTGCTTGAAAAGTATGTATGTCCCAATATGTTCAATAGTGCACCCTGCTGATCAATAGTGTTTACTATTGAGCAACAGTATGCATTATTTATTTATTTATTTAAAACATTTATATACCACAAACCAAAGAATAGTTCTAGGTGGTTTACAATGCAACATAATAACAATATATTATAGGGACAAACATCACACACTAATAACACATAAAACAATTCCTACCAGTCTAAAAAAAAAATATAGCTAATCATCTTGAAAATCAACATATGAAAGAATCTTACTCGTAAGGTCATGTTTACTTAAATGTGCACCAGTACTACTATTAGCTATCATTTGTATAATGCTACAAGTTGTATGCAGCGCTATTCAGAGACATGTAAGAGACAGTCCCTGCTCATAAGAGCTTACAATCTAGTCAAAACAGACAACGCAACTGGGACTAGGATATATCTAGGGGGATGGTAAGGAAACGCATAAAAGGAGAGCAGGAGACTAAGAGGGATCAGGATCGAAAAGCAGACTCAAAGAAGTGAAGTTTTAGCCTGGGTTTGAACAGAGCCACAGACTCGGGTAGTTCCTAAGCAGCAAGGTAAAAAGATCAAAATCTGAAGTTGGCAGTGGAAGAGAAGGACACAGATAGAAGGGGTCTGCCAGAAAACCGGAGTTCTCAAGGAGGGTGTAGGGAGAGATAAGAGAGGAAAGTTAGTGAGGCACAGCCGAATGAAGGCACTTATAGGTCAATAGTAAAAGTCTGAACTGGATGCAGAAACGTGTGACTGGGTCGCGAAAACAGTGTACGGGCCCGTGCGCCAGGTCTTATGAGTTATGTCGAAGTTTTTAGCCTTTCTTAGAATCCTGTGATGTGCTGGGGTATGCATACAAATTTTTCTACCCAGTAGGAGCTAGGGGGAGCTTTGACAAAGGTCTGAGTGCACATACATTGAAGAACTTCAGGAATGCTCCTGATAGGCAAGGAGGACATGGCCCTGCCTTAAACTGGATAAAAAGGCTGAGAACTATAGAATCAGAGGGGGCCCCAGAGAGACAGATTGGGAAGACAAGAAGCAAGAGACGTGTGATGGTCACAGGAATCTTTATTAGAAAAACCCCAACGCGTTTCGGCAGTGCCTTCCTCAGGGGGCATGCAGCTTGCAATGTAAAATAAAATAAATAAACAAAATTACTTTTTAAACAATCCAAACGATATTAATACATTTAAAACAAAAGGGTCAGAGAAAGCGCCTGACATACAGACTCAGGTAGTTTGTTCCAGGCGTAAGGTGCAGCAAGATGAAAGGAGCGAAGTCTGGAATTAGCAGTAGAAGAGAGAGGCACAGATGGAAGCAATTTTGTTAATTTTTTCAGTTCCTTTCACACAGTGCTACCAAAAAATGTTAACAGACATTAGAACTTTTTAATACATAGGACTAGCCTGTATGTGTGTTAGGCATCTTAATTGAACTGAATGCATGCTAATGTGTGCACATCCCTAATAAAGAATGTGGACTCCAATGTCACGACAGCATATCAGATCCCTAAGCGTATGAGTAGTGTTTGGTTTCTCTTGTTCTAATGAATAAGCTATGCCTTCATTTAGTAGTTATTCCTCTGCGACTGCGGAGGGAATGGAAAGGCAACGCATTGTTCTCATTTCAATGAGGAGAGGAAGTTGGAAGGAGTTCTACAAGGCTGCAAGTTTTCTGTTTAATACCTATAATCAGAATGTCCCAAAGGCAAGATTATTGGAAAGATAGAGGTCAGTGTCAAGGTACCCAAAGATCTGCTCCATTACTGTGGTCTAAGTGCAGACTGCAGTCAAGCAACACAATTTTCCACTACAAAAAGGAGTGTAAAACTGGGTTTTAACACCGATTCTCAGGGTATGAGCCATAAGAAGGATTTTTAGGGGGGCCTATTTTCAACCTTTTTGTTTGTTTATTATTTGCTAAATAGGAACAAAGTATTTAATACATCATAGATGAAGGTAGAAAAAAAGATCAAATCGGCCAAACCTGTCTGCCCATTTGAGATTTTTTGCATTTTGGGTGGAGGAGTGGACAACATCCTATATTCAGCCCACCATCATGTCTCACAGCCCAGCTTTCAACTCTATATATACCACTTTTCCCCATGAGTTCTAAGCTTGCCCAGTATCTGCCAACATACTGGCCTCCACCATCACCACTGGCCAACCATTTTAGGCCTGCTCCTCTTAGAAGATTTTCTCTAAATCTACCACCCCAATCCTCTAAATGTCTTATTGCCACATTCCTGCGAAGCTCTGCGGGTAACCCATGCTAATTAGACAGTGCCTTCTGTGAATACTGATGCATTCATAACTCTAACATTGTATTTTAACCCAATGCGAGCATACTGTAAATTTTGAAAGAGAAGGAAGACCAACGAATGCCACATTTAAGTCCTGTGATAAGCATGAAAAATCTAGACTAGAAGAGAAACAAAAGGCCTGGCAATTATTGTTTCTATTCTGTGTTTCTTAAAGCCTCTGTCTCTAGAAACAAAAATCATTTGCATGCGTAGTTCTGCATCTTGCTCGACTGTGAATGGGTGATTTCTGGTAGCCCGTCAGGATTTGTTATCAGTCAGAATCCAGAACTGGATGAATCTTCTTGTAGCTACCTGTATCTCCGACAAAACCAGTTAAGAGTTATACCTAGAGCTTCTGACTGTAGGTTTTAAGCAATGAACATTAATAAAACACCCCCAATGCAAAAAAACTTAAAGATGCTGCTTACTGGATAATTACCAGAAAACACTGCTTCCCCTAATGCTATGTCACCTATCCCCTGGCTTGTTTTGCGTTATCTGCTTGGTTGTTGTGCCTTTTCGGTAGTGATACAAACGCACATACTGGATTCTTGTGGAAAAGGAGACCAGTGATAGTACCTATGGTGCAAAAACACCAATAAACACCCATTTTCTTGTACCCTCAAAAGAACCCTAAATTAGCTGGAATATAAACTCCAACATTTACAGTTTATAAATATCTAAGGATAGAAGCCCTAGTTGTGCCTAAGAAACCCCTTAATGCATCTGTAGAAGTTTTCCACTTAGATTGTTTTTTGCAGTCACACAAATGGTACAGAAAACCACAGATATTAGGAAAGGAATCAGAATGTGGAGTGCAAGACATACTTTATTTTGGCGCAAGAATTAATACCGAAGAAATGAACTGAAACGTTATTAGCCTGCAAAGGACAAAAACACCCCCTCCTTTCCCAACAATTTTCAAACTGCGTAAAGCTGTTTGTTAAGTACCATGGAGTCTGTCAGCTCATGGCGATTCCGCAGATATTGTCCTAAACTGTGTTCAGTTAAGCTGATAGTACAATACAATGGGCCTTTTATCTCTAATGTATTTAAGCGTTCATATTCCTTGATGCTTTGCCTCTTCAGTTTCTTACAAGTTTTATATCATTGTGTTACTACAACACAGACTCAACCATTTAATTAATCTATACTGACAACAAGAAAGGACACAGATAATCTGCAATAAATTTGGCTTCCCACTCCTTCCTACAAAGTGATTTGCAAGAATACCTAATGAACTCCGCTTAGTGCGCTGAATTATAACTAATATCTCCAGAGTTCTTTCTATAATAGTCCAAGTGAAGTTCTGTCGTGTCTGCTTAATAATCATGTCACCGGTTGTGAATCGGCACACAGCCTGACTGAAAACAAGAAGCCAATTATTTCTCAATCAGTTTTAATAATTATCTCAAGAGTTTCTCTTGATCGGGGAAAGCTAAGCTCTGGGACAGCCATGTACAAGATCCAAATATGGATCCTGATCCAACTTCAGTTCCTCAGCACCCTTAATATGGAATTCACTTCCTGAACCCAAAAGATCAGCCCAAAATATACAAAAACTGCAAAAGAGACTCAAAAATATCTCTTCATAGAACACTAAGGACCAGACCCAAATATATAATGCTAAGCCCTCCCCTCCTATGTCGCAATAACAAACACTGCCTAAGTTTTACCCCCCTCCCCCCCCAGTAACTCCAAGTTGTATATATCCTAAGTTCTTTGTAAAACCCTAATTTAGTTGAGTTGTTTTCCCTGCTCTATGTAAACCGCTTTGATTTAAGAAAAACGGTAAATAGAACATGTTAAATAAATAAATAAATATGCTACAGAGAAAAAACACAACTTTTGGGGGAAGTAGGGAGGGGGAGTCCCAGTCATTGCTCAAGAGTAACACTTAAAGGCCCTTTTACTAAAGGGTGCTAGGGTGTTGCCCATCAGCTGACGTGCAGCACTTTACCTAATTTGGGCTGCATTAGCATGGGTGAGACGGCTTTAGGTAAACCCACACTCAGTTGTGAGAGAAGCACTGAGGTCAACACTTTTTTCTACACTGACTGATTAATATATATAAGTACAGTTGCTGCAATCAGCACACTGATACCCTATAGCAGTTCTTTGTGGCTGAACCATGGGATAACTGGCTATGTGCTGAATATTTCTGGGTGCCGCCTCTGCTCCACGCCTGGCTTTAGACAAGGAAGATCTTGTCTTACTAATTTGTTATGTTTTTTTGAAGGAGTGAATAAACAGGTGGGCAAAGGTGAGTTGGTTGATATTACTGTATCTGGACTTTCAGAACGCCTTTGACAAGGTCCCTCATCAGAGACTTTTGGCAAAACTAAAGAGTCATGGGATAGGAGGCAGTGTACTACTGTGGATCAGGAACTGGTTAAAAGATAGAAAGCAGAGGGTTGGGCTAAATGGCCAATTTTCCCAATGGAGAAAGGTGAATAGTGGTGTACCCCAGGGATCAGTGCTGGGTCCGCTGCTTTTTGACATATTCATAAATGACCTGAAAAGTGGAATAACGAGTGAGGTTATCAAATTTGCAGATGACACAAAACTATTTAAAGTTGGTAAACCCAAGAGGATTGTGGAAAATTGCAAGAGGATCTTGATAAATTGGAAGACTGGGCATCAAAATGGCAGATGAAATTTAATGTGGACCAGTGCAAAGTTATGCACCTAGGGAAGAACAACCCAAACTATGGTTACATGATGCAAGGTTCCACATTAGGAACCACCACCCAGGAAAAAGATTTAGGCGTCATTGTGGATAACATGTTAAAACCCTCGGCCCAGTGTGCAGCGGCGGCCAAGAGAGCAAATAGAGTGCTAGGTATCATAAGGAAAGGAATGGAGAATAAAACAAAAGATATTATAATGTCTCTATATCGTTCCATGGTGAGACCACACCTTGAATATTGTGTGCAATTCTGGTCGCCGTATCTTAAAAAGGATATAGCGATTTTAGAAAAGGTTCAGAAAAGAGCCACCAAAATGGTAAAAGGGATGGAAGGATACTCCTATGAAGAAAGGCTAAAAAGGTTAGGGCTCTTTAACCTGGAAAAGAGATGGCTGAGGTGAGATATGATAGAAGTCTATAAATTAATGAATGGAGTGGAACGGGTAAACGTAGATCGATTGTTTACGTTATCAGAATATAGAAAGACTAGGGGACATGCAATGAAGCTACAGGGTAAACTATTTAAGACTAATAAAAGAAATTATTATTTCACTCAACGTGTAATCAAACTCTGGAATTGTTACCGGAGAATGTAGTAAAGACTGTTAGTGTAGCTGGGTTTAAAAAAGGTTTGGACAAGTTCCTGGAGGAAAGGTCCATAAACCATTATTAAGAAGGGACCTGTGTCTTTTGGGGAAACTGCTAGGTACTGTGGTGAGGAGAGCACTGCTGAGCATAGAGATACACAGGGAAATGAGTCCTATCACTTTAATTCAGAAAGTATCAAGGGTTTCCCTAGTAACCAAGAGTCTCTGACTCAGAACCTAGTCATCCCTAAGCCCCGCCCACAGCAGCAGGTCAGGGAGAAGCTTGACCCTAATCACATGTGCTGGGAGCAAGGTGTGGCTCAGGAAGAAGGAAAGTTTAAAAAGCTGACTTTCAGAAACACAGATAGAGATAGAGACGGAGAGGGAGAAAGTAGAGGTGAGAGTGGAGCTGGAAGTGAAGCAGCAAGAACAAGGAACGCAAAGAGGGAAGCGAGAGCAAGTGAGAGAGTGCTTGCTGAGCATGAGAGACAGTGTGAAGGAAACACTGGAAGCCGAAGAGAGAGAACTGATGAGAGATTGCCAAGCACAGCTGAGAGAGCAAGGAAAGAGAGGCTGGTGCAAGCAAACGAAGCTGCTGCAAACGGAAGACAGCATGACTGGCTTGCAGGGCAGAGAGATTCTGAATACCTCTGAAACCAGGCAAGTGTGTCCTTCTCAGTTCTTAACCAGTAAAAGTTTGAGAGAATTAGCTTTAGAGTTAAAAGCTGATTCCAGCAATAAGCCAAACCCCAGGATAAAGAGAGACTGTTTATCTAAGTATCAAGTAGCTCATATAGCAGACGAGCTAGTGCAGAAGAAGCCCTGCTTAAGAAATTGAGTGAACTGATTAAGAAAGAGAATAGTAAGCTCTCCCCTCAGATGTCTTTGGATGTGTGTGAGAATGATAGCGTTGAAGATATGGAGATAACAGATATGGAAGACGGTTCCTTTGAAATGCAATGTGCTGTATGTCAAGCCTCTGACGTAGACGAGAGCTGAGCCAGAAAGCCATTGAATGTATGCCTGCTTAGGAAGCAGCCTGAATTGTGAAGACGTCACAACCGAAGAGAACAGCTGAGTGCTAAGCTCAACTGATAAGGTTGAAAGCTGATACTAATGTTCAAGGGACATTTAAAGAGTTGTTTTGCTGCAAGAGTTTTGTTCCTGTAAAGAAGAGAAACATTTAAGAATTTAAAAGTTTTGGAATAAGTGGCATTTTGATTTACAAGCAGAGTTGTGCCTGTTTCTTTGCATTTTTTGAAATACAAGCAAAGTTGTTCCTATTTCTTTTGAAGCTGTAGCGTGGGATTAAAAATCCTTTATTTGATTTTTCCACTTGTGTCCTGTGTATGAAGGAACCCCTGATTACATTAAATAAATTTTCTCTGTCTTATGCCTAACCCTCGGATCACAACTCCTTTGCTTTAAGATAAGACTACAATTCCCAGCAGCCCTCCTGGCAGCCATTTTGAGGGAAACTTATTTTAAAGCCAAAAAGGCGACCTCACCTGGTATCAGTTATACCTGGCCAGGCGGGGGCGACAGTACATATGACCTAGATTGGCCACTGTTGGAAACAGGATACTGGGCTTGATGGACCTTGGTCTGACCCAGTATGACATATCTTATGTTCTTATGTACCCCGAGATTAGCCTGCTAGCAGCGGCCCCTGTGGATATTAGCTTAGCGCCATTTAGGTGGTGTTCAGGTCTGTAAACTGCCTGAATGACTTTAAAAATGCCCCCCTCCATAATTTGTAACTTGCATTACTTTCATCTCTCCCTACACCCCTCCTTGTGAACTCCGCTCTTCTGGTGGATCACTCCTCTCTATCCCCTTTTCTTCCACTGCCGACTCCAGACTCTGATCCTTTCACCTTACTGCCCCTTATGTCCGGAACAAACTACCTGAATCTGTACATTAGGCTTCATCTCTGGCCCTTTTTAAATCCATGCTAAAGGCTCTCCTCTTTGAGGCTGTTTTTGGATCCTAATCCGCCTAACCTCCTATATGTCTCCTTACCTTTTCCTAGTTGTATCCTTATCCTCAGTTGTTGCATCATCAGACGTCTCAACTAGATTGTAAACTCTGATGAGCAGGGACCATCTTTATATATATCTGTACAGCGCTGTGTGCAAATGTTCAATAGTAGTAGTGCTAACTGCGCTGATCTCACCATGCTCACTCTGCGCCCCTAACCCATCCACTCACAACCCTGATGTGGGTTGCACAGTTAGCACGGGATTTCTTCCTGTTCAATGGGCCACTTGATTTTACTTCTCTTAGGCTGGTCTCTCATGAAAGCAGTGATCAGGATCAGCGCACGGACACTGGGGCTCAATCAGCGTGAGAGTGAGATTGCCTTCAAAAGAATGCAATATACTCCTAATGAGTGAGACTTGATATCTCTGCTTTATCAGCTTCAGATAAAAAATACTCACTAACCTTCAGGATGGTTTCCCATTGCTCATTTCTTGCCATGTGTATTGCACTTCCATTATACAGTACTTTGTTGGGTTTCAGTACTTTGTTTGGTGGTCCCAGCATTCACTCCTCTGCCCCAAGATGACCTTAGCACACTCCTTCTCTCTGCTTTCCAATTTCCCTCTTCCTTCCCAATTCCCCCAAGGTACACACTCTCTCTCTTCCTTACCTTTCTCCCCAAGCCAATCTCTCTCTCTTCCATCCCCCCCAAGGCACTCTTTCTCTTGCTGCCCTTCCCTTCCAAGGCACTCTCTCGCTTTCTCTCCAAGATATTCTCTCTTTCCCTTTCATCTCCTCCCCAAGTCTCCCAAGGAACTCTTTCTCTCTGTTCCTTCCCTCTCCCCAAAACAACTTACTTTATCTCCCTCTTCCATCCCCCTTTCAAAGGTATTTTCTCTCTCCCTCCCCCACAGATCACTTACTGCAGAGGCCCTCTTGCTATCCTGGACCACCTTACTCAAGTACTCCCCAGGTTTTCCTACTCCCGCTGATTAAATCATGGGGCTCGCTAGCTCTGAGGGCCCTCTTGTTCCCATTGCAGTGTTGTCCTCTCCACTGCTCAAAATTACAGTGAAATGAGGGCAACAGCAGAGGAAGTGGGGCCTTGTGCAGGAAAAGCTCACAGATGAAAGCATGGCCAGCCCTGTAAGCATGATCAAAACTTGTGGGCAGGCCTGCTCTGACTCTGATCCTGTTCATTGTGAGATTAACATCAGACCCAGGTCAACTTTAAGCATGCTCACAATACAAGCAGATAGGGCAAAATATGTAGTGGCAGCAAAAGCAGTAGGACTCCTTGTGCATGGCAGGACGTGCAGGAAAGGTACATCCTGACCCATACCTCCTTAGAGGGCAGGGCCGGCCCGTCCATTGAGCAAGAATGTTTTTTGCACAGGGCCCCGCGTTTCGGGGGGCCCCGCGCAAAGAACATTCTGCTTTTTCTTAATTAAATTTAAAAAAAAAAAAAAGCTGGCCGCTGGCGCCGCGGCGGCATGGAGTGTCCCGCGGGGCTCCCTCTGCCCGGCGGAACTCTCCCGGCGCGGCTGAGCCCCTCTCTGCCGGCTTGCAGATACGCGAAGGGAGAGAGTCTCCCTCGCGTCTCTGTTAAGCCCGCAGGGGCTGATGGGAAGCAGGGGCTGATGGGAAATTTCCCATCTGCCCCTGCGGGCTTAACAGACGCGAGGGAGACTCTCTCCCTTCGCGTATCTGCAAGCCGGAAGAGAGGGGCTCAGCCGCACCGGGAGAGTTCCGCCGGGCAGAGGGAGCCCCGCGGGACACTCCATGCCGCTGTGTCGGCAGCGGCCAGCTTTTTTTTTTTTTTTTTTTTTAATTGCCATAAGCCGAGGGGGGGCGGTTGGACGGTCAATGGGGTAGGGGGGGGGGGGGGGGGGTTAATACTGGCAATGGGCTAGGGTGGAGGGGTGGGGGGGGGGTTAAGAGTGGCAATGGGCTAGGGAGGGAGGGAGGGAGGGGGGTTAAGACTGGCAATGGGCTAGGGTGGGAGGGAGGGGGGTTAAGACTGGCAATGGGCTAGGGTGGGCGGGAGGGGGGTTAAGACGGGCAATGGGCTGGGGTGGGCGGGAGGGGGGTTAAGACTGGCAATGGGCTAGGGAGGGAGGGAGGGGGGTTAAGACTGGCAATGGGTTATGGGGGGGTTAAGACTGGCAATGGGCTGTGGGATGATGAGGGCTGGCAATGGGCTATGGGGGGGGGGGTTAAGACTGGTAATGGGCTAGGGAGGGGGGTTAAGACTGGCAATGGGCTGGGGAGGGGGGTTAAGACTGGCAGTGGGCTGTGGGCTGATGAGGGCTGGCAATGGGCTATGGGGGGGTTAAGACTGGTAATGGGCTATGGGGGGGGTTAGGACTGGTAATGGGTGATGGGGGGGTTAGGACTGGTAATGGGCTATGGGGGGGGGTTAAGACTGGTAGTGGGCTGATGGGGGGGTAGGACTGATAATGGGTTATGGGGGGCTAGGACAGGAAATGGGCTGATGGGGAGGGGTTAGGACTTGAGGTGGGCTGATGTGGTTAGGACTGGTAATGGGCTGTGGGCTGATGGGGAGGGTTTAGGACTGGCAATGGGCTATGGGGGGCTGACTGGAAATGGGCTGATGGGGGTTAGGACTGGTAATGGGTTATAGGGGGGGCTTAAACTGAAAATGGGGTGATGGGGGTTAGGACTGGAAGTTGATTGACGGGGGGCTAGGACTGAAAATGGGCTGAGTGGAAGGGGAGGCTTGAACTGCAAATAGCTGATGGGGAGGGGGCTTGGAATGGAAATGGGCTGTGAGGGAAGGGAGCTAGGACGGAAAATGGGCTGATGGAACAGCTAGGATAGGACTGGAAATGGGCTGTTGGGGGGAGCTAAGATTGGAAATGGGCTGTGGTGGGGGCTTGACTTGAAATGGACTCTGGGAGGGGCTAGAACTGGAAGTAGGCTCATGGGGGGGCTTGGACTGGAATTGGGCTGAGTGGAGGGGAGCTATGATTTGACATGGGCTGATGGTGGGGCTAGGAAATGACTAGAAATGGGCTGATGGGGGGGCTAGGATTGGAAATGAGCTGATGAAGGGACTTGGACTGGAAATGGATGGGGGAGCTAGGACTGGAAATGGGCTGATGGGGGGCTAGGACTGGAAATGGGCTGATGCAGGGACTAGAAGGGAATGGATGCTGGGTGAGACTGGAACTAGAAGGGAGCTGATGTTGGGGGAGGATTAGAATGGGATGGGGCTGGGAGATTAAAATGGAGAGGGGAAAAATATATTGTGTAGGAGGGATGAAAAATCTACAATTGGCCAGGTATTGGGAGAGTAATTGGGGATTGAGGATGGAGGGGTAAAATTTGTGTGGATGAAATAGGAATGAGGAAAGAGCAAAAGGAGAAAGATTAGTATGTTAAAGCAGATGTAGAGAGAGAGAGAATGGAAAAAAAAACTAGAAGAGAGAAGAAAGGACAAATGGACAGCAGACGATGGAGAGTTAGCAGAAAACATGAAGAAACCAGAAGAAAGTGGCTGGACCAATTGCAACTGAAAAAAAAATGCACAAAAGGTAGAAAGATATCTCTTTATTTTGAATTTATTAACTGGAATATGTCAGCTCTGGGAAATGTGCATCATTAACATCTGCGCTTTGTTTGATACAAGAGGAAATTAATTTATAGTTTTATTTCTACAGTGTTGTTGTACATTCCAAGTTTGGCTTTTGGGGTTCCCAGTTTAATTATTGCCTTCCTGTTTCTAAATTGTGATTCCTTGTTTGGTGATGGTCTATGTTCTGCATGTGTAACTGAGCTGAGGTATTCTGTTTATGTAATTCCTATTTGACGTTGCCACTTGTTCTCTTTCCCCAGTATTCTATGAAATGTATTGGTTTAATATTTGCAGTGTTGCCTTTTGATAGGTAGGGTATGGTGCTTTGTGAGTCCTGGTAATGCTGTCAGGATACGGCGGGTTTGCTATGGGTTCTAAATGGGCAGCGTTTGTAGTAGTTCCTAATGTGCCTGGCGGTTGGCACTGGATTATAGTAATGTAGAAATCTTTTAGTCTTTCTTTATCCATACACTCATTAAGAGACATGTTTACTAAAAGTTAGTGAATGGTAACATTATGCAAATATTTATGCAAATAAGACCACTTATGCAAATGAGGCCCCGCACCGAGTCTCCGCACATGGCCCCGCACCCCCCTTGGGCCGCCCCTGTTAGAGGGCACACTCTTTGCAGTAGCAGGTGCAATGCAGCAGGCATGACTCTTCTAGCCCTGGACCAATCAAGGGCTAGAGATCACCATAAGGAGTCTACCTGCAGCCCAGAGTCCCTGCTGCAGGCTCCACTGAGGGAGTGAATGGTGTCTGCTGAGGGAATCTCCCCTGTGATTGCTGCTGGATGCAATTGGCACTGTGCTGCTGTGACTTCTTCTTGCAGGCCGGATGGAAAGGCTCATCGGTCTTGAAATGGCCTATGGGCCATATGTTTGGCACCTCTGTTCAGGGCTGACGTGACCCAGTAGGCAAACTAGGGTGTCACCTAATGTAGAGCGTCAATGTTCCTAGGATGCCCACGACTTCTGCTGCTGTAGCTGTTGCCCCTCTCTGGGACCTTCAGCGGCAGAAATGACATTTAAATGGCAACGTAGCACTTACCCAAACTTTCTGGTGCTGCATTACTTGTCTTGCTCTCTGTGACCTGCCACTTCTGCCCCTATGACATATACTTCCTGTTTGCATGGGGGCGGAAGTGCCACCACGCAAACAGGAAGTCTGCGTCAGAGAGGACGGAAGCAGCAGGTCACAGAGAGCAAGACAAGCAATGTAGCAGTGGAAAATCTGGGTAAGTGCTGTTGCCTTTTAAATGTCATTTCTGCCGCTGAAGGTTCCAGAAAGGGGGGCAGTGGTGGCTGAAATAGGTGGAAGCAGGGGGGTCTACAATATTGCGTGCTTGCTTAGTGCGGATCATATGCTTGTACCGGCCCTGCCCCTATGCTATGCCATATTAGAAGTTTGGAATTTAAGACATTTTTCAAATAAGGAACTATCAAAACCTTAGTTTTCGACTTCCTATAAAGCTGAATTTCACTACTGGAAAGAAACCATGTCTGCAAAAATACTGGCTACTAGAAGGTCTTATGTTAACTAGAAATTGATTATGCATTTTATATGCAAAAGGAAACCCTTTATTTAACTTGCAGTATTAAAGGCAGTTGAAGCTCATTTATAATTTAAAATATTGTGCTTCACTTACGAATTCCTGGGTATTTTTTAAACCTCAGCACAATACGAATTTTAATAGCATTCTAGAAGAAGGTCTTTAAAATATGCCCAGTATATTTCTAAAAAAGATAAAACAATTTTTAATAGGCTTTAATCTTACCGGTTTTGCTAGGATTAAACAGCTTCATGCCCTTAATGGGATAGGATTGTAGAATGTTAATCGCCCAAAATGAAACAGTTCTCAACCTCTTCACAGAAGGCTAAGAAGGGCCCAAATCCAGCTCATGTGTCAACCTTTCATTTTATCATAGCCAATAGGACAACGGAGTCAATATTCAGCTGGGGGCAGTTAGTATTTCCTTTAAATGTTGACTTAAACAAAACAACTTCCACAAATTGAGGAATATTATTAACAAATAGTAAAAAAAAAAAAACCACTTACATAATAAATTGTGGATTCTTGTCAAGGCACTAATAAATTCTAAAAAGGGACCATGCGATCAGGGACATATGAACCACTCAAGGTTTCTGAGTTATGTGTTCCACCTTTCAGTCATCAGTCCCTTAGTCTGTATAACAATCCCACGCATCCTTCATTTTTACTTTGGAACACTGCATTTTTCTGCTCTGAATCACAGTTGACAGCAATAACTTTGCTGGCCCCTGACGCAGGATACGAAATCTTGGTGCCAGGCAGTGGTGTGTGGTCAGGGCCTTCATGGGATTCAGTCAATCCTCAGCCCTGTGATGATGCTGTTTTGTTGTTGTTGTTGTTGTTTTTTTTTTTTTTTAAAATTTTTGCAGTGCTTTACTCTGTGTAGAATTCTGCACAATAACCCAGAAGCAGTGATGACTCACACTGTTGCCTTCCCCCATGATACCACATCTCCCCTGCGGCACCCCTCACTTGCATTCTCTTTTTCCTTTAATCTTCTTTCCCCTCTCCCTCCTACTAGCACTAAGCACAAGTAGATGAGTGGCTGTGTGTCAGGTCACGTACATCTTCCTCTTCTGCGGCCCGGCACTGGTTGTCGAGTTATAATCAGTGGGGCTCTATGGTGTCCCTTGTGGTTCGAACTCAGCAGTCAGCGCCTCATCACAGAGGAGGAAGATGCGAGTCAATGCACAACCGCTATGCTGCTCCTCTGCTTGTGCTTATCAGCGCGAGGGGAGGGGGGAAGACAAAGGAGGCAAAACACAGGAGATGTTGGGGATTCCTGGAAGGAGTGAGCTGCACCCAGCAGGTGCAAATAGAGCTAAGTGACAATCTGCCAGGATGGAAAGAGGTAAAGGAAAACCAGAGAGCTGGGAAAGTAGGATTCAGAAAGAGAGCTAGAGGGGGTGGGGGGTTTGAGAGACAGAGTTGTGGTAGATGAGTGCCGCTATGGGATGTGTGCATTATGGTGGTATGTGTGAGTGCTACTAGGGGTTTTGAGACCTAGCTACCAAGGAAGAGAGGGGGAGTGGAGGAAGGGAGTTTGAGAGAAAGCTAAGGATGTGTGTATGGGTATTAAGAGAGAGTTATGGGTATGTATGTACAAGAGGGAGGGGTTAGAGAGGGATGGAGACAGCACTGGGAGTCTTACTGGGGGATGGAGAGAGAGGAGGAGTGTGGTCAGGGCAGATAGAGGGGCAGATAAAACTAGGGATTGAACCTCTGGGGGAATAGGGGGAGTGAGGTCTAGAGAGTGGGGTTGAGCTAGTTGGGGAATGAGACTGCTGGGTGGGGGTGGTCGAGTCTGACCATAGAAAAAGCTAGGGTGTCAGACTTGAGGCATGGCAGGTCTAAACCTTTATGAGGGGGGAATTCTATGCAAAACAATTACAAATCAAGAATTTTTAAAAAACGGCATCATTTTCAAAATGTGTGTACAGAATCTCAATTTTTGCACAGAATTCCCCCAGGAATACATTTTTGCAGCAGCAGCCTGAGGAGAGCAGGCATCAGCAAAGGCACAAAACTCCTCCCGCTGGCCCACATGCAGCTGTCAGTTGCAGCTTCTGTGCCTGCCTGTTGTCCACCACATTGCATCACGTGCAGGCCAGAATTTCAGTCTTTTCTTACCCTGCTCTCTTCAGGCTACTGCAGTGCTGCCAATGTCCCACTGTTGATTAAGGAGCAAAGCTGGGACCCCTCAGCTGCTGCTGCACTTCATTCCTGCTCCGCCCTGAACAACAATAACACCTGGCTTGGATCCAGCCTGGAAGCTCTGAGCCTTGAGCCTACTGCTGCTCCCTTCCTGGATCCTCCTGTGACTACTGGCGCTGACTCTACCTATCAACATGTCTGTGTTAGTGTGTCTGTACAATGGCCTGCTAAAATTAGTTAGGCCAATGGGGCATTGATAGAAGAGAGGTCAGGTCATTATCTTCACCACCGAGGCAAGCGAAGAAGGTACCTGTTATTAATTCCATTGCACTTTTTTTGGCCTGGGTCAAATGTGAGGCAGCGAGAGTGGAATTTAGGGAGCAAGAATGGAAAGAGAGAAGGGGAGGGGCAGTAGGGTACCAAGAGGTGAATGTAGAGTGAGGTAAGGTCTTGGAATGATGAGAGAGGAGGAATGGGAGGAAAGGGGATAGAGAGGAACAAAAGGGAGAGTTTAAGGAAGAGGGAAGTTGGATAGGGTGAGGACAGGATGGAAAGAGAGGGGAGTGGGGGTAAAGAAGGGGAACAAATAGGGCAAAAGAGTTGGTAAGAAGGCTGAGGGAAGATTGGGCATAAAAAGGGAAGAGAAAAGGGATGGGACAGAGAAGGGAGTATGGAGTGGGATCAGGATAACAACAGGAGGGGGAAGAGAAAAAGTGGTGCAAGGTTGAGAGGGTGGGGGTATGAGAAAGAAGGTAAGGGGCGAGCAGGATGTGGGATAGTTAAAAGTTGGGAAGCACAAGGGGTGAAAGGAGAGAGCTTTTGGATACAGTATGCAGAGGGAAAGAAGATTGGAAAGGATATAGCGGTTTTAGTTGGAGTGAGAGGTGCGATGTTTAGGGATGCCGAACCCCTCTTGTTTTAATTAGAATGGGAGGTACGATGTTGGGGTTGCCGAGCTGCTCTTGTTGTTTTAGTTGGAGTGGGAGGTGCGATGTTGGGGCTGCTGAGCCCCTCTTGTTTGCACATGTAAATCTCATCGCATGCCACTGGTGCCAGGCCAGGGTGGGAGAGTTTAATCCAGTGGTGGCCAATTCCAGTCCTAGTGCACCACGATCCAGCCTGGTTTTCAGAATGTCCCTAATGAATATTCATTAGGCATATTTGCATCTACTGCCTCCCAATGAATGCAAATAGATCTCATGAACAGACATTAGGAGCATCCTGAAAAACAGGCTGGATCATGGTGCACTAGGACCGGAATTAGCCACCCCTGGTATAACCTGAGCTTCAGCATTCAAAAGCTAAGTATCAATGCTGCTAAGAATTGAATCTTGTGAAGTTTTAAGGGTTTTTTTTTCTTTACCAGCGATGTGAATACATGTTCTAAATTTATGCAGTAAGAAGTAATTGAACAAAATGCAGCTGGCAAGAAGTGTATGCCTTAAACTAAAACTAAAATAGAGACTCCAGCTCTTGTGTATATTTAAAATTGACTGATAAAGATGTACCCCCTTTCAGAGTTTTCTGCCTTTAAGGACACAAATCCTGGTATGGATGCTTGCTCCAAGCTTAGGGAATTACAAACCAGAGCAAACAAACTGCTAACAGCAAACCCCAAAGTGGATTACAATGAGCAAACGTTTTAATCTGCCAGAAGGTGTTGGACTGACTTTTTAGACAGCAACAGGGTTGTTGGCTCTTGCATCAGCCTTCAGTGATTGGTTGAAACCTATTGATATTTTCTAAAATTGAGGCAGTTGGTTGCTGGCCAGTTTCTGACTAAGAAGAATCAAGACCATCCTAGCTTTGGGAGAGACAAGCCTGGGAACTGGGTTTGGCTTAGAAATCTCCTCCAGATTTCTAAGGCTTAGACTCAGACTTAAAAATCAGCAACAATTTATTCTGCCCGAGCTCTGGGTCAGAGTTCAGAAATTGCATTTCCTAACAACCCCTAACAACCCTGCAACTTCAAGGTTCCTTTGAGAAAAGACTGCCATCCAAATGGTGAGATCTAATCATAAATAAACTAAACAAAGACACATTTTTTGTCCTAGCAGGAAAAGGCACCAAGGATTTGGAAGGCACTGGGCTTGTATCCAGATACAAAATTAATGTATAGCATTTGTGTAACATTCTCAAAAATCATTGGGTTCAATTACCAAACTGACTACTTTAGCTAGGTTAAAAAAAATAAGTGGCTTGGTTTCCATTGTCAGTCAGCAATGCTAAATTTACATATTTATTTATTTTATTTATTTATTTGAACAGCTTTTATATACCGCTACTTCCAAGGATCAGCAGCGGTTTACATTACAACATAAATCAAACAGGTACATAGAACATTATGAACTATATTACATTATAACATGAATTGTATAGAACATCATTAATGTATTACAATATAACAGGAACATTATTGAACTATATTACAATAAAATAAATTACATATGTATATGTAAGAAGAATTATCATCATGTTTAATATCATTTGCAGTTGTCGTTGTTCCAGTTGTGGATATACATTTGGATAGGGTAAATAAATTCAGTTTATGGTGGTTGGAGAATTATACCTGTTTCACCATTGGTGTAGTGTTGTGTGAATAGATGAGTTTTTAGATCTTTTCTGAATGTTAGTAGATCTTTAGTTTCTCTTAGTTGATCTGGAAGATTGTTCCACAGTATTGGGGCGACAAGGGAAAAGGCACTGTTACTTGTTGAGTGTTTTGTTTTCCTTATTAGATCTGGGACTGCTAATGTATTAAGGTTTTTTCTCCATCTTATCCTATTATCGAGTGGGCTGTGAAGAAGAGTAGTTAAGTATGATGGGGCAATATTATTAATTTATTATTATTATTATTAATATTCTATCAGTTTATCTTAATTATGGCTTATTTTGAAAGATATTATTTAATAATTCTATTTCTGTCTTTGATTTGCTTTGGTATATATCTGTATTGTTTTTCTTTGTGAGCTGTTTCTTGTTCATAAGCATACAAGAAAAGGTTTAGTTCAAGTATTTTTCTTTCTGCTTTTATTCTGAATCCTGTATATTGCACCAGAGGGCTCAATACATACTATTTCATTTAAAGTTAACCAAGCTCACTACCTTTTATACAAGTCCTTTGAACCCCATAAATTTTCCAAGGGCTGAAGCACATATCTAAGCACCAAAAATCTCCAGTCTTCTGAAGGTGTCTTGGGGCTTGTTTCCTGTAGGTTTTAAGCAACTTAAGGGCAGAAAAGGCAGCCCAGGGTTACAGATGCATGTTGTGCTATATGAACAGAAGTACTGTAGATTGCTGATATTGAATCGGCATGCATGTTCTGGTGCTTTTTGAAGTATTTTTTATTTGAAAAAACATCAATAAGTATTAAAAAAATATTTTGTGTGCTGTTGGAGAAATATATGCTCAAAGACATTTGTGAAACACAATTTGGATTGAAAAAGTATGAGATTAATGCACATGGGACTGTTATACATTTTAAAAGGACCGAGAACTGAATAGTGGTGCACATAAATCAGAAACCTTGAGTGGTGCTGACTGCCTGCGCTCTCCAGATACTGCTACTATTACTTATTATAGTATAGCGCTACAAGGCATACACAGCACTGTACAGAGACATGTAAGAGAGAGTCCCTGCTCATAAAAGCTTACTGTCTAGTCAAGATAGACAACACAACTGGGGACTAGGATATATCTAGGGGAATGGTAAGGAAACACATAGGAGGTGAACAGAAGACTAAGGTGATCAGGATCCAAAAGCAGTCTCAAAGAAGTTCGTTTTGTAGCCTGGATATGAACAGGGCCACAGATGGAACCTAACGTACTGACTCAGGTAGTTTGTTCCAAGCATAAGGAGCATTAGTGTAGAAAGATCAAAGCCTGGAGTTGGCAGTGGAAGAGAAGGGCACAGCTAGAAGGGATCTGCTAGAAGAGTGGCGTTCCCGAGAAGGGGTGGGTGGAAAGATAAGAGAGGAAAGATAGCTGTGATATTCAGTCTGCTTTCTGAATAGCTAACCAAATAAAGTTGAGACAGTTGTTGTGTCATTATGAAATACAAGGGGTAAACTGGCAAAATTCATGGCTAGATTGAAGCTGGAGAAAACGTACCCTTGCATAGGAACAGGTATAAATGTTAGGGGCTATCCATCATGTGGGGTAAGCGCACGTTATCACGGCCACACTAAAAAGTAGCACGATACCCTGAGCTAAAAAGCCCACGCTGTCTGGGTACAGCACATATGGACAGCCACTGAGTTGGGCATGGGCGTTCCCGCCATAGCATTGTTAGCACAGGACTTGAAAGCCTACGCTGCTGGTGCTTGGTGGGAAGCAACTTCCAACGGGTGACAGTAGTTGCTCACTATGGGAGTTTTAATATGGCAAGCCCCCTGCATCTAGCGCAATGCCCCGCACCAGTAATGCAGTCCAAACCAGCGTTACCAGCGTGAGGCTTAGTAAACATGCCCTTCGATGTGCAAACTATGTATGTACGTATGACGGTATTTTATAAAATACGTGCGCACATTTTACCCATGCTCCACCAAAAACTCACCCCAGCACACCCCTATAAGTGAATCATGTAAAAGCACGCACTTTCCTGTCACCACGCATAATTTTCTGTGCATAACCCCTGGAGTAATTTTATAAGAGATTTTTTACATGCCAAAAAAGCATTTATAAGATTACCTCCCAAAACTGTTATGTAGACAAAGTTATCCATCTAGAAAAGGGGCAGAATTTGTGGCAGCGCCATTTAAACATTTAAAGCAGCATCTTAAAAAGGCCATTTAGGTACCATCTGGGTCATCCAAGTCAAAACATCCGATAGTCCATGATAGGGGCAGCAGAGAAGGTGACCGTGTAAATACAGTACATTCTAAAATCGCTTTTATCTCCACCCCTAAATGTAAACGTCTCTGCCAACAGAGAAGGAAATGGGGACGTGCAGGAAAACGTCTGATTTCAGAAAGGTGGATGTGCGAAATATAAACATCTGCAAAACTGGCAACATAGATGTGTCTGCAATGGTACTCCAGAATGCACGTGTGTATCTTTCTCCACATACATATCTTGGCCTACCATTTTGCAAGTGGAGACATTCAGCGGCGTAGCAGCTCACAAAAAGGCCTCTATATTTACCTGTATGCTTTTTTGAGGGGGCCAGAAATTATGGGGATTGTCAAAAGGCATTCTCTTCTCCTTGCTGTTGCTTGTTGACCCTAATGAGCACTTTTCAAATGCCTCTTCAGGCGCGGGTGCAAGTACAGAAAAGGTGCTGATATCATCACTGAGCTTCCAGAAAGCTCAAAACGAATTACTTACCACATGTGGTTGGGGTGGAGGGGGCACCAGATTCATTAGTCGCACAGAGTGCATTTCTAGTTTGGTACAGTCCTGCCACCAAGACCAGTCACAAGTACCTGGCAGGATCCCAAAAGGTAGACAGATTCCATGCTGATTATCCCAGACATATGCAGGGGATTTCCCAAGGCCACACCAGCCAACGATCGGAGCTGCAACAAGGAGTGGGAGAGGTGAGCTCCTCCCCCCCCCCTTCCCACACTGGACCAATCATTGACCCACTGGCAGAACTTTAAATTAAGGAGCGTGCTTGGGCCCCAACACCACACCAGTCAACGATCGGAGCTGCAGTAAGCAGCGGGAGAGGTGACCAATCATCGACCCGCTGGCAGAACTTTAAATTGAGAAGCGCACGCCACATCTGAGGGCCTCACCAGACAGCCCTTTCATGTGGCCTGTAGACACAAGCCAAATCACCAAATGGCCAACCCAAACTTGCAAAACCACCCAACCACCACAAAGGATCTTGGCAACAGCCACAACAGCCAACTCCTGGAGGACTACCACCAAAACAGGCACCCTTCTAGAACAAGAGTCCAGAAGGACGTAGTCCATCCCCACTTCTCTCAGCACTCCGCAACAAAATCAAGGAGAATGGACATTACCCTCAGATTACAGCTACACCACAAGGCCATCCAGGTACCCACACAAAAAAGATAAAACTAGCCCAGGAATCACCACACCAGTATCATCACGATCCTCATGCCACAGCATCTCCAAAGCACCCCTCCATCTCGCTGCCAACCAACAACAACAGCACTGCAACAGGTCATCAATCCCACTGTACTCAAAGACCTACATCATCAGCACAGGACTCCCAGAGGGTATAAGAACAAAACAGCCACCCCACTACCGCAACACAACTATATCACAGCAACAACATAAGAACAATTACAATAGCCCTAGCTAAAACAACAACAATAATAACCAATAAAAAACAAGCAGGGACTATACCCAATACAACCTATTAACTCTAGAGAGCACCCAAAATCTAACCACAATTCACACTAACCCATCTCGCACTCCCAACCAAACCAGAGTCAATATGCAACATTGGCAACATTACACCACTCAGACTAGCCTTCCTGATCAACCTTACCAATAGGCTAACTCACACCAGCAACAACATACCAACACTGCACAGAACTGAGAACAACAAACACAGCAAACCATTCATCAGCAGATGGCAAGAATACCCTCGATGACTGATCCATATTTTTCACCACCCAACAAACAGACCTAGACAAAAAACATCATAATGACAAACACACACAACTCCAATGTGTTCTCATCAACACCCGCTCTGCCAGAAACAAAATTCCAGTCATCACATCAAAGACGACAAACTTGACATCCTATGTATAACAGAGTCATGGTTCTACAAAGAAGACAGTTCTTATAAACCAGCTGAAAATACCAAATTACGACATATATAACTGCCCAAGAATCAACAAACGAGGCGGTGGAGTATTGATAATAGCAAAATCAAACGTTGGACTCCAAACATTAGAAACCATAAACACAGATATCTTAGTACTAACAAACAAACACATCACCATCACCTTAACATACAGATCTCCGACAACCAACACAGAAGACCTTGCAACCCTACTGGAGACTGTCTGCAAAAACGCAACCCACCACAAACATCATATATTACTTGGAGACTTCAATCTGTCAACTCTCACATCAAAACAACATCAGCAACCTTGGGCCGGAAGGACTGGGGTTTCTAGTCCCACAGGTGCTCCTTGTGGTCTTGGGCAAGCCACTTAACCCTCCATAGCCCATGTTCCCTGTAAAATAGTTATCTCCAAGTTATAATGCCCTGTTCAATGTAATTTCAGTTTGTTCAATGTAAACCGCACTGATGCAGAATAGCGCGGTATATAAGAGAATGTAAATAAAACAAATAAATAAATAAAAACAAGAGTCCATATTCATCCAGGCTATGCCAACAAACAATAGACAAGCCAAAACACATAAAGAGAAATCAACTAGACTTAATCTTCATACACAAAATCATACTATACCACAGTCTGACAACACCGCCACCCTGGTCAGACCACAGCATTCTGAATTTCAACATACCATCTCAAAATATCACAACAACCAAACAATTCTCCAACTCCAGCCCTGAAGATGTATGAATGGCCAACTATCTAAACTGTGTGTCTTCACTTGCCTGCCTGAAGAAAATGAAGAGCATTAATGAACATTGGCAGCCTAACTCCCGCCACCCCTTTACCTTACGTAAGCCTGTATCTACCCAAAGCCCACTTCCCGATGGCTTGTATCTGCTCTTCCCGGATGTTCAATCTGTGTGCCGTGGTGGCAACACCTATCCGAAAGGAATGGCGGGTCAGACCGGCAGTGCTGAAGCCCGCTTTTTCTAGTGCCCGCTGCCACATTGCCCTGAACTGGAACTGTGATAAGCAAGTGCCATCCTGGTGCTGAAGGAGAACGCCTCTCCCAGCTGGCCGCCTGCACAAGTACTCAGATATAGTCTTCACTGGGCACAAGTTGCTGATTCTGGTGGCGTGAAGCCACACTGTCATGCTAGCTTGCCATTTATCGGTTATGGATACACTTCACCTCAAACTGATCTTGTCTGCAGCAACCAAGATGTCCTCGACCCACAGAGCTGGGCCCGAAGAGTCCCTCCTGCACCTGGAGATGGCCTCAGTCTTCCTAAAGGCATCAAAAACATAATGGAGCAGGGCCACCCTGAAAAGGCTCCCCTCGAACTTGTCCCTCATTACCTTCTGTGCCCTCAAGATAACCGCTCTCAGCATGTGCAGAGTGACAGACTTGTGCCTGCCCAGCCGGGTGGACTCTCCCAGTACCAGCCCTTCATTACCTTTCTGACCACAAACTCTTCATGGTGTCCCTCCCTGCTCAAAGCTTCAGAAAAAATGCCATCCCTGCCATGATCAGTTTTGTGTGCCTCGCTGAAGTCCCCTCCCTCTAAAGCCATGTTATGAATTCCAGCAGCTGGAACGGCATCAAGCTCCACAAAGGGCTGAGGCCTCGTCGATCAGCAAAGCTTCGGAGCCTGACCCAGGCTCTCCAATATGCCTTCCAGGTGTTACTGCACAGGGACGCCATCAGCATTCTGCCGGAGCTTCAAAGCCAATTCTCCACATCTTCATCGGCATGATGCACGCCTTGGGAACCGCCTCCAGGGCTATGCACCTGACACATTACAGCTGGAAATGAGAAATAGCGTTAGCAGCCTCATTATTTTCCCCTAGCACATTGCTGGCTGTTAAGTAAGCATTCTGCTCCAGGCTCCGTAACACTAACTGTTTGATCAGCCCCATGACCCTTCTCGCTCTGACCAACTGTTTATCGCGTAAACCACCGCTGCATTATTGGATCGGAAGACTATCCTTTTGTTGGTCAATTGTGGGCCCCAGAGGAAGAGGGCTACCACTATGGGGAATAATTCCAAGAATGTGATGTCTTTATTTATGCCCTGCACATGCTATTCCCCGGGCCATCTCTCCTGGCACCACTGAGCCTGGAAGTAGATACTGAAGCCTATGCTGCCGGCTGCATCTGTAAAGAACTCCAACATGGTGTTGCTAATAGGAAGGCCCTTCCAAATGTTCCTGCCATTGTACTTCCCCGGAAATTCTCACTACATGGCCATATCCTCTCGCATGACCACGCCTACTCTGACAAAATAGTGTCCTTTGTGTACGCCTTTTGTGGCATCTGCCAGATGCCTTATGAAGGTCCTGCCCATAGGCATCACTCTGCATGCAAAATTCAAGTGTCCTATAAGGGACTGCAGCTGCTTGAGATTTACCTTCCTGGCCAAGGAAGTGGTTCGCGCCGCCTCCCACAAGGTAATCAATTGATCTCAATCCCCAAGAAGGACAGTCACTGTGCTGGCCCTTCTGCCTTTTGTTTGGTCAAAGGGACCACCAGCTCAGCCACCTTCCACCTGAAGACCCCCAGGTTATAGGCACAAGTCCACTTGCTACCAGCTAGCAGAAGGAAATCATCCAACTTGACCACTGATCCTTTCAGGTGGGCAGTCGGTCATCCTGTGCTGGAGGGGAAGTGGTGTGAAAGCGAGGCTTTGTCCTTTAGGCTGCACACTTGGTGCACTGTGTAAAGGAGCTTCTGCAAGAGGTGAAGGGAGGGGTGGAGGCAGATTGTGAAGTGGAGGAGTGGCCTAGTGGTTGGGGCAAGTTACTTCAGGCCAGAAGGTCAGGGGTTCAAATCCCACTAGAGGACAACAACCTCAGGCCAGAAGGACTGGGGTTTCTAGTCCCACAGGTGCTCCTTGTGGTCTTGGGCAAGCCACTTAACCCTCCATTGCCCATGTTCCCTGTAAAATAGTTATCTCCAAGTTATAATGCCCTGTTCAATGTAATTTCAGTTTGTTCAATGTAAACCACACTGATGCAGAACAGTGCATTATATAAGAGAATGTAAATAAATAAATAAGTGTAAGTGAGCCACGCGCATAAGATCCTGTCTTCCTTTTTCAAAGCCGCTGCAGGTAGCAGCATCTGAGATACACTGCAGCATTGTGGAAGCAAGGCGACGTGGTGTGATGCCAAGTGGGAGGGAGGTGAGCTGGAAGTCTTTTCTTTCTTTTTGTTTTCATCCACTGGTAGCTGCAATGGCGACCTCCCTGGGTGGCGCTTCCTTAGCCTGATTGGAAGAGAGGGGGTTGGCCCTTTCACCCTGCTCTTTAAACCATTGGGTGCTCCCCTCCCCTTTGCCAGACCCACCAATGGCTTGCTGCCTCCTCCTCTGGAGATCTCCCTGGCCATCAGCCCAGTTATAGGCCAGCCCCGCCGTGGCTTGCTTTGCATAATTTATAGAAAACTATAACTTATGTGGATTTCCTACAAATCTATTCGTGGGCATTTACACTGAGTCTAGGATTGGTGTAAGTGATCATGCATACATTACCACCTATACCGCTATTCTATAAAATGTAATACATAAGTACTTTACTTTATAGAATGTGTGCCAAATTCCTGGATAGCAGTGCTCATTGAACTATACGACCCTTACAGAATTGCACTAAGATCACTTAGTTCATTGCGTGTTGTAACACATGCATGTGTCTCAAACTTACTCACAATCAGTAGTCTTACTCTCCCTCTGGCACCTCTCTCAAGCAGTGTCCTTTGTAGGAAGAGTACGGTACCCTCACTTCTCTCTCCTGAATTTTTGAATTAGTTGCCTGTCCTTCTCTTCATTGCTTTACTTCTCCTTGTAGTCAGTAAGAGGGATTTAGGGAAAGACCCCTGTTCCTCTCCTTTTTAGTGCAATCAGTCTCACACCAGACAGTTGTCCCCCTTTTTCTATCTTTCACTCTGGGCTTCAAATCCTCTCAGTCCTTTTCTTTTTTGACTTGCTCCTGGCTCCACACTTTTAAGCACATTGTGGTCCAATTTGGATAGGCCGGTGAGTGCTTATACCTCTCTTCTCCCAGGCCTTCTCCTCCTTTGAGGAAGGCAATGCATCCACATCCTCCATTTTTCTGGTCTCCTGTGAGGAAGGCAGGCAGCTACTTCCCTCCTCCCCCCATGGTCTCCTGGGTATAAGGCCCAGTGCCATTCCTTAAAATATACTATTATACTTCCTTCTAAAAGTTATAAACTCCTACTACAGGGGTTTCTTCATATTAGCCCACCCCTTATTAATATTAATGGAGCCTGCGCTGGAGCAGGGACCCAGAATGTTCCTTTTGGTGCACTTCCAAAGCAGGGACATTTTGGCATCCTGCTACAGCTGAATTTTAAAAAATAACTAATTAGGGGTCTGCAATTAAGGATGATACTTTGATCTCTTTTGATTTCATTGTTTTACAAAATCAATACCATTTCTTAAAATCCACTGCAATGGAACCAGATTGGCCTGCTATGACCTATTCCCCTAGGCTCGTATGGTTGGAGATGTTCAAGAATTTCCAGTAATGGGGCAACTGTTCACATACCCCCACCCTGGAATATGTCCCCTGACCCAAAAGACTGGGGACACTGAGGTGCACCTGGTGCCAACTTCTATCCCAGGATTCCACACCACTCAGATTAGTGGATGGTGCTTTGGGCAGCTGATTCTTCCTATCAACTGGCTGCCAAGTGCTAGAGGAATTGGCCACTGGAGAGCTTAAAACCAGGAGAGCAGCTCTCTCTCCCTTCAATGTCTACCACTTAGGACAAGGGGTGCAGACATTCTAAGTGCAATGGACCCTTCAAGATCTGTTTCAGTTGCTCTGGTCAGAAATCCCCCAATCTTTGTCTGCTAGTTATGATCTACATAGAGGGCTTTCAGGGGATGGTATCGGGAGGGCGGGGGGGGGGGGCGGTGTTTTAAGGGGCCTGACTGCTAGCCGGGATGGTGATCATTGTCTTGGGGTGCACCATTCCCTCCTGGATAGTTCCCAATGTGGATCGGAAGCTGTCCGGGGAGGAGAGGGATTGGGTCTGAAAGAGTGGGGAAGGCCACTTTTTTAAAATATTGTCAGGGCTGTGGATCGGTACATCCCTGGCACCAACAGTATATTGTGTGGCGCATTGGGGGCCACTTGCTTCCTGGGCAGACAGAGCTGCCGATCAGACAAGATTACTTGCCGATGGGACCAATTTTGGCTGCCATCACGCGAAACAATTTTGAACAGGATGTCCACTTCCTGCCCTGATCCTCCTCCTTCCTGGGTCCAATGCACAAAATGCAAATATTGTAAAAAAGTGTCTGCGATATCTGCATTTCGCCTGTATTAGCTACAACTACTGGGTGATAATTCTGTGTTAGCCCTGCAATAACAATCAACGCCCTTTAGTAAACATGCCTCTAAAGTTTAAGGTATGCTAACAAACCAAATGCACACTGATGAATGCACACCCTCTACAGTTTTCCAATACTGACCCACATTGTGAGAAGCAGCAAGTAAAAAGCAGGTTTTTCATGACTGTAGATAGGAGAGTTTAGTTTTCATAGTATAATATTTGTGTTTAGTTTTCTCATTTGGAATGACGTAAAGGTCTCAGAATAATAATGTAAATTAGCAGCTTTCTTTTTTCTTTTTTCAAATTTTAACTTCTCATCTGTAACGACTTCCCTTTATATAAAATATTGAATGCTGCTTTTTTAAGATTACAAGCTTCAGCGACTTTGCTACCCCTGCTGTTCTAATTCAGTAAAGGAGCAATACTTAAAGACAAGGACTAAAGCACCTATATTTAGGCAAAATGGGATTTTTACACAGATGTTAGGAGTAATTCCCATAAACAGCACCATTTCTGTGAAGTGAAAATAAGCATTTAACAGTTTTCAATTTAAAAGAAATTATTTTCGGCCTCGCTGCACTGAAAAGGTTGCAATCAATTTTGGAAGTCTTTAATCAGTTCTGAAGTATCATACAGTGAATGGTTAGCAGTTAACTGGGAACAATACTTTCATTTTCAAAAGAGTTACAGTTTTGATCCCACTGGGGCATTGCAGCTTCTGATGTACTATTCGTTTCTTTAATATACTGAGGGCTTTTGATAATAGGAGGGTTTTTTTTTCGATTTTAGGGGGTTATTTTTGAGCTAATTAGGCACTTCCAAGGTTCAGAAAAATGGGGTTTAATCAGTGTATTCACGTCATGAAAAATTGTTTTGTAGCTTTGAGGTAGATTGTATTCAATGACCAAAAACAGAATTTTCCAGCGACAGCCCTTTCTCCCAGACACAGCATCAGCCCCCACTTCTAACTGCAGCTCCCTTCTATCCCCCTACCATCTGCTAGCATAGCGTCCTTCTACCATTATGTGCCTCATGTCAGTTCACAGACCCCTCTCCCAACCCCAGAATCAGCCCCCAGCATCCTTCTCCCAGCCCCAGATTCAGACCCCTTCTCTCACCTACCCAGCACTGGGATTCTCTGCAAAGCGGTAAGAGCTTATTACTTCACTCCCATCACTCAGCCTGCCTTTCAGTCTCCTTCAAGGGTGCTGTGTGAAGATAAAACATGAGAGCAGCTATTTCTTGTATCTTGTGAAGTTTCTATTCTCACAGTGTTGGCTAAGAAACAGGCCGAACATTGGTGGGGTGACGTAGCAAGCTCCCTCCACTTTCTAGAAAAGCCCAGTATTGAGTAGGTGGGTCATCAAGCACCTTCTTCACCCCCCCCCCCCCCCCCCCAAGGCAGCAACAGCAGCTATTAGCAGTGTCAGAATGCCCCTGGAAGGGCCTTGTTTGTTTAAGTCAAAACCCCCAAATTTTCCATTTAGACGTTTTATTGAATTTTCTGGTTTTAACCAAAAATCAGGCACCCTAAATATACTGAAGTCTTCATATTCTCTTTTCCCCCTGTCTGCTCCTTTTCTTGGCATCTACTTTCTCCTTCTATATAACTGCCAGAACAGTCTATGTTTTCTTTAGTTCGGAATGTGGCCGCTGCTGTGGCCGCGACATTCTGAGAGAAAACTGTGGATAAAACTGTGGATACCAACCAATCTAACTGTGTTTGATGTACATATGTATATAGTTACCCTGTTGCTCCAAGTTAAACCCCTGTTATAATGTAAACACAGGACAGTTTCTGATTGTGCAACCTTTGTTATATGTAAACCGCGCTGATAACAAATAGCGCGGTATATAAAAAATTGTTAAATAAAATAAATAAATAAATAAAAATAAATAAATAAGTCCTACAGAAGAGCAGAGTCTGTGACCAAGGGCAAGGTAAATAAAGGAAAATCAGGGCAGTTAATCACAGAGAATAATTATCTCCAAATGCCAGTGCAAATCAAAAACCTTCACTGTCAGGAAAGTGTAAACAGGACTGGACAACAAGGAGGAAACATTTCTCTTTGTCACGTTTAACCCATTCTGATGGAAATTATTATTCTGCACACACATATCATTGACAAAAGATTAACCCAAAGAGTTCCTGAAGTAGTTGCAGTCGAGAAGCCTCCATATATAAAGCACCCTTATAATTTTACGAAAGTGAGCAAAACTCAACTCCTGTATTACTGCTACATGCAAGTCATCATACGTCAAGTCTCACGTCTCTTCATTGATCGCTGATAAGGCTGCAGATTCAAGTTTAATTGCTCGGTTTCGTTTTTAAGATTTTGCATGGAATGTTTGCAGTTTCCTTTACAGGAATGATCACCTGTTTGCATTCTGGTGGACAGATTCTGTTGGCTTTATCACCGGCCACTTTATTTAAAAAATAATTTCTCCATGATCGTGTTTTCATATACTGTAACATAGTATAGATGGCAGATAAAGACCAGTATGGTCCATCTAGCCTGCCCAGTAAGTTGGATAGAATGGTTGTAATTGCCGCTCTGTGCATGTCGTCCTCCTCTATGCCTTTGTTTAGGGTTGTACTTGTGACCCCAAGCAGGTCAGCCCCCTCTATTTATTGAAGTATACAAGATATTTAAGTTTGCTTTGCTATAAAGGGATCCACTGTATTTATTCCATGCCATTTTGAATTCCTTCACTGTATTTGCCCCGCTACCTCCATCAGTAGGGCCTTCCAAGCTTATTTATTTATTTACATTCTCTTATATACCGCGCTATTTTGCATCAGTGCTGTTTACATTGAACAAACTGAACAAGCTTCCACCACCCTTTCAGTGAAAAAGTATTTCCCAATGTTATTTTTATGGAAATACTTGGAGATGGTCCCCGCACAGATAGCAGGTCTATGTACATGCACGGGTGTAGGCCATTTCACAAATGTTGATGACCCCAAATTGCATGCCCACAAAACTGGGTACTTGGATGTCCTGGCCAGGATAGTTCAGAAGGGGGGAGCATCTGTTTTATGAGACTAGTGCATCCTGGCCTACCATTTCAGATACTCAGACATGCATCAGTGGGCCAATAATACGTTTGGTTGCATGCAAGTTTCTTTGGCCTCAAAATATTAACTGCAGCAATGAAATTGCATTTTGCTCATCCCTGTAGAGGTATGGCAGCCATGAAACAAGCACATATTGGCATCTTATTCATGGATTCCTCAACAACCAGGGCCCGATGTGCTTGTACCATTCTGCAATCTCTCTTGCTCCACTCAGGGCACACCTTCATCATGCCCCCATGCTACATGGACATCCTTGAGCTTGGGATGTCTATATGCCCAACTTTTTAACATAGCTCCAGGGGCGTCTCCATGATTTGCACATCAAAGTGCCCATTTTCAGACGTCCAACTCATGAATTGGGCTCCTAAAATGCCCTGTGGCTGGTCCAGGGCAATAGAATAATTTACCCAACATATTTAAGAGAGCAGAGGAATTTGTTAACGTTTAGGAAAGGATTTAAGGCCTTCCTGTTCCCTATGGAAAAATATATTGTATGAGATGATATTCATTGATGTATGCCAATTTCAAGGTTAATTGAAATTGGAGAAGGGTGGGCACTGCTTTCTTCTGTATATCTATTCTTCTATCTGTTATTGTATTTATTTGTTTCTGTAAACCTTTTTGAATGGCATTTGGCCACTAAGATAGTATTCACAATTTAAAAATAATTCAATTGTATTAGGGACATATTTTCTTATTATATCGTGATTCTATTGTTTTCATTATTTATGATTCAAACCACTTTGAGCTCCATATTTGGGAAAAAGGAGTTTGGTAAATCCAATGCAATCATTTCAGATCCAATATGGTATTTCACAGTTTATGTTACTGATTTATCTTTAGTGCTTTGTTTGCTGCTGCACTTGTAACTCATCAAAATATAGTGCTGTAAAATACAGTGAAAAGTCTCACAGTGCATAAATATTTGGCAATTTTAATCAAATCAAGAAGGGATATCATTCTCCTATACCAAGAGTTCTCTTCTCTTGTCCTCAAGCTCTACAAACAGGCCTGGTTTTCAGGGTACCTATAAGGATTTTTCATCTTAAGTATATTTCCATGAGTTTGGTCTGGGAACTACTAGAGTACATTTTGATCATTAATTAAAAATGAAAAGCTTGGTAAGTCATTGTAAATTCCTTGCCTTTCTACTATCACTAGCTGGAGATAGGGTTACTAACCGACCGTATTTCAGCCGGCCTGGCCAGTTTTGACATAGCCAGGCCGGCTGCTGGTAGAGATGTCAGACTGGCCCTTGAAAAGCCGTTTTTTTGCTCTGACTGCAGAACCGGGAGCGGCCAGAGCAGAAAACCAGCTTTTCGTCTGGGGTCCTTGTCCCCACTGGCGCTGCAGCCTCTCCTTCCACTTGCAGCCACGGCTGCTACTTCTTACAGAGCGGCGGCTGCAATAAAGCTCATTTAAAAACAAAATGAAACCTGTGTGGAGCCCTCCAGTCCTATGAAACCCCTGCTGCAGCGTCCCGTCCCCTGTAGCATCACTTCCTTTTGAGTGCAGGGCACTGCAGCAGGGTTCCATAGGGCCGGAGCGCTCCGCACAGGTTTCATTTTGTTTTTAAATTAGCGTTATTGCAGCCGCTGCTCTGTAAGATGCAGGAGCCGCAGCTGCAAGCAGAAGGAGGTAGCAGAAGCGACTGACTGGCATCTGCACTACATAAAGGTCACTGAGTGCCTTTGCTTGCTAATCAAAGAAGAGCACTCGGGCACACTCGGGAATTATGTACATTACTGTGGTCATGCATGCTGTAATCAATTCTGAAGGTGCATAGCTTTCAGGGTGTATTACAATTCAATCATTTTAAGATATTAGCTTGTGTTTGTGGGTACACAGAACTGTTTTTAGAAGTGTACCGTAGTCAGGGGACATTCTGTGTGACATTTTGAGCATGGCTGCTCCTCAAGGTACAAAGGAATTTTAAGGGACCAGTTTAAAGAATGTTCACCTGAGAGAGAGGGCAAATACAAAATGTATGGTCCTCCATTACTATATCGAAGAAGTGAGCTGGCAGAATTTTTGAAACTGGTGAGCAGTAATGCCAGCCATAGCTAGTTTGGTTTGAAAGTCTTGGCCATCAATACTAGAGCGCACCAGTTTCAAATTTCAGCCCCTTGTCTGTGTTTAGCATATGTACAGGCCGTTGTTGAGATAAGGAAGGGATAGGACTGTACTTTGTACAACCCTTTGCATAGTTAATGGAGTTTTCTTCTGGTTTCCTCCAAGATGTTGTAATATAAAGCATTCGGACTTAAATACAGATCTGACCTTTATATTTGGAGGCTGAGGTGACATTCAGACCAGTTCATGCTGTCTAGAGAAGGAGAGACTAAAAAGGTTAGGGCTCTTCAACCTGGAAAAGAGACGGCTGAGGGGAGATATGACAGAGGTCTAGAAATTAATGAATGGAGTGGAACGGGTAAACATAGATTGATTGTTTACACCATCAAAATATAAAAAGGCTAGGGAATATGCAATGAATCTATAGTGTAACCCATTTAAGACTAATAAGAGAAAATATTTTTTTCACTCAATGTATAATCAAACTATGGATGTAGTAAAAACTGTTAGTGTAGCTGGGTTTAAAAAAGGTTTGGACAAGTTCCTGGAGGAAAGGTCTTTAAACCATTATTAAATGGGACCCAGGAAATCCACTGCTTGCCCCAATACGAGCATTGTGGAACCTGTGTGTTTTGAGAAAATTGCTAGGTACTTGTGACCTGGTTTGGCCACTGTTGGAAACAGGATACTGGGCTTGATAGATCTTGGTCTGACCCAGTATGGCATATCTTATGTTCTTATGACATGGGAGAAGGTGGAGGCAGGAAGGCAGCTGAAAGAGGGGGGAAGGAGGTGGCTGGAAGGGAGCTAATATGAGGGAAGGTGGGGGCTGGATGGGAGCTGAAAGAGGGGTTAAGGAGGTGGCTGGAAATGAGCTGACATAAGAGAAGGTGAGGGCTGGAAAGGAGCTGACGCAGGGAGGGAGGAAGGAGGTGGCAGGAAAGGAGCTGACAGAGGGGGGAAGAAGGGGGCTAGAAGGGACCTGAAAGAGGAAGGAAGGTGAGGGCTGGAAGGGATCTGATGTAGGAGGGGAGGAAGAAGGTGGCAGGAAAGGAGCTGACCGAGGGGGGGGGGGAAGGAGGAGGCTAGAAGTGAGTGACCCCTGGGATTGGCACTGGAGGAAGCTGACACTTGGGAATGGGACTGGTTGGTGGCTGGGGGGGGGAGTTGGAAAGGAGGGGGCACATGGAGATGGACAAAGGGTATGGTGACTGGAAGGGAGCTAACATGGGGGTAGCACTGGGAGTGGAAGTGATGATACCTGGGATGATATTTGGACTAGAAGGGGCTGGACAATGGGGAAGGAGGGGGTTGAAAGGTAATGGAAGGGGAGGACTGGAAAGGTGGCTGACACTGGGGAGGGTTACTGGGACTGGAAATAGGCTGATGGAAGGAAGTGAAGAAAACAAAAGAAGAGACAAGAAATGGCAGATGGACTATAGACCATAGAAAGAGAGCTAAGAGAAGACAGGGAAACGAAAGCCTCAGATCGGAACCATCATGATCAGAGAATAAAATGGTCAGACAACAAAGGTAAAAAAAAATAATTTTATTTTCAATTTAGTGATTGGACTTTTTGCTATCTTTATATTTTACACAGTATAGGAACACATCTCTTATCTCAAGTTGCACTGCATGCGGAGTCTGGTTTCTTGGGGTTTCGGTTTAATTTTTGTCTATTTATTTCTCTTTTCATTTTGTGCTCATTTATTGATGAAGGCCTGTGTGTACTGTGTATGTATTGCTGGGTATTCTGTTAGTATGGAATTTCTATTTAAGAAAGTGTAGCAATCTTGTCTGTTCAGTTTGCACATTGCCCTCTCTGCAATTTCTTTTTGGGACAGGGAGTGGGGGAAGGGTGAGTTGGGGGGGCAGGGGGTGGGTAAAGGGCAGGGTGAGGGGTGGGCATGGGTGGAGCATGACTAGCCACTGGTGGCGGGTTTTTCTCTTTCAAAAATTTGGCAACCATAGCTGAAGAAGGGGCAACATACCGTATTTACTCGAATGTAATGCGCACCTTTTCTGGCCAAAAAGAGACTCTAAACTCAGGGTGCGCATTACATTCGAGGATGCCTTATATTCAGAGGCAAACTGCTCTACACCGGCCTGGCCCGATCCAGCCAACCTCCGGCTTTTCTCCCGCGAACGCGATCCCTGATCCCCCGTGCAGCCGCTGTTTCTGCTTTTCACAGAGCAGCGGCTGCAATAAAGTTAAAAGCAAAATGAAAAGAAACCTGTTAGAAGCCCTCCAGTCATCCTAGGAAACTCCTTCTGCAGTGCCCAAGGAAGTGATGTCAGTGGGGGCGGGTGCTGCAGAAGGAGTTTCCTGTGGAGGACCCCGAGTGCGATCGCAGCTCCAAAACAGAAGAGGACTTTCCCCTCAGAACGCTAGCTTACCGGTATATGGGCTTCCCGTGCCGCCGGGGGAGCTCAGGGGGCAGAGCTAAGCTGCCTCGTGTAGGAGGGGGAAACCCGGATGTTCAGCAGAGGCAGCGGTAGTAGAGCAGGCAGAGTCTTTCCGTCCTTAAAGACTCTGCCTGCTCTACTACCGCTGCCTTTGCTGCACATTGGGGTTTCCCTCTCCTACATGAAGCAGCTTAGCTCCGCCCCCTGAGCTCCCCCGGCAGCACGGGAAGCCCATATAAGCCAGCGTTCTGAGGGGAAAGCCCTCTTCTGCTTCGGAGCTGCGATCGTACTCGGGACCCTCCACAGGAAACTCCTTCTGCTGCACCCGCCCCTCTGACATCTCTTCCTCGGGCGCTGTAGAAGGAGTTTCCTAGGACGACCGGAGGGCTTCAAACAGGTTTCTTTTTGTTTTGTTTTTTTAGCTTTATTGCAGCCGCTGCTCTGTGAAAAGCAGAAGCAGCGGCTGCACGGGGCGAAGCAGCACTAAGGGGGGGGGTGCGCACTACAATCGCCAGCAAACATTTTTTTAACTTTCAAGCCGTTCACAATAGGAGTGCACATTACATTTGATGGTGCATTAGACTGGAGTAAATATGGTATTTATAAATAAAGCCAAAGGGACCCAGTGGGGAAGTAGCCTAATGGTTAGAGCACTGGCTTGATAAACAAGAGACTAGAGTTTGATTCCTATTAGCACTCCTTGTGGCCTTGAGAAAGTTACTTAACCCTCCATTGCCTCAGAAGAAGGGCCTGGTAATCTACTTCTAATCGCACTACCAAGAAAACCCAGGAGCTTCTGGGTCACCAGGAGTTAGCATTTACTCAAAAGCACACATTACATTGCATTGCAAGGGACCCAAAATGACAAAAACACATCACATATGAATTACATGCACAAAAGCTTCTTTCATATAATCATTATGCAGTACCAAACCCCAGACTGATGATTAATTGATATGCTGTTCTAAAGCTTGCAAAAACTTGTCATGAAAGATGAGACGACACTTCCCAACAGCATTCAAGCTACAGCATGAAAATGCACAACACATTTTGAAGTCAATGCATTAACATGCACAGAATTTTGCAAAAAGGTAGCATTTTTTTCTACATTAGCATTCTATAGAGACTCGTAGGCAAGATTAGCCCATAAGAAAAATTACGCAGCAATGTTTCCTATGGACAGTTAGACGTCATTGAGATGTAGTTATCTTTTTTTGTGAAAACTGGCAAGAGAAGATGTTTTCAAAAAAGTCATACATAATGACATTATTTTGCCTTCCATCAACTCATTCTTAATGGATTTGCATAAATATTCCTGAGTAGCAAACTACACTCAAATGTTTACCATGAGGATTGACCAAATCAAGTGCTTCTAGCATATTTGGGAGTAAATTTTAGAAGCCTTGGGCACTGTTTATATAAATAACTGACTTTTAAATGCAAATGACATACGTGCATAAGTAGTAATTTAAGAAAATATGCTTATTATACATATAGATGTTAGAATGTAGGGTTTAAAATGTACAAAAACGGAGGAGCGTGGTTTGGGAGGTCCTTCGAAGTATGTGTATATTTTTCATTTTACAATATCAATAAATGTATACCTCTGGAATGTTCTCCATCAGTATTTACACTTTCTCTGAGACACACATAACCCCCAAATATTTGTCTTTGGACCTGAGGCTTGGAGGACTGCTTGGGGGGTTGGGGGAGGAAGAGGAGAGGAAAAAAGTGCTCGCCACTCTGTCGTTAAACACTTCTCTTGGGATAAAATTTGACTTTTGGAGGGCAGCTCCCTAATCAGCTGCTAGTTTATGCTTCACATACATTTATAAATTCTGATTGTATATCGACTTACATGGTCAAAATATCCATTTAATATTGCAAAAAATGTACACAATAGCATTCATATGTTTGCATAAGTATTTTTTAATATGAAACTCACTATTTCCATGTACGCATAATGAAGTCCATCATGTTGTTGTTGTTGTTGTTGATAGGCCCCAAGCTCACAATTGACTAATCATAGCTCAACATTTTTTCTCACAAATTATATTTAGAATTACAATTGATGTTACATTTGAGTGAAGAGACCAGATGGCAGCAGGTAAATTTTAAAGGAGGCTGCCCAACCTCTATGCAAAATATCAGGTAAATATTTAGCCATGGCAGTCACCATATTTTTAAATGCTGCCCATGACATTAAAAAAATACTTTTATTTAGTGTTGCTACATGGATTAGCAATGGCGCTAAATATAAGTACAATGTGGTAGCTGCGGGTAGCTACAGTATATGGCCAAAAGTCAGAAACCCTAAAGTCAACCAGTTTATGGAAAGTAACTGAATATCGTCACTATCTGTACGACTAGGCACTATGTGGGTCATTTTAGAAACTCGTAATTTGCATGTCTGAAAACTCATATGAATATGTACCAATCACATCCATGCCCCAATGTCCTTATTGGTAGGTTCCCTTACCTACTCCATTGCTGTAGAGTTTAAACTATCTTTCTCTTAGTCTACCTGAGTGACTACCCCTCCCCGCTGGTGAGGTATTGTTGTAGACCTCCATTTCCTGTCCTGCACGTGGACTTGTTGAGATTGCCTTTCTGCTCCTTGATAAGAGGAGTGCTCTCTAGAGCTCTCCGAAAAGGTGATTTTTGCTGAATTTGCTGTTTAACTGTGAGTTCTCTGTCTGTTTGTCTACACATATTTATTTATCTATTTGTCCTTATTGATGGGTTCCCTTACCTATTCCATTGTGTGCGTCCACAGTTCAGGAACAGCCTACTGGCCAGAGACACTTAGGTTCCCGTCCACCCTACCCCTCACCCCACCCACCCCAGGGGCTACAATGCCTATATAGTGGTCACATACTTGCCATCTATCCTTCCTAACTTGGGTTAAAGTCCACATCTACTTCATCTTTTCTTATTATTATTCTTCCTCTTCTGGGACTGCTTAATCAACATGTCGTGTATTCAGTGCAATAACTGCAGTACTTTCATTCCAAGATGAATCATTTGGAGCCTAAGAGCTTGTCCTATATGCCTCAAGTCAGCTGCCATGCATGAAGAACTGACTCTACTAACGAAAGACCTAGCTGCCATGCATAAAGCAGTGTCTTTACTGAGGGAGGAACTGGCTGCAATGAAGCGCACCTCTTCTAGGATACAAACTGAACAAAGTCCACCACCGCTCCCACAAAGAATCAAACACCCCAGGAACAAATGGATCACAGTGGGTTCTGGTAGATTGCGACCTATAACGCAGAGACATCCTATACATCAAGAGATATCCCTGCACAATGCCTTCTCTGCCTTGGCTAATGAGGATGCCCAATCCAAAGAAACTGAAGGGCCCTTAAATGAGTCAGACAATGCCCAATCTCCTGATAAAGCACCAAATATGAAGAAAACCTCACCAAACAGAATACTACTAGTACTTGGAGATTCCATCATCAGAGGCACCAACTTGGGAACACAGTTCAAAGGAGAGAAGATAGTCATGTGCCTACCAGGCTCTTCAGCCAGCAGGAATACAAACCAAGTTGTTGAAATACTTAGCGCAAAAAGCGAACACTCCAAACTTGATGTTGTTATCCACTTGGGCACAAATGACCTGGCTAGAAACAGTGCCTCTATAGCCCTAAAGGACTTACAGTCTCTGGGAGAGAAACTCAAGCCCATTGTTAACAATGTTGCATTCTCAGAAGCTCTACCTGTCCTTGGTAAGGGGACCAAAAGGCTACATCGCATTAACAGCTTTAATACATGGCTCCAGACCTGGTGCAAACAAGAAGGATTCAGATTTAATGGCGACTGGGGCAACAGATGGACCAACAAGAGACTATACTGTGCTGATGGACTACATCTCTCTGTCACAGGGAAAAGAATCCTAAGTGAAAAATTCAGGCAGTATGTGGATATGCATTTAAACTAGGAAAAGGGGGTGACGGATGTGGAAGGTCAAGATCTGCAGGCCACCCTCTGCAAAAACAGAACAACATCAGAAACAGCCACACTTTTAAACCACCCATCAAAAAAAGTGGGAAGAAGTGGGGCAGAACAAAATCAATGAGAAATACACACAAGCCAGGTAAATGCTGGAAAGCAATGAGCACAAATGCTCGAAGCTTAGCCAACAAAATTCTGGACCTGGAAGCCCTAATGGTGGAAATGGATTTGGACATTGTGGCCATTACAGAAACATGGTTTAATGAATCACATGATTGGGATATAACCATAGCTGGCTATAATCTATTCAGAAGAGACAGAGAAAATGGAAAAGGAGGAGGAGTAGCCTTGAATGTCAAAAGCAATATTAAAGCTACTGAAATGCAGGGGACATGGGGAAAAGAAGAAGCGCTTTGGATTGCGTTGGAAAGAGGAGATGGCATTGTCATCCATATTGCTGTAGTCTACAGACCTCAGACTCAAATTGAAGAGAGAGATAACGAATTGATTATGGATATTACCAAGATAGCAACAAAGGGGGAAGCGATCATATTGGGTGACTTTAATCTACCTGATGTGGACTGGATTACCGCTGCACATGTGGAAAGAAGCAAAGAAATTGTGGATGCTCTCCAAGATGCATTACTTAGACAAATGGTGATGGAACCAACCAGGGAAAGCTCAACGTTGGATGTAGTGCTCACCAACGGTGATAGCATGTCGAATGTCTGCGTGAGTGCCTCTGTGAGCAACAGCGATCATCACACAGTGTGGTTTGAGATAAAAGCCATGGTACAGGCCAATCGTAGCAAGCTCAAAGTCCTAAACTTCAAAAACACTGACTTCAATAAAATGGCCGAGTACTTAAAGGAGGAGATGACGGGGTGGAAGGAGATAAGGGAAGTGGAATTGCAATGGGCTAAACTAAAGGTGGCAATAAAAGGGGCAACAGATAAATATGTAAGAAAAGTAAATAAAACACGAGGAGAAGGAAACCTATTTGGTTTTCCAAAGAAGTGGCTGCTCAAATAAAGGCAAAAAACACAGCTTTCGCAAAATTCAAAAGCTTGTAAACAGAAGAACACAGGAATACAGGATCAAGCTCAAAGAATCTAAAAGAGAAATAAGGATAGCAAAATCAAAGGCAGAGGAAAAGATGGCTAAAGATGTTAAGGGTGGCGACAAAACTTTCTTCAGGTATATTTGGGAAAGGAAGAAGATCAGAGTTGGAATTGCAGGACTCAGAAGTGCTGGGAAAGGACTCGTGGAAAGTGACATTGAAAAAGCGAAATTGCTAAACAAATACTTCTGCTCTGTATTTACTAAAGAAAATCCTGGAGATGGACCAGCTGTGACTCCCAAATATAAAAATGAGAATGAAGTAGATACCACACCATTCACAGAAGGTGATGTGTTAGAACAACTTGCTAAACTGAAAGTGGACAAAGTCATGGGCTGGATGGGATACATCCAGGATACTGAAAGAGCTCAGAGAGGTTCTTGCAGGACCATTAAAGGATGTCTTCAACAGATCCTTGGAAACAGGAGAGGTTCCTCAGGACTGGAGAATGGCTGATGTCATACCTCTACACAAAAGTGGTGACAGGAAATTAGTGTCAAACTACAGGCCCGTGAGCCTTACCTTGGTGGTGGGCAAAGTAATGGAGGCGCTCCTGAAAGAGCGAATAGTGAACTTTCTCAAAACCAACAGGTTGCAAGATCCAAGGCAACATGGTTTTACCGAAGGACGGTCTTGCCAAACAAATCTGATTGAGTTCTTTGACTGGGTGACAAAGGAATTAGATCAGGGGCATGCAATGGATGCCATCTACCTGGATTTCAGCAAAGCCTTTGACACTGTTCCTCATAGGAGGCTTGTCAATAAACTCAGTAGCTTGGGGATGGGTCCCAAGATGGTAAACTGGATTAGAAATTGGTTGACTGACAGACAACAGAAGGTGATGGTACATGGAACTCACTCGGATGAAATGAAGGTGATTAGCGGGGTGCCCCAGGGTTCGGTCCTGGGCCCGGCACTGTTCAATGTATTTGTGAGTGATATTGCTGAAGGACTGAGTGGAAAAGTCTGTCTTTTTGCAGATGACACAAAAATTTGCAACAGAGTGGACTCCCCCGAGGGAGTGGTTAACATGAGAAAAGATCTAGAAAAGCTGGAAGAATGGTCTAATGCTTGGCAACTAAGATTTAATGTGAAAAAGTGCAGTGTCATGCACTTGGGTAGCAGAAATCCAAGGGAGATGTACTGTCACCAGGTGCCCCTCGTGGTTGGTTGGAGTAAGGGCATCTGGTGCATTTAATTAATTTTTAAGGAGTGATTGACCTAAAGGGCCTAGAGGATTCTGGTCCTTGTAGTGCAGAACTCCTTATGAAGAACGATTCAAGCCAAAGTGTAGAGTAACAAGGCTTTATTTCCCTGGTCAATGCTAAGGTCCAGTAAGACACAAAGAAACTAAATCCAGTCCTTCTCTTTAACAAAAAGGTTCCACCAACATTTCAAACAATCAACTGTTGTATGTTTCACAGTTAAGTGTAAGTCTGGGCTAAGGCTTCTTTTAAATCAAAACAAATTAATATAATCAGCAGAGAAATGGTTACAAGCTTCACTATCAGCAGAGTTCTTCTCTCTCTACAAATCTTGCAGGGAATTCATGCTAGCTGCTGAACAAAGATTACATTCCATCGGTTCCTCCTGAGGAATGGGAATACTGTTTTCATATTCAAAGTCCATTGACTCAGGGTCACTGCCCTCCTCAGATAAATGACAATTTTCACTCCCTGTTAACTCCTCACAGGGATTCTTTTGCTTCCCATAAAACTCTCTTACTAAGCTATGGGGAAATGCTTTTAAAAGGTCCATTTTACTTCTTCTCCCCTTATAAAGTTTAACTCTTTGAACAGGGTTTTCATCAGTAAAACTTTCTCTTAGAATTAAGGATTTTGCATACCTTGGCTTCTCTAAGCTGCCACACCCAGAGCTCTCCTTGTAACGTGCTTTCTCAGGCAGACAAGCTGTTCTGTGCAGTGCTCTGCTTTCAGGGCTATCAGGCAAACCCGGTATGGATTTCCACCCTCTGTGGTTCTTAGCAAAGGTATCTTTGTGGTAGGAACTTCCCTTCCTTGTTCCTTGCTGGTTTGATACAATGAACTTACTTGGGATAGGAGAGTTGCTTTTACCAGGCCAACTGCTTCTTCTGTTTGCTTTGCTATGGACTCCGTCCCAATATGTTTGGCCTCTCTGGACTCTATCCCTTTGAGTGAAACTCCTTTGGATTCTGTGTCTGAGTTGGCTGCACGTGGAAGCTGTCCCATTCCTGGTTCCTTTTACCACAGCTATCCAAACTGCTGCTCCAGGCCGTGCTCCGTCCTGAGCCTCTTGCTGAGCCTCTGGCAGTGATACTTGCAGTGCTTCTGGCTATGTTCCTGGTTAGGCTGCTTTCGCCGCTCCCGCTGCTTCCACGGCTCTTACTGCTCCTCCGGCTCTTACTGCTCTCCTTGCTGCTTTGCCGGCTCTTACTACTGCTCTCCTTGCTGCCTTCTCCTTCTACCATCTGGTTTCCTTTATAAAGGGATTTTTGGTTTGAACATTTTGGGCTTGACCTCAGGTGAAACTGCTTGCTACTAATGCAATCAGTGTCAGAGCACGTTGCTTCTGGCTCTGAGGAATTTCTCATACACCCTCTGACTGTGCTGCGCTGGAACTGCGCTCTCTGCATCTTCTCAGTTCCATGTAAAACAGGTTTTTTTCCTAAAGCTATTTCTTCCCTAGCTTCCACATTATGACATATCCCCCATCTTAAAATAATACGGGCTGAGTGTTCACCCTCACTACAGCTCGTAATCGTAGCTGCTTCTTCTGCCTTATAAGGCGGGTCTCTGGCTATATTCTGTTTTTTGTAGCAATAGGGGTGTCCTATCTTGTATTGGGATCCATTCTTGACTGCCGTAAACAAGTCCGCTGGGCTAGAAGTCTGTTTTCGACGGCTTCTTAATTTTTCCCAGAATCGTGGTCTGTCCAATTCATTTTCATGTCGACCTTCCCATTTAACCTGTTTCACTGCATCCAAGACTTCACTCTTCTTGTCTGTAGGAACTCTTGTCAGTCTTGTTAAACAAGGCTGGCTAAGTTTGTCAACAGAGGATGAAGAGTTCGAACTATTATACTTCATAGGTGGTGCCACAGGGTTGGGCACCAGTCTTTTATACAAACCTGGTCTGGCCCCCATTCTTACGGGTAAAGAATGAGGAGCATTCACTACATGGGGTCTAGACAGTGACAAATCTTCTCTGATTCGTCTCCTGGTGAGCAGCATTCTTGTACACCTAGACCTAGCATTCAGAGGATGTTCCCCTATCTCTTCCGTCAGGGACTGGTTTCGGCTCAGCCTCCCTTCATATTCTGGATTAAGAGAAGAAAAATCATCAGCTTCAAGTGGCTGGAGACCTTCTTCAATTATTTTTCCTCCAGTTTTCTTGGGATGTGCTTCTTCTCTAGGCAGCCTTTTGCTTCTTCCAGAGTAAAAAGTGCTGCCAGGAATTTCAGAACCTGCCCCATTAGGTACGGCCTCATGACGGCCTCTCGGGAGGTCATGAGCCGACCTTAGTACTGCGGACTTCAAGGTATTTGGAACTACTTTACTCTCTGCGCTGTACAGCTCGTACCCCGCGGCTTGGGCTGACGCTCGACAGGGACTCCGTGCGTGTTTGGAGGTTTTACAAAACCTCAAAGCAAACTTCTTTACCGGTTCCTCCGGTACCTTAGTTTTAGAGCCTTTGGGTTTTCCTAGAAGAGGACTAGGAATTGACGTCAACGCTAAGGTCCAGTAAGACACAAAGAAAGTAAATACAGTCCTTCTCTTTAACAAAAAGGTTCCACCAACATTTCAAACAGCGTCTTAGGGCGTTGTCCCAGCATCCTGCCAACTACGCCATTATGTCACCAGGTGCCCCTAGTGGTTGGTTGGAGTAAGGGCATCTGGCACATTTAATTAATTTTTAAGGAGTGATTGACCTAAAGGGCCTAGAGGATTATGGTCCTTGTAGTGCAGAACTGTTTTCATATTCAAAGTCCATTGAATCAGGGTCACTGCCCTCCTCAGATAAATGACAATTTTCACTCCCTGTTAACTCCTCACAGGGATTCTTTTGCTTCCCATAAAACTCTCTTACTAAGCTATAGGGAAATGCTTTTAAAAGGTCCGTTTTACTTCTTCTCCCCTTATAAAGTTTAACTCTTTGAACAGGGTTTTCATCAGTAAAACTTTCTCTTAGAATTAAGGATTTTGCATACCTTGGCTTCTCTAAGCTGCCACACCCAGAGCTCTCCTTGTAACGTGCTTTCTCAGGCAGACAAGCTGCTCTGTGCAGTGCTCTGCTTTCAGGGCTATCAGGCAAACCCGGTATGGATTTCCACCCTCTGTGGTTCTTAGCAAAGGTATCTTTGTGGTAGGAACTTCCCTTCCTTGTTCCTTGCTGGTTTGATACAATGAACTTACTTGGGCTAGGAGAGTTGCTTTTACCAGGCCAACTGCTTCTTCTGTTTGCTTTGCTATGGACTCTGTCCCAATATGTTTGGCCTCTCTGGACTCTATCCCTTTGAGTGAAACTCCTTTGGATTTTGTCTCTTTGAGTTGGCTGCACGTGGAAGCTGTCCTGTTCCCGGTTCCTTTTCCCACAGCTATCCAAACTGCTGCTCCAGGCCGTGCTCTGTCCTGAGCCTCTTCTGAGCCTCTGGCAGTGATACTTGCTGTGCTTCTGGCTATGTTCCTGGTTAGGCTGCTTTCGCCGCTCCGCTGCTTCCACGGCTCTTACTGCTCCTCCATCTCTTACTGCTCTCCTTGCTGCTTTGCCGGCTCTTACTACTGCTCTCCTTGCTGCCTTCTCCTTCTACCATCTGGTTTCCTTTATAAAGGGATTTTTGGTTTGAACATTTCGGGCTTGACCTCAGGTGAAACTGCTTGCTACTAATGCAATCAGTGTCAGAGCATGTTGCTTCTGGCTCTGAGGAATTTCTCATATGCCCTCTGGCTGTGCTGCGCTGGAACTGCGCTCTCTGCATCTTCTCAGTTCCATGTAAAACAGGGTTTTTTCCTAAAGCTATTTCTTCCCTAGCTTCCACGTTATGACAGTACGCGATAGGGAGCGAGAGGTTGGTATGCACAGTTCAGGAGAAAGACCTTGGTGTGATTATCTCTGATGATCTCAAGGTGGCAAAACAGTGCGACAAGGCGGTGGCAAAAGCCAGGAGGATGTTGGGCTGCATACAAAGAGGGATTACCAGCAGAAAGGAAGAGGTACTTATGCCACTGTACAAGTCACTGGTGAGGCCTCACTTGGAATACTGTGTTCAGTTTTGGAGACCATATCTTGCAAAAGATGTAAAAAGACTGGGAACTGTTCAGAGGAAGGCAACCAAAATGATTTGGAGCCTGCGTCAGAAGCCTTATGAGAAGAGACTTGAAGACCTAAATATGTACACTTTGGAGGAGAGGAGGGACAGGGGAGATATGATTCAGACCTTTAAATACTTAAAGAGAAATGATGAACAAACAAACCTCTTCCAAAGACAGGGAAGCTGTAAAACTAGAGGGCATAACATGAAGCTGCAAGGTGGTAAATTGAAAGGCAATGTCAGGAAATATTTTTTCACTGAAAGAGTGGTGGATGCTTGGAATGCCCTCCCGATGGAAGTGGTGGGGGCAAACATGGTGACGGAATTCAAAACGGCATGGGACAAACACAGTGGATCCCTTTACAGCAACAGGATAAAAACAAAATTAACGGTACCATCTAACTTCTGAACCATCTAACATGTCAACAAATAGGGGTGTCCTACATGGAGTGGTGGGTTCATCCCTAAACAAAGACATGGGGAGGGGTGGCCTGCACAGAGCAACAGGTGCACCTACTCTTGCCATCTTGCTGGGCAGACTAGGTGGACTATGCTGGTCTTTATCTGCCATCATTTACTATGTTACTAGGTTACTATGTAAGAACCATTTCATGAAGCTCTGAATTTACATTTGACCGGTGAAATCACATCTATGTCTCATGGGGGCATGAGAAAGGCTTGTCCAGGGTGGTGATAAGAAGATCCTCATATATCTCCGATTTCAGAATGGTGCCTCATGTTTAAAACTGTTGGTGGAAATGTCCATATCTGTACCTGCCCTTGGCATGAATAGTAATCTGAAAAGTGCTCATTTTGGCCAGCTTTCAGGTTCATTCCCTCTTATTGCCACAATCATTTTTTCCCACTCATTGAATGAGAGCCAGTGAAAATCAAGCCCTCTTTGTATACTGCCGCGACTCACCACATACATGTCCCAGCCTCCCATATTAGAAATGGAGATGTGCAAACATACATGTGTGTGTTTTGAAATACCATGACGGACATATCTATGTTGCCGATCCCAGCAATGTCCATATTTTGCATGTGAACATTTCTAAAATTAGCTGTCTCCCTGCACATGCCTGGGCCCTTATTCCGCATGTCCCCAATTTCTTTATATGCTTGCAGAAACATTTATCTTTTGGGGTAATGGGTCGATTATAGTGTATTTATACACATCCACCTTCTCTGCTGCCCCTCCCCCCATGGAATTTCAGGTATTTTGAGTTGGACATCCCAGGAGACACCTAAATGACCTTCCTAAAATGTACTTCACATGGATAGTACCAAAGTGGATTTTCACCAGCACTCAGAGCTGGTGCTACCATTAGATGAAATAGGGTGGTTGCCTAGAGCGTCGATCCTCCAGGGGTGCCCACTGCTGCCACTGTCGCTTTTCTCTGAGACCGGCATCAGTGGCAACAGCTGCAAACAGGCCCACAGAATCTACATTCAATCTTTGGCAGCATGAGGCTCTTTGCTTCCATCCCTCTCCAACTCGCAATGCCGATTTCCTATTTGCACAGGAAGTCGGCATCGGGCATCAGAGAGCACTGAAGGCAAACGGCCATGTGGCACCGAAGCTTGAAGGTAAATTCATTGGGCCTCTTTGCGGCTATTGCTGCCACTGTCGGTCTTGGAGAGGGGTGGCAATGGGTCCTGTAGGGGAGGCTTGCCACATAGGGGAGAAGGGGCACAAGGAATGAGATTTACCTAGGGTGCCTCATCTCCTTGTGCTGGCCCTACCAACACTATCCTTATATTGACTTTCAAAATCAGCAGACATTAGACTTATATGTTTACTGGCTGCTAGTAAACGTAAAAGTCCCTTTGAATAAATGCCCATATGCTATAGGTTCAACAATTTGCTAAGGGAACATATGGGATCAGAAGGCAGGGTCTTACCTAGTCCAATCCAAAGTTCACATGAAGCTGTGTGGGAATCCTCCATCCACATGCTTCCAGAGGGAGAAGGTGCTGCAATATCTGTCTATTCCTTGCAGCTGAATATGCAGTATTACAACTCCTCCCCCCACCAGCAGAACTGTGGGTGGAGGACTCCCATGCAGCTTTGCAGCAACATTGTTCCAATCTCCATATTGTATTGGTTTCTTGGTCTCAGACAAAAGGTCAAGAAGAACCAATTCTCAGCTCATATCTGAGACCTACACTTCAATCTTAGCCGCATGTAAATAGTTCATGTATATAGTTCAGCCCCTGTTATCCAAGTTTATATTCCTGTTCGATGTAAAACCAAACAGAATGTGTGTATTGGTCACTTTGTTATACTGTAAACCGCGCTGATGCCGAATAGTGCGGTATATAAGCAACTGTAATAAATAAATAAATAAAATAAGATAGGATAGCTATCACACTTTAGTAGACAGGTCCCCAAGAATTCAACAAGCAAAACATTTTAACAAGATTTTGAGGATACTTTTCCCAGAACCTTTAGGGCTAAGAACACGACACAAGAAAAAGTCTTTAGACTAAGTTTATAGAGCAGGAGTGATTAGATTCAAAAAGACTGGAAGGATTTTCCATGAAACTCAAGACCAGAGAGGGAAACATAAGGCCACTCAGGAAACAGGCACTGAGATTACAAGAAATGCAAGACACAGGTAAGAAATGGCTGGCTAGAATCAGATCCCCAAGAGGCTGAATAACTCCTCCTGGAAGACTAGTATTTTCCAACCCAAAGAGCATTGGTTTGAGGCTGGCCCATAACAACTATATGTCACACTATAAAAACAATTGGACTCTTTCATTTTAAAACCAGTATGGAGCGACATTTTGAAATGCTATTTCAAATGAATGTAGAGAAAATAGAGTTGCCGACTGCTGGCTCGGCTCCCGGTCTGCCGCCACCGCCGCACGTTTCCTGTTCCCTTGGCAGTGGCAGTAGTTGCAGCAGCAAAGCAGACCTCCAATTAAAACAAAAACACAGGTCTTTCCGACTCTGTGCTTGCATGACTGCTCTGATCCCTCCCTCCTCTGATGTATGCTCACGTCAGAGGAGGGAGGGACCAGATCAGCCATGCAAGCACGGAGTTGCAAAGACTCATGTGTTTTTATTTTTTAAATTAGAGGTCCACTGCTGCCACCGCCAAAGGAACATAATAAGCGGCGATGGGGCAAAGGCAGGCCAGACAGGCAGTGTGGGGAGGAGCCGAGGCCGGCGGTTGGCAACCCTATTTTTTTGTGCCCTGTGCAGCTGCACCGCTCACACAAGCCCGGGCAAGGCACTGAGTAATAGCAAAGAAACCAACAATTCATCAGCTGGACTGTAGGTCCATTTTGGATCAGTTTCTTCAGTCAGGGCAGTGACTAGTTCTTAATGCTTCAGCTTCATTAACATTCTCTTTCAGAAATTATTCCTATTAAGTATGGACCATATATTAAAACTGGGTACCCACAGGCACGAAGGGGGGAGGGTCACAAGAAAGGTAAAGAGGAGACTCCACCACCAAAAGATATCAATGAATACGGTGATATTTGATTCCTCCAGAAATCAATGCCAGGTAGAAACTGGTGGGAGGGAAGACCCTCCCCCCCCTAGAAATTGGTATGGGAGTGACCCAGAACCCCAATAGTAGATCATCCCTCCCCACTTGCCCCCAGGTCTACCCCTGCAGCTTCTGCCTTCTTTGGCTACTGGCTCGGTAACCATAGCAACAGCCTTAACAACTTAGAAAAATCTCGGCATGGTGCCTTGAAGCTTGTGCTCATCTTCAGTCACTATGAAAGCATCCCCCTTGCATAGGGGCCTCAGATAACAGAAAACCCATGTAGGGGTGGGGCAGAGCTTCCATAGGGAACGAGACTACACCCCAGTTCTGTGCCACCCCATTGAGCTTTTCTTAAATTGGTACAGCTGCTGCCGCTGCTGTTCGTGAGCCACCAGTGGTGAAGCAGACCCAGATGGCAGCATGGTTGAGGAAAGCAACACTCTAGAGCTTAAGTGATGGTTATAGCTATCACAGACCATGATAAATGACTTGTAGAGGGCACATCCTCTTCTCCTTCTTGCCAATTACATTAACTATTGTTCAAGGATTTCCAAAGAAGAGTGAACATTGACAATGCAAAATTCTAAAGAGAAACAATTTTTCAAGCTATGTTTATCTCTGCCAAGTACATCATACTCAGGTAAATCTGAGCCAGAAAGCTGTCAAGTATTCAACAGCAAATGTTGTCGCTAGGACTGACCAATTTAATCTGGATTATATTTGAACAATGACCCAAAAAGATCCAAGCTGTGACCTAACTATGAGTGACCCGAATGACCCATAGAGCCTCAACCACTTCAAACCCTCTTCAAATGGCCTTCTGGGGATGAAAAGGCACCCATAATAGAATTAAATTTAAAAAATTAAATATAATTCTTTCAGGAGTTGACATCAAATTTGTGCAATTATATCAAGCTCCTAAAAGAGTCGTCATAAGCTTCCCAATGTATTTTACCATGCAACAATTGAATGACCACTAAATACCAGTTTGCAAAGCATTCAGGCACCTAAAGTAACTTAAAAGCTAATTGAAAATTGATCTCCACCTCACTGCCAATAAAAGTACCCACAGTATGACCAGTATGCATACTATTATCCAAAGGGCAAGGTTACGGTAGATTAGGCATGAGAAAGCAGCTGTAAATATACATACTAAGGGGTATGTTTACGAAGTTGCGCTGTTAGTGCAGACTTGCTCACATATTATCCGTCATGCGCTCACCTGCACTAAGAGCGCGGGCACTAAGCAGACAGTGTGGGGTTATGCCTGAGCTATCTGCTTAGCAAACCAGCGGAGAAGACATCTTTGGGATTGGTGAACAGAATGGGTATGTTAGCCAGTGACAGCTAGCACGTGGAATACTTCCACACGCCAGCTGTCTGAACTGCCAATAGAATAGCTGTGTCTAATGTCACTTCATGAGGTGGCATTAAGTGCAGCTGCACTACTGACAGACTGGTAGCCTGGCCGCTGACCATAGGCATATCGGTGCCTATGCTGTGTCACTACCCATCTTCCCCCTGCCCTGAAGCAGCCCCACACTGATCCACTCCCACCGATGAAGTCCTCTACTCTTCAGCACCAACTTTTCCCCAGATGGCATTCTCCAAAATGGCCGCCTTCCTCCAAGATAAACTCCAATCAAGCCCCCTCCCCAAGGCTTCTCCTAGGAGTCAGTACCACAAGACCAGCATCATTTTGAGAACTAACAAAGCTGGGGCTGACGCAGAGGGGAGCTGCTCCTACCCCATTCATAACTTGGACCACCAGAGAACCCCCACATAATACTAGAGTAATGTTGGCAGAGTGGCGGGAGGGCTGGTGGGATGCCTGGCAACTAGTGACACCTGTTGAAGTAATGTTAGTTGTACCCACACTAGCAGCACTGGAAGCATGTATTCCAGGCTACAAATGTCCAGGCACACACTGCAAGGATAGCACAAGGTCCCTTGTTACTTTTTTGCATTGTGACGAAACTGCACACTATCCTTTAGTAAACAAGCACTTAAGTACAAAAACCAAACACACTTTATTAAAAGGGCCCCTACATGTTGATTGTTTTGTTAGAAACTATTCATGTGTAAGTTGTAACCATGAAAGCATCCCGGGGACCCAGGAAGAGCCATTGAATGAGCAGAGTGAAAAAATATTTTTCTTTTTTACATTTTTAAGGAAGTAAGCATAATTTCCATAGAAGCGTGAAAATTGACAATGCAAAATACTAAAGGGAAACAATTTTTCAGGCTATGTTTATCTGTGCCATGTACATCATACTCAGGTAAATCTGAGCCAGAAAACTGTCAAGTATTCAATAGCAAATGTTGTCACTAGGGGTGACCAATTTGGTCTGGTCCAAGCTGTAATCTGACTGACCCAAAGAGACACAACCAAGTCAAAGCATCTTAATTTTAAAGCTTTTCTTAGAAACTCAAGACTTCAACTTTCAAACTGTGGACACCTCATGTGAAAAGAGAGATAGTTAGAGAAAGACATCATGCTTGGCAAGGTAGAAGGCCAACGCAAAAGAGGAAGGACAGCAATTAGATGGATTGATACAACAACACCTATGGGTGCCACTCTATCAACAATGAGCCACCTGACTAAAGACCGAACACAGTTTAGGCCAACTATCCAGAGGGTTATCATAAGTCGACACCTACTCGATGGCACTTAACAACAACAAGCAGCATAATTGCCTTCTGAATCACTCATCTAAGTCTAAATGAACCATTGGCTGCCATTTATCCATGCTTTGTTAGCCATCCCAAAACACACCTACAACACATCTCTTAGAAACTATGTGTGGTATAGATTTCTTTGTGCAACAGTGGCTTTCTAAACTGACTGCATACACACCATGATCATTTACAGGCATATATGCCATTATTTATATATGTACAAGCTGCACAAGCCTTCTAAAATGACCTCCATAATATGAAAGTTGAAGAGCAGCTATAGCACATATAGTAACCCAAAGACTTACGTCTTCAAAACAAAGAGCCTCTTCAATACAATGTGTATGTTTAAATCAATGCAGCTTGATTGATGTGACTATATAACTGAATCTAATCCTGTACACAATGTGGGAACACATGAAGCCTCCTGACTGTCCACTAGGGATAAAAACAGCCAAAAAGAAATACAGCTCATTTTCTGTTTTCACCATTTTTACCAATTATTTTTGTGTTGCTTTTCATGTCTTCTCATATATTCATTTTAAATGTGTACATTGTATGCCTGCTAAAACCTTTTGAAGCACGCAAATTAAGGAGTATGTTAACTAAAGTGCACAAAGGGTTTGCACTTACTGCATATTAATTTTTACTCCAAATGCGCGGTAAGAGCAATATCCCTGAGCTAACTGTTGGGAGTGTGCCCAGCATGTTGCCACCAGTTACCGTACTGAGAAATTCCCTATTGCGTAATTGCAACATTCACAATTAACATGGGTGCACGTAAGGCTATCCATTGAGGTGGCGTAAAGTGCACCTGTGCTAACTGCAATATTGGAAAATAATGTGCATTAATTACCTCCATATAACCTGCAATATGCAGTCGACACCCACTCTCTGCTCCTAATCCACTCATTCCCTGCCCCACTGTATAGTATGCAGTTAGCACAGGAGTTTTACTGCATTGGCTGTTTTTAGCATGCAGTAGCTATTACTGTGGTCCCCCGCTAATTGCTTAGTGCATGCTAAATGTACATGCATTAATTCATGATATATGTGCACACAAGCAATCTGTATGCACAAAGAGGTATGTTTACTACAGATTGTGTGGTAGTGCGTGCCTGAGCAGTGAAACTGAATGGATGCCTGCTGCATCTTCAGGGGGTATGTGCATCCATCTGGCATGCGGGTACATTCACTGACACCGACTGAGGCGACATTAAGAGCACCCACGCTAATGGTAACAGTCGCAGTTAGTGCACATCCATTATGCTCACACTATGATGTGTCATCAACGCCCATGTTCCACCCCCAAACAGCCCTGTCTCCAACCAATCATGCATTAATTTACCAGTGCAGGATTTTCAGTGCAGGGTACTAACTTTTAGCATATTGCCAGCTGTACCCCTCACATTAGCAGTCAGTGTGGTTTAGTGAACATGCCCCAAAATCTTTTAGACACCCAAATAAACTGAATGCATGTTTTTTTTAAATTTTATATTCATGACTAGTACAATTTTCCAAGCACAGTCACTTGTACAGAAAAAGATAAAGCAAGAGGGGGAAAAATAACAACAGAATCAGGAAATGTTATATAGGTACCCCTGTTACTTTCCAAGTTACTGATCCTGTTGTAATGTAAGCAAAAGATTGTTCTGATGCAAAAATTTGTTATCTGTAAACCGCACTGATACCAAAGAGCGCGGTATATAAGAACTGTAAAATAAATAAATAAAATAAATAAATAAAAACAGGGTCATTTAACTGTGCTTGACCAACAGTTTCAGCAGGTTCAAGGGCAGCAAGGGATAATTTCCCAAGACAAGCTGATGTTTCTTCGGAAAATTGAAAATTTGGAGATTATTTCCCGGTCTTTGAATCTGAGGATATTGAACTTTCCACGGATGTCTGGCTCTCCGGCTAGAACTCTTTTTCACAGATTTCTAAAGGATATTTTTGGGTACCCTGAAGCCGGATTTCCTCCCACGCAGAAAATTTATTATATGCCATCTGCCGTTGCTGCTGGTACTACTGATACAAGGCCTGTTCCTCAAGCTGAAGTTTCCTTGGACTCCTTGGGCTTGGGGAATTTGTCTTTATTGCTGGAGCAGTCTTCTGAAATAGTAGGGTCTAGAGCAACACTCATAGTTTCTTTTGTGTTTCTTTCTGATAAGAATGCATTATTACGTTTGTTTCTTAAGAAAATTGATATTTCCTTTCTGGGGGGGTAGGATTCAGATTTTCCCGGACGTGTCCCGTTGGACACAAATCCGTAGAAATACATTTTTGGAACTTCACACAGAGGTGTTATCTCTGGGAGCAAAGTTCCAATTAAGATTTCCTTGTAAATGTATTGTTCATTACCAGAATTCTGTGTTTCATTTCTTTGAACCTTCTGTGCTTCTTTTTGGATGCTAAGAAGTTGTAGGGCTGACTGGGGTTATTTGAAGTGTGGATATGTTGGGGGACCGTTAGTGTAGAATGTATGCCACAAAGTTCTGTTTTTTCTTCTTGTGTTTAAATTTTTTCTTTTTATTTCCACTCCTCTGGAATTGTACCTCTTGGATCACTCTTATTGTGGACTATTTACTTAGATGGTCTTAGAATTCCCATTTTTGGCTTTGGTGTTAATTTGATTTATCCTGTGAAAGCTTTTGTGTTAGACCATCACTTGCATTTCTTATTCCAAGTTTGCTTTGTGTATTTGTAAATTTTGATACATAGAAAAAAACCCAAAACAAAAAATACAAAAAACAACAACCCTTTATCTCCCTAGCCCACAAAAAGAAGGGAACCCGAACAATGAAAATTAGTGAAAATATATCAAATCAAAACAACTAGGAGAAAAAACAGTTAACTTAAATCTGCAGATTTATGGAATCTATTAAAGATGTGCCTAAGTTTCTCTTATTATTTATGGGGTGTGAGTGCCTTTGAGTCAATGCTGACTCCTGGTGACCCAGCAGCTCCAGTGTGACCGGAAATAGATTGCCAGGCCTTTCTTCCAAGGCAATGGAGGGTTAAGTGACTTGCCCAAGGCCACAAGGAGTGCTAGTGGGAATCAAATCCTGGTCTCTTGATTACCAAACCAGTGTTCTAACCATTAGGCTAATCCTCCACTATAAATGATGATTGAGAAAAACACATAATTAACATAACTTGGGACATGTTTTTTAATGGTTGCACTGGTAGTGCATGACTGTGCCCCCAAATTAGTGCAGAGGCCCACACTAATGTAGGATACATCCATAGCATAGCGATTAGCATACATCCATAGCGCCCATGCTATCTATGATACACCATCACTGCCCACATACCGCCTTGAACCTGCCCAGTTCCTACCCAGTTGTATGTTAACCTGTTAGTATGGGATTTTTAGCGCAAGGCCCCATGCTGTTAGGACGGCACCTTTGGTACATGGCAAACCTTGCATTAACAGCGTGTTTAGGTAAACATGCCCCAAAGCATTTATTGGGAAATTTTTAAAAACACCAAGCTACCAGCTGTAGAATTTCTGATTTAAGAAGAAAAAACTCCTCCACCTTCTTTGGAGTTTCTCTAGACAAAACAGGAAGCATCCTTATTGTAAAATCCATAAAGGAGGCCTGCCTTTTCTTGAAAAACATTCTCAGAAGCCAAGCAAAGCAATGTAGCCAGTACAGCCAAATATACCCTGAAGCCGCTAATAAATCAGTCACATTTAATCCATCCATTTCTTGTTCATGCTAGTTGTTGCCTGAATTTCCCTTCTATAGTAAAGACAAATAATATGCTCTAGCATGGCAATGATTCTGAAGACATTTTTAGGACGTCAATCATATTTCTTTTAAACATCTCTTTGGCTGATATTAACCCCACCTTAGGGAAATTTATCACTCTGAAATTATTACTTTGTGTTGCATTCTCCAAAGTCTACATTTTATTTTTGATAGTCAAATTATCTTAAATTAATGTTGCAAATTAATTCTGAAGACTCTGAATTTTCACGTCTTGCTCCTTGCTATTATTGTCTAATGTTAAAATAGATTGTTCAGTTTTGTCAATCCTTAGGCTATTTTTTTGGACTTTTAAAGAAAAAGGCTCTATCTGCAGTGATAAGAAATTCCCCAAATGAGAAAGTCTCCCAAATGGTCTCTAAGGTAAATTCCTTAAGACGCTAAAGAATAACAGAAAAATCAGTGGAAAAAGATGACACCAAACCTGTTGAAGAAAGGAGCTTCAACCACCTTGATGGATAAGTCTTGTTGCAGAAACACCCTCTGGTCATTCTCATGCTTTTCCAAAGCCTTGCCTCCAACTCCACTCAGCTCACCCTGCTAAGCCTGCAGGACAGCTGCATCAACGCTGGGAACTCTCCTCCAATGACTCACTCCCAATCCCATTGTGTCTCGCCAAATTCTCCCAGCAGGAAAGCAGAGAATGCAGCCTGTGCTGGAGGCCTCCATTATTTCGGGAAGAGACACAAAGAAATCCGGGCCCGACGAAGACTTTGAACCCACTGGCTCCAGCGTTGGCATTGCCTTTGAGGGGACTAATTAAGGGGGGACTCCTTTGAGGGGACTCCTTTGAGGGGACTAATTAAGATCTTTGATAAAATGTCAAAACCCTATATACTCAAAGGGGAAGGGGGATGATATTGAAAGGTAAACTGTGTAAATGCTGCTTTGTGGAATATTCAGTGGCACAGTATTCGTCACCTGCACCATAATTCAAAGGCAGAATTACAGGGTGTGTATTATCAAAACGAGGAAGCGCTATCAAATAAACCCAGTGTGAATGCTGTTTCACTAATACAAATCTAGTATATATGACCACAAAAAGAGCAAGACTTTCATGGAGAGGTGGAAACAACCCTAAACAAAAGCATTGGGGGGGAGGGGTGACTTGCACAGAGCGGTGGTTACAACCAATCCAGCCACATTACTGGGCAGTCTAGATGGACCATACTGATCTTTATCTGCCATCATATATTATGTTATTATATTACCACAGAACTGCAACATGACACAGTTTTCTTGTCCATGAAAAACCATTTGAGAAATCATATCCTTGATCCATCATGGTGGATGGTGGTGAGTGTTTGTGATGGACCTCCAACAGAGCTTCTGGAATAATTTTACTTGTGAAAAGCTTTTCCAGAAGCACAGGGGTAAATTAAGGAATGTCCAGTTGACTATCCCTCCTCCTGCAGTACCTAGCTCCTGATATAGGGGCATCACTGAGCCCTTATTTAGTTTTGGTGGTTCGGCTATGCTGAATATTGCTACTGGGGCCTCTTATTGCAGTAGAGAGAATACTTACGAATGGCACTGGAGGGCAACATTTAACTCCTCAACCTGGAGGGCAACATTTCACTCAATACAGCACTCAATTCTGCCTGTGATGAAGGCCATCATTAACCCGAATAGCTGTCAGGAGAAAGAATGACAAGGATGCAGCAGACGATTCCCACAAGAGCCGGAAGGGGAATCTCTACCAGAGGTGGTGCAAGGTAAATCAACCACTACTGCTTCAGTGGTCTTGGCTGAGAGAGCTGAAGAAATATTGCAGGAGTTCAGGCTAAAGAGTGCTGCTTGCTTTCTGCCTAATGATGTTCTGCACCTAGTTCCCTCTTTGCCGAACCCACAAAAATCCACTACCGTAACATTGGACTCCATACGGTCTGTGTTTGCTTCTGTTGTCTCCACGTCTATTCATTTGATTTCTCCAGTGCAAAAGCAGGAGTTCTTGGCACTGGCTTGAGCCCAGAAGGATGGAGCATTAATTATCCAAGTAGAAGAGGCCTCTAAATCTCAGAAGCTGCTACTACAGGCTAGAACAGTGGCACATAGGAAGGTAGAAAATGTAGAGATGTTTAATAGATTCAAACTTGTGATATTTGCATTTTATGATCTTACCTGGATCTCTCGTCTGGATTTATTTCAGAAATCATTAAAGGAAGTTTTAAAGGTGCCCTACTTTGCCATCTCTCCAATGAGCAGGATTGTTGTCGTACCCGGGGGAACAAGGGCAGGACCCTAGAGTGTGATACTTATCAGGATAATACAGCAGGGTGCTTGCTCTGGGGGATTTTTTATTTTTATACTAGCCATGTAAACATTGCATTAAGAGTGATGATCATAGCCATTTCTTCTTTGAAGCCTCCGAGTTAAGATTTATTTTGGATACTAAGGGGCAGGAGAGGGTGAGAATGCTTCTAATGGTAGTTAGGGGTGTTATAGTTTGTAAGAGGTCTGCTCTGCCCATTTGTCTTTTGTTCTTTGTTTTGATCCCATTTTGTGAACTATATTAGAAGACAGGAAGATTGTTTTTCTTTGTGCTTCATTACCCGAATTTACGTAATGCCCTGCTTCTATAGTCTAACCACTCAAAACCCCCGCTCAAGGTGAAAATCACAAATGCATATGATAAACCCCAGCCTAAAAAAGTGAAACTTCCCAACTATTCTATTTATATCATGCTAAAATACTATTGCGCTTTCCATATCTTTTGTTGGAGTAGTCAAACGGAGAAGGAGCAAAAACCTTCCCCCCACTGTGACCATTCCTTTTTAATCAATCAAGCTTTTTTTACTTAACTTTATCATTGTCATTTTTCATGAGCTTAAAAGGACCGCCAAAGAAAAGATGGTAAACGACGTGGCCCCGTTTTGGATCAGAAATATTCTTGATCCTGCTTCAGGTTGAAAGCATCCCGCAGTCGTATAAGCTTCAATGACCCAATCCAGTTGAAGTTCTTAACTTTATAAAATGAGCGTATGATGTCAAAGAAAAGATGAACATGTGATCACCACGAAAGCAGCCTGAGATTGGGCCATCAGAACAGAGGTAGCCGTAAAGTTATAAAGTTAAGAACTTCAACTGGATCGGGTCATTGAAGCTTATACGACTGCGGGATGCCTTCAACCTGAGGCAGGATCAAGAATATTTCTGATCCGAAATGGGGCCACGTCGTTTACCATCTTTTCTTTGGCGGTCCTTTTAAGCTCATGAAAAATGACAATGATAAAGTTAAGTAAAAAAAGCTTGATTGATTAAAAAGGAATGGTCACAGTGGGGGGAAGGTTTTTGCTCCTTCTCCGTCTGCTTCTATAGTGACATCGGGATTCCCTTCGTTTTTGCATTGTAAATGCATGATAAAAATGAAATTTACAAAAAGAAGAAAAAAACATTTCCATGGCCTCCCATATAAATAAGAGTAGAAGTAAGCTTTTAGATTGCAAAAACAAAACCCCTGCAGTTGGCGTAACCCTCGTTACGCTATCTGAGCACCAGTTACATACCGAGTCCGGCACATCTAGTAGCACTTTAGAAATGATGGAGTAAAATTTTTAAAGGAATTATGTGTTTAGCAGGACCAGCTAACTGGATAAGCCCTGCTGAGTGGCTCTATCTACATAGTGCTGCTGAATATTTTCTCTCACCACCTCGGTGTTATCTGATTTTGGCAGGGTGGTATGTGGGCAGAACTGGGATGAAACTGGTTCTTATCCCTATAGCAGAGATTTCCAGTGCTGCTGTCTAGATAAACTGCGTATCTTAGGACAGCAATAGTGACTGCTAGATCTGGATATTGTTCAGTGCCAGCCAGTATATAGATACTGACAGTAAATATCTGTATTTTGTTTTACCCACGGCAGCCGGCATTTGAAAAACATGCTGACTGCTATAGGACGAATATCAACCCCGATTAAGATTAGTGGTAGTAGTAATGGGAACAGATCATATGTTTAACTAAAGTTGGTCAATTAAGGGGTGCAAGAAACAAGTACGGGCTTTATTCATACCTCTACTTTCAAGATTCTAGTAATTTAATCACGAGCTATATTCATTGCTGGAGGCTGTGGTAAAAGCAGTTAGCAAAGCTGGGTTTGAAAAAGCTTTCAACAAGTCCCTGGAGAAAAAGTCAATAGAATGTTATTAAGGTAGATCTGGAGAAAGCTGCTGTTTATTCCTGGGGATAATTAGCATGAAATCTTGCTACTATTTGGGATCCTGCCAGGTGGCTCATGACCTGGATTGCTCACTGTTGGCAAGAGGATACTGGGCTTGATGGACCTTTGGTCTGATCCAGTATGTGATAAGAGGTAACAAAGATTATTGTCACGTGCTGATTTTTGTTTCTCTTCTAGATATAGCTCCCGAAGTAGGCAGTTTTGTGCCAAAATATCAGGACACCAAAAGGTTTCCAACTCACTCTCCAGATATGGAAGAATTAAAATACATGGATATCCAAAAGAATTGAACTGAACTGGAAGCTCTTTTCTACAGACTCTTTGTGCCTTAGTGAATTTATATAGATTTTGATATGAGGTAAGTATAATATTCCTCATTATAATCTGTGAAATGTGAATGCTTTCCATTAACTGGTCACTGATGGATGTTTAAAAGAAAGTACTTAATCATTTGAAACAGAGAATTAATTTTGCTTAACCACATGAGTGCACTATACAGTTTTTCATCAGACCTTTAGTGTAAATGATGAAATTATTTGAGCAGGCATATCTTGACATGTGATGGGCATAACCCCATGGTTATCTGTTGACCAATGCCTATATAAAACAATTTCTGAACAGCATTTTTAAAATAATTGGATTCAAAGTCAATTATTCCTTTGAAACAGAGCAATGGGTTTTTTGAAAGGTTCTATTTTATTTGATAAATACTAAGGGGTTTATTTATTAAGCTGAGCTACCTGATCATTTGGCTCAGAGCATGCACTATTGAGCCACATTAATAGATAGCCAAGGAAAAGGCACATTATGCAGTGATTTTCTGCACTATCTGCAGATCCTGTGGTATCTGCAAGAGTGGGTGGGATATGAGCAAAGCATGTGTGTCCGCAATGCGTGGTTACTATGGATGTCAACAGCACATAGTCACCATCAGTGCTGGAGACAGCATAGATGCAGGTAACACCACCTCAATGGGCCATGCTATTTGCATCCACAGTGCTGCTGGGTTGCAGTCTTTGCAATTTCAGAGCACTATTGCCGGGGAGATGCTGCGCGTGCCCCAATAGATAGCTGCAAAATTGGTGCACTAACATGAGGCTATTTGTACTATAATGGCATATTGGCTGAAAAAGCCTAATGCAGATTAGTAAACATAGCCCTAACAGTGAGCATGCTAGCTTCTTGAAGATTAGTTATTCGGCAGCAATCTGTTAGTGAAGACCAAGGTTAAAAACTCAGCCTATAAGCATGCTTGATTGAGAAGGACTCCATGGAAAAGTCTGAAACTTCTTTGAATGAATGTATTTCAGAAAATTGCAAGTTGTATTTATTTTCATTTAAATATTTTGGGACCCTTCTATTAAGGTGTGCTGAGATTTTGCAACACACACTCATTTAGGGCATAAACAGACACGTGGTAGATGTAACCACTGTGCGCTAACTACCGGGGATGTGCCCAGCATGTTCCTGGTAATTACCACGCGGAACAGTGCCCTAACGTGCCACAGCAGCATGGACAGTTATTGTGGGTGCACTTGAGTCCACCTCTTGATGTGGTTTTAGGTGAAGCTATGCTATTTGTAAGGGTCAACGTTATTATGGAGGTGAACACAATGCACTGCTCACCACCCCTAACCTGCCTCCTTGCCACCTTAACACACAATTCACAATGTGAAAATTGACCCATGCTACCTGCGTTGGCCCTGCGCTAATAGGTACCATGTGCCTCAGCACGTGCTTAATGTGCGTTAAAACCAATTTCTACCTGCATTGCACATTTTAGTAAAAGGGCCCTTTATTGTATCAGTGTATTTATTTACTATTTAATGCGGAAATTCTTTTCCATATGATGCCGTGGAGGGCGAGGATGAGATAGCGACATGTTTTGATGTATTGTGGAATAAGTAGAGATGTGTGGTCATTTAATGTTGTGTTTGAAAAAAAAACCCAGAAAATTTCATCACTTCCTAACTGTCATTAATAGTGTACAATATTGAGCAATAGTATTCACTATTTGCCCTTCGTGCTCACTTTTGAGCCATAGGGCGCTCTATTAATAACATTTCTTCCAAAATGAAATGAAAATAAAACAAAACAAAATATCCTGTGAAAGTCACCCCCAGTAATAAGGCAATTTTAGAAGTTATTTCCATGGGTGCCCTGTATGGGGGTAAAACTACATGTAATGCCATTCTGCAGATGGTTTTCCACTGTAGGAGTGGGGTTTGTAACTATGTGCATACCTTTGCTTTAATAATTTTAAAGCAAACGGTATAATTTCAAATTTAAAGTACATGTGAACTTTTACTTTGAAAATCCTGCAGCGTGAAGAAGGAAAAGTACACATGTACTCTACCTGTAATGGCATTTAATGCTTTATTTTAAGGTTTCATTGGAATTATTTTAAATTATCTATATAATTTACAAATTGTTGACAAGGAATACATAAAAAAGTAAATAATACAATCATAATGAGCAAAAACAAAACTTGTCTTTAATAGGAAAGGGGATTATGTGGCCAATACTCTTTTATGAGAAAAAAGAAAACTCAACTTCCCTGCAGTTCCCCACATAACCTCTAAAGTGAGGGAAGAAAAACATATAAAGATGAAAAAGAGGCCCCAAATGAAAATAGCATACAAGAACTTTTTCAAAAATCTTAAAACAATCCCACAGCTTGTTGATGCTGGTACTGAGTGTGCTGTTGTAAGTGGGTTGGTTCTCAGAACACATACTTTTCCTCACTGTACTTGATCAGATACTTCTTGGAAAACTTTAAAAGGAAAGTCATACCTAAAAGCAATAGCTCTAGGTCATAAAGAAAGAAATTCACTCTTAATCATCTGTGTTTTGACTGACATTTCATAGAAAGAATACGTCCATGAAAGAATACATTTTTTGTCCATGAAACAAATCAGTCCTATGACAGTAACAATTTCAATACTCCCTTCTGGTGAACTCTTCAACAGGCAGTCAAATTCAAAGAATCCAAAGAAACTAAACTATCATCCCCCTCAGTAAAAGGCTTCATTAAGCCTGATATGCAATAAGCTGTAGATATTACAACATATAAATAAATAAATATTCCAGAATGAGCAAGTAAATCTAAATGCAAAACATACAAAAATTATCTTTTGAAGAAATCAATTTACACGAAAAGTTCAAAAATCTCAAGTTATTGTATCTATATTAACCGAGGTAGGCCGGACCTGGGACTCCCCTTGCCCCCCCACACACATCACACAAAAATGCACAACACTCAATTGTTGGAAACCACTGGTCACAGCTTTAATCCATAAAATATTTTCAACAGAACTAACATTTCCATCTAACATCATGAATCACAACCATAGTGATAAACCCAACTGCCTTCCAGATAAAATAACCACTAGCCATGTTATTAGCAAAGTGGAACCATATCCATAGCTACCACCACTATCAGCTCCAGCAGCAACCTTTAAGCCCCACCACCAGCCTCACCATTCTACTAGCAAAGGCTGACACCATCCAGGTCAATACCTCGTGCCCGGGGTTTCATCTACCTCCATCCCCAGACTTCTAGCTGAGATCACCTGATCCCAGCCCAACCACCTATGCCCACGTACTCGATCTGACCCAAATAGTTTGGGTAACCACCACTAGCACAGGCAGCTGAAACCTGTCCCAGCACTGCCTCCACAAAACCTACCTCCACTGCCTCAGAAAAATCCAAGTTATCAATGTCCCTGTTTAATGTACATTACCAAGTTTAAGTTACAATGTAAACTGCTTTGACTGAAATGATAAAGCGGTACAAAAAATCTGTTAAATAAATAAATCAAATAAAGCTGCAACTAGGAACAGAAACCCCAAATGGCAGATTCCAAGGTCTTCTGCCAATCATTCAAGAGTAAATCCTGTCCCACTGGAGACAGGTGAATACCATCCAAACCATAAAGACTGGCACAATCCACCTCCACCCATGGGTGGCGAATTTGGTATCCATCCTGCTCAAGCATCCACTGCCCAATCTGGGAATTTATTTTCACCAAACCCCTGACCACCTTTTCTGCTTCATGGCAGCAGGCTTTGGAATAAAGTCTGACCAACAAAGTTCCTTGCCAGGAAATAATGCGACAGCACTTGCAAATTCCCTTTTTGTGGCCTGGATTAGCTGCTTACAAGTCCAAGCGGACAGCTTGTTTCCACACAAACGCACGATAATCCCCACCAAATGGCTTTGTAAATGGGTGTGGTGCTGCAACAAAGGAATGAGCTGGCCCCAGCGCATTCCGCCTTCACCAAACCAGATCAAGAAAACCCCCTTAGGGGCCAATCCCAGATGAGGCCCAAGAGGCCGTGAGTCAGCATGCTGGCCATCCCAAAAAACCTAAGGAATGGCTGTCCAACCACCTTTGTTGAAACTGCTGCTGGACATTTGTAAAGAAAAAAGAAGGTTAGACCAGCCACCACAACCACCCCCCCCCCTCATAAACAGATATATCCAGCAAAGGCCCCAGACCGCCACCTGCCAATCCTCTGAATACCGGGTCATCCAAACCCACAACTGCTACACAAGTAGCTGCTCTAATATGAAAGGAATGAGATGCAAATTGATGGACCTTGCAACCCACATGCTTCAACACTTTCTGCAGCACTGCACTAAATTGGAATGGGGGTCAAAGAATTAGCATGTACAAACAAAGTCACCCCTCATGGGCTAGATATCCAAGTAAGCAGATAGTCTCACAATGGAGCAAGAGACTGAGCCTTCATCTCTGTTCAAGACTACCCAGAAACCCTTGCCCAAGTGATCCGCATACCATCCCCTGCCCACATCAGAAAAAAAGCTGCAAATCAACATTAGAAACCTCATCTAACTGCAAAACCATGGTCCCATTAAAACTGGCCAATGGACCCTCTTCCACCCCCTTCATGTCCAACCTTCCAGGCCACAAGGCCGGGGACCCTGGTTCCCGGGCTCGGAACCCGGTTATCCACGTCAGCTGGGGACCGTGGCCCTGCAGCCTAGAATATATATTTCCAACCTTTTAACTTTATATTCCAGAGCCTTATTGCCCTTAATTAGATCTTAATTAAGCAACTGTTGGATTACCAAAGACTGACCTTAATCCCACAACTTCCAATTAATATTAGAAATCTCTTCAAGTAATGTGCTCCTTGTGGTCTTGGGCAAGCCACTTAACCCTCCCTAGCCCATGTTCCCTGTAAAATAGTTATCTCCAAGTTATACTGCCCTGTTCAATGTAATTTCAGTTTGTTCAATGTAAACCGCACTGATGCAGAATAGCGCGGTATATAAGAGAATGTAAATAAATAAAATAAAATAAATAAATGTTGAAAATTTGGCTACTCTCATCTGTTAATTTACATAACTCAGATGAACAGCCTAGTAGACACCATCCTAACCACTGAGTACCAAAACTTTCAGGTTTCAACCTGCCAATCTCTGAAACACCACCTAAATCAGTCTTAGTCAATTCTGATCCTGGAAAACCAGTCACGTCTAATGTAATTTTTTCAGATGAACCCATTATTAAATTATTTAGATCAAAAGCAGCTTGAGGAAAGTCCATGAGTACTTGAAGCTCCCATAAATCACATAAACCCTGGACTGGAGCCAATGCAGATAAAGCCTCTGCTGGAATAAGGGGTGGAGGGAGAGAAGCTGGACTGAGAGACTACTCTGCCTCCATAGAGCCACCCAAAGTTCCCAAAGAGAATGATAGAAAAGAGTCAATCACTAAAGTCATTTCCCTCCTAATAGTTACAAATGAGTCCAATGGGCACGGTATAGCTGACCTGTTGCTAGCAGGGTTGACCATTCAACTTCCCACTGGGTGCAATGCAAACTAGAGCAAGTAGTCACATAGAGAGAGATCTATCCACAATCCAAGAGTACTCTGAAGAGGCTCCATAAGAGTAAGCCCTATTGATTATGCTCCTTTAGTTATGCCCTTGTGCCCACATAACCATGGCTGCTGGGGTCTTATTGCAGGAGGGTCGCGCTTAAGGATGACATCAGCATTCGCTCTCTCTTCAACTGGATGGGCTGTCTCTATTTGGGCCTCCTCTCCTACTCTGTACCAGCTTTGCCACAGTCCCTTCTCTAAACTGCCATGGCTGATGGATTCTGTTATCGCAGGAGAGGAGCATTTAAGGACTCACCCTCTCCACAGCTGTCCAGTCTCCCTCTCTTTAGGCCTCTTCTCCTGCTCTGTACCAGCTGCCTCACTGAACTTCCTCCCAAAGTTTTGTTGTTATTTCATTAATTGAAATTCAATAAACAGTTTTTCAAAATTTAAAAAAAAGCTGAAGCAGAAAAAAGTCCTAAAACACACACACGTATATATAAATTTGTTTCATGGACAAAAAATACATCTTGATCCATTCTAGTCTTTGCAGGATCGTATTTCCATTTATTCAGCAGAAGCTAGTTTTTTAATAGTTCTTAGTTGCATAGATTTTCTGCAGAGTTCAGCTGCTAAACCTTCCTGCAAATAATTTATTTATGTAACAATATTTTATTTATTAATAAGTATGTTCTCTTCTAGTGATAACCACAAAGGATAAACGAAAATGTAGCAATAAATTGAACTATATACATTGATAGAAGGTCATCATAACAATTTTTCATGTTGATTATCTTTTTCATAAAAAATAGGCAACTCTCATAGTCCCTTTCCTCTGAATAATCCCCTTCTCCCGTAGCATCCATAGCAAAAACAAGCATACACACATTTGGCTTATTCTTCCTGCCTGCTGGGCCATTCATGTTAGCATAATACCCACATGGTTTCTGTTTTCAAAGGCCTGCTGGATTCCCTTCTGGGTTTTTCTTGGCAAAGCAAATTTAGTCTTAACAAGATATATTAATGAATTCATTTAAAGTGGAAGTGCTATCATCTCCTGTTTTGAAATGTTATTTATCCAGATCCTTGGCTGAATGCCTCTCTCTTCTGATTTTATTCATATACAACTTTTTTTTTTAACTTGCAAAGCATTTTGGACCCTCAATTCTATTTTCCCCTAATTTGTCTCTTTAGCTGAATTTTTGGAAACCCAATCCGTTGTATATTGTTTTCTACATATTAAGGAATGAAATACGCCTCTTATCTTTAAAATGTTATGTCCTGGGATTAATCTCCTGCTGTTTAAGTGATGTTATATTATGGACTGGACAGAATAACAGACCAATATTGGGGGGTGGCTATGTCACTTGAAGTTAACATAGCAGCAATGTCTGAGCAGAATCTCTCAAAAACTTCAGTCAACATTACCATGTAAGCAATGCTATTTGGAGTCTGATTCAACAAAGTCTTTCCCCATAGCCACAGAATGGCAAAAAGGCTATGAATCAAGCTTTAAGGTTCTGTGTCCGGTTGGAACTGGACCCACAGAGGGAGTCGTGATTCTGATCCCGTGAGACACGTCTAGCCCCACGGGATCAGAATAGCGAACAGGCCTGTACATGCAGTCCGGGACCCCAGTTCCGTCTGGCCTGCACGTACAGGCCTTCCCCGGCTAACTCAGTCAGGGCAGTGCAATGAAGCTGCGGTGCCATGGCGTCTGGTTGCCATGGCACCATGGCTCCATTGAAAAGCCGCGATCCCCAGCCGCCGGCTGCAAAGGTGCTTTCCACACAGTTTGACCCCCGATCTGGCCTCCTAAGGCCAGGGTCGGGCTGTGGGGAATCTCCTCTGCACCCTCCTGCAGCTTCCCAGCCCTGGGCCTGCTGATCCCTGTTGACTGAGGAACTTAGTCCACCTCCGAGGTGCAAGCCGCTGACCCCAGACATACAGGGCCGATATTAGAATCAGCTCTTTACGTCCGTGGTCGACAACCACTCACTGTCTGCCCTAACGCTGCCCCTGATCTGCCCCTGTTCAGCTTCCCTGTACAACGTGTGGGAAAGGTAGACAGCAGTCAAGAAGGGCCCGAATAGCCCATCCATCCCCACTATTCATGCCTCAGAATAACCCCTTTTGCACTTACCGCCTGACATACATCAAACTTCCATGAAGTAGATTCAAACTCTGTTTGATAAATGCAGGGGAAGTGTTCAGCATCTGCCTTGTAAATGCCACACACTGCAGCCCATTACCACACAGGGCCAGAGTGAAGGAGAAGGAAAAGGACAAGGGTCTTATAGCTAGGGGTCAGCGCTGCAAGACCCGCACCGCTTTGAAAAACAACAGAGATGGGGCAGGAGTAGAGGGGGACCTCTCCTGCCCCAATTACCACTTGCCCACCAGAAAGCCCCAGTAAGGACTGGGGCTGGTTTGGGTTGTTTCATGGCTGGTTCTGGGGGACGTTGGGGGATCAGAGGTTTGGTGAGGGGGTTGGAGATCTTTGAGGGGGTTTCAGGCAGGGGGAAGATGCCCAGTGTAGGTTCAGGAGGGAGATGACAGCATCCACATGATGTAGATGCTGTCAGGGGAAGGGGGTACCTAAGGTGTTATGGGGGGGGGGGGACAGGGGGGTCCTTTAGTGGAGCTGTATATCATATGATCCTCAGCACTAAACGTTTTATGCACATGGGGGGTGGCTGTAAGGGGTCTCCTGGTGACAATGCTGCAACCATCCCGATAGCTCAGCTGCACTTAACACCCCGTCTTGAGGGGGTGTTCTCTGAAACCGTGCTATCGGCGATTTTGACAGCCAGCGCATGGCACTTGCTCACACACTGGCTGCCACCTGTCGCCATGCCATCTCCCTACCTCGATCCTGCCTCTCCCAAATTGAAATGCTGGATATGCAGATAGTGATGAAAATCACTGCACTATCTGCATTCCCCCTGTGTTAGCTGTCACTGCAGCCCAAAAGCATGGGCTGTGTACCACATTGCCAGCTAAAGCAGTTTAGTAAACATGCCCCTTAATGAACTCACAAAACATAGCTGTTCAAACAAGAAAAGGTTTTACAGTCCTTTGTGATACTGCATAAAGATTGTCTGTACTCCTATGAACTTATGCTTGAACTACTTAATATCTTCAGAAATGAACAGGAACAACCCTTAAATCCAGGATCATAGGCATCAGAAGGGGGTAGGCCACATGGAGCCTGACCCACCAAAACTCCGCTGTTGTGATCAGAACTTCCCCTACTTTGACCTGCAGGGATCCAGTCTCCCACAGGCAGAAGCAGGGGAAGGCTGGCAACCGTGACCTAGCAGGCAGCAGGCTGCACATGGACATCCCATCCCCTGTGGGCAGAAAAACACGGCAATTGCGGCACAGATCCCTCCTGTCTGCCCATGGGAGATTGGATCCCTGCGGGCAGACAGGAGGGGATGGCTGGCGATTGCAGTCGCATGGAGTTCGGCAGGCCGGGGGTGGAGCTTGTCCCCCCCCCCCCCCCATGAAAATGGCATTCCAATGCCCCTGAGGGTTTTATTAAAGTTCCTCTTGTATAACGTTTCCCTACTTATATCCAGCTTCCCCTATGCTTTGAGCAGTCTTCATCTACCTGTGCTGTTCAGCACCATGGTCAGCTCTTCTAACAGCCTTGCGGCGGTCTGGCCACTCAAACTTATATAGTAGCACTTTTCAAATGCTGAAAATGTAATAAATAGAAAAGAAAATAACCCTGTCTTTAGTTAATGAATTCGTAGCTAGGACTTCCACTTTGAGATGAAGATTAAGTTGGAAATTGCTATCTATATAACCATAACCTACACCTTTGCCTAGAGTAGCAGCATTTCACATTTTTATTAGTAACTGCTAAAGCACTTTAGGAATTACTTTTTTCTGGGAGCTAAATATTAAGCAAACAACTTGGAACATGCTTTTGGAATGAAACTGTAGGTAGTTGGATGGGTAGATATGGAAGGATGATGCATTGTCCTGGAACAAGAGGATTGTAATTAGTGTTTGTGGTTATGGGAAAGGTCTTGCTACACATTTCAGCTTTCTCTGCCAGATATCAATTAGTCATTGAGTTACTGGCTTCCTCCATGTCTTTCTTGGCTCTAATAACAATCCAAAGTGATGATTTTGTAGTAATCCAGAGGTTCTGAAAACCTAAGAGCTCTAATAAATAAACTTGTTAGGAAGATACAGCAGTCTCCCACTTCCTTCAGCCCTCTCAAAAGTCGGTGTTTTCAGCTTTAAAAAGCATCTGCTGCACTGTCCAGGACTTGTGTTAGTATACGCTTTGCTCCACCCTTATCTAAAAGTACTAGTTAGATTATTTTATACTCACTGACAGCTGCAAACAACAGTCCTTAGGATACACCGAGTCAGTCGGGTTTTCAGGGTAACCACAGCGAAATGCATGAGAGAAACTTGCATAATCGAGGCCCCGCATGTAAATGTGTTTCGTGCATATTCGTTGTGGTTACCTTGAAAACCTGACTGGCTGGGTGTGTCCTGAGGACTGGGCGGAGAACCATGACTTACAGTGAAAAACGTTTTTGTAGTGAAATATGTAACACCCCTGTATTGGGCTGGTGCAAGGATACAGGGTGCTGTAAGTGTCAGCCTCATTCCCCTCTCCCCGAGATTTGGATCATTAAAGCAAACAATCGTGATCATCCCAGCACTGCCCCACCCACAACAATCCTGTACGGCCCCGATTCTATAAGGCAGATAGCCGGGCTGCACGTCCCGCTGTTCACCTTCGCGGTATGCTGCCTCCCATCCCCCTTGCATGAACAGAGCCGCCGTGCTTGCTGCGGGAGATGGGGCAGAGTGAGGGAGAATCGTGGGTTGGACCAACCCCCAGACATACAGTGCCGATTCCAGTGACGGCCTTCTACATCTGGGGATCACCAGGGGGATGCCATGCTTATTCTGCCTCCTAGGTGGTATAAGAGTGGGGCGCACATCTGAACCTGGCTGGCAGCCCCACCCGAAGCACAGAAACCGCCCCCCCCCTTCCCCCAGTGGAGCAAAGGGTCACCAACAGTGAGTACCCACTGCCCGATCTGGGTGGCGGGGAATTGGTATCTTGGCAGGCAGTGGGCACATAGTGCCATGGGGAGGATGTCTCCGTGGCAATACAGGGCTGATTCTGCACCCTCAGGGCCATCCTGCTCTTGTGGTACAGAATCGGATCCTAAATGGCCCATCCTGCCTGGGGGCGCCTGGACATGCCCCTTAGAGAATTGGGCTCCACGTGTATAATTAGACATCGTACTTTTAAATCTGAGAAGTTGGATTCCATTGTTTTTGACCCAGGCACTACATCAATTGTACCTGAACCCCCTTATGGCACCCAGACTTCCTTTTCACTGAATCTAGGCACACTGTTTGCTTAGACCCGGCCTGTCATTCTTGTCTTTATACCCCCTCAAATATCAGTGATGCTACAGCCTTGCCTAACTGATCTACCCCTAAGCTGGTGGGAGGAATGTAGCTTTCTGCAAGGGTTCTGGTTAGAACAGTGGGCTAAGAACCAGGGAAGATCCGCTAGAATCCCACTGCTGATCCTTGTGACCTTGGGCAAGTCAGTTAACCCTCCATTGCCTCAGGTACAAAAAGGATTGTAAGCCCTCTGGGGACAGGAAAATAACCACTGCACCTGAAAGTAACTCACCTTCAACTCTGATAAAGGCGTGAGCTTAATCCAGTTCACTTTCTTCCTCTTGCCCTCGTATAAATCTGTCTTACCTCCACCTCATTGCTGATGCACTTCCTGCTATGCCGTAAAGCTGCTTCTCTGGTGTTCCCTTTATCTCCCAGAGCTGCGGCCTCTCAGTTTCTTTGCCCTGTGCTACTATTTCCCATTGTTTCCCCTCCCTTTTCCTTGCCATACTTATTTCTGCTACTTGCTAGCACCTCTGAATGTGACACCAGTTCTATTGTGTAGCCCCGTGCCCCTTTAAAGCACTCCATCACCTTTGTTTCTAATGGCCTGGCCCCTTTTCAGCCCCCCCACACCTTTTCTGGTGGAAAAAATTTGCCACAGCTTTATTGCAACATAACATCTGTGCTGGACCTGTTGATTTTTAACGTATTCATAAATGACCTGGAAATGGGAATAGTGAGTGAGATAATCAAATTTGCAGGTGACACAAAATTATTCAACATTGTTAAAACACAAGAGGATTGTGAAAAATTGCAAGAGGAACTTGGTAAACTGGAAGACTGGACATCCAAATGGCAGATGAAATTTATTGTGGACAAGTGCAAAGTTATGCACATAGGAAGGAACAACCCAAACTATGGTTACATGATGTAAGGTTCCACATTAGGAACCAGCACCCAGGAAAAAGATTTAGGCGTCATTGTGGATAACATGTTAAAACCCTCTGTCCAGTGTGCAGCAGTGGCCAAGAGAGCAAATAGAATGCTAGGTATCATAAGGAAAGGAATGGAGAATAAAACAAAGGATGTTATAATGCCTCTATATCGTTCCATGATGCGACCCACCTTGAATATTGTGTACAATGCTGGTCACTGTATCTTAAAAACGATATAGCGGAATTAGAAAAGGTAGAGAGAAAAGCCACCAAAATGGTAAAGGGGATGGAAGGATACCCCTATGAGGAAAGGCGTAAAAGGTTAGGGCTCTTCAACTTGGGAAAGAGACAGCTGAAGGGAGATAGGTAGAGGTCTATAAATTACAGAATGGAGTGGAACGGGTATAAGTAGATTAGTTGTTTACACCATTAAAAAGTAGAAAGACTAGGGGACATGCAATGAAGCTACAATGTAACTCATTTAAGACTAATAAGAGAAAATATATTTCACTTAATGGAATAATCAAACTCTAGACTTCACTACCAGAGAATGTAGTTGTTAGTGCAGCTGGGTTTAAAAATGGTTTGGACAAGTTCCTGAAGGAAAGCTCTATAACCATTGTTAAAGAGGACCCAGGAAATCCACTGCTTACCCAGAGGCAAGCATTGTGGAATTTATGTATCTTTTTGGGAACCTGCCAGGTACTTGTGGCCTGAATTGGCCACTGTTGGAAACAGGATACTGGGCTCGATGGACCTTGGTCTGACCCAGTTTGGCATTTCTTATGTTCCTATTTTTGAAAATATAAACAATTAAATAAAACAATTAATAACTCAGAACACTAGATAGTACCCCCAAATAATGTGTTCATCACCTGGGCCTGCTCCGTGATTGATAGGCATACCAACAAGCTTGGTCGCTGCTCCAGGCAGCCAAGTACTGCAAAGCTGGCTGTGCAGCCAGTTGGCTCCTTAGAAGGTCTGTTCCCCTTTGTCTGACTAGTTGCCATAACCATATTCCCAGCCCCTGTTTAAGAGGTTAACCTCCATATTCTTGGATCCAGGCATCCCATGAATTGTACCCAGACCCTCTTTTGTTACAGAGCCCCCTTTTCACTGAATCCAGGCATGTTGTTTGTTTATACCTGGGCCCCTCATTTTTTTCTTCATACCCCCTCAAATATCATTTGGATCCTGCCACCAGGAGGGGGCTATGAAGGCTTAGCAGCACCCAACCCCCCTGCTACAAGACCAAGCCAATGGTCCTTCTTAGATCTGTAATTAGTCCAGGCCTATGTTTATGAGATGTACCCCATCCACTTTGTATAACGTGTCCCCCCTAATATTATACCCTTGTGTCTAATAATGAACTTCCCCAGACCCATAATACATTTCTCCATTTCCATTTTCAGCTTTTTCCTACTGTTTTCAGTGCTTTTAGGGTTTCTTCCTATCTTCCATTCTGTTCTTGGAATAATTTGGGACCAAACGATGCCAGTCTTCTTCCAGGTAGTTTTTATTTAAGCTATTTCCTTCTTCACGCTGATAAGTCTTTGTTCTCCCAGCTTAACAAGTCACTGTCCCCCTAAAAGCAATATAATATAGTCTGGGAGTTCCTGCTTTCATGCTCAAGTAGTGATTGCTAGCATGAGTTGGCCCCAATTTATTCCCTCCTTTCCCAACTATGTATATCTGCCCTGTGTGCTAGAAAACCCAATTGTCTGCCATAGTGGATCTCTATGGCCTGTTTTCTTGCCCTTTACACAGTAGAAGTGACCAATTATTCAATTTCTGACTCTTATGTTACCTGCATTGACATGTAATTAAAAGTAAGTTAATTGGTGGTGATCCCTGTTCTTATGTAGGACTTGTATCTTGTGGACTCCATCTGTCAGTTTTGATTTGTTTTTCTTCTCCTAGTCCTCCCCACTTGTATGCTAGTGAAGTGGCAAGATAATCTTTCTAGGTGCCAAATGGTTCTTTTTAATTCTTTTGACCATATTTTCTTAAATTGGTATTTGCGATAGGCAACTACCGTTCCTGTGTTTTGGACAGCACACCTTCTATTGGGAACCTAGTTATGGTCATAAAACCCTCATTGGGGACCATTCCTCTATCTGAGTCCTATGCAACCAAACTGTTGCGCCTTTTCCTGTTTGATCAATTTGGATCTTTCAATATGTAAACCTATTTTTGAACCCTGCAGACTCCTGCCTTTTAACCTTATCACTGGGGCCTTGAAATCTACTTTTAATCTTCTTATCACCTCTCTGGTTCCGAATGCCCAAAAAAAAATTAACAGAAATGCTGCTTTGAGCAGCTTGCTTTCAAAAGCATCCCTTAGCGTTGGTTCGATTGCCACTAATAGAGCCTGCAGGACTGCCAGCTCAACCAGTTTCCTTTCATCCTTCTTGCATTGTTCCTTGTAGCCAACTCTTCATCAACTTCTTTATCAAAAATACTTTAGTGATATCTTTTTTCCCAGTTATTTTCAAGAAGAATGTGATGCCTGCCAGGTGTGTCTTAGTCTGAGCCCTAAGACCCCCACCTTTCCTTAACCAACTTCTAAAACTTATTAACTGTGTTACTGCCATGCTTTTCTGTATTTCTGCTCCAACTTGTTTTAGGAATACTATAGCCTCCAGCCTCTCCAATAAGCTGCCCATGTACTCTGTGCCAGTGACCGTCATAGTAAGAATTATGTATCTTCTAAGTAATGTCCCACCCTATTTTTGGTATTTTCATTGGTCTCTCCTCGGCACTGGGTGTTGGCCACCTGAATCGTCTGATTTGCAAATTGGAAAGGCTATCAGCTAGCTTGTTTATTTCCCCAGGCACATATTTTGCTGTTACGGCTGTGCTAAGCTAGAGCCCTAATAAAATGAACTTTCTGAAGAGGCGCATGAACCTCTCTGTTCTGGCTGTCTGCTTGATGCCTCATTTTCTGACTTGAATATTGCTTTCTTGTTCGTGAAATCACATTTCCATAAGGGCAGCAGTATTACAATGCAGAACATTTCTATGAAGATGATGTCCTTGGTTTTTATTTTGGTGGGACACTTTTTGCCGCACCATTGACTTTGAAATATATTTTATTTATTTATTTAGCTGGATTTATATCCTGCTTTTCACCGGGTCAAAGCGGTTGTGGGATACATTTAACATGAGGGATATGAGACACATAGACTAATACTTACAGGGAACATGGGCAATGGAGGGTTAAGTGGCTTGCCCAAGACCACAAGGAGCACCTGCAGGACTAGAAACTCCAGTCCTTCTGGCCCAAGGTTTCTGTCCTCTAGTGGGATTTGAACCACTGACCTTCTGGCCTGTGGTACCTTGCCGACAACCACTAGGCCACTCCTCCACTCCGCTGCAACCCAGACTTTCTGCGGTGTCAATGAATAACTCTAACTCTTGCTAATTCAGTACTTGCTTATCCCTCCATATGTTCCTTCCTTACCCAGGAATTCCTACCAGATTCTAAGGTCATCTCCTTCTAGTAACCTTTATAAAGTGGTAAGCTCTCTGGACTCCTCTGGTTGCCCATTCTAGCCTTCTGATGAAAGCCCTGTTGCCTTCAGGGATGGCCCATCCACTAGGCGAACTAGGCAGTCACCTAGGGCGGAAGGCCATGGTGGGTGACATCGCGACCCCCTCCCCCATCCCCAGTGAAATGGCAGTTCAGGATCAACCAGCCCGCACTGTCATGCTGCTCTCCCCCCCCCCCCCCCCCGGCATCCATCTTCTTGCCTGGGGGAGGGGACGCATCGGATTTTAAAGTGCCCATGCTGGTGTGTTCATAGCATGCCACTCCTGCCCCCCTTACAAGAAGTTGCATTGGAGGGGGGCAGGAGCAGCAGGCTTTGAGCATGCCAGCATGGGCACTTTAAGGCCTCACACAGCAAAGAGATCACCGTGCTGCCCTCCTCCCAATGCAAGAAGATGAATGCCAGTGGGCATTGTGGGCAGCACGGCAATCCTCAGGGGGTGGCATGGAGGGCCTCCTAAGGGTGGCAGAAACTCTCAGACTGGTCCTGCCCTCATTTGCTTTAATGTGATCTTCTTAGCCCTACTTGCACTCTGAATCAGTTCCCTCAGCGTCTGCAGTTTATTCATTGTAAGCCTAGTTACTATCTCTAACGTAGTGATCTCTGTTCCCAAGAATGATAGCTTCTGGCAGGGTCCCTCTGTCTTGTTTTGGGCCAGTAGGATGCCTAACTCCTTTGCCTTCTTTGGAAACTAAAGAGATCCTCCTCATATGCTTTTCTATTGCTGTCTATGGTAAGGAAATCATCCAGGTAGTTTATGATTTTCTGCTGACCTATTGTAAGGCGGAGCAGGACACCGAACAATCCATGGGCATTAATTTGTCATAAAAACAGAGACCTTTGTACTAGAAACCTACCAGGTGAAAACTGATAGCAATCTGAATGCCAGCTCAATGTCAGTTTTTGCTAACTAGATTCCTCGTTCATAGGCTTGCACCAGGCCCACCACCTGATCCACCAAAGTTTACTTTACTGAACATACTCTTTGATCCAGGAAGTCATTTACTGATTGTGCTCTGGGTGGGATAGACGATAGATGAGCCTGAAATCCCCTAGTTTGTTTTTCAGAAACAGCCCCAGTGGAGAAATTATTAAGCTGGTATTAGCCTAATCTTGAAGAGACCTGCTATTCTACCTAGACTGACCTCCTTATCCATCTTTCTTTCTACCTCACTAGATTTTTCAACATAGACTTCAAATCCAATGATGATTTTGGGCCTGTGAGACCATGGTAGGGAATATGAAAACCACTGGAAAAACCTTCCACTATCCAGTGTCTTCTTTTACTGTTATCCCTTCAGATTATCTTTCAGTGCTTTTATATTAATTGGTTGCTCCAAGAACTATCTTGCATTTTTCTCTTGCTAATAAAAATTCTTGAGGTGACTAGATTCAAACAAAAACTTTACCGCTCTCATCTAATAATACATCAACAAGGAAATTTTAGCACATATTAAGCTCCAAATATGGATGTGAAAGCTGGACAGTGAAAAAGATAGACAGGAAGAAAATTGATGCCTTTGAATTATGGTGCTGGCGGCGAATACTGTGTATACCATGGACTGCCCGAAGAACAAACCAGTCTGTACTAGAGGAGATCAAACCTAAGCTTTCTTTAGAAGCTCAGATGACAAAACTTCGACTTTCATACTTTGGACACATCATGCGGAGAGAGAGATCATTAGAGAAAGACATTATACTTGGAAAGATAGAAGGTCAACGCAAAAGAGGAAGGCCAGCAATGAGATGGATCGATACAATAACAGCAGCTACGGGTACCAGTCTGTCAACAATGAGCCGCCTGACTGAAGACCGAACACAATTTAGGATAGCTATCCAGAGGGTCGCCATGAGTCGACTCCGACTCGACAGCACTTAACAACAACAACAAGCTCCTAAAGCTAAAGATCTTGAATGATAGCCAAGAAACCCCTCTTGTGGACTGAGTGAACCATGAAAATCAGGAAAAACTCTAGTGACTGACCTCCAAAAAATCTCTTGTATATTTCTAAAGAAAAGTTTCAAAACTTTGCCTTGGTCAGCGGTTAGAGGAAAAGCATACAACCAGAATTGTTCTTTCAGTCACTGCCTCCAATGATGACTTCTAAAAACTTGACAAATTCATCACACTCTCCATACCTTCCTCCAGAGGACTTGATGCAACTCCCGAACCTTGCCCGGGGAGATTATCAAATGAAAATTTCAAAACCTCCATCATATTTTATCATCTTGTTCATAGGTAACACTAAAGGACATTTAGGGAAATTCAAAAATCTCGTTTTTTCTTGAATTATTTCCAAGTACTCCACTCTGTGATGAAAGCCATCTCTTACTTTTATCTGAACTAAAACTATATCCTTAGTTTCAGTCTTCTGGTTTTCTAATTTATCCATTCTAGCCTCAGCTTGTCCCATATGCTGAGCCTGAGTTTGGGTTTCAGCATAAGCAATGCCGACTTCACTTTTAAATCTCACTGCCACCTCCTTTAGGAAGGTATCCAAGCTTATTATCGCTTCCCACAGAGAATCCATAGTCACAGTCACAGATTTAACCAAATACCTGGGTTCTCCATCTGGAACACTCCACTGTACATTGATTTGGCACCCCAACAGTATCTATCTGAAGATTTCTCTGCATTTCCATAGGGGAGGAACTCAAAATGAGATGCCCCTCTGCACCACAGACCATTCCTGCCATGCCACCACGAGACTGTTCTACGGCCTTCCCATTAAAAACAAATTGCTTCTAAGGCGCAAAATTGCTTTTTAAGTGCTCAAAGAGACCCCCATCTGTGCCCTGGACTATGAACAATGTTGCTCCTTCAGCCAAAGCCTGAGATTTGCCCAACTAGGAGATGCCACCACATTCCTCCAGTGTTGTCTGGGTTTGCAGCGAGGGTTGGCTCTGCCTGGAGGGAACTTACCAGGGGGGCTTCCTTATCCTCTTCCCTCTCATAAAAAACAGGCACAAATTATAGAACCATTCAAAGAAGCGTAATGCAGAACTCATTTGAAGGCATTCCTCCCTGATGCCATCTTCCTCTATGCTTGTTCATCTTTGGTTTGTAACTGCAACCCTGTGACAGCTACCACTACTGTGCTTTTTTGAAGTGTGAAAAGTCATTTAAGTTTTGCTTTAAGCAGAAATGCTCCTCTTCCTTATAGGGATCCTCTGTGTTTATCCCCTGCCTTTTTGAATTCCGTCATCAATTTTGTCCCCAGCAGCTTTAGTGGGAGAGCATTCCAGGCATCCACCATGCTTTCTGTGAAAAACGTATTTCCTGATGCATACATGCAGGCTGCTATTCAAAAGCAGTCAGCACCCAATCTAAACACATTAAGTGCTTTAAAAAAAAAGTCAGTGTCAGCCAGTGGTTAAATTTTGGATGGAGAACCCGATGTCTGGCCAAAATTTATCTGTTTTGATTTAGGAAAGATCAGAAGCACTCGGGGGTAAGGCCAAAATGTATGTCAATGGCAGCAAAATTCAGCCACCCTCCTGATGAATTTATCCATTTAGGATGGCTGAACAAATAGCAGTCCTCACTTTAAACAGATAAGATATCCATTTAAGTTTAGCACCCACATATTCAGCAGTCCTAACTAGATGGATAAGTAGATAAATCATCTGTATATCTTTATGCAATAGCCATGTAGATGAATGTTCTCCCACAGTTTTTTAGTTAATACACAAGCACTAAATTGTTTTTAAATGGGCCTAGACAGATAACTTTGGAAGATACGTGGCTCATCCCAGCATTTGAAAAATTTATCCCTAAAGAGTGATTAAATATGGCTGCCTTATTTCACAGGGCCATGGTTGGAATGGGGGAGAACAAGGCTGGCTAGTACAAATGTACATCTCTAGCCAGTTCATTTAGGTGGCTATCCAGGTGCACAGAGGTAGTTCACTTAAATCTAATAGGTTAGGCTTATGATAAAATAATCACTGACTGCAGATGTCAGTATAAAATCATCAATCCACTGAAAGCACAGTTACTTACCTGTAACAGGTGATCTCTAGGAACAGCAGGAATAAGTCTTCACATATGGGTATCATCAGTACCGACGGAGCCTGCGCGGGAATGCTCCCCAGCGTCCAGAAAGAAAGCTTTTGGGAGCATCCCACAGCGCCTGCGCGCTGCCTTCCCGCCTTTCCTAACTTCCTCTCTCCAGTTCGAGTTTTAAAGCTGAGACAAAGAGAGAGAGAGGAAAGGAAAGATAGATAGAGAGATACAACTCCTAGGGGAGGTGGGTGGGTTGTGAAGACTTATTCCTGCTGTTCCCAGAGATCACCTGTTACAGGTAAGTAACTGTGCTATCTCCAGGAACAAGCAGGAATGAGTCTTCACATATGGGGACTCCCCAGCTAGAGATGCCTGGGAGATCACCCAGATTGTGAGTCCCTGGGAAGGGCTCTACCTCTACCCATGAATCTCAGGCATCCAGTTCAGGGATGGAGGGTAGGAGTTGATTAGGTATGGAACAGGTGTTTAAGAACAGCCTGACCAAACAAGGCATCCCGGCGGGAGTCCTTGTCCAAGCAGTAATGGGCTGTGAAGGTATGAACCGATGCCCAGGTGGCCGCTCGACAGATTTGGTCGATGGACACAGAGTTTAGATGAGCCATAGAGGTTGCCATGGCCCTCACATTGTGAGCTGTGACATGGCCCTCCAGAGAAAGGTTCTTAGTTTGGTAGGCGAAGGAAATACACTGAGCAATCCAATTGGACAGAGTTCTCTTAGAGACTGGAAGTCCTAAATGAGAAGGATCAAAAGCAACAAAAAGTTGAGAGGACTTTCTATGTTGCTGTGTCCTGTGTAAGTAGAAAGCAAGTGCTCTTTTACAATCCAGGGTATGAAGATTCCTCTCTGCACTTGATGCATGAGGTCCTGGAAAAAAGACAGGTAAAAACACCTCCTGGTTCAGATGAAAAGGTGAGACCACTTTAGGCATAAAGTGTGGATTAGTTCTGAGGACTACCTTGTCATGATGGAACCTTGTGTAAGGAGGATTAGCCACCAAGGCTTGCAGCTCACTGATGCGGCGAGCTGAAGTGACTGCAATGAGAAAAATAACCTTCCAGGAAAGGAATTTTAAGGAGGTAGTGGCTAAGGGTTCAAAGGGTGGCTTCATAAGTTGGCCAAGAACCAGATTCAAGTCCCAGGCCACTGGAGGTGGTCTAATGGGAGGTTTAGTCAAAAGAAGGCCTCTCATGAATCTTGCTATAAGAGGATGAGAGGAAATAGGTTGTCCATTGAGAGGCTTAAGGGATGCTGCAATAGCACTCAAATGGACTCTGATTGAATTTGTTTTAAGGCCTGCATGGGATAAATGCAGCAAATAGTCTAGTAAAGAATGCAAAGGTATTGCAAGAGGGTTGAGACCCTTCTCTGCACACCAAATGGAAAACCTTTTCCATTTAAAAGCATATGAACGTCTGGTGGAAGGCTTTCTGGAAGCATGAAGGATATCCTTCACTTGCTGAGAAAGTTGTAAATCTTGAAGGTCTAGGCCTTCAGCAACCAGGCCCTGAGATGAAGAGACTGAGGATTTGGGTGCCAAAAGGTTCCCTCCTCCTGGGAGAGGAGATCTGGAGCAGACCCCAGGTCTAGGGAGGGAGCTTGAGAGAGATGCAGAAGTAGAGGGTATCACACTTGGCGTGGCCAAAGTGGTGCTATGAGGATCATAGTTCCCTTGTCTCTCTGAAGCTTGAACAGAGTCTTGGGAATTAGGGGAATAGGTGGAAAGGCATAGAGGAAGTCTTGCCCCAAATGAAGGAGGAAGGCATCCCTGGCCTGAACTCCCTGACATGGAATCCTGGAGCAGAACCGGGGAAGTTTGGCATTCCACGGACTTGCAAACAGGTCTATGTCTGGGGTACCCCAAATCCGAAAAATTCTGGCTATCTGGTCCCCATGGAGGGACCATTCGTGCGGAAGCAGAACTCGACTGAGTCTGTCTGCCCAAGAGTTTTGAACCCCTGGAAGATATACTGCCATGAGATGGATTTGATGCTCTCTGGCAAAGGCCCACAATCTCAGAGCTTCGTTGCAAAGCTACAGAGAGCCAGTCCCTCCCTGCTTGTTCACGTAGAACATGGCTACCTGGTTGTCCGTGTGGATTAGGACTGTCTTGTAGCTTAGCAGGGTGTGGAAGACTCTGAGAGCCAGAAAGATTGCTCTGAGCTCTAAGAGGTTGATATGAAGAGATGTCTCCTGTGGAGACCAGATGCCCTGGGTTGAGAGATCTTGTAGATGAGCCCCCCAACCCCTTGGAGATGAATCTGTTGTAAGGGTGGCTTGGGGTAACAACTGTTGAAAGGGGGACCCCAGCAACAGATTCTGAGTGGACTTCCACCAGTGGAGGGACCAAAAAAGGCGACTGGAGGTTGCTATTTTGTCTGACAGGCAACCTGATGCCTGGGTCCATTGGGAGGATAGGGTCCACTGAGCTGCTCTCATGTGAAGGCGAGCATAGGGAACCACATGCACCGTGGATGCCATGTGGCCTAAGAGTTGCAACATCTCTCGAGCAGTTAAATGGGATTTTAACTGAATCTGGGAGGCTAACTGCACCAAGCGTAGGCAGCGGGCCTGGGGAAGATAGGCCCTTGCAGTTGTGGTATCCAGTAAGGCCCCTATGAACTCTAGAGACTGAGTAGGGGTGAGATGGGATTTTGGAATGTTGATTACCAGTCCCAGATACTGAAGAACACGCCTTATGCAGGCCAGGGAAGTCTGGGCCTCTGACTGGGATGGAGCTCGGATGAGCCAGTCGTCCAGATATGGGAATACGAATATCCCTAGAGTGCGCAGGAATGCAGCTACTACTGCCATGCATTTTGTGAACACTCTTGGAGCAGAGGCCAGACCGAAAGGAAGCACTTTGTATTGGTAGTGCTTTCCCTGGTAAAGGAACCGAAGGAATCTTCTGTGGGTTGGATGGATGAGAACATGGGTGTACGCATCCTTGAGATCTAGAGAACAAAGCCAGTCCTGACTTTGGAGGTATGGAAGGAGAGTTCCGAGAGAAGTCATCTTGAATTTCTCCTTGCATAGAAACTTGTTCAATTCTCTGAGATCTAATATGGGTCTGTAGCCCCCCGTTTTCTTTGGAATGAGGAAATAGGGGGAGTAGAACCCTGAGCCCTGTTGAAGAAGGGGTACTTCTTCTATTGCCCCTTGGACAAGAAGGGTAGAAATCTCTTGACCTAGAAGGTTGAAGAGAGATGTTGGAGAATTGAACTGTTTCACCATGGTGTGAGGAGGAAGGTTTAAGAAATGAAGTTTGTACCCTTCCTTTATGATGGGGAGGGTCCACTGCTCTGCTGTGATTTGTTCCCATCTGGGAGCAAAGTGAGCTAACCTTCCTGGGATGGTGAGAGGCTCTGGATGTTCTAGAGCCAGAAAGGCTAAGTTCTCTAGTAGAAAGTCAAAGGCCCTGAGGAGGCTGAGGCTGTTGGGCCGTAGCAGTCCTCGCAGCCTGGGTTTTGGCCTGTTTTGGTTGTTGCTGTCTCTTTGTAGCAAAACGACCTTGAGAAGAGGCCTGACCATAAGAAGAAAATTTCCCTTTCTTTGGGAAAGATCCCTTTTTGAACAACCTCTTTTTAAAAGGAGCAGTAGTAGACTTTGAAAGTCTATCTAAAGCAGAGTTTTCAGCATCCATTTGGTTGGCCTTTGCTTGCCAATCTTTGCCTAACAGGTTTTTGCCTGTACAGGGAAGGTTACCTAGACCATCCTGTACCCAGGATTCCAAATCAGAGGCTTGCAACCAAGCAACTCTGCGTGCACCTATGGCAATAGCCGAGGCTCTACTGGCCCCCTCAAAAGAGTCAAAGGCTGCACGGTTGGAAAACTTGGATACATCCTGTGCATGTTTAAGCCAGGTGATGTATTCTTCTCTCTTATCTTCTGACATAAAAGGAGATAAGGTTTGCAGATGATCTGTAACTTCTTTTAGAAACATCCCCATATAGAGACTATAGGAGTTGATTCTGGCTACAAGCATACTGGCCTGGAAGATTTTCCTGCCAAAGGCATCTAAAGTTCTGCATTCTCTTCCTGGAGGAGCAGAGGAGTGCCTTTTTGTACTCTTGATCTTTTTCATAGCAGACTCTACCACAATAGAGTGGTGAGGAAGCTGAGTCTTATGAAACCCAGGACAAGGAGGAACACGATACATGGTGTCCAACCTTCTGGAATGAGGGAAGGTGGAAAGAGGAGTATCCCATATGCCCAGCATGTGATCATAAAGAATCTCATGTATTGGTAAGGTGGCTGCCTCTTTAGGAGCCTTAGGATATTGTAGGATATCCAATTTTTTGGCTCTAGGTTCAGTCTCAGAGGCCACTGAGATGGACAGGCCTTTGGCCACCTCCCTAATGAAATCCTGAAAAGACAAGTCTTCAGGAGGAGACATTCTCCTTTTTGGAGAAGAGGGTTCCTGAGGAAGGATGCCCGATGCTTCAATTGAAGCCTCTGAAGAATCAGTCTTCAGAGGAATCGAAGTATCGACTATCTGGATGCTCTCGTAGAGCCCGATACGTGTACCGGGAGGTATTGACATCGGGAGTAATCGTCACCGGGTCGGTACTGATGGGCATCACTGGATAGCGTACCGCTGCGGTCGATGCTGATGTCGATGCAAGCGGTACTGGTATCGGGGCCGATATCGGGTCCGGTACCGGAATCGGTACACGTACTGACAACGGGGTTTGTTGCGGTACCGTAGGCGTTGCAGCTTGAATGAATGCTGTGATGGCACGCTGCATGGTCAGAATATTCTGATCCATTGACGCCACCAATGTCTGGATATCGGTACCGGTAGAAACTGCCGGTACCCCAGAACATTGTAAAAGGTGATCGGTCGAGGCCGAGCCATCGATGTCAACCTGTGACCCCATAGGTAGTGCTTTGGAAGCCGGAGTCTCCCGCCGGGGTAATTTTGCCGGTGTGGTATCCTCAAGAGTAAGCCCGGGGGCATCTCGATACTTAGAGGGAGATGAACTCTTTGAGGACCGGCCAGATTTAAGTTTTGTTACCTGAGATCCATGGGATGAAGAAGAAGCCCTGGAAGACGTCGATGCCACGGAAGCTGCATCGGAGGGAAACAGGGTACTGAGCTTAGCTGCCCGATTCTGTAACCCTCTTTTAGACATCATGGAACAGGACTCACAATCCGCAATGGAGTGGTCAGGACCTAAACATTTTAGACACCAGTCATGGGTGTCAGTGACAGAAATACTGCTGCTGCACTTTGTGCATTTCTTAAACCCGGAGGCGGGTTTTTCCATGAGGGAAAAATATATCTGTAGGCCTAAGGCCCCAGAAGAAAAATGCACTGAAAAGAGTAGAAGGTTTTTGTTTTGTTTTTTAAAGAAAAAAAAAGGACCTGTGGTACCGGTGCGGAATCGAGAAGGCAGACACGCGACTAAAGAAAAATAAAAGAAAATAAGAAATTCTTCAGCGGTGACAGGAAACACGACCTGCTGGCTCCGCGGAAAAGAAGAACTGGAGAGAGGCAGTTAGGAAAGGCGGGAAGGCAGCGCGCAGGCGCTGTGGGATGCTCCCAAAAGCTTTCTTTCTGGACGCTGGGGAGCGTTCCTGCGCAGGCTCCGTCGGTACCGACGATACCCATATGTGAAGACTCATTCCTGCTTGTTCCTGGAGATTAGCCTATATCAATCACTGTAACTACTGCTCTATCACAGATACAACTAGAGTGGAAAAAGATCTCCGTTTATGTCCTCTTATAAACTTTAAATTTCAATAGCCATGATAAGCCTGGCATCATGGCTATCTTAGGGAACAATCCTCGGTCTAATGTCTTTTTTCCTCTGTTTTGGTATTTGTAACAGAACAATGATCACAGTGATTGATAGAGGCTTTGGACTGATGATTTGGCTCTGCTTATGCAACTTTTCAGCCGCAACCTAATCTACTAGTTTGTGGCTAAAAATATGCTGATTTTAGGTGGCTATTAAAATTGCCCCTTTAGTGTTTGGATTCCATGATAAGGTCTCCTTCTTTGAAATCTATCCAGATTATTATGCTTTGCTAAACATTGTTAACAGAAAAAGAAAAGCAGTTCTTCACAGCACGGCAGACCTGACTGGTCTAATTACCCTTTTAATTTCAGATTCACAGACTACTAGCTGGACGCGTGACGCATATAGCATAGAAAGCAAAGCTGACCATTCCATGCCCTAATTTTTATGTTCATACCAAAAATGCTCCAAGGTTCATATTTCTGCATTGTGGTTCTGCTGCTGCTGGCCCAAAGTCTGAAAACCAAACCTATTTTTTGGGACACGTGTGTACTGTTGAACACTTTAGGCCTATTTGCTGAGCTGGGATAGGGATTTTGAGTGTTGAGAGTTTAACATGCTTTACAACAAAAGCTGCTGCTGCTTGTTAAATACCATGTTCAACATCTAGTGCAGAATTTTTGGTTAATGCGGGCAAGGGGGCAGGAAATCAGCAGGAGGGGCTGCCCCAATATTAATATGGGTTATCATAATTTGTATTAACAAACAAGGTAGGCAGTAATTGCAGAACAGTTAACCACACCATGAGAATATATGTGGATTCAAAAACCCCAGTCTTGTCAGAGTGTGCACATGTCCTGAAAATGAGATATAGACTGGACACCAAACATAAACATTATCATTTATTAGAAGCACACAAACAACAAAAGTAGGCTAAAAACATTAAAGCTGTTTTTCACTCAAAGTATATCTAACCTCATTCCAACATGCACAGATTTCTGGTTGAAACAGTGGAGCCTGCTTGCTAAAGTGTGGCAAGTTCATGCACTTACCGCAAAACATAAGGCATAATAAGTGCAAAGATTGTGCAGTAAATGCGACAGAATGCCCATCATCTGAATTGCATTTACCGCGCAGGGCAGACACTTACTGCACTGGTCCCTAGGCCATGCCTCAGCAGATAACGCGAGTGCACCCTTACTACCAGCCGAGACATGGAACACAGGTCCTAGCACTAAAAGGTTATAAAAAAATGCTGCTATCATGACTGTGCAAGGTGAGACGCCCCTCCAATCTCCCCATGATCTGATCCCCTCTCCCCAATCAGTACCCTCTCCAAGATAATCCTCATGACAGTCTCCCAGGATAATTCCCCCAACAGGAATTCTTTGAACAGAAATCCCTTCCAAAGACCCTAACCCAACACTCCTTCCATTCCCCCAACCCATCCCAGCACTTGCCTGGGGATCTCTGTTAGTCCAGTGGTCCAGAGCAGGAGCCAGGCCCCTTCTACTCTCACCCCTGGTAGCTGCCGGGCTCCAGAATTATGGTGATGACCTGTAGAAGTATAGCTAATGGTACTACTGCTAGGGGTCCAACCTGCCACTGCTGCCTGCCTCACTCTGATGGTACTGTTCTCATGGCATGCCTCACTACTGCCCTTTGCCATTCCCCTGCTGATTTGGGTGGTTTATGACCCACCTTCCTGCTGAATAGCTCTGGCTTTTAATTCCTTTGGGCTACTCTTCATTCATCTGCTTTGTGTCTTTGTTGATGCCTTTGGCTTGTCATTCACCCTCTTTCAATACTTTGAAGGTTTGTTGGCATCCTTCTTACTGTATGGCTGTCTGACCAGTGTGCAGGGCCAGCCCAACCACCATGCAAACCAGGCAGTCACCTAGGGCGGCAGGTTCTGCAGGTGGCAAAGAGGAAAGCATTCAGAGTTAGACAATAGACTCTGACTGCTGAGGTGGGCATAGGGCTTAAGGTTTGCTAGAGCTTGAACCAATTCTTTGGCTGGCCCTGCCAGTGTGCTTCACATTTCTTTGGGCCACTCCTCCTCCTCCTCCTTTGCATCTTTCTGGGGCATGTTTGGGTTGTCATTCTATTCCTATTTTGGTATTCTCTCACTGCTATGGCACGCAGTTCCTAACAGCCCGAGTCTGGGAGAAACAGAACCTGGTATGGTGGGAGGACACTACAAACCTACCACTATGAATGAGCCTTATGCTCTTTTCAAAGTTCTTCGCATTATTGTATATGTTTGGAGGTTCATGCAGGCAGTGCTGGCCCAAGCATTTCTTCCACCCTATGCAAGCTCACAGTGCTGCCCCGCCCAATGCCATGCTGCCTGCACCCCTCCTGCCAGGACCACTGTGCTGCCCCCACCACCCTCTCACCTGGGGGATGTGGGCGGCATGGCACCCCTCCATCCTTTGAAGAGGCAGCAGAGCCATGGCAAGTCTTAATGCAGCCATGTGCGCACATGCATAGTCTGCCACTCCTGCCCCCTTCAACACAACTTCCTGTCAGAGGGCACAAGAGCATCAGGCAATGACTGCACACACACCCGTCGGTGCTTTAAGACCTCCCATGGCACTGAGGTTCTGGCTCTGCCGCCACTTTGAAGAAGGGAGGGATTGCCATGCTGCTCCCCATGGTCTGCTGTCCTAAGCAACAACCTAGTTTGCCTAGTGGACGAGCCAGCCCTGCATGCAAGGCAGCACACTCACTGCTATACCCTTAAAGGAACCATGGTACTTCTTCTATCGAGGGATGAGCATGGAGCACTAATACAAGAAGGTGACACCCGCCTAGCCAGCCTGATAGTCAAATCAAACCTAGGTATCACGGGGCGATAGAGTGCCTCATCTCCACTATACTCCATTGCTGTACGTGTTGACCATAAGTTTTATTAACCTTTCATTACAGAGTCTTTCAGCCTATCTTGCTGCTATGTTGGTCTTCCTTATCTCCAATTCCACTGCTTTTGGGGCATTTACTACGCTGCACCCTCTGATTCTTATTTAAATTATTCATTCTGTCATCTAAGCCGCCAATGAATGCCTCCTCCATCCAGAGGGGATCTTCCTCTGTACTTAATGTTCGTAGGCTGGGATGAAGTTCTTCAGTGCCAGGACTCTAACTTGTGGGCACACAGCTTAGCTGAACTCACCCTATTCCTGCAGTCTGGGCTTGTGTAGTCTCTGCTGCTGTTGTATTAGTTCTCTGGTGTTTTAGGGACTTGCAGCCAAGCTGGGTGCTACTCTGGTCCTGCTGGCATAAATTATGTTGAAACACAGAAACATGAAGATGTATTTCAGAAAGACTATTTAGGTGTAATTAGGACATCAAAGACAAAACATTTGATATTCCATGAGAGGGGCAGAGAGAAGGCAGGCACATGAAATTGACCTGTCTCCACCCTAAAAGATAAGCATCTCTGGCAAGAGAAAAAGAATTGAGGACATGAAGAATAATGGGTCAGACGTGCAGATATTCAACCAGTTTTAGAAAAGTGCACATCAGATATGGACAGGGGTGGGTCTGGGAACACAGACGTGTCTGCAACACTGTTTCAGAATGCACACACAACTCTTTTGCCACATACATGTCCTGTCCTGCCATTTTGCAAATGCAGACATACAGCAGCACAGTAATAAGGTCCCTCTATTTACTGCCATGTTTTTTTGAAGCAACAAACATTATTGGGCGAGTTAGAGCGCATTCCCCTCTTCTCTGTATAGTTGCTAGGTTGCTGAAACAAGCACTTTGGAGATGACTCTTCATTTCTAGGACATGGATATGTCTGTCGGTGGGTTGAGTCATATGCCCCTGTTCTAAAATTGGGCACATGTGTATCTCTCTCAAAACGCCCCAGACATGTCGTCTCCACACCTCCACACCCCCATGCATATACATGTGTCCGGCGTGATCACAGCTAAATTCAGGGCTTTCTAAAATGACTTTTGGGATGTGGCTGTGATTGGCATTTCTGAATGGGCAATTTCAGATGTGCAAATCATGAACAGAGCTTCTAAAATGACCTCTGCAGAAACATAGAAAATCATAGCAGAAAAAAACCATATGGCCTATCTAGTCTGCCTATCCATACAAACTATTCAGTTCTACTACCTCTACCTCATTGATCCTCTGCACTTGCTTTCTTCAATTCAGATACAGTTCTTGTCTCCGCCACCTCCACTGGAAGGTTGTTCCATGCATCCACCACCCTTTCTGTAAAGAAATATTCCTCAGATTACTTCTGAGTCTATCCCCTTTACCTTCATCCTATAACCCCTCATTCAAGAGCTTCATTGCAGCTGGAAAAAAAGGCTACCTCTTATGCATTTATGCAATGGAGGCGCTAAAATGTTTCTATCATATCTCCCCTCTCTCACATTTTCCTCCAAAAATATACATATTGTACATGTTTTTCCTCCTCTTCTGCTGCCCTGGGGTGTTTGTGATGCTCTTGATGGCTTGTAGTATTGTTAGAAATGGGAGAAATGCACAAAGAGCTTGTCACCTACAGACTCTCTGAATGGATGTATTCTGATCAGCACAAACAAGCACTGAAACCTTTGGCATGCACATACCTAGACATTACCAGAACAGAGACAGAACCATCATTTTGAACCTGGATTCGCAAAGGAGCAAGGGATTTTTGTTGCCCATCACTAAACTTGCAGGAATACCCCCAGTAGGTGTCAGGGTGGAGAACTGCAGGGGAGGCTTGGTGGAGGGTCAGGTGATATTTCCAGAGGGTTATCAGGGTGGGGGTGATGCTGGTCATGGAAAGATCAGAGATATAGGGAGGTAATGGTGATCCAGATAAGGAGGAGTGGGATACCGTGCTTGGGCATCAGATTGTTTAATGCATGAAGCCTCAGTAACTTCTTTGGCAGGTAGCGTAGTAAGTGCATCCGCACTGTCTTCTGATAAATTCATAAAACATCAGCACAAATTCTGCAGAAATTGGAGGTAAAATGTTCATTTATATCAGATCGAGAGCAAGAATAAATGTACAATACATGCGATTGTGCTTATTTTAGAAAAAATAAATACTGTATAAATCATGACTCTATCCATGCTCCACCCTACTTCCGCCCCAAAGACACACTTACAACAATCATAAACACGCACGTTCCTGTCATGTACACTTGAAAGGTATTTTACATGTGAAAAGGCTTCTATAAAATTACATCATGAAACAAAATAACCTGGAGCCTGCACATTCCTAGTCTCTGGGAAGTTCATAGTAGCTAATGATTTCACTCTTTATAATGACTTATTATAAAGTGATAATAACATAGCTAAAAGTGTATTTTGAAATGCAGAGCGGCCTCAGTCTTGACGAGGTGTACTTGGTATTCTAACCATGCACATAACAAATGATTAGATACTCAGGAAGGGACACTTCTCATTCCTCTTTTCTCATTAAGCCTGATTGAAGATGAAAAAATTCATGGATTCAGATCCACAGCACAGCCACTGCTGGAATGGACATTGTTCCTAATCGCCTTTTTATGCTGAGCAGTGGAATATCATCTGTTCCTTGAGAAAGCTTAATGTTGCTACTTGTGGCTCAAACATATTTTCAGTTTTCCTTCTCCCCTCCCCCCCCCCTTGCTTAACAGCAAAAAGTGACCAAGTGAAAATAATCAGCTTTATGGATTTTGTATTCTTCTTTTATTGCAAGCTGTTGTGGGTAGAACTGAAACAGATCTTCAGCTCGGTCCTACGCAGCTTTGCACTTTATGCCTATACTTCTGTACACCCCTGAATCTTGCAAGCAGACATTAGGGTATGCTTACTAAAGGGTGCTAATAGGTAGCATAGAGTTTAGCACAATTAGGTGGGAACTATCATTAAAATCATCTGTAGTAACCAAGGATTGGAGAGTGGCCAATGTAACTCCAATTTTTAAAAAAGGTTCCAGGAGTATCTTGAAGGACTACCAAATGGGACTGCTACAGCTGGAGAAAAGATCTGCACTTGTAAGTATTTATCTTCTCCAAAATACTCTCAATCTTTGGGAAAAAGGGAAGTGGATTAAAGCTGATAAATCTGTGGACATTAGAATTCAATGTTTTTGCTGAGTCAGTCAGGTCTTAGTACCACCAGAGAGCTTTTCATTTACATCAAATCAGAATATAGCTTAGCATAGAAAGTAAAATAGAGTGAATACTCTGAGTAGAAAGAAATACATTTGTTTCTAGAGAGCTTTTCATTTAAATCAAATCAGAGTATAGTTTAGCATAGAAAGTAAAATAGAGTAAATAGTCACGGAAATAAATTTGCTTCTAGAAAGCTTTTTATTTAAATCAGATCAGAATATACCTTAGCATACAAGTAGAATAAATAGTCACTGAGTTAGAAAGAAATAAACTTCTTTCTATTGACCTTTACAAAGAGGTCTTCCAGTTAGGAGGCAAAAGATCTATGAAGTTGTCTTAAATAGGTGTTAAAGCCAAGTGACAGGTCAAAGGGACAATTTGAAAGGTCCCCTCTATCAAACCAAGACCTGTGTGAATCACTCAGGAAATTGGTAGGATTTTACCTTAGAAGCACAGGTCAGGGTACTGTGTAGCAAGCCAGCTTTTATTAAGTCTTCTTTCCCTCCCACCCACCTGAACTCCTGCCTACCCCAGGGATAATTTTAGCTTTATAGGCTCTTAAACTTAATAAAGGGAAGGAGGTGCCCATATTCACTATCAGGTGCAACTGGTTAGACTCATCAGAAACAGATTAATTAAGAACATGATTTTAATTAATCTTAAGGTGAACAAAGTCCACAGCAAACTTAAGTAAGGAAACAACTTAAATATTTAAACAAAACCTTAAAAACTAAGATGCAGACAGCAGTCCAGCAAAGAAATGGGGAATTTCCAGTCTTTTGCCTTGAGTGTCACATGTATAATTTTCTCCCAGTTGGTGAGGGGTCTTATGTGTGCACTAGCTGTAAGGAACTCTTTGCTCTCAGGGAATGAGTCTGATCTCTGGATGCTAGAGTAGCAGACACAGAGGACATAAGGAAGACAGAGAGGTATTTAGACGAGACCTACAGGGACATAGTACTGAAGTCCCACTTCCAGTCTGGCAGCCTCCCTGTTGCCACAGTGAAGAGAGATCATATGACAGGAGAGCATCACTCTGGTATGGCAAGAAGTGATCCTGTATCTAGGACCTATCCTCCAGCTAATTTAAAACCCTCTCATACCGAGGAGGTTTCTCCAGGGCCATGTGCCCATGAGGGAAGGGTTAGGATGGCCATTATAGTTGACAATTTGATGACTAGGCATATAGATAGTTGGGTGCCTGGTAACATGCCTGCCTGGTGTGAAGGTAGTGGACCTCATGCACCACTTAGACAAGGTTTTAGATAGTGCTTTGGAGGAATCTGCTGTCTTGGTACATGTTGGTACCATTGACATAGGAAAGTGTGGAAGGGAGGTTCTGGAGGCCAAATTTAGACTTTTAAGTAGGAAGTTGAAATCCAGAACTTCTAGAGTAGCATTCTCAGAAATGCTTCCCGTTCCATGCGCAGGACTCAAAAGGCAGGTAGAGCTCAGGATTCTCAATGCGTGAATAAGAGACGATGGTCCAAAGAAGAGGGTTTTGGATTTGTTAGGAACTGGACAACATTCTGGGGAAAGGAGGGGCTTTTACAAAGGGATGGATGCAGCCTTAACTGGGATGGAACCAGACTGCTGGCATTAACCTTTAAAAAGGAGATAGAGCAGCTTTTAAACTAGATAACAGGGAAGGCTGACAGTTGCCCAAGAGCGCATGGTTCAGAAGGATGTATCCTTGGATCTCCAGGAACAAGCAGGAATGAGTCTTCACATATGGGTATCGTCGGTACCGACGGAGCCTGCGTGGGAACGCTCCCCAGCGTCCAATAAGAAAGCTTTTGGGAGCATCCCACGGCACCTGCGTGCTGCCTTCCCGCCTTTCCCAACCGCCTCTCTCCAGTTCTTATTTTCCACGGAGTCAGCAGGTCGTGTTCCTGTCACCGCAGAAGAAGTTCTTTATTTATTCTTAAATTCTTTTGTGTCGCGTCTGCCTTCTTCGACGTCGGACCGGTACCGCCGGTCTTTTCTTTTCTTTCTTTCTTTCAAAAAAAAACAACAAACAATTTATCTTTTTTTCACTGTGCATTTTCAGTTTTTGGGCCTTAGGCCTAAAAATATTTTCCTCATGGAGAAGCCCGCCTCCGGGTTTAAAAAGTGCACAAAATGTGGCGGTACTATTTCTGTCACCGACACCCATGACTGGTGTATAAAATGTTTGGGGCCTGACCATTCCATTACGGATTATATGTCCTGTACCATGATGTCTAAAAGAGGTCGGCAGGACCGAGCAGCCAAGCTCAGTACCCTGTTTCCCTCTGATGCAGCTTCGGTGGCATCGACGTCTTCCAGGGCTGCTTCTTCCTCCCATGGAGCTCAGGTAACCAAGCATAAATCTAGCCGATCCTCGAAGGGCAGATCTCCCTCCAAGCATCGAGATGCCTCCGGGCTTGCCCTCGAGGATTCCGCACCAGCAAAATTACCCCGGCGGGAAGCTCTGGCTTCCAAAGCATTGTCTATGGGGTCACAGGTTGACATCGATGGCTCGGCCTCGACAGATCACCTGTTGCCATGTTCTGGGGTACCGGTGGCTCCCACTGGTACCGACATCCAGACATTGGTGGCATCGATGGATCAGAAGATTCTGACCATGCAGCGCACCCTAACGGCATTCATACAGGCTGCGACGCCTCCGGTACCGCAACAATCCCTGTTGTCGGTACCGGCTCTGGCACCGGCATCACTCCCAGTGCCGGTACCAATTGCATCGGCATCGGCTTCGGTGTCAATTGCAACGGTACCCTGTCCTATGATGCCCATCGGTACCGAACCGGTACCGGTTACTCCCGATACCGATCCTACTCGGTACAGCTATCGGGCTTTACAAGAGCATCCAGAGAGGCGATACTTCGATTCCTCTGAAGACTCTGATGAGTCTGAGGGTTCTGTCGATGCATCGATACTTCTTCCTCAGGAGTCTTCTTCTCCTAACCGAAGAATGTCTCCTCCAGAAGACTTGTCTTTTCAAGACTTCATTAGGGAAGTGGCTAGGGGCCTCTCCATCACAGTGGCCCCTGAGTCAGAACCCAGAGCCAAGGAGTTAGATATTTTACAATATCCTAAAACTCCTAAAGAGGCAGCTACTTTACCTATCCATGAGATTCTGTATGATCTCATGTTGAGGATGTGGGAGACACCTCTTACCACCTCTCCTCATTCTCGCAGGCTAGACACCATGTATCGTGCCCCTCCTTGTCCTGGCTTCCACAAGACTCAGCTTCCTCACCACTCTATTGTGGTAGAGTCTGCCATGAGAAAGATAAAGAGTGCAAAGAGACACTCATCTAATCCTCCAGGACGTGAATGCAGGACCCTAGATGCTTTTGGCCGAAGGGTTTTTCAAGCTTCTATGCTAGCTGCCAGGATCAACTCCTATAGTGTCTATATAGGAATGTTTCTAAAAGAAGTCACAGACATCTTTTTCCAAAAAGGGAAGATACTATCCTGCTTATGGTCAGCAGGCATCTTCTGCAGGTCGTTTTGCTGCAAAGAGTCAGCAACCACCTAAACAGGCCAAATCAAAGGCTGCTAGGCCTTCCATGACCCAGCAGCCTCAGCCTCTTCAGGGCCATTGACTTGCAGCTAGAGAACTTAGGGGTATATTTACTAAAACCCCGCTAATGTGCGGGCCGCGCTAGTGTACGGGTGCCCTATAAGGAGTGGGTGTTTCTTTCTGAAAAAGAAAAACCGTGATTTAAATATGCGCTAAGGTGCGTGGCGCCCATGTGCGCCCCGCACATTAGCGCATGAGAAAGCTGCGCGGGAGGCATAAGTGGCGCGCTGATGTGCAAGCAGAAAAGCAGAGCCACAGCACAATGGTTAAAACACTGACCAATGGTGCAGGGATCAGGGGTTCAATCCCCCACAGTGCCCAATGAATGCAGCTGGCTGAGGCATTACTTTAGGAGCCAGTTAAATATTGGGCGGCATAAGGCAGCGCTCTATTGCTTTAGGAGGCATTTTAATATTGGGCGGCATAAGGCGGTGCACTGATATGCAAGCATAAGAACAGAACCATAGCACAATGGTTAAGACACTGACCAATGGTGCAGGGATCAGGGGTTCAATCCCCCACAGTGCCCAATGAACAAGGCTGGCTGTGGCATTATGTATTATGGGGAAGATTGCTTTAGGAGGCATTTTATTTTTATTTTAATTATCACTACTAGCAAACGCACTCTCAAAGCGTGTTAACATAAGGCGCCCCATAAAGCACATTTTAAAGTGCACTGTCCGCCAAGGCACCCTAGAATGTTGCTTATAGGGCGCTTTATAGGGTGCCGTATGAGGCATGACTGAAGTGGTATTTAAAGGTGCAGAAGAATTGAAGGAAATATCGATACATCGGGAAGATGTATTACAACTATTAGATAAACTGAAGAGTAGCAAATCACCTGGGCCGGATGGTATACATCCAAGGGTGTTGAAAGAACTGAAATACGAGATTGCAGGCCTGCTATTAGTAATCTGTGAACTGTCATTAAAATCATCTCTAATACCTGAAGATTGGAGGATCGCCAATGTAACACCAATTTTTAAAAAGGGTTCCAGGGGTGATCGGGAAACTACAGACCGGTGAGCCTGACATCAGTACCGGGAAAAATGGTAGAAACCATCATAAAGAATAAAATTACTCAGCATGTAGATAGTCATGACCTAATGGGAGACAGCCAACATGGCTTTAGACAACGAAGATCTTGTCTTACTAATCTGTTATGTTTCTTTGAAGGAGTGAATAATCAGGTGGACAAAGGTGAGTCGGTTGATATTGTGTATCTGGACTTTCAGAAAGCCTTTGACAAGGTCCCTCATCAGAGACTTTTGGCAAAACTAAAGAGTCATGGGAGAGGAGGCAGTGTACTATGGTGGATCAGGAACTGGTTAAAAGATAGAAAGCAGAGGGTAGGGCTAAATGGCCAATTTTCCCAATGGAGAAAGGTGAATAGTGGTGTACCCCAGGGATCTGTGCTGGGTCCGCTGCTTTTTGACATATTCATAAATGACCTGGAAAGTGGAATAACGAGTGAGGTTATCAAATTGAACCTGAACCCCAGCCACCAATTATGATCAGTACCCAATAACTCCATCTGACATGTATATAGTTACCTATTCAACGCCACGCATATGTATATAGTTTTCCCGGTTATCCAAGTTACTTGTTCCTGTTCAATGTAATGACCTGACTTTTGTTTATTGTCGGATACTGTTTGTTTTATGTAAACCGCGCTGATCGCAAATAGTGCGGTATATAAGAAATGAAAATAAAATAAATTTGCAGATGACACAAAACTATTTAAAGTTGTTAAAACCCAAGAGGATTGTGGAAAATTGAAAGAGGATCTTGATAAATTGGAAGACTGGGCATCAAAATGGCAGATGAAATTTAATGTGGACAAGTGCAAAGTTATGCACCTAGGGAAGAACAACCCAAACTATGGTTACACGATGCAAGGTTCCACATTAGGAACCACCACCCATGAAAAAGATTTAGGCATCATTGTGGATACCATGTTAAAACCCTCGGCCCAGTGTGCAGCGGCAGCCAAGAGAGCAAATAGAATGCTAGGTATGATAAGGAAAGGAATGGAAAATAAAACAAAAGATATTATAATGCCTCTATATCGTTCCATGGTGAGACTGCACCTTGAATATTGTGTGCAATTCTGGTCGCCGTATCTTAAAAAGGATATAGCGATTTTAGAAAAGGTTCAGAGAAGAGCCACCAAAATGGTAAAGGGGATGGAAGGATACTCCTATGAAGAAAGGCTAAAAAGGTTGGGGCTCTTTAACCTGGAAAAGAGACGGCTGAGGGGAGATATGATAGAAGTCTATAAATTAATGAACGGAGTGGAACGGGTAAACGTAGATCGATTGTTTACCTTATCAGAATATAGAAAGACTAGGGGACATGCAATGAAGCTACAGGGTAAACTATTTAAGACTAATAAAAGAAAATATTTTTTCACTCAACGTGTAATCAAACTCTGGAATTTGTTACTGGAGGATGTAGTAAAGGCTGTTAGTGTAGCTGGGTTTAAAAAAGGTTTGGACAAGTTCCTGGAGGAAAGGTCCATAAACCATTATTAAGAAGGGACCCAGGATATCAATGCTTGAACCAATACAAGCATTGTGGAACCTGTGTCCCTTGGGGAAACTGCTAGGTACGTATGACCTAGATTGGCCACTGTTGGAAACAGAATACTGGGCTTGATGGACCTTGGTCTGACCCATTATGGCATATCTTATGTTCTTATGTTCTTAGGTACCGCAAGGTCAGAGTACTGTTTTTGATGGCAGCACTATGCAGTTTAAGGAATGAAAAGCATAAGTAGGAGCGCTGACATGCAAGGAGGAGCAGCAGTGGAGCACAATGGTTAAGGCACTGACTGCTGATACAGGGGTCATGAGTTTGCTCCCCAGTGTGCCTAATACGTAAGGCTGGCTGAGGCATCAGCTTTGCAATGTACGTTTTGTTTCCTGCAGCACTTTATTTTTATTTTATTAATTGCTGCCAGCAAACACGCCCTCACATGCCGTAATTGAAGGTGCCGTATAAGGCACCCTATAAGGCACTCCATAGGGCACATTATAAAGTGCTCTGTCCGCCACGGCACCCTAAAATGTCCCCTATAGGGCACCCTCCCATCATAACTCTTGGAACGGTCCTTTATCCCCCAGCATCAACAGCCCAAGTCACTTCACTGGCTCCCTATCTATTTCCACATCCAGTTCAGACTTCTCCTATTTACCTAAAAGTGCATTCATTCTGCGGCTCCTCACTACCTTTCCTCTTATCTCACTCTTCACTCCTCTTCGGGAACTCCGCCCCTCTGGCAGATCCCTTTTATCTGTGCCCTTCTCTGCCATTGCCAACTCCAGACTTCATCCATTCCACCCTGTTGCTCTATATGCCTGGAACAAACTACCATGAATCGGTGCATTGGGCTCCTTCTCTGTCTCTATTCAAATCCAGGCTAAAAACCCACCTCTGAGTCTGCTTTTGGATCCTGTTGCCCCTCACTCTCTCGTTCACTACTTATGTGTATCTTACCATACTTTAGTCCCCAGTTTTGCGATGTTTATTCATCTTGATTAGATTGTAAGCTCTGAGCAGGGACTGTCTTACATCTTTATGTACAGTGCTGCACTTTACAAATGATTAGTAGTAGCAGCTCTCACTTGGTTTGCAGCTTGTCGTGCTGTGAGGGCTTGCGTGCATCAGTGATGCTGAGAGCTAAACTATCGGTAGTTTAACTACTGGCAGGGTCTCCCAAGATGGTCAGGTCTCAGCTGAGGTGCCAGACCAAGACAAACCACCCATCTGGGCAGCAGCAGAATGGGACAGTGTTGACGGCGGAGGATCACATGTTTGTGACAACGGCAACAACACCAAACTTAAACTGCGCAGAAGAAAGGCCCGGCAATCTACTTCTGTATCTTGCCATGAAAACCCAATGGATAGTTACAACAAAACAAATTGTGCTATAGTGCTGGAAGATGAGACCCCCAGGTCAGAAGGCACTCAACTAGCTACTGGGGAAGAGCTGAAGACTTTTCAGAGTAAAGCCAGCATTTATGATGTGGTTGGATCAAAGCCCTCGGGAAGTCTGACTGCTGATGTAGCTGCGCTTGAAATGAGAGTCAGAAGCTGTAAAGATGTCTTACACATTGGAACATGGAACGTACGAAGCATGAACCAAGGGAAGTTGGAGGTGGTCAAGAATGAAATGGAACGTGTACAACTTGATCTGTTGGGTGTCAGCGAACTGAAATGGACTGGCATGGGGCACTTTGCATCAGATGATCACATGGTCTACTATGCTGGAAATGAAAGACAAAGAAGAAATGGTGTTGCATTTATAATAAAGAATAAACTTGCAAGAACTGTAATGAAATACAATGCAGTCAGCGAACGCTTAATCTCTATTCGTCTACGAGGATTGCCTATCAACACAACTATAATTCAAGTATATGCCCCAACAACAGCTGCAGAAGAGAATGAAATTGAAGAGTTCTATGAACAAGTACAAGCTGAAATTGACAGAACATGCAAACAGGATATCCTGATAGTCATGGGTGACTGCAACGCAAAAGTTGGCAACAAAGAAGAAGGCAAAGTAGTTGGAAAATATGGACTTGGCAACAGAAATGAAGCTGGAGAAAGACTGATAGAATTCTGCAAGACCAATGATCTATTCATCTCAAACACCTTCTTCCAGCAACACAAGCGGCGACTGTACACATGGACTTCACCGAATGGATTATATAAAAATCAAATTGACTACATATGTGGAAGTCAATGATGGAAAAGCTCTGTAACATCAACAAAGACAAAACCTGGAGCTGACTGTGGTACAGATCATCAACTACTAGTATGCAAACTCAAGCTAAAGTTGAAAAAGAGCAAACCACTCATGAATGCAGCAAAATATGACCTTGAGAATATACCACTGGAATTTAAAGACTGCCTGCAAAATCGATTTGCTGCTTTAGATACAAATGACAGAGCTCCGGAAGAGTTATGGAATGACATCAAGAAGGTTGTGTTGGAAGAAAGCGAGAAGTCTCTACAAAAGGTGAAAAAGCAAAAACGGCCAAAATGGATGACGGAAGAAACTCTGAAAATTGCCCAGAAACGCAGAGAAGCTAAAGCCAGAGGAGAAAGAAAGACAATCACAGAACTCAACAGAGATTTCCAACGTGCAGCAAGACAGGACAAGGAAAAGTACTACAATGACACTTGCAAGGAAATAGAAGCAGAAACTATTAGAGGAAGAACAAGATCGGCTTTCCTAAAGCTACGAGAGTTAAAGAAAACGTTCCAGCCTCGAATTGGAATGTTACAAGATGCTCAAGGTTCTATGTTGAATGATGCTGAGAAGATCAAGAAAAGGTGGAAGGAATATACAGAGTTTTTATATGATAAAGATCAAGTGGACCAACAGCCGTTTCAACCTGTACCTTATGATCGGGAACCATTGGTGATGAAAGAAGAAGTTGAAGCAGCATTGAAAGCCTTATCAAAGAACAAAGCACCAGGCATTGATAGCATTCCCATAGAGGTATTGCAGCAATCTGATGCAGCTGTTACCGTACTCACAAGACTCTGCCAAGAAATATGGAAGACAACATCATGGCCAACTGACTGGAAAAGATCTGTGTTTATACCAATACTAAAGAAAGGTGATCCAACTGAATGTGGAAATTATCGCACAATCGCTCTGATCCCACATGCCAGCAAGATTCTTCTGAAGATTATTCAAAAGAGATTACAACCATACCTGGAACAAGAACTACCTGAAGTGCAAGCAGGGTTCAGGAAAGGGCGAGGAACGAGAGACGTAATTGGGGATGTGAGATGGATCCTTGAAAAGACTAAAGAATACCAAAAGGATATCTATTTGTGCTTTATCGACTATAGCAAGGCGTTTGACTGTGTAAACCATGAGAAACTCTGGGCCACATTAAGAAGCATGGGTATACCAGAACACCTGATCGTTCTCTTGCGCAATCTGTACATTGATCAAGAAGCAACAGTTCGAACGGAACAAGGAGAAACAGAATGGTTTAAAATAAGCAAAGGTGTAAGACAAGGCTGCATACTTTCCCCCTACCTGTTTAATTTGTATGCAGAACAAATCATCAGAGAAGCAGGATTGTATGAAGACAACAGAGGTGTGAAGATTGGTGGAAGAGTCATCAACAACCTTCGCTATGCTGATGATACCACATTACTGGCTGAAAGTGAAGATGATCTGAAACATTTGCTTCTCACAATCAAAGAACATAGTCTCAAAATTGGCCTGCACCTTAATGTAAAGAAGACAAAGATCATGACAACTGGCATAATCAACAGGTTCATCGTTGAAGGAGAAGAAATTGAAATTGTGAACAACTTTAACCTACTTGGATCAACTATCAATAAAGAAGCAACAAGCAGTCAAGAAATCAGACGACGCATTGCTCTTGGCAGAATGGCTATGAAAGACCTAGATAAGATTCTCAAGAGCAGAGATGTCTCTCTCCATACAAAGATTCGACTTGTTCAAGCCATGGTTTTTCAATAACATCATATGGATGTGAAAGCTGGACAGTGAAAAAGACAGACAGGAAGAAAATTGATGCCTTTGAATTATGGTGCTGGCGGCGAATACTGTGTATACCATGGACTGCTCGAAGAACAAACCAGTCGGTACTAGAGGAGATCAAACCTAAGCTTTCTTTAGAAGCTCAGATGACAAGACTTTGACTTTCATACTTTGGACACATCATGCGAAGAGAGAGATCATTAGAGAAAGACATTATGCTTGGCAAGATAGAAGGTCAACGCAAAAGAGGAAGGCCAGCAATAAGATGGATCGATTCAATAACAGCAGCTACGGGTACCAGTCTGTCAACAATGAGCCGCCTGACTGGAGGCCGAACACAATTTAGGATAGCTATCCAGAGGGTCGCCATGAGTCGACTCCGACTCGACGGCACTTAACAACAACAAGGCACTCCATAGGGCACATTATAAAGTGCTCTGTCCGCCACGGCACCCTAAAATGTCCCCTATAGGGCACCCTATAAGTTGCTCCACAGGATAACGTATAGTGCACCTTATATGGACTGTACCCATAAGGTAACCTATAGGGCGCCCTATAAAGCGCCCTCTGAGGCACCTTATGGGTACAGTACGATGAGGGTGTTTTTGCTGGTAGCAATAATGTACATTAAAAAGAGAAAATGTTCTGGGCAGCCCCATCAAATAACCCCACTGTGGGTTTTAACCCATGACCTCTGGCTCCACAGGCAGTGCAGTAACCATTGTGCTACAGCCCTATAGCTCCTAGCAAACCCCTGGCTGGCTGCAGAGGGAGTGCACGTCACCACACAGACAGTCTGCTGTGGTCACCAGGATAGGGTTAGCCCACCCGTACCCATGATGCACTGCACATGCAAATCAGCTGTCCACAGATAAACACAAGATGGGGAATGCACCCCCACAGCACCTCGGCCTGGTAGGGGGAAGTGACCATGTGCACCCCCACAGCACCTCGGCCTGGTAGGGGGTACTGACCGTGTGTTTTACTGGCACAGAGTAGCTACACACCATCACATTGTGCGGGTACTATGCTCACCCTGAGGGTGCGGTGAGGCGCCCAGCACCAAGTCCACAGCACCTTCCATGGCTGAAAGAGGTCCAAAGCAGTGTTAATCTGTGAGATAGGTAGTTTCTGCAGAAACACCTTGGATATCTCTGTCTGTCTCAGTCAGGTGTAGCCCCCATGGACCCCCAGGTGGGCTATGTACCACCACCCCTCCTCTCCCCCAGGGCCAAGGGTGGCAAACAGGGTCCCCTATCAACAGATCCACATTCTACCTCCCTGCAATGTTGGCAGTAAAGGGGACCATCAACCCCGGTCCTGCTGGGGAACAGACACCCTACAGGGCAGTCAATGCAGCTCTGTACACATCCATAACACAATAGCAGACAGACTTTAGGTCTGGATATGCTAAGCTGCACCCCACCACTATCTGATATTCTCCTGCAGCAAGCCTTCAGCCGCTGCACCCTGCAAGCCGCTCCATCAAGACACATACCAGCTGCAAACAGTCTGCTAGCTAGTCCATAGTGCATGTTCCCAGTGGAAATGCATGCACCCAGAACTGGGATGTCAGCATAAATAACAAGCAGATAAATCAGTGACAGAGCCCCAAAAGGAAACCTATAAATATCACATGAGAGAAATACTATATAGCACTATGGGGGTGCCTAGCCATGCTGTCGTCACTGCACAGTCAGGGTGAGAGTGATCCCCCAGCAGGACATACTGAGGTCACCCTGTCTGTGTAGGTGGTGGCCGGCCACTACAATGTCCCAGCCAGTGCCCTATGCCCTGTGCAGATGCATCTTGGCCAGGTCACCCTGTCCGGGCTATACCCATGGTACCTTGCTCCTCATTATGCACATTGGCAGGCCAATACTGGCAACAGTGCTGGCAGTGTGGGCTGTGGAAGGTGTTTGCAGCCACCACACACTGTATAGACAGACACACACTCCCACACCTATGCCAGCATTGTGCTACTATAGAGGAGTTTAGCAGCCCTGCCCACCACACCAGTCCTGGGCACAGTACAGGCATGGATATGCTACGCAATACTGTTGGGGATCACTTCCCAGGGTGGTAAATACTGTCAGAGACCAGACCCGAAACAAACACCGCAGACATCAGAATGATTGTTATGATGGAGCTCAATCAGCAAACTGTGCTTAACGTAGGAATTTCTATCTGCCAGTACTCATAACAAACGTTTGAGAGCTGTGTACCGTATACCCAGGTGTAGGGTTGCATTGCTAAGGTATGCAAGTGCTAGTATTGGGAGATGCATGCAGGGCCCGCTAAGGTATGCAAGTGCTAGTATTGGGAGATGCATGCAGGGCCCAATGTCCTGCCTTTCCAGGAGGTATTGGCCAATGGGGCCTGTGGATGTGGGTGTGTCTGTCCCTGTTGGCTGCTGCTTTATGGCAGAGGTTCCCAACTCCAGTCCTGGTGTGCCAAACACTGTTCGGGTTTTCATGCTGTCCCTCATGAATATGCATGAGCTACATCTGCATACCATGGGGGTGGGGCATAGATATGCAGCACAGGCATCATTATTAGAGGCAGCATGGAACCTGAATGGTGTGTGGCCCTCTAGGACTGCATTTGGGAGACTCTGCTCTAGGTAATGCGCCTGTTTATGGTGTCTGTGCTCGGTGGGGTAAAATATAGGCGTATTAACCATGCGTATGTTCTCAGCAATAAAGGTTTGTCCTTACTATCACGGTTTAGTTGTGGGAGAAATATGTGGACTGGATTGGCAGTAGCCCCAGCTGGGCTTTGAACCTGTGATCTTCTGTTCTTGCACACACTGTCTGTGTGCACTGCCCACCGTGTTGCCACAGATATGCTGCATTCCCTGGGGAGTCCATGACTGTACATCTGACAGAGCCTGTCTGTTGCAGTGGATGGTGCCAGCCTGCACAGGGCTAGGCCACTGTCTGCTGTGGCTAGCAGCCACTGCCCCCTCCACCACCTGTACCCTTCCGCCAACATGCTGACATGTCCTTATCTTGGAAAAAGCATATGACCTGATTGAGTTGTGGCACTCCAGGACTGCATTTGGGGGACTCGGCTGTAGGTAATGCCCATTGTTATTGTGTGTGTGCGGTGTAGGGTAAAATATAGGTGTTTGAACCATGCTTATGTTCTCTGCAATAAAGGAGTGTCTTTACTATCTCTGTTTAGTGGTGGGTAAAATATGGGGACTGGGTTGGCAGGAGCCCCAGCTGGGATTTGAACCTGTGACCCTTTGGTCCTGCAAGCACTGGCTGTGTCTGCTGCACCACACTGTGGCCACAGAGACAATGCAGTCCCTGAAGATAGGAAACCTGGCCGAACGAGTCAGAAACCCTGCTCTGTACACTTTTACTGTGGGCTCATTCACCTTGTATGGAGACAAAAGGGCAAATAAACCTCAAAAATGACCTCGAAAAAAGGGGAAAAAAACATAACCAAGCTGACCAATAGTGATATCAATGGGCAACATTAAAAAACACTCCCAGGAAAGCTCCAAAAAAAAAAAATGATTTTTGGAAGGGTCTACGGAGCTTTCTTTTTTTTGGAGCTTTCCTGGGAGTGTTTTTTAATGTTGCCCATTGATATCACTATTGGTCAGCTTGGTTATGTTTTTTCCCCAATTTTTCGAGGTCATTTTTGAGGTTTATTTGCCCTTTTGTACTGTGCACATGTATCACACTGCTCACGTTTTTTAGGTTTCCCCGGTTTTGCTTTACATTGCTGACGGAAATGGTTTCTCTTCCCTTTAAATCGGCTCTAACGCGAGGTTTTCACTCGCGGTAGTTTTTAGCTTGAATTTCAGCCCCGCTCCTGTGTGGGGAGCCTCTCCCCTCCCACTCTCCACCCATTGACCCCATCCCTCCGCCCCTCAGGAGCCTTTCTCCGCCCTCGGAATGCCTTTCCACGCCTCTATTGCACATCAGCGCGCCGCGCACTTGTGCGAGCCCGTTAGTGCAGCGCGCAAGTGTGCGGGGCACAAAAACACACTATTAGCATGCGCTAAGATACCTTAGCGCACGCTCAAGTGCGCCCCACACATTTGCGCGGTTTAGTAAACATACCCCCTAGCCTTTCTAGCTCCGGAGGAACCAGAGCCCCTTACCATTCCAAGAAGGTTGACTTATTTTGCTCCCAGATGGGAACAAATTACAGCAGAGCAATGGACACTCTCTATTATAAAGGAAGGGTACAAGCTTCATTTCTTAAGCCTTCCCCCTCACACCATAGTAAAACAGTTCAATTCTCCAACATCTCTCCTCAACCTTCTGGGTCAGGAGATTGCCACCCTTCTTGCCCAAGGGGCAATAGAAGAAGTACCTCTTCTTCAACAAGGCACAGGGTTCTACTCCCCTTATTTTCTTATCCCAAAGAAAACAGGGGGCTACAGACCCATCTTAGATCTCAGAGAATTGAACAAATTTCTATTCAAGGAGAAATTCAAGATGTTTTCTCTCGGTGCTCTGCTTCCATACCTTCATAGTGAGGACTGGCTTTGTTCTCTAGATCTCAAGGATGCGTACACCCATGTCCTCATCCATCCAACACACAGCAGGTTCCTTCGGTTCCTTTTTGGAGAAAAACACTACCAATACAGGGTGCTTCCTTTCGGTCTGGCCTCCGCACCAAGAGTGTTCACGAAATGCATGGCAGTAGTAGCTGCATTTCTACACACTCTAGGAATATTCGTTTTCCCATATCTGGATGACTGGCTCATTCGAGCTCCCTCTCAGTCAGATGCCAAGACTTTTCTAGCCTGCACAATGCATGTCCTTCAGTATTTGGACTGGTAATAAACATCCCAAAATCCAATCTCACCCCTACTCAATCTCTGGAGTTTATAGGGGCTTTGCTGGATACCACAACTGCAAGGGCCTATCTTCCTCAGGCTCTTTGCCTACGCTTGGTGCAGTTAGCCTCCCAAATACAGTTAAAGTCCCATTTAACTGCTCGGGAAATGTTACAACTCTTAGGCCACATGGCATTCACCGTGCATGTGGTTACATATGCTCGCCTTCACATGAGGGCAGCTCAATGGACTTTGTCCACCCAATGGACTCAGGCATCAGGTTGCCTGTCAGACAAAATAGTAAACTCCAGTCGCCTTTTTTGGTCTCTCCAGTGGTGTAAGTCCTCTCAAAACCTGTTGCTGGGGTCCTCTTTTCAGCAGTCACTACCCCAAGCAACCCTTACAACAGATGCCTCTCCAGTGGGTTGGGGAGCTCATCTGCAAGATCTCTCCACCCAGGGCATCTGGTCTCCACAGGAGATTTCTCTACACATCAATCTCTTGGAACTCATAGCAATATTCTTAGCTCTCAGAGTGTTCCACTCCCTGCTCAGCTACAGGACAGTCCTCATCCACATGGACAACCAAGTAGCCATGTTCTATGTGAACAAGCAGGGAGGGACTGGCTCTCTGTTGCTTTGCAACGAAGCTTTGCGACTGTGGGCCTTCACCAGAGAGCATCAGATTCATCTTATGGCAATATATCTTCCAGGCATTCAAAACTCTTGGGCAGACAGACTCAGTTGAGTTCTGCTTCCACACGAGTGGTCCCTCCACATGGACCAGGTAGCCAGGATTTTTCAAATTTGTGGAACCCCGGACATAAACCTCTTTTCAAGTCCGTGTAATGCCAAACTTCCCCAGTTCTGTTCCAGAATTCCATGTCAGGGAGTTCAGGCCAAGGATGCCTTCCTTCTTCACTGGGGTCAAGACTTCCTTTATGCCTTTCCACCCATTCCCCTAATTCCCAAAACACTTTTCAAGCTTCAGAGAGACCGAGGTTCTATGATCCTCATAACACCACATTGGCCACGCCAAGTGTGGTACCCTCTACTTCTGCATCTCTCTCAAGCTCCCTCCCTGGAGTTGGGCTCTGCACCAGATCTTCTATCCCAGGAAGACAGAACGTTGTGGCACCCAAACCCCCAGTCTCTCCATCTCAGGGCCTGGTTGCTGAAGGCCTAGACCTTCAAGTTTTTCATCTCTCTCAGCAAGTGAGAGATATTCTTCATGCTTCTAGAAAGCCTTCCACTAGACGTTCTTATGCTTTCAAATGGAAAAGATTTACCATTTGGTGTTCAGAGAAGGGTCTTAACCCTCTTGCAATACCTTTGAATTCTTTACTAGAGTATCTTCTGCATCTATCCCATGCAGACCTTAAAACGAATTCAGTAAGAGTCCATTTGAGTGCTATTGCAGCGTCCCTCAAGCCTCTCAATGGACAGCCTATTTCCTCTCATCCTCTTATAGCAAGATTCATGAGAGGCCTTCTTCTAACTAAACCTCCTATTAGACCACCTCCAGTGCCATGGGACTTAAATCTGGTTCTTGGACAGCTTATGAAGCCACCCTTTGAACCTTTAGCCACCACCTCCTTGAAATTTCTTTCTTGGAAGGTTATCTTTCTCATTGCAGTCACCTCAGCACGCCGCATCAGTGAATTGCAAGCCTTGGTGTCTAATCCTCCTTATACAAGGTTCCATCAATGTAAGGTAGTCCTCAGGACCAATCCACACTTTATGCCTAAAGTGGTCTCGCCTTTTCATCTGAACCAAGAGGTATACTTACCTGTCTTTTTTCCAGGACCTCATGCATCAAGTGCAGAGAGGAAACTTTGGATTGTAAAAGAGCTCTCGCCTTTTACTTACAAAGAACACAGCAACATAGAAAGTCTTCTCAACTCTTTGTTGCTTTTGATCCTTCCCATTTAGGACTTCCAGTTTCTAAGAGAACACTGTCCAACTGGATTGCTCAGTGTATTTCTTTCGCCTACCAGAGTAGGAACCTTTCTCTGGAGGGCCATGTCACAGCTCACAATGTGAGGGCCATGGCAGCCTCAATGGCTCATCTAAACTCTGTGTCCATCGACCAAATCTGTCGAGCGGCCACCTGGGCCTCGGTTCATACCTTCACAGCCCATTACTTTTTGGACAAGGACTCCTGCCGGGATGCCTCGTTTGGTCAGGCTGTTCTCAAACACCTGTTCCATTCCTAATCAACTCCTACCCACCTACCCTGGTTGGATGCCAGAGATCCATGGGGGGAGGTAGAGCCCTTTTCAAGGACACACAACTCTGTGGTCTCTCCCTGGCATCTGCAGCTAGGGAGTCCCCATATGTGAAGACTCATTCCTGCTTGTTCCTGGAGATAGCACAGTTACTTACCTGTAACAGGTGATCTCTGGGAACAGCAGGAATAAGTCTTCACAACCCACCCACCTCCCCTAGGAGTTGTATCTCTCTATCTTTCCTTCCCTCTCTCTCTCTCTCTTTGTCTCAGCTTTAAAACTTGAACTGGAGAGAGGCGGTTGGGAAAGGCGGGAAGGCAGCACGCAGGTGCTGTGGGATGCTACCAAAAGCTTTCTTATTGGACGCTGGGGAGCGTTCCCGCGCAGGCTCTGTCGGTACCGATGATACCCATATGTGAAGACTTATTCCTGCTGTTCCCAGAGATCACCTGTTACAGGTAAGTAACTTTGCTATACTAGCAAAAGATTGAAATTATTGACAGAGAGGTTCCAAAAAAGACAAAAGTAACCCAAATGACCTTAGGTACAGAGGAGACAGAGCTTAAAGATTCCAAATTACTCCTGCCTACCGATAAGCAGGTTAATATGAATAAAATAGCACCTCTAAAATGCTTGTATGTAAATGCTGGACGTCTAAAAGATAAGACGGGAGAGTTAGAATATATAGCACTAAATGAGAGGTTAAATATGATTGGTATCTCAGAGACCTAGTGGAAGGAGGACAACCAGTGGGACACTGTGATAGCTGGGTAAAAATTATATCACAATGATAGAGTAGATCAGATTGGTGGATGAGTTGCACTCTGTGTTAAAGACGGCATTGAGTCACATAGAATTAAAGTTTTGCAGGAAACAAAATACAATGTAGAATCTCTATGTATAGAAATTCCTTGTAAAAAGGGGAAGGCAATGGCAGCGGGGCTGTACTATTTATTTATTTAACAGGTTTTATATACCGCCTTCTCCTTAAGTCAAGGCGGTTTACATTCCAACTCGAATTGTTTACATTATAACACTTCAATAGGGTTGGGATAACAAGGCATGCAGGGAAACTTAACAGACATCAATGTAACTTACAGTATATACAAGTTGTGTAGTGTCTATGGGGCCATGCATCAGAGTTATTATATGTTGTTCATTGTCCAGGGTCCTATACCAGTAAGGTCATTCGCCCTACGTGATGTTCCAAAAGCGCTCTATGTACAGTAATGTCTTTAACATTTTCCTGAAGTCCTTTGTATCAAGTCTGTCCCTGATGTCTTCTGGGAGGGAGTTCCATAATGCTGGTGCATATAGTGAGAGCACCATATTGGATGTAGTCTGTTTTGCTTTAGAGTGTTCGCTGGGTGTAATTAGCATGTTCTTATTGTTTACTCTCCTCAGGTGGCTTTCGGGGTCTCTTCTTATTAGGTCCTGGAGTGACTCTGCTGAGTTGTTTTGTAAGATTAAGATGTTGAGTGTTGCTTTAAACCTTGTGCGGCTTTTCATCGGGAGCCAGTATGGGTCTCGTGTGTTCATGTTTAGCTGATCCTATGATGATGTGAGCAGATGTATTCTGTGCCATTTGCAGGGGGTGAATAGATTGTGTTGGTAGTCTTGTGATAATGGCTTGAAGCACTGTATGGAAGTCATTTGGGATGAAGAGGGGTTTCAGTTTCCAGACTATCTTCATTTTGTGGTAAGCATTCTTTGTTGTCCTGTTTATGTGGGATTGTAGGTTCAAGTTCTGATCCAGGATGACCCCTAGGTATTTGACTTTGTTTCTGACAGTTATACTTCTGTTTCACAGTTTTATAGTGCTAGAAAGAAATAAAGTTTCTAGATGAAATAAATGACTGCTTCTTGGAGCAGCTGGTTCATGAACAGACAAGAGGGGAAGACATTTTGGACCTAGTCCTTAATGGAACACAAGATATGGTGTAAGAGATAAAGGTGTTGGGGCCACTTGACAATAGTAATCATAGCATGATCGTGTTTGATTTAATAAATGAAGGACAGTAAGGAAATCCATAGTATTATCTTCTAATTTTCAAAAGGCAGACTATGATAAAATGAGGAAAATAGTTAAGAAAAAACTAAAAGGAGCAGCTGCAAAGGGTAAAGATTTACATCAAGCATTGGGATTGTTTAAAAATACTATCTTGGAAGGCCAGACTAGCTATATTCCACACTTTAAGAAAAGTGGAAGGAAGACCAAAAAACTGCCGGCATGGTTTAAAGATGAGGTCAGAGAGGCTGTTGTAGCCAAAAAATCATCTTTCAGGAAATGGAAAAAGGAGTCAAATGACAAAACCTAGAAACAACATAAGCATTAGCAACATAAGCAAGGCATTGATAACACAGGCAAAGAGAGAATTTGAAAAAAGCTTGTTGTGGAAGCAAAACTGCATAATAACTTTTTCAAGTACTTTCATAGCAAAAAGCCTGTGAGAGAGTCAGTTAGACCAATAGATGATAGAGGGGGCATTAAGAAGGGACAAGGACATAGCGGAGAGACTGAATGAATTCTTTGCTTCTGTCTTTACTGAAGAAGATGTAGGGAAGCTCTCCATGACTGAAATGGGATTTAAAGGTGAAGCATCGGAAGAATTGAAAAAAATATTGATGAACCGGGAAGATGTATTAGAAATATTTGATAAACTAAAGAGTAGCAAATCACCTGGACCAGATAGTATACATTGAGGGTGTTGAAAGAACTGAAATATGAGATTGCAGGCCTACTATTAGTAATCTGTGAACTATCATTAAAATCATCTGTAATACCTAAAGACTGGCGAATGGCCAATGTAATGCCATTTTTTTACAAAGGGTTCCAGGGGTAATCTTAAAAAGGATGTAGCGGAATTAGAAAAGTTAGAGAGAAGAGCCATGAAAATGGCTGCCGGAAAAAGGTTCCTCGTATGAATATCTGAGTTGTACGGGGAGCCTTAGATGGGGGTGGGGAGAGTATGGAATAAGGGCAGAGTGAGGGTAGGTCATTTCCATGGACATACAGGGCCTATTCTGAGGTCAGCCCAGTACGTCCAAGGGTGGCTGGGTAGACGGACGACTTATTCCATCTCATAGGCGGAATAAGACCCCCTGGACATGGCATTTTGGTAGCAGCCGACAGAGATAAAGGTAGGTAGGGGGAGCAGGAAGTTCCCCACAGCTGGACTCTGGCCAAGGGAGGCCAGATCAGGGGGTCCAACTGCGGGGAAAGAAACCTTTTGGCGGTGGCTGGGGATCGCGGCTCCTTAATGGCACCACGGCTTCATTAAGGGGCCTGACTGATTTAACCGGGTAAGTGGCTGGTTGCACCTTCCGTACATCCAGCCACTGTGCTGTGATTCTGCCCCCATGAGGACATCTAGCCCCGACAGGAGCAGAATTGGCTGCATCTCCCAGCCGTCCGGATGTCTGTACAAAGTGGAATGTACAAAGTGGAATGTATCTCCACATTCCGGATGTCCACATTCCGGATGTCTGTACAAAGTGGAATGTATCTCCACATGAAATGGGCACATGCAAGTAGATTTATGACTTGCCCAAGTCACTCCCCAATTGTACCCCTGGCATGACCCCCTGAAATTTCTATGTTGTAAGGACATTCACTCGTAAATTCAGACCTTTCTAAAATCCCCATTTCCACCTGTAAATGCCTGGTTATGTCCATGGAAATTGTGATTAGGTCTTCTAAAATAACCCTGTTAGTATCATTAAAGTCAGTCCATTGTATTCTATGGTTTATAAATAGTGTTTATGCAAAGCACATTCTACTGAAGATTTTATTTGACAAGGGATTGAGAGCTATGACAGATCTTTAAATGAAAAGAAAAAAAAGTGTTAGAAAAAAATAGCAAATAGCAAATATCAAAGGGCCATCATTTAGTCCTGACAGTGAATGAATTTCTTTTTTAAATACTGGCTGTGGCTTTTAAAAAATTTGTAAATTCAGCACCCCTCACTTGATTTCTAGCTTGTCGTGCTGTGAGGGCTTGTTTGCATCAGTGATGCTGAGAGCTAAGCTATCGGTAGCTTAACTACTGGCAGGGTCTCCCAAGATGGACAGTTCTCCACTGAGGTGCCAGACCAAGACAAACCACCCATCAGGCAGCAGCAAAATGGGGAGGTGTTGGCGGCGGAGGATCGCATTTCTGTGACAACAGAAACAACACTAGAATTACCTGCTCGGAAGAAAGGCCTGGCACTCTACTTCCATATCATGCCATAGAAAGTCCAGTGGATAGTCACAACAAAACAAATTGCACTATAGTGCTAGAAGATGAGACCATCAGGTCAGAAGGCACTCAACTGGTTACTGGGGATGAGCTGAAGACTTTTCAGAATAAAGTCAGCATTTATGATGTGGTTGGATCAAAGCCCTCGGGACGTCTGACTGCTGAGGTAGCTGTGCATGAAATGAGAGTCAGAAGCTGCAAATAAGTCTTACATATTAGCACATGGAATGTATGAAGCATGCACCAAGGGAAGTTGAGATGATCAAGAATGAAATGGAACGTGTACAACTTGATCTGTTGGGTGACAGCGAACTGAAATGGCCAGACATAGGGCACTTTGCATCTGATGAAGGACAAAGAAGAAATGGTGTTGCATTCATAATCGAGAAGAAACTTTCAAGAACTGTAATGAAATACAATGCAATCAGTAACACTTAGGGGCTTGTTTACAAAGCCGCGGTAGCGGTTCGCGATCGTTATCGGAGCCGCGGCCCCAATGGGGCCGCGGCTCCGATAACAATCGCGAATCGCTACCGCGGCTTTGTAAACAAGCCCCTTAATTTCTATTTGTCTACAAGGAATGTCCATAAATACAACTATAATTCAGGTATGTGCCCCAACAACAGCTGCAGAAGAGGAAGAAGTTGATGAGTTCTATGAACAACTATAAGCTGAAATTGACAGGACATGCAAACAGGATATCTCGACGTGGACGTGCCCGATATGGACATCTGCAGGGGCATCTACATAGACATCCCCAGAATAGTATTTCAGAATCTGGACATCTAGGAATAGCCTAATGGTTAGAGTAGTAGGCTAGGACTAGGAAGCAGCACTCCTGATCAAAGCAACTTTGCTGACTAAGTTGGGTAAGTCACATTGTATGCAGTTTCTCCTCCCTTCCTCTGAGTCTCGCTTCGATATGTGCTTGTTTCTGCTAGTTTGTTCCTCATGTAATACCCACATTGTTGCTATATTTTCATTTGAGTTGATGTGGTTTATTTTATGCCCAGTGATTGAACTGATCCATATCAGGTAGACGTTTCTTGCAGTTTTCAGTGTTATCGATTTGGTACAACAGTGGGCTCAAACAAAATATAAGTATTTAATGTGGATGACAGTGAGTTTGCTTTTGAACTTTCACAAGTTCCCCCCCTCCTCCCCCATGCCCCACCCCCCTTCCCTTCCACACTATAGTCTTTTTATCACTGGATCATGCTTTGACATTTTGAAATGTGAAGGTGCACATCACTCTGGCTATGGTGTTTTTATATAGTGCACACACTGTACTCATTGCCTTATTTATTGTTATTCAGTATTTTGTGCAGCTGTCCATCATTTTTATCACTTTTTAACTTTTAACTTTATTTTACTTTGTTGTTTGTTTTATTAAAAACACACTTTATTATTATTACAAATATTGTACATGTTTTAGTTTAGTTCTTTTATAATTTTAATGTTATGTATATTTTTTAATTTATAGATGCTTTTATGTTTTGTTGGAGGTCTGAATGCACATACTCCCTGACAAAGGCTTCCTGTGCCAAAACACCGTCAGTGTAGGGATTCTAATAAATACTGGTTCTACATACAGGGGGTTTTGTCTTTATTTCACCCAAAATCTGAGAGACGGTAAGCCCATACTTTCCCTAGCAACCACGTGTGCCTGCAGACCAGGGGTGCAAAACCAGGAGCCAGGTACTTGAAATCCCGATAACCGCTCCCCAATTATGTTCCATCTTCTCCTCCAATGATCACTGTTCCACCAGCCCAAGCAGTATTTTTAACTACAATAAAATGGTAATTTGGATTCTTTTTTTGGTTTAACCACAGACTGTAGCATTCAATGTCCGACACACCTGCATATGGTCCGGCAGGTGTATTGCAACAGAAAAAAGGCTGAGAACCACTTCTGTAGTGTTCTCGTCTACTAGCCGCATCGGTTCAGGAGGGAACTGGAGTCTTTGTTGGTTATGCTAACTTTAATAGAACCAGCAGATACAGCAGAGGGAAAAGCTATTATTTCACGAATGAAATCATAGGGCTTGTTTACTTCATTAGGAAGAGATACAAAAAAATCATGGAATTCTGAGGACATGAACCTGAAAAGATACTTTTGTCCAGTTTTCAAAGTCTATTTTCTTATGATCTAGTAGAAGAAAAAAAATGCTTATTCCTATCACACTTCCCCTCTACCACTCTCTGTCTCATTTCCAGTGTTCACTCTCTCCCTCAGGCACTCTATCCTCCAAAGCCCTCCCCTCCCATCTCACACCTACTCCCGGTACCAAAGCTATTTTTCTAATTGACTTCCTACAGCTTTTTCAATAAGTTTGATTCTTGCTGTGTGCACGTGTGTGTGTGTGATGTGCGACTGTGGGCATATAGTCCTCTCTCCCCAGGGCCGGATTTACCTATACGCCAACTACGCCGTGGCATAGGGCCCACAAAAATTGAAAAAATTGTTAGCCGCCTTAAAATTAAATTTTAAAAAAAAACGCTGGCTGCCGCCGCGGCAGCATAGACTGTCCCGCGGGGCCCCCTCTGCTGCCGCGGCAACATGGACTGTCCCGCAGGGCCCCCTCTGCCCGGCTGAATCCGTCCGTCCCTCCCTCCCTCCCTCCGTGCCGGCTTTGAGAGGCGCGAAGGGAGAGTGTCTCCCTCGCGTCTCTGTTAAGCCCGCAGGGGCTGATGGGAAATTTCCCATCAGCCCCTGCAGGCTTAACAGAAACGCGAGGGAGACACTCTCCCTTCGCGCCTCTCAAAGCCTGCACGGAGGGGCTCAGCCGTCGCGGAGGGAGGGAGGGAGGGATTCAGCCAGGCAGAGGGGGCCCCGCTGGTCATTCCATGCTGCCGCGGCGGCAGCGGTAGCAGCCAGCGGGTTTTTTTTAAATTAAATTTTACTTTAGGCCGATGGGGGGGGGGGGGGGTAGGACTGGTAATGGGCTATTGGGGGGGTTGGGACTGGAAATGGGCTGGGGGGGTTAAGACTGGAGGTGGGCTGATGGGGTTAGGACTGGTAATGGGCTGTGGGCTGTTGGGGGGGGTTTAGAACTGGTAATGGGCTATGGGGGGTTAAGACTGGTAATGGGCTGTGGGCTGATGGGGGCTGTCTGGTAATGGGCTATGGGGGGGCTAGGACTGGAAATGGGCTGGGGGGGTTAAGACTGGAGGTGGGCTGATGGGGTTAGGACTGGTAATGGGCTGTGGGCTGTTGGGGGGTTTAGAACTGGTAATGGGCTATGGGGGGGTTAAGACTGGTAATGGGCTATGGGCTGATGGGGGGGTTAGAACTGGTAATGGGCTATGGGGGGCTGACTAGAAATGGGTTGATGGGGTTAGGACTGGAAGTGGGCTGTGGGCTGATGGGGGGGTTAGGACTGGCAATGGGCTATGGGGGGCTGACTGGAAATGGGTTGATGGGGTAGGACTGGAAGTGGCTGATGGGGGGTTAGGACTGGTAATGGGTTATAGGGGGGGCTTAAACTGAAAATGGGGTGATGGGGGGTTAGGACTGTAAGTGGGTTGATGGGGGGGCTAGGACTGGTATTGGGTTGGGGGGTTGCTAGGACTGGAAATGGGCTGATGGGTGGCTAGGACTGGAAATGGGCTGATGCAGGGACTAGAAGGGAATGGATGCTGGGTGAGGCTGGAACTAGAAGGGAGCTGATGTTGGGGGAGGATTAGAATGGGATGGGGCTGGAAGAGTAAAATTTAGAAGGGAAAAATATTTTGTGTGGGAGGGATAAAAAATCTACAATTGGCCGGGTATTTGGAGAGTAAGTGGGGATTGAGGGTGGAGGGGTAAAATTTGAGTGGATGAAATAGGAATGAGGAAAGAGCAAAAGGAGAAAGATTAGTATGTTAAAGCAGATGTAGAGAGAATGGAAAAAAACTAGAAGAGAGAAGAAAGGACAAATGGACAGCAGACGATGGAGAGTTAGCAGAAGACACGAAGAACCAGAAGAAAGTGGCTGGAGCAATTGCAGCTGAAAAAAATGCACAAAAGGTAGAAAAATATCTCTTTATTTTGAATTTATTAATTGGAATATGTCAGCTCTGGTAAATGTGCATCATTAACGTCTGCGCTTTGTTTAGTACAAGAGCAAATTAATGTATAGTTTTATTTCTACAGTGTTGTACATTCCAAGTTTGGCTTTTGGGATTCCCAGTTTAATTATTGTCTTCCTGTTTCTAAATTGGGATTACTTGTTTGGTGATGGTCTATGTTCTGCATGTGTAACTGAGCTGAGGTGTTCTGTTTATATAATTCCTATTTGACATTGCCACTTGTTCTCTTTCCCCAGTAGGTCATGTATTGTTGTTCTCTGAAATGTATTGGTTTAATATTTGCAGTGTTGCCTTTTGATTGGTAGAGTATGGTGCTTTGTGAGTCCTGGTAGTGCTGTTAGGATACGGCGGGTTTGCTATGGGTTCTAAATGGGCAGTGTTTGTAGTAGTTCCTAATGTGTCTGGCAGTTGGCACTGGATTATAGTAATGTAGAAATCTTTTAGTCTTTCTTTATCCATACACTCATTAAGAGGCACGTTTACTAAAAGTTAGTATATGGTAACATTATGCAAATATTTATGCAAATGAGGCCCCTTATGCAAATGAGGCCCCGCATCCCCCTTGGGCCGCCCCTGTTGGGGGCCCACAATTTTTGTTGGCGTTGGGCCTCACTCAAGGTAAATCCGGCCCTGTCTCTCCCTATGGCATGCACGGCTCAAAATTACTCAAAAAAACTGCACAGAGCCAGACTACAGAAGAGGCCTTCTTATTCTGCCAATTAAACTCAGCAATCATGAGCCTCTCACAACAATCCTATACAAATATATAATCGGGCTTCATACTTTTATACTTTTAGATATTAAACTTTTCTTTGTATGTATGCATGTGCCCGCTCTCCCTGCAGGTAAAATAATCTGCTGTTGGCTCTGAGTCTGTATGGCTGTCAGGATCTATTGTTTTGCTTTGACTGTTGTTGCTCTATGCTGCCCTTCAGAATTTGCCTCCTTAGGTGACCTAGTCTTGCCTAATGGTTTGCTTTGGGAGCTGGGCATCTAAGTCAACCCTTTTGAAAATTGAATAGGGCTGAGCACCTAAATTTAGGTGCGTTTTCAGCTGAAAGCTTAGCTGCACATATTTGCCTGAAAATCTACTTATATATATGTAGAGACTTCTCAGAGTCTGCCTTATCTGAGCAGCAGAGCCCTCTAGTGGCTCTACTAAGATATTGGCGGGCCGGCACCGGATGGAGAAGGGCTCAGAGAGGGCAGGGGGGAGGGGGAGCCAGCTGGCAATAAAAGGAAGGGGGCAAGAGCCGCCCTTCCTTTTTGGCGATCGACGCGGCTGGAGCTGACTTGTACAGCATCGGGGAGACAGAGCTGGTACCTGACCTATAGTGGCATTAGCATGCAGGGTCACAGCAGGCAGAAATAGAGGCGGCTTTCCAGAAGTTGAGATGCCAATGGAGGTAGCGGCACCAAATTTAAAAAGAAAACTTGTGCCGCACACATCGTCTGGTACAGCCTATCTTCCAGGAACCAGAGCATGGCTTGCCGGTGTTGGGCCATGGAAATGAAGCTATTCCTCTTGCCAGAAAAGCTGCAGGGACCATCAGAAGTGTGTAGGCACCAGGAAGGTCAGCAGCAGGAGTGAGGGGGCAGCGCTGACCAGGGCTATGTTGGGAGCTAAGAGGCATCACAAGTGGGACCGGGGAGGCAAGGGCGCTACTTCGTGGATACAAGGGGTCGCAGCAACAGGCGATGCAGCCTTCAACAGCAGCAATATACCTTTTTACAAGGGCACCACCTAGTGACCACTGCATGTTAAGGCAGCAGGGTTTCAGCACTCTTCAACAATTGACTCAAAGACTCCGGAGGACCCTGTTCTAATTGGGAGTGCCTGTGGTCTGGTGTGAGGTACAGCAGCACAACAGCAGCGTGGACTTCGGCAGAGATGAGGTACAATGCGTAGCATACAACATGGCCAAGCAGCAGCCCTCCAGAGGTGGGCACAGCGGACCAGTGAAGAAGAGAACAAAGAAGAGCGATGGACTGGCTCAGATGGTGGGGAACGAAATGGAGAACAGGCGCAAGGGCAACAGCAGCACATCTGGCAATGGCAAGGCACAGGCTGGATGCTGTGGCACTCAACAGTGCACAGAGCCTGCAGCAGGGCCAGACAGGATGGCAAGGGGTCCAACCAGCGACCTGTCCCCGCCATGCGGCGGTGATGGGCAGGTGGCCAATACCCTGGATATGCATGACCTCATGAACCAGGTCAGAGCCATGTCCATGGAGTGGGACATGTGTAGGCTCTCCTGAGTTCACTGGATAAACTGCCAGTCAGGGGCAAGTGTGAACTATGCGCTACACCTGGTCAAGCTGAACCAAGGGGTGAGTATGAGTGTGCTGTTTCCCTATCTAATGCAGCTGGGGGCACGAGGGAGATGGCGTTGGGGTTGTGTGTGTGTGTGTGTGTGTGACAGTATCGCAAGGGGCAGTTGGTAGCGGGAGTACAGCGGGCCTCAGCTGAGGGTACCCGAGGAGGGGAAGAGGAGGCAGTTATGGTGGCAACTCAGATTTGGGGGGGTCGGAGGGTCAGCGGGAGTGGCCTGAAGGGCATTGAGGAGCTGCTGTAGGCCTTAATATGTATCATAGCCAGTACAGGCATGGTGACAGGTGGGATGCAAACCGTGGAGGGTGCAGTCTGTGGGGGGGTGGTCAGTCCCCCACACCCCCAGCGTCCCTTCCAGAGGCTCCCCACTGGTAAGCGCTGAGGATCCCACAGAAGTAGCATCACCTGGTAATGGGGGGTTGGCATCACATCACAAGCTGGCAGAATATGTCTGCCTGACTAGCGCTTTCGACAGCCACGTGCCAGCCGCCCAGAAGGAACAAATCTGGAGGGGAGAGTACATGGACATTTTCTCGCTACTCATCCGGAGGAAAGACAAGAATGGGCTGCTGCAACAGGTGCAAGCTGGTCTCCAAGAAGGCCAACACCGTCCCATGGATGATTGTGAATCGGTGCATGGCCTTAGGGTACTGGCCAGCATGGTTGGTGAAAAATACCAAGAAGAGTACTGTGGGATTTTCAAGTACCGAGACAGAATTTGCGAGACCTACCGGGTTTATGGGGGGGTAATGCCTGGCTGTAGTATGATGAGCAGTTTCGTTGGAACATGGCAGGTAACCACAAGCTTAGTTGGGACAGGAAGGACATCGACCTGTGGATATGGTTGATGATTCAAGGTCAGCAGGGCAGTAGATCGAGTGGTGTCGCAGGGAGGAGTTGGCCCAGGAAATACACAGGGATCCCAAAGCCATTTCAGGGGGATGGCAGCACCCTCCCCCTCCCACCCAACTGCCCCACATGCCAGGGAGTGTGCAGGCTGTTCAAATGGGGGAGGTCCTTCAGATTTAATAATACATGCAAATACAGGCATGCATGTGCCATGTGTGGAGAGGGGCACCTACAGGTCCGATGCAGGAAGAAACAGGAGGGACCTCCAGCGCCTGCGTTGAGGCAACCAATCTGGGTTTGGCCCATATACCCATCAAAGTCTTGGCACTGGGGAGGAATTAGCAGGAATAAGAACATAGAAAAGCTCAATTCTTGATTAACAGTTTTATGTGGGGTTTTACCATTCCTTACAGCAGCCCGCTGGGCCTGCGGATGGCTGGGAACTTGAAATCCGCCCTGGAGTGGAAGGAGATGGTCCAGTTGAAGCTTCATAAGGAATGGCAGCTAGGCAGGATTGCGGGCCCATTTGAAAGCAAGTCCCGCCCCAACCTGATCATTTCCCCTTTAGGTCTGGCACCTAAGAAGGAGCCGGGGGAGTTCTGGCTCATCCACCACTTGTCCTACTTCATGGGTGCATCAGTGAATGACCATCTGGACCCGGTGGCTTGCTCTGTGAAATATGCTTCCATCGAACAGGCCCTGGAGTTCCTACGGAGCCTGGGGTCAGGGTCCTGGCTAGCAAAGGCAGATGTGGGATCCGCCTTTTGGCTGCTCCTGATACATCCTGATAGCTTCTACCTGCTGGGGCTGTGTTTCAGGGGGTCAGCTATGTGGACAAGTGCCTCCTGATGGGGTGCTTGATATCGTGCGCCTATGTTCAGCTCCGCCCTCCAAATGGATGGTCGAGAAGGAGATGCGCCAGGGCAGCATCATATATTACCTGGATGATTTTCTTTTCATGGCGGGGGACAAGCGAGGTGCCAGCATAACCTGTGAGCATTCCAAAGGAAGGACACTGAGCTTGGGGTACCACTGGCAGAAAGCAAGACGAAGAGGCTGGCGCAGTGCCTGTCATTCCTGGGGATATAAATTGACACTATGGAAGTGGTGACACGCCTACCAGCAGGGAAAGTGTCAGCACTGAAGGCCACAGTCAAAGTGGTGATGGCCACAAGGAAGATTACACTGCGGCAGATGCAGTCGCTGATGGGGCATCTGAATTTTCCCTGTCAGGTGATGCCCATGGGCCAGGTTTTCATCCAGCAGTTGGCTGATGCCACAAGAGGAGTGCGCAGAGGGCACCATTTCATTAGGGTCAATGTACTCATGAGGGTGGACCTGCCTAGGTGGCAGCAGTTCCTATCCCATTACAATGGCAGGAATATTTTGAGGGCATCAGCCATTTGTAACAGGAACCTGGAGCTATTCATGGATGCTGAAGGGGGGATGGGTTTTGGAATTTACTATAAAGGGAATTTACTTTTAAATGGAGTACTGGCCGGTGGAGTGGCACCAAGTTGGTGTAACCAAGGACATCACCTTCCTGGAGATGTTCCCAATTGTGGTAGCCATGGTCATCTGGAGGGATCAGTTCATGAATATGAGAATAGTTTTTGCTTGGATAATGCAGCTGTGGTGTTTGCCATTAATAAGCAAACAGCGAGGGCAGAGTGATGCAATTGGTCAGAAAATTGGTGTTGCTGAGCCTGGAACTGAATGCATGTATTACGGCCAGGCACATCCTGGTGGAGAGCAATGAGATAGCTAATGCTCTTTCTCATTTCCAGCTCCAGAATTTCTGGCAGCTCACCCCGGACGCATCGCCCGAGGCAGCTTGCATGCCCAAGGAGATGTGGACCTTTGGATGCGGAGCACTGGCAGACTGCTGATGGCGTCTTTGTCAGCCAGTACTTGGACAGCCTACAGCAAAGCTTGGGGTCAGCTGGAGAGTTTCGTCAGACAGCGGGGAGCCAATCTTGAGCATTGGGTGACAATGGACCTCCTGCTCAAATTCCTGATGCACTTGCAGGTGGAAGACGCTTCGGTTAGTCAATCAAAGCTGATGCTGGTGGGCATGGCCTTCTTCCTCAAATTGGAGGTCAGAAGGATATGACAATAGGGTTCCTGGTATAGAAGGTGATGGAGGGCTGGGCCAAGGAGGCCGCTCTGCTGCTGGATGGTTGCTGGCCAGTCACCCTACCCATGCTGAATGGGGTCATTCGACAGGCAGCAACTATCACCAGAGAAGGATTCGAGGAAAAAACGTTTAGGCTGGCCGCTCTGCTAATGATCTTTGGGGGCTTCCCACATGAGTGAGATACTGCCCCAGTCCAAAGGGGGCAGAGTCAGCACTACCATGTGAGTGGGGGATGCCTCAGTGGTGGAGGACACGGTGTGCCTGTTCCTGACCCGGTCAAAGACTGAATGGCTCACAAAGGGGAGAGAGGTATGGCTGAATGCTACCATGGTTTGGGAGTTTTGCCCAGTTGAGGCCATGCAGCAGTATTTGGGGGTGCACCCAATGTTAGAGGCCCCTTTCTATATCACATAGATGGATCTTGCCTCTCCCAGTATAAGTTTCGGACTCTGTGGCTGAGGGCCATAAAGGGGGCAGGGTTCGAGACCACCGGACTGACACTGCATTCCTTTAGGATAGGTGCACATGAGTCGAACCTGGGGATGGAGCAGATTCAGGCTATCGGGAAGTGAGCTTCAAACCGGTATAAACTGTACATTAGGAAGTAATGACGCTCGCTGATGCTGCTCTCCCTCTTGCACACTAGCCCGGGAACACTGTCCATCTGGATTGTAGGGCATTCCTTATCTTCTATATCTTCTGGGCTTGGCTTCCACCCCGATGGCTTGGCTTCCACCTAGACAGCATTTGTATATACTGGATGTGTCAAAGCGGGATGTGTTGGGACAAGTTGAGGCCCGCCCTCGTCAGCCAGAAGCGGGCTGGCCTCCTACCTGACTGGATGGTCCTACACCTTGGGGTTAATGATCTAGTGTCCACGAAGGGCATCGATCTTATCATCAAGATCAAAGCAGACATGGCCTGGATGCGTTCCAAGCTGGGGGTGGGCACCGTCTATCATCCCACGGCAGAACTGGAGGGGCGCAGAGCGACCACAAGGTATCGAAAAGAGCAGGAGGAAGCTGAACAAGGAAGTGAGGACTTTCATGCGAACATTGGGTGGGGTGGTAGTAGAACACCAGGGCATACTGGCGGGAGGGGAGACGGTTTACTCGAGAGATGGGGTCCACCTAAATGACATCAGCTTGGAACTCTTCCTCAAGGTCTTGTGACGGACCATCGGTTCAGTACTCATTATAGGGTAAGTCGGGCCGCAGGCCCTCCTAATGGTGGAATCTCACTGAAGGAAAGGGGGGGGGAGAGGTACCATGGAAAAAGGGGGTACCCGGGTACCAGATGAGGTGCCCAGGCCTGGTAACAGGGAGATCAGGTGCCAGGGTGCCTGGCCTCAGTTACCAGGAGCATAGAACAAAATAGGTGACCCGAGCACCGACACAGAGCACCGACACAAGGGTAAAAGAGTGGCACACTGGCCACGGGGCAGGCCAGGGCCACTGACCAGGCAACAGGGACAGTGGTAGCCCTCCATGTTAACTCATTTGATTATTGTTTGATGATTGTGCACATCATTTACTGTACTTGATGTTTATATAATATTTTTGTACAGAGACTATATATATCATAGTTATGATTGTTAACAATGCAATAACTTGTATCCACATGCTGTATCCTTCAAGATCCACTAATAAAGGCAGGTAGCAAAGCAATGGATCAGGCCTGTTCTTTTGTTGCATGTGGGATTGGGAAAAGCGAGGGGGAAGAGGGGAGGCGGAGAACAGAGGGAGCCCGAAGCCAGTCCAGCTTGCCATGGGTTATGCGTTGTGACTTTTTAATGCCACCCTGTGTTTCCAGAACATGGGAGGGCACTCTTATCCAGTTATGTGATGGTGGGAGGAGACCTCATTTGGAGGGAAACCTGGCTGGTATAAAGACAAAGTCCAAAGGCAGTTTCCTGTATTGGGCTGGCATAACCACTATACCACCCCAGAAGGTGCCTCTGTCTCCACAGCCATTTATCACAAGGCTCCTGGTTAGCACAACTAGGGAATAAAACATCTTTAGTGGCGACAAAGGCAATTTAGGCCACGGCACTACTCAGTTAAGTTGTAAAGAAGTAAGCAGGAGAGAAGGTTTCTTGGAGACAAAAGGAGCAGCCCTGATCTTTGAAGAAGAGAGGAGAAGGTTACAGAGGGCGTCCTTTGGAGCAAAGACAAGGAGCGCCAGGCTTAAAGGATGCAAAGACTGAGACCACAACCAGCTTTAGCATCCAGATCTGCAGATACTCTGGGGGAAGGTGCAGAGAGTAAAGGATTTAGGAGAAGGAGTGCCCACCCACGGAGACAGGCCCATGGAGGGAAAATGAATGTAACTGTGTTTTTATGCTCTGCCATTACATTGTTTTGTTGTTATTGTCATCAACCCTCACTACTATTTGTCAGGGGCAGAGGAATGCCTATATGATTGGGGGATGGGGAAAGCTCCATCTTGACTCCACCCCAAGCTCTTCCTTAACTCTGCCTTTAACTATCCACAGTCTTCCCCTCCTGTTCTACCTGCTGGAATTGCATCTCCATTGAGCAGAAGAGAAGGGAATGGCCGCAATCACGGCAAGGACTACTACTGTCTGTCTGCAGTAGACTGAATCACAGGCAAACAGAAAGTCTTTTCCATGATCATGGCCATTCCCTTCTTTTCTGCCCACAGAACATGGGATCCCATGGGCGGGCAACCAGCATCGGGCCTTCCCCTCCTGATCTATCTGCAGGGATCCAATCTCCTGCAGGCAGACGGGAGCCTTTGCAATGATTATGGCTACTGTCTTCTACCCACAAGAGATGAGAATCTCAAAGGCAGCATAGAAGGGTGGGGGGGGGGGGTGCAGGGCCTGTGTGGCCCACCCCATTCCGATGCCTATGATTTTCTCAGTAAACCCTTGATATAGAGTACCAAATTCTGGACAGGACAGATTTACTGAGAGTGAGGATCGAGGGGTGGGTTTAAGATGCCAACGGAATCCTGGTGTTTAGGGTTCTTAAGTCGGTACCAGTAAATTCCCTGCAAGTTAATCGTACAAGGACAGTGTTGACTCCCTGAAGTTGTGTTCCCAGTGTGCCAAATAATTGCAAATAGTCACTATGAGGGGACTCCTAGGCTGGCAAAGATTACAAACAGGTTACTGTAATTTAGGAGGGTAGTTTTCAAAGTGATGCTCATGGGTTAAAAAGCATTAAAGCCATCTAAATCGGCAGACTGAAACTGTGCATCCTGTCTGTTAGTAACAGAACGCATATTTATTTACTCATTTTCGGGGGAGGCAAGGATTGCAACAACATGCCGATGATATTATTCTCCATCACACAAGTTCCTCTCAGCCTGATCTTTCCCCTCTCAACACCTGTCTCTCCCAAGTCTCTGACTGGCTAACTACCAACTGTCTGCACCTTAAGTTATCAAAACAGCAGCCATATGGTTTACCCGTGGCAGCACGTGCCCCTCTGTAGCTCCAGTCCTTTCCCATTCCCCTATTCTTTCCGATACCTCGGTGTAATCCTCAACACTGACCTTACAGGTCATAACCATATTTCTCAACTAACCAGGCAATCCTTTTACTATCTTTGTCACATTCGTGCCATCCATCCATTCCTCACACCCCAAGTACTGACCACTCTTCTCCTGCCTAGACTTCTGTAACCTCGCACTTGCTGGTGTCCCCCAGTCCCAGCTCCATAGACTTCAATTAATTCAGAATATAGCAGTCAGACTTATCACACACACCACGCATCATGACCATGTCACCCCCCTCCTCTGTCAGCTTCATTGGCTCCCTGTAGAATACCGCATACGGTACAAAATCCTCACACTTGTACACCAGGCCATTTATACTCACACCCCACAATATTTAGCGGATCTTCTCCAATTCCACACTCCCACCCGCAGCCTTCGCTCAGTACATATTAATCGCCTTCACCTTCCATCTCCCTCTCGTGCCCATTTCCAATCTACACGCTACTCAGCTTTCTTCTTTCTTGGCCCGTCCCTATGGAACTCCCTCCCCACTGCCCTCCGACTGGAACAGACTTCCTCCAGATTTAGGTCTCTCCTAAAAACGCATCTCTTTTCTTCTGCTTTTGACCTCTCAGCTTCTATCTCCTGACTTTATTAATATTTCTGTTGTCTGATTCTCCTGTCCTGAATGATTGAGCCCTCTCTCTTTCCTATCTTACAGTACATTTGTAGTTCTTTTCTTCGGCTTCGGTCACATTATTTTGTTTAAGAATTGTACACCGCCCTAATGTTTGAAGGAGCAGTATATCAAGTAACTCAGTAAATATAAACATAAACATGTATTGTGATGAGGAGAGTATGGTTGAGCCCATGGAATTGGGAGAAAATCAGACATTTACCTTTAAAGAAAGAGACAGGCAAGGGATCAGTAGCTCTCAAAGTGCAGGCAAGGAAAAAAACATGCAGCTACTGAGGACAGGACACACCCAAGCTCTGCTAATCTAAGGGCAGGCTTGGAAACTAATGAGAGACACCCGGGGGAAGGACAGTGCATGGTAGTTCAGAGACACTCTTATAAACCCAGGGGAATATTGGAGGAGAGGGCGGACAGAGACTCAGCTTGAGAAGGGCAGCACCACGGGAAGAGAGTCTAAGCCTGAGAGAAGGCAGCACACAAAGCGACACCCTGGAAAGGGAGAGACAGGGAAGCAGCACGCTGGAGAATTCAGTGGTGAGAGAAGCACCAGAGAAAGGCCCAGAGAGTTCACTGTGGAGGAGAATGGTGGAAACTTCCAGGGGATTCTCAGAGGTGAAAGCCCTAGTCAGAAGGAAAGCCAGGATTGCAGGGAAACTGCAATTGGTTTTAAAACTAGGAGAGCTGTGCCAGAGAGAAGTGCTGATAAGGGTCAGGCTGCAGTGCCAACCATTCCTGAACCAGCTAAAGAGCTGCAACTTCCAAAAAAGTGCGTGGATAAAAGGGTAGCCAAAAGTGCCATAAGCCAGTTAGAGGCATTGTGTCATTTGATGCAAGAAAAGAATCTCCACGTTCCTGGTGGAAACCCTGTGCATAGGGAAAAGCCTCAGTGGAAAAAGGTTCTGGAACTTTTAGAGAATATTAAGCCTGAAGTTTTTCATGTTGGCTTAAAGCCAGATTTACCGGACACAGGTCCTGAGGAAATGCAGATAGACTATTATGAATCTGATGAGGGGTCTGAAGATTCAATAATGGATTGTTCTCTGTGCCAGAAGGCAGAATAAAAAGTTCTTGGATAAAAGAAGGGAAAAGCCTATAACCTGAATGCCCTAGAAGGCAGTGTGAAAACAGGGAGAAATGTGTTTAGCCAGGAATGCTAAAGAATCCCATTGCTGACGAAAGGATGTTTCTTTTGGGTTTGAAGAGAAGAGAAGCCTTGCTTGATTGCTGATTGATATGAAAAACAGCGACACATGTTAAAAAGCTACATAAAGCAGTTTCATTGTTTAGTTTGGTATAAACGCCTATGGATTATTGTTTGGAGAAAAAGAATCCTGTTTGTTTTGTGTTGAGTCTTAATGCTCTTTAGAAAAAGAAATAAATTCCTGTGTTTTGCCTTGTAAACCCTTGGTCTCCACAGTACTTGTTTTTTTTCTAAACAACACAACTACAAATCCCAGCAGCCCCGGCGCTGGATGAGGAAGAAAACTCTTTAATCAAAGGACTAACAAGTGCAGCCCTAGGCTTATAGGCTGTTGCCCTGGCCAGGGGCCTCCACAGTTTACGACTCTGAGGCCTGTTTGCTCAAGTATGCTAAGAGTTAGCATGCAAATTAGCTGTTACTGCTCATGCGAATTTGCATGCCATGTAATATGCTGGGGAAAGGGCAGATTATGGGAATGGATAGGGTGTGACCTGCACAATACTATCACCTAAGCAATTAGAACAGATGCACTTACCACCTCCTGAAGAGGAGGTGCAAGTTAGTTTATTCTTTACTTTTATATCACTATTAAGATCAGTAGATGCTGAGGGAGGCGGGGGAGTAGGATGGTTGTTCCTGTATCAGCCCCTTAACGCAGCTGCAACCATTAACGTGTGGTAAATGGTCTGCCCTGTGCAGTAGCTGGTCGCACTGCCAAATTTACCACACAGACTTCGCAAGTACCGCGCATTAATTTTTGCAATTAACATGGGCTAACTGTAAAGCATTTCCTGTTCTCTAATAAACAGGCCCCTCAGTTTTCATCAAAAACAGCATCTGCACAAAAAAGGAAGGACAAGTACAGAGGCACTTTATTCCTGGACAATTTTCATGTTAAAAGTGTATGAAAATTATTGCAAAGATTAAATGGAGAAAGCACCCCTAGACTTTGCTTCTAGGCAGTAGGAATATTACCGTGCATTTTGCTTGTTAACTCGTCTTAAAAAACATAGGGGCCCTTTTACTAAAGAACGCTTAGCGGTTAATGCAGATTTTAGTGGGCAGTAACTGCATTGCAGGGCTGTGGTAAATGTTACAGTGCTGGCTAACAGTTACCATGCACCATTTCCCGTGGCAACTGCAAACCATGCGATGAGGCAGAGAATGGGTGGGTGAGGGGTGAAGAGCACATTGCAATTGGCTCATTGTCACTTTCTAAGCACTGAACAATTCTAACACAATTTTTATTAAGGAAAATGTGTGAAATGGATCAGTAAAAGCCAAGAAAATCAGGAAACAAAATCTGAAAATTCTATAAACGGACCGAAAGATTTTGCCTATCCACATCCCTATTAGGGAGGAAGTACGATAATTGTTCCCGAGACATCTAATTTCTGAATCTCACTTTTTCTTTGGAAATTAACACCTTTCTGACCAAGGATACAACTGTTCAGTGAGTCACTGAGGAATGAGATAAACATTAGCTATCCATGAATCTGGAACTAGTACAATTACACAGAGGATGTTTCTTCTTTCTGCTCTTAAGGATAAATGGAAGGGAAGATCGTTTTCTAAAGTTGTTCTGCAGAAATGGGTTTTATGAAATTGCTCACCCAGTATGCAGATACACTCATGAGAGCAACTGCAGGGATAATTTCATAACAAGGTGCCTACTTCAAATGTTCATAAATTATAAAATAGACATGGGTACTGGAACTTTGACCCTGCTTCACCCAAATTACACCCGTGGGAATGTCTCTGCTCGAATCACGTAAAGTAGGGGCAATTTCGCAACGTGCCCATGATTTACACAATCTGATGCAAGCCGTTTGCAACATGTAAAACATGCTTTTCATGCAGAAAGTGCATTATTCTCTGCATGTTCAAGTATAAGCTTACCAGACAGTGCAGAGGCATTCCTGGTAGGAGGTGGGGGTGGGGCAGAATATGGATGTGCATACGTTTGAAAATTTGACCGTAGGTGTGTAAATTAATCCTGAAAATTGTCTTAGGCGGAGGCATTAAGTGCAGCCACGTTACAGGCAGTCCAGCCCGATACACATAAAAAAGGAAATCCCTTGTGCGGTCACATCTCCCCCCTGCCAGTCCCCGGCCTCCCTCACAGACCCCTCTGATACTTCCTCGCCCCCCCGGTCCAATTATCCACCCCTTCAGCACCCACTTTGTGGCAAGCTAAACCACTGCAAATAGATCCCTTGAACATTCCCCCAGACTGTGAAGCTTCTCCCAACAAGGAAGCTCCCTATATGATACCTCCCCAAAATAACAGTGCCCCATACAGAAAAGACTCCATCACCTATGCAGGAGGCTCAGTGGTGGTCTTAGCCAATGACGTTGCTACCACATCTTGCAATCCAAAGGCAACTAAGACAGGAGCATAGGGGGACAGCTCCTGCCCTTTTATCAAAACAACTATGAACCCCCCAGGTAGGTCCTGAGGGAGTCGTGCGTGAGGATAGGGTCATGGTTGGGTCTTTATAGGGACTTGTATTTGTGAATGCTGGTTGCTTTGGGGAATTTATTATGGGGAGAGTCTTCACTGTCAGGAAGGGATGTTAGTCTGGGGGAATATTCAATAATCTACTTGGGAGTGTGTAGCTGTCTGTCAGGGAATACTGAAGAGGGGAGATTGGACCAGGGGGAGCTGAGTGCAGATGGCAATTGATAATGGTGGGAGTTGAATGTAAGTTGGATTAGATCAGGTGGGTTCCATGTGGGGGGAGAGTACGGTTGGGTATTGTCACCATAGCAGCAGCTCAATACTTTTTTGGCCGGGTCCCACATTACATGCCTTGGTATCTGCTGAGGCATGTAACGCGGACTCATGTGATAAGTGTCTGCCCTGTATATTTAATTCAGGGCAAATGCTGGTCACAACCCCTGCAGTTACCACACAGCCTTTGCATTTACCGCACCTTAACTATTGCAGTTAAAGCGCAGTAAACGCAAAACCTTACTGCACTTTAGTAAGCAGGCCCTCTAATTTGCCTAGGATAAATTCCATGGTGGAAATACATACATAGTTTTGCTTTGATAATCCTATTATGTCCAAGCAGAGAAAACTATGGGTATATATTTTGTGCACAAGCATGATTTTCCATGTGTAAAACATGCAGAAAAACGGATCTTGTACAATTGCGCGGATGCATATGCATGCTGACAAGAACACGTATGCTTTTATGTGGACTGTGTATAGATAGGCCCAGGTTCATAGTTTGGGCAGTTATAATATAGTTATAATATATGTATGTACTTTATTACATACATGTGTAAACATATAGGGGCATGTTTACTAAGCCGTGGTAATAGCATGGGGTTTAGCGCTCCCCAAGTGCGCTGTGGTAATCACGACTTGATAGGCAGCCACGCTAAGAATCCTGTGCTAATCACTTAGGGTGGGTGGGGGCAAAGACTGGGTAGTCCAGGAGCTGAGCATGTTTGTTGGGGTTGGCACTTACCGCCATCTCAATGGATGGTGTTAACTGCACCAGCAGTAATCATGGAAGATGGTGTGGAACCTGTGCTGACTACTACATGGGGATATTCCAGGCACACCACCATTTGTTAGTGAAAGTCCAGCACCATCTCCATGTTACGTTTTGGGGCTGAACATGGAATAAGCTACTACATTTTAGTAAAATGCCCCATAGGGTACACATACACCCACACACTCTAACACCTATACCCTATTGGGGATTACTGAAGGAGCCTATTCTTCAATAACATAGGCACTCCTGTTGCCTTTATAAAATAATAACAGTTCCACACAACTTAGCAGGTGATCAGAATATTCTTTAAATTTTTAAAAAATATTTGAGGACCATCAGAACTCGTTAACGAGAGCGGATTCATTTACTTAAAGCTCTCAAAGTTTCCATCACCAGTTTTAGATCAGATCCAGCACAATCAATATCATAATTCATATCAAAACAGAGAAAGTGTCCCCAATCTCCAAAGCTTTATACAGCACATTTAAAGAACATTTTGGTGGCCTGCTTAAGTTCTGTGAGACTTTTATCTGGCTGTTTTAGAAGATTGGGTATTTATAGATTGAACGTGCCTTTTTAAAATAGGCACATTTTTGGAAATTCATAGTCCCCCTGTTATAAAATTACCCTCTCCCCTCCTCCCCCCCCCATACACACAGTGCAGAAACTCAGATTATATAGGCTTTGTTGTTAAACAAGATATCCAGCTCACATCCCACACAGTTTAAAAGGCATAATGGTCTGCTGTTCTCCAAGATTGGTGATAGTAGCACTTACACTGCATAATATAATTTAAAGACAAGGCAAGAAATCAAATGCCCTTCACTTGATTGTTGCTGTCATCAGCAATATCTACGGAATCTGGCAACAGTAGTTAAGGAGCAAAATGTTAAATGTGTGGTGGCAATATCTCTTCTGGACTTCATGGACACTGAAGAAATACGGTATCCATTTAAATAAATGAGTTCAGTCATCTGGACAGCTTGGCTCTGCATGACTAAGCTCTATAAGAAAGGGGCATTTTTCCATAGGTTAATAATCTCTTCATGAGGGATATATGCAGTGGTGGGATTCAGCCAGTTTGGCCTGGTTTCTGCGAACCGGTTCCTGTCACGGGCCATGTTCACCAAACCATGCCAAAAACGGTGCCCCAATGCTAGCGCTGCACTGGTGGGAAACCCTCCGCCCGTCAGTGGTTTGACGGCATTGAGGGAGGCTCCTAATGCTGACAAACCACTGGCGAGTGGGGGGGGGGGGGATCAGGCCACCAGAGAGTTGCTATCCTGCGGTGGCCACCAGCAACCTGAGCGTATGGCGCTGGCAACGCAAACACATTCCGTGCTGCCACCCGCTTAGTTTTGTCAATGGCGAAATGATCCAAGCCAGTTCCTGTTCAGATCGAATCCCGTCACTGGGTATATGTGAGTATTGTATATATATATGAGGAAATTAAAAGGGCAGTTAAATACAATCATAACTTTAATAGTGAGGTGAGGATGGAGGTGTGCTAACCTCTGAAGCATATAGGCTTTGGTCATGAAATATTATATGGTAAGAAAATAAAATTGATTTTCAACACCGAACAAAAATTTGGGATCATGAGTCACTAAAGATGGCTGGGAGCCATTTCTAATAGTTTGATTTTCTGGATCAAAGTATGTATATGTCTGCTCTAGCTCCTGTAAACAGAAAACAATTATGTTACAGAAACAGGATACGTAGCTCTTAGAGGTTATTAGTTTTCACTTGTGCTATGATATTTTTGTAAGTCATATGACTATATATATATATATATATATATATATATATATATATACATATACACACACACAAATACATACACACACACACACACACACACACACACACACACATACATACATACATACATATAGACATAGACAGAGAGAGAGAGACACACACACACACACAAAACAAAACTTTGCCAATTGGAGAAAAGAATAAAGACTGAAGACTGTGATAAATATTGCTTAAGGAGGACGTAAATGCTTCTTCAGAGATATATGTTGTGGTGAGTAGATTGGGGTCTGCTTACCAAACTGATAAATGTCAGAAGCTGAAGAGAAAAATTTGACTCTAGCTGGACCAACTTAAATATAGGAGGAACCTATAATCTAATTAATTTAACCTTCCTTCTGTGTGGTCCTCACAGTTACCTTGCAAGTGGATGGCAAACAAAGGAGCACACCAATACTATTAGCTTTTTCTCAGTCTTTACTCTGGAGCTCATGGATGTTAAATATCAGGGCTCTTTTTGGTGGGGACTAGCATAAGCTAGGAGGCCCTTGGCATTGGATACTCTCACACCACGCCCATTTCAAATGACTGAGTCCAGGCCAGAAACTGTGTAACCGGGTAGCCGGACTCGGCTTCCCCTCTCACCTTGGCCCTCCCCCCCCCCTTAGTTCATATATCCTGCACCTCCCCCCTCCCCCCATGTCTCAAATAACTCACAAACACATTCTTGGTGGGACAAAACTGGTCGCAGCTTTATTTAACAACCCATGAAACATTTAACAGGTAAATGCAACTATCTATAAATGTAGCCAACTGGCCCCGTGGGTTGATGGACCGCCAGCCGTGCTACTAGCAAAGCGGCCACACCTCCGCTCCAGCCGTGGTCCCCACCAACGGCCTAGTTCGGCCCCCCCCTATCCGACTTTGCCATGTTACTAGCAAAAGTCTTCCAGGGGTTGCCCGGGTCGAGGGCACCCCGCCCCCTCCCCAAGTCACCCAAGGCTCCGGACCCCGGACCTCCGGGATCCCGCCCATCCAGACTTACACCCCCTCCCCCAGCTGCGACACCCCCATTGCCTCCCAAACAGCTCCACAAGCGGGTGGGTGGGAGGGCTTCCAAGTGCGCGCCCCGCTACCATGTGCTCCGGGCTATCCGCGAGCCCCGTAGCACATGGAGTTTGCGCGCACCTGATTGGCTCTGCACCTCCATATCGCCGCAGAGCCAATCAGTTCAAATTTTCCCCCCAGCGTCTTGACGTCGCGCGCGCTCCCGCTACCGAGCAGGGTCCCGCTACCGAGCAGGGTCCCGCGCCGGGCCGTGCACCCGGTTACCAGCGGGCCCTGGGACCCTGCCCGTGCCCTGAAATTTATAAACCAAGGGTTTACTTAAACTTTAGCGTCACTGAGAAAAAAACAACAATTGGCAGAAATATCAAACAATAACCAGGTTACAAAACAGTTAATTTCTTCTCCTCAATCAAAAATGTTTACAAACATATCATTCCTTTTTTTTCTCAGTTTGGAAGGTTACCACCTTTATAATACTCTTTATCATAAGCTGAGCAGTTCCTTCTTTCTTTGCCACTCTTTTACCCTTGTTACTTAATCTGGTTTCTTTATCACATATGCACCTTTATATGAACCTTTGGTATTTAATCTGTTTATCCTAAGTAGAAATCCCTCTCTTCTCTTTCTAGTACTTTGTGCCAGTGTACTGTAATCTGTACGTGAGGCAGACAAAGTTCCCTGTTGTTGTTCTAGATGTCAAACTTGGTCTGGTGCCACTGGTGTAAGATGGTTGCTTGGTTTCCTTCACTTCCTAAGAGCTGGTGGCTTCGGGTCTATGGAACTGCTCTGCAAAGCTTATGGCTGTGATGATTTGGAAGACTTGGCTGCTGATACAACATTTGGAACCTCTTTCACAGGCAGAACTACTCTCCTTGTGATACAGTGAAGTGCTGGTAGGATCTGCATAGACATCAACCCTCTCCTCTCCAATATGTAGCTGTTCAAAGCCTGTTGCATTATCTAGATAATAGGATGTGGTAAGGTACAAGAGATTCCTTTTCTCCCCTCTAATGCTATGGCTGGGTACCAAAGACACCTGGTCCATAAGGGCAGACTCCCACTACAAGTTCCATGGTGCAATGGTTGGTTGCCAAAGACAAAGTTCTGTCTTTGAAGGAGTTGTTTAGAGCCAGAAGTGGGAAACAAGTGCTCATTAAAAGAAACCACTCTGAACTAGGGAAAAAGAGGAGGGGTTGCTGTTTGAGCAGTAGTGGAGGTTTACTGCTTTCGGAGACAGCTCTGGGCTACTAGCCAGAGAAGGACAGTTTTCTACACCTAAGGAAAAGAACCTTGGCATCTCTGAGGAAGCCACCATGAGAACTGAAGAGCCAAAGGAGTTACTCTTTGAAAGGAGCAAGAAAGATCAGGTCTGTAAAGTTTGTTTCCCCTTTGTTTGGAAATTGGAAATGTATTGTTTTTTCTTTTAATGCCATGGAGGTGGATGACATTGTATGTCTGCTGTGCTGCTGAAGGCAGATGACATACAAAGCTTTTCATTTTGTATTTGAAAGTGAAAAGGTTTTAAAAGTGAATAATGTATTTTGTAGAAGTATAAAAGAACAAAACAAGGAGCGAGGTGTATAGCAGCTGGTGTCTAAAAGTGTTATTGATGAAGAACCCCTACGTGTTTCGGCTAAGCCTTCCTCAAGGGGTCGAAAGTCTTAAAAAGAAATATTAAATAAACATAAATTATAAACATAATTAAAATATGAACACAATTTAAAATCAATATTATCACCATTTAAAAACACATCATGACCATAATAAATAACATAAAAAGTTTACGCGTAAGGCAATGAGACAATAATAAATAATAGATAAATAGCATGAAGACATAGATCATAGTAATTAATAATAATTAACAAACGTGGACATAAAAATCGTAAAAAGAAGAGGGAGCTAGAATAGTTAGGATTGTGTTGGAACCATAAAGACACAGTAACAAATATAACCAAAAATTAATAAAACATATGCAGACCATAAGAACAAGGGCTCATTACAAAAAGAAAAATTAATTATGCATCTCAAATTAACAGAGGAGGGACTATAGAAACGGACAGCAAAACAGGATACTCTGCTTTGCGCATGTCTACTTACTTTGTAATGAACACCTTGGCTATAACTCAAGTATTCTCAATTGGCAACCGAAAAGTCTCCACGGATTAACATGTGTAATAAGAGCCTACAATAGGAGCAGGTAATAGGAGCCTACGGGTCAGGTATTGTAACGGGCTAGCCTCAATGTGTGTGAACAATAACTATCCTAGTTGTATGTGTGTATATATATATTTTAGTAAAACATACCTGAAGGGAATAAACCATAGTAGAATTTTTCCAAAGAGGTATACATCAGTCTAATTATTAAATGAAAGTGATCGTGACCATCGGGCTATTTAAAAGCTACACACACTAGTGAATGCATTGAATACAAACCCATGTGCACCTTTCTAGCTATGCTTGTCACATAAATGCATTAAAATAAAAGAAGGGCACTGGCAATTAATGCCAGGCAACACACTAAGGCGCAGATTAACCATACTTATCTTGTATTGTTAGAATAACTAGCAGCAATATATGTATAGAAGTGCAGAGCGTCATATCTAATAAAACCATCTACCCACCTGACTTGTGAATACTCCGAAATACATCAGTCTTCACGGTGCACAAGTAAGGAGAGGCCAAAGGAAAGCATCCATCCTTTTAAAAGGCTTTTCATGCCAAAATCAGGGCAGCCAGACCTGAATTTATGAATTTAAGGACTGCGGGGGCTCGCAAGGGAACCGTATAGTGTGTAAGAGTGTGTCAAAATCAAAACTAGTGTGTATGATTGTATTTTCATAAATAGGTCAACTTAGAAGAACTCATAAGAGAAATAAAAAAAACAAACACATTATTATAACGGTCCAGACCACCTTATTTTGTGCAGCCCCTTATAATATAAAGCACAGATACCAACCACAAAGAAGATAATGAATACTCGGTGGTACAAAGGAGTGATCATGAATTTATAACTTTGCGGACTTCTGCAGGGACCCACAATAAAGACTCACTGCATGCGGGAATGTGAAGGAGTGGTTCCTTTGCATGTGCGATTGTGCCAAAAATCAAAACAGACAGGACAGTTTGATGTTTACACAGTGTTTGAGAGCTGTGCGTATATAGAACCAGGAGTTAAATGTAGCCTTGGTTGCAGTCGCACACCATAAGGAGGAGCATGAAAATGTCAGCATGAACATATCAAAATTAAAAAGTACCAGTAAAATAAAAATTGTGTGCAACATGCTATGTGTGCTCATGGTACTTTTCTATTAGCCAAACCATATAAAAAGTGGTATTAAAAAAGTTTATTAAGAAACATATAAACATAACAAAATCATATCTGCTAAAACTGACCTTTAAATAAGTTGTGCATGTCGGCAATATAAATTATATACCACCAGGGGGAGCCATGGGGTCAAAGATAAAACAAAATAAAAATAAAATGAATAAAACGAGGCCAGGATCATCCTCTAAAAAAATACTGTGATATAATAAAATAAAAAGTCTTAGTTAAAAACAACCTGAAATAAAACCAAACTAAAAATAAAAAATCAAACTGGATGTAAAAAGAAAGCCTTAAAGTAAAAAGAAGGGAAAGGGGCAAACCATAGCATACTAGTCAAAAATGGTGTGCAATAAAGGGGCTCTTACAAGGCGCCAAATGCTCACTAAAAAAGTAAAAAGTAAAAATAATAAAAGTAATTGATACAAACATAATAGCAAATAATAAAAATATATTAAAAACTAAAATGAAAAATAAAAAATTAAAACATATAGGCTGAGTGGCTAAAAAAATGTAAAAACAGTATTGTAAAAAAAAGCAATAAAGGTGAAACTTAAAATTGTTAATAAACAGAGAAATAAACCAGACACAGGAGAAAACACAGGATCCTTACAAAAAGACAGAAAGGTCCTGAACCAAATTCAATCCATGGGGTGTCAAAGTATTCAATGTGAAAATTAATCTCTTCCAATCTAAGTAAAATTCGGTCAATGTCTCCTCCTCTCCAATGTGAATGAACCACTTTCAAGGACCGGAAATTTAAGATCAGACAAGGCATGCTGGAGTGCACTCCTGTGGATGACCAGAAGTTTATCTTCTAATTTCCTTCATAGAAAACTCTTGTGTTCCACTATACGAGTATGCACAGACCATTTGGTCTTCCCCATGTAGAGCAATTTACAGGGACAGACGATCAGGTATGTAAACAGGGCACGGGCAGGGTCCTGGCACCCGCGCGTAACCGGGTGCCCAGCCTGGCGCAGGACCCTGCACGCGCTGGTAGCTAGGCGCGAGGCGCACCGGCGATGGACGCTGTGTGCGTCATTCAAAATGATTGGCTCCGCTCAGGCGCAGGGCGAGAGGAGCCAATCGGATTGTCGGAAGCGCATGTGCTCCGGCGTCGTTGGCGTGGACGCGGCACATGCGGTTGGGCCGTTGGTTCTGCAGGGTCGGAGCAGCAGTCTCGAGGACGGAGGAGCGTGACCGGGCCAGGTTGCTAGTGCGGGGCCATGGTGTGCAGCAGCGGCGGCGGATCAGCAGTAAAAGCCTTGCCGGCTTAGTGGTTGCCTAGTTGGTTGGGCGATCCTGCGGTTGTGGGTTTGATTCCTGGCGGGCTCCTTGTTAAAAGAAAATGCAGGGTTATGGCTGGGGGGGGGCAAGGGGCAAAAAGGGGGGCAGTGGCTAGGCAGAAAGGGGTACAAAATGGGAGGGGGTTAGGCGCGGAGGGGGAGGTCCGGGCTCTGGAGCAGGATGAGGGGGAGAGTGATAGGGGGCCGGGCAGAGGGCAGAGTTCTGCCAGGGGTAGCGGGGGTCTCCTTCCTTGGTGAGAAGAGCGGGGAGGGGGCACACTGCACGGGGCAGTAGGCTTGGGACCCGGAGGGTGGCTGGGGGGCTTGAAGCGGGGATGCCTTGCCCTTCCAGTGGCCAGGCTGAGATAAGGGGAGGGAAAGCTGCCGGGGTGTTAGCGGCAGGTGAAGGGGGCGCGGGGGAGTGCAGGCCAGGGTGGGGGGCAGCCACGGGTGGTTTCTGGGATATGAGCAGGCCTGTAGTAGGTGGAGCTAGCGGAGGGGTTAGTGGCTCGCCTCACCCTAGTGGGTGCATGATGGTGCCGGGAGGCTGCATGCCGCCTGGTACGCAGGCAAGCTGGGAGCAGTGGTTGGCTGGTGGGCAAGGGTTGTCGAGGGCGGAGTGGGTGGGGGCCTGGCAGCCTTGGTCTCCGGGTTTCTCTCCTCTCTGTTCCCCTTTTTTCTCTCCGCAGGTGCCATTTCTGGCCACATCGCGAGGTGGGCCTTCTGCAGCTGATTCACGGGGAATGCCAAGTATGGATCCAGCAACCAGTGTGCCAGGGGCGGCAGCGAGTGAAGGTGGCCAAGCTCAGGGTGCAAATGTGCAGCAGCTGACGGATGATCCTCGGACTAGGCCGACAGCTACGGCCAACGGAGCAGCGGCAGGTGGTGGAGCGGGTGAGTTGCCGGACACGGTGGTAGTTGAGTGGGAGGGGCCTAGGTCGCGCGCTGAGCGGTCAGTAAAGGCGAGGAGGAAAAGGAAGCATGCTTGTCGGCGTAGACGTAGCTCGGATTCGTCGTCTTCGTCGTCGTCTGAGGGTTCGGAGTCTTCTTCTATTGAGGTTGATACGAGGTTAGCGGCGTCGGAGGGTGTTGCTTCAGGTCAGACAGGCGCGGTTTCGGCCCCAGTGGTGGCCTTATCAGAATTATGGGAGAGGGTACTGAAGAAGTTGCGACGGAATATAAAAAAGAGGAAGTATATTGATATTTTTCGCTTGCTCGAGGGTAGGAAGCGCTCTGGGGATAGTAAAAGGAAGTGTAAAGAGGATGAGAAGGCTGGCTGTATTCGCAGGGTCTCGCGCAATGTCGTAAATTGGGTCAGATCGTTCTTGCGGTTGGCGAGCGTTTGGGGGCATTATTGTCCCGAGCAGTATGGAAGTTTACTGGCTTATGTGGACTCTATTTTGGAAGCGTCGCAAGTGCACGAAAGCTGGCTTAATTACGACAAAAAAGTTAGGGATAAAATGGAAGAGAACAGGTTGTTATCTTGGGGGACGCAAGACATTAACCTGTGGTTAACACAAATGTCTGTCAAGGTGGGCGGGGGTGGGGGTGGGGGCAAGGCGGGGCAAGGGGTTTCTATGGGAGCGGGTCGTTCCTTTCGTGGCGGGGCCTCCACAGGGCAGGCGAGTCCTGCCCTGGCTGGAGCAGGCGATGTGTGTTGGAGGTACAATAAGTCCACGTGCCCCTTTCCGGACTGTAAGTTCCAGCACTCGTGTTCTGTCTGTGGAGGGCCCCATTCGGCGACAAAATGTGTTAAGAGAGGAGTTGGGTCACCCTCGGCGCCAGGACCTAAGTAAAGGGGCCAGTTGTGAAGTTGCCCCCTCTCCGATCCGGGTCCTGGTGTTGCGCAGTTGGCTTCGCAGGTACCCGAAGAAAAAAGATAAGTTAACATTGGAATTAGGATTTCAGTTCGGTTTTGTTATTCCAGTTCAAGGTGTGGTTGCAGGCTCAGAGGCACGGAATTCTCCGAGCGTGAGGCGCTGGGCGGCTATTGCGCGTGAGAAGTTAGCAGCCGAGTTGCAATTGGGTCGAATTGCTGGGCCGTTCAAACATCCTCCGTTTCCGAATTTCATAGTCTCCCCCTTAGGTGTAATACCTAAGAAGGAACCGGGGAAGTTTCGACTGATCTACAATTTGTCTTCGCCAGCTGGGGCATCAGTTAACGAGCTTATCCCGCGGGAGTTTTGTACGGTACGGTACCCCTCATTCGACAGGGCGGTGGAGCTAGTCTTGTGGGCCGGTCGCGGGGCATTGATGGCTAAGGTAGATATAGAATCGGCATTTTGCCTCTTGCCGGTGCATCCTGCGGCATTCCGGTTGTTGGGTTTCCAATTCGAGGGCGCTTACTATTATGACAAATGTATGCCGATGGGTTGTTCAGTGTCTTGCGCTTACTTTGAATAGTTTAGCACCTTCTTACATTGGATGGTGGTGCAGAGAGTAGGGAGCTCTGAGGTGGTGCATTATCTGGACGATTTCCTGTTTGTCGGTGGGGCCGAGACTGAGAGCTGTCGCGCTCTGTTGGGCGGTTTTATCGTATTGGCGGACGAGTTGGGGGTGCCCATGGCGGTGGGTAAGACGGTTGGCTCGACTACGTTGATTGTTTTCTTAGGAGTTGAGTTGGATTCACTGAACATGGTGGCACGGCTGCCGTGGGAAAAGATGGCGAAACTGAGGGTGTTAGTGGCCAACGTCCTGGCTTCGCCAAAGCTGTCCTTGAAGGAACTGCAGGCGCTTCTTGGCTCCCTCAATTTCGCTTGTAAAGTCATTCCTATGTGGCGGGTGTTCAGTCGGCGGTTAGCAGCAGCGACGTCGGGGGTGAGCAAGCCTCATCACCGTATCTGTGTGTCTAAGGGAATGTGTGACGACTTGCGGGTTTGGGATGTCTTTCTAAAAGAATTCAACGGGACATCAGTGTTGCGCAAGGCGGAGATCTCCAGTGTGGACCTGCAGCTGCACACTGATGCCGCTGGGGGGTGTGGGCCTTGGAATCTATTTCGGTGGGGCGTGGTGTGCTGACAGGTGGCCGCAGGCTTGGGCGGAGAATGGGTTGGTCAGTAATGTTACATTCTTGGAACTTTTTCCGATATTGGTGGTGTTGGAGTTGTGGCCGGACAGATTGGCCAGCCGCAGGGTGCTGTGGTGGTGTGATAACGAGGCAGTGGTGAACGTTATCAATCGTTATTCGCCACGCTGCAGTATGGTGGCGTCACTAATGCATCGGGTGATACTGGCTTGTTTGCGTTTGAATGTAGATCTGAGGGCCCGACATATACCGGGGCATAATAATGAAATTGCTGATGCTCTTTCCCGTTTGCAGTTGGAGCGGTTTCGGAAGTTGTCGGCGGAGGCTGACAAGGTGGGGCTCGTGGTCCCCTGGAGACTGTGGAGCTGTGGCCTTCTGCAATGAGGAGCCTCCTGAAGAGCTCAGTGGCGGAGAGTACCTGGGAAGCTTATCGGCGCGGTTGCGAGAGAGTGCAAGAATTTCTGCATGCGAGTGGATGGGTGGGGGGGGGGGCGGTACCGGATCAGTTGCTGGGGAGGTATGTTGGCTGGGCAAAGGAGCATAGGGTCACGAGATCGGCTGTGCGAAGCCATTTGGTGGAGTTCAGGTTCTTTGCCAGGGCGGTAGGGTGGGAATTCTCGGGACGAGGGTTCCTAGCGAGGCGGTTACTCCAGGGATGGGAGAGGTCTCAGCCGGTTCCGTGGTATCATAGACGGCTGATTACGCACGAATTACTGGCGACGCTGTGCGGGGAGCTCCCGGGAGTGGCATTGTTGTCATATGAGGACGCGCTCTTTAGAGCAGTGTTCTGCCTGGCCTTTTTTGGGGCATTCAGGATGGGGAAGCTGGTGGCAGACTCGGCTAATGTGGGGCTGGGGAATTGTTTGCGCAGGCAGCATGTTTGGATGGAACCGGCTAGGATGTGGGTGTTGTTGGCGAGGTCCAAAACGGACCAGAAAGGGAAAGGGTTATGGGTGGTCTTGCGGGCGATGGTGGGTTTACATGCCCAGTCACCACCATGCGAGACTATTTGGGGATGCGCCCGGTGGGTGGCGAGGGTCTTTTCGTACACAAGGACGCTAGGTTGCTCATGCGGTTTCAGGTCACGGCTGTGTTGCGCATGGCATTGCGGCGGATTGGCGAAGATCCGCGGCTCTTTTCGGCTCACTCCTTTCGTATTGGGGCGGCGACAAGTGCGGCGTCGGCGGGTTTGTAGGGGGGCAGATACAGAGTATCGGCAGATGGCGGTCGAGAGCGTTTGAAGGATATGTGCGAATCTGAGTCGCCTATTGGGGGGGGGCCCGGGGTTGCTAATGCTGTTCTTTTCTTTTGTAGATGGGGGTCTGTGCGAGTGGGGCTGTTGGATTTTTGGGCACTCCTTCGTTTACTGGGCTGGCCAGCGAGCGGCGGAGTGGCCTTTCGGGCCTAATTTGGGTCTGGATCCAGCGGAGGTGGCGATATCATGGCTGGGAGAGCGGGGTCTGCGGTGGGCGCAGCTGCTGCCTTTGCTTCGTCACCATGGACGCATCAGGAACCAGCCGGCGCATTTAGTAGTGCATTTGGGGGGCAATGATCTGGCGGCTTGGTCGTGCAAGCAGTTGATCAGGGCCACCAAGAGAGACTTTGCTGTAGTGCTTCGCATGTTTGTGGGTGTGGTGTTGATATGGTCAGACATTATCCCTAGGCCAGTGTGCTGGGGTCAGAGGCGATGGTCCCGGGGGCTGACCAAGATTAACAGACAGATCGGGAGGTGGGTAGGTGAGCAAGGGGGGTTTCAAGTTCAGCATCCCTGGGTGGAAGTGGTATGTTCCGGGTTGTTTCAGGAGGATGGGGTGCACTTAATGCCAGTGGGGACAGATCTGCTCCTGAACGATTGGCAGGAGGTGCTGGAGAGTGTAGTACATGATAGGACACGCTGGTCGCAGCTTCCGGTAGGGGGGGAGCGGCACAGATAGTTCGTGGCCCTGTGCCGGTGGCGGGATCCCGGAGGTTTACGGGGTCCGGAGCCTTAGGCGACTTGGGGTGGGGGCGGGGTGCCCTCGACCCGGACAACCCCTGGAAGACTTTTGCTAGTAATATGGTGAAGTTGGATAGGGGTGGTAGGATCTTGGCTGTTGGTGGGACCATGGCCGGAGTGGAGGCGTGGTCGCTTTGCTAATTGCATGGCTGGCGGCACATCGCTCCGCTGGGGTTTGTTTGGATCTGTATTACGGTTTAATATTAATGAGTTTGTTTGGAAATGAAGCTGCGACCAGTTGTTACCAAGAGCGTTGTCTGTGTTTTTTGTTTGGGGATTGAAAGGTGGGGAAAGGAGGGGTGGGGTGATCGAGGATCTGTAGGAGGGAGCGCCGGGTCCGGCTACCTGGTTAGTAAACAGGGCGCGGGCAGGGTCCCGACGCCCGCGCATAGCCGGATGCCCGGCCCGGCGCGGGACCCTGCACGCGCTGGTAGCTAGGTGCGAGGCGTGCCGGCGATGGACGCTGTGTGCGTCATTCAAAATGATTGGCTCCGCTCGGGCGCGGGGCGAGAGAAGCCAATCGGATCGTCGGAAGCGCATGTGCTCTGGCATCGTTGGCGTGGACGCGGCACATGCGGTTGGGCCGTCAGTTCTGCAGCCCACCCACCCATCCCTTCTGGCAAAGGGGGGGGGGAAATACAGGGTGTCGCAGCGGGGGGGGGGGGGCGTTTGTGCGGGATCCCGGAGGTTTCCGGGGTCTGGAGCCTTAGGTGACTTGGGATGGGGGCGGGGTGTCCTTGACCCGGACAACCCCTGGAAGACTTTTGCTAGTAATATGGCGAAGTTGGATAGGGGTGGTAGGATCTTGGCCGTTGGCGGGACCATGGCCGGAGTGGAGGCGTGGTCGCTTTGCTAATTGCATGGCTGGTGGCACATCGCTCCACTGGGGTTTGTTTGGATCTGTATTACGGTTTAATATTAATGAGTTTGTTTGGAAATAAAGCTGTGACCAGTTGTTACCAAGAGCGTTGTCTATGGTTTTTGTTTGGGGATTGAAGGGTGGGGAAAGGGGGGGGGGTGGGATGATCGAGGATCTGTAGGAGGGAGTGCTGGGTCCAGCTACCCGGTTAATGACTTATTGGGACTCACAGTTAGAGAAGCCTTCAAGAGAAAACTTTTCATTGGTAATTGGATGAATGAAATAGCTCTTTGTGGTCACAGCATTAGCACAAACAGAGAGCACTTGACACATGGAATGTGACCCTTAACCCTCAGGATGATCCTAGGTTTAGATAGTGCAGAGGGAACCAAAATGATTGTTATGTCTTTTGTGTGCTACTATAGACTGACATGAACTTAATGATGATACAGTCGAAAGGAGTCACCATTCCTCTTTCAGTATCTTGGTAATGTCCCTAGAAAGATTAGAGATAGTGAGTGGGCACACAAGTCTATCTTCTGCATTTCTTCTGGATCCTTGGAGTAACTTGGTTTGGTCCATGGTTCTAGTCTATAGTATGCTCGTTGAATGCACTCTTCTGGATATCCATGGTTCCTATTCTCATGTTAGACGCATGAATGTTCAAAATCGTGGTCACTAGCACATATTTTCTGTCATCATGTTTCTATGTTTCTATATCTCACATTCCATGTGTTTCTATGTTTCTATATCTCTAAAGGTAAAAAGTGGACTGTTGTAGTTGTTGTTATGGAAGGACAGACTAGATGGGCCTTGTGGTCTTTTTCTGTCATCATGTTTCTATGTTTCTCCGTATCTGTATCACTGAGTTCATGTAAACCTATAGTAGCACACAAAAGAAATTGCTCTCACTCTCCAACATTTTGGTTCCCTCTGCACTATCTAAACCTAGGACCATCCTGAGGGTTAAAGGCCACTTTCCATGTGGCAAAGGCTCTCTGTACTAAAGTTGTGACCACAAACCGCTATTTCACTCATCCAATTACCAATGAAAAGTTTCCTCTTGAAAGCTTCTCTTTGAGTCCCAACAAGTAACATTACATGCGCACATATTTGAATGCAGTTTAAGAGCTTGTTTTCATGTATAAAACATGCTGTACTCATGAAAAAAAGATTTGTAAGATTATTCCTCTGGTGGCAATTTTCAAAACTGTTTAACAAAGTATATTAGTCTGGTTGAAATATTTTTTTAGTTCATTTTACACATTTGTCTCAATAAAATAAAATGAATGTGCATTAAATCTTTTTAGCGCAAACTAATCAACTAAACATGAGTTAATTTGTAGCTTCATTTATCTTAAATTTAATGTGCACTAAATTTTTCAGGTACACTAATGAATGAACTGAATGTACACTAACAAGGGCGTGAAGGCAGTAAAGCAAATGCCCATTAAATTTCCATAATCTCTATTCGTATTTATTTACAGCATGAGGATTATACATTTCTAGTCTGAGGTTTGATCTCCTTGGAAAAGCTTTTTCAGATCCTATACCAAAAACTAATCCTCTGGGTCATTTCATTCATAAGGCATCTAAGAATTCTTCATGTGTGACGGAAAGTGCCTTGATCGTCATAGGAGGACAAATATGAAGAACGGCGACATGTGAAACTAGAAAGGTCAAAGCAATCTGAAAAGCATTTCTTCGACTCTTGGATTGTGTATCAATGGAAAGACAATAAATAAAGTTTTGGAATAGTTCATGCCTGAATTGAGATTTATATACTTTATACAGAAGGAGGAAACGATGTGTTTCTCTAAAAATAGCCGGTGACCCATTGGTAAAGTTTTCAGTAACAACAAAACTATCCGACTAATTGCAAACGTATGCAAAACAACCCAACTCTTAAATACAGGCTAAATATATAAAATAAGTTAGATTACCAGCGTATGTGGTTCCAAGATCCTCATATAACTTTTCCATTTGCTAAAGGGGACAGGAAGTTACTGAGAGTAATTTTATAAACTCATGCCTAGTTAACATGCATTTTCACACATGTCATTTATGGCCTGTTTTATAAAATCAGGTTGCAGAGAATGCAACTCCTATACTTAAAGTTCCAAGCATACCTAAATTATAATATGCTGTAATGAATGTGCATACTTGCTTGCACCGTGTACACATTGCTCAGACTCCACTCACGTGCACGCCCATAGTGAATGTATATGCATGATGCTAGTCTGTATGTAATAAACAGCTCTCTTAACGCATGTAAATAACTAAAATACCAACAATTGCGCATGTTCTTATTACCTAACAATAGACTGCTCCTTTTAAAATGACCTCCTACATGTTATGGCAATAAGGTGTTAAAATAACATGTCAAGTGCAGTTAACGCATGTTATTTTGCCATAACAAAAGAAAATTTGCCTCAGTGCACATACAATAATGAGCTGTGTTACATGCAAATGCTGGGTTAGATCAAGAGTTTGCTACACAGTATTCGGCTTGTTTTAGAGTGGGGTCCCTGAGGAAGCAACAACAGAATGTGACAGGTCACACTACACAATTCTACTCCAAGAGGCGGGATATATGTTAGGGGGTCGATTTTTTAAGGCATTTACATGGGTAACTGCCCTAGTTACCCATGTAAATGCCTTAACAGGGAATTTTCAAAGGCGCCTACATGGGTAGTGCCTTCGAAAATTCCTCGGTTTGCCCCTTAACTTGCCCCGATGCTATGCGGTTAGCATTGGGGCATATCGAGGGCATTCCAGAGCAATTCAGAGGCAGGCATTGGCACTACCCATGTAGCACCGATTTTCAATGCTACACAGTTAGCGCTCTGCGCCTTAAGGTGAGGGAAGGCACCGGGGTTAACCATGCAGCATCAAAAATCAGTGCTGCACAGTTATCTCCTGCAGCCTCCTTGCTGTGCGGTGATACCCGGATTTACGATGCTGGGGTTGCATATGACCCTGGCGTGGAAAATCCGGGTTAGGCGAGAGGGGGGAGGGCTAGGCACCGATGCGGCGCATAGCACCACCCAGATGAATATCGGGTCTTAGCCGTATAAGATAAGTATGATTATTATTTCAGTATATAGAGGGTTCACAAATGGTTATATATTTTCAAAAAAAATGGGGAGTTATGATCAATGATAAGAAATAATACCAGGCGAGTTTCTCCCAGGATACAGTTCTGAGGTCCTTTCCCCTAAACCATATTGAACACTCACCGATTTTGGTTTTCAATGTGTGTGTGTGGGGGGGGGGGGTTACATTGCTGCATACATTTAAAAAAATCTCCCATCCCCTGACTCATACAAACATAAATCCCCCCCAACCCACTGCTCTCCATGACCTCTGACCCCTCTATAGATATGCACAAACATTTCTGAAGTGGCATTTGCTGAGACAGGAGCAACTGAGAATTGCTCCCGTTTCCCACTATGTACCAGGGAGCCCAGTAGGTGTTGGGGGGGGGGCAGAAGAGTCTGGGGGAGCCTGCATTGTTTTCTGATACAGAGTGTATCTATTTTTGTCTTCTAGAAGGACTGGGAAATAAGGGTGCAGAGGGGTGGCTGGGGGATGGGGGGAGGGGCGTCCTTTATTTTTAAAAGGAATCATGACTTGGGGTTTCAGTATGGGTTGGATGACCTGCAGATATCTGTAAATGGATGGAAGTGGGGGGCATTTTTATATAATACGCTTCCAGCTTCCTCCTCAATAGCACACAAATGCTGATGCTCAAATTTATACTTGCTCCAAAGAAGGTGCAATATTGATCATGTACTCTGTGTGTTCCTTCGTATTTTATAAAATAACGTGCAAACGCCACAATTCCATCTCTTCTCTGCCAAAGCTATGCCCCCATAAATGCCTACACACAAATCATGTAAACATTAACTCCACATAGAGATTTCAAGGTGCTGTGGTTTAGTAGGGCCAAAAATCTATATTTTATACATACATCTTGTATGTATAAGACAATCTCCCCAGGGTGATTGCCCCAGCTCAGAAGAATGCATAGATTTTTAATTTTTGCCTGGGGGTTTAAATGAAGGACTAAAGGAGTAATTGTCCTTAATCCCCATGTTTTATTCCCCCCCCCCCTCCAAAAATATGCCATGTTAATGCTGCTCTGTTTTGCGCACGTGAATATTAAAATGTCTCCTTCCACTGTAGGTACCAAGAAATAAATGTTTTTCTTGCCAGTCCTTATACATATTTTACAAAAGGCTTGACAGTTAGCAGAGACATTTGTAAAATACAAGAGGAATTTTGCACGTCCTGACCTGAAGGTCTCGGTTCCGATCTCTACACCGTATGTAAAATGGAGCTTAAAGCATGCCTAATTTTTACTTGCATATGCAACTATTTTATAAAAGCCCTTTTGTGCATGTAAAACAGGCTTTACAAGCACAAAGGGGCATGTCTACGTTGCCTTGCGCAGGTGGGCCACCTTACAAGCGTTGGGGGGGGGGGGGGTTATAGCTAACTTCAGGTGATATGTGCTTCCATCTCCCTGCACTTAGCATGGACCCTAGATCTGGCACCATGCAAGCTAGCACAACCTCAATAGGTGACTTCAAGTGAATCCAAGCTAATGGCATCAAATGCGGTTACCACTGGCTGCTAATGTTCATGCTAGCTGTGATCCACCAGCAATACATCCATTCTGTCCATGTCCCTGCCCAACATGTGCTACTAGGGTAGTGTGGAATTTTTAACATGGGGTCTCCTTTCTACTTTTTAGCATGGTGCCCAAACCACACGCTAAACCCTGTGTTAACAGACAGCATAGACATGGCACAAAGAGCTTTCTAATACCATCCTCAGTATTAGGAGAATCAGTTCTATTAGTTCAATCAATCATTCAAAATACAGGAAGCCTCCAAGATTAATAATGTAGCTCTTACAAATACTCAGCAAATCCCAAAACACATATATATCTAAAAAAAAATGTCTTGTGCTTTTTCCATGAAAAGGAACTCTTTGATGTTCCCAAAAGAATGTATGAAAGTCAAAGTCAAATTCATGAGTAGGTCAACATCAGAGCAAAATTAAGAAAGAGCTTACATTGGCATGCCAAAGAACACCATCAACTCAGAATTACTTTAGAAATGTGCTTACAAAGCTGTGGTAGAGGGTGTTTGTCTGTTATCTCAGCATGCAGGAAAGAATTAGCTGAGGGCTAATTTGTACAGCAACAATTAACAGTGGTTATTTCAGACATCAAATAGGAACTTGTAATATGGTTTTTTTTGCATATCTGGCATAACCTATTAAAGACCTCCAAGAAAGTTAGGACTTCTGAACTACATGATTATAAAGCATGATAACATCCCATTAATTAGCAGCTGGCTTCAGATTTTAGATTTACTTACTTGCCTTTCCAAACCCAAGTTCATGACTAGTTACATTCAAGGACAGTAGACGGTCCCTGCCCTAAAGGTTTACAATCTGAGTTGGCACCTGAGGCAAAGGAAGGTGACATGAGTTATCCAAGCGCACAAGGAGCGCTAGTAGAAGGAATTGCATTTAACCCTACCGTACCTCTTTCTCGATCTGCGGTTCTAACTACTTGGCATTTTGCTTTGCCTGGTTCCATGATAGGTGCAATATCTAAAGACTTGGGATTTATAAAACATTGTGCATCCAAGCCTCACTGCTCAGAAATGAGTAGGAACAATGTTATTAACAAGTTACATATATGAACATTTGATCTACCTAGAGACAAAGAGACTTTGCCAAATTTACATAGAGATCAAGAAGCAGAGTAGAGGTGTTTATGTACTTGATGACCACTTCCTGTGCAACTAGCGTCAACTGATATATGGAAAGGGAGGTTGAAGGTAAGTCATAATGGTTTATTTTTTTCATTTGTGTGTGGGTTGATAGTCCAACCCGATAAGAGTCACACTAGGAGATGTGAGCTCAAGATATTTTCACTTATGCAATAGGAGTATCTTTCTATCAATCAAGCTTCAAAACTATAATCTGATGAGCCATCAATCCTCCTCAGATGAGCATTTGTGTATAGTAAATGAACTGTGAACAAATGTGCTAATGAATCCCCAAAAACCTCATTTCGACAATAACAAACCTATGTCAGATTAAATCAGAAACTTCTTTCTCTTCTGTTCTTCTCATAGAACCCAAAGTGATTTAAATAAAAGTGCAAAAACAAATCACCCAAACTTTTATATTCTGTCCCCACCCCCTCTCTCACAGAAGGCAGATTATCACCTAAAGAGCCAGCAAAGAATAATGAATGCCCCCAAAACAGCAACAATTAAATCTGAAAATAAGTTTTACACACAGTTGTCCTGTGGCAAAAGCCTTGCTCATGTAGAGTTGTGAAATTTCATGGTACCTAAGAGGATATGATGACTGGTCTTTCCAAATCCAAGTGACAATGAGGCAGAGTAGGAAGATCCCTGTCCTAGATGCCTTAGAAGGGAAGAAGCAAAATTCAAACACTGTTTTCCTTTGCACTTAGCTCAAGAACCAATGGGTTACTTCTCTAGTATACTGCATTTGATTATGCCAAAGGTTTGTGCATTTATTGAAGCAGTGACATATCATAATGTCCATCTTGGAAAATAGGCTGCAGTACAAGGCAACCCTTCCTCATTTATCACCAGGTAACCTTCTACAGTCTGAATAATAAATAGATGCCACAAAAAGACTCAGAATTCAGGTTTATCTGATTCCCTAAATGTGTGTTCCTTGCACACTAACATTGAGAGACAGAAAGCCATGGCCTTCCTCAAGAGTGATTGAGTACACTCCAAGAGAAAGGTTATAACAGTCATCCCATTATATCTCCCAGTGTATATTCCTGGATAGTGCCACGTAGCAGACGTTTTATAAGTGTTTTATAAGTGTTATACGTTTTCATTTCATTCCATTTATTCAGTATTTTACCTGTCTTTACTCGTACAAAAAGCTCAAGGAAGACTACAGTATACCTTGTATATGAGCCTTTGATACTGGCTTTGTTGGGTGTCTTCTGTAGATAGTCAGTGACTTTTGTTATGGGTTTACCTCTGGATTATCAATTATTTATTATTTTTACTGTACTTCTCTGAGATCAACCATTGCTCATTAAGCAAAAAACAAATACACTAAAATAAATGAAGGACAGTATTAAGGAAACAGTACAATGCAGTCATCTATTGCACAGTGTTATATTTGTACAAAAGAGACTGAATTTAAGAAAACTAGGATTCAGAACTTAGCTGTGGCCCTGGTAAATGAAAGATATAGAAACCTTACATGTAAATATTCAAGGTTGTGCCCAGGGGCGGCCCAAGGGGGGTGCGGGGCCATGTGCGGAGACTCGGTGAGGGGCCTCATTTGCATAAGTTGCCTTATTTGCATAAATATTTGCATAATGCTAACATACACTAACTTTTAGTAAACATGTCTCTTAATGAGTGTATGGATAAAGATAGACTAAAAGATTTCTACATTACTATAATCCAGTGCCAACCGCCAGGCACATTAGGAACTACTACAAACACTGCCCATTTAGAACCCATAGCAAACCCGCCGTATCCTAACAGCACTACCAGGACTCACAAAGCACCATACCCTACCTATCAAAAGGCAACACTGCAAATATTAAACCAATACATTTCAGAGAACAATACATGACCTACTGGGGAAAGAGAACAAGTGGCAATGTCTAATAGGAATTACATAAACAGAATACCTCAGCTCAGTTACACATGCAGAACATAGACCATCACCAAACAAGGAATCACAATTTAGAAACAGGAAGGCAATAATTAAACTGGGAATCCCAAAAGCCAAACTTGGAATGTACAACAACACTGTAGAAATAAAACTATAAATTAATTTCCTCTTGTACCAAACAAAGCGCAGACGTTAATGATGCACATTTCCCAGAGCTTTCATATTCCAATTAATAAATTCAAAATAAAGAGATATCTTTCTACCTTTTGTGCATTTTTTTTCAGTTGCAATTGCTCCAGCCACTTTCTTCTGGTTTCTTCATGTTTTCTGCTAACTCTCCATCATCTGCTGTCCATTTGTCCTTTCTTCTCTCTTCTAGTTTTTTTTCCATTCTCTCTCTCTACATCTGCTTTAACATACTAATCTTTCTCCTTTTGCTCTTTCCACATTCCTATTTCATCCGCTCAAATTTTACCCCTCCATCCTCAATCCCCACTTACTCTCCCAATACCCGGCCAATTGTAGATTTTTTATCCCTCCCACACAAAATATTTTTCCCCTCTCCATTTTACTCTCCCAGCCCCATCCCATTCTAATCCTCCCCCAACATCAGCTCCCTTCTAGTTCCAGCCTCACCCAGTATCCATTCCATTCTAGTCCCTGCATCAGCCCATTTCCAGTCCTAGCCCCCCATCAGCCCATTTCCAGTCCTAGCAACCCCCCAACCCAATACCAGTCCTAGCCACCCCATCAACCCACTTCCAGTCCTAACCCCCCATCAGCCCACTTCCAGTCAGCCCCCCATAGCCCATTGCCAGTCCTAACCCCCCATCAGCCCACAGCCCATTATCAGTCCTAACCCCATCAGCCCATCTCAAGTCCTAACCCCTCCCCATCAGCCCATTTCCTGTCCTAGCCCCCCCATAGCCCATTATCAGTCCTAACCCCCCCATAGCCCACCAGTCTTAACCCCATCAGCCCATCTCCAGTGTTAACCCCCCCATCAGCCCATTTCCAGTCCTAGCCCCACATAGCCCACTCCCAGTCCTAACCCCCCCCAACAGCCCACAGCCCATTACCAGTCCTAACCCCATCAGCCCACCTCCACTCTTAATCCCCCCAGCCCATTTCCAGTCCTAGCAACCCCCCCAACCCATTACCAGTCCTAGCCCCCCATAGCCCACTCCCAGTCCTAATCCCCATCACCCAATTTTCAGTTTAAGCCCCCCCATACCCCATTACCAGTCCTAACCTCCCCATCAGCCCACTCCCAGTCCTAATCCCACCAGCCCATTTCCAGTCCTAATCCCCATCACCCAATTTTTAGTTTAAGACCCCCCATAGCCCATTACCAGTCCTAACCCCCCATCAACCCACTTCCAGTCCTAATCCCATCAGCCCATATAAAGACTTAGCTGCCCCATAGCCCATCACCACTCCTACCCCCCCATAGCCCATCACCACTCCTAACCCCCCCAGCCCATCACCACTCCTAACCCCCCCCAGCCCATCACCACTCCTAACCCTCCCCCCAGCCCAGCCCAGCGAAAAGTTTTAAAAAAAAAGCTGTCTTCTCCCGCTGCCAGGGCCGCCGCGGCAGAATCGAGTGTGCCGCGGGGCCCCCCCTGCCCAGCAGAACCTGCCCTCCCCCGTATCACCTCTCTCTTCATAGCTGCAGTCAGACGCGCCGGCTTTCAGAGCACGAGGGGAGAGTTTCTCCCTCGCTGCTCTGTTAAGCCCGCGGGGGCTGATGGGAAGTTTCCCCAAGATCCCAACAAGTAGCAGTGGGATATGAACCTTTGCTTCTCTGGTCCTAACCTGCTACTCTAAGCATTAGACTATCAGACATCCCCCATTCTCAAATAGCATTCGGGGGATGTCTGTGTAGATGTCCCTATAGACGTCCATATCAGGCACGTCCATGTTTGTAAAATTGTGCCTGAACTTGAACATGCCTGCTTTATTTTTCTGACTGTTCTGGCTTGGATGTCCTAGATTACACTTGAGGTCCACCAAAAAAGCACAGTACCACATGAGTAGAAGAAACCCAGTACTAATTTGTGGTATCAGGGAAGGAGAACTTTATTGCATACAACTTTAGACCAAACGCCTGACACAGCCGTGTTTCGAATCCTCTTCGTCAGGGGAATTCAGGCGTACTACATCCATAAATACATGAACAAACAAACAATAAATAAAATGTTGTTAATAAAAAACATCATAATCACAAGATGTAAAAGTTAAATAAAACTAACAAACGAATTAAAACTATGATAAAAAACATAAAACTCTATAATGGTAATATAAAACATTAATAACACTGAAAAAAAGAACTAAAAGATGAAGTAAAAAGATGAAATAAAAATATTGGAATGCCCAGAACTAATGTACAATGGAAAAACATCAAATATGACAAATGTAAACTATTGTAAAAATATTAACTTATAAAGGAATCAGAGTTTCCCCTCTTCTGAAATTTACAATATTTATAGTTATTTGTTTGAAATCATTATGTATAAAGCATTTTAATATTATTCCTTCCGGTTTTGGAAATAGTATTAGTTTTATCACCACTCCTGCTTTGTTGGTACTCTGTTTTTTGATACCGGCTCTTCTTTTTCTCATCCCTTTTAGCGCAAGGTTTATACAATTGTTTTGAACCTTAAGGTATTGTTTCTAAAGGATTCATTGGTTCTCTTTAGTAGTCAAACCCTTTCTGATTCCTTTATAAGTTAATATTTTTACAATAGTTTACATTTATGTCATTTGATGTTTTTCCATTGTACATTAGGTTTGGGCATTCCAACATTTTTTATTTCATCTTTTTACTTCATCTTTTAGTTCTTTTTTTCAGTATTATTAATGTTTTATATTACCATTATAGAGTTTTATGTTTTTTATCATAGTTTTAATTCGTTTGTTAGTTTTATTTAACTTTTACATCTTGTGATTTATGATGTTTTTTTATTAACATTTTATTTATTGTTTGTTTGTTCATGTATTTATGGATGTAGTACGCCTGAATTCCCCTGACGTGGAGGAGTAGCCCAGTGGTTAGAACACTGGCTTGGTAATCAAGCAACCAGGGTTCAATTCCCACTAGCACTCCTTGTGGCCTTGGACAAGTCACTTAACTCTCCATTGCCTCAGAAGAAAGGCCTGGCAATCTACTTCCGGTGACACTGCCAAGAAAACCCAGGAGCTTCTGGGTCACCAGGAGTCAGGACTGACTCAAAGGCACACATTGCGTTAGGGTGTGATCCCACACAGAAACTGAAGGATAGCTTTGACAATATCATGTTGACGGCCTTTGAGATAGGTTATCTCACTAGAAAAGAAAAAGATTTTCTCATTGCCCCTATGCTAGTTATTCCCACAATTTATGTAATTCCTAAGATTTGCAAGTCTTTGATGGCCCCCCCTGGCCGTCCGATAGTTTCAGCCATAGGATCACATATACATCCCAAAAGTTTGAGATGGGTTCCATTAATTAGACCCTTTGTGACCACAATGTGAGTGACTCATATTGAACCTTTGTGACCACAATGTGGTCCTATGTGCGTGACTCAGCACATGTTATTGATATTTTGTCGTCCTTTCAAAATTTAAATTCTGATATAATATTAGTTACTTTGGATGTCGAATCTTTGTATACAAATGTCCCGCAAGCAGAGTCCTTGGATATAATTGAACAATGTTTGCTTAAGAGAGATACTCATAAGCGGATTCCGACAGCTTTGTTAGTGACGTTGGCACAATTTGCATTGTGTGAGAACTATTTCTGTTTCAGAGACCTTTTTTTCAAGCAAATAAAAGGGGTAGCAATGGGATCATCCATGGCCCCAGATGTAGCAAATTTGTATATGTTTCAATTTGAAGAAAAATTTTTAAAGGATCATGCTTTTAAAACCAACATCAAACTTTGGATACGGTACATTGATGACATTTTTATTATTTGGGATGGCAGTATGGATTTACTTACTGAGTTCAACGTATGGATTAATGATTTAGATATAAATTTACGATTCCAGATCACATATGATTTTCATTGCATTCCTTATTTGGATTTAATAATTTAAAAAAGAGGGCAATCAATTAATTACATCTCTTTATAGAAAACCTATGGATTGCAACCAACGTTTACATTTACATTCTAAGTTTCCACAACCCATCCTTAAAGAAAAACCTGCCTGTGGGACAATTTCTTAGAGTTAAGAGGGCTTTTACTACATTACAAGATTTTGAAGTTCAGGCGGATATTGGCCAATTGTGTGCTAGACAAGAAGCTCATATAGAAAGTGATGGCATCCATATGTCAGTCTATATTAAAACCTATTAAAACTGATATCGCAAATCTACGGACATGGCATCAAACAGAAAGACAAACTGCTCTTATGGTCAAAGGATACTCAACCCATGAGGATCTGTGCGCTGAGAAAAGAGGGGTGAAATCGCAAAAAACATATGTATGAGGTCTAGATCGATCGCGTGTTAAACAGGGACTCATACCAACAAACAAACAATCACTGCGTATATATGTCAGTCTGCACTGACACCTATATGTCTCATTTTGTCATAATGTCTAAACCATACGTATAAAGTATAATAAATAATAAATATAATAAATATTTATATGCCATTCTCCAAGTACGTGCTAAGTGTCCATCCTTAAAAATTATCATAGAATCAACCAATGAATGAATAAATAAATACCACAGAAAATTAAAACCATCTAGCAATGCATGCATCTGAAACCTGATAAGAAAACCCATATAGACTAAAATATGAATAGACACCCTTGGACAACAATGAAAGACTAATAATAATAATAAAAAGATAAATACCAATAAATAAGTACCAATAAATAAAGAATAAATGCCAATAAATATGTCATCCACTAAAAGCAAATCTAATAAATAAGATCATGAATAACCATAAAAGCTAAAATACTATAAAAAAAGCTAAAAACATTAAAACAAAATAACAAATTATAAAAACACGGAAAAATCCTTCTATAAATTCAACCCATTTGGAGTCAAAGTATTCAATCTGAAAATATATTTCTGTTCCAATCTCATTAGCGTTTTGTCTATATTACCCCCATGCCAATTCAATTTGACATTTTTAATGACAAAGAACTTCAAGTTTGCAATCTTGTGTGCCTGCTCCTGCCAGGGCATTACCAGGGGTTTGTCCACTGCACCCCTCTTAATGCAACTTTTATGTTCTACAGTTTGTACTGTAACATTTTGGATCGTTTTACCTAATATAACATTGGACACGGACATTGAATAACATAAATAACGTGAGTAGTCTCACAATTTGTGAAATCATAAATTGCAAATTTTTCTTTTGTAATGGGATGTACAAAATGCCCTTTTATGGGCAACACAGGGGGACAAATGGAACACCGTCCACATTGAAACTGTCCCTTGTACTGGGAGAGAAATTTCCGTTCAGTTAAAGCTGATGGCACTAATAAATTCCGCAGATTAACTTTATGTTTATGAGCTATTGTTAATGAAAAATCCTGAAACCCAGGGAGGGACTGAATAAGGTGCCATTCTTTTTGTAAAACTTTTGTAATCTCTCTTGACAGGGTGGAGTACCGAAGGGGACAAACCATACACACATCTTTCTTCTCTTTCTGAGGTTTTAAGAGAGACTCACGGGAAGACTCCCGGGCTCTCTTGTATGCATGGTCAATGTGACATGAGGGATACTGCCTTGCCGCAGATCTTGTTTTCATAATATCCGCCTGAACTTCAAAATCTTGTAATGTAGTAAAAGCCCTCTTAACTCTAAGAAATTGTCCCACAGGCAGGTTTTTCTTTAAGGATGGGTTGTGGAAACTTAGAATGTAAAAGTTGGTTGCAATCCGTAGGTTTTCTATAAAGAGATGTAATTAATTGATTGCCCTCTTTTTTAATTATTAAATCCAAATAAGGAATGCGATGAAAATCATATGTGATCTGGAATCATAAATTTATATCTAAATCATTAATCCATACGTTGAACTCAGTAAGTAAATCCATACTGCCATCCCAAATAATAAAAATGTCATCTATGTACCATATCCAAAGTTTGATGTTGGTTTTAAAAGCATGATCCTTTAAAAAATTTTCTTAAAATTGAAACATATACAAATTTGCTACATCTGGGGCCATGGATGATCCCATTGCTACCCCTTTTATTTGCTTGAAAAAAAGGTATCTGAAACAGAAATAGTTCTCACACAATGCAAATTTTAACACTGAAAAAAAGAACTAAAAGATGAAGTAAAAAGATGAAATAAAAAATGTTGGAATGCCCAAAACTAATGTACAATGGAAAAACATCAAATGACATAAATGTAAACTATTGTAAAAATATTAACTTATAAAGGAATCAGAAAGGGTTTGACTACTAAAGAGAACCAATGAATCCTTTAGAAACAATACCTTAAGGTTCAAAACAATTGTATAAACCTTGCGCTAAAAGGGAGGAGAAAAAGAAGAGCCGGTATCAAAAAACAGAGTACCAACGAAGCAGGAGTGTGATAAAACTAATGCTATTTTCAAAACCAGAAGGAATAATATTAAACTGCTTTATACATAATGATTTCAAACAAATAACTATAAATATTGTAAATTTCAGAAGAGGGGAAACTCTGATTCCTTTATAAGCTAATATTTTTACAATAGTTTACATTTGTCATATTTGATGTTTTTCCATTGTACATTAGTTTTGGGCATGCCAACATTTTTATTTCATCTTTTTACTTCATCTTTTAGTTCTTTTTTTCAGTGTTATTAATGTTTTATATTACCATTATAGAGTTTTATGTTTTTTATCATAGTTTTAATTCGTTTGTTAGTTTTATTTAACTTTTACATCTTGTGATTATGATGTTTTTTATTAACAACATTTTATTTATTGTTTGTTTGTTCATGTATTTATGGATGTAGTACGCCTGAATTCCCCTGACGAAGAGGATTCGAAACACGGCCTGTGTCGGGCGTTTGGGCTAAAGTTGGATGCAATAAAGTTCTCCTTCCCTGATACCACGAATTAGTACTGGGTTTCTTCTACTCATGTGGTACTGTGCTTTTTTGGTGGACCTCAAGTGTAATCTAGGACATCCAAGCCAGAACAGTCAGAAAAATAAAGCAGGCATGTTCAAGTTCAGGCACAATTTTACAAACATGGACGTGCCTGATATGGACGTCTATAGGGACATCTACACAGACATCCCCCGAATGCTATTTGAGAATGGGGGATGTCTGATAGTCTAATGCTTAGAGTAGCAGGTTAGGACCAGAGAAGCAAAGGTTCATATCCCACTGCTACTTGTTGGGATCTTGGGGAAGTCACTTAACCCCACATCTTCTCTACGCTCTCTGGATATTTAAAGCCTAAAACAAGCCTTTCCCAGTGCTTATTCATGCTTGGAGCAGGTCTAAACCTAGACATCCCCAATGTTTCTGAAATCAAACAGAGATATCTATGTCCATTGCATTGCCCCACACACCCCTCCACCATGCCCCCCCCTCCCCCCGCCCGCTTGGACGTCCTGTACTGGAGACATCTTTAAAAGCTATTTGTAAAATGACTCCAGGACATCACCATGATTTGGATGTCCATATGCACTTTTCTGGACATCGAAATCATGACTAAGGCTTTGAAAATGACTCCCAATAGCACCTACAATGGCACAAATCTGGTAGAAATGGCATCTAGGTCGAAGGTGCAGACATTGCTCTCAAGCACGTGTAACGTTTGTGTGTACTTCACATGTACATGTATGTATCTGATTAAATGTACATGCACATTGTGATGCACCCACACTCTGCCCAAACCCTCCCCCGAGCATGCCAACAAGTGCCACACATACTTTTAGGTAGGATATAAAAGGCCTTTTATGAACCTAATACTGCATTTTAGGCACAAAAATGGCTTATAAAATTATTCATTTAGGCGGCAATTTCTAAACAGCAGGCCTAAACTAAACAGGTAGGGGGCACTAGTTGGCAGCACGTGTCCTAGCGCAGGCAGAAGGCATGCTGGGAGATGCATTGCCAGCTTGCGCCGGGCCATGAAGCACAGGATGATTCCCGCTCTAACTGTGTAACCCGAATTAGAGGCACGAATGGACAAGGTAGGGGCGGAGAGTGCATGTGGTAAACTCGCTGCAGTTAGCGCTGGGTTCACACTGCCCACATACTGCATTAGCGCGGGATCACCTAACACTACCTTAGTAGATGGCATTGTGTGCCCACGCTAATGCAGCATGCACTTTGGGACCGGGTTCTGCGTTAACTGCCAGGGAAATGCTTTCCATGCCCTCCGCAGTTAACACAAAGGTGTTGCACCGAACGCATTGTGGTTTTGGTGCTATTGGCATGTTAGGTGCAACACCTTAAACGCCCGTTAGTAAAAGACCCCCATAGCGCTGTCGCAGTCATCACTTTCTCTATATATTCAGCGTCTCTACCTTTTGGTGTCTCTTGCATGGGATAAAATATCATAAAGTACCATGTGGCCTCTGAATTTTTCATGAAAGTATTAGAGATCTGAAATTTGTGTTGTCTTAGTGTTTCGTCATGAGTTTGCATTAGAAAATGCATTTTTTACACAGCCTACATGTAATACAGTCTAAAGGCCTGTTTTCCTAAGGCTTGTCTCCCATTCCCTATCTATGAGAGCAAAAAGCATCGTAAAGTCTGGCCCTAAAAAGATGTAAATTAGATTTGAAAGTATGCAGTTAGAAACTCTGGACCTGCTACTGGAAGTGGCCGCTTAACTTTATATGCAGCAACGGCTCTTTAAATGCTGTAATGTGCAGGGGGTCTGCACACAGTCTAAGGCTAAGGGACACTTACAGACACTTCCATCCAGATTTGGCAGCACTGCAATGTCTTCGGCTTGGCAAAAGATATCAACAGTCATATCTCCTTAAAGAAAACTGGAACATCAGGGTTAGTGAAACAACACTTGCAGTCCCTGGGCTGGCTAACTCCCCCAAGGATGCCAAAAGCAAACATATAAATATAATTCTCTTATAAACAACCCTACTGCTTTGCATTCCAAACTCCAGTATATAATCCTTCCAGTTTCTGGTACAGAATGAGACTGTCACAAATCCAGGACCGAATTAATATCTCTCTCCTGGAACTGGGTAATGTGGCAATCAGGACTGATTTTCCACTAGTCAAAATTATGGTAATAACTGATACATAGAGGAGCTGCATTATACCTTTCTACCTACAGGGGTATGTTTATTAAAGTGTGGTAATGGTTACAACCCAAAATCCCACACTAAGCGGTTAGCACAGGACCACGATAACAATTACATGTTAAAAATGCAGCTGTAATAAAAATCCCATGCTGACCAGTTAATGCGGGATTAGGGTGTAAGTGGGCGTGGGCGTGGGCGGTTAGCGTAGGGTGTACTTGGCGTGTACTCATTGTATATGCTGCAGGTATCACAGGAGCACTGACCATGACTGCGTTAAGTGTGGCTGGCAGTTTAATGCGACAAGGTCCCTCAAACTGCACTAACTGCAAGGGAGCATGCAAGAAACACCCCCAACAATTCGCATGGGCACATCATGCATTCTGTATGAATTGTTTGGCACTTAGCAGATACTAAGCTGCCAAAAATTAGCATACTTTAGTAAACACGCCCATAATGTTTGTGCAAGCTACTCCTAACCCTGCTTCCCAGGAAATGCATATACTCTCACGCCTTTTCAGAAGTAGCTCAAGGTGAGTTACAATCAGGTGCAGGAGTCATTTACCTGTCCCCAGAGGACATACAGTCTACGTTTGTACATGAGACAATGGAGGGTTAAGAAACATGCCCGAGACCGCAGGGAGTGCTAGTGAGTTTTGAATCCTGGTCTTTTTGGTCCCAGGCTGCTGCCCTAACCATTAAGCTACTCCTGCAATCCTACACATGTGCATATAGTCCACAATGGTGCAGTCTACACATAAAATTATGCAAGCAACCAGGGAAAATATAAAAAAAAGATATGGGGCCTTTTACTAAGGGGTGCTATGGTATTGCACCCGACGTGTCAATAGCACCAAAACCATAGCACATTAAGTGCTGTTGGAGGCTTTGAAAGCATATTCCCGGCAGTTAACACAGTGCTCCCTAAGCTAACGCAGCATATAAATAGCACGGGTGCACTTCCATCTATTGAGGTGGCAGTAATTACACCCACACTAATTGGTCACCTTGTAGTTAGCGCAAGGTGCTCACCCCATCCACTTTCCACCCCTAACCTGCCCACTTGCTTCACTAATGCATCATGGACATTTAGCGCTAAAATGTGTCAATGCTGTCCGTGCTAGATATCAACGTATTTCCCAATGTGTATTTAGCGCATGTATGTGCCAGAACCCATGCTAAAAGCTAACACCTTTTAATAAAAGGGCTCCATTCTGTAAGCATCAGCACCAACCACATAAGTCTTTTTATTTTTTTTATTTGCAATTATTATTTTCACAATAATGAAAACAGTATGAAAGAGAAATATATTCCCAAAGCCCCTGCAGAAGTAATATTATAAAAAATTAAATAAGGGGAAAATCCTACCCCCCCCCCCCCACCCCAAAATAATCCAGAACTACATAGAACAACCTCGGCGTGCTAGTGTCTCAGGATCTCAAGGTGGCAAAACAATGCAACAAGACAGTAGCCAAAGCCAGAAGGTTGCTGGGCTGCCTACAGAGAGGAATAACCAGCAGAAGGAGGTGGTATTAATGCCTCACTTGGAGGCCTCACTTGGAGTATTGTGTTAAATTTTGGAGGTCATATCTCACAAAGGATATAAAACGACTTGAAATAGTTCAAAGGAAGAAGACCAAAATAATCTGGAGCCAGAAGACGTATGAGAAGAGACTTAAAGACCTAAATATGTGTATCCTAGAGGAGAGGAGGACAGGGGAGATATGATACAGACCTTTAAATATTTAAAAGTTATTAATGAACAAACAAACCTTTTTCAAAGAAGAAGAAACTGTAAAACTACAATGAAGCTGAAAGGAGGTAAACTTAAAAGCAACATCAGGAAATACTTAAATATATTTTATACTTCAATAAATAGAGGGGAGGTGACCTGCATGGACCGGCAGATACAACACTAAACACAGGCATGGGGGGGTGACCTGCATGGAGCGGCGTTTACAGCCACTCTAGCTACCTTACTGGTCAGACTAGATGGACCATAGTGGTCTCTGTCTGCCATCATATACTATGTAATTATAAATATCAGGCCTTCTGTTATTAGCACCAACCTGATGAAAGAATCATGACTCTGAACGCCTAGTCCCATATGTATGGGCCAATGTAATAAAAAGGTGCCACCTGCAACCTGTTATTGACCCCTATTTCTGCATATACAAGTGGCATAAGATAGCAACCACAATACCCAACAGCAATACAGAAAGAAACAGAAAGTACCTGAAGTGTCCCCTGGTGGTCTGGCAGCTTTTCCATTGTTGCTTTGGCCCGTGTATGGTTCTGTTGTGCTAATCCTGCTACGGTTGGCTTTATTCATGCCAATCCCTGGAATCTGTGACGTTGTGAATCCTTTTGCCTGTACAGTTGTGGAAGTGGTGGTAGTGGTAGTGGTGGTGACCATTGTTGTTGCTCTGGCTTTGAGGGTGGAGGTTTTGGTGGCTTCATGATTCCCAGGAGATGTACTAGATGCAAGTAACTCCTCTTCCCCTGTGGGACCCCAAATGATGAATTCAGATATAGTTGTTGGTTGACTTTGCCGATCCAAAGTGGATTTCTGGTACTTGACATCATCCCAGGGGTTCCTCTGGAGCTGCCTTTTCTCCCTTTTGAAATAAGTCACCTGACCTCTACTTTTGGTCCCAAGTGAGATGGAAGGCTTTGATTTTGCAATAGTAGGGTGTTTTGACAGCATGTTTTTGGAAAGAAAGCCTCCCAGCTGGTCTCTGGCTTTGCGTTGCCTTTTTAAATGATGTGTTTCTACATGCCTGTGACGATGCCTCTCAGGATGAGGAACCAGATCCCAGAAAGGGCTTGCAATCCTCAACTGCTGTCCATTTCTAAAGCTCCACAAGGAACTGCGGGAAGATCTGTGCTGTTGTAAAGGTCTTTGCAAGTGTTTGAACCCTTGGCCTTGGGATACAGAGTCACAAGTTGTAAAATCCATGGCTACTTGAAACATGGCTATTAGTATCCACGCATGGCTTCCTAACGGATGGCCTGCCCTGCAGACAGACAGCGAACTGGAGAAAAAGAAATAGAGTATTTAAAAATTATAGTTAAGTAGTGACTATGTTTTAACTTGGAAATTTAAATTCATTTAGCTCAAGAAATTCATACACATTTGCTGTGAATTAAAACCATTAAAATATAGCATGACTATTAAGCACCCAGACATGCCGTGCGATAAATCTTGCAAAGCTCATTAAAAAAATTAAGTGTCAAAAGTGGCCCACGGGATTTCATCTTTCCTTTCAGCGCTCCTATATTATTGTTCCTAAAATCAAAGGTGACAAGACAAATTGTTTGTGCAGCTAATAGTTGGCCACATAGGTGCTAGTGGGTATTTGAGAAGTTCTGATATCCAATAGCTGGTCGATCTGCCTCCAGCAATCACATCTTCAGTCCATTCTCGCCTTTTAGTTGTTGTAAGCCTGGGAGCAGATTGGACAGCTACCGAATATCAACAGTGTTCAAACAACTACAGCTGTCATGGAGCGAACATCTTTGACCATTCTGGATATATAAAAACATATCGATCACAGTCATCTTTGTCGTCTATTCTGCAAAACCTGGAGGTGCATGCAAAGCATATAGAGGAGTAAACTTCTGAAGGAGAGAGTCCAAAACTACCAGAGTCATTCCAAATGATATTTGGTGCTGAACTCAAAACCCAGATATCCAATGCTGGGACCATATCCAGGCTCAGACATTGAATATCTGGGCTACCTGGATTGCCGCAAATCTAACTGGGCAGTGACGATATTCAGCTGCTGCCCAGATACCTTCTGCGGCGAAAGTTAGGCCAGGGTTTCCTACGCCTGACTTAAAAGTGTATCGCTAACTGGGCAGCAGCTCAATATCGTCACTGCCAGGTTAGCAATGGGTGCCGCCCTGGAATGCTCCCGGCACATCCCAATGCTAAGCGGTTAGCACTGAGACGTGCAGCAGCGGCAACTGCAGATAGTCAGTGACACTAACCACAGAGCGGCATATACACGGTTTGCAGGTCTGCAAACCATGTAAATGCCTTTGAATATCCCCCCTCCCCATGATAAAGTAGAACAAAGCAGACACCATTGTCCTAAATAAGAAGTAATTTTACAAGCAGTCATGCTTATGGCAAATAGTTTGAATATCGCCTTAGCAAGCTGAATGGGTGGGCTGAGCAAGTGATCATTTTATGTCATAATCAACTATGTTATCAACCCATTCGATTTATTAAGGAGATATTCCAGCTACCAGCCGTAAGCATGACTGCCTGTAAGATTACTTCTTAACCAGGATGATTTTTGGTATCTTCTCTTTTCTACTGTATTATCTGGACAGATGACTATGCATGATCCCCCACTTAGTTTGTACCGTTCACCCCTCCTTTTCCATATCTCACCACAAGTCTAAATTTTTGTTTTGTTTTTTTACTAGATTTTAAAAATTTGTTTTCATTTTTTTTCAAATTGTTTTAATATTTTGTAAACTACTTTGATGTAGCTCTTAAAATGTGAAAGGCAGTTAAGTACATTTTTAATGTAATGTAATAATTTAAATAACTGCAAATGCTGGAGTGGTCATTGCCCAAGCAATGCAGATGATAGATCTGCTGTGTAGCCTGCCAGACAGACCTGGCTACATAAGCACCAGCATTTCTGCTAAGATTTCTAGTTATTACTATACTTGCAGCCTGCCATACAGACCCCAAGCCAACCTCACGGTTGCCTGTGTTTCTAGAAGGACTCCATACTGCTCTCATATTATTCATTCTGGCAGCCTCTCACACTGCCAAGAAAACCCAGAAGCTTCTGGGTTGCCAGGAGTCAACATTGAATCGAAGACACACATTGCATTTTGCAAGGATTCTATCCAACAGATTTTCCATACAATAATATTTTCTGACATTTTTCCTAAGTCTCCTTCCTCTGATCTTCATCTCGTGAACCCTTGTTCTAGAAAGTTCTCTCTCTCTTGAGGAAAGTACAGCTAAAAGGAACCTTCCATGCTCTATTGGCACTCTGGAAACTCTACCCCCACTTCAACGTCTCCAATAATATCCCATCACCTCCCTGCGGTTCTTACTGGGAGTTTCTCTGGTGGCTAGTAGATGGCAGGTATGATCTTGGACATTCCAGCCCCGTTAGCAACCTATGTTCAGAATGGCACCTTGGACCCTAGTGGTAGCATTCTGGTACTCCCATTAGGGGTCAAGTTGCCAAATAAGGGATGACAGTTAACACATGCCCATAACATAGCCATTCTCCACCTATTTTCTACTTCCTTCCATGTGAATTAGTGCAAGCCAGGGTAATGTTTTTTTAAATTATAATTTTTTCATAAATCACTTTCAAAAGTAAGCAACAAGAAACTCGAAAAGCTAACATAATACGACATATGTATCATAAAGAAACAAAACTCATCCAGCAGCCCACATCACGGGAAGAAAAGTGCAAAGCAAAATATTAAAGAAGAATCAAGGAGAACCTCCATGCTTGCAGTCGTTTACTAAAAAAACACCCAGACCTCTCCCAAAATCACCCCTGCTTCTCCCTATCAGACAGAAAAAGGTCTCCAAATGCAAGGAGTCTAAGAAAATATACTTAATTCCACGAAGTGTCACAAGGATAACCTGAGAAAAAAGATGCCGCTAGGACCAACATCTTAGGCTTTTAGAGCCAAAAAGGCCTTCCTGTGCAATTGGGTGGCTCTAGAGACATCAGGAAACAAATGTACTTTAACTCCACAAAACAACGCATCTTTATTCCTAAAATAACTTTAAAATACTGTGACTTTATCCAACTCACTACAAAAAGAGACAACTAAAGTGATACAAGCAGGAATATTATCCTGTGACTCCTCCAGGAATTGCGTTAAATTAAAATCAGACTGAGGTTGCAAAACTGCATAATCAACTTAAGGTTCCTTGGTTAACACTCCGTGAGGTAAAACATTTTAGAGAAACTCATCACATCCACATTAGATAAAGAAAGTATTTCTTTCAGATATTTACTTAGCAAAATATCAGGAGACAACAAATGGTGAACAGGGAAATTTAGAAACCTAATATTCTTTGCTTTAAGGGAATTCTCAAAAACCTCCAACCTCCGATGAATTACCAGACTATCCTTTGCAGTGGCGGCAATAACCACCTGTAGCGAGGCACACTGGGTATCACTCTTAAGGACTTGATTAGCCAGCAAGTCCAGGTGATACCCAACCTTATCACATGCGAGAATTGGCACAGCTGGGAAACTGTGGTCACCAAGGTTCGTTCAGTATGTGTCATGTGAGCATCAGGAACCTCCTTGGCATCTGATATAGCTGGTGTCCATTGAACCGCTTGGTACACAGACTGAGTACTTTACAATAATGGTTGACCGCCAGCAGCCAGATTAGGTGGAGTCTCAACAGCTGGGTGAGGGGGTGTGGAGCAGTCTGGGGAGCTTAAAGAAGCCCCCAAATGGAAAATACAGAGTTCAGTGCCTGAAGCTAGCCTTCCCACCTCTTTCACCATAAAGTGCTTATCCATCGGGCCGACGATGGTTCTGGAGGGGACGGCTTTCTTCTTTCTTTTCCCCATATGCCACACAAACAGAGAAAATTCCTGAAATATTCCTTCAAGGTTCCTAAGGTGCTCCCAAGGGGTCACCCTTGTGGCATGCCCCTTAGGGCATGCCATGGCCGTGCGCCTTGCCACAGACCAATCTTATAGAGCCTCACCAGCATCAGGGACATCCTCTGCAGTGCCTGAGTTCCTCCTCACAGCCCCCGCCTTGCAGCTGCCCAATGTTGATCTTCCCTACTAGGGTAATTTTATAAGTGCCACCTACATTTCCACATATACTTACATGCAAAAATCATGGTATTTTAGTGATTTGCATGGGTAAATGACTTCTTATGCACATGATGTGGTTGGTCAGTATTCTGGAGGTATGTTCCCGTTTTGAAGGTATGCATGCTTTCACTGTGAGTGGAGTTTGAGAGCGGTGCATAAGTTGCAAACTGCTGTAATATACACACGTTCTTGCAACATGTAGGTGCAGACATTTATACCACCTATGGAGCAGCGTGCTTGCGCCTAGTTTAATGTACACTTTTGACCACTTATGCCCATATTTTATAAAGTACACATTTGCCTTACTGTATAAAATAGGCATGAAAGATTGCACATTAAAACACACGTAAATCTAGCTGGCCCTTATAAAATTACCCTCCTCATGTTACAGCCTTGCATCACTGCTACCGTCTGGTAATTCATGCAAAGACTACTTATTTCATTTTAGTAAACAGGCCCTTTAGATTGTAAACCCTCTGAGGACACGGAAATGCCTACTGTAGCTCAGGGCTGGCTTTAGGGCCTGGCAAACAAGGCAGCTGCCCAGGGACCCCATATCACAGGGAGCCCCCAAGTCTGCTCAATCTGAAGGAAGAATAGCTTGAAGGTGAGCTTTGAGGCCCTTTTCTTAGTTTCTGCCCTACGCCCCTGCATGTCTAATACCAACCCTGCTGTACCTTAATGTATCTCTCCTTGAGCTACCACGGAAAGGGCATGAGCTAAATCCAAAATCCCTTCCCTTTCTTGTCTTCACTGCTGCTGCATGTGAAGTGACATTTATCAAATGGCATCTCTGCTGACCATCAGCTTGGGAAGTCATCTTTGATGGTCAGGCATCAGCAAAACAGAAAATAATAATAGCCAGCTTCATACGGCTAATGTTTGTCATCCCAAATACATAGAATAAATTGAGAAACCAAATCCATTACTTTGTCCTGTTTCACACTAGCATGCAATTCACCAATTATAAGTAGTAACCATGGCAACTTCCTTCTTTCATAGGCTTCATTGTGCAAACCTGTACATTAATATACAGGGTTGCTAAATAGATCTGCTTAGAAACATGCAGATATTTAGTTTTTCAAGCAAAGGACACTAAAGCTGTCTTGAAGCAGGTAGGTGCTAGAATTAAATAGCCAAAGTGAAGAATCAGATTCTACACTGAAGGATCCTGAATGTGAATGGAGATAGAAAAAATGTTAAGTATTTTCATGCACTTGCCTTGTTTCTCTTTAATCTTCAATAAGACATGTATATTGACGTCTGCCTTCATCAAAGCCTCTGTATGGCATGTCTTCATTACACAGTAACATGGTACATTTTTTTAAGTATTCAAACAAACACCAACCTTCCTTAACCCCTACGTTCCCAACTAATACAATAATAGAATAGATTACAAGTTCAATAAAGGCAAACAGGCCTCAGAGAAATCTTCCCCTTCACTTGGCGAAACAAGTCACCATAGGGTTAGATGGTACATTCCACATCACGGGCCAACAGCCTTTTCACTTTTTATTATTTCAATTAGATTACAAAAATGATTATCAATAGTCAATTCAGACCTGATTAAAAGATAAATTACTAGTATCACCTAAAAGTACTTTTTTGGGATTTCAAAGAAATTCATTATAATTAAACACACATCTGAAGAGTGTGCATGGGGTACCCAGCGCGGGTACTTTCTGGCCTCAACAAGAGGCTTCATAACCTACAAGAGACATAAAGATCTTTCAAATTGAGTTACAACAGCATAGAAAATGCAAACAGCATACTCAACTTAAGGTTCTGCTGAAGTCTCCCACACACGCTGTCGGCAAAGCCACACACACTCTCAGTTATCCGGTATAGAATCCAACAGCCTCGATTGGAGAAGCAAAGTTAATGCCGAGAAAGTTCTTAATAGTCCGTTTCGCCTAACTGGCTTCTTCAGGAACAATAAACTCGGACATATTAACTACAACTCCACAGCTCAAAGATAACTCATGCGGGCAACAAGTGCCTCCGACTCTATGCTGTTGTAACTCAATTTGAAAGATCTTTATGTCTCTTGTAGGTTATGAAGCCTCTTGTTGAGGCCAGCAAGTACCCGCGCTGGGTACCCCATGCACACTCTTCAGATGTGTGTTTAATTATAATGAATTTCTTTGAAATCCCAAAAAAGTACTTTTAGGTGATACTAGTAATTTATCTTTTAATCAGGTCTGAATTGACTATTGATAATCATTTTTGTAATCTAATTGAAATAATAAAAAGTGAAAAGGCTGTTGGCCCGTGATGTGGAATGTACCATCTAACCCTATGGTGACTTGTTTCGCCAAGTGAAGGGGAAGATTTCTCTGAGGCCTGTTTGCCTTTATTGAACTTGTAATCTATTCTATTATTGTATTAGTTGGGAACGTAGGGGTTAAGGAAGGTTGGTGTTTGTTTGAATATTATATTTCCCTTCCTTGCAGTTGTTTTTTGGTTAGACATTTTTTTAAGTGCCATCAAGACAATGCTGACTCCTGGCAACCTAGCAGGCCCCTTCTTCCAAGGCAATGGAAGGTAAAGTGACCTGCCCAAGGTCACAAGAAGTGCCAGTCGGAATCAGGCCCCGATCTCTTGGGTGCTAGGCTATTGCTCTAACTACTAGGCTACTCCTCCACTAAACATTTTAAATGATGGCAGATAAAAGCTAAAATAGGCCAATCCTGTCTGCCCCGTGGAGATTTTTCCATTGGTTAGAGCATATAAATTCCCATATACATCCCAACACCAGATCCCTTCCATCCCAACCCCATATATTTTATCTGAGCTTTCAAACCTTTTCCTAGCAATGCTCTCCAAGTATACCCCAAAGCTTTAATAGTGCTGGCCTTCACTACCTCCACTGGCAGGACATTTCAGGCCTCATTATCATCCGTTTTGATTTGAATTCTTACAAGATCAAAAACCTTAAGCCAATAACCAGGCCCAATTCCATGTCTTATTTACCAAGTTTTGTAATAATCCCCATAACCGCTGAAATTAGTCAATCCCCCCCCCCCCTCCTGCCCAGTACGTATGAATCAGTCATGGTCACCGTCAATATCTCATAGGATAACAGAATAATGTGGATGAGAATTAGAATATGACTACTGAACTGAAATCTTCAGATTACTAGAACCTAGATGGGTATGTGTTCTGGGTTTTAGTAATCTGAGACTGATGGTGTTTTATTTACTGAAACCATGCTTACTCACAGATTTAGTAATTCTAATTCCCTAATGACAGTAACGATAAGAACATAAAACCAGTAGGGCTAGAGGATAGGACAAAGAAGTTCTTAGTTTATTGTCTTAATAGATCGATCTTCAGTAAATCTAGTGCTATTGCTATCGCCATCTTTTCAATTATTCTATGGCTTATTTATTTATTCATTCATTCATATTACACCTTCTGTGTCAATGATCCTGGATTGGAGTTCTGCCCATTTCCTGCTATTAAAAGGTTTGCCTCCAGCTAAGCAACCTCAACACTATTTATTTTTATAATTTACTTTTCAGATGGGTCTCAATTTAATTTTTGCGGTGTTCATTTTCAAAGCTGAGATGGATGGATGATTGTCAGAATGATTTAAAAAAACGCCCTAGAGAACAAATATACAAAAACTGAATAGGAACAACAAAAGTGTCTTAAAAAAAAGGAATATTCACAAACTCTGATCCCTCACTGGGATATATTTCCAAGGTCTATATATTTTTCTAACAGTTAAAGATGATAATAGAGTGCTTGAATCTGTCAACCTGACAGTTTGACAAAGGAAAAATATTATGCTCAGGGATAGTTGAGAAGTATAAAAATGTGTGTTATCGGTGCGGAAATTGTCTGAGAGCAAGAATGCAGCTGGGATTTGTGCTGCTTGCAAGTTCTGAGCCTGCTCCTGGCTTTGGAATACTCGCTGGCTTCATTCAATCTTTCCCCTCCTCTCTTACCTCCCCCCCCCCCCGCCCCCAGTTATTCTTTTCTGATGTCAGCATAGAGAAAAGTCATGATATCAAAACTTCATACCTAAACTCGCAAGAAACTGAGGCTCCTGTGAATTTTCTTTTTTCAATTTCCTGCCTTCAAATCAGCAGACATATAGGTCACGTTATAAAAGGAATAAAAGCTGGACGTTTCAGCTTCTTAGCAGGCTTTTTGCATGAAGATGAATCTTCCTGCTCCCAACATGTCACATGGGATCACAAACTTGGCAAACATAATTTTGCCTGAATAATGCAAGAGCGTATTTCATGTCCTATATTTTATGACGCTTATATGGTAAGGAGGCAGCTCTATGGGTTAATCTGGAAGGAGAGAATGGAACCTCCATTTATAGACAGAAGTGGACAGATTTCATTGAAGGCAATCATAATATTGTTATGAAACAGGAAATGCTAATAGGTGATTTCAATATGCCAGTTGTTGATTGGGGCATCTCTATTGTGATGTCATCTTGAAGTAAGGCTTTTCTATAGGGAGAACTATTGTGGGAACTGGTAATGGAACCCATATGGGAGAGTGCCATACTGGGCCTTATATTTACAAAGGAGGATAAGTGTTTATGATGTTATACTGGATGATGTGGTGCAGTATTAGGAAAAGGCCAGAGATGATTCATTCAAAAGTTTGGGTCCTAGACTTTAGGTAAACTAATTTGTCAAGATGGAGGAATACCTCAAAGAGTTGTTAGCTGGATGAGAACAGCTGAGGAACACAGAAAAGCAGTGGGCAAAATTGAGAGGAGATATTTTAAGGGCAACAGACCATTTTAATAGAAAGGTAAATAGAAAAGGAAAAGGTGGCGGCTGTTGTTCTCGGGTGTAGTAGCTGAAAAGGTAAAGAAAAAGAGGTGGGCCTCCATAAAGTAGAAGAGATCACAGAAAGAGGAAGAGGAGAAGTAGCAATATCTGGAAAAGCTAAGAGAAGCTGAGAAAATAGGAAACCAAAGTTGTAAACGGAAGAAAAAACTAGCCAGTGTAGTAAAACGGGGTGACAAGATCCTTTTTGGATATGTTTGTATAGAAGGAAGTGCAAAAATGTTATTTTCAAGGTGAAAGGCAGGAATAAGTAGAAACTGATAAAGATAACGTGGCATTGCTTAACAAATATTTCTGTTTTGTGTTCATAGATGATGGGCCAGGATTGGGAACTTTGAAAACACCCACAAACAGGAACAGAAGTGATGTGGATCTTGAACGATTTTCAGAAGACTGTTCATGAGGACCTAGCTAAACTAAAAGTAGACAAAGCAATAGGGCCAGATGGGATATATCCAAGGGTAATGAAGGAACTTAGGAAATTTCTGGTGGCTTCACTGTCTAACCTTTTCAATACTATTTTATAATCATGACAGAAGGAGATCAGGGGGGGGAGGGGGAAGCTTCCTAACATGGCTGATTACAGGTGTGCTTAGCAGAGTCTCTAATACTATGGGGAAGAGGAAGGCGAATTCAGGCAAGAAATCCTCTGCGAGCCCACTATTTCCACCGCCATACCTCTGGTTTCCTACACTCTTATGGATGCCTTTCTTCAGCATTCTCTGCCCCAGCCGTCTGCTTTGGGTGGAGTCTCGGCATTGGAAACACTGAAGTCAGGAGGCTCAGCGTCTCTTTTAGGCTGTGATGCATCATTGTCCCCTGAGGTATGGAGTCCTCGGTTGCCATCTTCAGCCTTCTATCCTTCAGGAGACTGGCGGGCGAATGCTTTGCCCAGAGTGGCTATCATGATACCCAGAGAGGGGCCAGCTCCCAGTGTTCCTCTGGGGAGGGGAGTGACCTCTCCGCAGTGTCTATTAGCTGAAGCTGTTCAGGCTCGGGCATCGGGTGTCATTTCACTGACCAGCAACAAGGAAATGCAGCCTGCTGTTTTCTCTCATTTGGAATTGGGTCTCAGAAGATGACCTTTTTTACTCCCCAACTCAACCTGCAGTCTTTATGCTAGAATTGATATGCCTGCCATTTTCAAGTTAGGTGAGGCTATTATTCCACAGATGCAAGTTTTGACAGGACAAATTCAAGCGAATATGGTGGCTATCTCTAGAAATTCAGAAGAGATAGCTCGGATTCAGCAGTTTTTCTGAATTTGATACAAGACTTTCTCGACTGGAAACTGCAAATGACCTTGTATGCTGTTGATATGAAAGCTGATAAGTTTAAACTGGAACAGTTGGAGAATGCTACATGTTCAGCTAACCTGAGGTTAATTAATTATCTCCAGGAACAAGCAGGAATGAGTCTTCACATATGGGTACGTCGGTACCGATGGAGTCTGCGCGGGAACGCTTCCCAGCATCCAATCAGAAAGCTTTTGGAAGCATCCCAACACGCCTGCGTGCTGCCTTCCTGCCTTCCCAACTGCCTCTCCTCAGTTTTCGTTTTTCCGCGGAGCCGGCAGGACGTCCTCCTGTCACCGCAGAAAATTCTTCTTTTATTTTTTAGTTTTCTTGTGGTCGCGACTGCCTTCCCCGACGCCACCGGTACCGCCGGTGTTTCTTTTTTCTTTTCTTGTAAAATTTTTCCTTTTTAAGGAATATTTTTCCTTCTTAGTGTCTCACGGTTTTTCAGGCCTGCTAGGCCTCTCCACTGTCCTTCATGGAACCGCCAGCCACTATCCCCAAGAAATGTACAAACTGTGGCGGTACAAACTTAATTTTAGACACTCACAATTGGTGTCTAACCTGCTTGGGTCCTGACCATTTTCCTCCGGAGTGTCACTCCTGCAATAGTATTGTGGGAAGAAGTTTTCAACATCGAGTTTCCCTCGACATGCGGTCCCCATCCAACTTCAGGGCACCGACCATATCTTCTACACAGGATCAGGTAACCCAAAAACAGTCTGTTAAGACTAGCCAGTCCTCGAGGAGCAGATCTCATGCACAGCATAGAAATGCCTCCGGCCTTGCCCTCGAGAATCCACTGGCTTCAAAACCCCGGTGGGAGTCTTCGGCCTCCAAAGCCCGTGTGGGGTTTCAGGTTGTTCCTGAGGTTCACCCCTCACAGAACATACCTGAGCCATGCCCGGTGGTGGCATCCGCGTCGAGCGGTACCGATATCCCGGCATCAGCAATGGTGTTGGATGAAACATTCCTCACCAAGGATCGTCATCTGGCGTCCTCGGTACCTACGGGGCCATTGGATACACTGCAGACCGACCTTCCAGTATCGGTACCGGTACCGATACTAGTACCGATGTCGGTACCCTCCAGATGTTCATCGATAGACTCGCTTCCTTTGATGCCAAGTCTGGAATCGATCTCCAGTCTGGAGGACTGGGTGCCGACTTGCTTTGGTACCGACACCAGATGGTACCGAAGGCTCGGTTCTGATAATTTGGATCCGTAACTCTTGGTTTCTTCGATACCGTTAGAGTTGCCACCAGCTGGCCTTCATCCACCGGTATCGGATACGGTACCGAAGTCGGTACCGCTATCCACATTACCATTGCTGTCGGTGCCTTCCATGCTTCTCTCGTCAGGCTCGCTTCCCTCGATACCGAGTTTGGAATCGATCCCTAGCATGGACGATGTGCTACCGACTGGCGCTGGTCCCAACCTCCTGCAGTACTGGCGACCATCCTCTAAGGATCCCATACTGCACCATTCAGGATCTTCTATTCCTATAAATTTGGATAGATCCCTCGGTGCCAACGCTAGTTCTTCATCAGATCTAGCCTATCCAAGGGAAGTTCCCTCTGGGGATCCTTCTTTTCAGGCTTTCCTCCGGGATATGGCAAAATCCCTTGCCATTTCTATTCCTGGACAGGATCCTACACAAGGGAATACAGAATCCCTGTATATTCCTGGGAGAGCAAAGGAAAACATCATGCTTCCTTTGCATCATTCCTTGCAGGATCTCCTTCTACGAATGTGGGAAGCTCCTTTAAAGGTACCCCCACCTTCCAGAGCAACTGATCTTCTATATCAGGTGCCCCCCTCTCCAGGATTTCAAAAAAGACTCAACTTCCTCATCATTCCATTGTTGTAGAATCAGCAATGAGGCTGGTGAAGAGTACTAAAAAGCACTCTTCTTATCCGCCGTGAGTCTAAGACTTTAGATGCCTTTGGACGCCAAACCTTACAGGCATCCATGCTTTCAGCAAGAATTCTCTCATATATTTTTTATATGGGTTTATCTCTTGAAGAGGTCACAAAGAAATTACATATTTTGACTCCTTTTCTTCAAGAGCCCAAGAGTGCAGACTATTCCTCACTGGTTAGTCATGCTCAAAATATCTCTAGGTTTCTTACTCGTGCTTCCCTAGACTCCTTTGAGTCTGTTAGCAGGACTTCTGCTATAGCTATAGGAGCACGATGTAAGGCCTGGCTCCAAGCTTCAGACTTGGACAAATGGGCACAAGAAAGACTGGGAAATACTCCTTGCACTGGAGAAAATCTCTTTAACAAGGAGTCTTTACTCCAGGTTGCTCAGTTAACCACTGACATTCCTGTTTCCAGAGGCTGTTCTACGCCCTCCTTTGTCCCAGTTGGTAGGAAATGTCCTACCAAACTTTCTTCCCCTAAGGCAGGGGTCTGCAACCTTTAAGACATAAAGAGCCACTTGGACCCGTTTCCGAAGGGAAAAAAAAAACTGGGAGCCGCAAAACCATTGCGACATTTAAAACAAATCTAACACTGCATATATTGTTTCTTACCTTAATGCTATATACGACCCCCTACTTTTCCTGTTAAAATATAGGTGTTTGGCCTATACTCGCCGTATAAGACTACCCCTCTTCCTTCGCACACCAAAAAAAATACGCCAGAAAATATCACAACAACAAGTAACAATATTTGATTTCAAAATGATGATGATTTTGTAGTCAAATCACTAATATGAAATAAAATTATTTTTTCTACCTTTGTTGTCTGACCAATTTATTCTTTGATCATGCTGGTCCCGATCTGAGGCTTCTGCTTTCCTTTCTTCTCTTGGCTCTCTTTCTGTGGTCTATGGTCCATCTGCCATTTCTTATCTCTTCTTTCGTTTTCTTCACTTCTTTCCATCAGCCTATTTCCAGTCCCAGTAACCCTCCCCAATATCAGCCCCTTTCCAGTCCTCACTCCCAGTACCTTCCAATGTCAACTTGCATTCCCATGATTGCCACTGGTGTCCATTTCCTTCCAGTCCCCCTCCTTCCCCACTGACCAGTCCCTTCTAGTACAAATACCATGGCAGCCCCTCTCAGATCCAGTTCCATTCTCCCATCCCCTCATATCAGCCCATTTGTAGCCTTAGCCCCCAGTTATCTTCCAGGGCCAGCAGCTCTATCCTCCCCTCCCCACAATCAGCCCATGCCCAGTCAAAGCCCCCCAATCAGCTCGCTTCCAGTGCTAATCCCCCCTCAACCCCATTACCAGTGCTAGCCTCCCCTAATCAGCCCAATACCAGTCCTACCCCCATCAAATCATTACCAGTCCTAGCCTCCCCTAATCAGCTCATTTCCAGTGCTCGTCCCCTCAACCCCATTACCAGTGCTCCATCCCTCCATGTCCTCACCCTCCCTCCCTCCATCCATATCAGCTCCCTCCCTCCATGTCAGCCCGCCTCCCCAATCCCTCCATGTCAGCCCCCTCCATGTCAGCCCCCCTCCCTCCATCCATATCAGCTCCCTCCCTCCATGTCAGCCCCCTCCATCCCTCCATGTCAGCCCCCCTCCCTCCATCCATATCAGCTCCCTCCCTCCATGTCAGCCCCCCCTCCCTCCATCCATCCATATCAGCCCCCCTCCCTCCATGTCAGCCCCCCTCCCTCCATGTCAGCCCTTCCATCCCTCCATGTCAGCCCCCCTCCCTCCATCCATATCAGCTCCCTCCCTCCATGTCAGCCCCCCTCCCTCCATATCAGCTCCCTCCCTCCATATAAGCCCCCCTCCCTCCATGTCAGCCCCCTCCATCCCTCCATGTCAGCCCCTCCCTCCATCCATATCAGCTCCCTCCCTCCATGTCAGCCCCCCTCCCTCCATCCATCCATGTCAGCCCCCCTCCCTCCATGTCAGCCCCCCACCCGCCAACCAACCATAAAGGCTCCCTCCCTCCATGTGAGCGCCCCTCCCTCCATGTCAGCCCCCCTCCCTTCTTCTGCAGCCGCGGCTCCCTGCCTCTTAGGGAACCGCGGCTGTGCTTTTAAAATCATCTCGGAGCCCTTCCTGTCTTGACGGGCTCCGTGCAGCATTGTCCCGCCTCCAAAACTTCCTTTAGAGGCGGGACAATGCTGCACGGAGCCCGTCAAGACAGGAAGGGCTCCGAGATGATTTTAAAAGAACAGCCGCGGTTCCTTAAGAGGCAGGGAGCCGCAGCTGCAGAAGAATGGAGGGAGCCCATAACGCCACGTTTTAATACCGGGCGGGCAGTGTGCTCCGGAGCCGCGGCAAAGGTGAGAAAGAGCCGCATGCGGCTCCGGAGCCGCGGGTTGCCGACCCCTGCCCTAAGGGGAGAAAGTTTTATCCATCTTCTGCCCATCATACAGATTTTCACAAACAGGGGAAACATCGTCCTCGTCTGAAGAAGCCACAACCTCAACAGGGTCAGCAAACCCAGCAGTTGCAGGGTTTCAAATAGATCATCATTACCCCTCTTGGTTGGTGGTTACAGTGGCAGTCTGCTTCTTTTCACTTGAAGTATCTGCACTAATGTTATCCTAACCTTTTCTAGATATCTCTTCATGAGACATCTTTTCTTTAACTCTAAGAGTCTCTATGATGATCATGCCCATACTTAACAGGTTTTCTCTTCCTCTTTGGGGAAAAGAGACGTGTCAACTATCAATAAGACAGTTGTTTCCCTGTACTGGCATGTATCATCTTACCTGTCAGAGACTTCCTACATAGTCAGTCTCCTTCAACTCTGTCTTAACTCCCTCTTACTACAACATTCGGTTTGTAAGAGTGGCTCTTTTATACTGGTAAGCCCCTATGGTCCTCTACCTGTTCCACAGGGGGATTCTCCCTTCCAGAGTTATCTCCCCCTTTATTACCTTAGGGCAGCTCATCAGACAATAGGAAGTCCTACTAGGTCTATTGTTTCTTTTTCCCAATCTAAAAAAGGAGGGCAAAAGACATTTCCTTCCGCTGCCCTGGTACTTGCTGCAGATACAGCAATTCCTAGTGGTTAAGCCACTGGTTCTATTCACCACACAACCAGGGGTTCCCCTCCACTAGCAATTCTTCTAGCCTCAGTGCTAAACCCCAAACAGGTTATCAACCTTGTTTGGAAAACCCTATTATCGCAAACTGGTGGGTTAACTTCTATTCTTCGCCCCTTGTCCTTGGCAGAATAGTTTGTTACCACTGGCTTTACACAGCCAGTTTTTCCTTCTAACCAACCTGCAGCATGCTCTCTGCAACTCTACAAAGTAGCTTTGCACTATGGGCCCTTGCTAGAGAGCATTAGTGTCTTGACTAACAGATAACCCCAGATGGTTAGGAGGGGTTCCCCCAGTCATGTTTTCATGACTGGTAGGTATTCCCTACCCTTACCATCTCATCTTAAATCTCTTTTGAGACATAAGCCTCGGGCCTTTCATTACGTGAAAACCTAAAGAAGGGCCAATTCCCTGGCTTGGCCCATATTTCCTTTGGTCTTCTCGTCAGAGATAATTTTCTTCAATGGCAGCTAGAGGACGCCTAATACCCATCTTGCCCTCATAGGCGGGTCACTAGGGTATCTTCCTCCAGTGGCATCCTCTATCCATTCTCCATACTGCAATTCTGGAGAGATCTGGACTTCCTGCCTGCAGACTGAAGTTATCCTCTGCATTTTTCACGTAGGCCATCCTGGTTATTCAAAAGCTCAAATTCTCAGAAGAATCCAGACTTCTTCTTGTTAGGGAGACCTTTCCTCTGACTCTGCCAATCATAACCAGCAAAAGAGAATTCTCTATGCATCTATTCAAGCAGGTATCAACCTTCTTGCTGTCAGAGGAATCTTCCTCTCTCCCTATATCCCTAGGGGGGATCAGCTTCTATAGACATCTCTCCTTCCACATACCTGGAGACATGTATCTATATGTCTACATATTTATATATATATATATATATATATATATATATTTATATTTATTTATTTATTTATCTATATTTATCGGTGTGTCTTCTGCCCATACATATCTCTTATAGATATATGCATATATACCCTATATGTGTATATATTTAAATAGATATATATATATACACATATATATTTATAGATCTAGTGAGATATATTTTTAGATAGATATGTATCCATATACTCATCTATCTGTCTGTTAGGTTCAGATATCCTTACATTCCTATATGATCCTGACAGATGGGCACTACCCCTATCAATGCTATGCCAGCATACTTAGGGGGCTACACTTATAACCACTTCCTGTGGTAATTAACACATTTTTCCTTACCATATAGGTTAGGTACTCCTGAAGCTCTCCATGTACCTTTTTTCTTTCCTAATTGACCCCATTTAGGAAAGACATTGCGGAGCTTCAGTTAATCTAAAGCTTAGCGCTCCTGAGCAATGTTCCCTCTAATTTTCTGTAGGCTGTGTGCGCATAAAATATCAGCTGTGTGCAGCTTTTGAAGGAAGGTTAAATTTTTGTGTGCCACATAACGACACTCGGAGTTATATATTTTAAAATTTGACTACACGTCAGAATACACCATATTGATTTTAATCAAATTAAATGAAAATAGACGATTACTAAATGAAGCGGGAAATTTCTAGTAATTACAATCATAACTTTTAAATTTTAAGACGTCTGTGTTGTTTTCTATCAGAATCAGAGCCGTAATTTTTGTGCGCTCTGTTATAAAGTATGTGCGCTCGCTCGGCGAGGTGTGTGCGCGCGCACACGTGCACAGCTTAGAGGGAACAGTGCTCCTGAGTCTGTCCTTACTTCTTATCAGATACAAGGGTCTCCATACCCTTTCTCCCCTACATGGACTGATTCCATCCCCAGTCCAGTTAGGTCAGACTCATTTTTTCTTTTGGTCCTAAGTTTGTACTGTTTTTGGACCAAAACAGCTTAAGCTTTCCTTAATACTACCTTCTGCGTCTCCGCTGAAGCTCTACCTCTTATACTACCCCAGTTTTTCCCCTGGGGCTATTTCTCACCCTGAAGGGTTCTGACCTCCTTGCTTTTTTTTTTTTTCTACTTTTATTACCTCTACCTCTCAGTGAGGTACCCCTTGAGCACATTCACTGGCTCTTCTAACAGATCCATGTGTACCTCAGTGGACTTGTGCAATGCCGACAAGGGAGGCCCAGATTACAATATTTTACTACAAAATGCCCTCTATACAGGGTCTTCCCCTTTAGAAACCCTGTTCTAGCCAGCTGTTCCACAGCTCCTTTTCTGTATTCAACTCCTACCCTCCATCCCCAGGATGCCTAAGGTCCTGAGGAATAGCATGGCTCGTTCTAGACTTGCAACATGCTAGGACTCCCTCTGGGCATCTGAGCTTGGGAGTCCCCATATGTGAAGACTCATTCCTGCTTGTTCCTGGAGATAGCACAGTTACTTACTTGTAACAGGTGATCTCTGGGAACAGCAGGAATAAGTCTTCTCAACCCACCCACCTCCCCTAGGAGTTGCATTTTCTCTATCTCTATCTTTCCCTTCCTTGCTCTCTCTCTCTCTTTGTCTCAGCTTTCAAACTTAACTGAGGAGAGGCAGTTGGGAAGGCGGGAAGGCAGCACGCAGCACGTTGGGATGCTTCCAAAAGCTTTCTGATTGGACGCTGGGAAGTGTTCCCGCACAGACTCAGTCGGTACCTACGTACCCATATGTGAAGACTTATTCCTGCTGTTCCCAGAGATCACCTGTTACAGGTAAGTAAGTGTGCTTTACCAAATCTACCATGGTTTCTTCTAGAGATATGTTCAAAAATTATTTAGTGGAGGTTTTGGGGGTACCTCCAGAGTCGTATCCCCCTTGGACCCAAATTTATTATTTTCCTACTATGAAGACAGATTTCGGTGGTGGTCAAAGTGGCACTGTTTCTCAAATGGACATTTTAAATGTCTCTGCAATATTACAAGACATCTCATGCAGACTCCGTGGTTCCTGCTACACTAATAATAATAACCGTTGCTCTTTCATCTTATTGGCAATGCTTTTTGAAAATGTTTTATATTTATTTATTTATTTATTTTATTTATTTACATTCTCTTATATACCACGCTATTCTGCATCAGTGCGGTTTACATTGAACAAACTGAAATGACATTGAACAGGGCATTATAACTTGGAGATAACTATTTTACAGGGAACATGGGCTATGGAGAAAAAGACTCTCATTTAAAGGCTGTATTATTTGTATGTTCCATGAAATAAAAGCAGAACTCCTGGGTGATTTGTTTCTGGTGATCTTATGGTGGTCAAACAGGAAGAAGAGGTGATAGCAAAAGTCAGAAGGATGCTTGGCTGCTTAGACAGAAGAATGGTCAGCAGGAAAACGGAAGTGATAGTTCCTGTGTATAAGTCCCTGGTGAGACCCAGGGCTGGTGCTACCATTAGGCAAACTAGACGATTGCCTAGAGCACCAGCCCTTTGGGGGTGCCCATTGCCACTGCTGCTGACCCTCTCCAGGGCCAATGGCCGCAGCAATGGCAAGGGAAACACGGCACTGTGCTTACCATAGGCTCCGGTGCTGCGTCAGTTTTTGCCCGCTATCATCGGGCACTTCCATCCCCTCCGATGCAGACATCTAGTTTGGCATAAACCAAACTCGGTGTCAAAAGGTGGAGGAAGAAGCACCTGATGATAGCAGGCAGGAACTGTGATGCAGCACCAGAGTCTTTGGTAAGTGTTGTATCACAATTCCTCTGCCATTGCTTCTGCTGTGGGCCCCAGAGCAGTGACAACGGGGTTGGGGAGAATTGCAAGATGGAGGTGCCTACCTAGAGTACCTCCAATCCTTGCACCAGACTTGGTGAGACCAGATTTGGAGTATTGTGTAAATTTATGGAGAGAGCATCTTCAAAAGGGTATAAAGAGGATGAGATCAGTGCAGAGGGTGGCTACTAAAATGGTCATTGGTCTTCATTATAAAGCATATGGGGATAGATTTAAAGACCTCACTATGTAAACGTTGGAAGAAAGGCGGGAGAGACATGATGGAGGTTTTTAAATATCTCTATGGCATAAATGCACAGCAGGAAGATCTCTTTCAAATGAAAGAAAGTTCTAGAACGAGGAGGCAAAGGATGAAGGTGAAAGGGGATAGACTCAGGAGTCATCTGAGAAATCGTTCTTTATGGAAAGAGTGGTAGATGCATGGAATAGTCTTCCAGTGCATTTGGTAGAGACGAAGACTGTATCTGAATTCAAGAAAGCATAAGACAAACATAGAGGGAATAGAATGGACTCTAGAGCTTAGCAGCTGATATGGATAGGCAGACTGGATAGGCCATACAGTTGTTATCTGCCATCATTTGTCTATGTTTCTATGTCCTATATGGCTCAGAAAAGCTTTCATTTTAGAAGCATCCCAAAGGCTTCTCCCTAGTCTCCAATCAGCTTGTATCACCCTATTAACATACTCCAGGCATTACTGCTCCATCACACCAGCAGGCCTTGAGACGGGGCAGAAAAGCGATGGCCTGCATGCACCACTGAAGAAAATATAGAAGTGACAACGTAGCTGTATAATTTAATAAAAACCCTGCTTTAATAAGAAGCGTTTTGAAGAACATCTTTTCTTTCATGCACAGCTTTCTTTTCCCAAGTCAGCATGACACCAAGCAGTGAGGAGTTGGTGATGCAGACGCTTGGGTCATGTTCATTCTCCTTATTAGAGTGGTGATGTCAAAGCGTTCCATTTGTTTTCAGACTCCGTAACCTTTCTCTGCACTAGAAGCTGCATAGTGATTCCTTCATTGCTCTTTTTTGTGCAATTCAAATTATTAGATTTCACCAGATAAATGCTGAGCCCCAGCTGTTTGCCTCTTAATTGCCAGCAATAGATCAAAATTTTTTTCTCAAGGTGACACTTTGCTACAAAATCTACGACATCCTCCCATGGTTAGATATCCACAAAATAACTAGCTGCACAATTTCATTCTGATTGATACCAGGAGCTTTGTTGTTTTCCTGGTCACAAAGCCTACAACCAATTTTCGTTTCTGAAGTTTGGAAATGAAAGGCGGTTTTATTGCCAACGATGCAAAAGTGACATTTCCCCCCCCCCCCCCTCCTCCCCTCTTGTCTAAAGCTGTTCCAAGCATGACAGCTGGAGGCCAGTTTCTAAACACTGCTTTAATTAGTTTGCAAGAGATTTCACGTTTTTAATAAAGTACCGATACCACTCGTTAGTGTTTTTCCCCAATGTGTGTTCAGACTGGATTCAATTTAGTGTATTCTGGACTTTCAGAGAGGAGCAGGCATATGCATTTTCATTTTGGTCAGCTTTGTTTCATTTAGCATGCTTACAGCAGTGCACGTTAGCATGGATTAGTGCAAGCTGTTTTATGATAGCACCTTTAAAATGAAATGAAATTGAATGAAAAAAATTAAGTTCAAAGATCCTCTGCTTATCTCTTTAAATAAGCGCAAGATGCTTATATGGTTGAACACGTCTCATCCGTTTTAATTATCTGTTTTTCCTAAATTACTATCTTATGCAATGTGATCATTTGAATTTTCATGTATCCAAGTTTCTTTAAAAAAGTAGTTTTGTTTGTCTTTGCAATTCAACCTAATGGGTGTGATTACCTTGGTAGGCCTTGAGGTAGGCTTAAGTATTGGTTTTCTCAGAAGTAAAGATGAAGGCGGCAGAGGTGATGGAGACCTTGGTACAGATGTGGAGAACATGTGAGAGAAAGGGTGAAGAAAGTGAAGGAGGGCGAAGCCAGTACTGAGTTGAATAAAAAATTGCAAGTATGCATCTACTCAAATGGAATCAATCTTAACAGACCGAATGGAACATTTTGGTCTTTATTTGCTGTCATATACAGTGGGGCTGATATTCCAAAGATTTGTCTGGGTAACTTTAAAAGTTACCCAGACAAATCTTACAAGTCAATATTCAAATGCACTTATCTGAATAGTGGCAGCTTCTGTCCATTAATTCAGTGACACTATCTGGATAGAGTGGTTCACTTAACTATATGAAGAACGGTGATATTCCATCTGCTATTCTTATAGCTATTGGATAGCTTTTTGTTGCCCTATATTTATATGCATATCTGGATAATGGGCTGAACATAGCTGTTCTCTGTATACAATAATACCTACTACTCTATGGGCCCGATTCAGAGATGCAAGTTGTCCAGGCCCGATTCCCACTCCGGCTCTCCACGCACATCCAGAGCAGCAGGACGGGGAGAGCCGATGGGGGGGCAGGGTCTGGGCAGAGAAGAGGTGAGCAAGCCCGGCAGAACAAACAGGGCCAATTATTATTATTATTATTATTACTAAGCATTTATAAAGCGCTGCAACATACCAAGCGCTGTACAAACATAAAAAGAGACAGTCCCTGCCCGTTAGAGCTCACAATCTAGTTAAGACAAAATATGAAATAAATTAAATAATACAAATAACAATTAACAAGACAAGAACAAAATGTTTATGGAGAGAACAAGGAGGGACGAGTTAGGAACAAAAAGCAATAGTGAAGAAATGGGATTTCAATTTGGATTTGAAGATGGCCAGGGAGGAGGCTTGGCAGACAGAGACAAGTAGAGTATTCCAGGAAAAGGGTGCAGCCAGTTGAAAGGAGCGAAGTCTAGAATTAGCAGTACGAGTAAAAGGCATAGATAAACAAAGACAAATTAGATGAGCGGAGTAGGCAAGAGGGGGTGTAGGTAGAGATGAGGGATAAAAGGTAATGAGGGGCAGAAGAATGAATACACTTATAGGTCAGAAGGAGGAGTTTGAACTGGATACGGAAGTGGATGGGGAGCCAGTGAAGTGACATGAGGAGGAGGAGTAATGTGTGAAAAACGAGACTGACAGAAAATCAGACGAGCTGCAGAATGTTGAATAGACTGGAGAGGAAAGAGGTGGTTGGCAGGGAGGCCAGCAAGGAGAAGGTTACAGGAATCAAGGTGGGAGGTGATTAAAGAGTGGACAATCAGTTTAGTAGTGTTATCAGAGAGAAAGAAACGGCATGTTTTAGCAATGTTTTGGATATGTAAATAGAAGGAGAGAGATGAGTCAAAGATAACACCAAGGTTCCGTGCTGAAGAGACAGGAAGGATAACAGAATTATCCACAGAGATTGAGAAAGGGGAAGGAGGAGGGGAGGCATTAGGGGGAAAGACAAGGAGTTCAATTTTGGCCATGTTCAGCTTCAAGCGACAGTAGGACATCCAGGAAACAATGTCAGAGAGGCAGACCAAGATCTTAGCTTGAATTTCAGGAGAAATAACAGGCGTAGAGAGGTAGATTTGAGAGTCGTCAGCATAGAGATGATAGTGAAAGCCATGGAAAGAGATAAGGGCACCAAGGGATTGGGTATAGAGAGAGAAGAGGAGCAGACCTAAGACAGAAACTTGAGGTACACCCACAGGTAAAGGGGTAGAAGAGGATGAGGAGCCACCAAAGTACACAATGAAAGAGCGGTGGGAGAGATAGGAGGAGAACCAAGAAAGTACAGAGCCTTTGAAACTGAGTGAAGACAGGGTGATAAGAAGATGATTGTGGTCAGCGGTGTCAAAGGCAGCAGAGAGATCCAGAAGAATGAGGACAGAATAAAAGCCTTTGGACTTAGCCAGAAACAAATCATTGGCGACTTTGGTAAGAGCAGTTTCGGTAGAATGTAGGTGATGGAAACCAGATTGTAAAAGATCTAGGAGGGCATGAGGAGAGGAAGTCGAGACAGTGCTCATGTAATTTAGAAATAAAGGGAAGGAAGGAGAGAGATGGGACGATAGTTAGAAGGACAGGTGGGATCGAGTGAGGGTTTCTTGAGGAGGAGTGTGACAAATACATGCTTGAAGTCAGAAGGGAAGGTAGCGGTGGAGAGCGATAGGTTGAGAATATGAGTGATGGAGGGGACGATAGTGGAGCAAATGGAGCTAAGGAGGTGGGTGGGCATAGGATCAGTAGGGCAGGTAATCAGCTTAAAGGAAGAAAGGAGGAGTGATGTTTCCTCATCAGAGACCAAAGGGAAGGAAGAAAGGGAAGCAGAAGTAAGGGGGGAGCGTTGGGAAAAAGGGGGTGGGGGGAAGAAGGGGTGGTAGTGAAATGGAGGGTGATTTTCAGATCATGGCCCTGTACATCCTGGTCAGAGGGGACGTGATGATTATTCTACCTCAAAGGTGGAATAATCAGCACTGACCCGGTGATCAGGGCTGGGGAACCCCCCCTCCAGGCCATGCAGGGTGGTTCCCACCACCTGATCCAGGCCCCGGTGGAGTCAGGGGTGCCTGTGGGGAAGATGTCCCCGCAGACAGGTTGTGCTCCTTGGGCGAGCTCCTTGGGGCGACGACAGGGGCGCCGTGTGACCCCCCTCCTGGAGTATCCTCTACTCCCCTGACTGATACACCCCTCGGTGTTTGCTCCCTGCAGCCCCCCACCTTTTGCTCATGCGATCACTGGCCCCTTCTCCTCCCCTTTGTGCTTCTTCTCACCTTAGCTTCTATGACTGCCATTCCAGTCCTCTGGGGTAACCGCCCTCCCCCTTTTTGCCATCCTGCTTCCAGATCCTATTCCCGTAATCCTGTGAATCTCCTGGCCTGCCCTCCCTCTCGATCCGACCACAATTCTTCTGCTGCCCTGCCCGCAGCTCTTTCATTGCTGTCCCTTTCCCTTGCCCTATTAAACTGTCGCTCCCTCCATGCCAAATCATACCTTATCCATGATCTCCTTACCCAGCATTCTTTGGATGCCCTTTTCCTCATGTAGTCATGGCTCCATGAGGGCGAGGACGCCCTCCTCCATCTCCGCCTTCCCCCAGGTTATTCCGCCCTCCACAAACCTCACTGCAACCGCAGCTGCGGGATCGTGGCAATCATCTACCGTTCCTCCCTCCCCTTTTCTGTCATCACCCTCCTCCTCCTATCCTGAATCCCTTCTGCTCTGTTTCGGTTCTTCCCCCCCCCCCACACTTCTTTTCTTCTCCTCTATGCCGCCCCTTCCCTTCGCCCTGACCTCCGGGAAGGCCTGCTGGCTTCCTTCTCTGAGGCCTCTTTCTGTCCCCTCACCTTGTTGTTCTTGACGATTTTAATATCCACTTTGACTCTCCCTCTCCTCAGAAGGACAAGGTTCTGCTGTTCCTGCTGGATGATCTGTTTTCTCTAGCATGTCTCTGGCCCATGCATGCCGCTGGTCACACTCTTGACCTTATCCTCACCTCTTCGGCATCCCCTTCCATCCCAACCCAAATTTCGTCACTCCCTTTGCCCTGGTCAAATCATTTTTGCCTTTTCTTCTCACTGTCCCTCCCAACCTCGTACTGCCCAGTCCATCCCTCCCTTCTGCTCCCCCCCCCCCAGGCACAGGCGTCACATCACCCCCTTGACCCTACAGCAATTACCTCCAGCTGACTCCCTCTTTCCTTCAATGTTTTCTTCCCTGCCCGTGGATGAACAAGCGGACTTCTGGGCATCCACCCTCACTACTGCCCTGGATCAACTCGCTCCCTTTCGCCTCTCCCGCTCATCCCGCCCTCTCCCACCACTCTTGGTTTCACTCTGGTCTTTACCTTCAATGCTCCCACCTCCGCCGTACCAAGCGTGCATGGCGCAAACACCCCACTCCCCACTCTCTCGCCTCCTTCCGTAGTTCCCAGCTGCTCTACCGCTCAATGATCACTTACGCTAAGAGGTCTCACTAATCTGACTGTATTTCCTCCTTCTAACTCCTCCAGACAACTCCACCACATCCTCCGTTCTGTTACTGCCCTGTCCACCTCTTCCTCAGCCCCTTCCTCCCCCCTGATGTGCCTGATTCCGATTGCCTCGTCTCCTTCTTTTCTAACAAGATCAAGACTCTTCGTGCGACCTTTCCTTCCTGTCCACCACCTCTCTCCCCCCTGCCCCTTCGCAGCCACAGTACCTTTCCCCCTCTTCCTCTCCTCCCCCCACCAGTGGGGTTTTTCCTCATATCTGGCATTTGTTTCGCCCTGTCACTGAGACTGAACTTACTAAGTCCATCGCCTCCTCTCACAAAACCACTTGTCCGCTCGACCCTCTCCCTTCCTCCTGTCTGCTAGATCCCTCCCTTACCCTGCTTCCCTTTATGCTCCACATATTCAATAATAGCCTTTCATCTAGTGTCTTTCCCTCACCCTGGAAACATGCCCTCATTCGCCCGCTCCTTAAAAAGCTCTCCCTCGATCCCTCTGCTCTCGCCAACTGGCGCCCTGTCTCCGACCTCCCTTTTCTTTCTAAGATTCTGGAAATACTTGCTTTCACCCAACTCTCCGCTCACCTTGACTCCACTCTCTCCCTTCACCCCTGACAGTCCGGCTTTCGTTCTGGTCATAGTGCAGAAACCATCCTCACCTCTCTTCTGAATGAAGTGCACCAATCTCACGACCGTAGTGACCTTTCCCTTGTGGTTAGAAACATAGAAACATGACGACAGAAAAAGACCACAAGGCCCATCTAGTCTGTCCTTCCATAACAACAACTACAACAGTCCACTTTTTACCTTTAGAGATCCTCTGTGTTGGTCCCATGCTTTTTTGAATTCAGTTACTGTCCTCATCTCCACCACCTCCACTGGGAGACTATTCCACGGATTCACTACTCTTTCCGTAAAGAAATATTTCCGTATATCACTCCTGAATCTATCTCCCTTCACCCTCATCCCATGTCCCCTCGTAGCAGAACTTGCTTTCAATTGAAAGAGGCTCTCTCCCTGAACATTTATGCCACGGAGGTATTTAAACATCTCAATCATATCACCTCTATCCCGCCTTTCCTCTAAGGTGTACATATTAAGATCCTTAAGTCTGTCCTCATATGCTTTATAATGAAGCCCATTAATCATTTTAGTAGCAACCCTCTGCACCGACTCCATCCTGTTCACATCCTTTTGAAGGTGCGGTCTCCAGAATTGCACACCATACTCCAAATGAGGTCGCACCAAAGACTTATACAGAGGCATTATCACCTCCTTTTTTCTGCTAGCCATTCCTCTCCGTATGCACCCAAGCATCCTTCTAACTTTTGCAGTCGTCTTTTCTACCTGTTTAGCTACTTTAAGATCATCAGACACAACCACGCCTAGGTCCCGCTCTTCTTTAGTGGACAAAAGTACTTCACCTCCTATACTGTATTGCTCCCTTGGATTGCTGCAGCCCAAATGCATGACCTTACATTTTTTAACATTAAATTTATTTATTTATTTAGCTGTATTTATATACCGCTTTTCACCGGGTCAAAGCGGTGCTAGATAGGGGGGGGGGGGGAATTAAGTACAAGGGGGGGGGGCCATCACCGGGGGGGCAACATTGATGATTCTGACATAGGACGAACATTGGACATAGTACAGACATTAGACATAGACAAGGCTTTGAGTTAGAGGTTCATTGTGGGTGAACTCGGGGGTTTGTGGCTTTTTCGGTGGGGGTTGAGTTGAAGTATTCCTGGAAAAGGATGGTTTTTAGCTGTTTTCTGAAAGATAGCAAGTTGGTATTGTTTCTGAGGTAGCTGCCAAATTCTAGACCATTCTTCAAGCTTAGCTAGATCCCTCCTCATGTTATCTACACCTTCCTGGGTGTCTACTCTATTGCAGATTTTGGTATCATCTGCAAAGAGGCAAACCTTACCCGACAGCCCTTCCGCTATATCACTAACAAAGATGTTAAAAAGAATCAGACCAAGGACAGATCCCTGGGGCACACCACTGGTAACATCCTTCTCCTCAGAGTGAGCTCCATTTACTTGTACTCTTTGTCGCCTCCCACCCAACCAATTTCTAACCCAAGCAGTAACTTTAGGGTCCATCCCTAGGGTGCTCAGTTTGTTTATAAGTCGCCTGTGAGGAACAGTGTCAAAGGCTTTACTGAAATCCAAATACACCACATCTAGAGCTCTCCCTCGGTCCAACTCCCTGGTCACCCAGTCAAAGAAATCAATCAGATTTGTCTGACAAGACCTGCCTCTGGTGAATCCATGCTGCCTTGGATCCTGTAATCCGCCGGACTCCAGAAACCTCACTATTTTCTCTTTCAGCAGCGTTTCCAATAATTTACTCACCACCGAAGTTAAACTAACCGGCCTGTAGTTTTCAACCACATCCTTACTTCCGCTTTTGTGTAAAGGCACCACATGAGCCTCTCTCCAGTCCTTTGGCACCACTCCCGACTCCAACGAGGCATTGAAAAGGTCAGTCAGTGGAGTTGCTAGAATGTCCCCAAGTTCCCTCAGTATTCTAGGGTGTATCCCATCCGGTCCCATCGCTTTGTCTACTTTAAGTTGAGCTAGTTTCTCACGAATACAGTCTTTTGAAAATTGATCCTATTTGTGGGTGTTTTCTGAGGTCCTGCTCCTGGTTCTTCATCTGTGAACACAGAACAAAAATATTTGTTAAGCAATTCCGCTTTATCCTTATCAGCTTCTACATATTCCCCCCCTGCACCCTTGAGTCTGACAATACAGTCAAACCTCGGTTTTCATTATTAATCCGTTCTAAGAAGACTGACTAAAACCGAAACGTACGAAAACCGAAGCAATATTTCCCATAGGAAATAATGTAAATTCAATTAATCCGTTCCAGACACCCAGCTCCTGTCACTTCTCTCACCTGCCCGATCGTCCACAGGACAGCAAACACACAGATATTGTACTGTACGGCACTGCAACATCTCCTGCTTACATTGACAGCTACCCTGCTACCTCCGAGCCTGAGGGGGCGCTCCAGAGAACAGGCAGGCGGTGGAGAGATCGGGGCCTTGACTCTGACTCTTGCTCAGCTGACTTCAACACGCGATCGGTGAGTCCGGGGGGTAGTGCTGCCGGGACTGGGGAGGCACATGGAGGCTGGCAATTTGTCCACATTGCTGCCCTTGCCCATAGGAGGAGCAGCACCAGCCACTATTGGGACCATCAGCTGTTCAGTAACACAACGAAAACCGAGGCGATATCCGATAACCGAGACAACATCTCAGTCAGAAAAGACGTCGAAAACCGAAACGTACGAAAACCGGGGCCAACGAAAACCGAGGTTTGACTGTACCACTTTTGCCCTTCCTCTTCTCACTAATATATCTGAAAAATGTCTTATCCCCCCATTTTATTGCATTGGCTATTTCCTCCTCCTTTTGAATCTTTGCCTTCTTGACTACTTTGCTAGCTTCTCTAAGTTTTTCCAAATACAGATGCCTGTCTTCCTCTCTCTGTGATCTCTTGTATTTCATGAAGGCCTCCCTCTTTTTCTTCACTTTTTCAGCTACTTCCTTCGAAAACCATAGCGGTCTCCTGTTCCTTTTGCCTTTATTTACCATTTTAACAAAAAGGTTGGTTGCCTTTAAAATACCTCCTTTCAGTTTTGCCCACTGTTTTTCTACATCCCCCAGCTGTTCCCATCCCACTAACGACTCCCTGAGGTATTGGCCCATCTTCGCAAAGTTAGTCTTCCTAAAGTCTAAGATCTTCACCTTGGAATGGATTCTAACAGCCCTAGTCCTAATACTGGTTTCTCTAGATCTGTTCTCCGCCTTTGACATTGTCGACCATCGCACCCTTCTTGCCCACCTGACTGATCTTGGGATCCATGCTTTCTCTCTTCCCACACCTTCTCAGTCCGAACCAGCACAGCTCCCTCCCCCCCCCCCCCCGGCTCTGCGCTGCAGGGTCCCTCAGGGTTCAGTGCTTGCCCCCCCTCCTATTCAATATCTTTCTCGCCCCCCTTGCACTGATTGTTCAGCAGTCCAGTGTCTTTGGTTACTTTTATGCAGATGACATACTTCTTGTGCACCATACTTGCTCTCTCACCCCTGATCTTTCTGCCCTCAATGCCTGTCTTTCCTGTGTTGCCACATGGCTAAGCAGTAACTTTCCTCACGTTAAGCCTTCAAAATCTGCTGCACTCTGGCTCTCCTTTGGTGCTCCCCCTACTTGCTCCCCACTTTTCCTTTCCACCCCAATCCCCCTCGTTTCTTCCCTCTGCTACCTTGAGGTTTCCCTTGACTCCTCTCTCTTTTCACCGGCACATTTCCACATTCATTTGTCATTCTTTTTTTTTTTTCCTGCGTCAAATCTGTGCTGTCCTCTCCTTTCTCCCTTCTTCTTCCCTTAACAGTCTGGTCCTGTCTCTTGTCATTACCAGGCTGGACTACTGCAACACCATTTTGGCTGGCCTCCCTCAATATCAGCTCCAGTGGCTGCAGTTGGTCCAGAACACGGCTGCATGTCTGCTCACGCAGACCAAGCATGTCACTCCCCTTCTTCTCAGTCTACACTGGCTCCCAATCAACTTCTGTTTCATCTACAAACTCCTCATTCTCACCCACAAAACACTTCACACTGGCACCCCTCAATACCTTGTGGATTCTATCTGTCTGCAGCCTTCCCCCCACCTCCTCCACTCATGGCAATCGTCTTTTCCTTCCATCCCCTTCCCTGGCCCACCTGAAGTCAACCCGTTGCTCTGCTTTCTTCTTCCTGGCCCCTGCCCTTTGGAATTCCCTCCCTTCTACATTATGCACAGAACTATCTTACCATTGCTTTAAGAGTTCTCTCAAGACTCACCTTTTCCAGCAGGCATTTGACCTCCCTGATGTCTGTTCCCCCCCCCCCCATTTAGTCTCCTCCTGTCAGCTCACCCCTCCTTTCTCCCATCTTCTGCACTAGCTCTTTCTGTTCTTTGCTTTCATCTTGCCTTTCTCTTTCCTGTCTAATTATTGGCATTCCTTTTGTTTATACTGGTTTGTTTTTATTGTACACCACCCTGACGCAAACACTTGAGCAATATTTATTTATTTTATACCGCGCTCTTTAGAATCAGTGTGGTTTACATGTATACTAACAGGTACTTTTTTTTTTATTTCCTTGTCCCTGAAGGGCTCACAATCTAAGTGTACCCGAGGCAATGGAGGGTTAAGTGGCTTGCCCAAGGCCACAAGGAGTGGCCATGGGACTAGAGACCCCAGTCCCTCCAGCCTGAGGTTGCTTGTCCCCATGTGGGAATTGAACCCCCCCTCCCCCGGGCCTGAGGTAACCTGTCCCAACCACTGAGCCACTCCTCCCTCCCAAATAAAGATAAAGATACAACGGGCTGTCACGGGCCAGATTCTGTGTACCTCTGGGAATCGGGCTCCACATGTATATTCAAGTATCATATTTCACTACCACAGACAAAATTTAACAAAAATAAAAAACACTGATTATGATGTTTAAATATAGAACAGGGTTGTTTTTTTCTAATTTCCCTTCTCCCCTCCCCCACCCATTCACTATATATATTTTGTCCAGTCAATTATGTAGTTACATTGGGTGGCCCTTGGGGGCTGGAGCAATCTAGGGACCTTGATTTATCTGAATGGAGTTGAAAACTTATACAATTAAGTCAGGCAGCACCAATAGCTGTCTAAAGATGGGCCCGACTTAATATGTATACTTTAGACTACATATTAAGTGGATGGATAGATGTCGATGGACCACGCTGGTTGATGTTCAATAGGGAAACACTTGACACAGGGCTCTTGGTGGGCCCGAAACATGCATGTCATGTATATTTTGGATCCCAGCAGCTTTTGACGAGGAAAATCGCCTTTGCTAAGATAAGTGTGATTACACTATTTTCACGGTTTTCTGTGAATTTATTCACTGGATTAAAAAGGGTTCTTCCTGAAAGGAGGGGAAGGTGCTTTTTCTTCCCTCTCGGGCAGGTTGTTCCCGACAAAAAAAGGAGATGGGTGTCAATAAACATACATAGAGTGTGACTTTTGGATATACCCACTGGTTTAATCAATGGCCTTTTTTGTATTGTTTGTTTACTTTAGACTAGAGGAAAGATGGGATAGAGGTGATATGATAGAGACGTTTAAATACCTCTGTGGCATAAATGCACAGGAGGAGAGCCTCTTTCAATTGAAAGCAAGCTCTGCTATGAGGGGACATGGGATGAGAGTGAAAGGGGATAGATTCAGGAGTGATATGCGGAAATATTTCTTTATGGAAAGAGTGGTAGATTCATGAAATAGTCTCCCGGTGGAGGTGGTAGAGATGACGACAGTATCTGAATTCAAAAAAGCATGGGACAAACACAAAGGATCTCTAAAGAAAAAAAGGGGACTGTTGTAGTGGCTAATATGGAAGGACAGACTAGATAGAAACATGACGGCAGAAAAAGACCACATGGCCTATGTTTTTTAATTGGATATGTCCACTGAATATTTGGTTTAAGTTAACCACGTAACTTATCTAAGCAAATACCAGTCTTGATGTTCCTATAAAGTATATACAACTTTTAATGGTAGTTCATATTTTGCAAAGCTCTACATTGAAATTTGATCAGTTTTAATAGTTACATTGTTCCTGGAGAAAACTGGAGTTTATATATAAAGACGGTGATCCCTGTTCTAGGATCATAAGTCTTTGTGAGCTCATAGACCTCATCTATATAAAACATCTCAAAAAAGGATCTGGGCCAATGATTCCCAAACCTGTCCTGAGGGACTATATATTGCCAATATGCTCGATTCCCAGAAGGATGAAAGCCAGGGAAGGTCAGATGCAGGCAGCCGTAACAGACAGCACTCTTCCAAATCCAAATAACATATCCTCAAAATTAGCACAGACACACCCTGTGTTTAGTTTGCTGAGTTAGCTCTGCCGGACTCCTTTATCTCTTTGAGCCATACAGCAGTGGTTAGTCAGTAAGCCAGTAGAACTCTATTAAACATAAACAGCATGAGCACAACTTATCCTAGTCCACTGGGCTGGCTGTGCAGTACTCCTCTGCCGTTTTAGCCTGGGTATCTAGGTAACCCTAGGGCTGTGGCAGCTACTTCCCTATCAGTGTTTCCTTTGCACACTGACCCACCCACTCTGCCCAAACTAAACAAAACGGCCCAAAATGGCCTATAGTTTGTCTTTCTTTCCCACAAGAAAGTATGAAAGTATTTCCAAAACAAATTAGGGTATCCTTCAACTTATCTGCATCTAGGGTTGCCAACTGGCCGGTTTTCAGCCGGCCTGGCCGGTTTTTCCACGGCCAGGCCGGCTGCCGGCGCAGAGGCAAAACCGGCCCTTTAAAAGCCGGTTTTTTTGCTCTGGCCGCAAAATCGGGAGCGGCCTGAGCAAAAAAACCGGCTTTTCTCCGCTTCAGAGGGAGCCGGGGAAGCCCGCGCGAGGCCCCGGCTCCCTCTGAACAGCCACCAGCGTGAAGAGCCTTTACCTTCACGCTGGCGTCTGTTCCTGTGAAAGCCGCGAATGCTGGGAAAGGTTAAAGGGCAACCTTTAACCTTTCCCAGCAGTCGCGGCTTCACAGGAACAGCCGCCAGCGTGAAGGTAAAGGCTCTTCACGCTGGTGGCTGTTCAGAGGGAGCCGGGGCCTTGCGCAGGCTTCCCCGGCTCCCTCTGAAGCCTCAGACAGCCGCGATGCTGGTCCGGGGGGGGGGGTGGGGGGGGCAAGGACTGCATTGGCTGTGATGGGGGGACCTGGACTGGAAAAGGGCTAAGGGGGGGGGGGGGGACTTGGACTGGAAAAAGGCTAAGGGGGGGGGGACTTGGACTTGGACGGGAAAAGGGCTAAGGGGGGGGGGACTTGGACGGGCAAAGGGCTAAAGGGGGGGACTTGGACTGGAAAAGGGCTAAGGGGCGGGACATGTACTGGAAAATGGCTAAAGGGGGGGACTTCGACTGGAAAAGGTCTAATGGGGGGGAATTCTACTGGAAAAGGGCTAAAGGGGGGACTTGGACTGGAAAAGGGCTAAGGGGGGGGACTTGGACTGGAAAAGGGCTAAAGGGGGGAACTTGGACTGGAAAAGGGCTAAGGGGGGGGGGACTTGGACTGGAAAAAGGCTAAGGGGGGGGACTTGGACTTGGACTGGAAAAGGGCTAAGGGGGGGGTACTTGGACTGGAAAAGGGCTAAAGGGGGGGACTTATTTATTTATTTATTTATTTAACAGTTTCTTATATACCGCCCCTTCCAGAGATCAGGGGCGGTTCACATCGAACAAAAATCAATATACTTCTGTATATTTTACATGGAACTTGTGTTAACTATGTACACGTTTAGTTACATTGAACATGTTTTGAACATTAACTAGAATAACACTATTCAAACTATGTACAGGTCATCACAACATAATTGAGTTACCGGTATTATTTACAATAGAGATATAGCCATTTGTTTGTGTAAATCTTTGTCTGTAGGGTAAGGCAGAGTAGAGTAAGTGACTTGGACTGGAAAAGGGCTAAGGGGGGGACTTGGACTGGAAAAGGGCTAAGGGGGGGACGTGGACTGGAAAAGGGCTAAAGGGGGGACTTGGACTGGAAAAGGGCTAAGGGGGGGGGGACTTGGACTGGAAAAGGGCTAAGGGGGGGGGGACTTGGGCTGGAAATAGGCTGTGTTGGGGGGGGGACCTGGACTGTAAAAGGGTTATGGGGGGGGGGACATGGACTGGAAATGGGTTGTGATGGGGGTGGAGGGGACCTGGACCAGAAAAGGGCTATGGGGGGGGGGGGGGAAACTTGGACTGGAAATAGGCTGTGATGGGGGGGGGGGACCTGGACTGTAAAAGGGTTATGGGGGGGGGGACATGGACTGGAAATGGGTTGTGATGGGGGTGGAGGGGACCTGGACTGGAAAAGGGCTATGGGGGGGGGGGGGAACTTGGACTGGAAATGGGCTATGGTGGAGGAAGGGGGATCTTGGACTGGAAATAGGCTGTGATTAGGGGGGCTAGGACTGCAAATGGGCTGTGATGGTGCGGGGGGACTCGGACTGCAAATGGGCTGTGATGGTGCGGGGGGACTCGGACTGCAAATGGGATGTGATGGTGGGGGGGCCTAGGACTGGAAATGGGCTGTGATGGGGGACTTGGACTGGAAATGGGCTGTGATTGGGGGGGGGGGGAGCTAGGACTGGAAATGGCCTGTGATGTGAGGGCTAGCACTGGAAATGGGCTGATGAAGAGCTGGAATAGGACTGGAAATGGGCTGATGTGGGGCATGGGAGAATGGGACTAGAAGGGAGTGGATGCTGGGTGGGTCTAGAACTATAAGGGAACTGATTTGGGGGGAGGACTAGAATGGATGGGGAATGAGAATAGAGAGGGGAAAAAATATTTTGTGTGGAAGAAAAGTCTATGATGGGCTGGTATTGGGAGAGTAAGAGGGGCTTGAGAATGGAAGGGTGAAATTTAAACGGATGATAAAGGAATAAGGAAAGAATTGGGGGAAAGAGCAAAAGGGAAACAATCAGTATGTTAAAGCAGAAATAGAGAGAGAATGGAAAACATCTGAAAGAGAAGAAAGGACAAATGGATAGCTCGCAGAAGACACGAAGAAACCAGAAGAAAGTGACTGGAGCAATTGCAACTGAAAAATAAAACGCCCAAACAGAAGGTAGAAAAATACTTTTTATTTTGAATTTATTAACTGGAATATGTCTGGTCTGGGAAGTGTGTATTGCTAACATCTTTGCGTTTTTGTTTAGTGCAAGAGGAAATTACTTTATAGTTTTATTTCTCCAGTGTTGTACATTTCATGTTTGGATTTTGGGGTTCCCAGTTTAATTATTATCTGACCAAGGAAGTTAGCCTACACGTATCCTCGGTAATTTTTGTGGTTGGGGCTGGGGGCGGGGCAGGGGTGGGACTAGGGGCGGAGAATGGGTGGAGCATGGCGAGCCACAGGTGTCGGGTTTTTCTCGGTGAAAAAGTTGGCAACCCTATCTGCATCATCTGGAAGGTCTGCCAAACTGGGGTATCAGCATGTGAGCTCTGTTCCATAGCCTCTATCACCATAGGCTCTGCAGTGTTCAGTTTCCAGCTCCCAAGGTTCTATCTCCACGGACTCTGCTGGTTCCTCTCTCTCCCCTCCCCCTAGCCTCTCTGTGAGTCTTTTTATTTCCTGTTTCACTTTAGCTCCTCCTCCCTTGCCTGTTTCTATTCTGCCATGCTATAAGGAGCCCTCCCCTCAGGGCAGGATTTCTCCTTTACAGGATTTCCTGTACTCTGCGTGGGTACCCCATTCTTCAGAGCCCTCCTTTTCCCTCGGTTCCCTGTATGTCCCAGTGGTACTCCTTACAAGATTTAATCAGATTTTCACAAAATCCACCATCAATCTGCATGTGAAAAATTGCATACATTGGAAACCCAGCATATGATAATTAATGTCATGCATATTCAGTGCAGACATCCTAAAATCCCAACTAACTGTGCGCTCACCAAGTCAGATTTGGGAAGCCCTCATCTATATGGTCCGAAAAGCTCTGGTGTTACACCATCTTTTTCAGTGACCTTTAAGAACATAAGATATGTCATACTGGGTCAGACCAAAGGTCCATCAAGCCTAATATCCTGTTTCTAACAGTGGCCAATCTAGGTCACAAGTACCTGTCAGGTTCCCAACAGGTGAACAGATTCCATGCTGCTTATCCCAGAGGTAAGCAGGGATTTCCTCAATCTTCTTAGTTTATGGATTTTTCCTCCAGGAACTTGTCCAAACATCTCTTAAACCCAGCTACACTAATAGCTTTTACTATAATTTTCTGGTCACAAATTCCAGAGTTTGATTAAGCGTTGAGTGAAAAAATTATTTCTACAATTAGCCTTAAATGTGCAGTATTGTAGCTTCATTGCATGTCCCCTAGTCTTTCTACTTTTTGAAGGAGTAAACAACCAATCTATGTTTACCCATTACACTCCATTCATTATTTTATATACCTCTATCATATTTCCCCTCAGCCGTCTCTTTTCCAAGGTGAAGAACTGTAACATTTTAAGCCTTTCATAGGGGTATCCTTCCATCCCTTTATCATATTGATCATTCTTCTCTGTACTTTTTCTAATTCTGCTATATTCTTTTTAAGATATAGAAACCAGAACTGCACACAGTCTTCAAGGTGCGGTCGCACCATGAATCGATTCAGAGGCATTATAATATCCTTGGTTTTATTCTCTATTCCTTTCCTTATGATTCCTAGCATTCTATTTGCTTTCTTGGATGACTCTGCACACTGGGCAGAGGATTTCAACATATTATCCACGATAATGAGCAGATCCTTTTCCTGGGTGGCAATTCCCAATCTGGAACCTTGCAATAGTGTACACATGGAAGCCGATTCTGGTTCCCACACGTCCGGCCGCATTGGCTGTGCAAAAACCGGACATGCGGGAAATGGACCCGATTCTGCTGCCGCAGGGTCCGGAGGTACCCATGATGGCAGAATCGGGGACTTGGACATCCGGCCGGGCACCCCATTCTGGTGCAGAGGATGTCTACTGGCCTGCCTGCCCTGCCACAGAATGCTCCAGCTGGTGTGCTGGTACAGTGGCATCCCATCGCCATGGCACTGTCACATCCAGTTGGAGCAACTGATTGCCCCAAAGCATAGAGGCCCCGACTGATCCTCAGCAAGGGCCTCCAGGTTCAGGATCAGGCAGGGGCCCTCCCAAAGTGTTACAATGGGGTAGGGGGGACTACAGGCCATGATCAACACCGTGCCCGGCAGTTGTTCCACCATCAGGGTGGAATTAGCCGGGTGTGTAAATGGGGGCTCAGGAACATACAGAGGGGTGACCGGAATTGCCTCTGTACATCCCGGCAACTGGGCCCTCCCCCCTCCCGGTCCTGTCCATCATTCCCCACATAACTGATCTGTACATGCGGGAAGCACTGAATCGCAATCAGGGGCTGTGCACAGGTAGGATATCCAACCCCTAGGGGAGGATTGGCCTAGTGGCTGGGGCAAGTTACCTCAGGCCAGAAGGTCAGGGGTTCAAATCCCACTAGAGGACAGCAAGCTTGGGCCAGACGGACTGGGATTTCTAGTCCCACAGGTGCTCCTTGTGGTCTTGGGCAAGCCACTTAACCCTCCATTGCCCATTTTCCCTGTAAAATAGTTATCTCCGAGTTATAATGCCCTGTTCAATGTAAACCACCTTGATATCATGAAAGGCAGTATATAAGAAATGTTAAATAAATAAACCCCAATATTCACCTTGCAGAACGACCACCTTACGGAAGAACAGTCCAAACTATGGTTACACAATGCACTTGTCCACATTATTTATTTATTTAGCTATGCTTATATACCACTTTTCACCAGATCAAAGCGATTTACATTAAACAACAAGAGACACATCGAACAGGTCATAACATATTTACAGGGGGTTAAACATTCAACTTGATCTCAACTTATTTACAGTTCTAATTGGGTATATATCAGGTTTTTCTAACTTATTTACAATTCTTCTTCATATCTCTGGCTCAGACTTATCTGATATACAACGAGATCATGTATTCATTGGGTGTTGCTCGGGTCTATGCCAAAGTGTTCTCTGAATAAGTGGGTCTTTAATTGTTTTTGAAATGAGGAGAGGACTTGTTGTTCCGGATTTTAGTTGGGAGAGAATTCCATAGGGACAGGGTGTAGAGGTCAAATTCACAGGTTTATGTTTGGTGATTGTATTTTGTCCTTGCTTGTGGTACAGTCAGAATATTGTTAGTGGTCTGCCTTGTGGATTTTCCAGAATTCGGCTGTGGTAGGAGGGTGTGAAGATGTGATGTTTGTTGTTGGTGTAGTGCTTTGTGAATCAGTATTAAGGATTTGAACTTGATCCGAGCTTCCAATGGGAGGATGTGGAGATGCTTCAGTACTGAGGTGATGTGGTCTTATTTGAATGATCCTGGCGGTTGTGTTAAGGGTTGTCTGTAGCGGGTGGAGAGTGGAAAGTGGGAGTCCTTGATATATCACAGTTACAGTAGTCCAATTGCGGAAGTGCCATTGCTTGTAAGACTGACCTGAAGTATTGGGGGTCTAGGAGTAGTCTGAGTCGCTTTATCATCTTGGTTTTGAAGAATATTGTTCTTGCGATTTTTGCAATCTGTTGCTTGAATGAGAGAGTTTGGTCGAGAATGACTCCCAGGTATTTAACCATTTGAATTCTTATTTGGGTTGTTCCCAGGGTGAGGTGGGTTGGTGGGGTGAAGGTTTGATCATTTGTTACAAATAGTGCTTTGAGGTTGATTGTGAGATTATTTTCTTGGAGACATCTGGAGACATTGTTGAAGCAATGCAGTAACTGTGGTAACTGGTCCATATAGCATAATGTCATCTGCGTATATGTGAAAGTTGATGTTGTGTGGCCGTATTATGGAGCAGAGTGGTTGTAGATAGATGTTAAAAAGCAGTGCCGATAGTGCGGAGCCTTGAGGTATTCCTTGAGTCTGGCGGTAGGGGGTGGAGGTGCCAGAGCTTGTTCGAATTAGTTGATATCTGTCTGTAGGGTAGGACTGAAACCATTGAAGAACTTGGTCCTGTATGCTGGTTTCTTGTAGTCGGTGGAGGAGGATGCTGTGTGATGTGGTATCAAACGCTGCTGATATATCTAGAAAGATAAGGGTGTATCCGGTTTGTTTGGTTTGTATTTCATTGATTAGCATACTTATTAATGAGACTATTTATTGATTAAATAATTTTTCTATACCCCTTTTGTCCAAAGTGGTTTACATCGAACAACATAGCAATCTTCTGGATTTGTTTTACAATGAACAAGGAAAAATAACTTGGAGAGAAAATGGGGTTAACAACAACAAAAACAGGGGAGGTGGATGGGGAAAGGTTGTGCCACAGAATGGGTGGGGTGAAGAAACCTTTGAGAGGGAGGCTAAATGTGGAGGGTAGTTAAGGTTAACTGTTCATGATAGTATGTAGAGGCTATAGTTAGGTACTGTCATCTGGTCCATAGTGTTCCTTGAAGAGGTACATTTTCAGTAGTTTTTTAGATCTGTAGTTGTTTGTGCAGCTCTGATTGCTTCAGGCATGGAGTTCCAAATTATGGGGGCATATAAAGAGAATGCCCTGTTGCTTGTCTGTTGTGTGGTCTTGGTCTTGAGTGAAGGGATGGTCAGGAGATTTTTGCTGGAAGCTCTTCTTGGTCTCATTGATGCTTTTGTGATCTGATCAGAGAGACAGGGAGCTGAGAGGTTGTGAAGGATTTTGAATATTGTTGTGATGGTTTTGTGTTTTTCCCTTTGAGAGATTGGAAACCAGTGTAGACTTTTTAGTATTGGCATTATGTTTTATTTGACTATGAGTATTTTGACTCCATGTGATGGCCGGAAGCCATGTTGCTGTGGGTCAAGTAGGTTCTACCTGTCTATGTGGTCCTGTAGTTGCTCCTGTACTGTCTTCTTGATGACTTTTGCAGTGAATGGGAGGCTCGCTACTGGTCTGAATGAGGTAGGATCCAACGGGTCAAGTTCCGGCTTCTTAAGGGTGGGGCGGATGATGGACGTTTTGAGGCTATTAGGCATCTGGCCTTGTTTGGACATTTGTGTGCAATGGCAGCGAGTGCTGGGCTTAGCTCATGCTCTGTCATCTTAATCCAGCTGACCGGACAGGGATCAAGAGGAGAGAATTGAGAATTGTTATGATGCTTTCAACCCTCTCTTTGCTGATTGTTTCAAACGTGCCCCATGTTTTATTGGGGGTGACATTGTGGCAGTTTCCTGTTGGTGTGAGTGGGATATTGGGGTTTGGTTGGAGTTGCAAATATTGTGCAGCGAGTTGCTGTGGTGGAATGTTCAGGAGTTGCGAGTTGCTGTGGTGGAATGTTCAGGAGTTGCTTGGTATGATCAGGGGCTTTGGTCAGCTCTTTGATGACATCACAGAGATCGCGTGGGCAGTTAAGAGATGTGTTTAGGAGCTTTGTGTGGTAGACTCTTTGTGTGTTGTCTATTTCGGTGTGATAGTTGTTTAATGCATCCATATATCTTGTTCTGTCTGGTTCCTGTTTGGTTTTCCTCCATCTTCTCTCAATTCTTCTGTTTTTAGTTTCCGTAAGGTGGGGGTGAACTAGCATGCTCTTGCTGGTCTCTCATTCTTTCCTTTGGGGCTGTCGTTGATTGTGCTGCTGTAGCTATTACATTGTTCCAGTCATTGGTTAATGTATCAGGATTGGACTGTCCTGATTGTATGCTCGGTAGGACTTATTTGAGAAAGTTGTCTTTATTAAATGGTTTGAATTGTCTTATTAGGTGTGTGTCATCTGTAGTGGTAATTGGTTGGTTGGATGTGATGAAGGTGATGAGACTATGCTCAGATCATGGTACAGGTGTGATCCAGGGAGTGTTGCCTGTGATGGAAGTTTGGGAGTTGAGGAATATGTGGTCCAGGATGTTACCCTTTTCATGCGTTGATGTGCAGATGATTTATGTCAATTCCATGTCTTCCATTGCTTCTCTTGTTTCTCTTGCACTGATGAAAGGTTGAAGTCCCAAAGGATTATCAGTTCTTTTGTGTTGTTGTTGTTGTTAAGTGCCGTCGAGTCAGAGTCGACTCATGGCGACCCTCTGGATAGCTATCCTAAATTGTGTTCCGTCTTCAGTCAGGCGGCTCATTGATGACAGACTGGTACCCGTAGCTGCTGTTATTGTAGCGATCCATCTCATTGCTGGCCTTCCTCTTTTGCGTTGACCTTCTATCTTGCCAAGCATGATGTCTTTCTCTAATGATCTCTCTCTTCGCATGATGTGTCCGAAGTATGAAAGTTGAAGTCTTGTCATCTGAGCTTCTAAAGAAAGCTTAGGTTTGATCTCCTCTAGTACCGACTGGTTTGTTCTTCGGGCAGTCCATGGTATACACAGTATTCGCCGCCAGCACCATAATTCAAAGGCATCAATTTTCTTCCTGTCTGTCTTTTTCACTGTCCAGCTTTCACATCCATATGATGTTATTGAAAATACCATGGCTTGAACAAGTCGAATCTTTGTATGGAGAGACACATCTCTGCTCTTGAGAATCTTATCTAGGTCTTTCATAGCCATTCTGCCAAGAGCAATGCGTCGTCTGATTTCTTGACTGCTTGTTGCTTCTTTATTGATAGTTGATCCAAGTAGGTTAAAGTTGTTCACAATTTCAATTTCTTCTCCTTCAACGATGAACCTGTTGATTATGCCAGTTGTCATGATCTTTGTCTTCTTTACATTAAGGTGCAGGCCCATTTTGAGACTATGTTCTTTGATTGTGAGAAGCAAATGTTTCAGATCATCTTCGCTTTCAGCCAGTAATGTGGTATCATCAGCATAGCGAAGGTTGTTGATGAGTCTTCCAGCAATCTTCACACCTCTGTTGTCTTCATACAGTCCTGCTTCTCTGATGATTTGTTCTGCATATAAATTAAACAGGTAAGGGGAAAGTATGCAGCCTTGTCTTACACCTTTGCTTATTTTAAACCATTCTGTTTCTCCTTGTTCCGTTCGAACTGTTGCTTCTTGGTCAATGTACAGATTACGCAAGAGAACGATCAGGTGTTCTGGTATACCCATGCTTCTTAATGTGGCCCAGAGTTTCTCATGGTTTACACAGTCAAAAGCCTTGCTATAGTCGATAAAGCAAAAATAGATATCCTTTTGGTATTCTTTAGTCTTTTCAAGGATCCATCTCACATCCGCAATGATGTCTCTCGTTCCTCGCCCTTTCCTGAACCCTGCTTGCACTTCAGGTAGTTCTTGTTCTAGGTATGGCTGTAGTCTCTTTTGAATAATCTTCAGTAGAATCTTGCTGGCATGTGGGATCAGAGCGATTGTGCGATAATTTCCACAGTCAGTTGGATCACCTTTCTTTAGTATTGGTATAAACACAGATCTTTTCCAGTCAATTGGCCATGATGTTGTCTTCCATATTTCTTGGCAGAGCCTTGTAAGTACGGTAACAGCTGCATCAGATTGCTGCAATACTTCTATGGGAATGCTATCAATGCCTGGTGCTTTGTTCTTTGATAAGGCTTTCAATGCTGCTTCAACTTCTTCTTTCATCACCAATGGTTCCTGATCATAAGGTATAGGTTGAAACGGCTGTTGGTCCACTTGATCTTTATCATATAAAAACTCTGTATATTCCTTCCACCTTTTCTTGATCTTCTCAGCATCATTCAACATAGAACCTTGAGCATCTTGTAACATTCCAATTCGAGGCTGGAACTTTTTCTTTAACTCTCGCAGCTTTAGGAAAGCCGATCTTGTTCTTCCTCTAATAGTTTCTGCTTCTATTTCCTTGCAAGTGTCATTGTAGTACTTTTCCTTGTCCTGTCTTGCTGCACGTTGGAAATCTCTGTTGAGTTCTGCGATTGTCTTTCTTTCTCCTTTGGCTTTAGCTTCTCTGCGTTTCTGGGCAATTTTCAGAGTTTCTTCCGTCATCCATTTTGGCCGTTTTTGCTTTTTAACCTTTTGTAGAGACTTCTCGCTTTCTTCCAGCACAACCTTCTTGATGTCATTCCATAACTCTTCCGGAGCTCTGTCATTTGTATCTAAAGCAGCAAATCGATTTTGCAGGCAGTCTTTAAATTCCAGTGGTATATTCTCAAGGTCATATTTTGGTGCATTCATGAGTGGTTTGCTCTTTTTCAACTTTAGCTTGAGTTTGCATACTAGTAGTTGATGATCTGTACCACAGTCAGCTCCAGGTTTTGTCTTTGTTGATGTTACAGAGCTTTTCCATCGTTGACTTCCACAGATGTAGTCAATTTGATTTTTATACAATCCATTGGGTGAAGTCCATGTGTACAGTCGTCGCTTGTGTTGCTGGAAGAAGGTGTTTGAGATGAATAGATCATTGGTCTTGCAGAATTCTATCAATCTTTCTCCAGCTTCATTTCTGTTGCCAAGTCCATATTTTCCAACTACTTTGCCTTCTTCTTTGTTGCCAACTTTTGCGTTCCAGTCACCCATGACTATCAGGATATCCTGTTTGCATGTTCTGTCAATTTCAGCTTGTACTTGTTCATAGAACTCTTCAATTTCATTCTCTTCTGCAGCTGTTGTTGGGGCATATACTTGAATTATAGTTGTGTTGATAGGCAATCCTCGTAGACGAATAGAGATTAAGCGTTCGCTGACTGCATTGTATTTCATTACAGTTCTTGCAAGTTTCTTCTTTATTATAAATGCAACACCATTTCTTCTTTGTCTTTCATTTCCAGCATAGTAGACCATGTGATCATCTGATGCAAAGTGCCTGATGCCAGTCCATTTCAGTTCGCTGACACCCAACAGATCAAGTTGTACACGTTCCATTTCATTCTTGACCACCTCCAACTTCCCTTGGTTCATGCTTCGTATGTTCCATGTTCCAATGTGTAAGACATCTTTACAGCTTCTGACTCTCATTTCATGCGCAGCTACATCAGCAGTCAGACTTCCCGAGGGCTTTGATCCAACCACATCATAAATGCTGGCTTTACTCTGAAAAGTCTTCAGCTCTTCCCCAGTAGCTAGTTGAGTGCCTTCCGACCTGGGATGATGAGACTCCCAGGTCGGAAGTTCTTTTGTAGTATTGGTGATTTCAGTCGTTTGTTTGAGAACATTCGATAGGTCAGAGGTTGCTGTAGGTGTTCTGTATATCAGGCAGATTGTTAAATGTTTGTTGGTGATTGTGATTATGTCTAATTCCTCTGTGCTTTCTGTTTCATGGTTTCAGAGGTGGAGGCTTGATCTTGCTATTATGGCCAGTCCTCCTCTTAGTGTCCTGATTGGCCTGCTGCAGCAGAGGGGCAGGAGTATCCTGCATTCCCACTCCTGTGCTGTGGGACGCCGATCAAGGCAGCGGTGTCCCGCTCCAGCAGCACCTAAGCGCCTTTGTTTAAAATCCCCACAGTTGAGTCCTCATTGGTGGTGTTAGTGTCCTGTTGGCCAGCTGCAGTAGAGGGGCAGGAGTATCCTGCGTTCCCGCTCCTGTGCTGTGGGATGCCGATCGGGGCAGCGGTGGTCAGCTCCAGCAGTGCCTAAACGCCATTAATTTTCATCTGTCATTTGGATGCCCAGTCTCCCAATTTCTCAAGGTCCTCTTTTTCAGTCTTCTTATTTTTTAACAGCTTTGAATAATTTTGTGCCATCTGTCTCCTCACTTGTTATTTTAAATTCTAGATTATTTATGAATTTGTTAAAAAGCAATGGTCCCAACACAGATCACTGGGGTACTCCACTGTTCACCTTTCTCCATTGAGAAAATTGGCCATTTAGCCCTACTCTCTGTTTTCTATTTTTAAGCCAGTTCCTAATCCACAATAGTATATTGCCCCTTTATCCCATGACTTTTTAATTTCCCCAAGAGTCTCTCATGAGGAACCTTGTCAAAAGCTATCAGAAAATCCAGATACACTATATCAACCGGCTCACTTTTATGTACATATTTACAGTATTGACACCTTCAGAAAAAAATAACAGATTAGTAAGACTTTCCTTGGCTAAATCCATGTTGACTTTCTCCCATTAAACCATGACTATCTATACGTTTAGTCATTTTGTTCTTCATTTAAGGTTCTACAATTTTTGCCTGGTATTGATATCAGGCTCACCGGTCTATAGTTTCCAAGATAACCCCTGGAATCTTTAAAAATGGGCATTAGGTTCCCCCCTCTTCAATTTTCAGGTAGCACAGACATCAGCACCTACAGATACACTGTAAATTCCAACCTTTGTTTCATTTTCCCTCAGCTGAATTAGAAAAGGATTTTGTTTCAAACACAAAAATGCAAAGTATGCCACTGAGTCAATGCTGACCCAATGTTTTCTTGGCACGGTGTAGCCAGAAGTAGATAACCAAGCCTTTCTTTCAAGGCAATGGAGGATAAAGCAACTTGCCAAAGATATGCCCGTGGGAATCAAGCCCTTGCCATTTGGTTACTAGGCTGCTGCTCTAACCACTAGCCTACTCCTCTACTCCAAGTCAAACACAAAGAATCTTCAATTCATTTGAAGGAAATTTGGAATTGCACTACTGCTAATTTATTTTTTATATATTTTAATCTGAAAATTATAATTGCCATGTTAGTCCACTTGGATATGTGCATATAAACATCAGCAAACAAGCTGTAGGTGATACCTTTTTATTGGACTAATTTAATATATTTTTGAGAAGCTTTCAAGAGCTATACTCTCTTAAATAGTCCAATAAAAAGGTATCACCTACAACTTATTTATTTATTTATTTATTTATTTAACAGTATTTCTAAACCACCTTATCTTAATAATCAAGGTGGTATCACAGCAAGCAATCAGGTAAAGTGTGTGTGTTGTACATGCAGTGAGGATAAAACTTAGTTGTGTGAGGGATGTGTTGGGTGCTTGATTTGTTTGAGCTATATACAGGGTGGGCTATTTACAGTGGTGCTAGAATCATATTTATATATATTCAGTTGTTTGGGAGGATTGGAGTGCTGTTATCCATTCTCTTAGGTTATGTGATGTGACCATAGTGCTCTATGAACAGCATGGTTTTCAGTTGTTTTCTGAAGTCTTTGAGGTCTGGAGTTGCCCTTAGATCGTCCGGTAGATTGTTCCATATTGTTGGAGCAGCCATGGAGAGAGCTCTGTCTGTTGTGTCCTTGCGTGTGTGCTTGTACTCATTTGGGGTGCTGACTCGGTTGCATGTTTGACTTCTTCTGGGACGTGCGCTGGTTTCCGGTTGTATGAGCAGGTGGAGGCTGTTGGCTGATGTGTGTTCTTTTATCTTAAATAGGTTTATGATAGTCTTGTATCTGATGCGAGCAATGATTGGGAGCCAGTGTAAGTCCTTTAGTGTAGGTGTGATGTGCTCCTGCCTTGCGGCTCCGGATATGATTCGAGCTGCAGTGTTTTGTGCCAGCTGTAGTGGTTTGAGAGCTTGTTTTGGTAGTCCGAGGTATATCGGATTGCAGAAGTCCAGTATTGGGGTTATCAGTGCTTGACAGACTGTACGGAAGTGTTCTGGAGCGAGGAGTGGTTTCAGTCTCCTGATGATTCGCATCCTGTAATATGCTTTTTGGATTGTTTTGTCTATGTGTGGTTTGAGGTTGAGTTTACTGTCCAGAGTAACCCCAAGGTATCTCACCTCCGATCTTATCGGTATCGTGGTGCTTTGTATCTTTATGTTTGGTGGGTGTGTGAAGCTTTGGTTTCGAGTGATGATTAAAGCTTCAGTCTTGTTGTAGTTTATAGCTAGATTGTTGTTTTGGCACCACTTCGCCATTTGGGTAAGGCAGTCTGCTATCTTAGAGAAGTCCGGGTTTTCGATTGATATCGGGGAGTATACCATTATATCGTCTGCGTATATTGTGTATTGGATGTTGTTCTCTTTCATAATGTTGCATATTGGTTGGATGTAGATGTTAAAAAGGAGTGCTGAGAGTGCGGATCCTTGTGGTACTCCTTGTTGGACGTTTATGGGCCGGGAGGTGTCCTGTCCCACCTTGACCTGTAGCTGTCTTTCTGTTAGGTACGAGTGGAACCATTTTAGAGTGGTACCGTGTATACCAGTGTTCTTCAGTCTCTCCAGGAGTATATTGTGATCAACTGTGTCGAACGCTGAGGAGATGTCGATGAAGATCATTATAATTCCATTCCTGATGTCGTCAATTATTCTTATGATGCTGTCGAAGAGGTAGATCAGGAGAGTTTCGACTCCATGGTTGGGACGAAATCCGTGTTGGTTGTCGTCGAGAGTTCCGTGTTCGTCAATGTGTTCCTGAAGTTGTAGTTGAACCGTCTTTTCGATTATTTTTGCGAGGAAGGGTATGCTGGAGATTGGTCGGTATGCTGCTGGGTCCTTTTTGTCGAGAGAAGTTTTCTTTGTGATTGGTCTTACTGAGGCAAGCTTTAATTGCTGTGGCATGAGTCCTTGAGTGAGTGAGTTGTGTACCATTTTATGAATGTTTGGTATGAGGCTTGCTTTGGTGGCTTTGACCCATGACACTGGGCAAGGGTCTGTAGGAGCAGTGCTTGTGTTGATTGTGGAGATGATGTCTGATATCTGCTCTTTTGAGGGTGAGTGGAATGTGCCCCAGGTTTTGGGGTGGACGTTCGTTCTGTTGGTTCTACTGGGTGTTGAGCGCTCTGTGGAGTGAAATTTGTCTTTGATGTGGTCGGCGAATATCTGTGGATCCACTTGTATTTCTCTTTCTGCTGCTTGCTCTTTTGTCAGGGTTTTTACTATTTCGAAAAGTTCTCTGGGTTTGTTGATGGAAGAATTTATCAGGTTTGTGTGGAATTCTCTCTTTGATTGGTTGATGTGTTCATTGTATTGTTTTTGCTTTGTTAGGTAAAGATGTTGGTCGGAAGTAGTTTTGTTTTTTCTCCATCTCCGTTCAATTTTCCTGAGCTCCCTCTTTTCCTGTCGTATTTTTGCTGAGTACCATGGTTTGTTTTGTCTCTTGTTGTGGTGTTGTTTCTTGGTCCTGTCAACGGATGGTTTGGCGGCGTTAGCTAGGACATTGTTCCAGTTGGAAACTTGTTCCTCCAGGTCCTCTGAGTCAATGTTCAAGTGTTGTATTGTGTCCTGGATGAATTCGTCCTTGTCAAAGGACTTGAATCGTCTTTGTGTGTGTGGGAAGTTCGCTCTTTCGCTTGTTTGTTGACCTTTATTTGCATATATATTTTTATATTCATTTGTCAGTCAAAGCAAAAAGAAGAGTCAATTTTCCAGTCTAATTTGTGTATCATTTATGAGAAGAAATGATGTTTTCATGTGTTTTAAAGCTTTGACTTATGTACTCTCACCATTATTAATCTAAGAAGGCAAGATGTTGATCTAAGATGTGCCTCCTTATTTTCCAGATGTCCTAGAGGTGTGAGATGGGCTGAAGATGTTATTTTTGAGACTTCCCTGCAAAGTCTCAAAAATAACAAGAAACATTTGCATAGTAAGACAGTATTTGGCAATATACAGTGAAATGAGGCAAACTCCAAAATGGCTGACCTTCATAAGGTCTTGATCATCATGCGGACAGCATGTTCTTGTTGCTAACACTTCCAGACCCTGTGACACTTATATGCCAATAAAATAGAAAACCACGTGTTACACTTGTCCTTCATGCACTATGTAAAACTACTCAAAGAAGGCTGAAAAAACTGTTATACAACCAAGTGAAGTCGCCTAAGCCAAACATTTTTAGAGGGTTTTTTTCTTTCATAAATTTGCTACAAATGGATTGCTTGTTCCTTGTCAACAAAGAACTGCTGACCTAGATTAGAGCTGGAATAACAGCATGCATATGCTTTAAATATTCAGCAAACTGTAAATTGCTTTATGCAATGAAACATAAATGAAAATGTCAGCACGGATAGAGTCACCAAGCTGGAATATCATACTGTTCAGTAATTGTACAACGGTGTAAACAGCACATGTTTGGGTAAGATATAATGTTGGAGGTAATGCTTCATATGCAACAGTGGCTTTGAAGGACTCGATCGTATTCAATTGCCTGCCAAAAAATATTTTTGTTCTCTATTACATTTCATCTGCTGAGGGTTTTTGCATAATATACAAAAATCATTGATGCCCTTTTTGGGATAAGATCCTTGAAACATCAGCGTTGGTGGAAAGAGTTCAAACAGCCTTTTTTCATTCTGATTTTGAATGAATTCCTGAGCCGATATTAATGTTTTTGAAAAGTCTACCTCTTTAGCCACTCCAACCACGATGAACAAATGATGAACAGAACTGATTCCCACTGGAATCCTGTAAAAGTATTCCCTCAGTTTCTGTAAATGCTAAACACTGTTACAGTTCAGGAGAGTTTTACTGTAAAACCAAGCGATGTTGGCATATTGGAAAATGGACACCTTTTATTGTAAAATATTTAGAAAGAGAGTGATTTAAATAAAGGAAATCTAGGAATAAGATCAGCATTTCCCTTTTGATCTAGAGTTCTAAATATTTAGAGAGAGATTCAAATAAAGAGAGGAAATCCAGGAATGGGATTGGTACTTTTTTTTTTTAGTGAGAGGGTGGTAGATATTTGGATTAACCTAACAACAGAGGTGGTAGAAACGAGCACTGGGACAGGATTTTAGCATGCTTGGGACAGAGAGAGAACAGTGGGCAGAGCATGTCTAAGAAGTTGGGTGAAAGATATTGGAGTGGGGAACAGTTGTCAGAGTTTGTATGAGAAGTTTGTATAGTTATCTAGACACCACAAATTCTTTTGAGTTTTATCAAACACACTGAACCATTCAGATGGCCATTTGATCCTGTGGCTACTTCCAGTCATTAGATAGAGATGATTCATTAATGGATATGAAGACCACCAGAGTAGTTTGGTCTGAATATGATATGCTGACCTTTAGGTTAAAGTTGAGTTAACCCTTTGAAGGCCTACTTTAAAATTTTAATCCACATTCTGCAGCCAGGTTAAATTTTGCATATTTCAGGAAAATTGTACCCATCTTATTCAATATGTTCTAATAGTGATTTTCCTTCTGCTATGCTCATGTATTATGTACCATTTGATAGGAATATTTAGTCAGAAATTTGGATCCCGAGAGTTTTGGGCTCAGCCTGGAAAGGGGTTAAATAGGAATCCCTTATGCATTAGCAATATATTTCTATCACTGCAGACAAATTTCCTGTTGGCTTAAATTCTTGTTTGCATATATTAAAAATGGATGTAGTTGACTAAGGCTTTGATAGTTGGAATAATATGTATTTGATGCATGAACCATCATAGAAATCAGCATAAACCTTTAATAAAATATGTACAGCTCCATGGAAGATATACAGAGAAATGTTGCTACACAACAGAGAGAGCCATTTTTGAAATTCACATGTTCGATGAAAAGAGGCTTCACAAGGTAGCTAAGAGGCATGTTTACTAAGGCCACTGCCAGTAATGCATGTGCGGGCTGCATTACCAGCATAGGGGGCCCACACTAATTTCAGGAAATGTGTGTGTCTATCCTCCTGTGGCTATCACTGTGCCAGCTGCCACTTGGGTGCAATTAGCACCTCCCATCGAGGTGGCATTAAGTGCACCTATGCTAAGGCCATCAAATGTGGTTACCGTGGGTCACTAATGCCTGTGTGATGTGTCAGTAATACCTACGTTCTACCCATCCCATCTAGTCCCTTCCCCATTATGCGTAACCCGGGTAGCATAGGATTTTGGGTGATGGGGCTCATGCTACTTTTTAGCACCATACCCGAAGTGTGGGCTAAACCCCATGCTACCAGATAGTGCCCTTGTATGTATGTGTTAATAGCGGCATGTAGATGCACATATGATGACTTTCCTACATATGGGGGTAATTTTCTTAAACCTTTCCATGTGTAAAACCTGATTTATATGTAGAGAATGGTTTTTGTAAGTTTGTACAACCACATACTTACATAAAAATTATGCATATAGAAAGTCTGCACCTACTACTTTTTTTAAATTTATTTTTATTAATTCCAATTTACATATTAACATATAAAATCAAGGCAATGAAAAAAACAATGTATTAAAAAAAAAAAACAATACTCAGAGAAAAACTAAAAAAATCACCAGTCCAAGGAGACCAGAAATCCAAAAGAAAGAAATTAAACCTCAAATATAGCACAGAAAACAGATGTGTATCCCTGATAATTAACATAGCTTGCTCAAAATCCCATACCACCATAAACTAGATAATTTATGAAGGAAATTTCCAAGTTACGAGAGTCAAAAAGACATATTGATGCTGCCCAAAAGTGGCTAGGCAATTACGTGAACATTTGAGTTAGAAAGAGGCTCTCCATGCAAAAACATAGGGCTTCAATTGAAGAAAAGCTCTCCTGTGAGCCTGAGAACATCCAGAAACAACAGGAAAAATGCTAATCCCATAATCATAAAAGGAAGCAAGTTAAAAAAAATACATCTTCAAAGTCTTAATTTTATCTAATTCAGATCTAAAGGTAGCTGGGAATAATTCGGTATTGGAATCCCTCTCCATTTTTGTAGATGAGCGCTTAAATCCCTTGGCAAAACAAATTACTTCATATCTGCGGGACACCACACATATGCTGAATATTCTTTCTGATATTACAGGTTTATATGGAGAATTGTAGTTAGTATACAATGATACAAAATCATAAGTTACTAACATAGATCAATATGAGGCTCGGAGTGTGATCTCTCAACTTGATTGGCTTGATATTTTGTCTTTGCGGTTACCTAAAGATTTTGTTATGGATATTCTCCAGTTAGTGCTTTCTCAGAATTACTTTTGATATAATGGAGATTTTTACCAATAGAAATACAGTGTTGCTATAGGGGCCACAGTAGCTCAGACTGTGGCAACCCTATATGTAGCAACATTTGGTAATGATTATTTATATATTTCTGAATGGATGCCATACTCGTATATTTCTCTTTTCAGGCATTTATTACTAACTGGTTAAATGGTAGAAAAGCCAATCTTCAGTTTGAATGCACATTTCATCAACAACAAATTTATTTTTTGGACCTTTCTATTATTTTGATACGTTTGATAGCTACTTTGTATCAAAAGCCAGTAACATGTAACAATTTATTGAGTTTCTCAAGTCATCATCCAAAAAGGTTAAAAACTGGCTTATTGTAAGTCAGTTCTTGAGAATTTGCAGGATTTGTATGACAAAAGAGGATTATGCATTTCAAAGAAAAATGCTATTTCAAAATGCTGTCTTGAAGGACTAGAAAGGGGGACTGTTACTTCTGGAGAGAAATCTGCAACTGTGAGTATATACTTCTGGTAATTTTCTAAAAAGAATTCTTTGTATTAAAGCTACTTAATCTGTGAACCCACTGTTTTTTGTTGGATCAGTTAGGGCCTAGTAGCAGCAATTAAAGTTTGAATTTAAAACACAGAGGAAAACTTTCTGGTTACATTTCATACCCAGCAGAGAGCTTGTAGTTTAAATTTAATAGTCACTCAGGGCCAAGTAACAGCAAAGTACTTTTAGTTTAAATTTAACACACAGAAGAGAGCTTTCTGGTTACATTTGGAACCCAGCAGAGAGCTTGTAGTGTACATTTAATAGTCACTCAGGGCCTAGCATCAAAAAAGTACTTTTAGTTTTAAAACACAGAAGAGAGCTTTCTGGTTAAATTTAGAACCCAGCAGAGAGCTTGTAGTTTAAATTTCATAAGAAGTTAGAGCCTAGCAGCAGCTAAGAGCTATAATTTAAATCAAATCAGAATTTAGCTTACCTCAGCAGCACAAGACAGGGTACTGTGTAGCAGCCCTCTTTTAATAAGTGTTATTTCCCTCCCTCCCTCCCTACACCCACCCACCCCTGGGATAATCATAGCTTTATAGGTACTTACACATCTTAAAAGACAGGAGGTGCTTTCAGGTGAAGCTCATTACCCAAATCAGTCATACACTAAGGACCTGAGATTAATTAAGCTTCAGGTGAACAAGGTATATTAAACGTATTAGGAACCCATAGTAAGTAAGAACTTAAAGATCTAGACACAAACTTAAAACTAAGATGCAGACAGCAGTCCAGCAGCGGGATGGGGGCTTTCCAGTCTTTTGCATTGAGTGTCACATGTATGATTTTCTCCCAGTTGGTGAAAGGTCTTACGTGTGCACTAGGTGCAAGGAGCTCTTTGCTCTCAGGGAACAAGTCCGTTCTCTAGAGGCTAAAGCAGCAGACTTGGAAAACATAAGACAGACAGAGAGGTACATAGACGAGACCTACAGGGATATAATCCTGAAGTCCCACCTCCAGTCTGGCAGCACCCCTGTTGCCATGGAGGAGAGAGGTCACGTGACAGGAGAACATCACCCTGGTGTGGCAGGAAGTGATCCTGTAACTAGGACCTGTCCTCCAGGTGATGTAAAACCCACTCGCACCGAGGAAGTTTCTCCAGGGCCATGTGCCCATGAGGGAAGGGTTAGGACAGCCGTTATAGTTGGTGATTCGATCATTAGGCATGTAGATAGATGGGTGGCTGGTAGACATGAGGATCGCCTGGTAACATGCCTGCCTGGTGCGAAGGTAGCGGACCTCACGCGCCACCTAGATAAGGTCTTAGATAGTGCTGGGGAGGAGTCTGCTGTCTTGGTACATGTCGGTACCAATGACATAGGAAAATGTGGTAGGGAGGTTCTGGAGGCAAAATTTAGGCTTTTAGGTAGGAAGTTGAAATCCAGAACTTCCAGGGCAGCATTCTCCGAAATGCTTCCTGTTCCACGCGAAGGACCCAAAAGGCAGGCAGAGCTCCGGAGTCTCAATGCGTAGATGAGACAATGGTGCAGAGATGAGGGTTTTGGATTTGTTAGGAACTGGGGAACATTCTGGGGAAAGGAGGGGCTCTTCCGAAGGGATGGGCTTCACCTTAACCGGGATGGAACCAGGCTGCTGGCATTAACCTTTAAAAACGAGATAGAGCAGCTTTTAAACTAGATATTAGGGGAAAGCCGACAGTCGCCCAAGAGCGGATGGTTCGGAAGAATGTATCCTTGAAGGATACTACCAAAAGCAGAGAGGTTCCACAAAAGAGTAAAGTAGCCCAAATGCCCTCAAGTATGGAGCAGACAGAGCTTAAAGATCCCAATTTACCCATGTCTAACAATAGCCAAATTAACATGAATAAAATACATTCTCTAAAATGCTTGTATGCAAATGCTAGAAGTCTAAAGAATAAGATGGGAGAGTTAGAATATATAGCACTAAATGAAAGGTTAGATATGATTGGAATATCAGAGACATGGTGGAAGGAGGACAACCAGTGGGACATTGTGATGCCTGGGTACAAACTATATCATAATGATAGAGCTGATCAAATTGGTGGAGGGGTTGCACTCTATGTTAGAGAGGGCATTGACTCAGAAAGGATTAAAGTTTTGCAGGAAACAAAATCTGCTGTAGAATCTATATGGATTGAAATTCCATATAAAAGGGGGAAGGCAATGACAGTGGGGGTGTACTATCGAGCGCCTGGCCAGAATGACTAAATGGATGATGAAATGCTCAAAGAAATCAAGGAAGCTAACAAAAGTTACAGCGCAGTAATAATAATGGGTGATTTCAATTACCCCGGTATCGACTGGGTCAGTGTCACGTCAGGACATGCTAGGGAGATAAAGTTACTAGATGAAATAAATGACTGCTTCTTGGAGCAGCTGGTTCATGAACCGACCAGAGGGGAAGCCATATTAGACCTAGTCCTTAGTGGAACACCAGATCTAGTGCAAGAGATAAGGGTGTTGGGGCCACTTGGCAATAGTGATCATAGCATGATCGCCTTTGATTTAATTAGTGGAGGAGGGATAGTAAGGAAATCCACAGTACTACCTTTTAATTTTCGAAAGGGAGACTATGATAAAATGAGGAAAACAGTTAAGAAAAACTAAAAGGAGCAGTTGCAAAGGTTAAAGACGTACATCAAGCTTGGGTATTGTTGAAAAATACTATCTTGGAAGCCCAGACCAGCTGTATTCCACGCTTTAAGAAAAGTGGAAGGAAGTCCAAAAAACTGCCAGCATGGTTTAAAGGTGAGGTCAGAGAGGCTGTTGTTGCCAAAAAAGCATCTTTCAGGAAATGGAAAAAAAGAGCCAAACGACAAAACCTGGAAACAGCACAAGCACTGGCAAGTCAAATGCAAGGCATTGATAAGGCAGGCAAAGAGAGAATTTGAGAAGAAGCTTGCTGCGGAAGCAAAAACGCGAAATAAAGACCTTTTCAAGTACATTCGTAGCAAAAAACCTGTGAGAGAGTCAGTTGGTCCATTAGATGATAAGGGGTTAAAGGAGCACTAAGAGGTAACAAGGCGATAGCGGAGAGACTGAATGAATTCTTTGCTTCCGTCTTTACTGAGGAAGATGTAGGGATGTTACCCATGACTGAAGTAAAGGTGCGGAAGAATTGAAGGAAATATCGATACATCGGGAAGATGTCTTACAACTATTAGATAAACTGAAGAGTAGCAAATCACCTGGGCCGGATGGTATATATCCAAGGGTGTTGAAAGAACTGAAATATGAGATTGCAGACCTGCTATCAGTAATCTGTGAACTATCATTAAAATCATCTCTAATACCTGAAGATTGGAGGATCGCCAATGTAACACCAATTTTTAAAAAGGGTTCCAGGGGTGATCCGGGAAACTACAGACCGGTGAGCCTGACGTCAGTACCAGGAAAAATGGTAGAAACCATCATAAAGAATAAAATTACTGAGGATGTAGATAGTCACAACCTAATGGGAGACAGCCAACATGGCTTTAGACAAGGAAGATCTTGTCTTACTAATCTGTTATGTTTTTTTGAAGGAGTGAATAAACAGGTGTGTATCTGGACTTTCAGAAAGCCTTTGACAAGGTCCCTCATCAGAGACTTTTGGCAAAACTAAAGAGTCATGGGATAGGAGGCAGTGTACTATTGTGGATCAGGAACTGGTTAAAAGATAGAAAGCAGAGGGTAGGGCTAAATGGCCAATTTTCCCAATGGAGAAAGGTGAATAGTGGTGTACCCCAGGGATCTGTGCTGGGTCCGCTGCTTTTTGACATATTCATAAATGACCTGGAAAGTGGAATAACGAGTGAGGTTATCAAATTTGCAGATGACACAAAACTATTTAAAGTTGTTAAAACCCAAGAGGATTGTGAAAAATTGCAAGAGGATCTTGATAAATTGGAAGACTGGGCATCAAAATGGCAGATGAAATTTAATGTGGACAAGTGCAAGGTTATGCACCTAGGGAAGAACAACCCAAACTATGGTTACACGATGCAAGGTTCCACATTAGGAACCACCACCCAGGAAAAAGATTTAGGCGTCATTGTGGATACCATGTTAAAACCCTCGGCCCAGTGTGCAGCGGCGGCCAAGAGAGCAAATAGAATGCTAGGTATGATAAGGAAAGGAATGGAAAATAAAACAAAAGATATTATAATGCCTCTATATCGTTCCATGGTGAGACTGCACCTTGAATATTGTGTGCAATTCTGGTCGCCGTATCTTAAAAAGGATATAGCGATTTTAGAAAAGGTTCAGAGAAGAGCCACCAAAATGGTAAAGGGGATGGAAGGATACTCCTATGAAGAAAGGCTAAAAAGGTTAGGGCTCTTTAACCTGGAAAAGAGACCGCTGAGGGGAGATATGATAGAAGTCTATAAATTAATGAACGGAGTGGAACGGGTAAACGTAGATCGATTGTTTACGTTATCAGAATATAGAAAGACTAGGGGACATGCAATGAAGCTACAGGGTAAACTATTTAAGACTAATAAAAGAAAATATATTTTCACTCAACGTGTAATCAAACTCTGGAATTTGTTACCGGAGGATGTAGTAAAGGCTGTTAGTGTAGCTGGGTTTAAAAAAGGTTTGGACAAGTTCCTGGAGGAAAGGTCCATAAACCATTATTAAGAAGTGACCGAAGATATCAATGCTTGACCCAGTACAAGCATTGTGGAACCTATGTCTCTTGGGGAAACTGCTAGGTACATATGACCTAGATTGGCCACTGTTGGAAACAGAATACTAGGCTTGATGGACCTTGGTCTGACCCAGTATGGCATATCTTATGTTCTTATGTAAAAATATTTAGAAGGCATACTTACATGGTCTGTATGTATAGCAAGCGCTATTTTTACAGCCTAAAGCTTCTGATACTGTAGACAAAAAGGATCCTTTGGTGTGTGTGTTCTGCCATTTTCTACTCGAGCTCCTCAAGTGACTATTATACTATATAAGCATTGGTGGATATTTCAAGTGCATTCCTGCTTTTCTAGTCAGCCTATAGTGGCTGACCAATGAGACAAATATATTGCCAATTATGTAAGTTGCTCTGTAACATAGGAGGTTGATCATACTAATCCTTTACAATCACCTGGGCATTTCCGTTGTGGTGAATGCAAATTCCCTCCATTGACAATTGAAGGAGAATCTTGGCAATGTCCTAATTCTGACAAGTCTTGGAGAAAGAAAAGTTATAGCACTTGTTGTATCTCATTTGTAGTTTATGTATTGGTATTTCCATTTAAGAAAGTGTACATGGGATTTACTAAATGCACCATGATGCAACATCTAAGAGAACATCGATCCTGTATTAATACAGAAAACAGAGGAGCCCCTTTTGTGGAACATTGTTTCCAAACTGGACATTAGTTTGATCAATTCAAATGGCAGGTGATCGATTATGTTCCTCCTCATTGGCGGGAAGGTAATCATGAGGCCCGCCTTAATTATATGGAACAATTTTGGACCCAAACAGCCCTGAAAACAAACAGAGGGGTGGCACTTGATCCATGTTAGTAAATGGAGGCCTGTCTGACATGTGCCCATATTACTAGCATGGGCATCACACCACCATCTTTCTCACTGTCTTTGGCATGATCAGCACCGGGGCACTTAATGCCACTCATTGAGGTGATGGTAAGTGCACCATTGGTAAGTGCCACATCGACGGGGAGCGCGTTACAATAAATCCCGCATTAGCCATGATGTGGATGCTCTGCTGAAGAACTACCCATTCTCCACCCCAACCTGCTCTGCTTTCAGCGCACAGTACTTTTTACCATGGTGCATTTGCCACACTTGATCCCCGCACCATCCATTAGCATGCTTTAGCAAACATAGCCCCTCTGTATCTAGGTATTCCTGGAAGCACAGTTTAAGCAGAGCAGAGAAAGAGTTAAGTTAGTCTTCATTTTAAATGTTGTTGTTGTTGTTAAGGGCCATTGAGTTGATGTCGACTTCTGGCGACCCTCTGGATAGCTGACCTAAACTTTGTTCAGTTTTCAGCCAAGCGGCTCATTGTTGATAGAGTGGAATCCATAGTTGCTGTTATTGTATCGATCCATCTCATTGCCGGCCTTCCTCATACAGGGACCTTCTACCTTGCCAAGCATTATGTCTTTCTCTAATAATCTCTCTCTTCGCGTGATGTGTCCAAAGTATGAAAATTGAAGTATTTCATCTGAGCTTCTAAGGAAAGCTTAGGTTTGATCTCCTATAGTACTGACTGGTTTGTTCTTTGGGCAATCCATGATGTACACAATATTCATCACCAGCACCATAATTCAAAGGCATCAATTTTCTTCCTGTCTATTTTTTTCACCGTCCAAATTTTTCATTCATATGATGATAATGAAAATACCATGATCTTGACAAATGAAATCTTTGTATTGAGAGAGACATCTCTGCTCGTCAGGATCTTGTCTAAGTCCTTCATAGCCATTCTACCAAGAGCAATACATTGTCAGATTTCTTGACTGCTAGTCTTTTCTTTATTGATTGTTGATCCAAGTAATTTAAAGTTGTCAACTATTTCAATTTCTTCTCCATCAACGACAAACTCATTGATTTTGCCAGTTGTCAGGATCTTTGTCTTCTTAACGTTAAGGCGCAGACCCATTTTAAGACTATGTTCCTTGAGAAGCAAATGTTTCAGATCGTCTTCACTTTCAGTCAGTAATGTGGTATCATCAGCATAGCGAAGGTTGTTGATGGGTCTTCCATCATCTTCACACCTCGGTTGTCTTCATACAGTCTTGCTTCTCTGATGATTTGTTCTGCATATAAATTAAAGAGGTAGGGGGAAAGTATGCAGCCTTGTCACACACCTTTGCTAATTTTAAACCATTCTGTTTCTCCTTGGTCTATTCGAACTGTTGCTTCTTGATCAATGTAAAGGTTGTACAAGAGAACGATGAGGTGTTCTGGTATACCCGCGCTTCTTAATGTGGCCAAGAGTTTCTCATGGTTTACACAGTCAAAAGCCTTGCTGAAGTCAATAAAGCACATATGGATATTCTTTTGGTATTCTTTAGTCTTTTCAAGATCCATCTCATATCCACAATGGTATATGTTGTTCCTCGCCCTTTCCTGAACCCTGCTTGCACTTCAGGCAGTTCTTGTTCCAGATATGGCCGTAGTCTATGCTAAATGATCTTGAGTAGAATCTTGCTGGCATGTGGGATCAGAACAATTGTGCAATAATGTTCACAGTCAGTCAGATCACCTTTCTTCAGTACTGGTATAAACACAGATCTTTTCCAGTCAGTTGGCCATGAATTTGTCTTCCAAATTTCCTGGCAGAGTCTTGCAAATATGGTAACAGCTTCATCTAATTACTGTTATACTTCAGTGGGAATGCCATCAATACCCAGTACTTTATTCTTTGATAAGGCTTTTAATGCTACTTTGACTTCTTCTTTCATCACCAATGGTTGCTGATCATAAGGTACAGGTTGAAATGGCTGTTGTCCACTTGACCTTTATGGTATAATGACTCTGTATATTCTTTCCACCTTTTCTTGATCTTCTCAGCATCATTCAACATGGATCCTTGAGCATCTTGTAGCATTCCAATTCAAGGCTGGAATTTTTCTTTAACTCTTGTAGCTTTTGAAAACCCGATTTTGTTCTTCTTCTAATAGTTTCTGATTCTATTTCCTTGCATGTATTATTGTAGTACATCTCCTTGTCTTGTCTTGCTGCATTTGAGTTCTGCGATTGCCTCTCTTTCTCCTCTGACTTTAGTTTTTCTGCATTTATGGACAATTTTCAGAGTTTCTTCAGTCACCCATTTTTCCCGTTTTTGCTTTTTCACCTTATGTAGAGACTTATTGCTTTCTTCCAACACAACTTTCTTGGTGTCATTCCATAACTCCTCTGGAACTCTGTCATTTGTATCTAAAGCAGCAAATAGATATTTTAGGCAGTTTTTAAATTCCAGTGGTATATTCTCAGGGTCAGATTTTGCTACATTTTAAATGTAGTTTTTGTGAGTTGTGTGTTTTTGCACATATTCATCTTAATTATGTGCCTTTTATGCACGATACAACTTTTTTGCATGGGCAGATCGATTATACGTACATTAATTCATGGGCATATGCATGCACAAGTGATTTTGCGTGCACAAAATGTTTTAGGCACCCAGTGGACCAAATAATTCATGACAAATGCAGTCCCCTAATGCCTATGTTGCACTGATAAAATGGACTTAAAATAGACACCTTTTAGGGCGCCTGACATTTTATTTATTTAATTATTTATTTGGGTGTCTTTTATACCACCCTATCATGTAATCAGGGTGGTTAATATTATAAACAACAGTAATACATTATAACATGGTGAACAAATGTAAGTAACACACATGAAAGGGCTGAATCACTGATATATACACGATTAGGTTATAATCATTTTGGTATAACTTATTTGCAAGGCACCATGTAATAGAATCTAAATATATATATATTTAGCTCATTTCTTATTTTAGAGTTGATATTTTTACTTTTGTTTGAGGTAGTACAAAAGACAAGTTATTCAGGAATTATTGGTAATATGGAGCAGGTGTAAATGCCAAAAGGGCAAATTTTCTGAAGTATACATGTACTGCCTTTCTGAAAAATGGAATACATGTATCGCTTAAACCACTGCCAAAACAAGCTGCCCTTTTCTGCTTTTTAAACCTGTGTTCTACCATCTATATGTATACCATGTGCCTTTTTAAAGATCTGCTCCTATACATGTATGCAGTTCTGTACATGTGAAGGCACATTTTCCAAAGGATGTCTAAGTGCAATCTGGGATGTCCAAGCGGATTTGAACCATGGCCGCATGTATATGTCTCCATTGGACAAGTGCTCGTCTGTGAAGTACATGCAAGTTTAAGCACAACTTCACAGACGAGCACTTGTCCAATGGAGACATATACATGCGGCCACGGTTCAAATCCCATTACCGCTCCTTGTAATCTTGGGTGCAAATCACTTAACTCTCCATTTCTTTTACACCCTCTGAATGTTTTACAATGAAACAAGCACTTTTCTGACGCCTATTTGTGCCTGGAGCACATCTAAACTTGGATGGGGTTGGAGACAAAGGGGTATGTTTACTAAACTGCGTTAGTTCGATTCGCGTTAGGAGCCACGGTAGAGACAGAAATCCCAAATAAGGACATGGGCGGTACATCGTTACTGAGAATGCGCATTACAAGGCGCCATAAATGAACGAGCGCTACAGGGCACGTTACCGCGCGTTAATCTTAAGAAGGCGCGCAGGCATACAAGCACAGCAACAGAGCTGTAGCACAATGGTTACAACACTGACTGATGGTACAGGGGTCATGGGTTCGATTCCCCAGTGGGCCTAATGTATAAGGCTGGCTGAGGCAGCACCCTTTACATTTAAGTAGTGATTGTTGAGGCATCTGACGTGTATTTTAATTAGTGCTGCCAGCAAACACACCCTCATTTATTTATTTATTTATTTATTTAGCTGTATTTATATCCCGCTTTTCACCGGGTCAAAGCGATCAATTGGGAGATACATTTAACACGAGGGGATATGACACACAAATGCTAATACTTACAGGGAACATGGGCAATGGAGGGTTAAGTGGCTTGCCTAAGACCACAAGGAGTGCCTATAGGACTAGAAATCCCAGTCCCTCCGGCCTGAGATTGCTGTCCCCAGGTGGGACTTGAACCCCCGGCCCTCCGGCCTGAAGTACCTTGTCCTAACCACTAGGCCACTCCTCCCTCCCTCATGGTGGCATAACCTAAGGTGCCGCATAAGGCACTCCATAGGGCACATTATAAAGTGTACTGTCCGCCAAGGCACCCTATAATGTCCCCTATAGGACACCTTATAAGGCTGTGAACAAAGCCCTGGCTGGCTGCAGAAGGACTGCACATGACCACACAAACTGTCTGCTGTGGTTACCAGGATACGGTTAACCCACCCGTACCCATGATGCACTGCACATTCAAATCAGCAGTCGAGAGATGGGCACAAGATGGGGTATGCACCCCCACAGCACCTCGGCCTGGTAGGGGGAACAGACCGTGTGTGGCACTGCCACAGAGTAGCCACAGACAGTCACATTGTGCAGGTACTGTGCCCACCCTGAGGTTGCGGTGGGGCGCCCAGCACCAGGTCCACAGCACCTTTCATGGCTGGAATACGCCATGCTGCAGGTCCCCAGCGGTGTGTGATAGATAGTTCCGTTAGACACACCTAGGATGCATCTGTGTCCTGCTGTATGTCTCGGTCATGTCTAGTCCATATGGGCGATGATGCACCCAGAATAGTGCATATCCTGTGCTGGTGCCATGGTTACCTGCTGTAGGTGAAGGGGGGGGGGGTGTATGGACCCATAGGTAGATCATGTACCACCACACAACCCACCCTCTGGGGCTCAGGGTGGGAAACAGGATCACCCACCAATAGATCCACAGTCTACCTCCCTGCAATGGTAGCAGTAGAGGGGACCATCAACCCCAGTCCTGCTGGGGAACAGACAGAGCAGTACACATCCATAACGCAATTGCAGACAGACAGCAGGCCTGGAAATGCTCAGCTGCTCCCCACCATTATCTGACATTCTCCAGCAGCAAGCCTCCAGCCGCTGCACCCTGCAAGGTGTTCCAGCAAGACACATACTAGCTGCAGACAATCTGCCAGCTAGTCCATAGTGCATGGTCCTGGAGGAGATGCATGTACCCAGAACGGGGATGTCGGCATACACACCAAGCAGATAAGTCAGTGATTGGGCCCCAAAAGAAAACCCATAAATATCACATGAGAGAAATGTTATATAGCACTATGGGGGAACCTAGCCATGCCATGGTCACTGCTCAGTCAGGGTGAGAGTGACCTCCCAGCAGGACATGCTATGGCCACCCTGTCCGTGCAGGTGGTGGCCAGGCACTACAATGTCCGAGCCATTGCCCTATACCATGTGCAGATGCATCCAGGCCAGGCCACCCTATCCAGGCTATTCCTACGGTACCTTGCTCCTCATTATGCACATTGGCAGGCCAATACTGGCAACAGTGCTAGCAGTGTGGGCTGTGGAGGGTGTTGGCAGCCACCACACACTGGATAGACAGAAACACACTCCCCACACCTATGCCAGCATTGTGCAACTATAGAGGTGTTTGGCAGCCCAGGCCACCACACCAGTCCTGGGCACAGTGCAGGCAGGGCTATGGTATGGAAGACTGTAGGAGTCACTCCCCAGGTTGGTGAACACTGTCAGACACAATACCTGTAGCACACTCCACAGATATCAGAAAGGTTGCTATGATGCAGCTCACTCAGGTAATTATACCTAACCTAGGAATTGCTATCTGCCAGTAATCATAGCAACCTTTTGATAGATGTGTACCATATTCCCAGGTTTAGGGTGGCATTACTAAGGTATGCAAGTGCTAGTATTGGGAGATGCACACAGAGCCCAAAGTCTGCCTCTCCAGGAGGCTTTGGATAATGGGGCCTGTGGGTGCGGGTGTGTCTGCCCCTGTTGGCTGCTGCTTTACGGCAGAGGTTCCCAACTCCAGTCCTGTGGTGCCAAACACTGTTCGGGTTTTCATGCTGTCCCTCATGAATATGCATGAGATACATCTGCATACCATGGGGGTGGCGCATAGAAATGCAGCACAGGCATCTTTATCAGAGGCAGCATGGAACCGGAATGGTTTTTGGCCCTCCAGGACTGCATTTGGGTGACTCTGCTCTAGGTAATGTGCATGTTTATGGTGTCTGTGCTCTGTAGGGTAAAATGTAGGTGTCTTGGGCATGTTTATGTCATCTGCAATAAAGGTGCTGTCTGTATTAGCATGTTGTAGTAGTGGGTAAAATTTGGGGACTGGGTTGGCAGGAACCACAGCTGGGACTTGAACCTGTGACCCTCTGCTTCTGACTACACTGGTTTTGTGCACTGCACCACCTTGTTGTCACAGAGTCAGTACATTCCTTGGTGATACCATGACTGTTCGTCAGACAGGGCCCGTCTGTTGCAGTACACGGCACCCACCTACACAGGGCTAGGCCACAGTCTGCTCTGGGCAGCTGCCACTGCCCCCTCCACCACCAGTATCCCTCAGCCACCATGATGACATGCCCTTCTGCTGGTGGTGCACACTCAGGCCATCCAGTGTGCAGGTAGGCGGCTGCCTATGGTGCGGGTTCTGGGGTAGGGATGCCTGCATAGACGTCCACGCTCCCCCCAGCCCCGCCTGCCAATGTTCCGTGCCCTTGGGGGTAGCTGTTGGGTACTCTCCCCTGTGACACTGTGGGAAATACACTCGTGCCCATGTTGGCCCTTCAGCAGTTGCTGTCTGGCTTCTCTGCTGTTTCAGCATTCGTATGGGCCACCTAGGCATCACCCTAGTCCGCACTGTGGCCCAGCTCCACCACAGCATGTGCCGCCTGCGGCCCTCTGTATCCCCTTCTCCGGCATCTGTCCATTTGCCGTTCTGACGTGCCCGCCCTGATGTTGCGGGACATGTGCACGCCATAGGAACCCTGTCCGATGGTGGGGAAAAAACTGAGCAGCGCTATTTCACTGTGGGCTCATTCACCTTGTATGGGGACGGAGTATAGACCCTTCCACGATTTATATCTTTTCTATGGAGCTTACTCGGGGGGGGGGGGGGGTTGATGTTTCTCATTGCTACCACTATTGGCCAGCTTGGTTATGGATTTTTTCCAGTTTGTTGGGGTCATTTTCAGTGTTTATGTGCCCTTTTGTTCTGTGCACATGTATCACACTTAGCACTTTTTTTAGGTTTCCCTGCCTGGGCTGTACATTGCTGACACTGAAATCATTTCTCTCCCCTGTAATGTGCATTTAACGGCAGGTTTTCATTCGCGTTTGAATTCAGCTCTTCAGATCAGCGCGTTAGTGTGAAGGGAGCCTCTCCCCGCCCACTCTCTGCCCACTGACCCCTTCTCTCCGCCCTCTCTCCACCTTCTGCGATGTTTTACCGTGCCGCGGGGCTTTACGATCGTTAATGTTGGTTAACACGCGTTATGTAACGTTAACGATCCAAAGCGCGTTATGATGCGCTTACGATCGTTAACGTTACATAACGCACGTTATGTACCGTTACCGCCGTTTAGTAAACATACCCCAAACTCGAGCAAGGACATCTAAGTCCATTGCCCCTTCCCCGACATGCGTCGGCCACGACCCCTGCCTACTTGGACATCCCCACACCAGAAACATCTTTAAAAGCCATTTGGGCCTTCAAATCATGACAAGCTTTTAAAATGATGGGAATGGGAATGATACAGAGGCAACATTCACAGCCTCTGGGGAAAAGGAAAGAACATAAGTTGTTATAAAATGTGGCAACATCTTGTTAATGACAAAGACCCAGGAGCTAATGTCTCCCGGCCACTAATAACGGCATTCCAGTGATGTCAGGGTGCTGGGTAGGATAGAGGGGGGTCAGATAGCGGTTATGGAGAGGAGGTTTGGATGGAGAGAGTTGTAAATATGTGAAGCCTAGGATGGCAGTCAGAATAAATTTTAAGTGGTTGCCAAGTGACATAGATCTTTGTGGTGGGGAGGGAAGGAGAAGGGCAACTGGAAAAGTTTTATTTGAAATAGTTTGATGTTGCTGATTGTCTAAAATTGTTGTAGCAACAGGCTTCATTCTTTTGCGCAGTGGCATTCCCAGCCCCATTGGCACCTAGGGCGGGCACCACACCACACAGCATGGTGCAGTATGGTGCACGCCTCCCCCCCCCCCCCCCGCCAGGCCCACACGTGAAAGCAGCATGGCAAATTTACCTTAAATATCCCAAACCTCCTTAATTCAATGACACCACATTAAATCCAATATCTATAGTCATTGAAGAAATGTGACCAGTAGCTACCCTGGTAACTATGTTTCCACAAATTCAGTCACCAATTTTTTTGTCGGGGACGACCAACCTGAGAGGAGGGAAAGAACCCAACTCCCTGTGTTGGTAGAGCCCTTTTATTCAAGAGAGCCGTAGCCCTCGTTTTAAACTAGTATAACTTGCACACTTAACTGGGTGAAGGCGTCAATTCATCAAATACACCACTTAACTTAAAATAACAGCCATTCCATTCCAGCGAGACTTCAGACATGCATGTTTCAGACCTCCTCCGGGCCCTGTATCAAGTGACCCCGTAGATCTTCCTAAGGTAATGGTAAGGTAAGGTAAATTTACCTTAAAACCATGGGTGGCCTGCCACGCTGCCTCTTCTTCAGGCCCAGTGGCTCTTCTCTCCTGGGCCAAAGTCTCACAATTCACAAGACTTCGGCCTGGAGAGAAGAGCCACTAAGCCCAGAGCGCAGGCAGTGCAGCCAGCCACCCACGGCTTTAAGTTTGCCATGCTACCTTCACGTGTGAGCCCAGCGGGGGCGCACCTTCATCCAATCCTCAGTACAACAGTGCTGTTGTACGATGGCATGAGAATCTGTGCTCAGTTCCTCCTATTAAAGCAGCAAAAGCAATCCCACCCAACAATCCCATTAAATGAGTTTGTGTTTAAGATGTATAGCTATTGTGTTAAAGCAATTGTTGCAGCTGGGGTGGGGGGGGGGGCACAGTTACCTTATCCAAGTGGCTCTATATAAACTGTTTTGTAGATTTGCTACTATGATGACTGCTATCGGGTAGTAGCAGTAAGGAAATAAGATAAACAGAGGCCTATCCGGACTGGAAAGGATCATCACCCAGTTTGAATTCTTGAGTTATTTATATGGAAAGAGCAGTGGGCATTTGGAGAGGTTAAGTGGCTCTGTTCTGAATGGGGTACCTCCACCTAGCTAGTAATATGGCGGGTGGGGAGTGGGAACGTGATCTAGTTGCAGAATGCAAGAGACAATTTTGTGTTATCTAATAACTTTGACTCAGGTGAGGGACCTTCTTTTCTGGTTTATTTGCTGAATAAAACTGCGACCGCTGTTTAAGCAACATTCCTTTCTTAGCGTCTTCTGTTTTGTAGGTGATGGGAGTGTAGGAGAGAGTTAGGGCACGTTAAGGAAGTGAATATTGGTTGACGGGTGTGGAAGTGGGGAGGGGGTCCAGGCCAGAGCCTGACATCTGCCGGGTACCATATACCAGATTTAGAGCTCACGACTATAGGATTGCAAAGAAGAATATTATATGACCTCCGACCAAGGACTCTCAACATAATGACCGGGCCAAGTGAGATGGAAGAGGATACAAAACTGAAAAACATGAGATGCTATGAATGGAGGCTGATGGTACCACAGGCCAGCAGTATTCAGTTCTGATAAGTTAGAGTAGAAAGAAACTGCAGGAACGTGGAAAAGGAACATAATCAAGGGTGGGCCTGGGTGGGCGAGGGCACCTTCACGTCTGCTTCAGTTCCACCCAATCGGTGGCAGCAGAGTATGTGAATGAGAGGAGAACGTGAGGTACTGTCAGCATTCACACTACACTGTACATACCCATGTTAATCTCTGGCCCCACCAAAAAATCAGTCCTGGATACACTTCAGACATGTAGATAATTCAAACACCTGTTCTGCCATTCACTCCTTCACCAGTCACCGTCTAGGAAGAAAACACGTACAACTCAACTTCACATCAAACCAAATAGTTGACATATTTCTTTGGGATTTTTGCAAGATATTCTTGAGATTATTTGAGCTCTGCCTGAGGGGTTGACCTTAATAAGGGCTTTTGAATTTTGTTTTGATTTGGTTTTTTTTAACATTACAATCAAATATTTTGTGGTCACTGTAACAAAGCCAAGTTATAAGAGGTGAAGAAAAAGGGCAAATGGATTTATATATGGTAAAATATCTATTGAGTATAATTGGATATTTTTTTTTGTATTATGATACCTCTGCTAGAATTATCTAAAGAGGATGACCTATATGAGCTTTTTAGACAACACAAGCCCCTTCTTCAGGTGAAACATTAATTCCTGGCCTTGTCTTTCTTGTTTGCAAGGAAAAAAAAGACCCAATATATTTATTTATATTTTTTTATTTAACTGTTTTTTCATATTGCTCTTCACCAGGTCAAAGCAGTTGATTTAACAGGGATTTAGCAGTTGATTTAACAGGGATTACATTCAGTTACAATGAATAATAATGTATGTACAGAAGTAATTATGGAAAACAGCACATCAGAACTTTTTGATTGAACATAGTGGTTAACTATTTACATAGAACATTATATATGAACATTTTGAGGTTTGTGGTGAGGGGAGGAGAGAGGATGACATGGGGGGAAAAGGGGGAGGAGCAGGGGGAATTATGTGGTGGGTCCGAAGTGTTCTGTGAATAGGTTGGTGTTTAAGAGTTTCCGGAAAGTGATCAGTTCGGTGATGCCTCTGATATTCTCAGGTAGAGTGTTCCAAAGGCTTGGTACATATAGTTCAAATGATTTTGTGCATGCCTGTTGGTTACTTCTTGTTTTTTCATGTGGTATGATCAATATACAGAATAAATTGAACAAAGGCTTTATTAAATCCATACTGGGTTATGCTAAGAATTTTGTACTTCCAGCCCTGAAAATTCCAAGGCCAGAAATCTCTTTGAGATATATGATTATATTTCAGAGCTTCATATTTTCTCCCACTTTTTCTGTACAACAAATGCAGTAACATCTAGACCACAGTAAGCATTACTTCAGTTCAGTCTCTCTTGACCGAAAGTAGATCAACATTCATTTTTTAGATATGGCTTATTTTTGAAAATGCCCAATTTTCCTCACATATATGGAGCATCAGAAGATTTCAGAGTGCTACAGTGACATTTGAAAATGTAGCACCGTGATTTTACCACTTAGCAAACTCTCTATCTCATTGCAGGATCATTTGAGCAGGTGCCGGTAATGAGAACAGCATTACTGTGACAAAGTGAACCCATTGTCATTCATAAGAGGTCACCAACCCTGGCCCAGGATGCATAAAACTGCAAAGTGAAGTAAGTGGTTGAAAGAAATATTTTCCTATGCCCAGCATGAGTATGAATTCATCCCTGTGTTCCAAATTTAAATATCAATGCTAATAAGATTGTATATTTATATTTTTTCATTTGTTATGTGCTGAGCTTTTTTGCAATTTTTACATTATATATGACCTAGGTGTTATTCAGAGACCCTGCTGATCTTAAACGGCATCCTTTTATTAACTTCCCAGCTATGACCAACATGTCACTGACAGAGGGAATAACCTAAATACCTGAAGCGAGCTTCAGTCTGCCCTATATTGAAAAACAAATCACTTGACAGACTACCCTACATCCTATAGGCCCATATCCAGCTTCTCGTTTTTAGCCAAAATTATAGAAAAAGCAGTTTACACACAACTTCATGACCACATTGACACTTATGCCCTACTAGACACACACCAATATGGCTTCAGGCCTCACCATAGCATAGAGACACTGCTAACTGGACCCTTTGACAATCTACTTAAGAATATAGATAGCCCTAAATGAGCAGTCATATTAATATTTTTAGATATAGCTGCTGTCTTCAACTCAATTAGCCATGCAATACTTATTGGGAGGCTAAAACAAATAGGATTATTTAGTACTACATTGAACTGGTTTCAGTCCTACCTCTCTGACCAGTCCCAGCAAGTTAAAATAGGGTAACAAACAGCAAAGCCATTCTCACAGAAACAAGGGATACCACAGAGCTCTTTCCTCTCCAATCTGTTGGCTCTTCCCTCACTGCTCTGTTATTTAATATATATCTGCAACCTATCTGCAACATTATCCAAGGATTCAATGTCAGTTAGTCCATCTACGCAGATGATATAGCACAACGTAACTTTATTCCCATTACTCATGTATGTGTGGTGCACCCCTCCCTCAAATCAAACTGTATTCTTAAATTGTTATGTACATACTCCCTTGTTTTCTCCACCATTGGACCGCTGCTGATCGCTGGAAGTGGCGGCTTACAAATGTATACCAAATAAATAAATAAATAAAATAAATAAATTACCTCATGCTTTTCCAAAGTATCACAATGGCTAAATAACTGCAACCTCAAAATTAATTATAAGAAAACTGAGGTCCTAATTATTACTAGAAACCAACATTTTATTCTGCCACCAAACCTCAAGGTAGAAGATCTATCCCTATCAATAAAGAACGAGATAAAATACCTTGGTGTCACCCTCGATAGGTCACTATCGACACACCTTAAATCAACAGCTGGTCTAATTTATAACAAGCTAAGGTTTATGAAACACTTGAGGCCTCTACTACCACAACATGGCTTCAGATCAGTGCTCCAAGCTATGGTAGTCACACATATCGACTTCTGTAATAGTATCCTCCAAGGGCTCACGAAGCAAGCTCTTAACCCCCTCATGACAGCTCAACATGTCACAGCTAGGATGGTTGTTAAGGCCAACAGAACACATCACACCCATTCTAAACAACCTGCACTGACTCACAATCCATAGCAGGATCAAATATAAAATAATGATGATCCCATTTAAACTAATAAAGGACCTGTCACCATCATACCTAACTAATCTCATAAAGAGCTCCCCTAATGACAGAATTAGAAGGGAATATAGTCAAAACATGCTGCTTGTACCATCCACATACCAAAAACTCCTTAGGACAATGACCAACAGAGCATTTAGCTTTATTGCACTAATAATATGGAGCATCCTCACAAATAAGCTTAGGTCCACATCGGACTTGTTTACTTTCAGGAAATTGATCAAGACACACCTGTTCATAGAACATTTCAGTGCCGATGACTCAATGCAAGACCTCTTCCCCACATAACACTGACCACAACACTAACACATTGCTGATACCCCCTCTCCCTCTTCCCTCCCTCTCTCCTCCTATCCCTCTGTCTACGGTCAGATTAATGTACCTAGCATAAAGCCAGTGGCTGTATGCCAGCAGATGCTGTACTGAAATGTGGGTATACTCAACGGTGTAAAGAAATTCCCTTGTACTTATTGTTCATGATTGTAAATAAGTTATACTGTTATATGGAAAATTCCTCATTGTTCTATGCTGAAACATGTTATACATAATGTTTAATTAGTTATCTGTAAACTGCTTTGATTTTATTGAAAGGCGGTATATAAAATTCTTCAATAAATAAATAAACTTTTAAGAATGTAAGAATTGCCATACCTGGTCAGACCAAAGATCCATCAAGTTCAGTATCCTGTTTCCAACAATGGCCTATCAAGGTCACAAGTACATAACTAGATTCTATGCTACTCACCCTCAAGGACAAGCAGTGGCTTTCTCCAGGCCTCCCTTAATAAGTCTATTGACTTTTTCTCCGGGTACCTTTAGGATGCTCAGATGTACAGAGAATTTCTCTTTTATTTTATTGGATACAAATCATAGTTTTCAGGCTGATATGGATACTGTGTGAACTCTACATCATCATCCTCAAGAGTGAACAAGTTTGATATCATAGAAGCAGTTGTCTTCTGGCATCTGGCTAGCAAGAAAGTTATTTCTGATAACAGTGCCAATTTGCCTTTCACTGTTAAGATCTATGGGGAGCATATTTAAAAGAATAAACGCAGTTAGCAGACTTGCTAACCATGTTAATCCTGGTGAGTGAGATATTCAGCGCTACATATCTGTTTTTTGCTGCTGAATATCCTCACATAATATATGCAATCTGATGCTAACCGCAAAGCATCGAATTGTTCTGGGGGTCGAGCTCCAGTTAACTGGCCAGTAGCGATATTCAGCCACTGGCCAGTTAATCTAAATCGGCTAACATTAGGTGCATAAAAGGCTGGCCTAACTTCAGCTGGTTTAGCTAACTGGGCAGTGGATGAAAACTGCCATTGATTGGTTAGTTACAACGCTGCATGGTCATACCGGACATGCAGTGGTGATGACTGGATATGACCTTGGCACTGAATATTTGGGTCTGATTTTAAAATGGCAACAGCCAGCTGCTTTACTCAGGCTGACTGCGCCATTGAATATTGGCTCCTATGAATTAAAGCTGCCACCCCTCACCAGGACCTACAGCAGCAGCACTGGATTGAAACAGCCCTGTGGCTCTTATCTGCAAACTTCAGCGCCGTGGAGCTGTCTGCTTCTGCCCCCACTGATGGCCGACTTCCTGTTTGCATAGGGGCGATTCCTGAGGAATGATAACTTGGGTCCTTCAGTCAGAGCGCTAAGAATCTCTCTAAGGGCGGCCAAACTATCCTCAGCAGCTCTTGTCACTTTGATTCAGGAGTCCGTCCTTCTTCAAGGCTTCCAGTCAACTCAGGCAAAGTTAGAAGTTCTGATTGCTCAAGAATCTTCCAGTCTGAAAGATGCATTCCCAAGGGGTGGTTTAACTTTCCTGTTCAAGGTCACAGCACAGCTGGTGAAGATAAAATGTGGAACTGCGTCTTCGCCTTTAGCAGCTTTGTATCCTAACCATTAGGTTTACTGAGAAAAGGCAGAAGCATGCCAACACAACAGGCTGAAGAGAGTACATTTTTCCATTACAATATCAGCGTCCTTTGTAATTATGTTGTGGTAATTGCTTTTCTTGTAGGCTACCACAAAAGCCGTCAAAGATCATATACTATATTCCGTCAAGGACAAAACAAGTTGCAATTCCAGCAAAAGTTCTTTCTCTAGCATTTATTAATTCTGCTTTAGAAAAGCACATTTGTCATGGTCTCCCTGGCATCTTTTGTGTCCTCAGGCCACTGCCATGCGTATAAAGGAAATTTTAGCTTATTTAATTAAGGTTCCCTGGAAATGTTCTGCTGAGCCCCCTAAAAGTACAGTCTTTGGTACATAAAGCCCCTCCCCTACAATACTCCTGAACAACAATTCATACAACATCAAGCAAGAAATAAAATATCTAGGCGTGACACTTGACAAAAATCTTAAGATGGAAACCCACCTAAGACTGCTAAACCGGGCCGTATTTTACAAACTAAGAATACTCCAACCACTACGTAACATCATTGAACAGACTGATTTCCGAACAGTAACCCAAGCATTGGACATGCCTCACCTGGACTACTGTAACAGCATCCTCCAAGAACTACCCCAAAAAATCCTCAACATTCTTCAAATGGCATAGAACGTCTCTGCTCGAATTATAGTGAAAGTGCATGTCTCTGAACACATCATGCCAATACTGATTGACCTCCACTGGCTCCCTATTCATACACGCATAAGGTATAAAGTAATAGTAACAATGTTTAAGCTGATCCACAACATAGCCCCGTCATACCTCTCCACACTTATCGCAACTCAACCCCACAACAGGACCAGGAGGACACACAACTTAAACAATTTGTGTGTCCCACAGAACGTGAACAATACCAAAACCTTTACTAGCAACAGAGCATTCACTACTCAGCGCCCGCCCAATGGAAAAACCTACCGCATGAGCTAAGAAGCAACAATGATTTGCAAGATTTTTGGAAACAGTTAAAAAACAATATATTTCAAGAATACTATAATTGATCTATAAATGACCTGAGGTCCAAAACTTGAATATGCAAAATAGCACGCAAGCCTATGTAAACAACCTGAAACGCAAACCACAAATATGCAACCTGTAAATATGTATATACCGTTCAAATAATCTACTGTACAAATCTATTTACATGTTATGCAATGAAAATGTATAAATGATTACTGTGCGAAGTTTTCGATGTAAACCGCTACTGATCGCTGGAAGAAGCGGTATATAAATGTAACCAAATAAATAAATGGCAAGATGATTATTCTAAATAAGAGACCATAAACACTACCAAAAGGGACTGCTACTGTTGGAAAGAAATCTGCACTTGTAAGTATTTACTTGCTGGGAAATTCTCTAAATCTTGGGGAAAAAGGGAATTCTTTGGGTTAAAACTGATAAACCTGTGTATTTTAGAATTTGGTGTTTTTGTTAAGTCAGTCAGGGTGTAGTACCACCAGAGAGCTTTCATTTAAATCAAATCAGAGTATAGCATAGCATAGAAGGTTGAATAAGGCAAATTGTCTTTGAGCAGAAAGAAAGAAATTGTTTATAGAGATCTTTACAAAGAGACCATCCAGTTAAGGCAAGATACCTGTAAAATTGTTTTAAATACGCTTTAAAGCCAAGTGACAGACGAAAGGGGCAATTTTAAAGGCTCCCTCCATGAAAGCAAGGGCTGTGTGACTCACCCAGGAAATTAAGAGATTATTTTAGAAGCACAGGTCAGAGCACTCTGTAGCAAGCCAGCTTTAATTAAATATTTCTTTCCCTCACACTCATCCCAGGCATAATTTTAGATTTATAGGCTCTTAAACATATTAAAGAGAAAAAGGTGGTCAAATTTACTTCCTTGTAAAGCTGGTTATCCTCATCAGGAATAGATGAATTAAGGCCCTGAAATTAATTAATTAATTTTGAGGTGAACAGTCCCTTAAACCTATTAGGTATAGTTGTATTGGTACAAGTATCCTTACCAACCTTAAATAAACAAACAACTTAAATATCTAAACAAAACCTTAAAATTAAGTTACAGACAGCAGTCCAGCAGTGAGATGGGGGTTATCCAGTCTTTTTCATTGAGTGTCACATGTATGATTTTCTCCCACTTGCTGAAGCATCTTATATGTGCACTAGGTGCAAGGAGCTATTTGCTCTCGGGGAATGAAACTGATCTCTGGAAGCTAGAGTTGCAGATTTGGAGTAGCTAAGGAAGACAGAGAGGTATATATAGACAAGACCTGCAGGGACATAGCACTGAAGTCCCACCTCCAGTCTGGCAGTCTCTCTGTTGCCATGGAGGAGAAAGGCCATGTGAAAGGATAGCATTACCTTGGTGTGGTAGGAAGTGATCATGTAGCTAGGATCACCTACAGGTGATGTGAAACCCTCTCGCACTGAGATTTCCAGGGCCAGGAGCCCAGGAGGGAAGGATTAGGATGGCCATTATAGTTGGCAATTTGATCATTAGGCATGTAGATAGCTGGGTGGCTTGTGGATGTGAGTATCACCTGGTAACATTTGTGCCTGGTGCAAAAGTAGCAGACCTCAGTAGCCACCTAGATAAAGTTTTAGATAGTGCTGTGGAGCAGCCTGCTGTCTTGGTACATGTTGGCATTAATAACATAGGAAAATGTGGGAGGGAGGTTCTGGAGACTTTAGGTAGGAAGCTGAAATCCAGAACTTCCAGGGTAGCATTCTCAGAAATGCTTTCCATTCCACACGCAAGACCCAAAAAGCAGGCAGAGTTCCAGGGTCTCAATGTGTGGATAAGATGATGGTGCAAGAAAGAGAGTTATGGATCTGTTAGGAACTGGGCAACATTCTGGGGAAAGCATGGGCTTTTCTGAAAGGATGGGCTCCACCTTAACTCGGTAGAACCAGTCTGCTGGCATTAACCCTTAAAAAAGGAAATAGAACATCTTTTAAACTAGATAATAAGGAAAAGCCAACAGTTGCCAAGAGCATATGGTTCGGAAGGATGTATCCTTGAAGGATACTAGCAAAAGAAGGAAGTTAGGGCATCCTGCTAGGAAGGTTCCAATAAAGATAAAAGTAACCAAGATGCCTTTAAGTACAGAGCAGACAGAGCTGAAATATTCCAAATTACCCCTGTCAACTGATAACCAGATTGTTAATATGAATAAAATCATCCAAAAAACCTCAAGCAGTCCAATGACCCAATTTGAATCTCCACAATCTATAGTCACTGAATCTTCCAACCAGTCGCCACTCTGGTTAAAATCTTCTGATGACCTCCTATTTTTGTCGGGCACAACCAACATGAGAGGCGGGAAGTAATAACCACCTCCCCGTATTGGAAGAACCCTTTTATTCAAGAGAGCCGTAGCCCTCACAGTAACGTAATAGTGTGAACCCACAGCTGAACCGGGTGAAGGAAATTTTCAAATTCAAATATATCCCACCTATCATTTACTAAAGGCAATAAAACTTCAAACCATGCTGGAACCGAGGCAATTGATGGCTGAACTGTCTCGCCGCGTTAATCCACCAGCAAACGTCACGACATGCATGTTTCGGACCAACTCCGGGCCCTGTATCAAGTGAATGCGTTCCTTCAAAGAAGTTGCAAAAATGTTATCCTGTGTGAGTGGCGACTGGTTGGAAGATTCAGTGACTATAGATTGTGGTGAATATGAATAAAATGCCATCTCTAAAATGCATGAATGTAAATGCAAGAAATCTAGAAAATAAGTTGGGAGAGCTAGAATATACAGCACTAAATGAAAGGTTAGAGATAATTGGCATATCAGAGACCTGGTGGAAGGAAGACAACCACTGGAATACCGAGATACCTGGGTACAAATGAGTTTACAATGATAGGGTAGATCAAATTGGTGGAGGGCATGTGCTGTATATTATAGAGGCATTGAATCACACAGGATAAAATTTTTGCAGGAAACAAAACACTGTAGAATCTCTATGGTCAAGAATGAAATGGAATGTGTACAATTCAAACTGTTGGGTGTCAGCTAACTGAAATGGACTGGCATTGGGCACTTTCTATCTGATGATCAAATGGTCTACTATACTGGAAAGGAAAGACAAAGATGAAATGGTGTTGTATTTATAATTAAGAAGAAACTTACAAGAACTGTAATGAATTACAGTGCAGTCAGTGAATGCTTAATTTCTATTCATCTACGAGGAATGCCCATCAACACAACTATAATTCAGGTATATGCCCCAATAGCAGCTGCAGAAGAGGAAGATATTGATGAGTTTTATGAACAAGTACAAGTTGAAATTGACAGAACATGCAAACAGGATATCCTGATAGTCATGGATGACTGGAATGCAAAGGTTCGCAACAAAGGAGACAGCAAAGCGATTGGATCAAATGAACTTGGGAACAGAAATGAAGCTGGAGAAAGACTAATACAATTCTGCAAGAACAATGATCTATTCATCTCAAACACTTTCTTCCAGCAATACAAGCGCCGACCGTACAAGTGGACTTTATCCAATGGATAGTATAAAAATCAAATTGACTACATCTGTGGAAGACAACGATGGAAAAGCTTGATAATATCAACAAAGACAAAACCTGGAACTGACCGTGGTACAGATCACTAACTACTAGTAAGTAACCTCAGGTTAAAATTTAAAAAGAACATGCCACTCATTAATATAGCAAACTATGACCATGAGACTATACCACTACAATTTAAAGACTGCCTGAAAAATCAATTTGCTGCTTTAGATACAAATGACAGAGCTCCAGAAGAGTTATAGGATGATATCAAGAAGGTTGTGTTGAAAAAAAGTGAGAAGTCTCTACAAAAGGTGAAAAAGCAAAAACTGCTAAAATGGATGACGGAAGAAACTCTAAAAATTGCCCAGAAATGCAGAGAAGCTACAGCCAGAGGAGAGAGACAATCACAGAACTCAGATATTTCCAACAAGACAAGACAAGAAGAACTACTACAATGATGCATGCAAGGAAATAGAATCAAAAACTAATACAGGAAAAAGATAGGATATAGCGATTCTAGAAAAGGTTCAGAGAAGAGCCACCAAAATGGTAAAGGGGATGGAAGGATACTCCTATGAAGAAAGGCTAAAAAGGTTAGGGCTCTTTAACCTGGAAAAGAGACGGCTGAGGGGAGATATGATAGAAGTCTATAAATTAATGAATGGAGTGGAACGGGTAAACGTAGATCGATTGTTTACCTTATCAGAATATAGAAAGACTAGGGGACATGCAATGAAGCTACAGGGTAAACTATTTAAGACTAATAAAAGAAAATATTTTTTCACTCAACGTGTAATCAAACTCTGGAATTTGTTACCGGAGGATGTAGTAAAGGCTGTTAGTGTAGCTGGGTTTAAAAAAGGTTTGGACAAGTTCCTGGAGGAAAGGTCCATAAACCATTATTAAGAAGGGACCCAGGATATCAATGCTTGAACCAATACAAGCATTGTGGAACCTGTGTCCCTTGGGGAAACTGCTAGGTACATATGACCTAGATTGGCCACTGTTGGAAACAGAATACTGGGCTTGATGGACCTTGGTCTGACTCAGTATGGCATATCTTATGTTCTTATGTTCTTATGGCTTTCCTAAAACTACGAGAGTTAATGAAAAAATTCCAACCTCGAAATGGAATGCTACAAGATGTTCAAGGTTCTATGTTGAATGATGCTGAGAAGATCAAGAAAAGGTGGAAAGAACATACAGAGTCTTTATATCATAAGGATCAAGTGGACCAACAGCCGATTCAACCTGTACCTTATGATCAGGAGCTATTGGCGATGAAAGATGAAGTTGAAGCAGCATTGAAAGCCTTATCAAAGAACAAAGCACCAGGCATTAATGGCATTTCCATTGAAGCATACAGCAATCGGATGAATCTGTTACCATACTTGCAAGGCTCTGCCAGGATATTTGGAAGACAAATTCATAGCCAACTGACTGGAGAAGATCTGTGTTTATACCAATACTGAAGAAAGGTGATCTGACTGACAGTGGAAATGAATGCACAATTGCTCTGATCCAACATGCCAGCAAGATTCTACCCAAGATCATTCAGCAGAGACTACAATCATACCTGGAACAAGAACTGCCTGAAGTGCAAGCAGGGTTCAGAAAAGAGCGAGGAACGAGAGAAGACATCTTGGATGTGAGATGGATCCTTGAAAAGACAAAGGAATACCAAAAGGATATCTATATATGTTTTATTAACTACCGCAAGGCTTTTGACTGTGTAAACCATGAGAAACTCTGGGCCAAATTAAGAAGCATGGGTATACCAGAACACCTTTATATTGATCAAGAAGCAACAGTGCAAACAGAACTAGGAAAAACAGAATGGTTTAAAATCAGCAAAGGTGTGCAACAAAGCTGCAATCTTTCCCCCTACCTCTTTAATTTATATGCAGAACAAATGATCAGAAAAGCAGGACAAGGTCCCTCATGAGAGACGTTTGGCAAAATTAAAAAGTCATGGGATAGGAGGCAGTGTACTATTGTGGATTGGGAACTGGCTAAAAGATAGAAAGCTGAGGGTAGGGCTAAATGGCCAATTTTCCCAATGGAGAAAGGTGAATAGTGGTGTACCCCAGGGATCTGTGCCGAGTCCACTGCTTTAACATATTCATAATGACCTAGAAATGGGAATAACAAGTGAGGTTTTCAAATTTGCAGATGACACAGAATATTCAAAGTTGTTAAACCCATGAGGATTGTGGAAAATTGCAAGAGGATCTTGATAAATTGGAAGACTGGACATCCAAATGGCAGATGAAATTTAATGTGGACAAGTGCAAAGTTACGCACTTGGAAAGAAAAACTCAAACTATGGTTACAGGATGCAAGGTTCCACATTAGGAACCACCACCCAGGAAAACGATTTGGGCGTCATTGTAGATAACATGTTAAAACCCTCTGCCCAGTGTGCAGCGGCGGCCAATAGATCAAATAGAATGGCAGGTATCATAAAGAAAGGAATGGAGAATAGAACAAATGATATAATAATGCCTCTGTATCGTTCCATGGTGCAATTGCACCTTGAATATTGTGTGCAATTCTGGTCACCATATCTTAAAAATAATATAGCGTTATTGGAAAAGGTACAGAAAAGAGCCACCAAAATGGTAAAGAGGATGGAAGGATACCCCTATGAAGAGAGTAAAAAAGGTTAGGGCTCTTCAACCTGGAAAAGAGACGGCTGAGAGGTGATATGATAGAGGTCTATAAATTAATGAATGGAGTGGAACGGGTAAACGTAGATCAATTGTTTATGACATCAAAATTTAGAAAGACTAGGGGACATGCAATGAAGCTAAAGCATAACCTATTTAAGACTAACAAGAGAAAGAGTAGTTACTCACCTGTAACAGGTGTTCTCCAGGAGCAGCAGGAATCAGTCCTCACATATGGGTGTCATCGACGCCGATGAAGCCCCAGCGGAGCATTTCCCCAGCTTTCTATGAAAGCCTTTGGGAATGCAGGCACGCATGCGCGGTTCCCTTCCCGCCTAAAGGTGCCATCTTACCTCAGTCAAATGACATAGCTAAGAACAGCACACAAAAATGAAAAATAAACTATGTACAACTGCAACTCCAAGGGGAGGAGGGAGCATTGTGAGGACTGATTCCTGCTGCTCTTGGAGAACACCTGTTACAGGTGAGTAACTACTCTTTCTCCAGGACCAAGCAGGAAGTCAGTCCTCACATATGGGTGACTCCCTAGCTCTGGGCTACAGAGGAACCCAGGCTGAACAAGAGAACTCCCTCTAGTCCCAGCATCAAAGAAAGGCTTTTCACTGACACAACCTCCACCGGTAGCCCAACAGAGGGCAGGAGGGCAGGAGTTGCCTAAACCTCAAAGAGATTCCGGAGTACTGCTTGGCCAAAAGCACTGTCCCTACGGGACTCCCTCTCCAGACAGTAATGGGCCGCAAAGGTCTGGCTTGAAGACCAAGTTGCAGCCCTGCAGATGTCTACCAAGGACACAGAGCGGAGATGAGCCACTGAGGCAGCCATTGCCCTAACATGGTGGGCCGTGACCCGACCCTGCAAAGGAAGGTCAGCCGCCCTATAAGCCCAGGTGATACAGTCAGCAACCCAGATGGACAAGGTACGCTTGGACACGGCCAACCCCAACTTATTAGGGTCAAAAGATACGAAGAGCTGAATAGCCCTTCTATGCCCCTGTGTAAGGTCAAGGTAGAAGGATAAGGCCCTCCTACAGTCCAGAGTATGCAGAACTGCCTCAGCCTGGCTTACATGAGGCCTAGGGAAGAATGTTGGAAGAACCACCTCTTGGTTAAGGTGGAAGGAGGAAACAACTTTTGGAAGGAACTTTGGATGAGTCCTAAAGACTACCCTGTTCCTATAAAAGTGAGTGTAAGGCCTATCACAGACCAGGGCCTGAAGCTCACTCACTCGCCTGGCCGAGGTAAGGGCTACCAAGAAGAGTGTCTTCCAGGACAGGAAGCGTAGAGGGCAAGTAGCCATCGGCTCAAAGGGTGGGTGAGTCAGCTGCTGCAAGACCACATTCAACTCCCACTCAGGAGCAGGAGGACGGATTGGAAGCTTGAGCAAAAGCAAGCCCCTGAGAAAGTGGGACACCAAGGGGTGAACTGACAGAGAATGTCCTTCCACCAGTGAGTGGTGAGCTGCTAGAGTGAGAGGTGGACCCGAACAGAATTGGACTTAAGTCCCTGATTGGACAAGTGCAGTAAGTACTGAAGCACTACTGGTACAGTACAGGAGAAAGGATCTTCTGTACGTAGCTGACACCACCCAGAAAACCTTTTCCATTTGAGGGCATAGGTTTTCCTAGTGGACTGTTTCCTAGAGGCTAGGACAACCTCCTCAACTTCCTGAGGTAGGCCCCAGGGAGCCAAAACTACCCTTGCAGCCTCCAGGCCATCAAATTGAGAGCTTTGAGATTGGGGTGCAGAAGGGAACCCTGCTCCTGTGAAAGAAGGTCGGGTTGCAACCCCATAGGCAGTGGGGGATCCACCGCCAGTTGAAGTAGAAGTGGAAACCAAGGCTGTCTCGGCCACCTGGGAGCCACCAGCAGGACCGAGGCCTTGTCCTGAAGAATCTTGAAGAGAGTTCGGGCCACCAATGGCGTGGGAGGAAATGCATACAGGAGGCCCTGAGACCAGGGAATCAGAAAAGCATCCACTGCTATTCTCAGGGGATGCGGTTGCCTGGAGCAGAACTTTGGCATTTGCTTGTTCAGTGGACTGGCAAAGAGATCTATCAAAGGGAGACCCCATTTTAGGAAGATCTTCTGAACTACTAAAGGATGCAGCTGCCACTCGTGGGGCTGTAGAATCCTGCTCAACCTGTTGGCCAGGTAGTTGTCCTGGCCTGGAAGGTACACAGCCTTGAGGAGCATGTTGTGCTTGAGGGCAAATGAACAAAGGTCCTGAGTCTCCCGACAGAGGAGTCTGGACCCAGTCCCGCCCTGTTTGTTCACATAAAACATGGCCACTTGATTGTCTGTCTGAACCAGGACAGATTGATGAACCAGGGTAGGAGAGAAAGCTTTGAGTGCTAATCGAATAGCTCTGAGATCTAGGAGATTGATCTGCTATGAAGCCTCCCAAGGAGACCACAGGCCCTGGGTGCACTTGTTCAGACAATGAGCTCCCCAGCCCTGCAGGGAGGCGTCTGTGGTCAGCACCACTGTGTACCCAGGAATTTGAAAGGGCACCCCTTGTAGTAGATTGGGTGGGTGCAACCACCAGCTGAGGGAGTTCAGAAATTGTCTGGACACCCTTATCCTGTCCGTGAGGCTGCCTGTGGCCTGGGACCACTGAGTCCGAAGGCACCACTGTGCAGGCCTTATGTGGAGCCTGGCATTGGGGGGTCACATGTACTGTCGAAGCCATGTGGCCAAGAAGCCTCAGGCAGAGCCTGGCGGAGACCAGTGACCTGTTGAGAAACTGGTTTGCTAAGGCTATCAGTCTCTGTGCTCTGTCTTCTGGCAAGAAAGCCTTTGCCAGTAGAGAGTCCAGCCTTGCTCCTATGAACTCCAAGTTCTGGGAGGGGGGCAAAGTGGACTTTGCGAAGTTTATGACAAACCCCAGGCTTTGAAGAAGAGCAATAGTTCTGAGGGTTGCTTGTCTGGCCTCCTGGCACATCTGACCCCTGATGAGCCAGTCGTCCAGATAGGGGAAGACAAAGATTCCCTGATTTCTCAGGTAGGCCGCCACCACTGCCAGGCATTTGGTAAAGACCCTGGGAGCGGAGGTGAGGCCAAAAGGCAGCACTCTGTACTGATAATGGTTTCCTCCCACAATGAACCTGAGGTACTTTCTGTGGTCTGGATGAATGAGGATGTGAGTGTACGCATCCTTTAGATCTAAGGAGCATAGCTAATCTCCCTGCTGGAAGTAGGGCAGAAGTGTTCCAAGAATAAGCATCTTGAACTTTTCCTTCTCTAGGAGCTTGTTGAGGTTCCTGAGGTCCAGAATGGGTCGAAGGCCACCGTTTCTTTTGGGCACCAGGAAATACCTGGAGTAGAATCCGTGACCTTGCAAGTGGGGAGGCACAGGCTCCACCGCCCTGTCCACCAACAGACCTTGAAGCTCTTGAAGGAGAAGGTCTGTGTGCAAGGGAGGCCTTGGAGGTTCCCCTGGAAAGTATGGCGGAGGCAGTTGGTGAAAATGCAGTGCATAGCCCCTGTGGACTATGTTCAACACCCAACTGTCCCCAGTGATGTGGGGCCACTGGTGGGCAAAGAGGGTGAGGCGACCTCCTGTGCAGGGTTGGGAGAGAAGGGATGGAGAGGCTACACTCAAGGAGTCAAAAACCCCCACCCTGCTGAGTGGGAGCAGGGGCCGAGGCTTGGGGGTCCTCTGCCTACGGGGCCCATTACCCTGCCCCTTGGCTTGCTGACCCTGGGGAGAAGCTTGGGCAGCCTGATACAGAAGGTACTGTTTGTAGGCAGTGCCCTTCCTCGGGTAAAAGGGCTTCTTACCCGAGGCCTTCTTCTTGTGAGAAGGGGCAGAGGTCTTCCTAGACAGCCTTGTCCTTGTAAGGTGCTCAGTCTCGAGCTGTGCAGCCTTCTCGGCCTTGGGCTTGCCAAAAAGGTTTTCACCTCGGCAAGGGACATCAACCAACTTGTCCTGAACCCACGGCTTGAGGTCCGATGCCGGCTGCCACAACTCGGGCCGAAGCCTCGAAGCCTTCGTAGGCGGCACGGGACATAAACTTCGAGCAGTCCCGAATCCCCGAGGACAAGGACTTGAACCTCTGCAAGGGTTCCCCGGAGAGACCAGCAGAGAACCCGGCCAACTCCTTGGCCAGGTCCCGCAAGTACATGCCCATGTACAGCTGGTAAGACTGGACATGGCAAGCAAGCATCGAGCCCTGGAAGCACTTTCTACCGACACCATCGAGGTTCCGGGCCTCCCTGCCGGGGGGGGCACTGCGGAGTGCATCTTCTGACTCTTCAGGCGATGCATTGCCGATTCCACCATCATGGAATGGTGTGGTAGCTGCGCCTTTTGAAAGCCAGGGCTCTTCCGGAGTCGATAAATCAAATCGACTCACTTGCTTAGAACCGGCGCCGAGGCCGGTGCCTCCCACATCCGGAAGAGGAGCCGTTCCAGCATCGGAGGAACCGGGACAGTAAAGGCCTCCTTCAGAGGAGAGTTGTACTGCAGGGCCTCGAGCTCCTCGGCTTGAGGCTCTTCCTCGGGGTCCGCCGGGATAGCCAACGCGGTGGCCATATCCCGGACAAACTCCGAGAACCGGGTATCCTCCGGAGGGGATCTACTCCGGGACTCAGACTGCGGTGAGTCCGACGGGACGCACCGAGTCTTGAATGTGTTGGGGGACTCCTCATCCTCCGTCTCCCAGGCGGACTCATCCGAGGAAGAGTCAGGATCCGACCCCGTGTGGCCCTGGAGCACCCGCCCCGACGCCGGAGGTACCGGCGTCGACGCCCTCGGTCCCGAACTAGAGGTCGAGGGAGACCGCGACCGAGGTTGACTTCGAGCCATGATCGACTCGAGTATCGGCTCGGTCTCCAGGGTCGACTTCGACGTCGATGTCCCGGTGGTCGGGGCAGATGCGCCATACAGGCTGGCCATCAGCGCCCGCTGCTGCTCAATGAAGGCAGACAATCTGCTCTCCAAGGCTGTCATCCTGAGACTCAGCTCTGGAGATGCAGCAGCCACCGACTCGGGCCCCGGCTGCGCCAGGCCCGACGTCGGCTCTCTGGGAGGAGAGTCCTCGAGTATCACAGGGCTTATGTGTCCAGCAGACTCCGGCTCCACGCGAGGAACTTTTGCAGGCTTCTCTTGTTCCACGGGCCCGGGGCAACGGTCGGGGGTCTTAGACCTGGCCCTCGAGGAGCCAGGGACCTCCTCCTCCGACGCCCTCACGAGCCGCTTCTTCCTCTTGCGTTCCCGGTTGGGGGACCCCCTGTCCGAGGAACTTCAATGGCGCTCGGGATCCGAATCCCGAGATGTCGAGGCCTCAGACGAGGTCCGGGACCGGCCGGAGGCTGAGTCCGAGAAAAGCCTTTCTTTCTGCTGCTGGCAACTTCGGAGTGCCTTGGAAGACATCTTCCCACATGGTCCACATGTCTTAGGGTCGTGATCAGGACCGAGGCATCAGTCATGTGTGTCGGTGAGAGACATTAACTTCTTACACCGATCACACTTCTTGAAACCGCTGGAAGCCATCGGGGAAAAAAGAGTCCCCGCGTGGTCAAAGGACCGGCCTTCCAGGGAAAAATCAAAAAAGGGCGCGAACGCCAACCACGAAGGACAAAAAACGAAAAAGAAGAATCGGGCTCAATACCGGTGTACCGAACCCGGCGGGAAGGGAAGCGGAGTCGAACCGGGAAGAAAAAAAAATAATAATAGCGAAAATCGCCGAAAAATCAAACTTTTATACGAGATGACAGGACACAGGTCCGGTGGGCTTCTCGGAAAAAGAGAGACTGAGGTAAGATGGCACCTTTAGGATGGAAGGGAACCGCGCATGCATGCCTGCATTCCCAAAGGCTTTCATAGAAAGCTGGGGAAATGCTCCGCTGGGGCTTCATCGGCGTCGATGACACCCATATGTGAGGACTGACTTCCTGCTTGGTCCTGGAGAAAATATTTTTCCATTCAACGTGTTATCAAACTCTGGAATCTGCTACCAGAGGATGTAGTAAAAGCTGTTAGTGTAGCCGGGTTTAAAAAGGGTTTGGACAAGTTCCTGGAGGAAATGTCCATAAACCATCATTAAAGAGGACCCAGAATATCCACTGCTTGACCCAATACAAACATTGTGGAACCTGTGTCTTTTGGAGAAACTGCTAGGTACTTGTGACCTAGATTGGCTACTGTTGGAAACAGGATACTTTGCTTGATGGACCTTGGACTGACCCAGTATGGCATATCTTATGTTCTTATATTCTTATGAGTCCTGATCTCAATCCACTTGAGAAACCTTTGGAAAGAGCTGAAATCTGTCATTGGTAAAATGAATCCTGGAAACATTCATGAGCTGGAACAAATCACAGTTGAAGAGTGGGTGAAACTACCAGCTGACAGATGTATGGCCTAGTTGTTGGGGCAAGTTTGAATCCCACTAGAGGACAGCAACTTTGGGCTGGAAGGACTTGGGTTTCTAGTCCCACAGACTCTCCTTGTGACCTTGGGCAAGCCACTTAACCTTCCATTGCCTCAGGTACAAAAATATTGATTGTGAGCCCTTTGGGATTACAGTACCTGAATGTACACCGCTTTGACTGGTAGAAAAGCGGTATATAAGTCTAGTTAAATAAGTATGAAACTTATAGTTGGCTACAAGAAACATTTGGAGGCTGTCATCACTGCCAAGGGTTGTCCAAAGAAATATTAGTGAAGGGTGCCATTAATCCTGTCCAGGGTACGATTTGTTCTTTTCTCTGAAATTACTATGTCTAAGTTGCACACAGTTTTTTGTTGTTGTATACCTTTGAACATACTATTAAAATATTATAATAGCATACAGTTGGAATATTTCCAATTTATTTCTCAAGATATTGTACACAACATACCTAAAATGCAAGGGTGCCAATAATGTTGACAACAAGTGTAAGCATTGACAATTTAGATGCAAGTCATTGATAAGGCAGGCAGAAATAATTTGAAAAAAAAAAAAGCTTTCAGTGAAAGCAAAAACTTATAATAATACCTTTTTAAGTACATTTGTAGTAGAAACCTGTGACAGAGTCAGTTGGACCATTAGATGATAGAAGGGTAATGAGGGTGCTAAGGAAGGACAAGGCCATGGCAACTTAGTTCTTTTATATGGTCTCAGTTTACCCATGGCACCCCCTTTGTTTTTTCAGATGGTCTGCTGTTTCTTTGTCTTTTAGCCAGCTGACTTGTCCCTACCCTTGGTTTTATTTCATGGTTTTATTTTTTCTCTCTTTTACTGTGCATGGCACACGTTTAGGTTTTACGTATTCATTTATTGTTTTATTATGTTTTTTATTGGATTTTATGTGTCCACCTTTTTATAGGATATCTTTTCAGTTTTAATGTGCTCTTTAAGATGGTCTTTTCTCCTGTGTTTTTTATGTGCTTTTATGGATGGCCCTGCCGTCCTTTGGCTAATTTTATCCAGTTCTAACAGTTTCCATGAGCTACCTTGACTGATCTCCATTCTTGGTGCTCCCCTTCATTTTCATCCTCGATTTTAATTTGGTTATTATCCCATATGGCACACGGTAGCATTTATATTGTCTATTTATTTATTATGGTTCATAATAAGGTTTTTATTCCTATGTGTCCTTTTATTCTCTGGGGCTCTTTTTTAACATCAGATCCTTGTTTTTTTGACAGGGTCTGCTGTCTTGTTACAAAATTCTTTCATACATATGGTTTTAATGTGATCACTATGTCCCATTCTTTATGTTTATATTGGGATCGAGGGTCTGACTGTCCCTTGACTTCGGTCACATAACTCTCGCAGTAATATGATACTTTTGCCAGCCTATGGCTTTTCTGGCTCCTCTGTTCTCTAATCTTGCAGTGGTGTGCTTTACAGAGTTCTCACTGATCACTGGGACTGTGGACATGTTTTTACTTCATCAAAAGGCTTGTTTTCCTGGTATACCTTTGTACTCGCCGAGCATGCCATGAGTTTTGGTTTTATTTTGGGCATTTATTTACTCATTTAATTATTCATTACTTTTTATTAGGTTTTACACCCCCTCCCTTTTTTTTTATGTGTCCTTTCACATGGGATCGTGAGATCTTTTGGGTATGTCCTGTGACCCGATGGTTTTAGCCTTCTTTTAAGATGTTCCTTTAAGCTATTCTTATGTACAATTTCATGACTGTTTTACCCCAATTTTAGTATTTTGTATGTTGACATCATGATGATAGGATATTAGCATTGTTCCTGCTGGTGTTTAAAGCATCCCCAGTGCTTCACGTTAGGGATCTGCACACGACCTGGTGTTTAGTTCAGACATTAGTTTCCTTTTTCTCTGGATTCCAACGTACATCTTGGGTTTTTTTTTAGAGTACTGTTTTACCCACTATTACTATTTTAAACATTGATATAATATTAGCAGGATACTAGCACTGAGTTTCTTGGTATTTAAAGCTCCTCCAGTGCTTTATGTCAGGGATCGGCACGCAATTTTGCTTTTAGATCAGATAACAGTTTCTAAGATTTACTTTACACAACATTTTACTGGTTGACCCGTTTCACATCTGGTTTATGGCACTAGGGAGTTTTATTATTGCACCTTATTTGGATAAATGGGGATTAACTTTGAACTCTGACCTCCCTCTGTGGTGCAAAATTCAGCATTACTTTAAAAAGACTGTCAGTCCCTGTGGCTCCCTTCTAGCAATTTGTTACATTGCAATTGCACACTGATTTGCAGGGAAGCTACTTTGAGCCCGATTTTTTAAGGCCTTCACACGGGTAACTTCCTTAGCTACCCGTGTAAAGGCCTTAGCTGGGATTTTCGAAGGGCACTTACACGGGTAAGTCCCTAATGTGCCCCAATGCTATCCACATATCATCGGAGTGTGTTAGGGGCATTCTGGGGTGGAGCGGGGGCGGAAGAAGGGGCTACATGGGTAGCAGCGATTTTCGATGCTACCCACTTAGCCCTCTGCGCCTTAAAGATAGGCGAGGATTTTCTGGGCATGGAAGTGAAAATCCGGGTTAAGGGGGTCGGCGGGTAGGCTATGCGCCGCCATGGTGCATAGCCTACCTAATACAAAATCGGTCCCTATGTGTTTGTCTTCTTAATTCACTGTATTTATATGAACGATTTAGTTTAGGAGTTTGCCAAGTCTTGGATTAGATATCCAACCTGCCCCTGTCCTCCTCATCCCTCTAAGATTTAAACATGCATTTGTCCCCTTTTTTAATTTGTCCATTATGATATAATATTTGTTCAAGTTCATGCTGCCCCACAGTGGGTCTTTTTATTGTGATCTTTTTTGATAATTGCCATTGGTTTTAAGTTATTATTCATTTTTAGACATTACTGTTGTTTTATGATCTCTTTTTTTGCGTTTAAAAAGTCTATTGTTTTTTTATGCATCAGCTGTTTTAACATTTTTTTAATGATTTGGTTGAGTTGTAACTTATACTTTATACATGTACTAGATACAATTTTAAAGTTTTGTTTGACCCCTTTTAATTATGTATTATTTTATATATGTTTTTTGTTTGAGATTTGCACCCCCTGAAGAAGACTGGCACAGTTGAAATGCATGGGAGTTTTACAGTAAAGTTCTTTGACCACCCTTCCACACACCAGCTCCTTTGTCTTGGGACATTACCAGTGCCTGAAATGGTATTTAAAGCTGATGTATCAGAGGAATGGAAACAAATATTGATGCTATTAGATGTCCCTGAAATCTACTATATACAGGGAAAGCATCACGGTCCTTAAAAGTGCAGATAATGGAGCACAAAAGTCGGCTAAAGTGTAATATATTGACAGTACCTCTGCTGCAACATTGTAAGGATCAATCTCATGATTTTAATGACTTGCGCTGTTTTGCTATAGAGCAGGTGAAAAAGGCAATGCCTGGCAAAACACAGGAACAAACGTTACTGTTAAGAGAACAGCGTTGGATCTTTAAGGTGAAGACTTTGAAACCGATAGGTTTAAATTCTACTATAGACTGGGGGAGGGGGTGTGTTTGAAGACTCAGAAGGCGGATGTTTTCATTTATTGTATTGAAATATTGATGTTGCACGTGTATTGTATTCATCAATTTCAACCAAACAGAAAAGTTTTTAGAAAGGTTTTTGTCAATGGTGGACATCAATGGTTGACGTCATTACCTCAGCATTTAAATACTAGGGATGTGAGTTTAGACCACATGCGCGGCGTCTAACAGAAGTCATCAAGAAGATGTTATACAAAGGAATGCAGGCAGCATCAGTTTTAAATGCTAAAAGTCGGTATGTGTATCCTTATGCTCAGGAGAATAGAAATAGAGGACAAAATGTCGTGGGAAATGGTGTATAAAGGAATGCTGTTTTTTATTTACAGACCCCCTGAAGAAACTCTGTTTAGAGTGAAACGTTGAAATGGGCGCCTGAGGTTGGCGTTGGGGAATGTCAAAAAGATAAGCATTTGTATTTTAAGTGTGTGGATTTCTATAGATATATAAGCTTGGTGGAGGAATTAATGAAAGAAAATAGACCCCAGAAGAGTCATTGATGCTAAGAGCGCTATTGACGGTATTTTCATACTGTTTGACTGTTGTGCTATAAAGTCTGAGACCCTCTGGTGGTATGTCAAATGATTAATGCACACAATTGTTTTGAATACCACAAAATTGTTGTACTAGAGCATTTTAATACGAATATTGGCTTCACAAAATTTGGGCACAAGCACATGACATAGGGTACACTCTTTGAAGTAAGCCTGTGTCTCGCAACCCTGCTGTGACCCCATGACTAATGGGATTTTCATAACTCTTGCCAGGATATGTTTCTCTGGCTGCTTGCCATGGATTTGCAGCATGATTGGCTGAAGTGCCTCATGCTGGTTGTTGGTCATCCCTCTTTGACCTTCTCCCCATCCCAGATTGACTCCAGTGTGTCTGACTGCATGCATGCACACTATGAAAACGAAGTTCACAAATGATGACTTAAGGAAATGTGACAAACATGCTCAGATGTTTTTAGTTGGATCCGGAACTAACCAAATTTCACAATTTTTTCTAATTGTCCTATTCATACGCAAACTTATGCAATTGCCTACTTTGAACCCCACATTCCCATGAGAGAAATATATATCAGCCCCACTTGCCTCAAGAGGATTCTTCCCCAGAGGTCATCTCCTCCCCCACAAATAAGAGGACAACCCTTTCATCCACCCTTTCAGAACCAAGTTTTATCACTTCAGAGGGGCAGGATCTTCATGGGCCGAAAGAATGTCAAGAGCCTTCTTGCCCAAACTGTAGCCATTACGACAAGGAGTCACTTTATTTTATTTATTTTATTTAACAGTATTTCTAAACCGTCTTATCATAAAAATCAAGGCGGTGTCACAGCAAAACAATCAGAGGATGTGGGGGGGATTCATGCAGTGTAGGGGGAGTAAAGTGGGGGGGGAGTTCATGCAGGGAATGCAGGGGGGGTGGTGTGCGTGTGGGGGGGAGTTCTAGATTTAGGGGGCTATGTACAGAGTGCGCTATGATACAGCATGTTCTATAATACTAGGTACTGTCCAGATAGGTCATGAGATAAATCCTGTGCCGATATACAGTCTCTCGTCAGGGTGGGGGGTCTTTGATGATCAGACCTTGTTGATTAAGTGACGTGTCCATAATGTTCTATGAACAGAGCTGTCTTCAGTTGTTTGCGGAAGTCCTTGAGGTCCGTTGTTGCTCTCAGCTCGTCTGGGAGGGAGTTCCAAATGGTTGGGGCTGCCAGGGAGAGGGCTCTTTCTGTGGTGTCCTTTCGTGTTTTTCTGAAGTCCCTCGGTGTGTTGACTCTGTTGGAGGTTCCTTGTCTTCTCGGGCGGGTGCTGGTGTCTGGATGAATGAGGGTGTGCAGGCTGTTGGCTGAAATGTGTTGTTTGATTTTGAATATGTTTATTATTGTTTTGTATTTAATGCGTGAGCTGATTGGGAGCCAGTGTAGGTCTTTGAGAACCGGGGTAATGTGTTCATGTCTTGTTGAGCCAGAAATGATGCGTGCTGCGGTATTTTGGGCTAGTTGGAGCGGTTTGAGAGTTTGCTTAGGTAGGCCAAGGTAGATGGGGTTGCAGAAATCCATTAATGGGGTGATGAGTGCTTGGCATACCGTGCGGAAGTGATCTGCGTCGAGGAGGGGTTTGAGCCGTCTGATGATTCTCATTCTATGGTATGCATTCTTGACCGTTTTGTTAATGTGAGACTTGAGATTTAGTTCGTTGTCCAGGGTTACTCCAAGGTATTTTACTTCGGATTTCATTGGAATGGTAGTGTCTGCTACTTTGATGTCCGGTGGGTGGATGAAGTCATGGTTGCGAGTGATTATTAGAGCCTCAGTCTTGCTGTAGTTGATTGAGAGGTTGTTGTTCGTGCACCAGTTTGTCATTTGTGTTAGGCAGTCGGTTATTCTATTGTAGTCTGGGTTGTCGGTAGAGATAGGTGTGTATATCATAATATCGTCTGCGTAGATGGTGTATTGAATGTTGTTCGCTTTCAGGATGTCGCATATTGGCTGGATGTATATGTTGAACAGGAGTGCCGAGAGGGCGGATCCTTGAGGTACTCCTTGGCGGATTTCTATGGGTTGAGAGGTGTTGTGGCCTATCTTGACTTGTAGCTGCCTGTCGGTGAGGTAGGATTGGAACCATTTTAACGTGGTACCATGAAGTCCAATTTCCTTTAGTCTTTCCAGGAGGGTTAGGTGGTCAACCGTGTCGAAGGCGGAGGAGATGTCGACGAAGATCATTAGAGTATGTAGCAGCATCATTCAGCAGTGGCCATAATCATGCAGAAAGGCTCTGATGACCTCTTCCCTATGAAGATCCTACCCCTACATATTGGCAAACGTTGGTTTAGAAAGGATGGGTGAGGGGTATGTAATTGGGTGGATGCCTCTTGGAAAGGAGCTTCAGGAGCCAGAAGGCATTTTGGGCCAGAGGCCTAAAATATACTGGGGGCCTGGTATGTGATGTGGGGATGCCTCTCTTAGGCAAAAAAAGCATGATTCGTGTTTATTTTAAAATAATTTATCACAATTTTCATGCATTTTTCATAGAAATATAGAAACATGATGGCAGAAAAAGACCATATGGCCCATCTAGTCTGCCCTTCCATATCAACTACAATAGTCCCCTTTTTTTTTCCTTTAGAGATCTTCTGTGTTTGTCCCATGCTTTCTTAAATTCAGATACTGTCCTTGTCTCTTGCCTTATTGGGAGATTATTCCTTGTATCTACCACTCTTTCTATAAAGAAATATTTCTGCATATTACTCCTGAGTCTATCCTCTTTCACTCTCATCCTATGTCCCCCTGTAGCAGAACTTACTTTCAATCTAAAGAATCTTTCCTCTTGTGCATTTATGCTACAGAGGTATTTAAATGTCTCTATCATATCTTCTCTATCCCGCTTTTCCTCTAACGTATACATATTAAGATCTCTAAATCTGCCCCATATCCTTTGTAACGAAGACCACTAATCATTTTAGTAATCGCCCTCTGCACAGACTCCATCCTGTTTATATCTTTTTGAAGTTGTGATCTCCAGAATTGCACACAGTACTCCAAGTGGGGTCACACCAGAGACTGGCCATTTCTCTCCCTATGTATTCAAGCATCCTTCATATTCATTTGACCTATTTAGCTTTTTAGGCATGGATAGTATATGCACACATTCATTTTAAGTATATATGCGTACAAGCGATTTGCATGCACTTTAAAATTTTAGCATGCAAATTAAATCGAATAAGTGCTCAGATACACATGCCCTATCCTCTTCTAGAGGGATAAATACTAACATGTATGAAGGGAATAGTGTATGATATTTGCCAGTTAACATGCCTACTACATAATAACGAGTTGCAGAGCATGTAAATGCACGCAGAGCACCTCACTATTAAGCAAATTGAAAAATGTAACTTGCATTAAGCTTCACAAGCTGCATTATTCATGGAAAAATAACACCAACTTGAACTGTCATTATTTTTCCTGCCGGGGAGCGTCAGGTCACTAACGTATCCTGATGGTTCCAGGTACCATCTTAAAGAAGCCATTGCAGTAACAACTGAAGCGTGGGACCCTTTCCCTATTTCCCACTGCCCTGAGCAAAATCCCCCCCTTAGAATACATCCCCACTCCCCATGAACAGACAATCTACATCCCCTAAAGATATTTCTCAGATGTCCAGTTTAAGACCCCCCCCCCACCTACTAGATCTTCGTGAACCCACCTGGACCCCTAGTCAATGGCTCCATCCCCCAAAGATCCCCCACTTATACCAAGTCCCTGAGCCAACCTCAGTAATCCCCAGTATCTAGTGGTATGGGCAAACGTAATCCCCAGTCACTCCTGCTCTGTCTGTCTCCAAGTTCAAAATGGTGCCTGTCAACCACTGGTGGTAGTGTCATAGCACCACTGCTAGCTGCTAAATAAGGGTGAAAAGCCAAAATGTGTTTTTTTAAAGCACAATTAATACACTGTAGAGAGAGAGCTTTTTTTCTGGAATTGTGACTTACTTTGTCCTTGAAGAAATAAAGGATATGATCTTGGATGGCTTTTGTGGTAGCCTAAAAGAAAATCAATTACTTCAGCCTAATAACAAAGGGCTCTGATAATGGAATGGAAAAATGTACACTTTTCATCCTGCAATGCTGGTATTTTTCTGCCTTTTCTTTGTAAACCTAATTGTTAGAATACAAAACTGTTAAAGGTTTTTAACACCACCAGCTGTGGAGTGATCTAGAACAGGGATGGCGAACTCCAGTCCTGGAGTGCCCCAGTCCAGCCTGGTTTTCAGGATATCCCTACTGAATATTCATGAGATATACTCCAGCCTGGGTTTCAGGATGTCCCTAATGAATATTCATGAGATATATTTGCATACACCACGAAGCAGTGGATACACATATATATCATGAATATTCATTAGGGATATCCTGAAAACCAGGCTGGATTGTGGCACTTCAGGACTGGTGTTCACCATCCATGATCTAGAATATCAACTTTAAACCACCCGTTGGGAGCACTGCTTTCGGCCTGGAAGCTTATTAAGCAGAGACATTGTAAATGGCACTTCTATTTCTACATGAGTTGACTGGAGGCCTTGAAGAGGATGTACTCCTGCATCAAAGTATCAAGAGCTACTGAGGGTCTTTTGTCCACCCCTAGAGAACTGTTTAGCACTCTGAATGAAGGGACCTAAGTGCTTAGCTGTCATTCCTTAAGAGTTCTTTGATATAGTTTTGTATTTGTTTATCGCTGACTATAAAGGCAGGTGGCAGGTGGTAATCAGAGGATTCTCGGGTATAGTTCATATTTTTTAAGTGGTCAAGAATCGTGTAAAAAATGAAGCTCCCAAAATGATAGAAAAACCAAATTGAAATTTGTATATTCTTCCAACAAAATGTCATTTTCTTCTAGTTTTTGGAATTATCTAAACTAAAAGGGTTTATTTGCCACCTGACATTTGCATTTATACATGCCATTAGCACTAACCGCCTAATATCAAACTCCCATCCACGGCATCATATCCCCTCCTTCATCCAGCAAGCCACAACGCCCTCCACGTAGATCTAAATTCCCAGTAGTCAAAGCCCCCCCCTGTAAAATACAGCCACCACCTCACTTAAAACAAAAGACCTCTATTGGCATAGCACACAATCTATTTCCTGGCAGAAGGACCCCCTGACAGAGCATGCAGTTCTCTGGCAAAAGGGATCCACCCAGTAAAACGTACAATCCTTCTGATCAGAATACCCCCCTAACCCCCGCCCCCCCCCCCCACACTAGTAGAGATATGCCCCAGGAAAACACAAAACACCCTGTCCTGAGGTAGAAAACCTCCTTCTTTCTCCTTCTCAGCACACCAACACATCTCACTACACCCGACGTAGAACCCCCTCCCCCATCCAGAAGACATTATCTACCAAATCTAGACCATTGCTATAGCTTTACTGGAGTGGAGAAGTAGCCTACTGGTTAGAGCAACAGGCTAATAACCAAAAAATCAGGGTTCATTTCCCACTGACACCATTGTGACTTTGGGCAAGTCACATTACCATTCATTGCAGTGGAAGAAAAGGCCTGACAATCTACTTGCAGTCAAACCTTGCCAAGAATACCCAGGGGCTGCTACAAGTCAGCTTTGACTTTATCTTTATCTTTATTTAACACTTTATATACCACCCTTGTGGGAACGTGAGAGCGGTTTACAATAAAAATATATGCTAGCGCCAAAGGAAGAAAGGAACTCCATTATAAAGTAAGAGGAAAGATTGACCAAAGGGGTCACTTAGAAGCAGACAGAGGAACAGTAACTAAATAGAACTACTGGGAGGGAGGTCATAAGCCTGTTGGAACAAGTATGTTTTCAATAAGTTTTTGAAATTATGGTATGAGGATTTCAACCGGAGGGAAGATAGCAAGGTGTTCCAGAGTGAAGGTCCAAGAAAAAAGAATGCAGCGTGACGTGTCTGCTCTAGATGGGCCTGTGAAGGGGAAGGGAGAGACAGACGATTGGCATGCAATGAACGGAGTTGACGTTAGGGAGTATGGAGGGAAACAAGGTTCGCTAAATACAAAGGATTTGATGTATGGATGACCCTATGAGTTAGGATGAGGAGCTTGTATTTGAACCTATAACGGAGTGGTAACCAATGGAGTTGAAAAAGAAGGGATGTAACATGGTCAGATTTCCGGGCATAAGTGACAAGTCGGGCAGCTGTATTCTGTAATAGTTGTAAACGCTGAAGTTGATAGGATGGTAGATTAGCAAAAACCACATTACAGTTGTCCAATCTGGACATAACCAAGGCCAGTAAGAGGGTAATAAGGGAATCGGAAGACAAAATAGAGCGGACTGATCCAAGTTGCCGCAATACAAAGAAAGAACGGTGGGATAAATTAGATACATGGTCATGGAAAGATAGCGAAGAATCTAGAGTAACACCTAAATAACGAAAAGAAGAAGTGAGAGGAATAGATGGAATTTATTTGAGGCATGATGGTTGGACAAGACATACTCATAGAGACCCACATGGCTATGGATTTTGATGGATTCAAATGGAGAAAATTAGCAGAAAGCCAGGTAACAACATGGGAGAGACGAGTATTAATCAATGTTAACCGGGGAGGTATGGAAGAGGAGAATAATATCATCAGCGTAGATACAGACTGAGACCGGATTTTGTTGAATCAAGAGGAGTAAGGGGGCAAGGAAAATATTGAAGAGTAGAGGGGAGAGAACTGAACCTTGAGGTACCCCACATGATAGGGAAACAGGCGAGGAGGACTGATAATTAGAACAGATGACAAAGGAACGAGCTGTGAGAAAAGAACGAAACCAGCACAGCACTGTGCCCCGCAACCCAACATCATAGAGACGGGAGAGAAGGGTCCGATGGTCAATCAAATCAAACGCTGCTGACAAATCTAATGAGACCAGGAGAGAAATATCTCCGCAATCGTGGGCAACATGAATCTCATTCAGAAGGGCCAGGAGAATTGTTTCTGTGCTATGCCCGGCCCTGAATCCTGCTTCTGATGGCACTTAACAAAAAAGAAAAAGCTTTTCTAGATTCATCCTTACATTTTCCACACATTCCAGGATGTTTACCCTGTTGCAGATTTTGGTATCATCAACAAAAATGAAAACTTTCTCTGATGGCTTTTCCCCACAGTATTGCTTATGAAAGACTGAAGACTGATAGCTGTGGCGTTACCAGTGGTAATTCCCTTTCTTCAGAATGAATTCCTTTTACCATTACACTTTGTTGTCTCACACTCAACCAGTTTCTAACCCAGGACCCATACTCGTATATTATCTTGGGTGCCCAGTTTGCTTATAAATCTATATGGAACTGTGTCAAAGTCCTGGACATTAAAATCTCTGGCCTAACTTTCTGGTCATCTGCTCAAAGACCTACCCTTCATAAAACCATGCTCTCTTTAATTCTGCACGAGATCCAATGGCTTGCAGCTATTCCATTCATTTACTCACCACTGAGGTGAGAATACGCAGTGTATCATGACCAATTTCCTCCACTTTTGTGAGAAGGCGCCACATCTGCCTGTCTCCAGTCCTTTGCAACCATTCATAACTCTAAAGAAGCACTGAAAAGGTCAGATAAGGAAACTTCTGGAACTTTTCTTAATACCCTTCTAGAGATTCTGCAGACTTGCTGTGCTAACCACTGGTCTATCCTTCCAGACCTATCTTCCCCTAATACCCTTCCAAAACATTTACAGGTTCTCCTATATTTAGGGGTATGTTTACTAAACCGTCTTAACGTAGCAGCAGCGACGTTATCGCACGATACGTAACGTTATTGCACGATAACGTCGGCAGCAGCATAAAGGCACACTAATGCTGTGAAATCTGGCTTTGAAGGGTGGAGTAAGGCCTCCCAGAGGGCGGAGATAGGGGTCAATGGGCGGAGAGTGGGCAGGGAGAGGCTCCAGGCACACTAACGCTGTGAAATCCGGGTCTGAACACTAACGCCAGTGAAACCCTCGCATTAGAGGCACATTTGCAGGAGAGAGAAACCATTTCAGTCAGCAATGGCAGGGAAACCCAGAAAAGTAGTGATACATGTGCAGGAACCAAAAAGGCAAATAAACATAAAATGACCAGAACCACATTTGAAATCCCAATAACCAAGCTGGCCAATAGTGATATTAATGATAAACATAAAGCAACACTACTGACAAAGCGTAAAAAGGAAGATATCATGTTTGGAAGGGTCTATGCTCTGTCCCCCTACAAAGTGAATGATCCCACATTGAAATAGCGATGATCAGGGGTTTTTTTTGTTTATATTGAGCAGGTTTGTTAGGGCGTGCACATGTGCAGCAACAGCAGAGTGGGCACGTAGGAAAGGGCAACTGTACTGATGCTGTAAATGGGATACAGGGGGCTGCAGGCGGAACATGCTGTGGTCCATCTGGGGCACAGTGCGGACTAGGCAGATGCCTAGGTGGCACAAAGGAATGCCGAAACTCTAAAGCAGCAAGACAGCAGCTGACGAGGGACCAACATGGGCACGAGTGTGTGTCCCACAGTCTCACAGGGGATATTACCCAGCAGGTACCCCCAAGGGCACATAACATTGGCAGGCAGTGCCGGGGGGAGGCGCGCATGTTCATGTAGGCACCCCTACCCGAGAACCCACACCATAGGTGTGTGCCTACCGGCACACTAGATGGCCTGGAACTGGGCACCACCAGCACCACCGGCATAAGGGCATGTCAGCATGGTGGCGGAGGGATACTGGTGGCGGAGGGAGCAGTGGCATATCCCCACAGCAGACCACGGCCAAGCCCTGTTTAGGTGGGTGCCATGCACTGCAACAGACAAGGTCTGTCTGACGAACAGTCATGGTATCCCCAGGGAATGATCTGCCCCTGTGGGCAGCCAGTGTGTTCAGGGGCAGAAGGTCACAAGTTCAAGGCCCAGCCGTGGCTCCTGCCAACCTTGTCCCCATATTTTACCCAGTAATAAAGACGGAACCTTTATTGCAGATAAATTAAACATGCCTGAAACACATATATTTTACCCTACAGAACACAGACACCATAAACATGTGCAATCCCTAGAACAGAGTTTCCCAACTGCAGTCCTGGAGGGCCAAACACCATTCAGGTTTCATGCTGTCCCTAATAAATATGCCTGTGCTGCATTTGTATGCATCGCCCCCATTGTATGCAAATGTATCTCATACATATTCATTAGGGACAGCATGAAAACCTGAACAGTGTTTGGCCCACCAGGAGTGGAGTTGGGAACCTCTGCCCTAGAGCAGCGCCAACAGGGGCACAAACACCCACACTCACAGGCTCCACTATCCAAAGCCTCAGGGAGAGTCAGGCTGTTGGGCCCTGCGCGGGGCAGCATCTCCCAATACTGGCATCTGCATATCTTAGCAATGCCGTCCTAAACTTGGGAACACGTTCCACATATATCAAAAGGTTGCTATGATTAATGTCAGCTAACAAATCCTAAGTTAAACATGATTTGTTGATAGAGATTCATCATAACAACCTTTTTGATATCTGAGGAGTGTGCTTCAGTTATTGCTTCTGACAGTGTTTACCACCCCGGGGAGTGACCCCAACAGTATTGCGTACCATAGCAATGCCCGCACAGTGCCCAGGACTGGTGTGGCGGCCAGGGCTGCCACAAACCTCCATATTTTCACAATGCTGGCATAGGTGTGGGAGTGTGTGTCTGTCTATCCAGTGTGTTGTGGCTGCCTACATCTTACTGAGCCCACACTGCTTGCACAGTTTCCAGTTTTAGCCTGCCAATGTGCATAATGAGGAGCAAGGTACTGTGGGTATGGCCCGGACAGGGTGGCCTGGGCAGGATGCATCTGCACAGGGTATAGGGCAATGGTTGGGACATTGTAGTGCCCGACCACCACCTGCACGGACAGGGTGGCCACAGCATGTCATGCTGGGAGGTCACTTTCACCCTGACTGAGCAGTGACCACGGCATGGCTAGGTTCCCCCAGTGCTATGCAGCATTTTTTTCAAGTGATATTTATGGGTTCTCTTTTCTGGGGCTGAATTGCTGATATACTTGCTTGGTGTGTGCGCTCACATCCCATTTTTGGGTGCACACAGTTCCTCCAGGAACATGCACTATGTACTAGCTAGCAGACTGTCTGCAGTTAGCATGTGTATGGCTGGAACACCTTGTAGAGTGCAGTGGGTGGAGACTGACTGTGCCCTCTGCTGGTGAATGTCAGACAGTGGTGGGGGGCAACTGAGCTTCTCCAGCGTTCTGCCTGTCTGCCATTACCTTATGTGATGCGTACAGATCTGCATCGACTGCCCTGTAGGGTGCCTGTTCTCAAGCAGGACTGGCTTTGATGGTCCTCTCTACTGCCACCATTGCAGAGATGTACAATGTGGATCTGTTGGTGGGAGATCCTGTCCCCCCACCCTGAGCCACAGAGGGCGGGTTGGGTGGTGCTACATAATCTGCTTTTGGGTACAAACACCCCCCTTCACCTATAACATGTGACCATGGCACCCACACAGGATATGCACTATTCTGGGTGCATCATAGTCCACAAGGGCTAGACGTGACTGGGAAATACAGATGGACACAGGTGTATCCTAGGTGTGTCTGCAAGGACTACCTATCACACACTGGCACTGATGAGGACCTAAAACATAGCCTATCTCAGCCAAGCCAGGTGCTGCAGACCTGGTGCTGGGTGCCCCACCTCACCCTCAGGGTGAGCACAGGACCCACACAATGTCACGGTCTGTAGCTACTCTGTGCCAGTAACACACACGGTCAGTTCCCCCAACCAGGCCTAGGTGCTGTGGGGGTGCATACCCCATTATGTGATCAGTTGTAGACTGCTGATCTGCATGTGCAGTGCATCATGGGTAGGGGTGGATTTACCCTATCCTGGTAACCACAGCAGTTTGTGTGGTGACCTGCAGTCTTTCTGTAGCCAGCCAGCAGTGTGGTAGTAGCTATAGAGATGTAGCCTACTGGTTACTTCAATGACTGTGGAGGCAGAGGTCATGGGTTTGATCCCACAGTGGTGTTATTTAGGAATGCTGTCTGAGGCTTTTCCTTTTCATTTCAATCAGTGCTGCCAGTAGAAATACCCTCATAGTGCTGTAGCCTAAGGTGCCTCATAGGTGCCCTGTAAAGCGCCATATAGGGCACATTATAGGGTGCCTTGGCAGACAGGGCACTTTATAATGTGACCTATAGGGCGACTTATGAGGCACCTTAGGTTACGGCACTGTGAGGGTGTTTTTGCTGGCAGCACTGATTTAAATTAAAAGAAAATGCCTTAGACAGCCTTTTTAGATTACACCACTGTGGGATTGAACCCATTACCTCTGCCTCCACAGTCATTGCAGTAACCAGTGGGCTACATTGTTATAGCTTCTAACACTGAGCTGGCATGTACTTAGGGTTAACGTGTGTTAACATGCCACGGCGCCCACTATTGCGCGATACAGATTCTTGCTACCTTAGGACTGGAATGCCCACTCCTTATATGGCATTATTCACATTATCGCTGCAACTAGTGCCGGTAACATTAAGGCGGTTTAGTAAACATACCCCTTAGTCATAACTATGCTGGGTGTTATGGATATCCTGACAACCTCAGGGTCTGTATTTAAAAGGGTTTAGCTGGTTAGCAGGACTTGCTAATCGGCTAAACCCTGATCTCCCCAATTTTCAGCAGTACCAACTTGTTAGGGCCACTGAGTATCACCACAAACCACCTTAGAAACATGCAGTTTGTCTTGGGGGCTGTCTGTGGGTGGCACTAACTGTTACCCAAACCACATAAAGTTAGGAAAAATCAATGGCTGTCCTAATTTATGCAGTTTTTGCTATCTGGTTAGAGGCTGAATATCGCTGCTAACTGGATAGCAAAAATGTGAATGGCAAAACTGGATATTCAGCGCTGGACACTGGATAGGCACCAGCACGAAATATCTAGTTTGTTTTAGCAGCAGTGGTCAGGTGCTTTAACAACACTGACCACCACTGCAGAATATTAATCCCATCATTTTTTACAACAGCGATTTCATTCTCCAAGAATTGTATCAATTGTAGATAGTGGAATATGCAGTTTACATTAGTTTTTCTCCCTATCATTTCCCCATGCATGAATCATAAAATATTACATTCTACTATTGGTTGGCAGGATACCATGATGGTTTGGTTAAGCTATATTATTCTTTGGAAATAATTCATTGGGATGAGTCAGCCATACGTAATACCCATTTCTGAATGCTGGATTAATCTTGAACCTCCCTGCTGTGCTAACTGAGCTAACCTTAGTAAAAAGGCTAAAATATATAATAGCTATAACATAAGACCCGTAAATAAAGTTGGCACTGGTTTTCTGCAGTTCAGTAATAAAGCATAAGACCTCTTTGAAATGCCTCTGCCATGGTCATCATCCTTATTACTGAGTATTGTTGTTGATATGAATATTGGTTGTTATGGTACCGCAGTGTTCTCTATGCTGATGAGTTTACTGAGTACTAGTAAAGATGAGATATTTGTATCACTGATTTCAAATGTTATGTGCAAAGTTTATTTTCTATTATCCCGCCTGTGCTCTATCCGATCTCTTCTTGAAGAGTACGAATTGATGAGCAATCTTCTGACTTTGGTTATTTCTCAAATAGATTATTGCAATTCTTTGTATCATGGCTTACCGCAGAAATTGATTTGGCATCTTCCATTGGTACAGAACACAGGAGTTAAGCTCGTTTATGGGGTTCAGAGATCTGATCAAGTGGCTCCATTATTATGCCAGGAACATTGGTTACCGGTCTGTTACCAACTTTGTGTAAAGCAGCTTTTAATTGAACATCAGGTTTATTATACTCATTTTCCTTTTTTTTCTTTTCTTCTGTTCTGGTCTCTTGTTTACCATCTTGGAACGTATATTCTTCCTGTCACAATTTACTGGTTGTCCCTTCCTATTCTGAGGTTCACTTGCTGTGTTTTCTTTTCCTAAGTTTAAAGTTGCACTTAAGACATTTGATTTTGTGCAGGCTTTTCCATCTAACTCATCTGTAGGAACTTTTCCTCTTGGGTATTGGCAGACGTTTTGTTTTCTCTTTCCTTCTATCTCTTGTGTTGATTATTGTAAATTCCTTTTGTTTTCTTCCTCGTTTTCCCTTGTACTGTTGTGGTTTGTCCCTTCCATATTTGCTTTTACTATTGCAAACTGCATAGATGTGTGCTATGTGATTTGCGGTATTTTTGAGTTGAGACTGTGTTTCATTTAGTTGATACTCAAGTAGGTTTTATGTCTGGGGTTTATAAACCTACTCTAATCACCAGCACAAGGATGAGCAAACTAACAACTCACCTTTCCAAACTCAAAGTCAAGATAAGCTACATTTTCAGCTTCAGTAGATATTTCGGCACCTCAGAAGGCTTACAGTATAAGAGCCAGATTTTCTAAGGAGATCATTTAATGAGGGTTATGCAGCATTTGCTCATGCAAATAGTGGCTTTGCACGTATAAATGGCCCTATACATCTAGTGGTTTTAGCAAAGCTGCTACTTACATAAGTATATCTGTGGTACTCACCGTTTTGAAGGGGTTGTGTTTTGGGTGTGGTTTGTGCAAGCTTGAAAGTACGCTTGCATTTCTTATTTTACAGTGGCAGTACTTGCATAGCATATTGGCATTCTTACTTTTCCATCTGCCAATGATCGCCTAAACCCTTTCCCCAAACAACATTAACCAGACTCCAGGATAAGTGGAAAAGCTTTGCCACAGCTTTAACTCTTTCAGTTTAAAATTTACTATAACACAGAGAAACCTGTACAATCACACCCCCAGGATGACATCCCCACCCATTAGATGATAGCATCCTAGTCATCCAAACACAGATTACTCCCTCCTAAGCCTGCGGTGGTGCCAGGCTGAGGTCTGTTCAAAATTAATGGAGCCTCCAGCAAGCCCCACAGCCACATGGCAGTGATGCCCATGATGCTGGAAGCTGCATTCTCTGCCCTGCCCCACATTCCCCCCTCCCCCCAAACCATTCTGGAAGTCAAGGTAGCAAAAGGTGCCACTCCCTCCTCTAAACAGAGCTACTCCAACCTGCAATAGACCCTCTTCTTCCCCCCAATCTTCCTGAACCTGGCAGCCCCAATCTCTCTGTATCAGACCCAAAACCTCTACTTGAGAAGGGTGGATAGGTCAAACGACCTTCCTTGCAGCTACTCCTCCCCAACCCCACAGGAGAATGCCAAATTCCCAGGTACGCGTCCTTCTCCCGCTCCTTCCTCTTTACACTCTCCCATCTTCTAGCCCCTGCTGCTCCATCTAGACCCACACACACTATTCTCCAGCCACAAGGCAACCTCCCATCTGAACGGGACTTAGCCATGTTAAATGCCCACTCTTTATCTTTATGGGTGAGGTGGGTAAAAAGTGCCCATGCACTAATCCATGTGCGAGTGTCAACTAACTACTCATTTGGACTTAGGCTGTCATGCGGCAACTGTGGTTACCTTTCTGGTGTTTAAAATCACTTTAATTAGAGTTTTGGAGCTGAGCTTCTTAACAGGCTCCTCCTGCAGATCCAGTTTTGTAAAATTTGGCACTTATGTACTTAAGCAATGGCACTTAACAGTGCAGGATGCAAAAGCAATTGCTTACAGGTGTAAGTTCTGCTACTTGAATGTTTAAAGTCCAGAATGCTGCTGCTCTCTTATGGTACTACTAGTATTCCTTTGTATAGTGCCACAAGGTGTACTCAGCACTCTACACATACGAGGTGTGACAAAAAAGAAACGAGACTGTGGCAGCCATGCCCATGACTCAATGCCAGTTGGCTAACCGCTTATGTCACTATGTTGTGCAACATCTCGCCACTATTCTGCTATAATATTTTTCATCTCTCTCACTGTGTTTTTCTTTTTCAGGTCTTTGTGTAGCACACTGCTCCATCGCTTTGTCACGCAACTGGAGGTGGCAGAAAAATGGAGCAAAGAATCAACTTGAAATTTCTGGTTAAGTTGGAGAAGGGCCTAACTGAGTGTCTCCAACTTCTCCAAAAGGCTTATGGAGAAGATGCAATGTCAAGGCCATGAGTCTTTGAGTGGCACAAATGCTTCAAGACTGGCCACGAGGAGATGGAGGATGATCCCAAGTCAGGATGGCTTTCCATGACAAAGACGGCTGAGAACATTGACAGAGTGAACCAGCTGGTGTAGAGTGATCGCAGATTGACGGTGCTGATGATAGCTGAGAAGCTCAGCCTGAATAGGGAGTCAGTGCGGACCATCTTGGTGCAGGAGCTGGGGATGCATAAGGTGTGTGCCAAGATGGTGCCCAAGCTTTTATTGGATGACCAGAAGGAGCACCAGGTCAATGTTTGTCAAGACTTGCTAGAGAAGATCGGAGAAGATCCAGAGTTTGTTGGCTGAGTCATCACAGGAGACGAGACTTGGGTCTTCTAGTATGACCCTGAAAGCAAGAGACAGCTTGCAGTGGAAGACTCAACTGTCAACCAGAAAGGAGTGGTCCATCATGAGTTTGTGCCTGAGGATCAGACAGTCAACAGCACTTCTACCAGCAGGTCCTCAATCGCTTCCATGACCGGGTTCAGCGCAGCAGGCAGGCTCTGTGGAGAGACAAGTCGTGGCTGCTCCACCACGACAATGCGCCCGTACACACTGCGCTCAGTGTGAGGCAGTTCTTGCCCAACAAACATATCACAGCTCTCGACCACCCTCCTTATTCCCCAGATCTCACACTGTGCAACTTCTGGCTCTTCCCCAGGCTGAAGACTGTGCTCAAAGGAACTCATTATGCCTCTGTAGAAGAGATCAAGGCCACTGTGACGAGGGAGCTGAGGGACCTCAAGGAGGACTTTACCGTGTGCTTCCATACGTGGCAGAAGCGAATGCAGAAGTGCATTAATTCGGGGGGGGGGGATTACTTTGAAGGGGACAATGCATAATTTCTCTGTAGATTTTGTAATAAAACATTTATGGGACCTTCTTGTTTCTTTTTTGTCACACCTCGTATATGTAAGATACAGTCACTCAGCAGAACTCACAATCTATTCAAGGCCTAACCACAACAAACAGGGAACTAGGGTAAAACTAAGGATAAATAGTCATATCACATTTAGATGGTAAACAGGAGAATGGGAGGGAGGGTGTCAGGATTCAAAAGCAAACTCGAAGAGATGGGCTTTAAGTCTGGATTTGAATAGGACCAGAGATGAAGCCTGACGTACCGACTCAGGCACTCTGTTCTATTTATTTATTTATTTAATATTTTTTATATACCGCCTTTCATGATATCGAGGTGGTTTACATTGAACAAACTGAAATTACATTGAACAGGGCATTATAACTTGGAGATAACTATTTTACAGGGAGCATGGACAATGGAGGGTTAAGTGGCTTGCCCAGGACCACAAGGAGAAGAGGGATTACGTGAGTATAGCAACATGGCTGAAGATTAGCGGTAGGGCTGATTTTTGAAAGGACTGAAGGGGAGAGAGAGAATTCTGGGGAGGAACAGCAAGCAGTAGCTTGCAATAGTCTAAGTGGAAAGTGACTAGAGATTGGATAAGGGTCTTGGTACTGTTTTCCTAAAGGAAGAGACAAATTTTTCTGATGTTATACAGTAAAGAAAGAAACGACATGATTTAGCTATCTGTTGGATGTGTGCAATGAAGGAGAGAGAAAAGTCAAAGATGAACCCAAGGTTGTGAAGCTGAGAGAAAAGGGAGGATGATAGTTTTATCCACAGAAAGAGAGAAAGGAGGATGGGGGAATGGGTTTAGGGAGAAAAATAAGGAGTTCTGTCTTGACCATGATCAGTTTCAGATGGTGGCAAGACACCCAGGTAGCAACAACAGACAAGTAGACTGAGAGAAGGGCCTGGATTCCTGGAGAGATTTCAGGTGCAGAGAGATAAATCTGAGGGCCAGCAATGTAAGGATGATACTGAAATCTATGCGAGGACAGCAGGGCATCGAGGGAGTGAGTATAAAGAGAGAAAAAGAAAAGGCCCCAAGACAGATCTCCAAGGTACACCAACAGAACACATGATAGCAGTGGACAAAGATCTGCCAGAACATACACAAAAAAGTGTCATGGGTGAGACAGAAGAAGACCAGGACAGAACAGAGCCCCTAAATCCAAGTGAGAACAGGATATCAAGGAAAAAGTGATGATCAAGGAAAAGGTGTGAAAAGCAGCATATAGGTCAAGAAGGATGAAGATCAAGTAAAAGCCCTGGATTTGGCCAGAAACAGGTCACCAGCGACTTTGGCAAGAGCCATTTCTGTAGAATATAGAGGACACATTTATTTATTTGTACATTTTTCTATACCGCCCCTTCCAGATATCAGGGGCGGTTTACAGATAAAAACCGATAATAATAATGAAAATTATTATTATTATTTACAATGAACAGTTTAGAACAATGAACATTTTAGAACATATTAACTAAGGGCATTGAACAAGTGAATCTGGTAACTATTCAAAAACAGTATTTTTATAACTACTAACAACAGTAAACTATTTACAGAAGTAAATAAACATATGATTCCGGTTGCTATAAAGACTTAGATGACACAAATTTGTGAAAGAATTGTGCATGTATGTGTTAAGCAGGGTCAGAATATGGTTGCTGGTCAGCGCTGACCTGTGAATTCAGGACATCATTGTGCTGTAGATTGTAAAAATGCTGGATAAATAGATAGGTTTTTAGTTCCCTTCTAAATGATTGTAGGGTCTTAATCTCCCTTCGTTTAACTGGGAGGTTGTTCTACAAAGTAGGTGCAAAATACGAGAAGGCAGTATTGCTTGTCTTCTGCTTTGATTTTCAAATGGAATTGGGAACTAGCAGCATGTGGAGGTTCGATTTTCTTCTTGACCTGCTTTCCTGGGGGGGTTTGAATTAGAGTTGCGAGATAAGACGGGGCTATATTATTGATGAGCTTGAACGTGGTAACAATTGATTAGTAATGAATTCTACATGACACCGGGAGCCAGTGCAGGGGGTAAAGAATGGGAGAGATGTGGTCTGATTATTTTGTTTTGAAGATAATCCTTGCAGCGACATTTTGAGCCAATTGAAGAGTGTGCAGATTTTTCTTAGATGTACCTTGAAGCATGTCATTGCAATAATCTAAATGTGGTGTTATTAGAGTTTGGTCCACAGTCCTGTCTATTATCGGTCGGAGCTGTTGGATTGTCCTTATTTTGAACAATATAGTTGCCAGATTGCAAGGGAGCCAAGGATGCTTGCCACTCTTCCTGCAGATACTGCACAGGTTTGCACCTATCGCATGGCATTTTTAGGTATGCTCTCTGGTAGGTGCAAAACCGGTTACTGCACTTAAGTAAACATGCCAGATCAAAGCGTCCTAAGATTGTCAATAAAGGAAAATGCACATTTCCAGCTTTTCTGTATATGTACAAGAAAGCAAATTGTTCCAGTGCTCATAATATTTTCCACATGCATAAGAGATCCTGGAAAATTCACTGATTTTATAAACATCAGAAATATTGCTCAGGTAGTGCCAAAAGCTAACTTAGTGGCCCTTTCACTAAAGCATGGTAAAGTGTTACACAAGGAAAGTGCAAAACTTGCGCAGACAAGGCCGTCACGACCATTAGATGAATTAGGCAGTTGCCTAGAATACCACGAGTACGAGGGCACCCATTGCCGCCCCTCTCCGGGACATCCAGTGGCGACAGTACATTTAAAAAGGTATCTTGGTTCCATTCATGCTTCCTCCCCCTTTCAATTCAACTTCCTTTTTAAATGTACTGCCACCACTGGAGATGGCAGCAGTGGGTGCAGGGGCTGGTGCAGCAGTGGCATGGAGAATGAGGTTTGCTTAGGGTGCCTCATATACTTGTACCAGCCCTGCATGCGGTAACTGTTAGGAGCATTCCCAGCATGTCCCCATACAGTTACTGCAAGGATGAACTTAATGCCTCCTATTTAGGAGATGGCAAGTGTATGTGTGTCATGTATAACAGTAACAGCTTAGCAACTTACTGCGAGCACTAACTGCAATGCACAGTCCATGACCGTTCCCCATACATAACGCACCTATTTCCTGCCTAATAACAAGGTATGAGGTGAATGTAAATTGCATGCCAGAGTGTCATTGGTTACCGCATACTGATTCATGTGGTACCTGCTTAATGGATTTTGGTAAAAGGGCCCCAAAATTACTTACTCATTTATTAGGCTTCTAGACAACGCTCTAATAGACACATGCCAGACTTCCTAACCATTCTTTCATACCTAACTCTTCCACAGTTACTAAATTTTGCTCCATCAATCCAGATAAAATGGGAGGAAGTGCTTTTTTCCATCAATTTTTATTGAGCAGTACAGATGTGCAGGGCCAAAAGAAAGTTTGGTTAGTCTTTGTTGAAAATGAAGTTTTAGCAATTTTTGTGTGGGCTGTTTTGTGTTCTTATGCACATTCATCTTAATTATGTGCCTTTTATGTATGCTACAGCTTTTTTTTGCATGTGCAAAGCGATTATACGCAAATTAATTTGTTAGGCATGTGCATACACAAATGATCTGGATGCACTTTAGGTTTTAAGCAGCCAAGACTGATATGAAGATTCCTATTGGGAATGAATGAATGAATCACATCCCCACTCAATTTCTTACAACTGTACCAACACACCTTGTCAGCCAGAAGACCACACCATGCAAGAGGTCCTTGACCATTAAATCTCATTCTTTGTTTTTCTATTGACACTGTTTTGTAAATAGTTATCTTTGGTTATCCAAGTTGGCTCTCCTGTTAATTGTAAACTCAGACTTATGTACCCGTCTGATTGTTATGTTCCATGTAAACCGCGCTGATGCCGAATAGTGCGGTATAGAAGAAATTGTAAATAAATAAACTAAATAAATAAATAAAGCCATGAGGAGACCTGCCACAAATGTATTACCATTAGGGCATAAATATAGGAGGGAAACAGAGGGACACTAAGGAGAATTCTCTTTATTTCCAAAATAAGCTATCCTATCAATTTCTAATGCATTTTATTTGAGCGTTCCCACCAGATGCTTGTTAGAATACCTGGTCTAACATGCAAAGAGTGCAGCGAGGGACTATATTTTATGCAATCGGTATATAGATACCATCTAAATATTTTTTTCTAACTATTTTCTAGGATCGTGCATATCCAAAAAAAGTTCAATTCACGCTCATTTCGAACGAAATTTTCCCAGTTTTCAGGGAATTTTTTAAATATTTGTTTCATGTATTCATTCTTTAGGTATGCATTGTATGCGCAATAGAACATTTTTAAACCTGCAAAATGATTATATGTGCATTTTCTTCACGGATTTACATGCATGCAAGTGATTTGCATTCACTTAAAAGTAGAGGCGCCCAAAGAAGACAAATGTGCACTCATGAATGCATAATGTAGTCCTACTATTTTCCTGTACAGAAAATGGCAGAGAAGATTTTCCTGCACTCTGTTGGTTTTCAGAAATGGTTTCTAGCTTGCTCCCCTCCCATCTTATACTTCTACATTAGGGACAGAAGTTCAAACGGTAAACTTTTAAAGTACTCTTAGTACTCATGAAGGGACTATGGTGCCATCTCTTCACAAGAGTATTTAAAGTTCCTCAGTTAATAGGATTCACTCTTCTGATTGCTGTGGTTATACTGACCCAGTACCATATCATTCTTTTGTCTCCCACAGTGAGAAAGATGAGTCTGAGAAATATATTTATTGTATTCCGGGCCTTGCAACCACAGGGACTCAGGTGGCATCTGCTGTCAATTTATTATATAATTGAGCAATTTTACCATTCTGTAGGGGTCCTTCAGTTTGAACTTGGATTCAGTGTAACCTTTATATGACAACATTGAAGTTCCAGGTTTCTTAATTGCTGCTAGCACAGAACCATTTCATGCAACCTATTCCTGGCTTGAAACCTGGATTTTCAGGCTTGAATTTGAACTACATTCCCCTAGTTCTTAATCAATACTGTTAGACAGGACTCTGACCTATACTGGTTAACCTTAGTCTATACTTGATAATAGGTTCCAAAAAACAATGCAAATATGCAATGCGTGGAGTTGAGTCTGTGTTGACTCTTGGTAACCACGGGAGGGAAGGGGGGGGGGGGGGTTTGGCAAGGTGTGACTGGAAATAGATTGCCAGGTCTTTCTTCTGAGGCAACGGAGGATTAAGTGACTTGCCAAGGCAACTGCTTTAACCTCTCTAGAAAACAATGCAGTCCCTCCCTTTTATGAAAGATCGAGCACCGGAAACTGTGGAAAATAGCACTACTTTATCTGTGCTTTTCTATCCCCTCCTTTGTTGTTTCTAGCACTTTCTGTTGTAAACCACTTACATTTGCTACATGTAAATCAGTATGTCAAATCATAAGAACATAAGGTTTGCCATTCTGGGTCAAACCAAAGCCATCAAAACCCAGTATCTTGTTTCCAAGTACCCATCAGTGTCCCAAAAGGTAGACAGATTCCATGCTGCTTATCACAGGGATAGGCAATGGATTTCCCCAGTTTATGGACTTTTCCTCCAGAAACGTGTTCAAAACGTTTTCAATCCAGCTGCACTAACTGTTTCTACTATATCTTCTGGCAATGAATTCCAGAGCTTAATCACACATTGAGTGAAAAAGATATTTTCTATGATTAGTCTTAAATGTTCTACTTTGTAGCTTCATTGCATGTTCCCTGGTATTTGTATTTTTTGAAGAAGTAAACAATCGACTGACATTTACTCATTCCACTCCACTCATTATTTTATAGACCTCTATCATATCTCCCCTCAGCTATCTCTTTTCCAAGCTGAAGAGCATTAACCTTTTAAGCCTTTCCTCATAGGTGTATCCTTCCAGCCCATTTATAATTTTGTTTGCCCTTATCTGTGCCTTTTATAATTCTGCTATATCATTTTCTAGATGCAGCGACTAGAACTGCACACATAATACTCTAGGAGTGATATAAAGACATTATGATGTCATACTTTGTTTTATTCTTCATGTCCTTCCTTATGATTCCTAGCATTCTATTAGCTTTCTTGGCTGCCGCTGCACACCGAGTAGAGGATTTAAAAAACAAAATAAGCTTACAGCACCTGGTATTCCGGGGCAGTCACACATCCAAGTACTAGCCAGGCCCAACCCTGCATGGCTTCCGAGATCAAAGAAAATTAGGCAAACTCAAAGTAGTTTGCTTGTAGTAACTAAACAAAATGATCTTCAGTAAAGTAAAATGTGCATGATTTTCACTCGGTGGGTTTGTGGTATTTTGAAAGGGAAAGCACATTCAAAAGCTTGCAAACAGAGGAACACAGAAATGAATACAGGATCAAACTCAAAGAGACAAAAAGAGAAATAAGGATAGCAAAATCAAAGGCAGAGGAAAAGATGGCTAAAGATGTGAAGTGTGGCGACAAAACTTTCTTCAGGTATATTCGGGAAAAGAAGAAGATCAGAGGTGGAATCGCAGGACTCAGAAGTGCTAGGAAAGGACTTTTGGAAAGGGACATTGAAAAAGCAGAATTGCTAAACAAATACTTTTGCTCTGTTTTTACTAAAGAAAATCCTGGAGAAAGACCATTTGTGACTCCCAAATATAAAGATGGGAATGAAGTAGATACCATTCACAGAAGATGATGTGTTAGAACAACTTGCTAAACTGAAAGTGGACAAGGCCATGGGACCAGATGGGATACAGCCCAGGATACTGAAAGAGCTCAGAGAGGTTCTTGCAGGGCCGTTAAAGGATGTTTTCAACAGTTCCTTGGAAACAGGAGTAGTTCCTCAGGACTGGAGAATGGCGAATGTGGTACCTCTACACAAAAGTGGTGACAGGGAAGAAGTGACAAACTACAGGCCGGTGAGCCTTACCGCGGTGCGGGAAAAGTAATGGAGGCGCTCCTGAAAGAGCGAATAGTGAACTTTCTCAAAACCAACAGGTTGCAAGATCCGAGGCAACATGGTTTTACTGAAGGACGATCTTGCCAAACAAATCTGATTGAGTTCTTTGACTGGGTGACCAGAGAACTAGATCAGGGGCATGCGATGGTTGTCATCTACCTGGATTTCAGCAAAGCCTTTGATACTGTTCGTCATAGGAGGCTTATCAATAAACTTAGTAGTTTTGGGATGGGTCCCAAAGTGGTAAACTGGATCAGAGATTGGTTGACTGATAGACGACAGAAGGTGATGGTAAATGGAGCTCACTCAGAGGAAGGGAAGGTGATTAGCGGGGTGCCCCAGGGTTCGGTCCTGGGCCTGGCACTGTTAAATGTATTTGTGAGTGATATTGCTGAAAGACTGAATGGAAAGGTCTGCCTTTTGCAGATGACATGAAAATTTGCAACAGTGTACTCCCCCGAAGGAGTCCTTAACATGAGAAAAGATCTACAAAAGCTGGAAGAATGGTCAAATGCTTAGCAATTAAGATTTAATGTAAAGAAGTGCAGAGTCATGCACTTAGGTAGCAGAAACCCAAGAGAAATGTACACGATAGGGAGCGAGAGGTTGGTGTGCACGGATCAGGAGAAAGACCTTGGTGTGATTATTTCTGTAGATCTCAAGGTGGCAAAACAGTGCGACAAGGCAGTGGCAAAAGCCAGGAGGATGTTGGGCTGCATACGAAGAGGAATTACCAGCAGAAAGAAAGAGGTTCTAATACCACTGTATAAGTCACTGGTGAGGCCTCACTTGGAATACTGTGTTCAGTTTTGGAGACTGTATCTTGCAAAGGATGTAAAAAGAATGGAATCTGTTCAGAGGAAGGCGACCAAAATGATTTGGAGCCTGCGTCAGAAGCCTTATGAGAAGAGACTTGAAGACCTAAATATGCACACTTTGGAGGAGAGGAGGGATAGGGGAGATATGATTCAGACCTTTAAAAACTTAAGGAGAAATAATGAACAAACCAACCTCTTCCAAAGACGGGGAAGCTGTAAAACGAGAGGGCATAACATGAAGCTGCAAGGTGGAAAATTGAAAGGCAATAACAGGAAATACTTTTTCACTGAGAGGGTGGTGGATGCTTGGAATGCCATCCCGATGGATGTGGTGGGGGCAAATACGGTGATAGAATTCAAAATGGCATGGGACAGACACAATGGTCCATTTATAGCAACAGAATAAAATCTAAATAAACTGAACCATCTAACTTCTGAACAAATAGGGGTGTCCTGCATGAAGCGGTGGGTTCACCCCTAAACAAAGATATGGGGAGGGGTGGCCTGAGGGGCGGCCTGCACAGAGTGGAACCTACTCCTGCCATCTTACTCCGGCCTTCTTACTGGGCAGACTAGATGGACCATACTGGTCTTTATCTGCCGTCATTTACTATGTTACTATGTTACTATATATGGCTCCACTTTGAGAATCAACCCCAAAAAACTATAGGGGTCATTTTAAGACAGTGGTTCCCAACCCAGTCCCGGGTACCCCAAAGCCAGTCAGATTTTCAGGGTATCCACAATGAATATGCATGAGATAGATCTGCATACAACCTGACTGGCCTGGGGTACCCAAGGACTGGTTGGGACCCACTGTTTTAAGAGAAGCTGCGGAAAGTTATGAATCATTTACACATGTGGATCATGGTACTTTGGGTGATTAATGAAGGTAAATTTGCCTTAATGTGGGTACCTTAGCTGGTTGCTACTTTGTAAGTATGGGGGCATCCTTTCACTGTAGGCATAGATAGGAGTGCAGCATGGACAAAGTGTGCATGTAAATTATAAAATGCTATAATTTATGCATGTTCTTTTTTTTTAATTTATAAATTTGCCATCAATGTTACGAGTAATGAAAAGAAAAACTTAATATACAAATTACAAAGAGGAAAAAATATATGAAATAAATAAAGTACAAGCCCACTTCAAGGGAGAATAAACCTGGATTACAAAATAATCACTTTAAAAAAAACACCACAAAATGTACCAAGAAAAAAAAACAAAAAAACGAGACACTATCCATTTAATCCAAATCCCTATTTATCTTACTAACCAAGATATGGCAACCCCATGTCACTCCCCACAACAGGATTTCAAAAACTCCTCTACCTTCAGGGGCTCATAAAACACGTAAGAGGATTTTCCTGAGGTAATCAAGCATTTACATGGAAATTTAAAAAAAAATGTCGCACCACTTGCAAGAACCCTGGGTTTAAGGGCCAAAAAGCCCTTCCTCTGGGCCTGAGTTTGCTTGGATACGTCAGGAAATATATTTATTTTCTGCCCACAAAACAATTCATTCTTTTTTGAAAAAAAACGTTTCAAAATCTCATTCTTTACACTCTCAGAATGAAAAGAGACTAATAAGGTTGCTCTAACTGAAATTTCATCCAACGAGGATTCTATAAAATCAGAAATATTCAAGGAATCCACCGAAACAAGTAAATCCACTTCTCCTTCCCCTCAAACTTCCTTTTTAGAGCTAGGGATATAATAAATATTATTAAAGACAAGCGTAGAGGAATCTTGATATCCCAAAATTTCCTTTAAATATTTATGAAAAAGAATATCAGCCGATAAGTAATGTGTTTTAGGAAAGTTGAGACACCGAAGATTCTTAGCTCTAATATTATTTTCAAATTGTTCGTGTTGACGATGCAACATCAAACTATCCTTTATAGAGGAGGAGAGTGCACCTTGTACAGTGGAGACCTGAGACTCTAACTTTAAACAGCGAGAATCCAAAGAATTTAAACAAATATCCTGATGTGCAAGCTTATCAACTGTCTCTTGAGTAAACTTTGCAAACTGTGGCAGTAACATAGATAAAGAAACCTCCATACGCGTTAACAAACTCCATATATCAGTCAAAGACACTTCCTATTTAGAGGACTGAGCAGCAGGGTCCACCAACTCAGTAGAAATTTTTGGGACCTCTCCAGTTTGAATCACTCGGGGAAGGGGAACCCCCCCTGTCCGAGGGCCCATCGCGGCAGAAGGCACCACTAAGGAAGAAACGGAAGGAGACCTCTCCATTATGACAGGTGAGGAGGTCAACTCAACCGTCAAGCTAGTTGGCTAGTGGGAGAGGGATATCACCCCCTTCAATGTTTGAGGAGCTAACCGAAGAGGAGACACTGTTAGACAATGGTAACGACACATTTACAACTTCATTAGGAGTCAGTACAACATGTTTGTCCATAGGACCTACTGCTTTAACAGCTTTAGATGGATTCATCGTACTCACACCCAGTGACCTTCTTTTTCCTTTTACCCATACCACAGTATACTCCGCTCCAGTACTCCTCAGTGCTCAGAAGGGGCTCAAAAGGGACAAGACCTGCCCCTTTAACCACACCCCTTTAAACACGCCCACGGCCGCGTCCTGCAGGAGGGAACACCTTCTAAACCCCTTTCGATGACGCTGGGGTAATGCGGCCAATGAGCAGGAAGGGAACCAGGGCTCCGGCAGCCTCCTGTGCAAACAAGATGGTCCGGGTAGGTCCCGCAGCTCCAGGCACACTCTCCATTTATGCATGTTCTTGACCAAACTAGGTGTAGGCATTTACATCAGACTAGATTTAAGAATGCCCCTTATTTTATATAGCACATGTGTTCTTTAATTTTTAACATAGGTGTGAGATGCACACATAAAAGTGTGCATTAACTATACAGAACCTTCTAAAATTACACTTTATGTGCACACGTTTACACCTGCTCTATATCTTATTGGATTATAATGTGTACATATATTTAAATTTAAAATGTATGGATGTGCGTACAAATCCCTTCCCAACATGACTCTCAGAAAAGTCACCTCAAACTGTAGGTAAGCTTCCCGACATATCAGGAGGGCAATTTTGTTACAGATTATTTCTGTAGCGAGCTAATGTATAGCTTTGCCCCTGGAAATGTCTTTGACAATTACCCTATAATGTAATAGGGTAGGATAACAAATATAGCTGTTTAGATATTCTATGGTATGTGCTACTGTATTTCATACAGTAATATCAGCTCATTCAATGGAGATGTTACAATCATATGCTGGAAAGAATTTGTTTTCTAAGGAAATGAGTTTTTTCATTGATGCTAAATTGGCTACAGAAGAACAGAATAGTTTTACGGTCTCCTGGATTACCTTGTAAAAAAGTGTATTAGGTGAGCAGAAGAGAGCTGCACTTCTTTGACCTTTTTGCATCTTACATACTTGAAAATCCTAGTAAAGGGTCAATTTATTAATTAACCGAACATAAAATAATATTTCATTCAGATTATATGCAATACTATGAAATAGATGAATTAAACATAGAAACACGCCGGCAGAGAAAGACCACATGGCTTATCAAGTCTGCTCTTCCATCAACTGCAATAGTGCCCTTTTTCCTTTAGAAAGCCTCTTTATCTTTATTTGCACATCTGTGTTTGTCCTATGCTTTTTTGAAATTCAGATACTGTCCAATTAAACCATCTACCCTAGGTAAGATATTGCCTATAAGGCTTCACATTCCAAAGTAGAACAAATTATCCCAAGTATATGAAAAAATATTTACTGATAAGTGAAAATTTATTACAAATCTTGCAAAAAATTCTAAAATTAAAAAATGTAGGAAGCATATTAATATATGAAACAAATAAAAAATTCCAAAACTAAACAGTCTACCTACAACAGGTAAAATGGAATAAATGAAATACCCAGTGGTTACATGTCAACACATTGAAGCATAGAAAAGCATGCTTACGATTAATATTTACCTTTCAATAACACTAATTAAGAAAATAGAAAAAATTGTTAAAGGGTCAAGGAATGAAAAACACAAGTAATCTTATACTGAAGAAAGCTTCTTATCTATAAATCTATATCCATCTATCTATATATGGAACCCTTTTACTAAACTGTGTTAACAGTTAACATGCTCTTGAACACATGCTAAGCGGTTAGCACAGGCCCATGATAATAGATACCACGTGTTAAAAACAGCCAGCACAATAAAATCCCAAACTAACTGCTTAATATGCAATGGAGCAGGAACAGGGCAGGTTAGGGGTAGAGAGTGATGGCTGACTGCACGTTGCGATTAGCTTTGGGCTAATTACCGCATGCTAATTGCTCTGAATGTCACTTTCCTGAAACAACTGGAGTTCATCTCTTTTTGATATTTTGTTTTTAATTTGTGAACAGCTCTGTATGTTTTTGAAAAAGTGTGGTATATCAAATGAAATAAACTATAAACCATGGAGAGGACCAGGCCGGCCCAACGGTTTCTGCTGCCTTAGGCAGAAGCCCTGGCTGTGCCGCCCCCCCCCCCCCCCCCATGCTGAGCCATGCTCCCCCCACTGCCACTGATTCCAGTGGTGGACAGTTCACCAGCAGTGGCAGGCCATGTGCTTCAGAAAATGGCCTGTCGTGGTCTGTTGCTGCCGAGCCTATCCGCCTGTCGCAGGAATCAGCAACAGTGAGGGGAGGGGGTATCACGGTTCAGCATGGGAAGAGGGCAGCGTGGCAGCATGCCATGTGTGCTGAAGAACATGGCCTGTCACCCATAGAAGTCTGCTGTCCTAGGCAGTTGCCTAGCCTGCCTAGTGGACGGGCCGACCCTGGAGGGGACATTCAAAGTGACTAACATGGTTAGCAGAGTGCTAACCATATTAATCACACTGACCTGGATATTCAGCGGCACTAATATGGTTAGTGTTGCTGAATATTCCCTGGTGCTTCTCTGAAGGCCCAGTGCTAGCCGGCTAGCATTGGGGCATTCTGGGCATGGAACCTGGTGATAATGAGCTGCTGCCTGCTTATCGCTAAGCAGTGAAAGTTAGGCACCTGAAGCTAACTGGGTAGCAGTGGTTTTCTCCCAAGCTACGATCTTCCCTACTCCACCTGAGAAAACTAGAGTGAAATTGGAGACATACCCGTAGTACTTCTGACCAAGTCACCTATTTAGCATACCTGAAACTCCATCGTGAATCAACATGAATCAAGAGGAAGGAATTTCACACTGAGCTCCTCAACCACTCGCTAAATAAGCCTCATGATCTCTTCAGCCTAGTGAAATCCTTAACCAACCAACCATCTCCACCACAACAAGAATGTATTCAGCCTCAGGCGTACGTGAACTACATTCAATCCAAAGCAATAAAAATAATAACCGCCACATCACAGGAACCCTCCCAGGCTACCCACATGAAGTTTCCGCTCACCAAACTCTCACCCCCTTCAGCAAAAACCATTGAGGACATTATCGTCACCATCAACACTACGACTGCCCCAACTGACCCATGCCCAGCTCACTGGATCAGGCTATGCGTTCAGAACTCAGTCCATTCATTGCCAACATTGCAAAGTTGTCCTTTGCAATTGGAGTTTTGCCAGATGCTCTCAAGCATACATCCATTCGTCCATTACTAAAGAACAACCAGCTGGACCCAAAGAAAGAGGATTCTTACCGACCAATCTCTAGTATCCCATTACTAGCTAAAATTCTTGAGAAGATGACCCAGAGACAGATCCAGCAGCATATAGATTCATCTTTCCCATTAGACCCATGTCAACATGGATTCAGGGAAGCCCATGGCGTGGAAACTCTCCTAACTACATTAACCAACACACTTATCAATGGGATTGACAGCATCAAGAAGGGCTTTGCGTTAATCTTCCTTGATATAGCGGCAGCGTTCGACTCAGTAGACCACGCGCAGCTTCTTATGTGGCTTCAGGAGAAGAGAATCCAAGACCGTGCATGGGATTGGTGCAAATCCTACCTAGAAGGTAGATGGCAGCAAGTTCGAATTGGTAACATTACATCCGAACCTTTCCAGCAGAAACAGGGAGTACCCCAAGGCTCCTCCCTGTCTGCCCTGCACTTAAATATTTATATGCAGCCAATTTGTGCCATCACACGTTCCTTCGGCATATCTTGCCTCATGTACGCAGATGACGTGTTGTTGTTTACACCTATTACTGTCACATGCCCAGACTATACAGCGTTAATCAACTGCTTCAACGCAATAACGGATTGTCTACTCAATCAAAACCTCCGTATAAACTTCAAAAAAACTGAAGTCCTGATAGTCACAAGAAATAAATGCTTCTCACCTCCACCAACACTAAAAGTTAGAGACGCAGAACTTCCTGTCAAGTCCAACATACGCTATCTAGGAGTGATATTGGATCAACAGCTGGACTTCAAGGAGCACATTAAATGCACAGTAAAAGCTATCTACTTCAAGATCAAAACCCTGCGGCACTTGAGACCCATGATGGAGCCCGATGACTTCCGCACCATCTTCCAAGTGCTAGTTACACCGCATTTCGACTACGCTAATATAATTCTGCACGGCCTCCCCAAGATTACCCTAAACCCTCTACAGTTAGCTATGAATGCAGCAGCCCGCATCCTGTGCAGAGCCTCAAGGAGTGACCACATTTCCCCCATTCTAAAAGAACTCCATTGGCTTCCAATAAGCTGTAGAATCTTATATAAGGCCCTCCTCATTACCTTCAAGGCCTTCAACGAAACGTCACCTTCATCAATTTCTGACCTTCTCGCACACACCACAAACAATAGATCTAGGAGAGCACTATCTGCAAATATGCTACTTACACCAAGTGAATCTACAAAACTTAACCAGTCAACCATCAATATAGCATTTGTGAACTATGCTCCTAGGTGCTGGAACAGACTCCCTCCCAGCATTAGAGCAATCAGGGACCTCAAGCAGTTTAGAAAGGCCCTCAAACATCACCTGCTTCTCATGCATTTTACACAGCTAGATGTCCCCCCCCCTCATCCCCCTTCACCCCCCCCACCACCTCAATCTCAAACCCGTGATATCTGATAACATAGAACCTACAGATGAAGTGGTATTTAAAGGTGATACTGCAGAGGAATTGAGAGAAATATCGCTACACCGGGAAGATATATTACAACTATTTGATAAACTGAATAGTAGCAAATCACCTGGACCGGATGGTATACATCCCAGAGTGTTGAAAGAACTGAAATATGAGATTGCAGACCTGCTATTGGTAATCTGTGAACTTTCATTAAAATCATCTGTAATACCTGAAGATTGGAGGGTCGCCAACGTAACACCAATTTTTAAAAAGGGTTCCAGGGGTGACCCAGGAAATTACAGACCGGTGAGCCTGACGTCAGTACCAGGGAAAATGGTAGAAACCATCATAAAGAACAAAATTACACAGCATGTAGATAGTCATGGCCTAATGGGAGACAGCCAACACGGCTTTAGACAAGGAAGATCTTGTCTTACTAATCTGATATGTTTTTTTGAAGGTGTGCATAAACAGGTAGACAAAGGTGAGTCGGTTGATATAGTGTATCTGGACTTTCAGAAAGCTTTTGACAAAGTCCCCCATCAGAGACTTTTGGCGAAGCTAAAAAGTCATGGGATAGGAGGCAGTGTACTATTGTGGATCGGGAACTGGTTAAAAGATAGAAAGCAGAGGGTAGGGCTAAATGGCCAATATTCCCAATGGAAAAAGGTGAATAGTGGAGTACCCCATGGATCTGTACTGGGTCCGCTGCTTTTTGACATATTCATAAATGACCTGGAAAAGGGAATAACTAGTGAGGTTATCAAATTTGCAGATGACACAAAACTGTTTAAAGTTGTTAAAACCCAAGAGGATTGTGGAAAACTGCAGGAGGATCTGGATAAATTGGAAGACTGGGCATCCAAATGGCAGATGAAATTTAATGTGGACAAGTGCAAAGTTATGCACCTAGGAAAGAACAACCCACACTATAGTTACACGATGCAAGGCTCCACATTAGAAACCACCACCCAGGAAAAAGATTTAGGAGTCATTGTGGATAACATGTTAAAACCCTCCGCCCAGTGTGCAGCGGCAGCCAAGAAAGCAAATAGAATGCTAGGTATCATAAGGAAAGGGATGGAGAACAAAACAAAGGATATTATAATGCCTCTGTATCGCTCCATGGTACGACCGCACCTTGAATATTGTGTGCAATTCTGGTCACCGTATCTTAAAAAGGACATAGCGTTATTAGAAAAAGTACAGAGAAGAGCCACCAAATTGGTGAAGGGGATGGAAGGCTACTCCTATGAAGAGAGGCTAAGAAGGTTAGGGCTCTTTAGCCTGGAGAAGAGACGGCTGAGGGGAGATATGATAGAGGCCTATAAATTAATGAATGGAGTGGAACGGATAAACGTGGATCAATTGTTTACGCTATCAGAGTATAGAAAGACTAGGGGACATGTAATGAAGCTACAGGGTAAACTATTTAAGACAAATAAGAGTAAATATTTTTTCACTCAACGTGTAATCAAACTCTGGAATCTGTTACCGGAGGATGTAGTAAGGGCTGTTAGTATAGCTGGGTTTAAAAAAGGTTTGGACAAGTTCCTGGAGGAAAGGTCCATAAACCACTATTAAAAAGGGACCCAGGATATCAATGCTTGACCCAGTACAAGCATTGTGGAACCTGTGTCTTTTGGGGATATTGCTAGGTACGTATGACCTAGATTGGCCACTGTTGGAAACAGGATATTGGGCTTGATGGACCTTGGTCTGACCCAGTATGGCATGTCTTATGTTCTTATGTTCTTATAGCGAATTAGCACCAGTAAGCAAATTGTCCGAAATGTAAATAGTTTCCCCCAGTTTACCTCCATGTTAAAGCCCTGTTATCTGTAAATGTAGGCCAGACTTGTCTGACCAAGTGTTATATTGTTTTAATGTAAACCGCACTGATGACAAATAGCGCAATATATAAGAACTGTTAAATAAAATAAAATAAAATAAATATCCCTGCTGCCTGGTTAGCTTCAACACTATTTGACTAACCCATATACAATGCCGATGGCTAGATATGGCCCCAGTATTGAATATGCCAGTCTAATATTTAACTGTGATGGCTGCAGTCACTGAATATCGGGCCCTATAACTGTTGCAGTTAACCCAGGTGCAGCTAACACCACCTCAATGAGTGGTGGTAAGTGCATCCACATTAATTGTGAATACAGATGCTGCCCATTAGGGATCTTTTCAGTGCAGTATCTGCCAGGAATTTGCAGGTAGCACAGGGCTTTTGCATTTACTGCGCTAGTCTTTGCTCATAATGTCCCATAAGTGCAAACACTTACCGCAGTTTAGTAAAACAGCCCATATAAATTTAGATCGAATATCCACTTACGTCAGTAGTCAAGAAAATGTCTCAGGCAAATTTTTAATCATATAATTCAAATTATTTTTATATTCAGTTATGCTCTATGTATAGCTAGCTCCTCTAAACATACTGGTATAAATTATGGGGTCAATATTCAGAAGAACGTTTCTGGATACCAGCACCTGCTATTTGACTACATGCTGCTATCTGGGGCTTTATAGAGATATTGAGCAGCTCCACCTGGGGAGTGCCTTTGGATATCATACAAACTGGCTCGGCACTATCCAGATAGTCCAGTGATGTTCAGTCTGCAATTTAGACCACTATCTGCATCAAGTTAGGACAGCCAAAGGGCTGGTAGTAGAGGAGCCACTTCCTAGCACAGACCTGGTGCTACAGGAGTGTGGCAAGAAGATAGTGGCAGCAGCTTGATGTTCTGGGCCCTCTGCCCAAATTCTCATCCCACCCCTACCAATCAGAACCATTCCCCCAACCCCTGGAAGGAAACTCAACAAGCCAAGCCCTTCCCAAATACCACTCCACCTGATCAGGGTCCCTCTATAACAGGGGTTCTCAAACATGCGGCCCATGGGCCGCAGGCGGCCCGCGAGAGAACTTTGTGCGGCCCGCGATGGAGAGGAAACAAAAAAAACAACCCTGGCTTTTGCCGCTGCCGCCGTGGCAGCAGCAGAATCAACTGTCAATTAAAAAAAAAACCCTGGCTTCTGCTGCTGCCGCCATGGCAGCGGCAGAATCAGCTGTCCCGTGGCCCCTTCCCGTCTGCCCGGCAGAGCCCTCAGTCAGCTCCATCAGTGGCGGGCTTTTCAAGCCGCAAAGAGAGTATTTCCCTCTCGCACAGCTCTGTTAAGCCTGCTGGGGCTGAAGGAATTCCCATCAGCCCGGCAGGCTTAACAGAGCCACGCGAGAGGGAAATACACTCTTCGCGGGCGGCCCTGAAAGCTGATGCTGATGGAGCTGAGCTGAGGGCTCTACCAGGCAGACGGGAAGGGGCCGCGGGACAGATGATTCTGCTGCTGCCACGGCAGCAGCAGCAGAAGCCAGTTTTTTTTAAAAATTGACAGTTGATTCTGCTGCTGCCACGGCGGCAGCAGCAGAAGCCAGGTTTTTTTTTTTTTATTTACCTGGGCTGATGGGGGGGGGGGGGTAGGACTGGAAATGGGCTGATTGGGGTTAGGACTGGAGTTGGGCTGATGGGGGGAGTTAGGACTGGTAATGGGCTATGGGGGGGCTAAGATTGAAGATGGGGTGATGGGAGTGTTAGGACTGGAAGTGGGCTGTTGGGGGGCTTAGGACTGGTAATGGGCTAAGGGGGAGCTAGAACTGGTAATGGACTGAGGGGGTTGCTAGGACTGGAAATGGGCTGAGTAGAAGGGGGGCTTAAACTGCAAATAGCTGATGGGGACGGGGTTTTGGAATGGAAATGGGCTGTGAGGGGAGGGAGCTAGGACTGGAAATGGGCTTAGTGTGGGGGGGGGAGCTAGGACTGGAAATGGGCTGATGGTGGGGCTAGGATAGGACTGGAAATGGGCTGATGCGGGGACTAGAAGGGAGCCGATGCTGGGTGGGGCTGGAACTAGAAGGGAGCTGATGTTGGGGGAGGATTAGAATGAGATGGGGCTGGGAGAGTGAAATGGAGAGGGGAAAATTATTTTGCGTGGGAGGGAAGAAAAATCTACAATTGGCCGGGTATTGGGAGAGTAAGTGGGAATTGAGGATGGAGGGGTAAAATTTGAGTGGATGAAATAGGAGTGAGGAAAGAGCAAAAGGAGAAAGATTAGTATGTTAAAGCAGATGTAGAGAGAGAATGGAACTAGAAGAGAAAAGAAAGGAGAAATGGACAGCAGATGATGGAGAGTTAGCAGAAGACACGAAGAAACCAGAAGAAAGTGGCTGGAACAATTGCAACTGAAAAAAATGCACAAAAGGTAGAAAAATATCTCTTTATTTTGAATTTATTAACTGGAATATGTCAGCTCTGTGAAATATGCATCATTAACGTCTGTGCTTTGTATGGTAACATTATGCAAATATTTATGCAAATGAGGCCCCGTGTCTTATGTGGCCCGCGGGTTACTTTACAAGTCCTCATTTGGCCCTCAAAGCAATTTGAGTTTGAGACCCCTGCTCTATAAGGCCCTAACCCAAACTCCCCTCCCCCACCCTGGGACTTACCCCAGGGCTCCCAGGTGGTCTCAGTGGGAAGGGGGTGTGATCAGTCCTGATTCTGGAAGGTCAAAAAGCATGCCAGTAACCCCTAGCAATAATATAGCAACGTTACCACGAGAGGCTACTGGCACCATTTGAAGATCTGCTGGAGTAATTATTTTATTTTATTTATTTATTTAACAGTTTTTATATACCGTCTTTCTTCAATTCAAGTCGATTTACAGAGAACATAACATGACAGTATATTTCAACTGATTACATAGAACCGAACTAAATAATAAGAGTATATATAGTTAATATAAGTAACTTTTGTACATGAGGAGTCTTCATGGACAAGAACTATTTACATGCTTATTTACAGGAGAGGTTAGGGAAAGGTCATAGGAAAATGAATTGGGTAAGGTATTGGAGGGAGGGTTGAGTGGGAGGGAAAGGGTGTAGAGGGAGGGCTATGGTGGTAGGGAAAAATGTTCTTGGAAGAGATGAGTTTTTAGCTTCTTCCGGAACTCGGTATGATCGGAGCAGTTCCGTAGTTCACCTGGTAGGGCATTCCATAAAGAGGGTGCATAAAGGGAGAATGCATGATTACGGGTAATTTGATTGCATTTTCTCTTAGTAGTTGGGCTAGTTAGAAGGTTTTTAGTGATAGTGCGGCGTGTTCTATTGTTGTTGGAATTGGATAGGAGCGAGGAGAGGCAAGGAGCTGACTCATTGGAAATGATTTTATGTATGAGGGTGATTACTTTGAATTTAACTCTGGACTGAATGGGAAGCCAGTGGAGATCATGAAGGATTGGCGTTATGTGTGAGGAAGTAGAGGAAGATGTGGGAAGGTCCAGGTTAGGGCCTTCTGGGGGAGCCTGAGTGAGGGCAGAAAGGCTTGGATTGTTTGGTTGCTTTCTGATGGGTGGTTCTGAAGGGGCCTGCTGATCAGTGTGGGGGATGAGCTCAAGGGGAATTGATTAGCGGGGTGGGATTGAGACTATGGGTGAGGGGGTATGCTGATACTGCAGACCTGATTTTTTTTTAATGAGCAGTGGCATATTTTTATGGGCATCTCAAGAGGTGGCGTTAAGTGTAGTCATGCTATTGGCAGTCGTGACAGCTAGCACTTGGTGCTATCCCACACACTAGCTGTCACTTGTCGACATGCCCAGTCTTCACCTCAATCCCATTTGAATCCCACCCCAACATGCTAAAAATAGTTAGTGCAGGATTTTATCATGCTGGCCGCTCTTAGCACTCGATAGCGAATACCACGGTTTTTAGCATGCGCTAATCTCCATGGCAGCAGTTATGATAGTTTAGTAAAAGGTCCATAGTTTTGACAGTCACTTGTCTTCCTCATCCTAACCTGTCTTGGGAATACCTTCAGACTTGATAATCTGTTCCATCTAGAAAAGTCACCACTTTCTGATACCCATAAGGAGTTTTGCTCTCAGCACCTCACAAAAAGACACTAGTGGTGGCTCTTAAATGTGCAGAAATTCCTTTCTTTATGAATAGGTGTAGACACTCATGCCTTTTTCCTTCCTATATACAGCATCAGCCTTAGAATGTAGAGATTGACAGACAACCTGTAGGGCACCAATAGCTGGACTCTGCTTTGTGCAGCACACACAGTGTGCATAATGCCTCCTCTTCCCCTAGTCCCGGATTTAGATATAGGGTGCCCAGTTTTGAAGACCCAAGCACAAAAAGAAGCCTCCTACCACTTCCTTTAGGTCCATGTGCACGAGCTGTTTAAAGGGATTCAACTATGTGCTCCTCTTCTGGCTCTCCAGTAAAAACATAAGATAAACCGTACTGGGTCAAACCACAGGCCCATCAATCCCTTTAACCTATGTCCAACAGTGGCCAATCTCGGTCACAAGTACCTGATCTTTGTGAGATCTCTGACAGCCCCCCCATCCCCTGCTCTCTGGCCTTGCCTATGGGCACCAAAATCTTAAATCTGGCCTTGCTTCCTTCCCATTCTGAGTCTCCTCCTTTGAGTCCTAGTTTTTAGAAAGGCTTTCAGTCATTCCCTAGCTCTGCTTTTGGCCATGTGAATCCTCTCCCATATCCACACTTCCTGTTCTGCAGAGGTTGGTGCACTAAGAAAACTCTTTTAAAATGCAAGTGTGTCTTAAGCTTGAAAAGGACAGTGAACATTGTGCTAAACCATGGGAGTAAAAGTACACAAGTAGTAGCCCAGGTGTGTACTTTTAACTGTGTACAGGATGGGCAATAATCAAATATTATTCATGGAATAGGGTTTTCATTATTGCACTCCGGTAATTAAAGCGCTTGATTGATATTAGGGACAGGCGGTGCCAAGAAAGTTCTGTTCATTTGCAGATTTCCCCAGTGTTTCCAGTTTTTGTGTTTTTTTCACAAGTTCATTTTTAGACAGTGCGGGCTAGAAATGGTTTAAATAAATAAATAATGTATGCCTTGTATTCACGTTGTGATTTTTTTGCACATGCAAATCGACTGTGTGCGCATGAATTCAGAAGTCATTATCCAGAATATTCCCTTAGATAGCACTCTCTGTGGATTTTCAGTGGCACTGCATAGGTAAAGCAGCTGTTAATTCTTCCAGACTGCCGTGGCGCGATCTGTATAATGTCAGGGTGATGCATGGTGGATCATGGCCAGAGCGCCGAGTTCTTCAGAGAGCGGCGATATTCAGTGCACTGACTGCATGTACTTCTATGTGGGGGATAATTTTATAGGAAGCATATTGTGCATGAAAAAACCTTTCTAACATGACCCCCAAATGACTATTTAATATGCATGTTAAAATTGTTGCTAGCACATGTTAAATTTTTTTTACCAAGAGATTTAGTTGCATAGGTCCCGATAGTCCTATACTTTTCGTGTAAGGTGACTGCATTGTCTTTTCTTTTTGCCTACAGCATGTTGGAACAAAGAAACCAGGTCTGCAATGTCTTGCGCTATATTACCATTGTCAATGTTTGCATCAAACATACAAAATTACGGGCAATTGCAGTTCTGTCAAATGACATAGCTGGAGTTAAACAGTCAATCAGATGACTATATTTTATAGTACAATTGTAGCAGCCTGTATAGTGTAATCCATTCTGAAGTGAAAGTGATAATAAGGAAAGCTATCATTAATGTGATATTCACAGAAGATGCTTTCAAGTCAGACACATCCATGAAAAAACACCACAGCATATACCCACCATTTCAAAAACCAGGAGCTATATCCAGAAGTTTAATTTGGTAATTAGACCACCTATGAAATCATGTCTTTGGGCAAAACAAAGACTTTAAATAAGTAAGTTTGCTTTCAAAGTGTATGCAGTGTAACAGTGAAAAGTTTTAGATAGGCAGAACTGTTGAGTTTCACCATAAGAATATCGGGTTCAAGGGCAATATGAATTCTTAAAAAATGTATCTTACTGATTTTTAAACACATCTAATACCCTGGACTAGTGTCTCACCTATGACTACCAGCACGGAGTCTAAGAAAGATGAAAATTAGTAAAATAAAAGCAATCAGTTAATTTACCATCCTCTTAGCTCATGGTCTATTTGCCCTACTCCCATTGTGATATAGCAATTTAGTGTTTTCTGAGGTTGTGGAGGTCCTTTTAGAAGGGTAGGCATCATACATCATCAACAGCATTTTTTAAAAAGCTACTACTTTCATGTGTATAGCCTGATGCATGCACAGTTTTTAAAAGGGTGTTTTCTGGGGGTAGGGTTGCCAACTGGCTCCAGATGCGCCTGACAGGCTTGATCCAGTCCTGTGTTTACCCCATTGCATGCAGGGACTTGTAGTCTTGCTTTTCTTATGTAGTGCAATGGGGAAATCAGAACGACATGTCCCTGCATGCAATGGAGAAAACCCAGGACTGGATCAAGTCTGTCGGGCGCATCTGGAGCCGGTTGGCAACCCTATCTGGGGGTGATTGGGTAGGCCCAAAAAGCACTTTTGCAATGAAAATACATGTATACCTAAACATTTCTTCAGCATTGACACCTGCTCCTAGGCACACATAAGTATTAGTTAACTGCTTCTTTGGACTTGGAATTTGGGGGAGCTCTTGAAGGGGCTATTGTGCTTACACCTCTGGCATTTAAAACTACCTCAAAAAGCTAGAAATTTGAGTTTGGAGCTTCTGTAATAAGGAAACCAAGTATTATAAAATTTTATTTTATTATTTATTTACATTCTCTTATATACTGTGCTATTCTGCATCAGTGCGGTTTACATTGAACAAACTGAAATTACATTGAACAGGGCATTATAACTTGGAGATAACTATTTTACAGGGAACATGGGCTATGGAGGGTTAAGTGGCTTGCCCAAGACCACAAGGAGCACCTGTGGGACTAGAAACCCCAGTCCTTCCGGCCCAAGGTTGCTGTCCTCTAGTGGGATTTGAACCCCTGACCTTCCAGCCTGAAGTACCTTGCCCCAACCACTAGGCAACTCCTCCACTCCTAAACTGCTATGACATGCTAAATCATTAGTGGTATACCAAATTGCTATAAATAAATTCACTCCCATTGAGCATCCAGTTTTGTTAAATTTGTTCCTTACATATGTAAATGCTGACACTTACAAAGGCAGATTGCAAAATTTGACATCCACACATGTAAGTGCTGACATTTACATGTGTAGGGCCCCAAGAGATGAGCTGTTTTTCTTGAACACATTTTGTTTTGTTTTTCTTTTGTAAAATGGTCATTCCCACTGTATATGACAGACAGTCTATGTATTTTACAAAAGGCTCTACATTCAGTGAATCTTTTATAAAATACAATACAAATCATCTACATCACAACTTGGAAGTTCCTTTTCCTACCTAGGTGACCTGTGTCAAACTGGACTTCATTTACTTAAAGTGCTGGTAATACCTATTAGTTAGGAGCACCCCAACTTTTCCTTCTTCCACCCACCCACTTGCTCTACCTTTCTTATATAAATTATTTCTAGGACATAGATGTTCTAGTTGATGTACCTAATTCATAGAAACATAGGAGCATAACAGCAGAAAAAGACCACATGGCCTATCTAGTCTGCTCTGCCATATCACCCACTACAAGAGTCTCGTAACACAGCTTGCTTTCAATTGCTTTCATTTATGCCACAGAGGTATTTAAACACCTCAGTCATATCACCTCTGTCTCGCCTTTCCTCTAAAGTATACATATTAAGATCTTTAAGTCTGTCCTCATATGCTTTGTAACGTAGACCATTAACCATTTTAGTAGTTTCCCTCTGCACAGACTCCAACCTTTTGAAGGTGCAGTCTTCAGAATTGCACACAATACTCCAAATGAGGTTGCACCAAAGACTTATACAGAGGCACTATCACCTCCTTTCTTCTGCTGGCCATTCCTCTCCCTATGCACCATCAAAGCTGGGGTGCTGGGGAGGAATTTGCAGGGTTACAACCATTACGCGGGGTTTTACCATTCCATACAGTGGCCCTCTGGGTCTGTGGATGGCAGGGAACTTGAAATCCACCCTGGAGCAGAGGGAAGTAGTCTGAATGAAGCTTCTTGTGGAATGGAGGTTGGGCAGGATTGCGGGCCCCTTCAAAACCAAACCCCTGCACAATCTGATCCTTTTCCCACTATGTCTGGTACCAAAGAAGTAGCCTGGGGAGTTCCGGCTCATACATCTCCTCTCCTGCCCGGAGGGTGCATTGATAAATGACCACCTGGACTTGAAAGCTTGCTTGGTGAAGTATGCCTCAGTTGACCAGGCCCTGGATTTTCTCCGGGGTCTGGGAACTGGGGCATGGCTGGCAAAGACGGATGTGGAATCCACCTTTCGGTTGCTTCCGATACATCCGGATAGCTTCCACCTACTGGGGATGTGGTTCGGGGGACAGTATTACATATACAAGTGCCTCCCAATGGGCTGCTCCATATTCTGCACTTTTTTCCAGGAGCTTAGCTCCACCCTCCAATCAATGGTCGAGAAGGAGATAGGTCGAGAAGGAGATAGGCCAAGGCAGTATCATACACTACCTGGATGAATTTCTGCTCCTGGCGGAAGACCGGCAGGCCTGCCAGGGGAACTTGCGGGCTTTCCAGAGGAAGGCACTGAACTAGCGATACTGTTAGCAGTGAACAAAACCGAGGGGCTGGCACAGCATTTCTGGGGATAGAAATCAGCACTAAGGAAATGTTGACACGCCTCCTGACAGGGAAGCTGGCAGCCTTGAAGGCCGCTGTCCAGGCAACGGCAGCTGCGAGGAAAGTCAAGCTTAGGGAGCTGCAGTCTCTGATAGGGCATTTGAACTTCACCTGTTGGATGATGCCCATGGGTCCGGCAGACAGCTGATGGCATCATTGTCAGCCGGGACCTGGAAAGTCTATGGAAGATCCCAAGGGCCATTTCAGAACTTCATAGTATGGAGGGGAGCAAGTCCTGGATGCAAGGTGTTAGTGGGCCTCCTGCTTGAATTCCTGATGCACTTATAGGCAGAGGGAACCTCCATTAGGCAAGCCAAGCTGATACTGGCGGGGGTAGCTTCTAGATAAATGACAAGGGAGTTAATGGTGAGGAAGGTGATGGAAGGCTGGGTGATGGAGGCCATGCCCCAGTCAGATGGTCGATGGCCAGTCACCCCACACATCCTGTACGGGGCCATGTGACAAGGGGCAACCATCACCAGAGATGGATTTGAATGCCAGCTGTTCAAGCTGGCCACTCTGCTAATGTTCTTTGGGGCCTTTTGCATGAGCGAGGCTCTGCCCTGGTCCACTGTGGACACAGCAGGCACTGCCATACACTCATAGGATGCCACAGTGGAGGGGAACATGGTATGGCTGAATACTATAATGGTCCAGGAGCTTTGCCCAGTTGAAGCCATGTGGAAGTATTTGCAGGTGCACCCGCCATTGGGTGGTCCTTTGCTATGCCATGCGGATGGGTCCTGCCTCTCTTAATATCAGTTCACGACATTGTTATGGGAGGCAGGGTTCGATACCAGGGGTTCACGCTGCTTTCCTTCAAGATAGGTGCAGTGACCACAGCGCAGAGGTTACACCTGGGGACGGGTCAGAAACAGGCTATCGGAAGATGTGCATCAGACCGGTAAAAGCTGTATGTTAGGCCATAAGGCGATCCACTGATGCTGTTTTTCCTTTCACCTGCTAGGTCATGGAGCAATGTCAGTCTGGATCATAGGGCATTCTTATGTCTACTGGGTGGGAAAAAGGGCAGCGAGGTGACACTTTGGAACACAGCTTGGCTTCCTTCCAGCAACATGCAAATACATTGGATGGGAAAGTGGGGCATGCAGTGGGACCAATTGAGGCCCACCCTCACTGGCCAGAGACAGATGGGCCATCCATCGGACTGAGTAGTCCTGCACCTTGGAAGTAACAATCTGGTGTCCAGAAAGGGCATAGATCTTATCATCCAGATAAAAGTGGACTTGGCCTGGATTTTCAATGAACTCAGGGTGAGGGTCATCTGGTCCCACATCATCCTGCGGCAGAAGTGGAAGGGGCGGAATGACCAAATGGTATAAAAAAAATCAGGAGAAAGCTCAACAAAAAGTCGGGACCATCGTGCCGAGTTTAGGCGGGGTGGTTGTGGAGCATCAGTGTATAATTGTTGGGAGGGAGACAGTGTGCTCAGGGGATGGGGTACTCCTGAATGACATCGGGATGGAACTGTTCACCGAGGTCTTGGGGTGGACCATCGGTTTGGTACTCACGATGGGGTGAGTCGGACCATGGCCCCTCCTAGTGGTGGGACCTCACCAAAGAACGGGAGAGGGGAGGAATCCATGGAAAAGGGGGGACCCAAGTACCAAACCGATGGGTGCTGGGGCCTGGTAACAGGGGGCCAGGTGCCAGGGGCCCAGAGTGCCTGGCCTCGGTTACCAGGAACATAGAATGGAACGGGACACCAAGGTGCCAACACGGAGCAGTTGGCGACAGGGAAGAGGGGTAGGGGGTCCTGGTCATGGGGCAGGCCAAGGCCACCGACCAGGCAACGTGAAGGGTGGTACCCCTTCATGTCATCCTCCAGTACAGGCTATTGGTTAACTATTTTTTACCTATTGTTTTACCCTTGGTTTACTCAATACTTACATAATGTTGTACAGAAGTTTAGATTAATATGGTTATTGATTGATTATAAAAAGTGCAATATCTTTGCAAGCTGTAGCCTTTAAGATCCACAAATAAAAAACAGTTGTAAAGCAATGGATCAGGCAGTCTTTCTGTTACATGTGGGTCTGGGGAGAAAAGGTGGGGGGGGGGGCTAGGCAGGGAGTGGGGAAGGCCTGAGGCCATTTCGGCGGGCCTCTGTTATGTCAATGCTTACTTTTACTGAAGTTTGTCACTAAGAAAGATCTCATGCAAACATTAAAAGATACTGATAGAGTTGTGATGGAAATCAAGGCAAGGTCATTAAGAGAAACAAAGGAGCTCATGTACAGCACAATGAAATTGACAACCCAAGAATTTTACAATGTAAATACAAAATATACCAAAACGAAAGACAAAGTTGGAAGGCAAGCTTAGTAAATTGAGATCAGGCACTAGCAAATTGAATGACATGAAGAAGAAGATACTGAAGAATGAAAAGACCAAGGATTAATTAGTAAAGAAATATCACTTGGACACAAGAAAGTTAAATACTTTTCTATGCAAATACATTATTGCTTTTCGAGGTGAAAGATATATTTTCAAGGTCTCAGTTGTCCGCATTCATTTCGACCAAGACTGCAATTCCTACTGTTCTCCTGTAAAGTTCAGTAGTGATCCAGACATGATATAGATTAGGTCAGGCCTTGACAAATTTGTGCATTTGTAATGAGTGGTGCAGAGGTGAGGGGTGTATGTGTGAACTGTGGGGATGAGGTGCTTCGGTGTATGCTCTGGGGAAGGGGAGGGGGATATGCATCCTTTGGCATATACAGATTGTCATTTTTTCCCCCATGCATTCTTCCCTTTAACCTCCACCTTGCACTTTTCCCTCCCCATTTCAACCCCTCTCTACTCTCTGATCCCCTTCTGGCCTCTCATTCTCCTTCGCCCTACCCCAGTACTCCCACCCCCTGCCCTCCATTCACCCATCCTCTATACTTTTTTTTTTTTAAGGTACTGTCCCTTTACATTTTTTATTCATCTCTCACAGTCTTTTTTTTTTTTTTTAATGAAAGCTCTGACCCCCACGGCTCTCTGCTGCCCTGGGCCTCCCCTCCTGCTCTGCCCACGAGAATCTGATCTGCCACAGGCAGAACAAGAGGGATCTTTGCTGTGATCAGGGGATAGATGCAGCAGATAGTCCGCAAGGATCCGATCTATGGGTTGTCTGCTGCAACTAACCCCCAATTATGGCAAAGAGCCCTCCTGTTCTTTCCATGTGGCAGTCAGAGGGGGTTTTCTGCCTGTGATTGGTGGGGGAGGGGGAGAGGGGGGGAAAGTCACAATGCTGACCTGGCACCTGGGCTTTGTCGAGCCTTGGATTAGGTTAAGCTGCAGAAGCCAAGCCTTTTTATTTACTATTTGTATTTTTCTTCTAATTCTCCACAATTCAAATCACCCACTAAAGCTCACGGACTAACTCAGCTTAATAGTACAGTATATTTCTTACTTCTTTTTCTGATTCATTTAATTTTATTTTGATAATTAATGATATCCTTTAACAAGAACATTTTAGCTTGCTATAATAATTTGAAATATAATGAAGATAAAGTAAATAAAAGATCTATGAAGCACTGGAAGTTGCAAAATAACAAATCACAATAATTTTGCAGAAAATTATTTTGTCTGGCTCTCACATCCTACAGTACAGGCAAAATTGCTTGTTCCATATAAGTCAGCAAATCCTGTATCAAAAATTAGTGGAGAAATTGTAAACAAATCTGGAAAGCCAAATAAAAGATCTGGTCAAGGGGGGCGGAGCCTGGAGCAAAGCAGGGTGGCTGTGTAGAGCGTTAGCTCCGGAGAGGCCTAGTCAAGAATCCTGCAATTGTGCTTACTTTTGGTGAGGGAAGCCCGAGAGCGCTGAACCCTGCAGAGTGGAAGGATGTCGGGACTCAAACCGGCACGTTTGGACTTTAATGCGGGGCAAACCACGGGCACGAAGAGATCTAAGCCGGAGCCTCCGTCCCCGCAGAAAATGGCGGCGGCGCGAGATTATCCTGAGGCTCTTCAAGAGCTACTTGCGGAGGTGCGTGCAATTAAGGAAATAGTGTCCGCGAACAGCGATACACTGGCTACCGTGCAGGGCGACATGAGCAAGCTAAAAAGTGGCATGGAGAGTCTTAGCCTTCGGAAAGAGCAGACAGAGCAGAGATTGCAGGCGCATGATGAAAGATTTAAAACCTTGGACCGACAGGCCAGGCAAATCCAGCAGTTGCAGAAAGAGTTGGAGGATAATTTTAATAGATCTCGCAGAAACAACATCCGAATTGTTGGTATCCCTGAGGGGGCCGAGGGGACAGATATCTTTGCCTTTTTGTACAAAGTGATTCCTGCTGCGCTGCACCTGGCTTTTGACATGCCATTTGAGATTGAAAGAGCACATAGGGTGCCCTCACAACTCCAACCCGGTAGCAAACGACCGCGACCGATAATCCTTAAAGTGTTAAGGCACCAGCAGGTACTTAAGATCATGGAGGCGGCTCGTGCTCGAGCACCTGTCGAATTTGAAGGACACAGATTGATGTTTTTCCCAGATTTTGCCAAAAGTACTGTGGATAAGCGGAGAAGGTTTTTGGAAATGCGGCCCAGGCTCCAGAAGCTGCAGGCAAGATTTGGATTACTTCACCCTGCAAGGATGAGGGTCACGCTTCATAACAGCACGAGGACATTTGAGGACCCTGATGTGTTATATGTTTTCCTGGATGAGAAAGAGCAAGAGCTGATGCGCTGAGACCCGCAAGGCGAGACTCTGACTGGTGGCCGGTTATGATGGACCAACTCGAGGAAGCCTGCGGGACGTGCCCTGGGCATGGCGCTTTGGGGCTTCGTTCTCTAGTGATGTTACCATGACAGTCAATGTTACTGTATAACCACTGATAGCACAATTGCTTATATGTCTTCATAGTTATTAATAGGCATTTCTGTACCTGCTCTGCTTGCTCTGGGTTAACCTGGTAGAGTTTCAGGTTCCCCCCCCCCCCCCCCCGCCCCGGGGTCTTTGAGCCATCTTTTGTTATCTGTTATCTGCTATGGGCTAGTTATGGTTGATTGTACTGCTTTGTCATTCTCACAGCTGTGGTTTGGAGGATGGGTAACGTATGATGGGGCACTGTGTATGAAAATGTTGAATGCATTTCCAGAACTCAGCAACTTGATCAAGGGGGCTGTGGCCTGTAGTTGTAAGCTGAGATATGGCGCCTCTTAAGGTTCTTTCTTTAAATGTTAAGGGCATAAACAACCCTATAAAGAGGAAGAAAATCATTCTGTATGGCAAACATGAAAAATGTGACATCTTGCTCCTTCAAGAGACTCATCTCAGCGGGAAGGAGTCGCTGAAATTAAGTATCAAGCCTTTTACGCTGTTAGCCTTCTCTGCTGCATTGGGCAAGCGTAATGGGGTTGCTATCTTAGCCCGTAAGTCTCTTAATGCTGTTGTATATAGTGTCAGGGCTGATTTGGAAGGGAGGTGGGTCAAAGCGTGTGTGAAAGTGGGGGCTTTGGATTTGGTTTTAATGAATGTGTATGCTCCTAATAGAGACTGCCTGTATTTCTTTCGCACGATAGCGGAGGAATTGCATGCAGTCTCTTCACCCCTGAAAGTGCTCGCTGGGGATTTAAATTTAGTTATGGATGGCTTGGTGGACAGGAAACCATTGAGAACTTTGAGGCCTACTAGGGCACAGAAGGTTCTAGCTTCTATGATGGGAGAAATGGGGCTTATGGATACATGGCGTATGTTGCACCCTAGTGATTTGGAATTTACCTTCTTTTCGCCTCCTCACCAGTCCATGTCACAAATAGATTATATCCTGATATCGAAGCCCCTGATACCAAACATGGTGGCGGCTGAAATTCATCCGATGCATGTCTCTGACCATACTGCAGTATCGGTGGTATTGCAGGATGGGGTGTTGAGTTCCTCCACCTCTGGTTGGTCTTTCGATAGAGCGCTGTTGGATAATGAGAACTTCTGCTCACTGATTCGAAAGGCCATTCAGGAATACTTTGTCTTTAATACCCCACAATTGACTACAGGGTGGGCTAGGTGGAAGGGGCTGAAAGCTACCCTGCAAGCCGTTATTACCAGCTTCAGCATTGGACAGGCTAAGCAACGCAGAGAGCAGCTTAAGGCCTTGGAGTTGCAAATACAGGCCAGGGAGCAGGTATTGACCAAGCGAACTGACCCCGGTATATTGTTGAGATTGCAAAGGCTACGCTTTAGATATAATCAGCTCCTTACATCGGAGGCCTCACAGTGCATTAAAGCCCAAGAGAGTATTTACTATAGAGAAGGAAATAAGGCCGGCAGGCTGCTTGCCAATGCATTAAAAGCCCATAAAGAGGCTGGCAGAATTGCTGCTATCAGAGATCAGGGAAGCTCGGTGTTACTGTTAGACAGCTTAGACATTGCGGAGTCTTTTCGGTCCTTCTATGAGCAGTGGTACACCTCTGAGACGGAGTGCTCCCCGGAGGCTTTCTTACAGTTACTATCGGAGACTCAAAGACCAGTGGTAGAACCCGAAGTGGCAAATTGTCTTGAGGAGCCGCTGTCTTTGGAAGAGATACGGAAGGCGATTGCCTCCTTAGCGACTGGGAAGGCTGCGGGGCCGGATGGGCTGCCCGCGGAATTTTTTAGGGTCTTTGCAAAAGAGCTGGGACCCTTTCTACAGCAGTACTTTCTGGCCCTACTGGAAGAAAGTCCCCAGCTGGGTTCTTTTGCTTCAGCAAAGGTGGTTGTGATTAAAAAAGTGGGGCGGGATCCGCAGCTGGTAAGCAATTACCGGCCAATCTCTTTACTTAATGTGGATTATAAAATCTATGTGACAGTTCTGGCGCGGCGCCTTGCGGGAGTGCTACCCCTTCTGATACACCCAGATCAGTGTGGTTTTGTAGAGGGAAGGTCTACGGCGGATAACGCCAGGCTTTTCTGTCATGTCCTGGCCGGGGCAGAGAAGGTGGAGGGCCCACTGGTGGGACTGTCGTTAGATGCCGAAAAGGCGTTTGATCGGTTAGAATGGTCCTTTTTGTTCTCTACTCTTAAGTGGTTTGGGTTCGGCCCTGGTTTCATTAACTTTGTTAGGGTATTGTATGCCCGCCCATTAGCAAGTGTATGCGTGAACGGCATTCAATCCCGTGAGCTTTTGCTGGGTCGGGGTTCGAGACAAGGGTGCCCCTTATCCCCATTGCTGTTTAATATTGCTTTGGAGCCTCTTGCCTTGTTGTTGCGGCAGAATCCTAGAATTCAGGGATTTACTACTTTGCGTATGGAAATTAAGCTCTCAGCCTATGCCGATGATCTTCTCCTGTTTACCACCCCTGACTCGATTTCCCACATCCTTGAGCAGATTGGTAGATACTCAGCCCTGTCGGGATACAAGATCAATTGGACTAAGTCTGTAGCCTTTGCCCTTAACCCTTCTGCCTACAAGGATATGCTTTCGGAGTTTCCCTTTGTTTGGGTATCAAGCCCGGTGAAGTATTTAGGTGTTCACTATTGTTACCCCTTAGAAGAAGCGGTTAGCTTTAATGCCAGCTCTCTAATTTCTATTATACAGTAGATGGCTACAAAATGGTCTCCGCTGCAGTTAACATGGTGGGGACGGCTAGAAACCATTAAAATGGCAATAGTTCCTAAAGTAACTTATGTTTTGGAGATGCTGCCCTTGTTCCTCCCGGCACAGATTTACCGACAGATGGAGAGACTCTTGGTCTCGTTTTTGTGGAATAATAAGCCCCCCAGAATTGTCCTTCGCAAGCTTAAGCTGGGAAAAGAAGATGGGGGCGTAAATTTTCCAGATTTTCGGCTTTACCATAATGCCTTCTTAATGAAGCAAGGGGCGAGGTGGTCGGAGCAACGGAATGCCCAAAGCCCGGTTTGGCTTAAGCTTGAGGAGAAATTGGCAGCCCCCTTCCCATTGTCCTTGCTTTCCAGTATGGTATTTAGTGATGTATCCTTAAAGCCTTGAATGATTACGGACACGCAACGGGCTTTTCAGACTTTGATGAGCGTTAGTTGTCCAGAAGATGTATTGTCGGTGGGTTTGTCTTTGTGGCTCAATCCACTTTTCAAGATACAGCATAAATCCTTTGCGTGGCAACCTTGGTATAGTAGAAATATCTGGACAGTTGGTCAGTTAATTGCAAAAGGTAAATGGAAAAGTTTTGATAAATTGCAAGGGGAGTACCACCTTCCGAGCTCGGCTTATTTCCAATGGCTTCAGCTGCAGCACTGTGTTGGGCGAGTTCTTGTTGACCTTCGGCAGTTGAAAGCCGTGGGGAAGTTGGATACCATAGTCGAGCAAGTGGGGTGGAGGAAGTTTTGGTCCTCTCATGTACGGATTACTAAGTCTGCCTCTGTTACCCAAACATTATTCTTCTTTGCCCATAGAGCTTATCTTACCCCTGTGCGCCTTAGTAGATGGGACAGAGCGGCAAGCAATAAGTGTTGGATCTGTCAAAAAGAAATTGGCACTTATAGGCATGTTGTCTTTGACTGTCTTAATATCCAACCTTATTGGTTGCAGGTCTGGCAATGTATTCAAAGGATATTGGGCTTTAATACCCCCCTCACATGGGAAATCTTGGTCTATCGCTCTGTCTCAGATATCTTCTTAAAATGCGGTAAGGATGGCTTCCTCTTAGACTTTCTGTTAGGTGTTGCTATATGTTGTAGGATCCGGAACTGGAAGGAAGCTGCCTCCCTTCACTGGCAAGCATGGTGGGGTCTCGTGTGTGACTACTGTAAATTTGAATTAATGCCCCGGCGGGGAGAACTAAAATTACCCACGCACAGGGAAAAATGGAAAGCTTTGTTAGAATTTGGGGAGGCGGCCAAGTGTCAGATGCCTTAAAGCTGTGAACTTATCTTGAGTTAGTAGTCTTGTCTTAATTGTAGCACTTTGCCCATCGCAGAGCTGTAGCCTATGTGTTGACCTCGGGGGCGGGGGAGGTGGGGAGATTGGGTGATGCTGTTTCTCTTTAATTTGGTGTTCTGTTTTCTGTTTGGTTGTTATTGTATTGTTTGTGTTGGAAAATTTAAATAAAGACTTTAAAAAAAAAAAAAAAAAAAAAGATCTGGTCAAATTTAGAAAGAACTATGATATACCCAAAGGAAGTGGAGTCAAAATAACTGGAAACTTATGGAAAATTTAATAACACCAGTACTGCTTAACAAACAGCCAAAGAAAATAGAAAGATTGGACCGGACCAGGAAATGATGAACTTCAAGGATTCTGGCAAAAACACCTGACCAGCTCACAAAAAAAAATCCATTGATGAACACCAATTAAATTACAAGGAGGAGAAATTAATGATTGGATGGCAACAGCTAAAACGTATTTTCTTATTAAAGATAAAAGAAAAGGAGCAATACAAGGCAACAGGTGAATAATCTGTCACCCAATAACCTTGAAACTTCTAACAGGGGTTAGAGCAAAGCATTTGAAAAGGAATAATTTGTTTCTTATCACACAGAAAGGAAATCTACAAAAGATGAGAGGTAGGTAGCAAAGACCAGCTCCTAATAGCTAAATTGATTCTTGAGAATTATAAACAAAAGACTAACTTCCATGTTATTTGAATAGTTTACAAGAAGGCGTTCAACTCACTGCCACCCAGCTGGGTACTAAAATACTTGCAAATGACTTGAGTCAGTGACAATATCCAGTATTTGACAAAACAGCAATGTGCATATGGAAAAGTCAGCTTGATGAAGGCAGTATCACATTGTGATTTGGTTTGCACCTATACATCTCAACCATATTATAAGCTGCACTAATTGCCCTTGCCTGCATCCATATCCTCCTCCTCTAACAACTGTCCCATTCTCTTCCAAACCCTCATTTACGTATATTATCCATGTCTTTTATGGCAGTTTCTTTTAAAAATAGATTTTAAATATTATTACATTTCACATCTAATTGGAAGAAAAAGAATCCTAATACAGCAGTTCCAAAAGTGGAAATATATAGATAAATCAAAATTTCACAATTTCTATAGTCCACAATGGGGGGACCCTAAATTGTAGCAAAACAAATAAGTTAAAGGTAATTACCAAATTTTCACAGTATCATCCCACCACTCTAGAAACACTCACCCCCTCCAATAACTTCAAGCCACAATATGCAATACTGATCGCACAGATCCCTTACTAATAGGAAATTATTCCAACTGAAGTGGATAAAAAAAAAGAAAAGCTATGCCCTTGATACCTCACAAGGCACTTACAGGGAAACCTCAAACAAAAAGAGGCCCCTATAGCACCCAGTCTGTTCTTATATTGGAGGAAAACTTCCCCCCTTACCTGTGTGGCCCTCAACACATCAGAGAACATGCTAACCTTTTGTCCACAAAAAGAACTCTCTCTAAACTTAAAGTAAGTCTTAAACAACAAAGTTTTAGCCCCCATTGAACCTATCACAACCACTAGATTGTGTTGATCAATGATTCAAAAAAACTGACAGATCTAAACTATCAACTGATACTAGAGAGTTCATGGTGCTTTCTTCATTCTCCTCATCCCACCCCCTTGACAAATAGAACATCTGTGAAATCAAAATCTCACAGTGTTATAGTAATCTTCAAAATATCTTTGGGAAGTTCAAAAGCCTGTTGTTCTTAGAACGCTGAACGTTCTCCATAGCTGCTAATTTTAGACGTAATGCTAGGCTGGGCACCTGAAAATTTTTTGCTACGGCTATTTGGACCTCCATAAAATCCACTTTCTGTCCCAAGTCCACAAACTTGCTCTCATAATCCTCTAAGTTGGCCAGGGGGCGAGACAATGCTGCACAGAGCCCTCCGAGAGGCGGGAAAGCTCCGCACCGGCTTCACCAGCACAGCCGCGGTTCCCTAAGAGGCAGGGAGCCACGGCTTGCAGAAGAAGGAGACACAGGAACTACAGTGGGGGTGGTAGCAGGCAGACACTAGGAGAGGGGAGGAGGGGACAGGAGACAAGGGAAAAGTGAGATCTGCAACGGGGCTGACATGAGGAAGGGAGGAGGGGCTGACATGGAGTGGAGGGAGGGGGCTGACATGGAGGGGAGGGAGTGAGCTGGAAGGGAATTGACAAGGGAAAGGTGGTGTCTGCATCTGGGCTGATGGGGGGGCTGGAAGGGAATTGACATGAAGGGAATGTGGGGTCTGCAATGGGGATGACACAGGGGGAGGAGGGGGCTGGAAGGGAATTGATATGACGGGAAGGTGGGGTCTGCAAATAACATAAGAACATAAGAACATAAGATATGCCATCCTGGGTCAGACCAAGGTCCATCAAGCCCAGTATTCTGTTTCCAACAGTGGGCAATCTAGGTCATACGTACCTAGCAGTTTCCACAAAAGACACAAGTTCCACAATGCTTGTACTGGGTCAAGCATTGATATCTTCGGTCACTTCTTAATAATGGTTTATGGACCTTTCCTCCAGGAACTTGTCCAAACCTTTTTTAAACCCAGCTACACTAACAGCCGTTACTACATCCTCCGGTAACAAATTCCAGAGTTTGATTACACGTTGAGTGAAAAAATATTTTCTTTTATTAGTCTTAAATAGTTTACCCTGTAGCTTCATTGCATGTCCCCTAGTCTTTCTATATTCTGATAAGGTAAACAATCGATCTACATTTACCCGTTCCACTCCATTCATTAATTTATAGACTTCTATCATATCTCCTCTCAGCCGTCTCTTTTCCAGGTTAAAGAGCCCTAACCTTTTTAGTCTTTCTTCATAGGAGTATCCTTCCATCCCCTTTACCATTTTGGTGGCTCTTCTCTGTACCTTTTCTAAAATCGCTATATCCTTTTTAAGATACGGCGACCAGAATTGCACACAATATTCAAGGTGTGGTCTCACCATGGAACGATATAGAGGCATTATAATATCTTTTGTTTTATTTTCCATTCCTTTCCTTATCATACCTAGCATTCTATTTGCTCTCTTGGCCGCCGCTGCACACTGGGCCGAGGGTTTTAACATGGTATCCACAATGACGCCTAAATCATTTTCCTGGGTGGTGGTTCCTAATGTGGAACCTTGCATTGTGTAACCATAGTTTGGGTTGTTCTTCCCTAGGTGCATAACCTTGCACTTGTCCACATTAAATTTCATCTGCCATTTTGATGCCAAGTCTTCCAATTTATCAAGATCCTCTTGCAATTTTTCACAATCCTCTTGGGTTTTAACAACTTTAAATAGTTTTGTGTCATCTGCAAATCTGATAACCTCACTCGTTATTCCACTTTCCAGGTCATTTATGAATATGTCAAAAAGCAGCGGACCCAGCACAGATCCCTGGGGTACACCACTATTCACCTTTCTCCATTGGGAAAATTGGCCATTTAGCCCTACCCTCTGCTTTCTATCTTTTAACCAGTTCCTGATCCACAATAGTACACTGCCTCCTATCCCATGACTCTTTAGTTTTGCCAAAAGTCTCTGATGAGGGACCTTGTCAAAGGCTTTCTGAAAGTCCAGATACACAATATCAACCGACTCACCTTTGTCCACCTGTTTATTCACTCCTTCAAAAAAACATAACAGATTAGTAAGACAAGATCTTCCGTGTCTAAAGCCATGTTGGCTGTCTCCCATTAGGTTGTGACTATCTACATGCTGAGTAATTTTATTCTTTATGATGGTTTCTACCATTTTTCCCGGTACTGACGTCAGGCTCACCGGTCTGTAGTTTCCCGGATCACCCCTGGAACCCTTTTTAAAAATTGGTGTTACATTGGCGATCCTCCAATCTTCAGGTATTAGAGATGATTTTAATGATAGTTCACAGATTACTGATAGCAGTTCTGCTATCTCATATTTCAGTTCTTTCAACACCCTTGGATGTATACCATCCGGCCCAGGTGATTTGCTACTCTTCAGTTTATCTAATAGTTGTAAGACATCTTCCCGATGTATCGATATTTCCTTCAATTCTTCCGCACCTTTAAATACCACTTCAGTCATGGGTAACATCCCTACATCTTCCTCAGTAAAGACCGATGAAAAGAATTCATTCAGTCTCTCCGCTATTGCCTTGTCGCCTCTTAGTGCTCCTTTAACCCCTTTATCATCTAATGGACCAACTGACTCTCTCACAGGTTTTTTACTACGAATGTACTTGAAAAGGTCTTTATTTCGCGTTTTTGCTTCCGCAGCAAGCTTCTTCTCAAATTCTCTCTTTGCCTGCCTTATCAATGCCTTGCATTTGACTTGCCAGTGCTTGTGCTGTTTCCAGGTTTTGTCGTTTGGCTCTTTTTTCCATTTCCTGAAAGATGCTTTTTTGGCAACAACAGCCTCTCTTTCCTCACCTTTAAACCATGCTGGCAGTTTTTTGGACTTCCTTCCACCTTTCTTAAAGCGTGGAATACAGCTGGTCTGGGCTTCCAAGATAGTATTTTTCAACAACACCCAAGCTTGATGTACGTCTTTAACCTTCACAACTGCTCCTTTTAGTTTTTTCTTAACTGTTTTCCTCATTTTATCATAGTCTCCCTTTCGAAAGTTAAAAGGTAGTACTGTGGATTTCCTTACTATCCCTCCTCCACTAATTAAATCAAAGGCGATCATGCTATGATCACTATTGCCAAGTGGCCCCAACACCCTTATCTCTTGCACTAGATCTGGTGTTCCACTAAGGACTAGGTCTAATATGGCTTCCCCTCTGGTCGGTTCATGAACCAGCTGCTCCAAGAAGCAGTCATTTATTTCATCTAGGAACTTTATCTCCCTAGCATGTCCTGACGTGACCCTGACCCAGTCGATACCGGGGTAATTGAAATCACCCATTATTATTACTGCGCTGTAACATTTGTTAGCTTCCTTGATTTCTTTGAGCATTTCATCATCCATTTGGTCATTCTGGCCAGGTGCTCGATAGTACACCCCCACTGCCATTGCCTTCCCCCTTTTATATGGAATTTCAATCCATATAGATTCTACAGCAGATTTTGTTTCCTGCAAAACTTTAATCCTTTCTGAGTCAATGCCCTCTCTAACATAGAGCGCAACCCCTCCACCAATTTGATCAGCTCTATCATTACGATATAGTTTGTACCCAGGTATCACAGTGTCCCACTGGTTGTCCTCCTTCCACCATGTCTCTGATATTCCAATCATATCTAACCTTTCATTTAGTGCTATATATTCTAACTCTCCCATCTTATTCTTTAGACTTCTAGCATTTGCATACAAGCATTTTAGAGAATGTATTTTATTCATGTCAATTTGGCTATTGTTAGACATGGGTAAATTGGGATCTTTAAGCTCTGTCTGCTCCATACTCGAGGGCATTTGGGCTACTTTACTCTTTTGTGGAACCTCTCTGCTTTTGGTTGACATTGGAGAAGGAGGGGGCTGAGACTGGGGAAGGAGGAGGCTGGAAGGGAACTGACAAGGGTTCCCTCTCATCCAGCAGGAACAACTGGAGTGCTGCCTGGCATCAAACAAATCAGCCCGATCGCTGCAAGCGATTTGTGCGGTGGTGGCACTCCGATTGTTTTAATTTTAGATTTTGCTGCCTCTGCCCTGCCTCTGTCTTCCTACCGCTTTTTTTTTTTTTTTGCTGCACGCATTCTTGAGGAAAAAAATGCAGCGGGAATGCAGAGGCAGGGCAGAGGTGGCAAAATCTAAAATTAAAACAGCCAGAGTGCCCCCCGCCGCCGCCGCTGCCGCCAGATGAGAGGTGCAGGTGGAGGGAGTGGGGGACAAGGAGAGACAAAGGTGAGAGATGGAGGACAAAGGGGGAGACAGGGGACAAATACTGGACAAAGGGGGAGATGGGAAAAATTCTGGACAAAGAGGAAGACAGAGACATACTGGACAAAGGGGGAGACAAGGGGACAAGTACTAGAGAAAGGGGAGAGACAGGGGGCAAATGCTGGACAAAGGGGAGAGAGAGGGGGACATACTGGACAGACAGGGGATAAATGCTGGACAGAGGGGAGAGACAGTGCGGGTTAGGATTATAATGGGCTGATGGGGGGCTAGTACTGGTAATGGGCAGATCAGGGGGGGCTAGGACTGGTAATGGGTTGATTAGGGAAGGCAAGGACTGGGAATGGACTTATTGAAGGGGGGGCTGGGATTGGTAATGGGCTGATTAGGAGGACTAGCACTAGGAATGGGCTGAGGGGGGACTAGCACTGGAAATGAGCTGATTAGGAAAGGCTAGGACTGGTAATGGGCTGATGGGGGGCTGGTAGGACTGGAAATGGGCTGATTAGAGGAGGCTAGGACGTAAGGGCTGATGGGGGATAGGACTAGTAATGGGCTGATTAGGGGAGGCTAGCACTGGTAATGGGCTGATGGGGGGTAGGACTGGTAATGGACTGAGGGGGGCTAGCATTGAAAATGAGCTGATTGGGGAGGCTAGGACTGGAAATGGGATGATGGGGAGGGTAGGACTGGTAAGGGGCTGGCTAGGGGAGGCTAGCACTGGTAATGGAGTTGAGGAGGGACTAGCACTGTAAGTGAGCTGATTGGGGGGGGGGCTTCAACTGGGAATGGGCTGATGGTGGGGAGGGGAGGATAGAGCTGCTGGCCTTGGAAGAAAACTGGGGACTAGGGCTACAAATGGTCTGATGCAAGGGGATGGGAGAATGGGACTGGAAGGGAGTGGATGCTGAGAGGGGCTGCCATGGTATTTGGACTAGAAGGAGCTTGTCAGTGGGGAAGGAGGGGGACTGGAAGGTAATGGACACCAGTGGAAGTCATGGGAATGCAAGTTGACATTGGAAGGTACCAGGAGGGAGGCCTGTAAAGGGGCTGATACTGGGAAGGGTTATGGGGGCTGGAAATAGGCTGATGGAAAGAAGTGAAGAAAACAAATGAAGAGATAAGAAATGGCAGATGGACCATAGACCACAGAAAGAGAGCTAAGAGAAGACAGGAAAGCAGAAGCCTCAGATCGGGACCAACATGATCAGAGAATAAAATAGTCAGACAACAAAGGTAGAAAAATGATTTTATTTCATTTTAGTGATTGGACTTTGTGCTATGTTTATATTTTACACAGTATTGGGGAACTGCATCTCTTATTTATCTGATGTTGCACTGCATGTGGACTCTGGCGTCTTGGGGTTTCAGTTTAAATTTTGTCTACATATTTTTATTTTTACTTTAGATTATGGTTACTTATTCTGTACTTGGTGAGGGTCGATGTTGTGAGTGTGTGTCTGAGGCCAGGTGTTCTGTTAACATGTAGTTTGTACATAAAGATCTATACTGTATTTGACTTGTTCAACTTTTCAGATAGGTATATGGATGTTCCAGGGCCCACTGTATTATTTACATGACGCTTGTTTTGGATGGGCTCCTAATGTGAGTTTTAGAAGTTTGTGCTGATATGGTATGGTATGGTATGGTAGGTTTGCTCCTTGTTGTAGGGTTTTGTATTAGTCCACAATATGCCTGGTACTGGAGAATAGTGGTTGTTTTTGTTAGTGAGATGATCAGAATCAGATTTTTTTTTTAAATATTGAGTTCTTTGGGTGAATGTCCTGGTTCTGCTCTGCACCCACTGTGGATGTAAAATATATGTTGAAAAAGAAAAAGCAAGAACCATAATGCAGTTTATAACAACAAAATAAAAATGAGTTATAATTTAGTTTTATAACTGTGCTGTTGGTTCTTGCTCTCTTTTAGTTACTTGGTGTGCAAACAGGACCCCCTGTGCTTGGGGGGCATATTTCGGTTGTCTGCTGTTGCCCTGCCGCCACTGGCAGGACAATAGCAGGCAGCCGAAATGCGCCCCCCAAGCCTTTTCGCAGCATTTTAAGCAGGTCTGGTTCTTCCCTCCTCCGATGCGATGTCAGAGCAGGGAGGGACAGATCTGGTTAAAGTGCCAGTGCCTTTTAGATCGGGTGCATGCCCCCTCTTCTCCTCACCATCAGGGGTGGCCCAAGGGGGGTGCGGGTAATAGCACTGTAGGAAGCAGAACAACCACGTAGATGAGAAGAAACAAGTCCAAACGTGGAGTAAGGAAAGACCAATCTTTATTATGTGTGACTGGGAACACCCAACACAGGCTGTGTTTCGTTGCCTTCGTCAGGGGTAATACACCTGGCACACTAAAATCATGAATACTGTGGTGACGAGGCTGCAGCAGGACCTGGGAAAATAGCCAGAAATGAAACTTTTTCATCTGAGTGGAGGAATAGCTCGGCCAGGCATACGTATAGAACTGCAGGCAGAGAAAAAAAACACACTTGCAGAACTACTGAGTTCAGACCACACCCAGGCTCCATGGCAACACAGGGTGGAGATAGGAAGCACCGGTGGGTGGAGCCAGAAAGGGGAGGAAGCTTACACACATTTAAGCTCTCAGAAACAGAGAGGGATAGAGCAAGGCACAGTGCTAGTGCGAGAACAACAGCAGCAGCAAAGCACGGTCCAGGTGCAAAGCACAGTGCAAGGCACGGGAACAGAGCCAGCCACAGCAGCAGTCACGAGCCGTCCAAGAGAGAGGGACTCAGGAAGCTGACTACAGGCCAGCTGGAAAGAAAGCTCACAAACCAGGCTGAAGAGAACAGAATCTTCAGGGGTGAAAGGCAGAGAGTGTCCAGGGACAGACACAGGAGAAACTCTCAAAGCAGCCGGTATACAGGAGACTGCTCTTCAGAGTGGAGCCCCTGCTGTGAAGACACTGCAGCCAATGTTCCCTCTAATTTTCTGTAGGCTGTGTGCGCATAATGTATCAGCTGTGCAGCTTTTGAAGGAAGGTTAAATTTTTGTGCGCCACATGACAACACTCGGAGTTATATACTTTAAAATTTGACTACACGTCAGAATACAGTATGTACACCACATTGATTGCACTAGAAAATATTGTAGAACTTGTGAAAACTATAAATACACAACAACTTTTCAATTTTAAGAACGTCTGTGGTGTTTTCTATCAGAATCAGAACCGTAATTTTTGTGCGCTCTGTTATAAAGTATGTGCGCTCACTCGGCGAGGTGTGTGCACGCGCACACGCGCACAGCTTAGAGGGAAAAGTGACTGCAGCATGGTTTGAAGGCAGGAGGGATAGCCTTGGGAGAGTGGTGGATTCTAGTTCAGACACAGAGACAGCCCTAGAAGACTCTGAAGGAGAAATAACACTTTTTAAAAGGCCTGTGAGAAAGACTGTTCCCAGAACCAAGGTGAGACAGATAGAACCTTTTAAAGTTTTACTCAGAGGTAAAAAGCCTTGCAGCCATTTTAGAAACTCAGAGGAGAGAAAGAAATCTCATTGGGAAAAGTTGTTCACACTTTTAAAGAAAGGTAAGCCACAATTCTCAGAAGCAGATACAAGCCCAGAACCTTATGAGCCTGATTATGAAGATATGGAAACGGAGCCCAGTATAGTGGAGCAGGACTCTGCTGATTCTTTAATGGATTGCTCTTTGTGTCTAAAGTCAGAGTGAAAGGAGGCCAATGGTTTTTAAGCCAGGAAAAAACCAGGAGCCAAAGTAATTAATGGTCCTGATACTCTGAGGGCTGGAAACCCGGGAGGTAAAGGGAATTGCTAATGAGAAAGCTAAGAGAAATGCTCAAGTGTGAAGTGAATGTGTTGAAGAAATAGCTGTGCTGTTTGTAATACAGACAAGCAGGAAAAAAGGCTGTTTTAAAACCCTGAACAGTTGAAGGGAACTGAAGTGTGCTAGACGGTAATAGGAAGCAATAAGCACTGGTTTCAACTGTGGCAGGTGAAGAAAGAAAATACTTTTCTGTTCTATGAAAAACTGATTGAAGCAAGTTTAATTTGTCACTGCAATGTTTGTATGATACCTTTTTGGGTGAAGAAAAACCCTTCCTTTGTGTTGTCCTGTTCAAACTTCCCAAGAAGAATTGTTTGCAAAGTTTAAACCACAAAAAGAATAAATTTCCTGTGTTCGCCTCTAAAACCACTCGGACTGCTTTATTTGCCCACAACTACAATTCCAGAAGCCTTAGCTCTGGGGCTACAGCATAAAAAGAGACATTAGATGGCATGCTGCCTCCTATAGGCAACCACCTAGACGGGGTGCAGCGCCACAATACATAAATAAACAAAGAGAATCATATCTAAAAACATCATTAAAAAGAAGTTAAAAATTATCTACAGATAAATGTATATAGTAGTACAATACTACGTTTCTTTTGACTTTACATTTAAGTACACACGCTGGTGTTTTTTAAATCCATCTCACGGTAGATCAGTATCAAGCAGAGTTCTCCTCTTCAAACAGAGATGTGAGTTTTTATAATCCCCTTTTTCCAGGCCCATTTATTTGGGGTTCTAATTTGTAATATATATGTATGGAGTGTGAGGTTTTTGTTTGTTTTCTTCAATTTCAGTCAGCGTACACTGCTCCTGCATATGTCAGCTCATTCTCTAGCAAGTCTTTTGCTATCGATAATGGTTTTTGAGTCATTTTATTATTAAAATGTACGCACAGTTTTTTAGTTTTGTTTTTCTTTATTTTAAGATGTATAATTATCTTTTTCCTTTGTTCATATTTTAAACATCCATAGTTATTTTTAGCTGTTTATGTTAATAATCCACACATCCTTTTTGAATATTGCGATGGGATACTCACGTTCAACGTTATGTTTTTATGACTTTTATTCCATATTTTGTTTTTTAGCATCATCTTTTTATTCATTCCATGATACTTTGGCTCTTTTTTGAGTTTTATTTGTCTTTTTTCGCTCCTGCTCTGTTATTTTAATAATGTTTTTATATAATTATTATTATATTTTTTTATATAACTTATGCCTATATTTATTGATTTAAAGGTCTCAGTGTATCTAGCTATAGTTTCTCTTATTTATTTATTTAACATTTCTTATATACCGCGCTATTTGTCATCAGTGCGGTTTACATTAAAACATTATAACACTTGGTCAGATACATTTGGCCGTCGTTTACATAGAACAGGGATTTAACATGGAGGTAAACTTGGGGAAACTATATACATTCCAAGTCCAAATACATAAACTTGGGGAAACTATATACAATTTAAATACATTACATGTTCGAGATGAATGCACAGTATAGCTTTGCATCATATAGCGGCTGTTTGATGTAGTGAGGGTGTGGGAGAAATACAATCCACCTTTTTATTGTTCTAATCTTATTTGTTTTACTTAACTTTATAAATTACCTCCTTTTGGATGGTCCACTGCTATTTGGTATTACCAAGTTACGCTACAGTTGATATTCACCATAAGGTACTGGTTTACATGTTTTTGATATATTTTACATATATATATTTTTTATTAGTGCTTTTAGTTATAATGTTATCATATCTATGCCATTCCCCTTTATCTATTTATTTATTTATTTATCTATTCTTTCTCAGTTGTAATTCATATAGGCTTTTATTTATTTTGTTTACATAGATGTATGTTTTATCCCCATGTACACAATATATATGGAGGTTGTTACATAATCCTCTATGTTTTATGACTGTTGTCATATTTTATCCATGTAGGTGATCAATATATTCATTTGATTTTTATTTATTTATGTAATTATTTATTTGTACTATTATATACATTTATCTGATATAATTTTTAACTTCTTTTTAATGATGTTTTTAGATATGATTCTGTTTGTTTATTTATGTATTCATGATTTTAGTGTGCCAGGTGTATTACCCTTGACGAAGGCAATGAAACCGGCCTGTGCTGGGTGTTCCCAGTCACACGTAATAAATATTGGTCTTTCCTTACTCCACGTTTGGACTTGTTTCTTCCAAAGGGGGTGCGGGGCCATGTGCAGAGATTAATTGTGGGGCCTCATTTGCATAAGGAGCTTCATTTGCATAAATATTTGCATAATGTTAACATGCATTTTTAGTAAACACGCCTCTTAATGAGTGTCTGGATAAAGAAAGACTAACAGATTTCTATGTTACTATATTCCAGTGCCAACTACAAGGCCCATTAGGAAGTGCTATAAACACTGACCATTTAGAACTCATAGCAAATTCACCATATCATAACAGCTCTGCCAGGACTCACAAAGCACCAAACCCTACCTATCAAAAGGCAGCACTGCAAATATTAAACCAATACATCTCAGAGAATACCAATGCATCTCCTACTGGGGAAAGAGAACAAGTGACACAGTCAAATAGAAACTATAGTACATGAACAGAATACCCCATCTTGGTTAAAATGCAGAACATAGACCGTCACCAAAGAACAAGGGATCACAATTTAGAAATAGGAAGACAACAATTAAAATGGGAACCCCAAAAGCCAAACTTGGGATGTACAACAACACTGGAGAAATAAAACTATAAATTAATTTTCTCTTGTACTAAACAAAACACAAAAGACGTTAACGATGCACATTTCCCAGAGCTGATATATTCCAGTTAATAAATTCAAAATAAAAAAGTATTTTTCTACCTTTTGTTGTTTGTGCATTTTCTTTTTCAGTTGCACTTGTTCAGTCACTTTCTTCTGGTTTCTTCATGTCTTCTGCGAACTATCCATTTGTCCTTTCTTCTCTTTTAGATTTTTTCAATTCTCTCTATATCTGCTTTAACATACTGATCTTTCCCCTTTCGTTCTTTCCCCCCTTTTCTTTCCTTATTCCTTTATCATCCACTCCGATTTCACCCTTCCATTCTCAATCCCCACTTACTCTCCCAGTACCCGGCCCATCATAGACTTTCCTTCCCTCCCATACAAAATATATTTTCCCCTCTCCATTCTCACTCCCCATCCCCATACTTTTCTAGTCCTCCCCCAAAATCAGCTCCCTTATAGTTCTAGACCCACCCAGCATCTGCCCCCTTCTAGTCCCATTCTCCCAAGCCTCCACATCAGCCCATTTCCAGTCCTAGCCCCCCATAGGCTCTTTTCCAGTTCCATTCCAGTCAACCATCAGCCCATTTCCACTCCAAGCTCCCCCATCAGCCAATTTCCAATCCTAACCCCCTCATCAGCCCATTTCCAGCCCTATTCCAGCTCGCAACAGCCCACTTCCAGTCCTATTCCAGCCCACATCAGCCCATTTCCAGTCCTAATCCAGCTCTTCATCAGCCCATTTCCAATTTTGGCCCTTCCATCACAGCTCATTTGCAGTCCTAGCCCCCCCCCCCCCCCCATCACAGCCCATTTCCAGTCCAAGTTTTCCCCCTCACCATCACAGCCCATTTGCAGTCCAATCACCCCCCCCCCACCATCACAGCCCATTTGCAGTCCATTCACCCCCACCATCACAGCCCATTTGCAGTCCTAGCCCCCCACCATCACAGCCCATTTGCAGTCCAATTACCCCCCACCATCACAGCCCATTTGCATTCCAATCCCCCCCCCCCACCATCACAGCCCATTTGCAGCCCAATCACCCCCATCACAGCCTATTTGAAGTCCTAACTCCCCACCATCACAGCCCATTTCCAGTCTGTTTCCCCCCCATCATCACAGCCCATGTCCAGTCTGTCCCCACCCCACCATCACAGCCCATTTCCAGTCCGTTTACGTCCCCCCCACCATCACAGCCCTTTTGCACTCCGTTTCCCCCACCATCACAGCCCATTTCCAGTCTGTCCCCACCCCACCATCACAGCCCATTTCCAGTCCGTTTACATCCCCCCCCCACCATCACAGCCCATTTCCATTTCCAGTCCAAGTTCCCCCCTGATCACAGCCCATCCAGCCCTAGCCCTCCCTCCTCTGAACAGCCCTTTAACCTCTCCCGGCATTCGTGACTTCACTGAAACAGCCACCAACATGAAGAAAAAGTCTCTTCATGCTGGCGGATGTGCAGAGAGAGCCGGGGCCTCACGCGGGCTTCTCCTGTTCCCTCTGAAGCCGTCCACTGTGCTATAATGGAGTTCACGCGGGGCCCCCTGAAGCACAGGGCCATGTGTGAACAACATTATCGCTCAGTGGACGGGCTGGCCTTGCTTACCATACCTCTGTCCAGCGCTGCCTGCTCTTTCCCTGTTGCCAGTGCTGCCGTGAAAAAATCAGAGGGTGGCAGCAGCAGGGAAAGAGCAGGCAGCACTGGACGGAGGTATGGAGGGGAGGAGGGGGGCACGCGCCAAAGCTGCAAGTCGCACAGAGCGCGATTGCAGCTTGGTATGGCCCTGTGTGCAAACGTCTTGCATTCCCTCCATATAATCTAATTGGCTTTTTGGTTTGGTTCAGTCTCTGATTGGAGTTCTGAAAAAGCCCCGCTCCCATGTAAGGGGGGAGGGGAAGCGCCATCTCATTCTTCGCCTCAGGCAGCAGATTGCCTTGAGCCGCCCCTGAATTTGGCCACTATATGGGAGGAGAATTCAGAGGTGTGAGTATTCAGTCTTCAACAAAGTCCCCAAATATTCTCCAAGGCAACTTTCTTCCCAGTTGAGAGACTTGCCACCCCAGTACTCACCTCCCTTCTAGAGGCTTTGGGAGAGGGACTGAATCCTCTCTATAAAATATAGCGTTAGCCACCAAACCATCAGCTGTAAAAAAGCCAGACCTCTGTTGATTCATTACAGGTTCCTGTTAGTGGTCTAGCATCTGAACTGTGCTGCACTCGACTCACAGCTGCAACCTTGGTTTCCTTCGCCAATGATTGTTTAGCTCTGGTGTGCTTCAAACTGGCTGAGGCAGAGAGAGTTGGGCTACTGGAGCTCAGGGAACTCTACAGTGCCTCCCTTACAGTGGCAGCAAAAGCAGGTATGCTCGGGGTTATGTGTTGGTCCATTGGCCCCTAAACTGGCTTCTTCTGTTATACACTGGCCTTTTCGCCCTCTTTCTTAGGACTCTTCTTGCTACTGAAAAGAAACAGAACTTTAGAAACAACAGCACCAGGTCGGAGCAGGCCTCCCCTACCTTGTGGTAGTTATTTCTGTAATATGTCCTGTGCTCTGCCTCTTCATGTCTGTGTTGCTCTTGTGTTGGACCCTAGTGCTAGGTGTTTGATGCGAGCCCAATGAAAATGGGAAAGTGCATCAGCAATTTTGCTCTTTTCCCTAGGGGTGTGCTTTGCTGTAATCATGGTGCTTAGCTTAAGGCTCAATAACATTAATCTTAAGCCTTAACACTAATTTTAAGTTTATAAGCCTTTCTTATTTGCTATTCGCTTCTTAACTACGTATGCCACCCTCCTGTTCCTAAATTCCTGTCCTCATAATGTTAGCATAACTATGATGGGGAATATTTCTGGAAATGTGATTTTTTTTTGTTACCTCGTTCTATTCACCATTTTTCCCTGCACTATTTACCTTTGAAGTGCTCTTGCTACATCTGTAAATAATTCCATGTCTTCGTTTGGGATCTGCCTTTCCCTCCATATGTTCTTAACATTATATCCATCTAAGAACTCATCCCATGTCTTTGTCTTCCTTTATATTTCTAGTGACTCCTATAAAATGATAGCTGGTCTTAATTTTATTAAAGTGTTATGATGAATTGCATTATGAGATTCCATAAGAAAAATGTATAAAGCAAGAAAAAAAAATGAAAAAAAAATTATCCGTAAGTCCATCATCTGGGAAGACAGCGAACTAACACAAGACAAAAAAAGGACCCCCCCCCCCTTAAATCAAGCAAATGATAGCTCTTCTTAATACTCCTTGCTGCTAATGCTACCTTTCTAATAAATGCCCTTCCATGGGCATTACTCTACAAGTGAAATTTAAGTGGCTGGTTAGTGGTTGTAATTGTTTTAATGCAATTATTTTAGTTCTGATAGCTTGCTGAATTAAATCCATGATTGTCATTAGCTTAGATATTGGCAGTCTGCTCGCCATTTCTATTGTATTGATCTCAATGTCCAGAAATTACAATTTTTGATTAAGGTTCTTGTTTTTGTTTTGGCTAGAGGTGCCAAGTTCCTCTACTTTCTTTAGAAATGCTACCAAATTCCTTTCCCATAGCCGGTAATTACTGTTGATGATGACGTTGTCATCTAGATCAGAGGTGTCAATCTTCAGTCCTGGAGGGCCACAAATCAGTCTAGTTTTCAAGATGTCCCTAATGAATATTCATGAGATATATCTCATACAATAGGGCAGTGCATGAAAATATATCACATGCATCGTCATTGAAATATCCTGAAAACCTGATCCTCCGGGATGAGTTTGACTCTCTTGGGGGCATGTTTACTAAAGATTATTGCATATTAAGTAAAGTTAAGGGGTATTAGGTAAAGTTATCTTTACTTAACATGCATTAACCTTTAGTAAACATGCTCCTTGATCTAAATAATATATTTATTTATGTGGCGGCACATTCTGACCGATATGTCTCCTGGCCGTACAGACATCTGGACGGCTGGGAGACGTACCTGATTCTGCTCCCGTGGAGGCTAGACATCTCCGCGGGAGCAGGATTGCAGCACAGTGGCTGGATGTCCAGAACGTGCCCCTATTCAGGCACCCTGGACGTCCAGCCACTTACCCGGCTACCTCAGTCAGGCTCCTCAATGGAGCTGTGGTACCATAATGTTATGTTGCCATGGCACCGCAGCTCCATTAAGGAGTCACAATCCTCAGTCGCCAACAAAAAGTTTCTTTCCCCACAGCCAGACCCTGTTCCGGTCTCCATGGGCAGGGTCTGGCTGCAGGGAATTCCCTTCATGCCTACCTCCTTTGTCCACACCGTCTGCTGCCAAAACGTCACGTCCAGGGGGACTTATTCCACCTCTGAGGCGGAATAAGTCCCCCATCTACCTGGCTGACCCTGGATGAACAGGGCTGACCTAAGAATAGACCATGTACATGCGGGGAGATGACCCACCCTCACTCTGCCTCCCTTCCACCCCTGTCTAAGGCTCCCTGTACATCTCCGATGTTTGTACAGGGAGCCTTTTGCCGCCAGCCGCATTTGCACAAATAGCAGGGATATATGTCCAGGCTGGACGTACATCCCTGTTATTTGTGTCACAGAAATACCCCTTCATATCTTTTTTTTATACCGTCTTTCTACAAGTCAAGACGGTTTACAGAATATCTATTTATTTAGCTGTATTTATATACCGCCTTTCACGGGATCAAGGCAGTTATATATTATCTTATGTCCACTGTTCCACGGCCCTCTGTTAAAAATGTACTGAATTTCTCAAAGAAGGCCCAAGACACAGAACAACCGATGGATTAACAATTGTCACAGTAAAATAGGTCTTTGATTTCAAAACGAAGAGATGGTACCTGTCAGGGTGTACAGATAGTAAGCAACCTGAAGGCCAACTCTATTATCATTTTTTGCTAGCCATGCCCCTTGCCCATGAGCTCGTACTATGTTGATGGTCTGATCCACACAAGAGTACATGATCAAAAATAAAAGATGATCCAGGAGATCATTCACTGAACCTTCTTCAGGGTCTGATAGATGATAAATTAGCCTAAATAATCTTGGTTCTTTTGTGGGCCCAAGCCCCAGGGGTGAAAAATTTAAATTCTATATTGGTTGTTTTCTTAAAAAAGTCCACTATCCTACCTAGACTGATCTCTTTATTTATTTTCTTTCCAATTCTCCCGGTCTCTCTAAGGTTGACTTCAAGTTAAGTGATTTGGAGACTTGTTGGGCCTTGACATGGAATGTAAATCCTATCAACCACTTCCCTTTCTGTGCATTGTAACCCTTCAGGTTTTCTTGCTCTGATGTAGCTGTGTAAGTCTATTGCCTTTACCTGCTTTAGGATCTCTTTTTTTGTGTCCCCAGCCTTTTTAATGCATTTGTTCTGTAGGCGTCCTTTGCATGTAGTATATGCATATCTGTATTTAAATTTTTGAAATCTGCAGGGCCCGCTCTTCAATACCTTGCACACCTCTTTTCTAGCACCTGTCTATAATGTACCCAAAATAACAGTTTCCCCATATCCTGACCTTATGTCGTTCAAAAAGGAATGACTTGGCCACTGCAAACTATTTTGTCATGTTTGTGAAATCTGCCAATCCTTTGCAACTCCTCTATTCTGCCTTTGTGCTTGGTTCATAAATCATATCCACAAATCTATATCCTTTCTGTACCAACTCAAGTCTTTGTTTTCAGCCATTGCTCATCAAACTCTAACCAGAAACATTCTCCCCATATGTTTTATGTGCTCACATATCATGTCTTGGTATTTAAATAGCTCTTTTATTTTTCAGGGGCTTTGTCGCCTACAATACTTGCCAATATTCTAAAAGCAGTGTGCAAATTAACTATGGTTTTTGGTATTGTGTCAACTTTCTTATTAGCTGCTTTGCATTTACCATGGCAACTGTTACAATCGCAGGTGTTTTCTACTTGCCTTTGTAAAAGTAAAAATATGTCAATATATTCATTTTTTCTATATCTTTTTTAACCCCTATTGGGACATGGTAGTGTGCATATGATATTCTGATGGCTAAGTACTTAATGTGCCTCCCTCCATCCTTTTCTTTGCTGGCCTTATCACCTATTTCCCCCTTGGAACCCATCTACAGGACCATACCTGGCCCTGTGCGAGCGGTACAGCCGCATAGGGCGCAAAGGCTTGGGGGGGGGGGGGTGCATTTTGGCTGCCTGCTGTTGCCCTGCCGCTGCTACGTTTTCTTCTCTCAGTGGCTGCAGAGCAACAGCAGACAGCCAAAATGTGCCCCCGGGCCCCTACGCCTTTTCACGGCACTTTAAGCAGGTTGGTCCCTCCCTCCTCTGACTCGATGTCAGAGCAGGGAGGGACAGATCTGCTTAGAGTGCCGGCAACTAGCAGATCAGGCACCCGCCCTCTCCTCCACCTCCATCCAATCACTTTCTGCTCTTTCCCTGCTTCCAGCACCGCTGTGGAGAAAACAGAGGGCGGCAGCAGCAGGGCAAGAGCCGGCAGCGGCTGGGAGGAGGAGGGGGGGGGGGTGAGCCCGATGTGCAAGTCACACAGGGCACAGTTCTAGCTCAGTACAGCCCTGCCCATCTGATCTCCTTCTCGTTTCTTTTTTGACAGCATTTGCTTAATTTTACTTATTATGGTCATGATTTTACCTTCTGTCCCCCCCCCCCCCCCAATTTGTTCCCCATTTGCAGCCATATCACTTTCCTTTTCATTATCTCCTTGTATTGCTTGCTGTTCGACAGTATTTTTGCCCTATCCATCTCCCTTCCCCCATGCTTCTTGATCTTGTGTTCATGTTGCCTGGCTTTTGAGCATTAACAATATTCACCCCCTGAGCATTCACACTGATTTCCCTTGTCACTTCTGTGTTGCTCCTTGCTTTGAAAGAATGGGCCTCACGTGCAGATCTACCATCCTCCCTGTCCTGTCTCTCCCAGTCTGTGATGAGTGTGTGTAGGTGTTCTGCTCTGTGGATTGCTGCCACAACTCTCATACTATTGACTAGTTCTCATACCTGCATCCTTAGTGGAACTATTCTCTTGATTCAGCATAGAAGATGTTTCTGGTCCAAGGCTGTCCATATGGTAACCAATGATGTTGGAAGCCCTGTTCTTTTTAAATTCTCTGCTCCCTTTCTTTTTGTCCCTTTTCTTTGCATATTCACAGCAGTGCAAGCTTTGACATTGTTGCTGCTTATTATCTCCTGCACTGCCCCTTTTTCCTTTCAAGTCTTCTTTGATGTGTTCACATTTACAGGAGACCAGGACCTTTCTACACAACTCTATTTATTCATCACTCCTCATCAGAAAGCTTATTTTTAGTTGCATTCCTGCTTCCTTCCCTTTCCATGGGTTATAATGAAAACCTTTACTTCTGCCTCTTATTTATCTCTTATGTGCCAAATTGCCTTTTTTGGTTGCAGCTGTTCTGGAGATGTGGTACTATATTTCCGAGGATGGCCTTAGGTGCCCATTGATGATGTCAGTACACTTCCCAATGTAAATTTGCAGCATCGGCACTTGAGATACCCCTTCTTCAACAATAGCATTGGCTCTCTAACTGCACCATCCTATTGTGGTTGATGTTCCTATTAGCTGTCACCACCGTGTGAGAGAAGGGATGTTCTGATGGCAGCAAAATACTGTGCTGGCTGGGGCACTGTAGTGAACATATGTAGCACAGCGAGACTTGAGCTCCTCAGGTAAGCCTGTGCACATACCTCCTGGTCCTACATGAGTGCTGTGCCTAAGACCACCACTTTGAGAAGGTAAATGGACTTGGTGCATAGAGTATGCTCTCCTTTAATTAGCATATCAGTTCTGTCCTCCTGCATTGTTCCGTGCTAGGGCTTTGTGAAGTCAGATAGCCTTTTTCAAATTGTGTGCTGTGTTGCAATGGCGGTATCTATTATTCTTTCTCTGACACAAAACCATAACAGTGGCAATCAATCATCTCTGCTGTTGTTCACTGTAGATTCCTACTTCTTGTTTCTCGTCAGGATTTCATGCTTTAGTGTTGGAAATTGCACTCCCCTCCCCCCCCCCACCTGTTTGTTGCTTCTTTCCTGTATCATTCCTTCGCCGTACAGCTCCGCTGAATGTTGCTCCTTGCAATGCCTCCTTGCCTTTATAGCCTTCTGTTGCTCCCTACTTTGATACTTCTACCCACCCTTTCTGAAGCTGCTGTATCATGTCCTATGACTTCCCTATTGTTCTGTTGCTAACTTCACCTGGATCCCCTATGACCGGGGCAGCAGCCATGTTATGTCACCATCATCCTTTAAATGACTAGGCTTTCTTTCTCACTGCATCTTTTGCATAAAGGAACTCAGGGCCAGATTTAAGATTACGGCGCTAATAGGCAAGACCAGACAGCAGATCTGAGACAGCAAGAGTCAGCGAGGGGGGGGGGGGGAATTAAGGAATGCATGTGTCACAAATTCTGAAGACTGAACAACCAGAAGAGGAACAGGAGAAGACAACAGAGCCACAGTGGCAGCCCTTTGAAGCAATACATGAACATGGCCCTAAACTAAGTGAGATCAGTCTCCTCTATGACCTGAGTATTTGGTGCCTTCAAAATTTGGTACCCTAGGCAGTGGTCCACATTGCCAATGCCTAAATCCAGGCCTGAAGGAACTCTTTATTCTTTAAAGATTCAGAACAGAGTTTAATGTTATCTCAGAAGAGTTAATTGAACACTGGGATACTATCCTTACATCCAGACTAGATGTTGTTGCAGCTGCTAAAATCTCTAAGGCTATAAGACATCATAGGGGTCTTGGTACACAATCAAGGTGCCCAGTATGGGCAGAAAATTGTGTTGAGCTGAAAGGAAATGGCAAAAACTGGCTCATAGATGATAAAATAATTGACATCTATGGCTCTTTGGGGTATGTTTACTAAACCGTCTTAATGTTACCGGCACTAGTTGCAGCGATAATGTGAAGAATGCCATATAAGGAGTGGGTGTTCTGGCAGCAAGGTAGAAAGAATCTGTATCGCGCGATAGTAAGCACCGTGGCACGTTAATGCGCATTAACCCTAAGTTCATTCCAGCGCAGTATTAGAAGCAATGAAGATGTAGCCCACTGGTTACTGCAATGACTGTGGAAGCAGAGGTCATGGGTTCAAGTCACACAGTGGTGTTATGTAAGAAGGCTGTCTGAGGCATTGCCTTTTAATTTAAATCAGTGCTGTCTGAGGCATTTCCTTTTTTTAAGTTAAATCAGTGCTGCCAGCAAAAACACACTCACAGTGCTGTAACCTAAGGTGCCGCATAAGGCACCCTTTAAGGCACTCCAAAGGGCACATTATAAAGTGCCCTGTCCGCCAAGGCACCTTATTATATGCCCTATAGGGAGCTTTATAGGGCACCCTATAGGGTGCCTTATGAGGCACCTTAGGCTACGGCACTGTGAGGGTGTTTTTGCTGGCAGCACTGATGTAAATTAAAAGGAAATGCCTCAGACACCCATATTAAATAACACGATTGTGGGATTAAACCCATGACCTCTGCCTCCACAGTCATTGAAGTAACCAGTGGGCTACATCTCTAAAACATCTAACACACCACTGAATGACTACAGAAAGACTGCAGGTCACCACACAAACTGTCTGCTGTGGTTACCAGGATAGGGTAAACCCACCCGTACCCATGATGCACTGCACATGCAGATCAGCAGCCTACATCTGATCACAAGATGGGGTATGCACCTCTATAGCATCCCGGCCTGGTAGGGGGAACTGACCATGTGTGTTACTGGCACAGAGTAGCTACAGACCGTGACATTGTGTGGTTCCTGTGCTCACCCTGAGGGTGAGGTGGGGCACCCAGCACCAGGTCCACAGCACCTGGCTTGGCTGAGGTAGGCTGTGCTGCAGGTCCCCATCAGTGCCAGTGTGTGATGGGTAGTCCCTGCAGACACACCTAGGATACACCTGTGTCCATCTGTATTTCCCAGTCATGTCTAGCCCTTGTGGACTATGATGCACCCAGAATAGTGCATATCCTGTGTGGGTGCCATGGTCACATGTTATAAGGGAAGGGTGTTGTTTGGACCCCAAAGCGGATTATTTAGCACCACCCAACCCGCCCTGTGGGCAATGTTCCCTCTAATTTTCTGTAGGCTGTGTGCGCATAAAATATCAGCTGTGCAGCTTTTAAAGGAAGGTTAAATTTTTGTGCGCCACATAACGACACTCAGAGTAATATACTTTAAAATTTGACTACATGTCAGAATACAGTATGTACACCACATTGATTGCACTAGAAAATATTGTAGAACTTGTGAAAACCGTAAATACACAACAACTTTTCAATTTTAAGAATGTCTGTGTTGTTTTCTATCAGCATCAGAACCATAATTTTTGTGCGCTCTGTTGTAAAGTATGTGCGCTCACTCGGCGAGGTGTGTGCGCGCGCACACGCGCACAGCTTAGAGGGAACAGTGCCTGTGGGGGACAGGAACCCACACCAACATATCTACATTTTACATCTCTGCATTGGTGGCAGTAGAGGGGACCACCAACCCTAGTCCTGCTGGGGAATGGGCACCCTACAGGGCAGTCAATGCAGATCTGTACACATCACATAGGGCAGTAGGCCTTGTAAAGCTCAGCTGCCACTACCCCTATCTGACATTCACCAGCAGAGGGCACAGTCAGTCTCCACCCACTGCACTCTGCAAGGTTTTCCAGCCATACACATGCTAACTGCAGACAGTCTGCAAGCTAGGACATAGTGCATGTTCCTGGATGAACTGTGTGCACCCAAAAATGGGATGTGAGCACACACACCAAGGAGATATGTCAGTGATTGGGCCCCAGAAAAAGGAGCCCATAGATATCATTTGAGAAAAATAGTGTATAGCACTATGGGGGAACCTAGCCATGCCGTGGTCACTGTTCAGTCAGGGTGAGAGTGACCTCCCAGCATGACATGCTGTGGCCACCCTTTCCGTGCAGGTGGTGGCTGGGCAGTACAATGTCCCAGCCATTGCCCTATGCCCTGTGCAGATGCATCCTGCCCAGGCCGCCCTGTCCGGACCATACCCACAGTACTTGCTCCTCATTATGCACATTGGTAGGCTAACACTGGAAACAGTGCAAGCAGTGTGGGCTCAGTAAGGTGTAGGCAGCCACAAAACACTGGATAGATATACATACACTCCCACACCTATGCTAGCATTGTGCAATTATAGAGGTTTTTGGCAGCCCTGGCCGCCACACCAGTCCTGGGCACAGTGCAGGCATTGCTATGGTATGCAATACTGTTGGGGTCACTCCCCTGGTTTGTAAACACTGTCAGAAACAAAAACTGAAAGACACTCCACAGATATCAGAAAGGTTGCTATGATGAATCTCTGTCAACAAATTGTGTTTAACTTAGGATCTGTTATCTGACATTAATCATAGCAACATTTTGATATATGTGGAATGTGTTCCCAAGTTTGGGACGGCATTTGCTAAGGTATGCAGGTGCTAGTATTGGGAGATTTATTTATTTTATTTATTTACATTCTCTTATATACCGCGCTTTTCTGCATCAGTGCGGTTTACATTGAACAAACTGAAATTACATTGAACAGGGCATTATAACTTGGAGATGCTGCTCCGCGCAGGGCCCAACAGCCTGATTCTCCATGAGGCTTTGGATAGTGGAGCCTGTGGGTGTGGGTGTTTGTGCCCCTGTTGGCCGCTGCTCTAGGGCAGAAGTTCCCAACTCCGGTCCTGGTGGGCCAAACACGTTTCAGGTTTTCATGCTGACCCTAATGAATATGCATGAGATACATTTGCATACAATGGGGTCGGTGCATACAAATGCTGCACAGGCATATTTATTAGGGACAGCATGAAACCTGAATGGTGTTTGGCCCTCCAGTACTGCAGTTGGGAAACTCTGCTCTAGGGATTGCACATGTTTATGGTGTCTGTGCTATGTAGGGTAAAAAATAGGCGTTTATGGCATGTTTATTTTATCTGCAATAAACGTTCAGTCTTTATTACCACGGTTTAGTACTTGATAAAATATAGGTACATGGTTTGCAGGAGCCACAGCTGGGACTTGAACCTGTGACATTCTGCCCCTGAACATACTGGCTGTGTGTACTGCACCAAACTGTTGCCACAGAGGCAGATCATTCCCTGGGGATACCATGACTGTTCGTCAGACAGACCTTGTCTGTTGCAGTGCATGGCACCCACCTAAATGGGACTTGGCTGTGGTCTGCTGTGGGCAGATGCCACTGCCCCCTCCGCCACCAGCACCCCTCCGCCACCATGCTGACATGCCCTTGTGCTGGTGGTGCTGGTGGTGCACAGTCCCAGGCTTTCAAGTGTGCCGGTAGGCGGCTGCCTATGGTGCGTGATATGGGGTAGGGGTGCCTGCATAGACATCCACACTTCCCCCCGGCACCGCCTGCCAATGTTATGTGCCCTTTGGGGTACTTGCTGGGTACTGTCCCCTGAGACACTGTGGGACACACACTCATGGACATGTTTGCCCTTGGTCAGTTGCTGTCTTGCTGGTTTTCCACTTCTACATTCCTGTGTTCAGGTAGGCATCTGCATAGTCCACACTGTGCCCCAGCTGGCCCACTGCATGTGACACATGCATTCCCCTGTACCCCATTTACACCATCACCATAGTGCCCTTTCCCACGTGCCCACTCTACTGTTGCTGCACATGTGAAAGCCACAAAAGCAAGGTACCCTATACACACCATAGAAAACCCTCATCAGCACTATTTCTATGTTGGGACATTCACTTTGTAGGGGGACTGAGAACTGACCCTTCCAAAGGTGAGCTTGTCCTTTTTATTCTTTTTATAGGTTGTGTTCATTACCATTTGTCATTATTTGTTTTGTTGGCCGGCTTGGTGTTTTGGATTTCACTTTTGGTTCTGGTCATTATATCTGGTTTTTGCCTTTTTGGTTGCTGCACATGTATCACTGCTATCACTTTTCTGGGTCTCCCTGCCTTAGCTGTACACTGCTGACTGAAATGGTTTCTCTGTCCTGCAAATGTGCCTCTAGCGCGAGGTTTTCAGTGATGCTAATATTCAGACCTTCATTTCACGGCGTTAGTGTGCCTGAAGCCTCTCCCCGCCCACTCTCCGCCCATTGACCCCTTATCTCCGCCCCTTGGGAGCCATACTCCGCCCTCTGGGGAGCCTTACTCCACCCTCTGCACACCTTAACGCCGCCGGAGATGTTATCGCGCGATATGTGACATTCTCGCACGGTAATGCGCCATTATTGCACGATAACGTCACAGATGCGCCATTAGCGCCGTTTAGTAAACATACCCAATTCAAAATGGCATGGGACAGACACAGTGGATCCCTTTTACAGCAACAGGATAAAATCAAAATAAACTGAACCATCTAATTTCTGAACAAATAGGGGTGTCCTGCATGGAGTGGTGGGTTCACCCCTAAACAGGGACGTGGGGAGGGGTGGCCTGCACGGAGCAGCAGGTGCACCTACTCTTGCCATTGTGCTGGGCAGACTAGATGGACCATGCTGGTCTTATCTGCCGTCATTTACTATGTTACTATGTTACCATGTTATAGGTCAGTTACTGATATGGTTAAAAAAACACATATTTTTCTTAAAAGATTGCTGGGTCCAGAAACCACATTTGTGACTGTTTTAGGTTGCATATAGCTAAATAGTTATCTACAGACTTAATCAGTCCGCAATTCCAATTACTCCTGAAGCTTTAGCTGATTTTTTTCCAGCAAAAACTGAAACAATCTGTGCTTCATTACAAGTGCTGCATGATGACCTGCAGTTTCTGTCCCAAATGAAAGTGTGATGAGACGGGAGTCTTTCCCTACTGTTACGGAGGAAGATATCTATAGAATTTTATCATGCATGTCTCATACCAGCTGTGCACATCAGCTGTGCTCTGTTGTGATTGTCAAGGCCCTTAAGGCTGTAGTCTGAAATTTTGGCTAAAGTAGTCGATGCTTCATTATTGGAGGGATTTCTGCCTGCTTTGTTAAAAAGTACCTCTCCAACAGATCCAACTAGAGTGATCAAATCTAAACCATGGCTATAGAACCTAATCATACTACATTATTTAAAAACGGTTTAAATATAGGAAGGAATAATTAATTAGCACTGTAAGGGGCATGTTTACTAAACTGCGGTAAAGTCACCGGCGGTAAGGGCAGCGTTAAGGTGCCTGAAGCCATATAAGGCAGTGGGCAGGTAGGGGGCATGCCGATGGTAGGGTACCATAGGCCAGTTAATATAAACTAGCAGGACCAAGTGCGGTAAGGTGACAAGATGTCCTAAGGAGAGACAAGGCGCCTTAAGAGGTGATAAGGTGCCTTAACAGGAGATAAAGTGTCCTAACATGAGATAAGGTGCCCTAACAGAGGAGAAGGTGTACTAAGGAGAGACAAGGTATCCTAAGGTGGAAAGTATGCACCTTAAGGCAGGAAAACAGTTGTAAACCAAACGCTGGATAGAGAACCAAGGAACGTCAATGTACAGGTGATGGAAGGAAGGACAGGTGGGAGTTGATGGACCTGCCATGTCGGTGGGCACCCTATGTGGCAGTCAGTAAAGCAGACGTGCATGTGGGATGCAGCTGTACCGATGCACGGGGTGGTGCCAATGTAAAGTGCTGCAGTGACAGTGTGTGGCATAGGATGGGGAAGACGTGTCCCCCAGCAGAGGCAGAAGCAGCAGGATGTTTGCAGCGACAGGAGGACAGAGTAGTAGTGGTTACATGCAGATTAGGCACAGGAGAGGCAAGCATGGAGAGCCGTAATGTGGAAAATGGTACCAGTGTAGGTCATGGAGCAGCAGCCTGCACAAGAAGACAGGACTGGACACAGCCGATAGCGGCAGATAGATGGGCTGAAGGATAGATGGCGGTTGAGGAGAGGGTGGCATGGGCTGGCAGCACAGATCTGCAGAGCCCTGACTGTTGCAGGTATGAAAATGATCAGAGTAGCACAGTCACAGAAAGAACAGATAGGAATCAAACACCTGTCCACTACTTACAGAGACCATGAACTAACCAGTAGGCCACACCTCTACACCTTGCTGCACCACAATGGCTGGATACAAAGAGACTGCAGGTCACCGCCTAAACTGTCTGCTTTGTTTGCCGGTATAGGGTAACCCCACCTGTACCCATGATGCAGTGCACATGCAGCAGTCTACAGCTGATCACAAAATGGAGAATGCATGTATCCATCACCTCAGCTCAGTAAGATGCACTGACAGTATGGGATACAAGCACAGCGCAGCTACAAACTGTGCTACAGAGCGGTTTCCACCGTCACCCTGAGAGCGAGGATGGGCACCCAGCACCAGATCCCTAGTACCTGCAGTGCTAGAGATAGTCTCTGCTGCCTATGCTGCAGATCCCCATCACCGCTAGTGGGTGGCAGGTATCGTCCGCAGTGTGATATGCTGGTCACCTTGTGTCCTGCTGGACAGGGACCCACCTAGAACAGTGCATTGCAATACCCACTGTTACAATGCTGATGCCATGGTTGTGAACTACCAGAGGACAGGGGCCTCTAGACCTCCATGGGGTTGTAATGGGGTTTTACTAGCCCTACTAGTAATACTGGGAGTAGGCCTGAAACACCTCACTTCCCAACCACATAGGCCTAACATTCACCTAAAGCAAACACAGTCAGACTGCACTTACTGTCCACCACTGGGTGTCGCAGCCATGCACATGCCATCTGCGGACAGTCCATTGGCCAGTACGCATTGCATGTTTGCAAAGTGACCATGTGCACCCAGGCTTGGGATATACTTAATGGCCACCCAGCAGTTTGTTTAGTAATCAGGCCCCCAGGACAGGAAGTGCACCTATCTCACTAGAACCAGACACCATATAACACTATGTCCCTGCTCAGTCACCATGGTCACTGGGTTGAGAACCACTGTTATATATAATATAGGACATCACTTTGGAACATACTTACAGGTGAGCTACCACTGAATGTTGATATGATAAGATTCCATAAGCAAATAAAAATGTATTTTTTCTCAGTTGCTTTTTCATGATTAGAAGTATGATGGCATGGAGGAGTAGCCTAATGGTTAGAGCAGTGGCTGGGGAACCAAGAGACCAGGGTTCAATTCCCACTAGCACTCCTTGTGGCCTTGGGCAAGTCACTTAACCCCCCCATTGCCTCAAAAAAATCCAAGTTATCATTGTCCCTGTTTAATGTACCTTATCAAGTTTAAGTTACAATGTAAACCACTTTGAAATAACAACACAGTATAAAAAACCTGATAAATAAATAAATGATATATGAGGTCTTTGGTTTTTCAATATTGAGTTTTTTCATATATTTGACTTGTAATCTGCCTGAAATATTATATGGGTGGAATAGAAATGAGAAGAAATCAATACATTAAATTTGAAATATCACTGAAGACATGGCAACATGTCAATCATCAGTACTCTATCAAACAATGTATTTATGGACAATAATTTGAGCAAAGCATATATGTTAGCCATTAAACAAGAGTTGCAGTTATCTGAACAATCATATGCTGCTATATTCTACTCTATGTAACTAGTAGCATCTATAAGGGACCCATATCAAGGGTCATGCTTAATCAACAGAGGGGCACATAAAATGGGTGACTCACTGGTTCATTATTTTCCATTCTAACGCTCTAAACACAAAAGGTATGATACAGCCCACAGCCTACTAAACAACTGCAGAGCTATTGGCACATGGTAATGACTTTTTGACCTCAATTTCAACAGTTCAAATCTGGCTCAAGTTGGTAGTGAGCATTGGAAGTTCTTCGGTGATCTGGGCAAAATGAATTTGTGGTTTTAGTCTAGTGGAAACTAGAAAATGCCATTGCATTTTAACACTAACGGTACCCTTGTTGACAGTCTTAGCATGAAGGCCAAAGACCAGAAATCAATGAAAACTAAATAACTTTTTTAAATCCCTAGTTGGTCTTTCAAAGAAGGATTACGGCACATCGTCAGAGAAGTACATGAGGAAGCTTGTATTTCTGTTGTGCTTATTACACTTGTCCTGTGGATGCATGGAGTATCTCCCATACTAACACAGGTCCTGATTTTCAATGTCACAGCTGTCAGCCATGACATATAAATATTGGTGGGATTTTCAGCAGCAATATCTGGACACTAGCTGTATCTGAACATACAGGTTGAATGGCTCTATCCCAATAATTGCCAGCACTTACCACAGAGCACAATTTTCAGCGGGGACTTCTCCATATAGCACCTTAGGCCACCTTTGTATGTGATCCGAGTTAATCAGATAAGCGTCAGCTGCAAATCACACTTTCTGGGTAAGTGCTGGCATTTATTCGGATGGTGCCAATACCACTCTCTCTCCACCCATGGACCACAGTTGTGAGACCGCCTGTGAAAATATTCAGTAGCACTATCCGGATTTTGCCACTGAATATCTTGCACGGCACCCTTATATGGATAACCTCCCATCAACTGTCTAGACAAATCGTCTCAATAGATAATAGCACATAAGAACCAAATGATTCATCCACTGGGGTCTGGCTTTGTACCACTTTGGGAAATCAGTATATCAATTCTTATACTGAACGTAACACCAGTAATCCTCATATCTTTTACCCAAGATCTCCATCAACAACCTCTGTATCTGTCCCAAAGATATTTAAATTCTACTTCCATGCTAGCATCATCCATCTCTACTGGTAGATCTTTTCAGCCATTATCCTTTATGCCCTTTGCTTCTTTCAAGTTCCATGCGTAATCCAAAGTCCAGATCACTTCCAGTGCTGCCAAAATGGCATCCTTCTTTCCAAAACGTAAATATAGTATCTCTCTCTAGTGATAGATTAGATGAATTCACATTTTATAGAATTAAGAAAGAAAAATCTTGTTTCTGAATCCACAAGCTGTAAACTGCCTTTGGATTCTCCTTGACTTCTGCAGCCGTATGGATTATACACCTGAGCACTGGGGTTCTGGATCAGAAACAAAGGCTTTGGCTTTATCGTCTAGTAAAATGAAAACGTCAAATTAACTAAAAATTTGAAAACCATCTACCCAATATTGAAATGACCGGATGTTTAAATACCACAGTGGACAGCCACGATGCTTAAATCTAATTTGGATTTTCAGCAGTGATATCTGTATAGTGATTGCTACTGAACATCCAAATTGCATGGCAACTACCTGCATTAAAAACTGACCTTATCTGGATGGCAATTTAGGGCTGCTATTCAGACTGCTGAAACTATCCAGGTATGTCCGACTGAAAATCGTCACTATTCAGATATGACGAGTACTTATCATTTGTTCAGTGCTACAAGATGTATGCAACACTGTACAGAGACATGTAAGAGATGGTCCCAGCTCATCAGATCTTGTAGCCTAGTCAAGATGATAACACAACAGCTGGAGACAACCTTATCCAGAAAGTGCCATACTGCCCTAGCTCCACCCATAAATCTCCCCTGCAGTAACCAGATAATACAGAGTAGTCTATGGAGATGTTAGGTTTTGCTGAATCTCTCTCTCAGAGCTCTTATCTAGATAGCTGGACTATTTGGATAAGGGCTTTGAATATGGGCCCCCGTGTGACTGCAAGAAAAAAGATGCATCACACTAATGCCATAGCAAAGCAAAGATTTATCATTGCATTATTACTTTGCTGAGGACTGGAAAACCACTGTCTGGTAAACAGCTGATTCTCCTTTAGAAGATACTACTTATACCCTGTAACAATACAGGATACAGATCATCTGCACTTCGGAGAAGATAATTATTCTAATTAGAATTCTTGCAAAAAGCCTCCAATTCAAACTTCCTGAACCATGGGAAAGCAAAATGTCAGCTTTTAGAACGCTCATGGTTTCTCAAATGTCTGGGGATTCTTTTTCAGGCTGTAAGCTTTTGAACTGATAACATTTTCAAACGCTTCCCCTGACATCCCCTCACTTTAGTTTTCAACTGAGAGCCCCAGTTGTCCTCCTGGCCTTACAGTAATTGTCTGAAAGACACATTCAGACATGTTGCCTGATCTTGATATATGTAACACTAAAGTCTATACTTTCATATGTTGAAACACTTATATTTGTCTTTCATTGTGAATATCGGAAATCAGTATAACCATAATAATAAAGGAATCCTGTAACAAAAGAGTAAGGCCCAGTATTCAAAAGATGCATATTCTAACTTTGGGGCATGTTTACTAAGCAGTGCTGTTAGCGCAGGCTTGACAGAAAGCTATCCAGCAGGCGCTGACCCATGCTAACAACGCATGTGCTAAAGAGAACGCATGGGATTATTTCTTCCCTATCCACTTATTGCATTATGGGATGGGATCAGGATGGAGAAGAGGGTGTGTTGGCCTGTGGCAGCAAGTGCATGGGATATTGCTGTGTGCTAGTTGTCATGACTGCTGAGAGTGCGGTTGCATCTAACGCTGCCTCAAGAAGTAGACTTCTTCAGCCGCACTACCAGCAGCCTAGTAGCACAACCTCTACGCATTTAAAAACCCATGGCCATGAGGTATCAACATCCCCCTTCAGTACCACTCTCGCTCTGGACAGCATACCAAAATGGCCACCATCCCCAAGACTGACCTCTATCAATCTCATACCCTCTTCCCCCAGACACCCACCCTGGCCCTTCCCCCACCCCCAATCCCCTGGGTCTTACCTGAGGGATCCCTGGTGGTTCAAGTTGTGAATGGGCAGGAACAGCTGCTTCTGGCAGCTTTCAAAATGGTGCCAGTCTTGTGATACTGATCCCTTGCAGTAGTCTAGACAAAATGTACTTACTCAATATGTGTGTATGTGAAGGTGTGTTATCAAGATATTTAGTGGGACTTATGTGAGTAAGTCTGCTGCTGCATACATCCAGGTATTCAGTTAAAGTTATCAAGATCAGTCACATTGTGTTCTAACAGTTCAGCTCTATTAATCAGTTGAGCTCAAAAAGTAATTTTAAGCATGTTTCGCATTAGGCGATACTGTCTAATTTTGAAGGTTAATCCATCTGTCTGTTTGTCTCTTTGTTTACTTATGTGTAGAAAGAAATACATAGGAGTGCAGGAAGGAATCTGAACTGCAGTCAAGGCATGAAGGCACATATTTCTGCATCTTACACCTGTGTCTATCGCCTTTCACCCTCATCTTATGTCCCCTCGTAGCAGAACTTGCTTTCAATCGAAAGAAGCTCCCCTCCTGTGCATTTATGCCACGGAGCTATTTAAACATCTCACTCATATCACTTCTATCCCGCCTTTCCTCTAAAGTATACATATTAAGATCCTTAAGTCTGTCCTCATATGCTTTATAATGAAGAAAACTAACCATTTTAGTAGCCACCCTCTGTACCAACTCCAAACTGTTTATATTCTTTTGAAGGTGCAGTCTCCAGAATTGCACACTATACTCCAAATGAGGTCGCACCAAAAACTTATACAGAGGCACTATCACCTCCTTTCTTCTGCTAGCCATTCCTCTCTGTATGCACCCAAGCATCCTTCTAGCTTTTGCCATCACCTTTTCTACCTGTTTAGCTACTTAAAGATCATCAGACACAATCACGCCTAGGTCCCGCTCTTTTTTGTGGACAAAAGCATTTCACCCCTATACTATATCGCTCCCTTGGATTGCTGCAGTCCAAATGCATGACTATGCATATTTTTAACATTAAATTTCAGCTGCCAAATTCTAGACCATTCTTCAAGCTTAGCTAGATCCCTTCTCATCTTATCTACACCTTCCTGGGCGTCTATTGTAGTGCAGGTTTTGGTATCATCCGCAAAGAGGCAAACCTTACCCAACAGCCCTTCCTCAATATTACTAACAAAGATGTTGAAAAGAATCGGACAAAGGACAGTTCCCTGGGGCGCACCACTGGTAACCTCCTTCTCCTCAGAATGAGCTTCATTTACCTGTACCTTTTGTCGCCTCCCACTCAACCAATTTCTAACCCAAGCAGTAACTTTCGGGTCCATCCCTAGGGTGCTCAGTTTGTTTATAAGTCGCCTGTGCGGAACTGTATCAAAGGCTTTACTGAAATCTAAATACACCACATCTAGAGCTCTCCCTTGGTCCAACTCGCTGGTCACCCAGTCAAAGAAATCAGTCAGATTTATCTGACAAGACCTGCCTCTGGTGAATCCATGCTGCCTCAGATTCAGTAATCTGTTAGATTCCAGAAACCTCATGATTTTCTCTTTCAGCAGCGCTTCCAATAATTTACTCACTACCGAGGTTAAACTAAGTAGCCTGTAGTTTTCACCATATCCTTACTTCCGCTTTTGTGTAAAGGCACCACATGTACCTCTCTCCAGTCCTCTGGCACCACTCCTGACTCCAATGAGGCATTGTAAAGGTCAGTCAGTGGAGCAGCTAGAATGTCCCCAAGTTCCCTCAGTATTCTCGGGTGTATCCCATCTGGTCCCATCGCTTTGTCTACTTTAATTTTAGCTAGTTCCCCATGAACACACACTTCTGAAAATTGTTAAAGATGCCCCTCATTTCTTTTCCTGTTTGTGGGTGTTTTCTGAGGTCCTGCTTCTGGTTCTTCATCTGTGAATACAGAACAGAAATATTTGTTAAGCAATTCCGCTTTATCCTCATCAGCATCCCCTTCACCCTTGAGTCTGACAATACCACTTTTGCTCTTCCTCTTCTCACTAACTTGTCTGAAAAATGTCTTATCCCCCCATTTTATTGCATTGACTATTTCCTCCTCTCTTTGAATCTTTGCTTTCCTGACTACTTTGCTAGCTTCTCTAAGTTTTTCCAAATATAGATGCCCGTCTTCCTCTCTCTGTGATCTTTTGTATTTCATGAATGCCTCCCTCTTTTTCTTTACCCTTTTAGCTACTTCTTTCGAAAACCATAGCGGTCTCCTTTTCCTTTTACCTTTATTTACCATTTTAACAAAAAGGTTGGTTGCCCTTAAAATATCCCCTATCAGTTCTGCCTATTGTTTTTCTATATCCTCAGCTGTTCCCATCTTGCTAACGACTCCCTGAGGTATTGGTTTTTCCAAAGTCTAAGACCCTCGCTTTTGAATGGATTTTATCAGCCCTAGTCTTTAATACTGAACCACAGCATCTGGTGATCACTGTATGTGAAATAATCCTCCACTATAACATCAGAAACACTTTCACCATTGGTAAGCATCAAGTCCACTATGGCCCCTTCACATGTGGGTTCTCTTACCAATTGCCTGAATAGTTCTCCCTGTAGAGAATCCAGGATCTCCTTACTTCTAGTTGATACTGCAGCAGGGATTTGCCAATCAACATCTGGCATATTGAAATCCCCTATCAGTAACACTCCTGCATATGTCTTCTATTAACTCTGTCTACCTCTTCTCCCTGTGGCATATCATGCCAATGCAAATAGATTTCTCTTTTCCTCTTTCTAGTTTAACCCACAGTGCCTCCTCTCTCCCTTTTAAGCCCTGTATTTCCATATCTTTAATATTATTTTTTACAAATAGTGCCACTCCTCCTCCCCTTCCTCCTACCTTGTCCTTTCTGAATAAATTATAGCCTGGTATAGTTATATCCCAGTCATGGTTGTTCATGAACCATGTCTCTGTTACTGCCACTAAATCCAAGTCAGCCTCTTCCATTAACGCCTCAACGTCTGGGATCTTATTTCCCATGCTATGGGCATTTTTATACACTGCTTTCCATATGTTGCCCCTTTTACCTATTTCCATAAAGATATTTAATGATGCACTTATCTGGGGGCTTTCTTCAACCATCCCCAAAGAATCTAGTTTAAAGCCCTCTTCAGTAGGTTACCCAGTCTGCTACTGAAAACACGTTGACCCTTCTTGGACAGATGGACACCATCTCTGCTCTGCAACCCTTGGAACAGCATCCCATGGTCCAGGAAACCAAAACGCTCTTGATGACACCATCCACGCAGCCATGCATTTATCTCCAGGATGCAAGCTTCTCTGCCTTAGCCCTTACCCTCAACAGGAAGGATTGAAGAGAACACCACCTGCCCCCCTATCTGCTTCACCCTCTGTCCCAGAGCCATGAAGTCACTTTTGATATGCTCAGAGGGATACCTGGCAGTATCATTTCTGCTGACATGAATGAGCAACATCAGGTAATAGTCAGTGGGCTTGATGAGTCTCAGCAAACTCTCCGTAACATCTCAAATTTTGGCACCTGGCAGACTGCATACCTCTCTGGACACCAAGTCTGGTTGGCAGATAGATACCTCAGTACCCCTCAGAAGAGAGTCAACCACCACCACCCTTTGCTTCCTTGTGGTCACTGATTCTGCAACTTTGCGGTGCTTGAGCTCTGGTTCTTCCCTTTCTAGGGATGCTTTCAGCTCTTCCACTTCCAGGGCTGCATAATGGTTCTTCAATTCAAGGGCTGGAGGAGTTGGATTGGTGATTCTATAAGCCCTGTGACTCATGTCCAACCTTTGTTATTCAGTAGGTTCCCATCTCCTCTGCTGAAGAGCTTGGATGTTTCAATAAGCATCTCATCAATGTACTTCTCACTGTCTTGAATGCTCCTTAGCCTCGCCACCTCTTTTCTGAGCTCCTCCATTTGTTTCCTGAATATATCAGCACGCAGACGTCCTGCACATGGAACCGGTCTTTTAACTGACATTGGGATCTCTGTCTGGACAGAGGTAGAAGCTGTAATGGGGGCAACAGTTTGGTGATATGATTTTTCCCAGCCATTATTCAGTTGGTGTAGCTTAGGTACCTGTTGAAGCAAAAGAGAGAGAGACCTACAAAGTACCAGCTGATTTCCCAGCTGTCCTTTCAGAGAAAAAGGAACCTCTTTTTTTTTCAAAGTTCTATTTATTGATATCACACAGTACAACCAACAAAACATCCAATCAAATTTCCGTTTTTACATAGTATCACATCCCGGGTGGGGCTGTATCTTGTCCACCACCCTGGGAGTATAACAGCAAGCAAAAGAGAAAGTACAAGACAATACAGAACAGTATAACCCCATGTCCCCCCTCCCCCCTTCCCAACCCCCCTTTCCCCCTAGCACAGGAAGCACAGCAATGCAATATTGTCAAAGGAGCAACACTTATCCTAATCGACCACTATCCAATCTTTAACACCTCACTGCGGACTTTAGGTCCCAATCTCTGAATGTAGGGCATCCAAACCAGCAAAAAGGTGGCCCATCTCCAGGGGGTGCCCTAGCGCACTTCTCCGTTCCATGAGCATAAGCTGATGCAAGCTATTACGCCATTCACAGAAGGTAGGGGCCACAGGCTCCCTCCATCGGTGAAGAACAGGGCCCTTACCCACCAGACAGGCTTTTCGCACCAAAATTTTCTCCCACCTCCCCTTCGGGTGGAGCGGTCCCAGCTGATCTAATACTACCAGCAGCCCTGTCCTGCGAATTCGCTGCCCCAGTAGACCACTAAGATACACCCCAATTTGCAGCCAATACCGACGAATAGAAGGACATCCCCACCACATATGACCCAGGTCCGCCAAGGAACAAGAACATTTGGGGCACCCTCCGTATAATGTAAGATGGCTTCTGAGCACTCGCCTCGGGGAAAAGTGGGCTCGATGAATACATTTAAACTGTACCTCGCGCCACCGGGCCCCCTCCACCAATTGCGCGATCCGACCAAGTGCATCCCGAACAGAGCCCGGGGCTATCTCCCGACCCAGTTCCCTCGCCCATAGGCTTTCCAGCGCTGAATAATCAAGGGGCACGTCAAGCCGGTCCAACATCTTCTTTAATTCGGCTATAGTCATCGAGGACTCCGCCCCCAGAGTGAAGAAATCGAGAATCCGCGCTGAATGTTCCGCAACAAGCTCACGCTTAGACAAGGAGCCGATATAATGAGAGACTTGTGCATACGCAAAGGCAGACACCCCCGGATTCAGGCCATATTCCCCACAAAGTGCACCCAAAGCCTTGCAGCTCCCGTCCGGATCTATCACATGTCCCAGGTGCCGTATACCCAACCGCCCCCACTGCCAAAAGGAAGCCAAATCAGAACCTGGCATAAAACAAGCATTACCCTGTAAAGGCAGCCAGCTCGAAACCGCAGAGTCACTACCCCAATATTTATTTAACTGTTGCCACGTACGCCGTGTCGCCTGTATCAAAACACTACTCGTCATGTGAATCGGCAAGGCTGCCCACTGCAAGTGCAGAACCGCTTCCAAAGAGTGCGGTGCTACAAAGGCTTCTTCCAACCCTCGGGGGGTATAAACCTCTGTATCCCCCAGCCAATCATCCAGGTGCTGTGCCTGACATGCCAGCGCATACTTACAAAGGTCCAGAACCCCAACCCCACCCGACCTCCACCCCCCTCTCATTCTGGTCAACGGTATACGTGCTCTGGCCCCTTACCAGAGAAAACCCCGAATCTCCCTCTCAAAACGTAACAAATCGCGCCTCAATAACCACACCAGGAGGGTTTGCATCCAATAGAGCACTCGTGGGAAAATCACCATCCCTAGGGCGGCCACTCTACCCAGTAAAGACAAGGGGAGAGGCACCCAGGCCCGCATCTGCCCTTGAAGTTTAGAGAAAATGCGTTCAAAATTTGTTTTATATAACAATGCTGGCGTCCTAGTCAACAAAATACCCAGATAAACAAAGGATTCATCAGCCCAGTGGAGTGGGAATCTCCCAGGCCAGCTCCCCCTTAATTTACCCCCAACATCTAAGGCCTCCGATTTATCCATATTTATACGTAGCCCCGCAAATTTACCATACAAAGAGAACTCCTCAAGTAAATAAGTCAGGGACTGTTGGGGAAGCATAAGGTGAACGAGTATATCATCTGCAAAAGCAGCCACCTTAAACCCATTCGACCCAATTTGTACGCCACATATGCCCAGGGACTCCTCTATCCTCCGTATCAGCGGATCCAGGGTCAATACAAAAAGTAAAGGGGAAAGCGGACAGCCCTGATGCGTACCCCGTTCCAAACTAAATTTATCTGAGAGCACCCCATTACAAAGGACTCCAGCCATAGGGTCCGCGTAAAGCAACTCCACCATCTTACAAAAAGGGTCTCCCAGCCCATAGTAAGGCAAAAGACATTTCAAGTAATCCCATTGTACCTGATCGAACGCCTTTTCAGCATCAAAGCTAATTACCAGTGATTGGAGATCCCGTTCACGGACCCACTCAAGAAACGCCAAAATTCTCCTCAAGTTCCGCACAGCTTATCGCCCCTTAACAAACCCAACCTGTGATTCATGCACCAAGTCTCCTAACACAGAAGCAAGTCTATCAGCCAACACCTTAGCCAGTATTTTCAAATCAAAATTCAATAAGGAGATAGGTCTATAGGAAGCCACTTGGGTAGGGTCTTTTCCTGGTTTAGGTATTAGAGTAATATATGCATGGTTAGTGCCCCAGCCAAACTTCCCCTGAGCCACCCTTCGATGATATATTTCCACTAAGGTTGGGGGCACTAGATCCCCTAACAATTTATAAAACTCGGCCCCAAACCCATCGGGGCCAGGCGCTCTGCAGCAGCTAGCTCTCTGAATAACTCTACAGACTTCGTCCACCGTCACCGGGGCATCAAGGTACGACCGCTGGTCTGCTGTCACCTTCGGCAACTGTATTTCTTGTAAATAGCTCTGCATTTCGGTCAGAGACCCCTCCTTCCTCACATATAGCTGCTGAAAAAAGGAGCGAAGCAATCTAGCTATGGCTTTGCTATCCTTATGCAAGCATCCCTGATCATCCTGTAACACCACAATCGACCGAGAACCCCAGTTGCCCTGCAAGCAGCGCACCAAACGTTTCCCAGGCTTATCCCCAAAGCGGTATAGTTGGTACCTATAATACATATGAGATTTCTTCGCCCTCTGATGAAGTAATTCATTGAGAGACGTTTGCAACTCCCAAAGCCTCCGCTTATTAACCGCACTGGGGTCTCCCACACACCGTCGCAGAGCTCTCACTACCTGCTTCTCCAACTGAACAATCTGCATTGCCAAAAGTTTTCGCTTTCTCGCCACATATGCAATAATATCTCCCAACAACACTACTTTGGCCGTTTCCCAGAGCAACTCTGGGTCATCTTTATGCTGTTCGTGATGGGTCATAAATTCTTGCCAGTACTGTCCAATACGCATTTGAAAGTCAGCATCGTTATATAGCCCCATGGGAAACTGCCAGAGCCTTGTCGGTGCCGCCAAGCCCCCCCATCCTATATCCACCCAGATCGGGGCATGATCAGACACCGCAATAGGGCCTATCTGTGCATCTCCTACCTGCGCAAAAAGCCTTTCCGAAACCAAAACATAATCAAGTCTAGCACTAATCCCATGGGCTCTCGATTGATGGGTGAAATCTTTCTCTGACGGATGCAATAAACGCCAGGGGTCAACTATTCCCAGGCGACTACACAATCCCTGCAGCGCTTTAGTAGTCGGAGCTTGCACTCGCTCCCCCCCCGCTTCCCGTGTCCATCTCTATATCCAACACCCCATTCAAATCTCCAGCCAATATCAAAGGAACATCAGGCAGTTGTTCCACTCTAGAGGCCAATCGGGCATAAAACGCCCGGTCCAATACATTGGGACTATACAGGTTACCCAGCACAATTGGCCTGCCCTCAAGGCTGCCATAAAGCAAAATATATCTGCCTTCAGGGTCTGAGTACTCCTTTTCCAACTCAAAGCGAACCTGCTTACTGATCAGTATGACCACTCCACCCTTTTTCCCCTTAGCCGGTGCACCCCAACTCTGCCCCACCCACGCTTTCTGCAATATAGCATGCTCTTCGGCCGTCTGTTGGGTTTCCTGCAACATAGCTATGTCACATTTCAACCTAGGTAAGGCTTGCAACACTTTATATCTTTTAATAGGATTACCTACCCCCATACGTTCCAAGAGATAACCTTCAGATTGGATAGTAATTAAACAAAATATCTTTATTGATCCTGCAATACCAGTGGGGATGGACTTCCCCAGCCTGAGGTCCCCCCCTGAACACTGTGGCGCTCCCATATTTCACGTGCATAATCAACCTATGATTCCGCTGCGCTCCCTGCACCCCCAACCCCCTTCCCCCCTACTCTCTATCCCTCTTCCCTTGACCCCATACCCATGCCCCTTCCCCTTACCCCACCCCGCCCCTTCCCTACTCTCAACCTCTAGTCTCCACCCCTCACCCATCAAGTGTCACCTAGGATGTGAGTGGAACCCCCTCCCCTCTCCAAGCTTCATCCACCTTAACAGAGTATGGACCAAGAATAGCCCTTCCTGGCCCAGTCAAGCATGGGCTGATGTCCCTTAGGGGGCTGCCAGGCCCGCCCGAGCCGGGCTAGGCACCGTTAAAAAACATGACACAAGGCCCAATAGACCTGGTCAAACCCGGGATGGCATATCCCATAGACCCCTGACTTTATGTGCACTCGCCGCTCATTCAATCCCTCAGGCAGCCCAGTTAGCATAGGTTCCCAAGCCCCAAGTACCATTCTACCACCATCCCTATTCGCTACCCCTTCCCCTTAACAAATCCCTTCTCTCTCTGTAAGTAAATCCCGAACCAATTTAGAGGCAATCCGGCCCTCTTAATACTTCCCAAGCTGTACCCCTCCCTCTTACCCCCTTCTCGACCCTTCCCACACCCGCAACTTTGCAATTCCAAAATAGGTACTTAAACTCATATTTAACATCGCTGAAACACAACTCAATTTTACAGAAACTGTCCCTATATATAACTCAGTACTTTACTCAGACAGCAGGCCAAACCAGCTCTCCATAGTCTGCGTAAGTAGGCCAAATGAGCCTAGCTGCAGTCAGACAAGGACCTCCATAACAGAGATCCTAAATAATCATACTTCAGTTCAGCCCGGGCACCAGAACACCTCGAAGCAAGCCGGCACGACCAGCTCACCGCACCAGCCAAAGCCGATGCACAGGGTCCATGAGCAACCATTAGGGCACCAAAAATGGCGCCTCTTCAACACGCCAGTACCAACCAGGTCCACTTTGAAGCTTCGACTGCAGTCAGCAGCACACACACGTGGAGATCCCTTGGCTAAGGTACAGAACATTGTAAGTTTTTGTAAGTAAAGGAAGCCTTTAGTGGTTTTTAAAGTAGTATAGATGTTGGGAAGTAGTAATTATATTATATTTTATTTATATTTATATTTAGCACACGATAGTAAGGAATGATCTCCTGAAGAAACTGCGGCAGTGAAACACCTCAGTGGTGCCCAGGGAGAGCGTTGAGATCTGGAGAAGTCCTCAGCTGGAAGGCGGCTAAGTGTTACTTTATTAATTTGCTTGAGTTATTACATCACTGAAGAAATTAATACTTAGCAAACTTTTTTCTGGGAGGACTATATTGCAAAAAACAGTGGTACTTGTTTCTTTAAACAAAGGTCGTTGATGCTATAAGACGCACTAAACTAAGACAAATAGTCTATGTTTAGCGTCGCTGTAAGTCTGAGACCTTTTATCCACTGTTGTACTGTGTGTCTACAAGAAGAATAGTTACTTCATGATTCTATAAGTTTGATTAAGCTGTTTGACATGAATGACGATCTAATTTGTTACGTCAGTGAACGTTCAGAGAGAGACCCAGAGATAAGGTACAAAACAGTCCGGGCAGCGCTGAGATACTGTGGACCCCAACTGCGGACCCAATGGGAGTCCCCCATGGGCCCCGTAGCAAAAGCAGCAGCCTGCGAGATCTGGTCTTCAAAAGCAGGGTGGGACATCTGGGCCAGCACCATCTTTCTGCCACCTACAGGTAGGCCTGCAAAATACAAAACAACTTGCTACCTTGCAGCGCTCAGAAAGGGCATCACTGCTCCCCCGGGCTCGATGTCACTTGTGTCATCAGTTGCTCCACGTAGAGACTCGCCTCTGCCGCTGATTCGAACACCCGGTGCGTTCCCTGGTGAAGCACATGCAACCGGGTGGGGTACTGGACGCTGAAACGGACCTTGGCCTCAATCAGCTTTCGGCACAGCGGGGCATAGGCTTTGCGACGATGACTCAATGCAGCGGAGTAGTCTTGTGTTATTCGAATCTTCGCATTCTCCCATTTGACGACTCCCTTTTGCTTTGCTGCTCTTAGCACTGCGTCTTTTTGCAGGTAACACAGAAATTTTGCTAAGACCACTCTAGGCCTGAGGTCTCCAGATTGCTGTTTAGGCCCTAATCTGTGGGCTCTTTCCACCACAATAGGCTCGCTCAAATCAACCCCATCTCTTAAGGGAGCAGACAGGTCCTCCACATATTTCCTTAGGTCCTTATCCAGGATAGATTCAGCAATCCCCAAAAAGCGCAAATTGCTGCGTCGGGACCTGTTTTCCAAGTCATCGAGTTTTACTTCATGGGCTTTTGACTCCCGCTGCACTGCAAGGAGCTCCCGCCTTAAATTCTACCCTTCTTCCTCAGCATGGGTAATACGGGTTTCAGCTTCTTGCACACGTGTGACCAATATGCCCAGGGAGCTCTGAAGTGTATCCATCTTTGCATGTAAAGCCACGAATTGTAATGATAGTGCACTTGTAACAGCGGCAGAAATCTCTTCCGTCATAGTTGGTGAAGCCGCGGCACTTTGCTTCGGGGGGAGTCTGCCATTTTCAGGGCACTTGCGGTACGTTCTTTTTCACATCTCCCCGCCTTTACCGCAGTCGCCATCCTATTTTTTCGTTCTCGTACGGTATCTCCTGCCCCTTACCGGAATGCTGGGTCCCTGGCAAGCCCAAATTCACTGCAAAACACGGTGCTATATCAACATTCAGGGGAGGAGGGCCCGGAGCTTGAGCAACTCACGTTCTCTTGGGCTCACCACATCACGTGACTCAAAAGGAACCTCTTTTAAGTGTGTTCTAAATGTGCTGTTCCAAGTCCCTGTGTGTGGCTAATTGGGGAGGAGCCCTATAAAGCAAGACTTCTCACATGGGGTCGGTGGGAATTGGGGTGTAGGAAGGGAACTAAGACCTGATGAGGTGTTAGTAGCACCTGATGAGGTGTTAGTAGCTTCAAAGAGCTGAGAAAGATACTAACAGCAGAGTTTTAAACCTACACCACTAAAGAAAATGTTTCCTCTTTTGAACTAAAGCACCAAAAAGAATGTAACTGTTTTAAAAATGTACCAAAACCCTTTTAAGAGCTCTCAGGCAGAGAGCTAATCAAAAGCCACACACTCTTACCTTTGCTTGAAATGCAGAGCCTCTGTTAGGAATGCCTCAAAAGTGCAAGGCATTCCCAAAAGGGGTTCTGCATTTCAAATAGCCCAACCCTACCTATGAAAATGTAGTACCGCCATCTAAAAACACCAATATATCTCATATTAGGAAAACAGCACGAGCAAAATGACTGCAGCTTCCTACACAGAAATTACACGGTAGCAGAATCACTCGCCTCTGATCACATATAGAAAACATGGACAGTCCCCCATCAAATATAGAGCAAAGCACCACAAATTAGAACTTCGCCAAAACTAATCTTAATAGGCCAGGTTAGGCATACAGCACAACACTAGAGAAAAAGAAACAGAAATCCATTTGTTCTCATACTGAACAAAATGCAAAGACCATCAGAGATGCACATTCCCAGCGCTGACAGATTTCAATCAAAAATGTAAATTTTTTTTTCTGGCATATTAATCTTTCCCTTTTAGCTTTTTGTTCCATTTCTTTCTTTCTCTATTCACTGAAATTTCACCTTACTTTCTCACCCTCAGTCCACCCTTTCCCTCTTTGTACCTTTTACCTACCAACCCATTTTTCATCTACTTCTCTCATCTTCTTCCTAGCCCATCATGCTGCCTTGACCCTCTCCCTAGCTCCTCCATTCTCCACCCGTTCTCTTTTTCTTGCCTCTTATTTCCTTTTGTCTTTCACAAACTCCACATTTTCACCCTCTCTGTACTTACTCCCTTCTTCAGCTCTATGGCCTATGAAATATTTAGAGCCCAAAATGGAGGGAAAATTTTAAAAAGCAGAAAAATATTAAAAAATAAACAAAAGGAAAAAAGACTCTGAGGCACAATTTTAGTGCACTTACAACTTTAAGATTACATTTCAAAAACATTATTCCAGAATTTCTAGGCATTTCCTAAGGAAGTTTATTTCTTTAACTTCTCTTTTCAGCAAAGTCTTTAATAATGTCTTTGCAATGGCGTATATAGAATGTTACCTGACCTTCTCCAAAGGAATTATCAACGGTCCCTTTTAAGAGAGTCTGCAGCCCAGTGTTCAGGGCTGGGAGGGTGTGGCTCACAGGAAGAGGTTAAGAACCCAGCAGGCTGCTGGAGGGAGGGAGGCCAGTACAGATAGAAATCCTTCTTTTTTTATTTGCATTCTTGTGATCAGTATTTGCTGCCAGGTTCTAAATAAAAATTGAAAGCCCATTAATGGGTCACTTTTTAATGGTTGCAGTCCCCTGAAGAAGGCCTCTGGCTGCAACACTTTTAGTGCTGACTTGGACATGTTAATAAAGCTCTCGTCCTTCCAGCAGCTTTTGTCTGCTTCTGACTGACTTGCTGGTGGAGTGCTTCTTCCCACGCCCCTGCGGTTTAACAAGCTGGGACAGAAATAAAGCTGCTTTTGTTTTGCCTGAACCGCTGTCAGTTCTAGGTTTGTCTTTATGGAGGTTCAACAAGCTGTGACAGAATAAAAACTGCCTTTGTTTCCCTGAACTATCTAGCCTGTGTTGTAAAGAAAACCTCTTCCCACTGCACACCAAATTACCACAGTCCTCAAAGTCCATATTTTGAAGTGAAAGGGCATAATGCTTAAGAACACCAAAATCCAGTTCTGTGTACTTCAAATTCTTCACTGCACTTGGTAAAGTCCTCCTCCTTGGGGTCCCTCAGCTCCCTCATCAAAGTGGCCTTGATCTCTTCTACAGAGGCGAAATGAGTTCCTTTGAGCACAGTCTTCAGCCTGGGGAAGAGCCAGAAGTCTCATGGTGTGAGATCTGGGGAATAAGGAGGGTGGTCAAGAGCTGTGATCTGTTTGTTGGCCAAGAACTGCCTCACACTGTCTCTCCACAGAGCCCGCCTACTGCGCCGAACCCAGTCATGGAGGCAATTGAAAACCTGCTGGTAGAAGTGCTGATTGACTGTTTGACCCTCAGGCACAAACTAATGATGGACCACTCCCTTCTGGTCGAAGAATGCGATCAGCATGACCTTGATCTTTGATTTGGACATGTGCGCCTTCTTGGGTCTGGGTGACAGTCAAGTCTTCCACTGCAGGCTCTGTCTTTTTCTTTCAGGGTCGTACTGGAAGACACAAGTCTCATCTCCTGTGATGACTCGGCCAATGAAATCTAGATCTTCTCCGATCTTCTCTACCAAGTCTCAACAAACATTGACCCGGTGCTCCTTCTGGTCGTCCAATAAAAGCTTGGGCACCATCTTGGCGCACACCTTACGCATCCCCAGCTCCTGTACCAAGATGTTCTGCACTGACTCCCTGGTCAGGCTGAGCTCCTTAGCTATCATCCGCACTGTCAATCTGCGATCACTGCACACCTGCTGGTTCACTCTGTCAATGTTCTCATCTGTCTTTATCGTGGAAGGCCGTCCTGACTTGGGGTCATCCTCCACCTTCTCATGGCCAGTCTTGAAGCATTTGTGCCACTCGAAGGCTCGCGGCCTTGACATTGCATCTTCTTCATAAGCCTTTTGGAGATGTTGAAGACACTCAGTTGAGCCCTTCTCCAACTTAACCAGAAATTTCAAGTTGATTCTTTGCTCCATATTTCTGCCACCTCTAGTTGCGTGACAAAGCGATGGAGCAGTGTGCTACAAAAAGACCTGAAAAAGAAAAACAGAGTGAGAGATGAAAAATATTATAGCACAATAGTGGCAAGATGTTGCACAACACAGTGACATAAGCGGTTAGCCAATTGGCATTAAAACACAGGCGTGGCTGCCGCAGTCTCGTTTTTTTTTTGTCACACCTTGTACATCAAGGACAACGCTAGCCTACAATAAAAGAGGGACATACCATTCACATAATCAAGGAAAAGAAACATAGTTTAACTATACAGGCAAAAGAAGAGGCTGACTAGAACATCAGGCATAACCTACAAAAAAACCCTGGGTCATAGATAGTAAATTAAGTTGTATCAGAGATAGCACACTGGGCCAGTACAAAAGAGACTAAAACAACAGGGTCAGTGAAAATATATCTAGCAGACCTATACTTAATCACACAGTTGCAGGGAAATTTTAGGAAAAACAGGGCTCCAAGCTGAAGCACCCTAGATCTCAGTAAGAGGAACTCCTTCCTCCACCTCTAATTTTCCCTAGAGACGTCAGGATAAATGCTGATCTTCTATTACAGAAATAAAACATCTCTATATTGAAAGAATAGCCACATGGGCCAGTCCCGGTCCAACAGCAATACAAAAGCCACAATCAAAGTCGCAGATCCGGCCATCTCAGAGTCTGAGGTCTCAAGGACCGCAGAAACATCCAGGATATCCATAGTAATTGCCTGATCCTGGGACTGTTCTTGACGGACTCCACCCGTGGGCAAATAATAAATTTTGGAAATGGGAGGAATGGCTTCAGGAGAGACTTTTTATACTTCTGTCAAATATCTTTTAAACATCTCACATGGTGAGGAAAGAGGAATTAGGAAAGTTGATAATCCTCATATTTGCTTGCCGAACAACATTTTCCAGTGCCTCAACTTTATTCTGTAAGAGAGAATTATCCTTAACCAAAAGTTCCTCTGAACCAGAAATCCTAACCAAACGTTCTTCACCCCATGAACCTCTTCTTCCAATTATGTCAACTGCTGGTCAACTGAAAGAACTTTCACATTTAAAGAGTTCAAAGTCAGAGCAAGTACTCTGCTCAAGTCAGCAATAGTCTGCCAGATAGATTCTAGAGAAAAAGCTTCAAGACACTATGGACAGAAAACTATGGACAGAAAGAGAAGCCACCGATTGACCTGGAGGTTGCTCGGAGGCCCACTGCCCCAGTAGGGAAGGAAAAAGATTGGTTGCTGTTACTGGGTCCAATACCACCACACTCTGTTCCTGCTGCCTCCCGGTAACACCAGCTGCTAGTTGGAAGGTCATTACCGGGAGGCAGCACATCAACACTGCTGGCCTCCCCTTCGGGTTAGCGAATCGACACTTGATGCGCCAGCCTGACCAGGAAGTGTAAGAGAAGCTTGCAGCTGTACCAGAGGGACCTGAAGCTCTGGGCTTAAGGAGATTTCAAAGCCAGAAGTCGGGTCAGGGCTCCCAGCATCGACTCTCTGCTTCAACGGCTGCACTCCGGAGCCACACTCCTGCATATTGGAGCAAACAAGAAAAGGTAGACTTGAAGAGTCAACTGCCGGGGCTTGTCCAGTCTCTGAGGGAGCCTTAGCCTTGGACTTGCCCTTACGTTTTCCCATCAAGGAGTATGTTCAGCAGCCAGCATCCACCATCAGTTTTAAATATAATATAGTTGATATTTGAAATATCCTATAGAAGAATTTGATTCACTCTTTCTGCTTTGTGGCTACAAAATAAATTAATTTTCCCTTCTACTTTCTCCTCAAAGCAATGCAATTTGTCATTTCTGTAATGTTGCCCAATGTAAATAGAAATATAGTAAATGGAAACAGATAAACACCAACATGGCTTATTTAGTCTGCTTAATAAGGTAGTTAAGGTCATAACTGTTGCTCTGTACAGGTTCACCCAACTTACTGTGTGATAGGCTATGGCAAAACCCTTGTACCAAGTCACAAAGGGAGTGGAATGATCCCCCTTGGAATGGGGCCCAGAACAAGATAAAGCATTTAAATCCTTAAAAGCATCATTTCAGACTTTATCAATCCTTATCTACCTACCTCAATCAACCATTACCTACCTCTATCAATCATTAGAGACTATGATCATGATGATTACTAACTGTTGTTTCATTCTTGCGGTAGCCGATGGAGCTCTTTTGAATGCTACTCCCCAACTCTCAGATCCCACAAGACCAGTTTTCTTGGACTTTAGTACATGTGCTGCTAACCTTAGTACATGTGCTGCTACCTCTAATACATGTGCTGCTACCTCTCATACATGTACTGCTATTAATAGGAATGGTTCTTATTGTTGTGGGACATGGGAACAAGCCACACAGATGCGTACAGCCATTTACCAGAACCGCTTAGCATTAGATTATCTGTTTGCAGCTGAAGGAGGAGTATGTGGCAAGTTTAATTTAACTAACTGCTGCTTGCAAATTGATAATGAAAGGCAAGATTGTAGAGGATATAGCCAATCACATGAGAAAGCAAACTTATGTCCCAGTCCAAACTTGGCATGGCTTGCAACTTGATGGCTGGTTTGGTTCATGGTTTTCAGGTATGGGCGGCCTGAAGACACTTGTGTTGATTGTATTATTAATTGTGGCTGTTTGCTTATGTATCCCATGTTTCCTGCCCTTATGCTTGCGTATGCTGAACTCAACCATTGATAGTATTATTGACCGTAAGGCAGCTGCACAGATATTAGCAATGTGGGACTACTACCCTATACCACGGAGTGATCCCTTCACCCTAGTCTAAAGAGTTGATTTTCACCCTTTCTCACTTGCGGGTGAGAATAATCAAAGGGGGGAATGTGATAGGCTATGGCCTAGAATAGCCTGTAAAAGTATTTTATGTAGCAGAGGCCTGTATGTTAGGCCTGAGTCCCCAACCCCCACTTCAGAATATTATAGCTGAGCAGAGCAAAACGCCAGTAGAAGTTAGAAAACCTGCTTTAAACTGCTTTGATAAGAATGCAAGACTTTTCCATTGAGCTTGTTATGTTATTCACAGATGTATTTCAGTATCTTGTTTTCACACAGTTTCTGTGCTGCGGAGTGACCTTGCAAGCAGAATGTAAGGCAGAGTGTATTATGTCTAGAAACTGAGCCATGGCTAGAAAGGCCTGAGCAGGGAGAGAACAGGTGGCCGGTCATAGATCTCCATTGGATGGGGGTGAGGGGGGCCACCGGGACCAATAAGGAGTTTGTCTGTGTAGAGCTGATGAAGAAAGCTATAAATGCTGTTGTTTTGCTGAACTCCATGCTCAGACCATTTTGAATGTGACAAGTGCCTGAGACTGTGCACAAATAAACTGGTTTGAATCCTAGTAAATAGACTCCTGGTTTTATTCGTTGCGGGCACTTCGCTACAACAACTGTATTCCTTTTTTTTAAAGTACAAAAGTAATTAAGTTTTGCTTTGAGTGGAAATGCGAATTTAATCTTCTTGCTATATATAGTAAGGACCCTCTGCATTTACCCTAGTCTCTTTTAATTTTATTACTATTTCTGTCATCATTACAACACCAGGAGAGCACTGCAGGAATCCATCACACTTACCATCGACCTCCTTTCAGCTACATCTCTTCTCTAGTTCTACAGATTCCTCTTCTTTGGAAAATATTTCTTCATTAATACTTTTTGAAGTATTTAAACATCTGTATCAAATGTTCCCAGTTTCTCCTATCCTTTAAGGTATATATATTTAGATCTTTAAGTCTCTTCTGATATAGACCTTATACTATTTTGTTTGCTTTCATTGGAACCTCTTCTAATCTTTTTATATGCTTAGTGAAATACGACCTCCTAAATTGAGCACAGTACTCCAAGTGAGGTCTCACTAATGACCTGTTCAAGGGCATTGTCAGCTCCTCCTTGCTGCTGGTTATGCCCCTCACAAGGCAGTCTAGCATTCTTCTGTTATCTGCCACTACCTTGTTACATTGTTTTGCAATACTGAGATCCTCTTATCACCTCAAGGTATATCTCCTGGTCCATACACATCAGCTTCTCACTCCTATCACATACTGCTTCTTTGGATTTCTGCAGCTCAAGTGCATCACATTGCACTTCTTTGCATTTAATCTTAACTGTCAAGTATTAAGACCATTCTTCCAAGTTTTTGTTAGCTCCTTTCTTATGTTGTCTACTCCCTAAAGGATGGCCACCCTGTTGCAAATCTTCATGGCACTGGTACAAAGGCAAACTTTTCTTTTTAAAACTTTGGCAATATTTTTCCCAAAGATTGAACATAATCCACCCTAGGACCAATCCTTGAGGCACTCCACTACTCACCTTTGTTTCTTCCAAGTGAATTCCATTTACCCCACAATCCTCTGCCAATCTACCAATTTCTGATTTAATTCACCACCTGGAGTCCTCACCTCAGGCTACTAGGTTTATTCATGAGTGGTCTATGATGAACATTATTAAAGCCTTTGCTGAAATTCATACTGAATATATCCAGTGCATATCAACCCCTCTTTGCTGCTGGTTATGCCCCTCTCAAGGCAATATTGTGTATAACATGGACTGCCCGAAGAACAAACAAATTAATACTAGAGGAGATTAAACCTAAGCTTTCTTTAGAAGCTCAGATGACAAGACTTCGACTTTCATACTTTGGACACATCATGCGAAGAGAGAGATCATTAGAGAAAGACATCATGCTTGGCAAGTTTGAAGGTCATCGTAAAAGAGGAAGGCCAACAATGAGATTGATTGATACAATTACAGCAGCTATGGATACCACTCTACCAACTATGAGCCGCCTAACTGAAGACTGAACACAGTTTAAGGCAACTATCCAGATGGTCGCCGTGAATAGACACCGACTTGATGGCACTTAACAACAACATCATATCCAGTGCATGTCCTAAATCTAGTTCTCTGGTTACCAAGTAGTAGAAATGTTTGTTAAAAACTATATTGCCGCGGGGGATCCAAGATGACGTTTTGTCGGGTGTGTTGAGCGTCATGGGATTTCTTATGGGGAGGAAGCGAAAGACTAGAGGGGCAAAACAGCTTGAAGCTCCTCTAGCCTCAACGCATTTACCTGCCAGGGTGGTGGGTCCACTTGATTCCTTTTTTTCACCAGTGCTGCAACAGTGGTCTGAAGGGGGAGATTTGCCCGGCTGAGCAGCGTCTGGAGGAGTTTCCCTCGTCGTATGCTTCAGGCCTCGACCTCTCATCCTCTAGCTCTATTTGGGCCTCGAAAGTGCCTCGACAGAACAGCGGCATCCTGGGAAGTCTGGTGGTGAGCGTTGAGTCATCAGACTCCGCCAGAAGAGAGAGTTGGGGGCGTGAAGTGTGGCCTAAGCTCCGAAACTCCCCACGGTCAGCATCAGAGGGCCGAGGCTCTGACAGGAATGGCAGAGGGAGGAGAAGGCTTAATCCGTGGCCCTTTGGCCCCCGTTTCATCGAAGGCTGAGGCTGCGGTGATTGGTCCTGTTGTGGAGGTTGTCTCGTCTGGATCTATGGCTCCCCTGGAGGTGGTAACGCTGTAGGTGATCTGGGCTGCTATAATGCAGCTTCATGAGGAGTTGACCCCGCGGATGACATCTTTGGCATCGCAGGTTTCTGTAAATAATGAAGATCTCAAGGAAACTTGTTAAAATAACTGCTTTGCAGTCTCAAGTTGATGACTATCAGGCTAAAGTAGTGACTGTTGAAAATGATGTAGAATCTCTTTAAAAAGTTTCTTTAGCTATACGATCTAAGTTGGAAATGTTAGAGAATGCAGTTCGTATGGCAAATATTTGTTTGGTTAATTTTCCTAAAGTAGCATTAATATCAGCAAGGAATATGTTTAGGAATTATTTGATTGAGAATTTGAGTATCCCCCCCTGAATCCCATCCCCCGTAGTTAAAATGTACTACTTGCCAACTGGGAAAAAAGTGGAGGGGCAGGGAGTAATTAGAGATCTATCTAATGTTGATGTTTTAAATGTTATTGATATTTTGGAATCTTCACAAGAAGAGCAGGTTACATCTTCTACTTTATTAATCACTTTAGCATTACTATCAGATAAACAATGGTTTATGAAGTTGTTCTTTAAGAAACGTCATATGTTATTTAAGGGATTGACTGTTCATATATTTCCAGGGAGACCCAGAAGAGACGACGAGATTTCCTCCTTTTGCATCCTGGGATTCAGCAATTGGGAGGGCTTTTTTTTCTCAAATTTCCTTGTAAATGTTTGATCAAATATCAATCAAATTCCTATATATTTTATAAGCCCTCCCAATTGCTGTATTTCATTAATGCCTGACTTTATGAAAGGAGGGGCTGACTCTCTGTCTGTTCTGATTTGAGCAATTATTGTTTGCCACTGAAGAGAATATTGGGTGTTATAAATTTCACATCATAGTATCCCCCTTATTTGAGGGCTAGAGTGGGTACATAAATAATTTTGTTTTCCTGTTTGGTATTAACGCTTTATATTGTCTTTTTTTTCTGTTATCCATCCCAATTTCCGTTTCAAGATGTTTTTTTTTCTTGATATGTATTTGTAAATTCAGAAAGTTTAAATAAAAAAAAACCTTATATTGCTTTATATCTTGCAGCTTATTGGCTTATAGAAGTTCACTATGCTTTTCTTCAGTAGTATCTTCTTTCTTTTTCCCACCACCAAGGTAAGGCTTATCGACCTGTTGTTTCCAAATTCTTCTCTCCTACCACTTTTGTGAAGAAGGATTATACTGACCCTTTTCTAATCCTGTGGAACCTTTCCTGTCTCTCATCTATTAACACAACCTTTAAAGGACTTACCAGAACCTCTCTGAGCTCTCGGTATCCTGAGAAATCTCTCATCTAGTCCTTTGGCTATGTCTATTGTGATGAGGAGAGCTCTGCTGAGCCCATGGAAATAGAGGAAAATTGTAAATATACCTTTAAGGAGAGAGACAGGCAGGGAATTCACAGTTTTCAGAGTGCAGGTAAAGGAAGAAAACACGCAGTCACCGAAGTCAGGCCACATCCAAGCTCTGCTAACCTAAGTGCAGGCTTGGGGAGTAATGAAAAACACCTGAGTGGGAAGCAGTGTATGCTAGTTAGGAAACAGCCTTATAAACCCAGGGGAGAAAAAGAAAGAGGGCCAGCACCGGGGAGCAGAAAGGAAATCACCGGGGAGGAGAACGGTGAGGATTTTGGTGAGGAACTCAGCAGTGAAAGTAGCAGCCATAAACAAAGCCAGGCTTGCAGGAGGAGTGCTGTTAGTCCTGAAGCCAGCTGAGGTGTGGCTAGGAGAATTGCTGACAAGGGTCAGGCTGCAGTTCAAACGGTTCATGGTCCAGCTCAAAGAGTTCAAGCTGTCAAAAGTTGGGTGGACAAACTCACAGCTAGAAGTGACCAGAACCCAGCTGGGTGGAAAGAACCAGGGCTGAACAAACTAGAAGAACTGAGGCAGTTGATCCAGAGAAGGAATCCTCACATTCCAGGTGCAAACATTCCTTATTGTGGAGAGCACCTGTGGAGAGAAGTCCAGGAGCTTTTACAAAGCATTAAGCCAGTAACAGTTCATGAAAGCTCAGAGTCAGACGTACATGCTGAAGAGCAGGAAGAGATGCAGGTAGACTGTCCTGAGCAGGATTCTATAACTGAGGAATTAGCAATGGACTGTTCATTGTGCCAGAAGGCAGATTGAAAGCTTTCTGATAAACATTCTTTAACCAAGAAAGCACTGAAGAAACAGGGTGAGTTAACCTATCTGTGTTAATGCTAGGAACCGCTTCTAATGAAAAGAATACATGCATAACTTGTATTTGAATTACTAAAGAAGCAGAGGATAAAAATGGACACTTTGCTTTGCTTGAAGGAAGAAGTTATGTTTGTTTGCTGAACGTTTGATGAAAACAGCTACACATGTTAAAAGGCTTATGAAGCAGTTTCAGTTCTAGTTTGTGTATAATTTCCTGATGTTATTGCTTGGAGAAGAATTATAACGTTTGTGTTGAGCCTTAGTGTTTTGGGGAAGATAAATAAATTTCTTGTTTGCCTTTAAAAACCATCGGTTTCACACTACTGTCTTTAGATAAGGAGAAACAACTACAAGTCCCAGAAGTCCAAGCTGTGGACAAGAATAGTATAATTCTTTATTTAAGGACTAACATTGGCAGCCCTGAGCCTTTAGGCCTTTGGCCCGGGCTAGGGTAACAACACTACTTTCCATTTCGCAAAATGTTCATAAAGACTTTCTTTGATGAATGGTGTGATATCTACTCTATGCCCATGCATACCATTGTCAGCCTTCTGTGTCCTTCTCCAATATTTTTTTCCATGAACACTGAACAGAAGTATTTCTCACTCTCCATACATCTGAAGAGTCAAAAGCATCAACCCCCCCCCCCCCACCCGCCACCCCCGGCAGCTTACTAGAATATTAGGAATCATATCTGTAGTTATAGATAGATAGTATAAGCTTGTATTAGTAATATTATAAATTATGTTCACAGTGCCCTTTAAGGTGAAAGCACGTTATCTTAACTAGTAATATGCCAGAGTCTGCAAAGGTGTCACTCTGAAATGTATCCAATTGAATTACTAGTCTGAGAAAGATCCACAGTGATACAGGACAGAAAGAGCTGTTTTTCCATCAAAGATTTCTGTTCGTGTTGATTTATGCAAAAACTTCAATAAAAGGGCCAGTGGAAATATCGAATTTGAAGCAGATAGGGAAAAGCTGCGTACTTAGTAGTCTCCCTGGCTGCCTCCTTTTCAGCCTAAGGGGTATGTTTACTAAACCGTCTTAATGTTACCGGCGTTAGTTGCAGTCTTACTGTGACGAATGCCATATGAGGTAGTGGGCATTCCGGTCTTAAGGTAGCATTTCAGATTATCGCGTGATAAAGTCTGTTATCGCGCGATAGAGGGAGCCGTGGCACGTTAACGCGCTTTAGCCTTAATTAGGCGCGTTGACCTGGAAACACAGCAGCAAAGGTGTAGCACAATGGTTACTACATTGACTGATAAACAGGGGTCATGAGTTTGATCCCCCAGTGGGCTTAATGAATAAGGCTGTCTGAGGCATTACCCTTTACTTTAAATCAGTGCTGTCTGAGGCATTTTCTTTTTTAATTTAAATTAGTGCTGCCAGCAAACACACCCTCACAGTGCTGTAACCTAAGGTGCCGCATAAGGCGCCCTATAAGGCACTCCAGAGGGCACATTATAAAGTGCACTGTCCGCCAAGGCACCTTATAATGTTCCCTATAGGGCGCCTTATAAGGCGCTTTATAGGGTGCCTTATGAGGCACCTTAAGGTTACAGCACTGTGAGGGTGTTTTTGCTGGCAGCACTAATTTAAATTAAAAAATGAAATGCCTCAAACAGCCCTATCAAATAACACCACTGTGAGATCAAACCCATGACCTCTGCCTCCACAGTCAGTGAAGTAACCAGTGGGCTACATCTCTATAGCTGCTAACAAATCCCTGACTGGCAACAGAAGGACTACAGGTCACCACACAAACTGTCTGCTGTGATTACCAGGATAGGGTTAACCCACCCGTACCCATGATGCACTGCACATGCAGATCAGCAGTCTACAGATGATCACAAGATGGGGTATGCACCCCCACAGCACCTCACCCTGGTAGGGAGAACTGACCGTGTGTGTTACTGGCACAGAGTAGCTACAGACCGTCAAATTGTGCGGGTACTGTGGGCGAGGTGGGGCGTCCAGCACCAGGTCTGCAGCACCTGGCTTAGCTGAGATAGGCTATGCTGCAGGTCACCATCAGTGTGAGTGTGTGATAGATAGTTCTTTCAGATACAACTGTGTACATCCATATTTCCCAGTCACATCTAGCCCTTGTGGACTATGATGCACCCAGAATAGTGCATATCCTGTGTGGGTGCCATGGTCACATGATTTAAGTGAAGGGGGTGTTTGGACCCATAGGCGGATTATGTAGGACCACTCAAGCTGCCCTCTGGGGCTCAGGGTAGGGGACGGGATCTCCCACCAACAGATCCACATTCTACATCCCTGCAATGGTGGCAGTAGGGGAGTAGTGGCTCAGTGGTTGGGACAGGTTACCTCAGGCCGGAAGGCCAGGGGTTCAATTCCCGCATGGAGACAAGCAACTTCAGGCCGGAGGGACTTGGGTCCACTTAACCCTCCATTGCCTCAGGTACACTTAGATTGTGAGCCCTTCAGGGACAAGGGAATAAAAAGTACCTGTTAGTATACATGTAAACCACACTGATTCTAAATAGAGCAGTATAAAAAAGAAATAAATAAAATAAAGTAGAGGGGACCATCAACCCCAGTCCTGCTGGGGAACAGGCACCCCCTACAGGGCAGTCAATGCAGATCTGTACGCATCCATAAGACAATGGCAGACAGAGAGTAGGCCTGGAAATGCTCAGCTGCCCCCACCACTATCTGACATTCTCCAGCAGCAAGCACAGTGAGTCTCCAGCCACTGCACCCTGCAAGATGTTCCAGCCATACACATACTAACTGCAGACAGTCTGCTAACTAGTCCATAGTGCATGTTCCTGGAAGAGATGCATGCACACACACACACCAAGCAAATAAGTCAGTGATTTAGCCCCAGAAAAGAGAACCCATAAATATCATTTGAGAAAAATACTAGATAGCACTACGGGGGAACCTAGCCATGCCGTGGTCACTCCTCAGTCAGGGTGAGAGTGACCTCCCAACAGGACATGCTGTGGCCACCCTGTCCATGCAGGTGGTGGCCGGGCACTACAATGTCCCAGCCATTGCCCTATGCCCTGTGCAGATGCATCCTGCCCAGGCCACCCTGTCTGGGCCATACCCACAGTACCTTGCTCCTCATTATGCACATTGGCAGGGTAACACTGCAAACAGTGCAAGCAGTGTGGGCTGAGTAAGGTGTAGGCAACCACAACACACTGGATAGACAGACACACACTCCCATACCTATGCCAGCATTGTGCAAATATAGAAGCTTTTGGAAGCCCTGGCCACCACACCAGTCCTGGGCACAGTGCAGGCATGGCTATGGTACGCAATACTGTTGGGGTCACTCCCCGGGGTGGTAAACACTGTCAGAAACCAAAACTGAAACACACTGCACAGATATCAGAAAGGTTGCTATGATGCAGCTCTATCAGCAAATTGTGCTTAACTTAGGAATTGCTATCTGCCATTAATCATAGCAACCTTTTGATACATGTGTAACGTATTCCCCAGATTAAGGCGAAATTGCTAAGGTATGCAAGTGCTAGTATTGTGAGATGCTGCTGCGTGCAGGGCCCAACAGCCTGACTCTCCATGAGGCTTTAGATAGTGGAGTGTGGGTGTTTATGCCCCTGTTGGCCACTGCTCTAGGGCAGAGGTTCCCAACTCTGGTCCAGGTGGGCCAAACACTGTTCAGGTTTTCATGCTGTCCCTAATGAATATGCATGAGATACATTTGCATACCATGGGGGTGGCGCATACTAATGCAGAACAGGAATATTTATTAGGGACAGCATGAAACCTGAATGGTTTGGCCCTCCAGGACTGCAGTTGGGAAACTCCGCTCTAGGTGCTCTGTAGGGTAAAATATAGGCGTTTCAGGTATGTTTATATTATCTGCAATAAAGGTTCCGTCTTTATTACCATGTAATAAAGGTTTAGTACTGGGTAAAATATGGGGACAGGGTTGGCAGGAGCCACAACTGGGACTTGAACTTGTGACCTTCTGCTCCTGAACACACTGGCTGGCCTGTGCCACAGGGGAAAGTTTATTCCTTGGGGATATCATGACTGTTCATCAGACAGACCCTGTCTGTTGCATTGCATGTCACCCACCTAAACCAGGCTAGGCCATGGTCTGCTGTGGGCAGATGCCACTGCCCCCTCTGCCACAAGCACCCCTCCGCCACCATGCTGCCATGCCATTATGCCGGTGGTGCTGATGGTGCGCAGTTCCAAGCCATCCAGTATTCTGGTAGGCAGCTGCCTATGGTGTGGGTTCTCGGGTAGGGGTGCCTACATGGACATGTGCGCTCCCCCCCCCCCCCACACACCGCTTGCCAATGTTATGTGCCCTTGGGGGTACCTGCTGGGGAATCTCCCCTGTGACACTGTGGGACACACACTCGTGCCCATGTTGAACCCTCGTCAGTTGCTGTCTTGCTGCTTTACAGTTTTGGCATTCCTATGTGCCACTTAGGCATCTGCCTAACACGCACTGTGGCCCAGCTGGACCACAGCATGTGCTAACTGCAGCCCTCTATATTCCATTTACAGCTTCAGTAGAGTTGCCCTTTCCTACGTGCCCACTCTGCTGTTACTGCACATGTGCATGCCATAACAAACCTGCCCAATATAGACGTGAAAAAATCCTGATCAGCACTATTTCAATGTGGGATCATTCACTTTGTAGGGGGACAGAGAATAGACCCTTCCAAATATGATATCTTATTTTTTGAGCTTTGTCAGTGGTGTTTCTTTATGTTTATCATTAATATCACTTTTGACCAGCTTGGTTATTGGGCTTTTAGATGTGGTTCAGGTCATTTTCTATGTTTATTTGCCTTTTTTTCCATACACATGTATCACAACTATCACTTTCCTAGGTTTCCCTGCCTTTGCTGTACATTGCTGACGGAAATGGTTTCTCTTTCCTGTAAATGTGCCTTAACGCGAGGGTTTCACTGGCGTTATTGTTCAGACCCGGATTTCATAGCGTTAGTGTGCCTGGAGCCTCTCCCCTCCCACTCTACGCCCATTGACCCCTTCTCTCCGCCCTCTGGGAAGCCTTACTCCACCCTTCAGAAACGGATTTCACAGCGTTAGAGTGCCTTAACACCGCCGCTGCGTTATCACGCGCTAAGTGACGTTATCGCACGATAATGTTACATTACCTCGTGATAACGTCACTTATCGCGTGATAATACCACCGCTGTGACGTTAAGACAGTTTAGTAAACATACCCCTAAGATTTTATACCACTAATTCCAAGTGCCTGTATTTTTTTTCTTTTGTGCTTAACAGCCATTCCTTCTGACCAACCATATAAAGTACCAAGGCTTTACAAGGAGGTCTGGAAGTTGTTTGAAGTTACCCTATAAGTTCTAGAATCTACTGCGTTGTGCTGTGACTCAAATGGTGAAGAAAACGAATCGTCAACAGACGCGTGAGTATAATAATTGCCTGTGTGGCATTGTTAAATCCTGTGTGGATATTACATTCTGTGTGATTTTTGAGCCCTCATAAGTAACTGTGTGGCATTTCAAATTAGAATTTTGTGTGCACCATTGAAATGGGTAACCTAAATTGTAAAAAGCATTAAAAAAATATGAAAACAATTTAAATGGTTGGCAGGGAAATGCTGAGTGTTTAGCAGATACCCAAATGGGATGCCCGGCTAATGAAATTTAGAAAAAATGAGGTACCGGAGCTGTGGTTCATGGGACGCTGAGGAAGCATTCACTGTCTGAAATCCTGCTGTTGTGTGTGTATCTTGTCAGACCTTGCTGTTCCCTCTAATCTGCTTTGATAATTTGAAAAGAAGTATATAAGAAAGTTGAAATAAATAAATTTTAAATATTGTGGCAGGCAATTCATAGAAAGCATAAATATCATTTAGATGTATATAAACAAAACGTGAATGTAGGTTTATTTAGAAGTTTAATAGCAATCATAATGGCATCAACTTTTAAACATAGTTTTTTACATGCTAATTTATATAGTTGTCTGAAGGATTTTGGACAAAAGAGAGATTCAATTTCAGGCGAAAGGTAGTTAAAACTTCACTCTCTGGTTGAGCAGCAGATATTTAGATAAATGACATGCCAATTTCCAGTTGCCTGAAAGGTTTTGTTTAATATTGTATTTTTAAGGAGAACAGAGAAAAGAAAAACCTGTCTCTTGAAGGGGAAGATAAAAGAGAGATCTGTTGTTTGATTCCTTAACAAGATAGCATTCTCCCATTGTAATAGATAACATTTGAAGCCTGGCTAGAACTTGGAAAAAAAGGCATTTGCATCCTGCTTCCTTTCATGATGGTGGGTGCTATCTTTTTGTGACTTATGAACAGAACTGCAACACCACAGAAGTTAACTACACTGATTTGTCCTGTTTTGTCTGTTTCAATATTGGATCTGAGGATAATTCCAATGGCTTTTCTGTACGTGAATTATATGTTTTGGTTTTTAGGAAAAGAAATGCACTTTGTTTTGAAAAACATTCCTTATCACAGTTTTGGAGGAACAACTCAGAAAAGTAGATATATGTTTTTGCGCTATGAGATGCTGGTTTTGTTTAGTTTATGCACATACATGTATGTCTCCAAATGTGATCTTTACAGTTCTATGTTATGCAGAGGTCCAGTATGTAGAAAGCAATCACAGGACGAGTAAATAGTACTGTTTATTTTGAACTTGCATTGCCTTTAAATTTGTTGGAATTTGGATAGAGATTGATTTGAAATTATTTTTCAAGTATAAAGACTGCCTTTTCCCAGAAAAAATATGAGAATATCTCTTATTTTCTAGTTTATTTATATACTTTCATAATGTTATTCACCCAACACTACCAAAGCCTTCCATCCAAAGATTACCCCTAAGTATTTAAAAAATAAAACAAAAACACTAACTTAAGTTGATTGGATAAAACAAAATCTTACTTGTCAGCAATGATCCAGGAGGGGTTTGGGAAAAAGCAAGAGAGAGAGAGAGGCAGAGGGTGATGCTTCTAGTGTGGTGAGCTGGGCCACTGGAATTCTGACAGCTCTAAGCTTCCTCGAGGATACCAAGGCCTGAAGTAAATGAACCATGAATAGGCAGGGAGTGGGCCAAGAAGAACCCGATGAAGTATCACCATTAGGCCCATCCACAAATGCCTTGTGCCCTCTTAGGCATCTCACCTCAAAACGATCTTTTAACACCACAATTAATGGGTAGCTTACACAAATCCTTGTAGACACTGCAGTCACAAGATCAGTCTTCCAATGTTTTGAGTTTCCTACAGCACTCTCACTGGAGGCGCTGTATATAGACTCTAGTCATACCTGGGAGATATGTGGCTGTCCTATTAAAAGCCATACTTCTTCCTCTAAAGGCCTGTATGGCTGTTTTTGTGTTAAGACAATACTTCCATGCAGTTAGTGTTCCCCCTCAACACTGATTGATAAGCTGGGCCAGCAGTGCCCACAGCCATTGTAGCTTGACGTCAGTAAGGTTATATGTTTAGAACACCCCTTGATTATCCTGGGTCAGAATATATCTGCCCCTTCTGCAAGGGCTGACTTGTTTTGTGTTCTATCAAATTCATGTATTCAGAATAAAGAGAATGCTGTTTTTACACTGAAAAAAAATAGTATTTTTATTCTAAGGACCTTACCTATATTGTTTAGATAGTTGTTATTTAGAATGAGCACATGTCCAATACTAGACTAGTTATGCCTCATGGGAAAGGGGCATTGTTTACTCATATTGTGTTATACTTATTGTTTAGAATCTGAATTTACCTATGATTTGTTTAAAACAATACTAAGTTTGAACAATTGTTTGATGCATTTAGCAGTTTTATCAAATGAGGATACATTAGTATGGTAAAAAGGAACCTAGGTACATCGTTTGGTGGAATGATGCAATGAGAAAAGTGTTGAGAGGGGTGAGATAGGATATTAGTAGTGGGGAAAAAAAGAAGGACTTTGTTTGACAGTAAACTGGTGAAGGAAAATTCCCTAATGAATATGTAAAGGCAAAAAAAAGACCTCTCTATTTTGCAATTCTAATATTTGATTATGCCATCTCCGTTACCCTCAATTCAGGAAGTCATCCTACTACTACTACTATTTAGCACTTATAAAGCGCCACGCACGCAGCGCTCCACAGCTAACCTACAAGAGGTAGCCAACATACAAGAGACAGTCCCTGCCCATCAGAGTCATGCTCATCGGAGCTTACAATCTAGTTAGAACAATACAGAGCATTAGTCAGGTCTGTGGACGGTATGGTGTGGTACAGTTTGGTCTATAGTTTGGTCGTAAATGTTGACGGGGTTTAGGGTAAGATGCAATGGTGAAGAGGTGGGTCTTCAACCTGGATTTGAAGAGGGCCAGGGAGGATGCCTGGCGCACAGATGCAGGTAGGCTGTTCCAGGTATATGATGCAGCAAGGTGAAAGTAGCACAGTTGGGAGTTCGCGGTGTGGGTGAAAGGCATTGATAGAAGTAATTTGTTAGCGGAACGCAAATTTTGAGAGAGGACGTAGGGAGAGATAAGAGATAAGAGGTATTGAGGGGCCATAGAGTGAATGCATTTATAGGTCAGAAGGAGAAGCTTGAATTGGATGCAGAATTGAACAGGGAGCCAGTGAAGCGACTTGAGAAGAGGAGTAATGTGGGCATGGTGAGGCAGAAGATTAGTCGAGCAGCGTGATTTTGTATGGATTAAAGGGGAAGGAGGTGGCTCACGGGGAGACCAGCGAGGAGTAGGTTGCAGTAATCGAGGCAAGAGGAGATTAAGGAGTGGATAAGCGTTTTCGTGGTGTGTTCAGAGAGGAAGGGGCGGATTTTGCTGATGTTGTAGAGAAAGAAGTGGCAGGTCTTAGCTACAAGCTGACACCTCTCTCTCCTTCTCCACTTATATCCAAAGATAACCCCTAGATTGCGGGCCGAGGGAACAGGAAGGATAGTAGATCCATCCACATGTACTGAGAGAGGGGGAGGTGGGGGGGAGGAGTTGGGTGGAAAGACAAGGAGTTCAGTCTTGGCTATGTTCAGTTTCAATCGGCGATGAGACATCCAGGCAGCGATGTCCGAAAGACAGGTAGAGATCTTGGACTGGGTTGCCAGAGAAATATTAGGTGTAGAGAGGTAGATTTGGGAGTCAGTCATCGGCATAGAGATGGTACTGAAAGCCATGGGAGGAGCACACCAAGGCCTAGGGTATAGAGAGAGAAAAAGAGGGGGCCCAAGACAGATCCTTGGGGTACACCTACATGGAGCAGGGTAGGGGAGGAGGAGATGCCACCAGAGCATACACTGAATGAGCGATGGGAGAGGTAGGAGGAGAACTAGGATAGTACGTAGTCCTTGAAGCCAAGTGAGGAGAGGGTGATGAGGAGAAGGTTGTGGTCAACGATGTCAAAAGGCAAAAGAAAGGTCAAGAAGGATGAGGATAGAATAGAGGCCCTTAGATTTGGCCAGGAACAGGTCACTGGTGACTTTTGTGAGAGCCGTTTTGGTGGAGTGTAGGGGACAGAAGCCGGATTGTAGTGGGTCCAGGAGGGCCTGGGAGGTGAGGAAGTCGAGGCAGCGACGGTGGACTGCTGGTTCTAATAGTTTGGATATGAAGGGAAGGAGGGAGATGGGTCGATAGTTAGAAGGGCATGTGGGATCAAGTGAGGGTTTCTTGAGGAGGGGTGTGACAACAGCATGCTTGAAGTCAACGGGGACAGTTGCAGTGGAGAGTGAAAGGTTGAGGATGTGAGTGATGGAGGGGACAATGGTAAGGGAGGTGGAACATAGGAGATGGGTGGAAATGGGGTCTGATGAACAGGTGTTGGGTTTGGAGGAGGAAAGGAGGAGTGTTTTATTCTTCATTCCTTTCCTTATGATTCCTGGCATTCTGTTTGTTTTCTTGGACCCGCTGCACACTGGGCAGTGGGTTTCAACATGTTATCCACGATGACGCCTAAATCTTTTTCCTGGGTGGTGGTTCCTAATGTGGAACCTAGCATTTTGCAACCATAGTTTGGGTTGTTCTTTCCTAGGTACATAACTTTGCATTTGTCCACCTTAAATTCCATCTGCTATTTGAACATCAGTCTTCCAATTTATCAAAGTCCTCTTGCAATTTTTCACAATCCTCTTGGTTTTCAACAACTTTGAATAATTTTGTGTCATCTGCAAATTTGATTACCTCACTTGTTATTCCTATTTCCAGGTCTTTTATGACTATGTTAAAAAGCAGTGGACCCAGCACAGATCCTGAGGTACTCCACTATTCACCTTTCTCCATTGGGGAAATTGGCCATTTAGCCCTACCCTCTGCTTTCTATCTTTTAATCAGTTCCTGGTCCAGAATAGTACACTGCCTCCTATCCCACAACTTTTTAATTTCGCCAAGAGTCTCTCTTGAGGGACCTTGTCAAAGGCTTTCTTAACAATCCAGATACACTACATCGACTGACCCACCTTTGTCTACCTGTTTTGGTGTTTCATTTCACCTTCAAAAAAATATAACAGATTAGTAAAACAAGACCTTCCCTGGGTAAAATCATGTTGGCTCTCTCTCATTAAGCCATGACTATCTACATGTTCAGAAATTTTGTTCTTAATAATAGTTTATATCATTTTCCTGGTACTGATGTCAGGCTCACCAGTCTGTAGTTTCCTGGATCACCCAAGGAACCCTTTTTAAAAATTGGCATTACATTGGCTATCCTCCAATCTTCAGGTATTATAGATGATATTAATGATAGTTCATAGATTAGTAATAGTAGGTCTGACATCTCATATTTCGGTTCTTTCAAAACACTTGGATGTGTATCATCCAGTCCAGGTGATTTGCTACTCTTCAGTTTATCAAATAGTTGTATCACATCTTCTCGGTTTATTGAGCGTTCTTTCGATTCTTCTGCTGCATTAGCTTTAAATACCATTTCAAGCATGGGTAACTTCCCTACATCTTATTCATTAAAGACTGAAGCATAGAATTCTCTATAGAATTCTCTGCTATGGCCGTATCCCCTCTTAGTGCCCCTTTTACCCCTCTCTATCATCCAATGGTCCAACTGACTCACAGGTTTTCTCATATGAATGTACTTGAAAAAGTTTTTTTTTGTGTTTTTGCTTCCACAGCAAGCTTTTTTTCAAATTCTCTCTTTGCCTACCTTATCAATGCTTTGCATCTCACTTGCCAGTGCTTATGTTGTTTCCAGTTTTCGTCATTTGGCCCCTTTTTGCATTTCCTGAAAGATGCTTTTTTGGCTACAACAGCCTCTCTGACCTCACCTTTAAACAATGCTGGCAGTTTTTTGGACTTCCTTCCACTTTTCTTAAAGTGTGGAATACAGCTAGTCTGGGCTTCCATGATTGAATTTTTAAACAACACTCATGCTTGATGTAAATCTTTAACCTTTGCAGTTGCTCCTCTTAGTTCTTTCTGAACTGTTTTCCTCATTTTATCATAGTCCCCCTTTTGAAAGTTGAAAGGTAGTACTGTGGATTTTCTTGCCGTCCTTTCTCCATCTATTAAATCAAACGTGATAATGCTATGATCACTATAACCAAGTGTCTCTTGCACCAGATCTTGCGTTTCACTAAGGACTAGGTCCAAGATGGCTTTCCTTCTTGTCGGTTCATGAACCATCTGCTCCAAGAAGCAGTCATTATTTTCATCTAGAAACTTTATCTCCCTAGCATGTCCTGCCATGACACTGACCCAGTCGATACCAGAGTAATTGAAATCACCTATTATTATTACTGTGCTGTTAATAATGTTAGCATTCTGATTTCTTTCAGCATTTTATTGACCATTTGTTCATTCTGGCTAGGAGGTAGATAGTATACCCTGACTGCCATTGCCTTCCCCTTTTTACATAGAATTTCAATCGATAGAGATTATACTCTGTATTTTGTTTCCTGCAAAACTTTAATCCTGTGTGACTCAATGCCTTCTCTAACAAAGAGTGCAATCCCTCCACCAATTTGATCTACTCTTTCAGTGTGATATAATTTGTACCCAGGTATCACAGTGTCTTACTGGTTGTCCTCCTTCCACCATGTCTCTGAGATACCAATTATATCTAACTTCTCATTTAGTGTTATATATTCTAACTCTCCCATCTTATTTTTTAGACATCTAGCATTTGCATACAAGTATTTAGAGGCTGTATTTTATTCATATTAATCTGGTTACCAGTAGGCATGGGTAATTTGGAATCTTTAAGTTCTGTCTGCTCTGTACTTAAGGGCATTTGGGTTTTTTGTCTTTATTGGAACCTTTCTTTTGATATGCCCTAACTTCAATCTTTTGCTAGAATCCTTCAAGGATACATTCTTCTGAACCATGCACTCTTGGACAACTGTTGGCTTTCCCCTATTATCTAGTTTGAGAGCTGCTCTATCTCCTTTTAAAAGGTTAATGTCAGCAGCCTGGTTCCATCCTGGTTAAGGTGGAGCTCATCCCTTCAGAAAAGCCTCTCTTTTCTCCAGAATGTTGCCCAGTTCCTAACAAATCCAAATCCTTGCACCATTGTCTCATCCATACATTGATACTCCAGAGTTCTGCCTGCCTTTTGGGTCCTGCCCGTGGAATTGGAAGCATTTCATAGAATGCTACCTTGCAAGTTCTGGATTTCAACTTCCTACCTAAAAGCCTAAATTTGGCCTCCAGAATCTCCCTACCACACTTTCCTATGTCATTGGTACCAACATGTACCAAGACAACATATTCCTCCCCAGTACTATATAAGACCTTGTCTAGGCAGTGCGTGTGGACCGCTACCCTCGCACCAGGCAGGCATGTTACCAGGTGATCCTCACATCCACCAGTCACCCAGTTATCTACATGCCTAATGATTGAATCATCAACTATAATGGCTGTCGTAACCCTGTCCTTGTGAGCACATGGCCTTGGAGAAACCTCCTCAGTGCGAAAGGGTTTTACATCACCTGGAGGACAGGTCCCTAGCTACAGGATTACTTCCTGCCAAATCAGGGTGATGCTTTCCTATCATATGACTTTTCTCTTCCATGGCAACAGGGAGGCTGCCAGACTGGAGGTTGGGCTTCAGTATTACGTCCCTGTAGGTCTCGTCCATGTACCTTTGTCCTCCTTATGTCCTCCAAGTCTGCTACTCTATCCTCCAAAGATCGGACTCGTTCCCTGAGAACAAAGAGCTCCTTGCACCTAGTGCACACGTAAAACCCCTCACCGACTGAGAAAATCATACATGTGACACTCAATGCAAAATACTGCTGTCTGCATCTTAGTTTTAAGGTTGTGTTTATGTATTTAAGTTTTTTACTTATATATGTTTGCTGGGGATACTTATACTAATAAAGCTATATCTAATACATTTAATGGACTTTGTTCATCTCGAGATTAATTAATCTCAGGTCCTTAATGTATGCTTGATGTCTCTTTTATTAAGGATGTTTCCTCATTATCATGTCGACTGGAAGCACTTGAAAATCAGCAAAGGGCAAGAAACTTGCGTTTCTTAAATTTTCCTCATACCCATCTGCTTTCCTCTGAAATTCTGTTAAAGAAATATTTCTCTGAAATTCTGCATTTGAATGAGACAGTGGATGTGGTGCAGATGTATTGTATTCCTGTATCTGTTCCTGCCCTACCGGCAGAGGAAGGGGTTCCCTCTCCAACCGATGTTTCAGTAGCGCAGGGTCTTACCGCCTTTTTGGAAGATTCGCTTGATCTCATCACCAAACGTTGCACTTTGGTGGTGACTTTTGGCACCGAATCTCTCAAATTGCGTATCCTCCATGCCTATTTCAAATACAAAGAAGTTTTGTTTTGTGGATTCAAACTGCAGGTGTTCCCAGATGTTGGTCGGACCACTCAGGCTCGGCGTAGGCAGTTCTTGGAGTTAAGATCACGGGTTGTAGCGTTGGGAGCCTCCTTTTTCCTTAAATTTCCCTGCCGTTGTTTAATTACACTCGAGGGACAGAGTTATGTGTATACTGAAGTGGCTCTGCTGAGTCAGTTGTTGACTGAGAAGGAAGTTAGAGGGGAGGAATAGGGGGGTTTGATTATTGTAAAAGCTCTCTTATGTGGTGTGATTTTCACTCCTTATTGCTTTGCTTTATCTTGTGGATTGACAAAGTTTCTTTCCTCATGATGTGTATCTTTATGATGGGTGCTATTATGTTTTCTTGAAGATTGTTTGTTCAATATGTGTATTTCTTATTTTATTTGTATAATCAAGAAAAGCTTAAATAAAAGATAAAAAAAAAAATATATATATATATGTTTGCTGGGGATACTTATACTAATAAAGCTATATCTAATACATTTAATGGACTTTGTTCATCTCGAGATTAATTAATCTCAGGTCCTTAATGTTTGCTTGATGAGGATAAACAGCTGCACCTGAGAGTGAATATGGGTACCTCCTTCCCTTTAAGAGGTTTAAGAGCCTATAAAGCTGTGATTATCCCAGAGGTGGGAATGAAAACCTACTAAAACTTAACTTACTTCTAAGGTAAAGGCTTACCAATTTCCAAAGTGATTCACACAGACCTTAGTTTGATAAAAGGGGCCTTTTAAATTGCCCCTTTGATCTGTCACTTACCTTTAACACCTATTCAAGACATCACAGATCTTTTGCCTCCTAACTGGAAGGCCTCTGTAAAAGTCACTAGAAACAAGTTTATTTCTTCCTACTCAGGACTATTCTTCCTGTATGCTAAGCTGTGCTCTGATTTTATTTAGATAAAAAGCTCTCTAGAGACAACTTTATTTCAGTAAATAGTTACTCTATTTAACTTTCTATGTTTAAGCTATGCTCTGATTTGATTGAAAGGAAAAGCTCTCTAGAAACAAATTTCAGCTATACTCTGCTTTGACTTAAATACAAAGCTTATTGGTGGTACTGACTGACTCAGCAAAAACACTGAATTCTGAAATACCCAGATCTATCAGTTTTAACCCAAAGAATTCCCTTTTTTCCCCAACATTTAGCGGTATGTTTACTAAACCATCTTGATGTCGCAGTGGTGGTATTATCGCACGATAAGTGACGTTATCGCGTGATAATGTAATTATCACGCGATAACGTCACTTAGCGCACGATAATGCGGCTGCGGCATTAAAGCACACTAACGCTGTGAAATCCAGCTCTGAAGGATGGAGTAAGGCTTCCCAGAGGGCGGAGAGAAGGGTTCAATGGGCGGAGAGTGGGAGGGGAGAGGCTCCAGGCACACTAACGCTGTGAAATCTGGGTCTTAACACTAACGCCAGTGAAACCCTCACGTTAAGGCACATTTGCAGGAAAGAGAAACCATTTCAGTCAGCAATGTACAGCAAAGCCAGGGAAACCCAAAAATGTGATACTAGTGATACATGTGCACGGAACAAAAAGGCAAATAAATACAGAAAATGACCTGAACCACATTTAAAATCCCAATAACCAAGCTGGCCAAAAGTGATATTAATGATAAACATAAAGCAACACCACTGACAAAGCTCAAAAAATAAGATATCATGTTTGGAAGAGTCTATTCTCTGTCCCCCTACAAAGTGAATGATCCCACATTGAAATAGTGCTGATCAGGGTTTATTCACGTCTATATTGGGCAGGTTTGTTATGGCGTGCACATGTGCAGTAACAGCAGGGTGGGCATGTAGGAAAGAGCAACTGTATAGATGCTGGAAATGGGATATAGAGGGCTGCAGGTGGCACATGCTGTGGTCCAGCTGGGGCACAGTGCGTGTTAGGCAGATGCCTAGGTGGCACATAGGAATGCTGAAACTGTAAAGCAGCAAGACAGCAACTGACGAGGGTCAAACATGGGCACGAGTGTGTGTCCCACAGTGTCACAGGGGAGATTATCCAGCAGGTACCCCCAAGGGCACATAACATTGGCAGGTGTTGTGGGGGGGGGGGGGAAGCGCACATGTCCATGTAGGCACCCCTACCTGAGAACCCACACCATAGGCAGCTGCCTACTGGCATACTGGATGGCCTGGGACTGCGCACCATCAGCACCACCAGCATAATGGCATGGCAGCATGATGACAGAGGGGTGCTGGTGGCAAAGGGGGCAGTGGCATCTGCCTACAGCAGACCATAGCCTAGCCCCGTTTAGGTGGGTGCCGTGCACTGCAACAGACAGGGTCTGTCTGATGAACAGTCATGGTATCCCCAGGGAATGAACTGTCCCTGTGGCAAAAGTGTGGTGCAGTACACACAGCCAGTGTGTTCATGAGCAGAAGGTCACAAGTTCAATTCCCAGCTGTGGCTCCTGCCAACCCAGTTCCCATATTTTACCCAGTACTAAACCATGGTAATAAAGACGGAACCTTTATTGCAGATAATATAAACATGCCTGAAACGCCTATATTTTACCCTACAGAGCAGAGACACCATAAACATCTGCAATACCTAGAGCGGAGTTTCCCAACTGCAGTCCTGGAGGGCCAAACACCATTTAGGTTTCATGCTGTCTCTAATAAATAAGCCTGTGCTGCATTTGTATGCGCCGCCCCCATGGTATGCAAATGTATCTCATGCATATTCATTAGGGACAGCATGAAAACCCGAACAGTGTTTGGCCCAGCAGGACCGGAGTTGGGAACCTCTGCCCTAGAGCAGCAGCCAACAGGGGCATAAACACCCACACCCACAGGCTCCACTATCCAAAGCCTCATGGAGAGTCAGGCTGTTGGGCCCTGCGCGCAGCAGAATCTCCCAGTACTAGCACTTGCATACCTTAGCAATGCCACCCTAAACTTGGGAATACATTACACATATATCAAAAGGTTGCTATGATTAATGGCAGATAACAATTCCTAAGTTAAGCACAATTTGCTGATAGAGCTGCATCATAGCAACCTTTCTGATACCTGTGGAGTGTGTTTCAGTTTTGGTTTCTGACAGTGTTTACCACACCGGGGAGTGACCCCAACAGTATTGCATACCATAGCCGTGCCTGCACTGTGCCCAGGACTGGTGTGGTGGCCAGGGCTTCCAAATGCCTCTATATTTGCACAATGCTGGCATAGGTGTGGGAGTGTGTGTCTGTCTATCCAGTGTGTTGTGGCTGCCTACACCTTACCCAGCCCACACTGCTTGCACTGTTTCCAGTGTTAGCCTGTCAATGTGCATAATAAGGAGAAAGGTACTGTGGGTATGGCCCAGACAGGATGCATCTGCACAGGGCATATGGCAATGGCTGGGACATTCTAGTGCCCGGCCACCACCTGCATGGACAGGGTGGTCACAGCATGTCCTGCTGGGAGGTTACTCTCACCCTGACTGAGCAGTGACCATGGCATGGCTAGGTTCCCCCATAGTGCTATATAGTATTTTTCTCAAGTGATATTTATGGGTTCTCTTTTCTGGGGCCCAATGACTGACTTATCTGCTTGGTGTGTGTGCTCACATCCCAGTTTTGGGTGCACACATCTCATCCAGGAACATTCACTATGGACTAGCTAGCAGACTGTCTGCAGTTAGTATGTTTATGGCTGGAACACCTTGCAGGGCGCAGCGGCTGGAGACTCACTGTGCTCGCTGCTGGAGAATGTCAGATTGTGGTGGGGGGCAGCTGAGCATTTTCAGGCCTACTGTCTCTCTGCCATTGCCTTATGGATGTGTACAGGTTTGCATTGACTGGACTGTAGGGTGCTTGGTAATGGTCCCTTCTATTGCCACCATTGCAGGGATGTAGAATGTGGATCTGTTTGTGGGAGATCCTGTCCCCCACCCTGAGCCCCATAGGGTGGGTTGGGTGGTGCTACATAATCCACCTATGGGTCCAAACACCCCCCTTTCACTTAAATCATGTGACCATGGCACCAACACAGGATATGCACTATTCTGGGTGCATCATAGTCCACAAGGGCTAGACATGACTGGGAAATACAGATAGACACAGGTGTATCCTAGATGTGTCTGCAAGGACTACCTATCACACACTGGCACTGATGGCAACCTACAGCATAGCCTATCTTGGCTAAGCCAGGTGCTGCGGACCTGGTGCTGGGTGCCACATCTTGCCCTCGGGGTGAGCACAGTGCCCCCCACAATGTGACTGTCTGTAGCTACTCAGTGCCAGTAAAACACATGGTCAGTTCCCCCTACCAGGCCGAGGTGCTGTGGGGGTGCATACCCCATCTTGTGATCATCTGTAGACTGCTGATCTGCATGTGCAGTGCATCATGGGTACGGGTGGGTTAACCCTATCCTGGTAACCACAGCAGACAGTTTGTGTGGTGACCTGCAGTCCTTCTGTAGCCAGCCAGGATTTTGTTGGTAGCTGTAGAGATATAGCCCACTGGTTCCTTCACTGACTGTGGAGGCAGAGGTCATGGGTTTGATTCCACAGTGGTGTTATTTGATAGGGCTGTCTGAGGCATTTCCTTTTTAAATTTAAATTAGTGCTGCCAGCAAACACACCCTTACAGTGCTGTAACCTTAAGGTGCCTCATAAGGCGCCCTATAGGGAACATTATAAGGTGCCTTGGCGTTCAGTGCACTTTATAATTTGCCCTCTGGAGTGCCTTATAGGACGCCTTATGCGGCAACTTAGGTTACGGCACTGTGAGGGTGTGTTTGCTGGCAGCACTAATTTAAATTAAAAAAGAAACTGCCCCAGATAGCACTGATTTAAAGTAAAGGGTAATGCCTCAGACAGGCGTACTCATTAAGCCCACTGGAGGATCAAACACATGACCCCTGTTTCATCAGTCAATTTAGTAACCATTGTGCTACACCTCTGTTGCTGTGTTTGCTGGTCAGCATGCCTAATTAAGGCTAACGCGCGTTAACGTGGCACGGCTCCCTCTATCGCGTGATAACGGACTTTATCGCGCGATAACCCGAAATGCTACCTTAAGACTGGAGCGCCCACTCCTTTTATGGCATTTGTCACATTATCGCTGGAGCTAACGCCAGAAACATTAAGACGGTTTAGCAAACATACCCCTTAGAGTTTATTTCAGAAGATTAATACTGACATGTGTAGATCTATTTCCTTTTAGCAGTTCCTTTTGGTAGTCCTTCAATGTTACCAGCGGCAACCTCAGAGATTCCAACAGAGAGAATTGCCCAGAATCCAGATGGATAGGACTGACTCCACAGGCACAGTCCTAGACCAGCTGTCTTTCACAGATGATCAATATGATTCTTTACAGAATCAGAGGAGGGACAGAAGAGACAAAAGCATCAACCCCCCCCCCCCTCCCCTGGCAGCTTACTAGAATATTAGGAATTATTTATTTATACATTTTTCTATACCGCCTCTTCTAGAGATCAGAGGCGATTTACAGGTAACAAAACATTAATAATAGCAAACTATTATTATTTTTACAGAGAACAATTGTAGGACATTTTAAAATTTAACTCATTAACATGAAGAAACAGGTGGAACTGGTGGCAAATTAATGCCACGCCCTATAACTAATTACATTCAAAAATCACATCAGGTAACTATTTACATAAGTGGCAAACAAATATATTTGAAGTTGAGTGATCTAGGTGGCATTATAGCCGTGTAAAAAATGTGGGTGGGTGCTTTGTCTAGGTAGGATCAGAGTTTGATTGTTGGTTAGTGCTGGTCTGTGAATTCTGAACATCATCATGTTGAAGGTTGTGATAGTGCTGGATAAATAGGTAGGTTTTTAATTCCTTTCTAAATTATTGAAGGTCTTTAATTTCTCTTAGCTCGACTGGGAGGCTGTTCCACAATGTAGGAGCGAAGAATGAGAAAGCAGTGTTGCTTGTCTTCTGCCTTGTCTTTCGAATGGTATCCGGAACTAGTAACGTGTGTAGGTTCACTCTTCTTCTTGACCTGTTTTCATGTGGACTATTGATAAGCGTAGACAGGAATGACAGTGCTAAATTATTAAAGATCTTGAATGTAGTAACTAAAGATTTATAGGTAATTCTACACGAGACCGGTAGCCAGTGCAGGGCGTAGAGAATAGGAGATATATGGTCTGTTACTTTTGCTTTGTAAATGATCCTTGCTGTGACATTTTGGGCTAATTGTAGAGTGTGTGGGTTTTTTTTCAGAAGTTCCTTGAAGAATACCATTGCAGTAATCTAAATGAGGTGTTATTAGTGTTTGGGCCACAGTTCTGAAGTCGGTGCTATCATCGGTCGTAGCTGTTGGATTGTCCTTATTTTAAAGTATATTGCTTTAACAGCGTGTTTTATGTGTTGAGTAAGGCTCAGCGTCCTGTCAAGCGTGACTCCTAGATATTTGACCTCTGCCTTGACTGGTAGGGAGATGTTTCTGATGTTGATTTCTGTCGGTGGGGTGAAGTTTGTATTTCTTGTAACAAATAGTACTTCCGTCTTTTTGAAATTAATATTCATGTTCATTGATTTCAGCCACAATTCCGCTTCAGTTAGGCAGCGGGATCAGCTCCATTAGATGATCATCAGCTCCATTAGATGATCATTAATATGGATTTCGCCCATTTCATGGTGTAGAAACACTCCTAACAGCACTATTTGATACAATCATCAGAGGTATTGATAATACCAAGCGAGCCTTCATTCTCATATTCATTGATATTTCCTCGGCCTTTGACACTGTAAATCATATCACACTCATTTCAAGACTCTCACAACTAGGCATCAAAGATAAAACCCTTGAATGGTTCATATCCTATTTTACTAACCGGACCCAATATGTGCAAATAGATCGAAATGCCTCATCCCCATTTCCACAAGAACAGGGCATCCCTCAAGGCTCTGCCCTTTCGGCTCTATTGTTTAATCTTTATCTTCAACCCATCTGTTCCATATTTAAATGCTTCAAAATCAACTACCACATCTACGCGGATGACATCATGTTATACTCGCCATTTGATGTGTCCAACCCGGATTATAGCAACATCTGTCATTGCCTCTCTGAAGCTGAGCTGTGGCTGAAATCAATGAATATGAATATTAATTTTAAAAAAACAGAAGTTCTATTCATAACAAGAAACACAAGCTTCACTCCCCCACTTGAAATCAACATTGGAAACAACTCTCTCCCAGTCAAAGATGAGATCAAATATTTAGGAGTCACGCTGGATAAGACCCTCAGCCTCACTAAACATATAAAACAATCTGTAAAAACAATATATTTCAAATTAAGGACGATCCAACAACTTAGACCATTGATAGATAACACTGATTTCAGAACCATAGTACAAACACTAATTACACCACATTTAGACTACTGTAATGGTATTCTTCAAGGGACCTCTAAGAAAAATATTCACACACTTCAATTAGCCCAAAATGTCACCGCAAGGATTATCCATAAAGCGAAACTTTCGGATCATATATCTCCGATTCTCTACTCTCTCCATTGGTTACCCGTCTCATGCAGAATCATCTACAAGACCTTAGTCAATACATTTAAGATCTTTAATAACATAGCTCCATCCTTCTTATCTACACTCATCAACATCCCACATGAAAATAGATCAAGACGAAAAATAAACCTTCACACGTTACAAGTCCCTGATTCTATCCGAAAGACAAGTCAGAAGACAAGCAACACAGCTTTCTCATACTTCGCTCCTACATTATGGAACAACCTCCCGACTGAAATCAGAGAAATCAAGGACCTTCAATTATTTAGAAAAAACCTAAAAACCCATCTATTCACTCTGCACTACAATAACCTTCACATTGAAGATAATCCTAACACTGAGAAAAACACCGATCATCAGTCACTTAATGACCCTACCTAGACAAGCATAAAATCTTTCCCACACATTTCACATTGCTCACCTAGTTTAAGCTTACTCTTTGAAAGCAATTACTTGTCGCTAATGTGAAAAACTGTAATATATTGTAAATATATCCCTTTACTGTTATACTGTTGGTAGTATTTTTGAAACATTATCTAATTCTTACCCAGTTCAAATGTTCCTACCCCTCTTACTATCTCCTGGTATATATAAGTTACAATTAATAGTTGAATGTTCATTGTTCTAAATCTGTTCTATGTAAAATAATAGTACTCTATTATTAAAGTTTATGTTACCTGTAAACCACCACTGATCTCTGGAAGTGGCGGTATAGAAAAGATGTATAAATAAATAAATAAATAAATAAATAAATATTGTCATATTCAGGGCTGGATACATCGAAATATGAGTACATCATAATGTCGTCTGCGTAGATGTGAAAATTTATCTTGTAGCGTTGAAATATGGTACAGATGGGTTGAAGGTACAGATTAAACAGTAGTGCAGAGAGGGCGGAGCCTTGCGGGATGCCTTGTTCTTGTGGAAATGGCAACGATGTAACTTGATCTATTTGTACATATTGGGTCCGGCTAGTGAAATAGGATTTAAACCAATCAAGGGTTTTTTCCTTAATGCCTAGTTGGGAGAGTCTGGAGATGAATGTGGCATGGTTTACATGGTTGAATGCCGAGGAAATATCAAGGAAAATGAGAATGAAGGCTCACTTGGTATTATCAATGCCTCTGATGATGGTGTCAAATAGTGCTAATAGGAGGGTTTCCACACTGTGGTGTGGGCAGAATCTGTATTGTTGCTCATCTAATGGTGCTGATGAGTCTATATAGTCCTGCAATTGAATCTGTACAACCTTCTTGATAATCTTGGTGAGAAACGGAATGCTTGCAATAGGATGGTATGAAGAGGGGTCATTTCTGTCTAGTGCTTTGTTTTTTAGCAATGGTCGTATTGCTGACCTTTTGAGGTCTTCTGTTAATCCTGTTAATTCCTGGTTAAGATAAAGCAGGTTATCTTAACCAGGAATGTGAGGAAATTTGTTTCCCATTTGTCTGAATAGGTGCCAGAGAGTCTGCAAAGGTGTCACTTTGGAATTTATCGAATTGAATTACTAGTCTGAGAGAGATCCAGAATGATACAGGACATAAAGGTTTCTTTTTGTGTTGTTTTATGCAAAAACTTCAATAAAAATGCCAGTGGAAATACTGAGTTTGAAGCAGATAGGGAGAAGCTCCGTACTATGCAGTCTCCTTGGCTGCCTCCTCTTTGGCTTAAAATTTTCTACAGCTAATTCCAAGCGTCTGTGTATTTTTTCCTTTGTGCTTAACAACCATTCCTTCTGTCCAGCCAAATAAAAAAAACGAGGATTGACAAGGAGGTCTGGATGTTGTTTGAAGGTACCCTGTGAGTTCTAATTTCTACAACATCCACCCTCAGCACTTTCAATCTTCCAATTTCTCCTCAGGCCTTCTCCTTCTCCCCAAAATACAAAAAAATTCTTATCTCCTTGCTTTACATCTTTAGCATTTTTACAGTATTTATGTCTGTTCTTTGCCATCATTAATTTTACTTTGCCTCTTTTAGCTTTATCTGGCATTTTTTCTGTGCTCTCTTCGTATGATCTTCTTTATTTTGTGAATGCCATCTTTTCTACCTTTCAGCTCCTTCTTTGGAGAACCACATTGGTTTCCTTTTCATCTTTTTAATTACTTTCCTGAGCTAAAGATCTGTTGCCTTTCAGAATAGCCCAATGTCTGTACTACTTTTCCTACCTTCTTCCAGCTCTTTCTTCAGGCATTTCCTATGGACATGGAGATAGTGCACACTAACGTCCTTTAGCATTTGCTAAAATTTAGTAAACAGGCCCCTAACTTTATTGAAGGAGAATTTGCATCTGGATATCAAGAATGGACCCTAAGGAAAGTAAGTTCATAAGTAAACAGCTCAGAAACTCAAGGCAGGCGAGTTTTGGAGAGTGACTGGCCAACACACAAACCAAGCAAACCGTTGGGTCATGGTAACACGCCGTTCTGCTATTGTAGTTTTAAACACACGTGTTTCAGGTTTCAGCAGAAAAGCAGGCATATATCACCACAGGAACGTTTTCCCAGTGTGATATTCACAAGGACAGGGCATACTTTTCCTTCCAAAACTGGACTTTGCAACAATCTGTCGTTTTGAAAAACTATAGATAAAGAAGAGAATACCGAAAAGAATACGAGCATGTCTAAAAGTACATCAAAAGTATTTTTTGACAAAACGTACGGCATACCATATCAGGGCCTGGTGTGGTGCTGTGTCAAATCACTGCCTATCAGAGTATCAATCTAGCAATTATCTATCAGTTTTCAATGATTTGGCATAGTTTTTCATCATGCCAAAATAATGGCTTCAGGCTTGCAAAGCTTGTGATCCGTGTAAATTGTGAACATATTAGTTTCCTGCTTATGCTAGAAGAATACTGTAGCCCCCCCTTCTAGGTACTAATAGTGAATGAGAGACTAACAACTTCCCAATCAACTTCCCAAGGACCAGGACTATACCAAATTGTAAATGCGCTCTGTACAACTTGCGATCCTGGCTCCTCCCCACCTCCTGCACACATACATTTACCACGCTGCAGACAACTACTTGCTCTTGTTGGGCTTCCTGGAAGCCCAATGATGACCTTAGTGTCCCTTCTGCACTTCGACCCTGTGCAGCTGCACTGCTGCCACAGCCATTGGTATGGCCCTGGGACTTACTACACCTGAATTTCTCCTCTGGAATCCTGTGGACTTCTGGATTAAACACCATCAGGGTAGCTTTCTCCATTATATTCCTCTCTGAACTCAGAATGAAACAGCAGGAACAGCTTCCATACAGTAAGTGAGAAGAGAGACATCCCCCCTACAAGACTCCGCTGCTCGTCAGCAGACTGCTTGGAGACTACTTCTCCACAGGGCCAATGTTAGGCATGCTGGGGCCCAGGGCAAACATAAGTCTTTTAACAGGTTGCATTCTCTGTAAACTCAGGTAGACGCAGGCCCCTAACATGGGGGGTCAGGGTAATTGTCCTGGTTGCATCCCTCTAGCACTGTCACAGTTTCTCCACATGCAATTTCTCAAGCTGGCTCCCCAGAGTGAAGTAATCTCTATCTCCTTGTGAAGCTTTCACCAGTCCCGTAGATTCTGTCATTCCGGTCACTCCTGAGGCATGCAGTATGGCAAATGATTTGGTCTCTCCTACACTCACTCTCCTCTCCTCCACATGATGCCCAGCGGGAAAGCCTCTAGTACTTGACCCTCTTTACACAACTATATTTGTGTTTTGAGTGGCAATGCATATAGATTAAACTGTATTTTCATGCAAAAGAACCTGAAAAAAAGAGAAGTTCTCTCTCTTTGAAAATGGGTACTGAGTCCACCTTGGGTAAAAGTACTCACAGACTTTGTTGCAAGCTGAAAATTATCCCCTGAATGTACGGAGATATAGTAGCCCTACTGGTCCTGCAGAAAAGTGAATTCCTTGCAGTTTGTGATTCCTATGCCTGGACCAACATAAGAATTACAGATATGCTTTATTTTTCTTATCATTTTGCATTTCTTTGGGGGGAGGTCATTTTTGTTTAGTTCCGTTTTTGTTTTGCAGGGGGCTATATAGTATTTTAACACGTGCTGCTTGGCTTTAACATGCTAAAATTAAAAAATGATGCGTTGTTTCAGACTGAAAATGACACAAAATGAAAAACACCAATTTTTGTTGCTTCCATGTTACTTTAAATGGATAAGTCATCCTTAAGAATTAGTCAAAGATAATGATATGCATGAGATTTGCCTTGCTTCATTTGAACTTTTATTTTGTTAACTTTCTGCAAATTATGACACACATTCAAGACAACCACATTGAGCAAGGGAACAGTAATAGACAGGAGTACCTGCTGGTAAATTCCCAAACCGTAAAATAGTTTTAAACATCAAGATGCGCTTATCAAAAATAATTACCACACAGATGGCAGCATGTCTCTTCAAACGGAAGTTCATTACAGTTTAAAAATTTCCAGTTTTCCTTTAACAGCCTTGTTTTGCTTTTTTATGTTCTTTGTTGGCTGAAAATAATTCTGCACTTTGATTCCAATATGAAGACAAAGTTAGAGCTGGAAGCCCTACCTTTGTAAAATGCGATCTTTCAGAGCCATAAAACTTCAGTCATTTTTGTTTAAAAAGCAACTTGGATATTCATCTCCTTACCAGCTGCGACTGATGGTCCAAGACACCATATTGGTCATGGAAATAGTAAATTCACTGTAGGCAGGAATAGCTGTTTTTGGATCAATATATGAATAATTGTATTCCATTTCTGCATTTGAGCACTCACTAAATTATTACATGCATGCTTAACCGTTTACCATACATTAAAACTATTTGGTCCAGACTGTAATGCAGAAATAAATGAAATTAAACGTAAAATCAGTAAACAAAATGGAACAAAGTTTTTTCTTATGGATACCCCTATGAATTTTCAAGACGTGAAGCTCCATTTTCTATAAACATTGGGATGTCCAGGTCGGGATATTCACAATTCCCTGTGTATTTTACAAAAGGCTGCGCTGAATGCACAGCCTTTTGTAAAACATGTATAAGTGTAGTGCTGGCATGTAAGGTGGGAGCATTGACTTCATTAAAAAACACATTCAAAATCAAAGGGTATCTCCTGCTGCTTTACGTGTGTAAGCACTGCTAACTACATATGCAATAATCTAACCATATACACAAGTAGTGATAGAAAACTAGAAACATAGAAAAGACCTTATGGCCTATGTAGTCTGCTCTTCCATATTAACTACTATAGTCCTTTTTTTCCTTCAGTGTTTGTCCCATGCTTTCTTGTATACACATAGGGCTGAATTCTGCAAGGCGACTAGCGAGGCTGTATATCTCGGTGGGACATCAAGCCCCACTAGCCGCCTGAACAGTATGCCACCTCTGAGCCCACCTGCACACACAACAGCTCTGTGCATGCTGTGGGGGATGGGGCAGCATGGGAGTGGAGAGTGGGCAGGACCACCCTCGGATGTACAGGGATGATTCTGGCATGGCCTTGTACATCCAGGGATTGCTGGGGTGGGGGGGGAGGGGACACAGGACCGCCAGGTTATTCCACCTCAGAAGTGGAATAAGCATTGGCTGCCCCTCTGCATCAGCCAGCCAGCCCCTCAGCAGCGATGGTGGCAAGCAGGGTGAGTCCCCGCTGCCCGATCTGGGCCACGGCTGCCCCCGTTGGGATCGGGTGACAGGGAAACAGGGGCTCCAAGGCAGCGGGCAGGTTGTACCGCAGGGAGGATGTCCCCATGGCAATTCAGGGGCAGGGGCATGCCAGGCTGTCTTATAGGTCCTGATCCTGCACCCGTGGGAACGTTTGGCTCCCATGATGTAGAATCAGGTCCTAACAGGCCTGTCCAGATGGCCCGGACGTGCCCCTACTGGAATTGGGCTCATACTGTTCTCATCTCTACTACTTCCACTGAGAGACTATTCCGTGTACCTACTACTCTTTCCATAAAGAAATAATTTCCACATATTACTCCAGAGTCTATCCCCTTTCACCCTCATCCTATGTCCCCTCGTTGCACAGCTTTCTTTCAATTGAAAGAGGCTCTCCTCTTGTGCATTTATGCCATGGAAGTATTTAAACATCTCTAGCATATCTTCTCTATCCCAACTTTCCTCTAAAGTATACATATTGAGATCTCCAAGTCTGTCCCCATATGGTTTATAATGAAGGCCACTGATCATTTTGGTAGCCATCTTCTGAACTGACTCCATCCTGGTTATATCCTTTTGAAGATGTGGTCTTCAGAATTTCACACAATACTCCAAATAAGGACTCACCAAAGACTTATACAGAGACACTATCATCTCCTTTTTCCTGCTGACCATTCCTCTCCCTATGCACCCAAGCATCCTTCTGGCTTTTGCCATCACTTTAGCCACTTTAAGATCATCAGAAACAATCATGCCCAGGTCTTGTTCTTCTTTCATGGACAGAAGTACTTCACCCCCTATACTGTATCACTCCCTTAGATTTTTGCAGCCCCAGTGGATGTCCCTGCATTTCCAGAATTGGACATAGAAGAAAAAACAATTAAGGAACCAAGAGAGAGAAATTTAAAAAAGAAATTTCAGGTGGTGTTTGACAACACTGAGATAAGGACAAGACAAAGAAAACAGTACCAAGAGGAACAAACTAGAAACAAATACAAATATGAAAATCTCTCTCTTTTAAAAGTTATGAGATTATTAAAAATAAATTGTCATAAAACCAAAACATTTTGACATGAAAATCCAACATGGTCAGATTTCTCCAGTAGGCTGCATCAAGGGTAACAAAATCAATAAAAAGCAGATGTCTTCTATACACAGAAGCCTAAATTAATTTGTGCATGCAATATATTGTTGACAATACAAAGCAAGGTGATCATGGACCCTTTTAGGATCTTTGAAAAAGTTGAATATTATTATATTTTTTATTATACATAGGCTCTAATATGGATACAATTTTGTCAATTTCTTCTCAAAAACACAATTCCTCTGAGGGATGATGTCCACAGATGTACAGGACTAATTTATTATGTCAGTATACGCATGCCTATCAAAAGTTATTTAGGGAATTGCTTAATACAATGAATTGCATCTCACACATGATATTCAACACATAGCATTCCAGACATTGCAATTGAAATTCTACACATGGAATGCTCAACTGGACCTGATCAAAGGTTTCTCGAATCCTTGTTTGGCAGCTTGATCCCTGCTGGTAGTAGTATGAGATAGCTGCCAGGAGTCAGGTGCCATTTTCAACCAGGTGCCTGATAGAGCATGTTAAGGGAATAATGCATAATACATCTACAGATCAGATGTTGCCATTTTGCACAATGGTATTAATAGATAAGGAACAAGTAGGGGTTGTTGGTGCCTCCATGTGTGATTTGCTGGGAGGGATAAATGGGGGTCTGGGGGGGATTTGAAGGGGTCCCTGAGGCCATAGAGGAGATTTTTTAAAAGGGTTATGGTTAGGCACATTGGGGCCAGGAATTGTCTGGGAGTCATCACTTTTTGTAGTTTTAATCCCACACCAGGGCTGGGGAGGGGGGATGTCTGAATGGCCACTGGACCACGTATCCCCCCAGGGGAAATCAGACACTGGAGTGAGTGCCCCCTTTAAATCATGCTACTGCATGAATTTATTTATTGCATATTCATTGTGGATATCTTGAAAACTCAGCGACTGGAAGTTATAGGGGGTTACTGTTGCTTCATACAAGCCTGGTTATACTGGGTTACCATTGCTTCATACAAGCCTGGTTTTGCTGCACAGATCTCACAAAAGTACATGCAGAACCAATTTATTTGACTCTATAATACTGTATTTGCTGTTCCAGCAGAGGTATTAGTTGGATTTCTTGATACATTGTTTTGTTTGTTTTTTGCGTTTATTACATCCCCTGTGGAGCCCGATCCTAAAAGGGTAGTCCGGGCCATCTGAACATCTAAACACTGGATGGGCTTGGATCATGCCTGATTCTGCACCGCTGGAGCTAGACATTCCCGCGGTTGCAGGATTGGGCACCGAGATGATCTGGCATGCCCCTGAACCCGCACGAGGAGCACGACCAGCCCGCCTTATGCTCTTGCTAGTGTGCTGGTGCCATGGCGTCCCTTCACCATAGCACCAGGATGCCCATTGGGAGCACCAAAGGCCTGACATAGAGACAGAGGCGGTTTCCCCACCACCTGACCCTCGGTGGGGCCTGCCAGGATCAGGCGGAGGGGCCTCATCTGACACTGCTCCCTGCTTTGAGGGGGCTGCCAGGTCCGATTGCCACCATCACCATTTATCTTTATCTGCGCATTTAATATACCGCCCAGGCCTTAGTATCAGGGCAGTTTACAAAGGTAATAACAATGCTGTAAGTCTAGAAAGTGGAAAGGAACACCATAAATCAATAAGACAGAGGAAAGACAGACAAGACGGTAATCTAAAGAGCAACACTCTTCCTACAAGGTGGAATAAGCAGCACACCGATCCCATCGTGACCTGAACTGGCCCTATATGCCCAGGTGCCTCAGCCCCCTCCCATCCCCCACCCCACTGTTCCCACACAGCAGTTCTGTGCGTGCGAGGAGAAAGTGAAACAGCATATGGTCCCAACGAAGAGCGGGGCTGCACATCTTACTGGGATTTATTTGTTTTTCTTTTTTTGGCGGGGGGGAGGTGTGGGAGTTGCATTTCCAATTATCATCACCCCCTTGTTTTTAAAATTCTTTTGGAATTTGCACTTCAATTATCTTGCAAAAAATCTTTTGTGTCTGAAATGTATCAGTCATGTCCATGTGTAGTCAGAAGATCGGCACAGCAACACCTGATTTGCTGAAATGGATAGCGGGTGGGGTTGCTATGTCTCCTAGCTTTTCTGCACATGGTGGCATAGACATTTTTAAAAAAGAAACCTGTGAAGGCACATTTTAGATAGGACGTGGAGATAAGAATCTAGACATTGAGGTCTGCATGTACTTCATTCTCATGGTTTTTTTAGGAAGATGTTTAATGAGGCATTTTAGGATGGTACGTACAAAGTGTGATGGTAGGTCAGCACCTGCAAATCTCAACCCCAGGCCTCTTTATCAACGCTTACTCGCTATCTCATTAATTCTGTTCTCGGTCTTCCTCTTTCTTTTATGAATTGCAGTTCCTTTCCACTATTTGCAAGCTTATAATTTTATTGTTAAGCGCTCTGCTGCTGGTTCGAAGGGCGCTATATTAAAACAAAATAAATCATACTATACTGTACTCATCGGGTGGACAATTCTATAATTACCTACTTCCATGCACAAAGCCCCATTTTATGGCTTTGGCTTTGGTAATTGACATTTATAAGCTACATTTGTTAATAAAATATGGGAGCATGCCGGGCTGGTGAAAAGGTGTTGGGTGCCCTAAGCAAGCCTTCAGTCTTCTTACTTCAAATCTCAGGGTGGGAGTCGGCCTAACAATCGTGATCATTCCAAAATCACTTCTCCCACATCAATCCTGTAAAAATGCATAATTGGACATCATGTTTTTAAATATTAAGCTTTGCTTTGTATGTATGTGTAGGCCTGCTCTGCCTGCAGATGAAAAAATGTTCTGATGGATCATTGAGTTTAGATGACAGTCGAAATCTGTTGTTTTTCTTTGATTTCACTTTTACGGCCCCTCCCTCCCAGAGCTGCCACCCCAGGCAACTGCTTCATCTTGCCTAATGGTCAAGCTGACCCTAGGAGCACAGGGATCATGCATCTCGGGATTCTGCGCTGAGAGCACGGTAACATTCTTCTTTGACTTTCTCCATAATGCTCTTAGAACCAGTTTAGGAAATTAAAAATATGGGGCCAGTATTCAAAAGCATTTATTCAATTAGCAGTACCTGTTAACTAGATAAGTGCTGGCCGGCTTGATAGCAGCACTATCCATTTACTACCACTAAATATTCCCTCTGACCATCCGAGCACTATCCAGAATTCGAGACTATTGGGTTAGCAGGAATATTCAGTCCACTAAACCGGATAACTAACTGCAACAAGTTGGGTGAGGAACAAGGCAGTCCTAACTTTGGTATGTGGATAGTGGACTGAATATCTACGTTTTATTTAGTCATAGTGGCTGATGTTTAAAAAACAGACTGACCTCTGCGGCTGAATATGAACCCTTATATTTCCAAGGTAGCAGAACTAGATTCATTTTATAATCTGAGACTACTATCGCCTTATGCTTCGGGTCTATTCAAAATTATAAAATTAACTAGCTTAAATATAAAATATTTTTCATCAGTCAGAAATCGTTTTCAGATGTATGGTAAGGAAGGCGAGCAAGGACTGCATTAGTTGTTAACTGTGGCTTTAAATCTGCTCTAACAGCAGATTGCCATCTCAATTGTTAACACTTGCTAATTGCCATATTGAACACCTAACATGCAAATTCCAATTAGGGGCGGGGACTGATCAGGAATTGCACCTTGTAGTTAACATGGAAATCCGTTCTGCACATATATTGCAGTTAGTTAGCTCCCCTACACACCTCAAGGGTAACACCCTTGACCTCATTTTCGCGCCTCAGTCTACAGCGAACACCAACTTTAAGCTATCTCATACCCCTGTCCCATGGTCTGATCATGATTTATTATCCTTCCAAGTCCCATATCAGCAAAACAGTATCCCAGCAAGACATACAAATGTAATCTCATCAGGACCAACAGCCCGTTTCAAAACGCTCAACAAGGATGACTTCATCAGCCAGACTCTTCCAACCCTTTGTCTTCCAACCAATGACCTTGATGAACTGATCAACAATTGGTACAACACCCTGAACTCCTCTTCACATCTACCTTCCTCAGTAAGACCACCAGCATCCAGCACAGCACTAAAAAGTAGAAACACAAAACCATGGTTCTCCACTGAACTACGACTATCCCTCCAGAATCTAAGAAAACAAGAGAGAAAATGGCGCAGATCACGTGCTCCACTTGACCAAATGGATTACGAAAATGCCCTAAAGAAACACCGTGAGAAAATAGCTGAAAAGATGAGGGAACACCATACAGAAACCCTCCTCCGATCACTGAACAAACCACGTGACCTCTTTAACATCACCAAATCCTTAACCAAGGCACCATCCTCCAACCAAACAATATCAATTCAACCTCAGGCTTTTGCCGACTATCTTCAATCCAAATCCATTAACACGAACTCCACACCAAGTTGTATACCTAACCCCATCTCAATTACTCAGCCTCTAAAAAATTTTGTCGCTCCCACAGTGAAATCCATCACTGACCTTATTGCCACCTTGAATACTACCACAGCCCCAAACGATCCATGCCCTGCCTACTGGATCAGAACAATGCGTGCTGAACTGAGCCCCATACTTGCCCTTATCATGCAACTCTCCTTCACAACCGGATCATTCCCATCATCTCTCAAGCAAACTTCAATACGCCCTCTCCTGAAGAACAATAAACTCGACCCAGCAAAAACTGATTCATATCGTCCAATTTCAAGTATACCCCTTCTAGCCAAAATCATCGAGAAGGTGGTACAAATCCAATTGCAACAGCATATAGATACTTCAGCTCCTCTCGATCCCTGCCAACACGGATTCCGTGAATCACATGGCATAGAGACCCTTCTCACACTACTCATCAACACCTTATCAAGAGGGATTGACAAAATTGAAAATGGGTTCATCCTCATCTTCCTTGACATCTCAGCAGCTTTCGACTCGGTTAACCATGCACAACTTCTTCATCGTCTTAAAGAAAAGGGAGTCCAGGGATCAGCTTGGGAATGGTGTAGATCCTACCTAAACAACCGCTGGCAACAGGTGCGGATAGGATCTTCAACCTCCGATCCTTTCCAGCAACAACAGGGTGTACCCCAGGGATCCTCTCTTTCAGCTCTTCTGTTTAACATATATATACAACCAATCTGTGAAATCATCAAAACATTTAACGCCTCCAGCTTGATCTACGCAGATGACGTACTAATATTCACGCCAATAAAAATTAATGCCCCTGACTTCTCCCCAATTATCGCCTGCTTCAACACGATTACTGATTGGCTCCTATCACAGAACCTGCGAATAAACTTCAAGAAAACGGAAGTCCTATTCGTAACCAGGAATAAGAAATTCTCCCCCCCTGCAACTTTGAAGGTGAGAGACGCGGAACTACCATGTAAACCATCAATTCGCTACCTGGGAGTAACCATCGACCAAGAACTGACCTTCAAAGATCACATAAAGCAGACCGTTAAATCCATTTACTACAAATTAAGAACGCTGAAACCCTTAAGACCACTACTCGCCTCCAATGACTTCCGAACAATCTTCCAAACCCTTATAACACCTCATTTTGACTATGCTAATATCATCCTGCATGGTCTACCCAAGAGCACCCTCAACCCACTCCAATTGGCGATGAACTCAGCAGCTCGCATCCTCTGCGGTACTTCCAGTAGAGACCACATCACCCCCATACTAACAGAGCTTCACTGGTTACCCCTACAAGCCAGGATAACTTACAAAGCACTTCTGCTATCCTTTAAAGCAATTAATCAAATAGCCCCACCTTCCCTCTCATCACTTATTATCAACACCCCCACGAACAGACTGAGAAGATCCGCAGCCGCCAATACCCTTGTCGTACCAAAGGAGTACACTAAATGTAATCAAACAACCAGAGACAGGGCCTTCACCTTATTCGCTCCAACTTGCTGGAATAATCTCCCTCCTCATATCCGATCAATAAAAGACCTCTCTCAATTTAAAAAGGCCCTCAAACACTACCTATTCTGTCATCATCTCATAGGCCCTAACCCTACACCTCCTCCCCCCATCTCACAAATCACTCACACAGCCTCTGACATTCCAACAACATAGTCATAACAGAACTCGACCTAGACGCTCTGCACACCCAAAGTTACGACCCAATTTAACTGTAAATTTTCAGAGGTAATATATCTTTCTGTATATAGCTTGTATATAGTTTACCATGTGTCTCCAAATTACTGACCCTGTTATAATGTAAGCAAAAGACCTTGTTATAATGTAAGCAAAGGACTGTTCTAATGCGAAATTTGTTATCTGTAAACCGCGCTGATACCAAAGAGCGCGGTATATAAAACTGTAAAAATAAAAATAAATAAATAAAATAAATAAAATATTGCCCACATGACAGATAGACCTTCCATGTTTGTATCCCAAATAACACTCGTGGTCACTTTCTGAGCGATTACTCCAATGTATGTAGAACACAAAGACGGAAAAAGGATCCCTTGAAGAACCTGAGTCTAGAGAAACGCAAGAGCGCCTGTTTAGTGGCGTTGGGAATTTGATGTTCAAAGAGGAATAGCAATTAAAGAGAAGCTAAGTACTTCCTTTTGAAATTCCGAAAATATAATAGTCATTGTTGGAGGAATGTTCTAAGTATGAAAATTAAAATTCATATGTACCCAGTGTAGAGGTCATTGATGTCAACTGGCACATAAGTTGGACTTATATAATGTCCATATAATAGTGCCAAAGTTTGTCTGAGACCTCAGGAATACAACAATAGCAGATGAAATTAAACTAATGAGTTATATTGAGTGGATTTGTTCAGTATTACACATGACAGATAGGGCAGTGCAATTAACGATGTAGCTCACTGCTCCTGGAGACATACCTAGCCAGTCAGGTTTCCAGGATTACCACAATGAATATGAATGAGATCATTTGCATTTACTGGAGATCCACTGTATGCAAATTCATGCATATTCATTGTGGTAATCCTGGGCTAGGGTTGAGGAGCATGGCATTTCACATTAGTGGTCTTGCAATTAATGGGCAGTAGAGACTTTCCCCCTGCATTAGCAGCACAATTACCTGCCCTAAATATGAGGAATGCCCCCCAAAATTACCACAGAGGTTTGGAAAGTATTGCAGATTAAAAATTAATTACAAAAACCTTAAAATTGTCTAGTATACAGGTCCCTTAATGTGCAGTCATTTGGAACAACATGTTATTTCATATACAGGGTGGCCCAAAAAAAGTGAGAACATCTCGTAGCACATAAGTTATTTAAAAATTCAAAAAGACAGATGTAAACGATTGACAAATTTAAAAAAAAGAGATGGTGACCGGAAATTGTCGAAATAAAGATGTTATATAGCTAAAAAAGGTAAATAAGTAAACTATTTAAGCTTTTAATTTACGAGATGTTCTCACTTTTTTTGGGCCACCCTGTAGTTTTCAAAATGAAACAGTAAAAAACTAAAGCTTGTGTTGCTGTATCATCAAGATTGTATTGAAGAGTAGTGTGCACACTCTTGACAACACAAACCAGAAAGGAAAGAGCTTTTAATACAAACCAAATGGGAAAACATAGAAATGACATAGACATGAAACAAAATGAATTTTTTTTGCCTGAACTTTTTTAAAATTCGCTTTTTGCTTCTATACTGGAGTTTCGTAGTGCATGCATTCATGATGGGAGTCATTTTGGAAGCTCTATTTGTGCTTTGGATGTCTGAAAATGAGTATAGAGAAATCTCCAGAACTATTTTAAAAACAAACTCTGGGGACATCTCCAACATAAGGACATCCAAGCCTTATGTGGTGGGAGTGTGGTGGAGCTGTGGCCGGGGCATTCCCAGGAACCTGGACATACCCACCTGATCGCAGAAACATCATGAACGTCAAAGTTTAGACCTGCTCCAGGCGCCTGAAAAGTGCTTGTTTTGGCTGAAAAAAACATCCAGACGGTATAGAAAAAATAACACTCCATCACCCAGCGCAATGTCAATGATAGCAACAGTGAATTTTGAACCCTGGCTGCCTTGTTCCTAACCCACTTCTCTAACCATTAGTCTATCCTAGACATCAAGGGTCTGGGATATGGTTCTGAGGACATCGATGTAGACGCCTCTGCAGACATCCATATTGTGCAAGTCCACTTTTGTGAAATTCTGTCTGCACCTGAACATGCCTGCATTTATTTTTTTCAGACGTTCTGTCTGAGACATCTGATTGCACTTGGACGTCCCTCCTAAAATTTCCCTCTGTAGTTTCAACATACAGCATTTTACTGTTCACCTTCTATTTTTATCGCCATTCCTGACTACCTTTTTGCACTGAGAGCTATACATATGGCAAATACTGTATTACTGTCAACCATAGAGTGCACTAGAATAGTCCTGCGGGGTCGGCTGGCTGTGGTTTTACTCTCTGTGAGGCTCCTCTTCTGGATGACCCCATTGCATCAATCTGACAGGAACACAGCACCACAAACATCACAGTGAAATATACCGAACACGAGTAAGCAACTTCAGCCCTCCGGTGCCGTGAATAGGCTTGTTGCTACCAATATATACTATGATTATGCATTTCATGTATTATGCATATAACAGAGGCAATGCAAGCAAATCTAATCCCTTCCTATTTACGGTGGATATCCTGAACAGCAGACTTGTTTGTGAAACTAGAGTAACGGGAATTAGCATCTTTTCTAATATAGAGTGTATGAATCAATCCGGGTGCTATAATATTTGAATATTTCCTACCATAGAATACAGTCATATGTTCTTCAGCACAACTATTGTAATTGCCTTTAAAAAGTAACCCCTGGCCTTTTCTTTGATTAATGACCAACATTTGACTTTGGGTTCTGCTGTTACAAAATGGTAGTGATACATAATAGTAGAAACCTCCCTGTGATGCATTGACCATTACAGCAACGAGTAGACATTCAGTTTGACAGCTGCTTTAAAGAAATTAAGAAACATGAGCTCAAAACAAAACTAAAAACATGTTTTAAATGGTTTTCTTCTTTTTCTTTTTGGTTGTTTGTTTCTGCTCTACAACTGCAAAGTTCAGTATTTCTTTTGCTTCCCTTCTACATATTCTCAGAGTTTGGTAATAAATCAAAGTTAGCCAAAACTGATAACCATGGGATGCCATAGACAATCTGCAACCCCCCCCCCCCCAAAAAAAAAACAACCCAAAACCCAGAAATGGTCAAATCTCTGTAGACTGCTTACAAATATCCTATTTGACACATCGTCTAAGAACAGCGTTGTACACAAATGAAGACATGGAACAAGCAAATGAAGACATGGAACAAGCAAAAGACTTCAGGAAAAAACTTAAAACGCACCTTTTCCAATCTCATTTCAATTTAACCGCATGAATTTCATTCAGGCATGTGTAAATATGTTTATAAAGATCCTAAGTGAAGTCCTAGCAGACTGGCTTGTGTAAATATGTATATAACTCCCTTTGTGTAAAGTGTAAATATGTATATATGCACCTTGTGTAAAGTCCTAACCTCAATCAACTGTAAATCTGTAACCCTTCTTACATGTGCTACCCGCCTCACTAATCGAATTGTACCTACCCCTAATTACTGGCCAGTACAACCAGCCTTACCTTGTTTTGCAACCGCTGCTGATCACTGGAAGCAGCGGGATACAAATTTGTACGTAAATAAATAAATAAATAAATAAAATTTGAAAAATCCTCTTTGCCAAAGTATCTCATCCATACAGGAATATCTGGTAGAATATACTCATACAGGGGTAGTACTCTCGTAACAGGATATCTTTGTGAAATACTGAACGGCACCTATTTTATAAAGGCAAACCAAGCCAAAACACACCAGAAAACGCAAAAACCAGTAGTTGAATATTGATCCATAAATAGCCACCATGACTGGTACCCAACAACCAGCATCCTAGGTTTTCTGCACAGCTTGCCTGATAGAGCTGGCTATTCGAATATTAGACGTTCTAGCGGAAACACAGCCGGGTCCATCTCTATTTCAGTCCACTTCTTTAAGGGCAGGGATTACCAAAGACAGCCTGCCTGATGGACCCAGTTGCTAATTAAGTCTATCTTCACAACATAGATGATACACCGACACACACCTTATTTGTGTGAGCTCACTGCTAGAGCTGTAGCCTGGAGCTGCCTTGGTTCCTGCAATGCAGAATTGCATAACTCTTTCTGGATGGTGCTGCACAGGCGTGGTTTTCAGGATATCCACAATGGGGGAGAGAAATGTGCTGGCACGATAATAACCACATGCCAATTTCCGCATTAACTGCTCATTGTGCGATGGGGCAACGAATGAGAAGGCTATGGGCAGACAGTGGGCATGGACTGTGCATTGCACTTAGAAGATGGTGCTTACCGCATGTTAACTGTCAATGTTGCAATTAGCACGTGTGCACAATGCCACCTCAATAAGGACAGCAACCTTGGGCCGGAAGGACTGGGGCTTCTAGTCCCACAGGTGCTCCTTGTGGTCTTGGGCAAGCCACTTAACCCTCCATTGCTCATGTTCCCTGTAAAATAGTTATCTCCAAGTTATAATGCCCCGTTCAATGTAATTTCAGTTTGTTCAATGTAAACCGCATTGATATCATAAAAGGCAGTATATAAGAAATGTTAAATAAATAAATAAGTGGTGTAAAGTACGCCTGCGGTAATTGCGAATGACCTTGGCGTGCACTAAGGGTCTTTTCAGTATGATAGTTGCCGGAAGCATGCGGGCATGCCCTCAACAGCATGGGGTGGTTACACTTAAAGCACATTACACGCGAAAACTAACATGTGGTAAGTGCAAAAACGTACCATGCTTTTGTAAAAGAGCCCCTTAGTGAGCAAGAAACTTGACCTGCTTATGGCTGTTGAGAACTAGGATATGCACTTTTGCAAACATCACAAACCATCTCTCAAATATAAAAAGTTAGATGGCTAGATCTCTAGTTTCATTAGCTGGCTATATTTAGCAGCTGAAAAACAGGCATTCTAAGGGGTGAGATGGGGTTAGGACAGTGATGAAAGTTAGCAGGCCAGCATGGATTTTTCCTGTTAGCTTGCCAACTTTAGGAAGAACTATAATTGGCTTATATATAGCCTGCTGAGTCTTAAGCGACCTGATTTAAACCTATTTTAATCTAGCCATTAAAGATGTGACTAAAATTAACATAAGATAGCTGGAGATCATAAACATTTTCCCTGTTCTGAATATTGGGTATTAGTTACATTGAGATAACACTCTTGAAATAATAATTATTTTCCGGCCTAGTGACTGCAAGTATGAAGCTACTCAACATTCATGGAATTTCTTATCTCAGTTTTTGGCACTACAAGAGACCTGTATATCTTTAAACATGAGACAAACAAAGAACTAACCTTCATTCCTTATGCCACATCAGTAGATTACCTACTGCAATCATGAACTACACGAACCGTTACCTTTGCATCATTTGTTATTCTTGCCAGCCTAACAATGCGGGAAAGAAATTATAGATGAGGAGTTGACAAAATGTCCGTCTGTCTGTCATTCTGGGACAAAGCAACTCCAAAATGTAATGGAATGGGATCAAATTTGGAAGGATCTGCTCAAGAGTATCTGAAGTCCTAGCTGAACCATTGGTCATGTGCTCCCACTTTGCCCTGCCTTGTCCCACTGCTCCACCCCTTGCCCCCTACACCTTCTTTAGTCCAGCATCTCCCCATAACAGGTCTCCAGCATCTACCCTTTCCTACTCCTTCTCCCCCCAGGTCTCCAGCATCTGTCTGCTTCCCTTCCACCACCCCCCCCCCCCATCTCCAGGTCTACAGTATTTCTCTCCTTGCCTTCCCCCTCCCCAAGGCATCCAGCATCTCTCCCTCTTCCCTAGCATGGTTGCGGCTCCCCCCAACCACCCTACTTTCACGGGAGGCAGAAATCAACACAGTGACAGGAAAGCCCTTTAAAACTGCTCTCAGTAGCAGATATTTGAGCATTTGTGTGTGTGCAGGTGCATGTGCTCAAGGCCTGCTACATAGAGATGTGTCATGCATAATGGACACACACAAAATGCTCAAAAGCCCGCCACTGAGAGCGCTTTTAAATGGCTTTCCCTGGAATTGCACCGTGGCCTCCCATAGCCTGATTTTTAGGTATCCTGCAAAAACTGGGTGGTGGTATGGCAGCAGCTGTGGTAGAGGGGAAGGAAGAGGGGAAATGCTGTGCTGCTTCCTTCCCCCAAAGACTTCCACCCTAGGCATATGCCTAGTATGCCTAGTGGCAGGGAGGGAAAACAGTGAAAAGACGCAGAGTTTAAAAAATGGATCAGATAAGTGCTTCTGAGTTAGATGATTACAAACTCGTGGTTAGATATAGGAAGAGCAGAGTGTTTGATCTGAACTAACTACAGTAGGGGATCTTGCAGATTCATTTGCCCAAGATGGCACAGTAAAAATAAGCAAGATGTCTTAGATAAGGAGAAACGTCTTTCAAAGTGGTCTTACTCCGTACCTGGCACTTGGGATATATCTTTAACAGTCTGGACAGGAATAACAAGACAGACTAAATGGGCTAACTGGGATTTCCCGGCTGTAATCTACTATTTTTATATTTGAAGGTGGCATGCACTAGAGGGATGATGAAAGAGAAGTTACAGAGATGGGGCAGACAGTCTATGGTCTTTTATGTTGTTCATGTTGCTTTACAATCCAGCGATTAGCATCCCGAGCTGTGAAACCAGGAAGCTTCCAGGCAATCCCAGACAGAATAACTTTATGGTACTTAACAGTAGTAAATTTGCCCACTGAAAATCTGATTTGGTATCATCCAGACATGGAGGAAATCTTTATTTCCCAGTGGTATGTGATTATTTAAACGGCAAGCTGAGTAAAAGAAAAGTCCTAGTCGAACTGAAAAATGGCAAACAATTAAAATAGCCATTCCCCATTGGTTAATTTAATCAAATCTTTTTCATTCAATTCAGTCCAGACCTTCTGCATAGTAAGCCTTTCTCCAGTTATCAGTAGGGATGCCTGAATTTGCATTTAGATAAGCAAACGGTAAAAATCCTAGGTCTTTCTTAAAAGGATCCCCATCAGGTCCACTGGAGCAAGAAAACAAATAGATATGTGTTGACCGTATGGTTAGTAGCTTTAAGAAGCATTACAAGTTAGTAGGATTGACACAGCAATTTTATGGCAAAATCTACCAAGATCGATTTTACAAGTGGCTTTTATTGAGGAAGTATTCACAAAAGGGCTCATTCCATCCCAGACGTCCAGCCCCTCTGTATGTCCGGTCTGAGCCGGACATACAGAGAGGCTCACGATTCTGATCCTGCGGGGCATGTCTAGCCCTGTACGTCCAGGGCCAGTGACTGCCCACCCAGACTTCACCTCCGAGCCGCCCCTTCCCCACCGTCCATCCCCACTATTCGTGTGACAGAATAACCTCCAAAGTGTTTGCATTTAAATTTTGCCTTAGGGCACAGCAGATGTAATTGATGTGCAATCAAAGTCTCTCTTTCAATACAGATTCAAATAAAGGGGAAGGCCTGAGCTAAAGCGGAGTCTCTGTGGTACTACAGCAAGAAGGACTTTGCTCGTCTAAGGTCAGCTTTTCTGTTTCTGCCATCACAATGTGCTATTTTCTGCTTTTGTTTTCATGCATTAAGACAATAATGTTAGCGGTAGGATGTTCTCATCTGAAGATTTATTTTGGATCACTATAAATTTGAAGCAGCGGTCTGAACAAATTTACATCTAGTTTATGTTAGCATTCTCACCATACATTTTTTGTTAAATATAAAATAATAAATTTAAAAAAGAAAATTTAATAATAAATTTAAAAAAGAAAATTAGTGGTCTTGCAATTAATGTGCAGTAGAGACATTCCCCCTGCATTAGCAGCACAATTACCTGCCCTAAATATGAGGAATGCCCCCCAAAATTACCACAGAGGTTTGGAAAGTATTGCAGATTAAAAATTAATTACAAAAACCTTAAAAAAAGAAAATTCAGTCTCTTCCAATGTATTATTTTTGAAGAGAGTTTGGAAAGGAAAGAAACAAAGCTGCAAGGTTCCTTCAAAATCCAGGGAACTCCCAAAAGTTTCCATTGATCAAGTTCTTTCTTATTGTGGTGGAAACATTGGAGCTTGAACAGGTGACTATATATGAACACCAAAAAGGGGCAGGGCTGCCAAGTGTCCCAGTTTCTGAAGGGAAATTTTGGGTCAGTACTGGGTTTCTGAAACTCCATCCTGAGTCACTATGGAACCTGCAGCACTGGTTTCAATGGGTAGAATCAGGGGACAGCAAGTCCAAAGCCAGGACTGGCCAAACAATCTCCCTCCTGGAACTGGGCAGCTTGGCAGCTTTGCAGGAGACAATGAAGTAGAGACAGAGAAACACAAAAGCATGGCTTGCAGTATACAGGGTGGCCCAAAAAAAGTGAGAACATCTCGTAGCATATAGGTTATTTAAAAATTCAAAAAGACAGATGTAAACGATTGACAAATTAAAAAAACAAAGATGGTGACCGGAAATTGTCGAAATAAGGACGTTATATAGCTAAAAAAGGTAAATAAGTAAACTATTTAAGTTTTTAATTTACGAGATGTTCTCACTTTTTTGGGCCACCCTATATATGTAATATATCAAAGGAAGCTCTAAAGATCCTGCAACTGGCTCCTGCCTCTGGGCTTCCTCATTTAGGCCCTGACCTTCGCAGCTCCTCCGCTTGATGCTTCCTTTGGGACTTCATGCCTGCTTTCTGACCTTTAAATACTTTGTCTGCTGTAGACTCCGTTACATGAGAAGGGCTGCTGTTCCTAAAATTGTCTATGGTTTGGTCCACAGGAGTCAGCTTTTTGAAATATTGGGGAGTCTAATGATCCCTAGTCACACTAAAGGAGTTCGCTCAATATTGGGGATGCTCAAATACCCACAGAGGTGGCACTAGGTCTGGGTCAGACTCCGACAGCCCGCTCTATTTCTACATCATTTTCATTGATCTTCAGCTCCTCAAGCTCCCTAGAAGAACTCGATTTATGCAGGGACTTCAAAAGTTCATAAGTAAGAAAACTGTGAAAAGTATCCAGTATCTTTGAATTTCACATTTCCCTAGCAAGTAACACAGAAGAAACTATAGAATGCTATAAGATGAAGTTTGCAGCCTCTTACAGAAAATTACAGAAATCACTTTATTGCCCTCAGTCTACTACTACTACTACTAATAATAATAATAATAATAATCATTTGTATAGCACTACAAGGCATACAAAGCGCTGAAGAGAGACATTTAAGTGAAAGGCCCTGCTCATGAAAGCTTAGTCTAGTCAAGAAAGACAACCCACAACTGGGGACTATGTATAAGAAAATACCAGAGCCGGCCCAAGGGTTTCTGCTGCCCCAGGCAGAAGCCCTGGCCATGCTGCCCTACCATCTTCTGAGCCACACCTCGCTGATGCCCCTCCCCCATGGTGGCAGCGGTATGCGGAAGGCCATGTGCTTCAGCACACATGGCCTACTGCATCTGGTCCCCCTCCGACACAATTTCCTGTCAGAAGCCATGCAGCTGAGTTTGAACAGACTGAAATGAGGAAAGATGATTCAGAGGGAGACCAGCAAGGAAAAGATTTCAATAATCCAAAGGGGAGGTGACTAAAGAGTAGAAAAGGGTACTAGTAGTATATTCAGTAAGAATGAATTTTACTAATGTATAAAGAAATAACAGGTTTTAGCTATCTGTTGAATGTGTGTGGAGAAGGAAAGGGAGGAGTCAAAGATGACCCCAAGGTTGCAAGCTGAGGAAACAGGGAGGAGTAGAGTGTTATCCATATAAACAGAGAAAGGAGGAAAGGGGAGATGGGTTTAGGAAGAAAGATAAGAAGCTCGATTTTGGCCATGTTCAATTTCAGATAGTGGCAGGACATCTAGGCACCAATGTCGGATAAGCAAGTAGAGATCAGGGCCTAGATTCCCGAAGAGATTTCAGGTGCAGAGAGGTAGATATGAGAGTCATCAGCATAAAGGTGGTACTGAAAACCATGGGAGAAGATGAGTGCACCAAGGGACTAGAGAGAGAAAAGAAGGGGTACCATTACAGAACCCTCTGGTATACCAGCTAAGAGCAGGAAAGCAGTAGAGGAGGATTCACCAGAACATACACTAAAAAAGTGGTGGGAGAGATAAGAAGAGAACTAGGACAGAAGAGAGCTCTTAAATTCAAGTGAGGCAGGCTATCGAGGAGAAAGTGGTGATCAACAGTATCAAAAGAAGCAGAAAGGTCAAGAAGGATGAGGATCAAGTAAAGGCCCTTGGATTTGGCCAGAAACAAGTCATTGCAGACTTTGGCAAGAGCCATTTCAGTAGAATGTAGAGGCCAAAAGCTAGATTGAAATGGATTATGATGAGCTTGAGAGGAGAGAAAGTCAAGACAATGGCACATTCAAGTAAATTGGAAGAGGGATATGGATCAAAAATAATTAGAAGGATAGGTAGGGTATAGTGAGGGTTTCTTGAGGAGAGGTGTACCACAACATGCTTGAAGACTGCAGAAACAGTTGCAGTGGAAAGAGATAGGTTGAGGATATAATAAATGGAAGGGATGACAGCCATGGAGATGGAACTTAGATAGATGGGAATGGGATTAGAGGAGCAGGTAGTACGTTTATTATGTTACCAGATGGCTCCAGTTCATCAGTGACAAACTGTGTCACTGCACTTAAAGACATTAAGACTTCAAGTCAGTGAATATTAGTGGAAAAAATGGCTGCCCTGGGAGCCATCCAGAAAATCGAGTGCTTTTTTTCTAGATAAAAAAGACACATGTGGGGGGAGTGTGACTACAAAACATCACACCCCTATAGCAGCTCCACCCTTTGTAACCAATTACAAAGCACCACAAAAAGGCAGCATTGTAAATATTGCACAGGTCCCTAAAAGAACAATACATTTCTTATTGGGACCCCGTTAGATTTATTACTTAAAAAACATGATTGTATATCCAGGTCTTCAGTAGCTAGCTACAGTACTATAGGCACTGCTAAGTTTACCTGAGCTGATATTGGGTTGTAAAATGTTTTGTTGGCTGTCCTAAAGATGATACAGAAGGTGGATAACATAATCTAACCTAACAATTGTACAACTGCTTGTCTCTGTGACCTATCTCTTCTGTCAGCATTGTGGTTTTGTTCCCTGACACCTGTATTTCCTTAGACCTCCCACAGAATTAGGATGGTGGAAGCAGCAGCAATGGTGGCAGAGGAAGGAGAGATGGTAGAGGGAAGAGGGGGAAGATGTTGGCCATCTGGCGGAAGGGTCAGAGATAGATCATGGACACCTAGTGGGGGAAGAAAGGACAGTGATGCTGCTACTTGGGGAGGGTACTATGAAAGGTAAAATGTTGAGTATGTGTGGGGGGGGGGGGCAGGTCAGGATGGGTGTGTGTGGCTGATGACTTGTCTAGGGCATCAGATACTCATGGGCTAGCCTTGCCTGGTTTCCATAAGTCTTTATTTGTTTGCAGTTTAAATCTGTAAATTCACAAACAAAAGTTACACCAGTCTTTTAAGGAAATTGTATGTCATATAAAAAGCTTAGGGGCCTACTTATTACAGGAAAAATGCTATGAGGTGCGATCAAAAAGTATTGAGACTTACAATAACATAAGAAGTATAACGTTCACAGTTATTGCACTCAGGTTCCTTCAAAGTAATCCCCTTCCGATAAAACACACTTCCTCTAGCATTCCTGCCACTGCTGGAATTTTTTGCTTTATGGTCTCCAGGTCCGTTGAATCTCCTTTCTTTCAGTGGTAATTTCAGTTTTTGAAACAAGAAAAAGTCACAGGGTGTGAGGCCAGGTGAGTATGGAGGCTGACGGACTTGCTCGATTTGGTGTTTGGCCAAGAACTGCTGGCCAAGATGTTATGCATGAGCTGGGCATTATGATGATGAAGCAATCATTCACCATTCCTATGTAACTCTGGCATCTTACTACAAACTGCATCTCTTAAATGAGTCATAATTTGGACGCAGTACTCCTTATTCATGATTTGGTCTTTTGGAGCATACTCATGAAGAACAATTCCCTGGTAATCAAAGAAAACTGTGAGTATGACCTTGACATTACTTCTCACCTGACGGCTTTCTTGGGTCTGGGAGAGTCATTGTGAGGATTGAGCCTTAGTTTCTGGGTCATAACCATAAACCCATTATTCATCACCAGTCATATTCTTTCTGATGAAATCTGAGCCATTTTTAAAGCATTCTAACAACTTCCTGGCTGCAGACAGTCTATCTTCTTTTTGGTCAGAGGACAGGAGTTTCAGCACAATTTTGCAGACACACATCCCCAAATCAACAGTAAGAATGTACTGTATTGACCCAAAACTGATGTCCGTGTCCTCCGCAAGCTCCCTAATAGTCGACGATTTTTGCGTATTGCGGCACGCACTGTTTCAACTTTGTCTTCATTCCTGCTCGTGGATGGCCTTCCAGAATGTTCATCACTGTCAACACTTTCGTGGCCCTCTTGGAAACGCTTGTACCAGTCATAAACTCGAGCATGACTCGTGCATTCATCGCCATACACTTGCTTTAACATGTCATAAGTCTCTTTGCACGCATCTCCAAGTTTCTGACAGAATTAAATGCAAATTTGTAGTTCAATTTTTTCACTCATCATAAATCTGACATACTGCTTTTATACGATACCAAACATCACGGGGGCTATTCTGATCCTAGTATAGCGGGTCTGGACGTCCAATCCAGACACCCAGACCTGCTAAACATCAGCATCATGCTGCCAGCGACTAAGCTCCCTACACTTGTGTAGGAAGCTCTGTTTGTGGGCGGGAGGGGTGGGGCGGGGCAGGGCTGTGGGAGGAGTGAGGGTGGACGGTGGGCGGGAACGTGACCTCGGATGTACAGGGCCAATTCTGAGGTCAGCCCTATATTTATTTATTTATTTATTTTAGTTACATTCTCTTATATACCGCACTATTCGGCATCAGCGCGGTTCACATAGAACAAAAAGTCTCAGTACAATAACATGCATGAGTTTACAGATAACAAGGGAAGGAACTTGGATAACAGGGGAAACTATTTACAGTCTATTTACAGATATAATACTACAGCATGGCTACAAGTTATTAGGAACAGGTGCTAATAATATGTTCAATAAACAAAGCGATTCGTCCTATTTCTGTTATTGAGATACCATGGAACTGAATAGCTGGGAGGAATCACTGAAGTCGATGGGTGTAAATGGCTCAATAAGATGTTTGTTAAAGAGGTGGAATTTGAGGGCTTTCCTGAATATGTCTGGGGTAAATAGAATACTTTCTCCCGGAAGTCGGGTGACCGCAGAGATGGGCCAGTTCCACAAGGTTAGGGGTGCAGGGGGTTCCCTGCAACCCAACCCTGGCCATGGAAGGCCGGATCGGGTGTGAAGCTGCGGGGAAAGGATGTTCTTCGTGCAGCTGGTGATCATGGCTCCTCAATGGAGCCACGATGCCATGACGATGTGGCACCATGACACTGCAGCTCCATTCAGAAACCTGGCTGAGTTAGCCGGGTAAGTGCAGGATGTGCGGTCGATCAGAATTGGGGCCCTCGCAGAATCAAAATTGGGAACTACCGCTGCACGCCCTAATTCTGCCGTACAAGGGCAGGACTTGCAAAATGGAATTGGCCTCCATGTAATTAAAAAAAATACAAGTGTCCTGCAGACACGCTACATTCTGCACATGCGGAGCACATAGCTAGGTCACTGCATGCTTAATAGCATCGTGATGCAATGTATTGTTATATAAGCTACACAGCAAGTCTCGATACTTTTTGCTCACATCTCATAAGTAAAAAGTGTCCTTCAATTTTAAGCCCTCTGGGACCGTACCTGATTGTAACTCACCTTGAGCTCGAATTTGGAAGAGAAAGCAAATAAATCTAAAATCCAAATCCATGACTCAGATTTAATTTCATGCAGGTGTAGTTTTTTTTTTTTTTTGGTTGTCAACGGCAGTACATATTTATGATTGTGGAAAAAAATGATATATGTCAGTTTAGCATAAAACATTGTAATGTCCTCCACAGGTCATTTAGTATTTATTTATTTTATGCATTCACCGTAAGCTAGCGAAGCCTTCAACAACTCTTGGATTTCAGATTCATATCACTAAATTATACCAATTCTTTACAGCTGCCCAGCGTGCCTTACATCTTTCCAGATAATGCCCTCTAGTGCAGAATGGAGTATCTGTTTTCTCGTAGGTTGTGATTCGTTCGAAAGTGCAAAAGGCACCCTCATTATTTTTTAATTTTGGTATTTCTGTAGCACAGACCTGGAAAGACCTTGGTAGTGCACAGCATTTTACATTGTGGAAGGGGGTTGGGAGTGCGAACACTAGAACATTTTATCAAACTGTCTCAGTAACACTGGATGTTTGTTCTGTCCGGACAGAGAGATTTTGTTCAAGTTTGGCTATTAAAACTAAAACCTGCACGTGTCTCTTTGACTGATCTTACTCTTGTCTCATGATTCCGAAGCAATAGTAGCATCACAGAGAGCAGCACAGGGAACTGCAGCTTTAAGGGAACTCATTCAAATGTTTTGGTGACCTTTCTAAAATTCAACCTACCTCTTAAAAAGAAAGTCAGACTAATTCCCTCATTAGTTGCTCACAAAAAGGCATTAAGTGTAGCTGATTTATTTTCAAACAAAATCATTTTCGTAGTCGTGACAACTTAAAAAAACTATATTATGTATTCCCCTATTCAGGTAGAGACAGAGAACTCCAGGTTAAGAATACCGTTGACGGGCCTGGTTTTCATGAATGACCTCACAAGAATATTCATGAGATGTAGTTCCATCTTTAGGATCCCAGAACCAGGTTTGTTCGCAGAACCTAGCTATCCTGAGAAGCAGACCCACCAGCAGCAGACAAAGACTGGCATTCTTCAGCTCGGTCATGCTTTTTTGAATTTAATAACATAACTGAAACTGGAACGTATTTGTAAATGCTTTGATTAGCTACAAGCGTAATTGCTCTGACAGAATGGTTCCACTGTTTTACATTTAACATGTTCCATGCACCTTGCTGCTCCATCATTCTGCTTAACACAAGTCACTTGTCTTACCCTTAATCAAGAAATTTAAATAAGAATATGTTTCTTGAGTATCTGTTTGACAAAGGAGCACCCTACTCCAATTTGTGCTTCTTCTTATTCTCTTTCATTATTTTCTGGACTTGTTGTCTACATGCAGCTATCCCTTTTCTATCCTAATCTCTCCAGTTGTACAGTGGAGCGTTCTGTACCTCGAAATTTCTTTGTTGTGCACTTTAACAACAGTAATTTTTCATTCTGGAAAAGAAAAATCAGCGTCTTGCCATCATCAGCTTGAGCAGCTATAACAAAATGTAGACTTACAGCCACAGACTGCAATACTTTGGAGCACAGTAGGGAATGAGGGGTCATCTATATTTAATAACTAATTATAATGCAAATCAAAATGCTGTTACTCATCTTGCTAGCAATTATCACCATTTAGGGCCCTTTTACATTTTGCTCTGAAACAAAAATCTGTAAAAACTCTTTATGCAGAAAGTTTGATTACTTTATGATAAGTATGAATTCATGCAGCAGTAACTGTATAATTTAATTGGTTGTCCAGAAAGGCTAGATTGAGAGAAGCATCTATTTTTCAACTAGGTCCTAGAGCAGTGGTTCTCAACCCAGTCCAACGGGCACACCTAGCCAGTCAGGTTTTCAGGATAACCACAATGAAGATGCATATGAGATATATATATATATATGGTGGCCCAAAAAAAGTGAGAACATCTTGTAGCATATAAGTTATTTAAAAATTCAAAAAGACAGATGTAAACAATTGACAAATTAAAAAAACAAAGATGGCAACTGAAAATTGTCGAAATAAAGATGTTATATAGCTAAAAAAAGGTAAATAAACTATTTAAGCTTTTAAGCCCCCCAAAAAATTTTACCCAAAACTCCAAAGTGCGTCAATTGACGCATTATCACGACGACTGCGTTTAGCATGAAATGCAGATGTGAATTAACGTGAAGTTACTTATTTGTTAAATACGTGCAGTATGTGACGTCATTACATGACGTCATTGTGTGTTTATTGTTTGTAATGTCGACGTAAAACTGTAAACTGTGATTGAGATTTGCCACCTAGTGAGAACATGAATTTATACCTAGAAGCCCCAAAGTACGTCAATTGATGCATCCAAGACAATTGAGTGCGTCAATTGACGTACTTTGGGGCTTCGAGGTATAAATTCATATTCCCGCTAGGTGGTGCATTTGTCATTAGTTTTCGATGCACATATTTGAACATCTTGACCTTGCTAACAAAGTCATGGAACATGACTAACATGGTTCTAGCAGTGGCGCTGGTATACAACTTTGAATATGCATTTGCGTCAATTGACATACTTTGGGGCTTCTAGTGTTAATTTATGAGATGTTCTCACTTTTTTTGGGCCACCCTGTATATATAATGGTGGCAGTGCATGCGCATCTATCTCATGCATATTTGTTGTTGTTATCCTAAAAACCTGACTGGCTAGTTATGTCCCGAGGATTGTGTTGAGAATCCCTGTTCCAGAGGCATGGGAGACATGAGGGCCTTATTCAAAAATATTTTTCTCATTCTCTGTCTACCGAAGAAATCTTTATTGAATAAGGCCCAAAGGACTTCATTCATGTAGGAGTATGCTTACTAAACTGCATTAGCTTTTGCAGCTAATGCGCTGTTATCATGCAAATAGTGTCACAGGAGACACTTTATCAGTCGTATTGAAATGTTTTGACAAGCTAACAAACCTAGCCAAACCCAGCTTCACCTTTTCATAAATACCATGGATGATGATGCCACCAGAAAACTGAAAATAGTAAGCAACAACATTTTCTATTTTTTTCTTTTGGGGTTTCAGAGGAATAGGGTGGCTTATAGCTGTGATCAACATTATCGGCACCCTTGCAGTTCAACCCCTTTATGTCCAATATCTCCTAAAAGAGTGGCCAGTGGAATGGCTTTGGACTATATATATATATGCACACATATTTGACACACAAAAGAATCAAATAAAAGAAGACCAATTAAAAAATATTAGGAAATAGTATAAAAATGGGGACATTGTCAAGGACATGTTTATTGGCAATCTTTAAGCAATTATAATAAGTTTGAACAGAAGAACCACATTCCCACTGCAGTAAAATTAGACACACCTGTGATCAATTATCAGTACTCACATGACTTGAATCAACCAATGAATGATGGCTCTAATGTTTAAAAAGGCCACATTCACTCCCTATTCCATTTTCACAATGGTGATGACAAGACAGTTGCTTGAGACCATCAAAAAAGTCATTATCATCAAACTTCAAAGGGGTAAAAGGCCATCTCCAAAAATCTTGGGATTTCTGTGTCTACTGTTCGCAATGTTATTAAGAAGTTTTCTGCTCATAGAACTGTCAATAGCCTCCCAGAATGTGGTAGAAAGAGGAAAAATAATCCAAGAAATTTTGAAGGTTAGTGTGAACTGCTGAAAAAACACCACATACAATATCCAAAGAGCTTAATGCTGCCTATGGCAATCTGGAGTGGTGGTTTCAACCCGCGCCATATGCTGCACCCTAAACAAAGAAGAACTTCATGGGCTAAGGCCAAGGAGGACTCCACTGCTCAAAGGCAGAAATACAGTAAATAGGCATGCCTGATCTTTGCCCAAACCCACCTTGAGAAACTACAATCCTTTGGAAAGGTTCTATGGACAGATGAAACCAAACTTGAGCTCTTTGGCAAGGCAGACCAGCGAAACATTTACAGGTGAAGAAATGAAGCTTATAAGGAAAAAACACCCTTCCTACAGTTAAATATGGTGGAGGTTCCATAATGGATGGGAGGAGTGGCCTAGTGGTTAGGACAAGGTACTTCAGGCCGGAGGGCTGGGGGTTCAAGTCCCACCTGGGGACAGCAATCTCAGGCCGGAGGGACTATGCGCAAGCCACTTAACCCTCCATTGCCCATGTTCCCTGTAAATATTAGTGTATGTGTGTTATATCCCCTCATGTTAAATGTATCTCCCAATTGACTGCTTTGACCCGGTGAAAAGCAGGATATAAATATAGCTAAATAATAAATATGTTGTGGGATTGTTTTTCTACTTCAGGAACTGGAGGCCTGGTATGTATTAAAGGAATCATGAAGTCAGAGGATTACCAAGATATTTTGGAGCAAAATGTGTTAACTAGTGTCAGAAAGCTAAGTCTGGGTTGAAGATCATGGGTCCTCCAGCAGGACAATGACCCAAAACATACATCCAAAAGTACAAAAGACTGGTTATAAAGGAAAAAATGAACTGTTTAAACTGGCCAGCAATGATTCCTGATCTCAACCCAATCGAGAACCTTTGGAAAGAGTTGAAATCTAACACTGGTAAAAAGAATCCTGGAAATATTCATGAGCTCAAACAAACCACAGTTGAAGAGTGGGAGAATCTAACAGCAGACATGTACGAAACTTATAGATGGCTTCAAGAACCATTTGGAGGCTGTCATCACTGGCAAGGGTTGTGCAATGAAATATTAGTGAAGGGTGCCATTAATCCTGTCCAGGTCATATTTCTTTTTCTCAGAAATTACTACATCTAAATTGCACAGACATTTTTTTTGTTGTATACCTTTGAACATACTATTAAAATATTATGATGACATACAGATGGAATATTTCCAATTATTTTTCAAGATATTGTACACAACATACCTAAAATACAAAGGTGCCAATAATGTTGAAAACAATTGTATTAGTTGCAGGATAGGAAAGTAAAAAAAAAGAGGTGAAAGTAGAAAAATATAGTCAACCTTAGGCAGAAGTAATTATTGCATGCTCCAGGGCTCACACTTTGGTAGAGATGGGCCGGGCTGCCTGATTCAGTCTGTATAACAGAAAAAAAAATAACCTGAGGCAGTGTGTAACATCATCAGACTGTACACCCAGAAGAGAGACTCCAAAAGAGCAGGGCAGAGAGCACATACATACTGCCTTTGTAGGACGAGATTCACTCAGCTAGTAAAATCTGGAATACTGTGTGTGTACACAGATGTTTACCCAGTATGCCTTAATGTCACAGCATCCTTAGTAGGGAGAGCAAAGGACCCACCTATACTGTGTTTATGGGTGTGAGAGTCATTCCACTACCAAAGTCTGGCAGGCTGTGTGGGCTCATAGAAGCAAGCAGCTGTACTGAAGTGTCATAGTGATAATATCCGTCCTAGGCAGGACAGATCACACACACATACTGCAAACAAATTCTAGAATACTGTAAGAATGTGGCATCCCATATAAGTACAAGAGATTGCCTTGTTTTAGTAAATTATTTTCAAGATGGACAGTGTTACAGGGTCTTCGAGGACCTGCTTCCAATATCCAAAAAGATGGCGGTAGAATTCTCCATTGGTGCTGCTAAACCTCTCTTTTGATGCCTGGGAGTCTTTGTGTCATTGTTTATTTACTGATTTCACATGGTACAGTCCTGAATTTGGTACTGTTCCCTAACAGCACCTTTGTGACAGATGAACATTTAGGCTATTACCGGCTTAGCCGCCGGGCCCCCGGTCCCGCGGCTGCCAGGTAACCGGGTTCCCGGGGCCCGGCCACGTTGCAGGCCGCGTTGCGTTGGGGGGGGAGGGCGCGGCGCAGCCTGATGCGCGCTCTGGCGGCCCCCCCCCCTTCACGTGATCCTGGAGGGAGCCCGATGAGTGGCCAGTGGAGGGTTGGGGGCGGAGGCGGCGCGAGCAAGGAGGGAACGCCGGCTGGCGTGTTCTTCCCTTTCCCTCCTTGCTCGCGGCCGAGAAGGTTTCCCTCCCTCCCTCCCTTTGCCGTGGGGGGGGGGGGGCCCGGGGGGGGGGGAGATTTGCCGCCGCTGGGGGGGGGGGTGCCAGGTTGGCATGCTTTGGGCCTCGTGAGCGGGGTGGCGAGCTGGTGCTCGTTGACCCGGCGGCTCATTTCAGCTGGAGGCCGCTTTCCAGGTGAGCGGCACGACTATGTGGGTTGGGAGAGACGTCCCGGTTGGGGTCTCTCCCGGAATTAGGCAACCCCTTCAGCCGGCCTTTGCTAACATGGCGAGGCGGGCGGGAGGGGGTGACTGGTGGGGGTGGGTTGGATGGTGCTCCACTTTGCTATACGGCTGGTGGCAGGCATCATCCGGATGACGGGTGGGGGGGGGGGGGGGAGGAGGCTCTTCTTTGTTATGATTGAATTGCTGTGTTGGCCCATGTCGGGCCGGTGTTTTTCCTTACTGTTAATAAAGCTGCGACCATGCTTTAATACCAACACTCGACGTCTGTTTGCTTTGTCAATGGAGGTGGGAGGGTGTTGGAGGGGTTGGGGGATCCAGGCCGAGTAGGGCATCCGGATACCTCGGTTACATTTCAATCTGCCTTTTGAAATAAGGGCCCAAATCTTTTCCTGTGATCTTTTTTGCAGTACAACAAAAACTAAATTTCCATCAAAGTATCTGTGAAGATATTTAGATACTCCTTCCTGCATTCCTCTAATGGGCTCATTTCTCCACAAAATTCTGACTCTAATTTAATGTTCCTTTGTCCAGTGTTCGGAGGATTGATGGTGCTATTTACACCTCTCCCTGTGTTTTGAGAACCTCCTGCCAGGTATGGCGCTGATTTACCCATCTTTCTATTTTTTTTTTTTTATTTATAAAGTTTTCAGTCATTACAATAACCAAAATTGTTACAAGGACAATCCCATAATGCAAAAAAAAGAAAAAAGAAACAATACAATTTACAGCATAGGAAAAATAAACCCGCTAAAGTCCACATCAATGGGGTATGTTTACTAAACAGCGCTAACGTCACAGTGGCGCAGTTAGCGCACAATACGTAACGTTATTGGATGATAGTGTGAGGTTTTGCACGATAACATCTCCGGCAGTGTTAAGGCACACAGAGGGTGGAGTAAGGCTCCCCAGAGGGCGGAGAGAAGGGGTCAATGGGCGGGGAGAGGCTCCAGGTACACTAACGCTGTGGAATGAAGGTCTGAAAATTAACGCCAGTGAAAACCTTGCGGTAGAAGCACATTTGCAAGAGAGAGAAACCATTTCAGTCAGCAATGTACAGCAAAGGCAGGGAAACCAAGAAAAGTGATAGTAGTGATACATGTGCAGCAACAGCATAGTGCCCAAGTACAAAAGGGCACTACGGTGACGCTGCAAATGGGGTACAGGAGGCTGCAGGTGGGACATTCAGTGGGGCAGCTGGGACACAGGGTGGACTAGGCAGATGCCTAGGTGGCACATAGGCACGCAGAAACTGCAAATCAGCAAGCCAGCAACTGACCGAGGTCAAACATGCCCACGAGTGTGTGTCCCACAATGTCCCAGGGGACAGTACCCAGATGGTACCCCAAAGGGCACATAACATTGACAGGGGGTGCCGGAGGAAGTGTGCATGTCTATGTAGGCAACCCTACCCAAGATCTCACACCATAGGCAGTTGCTGAACGGCACACTGGATGAGCTGGGACTGCGCACCACCAGCAGAAGGGCATATCAACATGGTGTTGGAGGGGTGCTGGCAGTGGAGGGGGGCACTGGTATCTGCCCACAGTAGACCAAAGCCAAGCCCTGTTTAGGTGAGTGGCGTGCAGTCCAACAGACAAGGTCTGTCTGCCGAACAATAATGGTATCCCCAGGTAAGGAACTATCTCTGTGGCAACAGTTTGGAACAGTACACACAGTTAGTGTATACAGGGGCAGAAGGTCACAGGTTCAAGTCCCAGCTGTGGCTCCTGCAGACCATGTCCCTATATTTTACCCTACAGAGCACATACACAATAATAATGTTCACTCCCCAGAGCAGATGTTAGCAACCCCAGTTCCGGAGGGCCAAACACCATTCAGATTTTCATGCTGTCCCTAATAAATATGCATGAGATGCATTTATATGCAGTGCCCCCATTGTATGCAAATGTATCTCATGCATATTCATTAGGGACAGCCTGAAAACCTGAATTGTGTTTGGCCCACCAGGACCGGAGTTGGGAACTTCTGCCCTAGAGCATCGGCCAACAGGGGCACAAACACCCACACCCACAGGCTCCACTATCCAAAGCCTTATGGAGAGTCAGGCTGTTGGGTCCTGCACGGAGCAGAAGCTACCAATACTAGCACCTGCATACCATAGCAATTCTGTCATAAACATGGAAACACGTTCCATATATAACAAAAGGTTGCTATGATTAATGTCAGATAAATTCTAAATGAAACACAATTTGTTAACAGAGATACATCATAGCAACCTCTCTGATATATGTGGAGTGTGTTTCACCTTTTGTTTCTGACAGTGTTTAACACCCCGGAGGGTGACCATAACAGTATTGAGTACCTTAGCAATGCCTGCACTGTGCCCAGAACTGGTGTGGCAGCCAGGGCTGGCAACCACCTCTATCTTTGCACAATGCTGAAATAGGTGTGGAGGGTGTATGCATGTCTATCCAGTGTTTTGTGGCTGCTTACACCTTACTGACCCCCCAATGCTTGCACTGTTTCCAGTGTTAGCCCGCCAATGTGCATAATGAGGAGCAAGGTATTGTGGGTATGGCCCGGACAGGGCGGGCTGGGCAGGATGCATCTGCACAGGGCATAGGGCAATGGCTGGGACATTATAGTGCCCAACCACCACCTGCACGGACAGGGTGGCCACAGCATGTCATGCTGGGAGGTCACTCTCACCCTGACTGAGCAGTGACCATGGCATGGCTAGGTTCCCACATAGTGCTATACACTGTTTCTCTCAAGTGATATCTATGAGATCCCTTTTCTGGGGCCCAATCACTGACATACTTGCTTGGTGTGTGTGCTTGCTTCCCACTTTTGGGTGCACACAGTTCCTCCAGGAATATGCACTATGTACTAGCTAGCAGACTGTCTGCAGTTAGTATGTGTATGGCTGGAACACCTTGCAGAGTGCAATGGGTAAAGGCTGACTGTGCTCTCTGCTGGTGAATGTCAGATTGTGGTTGGGGGCAGCTGAGCTTTTCCAGGCTTACTGCCTGTCTGCCAGTGCCCTATGTGATACGTACAGATCTGCATTGACTGCCCTGGAGGGTGCCCATTCCACAGCAGGAGTGGGGTTGATGGTCCCCTCTACTACTTCCATTGCAGGGATGTAGAGTGTGGTTTTGGTGGTGGGAGATCCTGTCCCCCACCCTGACCCAGAGAGGGCAGGTTGGGTGGTGCTACATAATCCGCATGTGGGTCCAAACACCACCCTTCTCTTATAACAAGTGACCATGGCAACCACACAGGAGATGCACTATTCTGGGTGCATCATAATCCACAAGGCTAGACGTGACTGGGAAATACAGATGGACACAGGTGTATCTGCAAGGATTACCTGTCACACACTGGCACTGATGGGGACCTGAAGCACAGCCTATCTCAGCCAAGCCAGGTGCTGGGGACCTGGTGCTGGGCGCCCTACCTCACCCTCAAGGTGGGCACAGGAACCGCACAATGTCACAGTCTTTAGCTACTCTGTGCCAGTAGCACACACTGTCAGTTCCTCCTAGCAGGCCGAGGTGCTGTAGAGGCGCATACCCCATCTTGTCATCAGATGTAAACTACTGATTTGCATGTACAGTGCTTCATGGGTACAGGTGGGTTTACCCTTGTTTGATCCTGCAGTGGTGTTATTTAATAAGACTGTCCAAGGCATTTCCTTTCAATTCGTGTACCAGTCAGACACATCTCTACAATCTGTGCTGCCAGCAAAAACACCCTCACCTCAGTGCCCTAACCTAAGGTGCCTCATAAGGCACCCTATAGCGTGCCCTATAAAGTGCCCTATAGGGCACATTATAAGGTGCCTTGGCGGACAGGGCACTTTATAATGTGCCCTATGGGGCGCCTTAGGTTACGGTACTATGAGGGTGTTTTTGCTGGCAGCACAGATTTAAATTAAAAGGAAATGCCTCAGACAGCCTTATTAATGAACACCATTGTGGGCTTGAACTCATGACTCCTGCCTCCGCAGTCACTGTAGTAACCAGTGGGCTTCATCTCTATAGCTTCTAACACAAAGCTAGTATGAACTTAAGGTTAACGCGCGTTAACGAGCCAAGGTGCCCTCTATCGCAAGATACAGATTCATTGCTACCTGGCCGCTGGAACGCCCACTACCTTATATGTCATTCCTCACATTAACGCTGCAACTAGCGCCGGTAACATTAGGACGGTTTAGTAAACATACCACAATGAAGTCAAACTGGAAATTCATTAAAACAAAAGTAAAGAAAACAAAGGGTTAAATTTAACCCACAAGAAGAGGCCAATATTTATTCAGTTCTCTACCCTATCTAGGTCCTGCCGCTCGGTCAAATTTTTTTCCAAATGAGTTACCTCAACAAAAATATAGGAGGGACCATCTAAACTAATGATGCATTTACATGGAAACCGAAGGAAAAAAGTAGCTCCCAACGCCAGAACATGAGGCTTTAAGTTCAAAAATTGCCTCAAGGCGCAGTTGGGTGCTACGAGAAGCATCTGGAAAAATATTTACCGGCTGACTACAAAACTTAGTTAACTTGACTCTAAAAAATAAGCCCTACGAATACGTTGTTTAATCTCAATAGATGAAAAGGTGACCAGTAGAGTGGAATGCAAATTAATGATATCCTGGGAGTCCTCTAAAAAGGCAGTTAAATTTTCCATAGGAGAAACAATCTCATCCAACCCACCTTCATCAGAACTAAGCTTTTTAACAGTTGAGGGGATATAATAAATTTGTGAAATTTCAATAGGATCAGAGATGGCTAAAATCTCTTTTAAGAATTTATCCAAAAGAATCCTATGAGACAGTAACGAAGACTGAGGAAAATTCAAGAAATGCAGATTACAAGAACGCATAGAGTTCTCAAGAGCTTCCAACTTGGAATGAAGTACTAAAGAATCCTTAATCCCAGCCAGATTAACCGCATGTAGTGGGAGCACTTGAGACTCCAATTTAGTGAGAGCCATATCTACTAACGTTACTTTCTCATTGAGTTGCTGCAAAGAAACAGCAGCTTCTTGAGAGAAAGTACATAAGGAATGCAAGGAAGCGGACATTTTGCTATCAATAACATTCAATTTTCATGCCACTATTAGTGCTCTTTTCTCCTCCTTTGGTGCCCATGGGATCTTCCTTGGAGTGCTATTGGCTCTTTAGCATACCAGCATGTTTGAAGTAAGTCAAAGTGAAAAACATCTTGACCCATTGACTTGAATGGAAATGAATGAAACAAATGATATGACTAATTCATAATCTGAAAACAAACCAAGATGGTGATTGATCCAAAAACAAAGCAAACAAAAAAAAACCCCCCAAAGGGAATTACAATAGTCAACAAAAGACACAAAAGGAAAAGGAAAACAAAACTCTGCCAACAGCCAAATGAAAATTTATCTTACAGATTAGCCAGATAGAAAAGTCTGCACAATTTCTTAAGAGAAACGTTAAATCTACGAATAGAAGGCTTCAAATGAATTGGAAGAGGGAGGCTATTCCACAGGGAAGAAGGACCAGCCACAGAAAAACAAGATTGACAACAGCATTGCAAAGGCACCTCAGAATAGGAAGAGACAACCAGCAAATTGTGCTGAGAAGAGCACGTTCCAAAAGGGTAAATGTGAAACCAAAACAGTAGAAAGAAAAAAAGGAGAACCAGTATAACAAACCTGATGAACTAAAAGAAGCTTTACACAAATACAATAATGGACCGGTAACCAGTGTTCATGGTATAATAATGGGGTCACATGATCACACCTTCACGCCTCATAAAGGAACCGAACTACAGTGTTCTGAGCCACTTGAAGATGCCAAATCAGTAAAAGGGCTTCTAGATTTTCATGATAATCACTAAAATTAATCATGCACTATTAAGGTGTCAAATTTGACCCAACTTATAGCATCTATATTTGGCTCTTCACTGGGGAAATTTGTGGCATCCAACTATTATTTTTTCCTGCAAGAAAAAAGCTACAAATATTAAACTCTGAATCGTTATATATGCTTATACAAATAAGACTTCTTAGGATTTTTCCTGGGCATGATTATAAAAGAGCAATGCTCACTTAAATGAATTATACTCTAATACAAATAAACATATATTTTCATGCTACATTTACATTTTTTAATCCCTGGTATTTTTATCCAAAATTATTCCCATATGTCAAGATGTAATATATTTTTGCATTTATATATATATATCTGTGACAAGATAATTATTTTCTTTCCCATTGAAAAGAAACCATCTGGCCCCTTTTTTCATCATCTTAACTTGGGGAAAAATGTTGCCCAAAATCTGTGAAAATATATTATAGTTTAGTAAATACCAGCTGGATGAGTAATTCTGCATAAACCGCTCATTTACATACTAATTAACATATCCTCTTCTAATAAAGACTCCATGAAAAATAGTTGAGATGAGCACTTGGAGGATAATTTTCAAAGCCATTTATCCAGGTAAATAGTGATTTCTTTGAGTAAAATGGCTTGGCTGTTAATTAATTCCCTTCCTTTTCCCTGCTAAAAGTATGTGCAGGCTTCCATGCTTCAAGTTAAATAGAAGCATTCCCCAGGCTTGTTTAGGTGGGGGAGGGGAAGGGGGTAAGAAGCACATGTACAGTATATGACATTTCCAAATGTACACATGCTATTTTGCCCCATCTCAGCCACCCAAACCTGCTGGATGCTTTAAGAATTCATACTGGCACTTCCTAATTTTTAAGAGAAAATACAAGAGTGCTCTCCTTTTGAAAACTGGCTGCAATGTTCCTAGGCTTAAAGTGCCCATATGTGTTGCAAATAATGTGGGCTATTGAAAATTCCCTCTTAGTGAATAGGATGACAAATTTTGAGGATATTGCCCTTCTTTGAGACACCTAAAAATGTTAACACCCTACTTTTCCTCAGGATAGAGGCTCTGTGGGACATGTTTACTAAAGTGTGTTACTAGGTAACTGAGATTTAGTGCATACCAAATGCGTTGTGGTATAATTTACTGTGCAATAAAAATGTAGCTGTGTTAAAAATCCCACATTACCTGAGTAGCATGGGTTAGGGCAGAGATTTAACAGTTTAAGGGCGGAGCGTACATATCACAGGTAGTGTGGGCATCGTTGGCATACACTACCTGGCAATGTTGCACTGAGCACAGTATACTTACCTCCGCCACCTCAATGGGTGGTATTTGTGCATCCATGCTGCTCATGCCAAATAGAAGCAGCCCAGGGGTGGTATGAAACCCCTGCTACCTACATGAGGACATGCTAGGCACGCCTCCATTTTGCAGTGTGGGTTGAGCGCCACCTCGTGCTCATTTTTGGGACTGAATGCATGCTTTCAGCTTGAACTTTAGTAAATATGGACATGTATGCATTTTAGAATCTGTACTGTGCATCTACGAGTCAAAATTTTCCTGACCTCTCTCGAGAGACACAGACCTGGAAGAAGACATTTTTGGAGATGCATACGAAGATACTGGCCTTAACTTTCCTGGTCTGATTTCCTTGTAAATGTACAATGCAGTGTCAAGGATTTAAATGGCTTTTTTTTAAACCACCCCCTTAGAGGCACATTCTGGTCCCTGCATGTTCAGCCGCCTTGGCCGTGCAAAAGTCGGACATGCGGGAGTTGGACCCGATTCTGCTGCCATGGGGCCCAGACATACTCACGACAATAGAATTGGGGATGTAGATGCCCAGATGCTCCCCTTATGTGGCACCATGGCAGTGAGGTGTCCCCAGGATGGCTTGAAATGCCAGGGCATGCATCTGCCCCTGCAGCCCTCTATCCAGCCATCATTGGCAGTATCTGGAGGTTGGATCAGGACTGCAGGGCCACGGCATGACAGGCTGACCATGTGGCGGGAATGTGTGGCGCTGTGTAGTGGGGACCCCCAGGTCTTATTCCACCATCATCCATCTTGCTACTGGGAGAAGTACAGTGGCCTGTCCTGAATGGCCTCTGTACATCCAGGAAAATCTGTACCGAGCATGAATCGTGCCCTGTGCGACTTGCAAATCGGGCGGGCCCCCCCCCCTCCCCGCACCTCCATCTAGCTACTTTCTGGACGGCGGCGGGAGAGAAGAGGCGCACCTGATGTGCAAGTCGCCGGCACGCTAAGCAGATCTGTCCCTCCCTTCTCTGATGTCACATCATTGGAGGGAGGGACCAGACCTGCTTAGCATGCTGCTGAGAGAAGAAGTGGCAGGCAACGGCAGACAGCTGAAATGCGTCCTTGAAGCCTTTGCGCCCTATGCGGCCAGACCGCTCGCACAGGGCTAGGTATGGTCCTGCGTCCAGGCACCTTGCTCCGCCTCCTCCTGCCCACATCCAACACTCCCTGCACACACCCTCTGTATGTGCGGAGAGCGCTGGGACAAGAATCACGTTTTGGCCCTGAGCATGGGTTTGATGTCCAACCCCACTATTTGTCCTCCTGAATAATCACCTTAGGCTTTTCCTTGACAGTAAAAGGTAACAGATCTTTTGATTTAATTGTGGGCACATTGGGGTGGTGAGGCTTATAGTAGGGCTTTGTGTATCTATGTGAACAACATCTCTCCCAGAATGGGAATTTTCTTTTTTCTTTAATTTTGTTATCAACTTGCTCTAGGCTTTATAGTTCTTCACCCTCATTGTCTTCAATTAAAAATGATATGAAATGACATAGGAAATAATGTTGATATTTCATATATTGTTTCAAATGAATATATATCCCTAGCATCCGGTGCAGCCCCTAAGGCCATGAAGACCAACGCAAGAAATGCTAATGATGAAGGATCACTTATATCTGCACCAAAACCACTTTTGATCCCTTGCCTTGTCATCGATGCACAAAAAAGAGAATGAGAAGGTTCATGGTTGGGCCCCAAGCAGTGCAAGCACTATTTGTGAGTGACTGTAACAGACGTGGTCTTGCTTACAACAGGTGCTGTTCATAAACCCACTGGATGGTTAGTGGAACATATTATCAGGAAAAATAGCTATAGCTAAATCAAGCAACTCAAATATGAAAAAAGAAATAAACCCAGCTACAGTGCCTAAGTCCTAAATACAGCCTATAGTGGCGATGCAGTGAAAAATGAAACATAAAATGGACAAAAACACTACCTAAAGGACTAAAAAGGTCACAAGAGACAGCAATGATGGCGTCGTTGAAAAAACTCAAATAGTAATAAAACACTGGCAAGAAAAGTAATACATCAAGTGGCACGTGGACTGATGCAAAATATGTATTTGTGGATCCACAGACAAACAAAGGGATGAGGTGGGGGGCTGCCGCAGGTGGGAATTCACACACATGAGCAGTAGAGTTTCTAGAAGGAGCTGGGAGAGGTTCCTGCACAGGGCTCCGTTGATGACATCATTCATATGTGAGCTCGCATCCTGCTTGTCCATGGAGAAATTATATTACATATTAAAGTATGCTGTTCAACCACTACAGTCAGTGCCAGAGTCGGCGATCAAGTACCTCCAAGTACTTAGGAGAAACTAACTTGAAAAGCAGGCTCCAATAATAGGGTTTTACCCTCAGACTTATTTTTTGATTTGTGTTCTGTTCTAAATGCTGCAAACCATCCTACTCAAGATGCAGAAATACTATTCATTTTGTTGGTATTTTCTAAAGGTTCTCAGGTCGCTTTATTTAGGAAAAGGGTTTTATATATAACACTGCGCTGTCATTTTACTTCTTTATTAGTATTTAGGTTGCTCCTTTCCAAAAGTAGGTTAAGGCAACTTACAGTCACATACAGGAGGTTTGTCCCGATCCTTAGACAGGTTACAATCTATAGGGTGTGTTTACCAAACCGCGGTAGTGGACTACGTGTGATATCGGAGCCGCAGCCCCATTGAAATCAATGGGGCCACGGTTCCGATATCACATGGAGTCTGCTACCGTGGTTTAGTTAACACACCCCTAAGTTTTGCAAAATGCTTAAGTGACTTGCCCATGACCATAAAAAGTGCTAGTGGTCTCTTTGATTATAGGTTATTGTTCTAACCTCTAGACTACTCCGCTGCTAAGATAGGGATCATATTTGAGTCTATTGGCATGAATGCACACACAGAACTGTAGGCTGGTTCAGGATTTTTAAATGAAAGGAATAATTTTACTGCCATTTGTTGCCACATTTTGCACTATCAGCTTTTTTCTTACATTTTTTATCTGGCTAATCAATTTATGTACTAGACATTATGCCAAGTAATCAGGAAATTTATTGAATTAAAAATTGGAAACAAGTCCAAAAAAACCCCTTTGTCTAGTCGTTTCGTAGCAAAATCCCCTTCTTCCCCACCAAAGTTAAGAAAGGTGCATTACCAGTGTCCCCTCTTTGGATCCGACAACATTCTCTCTGGTTCTTTGACTTAGATGAAAAGACTTTTTCTCCTGTGTTATTTTGATCCAATATATGCTGAGGCAAAAAGTCAAACCTGGAATTTTCACCATTAGTCAACATTGGAAGTTGCAAAACCTGTTAGATATTGTCAAGTAACTACAGGTATCAAAATCAGATTGCATACTAGCTTAGCATTAAAATCACTAGGGGCATGTTTACTGAAGTGCTACCTGGTAGTGCAGGATTCAGCACACAGTTAGAGCATTACAGTAACAAGTAGCATTGGTCCCTGTGCTAAAAATCCCACACTGGGGGAAGGAATGGGCAGGTCAAGGGCATAGCAGAGGTGTTGGTGGTATATTCATGGTTAGCATCTGTGTTAATAGCTTGCGCTAGCTGCACTTACTACCCTTAGAGAATGTGCCTTCAATGCCATGTAATGGGTGTGGTTAAGTACAACTGCATACCAACTTGTGCTGTGCTTTGTCTTGGAACCACATTAACTGCATGGGGATGGAAGCACGGGCCCACGGTGCTGGTTACACGGCCTACACATTCATTATCCAATGTGGGCTTTAGTAAACATGCTCCTAGATGAAGTAGAATTCTTCTTACCCAATAAGAGAGACAACGTGGTAGCCGTTCAGATCAACTCTAAACTGATTTGCAGGTCTTTACCTGCAGTTTTTGGCATTACTCTTGTGAGTCCCTCAAGCAGGAATTATCTATGAAGAATCAAATTGTTGAATGGGGAAATAACTAAAACATCTGCATCCAACACTTTGCTGAATCCAGTCCAGATAGTTATATAGAACAAGCAATCCACATAGGAGTTTTTCCATAACATCAGTTCCATGTCTTAGGCTGGTTTTTCTATGGTTTCTTCAGTAATTTAATATAATGCATGGTCTACCGCAGCATGATTCACTCTGGTCCTTGAGGACTATCCTGCCAGTTTGGTTTACAGAACAGCCTCGATGAATGCATAAGAGAGATTTGCACACATTGCCTTGGTCATATGAAAATATTTTCTTTATAGTCATTGTGGCTATCAGGAAATCCAAGCTGGCTAGGTAGCCTTTGAAGGTCAGGTACTTTTGGTGACATGCAAGAGTTGACAATGTCAGTAGGATCAATGGCCCTGTCAGGCTGCATGGGGGACCTCCAGCCACGCTGCTGCCGGAAAGGGAGGCACTGCCTTAGTTTTGAGAAGCAGGTAGTGTGACTAAAATCATGACATTGTAGCACTTCCCCCTACCAGCAGCACATGGCCGGGGGACTCCCCCCCCTCCCCCCCCCATGGCTGGCAGGAACATTGAGTGGGATATGTAATGATGAAGAGTCACCGTCTCCAGTGGAAACCCGACCATTTCTGATGAGACAAGGTAATTGCTGTGAGTAATTCACGTGCGACTGTGCATAAGTTGACAGCAGCTTCATGAAGAAGAGCATTGGCATTTCACACAAGCGCCCACAGCTTTCCGAGAAGCTGCAGCACTTGAACATTCTGCAGAGCACGGTAGCTGGAAACCTGCAGTGCAGTTCTTCTATACTGTTAATTTCCCCCGATCTGTTTGCTAATGTTCATCGCTTTGATCGTTATCTTCTTGTTGCTGCTCATTACATGTTAAATGATTCTCTTCATTCCCCCTATGATTTGTAATAACTCTCTCTGGAGCTTTCCTGTGTCTTTTCTGCTTACCAGGCAACAATAACGAAAAAAAAAAAAAAAGTTACTGTTTAATGACTCTTTAACCGAATCTTGCATTTGGTGGTCACAGTGTGGCCAGATTGCAGAGATGATGCAGGCTTTGGTTACTCGTTCTACTGTATTTCATTGGCTCAGTAATGAATTCTGTTCTTCTCCAGTTGAGGATTATCATGGAGAAGTGACATTCTCTCCCCCCCCCAACCCCACTAGAAGCAGAGACTGGAAAACTCCTGAACTCGGTCAGATCTAGAGGGGCCTCCAGCACTACCAATAGTTAACAATGAAATCATATTCTCAGACTGTGCTCATCCCTCCACCTGCCACTGTTATGGTTTCATGAGCAGGTTTATAGCGCCTCGGGTCTAAAATATGTTAACAAAAAATGAGTTCTTTCAGGACACTTGTAGGTTTCTTCTGTACAAAGCCTAGTTTAATTTAGGAGCTGAAAGAGAGAGGCACAACAAGGAGAACAAAAGTGAACCCAAACAAACACAAATGGTTGGTAATCTTAAATGAGATTTCAAAGAGCCTAAGCATGTGGATTTGTGACTTTGGTGATAGGAATTATGACTTCAACTCTGTATGAAGGTCAGCCATCTTCAAAGAAAAATTTTCCAAGGAGCATTCTTTGGGATCATTGTAAGCACTGCACATACATTTTCTGAATTCTAATTGCTTTGATTCATACATCAACTTGAATCCTGCAACAGGAAATATAAATTCCTTTCAAACAGAAATATAATGATTCCATACTGTAAGCTAATACCTAAAAACCAGGTGTTCTTTTTTTCCAATTTTATTTAAATTTTAAAATACAAAACACATACATAACAAGACAAGAAGCAATGTAATACAAACACTTTGAAGAAGAACCCCTCTTCCCCCCCAAAAAAAGCAGGAACCCCTGAAAAGAAAAGAAAATATAACAATTAGCGACCAGACAAATGATCATCTAGAGATTTCCAGATCTTTCAACCTTGGCTATACATTCAGAAGATACTGATACCACACCCTCTAATTTATGAGTCAAACAGACTGCATTCCACCAGAAGGTTGCATTCAAGTGCATTCTTTTTAACATCTTTGTTAGTGATATAGCAGAAGGGCTGTCGGGTAAGGTTTGCCTCTTTGAGGATGATACCAAAATATGCAATAGAGTAGTCACCCAGGAAGGTGTAGATAACATGAGGAAGGATCTAGCTAAGCTTGAAGAATGGTCTAGAATTTGGCAGCTGGGATTTAATGTTAAAAAATGTAAGGTCATGCATTTGGGCTGCAGCAATCCAAGGGAGCAATATAGTATAGGGGGTGAAGTACTTTTGTCCACTAAAGAAGAGCGGAACCTAGGCGTGGTTGTGTCTGATGATCTTAAAGTAGCTAAACAGGTAGAAAAGGCGACGGCAAAAGCTAGAAGGATGCTTGGGTGCATACGGAGAGAAATGGCTAGCAGAAAAAAGGAGGTGATAATGTCTCTGTATACGTCTTTGGTGCGACCTCATTTGGAGTATAGTGTGCAATTCTGGAGACCGAACCTTCAAAAGGATGTGAACAGGATGGAGTCGGTGAAGAGGGTGGCTACTAAAATGATTAGTGATCTTCATTATAAAGCATATGAGGACAGACTTAGGGATCTTAATATGTACACCTTAGAGGAAAGGCGGGATAGAGGTGATATGATTGAGATGTTTAAATACCTCCGTGGCATAAATGTTCAGGGAGAGAGCCTCTTTCAATTGAAAGCAAGTTCTGCTATGAGAGGACATGGGATGAGGGTGAAGGGAGATAGATTCAGGAGTGATATGCGGAAATATTTCTTTATGGAAAGAGTAATGGATCCATGGAATAGTCTCCCAGTGGAGGTGGTAGAGATGAGGACAGTAACTGAATTCAAAAAAGCATGGGACAAACACAGAGGATCTCTAAAGGTAAAAAGGGGACTGTTGTAGTTGTTGATATGGAAGGACAGACTAGATAGGCCATGTGGTCTTTTTCAGTCGTCATATTTCTATGTTTCTAAGTGGGAAGTGTCTTTCCAGTTTTTCAATATGTGTTGTATAGTAATTGAAACCATAATATTAAACAGCATTTTATCATATTTTGTGAGATTTTCCCCTCACGCATTGTGAGCGAAACAACACTATCTGCAGTGATAGAGTAGTACGCAGACCAAAACTTCACACATTGACTTCTTCACCTCATCTCAAAAGTCATTAACATAACAACAATCATACAACATATGCACCAATGTCCCCACCTCGACAGCACATTGCCAGCATTTGTTGGTTTGTAGAAGACCGGCTCTCCAAAGTCAAAAAGGAGTCCAATATGCATGGTGAGCTAAAAAGTATAAAGATTGTGAAAGTCTGCTAAACATTGTAGGCCTCACCATATAACTCCAAAACATGTTCCAATTTATTTCATCCTGAGGGATACTAGAATCAAATTCTCAAGATCTTTGTAGTCCCATCAGTGAGGAACTCTTATTACTCATCAATAAACTAAAAATTTGAGGTAGGCCTGTCCTAAACTCTGACCCTCTGAGCAAATCCAATGGTGGACAAAACCCCCCTGATCAAGATGAGTCGTTCATCAAGCCCAGACGGAGGCTTGGAATGGCACCACCTAAAACAGTTGACCCACACTGTAAACACCCTTATCAATCCACTCTTTCCAAAATCTTTTCCTCCACTTGTTCATCAAAACCGAGTTGTATTACGTTGAAGAATTTTCTGACACTAAAGAAGAAGTGCGACAAGTGTCCAGTTCTTTTAACGCTTTGATAGTGGCTGATCAAATGTGGAATATTTAATTTGGAATGAGGAAGATTCATTGTTGGCAAGACTTAACAAAAAAGGTCTTGCAATCACTTTCTCCATCTCTAATCCTAGCGGAGGAGAGTCTTCCCCAAGCCGATCTGTACCGTAGTGCAATAGCATGGCTATATGATATGTTTTAAAGTCAGGAAAGCTTACACCACCCTTTCTTCTTGGCATTAGATGTTCTTTAGTCTGCTTTTTTCAGGCTTTTCCCTTGTTCCATCAAAGACTTTCAATAAAGAGACAAAATGCATAGACATAGAATGCATGTACTCCTATAACGTGTGGAGGCCCATTCTGATGGGGGCATGTCCCGGCCTGTCTGAACATCCAGAATCTGGATGGGTCAGATTTGGCCCTGATTCTGCACCCACGGGAGCTAGATGTTCCAGTGGGAGCAGAATTAGGGCACTTGGATGGGCCGCACGTGCCCTGATTCAGTGGGCTGGGATGTGAAGCATTCTCCCCGGCTAACACTCCCCATGCTCCTGCTGGATCCCCGGTGCCATGGCACCCCATTATCATAGCACTGGGATGCCATGCAGGAGCCTCCATTCCCCGCAACACCATAGAATTGCTTTCCCTGCCACCCGACCCCCAGAGGGGCCTGCCAGGGCAGGGATCAGGAGGGGGGAACCTCCTGCTGCGGCTCACCTATTCAGGGGGAGTCCTCCATCGCTGCCCGCCATCGTCAGGGGGACTTATTCCACCTCTGAGGTGGAATAAGTTCCCCATCCATCCTGCCCTTGCCGACGTACAGGGCCATGACCTGTATCGGCCCTGGATGTCCAGGTTGTGCAGCCCACCCCACTCCGCCCAGACTCCTCCTCGACAGATAATAACTCGGTTTCATGCCCCTGGGGCAACAGGGTACTAAGCATAGCCCAGCATAAACTCTATGTTACAGCAAATGTCTTCCAATGCTGTTTTGTTCCTCTTGGCTCCTATGCCGCAGGCTCTCCAAAATATTTAGCAGAACCAGTGGAAGGGCCTCCAAAGCCTGCCTGCAAGATACACCTCCTTCAGTTTCAGGCAGGCTTACAGCCCACTGTGACATAGGGGCCTAGGGAAATTGCCTTGGTTGCCGGCCCTAACTCTTACAAGAATATTCCCACCTGTAGTTTATTTTTATTTACATTCTCTTATATACCGCGCTATTCTGCATCAGTGCAGTTTACATTGAACAAACTGAAATTACATTGAACAGGGCATTATAACTATTTTACAGGGAACATGGACTATGGAGGGTTAAGTGGCTTGCCCAAGACCACAAGGAGCACCTGTGGGACTAGAAATCCCAGTCCTTCTGGCCCAAGGTTGCTGTCCTCTAGCTCACATGCTCTTGTTCTGACCAGCGATGACAGAGTGTATTACTTATATAGTTATAGGAGTGACAGGAAAAGTCCTTGAGCAGGAATCTGGCAAGTCATAGCCCAAGGGAGTGAATGTTGCCGGGGAGGACTATTTTGGAGGGACACTTGTATAGGATCCTGGGGATGGCCCAGAACCAGAGTCGGCCACAGAGTTGCATCAAGATGTTGGCACCCTAGACAAAACGTAAGCCTTATATCACCCTGACTGTCAGAATCTATTGCTTATCTTTGAATGCCCTGCTCGCTGCCGCCTTCTAGAGGCTGCTGCCCTAGGAGGTCAGCTAGTTTGTCTGGTGGTTGGGCTGCCCTGCCTAGGACTCCTCCTACAAGCGGATGACAAAAAAAAGAGGTCTGCATGATGGGATAAGGAAGAAGGGGAGGAGCAGAGGTAATTTCTCATTCTAGTTCAGGCTCAGGGAGTGGGGGAGTAGCCTAATAATCAGATCAATATGCCAACAGCCCAGGAAGCCAGTGTTCAAATCCCACTGTTGATCGATTTGTGGTTGGGTAAATTACTTCACCCTGTGTGGGCACATACAAATTTAGATTGCAATACCCCTGGGGGCAGTGAAATACCCATTATACCTGAACATAACTCACCTTGAGTTATCAATGGAAAAGTCAAAACTAAAATAAAGACCAGAGAAAAAAATGGCAGACTGGAGTGTTGCTGAGGATGACTCTGTGGAAGGTTAGCAATCAAAATGTTGGAATTGTTTCTATCAGCACACAGAATCTGTGAAAACTGGTGCCCTTATCTGTAAGGATTAGCAGATGACCTGAACAGACACAACGAAAAGGGGAAACCGTTCACCTTAGTGTGAATGTACAGATGTTTGCATAGTTTTGTTAGCACAGAAAACCCAAGACATGTTGCTCCCAGCTATGAGGATTAATAGACATGTGGTCTCTCTTTACCAGCATAGAGAAATGGTGGAAAACCGTGCATGCACCTGCGAGAGACACTGAAAAGACCAAGGTATGTACCCAGACACAAAGCCACTTGTGAGCTTAATTGTTTTTGAAGCGTTGCAGGAATAGACTGGGTAGAAACCACATCCTGAACTTACCTAGTAGGATTAACCCTGCAGTAAACCAACAGGCCAATGCAGAAACATGTGCTGCCATTAGTGCAGGCATTGATGCAGTGTTTACGCCAAATTTTCTGGGCTAGTTTGGGTGCAGAATGCAAGAAGGAATCTAGCGCGAGCAAACCATGCTGCAGACGCCATGCTAAGCGCACATTTAAAGCCATGGAGATGCATGGTCAAGAAGCAATTAACTACAGCATGTTACACTGGCCTTTGCTTTACCAGAGGCTCTGGTCCTTCTTGGCAATCTTTATTTTTAAGAAAGATCCTGCTCTTTCTGAGGGAACCTTTAATTAGTCTTACTTGCCTTGGCCCTTTCCAATATATTTACATATTCCTTCCTTCTACTTGACCCTCAAAGTAAGTAAAACAATGAACCAATAATACAGGTAACAGGAGAAGGGCAACATCAGGAGAGGTGTGAACACTAATGCCCACAACATGCAAAATAAAGTTCCAGGTGAAGAGGCTGAGCTGGATACAGTGGCAGTCATGGAAACACGATGCACAGAAAACAATAACTGGGATGTAGATATACCAGGCTATAATCTAGTCAGAAAAGAAAGAATAGGAAGAAAGGGAGGAGGAGGAGTAGAAACATAGAAACACGACGGCAGAAAAAGACCACATGGCCTTTCTAGTCTGTCCTTCCATATCAACTACTACAACAGTCCCCTTTTTACCATTAGAGATCCTCTGTGTTTGTCTCATGCTTTTTTGAATTCAGTTACTGTCCTCATCTCTACCACCTCCACTGGGAGACTATTCCACGGATCCACCACTCTCTCCGTAAAGAAATATTTCCACATATTACTCCTGAGTCTATGTCCCCTCATAGTAGAACTTGCTTTCAATCGAAAGAGGCTCTTCCCCTGTGCATTTATGCCACTGAGGTATTTAAACATCTCAATCATATCACCTCTATCCAGCCTTTCCTCTAAGGTAAACATATTAAGCTCCTTAAGTCTGTCCTCATATGCTTTATAATGAAGACCACTAACCATTTTAGTAGCAACCCTCTGTACCGACTCCAACCTGTTTATATCCTTTTGAAGGTGCGGTTTCCAGAATTGCATACAATATTCCAAAAGAGGTAGCACCAAAGACTTACACAGAGGCGCTATCACCTCCTTTTTTCTGCTGGTCATTCCTCTTCCTATGCACCTAAACACTATATGCCTGGTGCATAGGGAGTGGCACTATATGCAAAAAAATAATATTAAAGCCACAGAACTGCAAGGCTTACGGGGGGAGGAAGAGGCCCTGTGGGTTAGACTGGAAAGAAGGAATGGAAGATCAGTTTACATTAGTTTAATATACAGAACTCCCTCGCAGACAGAAGAAAGATTTATTCAAAGATATCCACAGTACTGCTATGAAAGGGGACATGTTATTAGTAGATTTCAATTTGCTAAATGCTGATTGTGATATCCCAGCCACAATGCTATCTGAAATAGAAAGATCTTAAATTCTCTACAGGGAGAACTGCGCCAGCAACTGGTAATAGAGCCCACCTTGGAGGGAGAGATAGTGGACATGGTGCTTACAAATGTGGACAGTGTTTCTGACCTTGTAGTGGGTGATCATCGGGCAGTGAAGACTAGATGATGAGTTTCAGTATTAGGGCATGGGTGGAGATGGTTCAGTTCAAAGCGGGGGTTCTAGACTTCAGGAAAACTAACTTTGTCAAGATGGGGAAATTGCTCAAAGGATTGCTAGCTGGAAGAGACTATCTGGGAGAAGCAGAACAGTGGACCAAGCTGAAAGGAGATATTTAAGGGCAACAAACATTTTGTTAGGAAAGTAGATAAAATTAAGAGAAAAAGGAGACCACTATGGTTTTCAAAATAAGTAGCTAGTGCAAATAAAGGTCAACAAGCAAGTTAGAAACATAGAAATATGACGACAGAAAAAGACCACATGGCCTATCTAGTCTGTCCTTCCATAGCAACAACTACAAAGGTCCCCTTTTTATAGAAAGTTCTAGATGATACCTTTTGTATTGGCCTAGCTTAACATATTTTTTATAAGCTTTTGAGAACTATACTCTCTTCATCAGATCTTTGAAGGCATAATGCTGTTACACTGGATTTAAAATCATCTATGTTCTGGGTAGTTTGCATATGTCATTACATATCAAAGCAAAGTGTGGGATACCAGAGACAATTATACAGGTCCTGTCTGATCTTAAACTAGTCTGCATCTCTTATTAATTTACCACAAAAAAGGAGACAGTATCCCTTTGCACTTCAATGTCTTATGTCTGATGATGGGTAAGGAGAATCACTCCCTTAATTTCAGGAACATACATGAAAGAAAACATTTGAAAGTCAAATGATTAAGTATTTCAACACATACAAAAGTGAACTGAATAGAGACATCGGTTTTCTCACCCATTACCCATGTTGCTAAAGCAGAGGTGTGGTTTCTGGAATCCAAAGGATTACAGAATTTGAGATAGTATGGCTTTAGTAGAGGCATGTTTTGTCAGACAAATCCGATTTCTGTGACTGGATGACCAGGAGAGATGCTAGATGTGGTATATTTGGATTTCAGCAATGCCATTGACACCATTCCTCACTGGTGACTTATAAATTGTCTTTATTTGCATTTAGCTCATGCCCTTCCAATAGTAGTTCAAGGTGAGTTAAATTCAGATACTGCATGCATTTTCCTGTCCCTGGAGGGCTTACATGCTGAGGTTGTACCTGAGGCAATGGAGGGTTAAAGTGACTCTCAAGGCCACAGGGAGTATCAATGGGATTTAAACCCTGGCTTCCTGGAATCCAACCTGCTGCACTAACCAGTAGGTTACTCCTCTAAAAAAAATTGAATGCCCTTGGGATGAACTCTAGTGACTGATTAGGTAAGAAACTGAGTAGGCAAGAGGGTAGTAGTAAATAGGGTTTACTCTGAAGATAGGGGCATTACAACAGGCAACAGGTGTGTTGTAGGGATCGGTCCTTGGTCCTGCTGTTTTTAACATTTTTTTAAGTGATATTTCTTTCTTTCTTTCTTTCTTTATTTAATGTCTCTTTTATTGCAAAAGGTCTGTAATTAAGGGTTTGCATCTTTGCAAATGATAGCAAAATCTGCAACAGGCTAGACAGCCTGAAAGATGCACATAACATGAGCAGGGAACTTGCAAAGCTTGAAGAATGGTTGAGAATTTGTCAGCTAAAATTTAATGCTAAATAGTAGCAGACCATGAATTTGGGCTGTAAAAGTCAAAGGGAGTACTACGGTATAAAAGATGAAGTACAAATGAAGAGCAGGACCTAGGGCCGATCATATCATCTAATCTTAACGTGACCAAACAGAAAGAAAAGGCGACGGCGAAAGCCAGAAGGATGTTTGGGTGAGTAGGAAGAAGAATAGTCAGCCAGAAAATGGAGATGATAGTGTCTTGTACAAGTCTCTAGTGAGATTTCTTTTGGAGTACTATGTACAGTTTTGGAGACTGCACCTTCAAAAAGATTTAAACAAGATAGAGTCAATCCAGAGAGTGGTTACTAAAATCTTGTACCAGTGGTCTTTGTCAAAGTGCATGAGGATAGACTTAAAGAGTGCAACATGTATACTTTTGTGAAAAGGCAGGAGAGGGGAGATTTGATAAAAGACGTATAAATACCTCAATGGTACAAATGCAACAGGATGTAGCCCTCTTTCAATTGAAAGGAAGCTCTGGAACAAGGAGTCACAGGATGAAGATGAAAGGGGCTAAACTCAGGAGTAATCTAAGGAAATCTTTCTTTATGGAAATGGTGGTGGATGCATGAAAGCCTCCCAGTGAAAGTTGGGGACATGAGAACTGTATCTGGATTCAAGAAAGCACGGGACAAATACAGAGAACTTCCGAGGGAGAGGAAAGGATTGTAGAGATTAATTGTTCTTACGGATGGGCAGACTGGATAGACCATATGGTATTTATCTGTCATCGTTTTCTGTTTCAGGTTCAGACTTCTTTGGATCCCATCTACCAGCAACTTTTGTTTTCTGTTTTTCTTGATATTTCTCATTTTCTCTTTTTCCAAAAAGGAGTTGTCTTTATAGTTCTCTCTGTACCTCTGGCTGGCTACTTCCTCTACATCTCTGGGCTATTCCTGACTGTGTGGGGTCTCTCATCACAGTGTCCCTATAATTACAAATTGGGCTGTGGATCTCTTCTGGGAAAATACACCTTTTTGATGCCCCATCTAACAGGCAAAGATAACGTAAGTCTGCTGAAAGAAATGAGTGTGACCTCCCCTTTCCTATCAGCAGTGCTGTAACCTACTATTAAAAGCAGCTTCACCAGCGCAACAGCAGCAAGAGTAGATAAAGAACCAGACAGCAGCAGTGTTATTAAATCCCTAAAAAATGGAACTGGAGTGGAAATGCAATAGCTTGATCATGAGCGGGAAGACTAAGGATGTGCACAGGCAAAAAAAATGTTTGTTCTTTTTTAGTAAATTTGACTTTTCCCATGATGTTTGCTCATTTTTTTAGTTCATTTCACACATTTGCACTAATAAAAAAAAAATAACATAGACCACGACGTTCTAATGTACTGAAATCAATGGGTTTGCACTTACTAAAATTGTGAAGGCACATTCACGAGCCAGTTCTGCGGGGAAGTTAAACGGGGGCGGGGAAGGGGCGTTACAGGGGTAGAGTCTGGGCGGGTAGTGGGCGGTCGCCAGACCTGGACATACAGGGCCGATTCTAATGTCAGCCCTGTACGTCCAGAGCCAGCAAAATGCCTGGGGAAGTTATTCCAAATCTGAGGTGGAATAACTTCCCTGGAAGTTTTTATTTTTGATGGCCTGGGGCGTGGATGGGGCGGGGGGGGGGGGGACCAGGGTTTAGTCCCCGCAGCCGACACTGGCCTTAAGAGGCCAGATCGGGGGTCAGGCTGCAGGGAATAAACCCTTTTTGCTGGCAGCCAACATTGCGGCTTTTAAATGGAACTGCGGTGCCATGGCAACATGACACCATGGCACCGCGGCTTTATTTAAAAGCCCTGACTGAGTTAGCCAGGGACAGTCCTGCACATGTAGGACTGTTCACGATTCTGATCCCGCGGGGCTAGATGTGCCCGCGGGATCAGAATCGCGATCCCCTTTGTGCATCCGGTTCAGACCGGTCGCACAGAGGGGATCTACGTCCAGGACAGAATTGGGACCACAGTGAATTAGGCCCCTTTTATGCTGACTTAACTTGAGCATTGAAGTTTGCACCTGAATTTCACTGCTCTCCATGTAACCTGCCGCCTGCCCAACCTACCTCCAAGTTAACACAAAATGTTAATGCATAACCTTTACCCTTGACTCCCAGTTAATGCATTAAATTATGTATGCAACCAGCTCAAATATAAAAAAAAGACTTATGCAATCAGCATTGACACCAAACATATAAGTGTCTTTAAGTACCAGACTCATCATTTATTTTAGTTAAATCATTTTAAGCCATGAAGGGGGTAAAAGGATATACAAAGAAAAATGTAGTGTAGAAAACATGACAATGGAAAATTTATTAGGAGGTCAGATTTATCTAGATCCTTCTTTCCTACTGAATGTGCTTTATAATTAGAAAACTTTGGAAGCCTACATCCATTACTATTGTTTTTGATTGTATCTTCTAAACATAAAATGCAAAAAAAATGTTGCGATAACTTACTCAAATTCAGTGAGGTATCTAAGGTTTGGGCCAGAGGGAGGAGGACCCAGCAGAAGCCCTGAGCCATGCATGCCACTGCAGTATTTCAGAGCGGCTTGAGCAGACGTGTTGGCAGTAGAGGCAACGGAGGAGGGGAGGGAGTAGGCCCTGCCCTGCCACCCAGCTGCCCCCCACAGCTGGATGTCTAGTCGGCCTAGCGGTAGGGCTGTCCCTCTTGAAATAATGAACCTAAATTTAGTTTCCTGAAACTTAGAATTCTAAATGAACCAGTGAGCATTTTTTTAAAATTGGTCCCTTTATGTCCCATTGTTTCAGGCAACCCCAGATGGCTTATAGTCTGTGGTTGCCAGAAGCAATAGGTGATAAATTTGTCTGTCTTTAATTTTTGAAAAGCGCCCTTGTATAGGGTATTAAATAAATGCTGAAATAATATCAATAACTCTGCTTTAAGAGTGAACTGACACTTCACATGGCGAACCTTCCAATAACATAACATGCCCTTCAATGATAACACATATCTATTTTTTCACCATCTGTTCATGCTGATTGCAGTTCAGTTTTCTTTGCTTATACTGACAGCCACATAGTCTTGAGAAATAAACTCAACAGTCAAAAGGAGACTGTCCTGCAGACTAGCTAGTAAAAGCCAGGGCTCCTTATTTCACATTTTGTCAGCATCAGATGACATTCTTTACATATTGCATTCCTCTCTATTTAATGTCTTTAATCCCCAAAGCATACAAACATAAGCAATTAAATTGATTTATGTATTAATCCATTCATTTGTTTGGCTCCGAGTACTCTACACAACAATATCTAATCAGATTACTGTTAGGAAACATATCTCAGATATAAGTAGGAAGAAGACATTCCAGCACCTTTTTTGGCCTTGGTACAACCACTCTACTGATCAGCAACATAAAGGTTCTTCTAATAATAGTCAATTAATGAGGGCCAGGGAATGTGGTCCTCTGAGGGCCATGAATAAATCAGGTTTTCAGGACTTCTAAGATATTTCAAGCTGACCTAGTCCTTAAACTAAATGTCCAGTTTTGCATAGGTCACCTAGGTAGGAAAAATGACATTCAAATTGGAACATTCATAATGTTCAATGTGTAAAAGGCTCTCACTGAATGCAGAGCCTTTTGTAAAATATCTGTAAGACGGTTGTATAAAATATATGCATCTGGTAGCACATATAGTCGGAACGAACATTTTACATTCAAAAAAGAGCAACATTCCTTGGGGCACTTACACAGATAAGTGACAGATTTTATTGCCTGCACATGTATAAATGTGAGCATTGACACATACAGAATGACATACCCAAGAGGAGCCAATTAAGGACTGAAACTCCAAACTCAAATTTGTCGATTTGTGAGATGGTTTTAAATGGCAACTAGGTGAGCATAACTTTCACCCTCCATCACCCCTCCAAACCCCAGGTCCAAGTGATTCCTTAGCTAACGTGCATGCCCAGGAACAAGTTGAAATGCTGATGAGGAAAATTTTAGAAGGATATACAGTATCTATTTCTATCACAAATACTTTTCTGGTCCACTCCAACCACACCCAGGACACCAGCCTTTTTAAACTGGGTGTGAGGAGGAAGTAGCAGCTTTTCTCAAATCCTTTCTTGCATGGATATGGACATTTACTCATGGACATGACACCTAACCCTTCTATAATGATCTCCTAAATAGATGCAAATATATCTGATCAATAATAATAGGTCAATAGCCAAGGAAATCTCACTTGTCTGTCCCTGGGCAAAGAAGCTCTGTTGCATTTCTTTGGCTGCAGTAATTCTCTTGCTATGAAAGTCTTTTCATTAGATGATACACCCCTATTTTCATTAGAAGACCTTTGGCATAAATCATGGTCCAGTTACTAGGGCTATGCCCTGTATGTCAAACTAAGTATTAGCCTGACTGTAAAAAGAGTTTATATATTGTCAGATTTATTGACTACCTTTCCATTTGTAGCTATGGGCATTTTATATCTCACTTATTTTAATGGGAATAGCTAGAATTACATGCTTTCTATTCACTTAGCAGATACCTCAATTGAGACACTTCTACTGCATTACGCTACCTTCCAATGATAGGTAATTTTGCTCAAAGCCCCACCATAATACTAAGAGCCTGAACTTGGTGGAATATCCTGATTTTCCACTTAGCAGGAAAGCATGCTAAGCAGCGGTTCTTCAAGACACTTTTGTTATACAGTCCTTTTTTTTTTTTAGTGCCATCAAGTCATTGTTGACTCATAGTGACCCAGCTACCTCTGGGTTTTCTTGGCAATGTATCACCGGTAGTAGATTGCCAGCCTTTTCTTCCAAGGCAATGGAGGGTAAAGTGACTTGCCCAAAGTCACAAGGAGTGCCAGTGGGAATCGAACCCTTGATCTAACAACAGCAGAAATATTTAGGAACCTTCTTGCCATTGATCCCCTGGTTCTCTCCTCTACCATTTCTCCTTCTCTCTCCTCTGTTTTGTCCTCCAAGTCTGTTGATATGGCAGTGATGTCCTATAATGTTGTGCTCTTCTCAGCTCTGGATGTTCTCGCTCTTCTCATCCCTTGTCCTGTGAGGCGTTCCTTACCTCAGCCCTGGCTCTCTCCCACTATTCGCTTTCTTCGCTCCTGTACCCGCTCTGCTGAGCGTGCCTGGATCAAATCACGCTCCCCTGAAGATTTCCTTCATTTCAAATTCATGCTCTGCTCTTTCAAATCTGCTTTAGCTCTTGCCAAACAATATTACTTAGTTCGCCTGACTAATTCTCATGCCTCTGATCCTCGCCGTCTCTTCATTGCTCTCAATTCTCTCCTCAAAGTGCCTCTGCCTCTGATCCCTCCTTCCCTTTCTGCCCAAACCCTGGCTGATTACTTCCATGATAAAATCCATAAGATCACTCTCCAATTTCCCTCTAAATCCCCGATTTCCCCTTTCTGTTCTCAATCCCCCCCTTCTCATCCTACCCTCTCTTCCTTCCCCACGATTTCTATTGATGAAACTGCTCTTCTTCTCTCCTCCTCCAAGCTCACCACTTGCTCCTCTGATCCTATCTCCTCCCATCTCCTCTCCTCTCCTCTATCTCCTCTACCTTGTCCCCTCCATTTCTCATATTCTCAACCTCCCGCTCTCCACTGCTACTGTCCCGGTTGACTTTAAACATGCTGTGGTCACGCCTCTCCTTAAGAAACCCTCACTTGATCTCTCTTGTCCTTATCGCTTCATTTCTCTCCTTCCTTTTATTTCTAAACTGCTCAAACGTGCGGTTTACTGCCGTTACCTTGACTTCCTCTCTTCCCATGCTCTTCTCGATCCCTTACAATCCGGTTTTCGTCCCTTGCCCTCTACTGAAACTGCTCTTGTCAAAGTCTCCAGTGACTTGTTCCTGGCTAAATCTAAAGGCCTTTACTCTGTCCTTATCCTCCTTGACCTTTCTACTGCTTTTGATACTGTTGACCATGATCTTCTCCTTGATACTTTGTCCTCGGCTTGGCTTTAGGGACTCTGTTCTTTCCTGGTTCTCCTCATATCTTTCCCATCGCTCCTTTAGTGTATGTTCTCATGGTTCCTCCTCCTCTGTTATCCTGCTCTCTGTTGGTGTCCCCCAAGACTCTGTCTTGGGTCCCCTTCTTTTTTCTCTCTATACCTATTTCCTCTCATGGTTTTCAGTACCATCTCTATGCTGATGACTCCCAGATCTATCTCTCTACTGCTGATCTTTCTCCTGCTTTGCAGTCCTGGATCTCTTGCTCTCTCTCTGCCATTGCTGCTTGGATGTTCCATCGTCGCCTGAAATTGAACATGGCCAAGACTGAACTTCTCGTTTTTTCTCCTAAAATTTCCCTTTCTCCTTCTTCTTTTTCACTCTCTGTTGATGGCTCTGTTCTCCAACCTGTTTCATCTGCTCGCAATCTGGGTGTTATTTTTGACTCTTCGCTCTCTTTCTCCTCTCATATCCAACTCATCGCTAAGACTTGTTGCTTCTTTCTCTTCAACATTGGCAAAATAAGCCCCTTTCTCTCTGAGCTCACTACTAAAACCCTCATCCATTCCCTAATCACCTCCCGTCTTGATTATTGCAACCTGCTTCTTGCTGGTCTCCCTCAGTCTCATCTCGTCCCCTTTCAGTCTATTCAGCACTCCGCTGCCCGTTTGATTTTCCGTCAGTCTCGTTTTGCCCATATCACTCCTCTCCTCAGATCTCTTCACTGGCTCCCTATCCGTTTCCATATTCACTTTAAGCTTCTCCTTCTGACCTATAAGTGCATTCACTCTGTGGCTCCTCAGTACCTTTCTTCTCTCATTTCTCCCTACTTCCCCCCTCGTGAACTCCGTTCTTCTACCCAGTTGCTTCTTGCTATGCCCTTCTCCTCTATTGCCAACTCCAGATTCCGCTCGTTTCACCTTGCTGCACCTTACGCTTGGAATAAACTTCCTTTGTCTTTATGCCAGGCATCTTCTTTGTCCCTCTTCAAACTTAAGTTAAAAGCTCATCTTTTCGCCTGTGCCTTTGTATCTTGATTTTGCAGTTCTTATTCTTCTCCTTTTCTTGCTTTGTCTTTTTTTTAGATTGTAAGCTCTTTTGAGCAGGGACTGTCTCTTGTATGTTTTCATTGTACAGTGCTGCGTGCGCCTGGTAGTGCTTTATAAATGCTTAGTAGTAGTAGTAGTAATGACAACTTAGAATGGACTAGCATTAGATTTACTCTAGTTGACTTGAAACCGTTCTCTGAGAACTTGGACAACCCTTATGTGGATATGTGGCTATCAATGTCATTTCCATCAGTCAAAGATCAAGTCCTACTGAAATCAATTAGTCTATGTACATATGGCTAAGGGAATATATGGATTGCAAGAATCTGTAAATCCCGATAGCAGTATTTAAAATATTTCTACTGATTAGAACTTTCTTGCTTGACAGATCTACGATTATTGAAAAGGATTTATATACCGCTTTATCCTAAAATCAAAGTGGATTACACAGCAAAGAAATCAAGTGGCAGGATGCATGGGTGTGGGCATGCAGTGATAAATCGAGGGGTGTGTGTGTGTTTGTGTGTGTGGTGTGAGGTTGATTGTGTGGTGAGCTATATACAGTATGGGCTATGTGCAGGAACTATTTACATTTTTACCTTTTTACATTTTGGTGGCAGAGAGATGTTATGTGGTCATTTATCCAGTTAGCGGACTGAAGAGTGATTTCTCAACCCTTGCTCTACCCACAGACCATCCTGGAACTTTCCGGATAGTGCCCCAACAGTTAAGAGGGAATATTTAGCAGCACCGTCCGGATAGTGACTCTGAGTGTCCTGCTAACTAGATAAACCCTTCTGAATATTGGGCCCTGTATTTATAGAAAGAAGACACCCTGAATTGTCTATCTTTTAATTGTGAAGTAAAGTAGTATGTTGTGTTATTAAAATTTAAAAAAAAAAAGAATATGGCATCTTTTTTGACTTACTTAATACATTTTGGATTAGATTTTGAAGGTTAAAACATTCTTCTTCAGATCAGGACAGCATGAACAGATGACAATATCATAATATATAAAAAAAAATCACGAAAGCACTGACAGTCTCAGGGGAATAGGGTGGTGTGGGGGGAAGAAGTGGGAGAAATGGGTGGGTGATCAGAAGGTGACAAGGCTGAAAAAAATCATTGGTCATAGTTGGTGGAACACTACAGATGAATATGGGCCAAAATGTTTGGTTTATTTGTCCCCTCCCCAGCAATGTGATAGAAAGCCGATATCTTTATTAAGCTCTGTCTCATCCATTTCAAAGTGTCTTATTATCTTAATTTCAAAAGTTTTAGGTTCGTGAATTAATCTGAACCTTCCTCTTAAGACTCTCACCGTAAAATCATTGATGCCATGCTCTGCTGCTGAGAACAGCTCCCTGATACCTTGAACTGCTCTGTGCTGTGTGATCTTATGCCTGCGTGAACTGATGCTTGTCTTTAACATTTGGCCTGTCTCTCCAACATAGCGTCCTTTTTTAGATGTTCTGCATTGAATATTAGAGGAAGCGCATAAATAAAACCCCCTTATGATGAATGTTTTTCCTATGTGGGTAACTGCGGAGTCCTGTGATATCTATTGGCATAAATGGCAACTTATTGAAACCTAAGCAAGAAATTTCTTTGACTTTTGTTTAATGATCCAGCTTTCCTCTGTTAGGCAAGCTAGGCTTTAAAAATGCATTCTTACTGTAGTTGTCTATATTAACACCAGTTCCTTTTTTGTATCAGTAATACTCTGACAGCCTCAGAGCCCCATAGGGAGATACATCGGTTAGCAGTTTGTTAATGCACCATAAAAGTTTTAGCGTATGCAAAATTAGTTCAACACACGTTAACCTGCAAATTAGCACATGCACAATCTATGCACGTTAAGCACTATTCTTAAAACAAATTTATGAAATGAACCAGAAACCATGTGCCTGAAAATTGCAGGCGGGGGATGGGGGGGGGGAGGAGGGAGGAAACAAATAAACCAAACATTTTGGCAAGTGCACATTCTTAGCGGTCCACTATGACCAATAATCATACTGCACATGAAATCGAATCCGTGGATTATAAAATATCCAACTAAAATTGTCAGGAAAGCAATTTTCAAAGCCAGGTTAAATCGTGTTTTACTCACAGAAATGAGCTATTCAGTGCATCATCCTATCTGCGGTTAATGCGAGAACGCTACATTAACTGTTAGCGCAGCCCTGCAATGACAGCATGCACTAGGTTCTGCGTTAACTGCTTAACACTCTTTAGTAAAAAGACCTCAAAATATCTTTACATTACTCATTACTGTTCCAGAAAAAAGAAGTTAACAGAGTCTATGAAGAATCTGGTTACTTCAGCAGCGACTCCTTAAGGTCTGCACTGAGATAACTGTAGAAATAATTTTCTAACCCTGCAAATGAACAAATTATGTAACTGAGAAGAAAAGATTGATGGAGAATAATGCACTTGGATCCAGGATCTCATTTAAGACAGAGTTCTATTGAAATTGAAATTAATGTTGAATGCTAAAGGTACATAAGTCATCCCTGGTTAGGTTCAGAGAAAGAAAATTGAGTTTAAACCTCCCAGTAGCCCAAATTTAATCAACATTCCTCAACGTGCAATTCAGCACAGTGCATTTCCATCAATGGCAATGATATAGGTTATGTCAAGCTTGCTAGTACCCTTTGGAAGAAAGTGCTGTCCTAAGAGACACATTTGTCAGCTTTCAGCTTCTCTTAACAGAGCAGAAGATATTGTTAAACCTCCCATAATGCTGAAAACTTCCAGGAAGCACCCAACAGGCCCACATTTCTGTCTTGACCATTCTTCTCATTGGACCAGCTGAACACATAAATTCCCATTAATGTATCCAGTCTAATTAAATCCTTACCAATTATCTGCATTAGTTTTGTTTCTCTTTGCAAACGATCTTTTGAAGTAATGATTGCAGTTCTTCCCTTGTGGAAACTTTCTCTTAAAAGTTTACTGTGATCTGTTTCCTCACACTGTGTGGGACCAAGGCAAATTCTGTAAAGAAGTTAGAACTGCTGGGTTGGGCTAGACTAGTCTCTGAAAATGAAAATCAGAGGCTGAAAGGAAGCATTATAAACAAACCAAACAAGATAACTACAAAGTGATCCATCCTTCATCGTAGTTGCCAATCTACCAAATAAAGTCTGTCCAAATTAGTCTCACACATTTTTTTTTATTGTAAAACTTAAAAAATCTAATTCAGATATGAAACTGCATAAAGCAGGAACCTTGAGAAAAGAAGCAGAGGACATACACTAGTCTAAGATCTTCAGAAAGATGACAGTTTAGGTAGAAAATATAGGCACAGTCCTGCTATTTGCTGATTGGTGAACAGGAATATATTCAAAATATTCCCTTTTACACCAAAGTCTGATTTGTCCAAGACCATATGGCTTTGGGATTGAAAAGTATGGCTAAGGAAATTAAACGTGCAAAAGGTGTGTTAGAGTGGCTCCCAAACGTATTCAGTCAGGTTTTTAGGATATCTACAAGGAATATGGATGAAAAATATTTGCCTACATTAGATTTATATCCTATATAACCATCATGTTACCCTGAAAAGCTGACTAACAATGAGGTCAGTGGGGCAAGTTTGGGAACCAATGAGAAGTGAGGGTTGAAAGGCTGGGTGAAAATAAGGAGTGGAGCTTAACTGTTGGTTAAAGTATGGGAATCTGTATGTCATCTATCCAGAATAACAGAATAGCAAAGATGAAAGACATTTAAAATTATTTGGATAAGAAACAATATCCTGTAAGCAGTAAAGCAATAAATAAGATTTATCCTTAACTAGAACAGTATAGATGGGAACAAGAATAAAGGCGCGGGCAGGGTCCCGGCGCCTGCCCGTAACCGGGTGCTCTGCCTGGCGCGGGACCCTGCTCATGCACGGGGGTTTGGGAGGGTGGGGGGGGACAGAAAAGGGGGCCGCGCGGGTCGTGCACGATGTGCGCATGGCGCGCCTTTTAAATTGATTGGTTCCGCTCGGGAGGGAGGCGAGCGGAGCCAATCAGAGTTCAGGCAGCCATGTGCTCTGGCATGCGCGAGACTCGCCAGAGCACAGGCAGTTTGGCGGGAGGCGCGGCAGCCCACCCACCCACCCAGCCTTGCGGTTGCGAGGCTGGTGTTGGGGTGTTGCAGCTGGGGGGGGTGAGGCGGGATCCTGGAGGTTTCCGGGGTCCGGAGCCTTAGGTGACTCGGGACGGGGGCGGGGTGCCCTCGACCCGGACTACCCCTGGAAGACTTTTGCTAGTAATATGGCGAAGTCGGATAGGGGTGGTCGGAACGTTGCCGGTGGTGTGACCATGGCTGCAGCGGAGGCGAGGTCGCTTTGCTAGTAGCATGGCTGGTGACGCATCGTTCCGCTGGGAGGGGGGGGGGTTGTGGGATCATTGTTCCTGTTATGGTTTTGTGTTATATGGAATAAAGCTGCGACCAGTTGTTACCATACTTGGCTATCAGAGTAATTTATGGGAAGGGTAAAAGAGAAAAGCTGATGGAAAAAGGGGGTAGGGGTCTGGGGGGGGGGGGGGAGCAAGGTATAAGCAAGGGGATAGCGCCGGGTCTGGCTACCCGGTTACTGGGCAGGACAAGTGAATTAGTCCTCATCAGCTATCATGTATTGGGAATTCTTTCTCCTGTAACATGACTTGGAGATTTGGTCATGCTTGCACAAGAGAGGTCCTTATACTGTAGAAGTGTGTTCATATTTGGCAGCTACCCAGAAAAGGTTTCCACATCTTACAGTTAGATCTTTGGTGTTTAATATTTGAGTACAGTGGGAAAAAAAAGAGAAAGCAAAACAAATATGAACATCAATATGCCTGACATGGACCAAGTAAGGATTTATGACCCACTATTGAAAGACTTTGTTGTAGGATTTAGAACTGGTAGATCTAGAATCAAGCTTTTTCAGTAGTAGCATTAGATTTCTGGTGTCAATTGCTAATGTTTAGAGCATTGGCCTAGTAACCAATAGACCAGGGTTCAATTCCCATCAACACTCCTTGTGGCCTTGGGAAAGTCACTTAACATTGCCTCGGAAGAAAGGCCTGGCAATCTACTTCCAGTCACACTACCAAGAAAACCCAGGAGCAGCTGGGTCGCCAGGAGTCAGCACTGACTGAAAGGCACACATTGCATTGGGGGGGGGGGGAGTATTTATTTTCTGTTGGTAGGTAATTTGTGTATGGAAGTCTTGTGTAGTTTGGTTAAAATGTATAGGGTTGCTGAGGTTGATTGACGACACTATGGTTGTGGAGTTTGCTCATTTCGATTATGTATGTATATGATTTCAAATTTTCAGAATCTTATGTAATTGCTCTTATCTCAAGATTGACTGTAAATCAGCATGGGCAATTGATGAATGGACTGTTAAGAAACCATTATATTAATTTAATTAAATTGAATATGAACACATTAGAAGAGGATGCCAAAAATGATTCAACAGTGAACAATATAACCAAAAACCAGTAAGGTACCTAATATGAAGAGCTTTGTAAACCTCTCTTAAAGAAATGCATTGATGCATTGAAGATGCTGAAATAAACCTATTTCTTTAAGAGTGGTTTTCAAAGCAAGTTCATATTAGATATCCCTACTAAGTTGTATTCAGCTATTTTACCGAAAGGACTTGATCCCTTTGTATATTTTTAAGTTCAATAGTGAACAACCCAAAAATATTGCCCCCTCCCAAATTTAAGAAGGGAGGCACATAACAGTACTCAGCCCAAAGGGAAATCACTATGGGTGGGGATAGGGAGGGAAAATTTCTCTCATCTTGATTTGGTTGATTGTCCTACTTTTCAACATCTGACGAGAGGGTTTGGAGTACTTTCAATTTAGTTACAGAAGCCCAAGTTTTTGAGGCCATGTCTTCCTTAAATAATACATTTAGTCCTTTGGATAGTTTGTCCTATCAAATTTTTAAAATTTTTGAAAGAATCTCTGAATAGCTCAGTTACGGATATTAATAACAGCTCACTGTTAAATGGTTCTATCTCAGATACTTTGAAAAGAGCCTTTGTTTATCCATTATTGAAAAATTCTTCTTTAATTATGAACAATCCTTTGAGTTATCATCCTATTTCTTCCTTGTCATTTTTGGCTAAGGTTATGGAGAAAATTGTCTTACAACAGCTTCAGGATTATATTGATAGCCAGAATGTGCTTACTGCTTTTCAGTTTGGTTTCTGTGCACGTCATTGTACTGAAACTTTGCTTCTGTCATTGATGGATACCTTGCTCACTGGTTTTGATCAAGGAAAATCTTACCTATTAAAATTTTGCTTAATATTTCCATGACTTTTCACACGATTGATCACTCATTGTTATTGACTAGATGGCATGAGATGAGTCTTGCCCACAATGTTTACTCGCGGTTTTCTTCTTTTTTTGGTCTGGTTGGCAATTCCAGGTTAGGTCTGCAGGAAAATGTTCTTTTTGGCAGCAAGGGATTGCCCATTCCACTATATTGTTTAATATCTATATTTTCTCTATTTTTAAGATCTTTAATGACCTTGATGTTACTTATAGGATCTATGCTGATGATGTTCAATTTATCTTCATCTTTGGATGATGCTATGGAGTATACTAACTTGTGCATCAGTATTATAAGATCATGGAAGACAGACAACAGATTGGTATTGCATGTCAACAAAACTGATATTTTGTTTTTCTCCTGGGTACTCCCTGACCCAGTATCTCTTATTGTACAAACTGGGGATTGTTTATTAACAGTGGGTTTTCAAGCTCGCGATCTAAGGGTCCTACTTGACACCCAGTTGACTAGGCAAGCTCATATACAGAAAGTCATTAAGGATGCATTTTTCAATCTGCATTTAGTTCGCAAACAAACCATTTTTTTTATCTCAGAAATTTGCATATTGTGGTTCAAGCTAACTATTGTAATAGTTTATTCCTTGGACTCCCTTTGTATGTCATTCGGCCTCTGCAGTCAATACAGAATGTGGCGGCACATCTTCTCACTGATAGTAGAAGGTTTGAGCATATTTCTACTGATTTACGTAAGTTATATTGGTTACCATTAAATTTTGAATTTTATATAAAGTCGTCATGTTGGTATTCACATCTCTTAACCATAAAGCTTTACTCAGTTTGTCGGTTTCTTTACGGGGTGTATTGCCCTCCATTATTTATAGAACCTTAGCCTAGTGGCACTGCAGGCTCAGAAGGGAAATGCTGAAATGGGAATCTATAATTGGAAGACTAGGATGTTACTATCTACTCCTGAACAAACCCAAGTTATGTGAATCTCTAGTTGGCGGAATATGACTTTAATGTCAAGTACTAAACAAAGCCAAACTGTGAGAACTGTTTGTTTAATGGAAGTAATGAGCTTGTATCAGTGTTATTGTTAAAGCTATGGCCAAGTTTTGCTACTGCCTGAAATTTTAATGCTCGCGATATGGTGAACAGCCTGTGTGTGTGTGGGGGGGGGGGGGGGGGAGGGGTTACTGACTGATGGATGGATGCAAATGCCAGTGTTATTTACTGATGAATAAATGTGCTCATATTAGTGCCCATTGCTTATTATCTAACCTTGAGGCAACAGAATACTATGAGGTTGATTAAAATCTACATGAGACCTCTGTCCTAGACTTTTCTAAATACCACGACTGCTACTTATCATTTGTATAGTGCTAAAAGAAGTATGCAATGCTGTACAAGTCATACACATTACTCTTAATTTTCTTGTTTTAAATTTACTTCCATACATTTTTATGTCCATCTGCTTTTATTTCTTATGTTTTGCACATTTTTATCACATACTTTTGAAAAATATATTTTTTGTAAACTGCTAATTTATTCTGAAAAGAACAATCACATTGTTTCCAAACCTCAGGTAGTCTCTGGATAATTTAAATGTCTAGTAAAAGGTATTGTAATGCAATGAATTGCTTCACAAGATTCAAACAGCTTCTGTGCTAATGTTCCGAATGGAGACTGTATTAGCTCATCTGGACAGATAGCCTGTGCCTTTAAATGCTGGATAAAAGAAGGATGCGTCAGCCATTTTGAAAGCTGAAATTAAGTAAGTCTGGTTGTTAATATATGGAATGTGCTACAGTATATAGTCGGACAATCTACAAAGGATTATAGAGTGAAAGTCAACATGTCGGATAAGTAAATGTTTTGTTGATACCCCTGATGGTGAACCAGGAAAAGATAGAGTTCGAAACATGACGTTGTGTTGGTTGATTATGAGATCTGCAAGAGTTCTAGAGAATTAAATGTTGAGTAGAGTTTTAAAATTAATAGAAGAAGAATTGCTAAGAATATAAAATAAAGTGGACCCAGGTGGCTATGGTTTGAACTAGCTTAATTGGTGCTAGTTTCAAACAAAGGTCCACCCCAAAAAAATCTTTTGGACTAGTTTACATTTAGTGATCAAGGTATTCTATTAGAGCTCCTGGAATTGTTGTGAAATTGAACCCCGAGGGTAGAATTCATAGAGGGGAATACCCACACTTACAATAGGGGTTTGTGATTTTGGAAATAGTATCACTTTTTTTAGAAATCAATTTTTTTTTTTTTAAATAGTGTAGACAAGATATTTGTAACTAATTCTAGCAGTGTTGCACCAGCTGAAGCTTGGCTTCTGATGTCATTCACTGTGGCCTCTGTAGAGTTAAAGGATTCCATTTTTTTCTAGACCAATTTAAATATTAGGGGCCCTTTACTAGTGTGCATTTAAAGCATGTTTAACGTTAACCTGCAGATGCATACTGGTATTCATGGTGCAATTACTGCAGGTGCATCTACCACCACCTATTGAGATAGCATTAGCTGCACCCACTCTAATTGTAACATTGACAGCTCATGATATGTCCCCCTATGCTTACTGCAATGTGCTTACAGTGCCCACTCTCTGTACCTAACCTGCCCATTAGCATACGAATTAGCATGCAAAAACTGTCATGCCCCATAGTGACAGTTACCGCAGACCTTTGCGCACAATTGCCATGCCTAAAAACATGCATTAACTGTGTAGCACACTTTAGTAAAAGAGCCCCTTAACGTCCAAAGCTGCCTTCTTTCCCATGTCACAGTAGCGGAGGTCAGTAGTAGGAAGTAGAGCCGATAGGTCGAGTGAAGGACATAGGGGACTAGAAGTTGGTGTAATTTTACTTTAGACACTGGGAATTTCTGTGCTCATCTAGCCAAAAGATAAAAAAACAGAGAGAAAATATCTCAATCTGGATAGACTGTAAGGACCAATTGGTCATACTCTGTCATTCGCAATAGACTTGATATCGAACGTGCATGTGCACACAAAAGGTTAAGCAGTGGTACTGATCCTTAATTTTTAAAGGAAGATTCTAACTGTAATACACTCTCCATCCCCATTCTCCAACCATTTCCTGCCCCCTTCCTGTGAGCACTGATTAATGTGCATTTTCATGTGGGGTGACAGACACCTTCACGTATTAACTGGCTGACAGATTTTAGTAAAAGAGGCCCTGCATTTTTACTTCAAAATGTGCAGTGATTCAATGCAAATTAAGACAGATATTCATAGTCATAATGGCAGGGCACATTTTCTTTAATTCCTATAAAAATGTATTTATTTTTATTTATTTAATGCTTTTATATACCGCACTCTTTAAAATCAGTGTGGTTTACAGAAAACATTTTGTGCAGAGCAGGAAGAGCCTGCTTCGCACTTACATTGAACAGGAAATACAACTTGGGTTAATAACCCTGGGGAGGTAAATACAGGCTATATACAGTGAACTGAACCTATTTCATGGCAATAATGATAATTGTGTATTCCCTGCTTTTGGCAGAATAGCACATCGGCCACTTGTAACTTGTGAAACTGAATTCCTTGTAGGACAATATGTCCTGCTCTGTCTCTTAAGCACCGTGCATTTTCAAATTCCATAGTGACTTTTGTTTCCACTACCTCTGCTTTAGGCTGTTCAAAGTATCAACCACTCTCCCAGTAAAGAAATATTTCCATAGGTTTCCTCTTCATCATCCTCCCTTCAGCATCACATTATGACCCCTTGTCCTTGAAGTTCCTCTTCTGTGGAAGACTTCACCTTCCCATACTTTACTGAAGTCCATTGAATGTGTTATTGAAAATTTCGATCATGACCCCTCTCCCATCCTCCTCTCTATTTCCCAGCAAGTACATTAAGCCTCTTATATGGGATTTATATTGCAGAGCCTATATCGTTTAGTTCGTCCTTCTCTGAACTGCCTCTGTCCTATCATCCCTACAAAAAGTACGGCTCTGGAACCGAACACACAGTATTCACAGTGGGGTCTTACCACTGCTTAACAGAGGTAATACTGCTTCCTTTTTCCTATTGTTGCTGCATCTGCTTAATGCATCTCAGAGTATAGTGGTAGCTTTCTCAGTTGCTTTATTAACATTGACTAGCTACCTTTACAGTAGGTCATCTGAAATAACTACTGGATCTCTTTTCTGTTTTAACAGTTTCCAGTTCTCGACCTTTTAATTGGCATATGGATTTCTGAATCCCAAATGCATGTCTTTACAGCTTTTGGCAATGAAATTTCTTTTCTATTTTTTTTTTCAAATCCCCTTTCATTTTTCTCACTCCTTCCAGTGTGTTTGTTTAAGAATAATCTGCAAAAAAGGCAAATTTATCTCTTAAGTCCCTTTACAATGTTGCTAACAGTGGCTTTCTTCTTGAGTTGTAAGCAAACGGCTCTGAAAGGCTTCAACGGGTCTGTTGATTGCTCTTGTGAGTCCAGCTGTCTAAAACAGCAAGAAAAAAATTTGAAAACACGTTGGAGAGATCTAGGTAGGCTGTCTGCAGTGATCCGATACCTGAAATACAGTATAGGAGTTAAAGTACTTTTGTCCACTAAAGAAGAGTGGGACCTAGGCGTGGTTGGGTCTGATGATCTTAAAGTAGCTAAACAGGTAGAAAAGGTGACGGCAAAAGCTAGAAGGATGCTTGGGTGCATATGGAGAGGAATGGCTAGCAGAAAAAAGGAGGTGATAATGCCTCTGTATAAGTCTTTGGTGCGACCTCATTTGGAGTATGGTGTGCAATTCTGGAGACCGCACCTTCAAAAGGATGTGAACAGGATTGAGTCGGTGCAGAGGGTTGCTACTAAAATGATTAATGGGCTTCATTATAAAGCATATGAGGACAGACTTAAGGATCTTAATATGTACACCTTAGAGGAAAGGCGGGATAGAGGTGATATGATTGAGATGTTTAAATACCTCCGTGGCATAAATGTTCAGGGAGAGAGCCTCTTTCAATTGAAAGCAAGTTCTGCTACGAGGGAACATGGGATGAGGGTGAAGGGAGATAGATTCAGGAGTGATATGCGGAAATATTTCTTTATGGAAAGAGTAGTGGATCCATGGAATAGTCTCCCAGTGGAGGTGGTAGAGATGAGGACAGTAACTGAATTCAAAAAAGCATGGGACCAACACAGAGGATCTCTAAAGGTAAAAAGTGGACTGTTGTAGTTGTTGTTATGGAAGGACAGACTAGATAGGCCATGTGGTCTTTTTCTGTCATCATGTTTCTATGTTTCTGTGTTTCTATGAAAGTACTGGACTTGTTGCAGACATTTTCAGGAGATTTTTAATATCTATCGTTATGTATTTTCCTGTGCTAACCATTTTCCCCTGCTGTTGTGTATTCATTTCCTAGCTACTGCTTTCAGAATCCTGTTTAGAGTTCTTGTCCTTATGTCCTTCACTCTTCAGGCCCTTAGGACCTTCTAATAAACCTTGCTTTTCTGCCTTTCTGTACCTCCTTGATCCTTTAAGGTCCCCATGTGAGCTCCCTCTCATCTATTCTCTGCTCAGGGCCAAATCAATTTTCATTCTTTCAGCACCTTTCATGAGTATGTGGCAGAAGAAACTTTCTCTGTACATCTAATTTTTTTGAGTTAAAGTAAACATCGGTGTGCTCACAACATTTTATTTTGTTTTATCTTACTGAGGAATGAGAAAATTGTGCAGTACTCAAAGCCAATGCTGCCCAACACAACCACTGTCACAGAACACACCAGGGCCGGCCACGGAGTTGGTTCAAGGAGTTGGCACCCTGGGAAACTTTAAGCCTTGTGCCCCTCTGGCTCTCAGAATCTATTGATTAGCTTTGAATGCCTGACTCTTTACTGCCCCCACCACTCATAATCTACCACTCTAGGTGTCCGCCTAATATGCCTGATGGGCCAGCTCTGAAATGCAGATACAAAAAAAGATAATTCACCAGGTGCAATGGCTGGCCTGGCAACAGCCAAATATATTTATTTATCCATTTTATATATCAAAGAGGTTTACAAGTAACATTGGACCCAATATTCAGCAGCAGCAGTTAGCTCTGCTCTAGCGACTAGCTGCTGTTGCCACTAAACTTTAGACCCAGATATTCAATGTCTGGGCCATATTCGGGCCCAACGTTGAACATCTGGGTTGCCATGAAGCTAACCAGTCAACAGTAATATTCAGCTGCTGCCCAGTTAGCTTCAGACGCAAAAATTAGGCCCGACTTTCACTGTGTGTTGGTAACTGGGCAGTGTCTCAATAATGCCGCTGCCCGGTTATCAGCAGGTACCACCCCCAGAATACCCCGATGCTAACCGGTTAGCACTGGGGCATGCAGCAGAGGCAGCACTTGGGGATATTTAGCAGCACTAACCATGTTATTGCCTCTGAATATCCCAGCCCAGGGGATTAACGCAGTTAGCAAGCCAGCTAACCGCATTAATCCCTTTCAATATCAGGCCCATTGAACTTCAGAAAGTGATGTACATGGAACTAATGTAGGATTTACATAGAACTCATAAACAGTTATTGCAACTTAACAAGGGTTAAACTGAGGAAATTTGTATTGTCTAGATGTAACAGCTTGTGCTCTGGATCTATGGATTTGTCAAGTTTTATCTCCAAAGTGCTCCAGGAATAGATGAGTGTTGAGTTGTTTATGAAATTCTGAAAGCTCTGCAATAACTCGTATGTTTTTGGAGAGTGTATTCCACATGATCGGTGCATAGAGTGAGAAGGTATGGGTGCAAATGACATCATGCTTTATATACCATTCTCCACTATAAGGCCCATCTACACCCCATTAATAAAATGCTTTGATGCAGTCATACACCGGCTTTCTGAGCAAGCTAGCTGTAAACATCTTCTTTATTCACTGATAGAAAAGATGGTTTGTTATACATGTTGTCCTGCGTTTGTTCAATTTATAATCAGAACAAATCAACAAATATGCAGGACCATATGAAGAAAACCGAGATGTGAAAATTGGTTGAAGACTCATCAACAACCTTCGCTATACTGATGATACCACGTTATTGGCTGCAAGGGAAGACTGTCTGAACCATCTGCTAATCAAAATCAAGGAACATAGTCTTAAAATGGGTCTGCACCTTAATATGAAAAAGACAAAGATCCTGGTAGCTGGCAAAATCAATTATTTCATCAATGAAGTTGAAGAAATAAAAACAGTAGACGACTTTAACCTGCTTGAATCATCAATAATGAAACAACAAGCAGTCAAGAAAGCCAGCAATGCATCGCTTTTGATGGAATGGCTATGAAGGACCTGGATGAAATTTTGAAGTGCAGAAATGTATCTATGTACAAAGATTTGACTTGTCCAAGCCATGGTATTTTCAGTAGCATCATGTGGATGTGAAAGTTGGACAGTGATGAAGAAAGTCAGGGAGAAAATTGATGCCTTTGAATCATGACAGTTCTGAAGAATACTGTGCATACCATGGACTGTCTGGAGATCAAACATAAGCTCAAATGACAAGACTTCAACTTTCATACCTTGGATACATCGGGCCCGATATTCGAAAGGCATTTCCATGGTTTATAGCCCTGTAAACTGTGTTAATGCCTTAAACTGGAATATTGAACGGCATCTACACGCTTAGTGCCATTGAATATCCCTGTCCATGTCCCCTACACGCCCCGATGCTATCCGGTTAGCATTAGGGCATGTCGCGGGTGACACAGAAGCGGGGCATACCGATAAATGGTAAGTGGCAGTATTGCACCGCTACCCAGTTAGCAATCCATGGCTAAAACTAGGCAAACTTTTGGCTTGCCTAGTTTTAGCCAAAGATGCTAACCGGGTAGCGGTACAATATCGTCGGTATCTGGTTAACCTCGGTGGCTCCAGGACTTGTGCGGCAAATCCAGATATTCAATGCCATTGAATATCTGGGGTTAGGGGTCAGCGAGCAGGACTATGCGCAGTCACAGCTCATAGCCCGCCCAAATGAATATCAGGCCCATCATGCAAAGAGAAAGATCATTAGAGAAGGACATCACATTTGGCAAGGTTGAAGGTCTGCACAAAAGAGGAAGACCAACAGTGCAATGAATGGATATAATAATACCAGTTGATGCCACTCTCTCAACAATTCGCTGCCTGACTGAAGACCGCAAACAGTTTAGGACAACTTTCAACAGGATCACCATGAATCGACAGACTTGACAGCACTTAACAATGCAACAACAAGAAGGTATTTGTTCCCTAAATCTGATAACATATTGGAAAAAAAAAACAGGGACTACAATGACAACTTATTTTTATGGATTTTTATATTTAAATGTCAAGAAATGGGAATTTTCCCTTCCCTCTTCTGATTCCTGGGTCACAAATCAATGAGAAGTGCTTTGTTCAAGGCTGAGGTTTGTCCTGTATGGCATATAGATGCCGGCAATGTTGTTCAGTGCCATCAATGTCGACTCATGGCAACCATGTGGATAGTTGTTCTAAACCATGTTCAGTCTTCAGTCAGGTGACTACTAGTTGATAGAGTGACATCCATAGCTGCTATTATATCAGGCCATCGCATTGCTGACCTCCCTGACAGAACCATTTAAATATCACCAGATTTTTCTCTTACTATGACTGCTTACAAAAACCTCCACCCTCTCTTCACCTATTCCCACCACCAAAATCGATTAAATAGTTTCTCAAAGAACCATAAGAAGGTGTCAACCATGTAAGCTGTTGAGGAATAACAGACTTAGAAAGGAGCACTTCCTTCCAGTGACATCTAATTTTAATGAATCTATTCCCAATTCTGTACTTCTCATCACCTGTTGAGATGGATTCCCACATCAATCAAAAGTACAAAGGTCATTTCATTATGCTCTTCATCTTTTCCAGCCAAAAAGAGAGACTAGATCTGTCCAAATACCTCGTTAGTCACATAACCAATTTTAAATCAACAGGCAATATGGTGTGTCATCTACAGCAAATGCACACACTAGAAGACAAAATTTCCAGTGTCTATAACTGTGTTTCGTACAACAAAGAAGGGGAGTATTTTGCCATCATATAATGCTAAAAGCTCCATATTTCTGGCTATGAAATTGATTGGTTTTAATGGCTGCAGAGAGGCACAGTTAAACTATTATTGTGGGCAATAAGTGTCAGTGACAGCATATGATTTTTAGTTGAATTTAATCCAACCTGCAGCGGCAAACTGAAAAGTACCAGCCCTTAAAACTGCCCTCATGGAAGAGTTCTGTACTAATCATTATTAACATATATACATGAACATTAAAAGTAGGCTACAGATCTAAATTATCTATCTCCCCCCCCCCCCCCAACAATGTACCTCATTAAATTTTATTCTATGCAATTAAGGTTGCAATGAGCCATCTTTAGATATATCTTGGGCCAGCTGGTGATATATGGAACATTGTAGCTAATCGTTCAATTATCTTATCTTTAATGTGCTACAGGGTGAACCTTCCCAAGCAAAGTCAAACTTACAAGGTAAAATAAACAGTAGATGTGCAATTGAACAGAGCTCACCTATCTTGTGAAAAACTTTACATCCAATAATATCTACTTATTCTAGTATATCCCCTTCTTAATATGGATATTAAGGGGAAAAAAGGTTGTGCTTTCCTCAGAATGAATAAAGTATGGAGTGGTATAAAGGAGCCTATTGATAATTCAACAAAGGGGCATGTTTACCAAAGTATGCTAAAGGTTTGCCCAAACGCGTGTTAGGTGCCAAAAATTAGCTTGGGGGGGGGGGGTGTAGTGTACCTATGCTAACAGTTGGGGTTGATCTTGGCATGTCCCCATGCAGTTAACATGGGAGTGGCACGTCATCATGTTAAATGTGCAGTCACAATTAACGCAGGTGCAGTTACCCCCCCCTCCCCCACCCATTGAGGATGTGGTAAGTGAAACCACACTAACTGCAACATTGATGATTAGTGCCCCGAAGGGAGGGAAGGGAAGTGAAAACGTGTGCTTTGGAGTTGGAGTAGGGATTTGGGAATGGGGTTTTAGGACCTGTACACAGTATCAGTAAGCTTTAATGGTTGGTTCCAGGCACCCCGACAAGAGGATCCTTTGGGGATTGTTGGTCCAGGGCTCATATAATGTGTCATTAGTAGGCTCTCTTTCATGTTCTTTTATGTTTGTGTATGTTTTCTTCAATATTATCAGGGTCTTAATTTGCATGTAAGTTTGTATTTGTTTTGAATTTTCAAATGTGCTTTATGTAAGCCAGTTGGATCAGATCCCATAAATGGAAATCAATAAAATGAAATTTGCATGCCAACAAGCAGATTCTGAAAGCAACAGTAAACATGAGGTATGTTGGATAGTGCTGTACAATTTTATGAGATCTGGAGAAAAACTAGACACAATGTTCCTTTCTGTCATCGGTACTTGGATCTTGGGTGCTACAACCTACAGTATGTGCATAACAAATGTGGTTGCCTGGTTGAAATGTCAGACTCCTAATTAAAATGAAATCCTCCTTGTTTCCTGCAAAAGCCCAAAGTTGCAGGCAGGAAACATCTGACATTTTGGATAATTTTGAATCGACCTTCATACAGTACGTGTAGAGTGTTTCAAAATGGTGGCATGGATTATGCAACAGCAGTGGCACCAGGGACACATCCCCTGGCTTAGGAGTCAGGTTCATGACTGTCATGGTACGCACAAAACTAACCCATTTGGAGAAATTGCCCCCCAGCAGAAGTAAAAGTATAACAACCACTTCAAAGTACATTCAGAGAATGAATCAATGAAAGCTTAATAAATAAAATTATGTTCACAAGGAAAAATAATTTATTATTTTAGTTTTGCACCCAGAGTTTACCATCAATAATACAACAGATTCTGCCTAGATTCTAAAACAACGGTACCAAATTTTGCAGCACATTCCTCTGTAGATCAGCAGCCTCCTTTATTATATAATATTTGCTAGGCAGGAAGTCATGGAATAAACAGACAAACCTGAGAATGGACATCCTGAATGAAATATTCTACTTGGAAAGGGAGGTGGGACAATCAAGTGGTCAGAAGCAGCATTTTCACTAAAGTTGAGCATGAAAAATATTCATTTTCTAACCTTGTATACGAAGGGAGATACCCTGTTGTAATTCATTTTCAGTTCTCTAACTTAGCTAATCAAATTTCCCAACTTTAATATCAATAGCATTAATGCTTCCTTGCCACAGAAGGAATTTCAACACTTATTACATTGCCCTAAACATGATTATTAAAACGTAGGCCACTGTAATTTATTATATCTTCTTATTTTCGTTGCAGAAGACAGCATGGAAAACTGTATATCCTCACCTAGGGAATGAACTCTCAAATGCATTAAATATGATAGAATAGCTTAATTTTTATTTTTCCCTGAAAGCTGTTTCTAAATATCTTCCTTGAAATTTCTTCCTGAAAAAAGCTGTTCCAAAAAATCACTTTGTATAGGAAAGGTCTAAGGATACCTAGTTATAACCATTTCTTTAAGGTGCTGAATTTAGAAAAAGAAAACACTTCTCTTGAAAGGACTTAAAATTTATCATACATTACATTAGGACCCGCGCAAACTCATTAGGGACTTTATTGCTACCATTGAGGTTTCCCAAAGCAGGAGTCTAACGCACCCTAGTGGACAAATGAAAGAAATATACATTTGCTTCCACTTTTCCTCCTAGTGTGGCTCTTAAATTTTCAGTCTTGTTTCACATATGCACGTTTAACTTCTTATATCCTGCAACCAGTCTAGCACATATGATCATATCCCCATGCACAGCCATGATGGTAGTATGTTCACACATGCTCTGCGCGGTGGTAAATTAAAACATCCGCTTTTATTCTGGAGAAGGATTCTCATGGAATTTTCAAACTTTGCATGTCAACCAAAATGCTCATTTTTTTCACAGTTCCCTTTCAAAAATGAATGCAAGTTGTCTATTAAATTTATCTTACAGCACAGATCAACAAATAGGTAAATAATATTTGATATGTAGTTTTTCTGTTATTAGACAAGTAATTCATTTAACTATCTGAAACAGGACTGCGTGTGCCAATATACAGCAGAGCCCTGTAAAATAATGTCTTAGCTAGATTGTATTAAAGTAATAAGCTGAAAACACAATTCACACTGCATAAGCTTTCCTGAATCAAATATAGGTGGTACGATGATCTGAACCTATGGTTCTGTCTTCCTTATTAACCTCATTCTGCTTACCAACCTAATTATCAGTAAAGAAAGAAAGATAATAGGTAAACAGAGACAAGACACAAAGGGGGGGGGGGGGGGGGAGATCCCTTTAGAAAGTCAAATGCAAAAAGACGAATCAGATTACCACCTGTTTCTAGCTTCCAAGCGAAACGTGACAGTTTGATGCATAATAGAAATTCTTGCGTCTGAATGATGAACTCGTATGGACCCGGCATATCCCAGATTCAGTAAACAGAACAGTCTTGCTGGAAATTGAATTCCTTACATAAGATTCCCACAGGTACTGCAGAGCTAAATGCCTTTAAAAATGTATAGATAGGGGTTCTTACCTGATTCCTAAAAGCTGTTTTATCCACATTGTTTCAAAAATTACGATCAGATCTTCATGCACCCATCCATTTGTTCTGCCCCCAAAACAAAATATTATATCACAAAAATTAAAAAAAAATAAAACAATCTACAGTTTACAAATGAAAATATTCCATGCCAGACCTTGTTAATTTCAGCTGTTTGGAAGTAAGGAACTCACAGAAGCTCCCGAAAGCGAAGGCATGCCTGCATAGATTTTAAGGGCTTTTTTTCTTATTACTTTAACATTTAAAATAATCTCTGATGGAACCAGTCAGATCAATCAATGTATGAAAAAAGGTAAAAGAAATATTTTGCCAGACAGTGAGCTAAGAGTCTTTAGCTTCAGATGTATAATTCCCTACTCTTGCAAGAAAAGAGAGAGGGGACCGGGAGAAGCTGAGTTTTTTCCTCCAACCAAGTCTGGAGTCTGCAAGCCGCACTTAAAACGAAAGCTAGAAGCAGGCACAAAGCAGGCAGCCGAGAAGCATCGTGCACTAAATCCTGATTGCGTGTGCCGGATCCCTTTGTGCAAGATCTGGAAGTCTGGAGTTTTCAAGTGGTCTCGATTTTGTCCTTTTATTCTGCAAAAAGAAAAATTGACATATATATATAGAGGGAGAGAGAGACAGAGAGGAAAAAAAGAGAGCAGACAGTGAGGTTTGCCCGACAAAGCAAAGCAGCACAGTAACATAGGCAGGCGGGACACACGTCTGCCCCTCCCCCTGAACATGAGCTCTTTGCCTTCTGGCCTCATGGTCCAATGAACACCTACACATAATTGTCGGTTGAACTTGACTGCAGCTTTATTGTCAGATTAACATACATAAATGCAAATGCCTATATATATATATATATATACACACACACACACAGGTGTGCAACATATTTACAAGGGGTGAGGTTCCCGGTCCAATCACCCGAACCAGGGTGTGATGCGCCCTTCTTTCTTGCAGCCAAGCTGGTCCACCACAGAGGCTGAGTGCCTACCTTGCCAAAATGAGCTGGGCCAACCCCTATACTAGCAGACCACCAACGCTGGGTCAGTCATCGTGCGGGGGACTCATTGGGGTGTCCTGCCGTGGTAGCAGTTAGGGCGCCCTGTCCATTACTTGTGCTGTGTGTGTGTTTGCATCCTGGCTTGGAAAACTGCCAAGATCTAGCTGCAACGAGAAAAACTAAGGAGCTCCCACGTTCCAGGGGGGCCTCTGAAAGGTGAGAGGGGTGGGGAAACGGGCAGTCAGAAAGGGGTGATCACTCTAGTCTGCCCCCTTTTATTTGGAGCCACGATCTTGCCAGACGATGTGGCTGTGACACTTATGGTGATGTTCTGTGCCGTGGCTCCCAGGGGCAAGGGGAGGGGCAGACTGGCCCACTGCCATGTTAAGCAGCGGGCCCGTCGCACATGCGCTCCGGCCCCTTACACTAACATAGGCAGGTGGGACACATGTCTGCCTCTCCCCTCCCCCTGAACATGAGTTCTTTGCCTCACGGCCCAATGAATATCTACACACAATTGTGGGTTAAACTTGGCCACAGCTTTATTGTCAGATGAACATATTCATAAACATACACACACACACACACACGTGTGCAACATATTTACAAAGGGTGATGTTTCCAGTTCAGTCACCTGAGCCAGGGTGTGATGCACCCTTCTTTCTCACAGCCAAGCTGGTCAACCACAGAGGGTGGGTAGCTGTCTTGCCAAAATGAGCTGGACCCACCCCAGTACTAGTGGCTTTGTCATGCTGCCTTAGTCGGGTCCGTCATCATGTGGGAGATCACTGGATTGCCCTGCCTTGGTGGCAGCTTGGGCACCCTGCCCCTTACTCATGCTGTATGTGTGTTACCTGTGATGGTTTTCCAAGCCATGATCCTATGTGGAAGCTCACCTTTCGCATGCCTCCCAGGAAGGAACCTTCTCCCTGGCCCAGGATTGGTTGAAGTTCTGCCAAGCTGAATTCTGGCTTGGATAACAGACTCCATAGTCTTGTGCAAGTCATTAAGAAAAAGGTCCAGTCCAAAGTTGGATAGGTGCAGCAGATCAAAATTAAAACATCTGGGCAATGGGGGGGGGGGGTGTCCATTCATGCCAAATTTGCCATCCTCCTGCAGGACGTTGAGGTCAACCTGCCTGTTGACCTTCTTGAGTTCCCTGCCCCAAAGATGGGTACCTTTACTGAGGAAGATGTAGGGATATTACCCATGACTGAAGTGGTATTTAAAGGTGCGGAAGAATTGAAGGAAATATCGATACACCAGGAAGATGTATTACAACTATTAGATACATTGAAGAGTAGCAAATCACCTGGGCCAGATGGTATACATCCAAGGGTGTTGAAAGAACTGAAATATGAGACTGCAGACCTGCTATTAGTAATCTGTGAACTTTTATTAATATCATCTGTAATATCTGAAGATTGGAGGATCGCCAATGTAACGCCAATTTTTAAAAAGGGTTCCAGGGGTGATCCGGGAAACTACAGACCGGTAAGCCTGACGTCAGTACCAAGAAAAATGGTAGAAACCATCATAAAGAACAAAATTACTCAGCATGTAGATAGTCATGGCCTAATGGGAGACAGCCAACATGGCTTTAGACAAGGAAGATCTTGTCTTACTAATCTGTTATGTTTTTTTGAAGGTGTGATTAAACAGGTGGACAAAGGTGAGTTGGTTGATATAGTGTATCTGGACTTTCAGAAAGCCTTTGACAAGGTCCCTCATCAGAGACTTTTGGCAAAACTAAAGAGTCATGGGATAGGAGGTACTATTGTGGTTCAGGAACTGGTTAAAAGATAGAAAGCAGAGGGTAGGGCTAAATGGCCAATTTTCCCAATGGAGAAAGGTGAATAGTGGTGTACCCCAGGGATCTGTGCTGGGTCCGCTGCTTTTTGAGATATTCATAAATGACCTGGAAAAGGGAATAACGAGTGAGGTTATCAAATTTGCAGATGACACAAAACTATTTAAAGTTGTTAAAACCCAATAGGATTGTGGAAAATTGCAAGAGGATCTTGATAAATTGGAAGACTGGGCATCAAAATGGCAGATGAAATTTAATGTGGACAAGTGCAAAGTTATGCACCTAGGGAAGAACAACCCAAACTATGGTTACACGATGCAAGGTTCCACTTTAGGAACCACCACCCAGGAAAAAGATTTAGGCATCATTGTGGATAACATGTTAAAACCCTCGGCCCAGTGTGCAGCGGCGGCCTAGAGAGCAAATAGAATGCTAGGTATCATAAGGAAAGAAATGGAAAATAAAACAAAAGATATTATAATGCCTCTATATCGTTCCATGGTGAGACCGCACCTTGAATATTGTGTGCAATTCTGGTTGCCGTATCTTAAAAAGGATATAGCGTTATTAGAAAAGGTTCAGAGAAGAGCCACCAAAATGGTAAAGGGGATGGAAGCATACTCCTTTGAAGAAAGGCTAAAAATGTTAGGGCTCTTTAACCTGGAAAAGAGACGGCTGAGGGGAGATATGATAGAAGTCTGTAAATTAATGAATGGAGTGGAACAGGTAAACGTAGATTGATTGTTTACGTTATCAGAATATAGAAAGACTAGGGGACATGCAATGAAGCTACAGGGTAAACTATGTAAGACTAATAAAAGAAAATATTTTTTCACTCAATGTGTAATCAAACTCTGGAATTTGTTACCAGAGGATGTAGTAAAGGCTGTTAGTGTAGCTGGGTTTAAAAAAGGTTTGGACAAGTTCCTGGAGGAAAGGTCCATAAACCATTATTAAGAAGGGACCCAGGATATCAATGCTTGACCCAGTACAAGCATTGTGGAACCTGTGTCTTTTGGGGAAACTGCTAGGTACATATGACCTAGATTGGCCACTGCTGGAAACAGGATACTGGGCTTGATGGACCTTGGTCTGACCCAGTATGGCATATCTTATGTTCTTACCTGCCCACTTGAGGTGTGGGATGAGGTCAGACCAGAAGAAGAGTGTGTAGGGGGGCAACATGACACCCAGAAGAGGTCCATTCTGATCTGGTCGATGAGATGTTTGCCAGAGACTAATTCAAGGTCATTTTCGCCAAGGTGTACTATCAGGGCTGCCAGTGCAGTATGAGTCCATAGGCACTTTTGCAGGAAGATGCTGCCATCTCATGCCCTGGGCACTCAGTCATAGGAGGCACACCCCGTGATCGAAAAATTCCAGGTGAGTGCTGAGTGGCCACATGGATGCCCTTTCAGCTGCCCAGTGGATGAAGGAGTGTCCAATTGTCCAAATTACAAGCTTTGCAAGATAGAAGTGCCAGAGTTGTTTATTTATTTTTTTATACCGTGCTCTTTAGAATCAGTGTGGTTTACATGTATACTAACAGGTACTTTTTATTCCCTTGTCCCTGAAGGGCTCACAATCTAAGTGTACCTGAGGCAATTTAGGGTTAAGTGGCTTGCCCAAGGCCACAAGGAGTGGCCATGGGACCAGAGACCCAAGTCCCTCCGGCCTGAGGTTGCTTGTTGCCATGTGGGAATTAAACCCCTGGCCTTCCGGGCTGAGGTAACCTGTCCCAACCACTGAACCACTCCTCCCTCTTGTGAAGGCAGTGTCAGTTTGTCATGTGTATCATAGCTGGGCAAATATATGATGAGTATGCACGGGACCGCCAATTCCCCAGTGTCTTGACTGCCCATATCAGAACACCTCCTTCTGCCGTTGCTGCTGCTGCTCCAATCCGGAAGGAATATGTGCCGAACAGGCTGGTTCACAATTCTATGTCCACCAATGATTGCTTGAATATAGCTGTGAAATGGAATTTGGAGAGCAGCATGGCATCCAGATATATGAGGAAGCGTGGGCTCAAGGGAGGCCAGGCTTCAAGGTACTGGAGTATGTTGACAATGGGGCATGTGTGAAGACAGGGCATGAAGGAGATGACCTGTTCCTTTTTTTTTGGGATCGTTCTTGGCCACTACAATCTGGACCTCCAAAAACTGTATGCCCGAGGGGGACCAAGGCTTCTTGGAGGTAGCCATCAGTTCACCAGTTTGGAAAGCGCAAAGGAAAGCAAGCTGTCTGGAACAGGTACATCTCATATTCTGAGCATATGGCAGACAGCGCTCCTCATAGCCTGTCCAGTATTTTGTGCATGACTGAGCATCATGTATCAGGCTGTCAGGGGAGACGTCTGGCCCATCCTTTCATGAGCATCCTCAGCAAAAAATCATCACAGGGGTTGCCCCAGCCTGCCAGCTTCATGAAGGAGGAGGACCCCGATAGGTGAGACTGGACAGTGTGGCGAGATAAGCCTTTGGCATTAGCACATGAAATATAGGCTGCTAGCAGTCTGGGGTTCAGCAGCCCTTGCCTCTATCCATGCGATATCGGGAAGGACGAGATGGCTGTACATCCTCACAGGTACGCAGCCCAGGTGCAAGCGGCCACATCCCGTTTGATAAGCTGTCAATCTTCGTGGATGCTAGGTCCCATATAGAGTCCAGTAATGGTATGGGTTACTTGTCCGCCGCCGGGGCTCATTGTTGGAAGACATCCCAATGAAAACGGGAAAGGAAATCAACCATTCCTTTAGACTGCTCAGGCACATGATGTGCGCATGCCATAACATTTAGCTGCAAGCACTTCAAACAAAGTTCCTCAAAAGCTTAGCCACTACGTACACACCTGGCAGAATGATTGTTGATGATGGTAACGACTGCCTGGTTATCACAGCAGAAAATAATTTTTTGGTCTGGCATATGGTGGCCCTACACACACAATGCCATATACAGGGGAAAAAATTCAAGAAGTGTGATATTTTTGATGAGGCCTCCAGCCACCCAGCCCTCTGGCCACGGCATGGCAGCCAAGGATCCTCTGAAAAACATGCCGAATCCAGATGCCCCTGCTGCATCTGTGAAGAGGTCCAATTCTATGTTGTTGCGTGGCCCTGCTGTCATAGGTTCACACCTTTGAATGTGTCAAGGAAGTAGGTCCAGATGTCAAGATCCTGCCTTAGTCCTTGTGAAAGACAAAGTCAGTAGTGTCTCTCATGCATGCCCACCGTTGCATGGGTGAAGTGTCTCAGGAAAGGCCGATCCATCAGGATCACTCTACAGGCAAAATTCAGTGAACTGATAAGTGACAAGGTAATCAGAAGGGTGATCTTCCTCCATCCTTGCACCGAGACAATTTTGTCCTTGAGGTCCTCCAACTTATCATGGGGGAGCGGGGCAACACCTTGTGTTGTCTCTATCTCAATTCCCAGGAATGACAGCAACTGGACAGGGCCCACTGTCTTATGTGCCAGTAGGATGCCAAATTCCTTTAACATATCCTGGAAGGCATCCAAGAGTGTTGTACAGGCATGGGAATGTTCTGGTCCAATGAACAAAGTCATCAAGGTAATGCACTAATGATCACAACCCCACCTGTTACTGCACAACACAGTGGAGAAAGGTGCTAAATGCCTTGAAGGCCAAGCAGGACACTGAGCAATCTATGGGCTTGCATCTGTCAAAGTAGTACATTCCTCTGAATAGGAAGCCCAGCAGGGGAAAGCAAGGGGGTGGATAGGGAGTACCTTGAATGCTGACTCTATGTTGAACTTTGCCAGATACGATCCTTTGCCTGAGGCCCAGATGATGACCGAAACTTGGTTGAAGGAGGCATACTGCACTGCACAAGCATCACTGGGTATAGCATCGTTGACAGAGTCCCTGTGGAGGACAGAGAGGTTGTGAGTCAATCTATACTTCCCGGGGTCCTTTTTGGGGATGACTGTCAGGAGACTCAAAATTCTGGAAATGGCGGATTGCTATAGGTACTGGTCATGCGTTGAAGGTGGACTTCATAGTCAATCTTCTCCTGCATAATGTGCCAAAGGTGCCATGACAGTTGTTTAGGATGGGTAATGAGACCTTAAATGCGCCCATGGAATGGAATGATGAAACCAAGTTGAAAGCCATCTCTGAGATGCCTGGCATCGGTTCTCTTAGGGTAAATATCTAGCCAGTGGTCCATGACCATTATGGAAACTGGTGTTGGGGCCCACTAAAGCTTTGGGTCACTGTTTATGTTGTTGGGTGGTCTTTGGCTGCAGTCTCCTGTTGCACTGAGAGGCAGAGTGAGTGGCTGTGCAGCGGAGGCAAGCATGTCGATACTTGCAGTCATGAAAGGAGCACACACCTCTGTTGTAGCACCTGCAAATATCGCTGTTTGTTGTGGATTTGCTCATGTCAGCTGGTGCTCTCCTTTAAAAATTCTGCCCATACTTCGAGTTCATCCACCAGAGCCAAATATTTATGTTGTCAGCACCCCATGACATGTTGGGTCGCACTTCCATTTTGTCACAGAAATGCTTATCGTAGGACAGCCAAGCATATCCCTCATATTCCTTTGTGACATTGACAATGGTATCCATCTATGCCAGCATGTGCCTGAGCTGTGAGGGGTCTGTGGCATGTGATGCTGATCATGTGAGCATGGGCGATGGTCCAGTTAATGATGTTACATGGAACATGGTGATCACCTAGAAACAGCAGATCACTCATCTTTGTCCTCTTTTTTTGGCATTGCGCCTCTGTTGCCCTTCTAAGAGCTTGAAGATGTTGAAATATTCCCTCCTGATGACCTTTTTTCTGAGGGACCATAGGACGGTCTCCCACAGTTCAGCTATGCTGGGCAGCATGGCAGCATGAGTGCTGGCCTCAAGGGAGAAAGAGGAGGAAGAAGATGATGAAGACTATTAACTGGAAGAAGAGGACAATTTCAACTGCCTGTGCCACTTCTTTCATTTGCACGAGGGCTTGGGGGCTGATGTGGCAGGATTGGGCTGAGTGCTGGAGGAACCCACCAGGGGAATAAAGAGGGTAGTGGTGGAGAGTGTCTCATCTGCTGTCTCATTTGCCAAGGGTCTTGGTGACATCATCACAGCTATCACAGATATGCCATCCAATGGTACAGTTTCCTGCAACTCTATGGGCAGGGGGCTGGTTGTCCAGGGTGCTGCTAGAACCTTGATATGTGGCCTGTGCTCTGACACAGGCTGCTGCCAGACTATGTTGGAGAAACAGCCCCTCTTCTGGAATATGTGGTGATGGTAATGGCTCTGTCATGATCTGCTGGAGCCAGATCGACTCGAAGAGCTACTGTTGGAGTAACAGTGCCCCCCTTTTCAGCACCGGTGATGGGAGCAACAAATCTGCCTGCATGATGATTTGCGTTGTTGCCAATGTTGACTGTGCTGTACTCAATGAACTCTGACTACTGCTGCTCACAAGCGAGGATGTAGAGTGACACCTTCTCCACCTGGAGGGTATATGGGATGTACTGGTGTGTCGACAGTGCCGTCCCAAGGTCCCAGGGGGATAGGGGTTGGGAGAATAGGGATTCAGCCATGGTGTGGTCATTACCTCTGGTTCTGGTGCCTGGTGGACTGTGTTGTGCAGCTGCCCCAGTCTGCTGGAACTACATGGACGAAGAAGAGAAATCGTGAGGTCTTCGTTATCATCTGTGGTCAAGCATTCTTGAATGTCAGCCTGTGGCTTGCCCAACCCAGTTCTTTCTGAGCCCTGACCAGATATCAAGGGCAGTTTGTGGGTCTCAATGCTGTCTACTCCCCATGCCCCCGCCCCCTTTGTGGTCATTGGAGTATTTGGGTGCCAGCATATTTCACTGGAAGCCTCTTGAATCACTCTGGATGGCTTATCCGGCCCTCCGCAGGGGCCGTGTCCTCAGAAGGTTGCAGGATGCTGCCACCTACTGTGTCCAAGGGATTGTTGGGCTGTTCAGGATGCTCACTACACTGCAGGCATCTTCTAGGCATGATATCGGTAATGGGTGTGGGGGGCCCAGTCACTATGCCCCTTTTCCATGCAAACTCCCCCTTTAAGGGGTGGTGCAAAGCTGGTAGGTTTATCTCCTCCCCAACTGGGTACTCACATGCTGAATGCTCTGGTTGAGAAACAGTCTGAATTCTTGTTGGGGCCAGCAATGGGGAATCGCCCCTGGGTGGATTGCCGGCAAGCATCACTGAACTATCGCACAGGAGAGGAAGTTTAGAGCAGGTGGCGACAGATATGGGGGACAGACAATGGGAATGCAGCACTGGAATGGAATGGGATCAGCAAGAGTCTTTGTTCCCCCCTCTGCTCTTACCTTGATGAGACAGCTGTAGTCCAGAAGGAGGCATCAATGACGAATAGGAGTCAATGCCTGCTCCTGCTTTCAGCAAGGGACTGGCTCGGTGCTGCTAATTACTGTTCTTAGCGAGGGCTTGCTTGGTGCTTGCTTTCACCCATAGCGCCCCCTCACCCCCCACTCTAGCCTAGATTCATGTCACAAGAAACCGAATAATTAGACTAACATTAACCTTTACATCAGTATAGTTTACCTTCTTACTTTGTGGGGGGTGGGGGTGGGAGGGGGGCAAAGGGTAAGGAAGTCATACCAACAGTGGGGACAGGGGTACCAGATCACCATTAGTGCCTGCAACATTTTTTTGGAGGGGGGGGGGGGGAGTTGGTGGTAGCTCCTCCCCCCATGCCCCCTCTCAAACTACACCTAATAATTCAAGGGAGGCCAAATTATGCTTCTTAACCATGCTCTGACCAAATACTTGCAAAGGACTAGTCACTGAGACTTATCAGGAACCCTGTGGGTTACTGGCCCCCAGCTTTCTGGCATCTCTTGTTGCTGTCTGCCTTAATGCGGTCGACTTCAGATTCAAAGAATGTGTGCATCATACCTCAACTTCCAAACTGTACTTTCCTGTCAGAAAACAAACAAGTTGAGGATCTTTCTTAGTGAACTAGCAGTTTGGAATATGTCCATGTTACGGTTCTGGACAATATTCCTTAATCAGGCATGGTGATCTGCATGATTTAGGAAACGTGCTATTGTACATAAAAGGGTGATTTTGTGGTAACATCATGTTCTAGCTTTCCGTTTCAGTGAAGGAAAAGCCCTGGCAGTCTACTGAGACAAGGGGAGTGAGTAAATGCCTTTCAATGAGTGTCATTCCCAAGATGAGGCAAAGTCTGTCAGTATTATGCATTAGGCATCAGATAGATGGATACTGAAGAGAAACCATAAGATAACAGAACTCACAGAAAGATGTATTCAAAGCAAACCAGAGAAGTGTTTGATAAATAGGAAACCCTGCTTATGTCTTGACTTGGATTTTGAAAAGGAGCCTCATGTGTCATATGGGGTCTGATCAAAGGTCCATTACGCTCAGTCTTCTCTTTCCAGTAGTGGCCAATCCAAATCACAGATCCCAAAATTAGTTAGTTTCCATGCTGTTTACCCCCCCCCCCCCAGGAATTTCCCCAAGTCTACTTTAATAATGGTTTATGGACTTTTCCTCCAGGAACTTTCTAAACCTATTTTAAACCCAGCTCCACTAACTGCTTTACCACATCTCCAGGCAACAAATTCCAGAGCTTAATTATGAGCCCAGTATTAAAAAAAAATTTCCAGTGTGTTTTAAATGTATGCTTGGTAATTTCATGTGTGCCTTGTGCTTTCTGAAAGTGTAAATAACCAATTCCTCTATTGCATCTCCCTCCAAAGTTTCTTCTCCAGGCTGAAACAACACTAACCTCTCTAGCCTTTCCTACAAAGGTGTCTTTCCATCCCCTTTATCATTTTAGCCACCATTCGCTGTACCTTTTCTAATTTTGCAATATCTTTCTTAAGATGCAGTGACCAGAATTACATGAAATATTCAAGGTGCACTCACACTGATGATATTACCTGCTCCATCAGAAGAAAGGCCTGGCAATCTACTTCTCGTCACACTGCTAAGAAAACTCAGGAGCTGCTGGGACCCCAGGAATCAGCATTGACTCGAAGGCACACATTGCATTGCATTTCATTCCTTTCCTAGTAATTCCTAATATTTGATTTTTTTGGTCGTTCCTGCACATTGAGCAGAGGGTTTCAACAAGAATATTGTCATTTTCCTGGGTGGCTACTCCTAAGGTGGAACCTAGCATTGTCTAGCTAGACTTTCCAGTGCTCATCATTTTGCATTTGTCCGCATTACATTTCATCTGCTATTGGAATGCCCAGACTCCGAAACTCAGAAGCTCCTCTTGAAATTAGCAAAATGCTCTTGTGATCTAACAACTTGGAAAATGTTGTGTTGCTTACAGATTTGATTACCTCATTTGTTTCCTTTTCCAGATCATTTATAAATATGTTAAAAAGCAGCAGTCCCTAGGGCACTCTACTGTTCAACATTTTTCATTGAGAAAATTGACCTTTTAGTCTTACTCTCTGTTTTCTTTCATCTTTTAACCAATTCCCAATCTACCATAACATATCGTCTTCTATCCATGACTTTTTAGTTCTCTTAGGAGTTTCTCATGATTTAATTTATCAAATATTTTCTGAAAATTCAGATAAAATGAATTGGTTCACACATATATATTTATATATATATATACACATATATACATATATCTCCAACATGTATTTCTAGAAATATAAATGATTTCCCTGTTACTTCCATGTTAATTTTCCTGTTACTTGTAATAGGTCTGTTATAGCTGACCAAATGTTGTATTGTTTCAATGTAAACCGCACTGATGATAAATAGCGCGGTATATAAGAAAATTAAATAAATAAATAAATAAAATAAATAAATATATCTACTCCTTCAAAAAACAATGTAGCAGATCAGTAAGGTAAGATTTCCCTTGACTATATCCATCTTGGCTTTATCCCACTAAACCATGTCTATGTGTTCAGTAATTTCATTCTGTATAATAGTTTCTATCATTTTTCCTGACACTGACATCAGGCTCACTGGTCTTAAGTTTCTGACCCCTGTTAGCCACCCTCCAATCTTCAGGAACCATACACAATTTAATGATAGTAGTTCTAAAATCTATTAGTAATTTGTAAGTTCATTTTTTCAGTTCTTTCAATACTCTAGGGTGTATACCATCCAGTCCAGGTGATTTTCTAATCTTTAGTTTGTTAATTTGTCCTATCATGTCTTCCATCTTCACAAAAATTTGATTAAATTCCTCAGAATCTTCACTATTAAATACCATTTCTGGCATTGGTCTCTCTCTTCCACATCTTTCTCAGTAGAGATTGAAGGAAAGAATTTATTTAGCCTCCCCACTATGGCCTTATCTTCCCTGAATACTCCTTTACTCTTCAAACATCTAATGGTCCAATCAACTCCCTCATGGGTATTTTGCTTTGAATCTACCTGAAAACATGTTTTATTATGTTTTTGCCTCTACATCAAGCTTCTTTACAAATGTTCTTTTTGTTTGCCTTATCAATGCTTTGCATCTAACTTGCAAGTGTTTATGTTGTTTCCTATTTTCTTTGGATCCATTAAGCATTGCTTGAAAGATGTTCTTATGGCTATAATTTCCTTTTTTACCTCACCTTTTTTACTTAACTATGCTGGCAATCATTTGACCTTTGTTACACCTTTTTAAAAACATGAAATACATTTGGTCTGGGCTTCCACATCCATTCCTGATATAAGTGCATGTTTACTAACAAGTGCAAAACCATTACCATGGGGTTTGCAACAGGATAAACATGTCACACTGTTAGTATGGGGCCCTGTTGTAAAAATCCCACACTGGGTAGCATACAATTGAGTAGAGACTGGGCAGGTTAGGGGCAAAACATGGGCATTGATAGCCCAGTTAACATGGGCATTATGGGAGCATGCTAACAGAGGATATTGTCATTAGTATGGGTGCATTTAACACCACCTCAAGGGGTGACAGTAGATTTGCTTATGTGCTGGTTAGCAGAGTGTGGTGCAGTAGCAACATGCTAATAGCAGAGGGATGGACACAAATGCCCCCTAAAGTTAGTACAGGCCTTTGGTCCCATAAATTCTTTATCTTTGAAGTCACTGTACATTCTTTCCATGGAAACTAACAAAATTGGAGCTTTATTGAAGTGAACTCCTAAAAATCCACAGATGAGCCCTTCTCTATAACGTTAAGTCCCTCAGTTTCTTTATGAAATATTACAAGCTTGACTGAAATATTTATTTGAAAAACTCAATTTTGCTATCAGGTAATTGTACAACATAGTTTCTGAAACAAAGGCGAGTCTTTGGTTTAATAAATCCATTCCTATATGTCAGCGCTGCTTAGCATATACGGTATTCCCTGTATCATGAAAGTCTTTTTGCTGTAACACGGTCTATTTGCAGTCTTATAAGCAGAAAGAATTAGATTTACAGAAATATTCATTAGTTCAGGACATGCAGGTATTTTGTTCAGAGGGGCCACATTTCTACTGAACAATGGAGTAATAGCCTGACTGACAGTGGCATTATTTTAGTGTTGGCAGGCAACCGTCCCTTACAACTGAATGTCTTCATCTGAAAAAAGGATTCGGAGAAGCAAGTGCCTGCCACCGTACAGCTTAGGAATAATAGAGCTGCACCTCCTACATCTTCTCATAGTTCTAAATGGTAAGCTATAGCCTAAGCCTAGCACCACAGCTCTCCATCTCCTCTTTCTCCCACATCATTCTGGTCTAAATCTCTCCTGTCTCCCATCTTCCATTTCCCCATCCTGCCAGGCCAGCAGCAAAGGATGGTCAGATTTCTTTTCCACCTACATGTGATGAGAGGACAGTTGCCTCTTTTGCCTCCCCCACATGAGGCCAAGGCAAAGAAAGATACGTCATCCTCTTTTATGGGTCCAGGGCCTGGATTGTCTGCCACTTCTATCTGTCTCTCACTCTCAGCCCTCCACTTTTGCCAAAAGTGCATCTCTCCCTGACCACTGCTTTCCCATGGGATTGTCCCTTCCTCTTCTGTCTAGAACACCTGATACCACCTGAGTCTGTCTTGGCCATTTGTCATAACCCCATTCCAGTGTTCCCATGAAGCTACTCGGGAGACCTCTGCTTGCACTGCTGCCAGTAGGGGGAGGTGTTGAGATATTGTGGCTATGGAAACTGAGGGTTGGGTACAAAAGACAGCACTTCCCCTTACCAGCAGCAGTGTGAGACCAAAGACCCCCACACAGCTTTGCAGGAACATTGCCACATTCAAGTTTCTTCTGGCTTTGTTCGAGTCCTGCATATTTTACTTTTAGTATTGCTAGCTCTACCGAAACCACAGTTCAGCTGATAAACAGTCGTGTTTTGTTATGGAAACAGAAAAGTTATGCAGACCTCTATGATTCATCTTATCCTATAGTATATTCAGAAATGTTGATGTTATAATTGTAAGTAATATATAACTCAGGTTTCATCCTATTCATCTAGGTTATTTTTTGCAAAAAAATAAAGTTTATTGCAGGTTAAATTTTCTGATATTTCTCCAGAGACGCTTCACATGCAAAATCAAATCTTGCCCTGCCCATAGGGATACGTTTGAGGCAGAAGATCCATAAAATGGATTACAATGCTGCACATAAGACAAGATGAACAGAAATAAGAAACTAGCAGCAAATGCCCATTGAATTAATCTCAGACAGATAAATTAGCCATGATATCTGCCTCTCTTGCCGGTGGACAGGTGAGCAGTTAGATGTTGACATAATCCCAATATGCTCTACTGGCTGTGCAGAATATCTTTTATTAAGGAAAAGGTCACATAAGTATCTCCAGAGTTGCCAAGTTACCCAGTTCCAGGAGTGAGATTTTAAGCCAGTCCTTGGTTTCTGACATTATGGGAACTGCAGCACTGGTCCCAATGGGTAAAATCAAGGACTACAAATACCATAATGCATTGCAATGCAAATTTAAAACCAGAACTGGCAAAAAAATCTCACTCCTGGAACTGGGTAACTTGGCAACTCTGTATCTTGTTTGAAAGCACTGCAACAGCTGGGTTCACCTAGAGCTTTTAGCGGGTATGCTGTTTTAAAATGGAGCACTATGCTCTTACATCAAAAATTGTTTTAATCCTATCAAAAAAATTAGTCTCTAACACTGAACCTATGAGGCATGAGTTCAGTAACTTTCCTTATTTTCCACAGGATTAGAAATATGTTTGAAAGGACAATGTATTTTTTAATGTCTACTGTTGCAAAGAAATGTAAGTCGCGTCTCAGCAGCTTGACTCTCAGAGTTGCCAAATGAGCAGAACATTAATTCCACTACAATTAATATCCAAACATTTATAATTAACTGAGCAAGATAGCTAATGTTGGCTGCAGTCATTGTGTTATTAGGAGCCCCTAGAGGGCCAAAGCGGTATGCCAAAATCTCTGCAAAATGACCTTCCTTTTGTGATACTCAGCATTTGCATAATGGTGGAACTTTTACAGCACAGTTTGAAAAAGACCTTTTAAAAGAAGACAATGCCCCTTGGGTACTCTGCAGTATTTCTAAAGTACACATGATAAATCGGCATGTCTCCAGGTAGCAGTCCAAAACAACAGTACCATGAAATTATTACTCTTAAAATATTTTAATGATTTAGGAAACTCCCTCCTAAAATCTTGAGAGTGAAGGCCATATTGATAAGGGATTCAGATAACGGAACTATGAGGATTTCCATTGCTTTGCGGTGTCAGCTATCCCGGATTTGACTAGACACTTGAACGGGTAAAGACGTATGTTTTTTACCTGCTTAGTTACGATTATCACAATAAATGCCATAATGACTCAAACCGAATGGTTTATGGTCAAGACCAGGGTTTCCGATGCCCCCCACAATCTATTAGCACCCCCTCCCTCGTTATTATTAATGATGGCTACACCCCATCCCCCTTTTTCCCCAAAACTCCTTTCTGAAATCTTTTTGCATGATGCCAAACAAGAGGGGCTTGGTAACCCCAACATAACTCCTCAAACTGCACACTGGACTAGCATGATGTGAATGTAAATATATAATTTGCAAAAAACAAAGGAAATGTAAGCTGCTCACACTCTAAGGAACTAAAAAAAAAAGCAAAAACCACCACACAGTTTATAACACCAAATTATAAAATTATAACTCATTTTCTTTGTTATTAACTGCATTATGGTTCTTGCTTTTTTCTTTTGGAACATACATTCTGCATCCACAGAAACTCTTCCCTCAACAAGGGTGCAGAGTAGAACTAAGACATCACCCATAAAGTCATTATATATATAAAAATCTGATTCTGGTTTTCTCCAATACCAGGCATATTGTGAACTAATAGAAAGCCCTACAAAAGCCACAGTGGATCGGGAGTGGAACGGGTAAACATTAGTGTTAGTTCTGGTGGTTCCTCCTCTTCTGCTATCCCGCTCCCAGTTGGTGTACCCCCAGGATCTGTCTTGGGTCTGCTCCTTTTCTCTCTTTATACCCAGCCACTTGGTGCGCTCATCTCTTCCCATGGCTTTTAGTACCATCTTTATGCCGATGTCTCCCAGATCTACCTCTCTACGCCTGAAATCTCTCCGGCAATCCAGACCCGGATCTCTGCCTGCCTTTCTGACATTGCTGCTTGGGTGTCTCATCGCCACTTGAAATTGAATATGGCCAAAACTGAACTTCTTATCTTTCCCCCTAAAATCTCCTCTCCTCTTCCTCCTTTCTCAGTCTCTGTGGATAACTCTCTCCTCCTTCCTGCTTTCTCGGCTCACAATCTTGGGGCTGTCTTTGACTCCTCTCTCTCCTCCACACACATTCATCTGATAGCTAAGACCTGCCGTTTCTTTCTCTATAACCTCAACAAAATCCGCCCATTCCTTTCTGAACACACTACTAAGATGCTTATCCACTCCATAATCACTTCCTGTCTTGACTACTGTAACCTACTCCTTGCTAACTCCCTTTGAATCATCTCTCTCCCCTTCAATCTGTTCAACACTCTGCTGTGTGGCTAATCTTCCATCATGCCCATATTACCCATCTTCTCAAGTCACTTCATTGGTTCCCTATCCGTTTCCACATCCAGTTCAAACTTCTCCTGCTGACCTATAAATGCATTCACTATGCAGCTCCTCACTATCTGTCTTCTCTTATCTCGCCTTACACCCCCCCCCCCCACCCTCGCCCCTTGGGAACTCTGCTCTTCTGACAAATCAATTCTATCTGTGCCCTTCTCTTCTATTGCTAAATCCAGACTTCGCTCCTTTCACCTTGCTGCACCTTACACCTGGAACAAACTACCTGTGTCTGTATGCCAGGCACCTTCTCTGAGCCTTTTCAAATTCAGGCTGAAAACTCACCGCTGCTGCTTTTGGATTTTGACTCACTTGATCTCCTTGTTTCTTTACCTGTCCCCCTTGTTTTATCCCTGTCTACATCTTCTGTGTTGTCTGTCTTGGCTAGATTGTAAGCTCTGATGAGCAGGGACTGTCTCTTACATGTTTGTGCAGCGTTGCTTACATCTTGTAGCGCTATACAAATGCTCAGTAGTAGTAGTAGTAATAGTAGTAGATCGATTGTTTACATCATCAGAATATAGAAAGACTAGGGGAATGCAATGAAGCTACAGGGTAAACTATTTAAGACTAATGAGAGAAAATATTTTTTCATTCAACGTGTAATCAAACTCTGGAATTTGTTATCGGATGAAGTAGTGACAAGCGGTTAGTGTAGCTGGGTTTAAAAAAGGTTTGGACAAGTTCCTGGAGGAAAAGTCCATAAACCATTATTAAAAGGGACTCGGGATATCACTGCTTGACCCAATACAAGCATTATGGAACCTGTGTCTTTTGGGGAAACTGCTAGATACGTATGACCTAGATCACACATGGCTTTTACAGCTAACACAGTATTAGCAGCACTAATGCACGGCGTTAGCTGCAGAAGCTAACGCATCTTAGCAAACATGCCCCAGTGAGAGCGCAAAGTCGATCACTAAATTAAAAATTAAATTATTGTTTTCTACCTTTGTTGTCTGATCATTTTATTCTCTGATCATGTTGGTCCCAGTTTGAGGTTTCTGTCTTCCCTTAGCTCTCTTTCTATGATCTCTAGTCTGTCTGCCATTTCCAGTCTCTCCTTTAGTTTTCTTCACTTCTTTTCATCTTGGATATTAATCTTTTCCTTTCACCTTTCTTCCATTTCTTTTTCTCTCTTTATCCACTCAGATTTCGCTACTCCTTCCTATCCAGTCCTCAGTCCCCCTCTTCTACCTATTACTTTTCAACCTTTACCTCAGTCGTCCCATTCCCTACCTCTTCTTCCATGGTCCATCATTCCCCAGTCTCTCTCTTATTCTCTCTCTTCTCTCCTTGTGTAACATCTCTCCTCTCTTTCTTTTTCCAGCATTTTCCCATAGTCTCTCTATAAACCCCCCATGACTAGCATCCCCACTCCATCTCAAAAATATCCTCTCCATGCTTCTCCCTTTGTCCATTCTGTTTATGTCCAGTTCCCATGTCCGGTATCTCCGCTTCGTCTCCCTAGCCTCAGCATTTAGCATGTTCCTTCTGCCTCCCTATTCTACTCCTGCATCTAGTATCTCCTCTCCATCTTCCTGTGTCACACCACATCCCGCATCTCCCCTCCACATCCCAATGCTCCCCATGTCCAGCATCTCCCCCGTTTTCCTGTGATACTCCCTGCCTCTGGCATTTTCTCTCCATCTTCATTGCCCCCTCTGTGTCCAGTATTTCCATCCGTCTCCTTAGCCCTCCATCCCCATGTCAAGTACCTTTGAATATGTGAGTCTTTAGGGCGTTATGACAACTACACAATCCCCCTCTCCTCTCCCTTCCCAGGTTTACCTCCCCTCATACTCTTCCCTCCCTTGATCACCATACATCATTAATGATACAATAGACTTACAAACCTAAGCTAATGTTAAATATTATCTCCAAGTTGACTTCCCTGTTTAATATATAACGATCTGTTGCAATGCAAACCGTTTTGACCATAGGATAAAGTGATATAAAAAACTGTTAAATAAATAAAAATAGTATCTTCCCTTCAGCCTCCAGCCCCTCTTCTGCTGTCTCCCAACGCTCTATTCCCCTTCTCACTTCCCCTTTGCACTCGCATCCCCTGCCCTCTGTTTGCCCCCCTCCCCAGTCTTTCTGTCAATCACTGCCCCATTAAATTTACTCCAACTTCTCTGCTCCTCTCTCTCTGGCTTCTAAGAACTGCTCTTGAACTCCTACCACAGGGCCTGCAACTGGCACAATCTGTCCAGCACCTCTTCTGCTCATGGGACTTGCTGCTCCAATGGGCATGATCTTCTTGTCTGCAGAGCTCTGCTGCCCGTGGGACATGCTGCTCCCGTGGACACGATCTTCCTGTCTGGGCTGAGATTACGATGCAGTCCAGAAAGGAAGATCATGCCCACAGGCACAGTATGTCCCATGGGCAGCAGAACTGTTTTTTCTGGGTTTTTCAGGAGTGGAGGGCAGCTAGCACCAGCATCCCCTGACATCAGCGCCTCCCTGCTGCACTTATCCCACTTACCGTGTAGCACTGGCCCTGTTTATGATTTATTGAGTTTCGTATAATGCCTTTTACAAGCATACAAAGAGGTTCACATTATATAAATTAAATAGAAAAGAGAAAGGAGCTCTATTTAATTAGTGAATGCAAAGAAAGTAAAGAGGGAGAGGCAAGGTCCAGGCGGAGGAGTCACAGCCAGCGATCATGGAAGCCAGTACTGTAAAGATGGGAGGAGAGGACAATGTGATTAACCAGGTAAAAAGCATCTGATACGTTGAAGGAAAGTTTACCAGAGTGATATTTCCACAATCTAAAGAACTGTGGAGTTTACCGAGAAAAGATATAATGATGGACTCAGTACTGTAACCTGGCTGGAGTAAATGCATATGCTCCATATGATCTGAAAGCTGTGAAAAGACCAAGCACTCAGTAAATTTGGAATTGAATTGTAAGTTGGAAACAAGTCGATAATTAGCTCGGTCTGATGGATTGGAGTTAGACTTTAAGGATAGGTTGGATGAGAGCTTTCTTCCAGATGTCTGGAACTTGGACAGAGGTGAGACTGTGAATATTTATGACATGAGTTATGGGAAGTAAGTCCAGGAAAAGTTCATTCCATCATGATGATGGGATATGATCCAGAAGATAGATGGTTTTATGTGTAGGCCCGACTAACTTGCTCAGAGAAGAATCAGTAGCCATGGTGAAAGAGGACCATGTATAAGCTGGTACTGTGGAGGACAATGTTGTAACAGGTAGAGAAAAGGTGGTAGAGAAGGTAGCCTGTAGTGCCGATGGGAGATCCTGTCCTGGAAATAAATGGCCAGTGTGTCAGAAGAGGATCTAAGTCAATGATTAGAGGGAGCAGTATTGAGAAGAAAGTCAGGATACTAGGAAACAAATACTTTGGGGCATTGTAACATAGTAACATAGTAAATGATGGCAGATAAAGACCAGCATGGTCCATCTAGTCTGCCCAGCAAGACGGCATGTGTAGGTGCACCTGTCGCTCTGTGCAGGCCACCCCTCCCCATGTCTTTGTTTAGGGGTGAACCCACTACTCCGTGTGGGACACCCCTACTTGAGACGTTAGATGGTTCAGAAGTTAGATGGTACCGTTTATTTTGTTTTTTTATACTGTTGCTGTAAAGGGATCCACTGTATTTGTCCCATTCCGATTGGAATTCCGTCACTGTGTTTGCCCCCACCACCTCCATCGGGAGGGCATTCCAAGCATCCACCACCCTTTCAGTGAAGAAATATTTCCTGACATTGCCTTTCAATTTACCACCTTGCAGCTTCAGGTTATGCCCTCTAGTTTTACAGCTTCCCCATCTTTGGAAGAGGTTTGTTTGTTCATCATTTCTCTTTAAGTATTTAAAGGTCTGAATCATATCTCCCCTGTCCCTCCTCTCCTCCAAAGTGTACATATTTAGGTCATCAAGTCTCTTCTCATAAGGCTTCTGACGCAGGCTCCAAATCATTTTGGTCGCCTTCCTCACACAGTATTCCAAGTGAGGCCTCACCAGTGACTTATACAGTGGCATAAGTACCTCTTCCTTTCTGCTGGTAATCCCTCTTTGTATGCAGCCCAACATCCTCCTGGCTTTTGCCACCGCCTTGTCGCACTGTTTTGCCACCTTGAGATCATCAGAGATAATCACACCAAGGTCTTTCTCCTGAACCGTGCATACCAACCTCTCGCCCCCTATAGTGTACATTTCCCTTGGATTTATGCTACCCAAGTGCATGACACTGCACTTTTTCGCATTAAATCGTAGTTATCAAGCATTAGACCAGTCTTCCAGCTTTTGTAGATCTTTCCTCATGTTAACCACTCCCTCGGGGGAGTCCACTCTGTTGAAACTTTTTGTGTCATCTGCAAAAAGACAGACTTTTCCATTCAGTCCTTCAGCAAGATCACTCACAAATACATTGATCAGTGCCGGGCCCAGGACCGAACCCTGGGGGATCCTGCTAATCACCTTCCTCTCATCCAAGTGAGCTCCATGTACCATCACTTTCTGTCATCTGTCAGTCAACCAATTTCTATCCAGTTTACCATCTTGGGACCCATCCCCAACCTACTGAGTTTATTGACAAGCCTCCTATGAGGAACAGTATCTTATTTATTTACATTCTCTTATATACCACACTATTCTGCATCAGTGTGGTTTACATTGAACAAACTGAAATTACATTGAACAGGGCATTATAACTTGGAGATAACTATTTTATAGGGAACATGGGCTATGAAGGGTTAAGTGGCTTGCCCAAGACCACAAGGAGCAACTGTGGGACTAGAAACCCCAGTCCTTCCAGCCCAAGGTTGCTGTCCTCTAGTGGGATTTGAACCCCCAACCTTCCGGCCTGAAGGACCTTGCCCCAACCACTAGGCCACTCCTCCACTCCTATCAAAGGTTTTGCTGAAATCCAGGTAGATGACATCCATTGCATGCCCCTGATCTAGTTCCTTTGTCACCCAGTCAAAGAACTCAATCAGATTTGTTTGGCAAGACTGTCCTTCGGTAAAACCATGTTGCCTCGGATCTTGCAACCTGTTGGTTTTGAGTGTGTTCACTATTGGCTCTTTCAGGAGCACCTCCATTACTTTTCCCATCACCGAGATAAGGCTCACAGGCCTGTAGTTTGACACTTCTTCCCTGTCACCACTTTTGTGTAGAGGTATAACATCAGCCATTCTCCAGTCCTGAGGAACCTTTCCTGTTTCCAAGGATCTGTTGAAGACATCCTTTAACGGTCCTGCAAGAACCTCTCTGAGCTCTTTCAGTATTCTGGGATGTATCCCAACCGGTCCCATGGCTTTTTCCACTTTCAGTTTAGTAAGTTGTTCTAACACCTCATCTTCTGTGAATAGTGTGGTATCTACTTCATTCCCATTTTTATATTTGGGAGTCACAGCTGGTCCATCTCCAGGATCTTCTTTAGTAAAAACAGAGCAGAAGTATTTGTTTAGCAATTTCGCTTTTTCAGTGTCACTTTCCACGAGTCTTTTCCCAGCACTTCTGAGTCCTACAATTCCAACTCTGATCTTCTTCCTTTCCCGAATATACCTGAAGAATGTTTTGTCACCGCCCTTAACATCTTTAGCCATCTTTTCCTCTGCCTTTGATTTTGCTATCCTTATTTCTCTTTTAGACTCTTTGAGTTTGATCCTGTATTCATTTCTGTGTTCTTCTGTTTGCAAGCTTTTGAATTTTGCGAAAGCTGTGTTTTTTGCCTTTATTTGAGCAGCCACCTCTTTGGAAAACCAAATAGGTTTCCTTCTCCTCTTGTTTTTATTTACTTTTCTTAACATATTTATCTGTTGCCCCTTTTATTGCCACCTTTAGTTTAGCCCATTGCAATTCCACTTCCCTTATCTCCTTCCACCCTGTCATCTCCTCCTTTAAGTACTCGGCCATTTTATTGAAGTCAGTGTTTTTGAAGTTTAGGACTTCGAGCTTGCTATGATTGGCCTCTACCATGGCTTTTATCTCATACCACACCGTGTGATGGTCACTGTTGCTCACAGGGGCACTCACGCAGACATTCGACATGCTATCACTGTTGGTGAGCATTACATCCAGCGCTGAGCTTTCCCTGGTAGGTTCCATCACCATTTGTCTAAGTAATGGATCTTGGAGAGCATCCACAATTTTTTTGCTTCTTTCCAGATGTGCAGAAGGAGTAATCCAATCCACATCAGGTAGATTAAAGTCACCCAATATGATCGCTTCCCCCTTTGTTGCTATCTTGGCAATATCTATAATCAATTCGTTATCTCTCTCTTCAATTTGAGTCTGAGGTCTGTAGACTACAGCAATATGGATGACAGTGCCATCTCCTCTTTCCAGCGCAATCCAGAGCGCTCCTTCTTTTCCCCATGTCTCCTGCATTTCAGTAGCTTTAATATTGCTTTTGACATTCAAGGCTACTCCTCCTCCTTTTCCATTTTCTCTGTCTCTTCTGAATAGATTATAGCCAGCTATGGCTATATCCCAATCATGTGATTCATTAAACCATGTTTCTGTAATGGCCACAATGTCCAATTCCGTTTCCACCTTTAGGGCTTCCAGGTCCAGAACTTTGTTAGCTAAGCTTCGAGCATTTGTGCTCTTTGCTTTCCAGCATTTACCTGGCTTGTGTGTATTTTGCATTGATTTTGTTCTGCCCACTTCTTCCCACTTGTTTTTGAAGTGTGGTTTAAAAGTGTGTCTGTTTCTGATGTTATTCTGCTTTTGCAGGGGGTGGCATGCAGATGTTGACCTTCCACACCCGTCACCCCCTTTTCCTAGTTTAAATGCTTATCCACATACTGCCTGAATTTTTCACTTAGGATTCTTTTCCCTGTGACAAAAAGATGTAGTCCATCAGCACAGTATAGTCTCTTGTTGGTCCATCTGTTGCCCCAGTCGCCAATAAATCTGAATCCTGTACCAGGTCTGGAGCCATGTATTAAAGCTAGTTAATGCGATGCAGCCTTTTTGTCCCCTTACCAAGAACAGTTAGAACTTCTGAGAATGCAACAGGGTTAATAATGGGCTTGAGTTTCTCTCCCAGAGATTGGAAGTCCTTTTGGACTATAGAGGCACTGTTTCTAGCCAGGTCATTTGTGCCCAAGTGGATAATAACATCAAGTTTGGAGTGTTCGCTTTTTGCGCTAAGTATTTCAACAACTTGGTTTGTATTCCTGCTGGCTGAAGAGCCTGGTAGGCACATGACTATCTTCTCTCCTTTGAACTGTGTTCCCAAGTTGATGCCTCTGATGATGGAATCTCCAAGTAGTAGTAGTTTGCTGTTTGGTGAGGTTTTCTTCATATTTGGTGCTTTATCAGGAGATTGGGCATTGTCTGACTCATTTAAGGGCCCTTCAGTTTCTTTGGATTGGGCATCCTCATTAGCCAAGGCAGAGAAGGCATTATGCAGGGATATCTCTTGATGTATGGAATATCTCTGCATTACAGGTCACAATCAACCAGAACCCACTGTGATCCATTTGTTCCTGGGGTGTTTGATTCTTTGTGGGAGTGGTGGTGGACTTTGTTCAGTTTGTCTCCTAGAAAAGGTGTGCTTCATTGCAGCCAGGGTGAAGATTTATTTATCTGGATAGAATAGTAATCCCTTTTTGCTGCTTTAACTTTCAAGTGATAGAAAGAATGATGCTGCTTAAATGTTGCGAGGGATAATGGTGACTTAGTCTTTCACAATTGCCTCTTGGCCTTCGTGGTTTGATGTTTCAACAGATGGAGACCAGGGTGAAACCAAAGATGGTTTTGCTTTGAACATTGACAGTGAGGTTTCTCAGGGGAAGCGGATTAAGGGCATCAACAGCTTATCATGCCAAAGGTCAGCTTGTGTGACCGGCTTATGAAACTCAGTGCAAAAGTGTGTATTAGTCAAAGGAAAAAGCATAAGAATGGTGGGTGTGATCTTGCACTAACGAAAGAGAGCACCACTATTGCCAGGTACTGCCAGAGTGTGTATGCAGGTCCAAGGCAGAGCAATATAGTTTAAGTTGATAGGGTACAGGAACTAGTCCTGCTGTGTTAGAATGTACATCCCACAGCATGAGTGAGTAAAGAAACATGTTGGAGGTGTCGTGGCAATCTGAAAATATTTCTTGGTCACAAATTAGCTTGCACTCAACAGGTCCTAGTTGGAGTGTTTTTTTCTTTTCAGCTTTGCTAGAATTTCATTATTGTTAATGTGCCTATGCAGTAACGCATTTTTTTCTCCATTTACATAGAAACATAGAAACATGATGACAGAAAAAGACCACATGGCCTATCTAGTCTGTCTTTCCATATCAACAACTACAACAGTCCCATTTTTTCCTTTAGAGATCCTCTGTGTTGGTCCCATGCTTTTTTGAATTCAGTTACTGTCCTCATCTCTACCACCTCCAGTGAGAGACTATTCCACGGATCCACTACTCTTTCCGTAAAGAAATATTTCCGCATATCACTCCTGAATCTATTTCCCTTCACCCTCATCCCATGTCCCCTCGTAGCAGAACTTGCTTTCAATTGAAAGAGGCTCTCTCTCTGAACATTTATGCCACGGAGGTATTTAAACATCTCAATTATATCGCCTCTATCCCGCCTTTCCTCTAAGGTGTACATATTAAGATCCTTAAGTCTGTCCTCATATGCTTTATAATGAAGCCCACTAATCATTTTAGTAGCCACCCTCTGCACCGACTCCATCCTGTTCACATCCTCTTGAAGGTGCGGTCTCCAGAATTGCACACTATACTCCAAATGAGGTCGCACCAAAGACTTATACAGAGGCATTATCACCTCCTTTTTTCTGCTAGCCATTGCTTTCCGTATGCACCCAAGCATCCCTCTAGCTTTTGCCGTCGCCTTTTCTACCTGTTTAGCTACTTTAAGATCATCAGACACAACCACGCCTAGGTCCCGCTCTTCTTTAGTGGACAAAAGTACTTCACCTCCTATACTGTATTGCTCCCTTGGATTGCTGCAGCCCAAATGCATGACCTTACATTTTTTAACATTAAATCCCAGCTGCCAAATTCTAGACCATTCTTCAAGCTTAGCTAGATCCCTCCTCATGTTATCTATACCTTCCTGGGTGTCTACTCTATTGCAGATTTTGGTATCATCCGCAAAGAGGCAAACCTTACGCGACAGCCGTTCCGCTATATCACTAACAAAGATGTTAAAAAGAATCGGACCAAGGACAGATCCCTGGGGCACACCACTGGTAACATCCTTCTGCTCAGAGTGAGCTCCATTTACTTGTACTCTTTGTCGCCTCCCACCCAACCAATTTCTAACCCATGCAGTAACTTTAGGGTCCATCCCTAGGGTGCTCAGTTTGTTTATAAGTCGCCTGTGAGGAACAGTTTCAAAGGCTTTACTGAAATCTAAATACACCACATCTAGAGCTCTTCCTCAGTCCAACTCCCTGGTCACATTTGTTTGCTATTTTCTAGCCCAAAATAAAAGTATGGACTTAGATAGAACCTACATGTATTTGTTTATTGTGTGGTCATTTTCAGCGTTCTTCAAACATTAACATTACTGCTTCACTGAGTGGACACCTGGAATAGAGCAGTGATAATTTTGCAATCATACATAGAAACATTATGGCAGAGAAAGACCATATGGCCTATCCATTCTGCCCTTCCATACCAAATATTAAACTTTACAGTCCTTTTTTTTGTTCTTTAGAGATTTTCTGTGTTCGTCCCACACTTTCTTGAATTCAGATATAGTCCTTTCCTCTACTACCTCCATTGAAAGACTATTCCATGCATACGATTATATCGCTCCCTCTGTAAATAAATATTTCTGCAAATTACTCCTGACTCTGTCCCCTTTCACTTTCATCCTATGCATTCTCATTACAGAGTGTTCTTTCAATTGAAAATGGCTCTCCTCCTGTGCATTTATGTGAAGGAGGTATTTGAACTATCGTATCTCTCCTCTCCTGCCTTTCTTCCAAAGAATACATACATATTGAGATCTTTAAGTCTATGCTCATATGCCTTATGGCAAAGCCTACTGAACATTTTGGTAATCACCCTCTGCACTAACTCCATCCTCTTTATATACTTTTGAAGATGTAATCTCCAGAATTGCACACAGTGTTCTAAATGAGGTCTCACCAAAGACTTATACAGAGACACTACCACCTCCTCCTTCCTGCTGACCATTCCTCTCCCTATGCACCCAAGCATCCTTCTGGTTTTCACAGTCACCTTTTCTACCTTAAGATCATCAGAAACAATCACCCCCAGGTACCGCTTTTCTTTTATGGACAGAAGTACTTCATCCCCCATACTGTAGAGTTCTCTTGGATTTTTGCACCAAATGCATGACCCTGCATTTTTTATCATTAAATCTTAGCTGCTAAATTCTCAACCATTCTTAAAACTTTGCTAGATCCCTCCTCATATTATCTGTGTCTTCCTGGGAGTCTACTCAATTGAAGATATTGGTATCTTCCACAAAGAGACAAACCTTACCCAACAGCCCTTACGGAATAACACTTACAAAAATGTTAAAAAGAATCAGACTAAGGACAGATCCATGTGGCACACCACTGGTAACATCCTTCTCCTCAGAGTGAACTCCATTTACCTGTATCCTTTGTTGCCTCCCACTCAACCAATTTCTAACCTAGTCAGTCACTTTAGGGTCCATCCCTAGGGCACTCAATTTATTTATGTCATCTATACGGAACAGTGTCAAAGGCTTTATTGAAATCTAAGTACACTATATCTAGAGTTCTCCCTCAGTCTAACTCTCTGGTCACCCAGTCAAAGAAATTAATGAGATTGGCCTGGCAAGACTTGCCTCTAGTAAAACCATGCTGCCTCAGATCCTGCAATACATTGGATTCCAGAAACTTCACTATCCTCTGTTTTAGCAGCATTTCCATTAATTTATTTGCTACAGAAGTCACACTAACTGGCCTAGCCTATAGTTCCCAACCTCATCCTTACTTCCGCTTTTGTGAAGAGGGACCACATGAGCCTTTCTTCAGATCTCGGGAATCACTCCCAAAAAGCAATGAACGTGTCAGACAGTGGAGCTGCTAGAACTTTCTTAAGTTCCATTAGTACTCTTGGATGTATCCCATCTCACCCCATTGCTTTGTCTACTTTTAGTTTAGCTAGCTCCTCACAAACAGCCTTCTAAAAATTGTTCAAGATCTGCCTTACTTCTGCTCCTATTTGTCGGTGTTTTCTGAGTTTCTGCTCCTGGCTCTTCATCTGTGAACACAGAATAGAAATATGCACTGGCATAAATTCTGCTCAAGCAGTCCCCACAATGCAAGGGGGCTGGGCAGAAAGGGGGCACACACAGTGGTGGCAGCAGCAGCAGTATGGAAAACTTACTTTATCATGTTTGCTGCACTGCTCCATGTTTGTAAGTCTGCTGTGGGTCCCTGTGCCTATTCCATGCCGGGCTGAAGTCTTGCGATAATATCCACTGTGAGACTTCGGCCCAGTAGGGCACAGTCATTGGGCCCATGGCAAAATTGCATGAGTGGAGCAAACATGGTAAAATAAGTTTGGAACGCTGCTGCCACCGCCACCACCGTGACAATGGAGGACCCTCAGCAAAAGTTTGCTTGGGGGTTTCTCATTGTAACTTATGCCTCTGGAAATATGTTAAGCAATTGTGCTTTATTCTCATCAGCTTCTACATACTTCTCCTCATCATTCTTCAGTCTGACAATATCCCTTTTGTAATTCCTCCTCTCACTGACATATCTGAAAAATGTTTTGGTCCCCCATTTTACTGCATTGGTTATTTTTAGTTATATTTATATCTTTGCTTTTCTGACTACTTTCATAGCTTCTCTTAGCTTTTCAAAATATTAATGCTCATTTTCCTCTTTCTGTGATGTCTTCTATTTAATGAAGGCTGACCTCTCTGTCTTCACCTTTTCAGTTCCTTCTTTCAAGAACCATAAAGGCCTCCTTTTCCTTTTACATGCACTTACTTTCCTAACAAAAATGTTTGTTGCCTTTAAAATATCCTCTTTCAGTTTTTCCCATGCTTTTCTACATCCCCCTGCTGTTCCCATGCCGCTAACAATGCCTTGAGGTATTGTCCCATCTTGGCAAAGTTAGTTTTCCAAAAGTCCAGGATGCTCATTTTTGAATGGATATATCAGCCCTTGTCCTAATACTGAGTCACACCATCCAGTGATCACTGGATGTGAGATGATCACCCACTATAATATCAGAAACACTCTCCCAATTCATAAGCACCAAATCCAGTATGGTCCCTTCACATTTGGGTTCTGTTACCAGTTGCTGGAATAGTTCTTCCTGTAGAGAATACAGAATCTCCTTACTTCTAGACAATGCAGTAGGAATGTCCCAGTCAATATCCGGCATACTGAAATCCCCTATCAGCAGCTTTTCTCCTTTCATAACAATACTGCAAGTGTCTTCAATTAAATCTCTATCCACTGCTTCTGCTTGTGAAGGAGGTCTGCATATCATATTAGTACAAATAGATGCTCCATTCCCTCTTTCCATTTTAACCCACAGTGCCTCGTCATCCTCTCATAAGCCTTTCAATTCTGTAGTTTTAATATTATTTTTTAAATAAGCCCCACTTCTTTTTTTTCCTTCCTTGTCCTACCTGAATAAATTATAGCCTGGTACAATTACATCCCAGTCATGGTCACCATGAACCATGTCTCTGTAACCGCCATTAAAGCCAAGTCAATCTCTCCCATTAAAGCCTCAACATCTAGAATCTTATTTCCCATATTACAGATATTAATATGCATCACTTTCTAGATGTTGTCCCTTTCCCCCCTACTTGGGAAAAAGATAGTTGTTGGCAAAGAGAGGTAGGAGAAAATAAATTATTAGGGGTTAGCAACAGATAAGGCCCTCTTGGGTAAGCAGTGGTCCTTGTTTACTGACACCTTTTCTGTTTCTGAATGTATGTCTACGTAGAAATAATAGAACTTTGTTCCATTTAACAAACCTATTTTTCAGCAGAGCAACAGGAAAGCTCTAGAAAGACTAGCAGAATAAAACAGCACAGAACAGGAAGTTTCAGTTTACTCTGACATACTCTAATAGCAGCCTAGAACCAGCTTGCTTTAATTGATTTATTTGATTTGATAATCCACCTCATCAATAAAGCCTGAGGTACAGTACAAAGTAATTTTAAAGTCAACTGTGATGTTTGTCATCAAGTGTTCCAGTAATTGCCTTAAGAGTCTCAGTGTACAAGGCTGATATTCCATGCTGTGAGACAGTCTGAGCTTAGGTACCACTTCCATTGCCTGCTTAAAGACATAATATATGGGTGTTGTAGCTGGCTCTCCCAACAGGGAATGACCAGAAGATGAGCTCATTGAGGTTATAAGTAGAAATGGCTTTGGAAGGAAGCTTGTCTCTGCTTCTCTCTGCCAGTCTCAGAATTAGGCACATAGGGCGTCTGAGTCAGGATGCGTGTTGATTAAGGTTTGCTTTTGGTGAACTACTGATGGGCCTGTGACCAAACACTGAGTGAGAGGACATCAAGCAAAAATGTTCAGCTACATGACAGAGGAGATCTGGCATCATTTGAAGAAATGAGACCCCCGAGTTCATGGACGTGATAATGGTGAAAGAAGTAGACAGAGATGTGCCTGGAAGTATTTTTCTGAGTGAAGAGGAACTGTCAGTCAAAGAGCTGGAGAACAGGATAAACTGAATCTCATCAAAGCAACAGATGAGAATGAAAAAGAACAAATAAAGAGTTGTGAAGGAGGATCCAGAGAGTTTGAGAGAAAAAGAGAAATACGAGTTTCAAGGAGAAAAGGGTAGTACAGAGAAATGAATACCCAGTGTCCTTTTTTGCATTTTGTGATTCACCCAGTTATATGTATATTAGATATAGATAGACAGACATAGATTTGTAAAAAAAAAAACATGTCACTAAATGTACCTATTTGGAAACTGGGTCTTCCTATGTGGATGTGGCCAGAGGAGGAGATATGGATCACTGATTCTATAGTAGAAGTGTTTTTGGAGGAAAGAGGTCTTTCGCATCTTGTCTACTTCCTAGAAGTAGACTTGATACTCATGGAAAGGAACCTCTGGTCGCATGGAAGGTAGACCACCGGCACTGAATATCCGATCTGCACAGATAGCATCTTAACTAACTGCCCAGTTAGCTAACCCAGCTAAAGTTAGGTGAGCCTTTCAAATGCCTAACTTTAACCGGTTTACGACAACCAGTAGCTGAATACCAGCGTTGCCCCAGGAACGCTACAATGCGACATGTTTCACATCGGGGCATCTAGCAGCATTGGAGGAGCAGCACAAACCTACTATGTGCTGCCGAATATCTCGCTCACCGATATTAACATGCTTAGCAAATCTGTAACCCTGTTAAACGCTTTGAATATGCCCCTCCCCCGTCTGTCCTATTTGCTTCCTATTGCATTGTCATAGTCCACTGTTATTTTCTGTGTTTCCCTTCAAATCGTTCTAATTAAGGATCTTCTGTGCCTGTCCCAGCCCAGCAGAATTTAGTAACTATTTTTACTCCACCATGTCTACTAGGGAGTCCATTCCATGCATCCACTATCATCTCCATGAAAAAACTGTTTTCTAATATTACTCAGGCTCATTTGGCCTCTTATTCTAGAGTTCCTTTCCACTAAAGGGCTGCATCTTGTGCACTGTTTATACTTTAAAGTATCTGAATGTCTCTATCATATCCTTCCTCCAATACCCTTGAAGAGGAATCCATACTATCTGCTCCCAAGCGCAAGTAATGTTTGCATTAGATTATATTAGCTCCATGTCCAAAGGGAAAGTCCAAGTCTGTTTTTTCTTCACGTCAGGGATGTATTTTCAGCTATGAATTTCTTGATATTACAGTCATGTATCTTCCTTTGTTGCCTAAGTACTCCAGAGACCGCGTTTTCTCTACCTCTCACCAAGGGTACCTATGCAACCTACTCACTCTCCCAGTGCACCAAGCAAAATGCTGTGCAAATGAAAGTTAATTCTTACTCAGTGTCAGAGGTGTGCAGTAATTAAATTGGAAATGTCAAGCATCATAATTGACTTAGAAATTGCTCCAAGGAAGTATTTAGCACAGAAACAAAAATAATGTTTAAATAAACTTGGATCAAAACGCCTTTGCAAAGTAACCTGATCCATGTTTGAAATGTACAAGAGGAATGTGGGTTCGCTGACAGCGTGGTGTAACATACTGTACAGTATTCTGTGATGCTTATCTGAAAAGGAGTGATTATCACTGTCATAAGGCAAAGTGACATCTGTGTTAAAGTGCCTCATATTGCTAGAACTCCACTACAGAAGGTTCTAGCAAATACAGTACACAAGGTGATTATATACTGCAAATCTAGGTGTTTATTTTCTTGTGAGTGAGGGGGTTTCTGAAGGAATAAATTGGTATTTCCATGCCACAGATGCCATTGCTGGACATCTTTCCTGTAGAATCAAATATGTATGATTCTGCTGTTTGTTTGTATTACTTTTATGCCAAAGGTTTTATTGCCAGGGCTGGCCCGTCCATTGTGCGAGAATGTTGTTCGCACAGGGCCCCGCACAAACTTCATTCTGACACGGTGCTCTTCACGCTTGTGGCTGTGCAGAGAAAGCCAGGGAAGCCCTGCGAGGCCCCGGATCCCTCTGCACAGCCGCCAGCATGAAGAGTAGCGTTTTCCCTTGTGCTGGCAGTTGTGTTACTGTGAAGCACACGAGTGCCGGGAAATGCCCTTTAACCTTTCCCGGCATTCATCACGCTTCACTAGAACATACCTGCCAGTGTGAGGTAAAACGCTGCTCTTCACACTGGCGGCTGTGCAGAGGTGAGTTGGGGCCTCGTGCAGGCTTCCCTGGCTCCCTCTGAAGCAACTTAAACAGACGCAGGGCTCTTCGGGAGGGGGGGGGGGGGGGTCTAGGATATGACAGGAAATGGCTGATGGGGAGGAGTTTGGAAAGCAAATGGGCTGATGGGGAGCTGGAATAGGACTAGAAATGGGCTGATGAGGGGAGCTTAGACTGGAAATGGCTGATGGGGGGCATGGGAGAATGGGACTAGAAGGGAGCGGATGCTGGGTGGGGCTGAAACTAGATGGGAGCTGATGTTGGGGATGGGGATGGGTCTGGGGGAGTGAGGATAGAAAGGGGAAAAGATATTTTGTGTGGGAGGGAAGAAAAATCTACGATGGGCCGGGTATTGGGAGAGTAGGTGGGGAATGAGGATGGAAGGGTGAAATTTGAGTGGATGATAAAGGAATAAAGAAAAAAATGGAGGAAAGAGCAAAAGGGGAAAGATCAGTATGTTAAAGCAGATATAAAGAGAGAATAGAAAACATCTTGAGAGAAGAAAGGACAAATGGACAGCTTGCAGAAGACACAGAGAAACCAGAAGAAAGTGACTAGAGCAATTGCAACCGAAAAATAAAATGCCCAAACAAAAGGTAGAAAAATACCTTTTATTTTGAATTTATTAACTGGAATCCATTAGCTCTGGGAAATGTGTATTGCTAAGGTCTTTGCGTTTTTGTTTACTACAAGAGGAAATTAATTTATAGTGTTATTTCTCAGTGTTGTTGTTTGGCTTTTGGGGTTCCCAGTTTAATTATTGTCTTCATATTTCTAAATTGTGACCTCTTGTTCTTTGTTTGGTGAGGGTCTACGTTCTGCATGTGTAACCGAGCTGCAGTATTCTGTTTATGTAGTTTCTATGTGACAGTGCCACTTATTTATTTATTGTATTTATTTATTTATTTACTTACATTCTCTTATATACCGCGCTATTCTGCATCAGTGCGGTTTACATTGAACAAACTGAAAGTACATTGAACACTTGTTCTCTTTCCCCTGTAGGAGATGTATTGGTATTCTCTGAAATGTATCGGTTTAATATTTGCAGTGTTGCCTTTTGATAGGTAGGGTTTGGTGCTTTGTGAGTCCTGGTAGTGCTGTTATGATACAGCGGGTTTGCTATGGGTTTTATTGGTTCATCTGCCTGAGGAAGAGCTGAGAAGCGGGTGCAGCTTGAAACACTGATTGGTGTTGCGCATGAACCTTGTGTGCACTGGCTGAAGAAGGGTTTTGTCTCCTATTTTGAAGTCGGTTGCGGGCCAGGCTGTTAAGCTACTCCTGGAGGTGGAGAGCGGGAAGTTGGAAGCTGGCCTTACTTTGCACCGTTGCTTGGAGGTTTCAAATACTGCCCTTCTTTGGCATTGGACTAAGCTAAGTACACTTTCCTTGCATATTTGGATATGGCTTGGCATAGAAGTTTCAAAGTGTATTATGGACACGGGCATGGACAGCAATAAGTATTGTTTTGTCCGGTTATGGCCTGTTTGGGGTCATTTTAAAATCTGATTTAAAAGGAGGGCTCACTCCGAGAGAGGAAAAGTTTCTTCTCATGGTGAGCGATCCAACAAAAATAAAAGCAAATAATGGTGATAAGATATAGATTAGGTCAGTTCCTATAGTAGGATATATGTGGGAAATCGAGAGTTTTTTGGATTACATGTGTTGATTTCCATGGGTATAGTTTAGGGGTAATGGGTTTTAAATGAGCAGTGTTTATAGTACTTCCTAATGTGCCTGGCGGTTGGCACTGGATTATAGTAATGTAGAAATCTGGTAGTCTTTCTTTATTCAGACACTCATTAAGAGGCATGTTTACTAAAAGTTAATATATTAGCATTATGCAAATATTTATGCAAATTAGGTTCATTATGCAAATGAGGCCTCTCAAAGAGTCTCTGTACATGGCCCCACACCCCCCTTGGGCTGCCCTTGTTTATTGCTATCTACATTTTCAAATGGTTGGGATATACTTTTCAGAATAAATAAATACATGTACGTTTGTGGTACTTTTGCATTGCCAGCACAATAAAAGTTCAAAAGCTGAGGCCTCTATGCAGCAAAGTGCGCTGCTTTTAGCGCAAGTGATGACGCAGTCTTTGCACATCATTTTCTGCCCTAGCGTGGGCACAAAATATCAGAAAGCATTTTACGCGAGTACGTGTGAACATGGCTGTGTTGGTAGCAGCAGGCAGTGCATTAAATGGATGGTAACGAAGCAATTAGCTATGCAGTGCAGATGCAGTGCAGTGCGCAGAAGACTGAGCTCAACGCTGGGATTTTAATGAGAGGTTTGAGGAAACGTTAAGGATCAGCTCATAGGTCTGCAGTCAGTGCTGCTAAGGAATCTACTCCGAGTTTCCCTGATTCTTTTCCAAGTTCTCCAACCACTGGGACTATCTTTACACGAAAAGAGGAGCAGAACAGTTATCATATATGATTTCAACGATGACAACAACAACAAAACTAGATAGAAGCCTCTTCTCAAGAGTAATCGAGGTTAGTCACAGTTGGAAAGATCTACCAACCTCAGCACATGTAAATGCCCTTTTAAGGGCTCGTCATCGGAGCCCGTTGTCTTAAGCAGTTCAACACTATGCCAGGCAGAGAATGAGACACTTGGGGCCCGTTCCCTCACTGTCTTTCTTCACTGTCTGAAAATGTTTAATATTTACCTGTGAAAAATGGAATTTGAAAATTGCCTTCCTCCCTGGGTATTGTGCTGGCCCCGCGCTAGTTGTCTTTCGCACATTCACCACCAATGCAGTTACTGCCACCTGCTGAGGTGGTGCTAAGTGCCACATCGACGGAAAGCGAGCACCACGATGTGGATGCTCCACCAAAGAACTGACAATTTTCCACTCCAATGCATGCTGCTCGGGTACTTTTTACCGTGGCATACTTGGTACATGCAAAAATCCTGAGCTACCCAGTAGTGCACTTTAGTAAACATGACCCTTAGCACACTAAATTTAGCACACATTTCCTACAAATGAATGTGTGTTGAGTTGATTAGTATGAGTGAAAAAGTTATAACATGTTAAACCTTTTTTTAAGAAAACAAATGGGTAAAATGAACTGCAAAAAGAAAAAATGGGGGGAAAAAAGCAAAAAGAGCAGAAAACAGACCAAAAATGTTTGCCCTCTGTACATCCCTACACTGTACAGCTCTCTATGAAGGGTCAGCAACTGACTTTGATGGACCCAGGAAAGAAAAGCAACTAAAAGGGAAGTCTGAGCAGGCTTAGCTCTACGAGTATATGAATAACTTGACACCTCCCATCAGGATTGCCACCTTACTCCTGGTCAACCGAGCAGGCTGATCCATTCCTGGTTTTGTTCCATTACATGGGCGAAGATATAGTCTGCTTTACTTTCTGGAACTTCACAGCTGCTAAATTTCCCATTTCCAGGAGGGAATTTTTTTTTGACAGTCCTGCTTGCGAACTTATATTCCAAAGCAGTGTGGTATATGTAGTCTCCGATTCTACCCACCGAAGTCAGTGCTGCAGGTCCCACAATGCACCAGGATTCGCCTTAAACCTCCCTCTTGGAACTGGGTAACTTGGCAGCTCTGCCTCCAATATGCAGTGATCTTTTCTCATCTGCTTTAGAGTACATGTTCTAGCCTCTGAGCAGCAGTCGCGGTAAACACTGGCCAATTAAATCAACTGTCAGATTTCCTCTCAAAAAAATGTTTCAGTAACTATATGGATAGAGCAAGTAGTGTAGGAGGATGCATGTTTTATTTTTGCTTCGAGAGATTGTTGTGACATTAGCCCGTTAAAGAACGAGGTCATAAGTTCCCATGGTTGAAAGATAATGTCTGCCTACTTAAAGCATGAGAACCAGAAACTGAACGCCTGTCTTTGATGGACATTAAAAAATTACCTCGCTGAAAAGGCTCAGATTCTCACTACTCCTCATTCTATTTTTTTTTTTTTCTGAACAGGATAGGTGTAGATTTGTTTTGACAGTTTTGGGATCCAGAGTGGAGAATTATATGCCACTAAGTGGCATCTGTTTTTGAAGGGGAGTAACGCCGTGTAATTCCTCTCATAATGACGGGTTATCAGATGGCTATCATTTAGTGTACCAATTGTGGTTTGTCACATTGCACAAATGGAAATGCAGTTCTGCAATATAAAAAATAGAACAGGCTTAATCAAGTCCAAGGTGACATGAGGTCATCTGAAAACTCTACTGATGATAACTTCCTCTGGGCCCATTTTGCCCCAAAACTCCCATTCACGGAATTTTCTATTACCTAGGCAAATAAAAACATAAAGGCACTTTTACTAAAGGGCGCTATGGTATTGCACTTAACATACCACTAATATCACTAAAACTGCAGTGCGTTTGGTGCAATACCACCCGGGTTAACTGTTGAGGGTGTTGAAAGCATGTTTCCGGCAGTTAATGCGTTGCACCCTGCCCTTTCGTGGCATAAAAAATAGTGTGGGTGCACTTACTTCCACCTACTGAGGTAGAGATAAACACACTTGTGCTAATTGGCCACCTTACAGTTAGTACAGGAGTGCTGACTGCAAGACATTCCCTTCGAACACTCTTTATCCCTAACCCACCCAGCTGCTCCACTAACTCACTATGGACGGTTAGCACCAAAATCTGGTGACTGACTATCATGGCCCTGAGCCAGCGGTCAATACATGTCCCAGTGCGCCTTTAGCACACATCAGAACCCAGGCAAACAGCTAATGCCCTTTAGTAAAAGGCCCTAAATTCTCTTCTATGCTTAAGTTCCCCAGTCAATTTCAAGGTTATTTCTTTCATTTGGATATTACAGTTGCAACTTATCAATTCCCTGGTGCTCCATAGTTCATAATGTAATTGCAGCTGTGTGACTGAGGCTTTAACTAAATCTCTTTTCTTTGTGCACCATATATACAATATGTGCTAAGACTATTCATCCCGTAACAACAAAAAATTCTGTTGGTTCCTAATTATAATGAAGTTTCCCATCAATGGCGAGGTCTGAATTTTCAGCAAATGCTTGTGCAGTTTCATGCTATGTTATGTTACTGTGTGCTAAACTAAAACAAAAATCAAACATAGCGGCATTTTAACTAAAGCTTAACGCATGTTAATGGACGCTCTTGTGCACTAATTATTGATGCAGCCATAGGAATAAAATATCTCATGCAGTACTTACTAGCAAACCCTGACAACCTTCCTGCAAGCCAAGCATTAGTAAGCATGCCCGAAAATGAAATGAAATAAAACAAACATTTTTCACAACATTTTCCCCCGCACACCTCTGTGTCTTTCAATGTAAAATGAGACAAGTCCTTGATCTGCCGATGATGTATATAATCTATTGATATAGGACTAGTTGAGTGTCATTGGCTAGTAAACCAGCCTATGAATTGGCTGAAAACAGCTCTGAGGTGTAATATAGGCTATTTTGTAACTTTATTCAATTTTAACACTATAAATCACAAATAGAGCCACTTGTACAGAAAATAAGGTGAATGTAGAGTCGAAAAAGGCAATAAATCTTAAGAAAAATAAGCAATAAAAACACCATCCAGCCTCGTATTAAGCCCACAAAGGGGAGGGGGAATCCCACAGAAAAAGGAGGGAAGAACATCATGCAATTAAAAGGAAAAACAGAGGAATCGAAGACCATCAATCAACACCCACATGCGAACATACTCACATACTAGTCGACTGCCCCAGTGTGTACAGGAAGCTTAAAATGCATTGGGTCAAAGAAAATATATCTAACACAAGAAAAAATCTCTATCATGCTTCAAAACCTGACAGACAGCAGAAAAGGCTTACACCTCCTCTGCAGCTCCCTGTACAAATCAGGAAAGCACCAAATTCATTGACCATATTATTCCTATTCTGAAAAAACAACTTCAGAATTTTTTAAACATTCTCAAACAGGAAGAACACAGGGGGAGTCGCATATTCCATCACAGTATCCAGCGGAGTCTTCAACATAGCCGTCACATCCAGGCTGTACACTGAAACCCACGCTGCCACCGGTGGGGGAGGTGTTGCAATACTGCGCTCCTTGTGACTAAAAGTGCAGTATCACAGCATCTTCCCTCACTGGCAGCAAGATGGGCGGTGGACTCCCATGCAGTTTCATGGGACCGTTGCCGACTCGCACTGACTTTGGTGATTCTCTTTGAATCCAGTTCTTTATCCACCCGCTTCTTATACAAAATGTAAAGCACTTCAGCGGGAGCAAAGCCTTCTTTTTAAACTTTTAAACCCTCCATCAAATACTTCCTAAGTAATTCTTTTGGAGCTACGAATGGATATCCCAGGAAAATTCATCACCCTGATATTAAGGTGTCTCAAATTATTCTTCAGTTTTTCCAACTTGTGATGACACACTGCACAGTACTGCACATGGACCACGCCTCTTTCTTAGTCTGACTCATCATCTCCAAGCTCCAGTCCTCCCAGCATGATCATTATCCATGCCATCCTTCACAAGTTCTTGATTTAACATTCCAAAGAGAATTCTCTGCTTTCACCAGCTTGTTAATCGCAGTAGTTATGGCCATCCAGGTGGAGACATATTCTAAGATGTGCGTCCCAGGCCTCTGTGCATCCGGTCAGAACTGGACACACAGAGGTAGACAGGATTCTGATCCGGTGAGGCACGTCTAGCCCCCACTGGATCAGAATCCCATCTAGGCTTGTATGTGCAGGCTGAGACCCGATTCAGGTCGGCCTGCACGTACAGGCCTCTGCCCGGCTAATTCAGTCAAGGCTCCTTAATGGATTTGTGGCATCATGGCATCTGGTTGCCATGACACCGCAGCTCCATTCAGGAGCCACGATGCCCAGCTGCCGACCACTTTTTTCATTCCCCGCAGCCCTACCCTCAATCTGGCCACCCATGGCCAGGGTCAGGCTGCAGGGAATCTCCTGCATCCCCTCCTACCTTTTCCGCTGCCCAGGCCTGCCATCCCCTGCCTTCTAGGGGAACTTATTCCACCTCAGAGGTGGAATAAGTTCCACGTTTAGACTGCTGGCCCCGGACGTACAAGGCCGACATCAGAATCGGCCCTGTACGTCCGGGAGCGTGGACCGCCCACTGCCCGCCCTAACTCTGCCTCCGCACCATCCCTTTTCTGCCCCTGTCTAGCCTCCCCTTACAAACTCCTTATTTGTTCAGAGAGACTTGACGGGGACGGGAAAGGCGGATGAATAGCGGGGATCATCCCCGCTATTCTATTACAAAATAGACCCCATAGTGTCCAGAGTTACCACTGCAGGTTCTTCAACTTCTCCCGCTTGATTATCTTCAGAACTTTGATGGAGATCTCTCACAGGCCTCTGCCCTCCGCACTCCTGCAGTCGTGTTCTCTGAGCACTTTCACAGCTCCACTGTGCCCAGGAGTCAGAGGCTCCAACAAAGCCTGCAACACTAAATAGCCCACCTGCACTTCAGCAACGGGTGAGCTTGACTCAGTAAACTGGGGAGGAGTGCAAGCTATTGGGCTGAGTGATCGCTCTTCCTCTGGGCAGGGCGAAACTCCCTCCCTCGCTCCTACAGAAAGGATGCTCCCTTACGCAATGCCTTTCTTTGTGATTCTGATGAAACGTAAAATAGACATTTGACCCACAGGTAAGGTTTCAGTGGGGTATACTAACACATTGCCTTTCCTCTTGATCTTCCCAGAAATCAAAATATAAGAGAAATGAGCTAAAATGGTGGTACAACATGGAGTGGCAGCAGTGGTCTCAAACGGCCCTGGTGTTACGAGGCTGTTTGACTCCTGCCCACGCCAAAGCCTGATGATGACATCTGGGGCTGTTTGCGACCATTGCCGCCATTGTAGGTCCCAGAGAGGGGCAACAGTGGTGGCAATGGGGTCCATGTAGGGGGCGGGAGCTGAGGAGGGTGCAAGGGATGAGGTTCACCTAAGATACCTCATATCCTTGCACGGCCCCGCACTTGAACTCTGTCCTGAATATGCCTACTCTAAAGTCATACAAGTAGGCACCTAATTGCACTGTGTGCACTTTTATGCATGAGGTAATTTTAAAAGATTCCTTTTAGCTCGCATGTGCATATACCGGCTGTGTATGCAAAAAATCCTTTATAAAAATTACCCGCATAAAATATATACACAGTCCAAAATACATTGGTCCAGCGTCGAGGATGAGGGGGTCCTAAGCTGTGGGAGTCGGGGGCCCATGCAGGGAGGATGTTCCTGCAGGTGGCAGAGGCACACCGGGCCATCCACGGGCCCGATTCTGTGCAACATGGGAACGTTTTGTTTCCACAGTCGAGAATAGGGTCCTGGCAGATCCGTCTTGCTCGGAGACGTCCGGACAGCCCAGACATGCCCCTTCATAAATCGGGCTCCACATCAAGACAATGTCACTCTACCTGTCCTTACTGAATCAACTCTGTTAGGCTTCTCTAGTTACCGTGTGGAAGTTTTGGAGGTGGAGCATTTGCATAGAGGTGTTTTTCAGTTGCAGGGGAGTAATTTTTGAGAGCAGCTCAATTGCAGGGCAGTGTTTTTGGGAATAGAGGTAATCTGCAGGGTGTTGGGGCAAATACGGAGGTATTTCTCCTACTGACCTATAAATATATTCATTCTGCTTCTCCTCACTACCTTTCTTCTCTTACCTCTCCCTAAACCCCCTCCTCAGGAACTCCGCTCTTCTGGCAGATCAATTCTACCTGTGCCCTTCTCTTCCAGTGCCAACTCCAGGCTTCAGTCTTTCTACCATGCAGCTCCTTATGCCCTGAACAAACTACCTGAGTCTGTACATCAGGCTCCATCTCTGGCTCTTTTCACATCCAGGCTGCTTATGGATCCTGATCTACTTAGTCTCCTGCTCTCCAACTATGTGTTTCCTTGCCAATCCCCGACACATATCCTAGTTCTCAGTTGCTGTGTTGTCCGTCTTGACCAGATTGTAAGCTCTGACGAGCAGGGACCGTCTCTTACATGTCTCTATACAGTGCTGCATATACCTTGTAGCGCTATACAAATGATTAGTAGTAGCAGTAATTTGTTGAGGTGGTTGGCCAACTGCAAGGGCAGTTTTTGGAGGTGGGGCATTTTGCAGGGTGGGGGGCAGTTTTGTGGTCATTTTTTAGGGATGGCGATAGGCTGTTTATGAAGGATTGTTTTTTAGGGTAGGACCAATGTGGATTGGTGGGTCTGTTATAAGTGGGTAATTTTTGAAGGGTGGGGCAATTGTGAGCAGTATTTCTTGGAAATGGAAGCATTTTTGGGTTGGTGAGACAGGCGCAGTAGGTAGTTGGTGAGGGTGCATTTTTGGGGGGGGGCAGATTGCAAGGTGGTGGGGCGATTGTGGAGGGCATCTTTTGTTGGTGGGGTCAGTTGGCTGTTGGGAGAGTACAGAATAGGGAGAGGGGAGTCTGAAAGGAGCAATTCCCTAATTGCTATGTTTCACTGTATGTAAATTTCTATGCTACAGAAACTGGAACTTCACCTCCCATAGAAATACATTGGGCTAGTTTTTTGGGAAGGCTTATTTCTCCGGAACCCCTGCTCCAATACGGCCTATTTTCAAGCACCATGTATCTTTTTTTTACTAGATTTTCCTACATGTCAAGTTTCATCCCATTCCGTTAAATTTTAGGGCAGATGGACAAACAGACAGGTCCACAAGAGCGCACACACACTCACAAGCAGAAGAACAAACAAGAGCGACGCCTCACTCTTGCTAGTTGCAGACAGACAGACAGACATTCTCAACCCCTTTTATACAATTCATTCCAACTACTGTTGGATTCAAAAGAATAAAATTAAAGAAATAAAAAGAGCAAACAATTGTCTTGCTTTCAAAACTCTGTTTCCTTTTCATTCTTGGCCTGTTAAGGTCTAGGTACTGTTTTCCAACTGTTCCGATTTTCTCTCTCTTTCATAGAGAAAAATGTGTAGACAAAGAGCTAAGGATAGTGAGCAGCACTTAAAAAAATGCAAATAAGGAAACCTACTGCATGCAACATTAAATATTAAATATTTGATTTCCTGTAGTGCAGGGATCAAAGAATACAATTGTTCATGCTTGCAAGAAGAATGAAGGGCCTTTTTTCTGTTTTCCGTGTATGAAATGGAGCTCCTTACACTGAAGCATTATGCTACGTTTTCAACATCCTCGAGAAATGCATAAGCTTAAAAGGACAAAATTAACTATTTTCTTTAAAATAGGCTTTTGCTCCTTTCTCAGCTGTATGATGCCCTTTGGTTTTTCCTCTCACTAGGTGCCTTTCTTTTTCTGTATAAACGGGATCAGTGTCGATAGTACCCAGGAAAAAAAAAATGTTTCCCAGTTTTGCACCTGCTTTTACTGTGAGCATTGTTTCCAGGGAGAAGAATGTGTATAGTTCTGAAAATGCAAACCTACGGGCATTGTTGCTTCCCTGATCTAATTCTACCTCCAAACCCACCTATTCTTTTCCATGGGTAAAAGCATAAGCATTGTTGGACTCCTTTGCAGGTTTTTACTCTCACAGAAGGTAGGACGTTTTTGGACAGAAATAGCTGCAGGAAGTTTGGGATTCTGCTTGACTGACAAATACTATACTACACAGATGCAAGTCATAACTGTCACATGGAAAGAGGTAATTTCACAAGGAACGGCAGAATGTTCAGCACCATCTATGCATGTAAATCATGGTATTTTTGTGATTTATGCATGCAAATAAGCTTTTATGTGCATTCTTTGGCCGGTCACAATTTTACTAGTACGCGTGTAGGGCTGATGGTGTGTACCTACACTTTAGGAATGCAAGGACACATCCATTATTAAACATTATCATTTACATGCATTCATGAAAAGTCTTGGTATAGGCATAAGTGATCACACCTAGATTTAATGCATGCTTTCGAACACTATATTTTTTAAAGTACTCATTTAACTATGCAGGGCTTCATAAAATTACCCTCACAATGCTGATGTATACAATTCTAGATGAGTCACGTTACCACACAAATGCCTCACTTTCCAGCCTTCAAGCTGACCCATCTCAACAGTTTTCCTGTCTCTCGTCTCTGGAGATACCTCACTTCTCTTTCTAGATCCTCCTGGAACTTATGCCTACAAAGGTGTTGATTTCACTCAGCTCCTTTTAGTCTATCCCTTGCATCTTTCCTCCTGCTGCCATTACCATTCCCAAACATTTAGTTATATCATTCTCAGAATTATAGAATGACCTTTCTAGCAAATTGCAAAAAGTGATTTGCAGCCTGCAATGCCCATAAATATTAACAACAAAGAAAACAAAATAGCTCAGAATATAGATCATCATAATGCCAGCATTGCAAACAAAACAATAAATATACAAAAATACGCCATAAACAGTCTAAAAATAAAGTAAAATAGCAAATACCCTGGTTAAAACCTAAAAATTGCATGTTACGAACCACCAAAGGCTTATTTTAAAACTCAGGTCCTGGACTGGTATCAAATGACAAAAAGTAAGATTCTGCATGGGAATCCTCGAGAAGAACATTCAAAATCTTAGTTGCTGTGTAGAAAAAGCCTTTTCTCATGACTCAACTAAATGCAATCTTTCAGCGAGGGAATATTTGAATGAGCTTGTCGAGCATATCATAAGGTCTACACTGGTCTGCATCAGGCTAGCCAGTCTTTTAAATACAGTGACACTACACTGTGCAAGGGCCTGAATACCATGTTTGTGAGTCTCATCTATCCTCTCTTTGTTGTTACAGGCTATAAAGCCCTTGGTGAACAGATTCTAATAAGATTTTATTCCCCGTCAATGCATTATGGCACCCTTCAGTGGCAGAAATTCAAATTGAGGGCCCCCAAGCAAAATATCAGACCACCAAAGCAGGTGGGGGGGACTCCATCTCAGAAGATATGTGAGCCATGATAAAAGGGCCTCCTCTTTCTGTGGGTCCCCCTGCACCACAGGAATGACTTGGGTAGAATTTAGGCCACTGGCACCTTACAATTTGCATATTAGCAGCTTGTCAGCACAGCTTATTGGGCAAACCATTGTGGTGCTGCAGAGAAACTAAAAGTAATCTGGCAATTAAATCAAATCATGTTGCATCATTGCTATCCTTTAAAAATGAATCATGAGTCTAAGAATTCATTCTTTAGAGGAGTGCCTTTTTGTCTGAATAGTTCCTTTGGAGAATCCATATGCACCGTACACTGGTTTTCCTCTGTATTCTAGAACTCTCCAGTATTATTACACCTGCTCACATTCACACTATCTGTTCAAACCAATGGCCATTCAGTTCAGACCTTTAAATAGCCCAGTAACTTACTGACAAGTGCTCAACACCGGTATGCAGATGACATGGTTTTGACTCCCAAGTCTTATGCTCCATAAGCAGACACTAGGGATGTTGTAGAGGTACCACTCACAGCCCTTGACGGAAAGGAGTCCCCATCATGCAATAGCGACACCTAGTAACTGGGTTTAGACCTATTTTAAGATACAAGAAGAAACCCTAGCGTATGGTCTCAGCCAAGAACTATCATTGCAATGACTTGGCTAAAGTAAGTTGGGAGGAGAAAATCCCTGTGTAGCTGATAACAAAGGCTCATAGCGTTGGGTTCCCTTTTATACCGGCTCCAGTTGAGATGGACGCCCCAAAGAGGAGGAGGAAATTGCTAGCCTCAAATAGGTTAAAAGGTCAGGGGAAAGAGGCTATTATAGCCAAAAGAATATCTTTCAAAAATAAAAAGTGGATCCAAATGAAGAAAATAGAAAAACACATAAGAACTGACAAGTTAGATGCAAAGCATTGATAAGGCAGGTGAAAAAATGAATTTTGAAAAAAGTGGTTGATATTTAAAGAAAGTATGCTCAGCATGGAATCTGGGTACCTTTTGTGACCTAGACTGGCTGCTGTCGAAAACAGGATATTGGGCTTGAAGGACTCCTGGTCTGACCTTATATGGCATTTCTTATGTTCTTAAGTTTGAGAGTTACTAGGCTGAATTTACTAGGGCGCGTTCCTAAATTTACAAATTTCACTAAACTCCTACATTTAGAAGCATAAAATGTGTCGAGCAACAGGGGTCAATTTATGGTAGAGAAAAAAGCGAGGAACTTAGCACTGATTTTCAGCGCTAGGCTCATAAATTAGGCTCATAATTCTAGGCAAATGTGCAGGCCTAAATCAATAAGCATAATTTTTAAGCTCCTAAATTAAGATGAGTTTTCCGATGAAAAATCAGACTTCTAAGTTTGGTTGAAAATAGAGCACAAATTTAAGAGCCTATCTTAAGGAGTTTGGGCCCGATATTCTAATGGAATATTCAGTGGCATTAACATGGTTAGTGACACTGAATATCTCTGGGCACTGCTGTTATATGCCCTGATGCTAATTGCTAAGCATTGGGGCATTCTGGAGGTGTTCTGAGGGTGGTACCCATCACTAATCGATCAATGCTGGCGGCCAGATATGGCCCCGGCATTGAATATCCGGGTTTTATGTTCAGCGGGGATGGCTAAGCACTGGAATCGCCCTAGTCACCACTGCTGAATATCGGAACCCTTAAATTTAGGAACTCTGGGGCCCAATATTCAGAGGAGGCGGCTAGTGCGATTCCGCACCTGGCCATTGCTACTGAACGCAAAACCTGGATAATCAATGCCGGGGCAATAGCTGGCCACTGGCAATGCATATCCAGGTCAGCTGTACAGCTCAGAAGCTAACCGGGAAGTAACAATATTAAGCTTCTACCCGGTTAGCTCCCACAGGTAAAGATAGGCCAGCTTTTCCCATGCCTATCTTTACCCGTATTTCATCAACTGGGCAGCGGCTCAATATCGCTACTTCCCCCAGAAAGACCTGATGCTTAGAAGTTAGCATGGGGGGATACAGCAGTGGTGCCTGTGCTAATGCCGTTGAATATCCCGCTTAGAGGCATTTACACAGGTCTGTAAACCATAAATGTATTTGAATATTGGGCCCTCTGTCTTTATTGACTATTGGATCTGAAGCTTGTTGTAGAAACAAAAACTCATATTAAACGCTTTTTCAGGTACATTCAAAGCAAGAAGCCCATGAGAGAGTCAGCTGGACCACTAGATGATGGAAATGTAAAAGGGTATTGTTTTTGGGCCAGGCCTTCTTTGAACTAAAGAGTGCCCCTAACACTGAACCAGTGGCAAAGGGCAGTGACCCCTTGAATTTTGCTGCTGATCAGCTAGGTCCAACCCCCCAGTGATGCAATCACAAGCTTGCAGCCTCTGTAGTGGCCGTAGCTGGATGGGAGTGCAGGCACATTGGAGATCTCCGAGTATGATGCTCCATATGATTGTGTTCTTGCTCACACCTTCCAACAGCCTGGGTTGGCGCCACCAAGCTCTCTCATTTGTTCCTGTATCATGAAGATGGAATTGCGATATTTGCTTGGAACCTATCAAGACTAACCATTGCTGTTTTGTGGAGCAAAGCAGGTACTAGGTTGTAACCATCTGGCCCTGGCATCAGTGGTGTCATTCAGGAAAAAACAGGACAAACTAATTCCTTCTTATTGTTGGTACGTGCAAAACTAGTTTATCTACCTAGATGGCATAGCGTCGCTTAGTGATACTGTCTAGCCACACACAATCCAAGAGGCAGATGCCCAAGGTAAGACTTGAAATCAAATCCAGTTTACAGTATATTCAATATATACTTGGGTTGGTTCCCTTAATTGTCTTGTTTTATTTACATCTATAGAAATCATCATAAGGCACTTACACTCAATAATGTTTTTCTGGAAATATTCAGAATAAATGTTCTGGGTAATTTTAGCTTAAATTTGAATTTACAGTAATACACATTTGTATACCTATATATAGGATATTGCACAACTTCTAATGGGCTTTGAAGCTGCCTTCATTCAGTCACTCTCTCATTGAGCTGCAATTAATTTCTAAAGTGCTTTGTGATGTCTGAATGTGTGTGCAGAGCTGTTGAAATAGTAGGGGTTTTATTTCTCATTCAATTTGCTGAACAGCTTTCTGTAAATAGGGAAAATTATTGCCTTGTCAGATTGCTAGAAAGGATTTGAAAGATAATTTTTTTAATGTGGGTGGCAATGGTTTGCAATATGCAGCAGGTGATAAAGATGTCACACTCTCTCTAAGGGCTCAGGGCAGTTCCCCTCCGCTGCTGTCCAGGCACCTGAACCTGCTCTTAAGAACTCCATAAGGGTGAGATCTGGGATTTGGCTCATGCCTTTCTCAGTAGTAGCTCAAGGCAAGCTACAGTCAGATATTTCCTGGCCTTAGAGGGCTTACAATCTAAGGGTGGGGGTGAGTGTCAATATTTAAAAGGACTTATCTGGTTAGAAAGATCTGCTAGACGTGCCCCGCAGGATCATAATTGCGTCTGCCCCTGTGCGTCTGATTCCAATTGGGCGCATAGGGGCAGGGATGTTCCGGACGGAATGCCGCTTACAGTGTTGGGGCAGTCTATGGGCAGAGCTGGTTGGAGCTGGCACCTATTCTGATAACAATCTGTATAACTTAAGACAGTAAAAATAGCTTTCTAAGTGCTATGCAGATAGTCTTTGGAGATAGAAGATCGCCACCACCCGGACAGGGCTGGCGCTGACCGCAGTATGTAGATATTCAGTACCAGCCGCTATCCAGATACTGACATTGAATATTCACATACTAGTTAGACTGCAGCGGTTTAACACATGAACACCAACTGCAATGTTTATACCTCGGTTTGTATCTGAGACAACGGAGGGTTAAGTGGTTTACCTAAGATCTCAAGGAGATACAGCAGGATTTCAATCTTGGCTTCCCTGATTCTCAGCCTCTCCCTCATGGCGGGTGGCAAAGAAGAGGCTGATTCTTCATTGCAATAAGCTGACTTTTCTACAAACAGCTATATGCAGAAGGCACAAGTGACCAAGTTCTGAATGGACGGTCAAGTTCTTTTCTGTCATAATGACTTTCGCGATTGATTCACACCTCTTTTTGAAGACATGTGCAAAAGGTAGATGTGAAAATAGACATACTATGATGTTGTTGAACATAAGTGTTATTGGAACAAAAGAAAAGAGAAGGGAAACTCAACACTGGGTTATTTCAGAACCAGAAAACACAAACCGGAGAGAGACCGCAGCAATGGAACTGCAAATCTTCTTCAATAAAGTTTTATTAAGCGATCTTGACTTGGCCGAGTTTCAGCAAACATACCTGCATCAGGGGTCTCTGTTCAAAATACCATAAATTCATAGGCCAGTCTTGGGTATGATACAGTAAAAATATCAATAATCAGATATTTCTGATAGCAATGATATGCTTATCAGAAATGTAGCTAAAATAAAATATTGCTTGCAAAAGACATCTAGAAAATAAAAGAAAATATTGAGGTTCCGTGCTCAATCTTGCAAAAGAAAAGAGAGAGTACATAAATTTGGTATATCTATTGGACAGTCAAATGGCACTGAACTTTGCTATTTTTAGTTGCACTGTAGATATAACAGATCATCGATGCATCAGAGATCCACCCAAAGCTTATTCTCACTGCAAGTGCATAGCAACAATGTAAATGATGGCAGATAAAGACCAATGTGGCCCATCCACTCTGCCTAGTAAAGTGGTTATGGCTGAAATTGCCACGTCATGCAAATTACCTTTTTGCATTTCTAAGGAGACATGGGGAAGGTCATTTCATTGCTGTGTTTAACTGAAGTTTTCGTGCTTAGTTTCCATTTTCATGCCCTTTAGTGATCCATTGTGTATATCTCACTGCTCTTTGAAAGCCATCACTGTTTTCACCTCCATCACCTCTTCCAGGAGGGCATTACAGACATCCACCACCCTTTCCATGGAAAAGTACTTCCTGGCAACTTCATATCATATCATCATCAAGGTCTACAGCTTCTCCTCCTTTGGAAAGGATTCTTTTTGTTCACTAATAGCTCTTCATAATTTAAAAGTCTGTATCATATCACATTCGACCCTCTTGTCCTCTAAGATATATATTTAGGGCTTCATATGTCTTCTGATGCAGACTTCTTATCATTTTGGTTACTTTCTTCTGGATCACTTCCAGTTTCTCTCTTTATTTATTTAACATAATTTATATCTCACCTTTTCTTTAAATCAAGGTGGTTTACATTGAACTCAACTATTTACGTTCTTACAGAGATGAGACCTCCAAAACCAAACACTTCTTCACTTCTGCTGGTTATGGTCCTCTCTATGCAGTCTAGCATCCTTCTGGCTCTGGCCAGTACCTTGTCACATTGTTTTGACACCTTGAGATTCTCAGATACTATCATCCTGAGGTCTCTCTCTTGATCCATGAACATCAGCCTCTCCCCTCTTATTGCATGGAGCTCCTTTGGATTTCAGCACCTCAAATGCATTGCTCTGCACTTCTTCATATTAAAACTCAACTGCCAAGCATTTTTGTATTGCGATTTTTATAGATCACTTCCAGCTATCCACAAAAAGACAAGCTTTCCCTTCTAACCCTTCAACAAGATCACTCATAAAAATATTGAACAGAATCAGTATCAAGATGGATCCCTGAGGCACACCACAATTCACCTCTCTTTTCTCTGAATGCCACTACCTTCTGTCAGCTAGCAATCAACCAATTCTTTATCCAGTTTACTACCTTTGGCCATCCTCCCCCCACCCACCCTGCTATTTAGCTTATTCATGAGCTTCTAAACCGAATTAGGACACCCGCCAGGCTGACTTCAATTTTCCAGATAAGTTGTGCCATGAATTGTTACCACATGATTTAAATTGTTTAGGGATATGCACGCCCCATCCTACTTAGAGAGAGAAGAGAAGGTTAAGGGCCTCTCTTAATAAATCAGAATCATTTGCAAAGCCATTCACTGAATAATAGCTAGAAGATTTTTAGAGATAACTAGAAATCGTTTTACTTCCCCAAACCTTTTAATGTATTTATATCATTGGTCCTCAAACAGGTCCTCCTTTTCCTTCTAGCTGCTCTGGTTTTCAGGACGGTCCTCATGAATGTGTGTGATATATATTTGCTTATATTAACAGCACTGAGCACGTGTGAACTTGACTGGACGGGAGGAGCCAAAAGACTAGTTTGCACATCAGTGATTTAGGAAATACGTCTCATGGGTGTGTATGTGCATACTCTTGGCTGTTTTTTTCAAAAATCTGTTGTGATACTTTGTTCCCAATAGTTACTCTAACGTTTGGAAGACATTAGGACTGTGGTGGCACCTAAGAGGACGTGAGCCATCTTGAATTTTTGGGGAATATCAGAGAGTGAGGCGGGAGGCAGGAGACAGATGACTTATGTTGGAAAGGCGACTACTTGCCATAACATTAGCATGTGCTCTCCTTGCATGCCTGTGCCAACAGGTAATGCAGTGGCTTGATACTGTGGAGTGGGGTGGGGAAAGAGCAGGGGCTGCACCTTTCACGTAACACAGTAACACGAAGAAGACGCCACCGCCTCAGTAAGAGGCATTACATCCATGCACTTTATCTGCATTGCAGTTAGTGCAGGAGAAGCACATTGTCTTTGCGTTATCTGTATAGGAAGATGCTAGGCAAGCTTCCAACAGCAAACCTAGAGAACTCTGCAGATACTGCATGTTAATTTTAGCTATTAATGCGCTACATTAACACAGCATAGTAAAAGGGGGCCAAAGTTTACAAGAGCCAATGAGAGATCGCTAAGGTTTTCTTTACCCCTCACCTATTATCCTCCCTTGGAAATACACGAGGAGTCGAAGGTGTGTTGCATGGCCTTGATGTCCACAGAGAATAACCTCCTTCCTTCATGGGCAAGCTAATAGTGAGGTTCTACTTACCCTAAAGTGTGCCTTAGGAGAATCCCCTGGATACTCATTTTCCATTGCCCTCACTAACTAGCTGGAAACTCTCAACAGCAGGGCTACATATTCCTTCCAAGATCTCAGTGTACTACGAGGAATTGGACAAGCTCTAGCAATGCCTCCTGTAAATTCTTTTTCTTTTCAGCTCTTTTTAGTGCAGTTGCACACATATGCTGTTATACACATTGAACTACATCTCAAAACTGTTAAATAAGAATAAAACAAACAAAAAATAACTAATAAGATGATACATTTATATTAGAATAACTTAATATATTTTTTGACTGGCTTTCAAAGATTCAAACCTTCTTCCTCAGGTCAGCACGGTGGCAAAAGATAATGGTTTGCTACTTTATCTCTAGACTGACACACTCAAAACTCAGTAATCCCAATACTCTTTATAGTCATTACCTCTCAGGCTCAAAACGCAGCAGTTCCCACACTCTAGCACATACATAGCATGTGGCAAAGGTGCTACCACTGATCTATCCAGGATAGCACAGAACTAAACCGGGAAGATCACAACCCTGACTTGGAGAAGTGATATCCCGCAGGCTGACAGTTACGATATGCCTTCCATTGCCCTCTGTTAGAGTAGATGGGAACATCTGAATAAAATGAGTGGACCAGAAGGCACCCATCTACTATGCTACCATGTGGTCTTTTACTAAAGGGCGTTAAGGTGTTGCACCTAATACGCCAATAGAGCCAACATCATGGTACGTTGGGTGCAATTGCTCCACATTAACTTTAGGGGCGTGGAGCCCTGTCGTATCGCGTGTGCTGCATTAGTGTGGGTGCACGGATGCCACCTATTGAGGTATCATTAGGTGAACCTGCGCTAACTGCGTTCAGCTTACCACACCCACTCTCCGCCCCTACCTCATCCACGCAGCTTTAACACACATTGCACAGTTAGCATGGAAATCATCCTGAGCTAGCTGGTAACGAGCGTCCCAGTGTGTCTTTAGCACGCACCTATTAGTAAAAGATCCCCTTTGTTTTCATGTTCAGATAAAAAAAAAATCTGCTGCTGTGGTGGGCTGTTCTCCTTTAATTAAAGTAGGATTGTAAAGCTTTAAACAGGTTGAAAGCTGAAACTCTTAATTTTGAACCAAATGTGTGAAAAATCTCCTTTCTGAGGTTACTTAGTGACATTTCTGCCACCAAAGCATTTCTCCATAGCCCCGTGGCATCAGATGCTTTAAGAAATCAATATTTGAGATCTTGCTTGAAATTTCCACCCAGCAGTGCCAGGATGAAACAAGAAATCCATCAAGGAATAGCAAATAGACCAGACAAGGCCAGAAGGAAGTAGAACAATAAGAATAAGTTACAAAACGGAAGCACCGAGAATTATTTTGATTGCAGTAGAGATGTTACCTGTTTATTTGTATGCGCAGCGCAAGCAGGGCCGATGCAAGGAATGATGGTGCCCTAGCCGGGCCCTCCATCCTGCCGTCCCCTGTGGGTTTCCAACCCCTGTTGCCACCCCTCTCCAGGGCCTGCAGGAGCGGCCATGACTCCTGAACCGTGACACAGAGCTTACCAATATAGTCCAGCACTGCGCTGCAGTTCCTTTCTGCTACCATGTGCCGTTTCTGACCCCCTCCAACGCAGCTTCCAGTTTGCATAAACTGGAAATCTGCGCCAGAGTGGGGCAGAAATGACACCTAGTAACAGAAAGGAACTGCGACGCAGCAGTGGGCTGTGTTGGTAAATGCTGCATCGCAGTTCAGGAGGCATTGTTGGCGCTGCAGGCCCTGGAGAGAAGCAGCGTGCTCCTGGAAGGCTGGTGCTCTAAGCGAACGCTGGGTTTGCCTAATGGTAGTTCCATCCCTGAGTGCAAGGGATAATTGTATTTTGTTTTACTTTCTCCTTGAAAATGTGTTCCTCTTACTTCCAGTTGAGCTTTGCCCGCGTGTCTGGTTACGGCTACTGCTACCGGACCGACAACAAAATCTGTCTGCCCCATCCTCAATTCTCTACTTCCTCCCCTGCTAACTCCACATACCTCCACTGCTCACTCCTTCCTTTCCACTCAGCTCATCTGCAGAGCCTCCGAATTACTCTGTTCCAGGAAGGAGATTTTACGCTAATCCTGGATTTTTGACAACATTCCCTCACTTCCCTCTCTCCCCCCCAATCCTGGAGCATGGTGCCTGCAGCGCTGATTGCAGAGGGTAGCATTAGAGAGGACAAATCCCACCATGTACTGGGATGTAAGTACCAAACCAAAACGGGTCAAAAAATGTGCCTTCTGAACTTGAGTATCTTCACAAGGCTACCCAGAGAGCTTTCCCTCCCCCGGCCGCCGCCCCCCCATCAGCTAAGCACAACAACTGCATCCTGCCACTGAAGATGAAGAGGATAAATTCTTCCCAAGCTGATTTCTTTGTCCTGGCAGGAAACCCATCACTATTGGGGGCTGTGAGAGACTTACACTCCCCAGTCTTTGCAATTTAGGGATAACGCTCTGGCCCGAGGCATCTGGTGCCCTCTACCAGGACACACATCTCTGGAAAGAAAGAAGATCAGCAGGATCCTATCATAAGGGGCAAGCTAATCCAGTCCTTGTTTTACCCTATTGCATGCACGGAGTTGTATTTTTTATTTTTTTTGGGAAACTTTAATGGGACAATTACATTACAGACTGCATTAGTCTGTTTGATATGGCATGGAGTCAAGTGACAACCCTGAGGATGAAGCATGGGGGCGAGGGAACAGAAGAACAAAGAACAAGCGCTTGGGGAACCGGGTGGCAGAGGAGGGGGGAAACAAACTATTAGCCTAGGAATATGAGCCAGATCCATTTTTTCAGAACAAGCTGATCCAGTTCTGGTTTTATTCCCATTGCCTGTATGAATTTATTTTTTTTTATTTGTTTAACATCTTTTTATACAATCTTTCTACAAGTCAAGATGCTTCATGTATAACTCAGTGCTTGAACGTTCAATAACTTTAGCCAAATGTGCTCATTACATTTAACACGGTAGCGCAACACATATTAAGGATGGGAAGAGGTCACGAACTTGACTGTATACACTGAGGAAGGAACTAATGCTAGCTGTGTGGTGAGAAGTTCTTATTGAGGGTCTGGACCGTAGTGTTGCAAGAATAGCAGAGTTTTCAAATTCTTGTGGAAGTCTCCTGTGTGTTCGATGGATCTTGTTTGGGTAGTAGGGAATTCCAGAGTGATGGGGCTTATAGTGAGAATGCTCTGCTGAATTTCCCTTTGGAGAAGCAGCACTACAATTAGTCCATGTATGTAATAAGGAGAAAACCTGGACTGGATCAGTTTGGCTTGAAATCAAGGAGTCACGCGTGGAGGTCAATGACAGAGCCGCCAAGTTGTTTAGCCCAGTCCTGTTTTTGAATTTACATCCCAAAGCAGCATGGCATTTGTAGTTCCTGATTCTACCCACCAAACTGGTGCCACAGGGTCCCATAAAGCATCAGAAAGAGGTTGTCAAAAACACAAGACTCATCTAAACTCTCATAAGAACATAAGATATGCCATACTGGGTCAGACCAAGGTCCATCAAGCCCAGTATCCTGTTTCCAACAGTGGCCAATCTAGGTCATATGTACCTAGCAGTTTCCCCAAGGGACACAGGTTCCACAATGCTTGTATTGGTTCAAGCATTGATATCCTGGGTCCCTTCTTAATAATGGTTTATGGACCTTTCCTCCAGGAACTTGTCCAAACCTTTTTTAAACTCAGCTACACTAACAGCCTTTACTACATCCTCCGGTAACAAATTCCAGAGTTTGATTACACGTTGAGTGAAAAAATATTTTCTTTTATTAGTCTTAAATAGTTTACCCTGTAGCTTCATTGTATGTCCCCTAGTTTTTCTATATTCTGATAACGTAAACAATCGATCTACGTTTACTCGTTCCACTCCGTTCATTAATTTATAGACTTCTATCATATCTCCCCTCAGCCGTCTCTTTTCCAGGTTAAAGAGCCCTAACCTTTTTAGCCTTTCTTCATAGGAGTATCCTTCCATCCCCTTTACCATTTTGGTGGCTCTTCTCTGAACCTTTTCTAAAATCGCTATATCCTTTTTAAGATACGGCGACCAGAATTGCACACAATATTCAAGGTGCGGTCTCACCATGGAACGGTATAGAGGCATTATAATATCTTTTGTTGTATTTTCCATTCCTTTCCTTATAATACCTAACATTCTATTTGCTCTCTTGGCTGCCGCTGCACACTGGGCCGAGGGTTTTAACATGTTATCCACAATGACGCCTAAATCTTTTTCCTGGGTGGTGATTCCTAATGTGGAACCTTGCATTGTGTAACCATAGTTTGGGTTGTTCTTCCCTAGGTGCATAACTTTGCACTTGTCCACATTAAATTTCATCTGCCATTTTGATGCCCAGTCTTCCAGTTTATCAAGATCCTCTTGCAATTTTCCACAATCCTCTTGGGTTTTAACAACTTTAAATAGTTTTGTGTCATCTGCAAATTTGATAACCTCACTCGTTATTCCTCTTTCCAGGTCATCTGCAAATTTGATAACCTCACTCGTTATTCCTCTTTCCTGGAACTGGGTAGCTGGCAGTAAAAATGTACATGCTGCACTTTGGAGTCTTGTACGCTGTCTCTTTCTATATAGTTTATTACCTCAGACTGACTAGACTTACATAAGCTGTTAAACTAGCAGATACAAAAAGCAGAATTACTGAAAAGCTGGGGTCAGATCTGTTGTTCAGCAGAACAGTACTGGAGCACTAAAGGGGTCTCCACCCCTGATCTCATTTTGCAGAGCTGTTACCCTTGGCCAGCATTACTCCGCATGTTAAAGAACTGCAACATCCCCATACCTGTGACTTTCAGAACTGTTTGCTCATCTTGGGGTCCTTTTTACAATATGCTAGGCAGCGAATGCATGTTTTAGCATGCAGCAAGTGGTAACTGTTATCCCGCTGGCATGACAGTTACGATGTGCTATTTCCTGCATTAATTGCTCATCGTACGATGTACAGGTAATAGATGGTTATAGGCAGATCATGGACATGATTACGACTGCAGTTAGTGCACAATACTGCATGCTGACAGTGGTGCAATTAGTGCAGGTGCACTTAACGTCACCTCACTAGGTGGTAAGGGATTTTTCAGTGTAGTAACTGCACGGACCATGCTTCGCACACCGCTACCGCCTGGTAATGTTTACAGTAAGTACAAACGTTTACCGCACTTTAGTGAGAGGGCCTTTCTGTCTGCAGATGAAAATGCTTCTGATGGTGTGTGAGACAAGTACATAGAAAATCATTGTTGGGGACCTCTTTGAAATAAATGGAAACGCTTCCCTGGCTGACAATAGAAGCGAGTCTCTGTGACTTATTTTACTGCCTGTACCGACTGTTCATCTTAGGCCCATGACAGAATTGGGGCAGTATGAGGTTGCCATGCAAAAAATTAAGACAAAAGCATAGATCTTTTTTTTTTTTTTTTTAAATTAATGAGAAATTAGGGAGAAGCCGTTGTTTGCACTAATTAAAAATATTTATTGAACACTTGTGTAACAGAGCTCTTGAAAAAGCTTCATATATTTTCTTACTCTAAAAGGCTTGCAGTAATGCTGAGCCAGGGAGTCTGTCATTTGGGGTGAAGTCAGCTGGACAAAACATTTGCTCTTATGTAGCAGTGTTGCATCCAATAATTATGTAAAGAAGAAAGCCTTGAGATTCTCCGGAAGGGTGCTGCACAGTATGGTATATGTTGCTGACCAAGGTCTCATTTGGATGATGTGAAATATTGCAGAAAATCTGTTGCTCAGTCATGGGACACAGAACTACCAGTGCCGTAACTGAATTAGTATAGCCAATGCCAGATATCTGCAGTGTGATACCACACATGCGGCACATCTCTGAAAGCATAGAAACATATTTCATAGGCATTTTATCCCAGAGCCAAGTGAAAGTAAACTAAAACAAAACGATCTCAAACAAATGAAAAACTAATCAATAGTCTGAACGGAGGCAATAGGGGAGATGCTTGACACATGGGAAATAGTGTCGCCTTCACGCCAAGCAGAGTGGGAAAAGCGGTGTACTCTCCCCCTCTTCTCCACTCGCATCATCAGTGGCTGAGATTTCCTATTGGGACCCTGGCCCCTCCTGCTAGGCAAAGCACAGCAAAGACACCACCCCTCCGTGAGGTTACAATTTATACTCACAAAATGTTTCACTGGAAATAGAGTCAAGGGGCTGGCACTGAAAGAAATGGTTATGGTTATTGCAAAAGGGAGGCACGTAGTGGGAAACACCAGTCAGAAACGAGACAGTTAATGAAATTGTTTTGCCTGTTGAAATGCGATGGCAGAATGGTGAATAACAATAAGAGAATCAAGTTGCAAATAAAACATGCAAGCAATACAAGGACAAGCCTGCAGCCCTCAGGCAAAGAAGAACAGGGGGTTACACAGAAATGGCACTCAACGAGGGGCCTATTGGTAGAAATAGGATGCTTTTGAGGAGAAAATGGACTTTTGAGACATTTGTTGAAGTTTGGAGAATCTACGTAAAAATGCTGTTACAGTCAAAAGATGGCCCTACTTAGGGAACTAGATGGAGGGGAAGCATGTGAAACCACCAAGAAGGAAGGGAGTACTGTGCATGAGCCCAATATCACAGATGACCACACAGACCGTGAACCAATCCAGAGATGCAGTGCTATATGTAGAAGCATGACACCACTGATGTATACAAGGCACAAGGCAACCACCTTTGTACATGTGTATATCATAGCTCTCTGGTACCAACCATGACTGCACCCAAGGCCTGGAGTTTCTGCACCCCAGCTCCAACACCCTCCAGTCCACTGTTACAGCCCAAAGGAGCCACAGTTGAAATTTCAGCCATTGCTATTCCCAAACCAGGGACCAACCCAGCAACTATTCTGCATCCTCTGAGCTCTAACACCAGCCTGACAATAGCCAACCAAGAAAGGAGAGCTATTTATGGAGAGTGAAACGAATGACCTCCATTGCCCTGATCAGGACTGCACAAGTGAGACGCAATCAACTGATTTACAATAGCATTGCAGCACAACTGTGAGTACAGACTATATCAACATGGCACAGGCCTCTTCGGGATGTTGGGGTGAACACAGATAGGGAACCCCAAGCATCCTAGAGGAAGGAATAGAGAAAAAATGACCTATAAAGGCCTGTCAGGTCTCTCCCTAGACTTGTAGAGAATTTTGGAGACAGACTGGCCTTTATGATTAAGAGTAGTAGGCAGAGGTGTCAACCTGCAGTCCTAGAGGGATGCAAATCAATCTGGTTTTGATGTTATTCCTTATGAATATTTATGAGATATTTGCATACAGTAGGGAAAGTGCACACAAATCTCTCATGAATATTCATTGGAGGAAGCTTGAAACCAGACTGGTTTGCAGACCTCTAGAAAAGCAGTTTGACACCCCTCTCTAATAGGCTGGCAAGGAAGGGAAGCCATTTTTCAAATTCTGCTTCTCCCTTTGACACACCTTGGGCAAGTCAGTTCATCTTTGATTCCTTGCTTCAGGTTCTAATTTTATTGTAAGCTCTCTAAAAAGAAATAGACATCCTTGGATTTACAAGCTATTCCTATTGAATATGCACAAGATAGATTTACATAGAATTGAAGTAATAGTACATCATTTGTTTTTTAAACCAAGGTAATGGGTTGGCGCCAACTACAGCCTTTTAATGCAGTGGGGAAAAGGAAGCAAGTCCTCTAGTACCATGTTTGTCTGTCTTGAATAGACGTGCAAAACTAACCCATTTGGAGAAATTGTCCATTGCAATCAACTGAAAATATACTGCACTAAGGGATACTATAACTAAACAAACAAAAAAACCTTAGATAAAACACATGCTACTCCCACAGTGAGAAAATACAAACAAATAGATATTCAACCAGAAAAAGTGAATTTTATATGCACATAGTGCTCACTATTTAAAGGGAGAAAAAGACCTCAGTACGACCAGTACTCCCTCTATGTGGCAAACTGAATTACCATAGGGCAACTCATAACCCTCACATCACTGGTGTTGAAAAAACTCCCTTAAATCTACAAAACATATCTACATTTTACATATAAAAAAATTACTTTTTTACATATTTTTATAATAGTAATTATATAAAATATTTCTGGGACTCACGTATCCAACTTTCATATATTAGAGTGGCACTCTTTTCTAACGGTGTGACAACCCACCACTCTCATAAGGTCAACCAACCTCCAAAGACAGTCCTTATCTGCTCAAAGGCCACCAGAATTCATATGCTCATCAGCCTAAATCGCCCAACAAAGATCTTTGTTTCTCCTGTGCAGGGCTTCTTCAGGAGCGCAGTAATTTATTTCAGACAGAAGCTCAAAGAATCTTGGCGTCTGACATAGTAACTTTTTTTAAAGGCTAGATCACCAATCAAAAGGCCATGCCAACACTCGCGTCACTTCAAGGGGAGTAACCTTCATTCACATATCAGGACATACAGTACTATCAATGAAATAACAGCTCACCCACTCAAATTTACGAAAAAACTTTCTAACCACAAATATAACCCTTGCGCATACCATGACAGTCCTGAACCTCACTTCTAAGCCAGGGTTTGTGGAGTATGATCTCAGTCTCTCAAATTTAATGTTACTGCTCAGTGTAGTACTTGCATCGAGCCACCTTCTGGAGTTCGTAAAATGTGACAAGTATGGGTAATTTATCAAGGTGTGCTTGGAAATGCGTCTTAATACAGCCTGTGGCGCCCAACACAACGGGAACTAACTCTATCTGCCATATTTTCTTGGTCTCTGACTGCATTTCTTGGTACTTGAAGATCTTCAATAAAGCTCTGTGGAGAAGAGATGCAACTGATAAGCAGTAGCAGCAGTAGAACAAAGTTTATAAAGCTTCCAGGTTGGGGACCTGGTATGACTTGGAAGACTTAAAGAAGGGTTCACGCAGCTCTCTCTCATGCATATTGACTAGATGCACCTTGGAAGCCTGAGCAATGTGTGCACGGGCCAGGAAGTTGCCTACCCCTTCCTCTGTGGCATGGACTGACCTACCTACCCACCTACTATGGTTGTGCACAGGGGAAAAGATGTTCACTTTGGTTTGGGTTTTTGGTCTTTTTTCCCAATGTTCAGACGTTTTTAGGTTCTGTGTTAACAAAACATAACATACATTAAAATGTTTTAATTTGTTCAAATAGACTTTATGACATTCATAGATGAACACATGTTGCGTAGATTTTTGTGTGCATGAATTTTTTTAAAGCACACTAATGAACTGCATATTGTCATGCAGCAAGGGCTGATGAAAGCAAAAATGCAGGAGAAGAAGCTGTTTTTCATGAAGAAAAAGATGTGCACAAGATGCAATATCCGCACAGAACAGCTAGAGGGAGCAGGCGTGCACTCACAGAGCCTGAGTGGACACACTTAGCTAATCGAGAGCACCTGACAGTCAGCCCGGAAAGCTCAAATACAGGAGAGCTTTATAAACGGAAGACTGGAGAGGGCAGAGCAGTGCTTGCAGGTGTGGAGCTGGAGGTAAAGCTGAAGGTTTACGAGAGAGAAGCACCACAAGCAAGGACCAAGCAGAAAGAAGCACTTGGGAAACTAATGCTGGGCCAAGGAACAATCACCTTTGGAGGCAAAGCAGAGTGAAAGAAAGAAGCCTGCTTGTACCAGAGGAACCTGGGGCTAAACTGAAAGGTAACAGAAGCTTTCAGAGAGGAGACTGGCACAGGGATTGTGTTCCTGAAGAACTGCGGGAAGGAAGAAATCCCAGTTCTATATGCTGCTGGAAGCCAAGGTATGCTGACTCTGTTTCTATGAAGAAAACCTTACCTTATAAAAAGCCTTTTGAAAGTAATGCTAAACCTGTGAGAAAGGAAAGCAAAGCTACCTCTCATAAGCCAAGTGGCCAACGCCCGAGGGTAGGCCATGCTCATTGGCAAACATTAGAGGAACTCTTTAAACATCCAGAGAACAGGACTAGGGCCTGGCCAGAAATTATAGCCAGTGAAACCACTGATACAGACAGAAATAATTCTGAGCCGATGCAAGTGGAACTTGTAGAGCCAAGCCTTTTATCTCAGGAAGAGATGGACTGTTCTTTGTGTATTTCTGGCAGTGCAGAGTCACTGTTAAACCTGTGAATGATATATGTTATCTTCAGAATATTATTCATTTGCTAAATGGAAGAAGAGTGCTGAAACATTTGCTTTACTCTGGAAAGCTTAACTAAGCATTGTTATAACTGTGAAGCATAACAGTTTTTCCGTTAACCTGAGTTGATTTCATTCCTGAAGTTAAGGACTTTTTCTTTAGGTTGTAACCCAGCTGAATCTTATGCGTAACGGGAAATAAATGCCTTGTTAACCCTCTACTCTGCATTCACAATTTTTCTTAGTTAGGAGCTGAACTGCTAAGACCAGGTTACACCTGGCTCTTAAAAGACCCTCCTCTCATAATAAAATAATTTTTGTGTCCCACCTACCCTTACGACCACTGGCCACCAGGGCGGTGCACGACAATATGCATGCTAACGAATGTATATTCCTTCTACCTACTATCTTTGGAGTGTAGCTCACCATGAGCTCAGGTTTGGAAAGCAAGTAACTAAATCCAAATGAAGTTCAAGGGGCATATATAAAGTATTATTCCTATTGTAAGTATAGGCATAGTTTGGAAGGGGGGTGGGGGTGGTATTGAGGTAGAAATCCAGGCAGGGCTGAGAGCTGGAAGGGTTAAGTGAAAAGGATACACCCCTCTTGGTGAAGTCATACCCTGGTACATGCTTGTCCCTCCCCTATTCCTTTGTCCTGCTGCTCTCTGCTTGCTAGAGATAACTACTCTCCCTCTGCTTCGCTAGAGATAAGAGTACAGTAGACTTTCTCCAGTCAGGACTATACTGTAATAAAGTGACCATTCATGAAGAAATGCTGTAATAATCTGATATGAGGTCTATATAATCTCTCTGGGCCCAGAATTTGGAAAAACGATTTTCTCTGGGTCGGTGCACATTAAACCGTTGTCTCCTTCTGACTCCTTGGGTGTTTCTTTCTTCACTCATTTATCTGCTACGGTATGAGGCAGTAGCCTCCCAAATTTTGCAGGCACTAATGGAGATCTAGTATCCCTGTCCTCACTGTCACAGTATGACTTCCTTACTCTTTGCGTCACCCCCCCCCCCTCAAAAAAAATAAGCTGTGGAAAAAGAAAAAAAACAACATATTTTTAACAGATGGGGGCTGTGATGTGCCCGAGAGCAAACTCGAGGGTTGGAACAAGGGTTGCCAACTGGCCGGTTTTCAGCGGGCCTGACTGGTTTTTCCATGGCCAGGCCGGCTGCCGGCGCAGATGTAAAACCGGCACTTGAAAAGCCGTTTTTTTTGTTCTGTCCGCAAGATCGGGAGCGGCCAGAGCAAAAAACTGGCTTTTCTTCCAAAGTCCAAAAAAATACTACCCAGGGCCGGCCCACACACCGGAGGGCTTCAGAGGGAGCCGGGTAAGCTCGCGCGAGGCCCCAGCTCCCTCTGTACAACCGCCAGCGTGAAGATCCTTTTCCTTCACGCTGGCGGCTGTTTCTATAAAGCCGCAATTTCTGGGAAAGGTTAAAGGCAATACCCTTTAACCTTTCCCAGCATTTGCGGCTTCACAGAAACAACCGCCAGTGTGAAGGAAAAGGCTCTTCACGCTGGCGGTTGTACAGAGGGAGCCGGGGCCTCGCGCTGGCTTCCCCGGCTCCCTCTAAAGCCCCTCAGAAAGCTGCGGTGCTGGTCGGGGGGGGGGGGGAGGCCAAGGACTGCATGTGCTGTGATGGGGGGGGGGCTAGGACTACAAATGGGCTGTGATGGGGGGGACCTGGACTGGAAAAGGGCTATGGGGGGGGGGGACTTGGACTGGAAAGAAATGGGCTGTGACAGGGGGGGGGGACCTGGACTGTAAAAGGGCTATGGGTTGGGGGGACATGTACTGGAAATGGGGTTTGATGGGGAGGGGGACCTGGACTGGAAAAGGGCTATGGGGGGGGAACTTGGACTGGAAATGGGTTGTGATGGGGAGGGGGGCCTGGACCTGTAAAAGGGCTATGGGGGGGGGACTTGGACTGGAAAGAAATGGGCTGTGATGGGGGGGGGGACCTGGAATGTAAAAGGACAAGGGGGGGGCACAGGGACTTAAAATGGGATGTGATGGGAAGGGGGACCTGGACTGGAAAAGGGCTATGGGGGGGGAACTTGGACTGGAAATGGGTTGTGATGGGGAGGGGGGCCTGGACCTGAAAAGGGCTATGGGGGGGGGGGGCCTTGGACTGGAAATAAAGGGGCTGTGATGGGGGGGGACCTGGACTGTAAAATGGCTATGGGGGGGGGACAGGGACTGGAAATGGGGTGTGTTGGGGAGGGGGACCTGGACTGGAAAAGGGCTATGGGGGGGGGGGGGAACTTGGACTGGAAATGGGCTATGGTGGAGGGAGGGGGAACTTGGACTGGAAATAGGCTGTGATTAGGGGGGCTAGGACTGCAAATGGGCTGTGATGGTGCGGGGGGACTCCGACTGCAAATGGGATGTGATGTGATGGTGGGGGGGCCTAGGACTGGAAATAGGCTGTGATGGGGGACTTGGACTGGAAATGGGCTGTGATTGGGGGGGGGGCTAGGACTGGAAATGGCCTGTGATGTGAGGGCTAGCACTGGAAATGGGCTGATGAAGAGCTGGAATAGGACTGGAAATGGGCTGATGTGGGGCATGGGAGAATGGGACTAGAAGGGAGTGGATGCTGGGTGGGTCTAGAACTATAAGGGAACTGATTTTGGGGGAGGACTAGAATGGATGGGGAATGAGAATGGAGAGGGGAAAATATTTTGTGTGGAAGAAAAGTCTATGATGGGCTGGGTATTGGGAGAGTAAGAGGGGCTTGAGAATGGAAGGGTGAAATTTAAATGGATGATAAAGGAATAAGGAAAGAATTGGGGGAAAGAGCAAAAGGGAAACAATCAGTATGTTAAAGCAGAAATAGAGAGAGAATGGAAAACATCTAAAAGAGAAGAAAGGACAAATGGATAGCTCGCAGAAGACACGAAGAAACCAGAAGAAAGTGACTGGAGCAATTGCAACTGAAAAATAAAATGCCCAAACAGAAGGTAGAAAAATACTTTTTATTTTGAATTTATTAACTGGAATATGTCTGGTCTGGGAAGTGTGTATTGCTAACATCTTTGCGTTTTTGTTTAGTGCAAGAGGAAATTACTTTATAGTTTTATTTCTCCAGTGTTGTACATTTCATGTTTGGATTTTGGGGTTCCCAGTTTAATTATTATCTGACCAAGGAAGTTAGCCTACACGTATCCTCGTTAATTTTTGTGGGTGGGGCTGGGAGCGGGGCAGGGGTGGGACTAGGGGCGGAGAATGGGTGGAGCATGGCGAGCCACAGGTGTCGGGTTTTTCTCAGTGAAAAAGTTGGCAACCCTAGTTGGAACCCACAGCAGCATTCCTCCCATGGCAGCTATCCAGGCCCCGTAACCAGAAGTGAGCTACCATGAGGAAGAACGAGAGGCATGAAAAGAACCACAGTGGCTGCGGCTTAAGACAACCACAAGATCATGTCTACAGCAGCAATTTAAAAAAAAGAGGAAAAGCCCTATTGTAATCACAGCAGCAGAGGCAGGAGCAGGGCTGCAAGGTCTGGGCTGGAGTAGTTCTATCCTCTCCCTCAAGTACCAGCATCGAGCGCAAAGGGAGGCAGCAGAAAGCCGACTGGGCAGGATTGGGCCTAGCAGAGGTAAAGCCATGCCCCATTTCTCTTAAAGGAACTGTAGCAACAGCAAAGAACCCCCTCCCCCCCCCCCCCAGGCTGGTTTTCTTAAAGGGGCTTAGCATCGAAGGACACCCCTCCCCCCATAGAGTACCGCAACACCAGACTGGCCCAAGACAGGTGGTAGAGATGGGAAGTCCAACCTTGAAAAACCCTAGCTAGGAATAGGAGAACAAACTGCATATGCATGACAAAGATTTGCATGCACTGCTTCCACCGCATGCAAGTTTTTCATATTTATTTATTATGGATGTCCTGAAAACTAGACTGGCTAGGCCCAGGGATGCTCCAGGAATTGCTTGAGAAACACTGCACTGGGCTATTCGTCCATTCTATGGCCAGCAGAGACTGCCACCGTCAGGTAGCTGCCATCCATCCATCCCAGTCCTAGAAAACCCTGGCCTGCCAGCCTCCTCTCATTCCAGTCAACTGCAGCACACTGCATTCAGCCCTGAGGCCTCAGCCTGGCCTCACTCTTTTTAAGCTAGCTTTTCTCTTGAAGATTATTTAAAAACAAACAAACCCAGAGTATTGCTGTATTGTAGATGGTTAGCTTTGCCACGCAGAGCAGCTTTCTTGGATAAATGTTTTTTTGGGTGTCTATCATTCACACAAAACCGGATTAAGAGTATGGTTGTGGTAGTCAAGGTCTCTCAGTAAAGAGCAAACCATTTCTTTCTAGTCAGATTCCCAAGGACACGACCCTCTCTGCATTTCAATGACTGCTCTGCACGCTTTAGGCCCAGCTTGAATTATTCTTGAGAGCACCGCTGACTTTTTTTTTTCATTTATATATAACATGTAATAAGCATATATATATTTTGTTCAGCCTTTTTAAAAGGTGTTTCTGATTCTGAGCCAGGGAGGACATCTTTATCCATATAAAAGTATTTAGATGGGAGCAGACATGTAAATAGCTGTGGTGAGAGGTGCATATTATTAACAGCAGCCAATCAGTGAGCTCCTTGCCAGCATTCCATGATACTCAGAATTAAGCTGTGAGGGATGGTAGCATGTACCCTACTGTGATTATATTTTTTTTCTTTCTTAAATTGTTTTTGACTATGAGGCCAATTCAGATCCGGGCGCCTCCAGCCCATCCGGACGTCCAGAATTGCACCCGATTCTGATTCCGTGGGGGTTATATGTCCTGCTGGATCACAGTCGGGCACACCTTGCCTGGACAGGCCAGTTGTGCCTCGATTCTGGGACCCAGACATCCAGTCAATTAACCCGGCTAGCCCAGCCAGGACCACTGTGTTGTGGGGTCCTTTTGCCATGGCACAGTGGATCCATGCAGGAGCCACATTCCCCAGCAGACCCAGAAATTATCCTTTCCCCACCTCCCGACTCCTGATCATAATGTGGCCAGAGTCGGGCACCCCTTTACCTCTTTTTCTGGCCCCGGAGCAAGCATTGGCTGACATCTAGGGGGATGTATTTCACCTCTAAGGTGGAATAAGTCCCTCGTCCAGATTGACAACCCCAGAGGTACAGGGCCAACAATGGACTCAGCCCTGTATGTCTAGAGTACGAGTCACGCATCAGGCTTGCCCTTGCTCCTCCCTCAGCCCACTCCTTCCCACCCCCATACAGAGCTCCCACATCTCTGCTGTATATGCGGGGAGCTCTGTGGGTGGAATTGGCACCCTGGCATTTAGCGGGGATATACGTCCAACCCAGATGTATATCCCTGCTAGACGTGGGTCAGAATCTACCTTTATGTATTTTGCTAGTGCTGGTTGAACTGGACTAATAGACAATTGGTGCCTAATAGACGACTGATAGTCCATAAGATGTGAATGCATCCAGCAAAAGTGCCACAGAGGACAACATGTCCATGTTCTCCAGTACCCCACGATGTTGCTCAGTAAGGGGATTTTTCTTAGTTTGTTATAAGTGTCTTCTGAAAGTATACAAAAGTAAGAATCCTTTTGGGATCTCATGATTCCAACATGCCCTAATATTCAGGACTCCAACATCTCATAAGAACATAAGAAATGCCAAACTGAGTCAGACCAAGGTCCATCAAGACCAGTATCCCGTTTCCAACGGATGGATACTGGGCGAGGCCACAAGTACCTGGCAGGTACACAGATTGCACGATGCTTATCCTGGGGTAAGCAGTGGATTTTCTGGGTCCTCTTTATGGATCTTTCCTCCAGGAACTTGTCCAAACCTTTTCTAAAACCAGCTATACTAACAGCTTTTACTACATCCTCCGGTAACAAATTCCAGAGTTTGATTACACATTGTGTGAAAAAATATTTTCTCTTATTACTCTTAAATGGGTTACATTTCAGCTTCATTGCATGTCCCCTAGTCTTTCTACTTTTTGATGGCATAAACAACCAAACTATGTTTACCCACTCTACTCCATAGACCTTGATCATATCTCTCCTCAGCCGCCTCTTTTCCAAGTTGAAGAGCCCAAACCTTTTAAGCCTTTCCTCATAGGGGTATTCCTCAATCCCCTTTACCATTTTGGTGGCTCATCTCTGTATTTTTTTTTTAAGTCTGCTATATCCTTTTTAAAATATGGCAACCAGAATTGCACACAATATTCAAGGTGTGGTTGCACCATGGAACAATACAGGGGCATTATAATATCCTTGGTTTTATTCTCCATTCTTTTCCTTGTGATTCCTAGCATTCTATTTGCTTTCTTGGCCGCCGCTGCACACTGTGTGGAGGGTTTCAATGTATTATCCATAATGATGCACAACTTTGAACAATTTTGTGTCATCTGTAAATTTGATCACTTCACTTGTTATTCCCATTTCCAGGTCATTTATGAATATGTTAAAAAGCAGCGGATCCAGCACAGATCTCTGGAGTACTCCACTATTCACCTTTGTCCATTGAGAAAATTGGGCATTTAGCCCTACCCTCTGATTTCTATCTTTTAACCGGTTCCTGATCCACAATAGTACACTGCCTACTATCCTATGACCTACTAATTCTGCCAAGAATCTCTCAGCCAGTTTGATAGGAATATGCCATCCTAGTGTATCATCCTCTTTGTAGTATGGCTGCCTTGGTTCTGCCTGCCATTATAAATACCCCCTGGGACCTTTGCACGGTCGTGGTATTGACTGATGGTTACAAGCATCAGTGTGAGTTAAGGAACATGCTGAGGCATTTTTGTGTCCTGTATGGAGACTCCTGCGATCTTAATTTCAACAGTGCGAAGTGTGTGTATTAGTCAGAGGTTTTCAACCACAAGTCTATCTGTGTGTCAATGAGTGGCAGGACCGGCATTAAGGGGTGGTAAATAGGGCAATTGCCCTTGGCCCCCATGCTACATAGGGTCTCATATTTGCCTCAAGTTGAAGGAGGCATAGCCTGCAGACCCCAACACCAGTTTTTGCCTTGTGCACCGCATGTCTAATTCTGCCCCTGAAGAGTGGACAAGGAGAAGACTGGAGTCATCCATTTGGTGAGAGAGAGAGAGAGCCTAGTTTGGAGCCTGATTGCAGGAAAAGAGTACATGTGGAATTGGATCCCATAGAAGAGAGAGGACTTAGGTGCTTCTTCACCAGGAACACCCCCTTAACCATCTCAGGACCGACAGACAGTGCCTCGGGATCACAGACATGAATGTGTGCGGTGTATGAGAAGAGGTGAAGCAGCAAGTGCTACTGCCTATTATCCATCTTCCAGAAGGAAGGACTGTTAATCAAACCATATTTGAGTTGCTACTACTATTAATCACATTGCCAAGAAAACCCAGGAGCTTCTGGGTCGCCAGGAGTCAGGGCTGACTCGAAGGCACACATTGCATTTTTACTATTAATCATTTATATAGCGCTGCAAAGTATACGCAGCACTGTACATATACATGTAGAAAGAGGGTCCCTGCTTGTCAGAGCTTACAATCTACACAAGACGGACAATACAATAGCTGAGAATAGGAGTACAAAAGGGAAGGGTAAGAAGACACAGGGAACAATGGATCAGGATCCAAAAGCAGCCTCAAAGAAGTAAGCTTTTAGCATGCATTTGAAAATGGGCAGAAATGGAGCCTGATGTACAGATTTGGGTAGTTTGTTCCAGGCATAAGGAGCAGCAAGGTGAAAGGAACGAAGTCTGAAGTTGGCAGTGGAAGAAAAGGGCATCGAGAGAAGCAAGTCAGTAGAAGAGAGAAGTTCACAAGGAGGGGTGTTGAGAGAGAGGGAAGGTAGTGAGGAACAGTAGAATGAATGCATCTGTAGGTCAGAAGGAGACGTTTGAATTGGACATGGAAATGAAAGTCAATGAAGTGACTTGAGAAAAGGGGTTATATGAGTATAGCGGGGTTGGCAGAAGATTAGGCATGCAGATGAGTTCTGAACAGATTTAAGGAGAGAGAGATGACTCAGAGGGAGACCAGCAAGGAGGAGGTTGCAATAGTCAAGACGGGAGGGGATTAAAGAGTGAATAATTGTCTTAGTTGTGTGTTCAGAAAGGAAGGGGCGAATTTTGCTAATGTTACAGAAAAAGTAACGACAGGAGAAGAAGAGGAAGGAGTCAAAGATGATCTTAAGGTTGCAGGCTGAGGAAACAGGAAGTAGAAGAGTTATCTACAGAGACAGAGAAAGGAGGAAGGGAGGAGGAGGGTTTAAGGGGAAATATAAGAAGTTCTGTTTTGGCCAGGCTCAATTTCAAATGGTGGTGAGACATCCAGGCAGCAATGTCAGATAGCCTGGCAGAGATTCGGGCCTGGAGTGTAGGGGAAATATCAGGTGTAGAGAGATAGATTTGAGAATTGTCAGCATAAAAATGATACTAAAAGCCATGAGAGGAGATGAGAGCACCAAGGAGCTGGAGAGAGAGAGAGAGAGAGAGAGAGAGAAACAGAGGGTCCAGATCAGACCCTTGGAGGTACACCAACTGAGAGTAGGGTAGCAGTAGAGGAGGAACAACCAAAACAAATACTGAAAGAATGATGGGAGAGATAAGAAGAGAACCAGAACAGGACAGAACCCCCAAAAATGAGAGAGGACAAGGTGTTTATGTATTTAAACGTATTTTATACTATCTTTCTACAATCCAAAGTGGTTTACAATTAACAAACATGTAACAGAGTTTTGAAAAGCACACTGATTTACAGGGAACTAGAACAGTAAACATCAGCAGTATAACAATTTAACTTCCGAACAATTTACAATGTTGGTTCTAATTGTTGAGGAGAAGGTGGTGGGAACAGAATGTTGAGAAGGTGGTGGTGAAGAGTGTCAAAAGCAGCAGAAAGGTCAAGAAGAGTAAAGGTCTTTGGATTTAGCCAGGAACAAGTTGATTAGATGTATAATTTATATGTGTGGAGGCACATTCTGAGATGTGCCTTTACAGGCTGTCCAGACCTTCAGACATCTGGAAGGTCTAGAGATTTATTTATTTATTTAACATTTCTTATATACTGTCTTTCATGATATCAAGGTGGTTTACATTGAACAAACTGAAATTACACTCAACAGGGCATTATAACTTGGAGATAACTATTTTACAAGGAACACGGGCAATGGAGGGTTAAGTGGTTTGCCCAAGACCATGAGCACCTGTGGGACTAGAAACCCCAGGCCTTCTGGCCCAAGGTTGCTGTCCTCTAGTGGGAATTGAACCCCTGACCTTCTGGCCTGAGGTATCTTGCCCCAACCACTAGGCCACTCCTCCACCCAATTCTGCTCTCATGGGAGCTAGTCATCCCCGTGGGAGCAGAATTGCAGCATAGTGGTTGGATGTCTGGGATGTGTCCCGATTCAGGCACCCCGGACATCCAGCCACATCCAGCTGTGATCCCCTGACACCGCCAAAAAGTTTCTCTTTCTCCGCAGTAGGACCCCCGATCCAGACTCCATGGCCAGGGTCCAGCTGCGGGAAACCTCCTGCCCCCCTACCTTCCTTTTTCATTGCCAGCCACCACTGAAATGCCGCATCCAGGGGGCTTATTCCACCTCTGAAGTGGAATAAGTCCCCTGTCTAACGGGCATACCCTGGACGTACAGGATCAGCCTCAGAATCGGCCCTGTACATCTGGAGTGATGACCCACCCCTGCTCTGCCCTCCATCAGTCCCTATCTAAGGCTCCCCATATAACACAGCTGTACATACGAGGTGTGCCAAAAAAGCAATGAGACTGTGGCAGCCACGCCCATGACTCATTGCCAATTGGCTAACTGCTTATGTCACTGTGTTGTGCAACATCTTGCCACTATTCTGCTATAATATTTTTCATCTCTCTCACTCTGTTTTCTTTTTCAGGTTTTTTTGTAGCAGACTGCTCCATCACTTTGTCACGCAACTGGAGGTGGCAGAAATATGGAGCAAAGAATCAACTTGAAATTTCTGGTTAAGTTGGAAAAGGGCCCGAGTGTCTCCAACAGGCTTATGGAGAAGATGCAATGTCAAGGCCGTGAGTCTTCGAGTGGCACAGCTTCAAGACTGGCCATGAGGAGGTGGAGGATGGCCCCAAGTCAGGACGGCCTTCCACGACAAAGACGGCTGAGAACATTGACAGAGTGCACCAGCTGGTGCGGAGTGATCACAGATTGATGGTGCGGATGATAGCTGAGGAGTTCAGCCTGAATAGGGAGTCAGTATGGACCATCTTGGTGCAGGAGCTGGGGATGTGGAAGGTGTTCACCAAGATGGTGCCCAAGCTTTTATCAGGTGACCAGAAGGAGCACCGGGTCAATGTTTGTCGAGACTTGCTAGAGAAGATCGGAGAAGATCCAGAGTTTGTTGGCCGAGTCATCACAGGAGGTGAGACTTGAGTCTTCCAGTACAACCCTGAATGCAAGAGACAGAGAGCCTGCAGTGGAAGACCCAACTGTCATCCAAGAAGGCACGCATGTCCAAATCAAGGATCAAGGTCATGCTGATCTCATTCTTTGACCAGAAGGGAGTGGTCCCATAATGAGTTTGTACCTGAGGGTCAGACAGTCAACCAGCGCTTCTACCAGCAGGTCTTCAATTGCCTCCATGACCGGATTCGGCACAGCATGCGATGTCTGTGGAGAGATAAGTCGTGACTGCTCCACCATGACAACGTGCCCGCATACACCGCGCTCAGTGTGAGGCAGTTCTTGGCCAACAAACAGATCACAGCTCTCGACCACTCTCCTTATTCCCCAGATCTCACACTGTGTGACTTCGGGCTCTTCCCCAGGCTGAAGACTGCGCTCAAAGGAACTCATTTTACCTCTGTAGAAGAGATCCAGGCCACTGTGACAAGGGAGCTGAGGGATCTCAAGGAAGAGGACTTTACAGAGTGCTTCCATACGTGGCAGAGGCGAATGCAGAAGTGCATTAACTCTGGGGGGACGGGACTATTTTGAAGGGGACAATATGTAATTTCTCTGTAGATTTTGTAATAAAACATTTGTGGGATAGTCTCATTTCTTTTTGTCACACTTCATACAGGGAGCCTTTTGAGCAGCATAGCCATTTCCATGGATAGCAGGGATGTATGTCCAGGCTGGACGTACACCCCGTTATTCATTGTTGTGAATGACCTCCTTAGTGGCTTAAATGTCACCGTTTAACCATCTCTGTTCAACGGCTGAGTGAAGATACTCCCAGAATGCCCCAAATCACACACCAGTTTTGGACAGATAACTGTGGCAATATAAATGATCTATAAAGGCATCTGGGCTATGTTTACCTTTATTAGAACCCCTTTATTGGGATTCCCTAACTTCCCTGTTTTGCTAGTATCCTTCAAAGATACATAATTCCGAACCATGTGTCCTTGGGAGACTGTCAGAACAGCTTTTAAACTAGAAAATAAGGGGAAGCTATCTCCTTTTTAAAGGTTAATGCCAGCAACCTGGTTCCACCCTGATTAAGGTGAAGTCCATCCTTATGGAAAAGCCCCCCCTTCCCCAGAATGTTGCCCAGTTCTGAACAAATCCAAAACCCTCTTCCTTGCATCATCGTCTCATCCACGCATTAAGACTCCGGAACTCTGCCTGCCTCTTGTGTCCTGCACTTGGTACAGTAGGCATTGATGAGAATGCTACCCTGGAAGTTCTAGATTTCAGCTTTCTACCTAAAAGCCCATACTTGGATTCCAGAATCTCCCTCTCACATGTTCCTATGTCATTGGTACCAACATGTACCAATACAGCAGGCTTCTTCCCAACACTATCTAAAATTTGCTTAGGTGGGGCATGAGGTCAGCTACCTTTGCACCAGGCAGGCAAGTTACCAGGTGATCCTCACGACCACCAGCACTCAACTATTTACATGCTTAATGATCAAATCACCAACTGTAAAGGCTATCCTAACCCTTCCCTCATGGGTGCTTGGTCCTGGAAATACCTTCTCGGTGTAAGATGGTATTAAATCACCTTGAGGACAGGTCCTAGCTATTGGATCACTTCCTGCCACACCAAGATGATGCTCTCTTTTCACATGACCTCTATCCTCCATGGCAGCAGAGAGGGTGCCAGACTAGAGGTGGGACTTTTCGACTATGTCCCTGTAGGTCTCATCTATATACCTACTCTGTTTGCCTCAACTCCATATTTGCTACTATAGCCTCCAGAGATTGGGCTCATTCCCCAAGAGCAAAGCACTCTTTTCACCTAGTACACATAGGACCTCTCACCATCTGGTAGAAAATCATACATGCAAGAGACAGGATAGTCCCCATCTCGCTTCTGGACTGCTATCTGCATTTTAGTTTTAAATATTTGTTTAGCTATTTAAAGTTGTTCAGTTATTTAACGTTGTTAGGAGAATAGGGATACTTGAATCAATATATCTAATAAGTTTAAGGACTTTGTTTAATGTTCACCTCAGGATGAACTCCAAGACATTAATTAATCTGTTCTTAAAGCTTAATAATTTGTTGATGAAGATAAATAGTTAAAGTGAATAAGATCACTCTTTTCCCCTTAAATGGTTCAAGGGTATATAAATCAAAGATTATGCCTGGAGTGGGTGGGGAAATAAACACTAAATGAAAGATGGCTTGTTATACTATGTCCTAACAGACTTAATAAATAGAATTTTAAAATAGACACAGATTCTATCAGCTTAATCCCAAAGAATTCCCTCTTCCCCCAAGATTATGAGAATTTCCCAGCAGGTAAATACTGCCAAAAGCAGATTCCTTCCCAGCAAATAGCAGCTGTTCTCTCAGCAGTCTTTCACGACTAAAAATTACTCTTGTTGACCTACTTTGATTAGCATATGTGTAAAACTGGCTTCATATTCATCTGAACCTTTGGAACTGACGTGTACCCATAGCTTTCTGTTTTGTTACAAGGTCAGAGACTTATCAGCCCCCCTCATAGGATGTTTGTGGGTAATTTTGAGCCAGTGTGTGCAATTGCAGGCCCGTATGCTAATAAGGCCATTATAACCTTTATCTGTTACTTTCTATGTTTATATGTCTTCTTTGAATAGTACACGCTCTCCCTGACTAACCTAAACTAGTCCCTCCTCTTTTGTAAATCAAAGTGCCCACATTGTGAGTAATATAGGTACTTTTGCCCCCACTGAAAAAGAGAGCAATTTTTAGCAGTTCTCTTTCCACAGGTAAATAGCTATTAACCTATAGAAAAACAACTTTGAAAATCACTCTCCAAGTAAGAGGCTGGCCAAATTATCTACGTCCCTGATGCAGATTTTTTTGGCCAATCCTGGTTTTGAATTTATATCCTAAAGCAGTGAGGTATTTGTGGTCCTGTACTTCAGGTCCCATAATGCATCAGGATAGAGTTGTCAGGATTGTCCTATAATCTCCCTCCTGGAGCTTGATAAATTGGCACAATTATTGCTATACCCCCTGTATCTGATTTTCTAAGAACAGCAGGAACTGCAAGTTTGTAGATGGAAATGGATGAAGCCAAGATGGACTTCTCCGGTTCCTTGAGTGATTTGAAATGCTGAAGCATGAGTTCAAATCTTTACTGCTGCCTGAATAACATTTTAGGGGCCCTTTTACTAAAGCGCAGCAAGGTTCTGCCATTACCATGCATTCAGTGCAAAAATGAATGCACGGTCAGTACAAGGCTTCCACAATAAGTATTGGGGTGTGACCAGCATGTTCCCGGCAGTTCCCACATGCATACTGTATGTCTCATGTTCAATTATTGCCACCCATTTGAGGCAGCGGTAAGGGCACCTGCACTAATTGCAGATTGATAGCATGTGGCTCTTGCCACCATGCTCTCCATGCCCGCTCCTCCCCTAACTCATCCAGTGCCTTCTCCATCATGCAACATGCGATTACTGCAGATGTCAGTGTGCAGTCACCATCATGCCAGCATGGAAACGGTTACCATGGACCTACATAGACACTTACTGTGAGTTAAATGCACATTAAACGTACTTGGATAAAATGGGCTCCATAGTCGAATGCTGTATTTTCCTACAACTCATTTCATCTGATGAAGTGCAATAATACTGTTCCTCCCCCATGTCTTCTTTGAAAGTTTCTTGGAAATGTAGGTGCACTACTAGAAATGTATCAATTTATTTTTGTGAAATCTAAGACTCTGAAAGATCTTTTTTACTCCACTTATCAGCATAAAAGTAATGCATTAATTAACTAATTAACCAATTTATTTAAATGCATCTTTCAAACATGGAGCACTGCTGCTTAACACATTTTTTTCACTTTTATCTGAATATTACATATATTTTTCAGTCATGAATACTTCATTGCAGAAATTTCTAAGTTGATACTTGACATTTGCAATTTAATTATTATGCACCTCTGGAATTTAGTCTGAAATGAGGTTAATTACCGGGTAGTATTTTTTTTTTGTTTTTTGTAGTGCAGATATTGTAAACTGGTACACTTGTTGGGAGAGAGGAGACAGGAAATTCCTTGCCACAAAGACCTTATGCTCTCAATGTGGAACACAGACAGCAAAAGAGACACTACAATACTAATGAATCAGGACTACAAACCCATGCGTGAGGGGAGGTGTAGTTGTTAGGGCAAAGGGTGGGTTCCCGGAAATCCAAGTTTCAAACCCTTCTTCTATCAACACTCCTTGTGAGCTTGGGCAATTCATTTTCTCTCTTATTGCCTCAGGCACAAGGGGCCAGATAATCATAAAAAACATACTTATATAAAACAGCTCCCAGCTCCATACCTAGCCCTGTGAGAGTGGTGCAGCCACACAGGGCACAAAGGATTAGGGGCACATTTGGGTTTGCCAGTCTTGGCTCCCCCCAGTCTGCCTACTCTAGCCTTACTGCCAGCATTTTGTGTTCCCTCCTCGGCAGCGGCACTGGCAACAGTGGAGCAGACCTGCAATCTAAATGGAGGAAAAAAAATCACATATAGGTCTTTTAGACTCTGTGCTTGCGTGCAGGTCTGATCCCTCCCTCTTCTGACATAGGTTCACATCAGAGGAGGGAGGGACCAGACCATCCATTCAAGCATGGATGGGCTGGTCTGGTCTGGTCCCTCCCTCCTCTTATGGGAACCTACGTCATAGGAGGGAGGGATCAGACCATCCATTCAAGCATGGATGGGCTGGTCTGGTCTGGTCCCTCCCTACTCTTATGGGAACCTACGTCATAGGAGGGAGGGATCAGACCATCCATTCAAGCATGGATGGGCTGGTCTGGTCTGGTCCCTCCCTCCTCTTATGGGAACCTACGTCATAGGAGGGTGGGATTAGACCCGCAAGTGTGGAGTCTGAAGGTCCTGTGTGTTGTTTTCCAATTAGAGATCTAGTCCATTCCACTGCTGTTGGTGCCGCCGCCGACAAGAGAACAGAGAAAGTGGCAGTGGCAGGGCAAGGACAGGCAGCATGGGTGGGGAGCTGGCTGGACATGGAGGTGTAGGGTAAGATGGGGAGATGTTGGGCATGGGGCAAATGTGATGGGGGGGTGCACCAGATGTGTAAGTCACAAAGAGAGTGTGATTATGGCTTAGCACAGCCTTGACAGCTCCCACTATATAGATAAATCATCCATATGTAAATTTTCAGCTGCATGATACAGATACAGTTGTGGCCAACATTATTGACCCCTTGCAGTTCAAGCCCTTAATGTCCAATATCTCCTAATAAAAAGTGGCCAGTGAAATGGTTTTGGATTATATATGCCCACATATTTGACCCATAAAAGAATCAAAATAAGACCAACTAAAAAAAGGACATAATAGGAAATAGTATAAAAACTGGGACACTGCCAGGACATGATTATTCGAAAACTAGGGTTAGACCGGCAACACCCTACTAATATACTTTTTTGTTGGAACGTTCCTCATGAAGGGAAAAAATCCCTCTCTTGAAATAAACTTCCAGTTTTATTCACTTTAAAGGCAACCCTTGCCAAAACCATGTGCAAACACCTCTATAGCTTAGCACACAGTCATAAAATTATGACTTAATTAGTAGCATGGCTATAACTTAGCTTGTAATATGGCAAATGCCGATTTTTCCAAGTCCTAGCAGACTACACCGCTTGGGTCAGATTCTGATGTAGTTTGCTGGGACTTGGACAAATTGGCATTTGCCATATTACACGCTAAGTTATAGTCATGCTAATAGATAAAGTCGTAATTTTATGAATGTGTGCTACACTATGGTGGTATATGCACAAGGTTTTGGCAAGTGTTGCCTTTAAAGAAAATAAAATGGGAAGTTTGTTTCAAGAGACGGAAGCCCTCTTCGTCACCAGGAATCCGGCTTTTACTCCACCCCTGTCTATCAAGGTTCGCGACGCAGAGATCATATGCAAGACTACAGTAAGATACCTAGGTGTAACGCTTGATCAGCAACTTAATATGAAGGCTCATATCAAAAACATAACAAAGTCGGTCTACCATAAAATCCGGACCCTCCACAATCTGCGTCAACTGTTAGAGCCTGATGACTTCCGAACTGTCTTTCAAGTCCTAATAATGCCTCACTTTGACTATGCCAATGCGATCTCGTATGGTCTACCTAAGTGCATGACTAACCCCTTACAACTTGCAATGAATTCAGCTGCAAGAATCCTTCATGGAGCTTCAAGAAGTTCTCATATTACCCCAATACTAAAACAATTGCACTGGCTACCCATACAAGCCAGGATCTCATTCAAGATCCTAATTATGACCCATAAAGCCATCAAGAAATACCCTGCTACTGCCATTACTGACCTAATTTCAATCACACCTCCCAATCGAGCAAGGAGATCGAATGCCGCAAATACTCTCATATTACCTAAGGCAAGCACGAAGTGTTCTCAATTCACTAGATCCAGAGCCTTCTCCTTCTTTGCTCCATCCTGCTGGAACGCACTACCAGCAACTATCAGAACCATCAGTGAACTCTCCCAATTTAGGAAGGCACTGAAACGTCACCTCTTTCTTCATCACTACGATGTTGCAGTCTTCCACCCACTCTCACATCTCAATGCAGCACCTCAAACTTATGCACGTCACATTCCCAGACTGATCACTCGCAATCACACCTTCCCCTCCAACCACCATGAGAAACTTATGCAGTGCCGCATAACTCATTATATTGTTGCATAAAGTAGACTGTATTTATTCATCGTGTCTCCTTGTTAAGAGACTGGTTATTTATACCCTATTTTACCTGTTATACCTGCTTAATGCATACCCAAGTTTAATTTTCCTGTTTAATGTATACCCAAGTTATTATACCTGTTTCACTGTAAGCACAAATCATGAAATTGAGATGTGCAACTCTTATGTTCATTGTAAACCGCACTGATGTCGAATAGCGCGGTATAAAAGAGACTGCAAATAAATAAATAAGAGAGGAATGTTTTTCCATTCATGACAAACGTTCCAAAAAAAAAAAGTATATTAGTAGGGTGTTGCCGGTCTAACCTTAGTTTTAGGACATGATTATTGGCATCCTTATAAACAATACAAATCAGTTTGAAAAAGATGACCCACATTTCTACTGCATTAAATTTAGTCAGTACTCACGTGACTTGAATCAACCAATGATTGATGGCTCTAATGTTTAAAATGGCCACATTTACTCCCTGATCTATTTGCACATTGGTGAATAGAAGAGAGTTGCCTGAGACCGTAAAAAAAGCCATTATCACCAAATATCAAAGGGATATAAGGCCATCTCCAAAGACCATGGGATTCCTGTGTCTACAGTTTGCAATGATATTAAGAAGTTCTCTGCGCATGGAACTGTCATGAACTTCCCAGGATGTGGTGGGAAGAGTAAAATTAATCCAAGAAGTCTTCAGAAGTTAGTTAGAACTGTTGGAAAAACCCTACATACAACATCCAAAGAGCTTAAGGCTGACCTGGAGCAATCTAGAGTGGTGGTTTCAACCCGCACTATATGCCATGCACTAAACAAAGAAGGATTTCATGGGCAAAGGCCAAAGAGGACCCTACTGCTCAAAGATAGACATAAAAAGGCATGCCTGATCTTTGCTCAAACCCACCTTGAGAAACCATAATCCTTTTGGGAAAATGTTCTGTGGACAGATGAAACCAGACTTGAGCTCTTTGGCAATGCAGACCAGAGATACATTTACAGGTGAAGAAATGAAGCTTATAAGGAAAACAAACACCCTTCCTACAGTTAAATATGGTGGAGGTTCCATAATGTTGTGGGGCTGTTTTGCTGCCTCAGGAACTGGAGGCCTGGAATGTATTAAAGGAATCATGAAGTCAGAGGACTACCAAGGTATTTTGAAGCAAAATGTGCTGCCAAGTTCTGGGTCAAGGGCACTGGTCTTCTGCAGGATAACCCAAAACATACATCCAAAACTACAAAAGAATGATTAAAAAAGAAAAAATGAATCATTTTAAACAGCCAGCAATGAGTCCTGATCTCAATCCAATCAAGAACCTTTGGAAAGAGCTGAAATCTGCCATTGGTAAAAGGAATCATGGAAACATTCATGAGCTGGAAAAAATAGCATTTGAACAGTGGGAGAAACTACCAGCAGACAGATGTATGGAACTTATAGATGGCTACAAGAAACATTTGGAGACTGTCACCACTACCAAGGATTGTGCAACCAAATATTAATGAGGATGGTATTAGTCCTGTCCAGGTCATGTTTTTTTTTCTCAGAAATTACTCCGTCAAAGTTGCATAGACATCTTCTTTTTTGTTGTATACCTTTGAACATACTATTGAAATATTATGATGGCATACAGTTGGAGTATTTCTAATTAATTATTTCTCAAGTTATTGTACATGATATACTGTCGTGCACCGCCCTGGTGGCCAGTGGTCGTAAGGGTAGGTGGGACACAAAAATTATTTTATTATGAGAGGAGGGTCTTTTAAGAGCCAGGTGTAACCTGGTCTTAGCAGTTCAGCTCCTAACTAAGAAAAATTGTGAATGCAGAGTAGAGGGTTAACAAGGCATTTATTTCCCTTTATGCATAAGATTCAGCTGGGTTACAACCTAAAGAAAAAGTCCTTAACTTCAGGAATGAAATAAACTCAGGTTAACGAAAAAAACTGTTATGCTTCACAGTTGTAACAATGCTTAGTTAAGCTTTCCAGAGTAAAGCAAATGTTTCAGCACTCTTCTTCCATTTAGCAAATGAATAACATTCTGAAGATAACATATATCATTCACAGGTTTAACAGTGACTCTGCACTGCCTGAAATACACAAAGAACAGTCCATCTCTTCCTGAGATAAAAGGCTTGGCTCTACAAGCTCCACTTGCATCGGCTCAGAATTATCTCTGTCTGTATCAGTGCTTTCACTGGCTATAATTTCTGGCCAGGCCCTAGTCCTGTTCTCTGGATGTTTAAAGAGTTCCTCTAGTGTTTGCCAATGAGCATAGCCTACCCTCGGGCTTTGGCTACTTGGCTTATGAGAGGTATCTTTGCTTTACTTTCTCACAGGTTTAGCATTACTTTCAAAAGGCTTTTTATAAGGTAAGGTTTTCTTCATAGAAACAGAGTCAGCATACCTTGGCTTCCAGCTGCATATTGAACTAGGATTTCCTCCTCCCTGCAGTTCTTCAGGAACACAATCCCTGTGCCAGTCTCCTCTCTGAAAGCTTCTGTTACCTTTCAGTTTAGCTCCAGGTTCCTCTGGTACAAGCAGGCTTCTTTCTTTCACTCTGCTTTGCCTCCAACGGTGATTGTTCCTTTGCCCAGCACTAGTTTCCCAAGTGCTTCTTTCTGCTTGGTCCTTGCTTGTGGTGCTTCTTTCTCGTAAACCTTCAGCTTTACCTCCAGCTCCACACCTGCAAACACTGCTCTGCCCTCTCCAGTCTCCAGTCTTCCGTTTATAAAGCTCTCCTGTGTTTGAGCTTTCCGGGCTGACTGTCAGGTGCTCTCGATTAGCTAAGTGTGTCCACTCAAGCTCTGTGAGTGTATGCCTGCTCCCTCTAGCTGTTCTGTGCGGATATTGCATCTTGTGCACATCTTTTTCCTCATGAAAAACAGCTTCTTCTCCTGCATTTTTACTTTCATCAGCCCCTGCTGCATGACAATACCTAAAATTCAAGAGTGCCAATAATGTTGACCACAAGTGTAATGCAGCTGAAAACTCTCTGGCCACTCTGGCACTATCTGTATTATAACAGGGCAGAGCAGGGGCATTTCAGCAACTATACAGAGGGCAATATTCAGATACTAACCACATAGCCGAGCTGTTCGTTAGAGTAGCAATAAAGACGCTAATGGCTCAACTACACGGGTAGCGGGCTGGATATTGCCACTGTCTTTACAGCAGCAGGCAGTCGATATTGCCCATGTCTATTCAGTGACACTGAATCCACATGGATTATTTAAACACCTGCATTCATCATTTTAAACACTCATTGCGCTATTTAGAGATAGACCCATAGATGTGATTGCACACTGGAGTGTTTTTTTAATTGTTCTGCTTTAGTGTGCATTATTTGCATATAGAGGGCAAAAGCACCTGTGACAAAATAATGTCCGTCCCCCCAGCTACCTGGGCTACCACCATATCATTCTCCATACAAAAGAAACTTTTGGCACCAGAGATACTGGCCATATCCTGTCAATAGCTAAGTCACACATTGCTCTTTTTTTTTGTGCCATCAAGTCAGTGTTGACTCATAGTGGCCCAGCTAGCTTTGGGTTTTCTTGGCAATGTATCACTGGAAGTAGATTGCCAGCCTTTTCTTCCAAAGCAATGGAGTGTAAAGTGACTTGCCCAAAGTCACAAGGAGTGGGAATTGAACCCTTGATCTTCTGGGTACTAGGCAGTTGCTCTAACCACTAGGCTACTCCTCCACTCTGTAGCTACCTATAGAACAGGTAATAAACAGAACAAGTGGTTAACATTACACGTAAAACATAACTGAGAAATGATCTTAGAGAACATAAAATAAAGCTGCAAGGAGGTAAACTTCAAAGCAACATTGGAAAATACTTTTTCATTGAAAGGGTGGTGGTTGTTTGGAATGCCCTCCCAATGGAGATGGTGGGGGCAAAAACAGTGATGGAATTCAAAATGGCATGGGACAGACACAGTGGATCCCTTTATAACAAGAGGATGAAGTCCAAATAAACGTAATTGTTTCTTATACTTCAACAAATAGAGAGAGGTGACCTGCATGGAGTGGCTGGTAAAGCCCTAAACAGGTTAGATGCAAGGCATTGATAAGGCAGACAAAGAGAGAATTTGAGAAGAAGCTTGCTGTGGAAGCAAAAACTCATAATAAAGACTTTTTCAAGTACATTCGTAACAAAAAATCTATGAGTCAGTTGGACCATTAGATGACAGAGGAGTAAAACCCATGACTGAAGTGGCATTTAAGGGAGATGCTGTGGAAGAATTGAAAGAAATATCAATACACTGGGAAGATGTAGTACAACTATTTGATAAACTGAAGAATAGCAAATCACCTGAACTGGATGGTATACATCCAAGGGTGTTGAAAGAACTGAAACATTAGATTGCAGACCTACTATTAATAATCTGTGAACTATCATTAAAATCATCTGTAATACCTAAATATTGGAGGATGGCCAATGTAACATCAATTTTTAAAAAGGGTTCCAGGGGTGATCCGGGAAACTACAGAATGGTAAGCCTGACGTCAGTACTGAGAAAAATAGTAGAAACCATCATAAAGAACAAAATTACTGAACATATAGTGTCACCCGTGAAGGTCCCCAGAGGCCAGAAGCATGTTCTTCAGTAGCTGTGGAGTCTTATATAAAGGCGTTGCAGTGCCCCCTGGGACTTGTGGTTCCACAAACTAGCAAAATAATGTAGTTGCAGTCAAGTGGTAAGGCTTAAAGCCAGGACTTTTTATTCCCCTTCCCGGGGTTGGATTTCAAGCACATTGAAACAAAGCAACATAAAGACCATTCGTCTGGTACTATATTAAAGAAACACTTGAACAAAAACTCTGCTTAACTTCAGCTTTGCAATGGACAAAAAGGAAAAAGAAAACAGTCTCTTTCAAATCAAATACCTTTCTTCCTGTTTTATTTACAAACACTTTTTACAGCACTTCAACATAAAGAAGTGATGGCATCAGCCATGGTATACGTACAGTCCATGCAGTTATCATAAGCAGGTTCCTCGTAGGAATCACATTGCATTTCTTCAACACTGGAGTAAGTTTCCCTTGGACTGAAACTTCCGTTATTGTTACAGAGTTCCCCCCTATAGCTCAGAGAGTTCCCTTCCTCCTCCCGACCAGAGTGGAATGGATAACTACCATATTCTCTGTAGTTTCTTTCAGGAGAGCCACACAATTCTTGATAAGTGCAGGGCAATTCGTTATACTCTATTCCTCTTCTATTAGGATCAATAAGCCTACCTTCCAGCACTCTCTCTTCAGAGTTTCTCAGCCGAGCAGAGCTTTGCCCGTAAGAAAGCCTTTTACTGTGTTTCCCTTTCAGCTTTCCTCTTGGCACAAAACTGTCTTCAGGATAGAGACTCTCTCCCTCTTGGTACCTGATGCTGGGCAACTTGGCTTTCCTCAGCCTGGTTCCAGGACCACCTTCTCTGCTCCCTCCGTAGCAAGGTTCCCTGGGTTACTGTTCAGCTGTGCACTGCTTTCCAAAGCAGTCCCTCGAGGATTCAACAGCTCTGTACTTCCCTGGTAGTCTCTCTCTGTTACCAACGGCTCCTGAATTCCCTGGTGGTCTCTCTCTGTCAGCAACGGGCCTTGAATTCCCTGGTGGTCTCTCCTCACCACTCTCTGGTAAGTGATTTTTAACTGCGTAAGCTCTGGTGTTTGTTTGGGCTCCACCCCTTCCCAGCTGCCCCTCATTCCCTAATGAGCTATGAGCTAGCCTAGTGCTTGGGCGTTCCCTCACACCTCGTGAAGCAGCTTGTGTACATTGCTTATAGCTACCTTGGGCCATGTGCAGATTTGAGCTGTCAGTATTAGCTCTGTTTTGCTCTGAGTTTCCTATCTGCATGGGCTCTGACTGCTCCACCCCATGACAGTAGATAGTCATGGCTTAATGGGAGACAGCCAACATGGCTTTAGCCAAGGAAGGTCTTGTCTTACTAATCTGTTATGTTTTTTTAAAGGTGTGAATAAACAGGTAGACAAAGGTGAATCGGTTGATATAGTGTATCTGGACTTTCAGAAAGCCTTTGACTAGGTCCCTCATGAGATACTTTTGGTAAAATTAAAAAGTCATGGGATAGGAAGCAGTGTATTATTGTGGATCAGGAACTGGTTAAAAGATAGAAAGCAGAGGGTAGGGCTAAATGGCCAATTTTCCCAATGGAGAAAGGTGAATAATGGAGTACCCCAGGGATTTGTGCTGGGTCCGTTGCTTTTTAACATATTAATAAATGACCTGGAAATGGGAATAATGAGTGAGGTTATCAAATTTGTAGATGACACAAAACTATTCAAAGTTGTTAAAACCCATGAGGATTATGGAAAATTGCAAGAGGATCTTGATAAATTGGAAGACTGGGCATCCAAAAGAGAGATGAAATTTAATGTGCATAAGTGCAAAGTTATGCACCTAGGAAAGAAAAAACCCAAACTATGGTTAACACGATGCAAAGTTACACATTAGGAACCACCACCCAGGAAAAAAGATTTAGGCGTCATCGTGGATAACATGTTAAAATCCTCCGCCCAGTGTGCAGCAGCGGCAAAGAGAGCAAATAGAATGCTGGGTATCATAAGGAAAGGAATGGAGAATAAAACAAAGGATATTATAATGCCTCTGTATCATTCCATGGTGCAATCGCATCTTGAATATTGTATGCAATTCTGGTCACCATATCTTAAAAAGGATAAAGCATTATTAGAAAAGGTACAGAGAACAGCCACCAAAATGGTAAAGGGGATGAAGAGAGGCTAAAAAGGTTAGGGCCATTCAACCTTGAAAAGAGATGGCTGAGGGGAGATATGATAGAGGTCTATAAATTAATGAATGGAGTGGAACGGGTAAACAGATCGATTGTTTACGCCATTAAAATATAGAAAGACTAGGGGGCATGCAATGAAGCTACAGGGTAACCTATTTAAGACTAATAAGAGAAATATTTTTCCACTCAACGTGCAATCAAACTCTGGAATTTGCTTCGGAGGATATAGTAAAAGCTGTTAGTGTAGCCGGGTTTAAAAAAGGTTTGGACAAGTTTCTGGAGGAAAGGTCCATAAACCATTATTAAGGTGGATCCAGAATATTCACTGCTTTCCCCAATACAAGTATTGTGGAACCTGTGTCTTTTGGGGAAACTGCTGGGTACTTGTGACCTAGATTGGCCACTGTTGGAAACAGGATACTGGGCTTGATGGACTTGGTCTGACCCAGTATGACATATCTTATGTTCTTAAGGCATATTGGTGGGTGACCTGTAGAGATTGATGGGTACACTTACTCTAGCCACATTACTGGGCAGACTAGATGAACCATACTAGTCTTTTCTGCCATCAAATATTATGTTACTATATATGAGAGATTGTTGGAGAAAGACATAATGCTTGGCAAGGTAGAAGGTCACCGCAAAAGAGAAAGGCCAGAAATGAGATGGATCGATACAATAACAGCAGTTCTGGATACCACTCTATCAACAATGAGCCGCTTGGCTGAAGACCAAAGTTTAGATCAATATCCAGAGGGTCACCAGGAGTAGACACCGACTCGATGGCGTTTAACAACAACAACAACATGGTACTCCCCTTAGTTATTTGCAAATGTATACGTTTACATGCTGCTAACTAACTACAGAGGTGGCCATCTTTGATTTTATTTTTGGAGGGGAATATAAACAGGGGATTAAGGAGGATAACCATCTTAATGCCTCCTTTAAAAGGTTGGCCAAAATGAGCAAGTTTTAAAAACCTATACATGCCAGGGAGTGGCTATACATTTTGACATTGACAATTTTGGTCATAAATGTGCATTCCCTATATGAAATGGGGAATACACGTGTAGATTTTGGACCTGCCCAGGCCACACCCATATCCTACCCCACTACACAGCACTGCAACATCTACGCATTAGACTTTGCAGGTGGATGCCATTTCCCTATGTAAATGCTCTGTTTTCCATGAGGAAATTGTGAATGATGCTTCTGAATTCACCCACGATGCAGGGCATTCTCCCCCTTAATCTCGTGTTGCTTATTTCCCCCTTCAAATTGAAATGAATTAAAGATAGTGGAATTTGTAGTTAATTGGTAGCATTGAAACATAGATTTGCAAAATGCCAAGTTATACATATAAGTTACAAAAGACAAACGTACATGTTTAAGTCTTCACATGGGTGTACTTTTCAACTTGTTAACTATCCATTTTAAAAATGTTTTACTGGTTTAAGCTATGAATGGAATCTGTAACCAGCAGGCGAATACCTTCACTAGTTGGTAAATAACCCATTTAACTGTAAATAAAATGTGTAAACATTATGTGGGCATTCCTGTCTTGTGTCTCGGTAGGGGAGAGATTCAGAGTTCCTGCCCCGAAGAACTCAGATCATCTCGTGAGGGGGGGGGGGGGGCTATAAAAATAGAGAAAAAAATATTTGGGTAATGTTGAATTAAGACTCATGGTTTCTTGGCTCAATAGAAAACAAAAAACTCTTTGGATTATAATGGGTGCTATTTTTTATGTGGCCATGCTCTCGCCAGTATTCCACCCATCTTGAACTTGAAAAGAAGTACTGTAAATATACTTAGGTTTTGGAGAGAAGACATTTATCGGCATATGTGTGGATGAAACAGAGGGTGTTAATAGTGAAGCATTGATGTTGGGTTCTCCCTCTGCATGGCTTGAGCATCTTTTATTCAAATCATGATTCGTTTTTCCTCTGTATTTCTGAAACAATAAAGATTGTGGATGAATCAAATCCTACAGGAACTTGAGAGTGGCAAGGTTTATGGGCTGGGAGATCTTAGTAATGTCTGTGTTATCAAGTTCCTTTTTTCACCCCAGCTTCATCTGTATATACAGTATTAGAGGTTACTGCACAAGACTGCGTAAACCTAGGATTTACAGTAGATAATCACTTGTAGACAGGCAGTGGCTGGGGCGGGGTTCCAAGTTGTCATTTAATTTGCATCGATTTAGCTCTTCAGTACAGAAGTATTAAATTGTGTGTGAAAATTAGCTTTCTTGCTGTACAGTAAATTGGTAAGTGATGTTTACAACTTTATTTGCCAAGATACAGGAAACTGCCCATAGGCGTTTTGGAAGGTTTTCCTGTACAGTCTAGTGCCTATATTAATGTAAAGTATATTTCACATTCCCATCGCCAGACACAAAAATTGACGCTAATAAGATTGATGTGTATAAAGTAAAAACAGCTCCAATGGCATCTTGGGAATGAGGTGGAGCAGGGAGCAGCTGGGCCATATTATAGTATCTGCATTGGGGGGGGAAGGGAAAGGCAGTAGATTTAATTCTAAGGACATTTGAAAATAAGCACATAGGATGATGGGTTTTGGGCACTATTTGTTTTCATTAAAGGAACAAAAAACAGACAAAATCTGTATTTCATGGACAGGGTTGAGCATTAGAAAGTTTGGACTGGAATATGAAATGGGCAATGCAGGAAAAGCAAACTAGCCCATGTGAATAAAGCATTGCTCGAGATTTACAAATACCTCTAATATATATATAATTTATTGGAGGGACATTTTCAATTTTCTTGCGAGATTTACAAATAGGCAATTTATGAAACTGCCTAGGGTTCCCAATGTGGATATTGCCAAGTACCCAGAACAAAAAGGAGCCTTCTCCCACTTACTATAGAACCGTCCATTGTGACTCAACACCCTCACCCTTTATTTATTTATTATTTATTTTATTTTAGTTCCATTTCTTATATACCGCACTATTTGGTATCAGCGCGGTTTACAGAGAACAAAATAAAAACCAGAACAGGCTGTTCGGTGTTACATATAACAGGAGCATAAACTTGGAAAAACATGGGAGAACTATCTACATGGAATATATGATCTGTTAACTAGATAACATACTATTTACACAAATTAGCAAGAATGCTAGTAACAATGAGAAAGCTGTGGTTAAATTTGCGGTGGGACTGTTATGTTTCACTTCATGTGGGGTAGTATTTGATGAATAGGTTGAATTTGAGGGCCTTTCTGAACTGGGCTAAGTCGGTTATGGCACGGATATCAGGTGGTAGAGAGTTCCAGCATTTTGGTGCCCAAAATATGAAAGCTCTGTTTGCTGTTGATAGGCTGCATGCTGTTATGGCCTTTGGCGTTATTTGGCCTTTGGCGATATTAGAGAGTTTAATGCTACCTGTCTTCTATTTCTGTTTGGTGGTACAGTTTGTATGAGCTCCGTGAGTGAGTTGGCTGATAGACCATTGATGGCCTTAAATGTGAGAATCAAGGTCTTGAACATAATCCTTCCGTGTATAGGGAGCCAATGGAGCTGCTTGAGGATAGGTGTAACATGTTCACTCTTTGACGCTCCTTGTAGAACCCTTGCAGTAGTATTCATAGCAAGCTGTAATGAGCTCAGAGTGGATTGTGGGAGTCCTTGCAGAATGGAGTTGGCGAAGTCGAAATGCGGTAAGATCAGTGCTTGGTAGATGGTTCTGAATTCCTCTTGGTCTAGTAAGGAGCGTAGGTGCCTGAGCGTGCGTATCTTGAAGTACACAGCTTTTACAATATTATTATTTATGTGTGATTTCATGTTGAGACGATGGTCCAGTGTGACTCCGAGGTATCTTATTGTTTCCTTAGTGCATAGATCAGCTCACTTAACACTTATATGTGGTGGTGGAATGAAGTTGGGGTCTCTTGTGATAAAGAGAACCTCAGTTTTCTTATGTTGAATGCGGAGGTTCTGTGACAGGAGCCATTCTGATACTGCGTCGAAGCAATTTGTTATAGGCAATAAATCCATTTGCACTGTGGAAAATGGCATGTAGAGTAGGATATCATCTGCGTATATCATACATTTCACATTGAATGATCTGATGATATTGCAGATAGGCTGCATATATATGTTAAACATGAGAGATGAAAGAGAGGATCCTTGCGGAACGCCTTGTTTTTGATGGAAGAGTTTTGATTCTCCTGTTGCAGATTTTACATATTGCATTCTGGTGTCAAGGTACGATTTACACCATTCAAGTGCGGAGTTGCAGATGCCTTTCTCTTTCAGTCGCCCGAGGAGAATCTCATGGTTTACCGAATCAAACGCTGCTGCTATATCTAAGAAGATTAGTACAACGCCTTGCCGGATGTTGTCTATGCTGGTGAGAACATCATTGAAGAGGGTGGTAAGCAGTGTTTCCACGCCATGGTATTCTCTGAAGCCATGTTGAAAATGGTCTAGAGGGGCTGCGGAATCTATGTGGTCTTGGATTTGACGTTGTGCCTCTTTCTCAAAAATCTTTGCTAAGAGGGGGATACTGGCTATAGGCCTGTAAGAGTCAGGCCGTTTTGGGTCTAGTTTGGCGTTTTTTAGCAGAGGTCTGATGGATGTGAGCTTTAGTGCAGAGGGGAAGGAGCCAGTTGTAAATGAGAGGTTCATGATTTTTGCAATGAAAGGGCTAATTGCACTTCGAAGATCCTTTATCCAAAAGGCTGGGCAAGGATCGGTTTGCGCAGTGGTAGTGTTGAGTGAGGTGATTGTGTCTTCGATGTGTTTGGCAGAAGGTGTGGCAAGTGCAGACAGGGATGTTAGGCAGGATGTTTCTTGTACATTGGTTTTTGAGAGCTCATCTGTCTGTAGAAGTTTTGATTGCAAGTAGTCAGCAAATTCTTGTGGGTGAATATCTTCCTTTTGTTCGGAGGATGGTTCCTTTGATAATGATTTGACTAAATTGAAAAGGTCACGAGGTTTGTTCAGTGATCTTTTGAGTGTATCCGTGTGATATTGCTTCTTTCTGGTTATGATTGCCTCGCGGTGAGTTGCTAGGTGGAGATTGTAGGCTGTATGATCATCGATGGATAGTGATCGGCGCCAGCGTTTTTCAAGTCTTTGTAGGTGTGTAAGAGAAGACCGCAGTTCGGGGGAAAACCACGGAGCAGAGGTTCTTTTCCTTGATATGTTCTTTTTGTGTGGTAGTTGAGCAACGGTGTTGAGGCTGTTGTTCCAGGCGGCAATTGACTCATCAAGGTTGAGTGTTGAGTCATTGAGGAGTGGTTGGGTGCTTGACAGTATAAGTTCCCTGTTGAAAGGTCGAAAACCCCTTGTTGGTGCTCTAGATGGGTTGTTCAGTTTTCTGTTGTTAAGAAGATGAGTGTTGCTCAGGGGAATTTGTAGGTTTATGAGTTTATGGTCTGACCATGGTACATCGGTGATCGATTTTACAATGTTGCTGTTTTGTTCAGAAACAGATTGTGGAACGAAGACCATGTCAAGAATGTTTCCTTTGGTATGAGTGGGCTCCATGATTAGTTGTTTATATCCAAGATTTTCAATGGCATTGAGGAGTGAAGAGGACTGGTGTTGCTGCAGTGATGGGAGATTGAGATCTCCCATTATCCACTTGGGAGTGTTGAGGTTACTGGTATTGGCGGCTAGGTCTAATATGGTGGGAAGGTCGTCCGGGGAGCTCGAGGGGGCTCTATAGACCAGGTTGATGGAGCATTGCTTGTTCACTATATAGTGATTATATCCAGGTTGTTAGTGCTATAGGAGTTAGTCATGTTGAAAAGGAGTTCAGACTTAGTGAGTATGAGTGCTCCTCCTCCCTTCTTGTTTTCTCTGTGGGTTGTGTGTATAGAGAAGTTTGGTGGAATGAGTTGGTTAATGAGGACATTGTCTTCTTTTGATAACCAAGTTTCAGTGATCATGAGTGCATCAAGATCGTGAAGGGTAACTATATCTAGGATTACAGGCCATTTTTTTTGAATCGAGCGAGCATTTATAAGGGCACATTTAAAGCTTTGTGAGGGTGGGGATTTGTGTTGTTTAGGGTTATTGGTTTGGTGTATTGCAATGTGAATCAAGTGGGAATGCTGGATACGAGCTTCCCTACCTGGATAGTGGTAAGGGTTGCCTGACCATTTTTTTCCATGGTTTTTGAGGATAGGGTTATGATTGGTGGAGGGAGTGTAGGCAAGGGAGGTCCCGAGCCAATCTGTGAGAAGGTAAAAACTGAGAAAGGTAATGAAGTGGAGAGACATTTTAGTTTCTTGAATGGGAATGTGTGTGGGTATCTCGGAGTCTTGAGTGGCAGAATACAAGTTACAGTATAATTGGTACAGGCTACAATGCAGTAACAATGACTAAAATGGGTTTGTGCTACTGGCGACAGTATATAATATCAGGCGGAGACCATTACTGACTATAGTATAGATAACAAAAGTCATAGGATAAAATAGACAACTGTAAAAGGAATGCCATTGCTATACAGACAACTGTAAGAGGCAGGCTAATGAAAACAGTTGGTGTTTATGTAGAGAATTGTTGGATATAGATGACGTAAGTGATCAGGTGGGAATGATTACTGACAACAGTATAAGAATCGGCAGAGAATGTAGGCAGTCAGTTGGTGATAGATAGTGGCAAGATGACAAAAAGCATGCTATTGATTGCAATATAGGGGATTACTTTGAGACTGAGAAGTAGTTGAGTGGAAGTTCTGGACATACAGTTGGTGTATACTTGCTGTGGGTTCAGACAGTGGTTGTGCTGGTAAAGGTAGAGAGTTCAAGATTGTAGGATTGGAGTGGAGTTGCAGATTGATGGCGTGGACGTTTCTTGGGTCCTTCTGAGAGGGCCTCTGCCTAAGGGCCGTGCCAAAGGGCCCTCTGGCGAGGCCCTCAGGCGTGGGCCCGACAGGCGCGGGCCTGCCTGACGGCGGCTTCCTTTTGATTGTAGGGCTCCGCCTCCCACAGTCCCGATTAGGCTGGAGGCTCCCTGAGTGGGAGAAGATGGCTGCGCCCCGCTCAGGAGTGCTCTACCCCGATCAGGGAGCATGGAGCCGGAGGAGGAGGAGGAAAGAGGCTGTTCTGGCTGGCGGCTTCCTTTTGATTGTAGGGCTCCGCCTCCCACAGCCCCGATTGGGCTGGAGGCTCCCTGAGCGGAAGAAGATGGCTGTGCCCTGCTCAGGAGTACTCTACCCCGATCGGGGAGCACAGAGCCGGAGGAGAAGGAGGAAAGAGGCTGTTCTGGCTGGCGGTTTCCTTTTGATTGTAGGGCTCCGCCTCCCACAGCCCCGATTGGGCTGGAGGCTCCATGAGCGGGAGAAGATGGCTGCGCCCTGCTCAGGAGTGCTCTACCCCGATCGGGGAGCATGGAGCCGGAGGAGAAGGAGGAAAGAGGCTGTTCTGGCTGGCGGCTTCCTTTTGATTGTAGGGCTCCGCCTCCCACAGCCCCGATTGGGCTGGAGGCTCCCTGAGTGGGAGAAGATGGCTGCGCCCCGCTCAGGAGTGCTCTACCCTGATCGGGGAGCACGGAGCCGGAGGAGAAGGAGGAAAGAGGCTGTTCTGGCTGGCGGCTTCCTTTTGATTGTAGGGCTCCACCTCCCACAGCCCCAATTGGGCTGGAGGCTCCCTGAGCGGGAGAAGATGGCTGCGCCCTGCTCAGGAGTACTCTACCCCGATCGGGGAGCACGGAGCCAGAGGAGAAGGAGGAAAGAGGCTGTTCTGGCTGGCAGCTTCCTTTTGATTGTAGGGCTCCGCCTCCCACAGCCCCGATTGGGCTGGAGGCTCCCTGAGCGGGAGAAGATGGCTGCGCCCCACTCAGGAGTGCTCTACCCCGATCAGGGAGCACGGAGCCAGAGGAGAAGGAGGAAAGAGGCTGTTCTGGCCTTGTTTTCCAGTCTTCAAGTGGCCCCCTATGGCTCTGAGCTCCAGTGGAGAATCCTTGCCCTCATCTCCATTCTTGCCTCTGGGCGCCAAAACCTTAAATCCTGCTCTGCTTGGTTCTACAGCAAGCATGCATTTATCCATAGGGAAAAGAGACGTGAGTAGGTTGGAGAGGAGGGATACATTTGCTTTCCAAATGTGGGCACACTATTTGGGTTCCCCCTCCCCATAACTTATACAAGTAGGAGACAAAGTATGGAGAGGTAGATTCACAGGGCAGCGTGCATGTGTGCGCTTATATTGCTGCTGTCCATATGGCACGTGTTCTGTAATGGGGCAGAATGTCTGTGTATGTAGGACGTTTAGGGCTTCCAATTTAACTGGGACCCAGGGCTGGTCTCATGCCCTATTCCTATTTATTTTGTCCATATATTGCAGAAGGGGATTATGCACTAGGATTCTTTCTGGACTCTCAATCGAGCCACTTGATGGCACTTGTGCAGTGACTAAAACTCAATATCCCATGGGGTTGCAGACCCTGCCTCTGCAGCAATCCCAGCCTTGACAGGTCCAGGAATCAAAGTCAGGTACCCTAGCATAACAGTATATTACACTGCCAAACAGCAATGGGCTGGCCCTGAAAAAGCTAGTTTTAGAGTCCATGCCACTTCTAATGGGTACTGAAGTTCTCGCCTTTTCTCTTATCATATAATCTACTTTTTCTTATATTCCCATCTTTACTCTCTCTCTCTCTCTCTCATGCGGTAATTTGCTGCAATTTGAATGAGAAGCCGTTCAGTCTGCTTCTTGCTCTACGTGCAAGCGCAGTCAGAGCATACTCAGTAGGTATCCTCTTTCTTTCTTTTTGCCAGCAGTCACATTGTTGGAGCTTGTGTAACATACAGAACAACTAGTTTCACACATCTCGCCTGTCCTTACCCATCACTTGCCTAAACACACCACCACTCAGGTCCAGATTTAGGCATAGACAATTGCCTCTGGCACCAACTTCTAAAAGGTGCCCAGAGTGCTACCATCGCCAATGCCTTCTCCATTATAAAGATTCAGCAAGGGGCCTGAAAACCCTTGCGCTCTGGGCAGTCCTTGTAGCAAAAACCTAAGGGCGACGATTAGCTAAATGCTGTACAAGTCTGATAGTAAGAAAGATCCAAGCAGTTGGGCTTTATAAATAGAGCTTAGAATGATCTACATACAGTATGAAGACAATGATATACAATTATAGATAATACATAATTTAGAAAAAAATTAAAAACTCACTTATTCATATTACACTACAATACACCCTCAGAACAGAATACTCAAATAGATACAGGTTAACATTTATACATTATTATTACATACTCTATTTTCAAAATAAATATCACTAATACACTATTAACCATACCACACTCTCATTCACATGATGATTATAGATTTAAACTAACAATGTATATATGTTCTAATATGTTATACCTTTAATGTTACAACATTCCTTGTAAATTATAATTATCTGTTCTATGTAAACTGACTTGGTATATTACATACCAATTAACCTACTGTTCCATGTAAACCGCACTTGATACTAGGGAAAGAGCGGTATATAAATAACTGTTAAATAAATAAATAAATAAAATAAGGTTAATAATGGTAATGCAATTGGCAAATATTACAAATGGTTCAATCTGTGATGAGGAAGACCAAGGGAGAAAAGAAAGTTGAAAGAACCAAGGGCAATTAGATCGTAAGACATAAGAACAGAAATATTTAAACATTACAGTCAAGGTGGACTGTAGGTTCAGTGATTCTAGTCTAGCCAATAATTACATCATCCTTTAAAGGTGTGGCAGAAAAGCCAGGTTTCTACTTGCATTTTGGATTGGGTTAGGCAACACTTTTTGAGAGGGTGTTCAAAAGGGAAAACTTCCATGTAGGCATGAAGGGATCCTGAACCACCTTGTCTGTTTATATAAACATGGCCACCTGATTGTCTGTGTGAAGGGTGCAAAGATCTTGAGACTGTACAGAACTACTCGACATTCCAACTGGTTGATATGGAAGCGACACTCTGTTAGAGATCAAAGACCCTGAGTATGGAGAGAACCGAGATGAGTTCCCCAACACTACAAAAAAGGCATCGGTAGTAAGAGCAAGTTTCAGTGGAAAGGGTTGAAAAGGACAGCCCAACAAAAGGTTGACTGGCAGGGTCTACCAAACAATATTGTTTCTGAGACTGGCAGAGTTGGGAATCCATTTGGAAAGGGAGTGGCGACTTGGGATGTCATTGAAATGATCTCAGTCTCCATTTGGCATTTGGAGTTACTTGAATTGTAACCACCATATGGCCTAAAAGTCACAAGATTGTCTTTGCCATGGGTCTGTGTGCCATTGATAGTGCTTGCCAAAATCATTATGGATTGCAACCTAGCTTGAGGTAGATATGCTTTGGAAGTACTGATATCTAGATCACCTCTAATGAAACACAGCTGTTGAGTTGAAGTAAGGTTGGATTTGTTCTCATTGATGAGAAAGCCCAGACGTTGAAGAAGATGGATGGTGGCACTGAAAATCAAGCAACCGATGAAGGATCTTTGCTCCTGACCAGCCAGTTTCTCAGGTAGGGAAAAGCAAAATGACCAACTTTTAAAAGATATGAAGACTTGAGGAGCCGAGGACTGACCAAAGTGGAGAACACGGTATAGAAATATAGAAACATGACAGCAGATTAAGACCATATAGCCTATCCATTCTGTCCTTCCATATGAATCACTAAGCTCTACAGTCCTTTTGCCCTTAGTGATTCTTTGTGTTTGTTACATTCTTTCTTGAATTCAGATACAGTTTTTGTCTCTACTACCTCTACTGGGAGACTATTTCACACATCTATCACTCTTTCTGTAAAGAAATATTTTCACAAATTACTCCTGAATCTGTCTCCTTTCATCTTTATCCTATGCCTCCTCTTTGCAGAGCTTTCTTTCAGTTGAAAGAGGCTCTCTTCCTGTGCATTTATGCCATGGAGGTATTTAAACATCTCTATCATATCTCCCTTCTCCCATCTTTCTTCCAAAGTATACATATTGAGGTTTTTAAATCTTTTCCATACCTTCTGCACTGACTCCATTCTGTTTCTATGCTTTTGAAGATGTGGTCTCCGGAATTGCACACAATACTCTAAATTAGGTCTCACCAAAGACTTACAGTATACAGAGGCACTATCATCTCCATTTTCCTGCTGGCCATTCCTCTCCCTATGCACTCAAGCATCCTTCTGCTTTTGCTGTTGCTTTTCTACCTATTTAGCCACTTTAAGATCATCAGAAACAGTCATGCCCAGGTCCTGCTCTTCTTTCATGAACAAAAGCACTTCACCACCTATACTGTATTGCTCCCTTGAATTTTTGCAGCCCAAATGCATGACCCTGCATTTTTTTAGCATTAAATCTCAGCTGCCAGATTCTCGACCATTCTTCAAGCTTCATCAAATCCTTCCTTGTGTTATCTACACCTTCCTTGGTGTGTACTCTATTGCAGATTTTGGTATTATCCGCAAAGAGGCAAACCTTACCCAATAGCCCTTTCTCAATATCACTTACAAAAATGTTAAAAAGAATAGATCTGGTAACTGTGTTAATCACTTCCAGTATCAGGCCCTAAGCTTCCTCAGGTCCAGGATAGGACACAGACTTCCCATCCTTTTTGAAATAAGGAAGAACAGAGAATAGAAACCTTTTCCACCCTGAGAAGCAGGGATAGGTTCTGCAGCTCTGGCCTCTTGTAGGTCTTGGTTCCTTCTGAAGGATTATTGAATGCTGCTGAGTTGGAAGACACTATCGCAGTGGTGGTGTCAATGGAGGAAGGCTTGAGAACTATAGATGGTATCCCTGATTTACAATGGCCATGAGCCATTGTTTGGAAGTGGTAATTAGCCAGGTGTCTCTGAAGAACATTAGCCTGCCTCCTACTAATAAATAGTCAACAAGGAGAATCCACTTTATTGAGTGCTGCAGGCCATGTGCTCTCTGGGTCTCTGGCATGGCAGATATGCTGGAGAAGCTTGTCATCAAATGTCAGGTCTCGCATAAGGTTGGCAGTGGCGTTTGGAGTAGAACTGCTGGGAAGTAGTGCTGAGGATTGGATTTCCTGAAATAAATAGGTTGAACATTGCGGTAAGGCAAGGCAGTTTCAGTTGCAGGAAATGAGAGTTCTCTGAATGTGGAAGAAATTATCTTTCATCTGAGTTACAGTATCTTTGACTTTATCACCAATAAGGGAGTTGCCAGTGCAAGGGGCATCCACAAGGTAGTCATGATAATCTTCGTGGATTCCGGATAAGCGGGGTCATGCTGTTCTCCTTGCTGCTATAGCTACCGATGCCAACAATGAAGTGATGTCATAGGCATCATACGCAGCTCTTAAAAAGTGATAGGCACACTCCTGAATATAGAGAGTTGAGCCGGAGCCAAGTATTCCTTGGAAATATTTGGGTCTATAAATTGTTCCATTAAAGGATGATGATAGTGTAGCATTTATAGGTGGTGTGCTAAGATTTTCAAGATTATCACACAAACTTGATAAATTGTATGTTCTACAGTAAACAGGATGGATTTGTCCTTACCAGAAGAGATATCATAAGATGCTTTTGAAGACTTGGAGTGTTTATACATAGCTTCCGATATAACATATAGATGGGACATCTGTGGCTGCAGGTGCCCAGGACCCTATTTAGTCTTTAGATGGCATGAAGACACTTTGACCGAGAAGAGCATACACAAAGTGGAGAGTTGCAAATCTTGCAGGATCTCATAAAGCAGTAGGGAGAGGATTTCCTTGTGCACAGAAATGGACTTAAGAATGGATTGAAAATCCTTTTTGATACATAAAATTTCACCAGGTACCAGGTCTAGAGCTTTGGTAAGCTTAAGCAGGAGTTTGGGATAGGAGTGGTTATCCTGGGGTTCTTGCTGAGAATAATCCTGCATCATAGGATATGACATATGATGGTCTTCTGTCTCTTCATCTGACTGATGGAGGAGAGATGGCTCACCAAGAGAACTGAAGTCATCAAGGTGGGCCCAGGAAGCAATGGGCTAAAATGGACCTCTGAAGGGACACATCCCTTAGGGGACATCCTTCCAAATGTGAAGATGTGGATGGGATGTACACTGACTGTGAGCCCTGAGGCGGGGTTAATTTGGGGAATGAAGGGGGACTAAAATAGTAGGTCCCATGGAATGTTGCAACATATTTGTGGTTTCAAGGAAGAACTTCTGTATCAAAAGGAACAGGGAAGTTTGTTGTGAGAGGACCTATAAAGGGAGGAGCCAATATGGAGTTGAGCTGAGATGAGGACGTGGAGGGTAACATGGCTGCAAAATACAGGTACCCTGGTGCACTTACTGCAGGTTGTGCTGCTACACTAAGCAGATGGTAAGTCTCCTATGGTAACTATTCAAGCTCTGTGTGTAGGGACTGTACCATGACTATGTGCTCTGTTTTGGCATGTTTCTTGGGTGGCTTAACTCTTCCTCTAAAAGGAGGGGGGAGGGGTGGAAGTATCCCTGTGAGAAGAGCCAGAGGCTCCCAAAGCCGTTGTTGCCAGCCGTGTGTTGTGTTCGTTTTGTCCTTTTTACTTACTCTCTCACCCAGCAATGTACTTAGTGCACCTGGAGGGAGGAGCTGGATTCCGTGCAGAAGTAAGTTGTAAGGTAACCTCTGGTTTGACAGGAAGTTCCTGAAGAATTCAGAGGACTGCATTTATTTGCACGGGAACAGCAGAGAGATGAAGCTAAGGGAAGAAAAACTGCCGAAGCAAGGTACCATTGGCTTTAAAAATTGTAAATAGAAACATGACAACAGATAAAGACCACATGGCCTATCTAGTCTTCCCTTCCATCAACTACAATAGTCTCCTTTTTTCTTTTAGAGATCCTCTGTGCTTATGCCATGCTTTTTTAAATTCAGATACTGCCCTCATCTGTACCACCTCCACTAGGAGACTATTCCACGGATCCACCACTCTTTCTGTAAAGAAATAAAATGTTCAGTGTCAGGAATGGAGAGAGCCAAAAACCACATGTGGTATGATTGAAGAAAAAGAAAGAATGGTTCACTGTCAGTGTCAGGAGGCACGAGGACGCCCATACATGCTCACTGCCAAAAAAAACAAAATAAAAACAAAAACAAAACTTGTTCTTCAGGTAAACGGGTCCATTTCCTGTTAGGATCATGGGAACTAGTCCAAATTTCAGACTGAAGTGGTATTTAAAGGTGTGGAAGAATTGAAGGAAATATCGATACATCGGGAAGATGTCTTACAACTATTAGATAAACTGAAGAGTAGCAAATCACCTGGGCCGGATGGTATACATCCAAGGGTGTTGAAAGAACTGAAATTTGAGATTGCAGACCTGCTATCAGTAATCTGTGAACTATCATTAAAATCATCTCTAATACCTGAGGATTGGAGGATCGCCAATGTAACACCAATTTTTAAAAAGGGTTCGAGGGGTGATCCGGGAAACTACAGACCAGTGAGCCTGACATCAGTACCGGGAAAAATGGTAGAAACCATCATAAAGAATAAAATTACTCAGCATGTAGATAGTCACGACCTAATGGGAGACAGCCAACATGGCTTTAGACAAGAAAGATCTTGTCTTACTAATCTGTTATGTTTTTTTGAAGGAGTGAATAAACAGGTGGACAAAGGTGAGTCGGTTGATATTGTGTATCTGGACTTTCAGAAAGCCTTTGACAAAGTCCCTCATGAGAGACTTTTGGCAAAACTAAAGAGTCATGGGATAGGAGGCAGTGTACTACTGTGGATCAGGAACTGGTTAAAAGATAGAAAGCAGAGGGTAGGGCTAAATGGCCAATTTTCCCAATGGAGAAAGGTGAATAGTGGTGTACCCCAGGGATCTGTGCTGGGTCCGCTGCTTTTTGACATATTCATAAATGACCTGGAAAGTGGAATAACAAGTGAGGTTATCAAATTTGCAGATGACACAAAACTATTTAAAGTTGTTAAAACCCAGGAGAATTGTGGAAAATTGCAAGAGGATCTTGATAAATTGGAAGACTGGGCATCAAAATGGCAGATGAAATTTAATGTGGAGAAGTGCAAGGTTATGCACCTAGGGAAGAACAACCCAAACTATGGTTACACGATGCAAGGTTCCACATTAGGAACCACCACCCAGGAAAAAGATTTAGGCGTCATTGTGGATACCTTGTTAAAACCTTCGGCCCAGTGTGCAGCGGCGGCCAAGAGAGCAAATAGAATGCTAGGTATGATAAGGAAAGGAATGGAAAATAAAACAAAAGATATTATAATGCCTCTATATCGTTCCATGGTGAGACCGCACTTTGAATATTGTGTGCAATTCTGGTCGCCGTATCTTAAAAAGGATATAGCGATTTTAGAAAAGGTTCAGAGAAGAGCCACCAAAATGGTAAAGGGGATGGAAGGCTACTCCTATGAAGAAAGGCTAAAAAGGTTGGAGCTCTTTAGCCTGGAGAAGAGACGGCTGAGGGGAGATATGATAGAAGTCTATAAATTAATGAACGGAGTGGAACGGGTAAACGTAGATCGATTGTTTACCTTATCAGAATATGGAAAGACTAGGGGACATGCAATGAAGCTACAGGGTAAACTATTTAAGACTAATAAAAGAAAATATTTTTTCACTCAACGTGTAATCAAACTCTGGAATTTGTTACCGGAGGATGTAGTAAAGGCTGTTAGTGTAGCTGGGTTTAAAAAAGGTTTGGACAAGTTCCTGGAGGAAAGGTCCATAAACCATTATTAAGAAGGGACCCAGGATATCAATGCTTGAACCAGTACAAGCATTGTGGAACCTGTGTCCCTTGGGGAAACTGCTAGGTACGTATGACCTAGATTGGCCACTGTTGGAAACAGAATGCTGGACTTGATGGACCTTGGTCTGACCCAGTATGGCATATCTTATGTTCTTATGTAAAAGCAGGAATACAATATTTTTGTAGGAGGGGTGCAATGTCAGCTTGTGGAATGGTAGCATTCTGATTTCACTGAAGCTGAGGGGAACAAATATCTTTGAGCTAGAAATGGCTTTCAAAATCTCAATTGTGGATGAATATAATGTATCCAGTTTAAATTCATGATTTATCAATAAGCAATTTCAAGAATGCAATTCCTAATATAGACCATCACTTAAACTGCAGGTTATTCATTAACTGGACATTACACTACTTCAAGGGAGTTTAAGTCCTTACAACTATGGACTCGCCTTTTATGGAACACCTGAGATATCATCCCGGGGCCAATTAAAGCATTCTTCATCACTATACTGATAACCTAGCTTATGCAATGTCTCAAAAACAGACCATCTTTGGGAACAATAAAATGCAGCTCCTTCAAACTGTAATAACTAATTATTGATCTCTTGCTGGTTTTACATTCAAACTATCTTGTAGCTTCTTATGCCTCCCACTGCGTCAGAAAGTGATTTAAGAACAGAGCTGATTACGCCCTCTGCTTTAACAGCTGATACTGACAGAGTCATAACTTGGTAAAGGAGGTTTGATCTGTTTATTAGTCCTGTGCCTTCTCGTATTTCTGCTTTGCAGGGTATAAGCCTCATTAATCTCTGTTACTGCCAATAAAGAAGCGCCACTGTAGAAAATGTCACTTCTGCCATTGCTAGCACCAGGATAATGTTTTTACATGGAGGATATTCCACACCTGAGCCTCTGCTATAATCAGAACATTATCACGCCGCTTCCAACATAATGAACATTTTCTCTTCTGATGACATGTCGATTTTTGTAGAAGCAAAGAAAACCTGTGGCTGGCAGGGAAGGTAGCAATCTGCAGATAAAAGAAGAAATACTATATGTGCCAGTTATAGGGTGTTGTACTAATCCTGGAGACAACAGGAATTTTCCTGGGTTGCGATACATTCTATTGGGCTGCCACATGTACTTCAGAGACCGCACAGATCCCTTCATTGGGCCTGTGCGTTGCCAGTTTACCTAAGTCAACCCAAAGATATTCCTTAAGCTCTGGTTTTGCCCTACTGCATATATTGGGATATAGCACTAATTTCCTAGAGAAAGATAGTTGTGTGTGTGATGGGGCAAAACCAGAAATGGATTTAACCATTTGGGGTTCTTGAAAACCTAGGGCCTGCCCATTTCCTAATGCTTATTTCCTCTTAATACAGCATGTAAAGTAATTGACTGGATCTTCATTAGCCAACCTCAACTAGAGTCCACTATTCTGTACCTTTCATGTACAAAAACTCTTTGTAGGTTGCTGTCCCTTTAAATCGAGGATTCCTCCCTTCTTGTGTAAAAAGTATGAAAAGAGAAGCTTTTCTCAGTGCAGCCTGATGTTTTCAGTGCCTCTGTTTTTCTTTCTTACATTTCAGGCACATGACAGTTTCATCTGGGAGAATGGAAGATCAAGCATCACCATATTATTTAGCTAAAGGGCAACAGATGTGGTGTGAAAATATAGCGCCAGCCATGAAATCATTAAGTAAGCAGTTAAGTACCCTGCGTTGTTGCAAAGGGCACAGGTACTTTCAATGCATGCACTCTCCAGCTACAGTTATTTTCTAGAAAAAAAACTACCAGACATACAACTTTCTTTGCAATATGAAGACCCTCAAATACCTCAAGTAAAAAGTAGCTGAACACATAAATCCCTAGTTGAGGAAAAGACCCTTTTTTTTTTTAAAAGTGTACCGATCACCCTTTCCCTTTGCCCTAAGGCGGTAGGCTGGTCCTGCAGGGTAGGTCACAGAGCAATTTTTATCCTGGGACTGTCTCTCTCTCCTTCACTCAACTAGCATACACTTTTATTAATAGGGAGCAGGTTCTCCATGGGGGGGAAAAAAGGAAAAACGTCAAGGCCTTTGGTGCATAAATTAAAGAGACTCAGATTCTGAATTGGGTTCTCCAATGCCTTTACTGTAACCAGAAAGTGTAGTTACTCACCTATAACAGGTGATCTCCGGGAACAGCAGGAATTTAGTCCTGACATATGGGTATCGTCGGTACCGAGGGAGCCTGTGCGGGAACGCTCCCCAGCGTCCAATAGGAACGCTTTTGGGAGCATCCCTCAGCACATGCGCGCTGCCTTCCCGCCTTTCCAACTGTCCCTCTTCAGTTAAGTTTGTAGCTGAGTGAAAGGATAGAGGGAGAGAGGAAGAGACAAAGAGAAAAAGAGAAAAAGAGACAACTCCTAGGGGAGGTGGGTGGGTTGTGAGGACTAAATTCCTGCTGTTCCCGGAGATCACCTGTTACAGGTGAGTAACTACACTATCTCCAGGAACAAGCAGGAATGTAGTCCTCACATATGGGGACTCCCTAGCTGAAGATGCCAGGGAGATAGCCTCAGGAAGGTGCCACTGTAGAAGGTGGGAATCCTTCCTCCCATGGATCTCTGGCATCCTACCAGGGTTGGTGGGTAGGAGTTGGTTTAGGTTTGAAAGAGATTTTGAAGAACAGCTTGGCCAAAGAAGGCATCCCAACGGGAGGCTTTATCCAGGCAATAGTGGGCTGTGAAGGTGTGTACCGAAGCCCAGGTGGCTGCTCGACAAATGTCATCGATAGACACAGAGTGGAGATTAGCCATAGAAGCTGCCATGGCTCTCACATTATGAGCTGTGACATGGTCCTGAAGAGGAAGACCCTTACTCTCATAAGCAAAGGATATGCATTGGGCAATCCATTTAGATAAAGTTCTTTTGGAGACTGGAAGTCCCAAATGACTAGGGTCAAAAGCTATAAAAGGTTGTGAGGACTTTCTATGTTGCTGTGTTCTTTGTATATAAAAGGCTAAGGCCCTTTTACAATCCAAAGTATGAAGGTTTCTTTCTGCATTACAGGCGTGATGCCTCGGAAGAAATACGGGAAGATAAATTGATTGATTTAAATGAAAAGGCGAAACCACCTTTGGCATAAAATGTGGATGAGTTCGAAGAACAACCTTATCATGATGAAACCTAGTATAAGGAGGATCAGCCACTAAAGCTTGCAATTCACTAATGCGAAGGGCAGAGATGATTGCAACTAGGAAGATGACCTTCCAGGTCAAAATTTTAAGGGCTGTAGTGGCCAAAGGTTCAAAAGGCGGCTTCATGAGCTGCCCGAGAACTAGATTTAGATCCCATGCCACCGGTGGTGGCTTGATGGGAGGTTTAGTTAATAAAAGGCCTCTCATGAATCTTGATAGAAGTGGATGAGAGGAAATTGATTCTCCATTCAGAGGCTTATAAGAAGCTGCAATTGCACTAAGATGGACTCTTACCGAATTGGTCTTTAGACCAGAATTCGATAAGTGAAGGAGATACTCTAGTATCGATTCTAAGGGTATGACCAGGGGGTTTAATCCCTTCTTGGAGCACCATACAGTAAAACGTTTCCACTCGAAGGCATCTTGTGGAAAGTTTCCTAGAAGCCTGAAGGATATCTTTTACCTGTTGGGACAGGTTGAAATCTTAGAGGTCTAAGCCTTCAGCAACCAGGCCGTGAGGTGCAGGGACTGGGGATTCAGGTGCCATAGCGTCCCATTTTCCTGGGAAAGGAGATCTGGAGCATGCCCTAACTCCAGAAGTGCCACTTGAGAGAGATGTAGAAGCAGGGAATACCACGTTTGGCGTGGCCATCGTGGGGCTATGAGAATCATGCAACCCCTGTCTCTCTGAAGCTTGAAGAGTGTTTTGGGGATGAGGGGAATGGGTGGGAAGGCATAAAGGAAGTCCTGACCCCAGTGAAGGAGGAATGCATCCCTTGCCTGACAGTTGTGAGCCGGAATCCTGGAACAGAACCGGGGAAGTTTGGCATTCAGTGGACTTGCAAAGAGGTCTATGTCTGGAGTGCCCCAGAGATGAAATATCTTTGCCACCTGGTCTAGGTGGAGGGACCACTCGTGAGGCAGCAGTACTCGACTGAGTTTGTCTGCCCAAAGGTTTTGAATGCCTGGAAGATATACCACTAGAAGGTGAATTTGATGCTCTCTGGCGAGGGCCCACAGTCGTAAAGCTTCGTTGCATAATGACAGAGAGCCTGTTCTGCCCTGCTTGTTCACATAGAATATGGCTACTTGATTGTCCATCTGGACTAGGACTGTCTTGTAGCTGAGCTGGACGTGGAATACTCGAAGAGCTAAATAGATTGCTCTTAATTCCAGGAGGTTTATGTGTAAACCAACCTCCTGTGGAGTCCAGGTGCCCTGGGTAGAGAGATGATTCAGGTGTGCTCCCCAACCCATCTGTGATGCATCTGTTAGGGTGGCCTGAGAGAGGGGTTGATGGAAAGGAGACACCACTGTCAGATTTTCTAGTGATTGCCACCATTGGAGGGACAAAATTAGTCGCTGAGAGATTAGTATTTTGTCCGACAAAAGACCCGTGGCCTGTGTCCACTGTGTGGAGAGGGTCCACTGAGCTGCTCGCATGTGGAGGTGAGCATATGGGACTACATGAACTGTGGATGCCATATGTCCCAGTAACTGCAGTAGCTCCCAAGCAGTGAGGGAGGATTTGCCTGCTGCTTGAGAAGTTAGTTGCATTATGCAAAGACACCGGGCTTGTGGAAGGAAAGCCCTTGCCTGTCTGGTATCTAGACAGGCTCCTATGAATTCTAGGCATTGGGATGGAACTAGTTGAGATTTTGGGAAGTTTATTACCAATCCCAAGTATTGGAAGATTCGCATTGTGCGGGAAAGTGCAGTGCTGGCCTCTGCAACTGTAGGGGCTCGAATGAGCCAGTCATCTAAGTAAGGGAAGACGAAACTCCCCAGGGTTCGTAGAAATGCAGCTACTACTGCCATACATTTCGTGAATACCCTTGGTGCTGAAGCCAGACCAAAGGGAAGAACCTTGTACTGGAAATGTTTTCCCCTGAAAAGGAAACGTAAGAATTTCCTGTGATCTGGATGGATGAGAATGTGAGTGTATGCATCCTTTAAGTCTAGAGAGCAAAGCCAATCCTGGCTTTGAAGGTATGGCAGAAGAGTTCCCAGAGAAATCATTTTGAATTTCTCTCGAAACAGATATTTGTTCAATTCTCTGAGGTCTAGAATGGGTCTGTGTCCCCCTGTTTTCTTTGGAATAAGAAAATAGGGGGAGTAAAACCCTGCACCCCGTTGAAGAATGGGTACTTCTTCTATTGCCCCTTGGGCAAGAAGTGTGGAGACCTCATGATCTAGCAGATTGTCTGCAGAGGTTTGTGAATTGAATTGCTTTAGAATTGTAGGAGGGGGCATGCTATGAAAATGAAGCTTGTACCCCTCTCCTACAATGGACAAAGTCCAATCTTCTGCTGTTATCTGATGCCATCTATTGACAAAGTGGCATAACCTGCCCAGAATATTGGGGGGTTGGGGACCCCTCAGAGACAGGGAGGCAAAGCTCTCTAGGAAGGAGTCAAAGCCCTTGAGGGGGCTGAACCTGGAGAGCTGGTTGGGCTCTCGGACCTTTTGGCTTCTTTTGCTGTCTAATTTATCCCTTTTGGAAAACCTGACCTGGAGTATGACTCTGCTGGATATAGGAAAGATAAAACATCCTCTTTTTGCTAAAAGAGGGATTTTATAAGGCTTCCTTTTGGCTGGAGTGGCAAAGGAGTGGCTGTAGACTTTGACAATCTATCTAAGGTAGAATTGTCAGCATCTAACTCGTTAGCCTTTTCCTGCCAGTTCTTGCTGAAGAGATTCTCTCCCGTGCAAGGAATGTTGCCTAACTTGTCCTGTACCCAAGTCTCCAAGTCGGATGCCTGTAACCAGGCAATCCGTCGTGCACCAATGGCAATAGCAGAGGTTCTGCTGATGCATTTGAAGCAGTCAAAGGCTGCATGATTAACAAACTTGGAGATATCTTGAGCATGCTTAACTAGAGCAAGAAAATCTTGTCTCTTGTCATCTGGGAGAAATGGGCTCATAAGTTCCAAATCTCCTGTGACTTCCTTGTGGAACATTCCCATATATAGGATATATGAACTGATCCTAGCTAAAAGCATGGAAGCTTGAAAGGTTCTGTGCCCAAAAGCATCCAGAGTCCTGCATTCACGACCTGGAGGATTGGATGCATGCCTCTTTGCACTTTTCATCCTATGCATGGCTGATTCCACTACCATTGAATGGTGTGGCAGCTGAGATTTCTGAAATCCAGGACATGGCGGAACTCCATACATAGTATCCAGTCTCCTAGAGTGAGGAGAAATAGTCAGAGGTGTCTCCCACATTCTGAGCATCAAACTATGCAGAATTTCATGGATAGGCAGAGTGGCTGCCTCCTTAGGAGCTTTAGGATATTGGAGAATTTCCAATTCCTTTGCTCTGGGTTCCTCCTCAGGAGCTACCATGATTGAAAGACCTTTGACCATATCATGGATGAAATCCTGAAATGACATGTCCTCTGGAGGTGACATTCTGCATTGGGGAGAAGAGGGATCTTCTAGGAGAAACCCTCTAGTGCCAGCAGAATTGTCAGAGTCTTCGGAATCGGAGGAATCGAAGTACTCCTGACCCCGATGCTCCTGCAAAGCACTATCCCGGTACCGATCGAAGTCGGTACCGAGCTGACCCGGTACCGCTTTGACAATTCCAGCCAGAGATGGCATGGGAAGAGTTCCCACCAGGGTCAGTACCGTCGGTACCGGTACCGGTGTCTTACTGGTGTCAGTACCGGCATCGGTGTCAATGTCAATACCGATGCCGTGGGACCACTGGTACCGCAGCTGAAAGAAGAGCTGCGATGCTGCGCTCGATAGTGAGGAACCTCTGGTCTATCTATGCTGCCGATGCTTGGGTATCGGTAACGGTAAGAACGGCCGGAACCCCTGAGCATGGCACAGGTAGTTCTTGCGAGGTTGAAGCCTCGAGAACATCCTGAAGCCCCATCGATGCTTTGGAAGCCGAAGCCTCCCACCGGAGCTGTTTTGCCGGTATGGTTCCCTCAAGGGCAATGCCAATGGCCTCTCGATGCTTAGCAGGAGAGCTACCCTTTGAGGACCGGCTTTTATGTTTAGTTACCTGAGATCCATGGGAGGAAGACGAGGCCATTGATGATGTCGATGCAATGGATCTGGCATCTGAAGAAAAGAGGGTACCGAGCTTTGCAGCCCGGTTCTGTCTTCCTCTTTTAGTCATCCCCATACAGGAGAGACATTCAGTTGGAGAATGTTCAGGTCCTAAACATTTCAGACACCAATCATGGGTGTCAGTGATGGAAATGGTACCGCCACACTTAGTACATTTTTTAAAACCACTAGTTGGCTTTTCCATGTTTTAGGAATATGGGGCCTAGTGCCCAAAATGGAGCCTAGCACCAAAGAGAAAAGTTTCTGAAAAGAAACAGTCTAAAGCCTAAGTTTTTTTTTTTTTTTGAAAAGAAAGAAAAGAACCGGCAGTACCGATAGGTGTCGAGTGGTAAGTAAACGCGACCACAAGAAAACAAATTTAAAGATGGAATTTTCTGCGGTGACGGGGAATAGAGCCTGTCGGCTCCGCGGAAAACAAAGAACTGAAGAGGGACAGTTGGAAAGGCGGGAAGGCAGCGCGCATGTGCTGAGGGATGCTCCCAAAAGTGTTCCTATTGGACGCTGGGGAGCGTTCCCGCACAGGCTCCGTCAGTACCGATGATACCCATATGTGAGGACTACATTCCTGCTTGTTCCTGGAGATTGACCAATTCCACAATAGCAAATAACTGAACACTGTTTAGCAAACGTACAGTCTTTGATAGCACTGGCTGTGTTTTTTCCCAGAGTTACTTTCGCTATGGAGGCTAACTGGGCATTTGCTCAATATCACCACTGCCCGATTAGCTTCTGGGTTCTGTGGCTGACCCAGATATTCAATGCCAGTGACCAAATATGGCCCTGGCATTGAATATCCAGGATTAAGGGTCAGTGCTGGTGGCTAGCCGCTGTAGAAGGGCTAGTCTCTGGCTCTGAATACCAGGCTTATCTTTTCTTTCTCCTTATTGGGGACCATTTCCTCTAATTCTTCTTGTACTTTGTTCACAGACAACCCACTGTACTTCTTTCAGCAGGCAAATCTTCTCCTTTACAGCAATCTCATTTGTTAGGCTCAGGGTATCAAGCCAACTCCTCTCTGACTTCTGGATTACACTTGAATAGCAAGCCAACTCCTCAAATCACACTAGCAGAAGGGTGGGAATAATCTCTGACAGGCTCTCAAATCTTCAGAAGCAGACAAACTTCAAAAATCAAGGGCTTTTTCCACTCAGGACATAACATAAAGACTAGGCCACACACAGAGCCTCTACACACAGCATAGCACAACTTTACAGCCAAAATGAAACTCACAGACCACACCTTGCATCCTGGGCACTAAGGTTATATAGAACTCAGGCAGAACCAAGGCAGCCATCCCAAGAGGGGGATATCACAGATAGATAGCATGCATTTACTGCTAATACTAGAAATGGAATGGTCCTGCATACAAAGCATGTGGGATTGGTAAGGATCCTCTAGGGATCCCTTATATAAATTTCACCCAAACTTAGGCACACTCAAACCCATAATGAGAAGTACACATTTCTAAATGTAATGCTATGGAAAATCTAGTCATGTTTATTCTTTCTAACCCAAAGTATGTTGGAAAAAAAAGTTATACATAAATGGTCAAGAATATCTGTCTATCTGGAGACACAATAAACCTTTGAAAATTAAGTGGAACAGGACCAAATTTGGGTTGAGAAGAAAAAGGTGGAAAAAAAAAAAGATATCAAGAGGCATAATTGCTAAACAGCACAATGTGTTACTAGCACACGAATGGTCCCAAAAACAAGCGCAGGGGTGGCACTGAACTCACATAGAGGCCTGCCCAACCTGTCCCCATGTTGCTAGCATGGTTATCACACTGCCCCTGAGCTCCTTTCCTTTGGCATGATCAGTGCCATCCATTGAGGTGGTTGTAAATGCATCCGTACCAAGTGCTACATTGGTGGAGAGCCTGTGCTACCCATGATGTGGATGCTCTGCTCAAGAAATGCCCAGTCTGAAATCCAACCTGCGCTACTCAGGTCACATGGTATTTTTAACACGAATGTGTTTTCAGCACATGGTACTTTTTACCAGGACACACGTGCTACCTTGGTAGCGCGCTGTACTAAACATGCCGCAAATTTGAAGATCAGATCAGAGATTCCAGAGAAATACAATAAGCTCCCTGGAAAACGGCCCAGTGTATTTCTATGGGAGGAGAAGTTCCAGCTTTTGCAGCATAGAAACTTTGATACAGTGAAACATAGCCACGAAGAAATTATTCTCCCCTCTTTTCCTGCTCTACTTTCCTGGCCACAGGCACGCACAAAGCACAGAGAGGCACACAGATCTGGATACACACACAGTAAAACTGTAAATAATTTCATGAGGCAAGATCTGCATGCCTAGCCCGCTAAATGCCTCTTCTCCACCCCAGCCCCCCTCCCCAAAGTGCTGCCACACTCCTACCCCTGATGCTCTTCATCTTCTTTCTTGTAAATTTTTACTGTGAAATTTGTTGAGTGAAACACAGCTTTGTTGCGGTTGCTATTTATACTGCCGACTAACAACTGTTGACAAGGGAGAGTGGCATCCTGTCAAACTGTAAAATCCATCCTTTGAAATTGTTCAACGGTAACATCTAATGGTCTGATATATCATGACACTTTGTTTCACTGTATTATTCTTTCCAAACCACTGCTCCGTTCAAAGGGCCCCTTCCCTCTTCTCACCGGGTCAAAGACACACACAAAGACATCACAGGTGCACATACGCGGGTTGGAAAAGATTCCATGAGCCATGCCCCGTACGCCTTTCCCACTTATTAAATTTTATCCCTAGATAGTAGAGGCTTTCATTTCTAGAGGTATCATCTTGAAGTGCTCAGAGCAAAAGAAGAATGTTCTAAGAAGCTAATCTGCAAGGATGCAAGGTAGCTTAGGACAATTATTCAGTTCTGAACATAGAAACATAGAAATATGACAGCAGAAAAAGACCACATGGCCTATCTAGTCTGCCCTTCTATATCAGCCACTACAACACTTCCCTTTTTTCCTTTAGAGATCCTCTGTGTTTGTCCCATGCCTTTCGAAATTCAGATACTGTCCTCATCTCTATCACTTCCACTGGGAAACTATTCCATGCATCCACCACTCTTTCCATAAAAATGTATTTCCGCATATTACTACTGAGTCTATCTCCTTTCACCATCATCCTATATCCCCTCAGAGCAGAGTTTGCTTTTAATCAAAAGAAGCTCTCCTCCTGTGCATTTATGTCATGGGAGTATTTAAACGATTCGATCATATCACCTCTATCCCGCCTTTCCTCTAAAGTATACATATTAAGACCCTTAAGTCTGTCCTCATGTGCTTTATAATGAAGACCACTAATCATTTTAGTAGCCACCCTCTCTACCGACTCCAACCAGTTTATGTCCTTTCAAAACTGTGGTCTCCAGAATTACGCACAATACTCCAAATGAGGTCGATCCAAAGACTTATACTTTGGCACTATCACCTTCTTTCTTCTGCTGGCCATTCCTCTCCCTATGCACCCAAGCATCCTTCTAGCTTTTGCTGTTGCCTTTTCTACCCATTTAGCTACTTTAAGATCATCAGACACAATTACACCTAGGTCCCATTCTTCTTTTGTGGACAAAAGTACTCCCCCCCCCCCCCCCCATACTATATCGCTCCCTTGGATTGCTGCAACATAAATGAATGACCTTGCATTTTTTAACACTAAATCTCAGCTGCCAAATTCTAGACCATTCTTTAAGCTTATTGCCAGATATATAGGATCCAATCCTCAACAACATCAAAGGCTATTACTAATTGTGGATCTTCTTAACCACTTTCTTCACCTCACATTTGAGCATTAGTTAACCACTTTGAGGTGAAGAAAGTGGTTAAGAAGATCCACAATTAGTAATAGACTTTGATGTTGTTGAGGATTGGATCTTATATATCTGGCAATTAGCTGAATCCTCTTAAGAGAATAGACCGTTATTTTTTGGAGTGTTACAACATTCTTTAAGCTTAGCTAGATCCCTCCTCATGTTATCTGCACCTTCCTGGGTGTTTATTGCAGATTTTGGTATCATCTGCAAAGAGGCAAACCTTACCCGACAGCCCTTCCGCTATATCACTAACAAAGATGTTAAAAAGAATCTATGTTGCTTTGTGTCCTAAAAGTAAAGTAAAATTTGTGGGCATAGAAGAAAATACACTCCACGTATTAACTCCACTTTGTTGAAACCATTTTAAGAGTCTGGACAGATAAGCAAATAACTTTAATCACAAATGAAGAAAATTCATAGAAAGGCCTGAATGACTGCATCATTCCTTTCACCCATTCATCACAGTAGGCTATGTACTAAAGGGCAATGGCGATAAGCAGTAAATGTGGAACGTTGCGCCTGCTGTTAGTGAGGATCTGCATTGATAGCGTGATGACTTGCTAGGTGCCCTGTGCTACTTCCCATGTTAGCTGTGTGGTGCATCCTAATTCCTCTGTGAAGAGTGAAGTAGATGCCTGGTGGTTAGAGCAGCAGGCTGAAAAGTAGGAAAGCCAGAGGTCAAACACCACGGTACTCTTTGTGGCCCTGGACATGTCCACTGATTCTGCATTGCCTCAGGTACAAGACCTTTGAGGTATAATCAGACACCTACTGTACCTGATCATACCACGTCTTGAGCTGCTACTTCAAGGTGATGAGTTAAAAAAAAACCTGCCAAGCATAAGATGGACAAGACTGGGTTTCATACTTAACACACATGTATGTACTTCATTTGTATCCCACTACAAGGTGTACACAGTGCTGTGGACCACTCCAATGGGTAAACAGCCTGCAGCATTATGAAATAGAACATAAATGAAAACAATGCACACATTTCCTGCCTGCACACACTTAGGGGCCCTTTTACTAAAGTGTGCTATGCGGTTAAGGCAGGTTTTGGTGTGGGCTAACTATACGCTGTTAGCACATGGCTATGACAGTCAGCACATGGTAATTCCTGTGTTAACTGCTCCCCATGCATCAGAGTAAGAAATAGGCAGAGAGAGGGCATGGTGACCACCGTACCATCAGCGTGTGGGTATACAGCGCATTTTGCAAATTACCTGCACCTCAATAGGTGAAGTTAATTGCTTCCGCAGTAGTGGTGATCCATGTTGCTGAACAGCATTATTTATTGGGGAAATGCAGCTACCAGCACCCAAACAGGCATTAAAAACCCCCAGGGACCTCAAGTAATTATCTCGCTTTAATTTTTTACTCATTTACAACTATGGTGTATTTTTAATTTTTATAACAAAACAAACTCGTTTGGTTATAATTTTTGGTTCATCAAAAAAAAGCAGCAGCCTTGAACTTAACCCTTCATTGCCTCAGGTGCAAACTTAGATTGTGAGCCCTCTGGAGACAGGAAAAATAACTACTGTACCTGAATGCAACTCAACCTTAAACTGCCACTGGAAAGGTGTGAGATAAATACTACTAAATAAATAACAACCCTTCGCTATTATAATTTCTTATTTCAGTGCTGTTACATGACCTTATACTTAGAGATATGTGAAGCCTGATTTTGCATAGACTATAGTGGTGTGTACACAAAGAAACAACTTAGTTCTTGCTCATTTAAAACAATTCTTTCCTGGAGTGAGCACTTTCTCATGTTCACTTCACCTATTCATTTATTGCATGCCTGCAGGAACTAAGCAAACAATCTATTGTATGCATGTTAAGTCCTAGGCATGCACGTGTACAAGCAATTTGCACGCACTTTAAAGTTTCAGGCACCCAAACGAGCCCAGCGCACACCCCCAATGAGACATCTAGGTTGGAACTTGCAGAATATGCACATAGGCATCATAACACTTTGAAGACTGGGCAGTTGCCCAAGTACCCAGGCCTTAAAGGAGCCTTCTGCCATTTACAGTAGGGTCGCCTACTGCTGCCACTTCAAAGAGGCGCCAAAGCACTCTGGCTTAACACCCCCATCCATGTTTCCCAGTCTTTGAGTGGCTTCCTATGGCTCTCTGAGCAGCACCAGGGGAGGATCCCTGCTGTCGCCCTTCAATCCTGCCTTTGGGCACCAAAATCTTAAATCCAGGTCTGACTGGTTTTATATCATGCCTCCATTTAATTTCCAATTTTGCACTACTTTTCTGAGTATTTTACAAAAAGTCTTACATGGAGCCTTTTGTAACCTATGAAAAACGGACACAGCAATAACCTCATAAAAAGAGAGAGGCATCACTTGGGGTTTGAAGAGGCAGGTGCTGTTATTTGTACAAGTGCAGTACGTACCAATTTTACAACCTACGCACATGCCGGCCCTTAAACCCGAGTGACAGATTTTACAAAAGTAGATGCCCAAGAGGAGAGTGTAATGTAACCCCCCCCCCCACACTTTATATTTTGGGGATTTTTGTGGTGGTTTAACACAGCAGAGGAGTAAGCATGATTGTTCCCTGCTCCCTCTTTCACTTGTGCAAACTAGAGATCCAGATGAGTCGTTAGCTGACACTTATGCCGGCTTTGGAGCAGGTGTGAAAACCGACATTGAGTATTTTAATTATGAGTGTATTGACACTGCAAAGACGTGCACAGTTTTTGGTCTCACCCAAAACATAGCCACAACATTCCCTCTTCAAGTCTGTGCAAGCCATGGATTTACATGTGTAAGCAGCTGATATTTACATGTTTAAACGCCAAGCATGCTTTGCAGTATGGCATGTTTTCTTGCACTACAAAACACGTGACCTTATGGGAGACATTTGGCTCTGTTCTCGGAACTAGTGTTATTTTTTTTTCCCCAGAGTTGAGACCGTTGTATTTCTATAGTGGTGCTGTACTGAAAAGTGGTTGTATAGGAACTAGCATTATAAGGATAGACATGGTAGAATTTGACATGTTGGTAAATTAAAGATCACAATCAAAAGCAGGCCAGTCTGACATAACCAATGATACAGTGAAAATTACTGGTTAGCTTTTTCTGTGAGCAGTCTCCTTGGCCTTCCCAAGCCTGATTGTTGATATGGCTCAGTCTACCATTCCTGTGACTGTCCTCCACGTAGCTGACACTGCAATTATGCCCAAGTGAGTTTAGTTTTTTCTGACACATTTCTTGAAATAAGATTGATGAATGGCAAAATACAGTAAGGTCTCAAAGTTGATTGAATGCTTGTCATGATACAGTATGTTGCATGATGAGGTGGCTGAAGTATATCTCAAGTGAACACAAGAACAATAAATTCATTTAGCCTAAGGTCATAATATATCTCAGAATAGGATATGGCATGTCACATTAAGATATCAATTAACTCCTGCCATTACCATAGTCCTTGCTCTGCTTGTCAAATTATAGCATGCCCTGCTGGCTGTAGCACAATGTCCAATGCATTATCGTACATAAATTGCCATTGCGGTTGCATTGTATTTCTTAAAATTCATCCTGATTTGTTGACCTGACTTTGAGATAGCCCAAGATGGCAGCATCTGGAAGACACCTCAATCAAGTTTTGGGGGGGAAAGTTTTTAAGCCTTTCACATTAGGACAAAGACCACACATACTTTTTACCCCAAATCTATCTGCCGATTCTCAGTATGAAATTCTGTGCCTGTTTTGCCTCGAAACTTTCCACACTTATGATACTTCTGTAAGAAGAACTTTGCTGATGCACAAAAGTTTGAGAAAGCAATCTACACAAGTACTTTTCCTTCCTGTCCTAAACCAGCCCCAGGAATACTTCTCAGTGGGGTTAAACGTATATAAATTGTGGAACTCACTAAGGACTAGGAGTTGCCTATGCACAGAGTCCAGGGAGACTCCTAAGAACCAAAAAAGGGACATTGTAACTCAGAGAAAATAAAATTTGAGGAATCACAAATACAGATATTTTAAAAAAGACAACACAAAAACAGTTTAACCTGCATGCAGAAAATAGTCATTTCTTCACATATATAGGCACATACAGGACCGTACCTAGCCCTGGACGAGCAGTGCGGCCACACAGGGTGCAAAGGCTTAAGGGACACATTTCAACTGCCTGCTGTTGTCTGCTGCCACCACATTTTCTTCACTCAGCAGCGGCAGGCAATGGCAGACAGCTGAAATGCGCCCCTTAAGCCTTCTCGCGGCACGCTAAGCAGGTCTGGTCCCTCCCTCCTCTGACATGGCATCAGAGCAAGGAGGGACAGATCTGCTTAGTGCGCCGGTGACTTGCACATCAGGCGTGCCTCTTCTCTCCCGCCACTGTCCAGAAAGTGGCTGGATGAAGGTGCAAGGGGGGGGGCACGCTCCTAATGTGCAAGTCGCCAGGGCGCGATTCATGCTTGGTGCGGCCCTGGGCACATATGTGTGTAAATGGCCTCTTACAAAATACATGCTTTGACATGACGACACATACTTTGCCAACATTCGCGATGTGCACAAGTACTAGCAGAGATTATAAAATGTTTTAATTTAATGAAAGTTCTAGGGCTGGTGTAAATGTCATGCCTGCATTGCAGGTGTGGGATCTACCAATTTAGCTAGGCACCTTCTTATCTTTTTAAAATTGCCTTCTTATAGGTGCCTGAAGAGATGCTTCAACTAGGTGCCTCCTTATAAAAATGACCCTTATAATGCAATGGAAGCCAATTCCATAGGTGCCTGCCCAGGCTGTCCGGACATCCAGAAATCTGGATGGCCCAGAGATGCACCCGATTCTGCTCCTGTGGGGGCTAGACAGCCCCGTGGGAGCAGAATCACGGCATAGGGCCTGGATGTCCAGGACGTGCCCTGAGTCAGGCACCCTGGATGTCCAGGCACTTCCCTGGCTAGCCCAGCCAGTCTCCTGCATGGAGCCCTGGTGCCGTGGCATCCCACTACCATGGCACCACAGCTCCATGCAGGAATCCTGATCCCTGGCAGTCACAGCTAAGTCATTTCCCCACCACACATCTTGCCTGTATGTGTGGGGAGCTATGTTTGCGGAACCGGACATCCATCCCCACTTTAATGCAAACTGGAATGACCCCTATAGCTGCTAAAGCTTAGCCTGCCCAAACTAGACCTGGACACATTAGCATTCATAAGCTATAACTTAGTGTGAAGGCCCCAAAAGGATGCTTACATAGAAATATGTCCTTGCAGAAAGGATCTGCTAAGCAGAATAGGCCAATGGAATATACTCTGGAAGCTATAGTAGTTTATTTATTTTATTTATTTAGACAGTTTTGTATACCGCCTTATCCTTCAATCAAAGCGGTCACAACACAAAGTTCATTCCACTTTTTGTTAGTGAGGGTTCCCTACTCTTTCTGGAAGTTAGGAAGTTGTTTGAGAGAAGGAATTTATATAATTTGCTCCCCTGCATGAGATCTACAGCTAGAATAACCTGGTGTTAGATCGTTGGAGTTCTTTAAGAGACAAATAATAAGCCCAGTGTTAGTGGCTGGTGGGCTAGCTAGCGATTTTTATATTTTCTTTTTGGAAGGAAAATGATTCTCTCTTTGCTTCCCTGCATATCCCCCCCCCCCCCTTCTGTATAGTCCAGGCAGTCACTATGAAACTGCTAGACAGATAAGGGAGCACACCAATCCAAGAAGCTGTTACCCTGAGTTTCTGAGTTCCTGAATTTGAAAGGATCATGGTTCAGACTTGTGAAGAGACTGGAGGTGGCAATAAATATCAAGGGATTTAGGTACTTGACACTCACTTTCACCCTTCTCAATAAACAGAGTCCGGTCCCTAAGTTTGTGTTTTGAACCACAGATTTACTCAAAAATTATGGTCACTATTAAACAATTTCAACAATTAGCATATTACAAATAGAAATATAACTAATACGTAGATTTGTTTCTTCTTATAGCATATGGGTGTGGTTTATCTCTTTTTTTTCCCTCACACTTCATTCCATCCCCACCCACCTTATCGACCAATTACTGGTAATTATTAAGCGTAGTACTCCTTCCTCTACCTCAAGACATTAAAATTAGAGCTGTTCTCTCTCATCCAGTGTCCCTACTAATTATTGCTAAAAGTAGAAAGAAAGGACCAAATGTTTCCAGAACAGGGGAGGTTCTGTCTGCCAGTCATTTCAGACTGGGAGGGGGATTCCTTTGAAAGGAAAAAGCCCACTCGCTATAAAAACCTCACCCAAAGACAGTTTCCTCTAGCCATTACACCCTTAGTGGTGACTGCCATAAAGGAGTACGTGCCTCTGGCACCCAGCTAGAGTTAATCACCCAGCTTAAGGAGAAACTGCACCAGCCACCATGACTAGAAGAATAAAAGAGACGTGCCAAAATGCAGTGGGGTGCTCAGCCTGAAGAAAGATCCCTCCAGAAATTGATCTGCCAAGGACAGGGAGGGGCAAAACAAGGAAGACTACTGTTCACAGCAGCAACCCAACCAAAGAGGAGAAGGAACCAGCATATGAGAAACTAACCACAAAGGTGCCCAAGTAAGGGGTGTGGACTGGAGTATCATCAGCAAATCTGAAGGTAGAAGAAATATTGTGGATGCCTTACAAGAGGCTTTGCTCAGACAAATGGTGACAGAATGGTGGGAAGGGTCAATGCTGTTCTAGTACTCACCAATGGAGATAGTGAGTCTCATGTCTGGGTGGCAGTGATCACCACATGGTATTGTTTGAGGGAAAAGCCAAGGCAGAGTCTAGAAGGATGGAAGAAGATAAGGTAAGTAGAAAGACAGTGGACTAAATTGAAAGAAAGGTTATACAAAGTGCAATAGAGATGTTTGTAAGGAAAATAAATAAAAGCAAAAGGAAAGGAAAACGGATGTGGTTTTTCAATGAAGGACATGCAAAAATAAGGCAAAAAAGTAGCATTTCAAGAGTTCAGTAGATCACAGGAAGAGGAACACTGAAAAAGAATACTGGATAAAGCTGAAAAAGGCTAAGAATAAAAAATCAGGAGATCAAAAGCACATGCAGAAGAAAAATGACCAAAGATCTGAAGCAAGGTGACAAGACTTTCAGGTATATTGGGGAGAGGAGGAAAGCCAGAGGTGGAATTGCAATACTCAAAATGTGCTGAGGACTGATACATGGAAAGTGACAAGGAAAAGAACAGAAATGCTAAACAAATAATTTTGTTCCATGTTCACTAAAGAAAATTCTGGAAAAGGATCACACATGATTGGCAAAGCTATTAAGGGGAATGGAGTAGATAGATATTACACCATCCACAGAAGAAGATCTTCATGAATAGCATGCAAAACTGAAAGTGGACAAGGCTATGGGACCAGAGATAATATACATTCCAAGATACTAGAGAGCTTCAAGATGTTCCAATGGGGCCTTTAAAGGATGTATTTAATAGAGCCTTGGAGATGGGGAAGGTTCTGTGAAATTGGAGAATAGTCAATGTGGCCCATCTTCACAAAAAAGTTTGAAACAGAGAAGTGGAAAACTAGAGGCCAATAAGTCTTACCTCTGTGGTGGAAAAGGTTATGGAGATGCTTCAGAAAGGATAGTCATCTAGAATCCAATGGGTTGCAAGATCTAAGATGGTTTTACCAAAGGAAGATTATGCAAAATGAATCAGATTGATTTCTTTGACGAGATGACCAGAGAACTAGATCAAGGGCAAAGCCTTCAATACTATTCCTCATAAGAGGCATATGAAAAAGCTGAGCAGCCTGTGGATGGGTCTCAAGATGGTCAACTGGATCAGAAATCGGCTGGTTGACAAACAGTGTGGCGGTAAATGGAATTCACTTGGAAGAAAGGAAAGTAGTGGAGTGCTTCTGGGATCTATACTGGGACTGGGACCATTCAGTATTTTTATAGGTGATCTTGCTGAAGGGTTAAAAGGAAAGGTTTGCCTTTTTTCAGATGACAAAAATTTGTAAGAGTGGACACTTTGGGGGGAGTAGATGACATGCGACCAGATCTACAAAAATTATACGGCTGGCTTAATGCTTGATGGTTAAGATGTAATGCAAAGAAGTGCAGAGTAATGTACTCAGGATGCAGAAATCTGGAGGAGCAGTTTATGATGGGGGTAAGAAGCTGGTGTGCATATGTAGACCAGGAGAGGGATCTTGGGATGATAGTCTCTGAGGATCTTCAGATGGTGCAACACAAATGTGACAAGGAGGTGGCCAAAGACAGAAGGATGCTAGGCTACATACAGAGAGGCATAACCAGAAGAAGGAGGTATTAGTGTCCCTGTACAAGTCATTGGTGAGTCCTCACTTGGAGTATTGTGTTCAGTTTTGGACACTATACCTCACAAAATAAATAAATAAAAATGGTGAGAGTGCCATTATCCCTTATAATGAGCCCCGTTGCCAAAGCAGTGACCAGAAAGAAGGAAGTACATTCAGGGCCAGCACTATAATTAGATGAAGTAGACAGTTCCTACAGTTCCAATGGTCTGAGGGTGTCCATTGCCACCACCACTCTGTGGTATGTGCACAGCAATAGCAGCAATGCTTTCAAAACGGCACTGTAATGTTGGAGTTACTTTCATTTCTGGCACTACAGTACCATTCAGGCTTCCACCACTCTCCGATTCTATTTCCTTTTGCATAGGGGTGGGAGTGTCTGCTGCCACCTCTGCCTCCTCGCAAACAGGAAGCAGAATTGGAAGGGGGCAGAAGTATGAATGACACCACGGCATCTTTGTTGCTGTTTTAAAAGTATTGCCACTTTATCTTTATTTCCACACTTGATAAACCGCTTACGTCAAGACATTAAAGCGGTGTACAACAAAATAAAAGGTCAACACTGCAAACTACGGAAAAGGAATGCCAAAAAATGTTAGGAAAGAAAGAGAAAGGATAGAACAAGAGTAAAAGACATAAAGATCAATCAGTAATCAGAACAAACACAAACAAAACAGGGGGAAAGACAGACAGGGGGATGACAGGACAAGAAGCGGCTGGGATGGAACAAACAACCTAGGCAGCTTCAGGGAGGAGGATCAGGGGGAAGGTCAAATGCTTGTTGAAACAGATGGGTTTTAAGTGAAGCTCTAAACTGGGAATAAGAGGGTTCCAGACGGAGGGACGGAGGTAGTGCATTCCACAACCAGGGACCAAGAAAGAAGAAGGCGGAATGATGGGTCTTTTCAAGATGTGCATGGGAAGGGGATGGTAAGGATAGGCGATTAACGTGGAGGGAACGAAGTCGACGATAAGGTATGTGGAGAGAAACGAGGTCAGCCAAGTACAGAGGATTATTAGTATGAATAGCGCGGTGAGTGAGAATGAGGATTTTATAGCGAAAACGAAAACGGAGGGGTAGCCAATGCAAGCGAAAAAGGATGGGGGTGACGTGATCAAAACGGCGGGCAAAGGTGATGAGGCGAGTTGCAGTGTTTTGGATAAACTGGAGACGTTGGAGTTGGTAATTGGGGAGATTGGCCATAAAAATGTTACAATAATCAAGTTGACTAGTAATTAGGGCAAGAACGAGAGTAGCCAGGGAGCCAAAAGGAAGAAGCGAACGGACAGCCCGCAGCTGACGAAGAATAGCAAAAGAGCGCCTAGTAAGAGAGGAGATGTGGTCATGGAAGGAAAGGGAGGAGTCAAGGATCACACCAAGGTACCGGAAAGAAGACACGAGAGGAATGGGGGTGGAATCAATCATGGGAGCAACGGAAGGACACGAACCACTCAGGGACACCCACATGGCTGTGGACTTAGAAGGATTTAAATGCAGAAAATGTTGAGAGAGCCAAGAGGCCACATGAGAGAGGCAGACGTTGAATAGGGAGATATCCAGAGAGAGTGGAGAGGTATGGAAAAGCAGGATAATATCGTCCGCATAAATGTATGAAGACACTGGGTACTGTTGCAACAAGAGGAGCAAAGGGGCCAGGAAGATATTGAATAACAGAGGGGACAATACAGAACCCTGGGGGACACCACAAGTGAGGGGGAGAGAGGCAGATGACTTGCCCAGAGAGGGACGGTAGCGGCAGTAATGGGAGCAGGAAATGAAGCATTGGGGTGGTGGCTAGGAATGAGCTCCGCCTAGGGCACCTCTTATCCTTGCACCGGCCCTGGGTGCATTAGTGTATACACTAACGATTGTGGGGAGAAAGGATATGCACATGGGCACTGCCTCACTGACAATTATCTCTTTAGACACTAACCAGAGTTGCCAAGTTACCCAGTTCTAGAAGTGAGATTGTAAGCCAATCTTGGATTTCTTACAATCTCCTCATGATGCATTATGGGACCTGCAGTACCAATATCCAATGGGTAAAATCAGGGACTACAAATACCGTACTGCACTACCAATTTAAAACCAGAACTTGCAAAAAATCTCACTCCTAGAATTGGGTAACTTGGCAATTCTGCACTAACCAACTACACACTGCACACTAATGGCAAAAATGTATCACTTACTCTGCAGCTGACATTAATTGTCGCATGCACAAACACACACTGTAAAAGGGACCAGCTGGCAAAAAGGGAAATGTTTTGGCTGCCAATGAGAGATGAAGGAGCAAAGGAAGGGAGAGAGTAGAGGAAGGAATAGAGAGAAACGGAGGGAGTGAGGGAGAGGAGGAGAGGAAGGTAGTGGGCGAGAAGGAGGCGATCAAGAAAGTGACTGCATCTCCAGCTTTTTAGGTTCAATACCACCCTGCTGAACTTTCCGAAAACAGATATAATTTCAGATTTGCTAAGTTACCTGTTTCCAGGAGTATGATTTTTAAGCCAGCCCTGGATTTCTGACGCTCTCTTTCTGATACATTATGGGACCTGCAGCTCTGATTTTAATAGGTAATATCAGGGACTACAAATACCATACTGCATTGCAAAGCAAATTTAAAACCAGAACTGGCAAAAAATCTCACTCCTAGTGAGGTAGATATCCAGGCAGGGCTGAGAGCTGAAGGGGTTAATAAGAACTGAAAAAGGTTACTGAGACATCTCTCTCTCCCTTATACTGTGTGAAAAGGATACACCCCCCTTGGTGAAGTCATACCCTGATACATACTTGTCCCTCCCCTATTCCTTTGTCCTGCGGTTCTCTCTACTTGCTAGAGATAACTTCTCTTCCTCTGCTTCGCTAGAGATAATAGTACAGTATTCTTTCTCCAATCGGGACTACATTGTAATAAAGTAGGACCAATCATGAAGAAATGCTGTGATGAATTGGTAACATGTCTATATAGTTTGGATTATTTCTCTGAGCTGGGCTCAGACTTTGAAAATTATTTCTCTGAGCCTGTGTACACATTAAATCAAGGCTTGCTTCCTAATAGAGACTCCAGGGTATTTCTTTCTTCACTCATTTTCCTGTTACATTTTGGTTCCCTGACCTGGCTGAGGAAGCGAGAAAGGAAAGAAATGTTTTGCCTTGCTCCCTCTAGGTTTAATCGGTTTGAGCCAGGGGTGGGGGTGGGGGTGGGGGGGGGGGGGGGGCAAACGCAAAAGGAAATACCAGGCACCCCCAGACCAATTGTTCTGGAGAGTATTACTTCCTGATTCGCCAAGGCTGCTGGATTTTTCCGAAAGACACCTACGAACCCTTTATGGAGTTCAGGAAACAACCCATTAGTCCCCGGAAGACATCTGAGTGGGGTAAGTGAAAAAAAGGGATCTGTTTCTGTATCTGCAGTTCAGGAAAAATCTGTCCTTCCTGCGGGAAGTAGGGGAGCCTGATCAACTCTTGAGAGACGTCTTAGTAGCCCAAGGGTTGGGTGAAACCGCGTTCCTCATAGTCAGACTGTTTTCTGGGGACTGGGAAGGTGTCTGTGTGTTTGTGTGTGGTTGATTTATGTGTTTGAAACAAGCAGAGACTTGTGGAATGAAAGTGGACTCCTGAGCAGTGCAGTTCCTGGCCAGGTGACCGCGCCCAGGTCACGAAAAGGAGAAAGCGTCATTTTGTAAGTCACCCTTCTTGTGTCTAGGGCAAATTGTTCTGTGTTTTCAGAGACTGGGAGATATGGGTGGATCAGAGTCAAAACGTAGCCCCTTAGAGTGTATGATAAAACATTTTCGGAAAGGATTCTCTGAAGACTATGGGGTTCATATGACCCCATCCCTGTTAAAGAAATATTGTCAGAATGAGTGGCCGAGTTTTAATACTGATCGGCCCCGGGAAGGAACCTTTGATTATGACCTGGTTAGCAGAGTGCACCACGTTGTGGTAGCTAATTATCCTGATCAATTCCCTTATATTGATTCCTGGCTGGATGTCTGTCGGCAGAGACCTCAGTGGGTCAGGAAATGCCACGAGGAACACTGTCGCATACTTCTGTCATGTAGTCCACAGGAAATGCACCTATAGTAAAACCAAAACTGCCAGTTTTAGTACGGGAGCCAGAGACAGAAGAATTCCCTCCCCCTTATGTTCTTAGGCAGATTCCTATGACTCCAGCTCAATTACAAGGCTCAGCATGGACTCCGGCTAGAACGGATACAACTTCTCCCCCACCCCTCTCCACAGATACTACTTTCTCTGATAGTCAAAAGGGCAGTGAGGCAGGAGCGCCATTTTCAGATACAGACCCACCCAGCACTTCAGAAAGTTCCCTGAGTCCCAAATCTGAAGGAGGTCAGTCTCAGTTTAGTACCCCTCATCCCCCAGTACTGGAGCATTATGACCTCAGGAGAGACCACCACACAATACATGCTAGCAGACTCCAGAAGTTAGTCTCCACCTACCCCTCCAAGAGGCTCGAGGACCAGCTGCCTTTAATACCCAGGGAGAGGTTGTTGAGGGTCCTCGAACATTTATGTATGTGCTTGAACTGGAAAATTCATTACCCTTATATACTGATACACCTCAAGCTATGATAGATTTGTTTTTGTCTATTATTCAAACCCATCGTCCAACTTGGACAGACTGCCATCAGCTCCTTTTAACCTTACTCAGTACCGAAGAGAGATATTGGGTGACTAGGTCAGCCATGAAATGGTTGGAAGAGAACCATCCAGATGAACAGGATCCCCAGCAATCAGCTCTGAGAGATTTTCCTGACCTAGAACCTAACTGGGATGCGAACAGTGAGGCAAGCTGCCTTGCCCTGAATCGCTATCATCGGGCTCTCCTGGAAGGCCTTAAAAAGGGGGGGGCCAGAAAGCAATGAGTGTGGGAAAAATATCTGAGGTCTTGCAAACCCCCGACAAGAGTCCTGGCCAGTTTTATGAAAGACTCTGTGAATCTTTCCGTGTTTATACTCCGTTTGACCCTGAAGCACCTGAAAACCAGCAGATGGTGAATACAGCGTTCGTGGGACAATCACAGGGGGACATTCAAAGGAAACTTCAGAAGCTTGAGGGTTTTGCTGGAATGAATATAACCCAGCTGATGGAAGTTGCTATGAAAGTATTTGTGAACAGAGATCAGGAGATGAAGCGTGAGTGTGAACAAAAGATGAAAAAGAAAGCTGATATGTTAGCAGTGGCGCTAGTCGAGAAAGGACAAGGAAGGTCAACGTGGGAACTGAGGAGCCGAGGCTGGGGTAGAGGAACCCGGCGGGGATCATTGGAGCGAGGTCCATTGGAACAAGATCAATTTGCCTATTGCAGAGAAATGGGCCACTGGAAAAACGAATGTCCCAACAAAGGTGGTCGAAGTGATGCAGGAAAAGGAAACCGTGGCCAACCGGCATTCTGAGGGCGAGTTGAAGGAGGAATATATACTCGGAGACCAGCTGAGGACGCCAGCAAGGAGCGTGAGGGTTTATCGGGGATCATTGGATTGACCGCTATGGACCAGAACCAGGGTGATCATGAATAGGACAGACCGGGCTTGCAGATTCTTCTTGGTCCCCATGAGCCCATGATCACAATCAAAATTGGGGACCAGCAAATACCATTTATGGTTGATACAGGGGCAGAGCATTCTGTTGTGTCCCAACCGCTAGCAAGTGCTTCCAGAAAGACTGTCACAGTGGTGGGGGTGACTGGAAACCGGGCAGTCCGGCCCTTTCTCCATATCCGAGTCTGCGAAGTAGGAGGACAGCAGATCGCCCATCAATTTCTGTACATGTCTGAGTATCCGGTACCACTTCTGGGCCGGGATATCCTATCAAAGCTGCATGCCCAGATGTCTTTTACCCCCACAGGAGAGGCTCAGATGGTTTTGGGGCCGCCAGTATCAGGATTATTTTCTCTACAAATTCCAAGGGAAGAAGAGTGGTGGCTGTACTCCCAAGCTGATCCGCAACAACCCCTACCACCAGAACTGCAAACCTTTCTTGGAGTATGAGCAGAAGGTAATCCTCCCGGCCTTGCCTGGAACATTCCACCTATTATAGTGGAACTAAAACCAGACGCCAACCCCATTCATGTCAAGCAATATTCCCTGCCCCAAAGAGCTGTTGAGGGCATTCATAAACATCTTCAGCGACTACTCAAGTTTGGACTCCTGAAACCATGCCAATCACCCTGGAATACCTCCTTGCTGCCAGTTCAAAAACTAGGTACTACTGATTACCGACCTGTACAGGTCCTGAGGAAGGTCAATGAAGCTGTTACCAATCACCCTGTTGTGCCCAACCCCAACAATTTACTGAGTTTGATTCCTGCACAAGCAACCTGCTTTACTGTTTTGGACTTAAAGGATGCCTTTTTCTGCTTGAGATTGGCCACTCCTAGTCAGCCACTGTTTGCATTTGAATGGGAAGACCCTATTTCTGGCAGTAAGGGACAATTGACATGGACCCAGTTACCCCAAGGATTCAAGAATTCCCCCACGCTGTTTAGGGATGCCCTAAGTCAAGATTTGCATCAGTTCTAGTCATGCCCTACTCAGCGTGTATTGCTACAATATGTGGACGATTTGCTCATCACTGCTGTTTCCCGGGAAGAATGTCTAGCCGCTACTTCAGAACTTCTACATCTACTTTGGATGTCTGGCTATCGAGTGTCCCAAAGTAAGGCCCAATTGTGCCAGACTGAAGTCAAATACTTGGGATTCCATGTTGCCCAAAGCCTTTGAAGATTGTGCTCTGAGCGGAGGGAAGCTGTCTGTTCTATTCCCGAGCCACAAAATCGTAGGCAGTTGAGAGGCTTCTTAGGTGCTGCTGTTTTTTGTCGAATCTGGATACCCAACCATGCAGTGTTGGCAAAGCCCCTGTATACAGCTACAACAGGGGGAGAACAAGAACTTTTCAACTGGGGTCTGGACCAAAAGAAGGCCTTTCAGGATATGAAGAAGGCTTTGCTCTCAGCACCCAGCCTAGGACTGCCCGATGTGGAAAAACCATTTCACTGTACGTCCATGAAGAGAGGGGGATGGCAGTTGGTGTCTTCACTCAGAGCCTAGGCTCCTGGCAACGATCGGTGGCTTATCTGTCCAAATAGCTGGATCCAGTAGCAAGGGGGTGGCCTTCTTGTCTCCGCGCAGTAGCAGTGACAGCTCTTCTGGCAACAGAGGCTGATAAATTGTCCTTTGGGCAAGAACTGTATGTTAAAGTGCCGCATGCAGTACTGATGCTGATGGAGTACAAAGGCAATTATTGGTTTACTAACAAGCGGATGACAAAGTACCAAATCATGCTGTGCGCGAATCCACGGGTTCACTTGGAGATAGTGAAAACACTCAATCCTGCCACTCTACTCCCTGTAGCACCTGGGCTACCCAAACATGATTGCATCTAGGTTATGGATGAAGTATATTCCAGCTGCCCAGATCTGAAAGATGTACCGCTGGCCTCTCCTGATGTTCAGTATTTTACCGATGGCAGCAGTTTTGTGGAAGATGGACAGCGGAAGGACGGATATGCTGTGGTCACTCCTGGGTTTGTTGTGGAGGCTGAGCCCTTACCCTTAGGAACTTCTGCCCAGAAAGCTGAACTCATTGTCCTTACTCGAGCCCTCCAGTTAGCTGCAGGTCTGAAGGCAAACATTTTCACTGATTCTAGGTATGCATTCACTACACTCCATGCCCATGGGGCCCTCCATAGAGAAAAGGGGCTTATACTGTAAATTCGAGCAGGAAATCTATAAAGTATGGAAGGGAGATTTTGGAGTTACTAGAGTCTGTGTGGGCACCAGAAGCGGTGGCTGTTGTTCACTGCAAGGCACACCAGCGAGGAGACACTCTGGTCATCCAGCATAACTGCAGGGCAGATAGGGAGGCCAAGCTAGCAGCCCAGCGAGGAACAGTCACAGTAAGTGTTCAAGCTCCCCTGTTTCCAATTCCTATGTCAGAGTGGGACCCATGTTATACCAGGAAAGAGATGGATTTCTTCACTCAGGAAGGGGCTGCTCTCACCACTGCTGGGTGGTTGCGGTTACTGGGAGATCCACCCCAATATGTTATCCCTGAGAGTCTAGCACCTGCTTTTGTCTGCTGGTTTCATGAGACCACCCACTTAGGCAAGATCTCCATGCAAACCCTTCTACAGTCTTATTTCTATGTCCCACATCTGTCTGCCTTGACGGCAGCTGCAACACGTCGCTGTCTCCAATGTGCCAGGAATAACCCCCGCCAACCCCCTGTTTGTATACAGGCAGTTGGGCTGCCCCTATGGAAAATATTGTAGTTGATTTTACTAAGTTACCCCGAGTAAGGGGTTATCAATATCTGCTGGTGATAGTGTGTACATTTTCAGGATGGGTTGAGGCCTACCCCTGTAGAACAGAGACAGCCCGAGAAGTTACAAGGGCCCTGCTGAAAGAGATCATTACTAGGTTTGGCCTACCCCTTACTATAGGGTCAGATAATGCCCTGCATTTGTTGCCAAGTGCATTCAGGACCTCTCCAAGGCCCCCCAGATTACTTGGAACTTCATACTGCTTACCACCCACAGAGTTCAGGAAAAGTAGAAAGGATGAACCGAACCCTGAAGCTCCAGTTGTCCAAACTCTGTCAGGAAACTCATCTTAAGTGGGATCAGGCCTTACCAATAGCCCTTCTCCGTATTCGGTCCTCTCCAACTCAGACCCTGGGAATATCTCCTTATGAAGTACTTTATGGTCGACCACCACCCATTGTTCAGGGCCTTAAGGGAGACCTAGAGCAGATAGGTAATGAACTTACGAGACATCACCTACTGGCATTGGGATCTGTTTTTCAGTCTTTGAACAGGTGGATACAAGAGCGACTGCCTATCTCTTTGTCAGAGCCGCTCCACCCCCACCAGCCGGGAGATCATGTGTGGATTAAGGAATGGAAACGTGAAGCACTGTGCCCTACCTGGAGAGGTCCTTACACAGTTTTCCTGGCCACACCAACAGCAGTCAAGGTCGCAGAGGTTACCCCTTGGATTCATCATACTCGTCTCAAGAAAGCTGCTCCTGGCCTGGACGATAAGTGGATGGCGCACAAACATTCTCAGGATCCCTTATGTATCACACTGCAGAGGACTAGGGAATCAGCAGATGATGGAGCCCTGCGCTAGCCGCACACTGGAAGCTGGCTAGTCTACGCACGGCAGAAGCTTGAGGAGTCATCTTCAGATACTGCTAAGAGACAAAGGTGTAGTGGAACACCAGCTCCATGGTCAATATGCACATGGTTATGCTGACTTTTGTTCTGGCATTCATGTGGGGCCTTCCCTTGTTGGCCTCAGGAACTATAAACACGGTCACATTACTTGCCAGGACTGCTTTGAATACTTCAGACTTGTGTACGCAGCTCGTCGCAAGCTGGAGCCTTCCTATCAATATGCCTTATTGCTGTACCTACTAATCTGTGTGAAATGCAGACGTTTACTATACTGCATAATTTGAACTGAAAACAGCCAAAGCTAACACTTTCTACATTTTTTTACTTTATCAGGGTTACCCGTCCTTCCTCAGCCTATTTTAACAAGATCCCTTTCTCCTTACAGGTTGTCTCCACGCTTGAAGTCACAGATTGCTTTATTTTTGTAAATGCAACTAAAGGAGTTTTTAATTTGTCTAACACTGTATTATCGTGTAAGTTTATTACGAAGGTATCTTATGCTTACTCAGAAATGTATCTTCCCTTAAGTATAAGCAGTTTTACCACATAACAAAAAACATCCTATGTTCCCAAGAACGCTACTGGGGGTCCTTGTACTTTCGGTAGACTTACTACTGCTGCGTTCTCTCATACTCCCAATAGTGTTAGTTTCCGCACACATTATCCCAGATCAAAGCCCATGCAACTGTAACTCCAATGTAGAACCGTATAGTGATGAGACAGCCCTGGGGCTGGCAATATCCATTGTAGGAGAACCTGCATTAACCTAATACAATGCTATGGAAGTAAGCCATATTGCTTGTTCATTGGCTAAATCCATTAATCTTACCTCAACCATTTTAGCTACCATGAATCATGAAATGTCCGGTCTGTGGACAGAGATTCTGCAGAATAGGATGACCATTGATTTTCTGCTCCTACGCCTAAATCATGGCTGTGAGGAATTTGAGGGTATGTGCTGTTTTAATCTCACTGATGAAAGTGTTTCCATTGAACGCTCTATTCGGGACTTGTGTGACCTGGCCAATCACATTGCTTCCCCTTCCATGGGTGCTGGGTGGTTTGAGGGATGGTTCAATTGGTTGGGTGGACTTAAAACCCTAGTGGCAGGGGTTGTACTTATTATTTTAGTATGTCTTATCCTGCCATATTGTCTTCCTGTCCTTCTGCGATTTGTTACCTCCACCATTGAGACTATGGTGGAGTGGAAAACTGCTGCCCATGTGATGGCAGTATGCAAATACAAATCCCTTCCACAGTCAGATCAACTCATATGAGAAAATTGGCCTCCTTCATTAGAAAGGCAAATTTTTCCTTAAAAAAGGGGGGAATGAGGTAGAAATCCAGGCAGGACTGAGAGTTGAAGGGGTTAATAAGAACTGAAAAAGGTTACTGAGACATCTCTCTCTCCCTTATACTGTGTGAAAAGGATACACCCCCCTTGGTGAAGTCATACCCAGATACATACTTGTCCCTCTCCTATTCCATTGTCCTGAAGTTCTCTCTGCTTGCTAGAGATAACTTCTCTTCCTCTGCTTTGCTAGAGATAATAGTACAGTATACTTTCTCCAATCGGGACTACACTGTAATAAAGTAGGACCAATCATGAAGAAATGCTGTGATGAATTGATAACATGTCTATATAGTTTGGATTATTTCTCTGAGCTGGGCTCAGACTTTGAAAATTATTTCTCTGAGCCTGTGTACACATTAAGTCAAGGCTTGCTTCCTAATAGAGACTCCTGGGTATTTCTTTCTTCACTCATTTTCCTGTTACACTAGAAGTGAGTAACTCTGCAACCCTGTAATCGGCATGTATTGCTTAAGCTCAGAGGCCATTATGGTCTTACACAAGGATTTAAAAGACAACATTGGTCCTCATCCAGCCACCTCTTGTTCCATTTATTTATTTAGCTGCATTTATATCCTGCTTTTCACTGGGTCAAAGTGGTTGGGGGATACATTTAACATGAGAGGATTTGAGACACATATACTAATACTTACAGGGAACATGGGCAATGGAGGGTTAAGTGGCTTGTCCAAGACCACAAGGAGCACCTGTGAGACTAGAAACCCCAGTCCTTCTGGCTCAAGGTTGCTGTCCTCTAGTGGGATTTGAACCCCCGAACTTCCGGCCTGAAGTACCTTGCCCCAACCACTAGGCCACTCCTCCACTTATATCTTTACTTTTTGCTTCTTCAGGCCCAGCAGGGGGAAGATGAGATGCTAGAAATAGAAGGAGGCGGGACACGGACGGTGGAGGCGTAGGGAAGGGAAGGGATTATGCTGGGCTACAGGGGGAGGGAACATAGCTGAAGGTTCCCCGAGACAGGGACAGCCCAAGGGTGATGAGGGGCCCTGTATAGACTCATTTATAGGCCGCATTTGCATAGCCACTGGTCTTCATTTGCATAAATTTTATTTATTTTATTTTAAAATGTATATGTCGCACATCTAAAATTTTAGGAGGCTTTCACAGGAGTCCATCACAAGCCTCTTTTTTCTCCTGACAATGACTTAGGGACATGTTTACTAAGTTTTAATTTATATTAAGCGCCACTACACCAATAGAAATAAATGGGTGTTATTGCACTTAGCACGCATTAACATTTGTGAATGCGCATTAACTTTTAGTAGACATGCCTCTTAATGAGTCTCAATACCATATGCTTGAGTAGTGAGGTTAAAGAGACTACCAGATCTCTACTGTACATTACTATAGAAACATAGAAACATGATGACAGAAAAAGACCACATGGCCTATCTAGTCTGTCCTTCCATATCAACAACTACAACAGTCCACTTTTTACCTTTAGAGATCCTCTGTGTTGGTCCCATGCTTTTTTGAATTCAGTTACTGTCCTCATCTCTACCACCTCCACTGGGAGACTATTCCATGGATCCACTACTCTTTCCGTAAAGAAATATTTCCACATATCACTCCTGAATCTATCTCCCTTCACCCTCATCCCATGTCCCCTCGTAGCAGAACTTGCTTTCAATTGAAAGAGGCTCTCTCCCTGAACATTTATGCCACGGAGGTATTTAAACATCTCAATCATATCACCTCTATCCCGCCTTTCCTCTAAGGTGTACATATTAAGATACTTAAGTCTGTCCTCATATGCTTTATAATGAAGCCCACTAATCATTTTAGTAGCCACCCTCTGCACTGACTCCATCCTGTTCACATCCTTTTGAAGGTGCGGTCTCCAGAATTGCACACTATACTCCAAATGAGGTCGCACCAAAGACTTATACAGAGGCATTATCAACTCCTTTTTTCTGCTAGCCATTCCTCTCCGTATGCACCCAAGCATCCTTCTAGCTTTTGCCGTCGCCTTTTCTATCTGTTTAGCTACTTTAAGATCATCAGACACAACCACGTCTAGGTCCCGCTCTTCTTTAGTGGACAAAAGTACTTCACCTCCTATACTGTATTGCTCCCTTGGATTGCTGCAGCCCAAATGCATGACCTTACATTTTTTAACATTAAATCCCAACTGCCAAATTCTAGACCATTCTTCAAGCTTAGCTAGATCCCTCCTCATGTTTTCTACACCTTCCTGGGTGTCTACTCTATTGCAGATTTTGGTATCATCTGCAAAGAGGCAAACCTTACCCGACAGCCCTTCCGCTATATCACTAACAAAGATGTTAAAAAGAATCGGACCAAGGACAGATCCCTGGGGCACACCACTGGTAACATCCTTCTCCTCAGAGTGAGCTCCATTTACTTGTACTCTTTGTCGCCTCCCACCCAACCAATTTCTAACCCAAGCAGTAACTTATGGTCCATCCCTAGGGTGCTCAGTTTGTTTATAAGTCGCCTGTAAGGAACAGTGTCAAAGGCTTTACTGAAATCTAAATACACCACATCTAGAGCTCTCTCTCGGTCCAACTCCCTGGTCACCGAGTCAAAGAAATCAATCAGATTTGTCTGTCAAGACCTGCCTCTGGTGAATCCATGCTGCCTCGGATCCTGTAATCCGTTGGACTCCAGAAACCTCACTATTTTCTCTTTCAGCAGCGTTTCCAATAATTTACTCACCACCGAAGTTAAACTAACCGGCCTGTAGTTTTCAACCACATCCTTACTTCCACTTTTGTGTAAAGGCACCACATGAGCCTCTCTCCAGTCCTTTGGCACCACTCCCGACTCCAACGAGGCATTGAAAAGGTCAGTCAGTGAAGTTGCTAGAACGTCCCCAAGTTCCCTCAGTATTCTAGGGTGTATCCCATCCGGTCCCATCGCTTTGTCTACTTTAAGTTGAGCTAGTTTCTCACGAACACCGTCTTCTGAAAATTGTTCAAGATGTCCCTCGCTTCTCTTCCTATTTGTGGGTGTTTTCTGAGGTCCTGCTCCTGGTTCTTCATCTGTGAACACAGAACAGAAATATTTGTTAAGCAATTCCGCTTTATCAGTATTAGCTTCTACATATTCCCCCCCTGCACCCTTGAGTCTGACAATACAACTCTTGCCCTTCCTCTTCTCACTAATATATCTGAAAAATGTCTTATCCCCCCCATTTTATTGCATTGGCTATTTCCTCCTCCTTTTGAATCTTTGCCTTCTTGACTACTTTGCTAGCTTCTCTAAGTTTTTCCAAATACAGATGCCTGTCTTCCTCTCTCTGTGATCTCTTGTATTTCATGAAGGCCTCCCTCTTTTTCTTCACTTTTTCAGCTACTTCCTTAGAAAACCATAGCGGCCTCCTTTTCCTTTTGCCTTTACCATTTTAACAAAAAGGTTGGTTGCCCTTAAAATATCCCCTTTCAGTTTTGCCCACTGTTTTTCTACATCCCCCAGCTGTTCCCATCCCACTAACGACTCCCTGAGGTATTGGCCCATCTTCGCAAAGTTAGTCTTCCTAAAGTCTAAGATCCTCACCTTGGAATGGATTCTAACAGCCGAAGTCCTAATACTGAACCACACCATCGGGTGATCACTGGATACAAAATGATCTCCCACTACAATATCAGAAACACTTTAAGCACCAAGTCCAGTATGGTCCCTTCACGTGTGGGGTCTGTTACCAATTGCCTGAATAGTTCTCCCTGTAGAGAATCCAGGATCTCCTTACTTCTAGATGATACTGCAGCAGGAATGTGCCAATCAACATCTGGCATATTGAAATCTCCTATCAGTAGTACTTCCCCTTTCCTAGCAATGCTGCGTATGTCTTCAATTAACTCTCTGTCCACCCCTTCCTCTTGTGAGGGAGGTCTGTATATCACACCAATGCAAATAGATTTCTCTTTCCCTCTTTCTAGTTTAACCCACAATGCCTCCTCTCTCCTTTTAAGCTCTGTAATTCCAAAGCTTTAATAGTAGTTTTTACATATAGTGCCACTCCTCCTCCCCTTCTTCCTACCCTGTCCTTTCTGAATAAAGTATAGCCAGGTATAGTTACATCCCAGTCATGGTTTTCTGTGAACCATGTTTCTGTAACTGCCACTAAATCCAAGTCAGCCACTCCCACCAAAGCTTCAACATCAGGGATCTTATTTCCCATGCTACGGGTATTTATACACACTGCTTTCCATATGTTACCCCTGTTACCCATTTCCATAAAGGTATTTAATGTATCACCTACCTATACTCCAGTGTCAACTGCCAGGCTTATTAGGAAATACTATACAGCCTGTTCATATAAAATCCATAGCAAACCCACCGTATCATAACAGCACTACCAGGACTCACAAAGCACCAAACCCTACCTATCAAAAGGCAACACTGCAAATATTAAGCCAATACATCTCAGAGAATACCAATATATCTCCTACTGTGGAAAGAGAACAAGTGGGACTGTCATGTAGAAACTACATGAACAGAATACTGCAGCTCGGTTACACATGCAAAACATAGTCTGTCATCAAACATAGAATGAGGGATCACAATTTTGAAATACGTATGTATTTATTGAACAGGTTTTCTAAATAGCACTATCATAAAATTCAATGTGGTTTATATAAAACTCAAGCAATCAGTGTACATTGAACAAGGGATATTAACTTGGACAAACATCCAAGTTAATATACCAAACCTCCCACCTAATTCTCTAACCTACATAGTCCTTTAGATGACTCAGTACATTCTTCTTGTATATAGCTCATTTTGTATTTAGCGCACCTTGTACATAGTTATATTGCAACATTCCCTACGTGACCACATTGTATAAAGTCCCATTGCAATATTCCCCCCTGCACCCCCTCCTCCCTCGTTTGATGTAACACATTTAGTTGTATTATGAACCGCTTTGATTTAGGGATAAAGCGGTATAGAAATCCTTTTAAATAAATAAATAAAATCAACATAGGTTATAAAGTAAGGTAAAATGTGAATGGGAGGCTAGGTTGAATTGACCATTCCAAAATGATCTTTTAAGAGATATGTTTTTAGAGCCCTTCTGAAATCCTTAATGTCAGAGGTGGATCTTATAGACTCTGGCAAAGAGTTCCAAAGTGATGGAGCAATTAAGGAAAAGGCATGGTTATATGTTGCCTCACGCTTATACGTTGCTTTATAAAAACAATAATTAAACTCGGAACCCCAAAAGCCAAACTTGGAATGTACAACACCACTAGAGAAATAAAACTATAAATGACCTTTTGTACTAAACAAAATGCAAAGGGTTAGCGATACACATTTCCCAGAGCAGATATAGTCCAGTTAATAAATTCAAAATAAAATAGTTTTTTTCTTCCTTTTGTTGTGTGGGCATTTTCTTTTTCGGTTGCAATTGTCCCAGTCACTTTCTTCTGCTTTCTTCATGTCTTCTAACTCTCCATTGTCGGCTGTCCATTTGTCCTTTTTTTCTCTCCTAGTTTTTTCCATTCTCTCTACATCTGCTTTAACATACTGATCTTTTCCCTTTTGCTCTTTCCTTCATTTCTTTCTTTATTCCTTTTTCATCCACTCAGATTTTACCCCTCCATCCTCAATCCCCACTTATGCTCCCAATACTCAGCCAATCATAGATTTTTTTTACCTCCCACCCTAAATATCTGCTCCCCTCCCCGTCCTCACTCCCCCAGTTTCTTTTTTTCTCCCACCAGTCCCAGCCCCACCCTCTTCTGTTCTTCCCCTAGCATCAGCCCCCTTCTACTTCCAGCCCCTCACAGCATCCACAGCCTTCCAGTCTCATTCTCCCATCCCCCACATCAGTCCATTTCTAGTCCTGGCCCCCCAAGATCAGTCCTCCTTCAGTCCTTCCCAGCATCCGCTCTCTTCAAGTCCCAGTCCTCCATCCCCAGGCCATTTCCAGTCCTAACCTCCAGTATCAGTCCTCCTCTAGTCCTTCCCAGCATCAGCTCTCTTCCAGTCCCCCAGCATCAGCTCATTGCCAGTCCTAACCCCCCAGCATCAGCTCCCTTCTCATCCCAGTCCCCCATCCCCAGCCCATTTCCAGTCCTAACCCTCCAGTATCAGTTCTCTTCCAGTTCCTCCCAGTGTCCGCTCCCTTCCAGACCCAGTCCCCCATCCCCCAACATCAGCCCATTTCCAGTTCTGCCCCCCCCCCATTCCCATTCTAGCTCCTAGTCTCCCCCATTCCAGCCCTCAGACCCCCCCATCACACATCAAAAGGGGCTCCATGCCGGATCGGCTTCAGAGGTCAGTTGGGGCTTCAGGCCTCCCCGACTCTCTCTGAAGCCGGTCAGGCACAGGGCCCCCTCCCCAAGGTGTGGTGCCATGTGTGGGCCACATTCCCACACAATGGACAGACCGATCCTCTTGGTTGCAACTTGAGCATCCACAAAATGTGATCTTGGCTCACCCTCAATAGCACTCTATCCTGCCTCTTTGTTCTCCACTTGCTTTGCTTGCCAGTGCTTTCAGGCCTTCAATTTCTCTTCACATACCCCTCCTCATTTCTCCCCCCCCCCTTCCTATAATAAATATAAAGACCAAATATAATACTAAAGGGATGTCATTTAACAGATGCATACAATATTCTCTTCTTTGATTACAGGGATAGATTTATGCATAACAATAGTGGAAGCAGGCTCCCTACTAAGATACTCTGTCAACACAACCAGCCTTTTGCTAATTGAATGTTATTTTATTGTATGTAAAAAAAAAATAAATTCTATTTTATATTCAAAAGCCTTTAAAACATAAGCGAGGCCATCGGTTGTCTTTTGTGGGGTCGGAGGCCGAAAGGAAGTCTAAAGTAGTAAATATAATCTGATATCTTACGTGCCTATCATCATGATAATGTCTTCCATTGCAAACAAAAACATTTTTAAATCATGCTGACAAAATAGCAGTAACTTACTAGATTATGTTTTACAAGAGATGAAAATGATTCACACACTAGTGATCTCTTCCTGTCTCCTGCCAAAGATGCCCAGAGGGTAGATCACTGGATAAGGCTATGGAACCTCCAGGGCTCATCACATCAGTACAGATTAAATAGGGAACAGCCTATGAATGATGACTAGTACTACTACTACTACTACTAATGGTTATGGCTTAATTGATTTTTGATATACTGCCTTTCATAAACTATGCTAAAGCACTTTACAATAAAATAAAGTAACTTGAAATAACAGACATAATAAAATACTTCAAAGTAGAATGGGGAGGGGGTTGTGGGTTTATTAGATCAACCAGTGATCCATGGAGTCACAGTTTTAGCATGATTCAGTATGAGTTGATGGGCTTCTAACCAATGACCCACTAATTCTAGACAAGTGTCATCGGGCACAGGGATGTAGAATCCATATATGTGATGAATTTGTATGTCGTCTGCATAATAGAAACTACTAATAGTCTTGTCTTAGGAGTTGTGAGTGGAATAAGGAAGATTATATAAAGTTGGTAACACTGACCTTTAGAGGAACCCCATACCATAAAAAGATAAATAGGGGGAAAAAAAGAATTGAAGAAGATGCGATCATTCAGAAACCATCAGAACCATATTAAGACAGTGCCTTCTATACCCATGTTGCTTAAAACAGGATATCAGCAGCTAGTGATCTATTAGATGAAAGGTCAATTAAAGGTCTAATTAAATTATTATCACTACTTGACCTGAGTCCAGGTGGCTGTGAATGTCACGGAGGAGTGCTATGATTATGGTCATAGTGTAATGACCTAATCTAAATACAGACCGGTATGGACGTAGGCCATTGAATTTCTCCCTAAAATCATTTAGTATAAGGGATATGAATTTCTCTACTATCTTTAATATATAAGGTAAACTGGAGATTGGTGATAGTTATCAGTGACCGACAGGTCAAGAGTTGTTTCAGTTTGGAGAAAATGAGGGCTTGTTTCCAGATAAGTATCTTTCCTGCTTGAAGGCTAGTGTTCACCATTGATAGTACTTGAGGAAGTAAATTTAAGATGGGTTCCTTCACACATTTGGATGGAAGAGAATCTAAAGGACATGTAGTGTTGATAACTGATAGTGTTTTTTCAAGTTGAACCATAGATACTGGGTTAACTTGAACCCAGAAGTTCAAGTGAATTAGGAAGAGGGTCCCAAAGGGGCTTCACGAGTTATCTTTGAGCTAATTAGAGGATTTAGTGCCATTGATAACTGTAGAGAAATGTACAGTAGTTGTAAGTTATGTTATGAAGTCTGCTGCAGAGGGGGTCAAAGAGTATGATGGTCATGATCACAACTGAGTTGATGTCGGACTTAAACTAAGAAAAAAAGATTATTTGGATGATCTTGAGATTTGCTCAAGTGCTTTGATTGTTTAGCTTCTGTTGCATCCCTGTAACATTTTGTACTTCTATGCAACATAATTAATTTGGGATTTATTTATCTACAGGTTACAGCCCAGTGGAGGAAAAAGGTTTTGGCACTACGTTAACCTCTTAAAGAATGTGGTGCGAGATATGGTCTACTGTATCCAGTCAGGATGATAGTGACTTTTGAAAACAAGATGATCCCCTATGTGGATTCGAAGAGACTCAGAGAATTTATTCATGCCAAAAAAAATGAACCTACTCAGTAGAGCTTAAGGTTGCTTGTATGCTAATTCAAAAGTTGGGTTTTACCTTGCCTGGGCTATGGCTGAATGGATGTTATGAATGATTGCTGTTCTTATTTAATTGGAAGTGCTTATGTCTTTTTGCCTTTTACTGGTATCTGTGTGAATGTGTTATAAGAGGAGCTCCACTGACCCCCCCCCCCCCCCCATGTTTTCAAGTTGTTCAATGAGTGTTCTGTGATCTATGGAGCTAAAAGCTGCCGAGATGCCAAAGATGAGGATGAAAGCTTGCTTGGACCCCTTGATTCCCTTTAATAAATTGTTTAGTAGGGAGGTTAGTAGTGTTTCCACTCCATAACTTTGTCGGAATCCATGATGTTGGTCATCAAGAGGTGCAGTTGCCTCAATGAAGTCCTGGAGCTGTATCTGAACAGCCTTTTCTATTATTTTAGCTAAGAGTGAAATGCTGGAGATGGGTTGGTAAGATGTGGGTAGGTCAAGGTTCACTGAGGAATTCTTCAAGGTAAGTCTGATTGTAGAAATCTTCAGGTTGACTGGCAGCTGCCCTTGGGTGAGAGAGGAGTTTATTATGTTTAGCAGCAGTGCGGACCATTTTTTCCTTGCCATTTTGATCCATGTTGTTGGGCAAGAATCCAGTGGTGAAGTAGTAGTGTTAATCATGGATAGGATCTGATCTAGTTGATTGGCTGATATTGCGTTAAATGTTCTCAATTTTGGTGGCTGTTGGTTGCACTTATTTTATAGTCTAGTGGTATCTTATTATTGGAATGAGGGAATTTGTTCAAGAGATAAGAGGTATAGCCTTGTGGGTTCAAGCTTGAGCCATTCTGTGTAGATGGGGCTCTTATGAGTGACTTGGGGATATTGAACAGCTCTCTCGGTTGGTTGAGGGATTTAAGGATTAGGTTACTGTGGTATTCTCGTTTCCTCTGATTTATCAGCTTATTGTAATCTTCTTGCTTTGTGATATATTCTCTTTGGTGTTGGGGGTTTTGTGTTTGTCGCCATCTTCATTCCAGTTGTCTTAGTTTAAGTTTTGCTTCTTTTATATCTTTTGAATACCAGGGTGCTGTGGAATTTCATCTCGATGGAGACTTTGGTGGAAGTTCTGTCAATGAATTTATCATTCTATTCCAATCATCTACTAGGCTTGCAAGGTCTGCTGGATCTGCCATTAGGGTCTGTTCAATCAGAGGAGTAAGGTGTTCGAGAAGAGCAGCTTTATTGAAATCTCAGGATCTACATGTTCCCTGTAGTAGAAGTTCCCTATTATGGTTTATCAGGGATAGTGGACGATCAAATGAGAACATGTGGTGGTAAGACTATGGTAATGGTGTGGTCTGAATGTTCCTTGCAATCATGTCCTTAGGTATGAATACCACATCCAGGGTGTTTCCTCCTTTTTGTGTGGAGGAGCTTATGATTTGTGATAGGTCCAGTGCATCTATGGCTTCCAGAAAGGAGGTTACTTGGTTTACTACTACTACTACTACTACTACTACTACTACTATTACTACTAAGCATTTATAAAGCACTACCAGGTGCATGCAGCGTTGTACAATGAAAACACAAAAAGACAGTCCCTGCTCAAAAGAGCTTACAATCTAAAAAGACAAAACAAGAAAAGGAGTAGAAAAAGATAAGAATAAGGGCAAAGAGAGAAGATCAGGAGAGACCGGACAAAGGAAAGAGGCAAGAACAAGTGTAAGAGGAAGAAAGAAAGGTGAAATAAAAGAGGGGAAGGAAGGAGAACAGCAAAATCAAGAGCCAAAGGCAGAGGCAAAAAGATGAGTTTTTAACTTGAGTCTGAAGAGGGGCAAAGAAGATGCCTGACGTATAGACAAAGGAAGTTTATTCCAAGCGTAGGGAGCAGCAAGGTGAAAAGAATGGAATCTGGAGTTGGCAATAGAGGAGAAGGGCATAGCAAGAAGCAACTGGGAAGAAGAACGGAGTACACGAGGGGGGAAATAGGGAGAAATGAGAGAAGAAAGGTACTGAGGAGCCACAGAGTGAATGCATTTACAGGTCAAGGTCAGAAGGAGAAGCTTAAAGTGAATACGGAAATGGATAGGGAGTCAGTGAAGAGATCTGAGGAGAGGAGTGATGTGGGCAAAACGAGGCTGACAGAAAATCAAACGGGCAGCGGAGTGCTAAATAGACTGAAGAGGGAAGAGATGAGACTGAGGGAGACCAGCAAGAAGGAGGTTACAATAATCAAGGTGGGAGGTGATTATGGAATGGATGAGGGGTTTAGTAGTGAGCTCAGAGAGAAAGGGGCGGATTTTGCAAATGTTGAAGAGAAAGAAGTGACAGATCTTAGCAATGAGTTGGATATGAGAGGAGAAAGAGAGCGAACAGTCAAAAATAACACCCAAATTATAGGTTTATAGGTTCTGAATTCAGGTTTAGGTCTCCTAATAGGATGAAATGTTTATCCTTTGATGATTGAGAGCATGCTATTTCTATCAATGAAGAAAAGTCATCAACTGTTGAGGTTGGGGATCTATAAACTAAGCATATGGAGAGATGGTTATTTTGTATTATTAGTGCATTCAGGGTGTCACTTGTTATGGTTGTGGACACTTGAAACTTTTGACTTTTGCTGGCAAGGACGAATATTCCTCCTCCTCTCTTAATTATTCATGGGCAGTTGTAGAAGTCCATTTGTGTCATTATGAGCTGGTTTGTGAGTACCTAGTGTGTTTCAGTGAACTAAGCCTCCATTATGAACATCATGTCCAGATTGTTGTCCTTAATGTAGTCATTTATGATGCGATCTTCTTGCATGCTGAATGTGTATTCAGCTTGGTGGTTGTAGGTTTGATGGGCAATTGTGTAGGACAAGGTAGAAATTTTTATTAGTCTTGATTGTTTATTAGGAACATTCATAAATTGTTGAAACCAAATTTTATTTCTTTGCTTGTAAACTATTGGTATGATTCCTGTCCAGATGGTAGCAGTGTGAGTTAGTCTTATCAGAGTGAGTGTGAGAATAATTATAGCAAGCGTATGAATAGTTATCCGAATCATGTTCCCACTTTGTCTTTGTTGCCTATGCTTCTGTCTGTGGTGACTGAGGATATTCTTCTGAGAGGCTTGAAATCTTTGTGGTTTATTTACCTTGTTCCCAGTAGAGGGGCACATGTGGTCCTTTTACACAAAAGCAGAAGCAAGAATTATTGGAAATGTAGCTCAAAGAGAAAATAGTGAGGTTTCTGGAGTCCAATGGATTACAGGATCAGAGGCAGCATGGATTCACCAGAGTCAGGTCTTGTCAGACAAATAGGATTGATTTCTTTGACTGGGCGACCAGAGAGTTGGACCAAGGGAGAGCCCTTGATGTGGTGTACTTGGATTTAAGTAAAGCCTTTAGACACCGTACTGCGCAGGTGACTTATAAACAAACTGAGTACCCTAGGGATGGACCCTAAAGTTACTGATTGGGTTATAAATTGGTTGAGGGGGAGGCAACAGAGTACAGGTAAATGGAGCTCAATCTGAGGAGGGGGAGGTTACCAGTGGTGTGCCACAGGGATCTGTCCTTGGTCCAATTCTTTTTAACATCTTTGTTAGTGATATCGCGGAAGGGCTGTCGGATAAGGTTTGCCTCTTTGTGGATGATACCAAAATCTGCAATAGAGTAAACACCCAGGAAAAAGTAGATAACATGAGGACGGATCTAGCTAAGCTTGGAGAATGGTCTAGAATTTGGCAGCTGAGATTTAATGCTAAAAAATGCAGGGCCATGCATTTTGGTTGCAAAAATCTAAAGGAGCGGTAAAATGTGGGAAGGGGTGGGGAGTACTTCTGTCCACAAAATAAGAGCGGGACCTGGGCGTGATTATATCTGATCATCTTAAAGTAGCTAAACAGGTAGAAAAGGCAATGCCAAAAGCTAGAAGGATGCTTGGGTGCATAGGGAGAGGAATGGCCAGCAGAAAAAAAAGGTGATAGCGCCCCTGTGTAAGTCTTTGGTGTGACCTCATTAGGAGTATTTTGTGCAGTTCTGGAGACCATACCTTCAAAAGGATATAAACAGGTTGGAGTGTGGCTACTAAAATGGTTTGTGGTCTTTGTTATAAAGCATATGAGGACAGAATTAAGGATTGTAATATGTATACCTTAGAGGAAAGGCGAGATAGAGGAGATATGATAGAGATATGGTAGAGATGTTTAAATATCACAATGGCATAAATGCACAGGAGGAGAGCCTCTTTCGAATGAAAGCAAACTCTGCTATAAGGGGACATAGGATGAAGGTGAAAGGGGATAGACTCAGGAGTAATATGCAGAAATATTTCTTTACAGAAAGATTGGTAGATTCATGGAATAGTCTCCCAGTAGAGGTGGTAGAAATGAGGACAGTATCTGAATTCAAAAAAGCATGGGACAAACACAGAGGATCTCTAAGAGAAGAGGGGACTATTGTAGTAGTCAATATGGAAGGGCCGACTAGATAGAAACATAGAAACATAATGGCAGAAAAAGACCACATGGCCTATGTTTCTGTCTTTCGGAGACCGTAACCAGACAAGTCTTACTGAGGCTTGGATATGTTCTCCCTGCAGGTATTCTGGTTATGTGCTTGTTATTTGTCTTGTCAGTGCATTTGCTTGCCATTCTGCGTCATTTTGATGATCCCCTTTGTTTGAGATGATGTTCCAGATGAGTTTATGAGGTCCCCGCCTAAGGGCTTTAAATGATCTTGTGGATAGAAAATCTTCTTGTAGAATCCCTGGTCTGAGGTCTCGTAAAGCCTTATTAAATTTAATGGAGGTATAAGCCTGGTAGATGGATGGCACCACCTCTATCCCACTTCTAGAGAATTTACCAGTTATTCCTTTCCTCATCAAACTTAGTCACGGATAGATTTCATTTTGGTGTTCAAGTGCAGGAAGTGCAGGATTGCTTGAATAAATCTATTCATATATCTGATCACATTGCAGTTGTGTTTCAACTCTCACCTTTTAATGGGCCTGTGGCAAGGCCTCCATGGCATTTTTATAATAGCCTTTTGTTAGATACGGTCTTTATGGACAGAATAAAACAAGTTTCCTCCTTGTCTGGGAGGCTTTTAAAGTCACTTTGTGTGGTAAAATCATCAGTTTCTCCTCTTGGCTTCGAAGGTGTGATTTGGAACAGATCCGAAGGTTGGATTCAGATATTACCTGTTTTGAGGCTATCCATATGTGGACAAATGATAATGCTGCTTACACACAATTGATCTGACTCAGATAGGATTACAATAGGATCTTGAGTTGAAGTGCAGAACGGGAGGTCTTCGTGTGGAAAACTGTATATGATGTTGGAGAGAATAAGTCTGGATGGTTGTTGGCATAACTTTTAAAAGTTTGGAGGAAAAGTCACTTTATAGTGTCTGTGTATGATGAGCAGGCAACTGTCTTCACAAAAATTGAGGACATTTCCTCTTTGTTTCCTTCTATAGAAATTTGTTTTCATCCGCTGGTATGGTTGATGATGGGACATGCGAGTCTTTCCTGGATATGGGTGATCTAAGGTTGTCTCAACATATGGTTAAATGATTAGGGAGCCTCCATAAAGGTTAGCGAGATACTGATGGCCTTTAGGGGGTTGTAGAGGAATAAAACTCCAGGTCCTGATGGCTATACTGTTGAATTTTATCAGCAGCTTGCACCTATCCTAGCGCCTAGATTGCAGCATCTTTTTCAGTATCTAAGTGCAAACTTTCAGATGGGTACCAGCTTTTTGGAGGCAAATGTGGTATTGATACCTAAATCAGATCAGTACTCTACTCTAGTGGATCATTAGTGGCCTATTTCGCTTTTAAATATTGATTATAAAATTCTTGCAAAAGTATTGGTTTTGAGATTAAGACAGGTTATGGGTAGAATTATAGGAATAGAGCAGGTGGGCTTCATGAGGGGTAGATACATTGGTGATAATGCCTGGGTATTTCATAATCTGTTACTGCTGGCACAGCGTGAGTTTGGTCCTGTGGATACAATATCCCTTGATGCTGAAAAAGCCTTTGATCATATTGAATAGTCTTATCTGTTTCAGGCACTAGAGTAGTTTTATTCAATGGGTCAAAGTGCTATATGCCTCTCCTTGGTCACGAATAATTGTGAATGATGCCTCATCAGAGTCTATCTCCCTTACTAGAGGTACTAGACAGGGATGTCCATTATCACCGTTGTTTAGTCTGGCCTTGGAACGGTTGCTGGGAACCCAAAAAGCAAGACATTAAAACACAGTCCTTTATTGGAATTTAGCAACCCCAACACAGCTGTGTTTTGGCATAAGGTAGGCAGGCTTGAAATCTAAAACCATGATTTACGGAGCTCATGTGGACAAGACTGTAGCCATTCTTGTGTTTCCTATTTTATTTATTTATTTTTCTCTTTATATTTTATTTTTAATTAGTTTTGCTTGGGTTGTTCCTTCTTGTAAGCAATAAGAATATAATGTAAGTGCCATTTGTTACTTTTTGAAAAACTTTAAAAAAAAAAAGATGTATTGAGAAAACCACTGCATCAAAAGTGTGTCCAGCTGAATGAGTAGTGCTTTAATACATGTTGGGCAAAACCTAGGGGCTCGTTTATGAAAGCACCAGCAAGGGTCTGCATTTACCTTTTGCTCCCCATCTGCGGTAACATATCATGCGCTGTCAGCAACATGCCCAGCATGTCGGTGGCAGGTAGCGCACAGAACTGTACCCTAACACGCAGCATTCACAATTAGCACAGGTGCACCTAAGGCCACCCATAGAGGTATTGTTAAGTTCAATAATGCTAAATGCCACATTGATAGTGAGGGTGCAAGATATACTCCCGTGCTAACTGCAAAATGCTCACCATGCCCACATTCCACCACCAACCCACTAATTCCCCACCCTGGCACGTGATGGGCAATTAACACGTTTTAGAGCATGGTAGCCATCATGCCTGTGGTAACTATGGTTCTCGTGCTCAAAGCTGCCATACACTTAAACATACGCTAACCGCTCAGCGCACTTTAGTAATTGGACCCCTTAGGGTTTCCATAAATTCTTTAAAAGCTTTTGTCCCTGGAATGCTGGGGATCATCTACATGAATGTTGAAGTCTCTAAAGTGAGGCTTCAGATATGTTAGTAAGAAGCAAGTCCCAGGAATTTGTGGTTAGAGCAGGTGGAATATAGAAGAAGAGATGCAGAGAGATGCAGGTATTTAAATCTAAGAGCACAGCTTCAGGGTAGCCAATATCGTCATCTGAAATTTCAGAAAAAGTAAACAAAAGGTGTTAGAAATAACAGCTAAATTGTTTCATGTTTATTTGTGTGTTCCACAGAGATGGCTGGATATCCAGGTGGAAGGCATTGGTTTAAGTAGGCCTGATCTCCCTTTTATAACCAAGTATATGCAGTTATTTTATAGACACACAGAGCACATAGTCCCTGTTTATTAGAGCTTACAATCTAATAATCTCCATTGCCCATGTTCCCTGTAAAAAATAGTTATCTCCAAGTTATAATGCCCTGTTCAATGTAAACTGCCTTGATATCATGAAAGGCGGTATATAAAAAATGTTAAATAAATAAATAAGACAGAGACGGACAATACTGATAAAACAGATGAGGTGGGGCTCTCCGTTAAAACAGTGTGGCTACCTGCAAAGAAAAAGGTCTCTAGAATAATGGGTGGGGTCCAAATAGTAGGTGGAGTCTAACTAAAGAGGACAACTACCTACCCAATTCCCCGAAATCATCAAAAACTTTGGAAAAAAAATCTATATTCCAGTGTCCAAGCTATAAATTTTTAAAGACACCTATTGAACCTAAACCTGCTGTATATAAGGGGTCACCAGCTTCTGAGACACCCCTAATCTACTCTTAAGACTGTGTTATCTGGCAGGACATATTAAGATTTGAAAGTGTTGAATTCAATTGACTAGTGTCTTCCTTTCCTCCTACCCCTGAACTTACAATAATGTTTGCCATGGATGGCTCTTCTAACCTTCTCTAAATAATAGCGTTAATAGTTTCATAAACTGTCTTGCAAATAGGTCACCAAAACTCAAATATAGCCTCTCAGAAACATGCTCAGCTACTTTGGGAGGGAATGACCTTGCAGCTGAGCTGCAAATTGTAGAATGACTCCTGAACCAAGAACAAGGGAAATACTGAGTCAAGATTACTGTTATTACTGCTCGTGTTATTACCGGATAAAGATATGTCTATGGACCCGCAAAAGGTAAACTGACTTTTCTAGTAATAATTGTAATTAAAAGTACTATATCTATGACTTATAATTTTCTGGCATCAACCTTCAACAGTATTTCCCTCTTCTCTCGTTTTTGTTCTTTAAGGCTTAGGTTGTGCTGGTTGACTAATGGAATTTATCTTGAAATTTCTAGCAAGGGAACATGACTGTATCTGAAAAATTGCCCAGTGGAATATATTTGCCTCATGCCTTTGCCAAGTCCTAGGCCCATATATTTTGGTAGTTTTTTTACACTACTACATTACCTAGGCATCATCAATAGACATGAACGAGCAACTGCATATAACCCCAATTATCCAAGGATAATGAGCCCCAATACACCTCTTTAGGATTGGTAATACTTGTATCTATTCACTTTTTCAGCATGAAAGAGGACAATTTATATCCATTATAAGGCAGACTATTAGATAGAAAGGTTTAGTCAGCATAACTTAAGTCATAGCTTCCTTTTTGATGGGTGGTGTATTTCAACCTTATAAGCTCAGAGGTTTTAGATGTTATGCATCCCACTTTCTGTGATACTATCACACTCGGCTGAGCTGCTTTTAAAGGTCAGCGTTTTAGTTTTGTCTAAGTGTGGCCATAGACTGTATTGCCTCAAGACATGAATGTGCAGAGATTTACTTAGGGAAACCTTTTCCTCCACAGATTAATAAAAGTCAAGTTTAGTGATATCATAGATCAATTAAGTCTTGATTAGTTTTCTTCCATTTTGGGCAACTTGGGTCTCCCTGCTCTGCATCTTCACAGCAATTTGCAGCTGTGCACAGAAATCCATCATAAAGTCATTTTCCTCCTTTCATATTTATGTTTGTTCATTTGATTAACTGCCTTTCAAAAAAAGAACTGCAAAGCAGTGGAGAGGTTTCAGACCTAACTTTATACTTTGGGGAAAGCATAGTATTGTGATGTCATAGGCTAAGCATAGTAATGCATTGTAATGTCACAGCATAGAACCCAGAATCTTCCAACTCTCATAGTGCAGGAAATCTGTGAGATTTTCACAGAAAATGACAGTGTTCCATTCTCTTGTTGAAACACAGTAATACATTTTGCTAAAAACTCAGGGCTGGTTCAAAAATATGAGGCAACCTTGGTGAACTTTATTCCTCATGCCCCCTGTTCCTGCCCTTGCCTCCATTGCCACTGCTGCTACCCTTCTCTGGGACCTGCAGTGGCAGCAATTATCTCAAACAGTCCATTAGTGCTTACCTAAACCTCTGGTCCGGTGGGACTGTTTGTGCGTCCACTCTCTCTGATGCACAATGCTGACTTCCCTTTTGCATAAGGGCAGAAGCAGTTAGTGCAAAATGGTGCTAAGTGACATATAAACCTTGAATATTCAATTGGGGGAAATGGAATTGTTTGAGCTCAAAAAGGACACACCAATTGTTTTCCAACTTAACTAAATAGTTACAGGAAAAACAAAGAAATAAACTAGCACTGATGGTTTCCACCTCTTGGCACATTGAAAAAAAGTGCTTCTTCTTGACGTGTGTAACATATTGTAGCACACACCTCAGGAAACACACAAACCTTCTGTTCAAAAAATATTTTTTCTCTATTGTGAAAATGAAGTCTTGAAGCCCAGACTTTGCCTGCTTCCAACACAAAAGATACCAACAAAGTAGCTCTCGACCTTTACTGTGTCACATAATCTTCCAAGACTTGATTCCGATTCAAATCTCTCTCCTGCTAGCTCACTTCTTAGATTGAATACGGTAGCTTATGCAGCAACAGCCAGAACTTCCAGCAAATACTTATTAAACATTTCCACAGGGGATGCCCGTGGATATTAAGGAAAATTGACAAACCTTAAATTAGGAGGTTAGTTACTAAATGTGTGTTGACATGTGTTAGTAACTAGGTTCTATTGAACAACATTGAGTCTGTGCTAAAATAACATGTGTTATCGTGAATTAATGTACATGAACATTAGTGCACCTTAGTAACCAGTACACAGGCTTTTAACATAATTCTCAAGCTTCTCAGTATGACCATGTATTGTTTTATTTGCAAAAAATGTGTTATATACCACTCAACTAGGCAGTAGCCTTTTCTCAGTGATTTGCAATGCTACTTTCATAAAAGAATTAAAACATATTCACTATTAAACCCCAAAATATCCCTTATTGAGTCTAGAAGAAATTTGTAAGAATGTGAAATTGAACCATTTAACAGAGATGCACATAAATGCCTGTTCACTCCACCACAGTGTTTAATTTATACATAGTTCCATATAAATTACTGCCATAATAGAGCATTTGTCCTAAAAGCTTGTATTATGGTAAACCATTTGTGTTTAAAGCACTGAGGTCTATTCTGCCAAATAAATAGCTATTGATTTATGTTTCTTTCTTTTGAAAGGGTATAAAATAGCATAGTAGTTTGAGTCTCTGCGCTCTAGGATAGATACTACAGCGGGTCTGCTCATCCTGAATTATGCAATTTTGTTCTGATAATATACTATATTTATGTATCTTTAAAAAAGCACCCAAAACAATATTCTCATTTTTAAGCCTCTTTAGATTTGCTTTTAAAAGTTATCTAACCACAAAGCAAATAAATATATTTTAAGACTAAAGTGTTTTACCTTGAGCCTACCAAAGCAGAATTCAGACCTCTGCGTGGAATATTTTTTCTAAACTTTACAGGATCAAAGGCACAGAAGGCAACCCATATTTATTTTTTTAGACATACTGTTGGAAAAACAGTGAGAGTGGGAGGCTAGTGAAAAATGATAAGGCAATTTAAGAAGTGTAGGAGAAACAGAAGATTTTTAAAGGTGGGGAAGGAGGGACATATAGATGGAGACAAGGGGAGTGAATGGCCAAAAGAAAGTTTGGTTTGTGTTCATTTTAAATGATTTTTTCCCAATTTTGGAGCATTTATTCATATTTGTTTCACCTATTTCTTTGTTGGTCATGCACTAAATGCATGCTAGAACTTTAAGTAAGCAAATTGATTGTATGTGTGTTAATTAGTAGATATACATGCATACAAGAGATATTGAAAATGAATGCATACCTACTAAGTAATACCCAGTGAAGAAATAGAGGAAACAAATATGGAAAAAAATGGCCAATCATTGGGAAAATTTCATTTAAAGTGAGCACAAACCAAAATTTTTGGCCATTCACACCCCTGACTCCAGCTATGTCCTGCTTTCCCCACCTCTAAAAATCTGTGCTCCTATGCTTGAATTCCTTTACCGTTTTTCATGTGCCTCAAACCTATAAACTGCATAAACTCCACTGACAGATATTTAGCAGCACAAACCCAATTACTGCCATTGAATAATCAGGTTAAACATATCAGGCACTATCTGGATAGCACCAGGATGTTCCGTGGGTGCCATAGGGACGGCACTGACAGCTATACAGTTAGCAGCGATATTCAGCCACTAAGCACATAAAGTTAGGACGTGAAAAGTTGTGCTAACTTTACACATTTTTTTCAAAACAGCAATACAGCCAAACTGGATATTCAGCACTGGTCACAGGATATGCATCGGTGCTGAATATCCAGCCTTAAAGTAAAGTAGTGGCAGCCAGCAACTTTGACAGAGCTGATTGCTGCCACTGAAAATTGACCCCTCAATTTTTAGGCACTCAAACAAACTGAATGTTCGCTCACGAATGCAAATCCCTTCTGGAGAACAGGTTGGATTGTTGGTTTCGCAGTCTATAGGGAACATGGGCAGACGAGATGGACCCTTATGAACTTTATCTTCAGACATGTTCTCTGGAAGGTAGATGGATAGACAGACAGACATTCCACTGGTCTTGGAAACAATAAAGAGTCATGCATCTAGAATGCAGAATTGTATGGACTGAATACATTTTAGGAGGAAGAAAACTGGCCATCAAAGATGACAGAAACAAGAAGGTCATTTTGGTGACTCTTCTCTTTAACTTTTCTAATTCTGCTATATCTTTTTTAAGTTATGGTGACCAGAATTGCACATAGTCAAGGTACCATGGAATAATACAGATGCATTATAGTATCCTTTCTTTTATTCTCCATTGCTTTCCTTATGATTCCTAGCATTCTATTTGCTTTCTGGCCAACACTGCACACTGGCATTATCCACGATGATGCCTAGATCCCTTTCCTGCGTGGTGGTTCCTAATGTGGAACCTTGCATCATGTAACCTTAGTTTGGGTGATTCTTATCTAAGTGCATAAATTTGCACTTGTCCATATTAAATTTTATCTGCCATTTGGATGCCCAGTCTCCCAGTTTATCAAGGTCTTCTTGCAGTATTTCAAAATCCTCTTGTGTTTTAACTATGGTTCAAGATGTTGGCACTCCAGTCAAGGTTTACATAGTAACATAGTAAATGACGGCAAATAAAGACCAGTATGGTCCATCTAGTCTGCCCAGTAAGATGGCAAGAGTAGGTGCACCTGCCACACCGTGCAGGCCACCCCTCCCCATGTCTTTGTTTTAGGGGAGGACCCCCCCATGTCTTTGTTTTAGGTGTGAACCCACAGCTTCATGTAGGACATCCCTGTATGTTGAGAAATTAGTTACGTTTATTTTGATTTTATCCTGTTACTGTAAAGGGATCCACTATGTCTGTCCCATGCCATTTTGAATTCTGTCACCGTGTTTGCCCCCACCACTTCCATCGGGAGGGCATTCCAAGCATCCACCACCCTTTCAGTGAAGAAATATTTCCTGACATTGCCTTTCAATTTACACCCTTGCAGATTCGTGTTATGCCCTCTAGTTTTACAGCTTCCCCGTCTTTGGAAGAGGTTTGTTTGTTCATTATTTCTCTTTAAGTATTTAAAGGTCTGAATCATATCTCCCCTGTCACTCCTCTCCTCCAGAGTGTACATATTTAGGCCTTCAAGTCTCTTCTCATAAGGCTTCTGACGCAGGCTCCAAATCATTTTGGTTGCCTTCCTCTGAACAGTTTCCAGTCTTTTTATATCCTTTGCAAGATATGGTCTCCAAAACTGAACACAGTATTCCAAGTGAGGCCTCACCAGTGACTTATACAGTGGCTCTACATAAGAACGTAAGATATACCATACTGGGTCAGACCAAGGTCCATCAAGCCCAGTATCCTGTTTCCAACAGTGGCCAAACTAGGTCATACGTACCTAGCAGTTTCCCCAAAAGACACAGGTTCTGCAATGCTTGTACTAGGTCAAGCATTGATATCCTGGGTCCCTTCTTAATAATGGTTTATGGACCTTTCCTCCAGGAACTTGTCCAAACCTTTTTTAAACCCAGCTACACTAACAGCCTTTACTACATCCTCTGGTAACAAATTCCAGAGTTTGATTACACGTTGAGTGAAAAAATATGTTCTTTTATTAGTCTTAAATAGTTTACCCTGTAGCTTCATTGCATGTCCCCTAGTCTTTTTATATTCTGATAACGTAAACAGTCGATCTACGTTTACCAGTTCCACTCCGTTCATTAATTTATAGACTTCTATCATATCTCCCCTCAGCCGTCTCTTTTCCAGGTTAAAGAGCCCTAACCTTTTTAGCCTTTCTTCATAGGAGTATCCTTCCATCCCCTTTACCATTTTGGTGGCTCTTCTCTGAACCTTTTCTAATAACGCTATGTCCTTTTTAACATACGGCAACCAGAATTGCACACAATATTCAAGATGCGGTCTCACCATGGAACGATATAGAAGTATTATAATATCTTTTGTTTTATTTTCCATTCCTTTCCTTATGATACCTAGCATTATATTTGCTCTCTTGACTGCCGCTGCACACTGGGCCGAGGGTTTTAACATGTTATCCACAATGACGCCTGAATCTTTTTCCTGAGTGGTGGTTCCTAATGTGGAACCTTGCATCGTGTAACCATAGTTTGGGTTGTTCTTCCCTAGGTGCATAACTTTGCACTTGTCCACATTAAATTTCATCTGCCATTTTGATGCCCAGTCTTCCAATTTATCAAGATCCTCTTGCAATTTTCCACAATCCTCTTGGGTTTTAACAACTTTAAATAGTTTTGTGTCATCTGCAAATTTGATAACCTCACTCGTTATTCCACTTTCCAGGTCATTTATAAATATGTCAAAAAGCAGCGGACCCAGCACAGATCCCTGGGGTACACCACTATTCACCTTTCTCCATTGGGAAAATTGGCCATTTAGCCCTACCCTCTGCTTTCTGTCTTTTAACCAGTTCCCGATCCACAATAGTACACTGCTTCCTATCCCATGACTCTTTAGTTTTGCCAAAAGTCTCTGATGAGGGACCTTGTCAAAGGCTTTCTGAAAGTCCAGATACACTATATCAACCGACCCACCTTTGTCCACCTGTTTATTCACACTTTCAAAAAAACATAAAAAAACTAGTACCTCTTCCTTTCTGCTGGTAATTCCTCTTTGTATGCAACCCAACATCCTCGTAACAAGGTTTGCTATGATAATGACCAGACAAGGTAGGGGCAGAGGTGATATAAGATAGGGTTAAAATCCTGGTGTAGTTGCAAATGAATGCTTATGATACTAGTTCCCAGTTCCTGATTCTGATAGATCTGGAAGTCAAAAAAATAAAGGCAAGAGAATATGGTTGGATAAAAACTCCACCAGCGACAAAGCAGTATATTTGAATGCATGACAGAGATAGCACTGGTAGAAAGAGAGTGATAAAATGACCCCTTGAAAGGTTTCTGGGGACCCCACCTTAAAAACAGTGTTCAGCTCTGGAGACTATATTCTAAAAAGGATTTTGGCAAGGCAGACACAAATCAAAGGAAGACCAGAAATTGGTGTGTGGTCTGTGCTCTATAAGCCATATGCGTAAAGGTAAATTTTCAAAGTGTCATCCATGGGTAATAATAGATTTAATATTAAACCACATCTGATGCCAAAAGCAGAAGAATTAAAACTTTTCCACAAAAATGGCTGGTCAGTTCTAGTTATGTTTTCACCTGAAAAACTTAACTTGCACTCATAATCAAAGTCTGTACATGTGAAGGAAGATGAAAGAGGTTAAGCTTCCTCTCCAACCGTTTGTTCCCGACAAAAAATTGAGTTTGGAGTTTTTACTGGGCTGGTGGTAGCTACTGGCCAGTACATTCAATGACTTTGACTTTGGAATTTGCACAATTTTTGTCATTGAATTTGGAAGGGGTCCTTTTGTTTTGATGAAAACCATGCATGTGGCAATCACCGTACCTCATTCAAACACATCGTCACCGGTCCTAAGCATACCCAAAGCATACTTTCTACCACAACTTTCACACTCTAGGACATTCCCACAGTAAGTGAACTAAGTCTCCTCTCTCCCCACTCCCTGTCCAACATCCCGACCTCCCCCCCACCCCCCAATATTCTTGTTAATAGCCTGGCATCATACCGGGCGGGGTCCAGTACATGCACAAGCGAGTTTTTATGTTTTAAATCATTTTTATTGAAACTGCCAGCAATAGTAGTAATACACATCTTTGACCCCTAACCTGTGGTAGGCTCTTACATGGGACTTGGGGACTCTCAAAAGAGTATTTATTTATTTAGTCAGTCTAATGTGCCACATTTCCGAGGATCAATGCAGTTTATAGGAAACATAACTGAACATTACATGAAACAGAATTTCCTAGAAAAACTAATAGTTTAAGGTATGAAATAGAACATCAAACCGTATATTTAACACAGAGAAGGATTTCCTAGATTAATTAACAGTTTAAAGTATAACATAGAGGGAGGAGTGGCTCAGTGGTTGGGACAGGTTACCTCAGGCTGGAAGGCCGGGGGTTCAATTGCCACATGGGGACTAGCAACTTCAGGCCAGAGGGACTGGGGTCTCTAGTCCCATAGCCACTCCTTGTGGCTTTGGGCAAGCCACTTAACCCTCCATTGCCTCAGGTACACTTAGATTGTGAGCCCTTTGGGGTCAAGGGAATAAAAAGTGCCTGCATGTAAACCACACTGATTCTAAAGAGCACGGTATATAAAAAATAAATAAATAGAATTTTGAACAGTATTTATAACATAGAACAGTAACTAAATACGGGTGGAGGGCTGCCTACATTGTAGGGAGACTGTGATCAGAATGACGTTTAATACATTAGCATTAAGTGGTGCATAGGTAAGAGGGGATGATTTATTCCATCAAACTGTTCCTTGAAAAGGTGTGTTTTAAGCAGTCTCTGGAAGGTTGAGAGGTCATGGGTGTTTCTGATTCGTGGTGGGAGTGCATTCTATAGGCATGGGACATGCAGGGAGAATGCCCTAGAGGAAGTTGATTGGTTACACTTGGTTAGTTCCTGAGTTTGTTGTCACAAATCGATTCATGTCTTTTCCACCAACAACCCAATCCCTCGTCTACCCCCCCCCCCTTCATAATTTATGGCAGAATTATCTCTATCGTTACTTAATTTTGAACATGACTACTTTCCCCCACCTATCAGCCTAGAACAATAACGTTCGGTCGACTAAGAGCTATAGAACAGTTTACCATATATATTAGAAGCACATTTAGAAGGAACATTTAATTTCCCCCCTCCATTCCTTCACCCCTACCTCGTTCCTCCCTTCCCCCCCTCCATAACCAAAACATCATCAATAGATACAGATGCTCACTCAAAACAGCCAAAACACATATCCTAGTCACTCAGTTTTACTCATCCTTCCTCCCATCTCACACCCTACCCCCCTCCCCTTCACAGGATTCCACAGAAAGAATAAGACAAAGATGTGGTGCACTTTACTCAAGTTGGGCATCCGGCCTCTGCCGGCTAATTGCAGATGGTATAAGATGTAACAGGTGCAAGAGACACATAGGGATTATTGCACTCCCATGATGATGGTCCAGATAGATCAGGCAAGCAGGTCTACCAATCCACAAAACTCTAGATAAACAAATAGTTCAAGGCCATGCTATGCCCCTGGGGTGAGAGGGACTGAATATAAGGTTCCCATATTTCCATAAACCATGCTTGCCTAAGACCCATTCCCAATGATGCAATATTTTCCATCTGCATTAGTCAATGTACCCCATTTCACCAAGCCCAGTGTAATGGTCTATCAGAGCTCAACCAGGTCTTCAAAATACTTTGCAGTCCTATGACTATGAGCTTATGCACCCACAGCCAGGCCTCCCGACCATGTAGCCATGATCCCAAGAGTTCACCCAAGAGGATGCCTTCCACTCGGAGGCGCACCTCCTGCCCCAGCACAATGCCAACATACTCCCGCAGCCATCCCCAGAAAATCTGTGTTTGCAGGCAGTTCCAGAACATATGGGCCAAAGTTCCTTGATCACGACTACATTTTAAACATATGCCATAGAGAGTCAACCCTCTGTATAAGATAATGCCTCTGTATAAGTCTTTGGTGCGACCTCATTTGGAGTATAGTGTGCAATTCTGGAGACCGCACCTTCAAAAGGATGTGAACAGGATGGAGTCGGTGCAGAGGGTGGCTACTAAAATGATTAGTGGGCTTCATTATAAAGCATATGAGGACAGACTTAAGGATCTTAATATGTACACCTTAGAGGAAAGGCGGGATAGAGGTGATATGATTGAGATGTTTAAATACCTCCGTGGCATAAATGTTCAGGGAGAGAGCTTCTTTCAATTGAAAGCAAGTTCTGCGATGAGGGGACATGGGATGAGGGTGAAGGGAGATAGATTCAGGAGTGATATGCGGAAATATTTCTTTACGGAAAGAGTAGTGCATCCATGGAATAGTCTCCCAGTGGAGGTGGTAGAGATGAGGACAGTAACTGAATTCAAAAAAGCATGGGACCAATTTTTAAAAATGGCTCCAGGGGTGATCCGGGAAACTACAGACCAGTGAGCCTGACGTCAGTACCAGGAAAAATGGTAGAAACCATCATAAAGAATAAAATTACTCAGCATGTAGATAGTCACAACCTAATGGGAGACAGCCAACATGGCTTTAGACAAGGAAGATCCTGTCTTACTAATCTGTTTTGTTTTTTTTGAAGGAGTGCATAAACAGGTGGACAAAGGTGAGTCGGTTGATATTGTGTATCTGGACTTTCAGAAAGCCTTTGACAAGGTCCCTCATCAGAGACTTTTGTCAAAACTAAAGAGTCATGGGATAGGAGGCAGTGTACTATTGTGGATCAGGAACTGGTTAAAAGATAGAAAGCAGAGGGTAGGGCTAAATGGCCAATTTTCTCAATGGAGAAAGGTGAATAGTGGTGTACCCCAGGGATCTGTGCTGGGTCCGCTGCTTTTTGACATATTCATAAATGACCTGGAAAGTGGAATAACGAGTGAGGTTATCAAATTTGCAGACGACACAAAACTATTTAAAGTTGTTAAAACCCAAGAGGATTGTGAAAAATTGCAAGAGGATCTTGATAAATTGGAAGACTGGGCATCAAAATGGCAGATGAAATTTAATGTGGACAAGTGCAAGGCTATGCACCTAGGGAAGAACAACCCAAACTATGGTTACACGATGCAAGGTTCCACATTAGGAACCACCACCCAGGAAAAAGATTTAGGCGTCATTGTGGATACCATGTTAAAACCCTCGGCCCAGTGTGCAGCGGCGGCCAAGAGAGCAAATAGAATGCTAGGTATGATAAGGAAAGGAATGGAAAATAAAACAAAAGATATTATAATGCCTCTATATCGTTCCATGGTGAGACCGCACCTTGAATATTGTGTGCAATTCTGGTCGCCATATCTTAAAAAGGATATAGCGATTTTAGAAAAGGTTCAGAGAAGAGCCACCAAAATGGTAAAGGGGATGGAAGGATACTCCTATGAAGAAAGGCTAAAAAGGTTAGGGCTCTTTAACCTGGAAAAGAGACGGCTGAGGGGAGATATGATAGAAGTCTATAAATTAATGAAAGGAGTGGAACGGGTAAACGTAGATAGATTGTTTACGTTATCAGAATATAGAAAGACTAGGGGACATGCAATGAAGCTACAGGGTAAACTATTTAAGACTAATAAAAGAAAATATTTTTTCACTCAACGTGTAATCAAACTCTGGAATTTGTTACCGGAGGATGTAGTAAAGGCTATTAGTGTAGCTGGGTTTAAAAAAGGTTTGGACAAGTTCCTGGAGGAAAGGTCCATAAACCATTATTAAGAAGTGACCGAAGATATCAATGCTTGACCCAGTACAAGCATTGTGGAACTTGTGTCTCTTGGGGAAACTGCTAGGTACATATGACCTAGATTGGCCACTGTTGGAAACAGAATACTGGGCTTGATGGACCTTGGTCTGACCCAGTATGGCATATCTTATGTTCTTATGTTCTTAACAGAGAGGATCTCTAAAGGTAAAAAGTAGACTGTTGTAGTTGTTGATATGGAAGGACAGACTAGATAGAAACATGATGACAGAAAAAGACCACATGGCCTATGTTTCTATGTAACCCCACCACCCATGCCCATATCGAAGCAAAGGCAGCTCCTAAGACCACCTTGCAGCTAATTTCCCTCACACCACCTCCATGGTTACCTGTGAGCTCCACAACACTGCCGCAGCAGGGGAACATGGTCATCTTATATAGAACTATTCTTCCTAAAAGAGAAAGTGGTAGCAGCTCCCACTGCTGTAGATGTTCCTGCTCCCGCCTCAGAAGCGCCGTTACATTCAAACCATATAGTTGAGCTGGATTTGCTGGCAATAGAACTCCCAGCTATTTAAAATCGTGGGTCACCCATTTCAATGGGAATGAGCCAACCCAGCGGTGCACTAGTTGTGGGTCCAATGCCAAGGCTTCTGACTTGCCATGTTTAACTTCAGACCAGAGCATGCTCCGAAACATTGAAAAATATCTAATAGGTCAGAAAGCTCTGCAGAGCTAATATGGACTAGGATGTCATCAGCATATGCAGAAATCTTAAATACCTCCTCCCCAATTATAACCCCTGCGATCCCTGAATTGGTCAGTACCATCCATAGCAGGGGCTCAAGAAAGATTTTTAAAAAAAAGAGATGAGACAGAGGGCATCCCTGCCGCATACACTTACCTAATGCAAATTTTTCAGATGTTTGCCAATTCACCACCATGGAGATGAGCATAGCGACCGCAGTGCCTATATGAAGAAACCCTTAAAACCCATGTGGCCTAAGATTCCAAATAAGAATTCCAATTTACCATGTCATATGCTTTTTCAGCATCAAAACTTACCAGTGTGGAATCCTGGACCCTTCCATGACTTGCCACCACTGAGGTAATTACCCTTCCCAAATTTAAGACCAGATGACGGCCCAGCATAAAATCCACTTGGCTCTCTTGTATCAAGGATGGCATCAAATTGGCCAGTCAGGTCACCAAAGATCTTCACCATGAGCTTGTCATCACAATTCAAGAGTGAAATAGGTCGATATGAGGATGTGAGCATCGGGTCTCTTCCTAGTTTTGGCAGCACTATTATGTGTGCTACATTGGTACCAAAGGGGATAGTCTGGTACCCTGTGTCCCTCTCCCTCTACTTGCCTGCTCCTCAACATCTGGGGTTCTCCAGTAATGTGATGCATTGAGGCTCCCCACCGCGACCCTTAGCACAACTGCCCAACCACTCCGTGTCCCAATCTGTTTCTCCTCCCAATATCAAGTTTAGCTGCCTTCCAGGTCCCAAGATACTTCTGATCCCCTCCCCACACGCATCTGCCTACCATTCCTCCACACACTCAGCAGATTGCATCCATCCACACACTCAGCCTATCTCAACCTCACCAATCTTTTCTCATCTCATACCCCCTCCTCATACCTATGCACACTCTCCCTTCATCCTTACGCTTCTATCTATATACTCTTCTTAACTGCTGCACACTGCTCATATCTCCTCGCCTGTTCCTGTTGCTCCCATACCAGATCCCCTGCAAAGAGCAGATAAGAAATAGATAATAACATAGTAACATATTATAGGGCAGCAGATAAAGACCAGTATGGTCCATCTAGTCTGCCCAGCAAGGCGGCAAGAGTAGGTGCACTTGCCGCTCTGTGCAGGTCACCCCCCCATGCCATTGTTTAAGGGTGTACCCACCGCTCCATGTAGGTCACCCCTATTTGTTCAGCTATAAGAGATATGCTTATTTTGATATTATCCTGTTGCTATAAAGGGATCCACTGTGTCTGTCCCATGTCATTTTGAATTCTGTCACTGTGTTTGCCCCACCACTTCCATCAGAAGGGCATTCCAAGCATCCACCAACCTTTCAGTGAAAAAGTATTTCCTGCCATTGCCTTTCAGTTTATCCCCTTGCAGCTTCATGTTCTGCCCTCTAGTTTTACAGCTTCCCCGTCTTTGGAAGAGGTTTGTTTGTCCATTAATACTCTTTAAGAATTTAAAGGTCTGAATCATATCTCCCCTGCTCCTCCTCTCCTTCAGAGTGTACATTTTTAGGTCTTCAAGTCTTCTCATAAGTCTTCTGACACAGGCTCTAAATCATTTTGGTCGCCTTCCTCTGAACCGCTTCCAGCATTTTTATATCCTTTGCGAGATACGGTCTCCAAAACTGAACACAATATTCCAAGTGAGACTTCACCAGTGACTTGTACAGTGGCATTAGTACCTCTTCCTTTCTGCTGGTAATTCCTTTCTGTATGCAACCCAGCATCCTTCTGGCTTTTGCCACTGCTTTGTCACACTGTTTTGCCACCTTGAGATCGTCAGAAACAATCACTCTGAGGTCCTTCTCCTGGTCCGTTCACACCAACTTCTCATCCCCTATCGCATACAGTTCCCTTGGATTTCTACTACCCAAGTGCATGACACTGCACTTCTTCACATTAAATCTTAATTGCCAAGCATTAGACCATTCTTCCAGCTTTTGTCGATCTTTCCTCATGTTCTCCATTCCCTCAGGGGAGTCCACTCTTTTGCATATTTTGGTGTCACATTCAAAAAGACAGACTTTTCCCATTCAGCCCTTCAGCAATATCACTCACGAATATATTGAGCAGTATCAGTCCCAGGACCGAACCCTAGGGCACAATGCTAATCACCTACCTTTCATCCGAGTGAGTTCTGTTTACCATCACCTTCTGTTGTCTGTCAATCAACCAATTTCTGATCCAGTTCACCATCTTGGGATCCATCCCCAAGCTGTTGAGTTTATTGACAAGTCTCCTATGAGGTACAGTATTCAAAGGCTTTGCTTAAATTTAGGTAGATCACATCCATTGTATGCCCTTGATCTAGTTCTCTGGTCACCCAGTCAAAGAACTCAATCAGATTTCTTTGGCAAGATTGTCCTTTGGTAAAACCATGTTGCCTTGGATCATGTAACCTGTTTGTTTCGAGGAAGTCCACTATTTGCTCTTTCAGGAACGCCTCCATTACTTTTCCTGCCACCAAGGTAAGGCTTACTGGCCTGTAGTTTGTCACTTCTCTATTACCAGTTTTGTGAAGAGGTATCACATCAGCCCTTCTCCAGTCTCCAAGGATCTATTAAAAACATCCTTTAACAGCCCTGCAAGAACCTCTCCAAGCTCTTTCAGTATCTTGGGGTGTATCCCATCTGGTCCCATAGACTTGTCCACTTTCACTTTTGCAAGCTGTTCTAACACATCTTCTTTTGTGAATGGTGTGATATTTACTTCATTCCCATTTGTATATTTGTCAATCACAGGTGGTCCTTCTCCAGGATTTTCTCTAGTGAAAATAGAGCAGAAGTATTTGTTTAGCATTTTCGCTTTTTCAATGTCACTTTCCACAAATCTGTTCCTAGCACTTTTGAGTCCTGTAATTCCACCTCTGATTTTCCTTCTCTCCCGAATATACTTGAAAAAAGTCTTGTTGCCACACTTCACATCTTTAGCCATCTTTTCTCCTGCTTTTGATTTTGCAATCCTTATTTCTCTTTGTGTCTCTTTTAGTTTGATCTTGTATTCTCTCTGTGTTCCTCTGTTTGCAAGCTTCTGAATTTTGTGAAAGATGTGGGGTTTTTTGCCTTTATTTGTGCAGCCACTTCTTTGGAGAACCAAATAGGTTTCCTAGTATATGCTAACAAGCATTATTTATTCCCTTGTCCCCGAAGGGCTCACAATCTAAGTGTACTGTAGGCAATGAAGGGTTAAGCGGCTTGCCCAAGGGCACAAGGAGTGGCAATGGGACTAGAGACCCCAGTCCCTCTGGCCTAAGGTTACTTGTCCCAACGTGGGAATTGAACCCCTGGCCCTCCAGCCTGAGGTAACCTGTCCCAACCACTGAGCCACTCCTCCCTTGATGAGAAATGCGGCAGCCACCACCAGGGAGTCAAAAAAAATGTGGTCTCCTATCCGTCAACAGTCACAATCTTGCGGGATACAAAAGTGAGGAATGCTGCCCCCGTTGTACAAGCCTGCTGCAGATCTCCACAAACTCTTTACATCGCTTAGTACTGCCATGGAATAATCCTGAAATATTAAGGTTTTGCGTCCTTCCTGCTCCAAATCTCACCTCTCCCCTGCAGCGTGAAGTACAGCTTCTTTATGTATGTAGTTTTTAAAGCGGGCAATGGTTATGCGAGGCCAGTTGTCTCCCTCTCATCACAGACCTAAGTGATGTGCCCGTTTTAATTAAGAATTTTCCTAGCAGATCATTGAGGGGGATCTGCAAAGGGAGCCACGTTTTCAGAAAGCCCCATAACTCATTTTCTGCTACTGACTCCGCTATCCCCACTATCTGTAAGATTTTTTACCTGCCTCTATTTTCTAAGTCATCGATCTTGGCAGCCTGTTATGCTAGCTGATCCTCAAGCTTTTTAATAGCTGACGCTCATGTCTGGCTTACATCCTCTGTCATAGATATCCTTTGCTCTAGACCTCCCAGGCATTCCTTAAACTCAGCCACTGATTGGCGACTCAGTACAGTTGCACTAACAGCCTCAGAAACTGGCCATCCAGCACTTAAACAGCTGCCGCTCAGACTTCCTGCACCATTGCTTCACTCAATGTGGCAGTGCCCAGGCTGGACGAGCTTGCCTTCACCATCTTAGCCTCAGAGGCCTTGGATTTCTCTGGGCGGTCTTTCCTCACCAATTTAGATGTCATGGGCACAGCCAGTCATTGCCAACCCCTTCAAGGTCTGGGGAGTTCCGCCAATGTCTGGGATGCCAGATGTTGGTTAAGCTACAGTTTAAGGAGTTTTAAGGTGGGAAGCTCAAAGGCTCATGTCCTCTTAGGCTCACTCCATCAAATGACCCCCCTCAGGTGAGTTTTTAATGCTGTTCTCCAAGTACCCACCCCCCGGTGCCAACTTCCCTGCTACCTCATAAATAGCTCACCATTTCCCCTCATCCCAGACAAGCAATCAAGCAATATCCTCCTCCCATCTAGTTTGACTGGCCCCCACTCCCCCCTTCCCCTCCATTAAACTCCTATACAGGGACAACAGCCCTCTCTGTCTTCCACACTTTCCCATCAACATATCAAAAAGGATCGGGGTGTCTCCCACAAATCCCATTGCACCTCCTATTGCTGCAAATAATGGTGGAGCTGCACATAAGCAAAATAGTCCTTCTTCCCCAATCCAAAAGGTGTCCTCCAGTACCCCAAAAGGAAGCATCCTACCCTCCTTATCCAGCACCTGCCCTATCCTCCGCAACTTCTTCCTTTCCCACTCCCCAAAGACACTCATCCCGACCCAGTGCAAAATCCCCCAGCACCTACCTTGAATCTCTCTTTCCTCTCAATCCACCCTTGCAATGTGATCACAATTCCAGGGTCAGCTCCCAGTGGAAGCTGTCCCTCCCACTTCCCCCTGCCATCTCAGAAGGGGACCACACACCTGTCTCTCCAGGAGACTCCTCTCCTTGCTGCTCTAACCTTACCCATTGGGGTACCTCACCTATCCCTCTCCATGCAAACAGCACCCACAATTGTGCCACCTTGTAATAGCCTGACAGCTCTCCCTCCTCCTCTTTCCACAAGAACATGACCCTTTGGGACACTCTCGGCAGTTTCCCCACCCATATATATTCCACCCTGCAACTTTTTCAAAAACTTCCATGGAACCTCACAGGGTAAAGGCAAACATTTTTACTGCCGCTATTCTACCCAGCCAGTTGAGATGTAGCCCCTTTCACTTATAGAGATCCCTATGGATGGCCTCCAACAATGGGACATAGTTCCATTCATGGAGTCTTTGGAGTGACTTTCCCAACTGAATACCCAGATATCCGAATGACTTCCTAAAGCACTTAAAAGAAAATCTTTCCCACACCCGTTCTTTTAGACCTTCTGGGAGGTTGAAACCCAGGATTTCCATCTTGTGATTTATTTTATAGCCAAATATTGCACTATATTCACCTATTTCCCTCATAAGGACAGGCAACATGGTCAGTGGCTCTGTGAGTGTAAAATCACATCATCTTGTCCCCTTCAACTCCACCCCCTTGATATCATTCTGCTCCCTCACTCTCACAGCCAAAGGTTTTATGACCAAGGCAAACAACAACAGGAAGAGCAGACAGCCCTCTACCCAACGCAAAACCTTTGGAGTACTCGCCAACCTATGTAGGGCCCGTATCCACTGCAGAAAATTGACCCCTAATCCCATCTTCTCCAGGACTTGGAACATGAAGGTCCACTCCACCTTACTGAAAGCTTTTTCGGCATCCACAGTCAAGAAAACTGCTTGTTCCCCCCTCTTGATGTAACTTCCAGGTGAGGTTCAAAATTTTTCTAAGGTTCCCTTCCCTGATACCCATTCACAAACCCCATTTGATCCATACCCACCAGCTTTGGCACCCTCCCCTGAAGAAGGTTGGCCAAGATTTTTACTAGAAGCTTGGCATCCAGATTTATCAAAGATATCAGCCATTCATCACTGTGCCTTGCAGTATGCTTTTGCTTTTCATTCTACTCTGCTATAAATGTAACGCCTACATCGTTTTATGATTTTCCAAGCTTTGATGATTGGGGGTAGGTAAGGGTTGAATGGTCAGAGAGAGGGAGTCCAAGGATCCATAAAGGATTATGGGAGGTAGGGGAGTCAAAGGTCTGATAATGAATGGGAAACAGTGGGAAGCCTAGTTGGTGATGTGTGAGTGGCTAGGAGGAGTCGGGAAGATTAAAAGCCTGTTGAAAAAGATAGGTCTTAAGGAGGGCCTTGAACTGGGGAAAAGATAATTCAGTAAGAAGGGAGTGCGGGAGAGAATTCCATAGGGCAGGACTAGCAAAAAAGAAGGCAGCACGACGGGTTGATTCAAGGTGTGCATTTGTGGGGGAGGGTAGGAAGAGACGATTGCCATGAGAGGAACGAAGAAGGTGAGGCATGGGCTGAAGGTAAAGGAGATCCGCTAAATACTGGGGTGTGCTGGTGTGAAGGGCTTTATGTGTAAGAATGAGGAGTTTGTAAAGGTAGCGAGCTTTGACAGGGAGCCAGTGAAGGGATAGAAGGCAAGGGGTGATATGGTCTCGAGAAGAAGAGAAAGTGAGAAGACAGGCAGCAGTGTTTTGAATGAGCTGTATTCTCCGGAGTTGGTATTGTGGGAGACCAGCGAGAAGAGAGTTACAGTAATCGAGTCGAGTGATCACTAAGGAAAGCACAAGGGTGGTGAGGGATGTAACTGAAAGCAGCGGTCGGCAGCCCTGATCCTACGGAGGTGAAAAAGAGAGCTGCGCACCACACCAGAGATATGCTGATGGAACGAGAGAGACGAATCGAGAGTGACACCAAGATACCAAAGAGTTGACACCAGAGGGATGGGAGAGTTGGACATGTGTGGTGACAGAGAGGGGGGGGAGGCGCCAAAGGTGAACCAGATGGCTGCGGACTTGGAATGAACTATGTCCATGGAGAAGTAAAGTTCGTAAGCAGGGAGGGTAGAATTCACGAATGATCTGAGCAGTGAAATGGTGTAAGATGTATTAGTTCTGATTATGTAATGTCATTGAGCCCATAGTATTCTCTGAAGAGATGTGTTTTGAGTAACTTTTTTAGATGTGTTCACACAGATGCTTTCTGCTTTTGTAAGTCAGGGCAAATAATTTTGAAATCTGTTATCCTGAGTTTTTAGATAGAATGTGAGGATTTTCAAAAGGCCGCATGTTCTAAGTTTTATCTCTTGACCAACACTGAGCAGGACCTCAGAGAACACCCACAAATAAGAACAGAAGTAAAGGGGACCTTGGACAATTTTCAGAAGACTGTTCACGAGGAACTAGCTAAAATAAAAGCAGACAAAGCGATGGAGCCGGATGTGATATCTTTGAACATACTATTAAAATATTATGATGACATACAGTTGGATTATTTCCAATTATATCTCAATATATTGAGCACAACATACCTAAAATGCAAGGGTGCCAACAATGTTGCATTTTAGGTATGTTGTGTACAAAGATATACAACAAAAAAATATATTTGTGCAACATAGGCATAGTAATTTCTGAGAAAAAAAATATAGGACCTGGATAGGATTAATGACACCCTTCACTAATATTTGGTTGTACAACCCTTGGCAGTGATGACAACCTCCAAAGGTTTCTTGTAGCCATCTATAAGTTTCATACATCTGTCTGCTGGTAGTTTCTCCCACTCTTCAACTGTGATTTTTTTCAGCTCCTGAATGTTTCCAGGATTCCTTTTACCAATGACAGATTTCAGCTCTTTCCAAACGTTCTCGATTGGATTGAGATCAGGGCTCACTGCTGGCCAGTTTAAACAGTCCATTTGTTCCTTGTTAACCATTCTTTTATAGTTTTGGATGCGTTTTGGATCATTGTCCTACTGGAGGACCCATGACCTTTGACCCAGATCTAGCTTTCTGACACTAGGTAGCACATTTCACTCCAAAATACCTTGGTTGTCCTCTGATTTCATAATTCCTTTAATACACTGCAGGCCTCTAGTTCCTGAGGCAGCAAAACAGCCCCACAAAATTATGGAACCTCCACCACATTTAACTATAGGAAGGGTGTTTTTTTCCTTATAAGCTTCATTTCTTTGCCTGTAAAATGTATCACTGGTCTGCATTGCCAAAGAGCTCAAGTTTCATTTCATCTGTCCACAGAACATTTTCCCATAAGGATTGTGGTTTTTCAAGGTGGGTTTAGGCAAAGATCAGGCGTGCCTTTTTATGTCTGTCTTTGAGCAGTTGGGTCCTTCCTTGACCTTTGTCCATGAAGTCCTTCTTTGTTTAGTGCAAGGCATATGGTGCGGGTTGAAACCACCACTGCAGTTTGCTCCAGGTCTGCCTTAAGCTCTTTGGATGTTGTACGTGGTGTTTTTCCAACAGTTTGTACTAACCTTCAAAGACTTCTTTGATTAATTTTCCTCTTCCCACCATGTCCTAGGAGGTTCTTGACAGTTCCATAAGCAGAAAACCTCTTAACAACATTACAAATTGTAGATACAGGGGGCGGAGCCTGATGTCCAGCGGGTAGGACGCTTTGCGTTGAAGCTCCCGAGAGGCCTACTTAGAATCCTGACTTAATACCTATACAAATTTACTATTTCGCTCCGAGCTGACCGGGGTACCTCGGGGGGATGGCGGCCCATAAACCAGCGCGCTTGGACTTCGGGTCTCCTTCTTCTTCTCATGGAAAACGCTCCAAAACAGAGGTGTCCTCCCCACAGAAGATGGTTCCATTTCGTGAAAACCCCGAAATGCACCTGGAGATTTTGGAGGAAATCCGCGGCGTGAAGGAATTGGTGCAGTCCAATGGAGAAGCGCTTCGAGCCATGCGAGAAGACTTTGGAGTGCTCCAGGACCGACTTGAAAGTCTTTCATTACGGCAGGACAACATGGCGGGGGTCCTCGACTCGCACGAGGTGCGCTTGGGCAATCTGGACAAGGCTGAGCGCCAGATACAGAATCTTCAAAAGGAGTTAGAAGATAGCAATAATCGAGCCCGTCGCAACAATGTGAGGCTCCTTGGAATACCGGAGGGGGTGGAAGCAGGAGATATAAGAGAATTCTTGCTCAAAACTCTTCCCTCCTTGCTGAAGATCACTTTTCACAGAGAACTGGAAATCGATCGAGCACACCGTGTTCCTGCCCACATGGCGCTCAACCGCACGACCCCCGGCCTATTATCTTTAGCTTGTTACGATATCAACAAGTGGAACAAATTTTACATGCTGCCCGAGCGAATCATCATTTGGAATTTGAAGGCCGTAAGGTCTCCTTCTTTCCTGATTTGGCAAAGCCTACCGTTGACCGTCGGAAGAAACTCCTTGCTTTTCGCCCTCGACTTCAACAGCTACAGGCTCGCTTTGGCCTGTTGTATCCAGCGAAGCTTCGAGTGACTCTCCACAACCAAACCAGGACGTTCGAAGATCCTGATCTACTATCAACATTTTTGGACTCCAAAGAAGCAGAGCAGATGCGCTAATCCCAAATCTTGGACTCTTATCTGCCGGCTCTATCCGCCATTTTGAAGGGCCCGATGCGGCGGTCATAGCCAAACACAGAAATAGCCTGGACTTTCTTTCTTTCTCTATATGACTTTTGTTTTTTGGTCTCCTATCCCTTCATGATGTGTGCCTCGGTCGGATTCGGAGCACGCACAGTCCTACAGGTTATGTGTTTTTTCAATTTCGGCCTTCTCTGGGGTTTCTCCCCGCAGACACATGGTCGCCAGTAATTTTGGGGTTTTGCTTCTCCTCTACTGTACTGTGGTTTTCTTTGTTAATGTGGGGCGCTTCATTGTATTATATTAGCTCATTTTTCCTATGTCATGTGTACAGCCAGATACAGTCAGTTTGAGGGACATAGTGAAATTATGTGTGTTATCATGCTCAGAATTTTTAACTTTTCTGAATGGCCTTATGTAAATTTTATCATTCACCGTCAAAGGCATTAATGGTCCACTCAAAGGAAAGAAAATCCTTAGCTATCTTAGCCATGAGCATGTTGATTTAGTGTTTCTTCAGGAAACGTATTTAAACTCTGCTGAAACACAAACTCAATGCTAAGCCTTACATGGTAGCTGCCTATTCTCCCACCGTTTCCAAATGGTACGGGATAGCCATTCTGGTTAAGAAGTCTTTGCACGTTACTGTACCTGATATTAGCGCTGACAAGGAGGGTAGATGGGCCCGTGTGCACCTTGAGGTTGGAGATAGTGCATTCACGTGTATTTGCATTATGCCCCGAATGTGGACAATCCTGCTTACTATGCAAGTATTGCGCAGTTGGCCTCGGCCTCTGCCAATGCTCCATTAATACTTGGTGGCGATTTTACTCAAGTGTTCCCTCAATCTTTTCTTCTCAAACAAGGTGCTCGTTGGTTGGAAGATCCAGTACCGAGTAGACCTGTGTGGCTAGATAGAAGCGGGCCTTTACAAACCGATTCCTCTTACCTTTCTCCCTGGTATGACTCTCCCATCAGACTCCCACTATCCACTAATGCTTTTAGACACTTTAGGTGCCTTCATACTCTTATGCAATCTTTAGACTCCCGATTCTGGTCAGTGCGACTTCAGCATCGCCTTCGGAGCACTAGAGTACTCCCGCCATCGGCATTCTCTACATAAGGTTGATTGGAGACTCTCCGATCTCTCGGTAGTTCACCGGGTGTAGCATCCAATTTTACTAAACCTTATGTAATGCTATAACTAGAAATACCCCTATTGCGCAGAAAGTATGGGAGAGAGAATTGCATGTGACTTTGACCTCGGAGCAATGGAGCCTTATCTGGAGTAGAGGGACACGGGTTTCCGATCCGCCTCACTCACTCCGACCCTCTTCTTTCTAGCCCACCGGTGTTTTTACACTTCTTACAGATTAGACAAACGGAACACTACTCAGGGCAATGGTTGCTGGACACGTCCTGCGGCCATTGGTTCATTGTCTCATGTTATGCATGAATATCCCGCACCACAGTATTACTGGCGTCGGGTCTGGGGTCGTATTTAGTCTATCTCGCACTCTCAGGAGTCCCTTTCTTGGAGGATAGTGGGACTTCGCCCTGTTGCGGGGATCCCCTCTCTCCCAAAAATGGCTTATCTCCTTTCGAACTTTATGCTTGGCATTGCTATTTCCCTAATTAAGTATACTGGAAAATTAGCTCCCATCTGAGCCCCAATGAATGGTGGAATCATGCCTGTCTTTACAGTAAATATGAATAAATACCTCGTCTGTTCGCTTCCTCTGTTCAGACTCCTTCTCATTGGTCTCAAAGGAAGATGCTCAATGACTATGTACATTTTGCTAAATGCTCTCATCTGACTGTCTAACTTTGTATATATCTCTGTCCCATGATCATGCTGTATTGTAGATACTCTTTTGATCGTTTGATGTATAATCACTGTTAATTGGAAGCGCTCACACGCTGATATAATCGGGTAGAGAAGAAGCATCGGGGTGGGGGGTAATGGGTTTACTTTTCCTTATTGTATACTCGTTTTGTCTCTTTTGGTGTGTTGTTTCTTTTGTTTGTTGCAAAATGAAAATAAAAGTTTAAAAAAAAAACAAATTGTAGATACAGGAATCCCAAGGTCTTTGGAGATGGCCTTGTACCCCTTTGAAATGTGATAATGGCTTTTCTGACCATCTCAGACAGCTCTCGTGTCTTCACCATTGTGAAAATGGAACAGGGAGTGAGTGAATGTGGATATTTTAAACATTAGAGCCATCATTCAACGATCGATTCAAGTCATGCGAGTACTGACAATTTATTTATTTAATTTATATATCGCTTTATCTAGGTAATCAAGACAGTTTACAGGGAACAGATCTCAAGCACTGCACTGAGCAGTTGACAATGAACAGTTTACAAGTTTACAATGATAGTTTACAGATTTACAAGTAGTATTTAACACAACTATATACAGTTTATGAGCATCCTTAAACCATCGTAGTACTGTTCCTCCTATCCTGAGTTGCTTCATGAGGTTGATTAAGATATTGTGATTTATGGTGTTGAATGCTAAGGATATGTCTAGAAATATGACGATGAAGGCTTGTTTCGTATTATCAATTCCTTGTATTATTGTGATGAGGAGGGATGTTAGGAGCATTTCGACTCCATGATATACTCTGAATCCATATTGATGTGGATCAAGTTGGGTGTATGAGTCAATAAAGTCTTGGAGTTGGGTCTGAACTGATTTTTCAATGACTTTGGATAGGAATGGGAGGCTGGCTATCGGTCTTTAGGAACTGGGGGAAGACTTGTTCAGTGACTTGCATTTCAAGATTGGGCAGATGGAAGCTTTTTTTAAGATGCCTAGTATTTGTCATTGTGATAGTGAGAGGTTGACTATTTTTTTGGATGTAGGGAATTAATTATGCTTTGACTAATTTAATCCAGCTGACTGGACATGGGTCGAGTAGAGAGGTGGTTGTAATCAAAGATTTGATGCATTGGTCAATCTGTTCTTTGCTTCTTGGGGAGAATGAGCTCCATATTGCATTGTTGGTAGGTTCATCATGGTAGGTTTCCATTAGGTTGACTGTCTTGAGTTTGCATTTTTCCATGTGGTGGTTGGCTAATTGCTGAGTATTTATGTCACTGGAATGAATGTTTTCTGCATTCATTTTTTTGATTAGGTTTTGGACAATGAGAAATAGTTCCCGGTCAGTTTAATGAGTTTGTTAGTATTTTTGAGAAGTATTCTATTTTTTTTTTATTAGTTGATTTTCTGATGGTATAGTTTCAATGTTTCCATATATTTCAGTCTGTCGGTGTGGCATTTTGTGGTTTGCCATTTTCTTTCATCCTTCCTTAGAGCTCTCTTAGTTTCTCTCGGGCTTGGGGAATACCATGGTTGGGAGCTGTGTGGTTTCTTTGAAGGGTTTCTTTGTTGGTTAGTTGATGCAGCATTGAGGGTGTTGTTCCAAGTTGTGATGAGGGTGTCAAGATTGTCACAGTTATTTGTCAGTGCGGGTGTGATGTTCTTCAGGAAATCCTCTTTAGAATTTCTTGAACCAATGGTGTGGTTGTTGTCTTATGTCTTTGCTGAGAGGGCAGGGGTCTAAGTCCGTGTTGAACTGTATAAGGTAGTGATCTGACAATGGCACAGGTTGTATACCAATGTTGGATATCATCTTATTGTGTGTATAATCTTTAGGAGAGAATATCAAATCCAGTATGCTGCCTTTTAAATGCTTTGGGGAGTCAGTGTTTTGTTTATACCCAATATCATCCATAGCTTGTAGGAATGAGGTGCTTTGGGCATTGGTTATTGAAGAGAGGTTTAAGTCTTCTAGTATAACGTGTTCCTTGCCAGATGGCGTTTCAGAGCATGCAGTTTCTATTGTATTTGCTAGTGCATTGGTGTCTGAGGATGAGGATCTATATATTAGGGTAATTGCTAGTCTTTTGGTATGCATAGTTAACATATCTAGGCCTTCTGCACTTGTGGAAGATGTTTGTTGGGCTTCCAATTCATCTTTGCACAGGATGATTATTCCTCCTCCTTTTTATTATTTAGTGAGCAGTAAAAAAGGCTGTATTTTGGCGCTTTAATTTGGTTAAAGAGTACTGTGTCCATGTTGTAGAGCCAGGTTTCAGTGATGCAGATGATGTCCTGTTTGCAGTTATTGATGAGGATGAGTACAACAGGGATTTTGTTTCTTAGAGATCTGGCATTTTAGAGATTTAGCACTCTCTTTTATATGCAGATTTAGGTTAATTGAATGTGGTTGTGGTTTTATGTGTATGAGGGGGATTGGTCTGGTATGGTGTGAGGGGCAATAGAAGTTAAGGATTATTGATTCATTTTGTTTATAATGGTAGGGGATTATTGGGAAGAGGTGTTGCTTATGGGTGAGAGAGAGTGATTGGTTAATGGAGATGATAATGATTAGAAATGACAGGAAGAAAACTGTTTTCATTCTTTGTTCCATGGTTGTTGAGTAGCTGGTGTTGTGGTTATCCGTTAAGAGCGGGAAGGTTTTAAAGTTTGCTGTGTGGAGGGAGAAATGCAAGGAGTTGAATTGTGTGGAGACGTTTGTGAGGATTCCTTGTTGTTGGTGTTAAAATGGTCCTGCTGCTCATATAATCGTTTGTTCTTCAGAGAGTTAGACTTGTGTAGTTGTAGCAGGATGGTCAAAAAGGGGTCTTAAGGGTGGGAAGAGGTTATTGTTGGTAATAATCACAGGTGCATCTAATTTTATTGCAATGGGAATGTGGTTCTTTTGTTCAAACTGATTTGAATTGTTTATGAGGGTGCCAATAATCATTTCTACCGTGATAAACACCTACAAACTCATTACATATGGCCCTAACTGCTTCCTACTGAACCACTATCTAGAAAAAACAAATCTATAAATCTTATTTTTTTGTCAGATCGTTTACCTTGAGAGGAACCCATCTCTCGCGGCAACCCTCCCTTTTTCTCTTTATTAAGAGCAATAAGATTGCTCAAATTGTTATAAATAAAAAACTGAAGAATCTCACACTCTGCGAGTCCCCGGTGTTACATATCGGCTGAAGCTAGACCACTGTTCATTATCCCATGGTAGCTGAAACTTAATGCTACTAAATTAATGGCCGCTGCAACCAGGCATCAGGAACGATATGGTATCCCCATCCTCAATAATCCAACATTTTACTCAGCCATTAACAGCCTCTGTTTCTCGCCATGCTAATCATAATTAAATCTCTTTGCTTAGATCCCATCGCAACTCCTCACAACATAGCGCCATGTTTCCAGTCTCTGTGAATTCTCAGCTCTTCCTCAAGCGAATACTCAGCAAAATGTGGAACCTCCAACTACTGTGATTCCCCAAGTAGAATGGTAGCCTCTTTATGGCGTCAGACCACCTTCTTCTATCCTATCAACATCAAACAGTGTCACATGAGCACCCCATTTAACATCACTCCATCACTCAAATATCTGTTGCAATTTAAAAGCCAAAGCAAACTGAAACAAATTAATCCATCCCTGGCGCGAGTCCATACATCATGATATAAGGTAGAATAGGCATTATAACAGACTCCACCAGTCTATCTCCAGATTTAATCCTTTCAGTGTCATAGTTTGTAATTTAAAAATCCATGATTGCTCAACGTATTGTAGATGTGCGATACGATCTCCTCCCCTCAGATTTAGAGGAACATGATCTATTACCCACCAACTAAGATCATGAAATGTATGGCCTTGATCTACACAATGTGCCACTATCGAAGCTGACATGACTTTCATATTCAATCTGGATCCATGTTCTTGGAGTCATAATTTCAAAGACTGAGACGTTCTCCTAATATTTTTCAACCTGCAAGGACAAGTAATCAGATACACTACAAAGGTAGTAAGACATGTGGTTCTATACTGCGTTCTTTAAATACGGTTGATAGTAACATCTGTCCGATCTGGCCCCACCATTGTTGAAGAAAAAAAATTGCACTTTTCACAAGGAAAATGGCCCCATTGAATATCTAATTCTGTTATATGAAACTGAATGTTTGCAGTCCATACCACTATATCAGCTATATTTCATTCTCTCTGATGTGCTATCATCAGGGGTTTCTGAAAACATGTATGGATACCTAAAATATGCCAATGCTTTTTTAATATTTTTGTAACCTGTGCTGCATTCTTCATAAACGATAAAACTCCCACTAATTTGGCAGGTCCTCTCTGCTCATCCTGTACGGTAGTATAAGATTGCCATAATTCAGGATGGTTAAATTGCTCTCGCTTATATGCCTGATAAACAAGACACTGGGGATGCCCTCACTCCTAGAGGCACTGAGCAAGATCACGAGCATGCTTGTGAAACTCAGTTATTGTAGTACACAACCTTCTCACACATACAAATTGTCCTAGTGATAGGCCTCCTCGAAGAGGGCATGGATGGAAGCTATGACATTTCAACAAATGTTTCTTTGAACAGGTTTTCTGTATAATCTTGTATATATACTGTTGCCTATATACCACCATATCTAAAAATTCAATCTGAGAACCATGATATTTGGGAGCGAACTGGATATTTGATTTTAATGAATTAATCCACATAAAGAATGCTTGTAAATCCTGCTCAGTTCCAGTCCATAGAAAGTACATATCATCAAGAAAGTGCACCCAAAAAGAGATATACTTGTACCACTGTGACTACCGATGGTGACACTGTAGCTCCCATTGGTACCCCGAAAATTTGCAAATACCAAGTATACCAAACCCTCCCCCAAGTTAACCTGTTGCAATAATGAAATAAATGAGTCCTTAAGATTTATAGATTGTTTTTTCTAGATAGTGGTTCAGTAGGAAGTAGTCAGGGCCATATCTAATGAGTTTGTAGGTGTTTACCAGGGTAGCATTAGTATTTCACAAACTTTATTGGTCTTTTCAGTGATTATAATAATCATGTCCTGGCAATGTCCCAGTTTTTATACTAACTCCGTTTTTTAATTGGTCTTGTTTTATTTGATTTTTTAAAAAATGTCAAATGTATATATAATCCAAAGCCATTTCACTGGCCACTTTTTTTTTTTTTTTAGGAGAAATTGGACATTAAGGGGTTGCACTGCAATAGTGCCAATAATGTTAACCACAACTGTTCCTCCATGGCATAAATGCACAGGAGGAGAGCCTCTTTCAGTTGAAAGTAAGCTCTGCATCAAGGTGACATAGGACGAGGGAGAAAGGGGATAGGAGTAATATGCGGAAATATTTCTTTACGGGAAGAATGGTAAACACATGGAATAGTCTCCCAGTGGAGGTAGTAGAGATGAGAACAGTATCTAAATTCAAGAAAGCATGAGACAAACTCAAAAGATCTCTAAAGGAAAAAAGGGACTATAATAGTTGATATGAAAGGGCAGACTAGATAGGCCACATGGTCTTTTTCTGCCGTCATGCTAACTACGGTCCATTGAATAAGTCAAGTAACACATTTTCTATATAATTTTACAGGTGATCTATTATTTCTTCTTCAAGCAGTTTGTCAAAATTGCTCAACAAACTAATTAGTTCATAATTAGAAGGAAGTACGATACAATCCCAGAAGGCTTGCGGTAATTGTCCCTTTACACTTTGCTTCTATGGAAGAAATTATGCAAAGCTTATACAGATGCAGCACACTTTAGTGCAGTATTAAATTATTCAGGATTTACTACTTTCTTGGCTGACTAATTCCATTGATAAAGCAACATACCAAAAAACAGCTTGCTGTAGGCAGAAAAATAAGAAGCACCAACTGGAAAGCAAGAATTTCCATGCAGAACTAATGGCGCCTACTTGTGGATGCCCTATCTGTGTACAGGTGAATGCCCAAAATAGTGCCCTCAGTCAGGTTCTTCTTACATCCTATAACATGTCTTAAAAACGTAGTGGCCCTGTTATGTGATTAGACATGCGTTAACTGTGTGCTCAGGCCCACGGTAACAGTTACAGCACAGGCATGTTGATTTTCGCACATTAGAGTGCCAAAGGGGCAAACTAGGGGGCGGAGAGTGGGTATGTGAGCACAATGTAGTTAGAGCAGAGGTGCCCATTGTGCGTTGACTGTCGTATGCTGCAAGAAGCACGGGTTCACCTAATGGTACTTCAATGGGTGGCATTTGATGCACCTGCGGTAATTGCATCATGCGTTACTGTATGCATCTGTGAGTTAACTTTTGGGGACATACTCGCCTTGTGGAGGCTTTACACTTAACACGTTAGTTTTTGTGCTAAATGAACGTTAAGTGCAAAAGCCTACTGCACTTTAGTGAAATTACGAAAATTATCAAGGGCCAGATACACAGACACAGATGCATGCACATACACAAACACGATCTTATAAGTCAATCTCTTCTTTGGAAAGCAGAATATAAATGAAAACGAACTTGTAGTAAATATGGGTGAAAGCATTGCCCAAAAGGTCAGAACCATTTTTGATGACTATGAAGAAAAATATTTTCAATTTACAACCCCAGATTAGGTTATCTTTCCTTTATTTGGATCACCCTGAAAGAGGAAAAAGCCTTCTCTGTTTTCACACCAAAACAAGAAAAACTCTTTGTTTTCTTAGTATGTATCCATTTTGACATTGGGAAAAGGGAAGTAGAAAAACATATTTGAACAGTTCTTCCACTGAGAGGTGCCACAACCTACAAATAGCTCAAGGCTCAATATTCAACAAGCATGTATCTGGATAGCAGAATTTACTAACTGGATAAGTGCCACGGAACGTTTGTGGTAGATGTGGCCAGCATGAGGCATGACACAGGACTCCACAGCCAAGAGAGATTTAAAGAAAATATACTTTATTTGGGGACAAGCTTCCAGACAAATGCCCTGGCACCCCTTGGGTTTTAGGCACTCGGAGGGTTAAACCCTCTGTTGCCCTAGGCTTTGCCCCAGCTGTAACAAGTCCTTAATTGCTCTCAGCAGGGCTACTCTGCTGAATAGCTCCAGCACAGAGAGCACTTCCAAAACAAACAAAACTAGCTCCTCAAAGTTTCCCCACTTTGGGCAGCACAGCACAGCAACAAGTCTCTCCAACCAAGTAGAACTCCAGCAACAAGGCTGAGCAGATAGTAATACACTCAAATGCTTCCTACCTCCACAGCAGGCTCTTTTACAGGTAAGTAGTCTTCAAGTATACTCCATAATCCCAGGCTCCTCTCTCTCCTAGGTCTTCTGCTTTCTGGTTTAAACTCTGAGACCTGGCCACACCCTCCTCAGTCATTTTCCAGCATAGTTTCTTAAAGGGGCAGGGGTTGGTGCTCTTACAGGGAAAGTGCCTCACCGGTTCTGAGCTTGGCTAGGGAGTGTCTCTGTGGGGGATGGAGAGTTTCCTATACACTCCATCAAACCATGAGATTGAATGGCACTATCTGGATAGTGCTGCTGGATATCACACTGTCTGCCTTAGATCTATCTGCATAGTACTGCAGAATGCCACATAGACTGCCTTAGCACTTTCTGGTTACTGTTGGGGGCAGTCTTGCAGAGAAGTGGCAAATATGGTAATCTCATGAATAATGGCAATTTTCAGCACCATTAACTAGCCACATAACGTAGGATACCAACAAGTTGTTTGAAGTGCTATATGGATAGGCTAAATATTTCTGGATAATGACTGTGGTGATCACTTTTTCTGGATATTCAGTACTGGCTACCATCCAGAAAGAAGTGCTAAATATCCAGGTTTCATTTACATGTAGTGGCTGGCATTTTAAAAAAACAAAAAAAACCCCAAAAAACAAAAAACCTACCACCATAGTTAAAAACAGGGGTGAGTTGTTTTATCCACAGAACGTGAAAGCAGAAATGTCTTTGTGTCATACCACCTACCCAGCCTGAGGGAAGCAGGGGCATCAGCTTGTAGCTGTTGCATCTCCTGTGTTTCTAGCTAGGGGACACAATACTGAAATCCTTCTTCAGCGCTCTCTCTCCTTACTCTGGTCCCAGTGCAAGTGAGAAAAAACACATCACACAATTATACTGCACAATAAGTTCTGTTAAAGCTTTAACCCTTTGAAGGCCTACTTTAAATTTTTAATCCACATTCTACAGCCGGGTTAATTTTTGCATATTTCAGGAAAATTGTACCCGTCTTATTCAATATGTTCTAATAGTGATTTTCCTTCTGCTATGGTCATGTATTATATACCATTTGATAGGAATATTTAGTCAGAATTTTGGATCCCGAGAGTTTTGGGCTCGGCCTGGAAAGGGTTAAAGAGGCAGTCACGGGGCTGCAAACCTGAGCGGTCATCCATAACTCCCCCCTCTTTGCTGTCCACAGCACTCAGTTTTATTTACAAAAATTGCCAGGTTATACATTTTTGTCTTATCATCCATGCATCATACTTTGTCTTGCTCTTTGCTTATTTATATCTATATGTTACAGGTCAAGCTATGAACAAACATATAGATCGCATCTAATAATGACAAGTGTCCGGCAAACAAAAGCTTTCTGTTCAGTTTCCCCTGCAAGATGCGACCTTGACTGTCTCACACACAGGCATACAATCCTCTAACATTATGAGCACATTCCAAGCTACTTTCACTTCCCAAACCTTTCCTTGTCCAGTGAGACCCTCATCTTCTTTCTAGTCCCTTTCTACAGTAGCCATAAAGGTCAGATGTGGCTGTGCAAGGAGGCACCTGGAGTCAACAGAATTCAAACAAGTTGTCTTTTTTTTCCCCAAACCTTAATGCCAGAGTCCAGAGTTGTTCCGTATATCACAAACTGTATTCTCCTTTTAACTTATTTGCTGACAGCCAGGTTATGAGTGCTTTCATGCAATCAACAACCATATCCATGGCAGAGTGAAACTCAAACCTTCTTGTCAGAAAACAAATGGATATTGTCAACCTATGGCCAATATTTATTCCAAATGACTTCAAAATAGTGCCAATGGGCTGCAAGTACAGTAGATATTAAATAAGACAGATAAAAGAGCAGAGCCTGGTGTACATCTGACATAAGGGGCATTTATCCAGTTAGAACAATTTCTGACCTACTCTCAATAGTTAGAACCAACTAGTGAGAAAAGATATAGAACAATTTAGAACCAAGCCCGATATTTAAAATTTTTTGTGCAAATTTGATATCCGCGAGGCCGCGGGCAGGGTCCCAGCGGCCGACTTTAACCGGGTGCGCGGCCCCTGCGCGCGGCCGAGTCGGGCGCGCGGGTGCGTCTTTTAAAATGATTGGCTCCCGTCGGTCGCGGCCATACGGGAGCCAATCACGGAGGTTATTCTTGCGAGGTGGGGGGGTGATTACCGGCCGGCAGCCTCCGTGTGTCAGTTCTTGCGGAGGCTGCGTTCTGGGTGCTGGCATGGTCTTGCTGTGGAGCTGTGGCGTTTTTTGCGGAGGCCTGAGGAGCTGCGGAGTTTGGCGGAGGGCCGAGGAGCTGCGGCATTTTGGTGGTTGTGCAGCTGTGGATCCCGGAGGTGGTCAGTTCGGGCGGCTCGAGGCAAGTACAGGCAGCTTTTGGGGGGGATTTGAGTGAGGAGCGTCTGTAGTGTGTCTCTTGGGGGGTGGCCCGTTTTTTCTCCGGGTTTGTTTTTGGCAGCAGGTTGCTGTAAATCATCAAGAGTTTCAATATTTCAGGGGGTTGGTTTTGCAGCTGGTTGCTTAAAAAAACCCAAAAACAAATAATAAAGATACAAGCCACATTCACCGCTTCCTTAAGCTGGGTGGTGTTTTTCCCCAGGGGTTTGAGTTTCTGGTCCTGGTAGGGGATGCCTGGGCCGCGTGGTCGGGCAAAATCAGGGGGCTTGGCCCCTGCAGGTGCTTCTGGGTCTGGGGTGCGGGGGAGGGGTGGGTCACGGTCTCGGGGGGAAGCTGGGTTGCCTGGCACTGGGGGTGGCAGGGGGCGGAAGGGTTGGGGGGTGCTGTGCGGGGGTAGAAGGGGGCAAAGGGGGTTTGTCTGCCTGGCAGGGGTGGGGGAGGTGCTCAGCCCCCCCGCGGAACGCTGGGGGTGAGTGGGGGGCTTAGCGGGGCAGAGGGAGCAGTGGGGGTTGTCAATATGGGGGGGGTGGGAAGTGATGCGGGTCCGTCGGGGGGTGGGGGTGCGTCCGGGGCCGTTTTGGGAGTACAGGGGCTGGGGGGAGGGTTGCGGCCGGATGGGGCCCAGTGGGGCACTGGCTATGGTGTGCCTGCTGGTTGGCTCCCGGGTACCGGTGGTTATGGTGCCTCCGGGGGGCCGTCCCCTTGGGAACGGTGGCTGAGTGGGGGGCAGGGTTCATCTCGGGCTGACTGGGGTGGTCCTTGGCCTCCGGCTTGGTCCCTGGCTGTTCCCCCCCCTGTTTTTCCTTTCATGTCTCCACAGGGGCAAGTCATAGCACAGCCGACATGGACGTCGAATCCTACAGGATGCGAGAGCTGGTTGGGTCCAGTATCTGGAGCGGTGTCGCAGCAGGGAGTGGCGGCGGAGTCAGCGCGGGGGCGTCCCCTGGAGGTTGAGAGTGCTGGCGTTGAGGACAGTTCTGTGGCAGCTGGGATGGATGTGGCGTCGGCACCTGTTAGCGGTGAGCCTGGTGAGTTGCTTGGGGACGTGGGGGATGGGGGGGGTCCGGTCGCCCGAAGGCAAGGCGGGTAGGGGTTCGCGTAAGAAGCGTAGGCGGTCTTGTCAGCGGCGGCATAGCTCGGGATCATCCTCATCCTCTTCCTCTTTGAGTGGTTCGTCTTTGGAGTCTGGCAGGGAGCTGGGTCGACGTGACGGGGAAGGTGGGGGAGGGCTGGCTCCCGGTGTGGGTGGGGGGGGCCGCCTCGGTGGTGGTTTTCCCAGAGCTGTGGGAGGGTGTGCCGCGTAAATTGCGGCGCAAGATCAGGAAGTGGCGCTATATCGATATCTTCCGCTTGCTTGAAGGGAGGAAACGCTCGGGTGAGAGCCGGAAGAAGAGGAAGGAGGATGAAAAAGCCGGTAAGGTTAAGAAGGTGGCGCGTAATGTGGTGAATTGGACGCGTGCCTTTTTGAGGTTGGCCAGCTTGTGGGGTCGCCATGAACCGGGGCAGTATGGTATGTTGCTTGCCTATGCCGATTCCATCCTGGAGGCGTCTAAGACGCATGATGGATGGGCTTGGCTGAACTACGATGAAAAGTTCAGGGATAAAATGGAGGAGAGTAGATCGCTTTCGTGGGGCACGCAGGACATTAACCTGTGGCTGACTCAGATGTCGGCTAGGTCTGGGGTCAGTGGGGGGTGGAGGAAAGGGTAGTGGCGGGGTTGTGGGGGGGGCCGTGCGTTCCTTTCGCACAGGGGCGATTGGGGTGCCGCAAAAGGCGGGCGCGGCAGGGAGCAGTGACCTGTGTTGGCGGTTCAACCGGTCCACTTGCCTTTTTCCCGACTGTAAATTTCGGCACTCCTGCTCCTTGTGTGGAGGTCCTCACTCCGCCACCAAGTGCATTAAACAAGGCGCCGCTGGCGCTGCTGGTCCCGCTCCTAAAGGGCAATGAGTGGCTTGGGCGGGCGCCTTCTCTGATTCGGCTGGAGGCTTTTTTGGGATGGCTAAGTCGCTATCCTCGGCGGCGGGAGGCGGTGATTCTGTCCTTTGGTTTTCGTTTTGGTTTTGTTATCCCGGCGCGGGGTATGGTGTCAGCGCGATGATGGGCCAAGATCGTACAGGACAAATTACACAGGTACACTACCAAAAAACTGCCTCCAGTTTTGCAACTGATTCCTATAGATTTTGGGGTGCTGAATCCAGGAAAAATAGCCAAAATGTTCCATCACGTCACGTTTTCTTGCAAAATTAGATTTCTTACCCATATAAGGAATGTTCACATAATTTCTTTTTAGCCGACTGCAGTTTATTTTCTTGGCCCAAAATAGAGGTTGTAATGGTTAACTAACTAGAAACACTCCCTCATGATATTTTAGAGTGTTTTGTATTCATTTTATACATTAACAGGACAATTGGGAGGCGGGGGGCTAAATCCAGTACTTGCGCTGGCGCATGTTCTTTCCTGTTCGCCTCGCCTCGTTCGCTCGCTCAAACACGGTGGTTGCGACATGAACGTTCCTGTCAAATTTCAGTTTCTTGCAAGTTCATTATTACCTTTTGTTTGCTCAGTCGTAATCCAGCTTTATTCCAAAGTGGTTCACTACAGTTGTAGTTTGCAGTGCTGTGTATTTGTGATGGCTCACAGAGCCAGAGGTTGCGTCAACTCTCCGGACAGTTTTTGTATTATTTGTGGGGAATATACCGTGAAAAAGCGGCAGAGGAACATTTCTGCATTTATTAAAAAAGTATATTTCGCCTATTTCGGTTTGAAGTTAGGCGATCAAGACAAACCGTGGGCTCCTCACAAAGTGTGCAAGACATGTGAGGAAGATCTACGCTTATGGATGAAAGGTAAAAAACAAGCATTTCATTTCGGAATACCTATGATGTGGCGTGAACAAAGAGACCACAGCAGTGACTGCTATTTTTGCTCTTGCATTGTGAAGGGATACAACTTAAAAAATAAGAACGTAATAAGTTACCCCAACCTTCCCTCAGCAATTAGGCCTATGCCTCATAGCAACGAAGTACCTGTGCCTGAACCACCAAAATCTTTGGATCATATTTGTGTGGACGGTTCTGATCATGATGAGACTCATCAGATGGCTTTTCCCGATGAGTCCAGTACTTCCGAGTTTGAAACTGAACCAGATCCGAAACCTGAACTTTTCTCTCAAGCTGAATTGAATGATTTAGTCCGGGATTTAGGACTCCCAAAAGATGCTGCCCAACTGCTAGGTTCTCGGCTTAAACAGAAAAATCTATTGTCACCAGGAACAACTTTTTATTGGTACCGCAACCGCGAGACACAATTTTTGAAGTATTTCAGCAAAGAGGAAGATTTGGTATTTTGCAACGATATATACGGAGTGATGGAAAAGTTTAAACTCAAGTATGATCCTGATGAATGGCGGCTGTTCATTGATTCGTCAAAAGACAGCATAAAAGGTGTTCTTCTTCATAATGGCAACACATTCGCTTCAGTTCCTATTGCTCACTCTGTTATTCTCCAAGAAAAATACGAGAATTTGGCCCTGATTCTTCAGAAGATTCGTTATGATGAGCATAAGTGGATGATTTGTGGAGACTTTAAAATTCTATCCATGCTATTAGAGCAGCAATCCGGTTTCACCAAATATCCCTGCTTCCTTTGCTTGTGGGATAGCCAGGCCCGCGACCTACACTGGGGGAAAAAAGACTGGCCAATTCGGGAGTATTTGAGACCCGGTGAGAAAAATGTTCTTCATGAGAGCTTGGTACCTCGTGATAAAATTCTATTACCACCTCTCCACATTAAGTTGGGTCTCATTAAGCAATTCATCAAGTCCCTTCCAAAAGATGGTGAGTGCTTTCGGTACCTTTGCTCAAAGTTCCCCCGACTTTCTGAAGCAAAGCTAAAGGAAGGAGTGTTTGTTGGCCCTGATATAAGGAAACTCATTTCAGATGGAGCATTTGCTGAAACGATGTCTGAGAAGGAAAAAGAAGCCTGGGATTCCTTCAAGGATGTTGTTCTCAAATTCTTGGGGAACAGGCGGGATGAGAACTATAAGGATATTGTTGCCAGGATGCTCAATGCCTTCAAAGAACAAGGCTGTAACATGAGCCTGAAAGTCCATTTCTTGCACACCCATGTGAACTACTTTCCCGAAAACTTGGGGGCGTACAGTGAAGAACAAGGTGAAAGGTTTCACCAGGACATCAAGGACGCAGAGAGAAGGTACCAAGGAAGATGGAACACCACTATGATGGCTGATTTCTTTCTGCTGGTTGCTGCTGCAGGAAACCCCAGATGAAAAATACGCCAAGCAGCGCACCAAGAGAAGCATTCGGGGGAAGAAGAAACGGGCCCACCAGGAGATTGATTGACCCAAGAATGACTTTAAAATCTAAACTGTGTTGACAAATATCGTGTTTTTACTAAACTTTGAAATAAAATTTGCTAGTTATTACCACAGTGTCGGATCTCATTTATTAGAATTTTATTTTCACACCATCGGGTGTTTGTCTTCATGTATTGCAATGGTGCGGTTTGCGTTTTCTATTCTTACATACATACCTGTACAACATTTTTTGCACATTTCTTTGCTTTGCTTTGTGTCTAACCTCGCTCTTATATGCTCAATGTTTGTGCACATGTATGTGGCTGTTTTAAGTGCAGACAATTTTGCTACCATCACAGTGTGTTTTGTTGACATTACTCTATTTTTATGTGCTGCCTTGTTACAATTTTCTTTATTCTTATTTGAATAACTACTAAACAATTAGTATAAAGAATTCATCCAAGAAACTTTTATCTCGATCGCACTCAATCTGAAACGTTCACCTCAAACTGCTAACCCAATGTAGCAAAAAATCTGTACGTGATGGAGCAAATTGGTTACCAGATTTGGATTCAGCGCACCAAAAAACGTAAAAATCAATCGAAACATTAGAGGCAGTTTAAAAAAATTTTTTTTTAGTGTACCTGTGTTATTGGGGGAATTGCGGTTAGGGAGGGTGGCGGGTCCATTCGCGGAGCCCCCTTTTCCTGACATGGTGATTTCTCCGTTGGGTATAGTACCCAAGAAGGAACCAGGGAAGTTCCGGTTAATTCATAATTTGTCCTGTCCGATAGGTGCTTCCGTTAATGATAGCATTCCACGTGAGTTTTGTACGGTCTGTTATGCGTCCTTTGATAAGGCGGCGCTGCTGGTGAGGGGGGCTGGTCGGTCGGCCCTCATGGCGAAAGTTGACATCGAATCGGCGTTTCGCTTGTTGCCGGTCCATCCATCCTCCTTCCATTTATTGGGTTTTGGTTTTCAAGGGGGGTATTATTTCGACAAGTGTATGCCGATGGGCTGTTCGGTCTCTTGTGCTTATTTTGAGATGTTTAGTACCTTCCTGCAGTGGGTGCTAGTTCGGGTGTCCGGATTGTCAAGTGTGGTGCATTACCTCGATGATTTTTTGTTTGTGGGTTCGGCGCAGTCGGGGGAATGCCCGGAGATGTTAGCCGAGTTTGTGCGGCTGGCGCGAGAGTTCGGGGTACCGTTGGCAGACGGGAAGACTGAGGGTCCGTCTACGCAGTTGACCTTTCTGGGGGTGGAGTTGGATTCGGTGGAGATGGTAGCACGTTTGCCGCAGGACAAGGTTGATCGTTTGCGGATTTCGCTGGCTAACGTGTTGTCGTCCCACAAGATTTCCTTGAGGGAGTTGCAGGCGCTGTTGGGGTCTTTAAATTTCGCATGTCGGGTGATTCCAAAGGGGAGGGTGTTTTCGCGTCGGCTGGCATGCGCTACGGCCGGGGTGCAGAAGCCACACCACCGGATTAGGGTCACGGGGGCAATGCGGGCGGACCTGATGGTGTGGAGTCGTTCTTGGTAGACTTCAATGGGACTTCTGTTTTGATGGAGTCCGAGGTGTCGAGTGAGGCCTTACAGTTGTACACTGATGCGGCGGGGGGAGTGGGATTGGGCGTTTATTTCCGTGGGGCCTGGTGCGCGGATCGTTGGCCGGCATCCTGGCACGCTGCCGGACTGTCCAGGAACATCACATTCTTAGAACTCTTTCCGATTCATGTGGTTTTAGAGCTATGGCCGGAGCGGCTTCGGAACCGAAGGGTGCTCTGGTGGTGTGATAATGAGGCGGTGGTCAGTGTGGTTAATCGCTACTCCCCTAGGTGCTTGAAGGTGGCGGGCTTGATGCGTGAAGTCGTCCTGGCCTGTTTGCGCTTGAATGTGTCGTTAAGAGCGCGGCACATCCCGGGATCCACTAACGAAATCGCTGATGCTCTTTCTCGCTTTCAGTGGGAACGGTTCCGGGCTCTGGCCCCAGAAGCAGACAAGGACGGATCGGTGGTCCCAGAGAGCTTGTGGAGCATTGGCCTCGCGAGATGCTAGAATTGCTGAAGAACTCGGTGTCTGCGGGGACTTTGTCTGCGTATAAGTGGGGCTGTGACCGGGTGGTCGCCTTTTTGGTGGCTCAGGGGTGGCAGACGGGTGGGGTTCCAGAGGGTTTGATTGGTCACTATATTGTGGATGCCAAGCGAGCCGGTTTCTCTCGATCGGCGGTGCGTGCGCACTTGGCAGGATTTAACTTTTTTGCGAGCGCGGTAGGTTGGGGTTCGCCTGCGGGGGGGGTTTTGCCGCGGCGGCTTTTGCACGGGTGGGAGCGCGTTCAGCCTACACCGCGGGACTCGAGATTGCCCATTACGCATGAGCTACTGGTGAGGGTCTGCGGGGCCTTAACGCAGGTAGCCTCGTCTGCGTACGAAGCTTCTTTGTTTCGGGCGGTGTTTTGCATCGCCTTTTTTGGGGCTTTTCGAATCGGTGAGTTGGTCGCGGACTCTGGGCGGGGGGGAGGGGTTGGGGAGCTGCAGGCACGGCATGTTTGGGTAGAGAGAGGGCAGTTGCGGATCCTTTTGGCGCGCTCTAAGACGGATCCACGGAGTAAAGGTTTGTGGGTGTTGCTGGGCGAGGTTGGGGACCCGCGGGCTTGCCCGGTGCGGGCGGTGCGGCGGTATTTGTCAGTGCGTCCGGGGTTAGCGGATAGTTTTTTCGTGCATTCGGACGCGCGGGTTTTGACCCATTTTCAGGTATCGGCGGTACTGCACCTGGCATTGCATGCGGTGGGGGAGGACCCTGTGCGGTTTGCGCCGCACTCCTTTCGTATTGGGGCTGCCACCACCGCGGCGGCGGCGGGATTGCCTAGTCAGGTGATTCAGGACATAGGTCGGTGGCGCTCTCAGGCTTTTAAAGGCTATGTGCAGCTGTAGGAGCTCGGGTAGGTGGTCAGGTCTTTAACTGTTTATTTCTTTTGCAGATGGGGGTATCGGGCCTGGCGAATGTTGGGTTGCTGGCCATTCTTTTGTCCACTGGGCGGGTCGGCGTGCGGCTGCCCGGCCTATCGGAGTTAATTTGGGACTGGACCCGGCGGTGGTGGCTGTGACATGGCTGGGCGTTTGAGGACTTCGCTGGTTGCAATTGCTGCCTTTGCTACAGCGCCATGGGAGGACGTCTCGGTGGCCAGCTGCCCTGATTGTGCACCTGGGGGGCAATGACCTGGTGTCCTGGTCTTGCCGGCAGCTGATCCGGGCTGTGCAGGACGATCTGGGAGTGGTTCTTCGGATGTTTTCAGGTGTTATATTGCTGTGGTCGGACATTATTCCAAGGCCGGCCTGCTGGGACCAGCGTCGCTGGTCACGGGGCTTGACCAAGATCAATCGCCAGATTCGTCGCTTGGTTTGTGAGAGGGGGGGTTACCAGATCTTGCATGACTGGGTGGACGTTGGGTGTGCAGGGCTCTATCGGGCTGATGGGGTCCACTTGTCCCCTGTTGGTATGGACTTGCTCCTTAATGACTGGCAGGAGGCCTTGGAATATATGTCTGTCCATGTTGTGCGCTGGTCGCAGCTTCGGGTGGGAGGGGGCGGCACATGAACGGAGTTTTGTGCCGGTGGCGGGATCCCGGAGGTTTCCGGGGTCCGGAGCAGCAGGTTATATTTGGGCGGGGGCGGGGTGCCCCTGACCCGGTCAAACCTCGAACAACTTTTGCTAAGGGCATGGCGAAGTCAGGAGAGGGGCATGGCAACTTGCCGGGTGGCAAGTATGGCATTAGCGGTGGCAGGCACTTTGCTAAGGTATGGCTGGTGCAGCCGGGTGCTGCTAATGGGGATAGGAAGTTTAATGTTATCTTGTTCTAATTGCTGTTGGGTAATAAAGCTGCGACCAGTTTGTGTTCCATGAAATTATAGTGTTATGTCTTTTGTCGGGGTTGGGTGGGGTGGGGGGGAGGGTCAGTGGGGGAGGGGTTGGAAGGGTGGGGCCCGGAGTGCCGGGTCCACCTGCCTCGGTTACCGCGAGGCCGCGGGCAGGGTCCCGGCAGCCGACTTTAACAGGGCGTACGGCCCGGCACGGGGACCCTGCGCGCGGCCAAGTCGGGCGCGCGGGTGCGTCTTTTAAAATGATTGGCTCCAGTCGGTCGTGGCCGTACGGGAGCCAATCATGGAGGTTATTCTTGCGAGGTGGGGGGGTGATTACCGGCTGACAGCCTCCGCGTGTCAGTTCTTGCGGAGGCTGCGTTCTGGGTGCCGGCGTCCCTCCCTCCCTCCCTGCCTTTGGGCGGCGGGGGGCTATGGGGTGTTGCAGCTTGGGGGGTGTGGGATCCCGGAGGTTTCCGGGGTCCGGAGCAGCAGGTTATATTTGGGCGGAGGCGGGGTGCCCCTGACCCGGTCAAACCTCGAATGACTTTTGCTAAGGGCATGGCGAAGTCGGGAGAGGGGCATGGCAACTTGCCGGGTGGCAAGTATGGCATTAGCGGTGGCAGGCACTTTGCTAAGGTATGGCTGGTGCAGCCGGGTGCCGCTAATGGGGGATAGGAAGTGTAATGTTATCTTGTTCTAATTGCTGTTGGGTAATAAAGCTGCAACCAGTTTGTGTTCCATGAAATTATAGTGTTATGTCTTTTGTTGGGGTTGGGTGGGGTGGGGGGTAGGGTCGGTGGGGGAGGGGTTGGAAGGGTGGGGCCCGGAGTGCCGGGTCTGCCTGCCTCGGTTAACCACCATTCAGCCTGCACACAGGCATCACAGTGGTTTACAATAACAAGCGAATCCACAAACAACATGATAAACAACCTCCACAGGACAAAATACAAGAGGCAGGGAAATGCATAGTACAGCAATAAAATTTCTTGTAACATCCAATAAACCAGCGACACATGAACGCAAAAGTGGAAACTGGGAGAGTCCCCATTGACTAAGCTACAATCTGGGAGCCTGATATGTGTGTGATTGAGTCAATGCTGACTCCTGGCGACCCTGCAGCCCCTGAGCCTTCTGGCAAGGTGTGACTGGAAGTAGATTGCCAGGACTTTTTTTTGAGGCAATGGAAGTTAAAGAGACTTACCCGAGGCCTCGAGGAGTGCCAATGGGAATCAAACTCTGATTGTTTGGTCATTAGGCCACTCCTCTAACCACTAGGCTACTCCTCCAAGGGGAGTCTAGACCCCCTTCGAAAGCTTTCCGAAGGAGCCAGCACCGTAAACCTATTTTACATTTCTTTAGAGAGGGCTCCTGAAGGCAGAGAATTCCAGAGTGATGGAGCCATGGAGCTGAAGGCAGCAGTATGAGTTAATTCAAGCCTGAAATGGGATGGTGGTGGGATGGCATGTTAGATTGGGACGATCTTAGCAACTGCTCAGTTGCTCAAGCAGACAGAGTGACTAATGATATCAAAGGCATCAGTAATCTCTAAAAACACTATTAAGACTGCATTACCCTTATTCAACTCCTGGCAAGTAGAGCCTAATGTCGACCCCAGAAGGGGCTCTGTATTATGAACTCTTTGAAATCCATATTGAATACATCCATAATCTCATGATCATCAAAGAAGTCCTGAGATTGCAGGAGTAGAGATTATTCAGTTGGCTTCCCTAAAAAGGGGCATTTAAAATGGGATGATGGTTGTTCAGCTCACAAGAATATAAAAATATGTTTGCCTGTTTGTTTGTTTTTTAACAATGGGCGAAAAGCAGCTTTGTTGAGAAAGGCAAGAAAATTATTCCGTTATGAAATTGTTAATGGTTTTCTTCAGAATTTCTCCAGAAATATTAAAGATAGTTTTTAATTGCCTAGTAGAACAAGGATCCAATACTCAAGTAACATTTCTTACATGAGCTAACAGCCTTATGGCTTCAGATTTCTCAAAACAAATTTATTCCATTTTGCAACAATCTGATTGGAGGAATTTATGAGAGTTCCTGTATCCACTCCTCCAAGAGATCATGTCAATTGACAATTTTAGAGTGAAAAAATATCAGCTAACTCTTGACAGTTGATAAAGATCTCAGAGCTGTTGACCCTAGGATTACAGTAGATAGCAGCTGTCTTCACAGTTGAAAATAACCCTTTCGGCTGATTTATCACAACATGACTCTTTTGAAAAAATGAAGTCTTTTTTGGACCTCTCAATCAAATTTCAATAGGCTGTCATCAAGGAAAAGTTAAGTATTGATTCTTTTTGACAGTGGAGAAAGATTTCTTCCATTTATGTTCTGTTTGCCTTACTAGGCATAAAAGCTCTAAGCAGTTAAAATAAGGAAAGGATGTGCTATTCTGTACGTCTTGCCTATCTTGAGCTACATTCACTCAACTCATTATATTACATCACGTCTTGTGTTTCTCAGCACCTTTGCACACGTCACTATGTCTAGGATTGCTCTATTATTTAGAAATCTAGAATTATATAAAGAGATCATTATTGTTGTTTTGATGGGAATATTTTCTGTCTCTGCTCAGTCTCTACAAATGTCTGAAAATACAGATATTCCGTGAACCAAAAAGCTAAGCTCTTTAGATTTAATTGTCATGGTGCAGTTGTTCTCTGGTAGACATGTGCACACCCAAAGAATATTTTCTTTGTTTACAACAAAGATTTAGCCATTTTTAATTTTTTTCAGTAATTGTCTAAATTGTCCACCTGCCATGGGGCAGGTCTACCACACTGGTAGCATGACTTGGGGGCCAAAAATTAGCTCAGGCACCTGTGCTAACTTTTGGGCACTTTTACATCTGTCGTCCTGCTGTTCATATGGTGTTAACGCACGATACCACACTAACTGGCTCACAGGTGCACTTATTGCCACTCATTGAGGTGGCATTAAGTGCATCGACGTTAACCTTCCATGTCCACATTCCGCCCATAACCCACTGAGTCCCCGATCAATTACATGCTACCCGGGTAGCACTTACCGTGCTCTAAACCCCATTCTACCAGTTAATCATGTCAGTAAACATACCCCTGTGGGCACTATAACTTTTATGCATGCACAAATCAATTATATGTATGTACATTTACCAGTATACAAGCAATTTGTGCTACACTTTGTTTAGGCACCCAAATGAGCACAAAATGCCTATGCCTACTCTCTGGCTGAAGTATAAAAGGTACAAGAAGCATGCCAGTATTAATAGCTTCCAACTGAGAGTTTTCTAAGAAGTGAATCGAGAAACTATTTACAGATGTCTCTGGTGTATTCCCACATTCATCTCCCCAGTTCTCCCTTGATTTCCCTGCTGAAATATATACAACCCAAGTACAGACCAGTATGGCTTCTTTGAGAACTTTCAATATTTCTTTAAAGTATCTCCTGAGCATATTCCTTGGCATTATCAATGGGACTGAGGAAGCTTTAAGCAGCAAAAATTCAACCACCTATTTTAATTCTCTAGGCATCCAGCTTGTGGTGAACCACAAGCTTATACTTCAGTGCATTTCATTAGCTTGTATGACCAGCTTCTGCAGCATAACCTTTGTTCCTGGAATTTGTACCAAATACAGAGGATTTGAAAATTGTCCCCTTGAATGCCCAGTATCATGATCATTCTTATAATAGTATATATATATATTTTTTTTTGTGTGTGTGTAAAGAGGGAAGTAAAGATTGACCCCAGGCTTTAAAGGGGGACAAGGGGCACACAATGCCCAAGCAAATCACTGAGTATCTCTTTGGAATTCTTCTGAGTGGTTGTAATTGTCCAAGCAAAGCATTAAAAAATCATGGTGTTTCTCAGATCACTAAGCGGCATGTTTACTGATCTGCGCTTGCTGTTCAAGTAGGCTTGAGTTCATGCTAATGGGCAATGTGCATGCTAAACAGACAGCATGGGGTTGAGGGTAAGGAGGGAACTGGGCAGGGGAGGGGCAGAGTGCGGACATATCAGCACATCACAGGGCTGGAGTTGACAAGGTACATTCGTTGTCAATGCTGCAGTTAGCATGGGTGCACTTAACTTCACCTCAGTAGGTAACACTAAGGGGCTTGTTTACAAAGCCACAGTAGTGATCGCGAACCACTACCACGGCTTTGTAAACAAGCCCCTAAGTGCACTAAGGGCATGCACTACAATCCTCATCAGTGCAGTATCTGCTGGGAACATGCTGTACATGCCCCAGCAGGTAGCACATGATGTTTGCATATACTGTGCATTGATTTCTACCCTCAACACCTGTTACCTGCAAAATCCAAGTGCACTCTAGTAAACATGCCCTTAGCTTTGAATCAATCCAACTTGAGTTAATAAGCCTAAAATACACAATATTGTAAGTATAGACTCCAGGAAGTCTGACAGTTTTTAACACCTCATAATATGACTACTGCACTTCAGGCATTGATAATCACATCAGTAATGAGTTTACTCTCACAGCTCACATTTCAGATTGGAAGAAAATGAGAAAACAATTGTAGAATTTCATCTCTCAACAACTTTCTGCCTTTTATCTCCACATCAAAAAGCATAAGTCATTGGCTCAGCGTATATTAAAATCCTTCAGTATGACATTCTAGTAGATGTACCTAGTCCTAGAGAAAAATCGGGATTCTTGGAGTATTTTGATGCTTTTTATTAGACTAACGTGAAATTTGAGCAAAGTAATGTATAAAACATTGCCATCGGAGATCAAGGTGGTTCTGAAAGATAAGGCAAATCATTTCTACATAACTTATGTTCTAAAAAAAAAAAGGGTTGCCAACCTGGAAATAATTCTGCATTTAACACTGAAACTCAACTTGGGATACAGCAAATGCACACGTTGTTATGACTATAAATACTGTATAGATGAAATGTGCTGTATTATGGTTTCCAATTAACCTATACTTTCAGCTTATTTGTTTATTTAACTGTCTTTTTTTAATATACTGCTTCATCTGAAAGTCAAAGCACTTTACAATGTAACTTAACTATATGTTTTACATAGAACATATGGTAGTTTAAATGTATACTTTTAACCCTGGGAGTACCGATGGAGTCAAAAGTGACCCCATTGCAAGTTTCACAACGTGTATCTCGGAAACTAGTTGTTCAAGAATGCAATCTTTTTATGACCTTTCACATGTCAATATTCTCTTTATATTGCACCATGAGAGGAATAATTTTCATCCGCTAGGTGACGCTAGTGATGAATTGCAGCACAGAGTACCGGTGGGGTCATTTTTGACCCCAGTTGCTTACGTCTGGTTTGGATCGTGATACAATTTGCAGTTTTGTGAATTTTTTGATCTGACAAAGGTATTTATCATTAATTATGTATCATTTATTTTTTGTACTTATTTTATGAAAATTACACATTTTCTGTAATTGGTATCATACATTCTCTCATTATTTACAATGAAATCTAAAGGCTTTTAGTTGGTTCATCACGATTATTGTACACCTATAGTAAAACTGCTTTGCGTTTTATTCAACTTTATCTTTGTTTATTTATTTTAGGTTATTGTTTATGATGTCAAAACAAAAGTATTCAGCTGCCCAAGTAAGAGAAATATTGCAACGAGATGTTGACAGTGATGGCTCTGAGTCGACTGATGATGCAGCATATTCAGCAAGCGAAGAAGCATATCAGCCAAGTTCGGGTGATAAATCTGATGATGACAGTCATGATTCAGATGGCAACAGCAGTTGGTCGCCAAGTGAATGTGAGACTGATGTTGAGCGGGTAACATCGCCTGCAGCAAAGAGTTAAGTTACAGGTCGAGGCAAAGGTCGAGGCTGTGCTGGATGGGGAAGAAGGCAGGAGTCCTCAGTGTCAGTATCATCTGTGAGGAATCTTAGTTGTGGTCATAGAGGAGTTAAGAGGTCATCAACTATAAGCACAAATGTTGCCCTTGAAGCCTATGTATCTAAGGATACCACATCATGGAACAGGAAACCTATAAAGCAAGCTGCTGGAAGATATGCCAGAGCTAATGTCATCCCCTTACAACAAGGTCCTACAAGGTATGTTATACAAAATGTTGATGGCCCTCTCGCAGCATTCCACTTGTTCATGAGTAAGAATTTATTGAATGAAATCATGATGTGGATGAGCAAACAAGGAAGACACATTTATGACGACACCTGGAAAGATTTGACAGACAGAGAATTTCAACGTTTTCTTGGACTTCTGATCCTCTCAGGCGTGTACAAGTCACAAAATGAATCCATAGTTCAGTTGTGGAACCTTGAAGATGGTCGTTCTGTTTTCGGCAAAAATATGGCCCATAACCATTTTCAGCAAATTTCTTGTGCTCTCAGATTTGATGATGCAACCAACAGACATGAACAGCGAGGTGTGGATAAGCTTGCTCCAATCAGACACATTTTTGATACCTGGGAAGCAACTCTAAGCAACTCTTTGTTCCTGGTGAAAGTGTTACCGTGGATGAGCAACTGCTTACATTTCATGGCCGTGTTCCATTCAGACAATATATTCCCAGCAAACCTGGGAAATATAGCATAAAGCTATGGATGTTGTGTGACAGTGTGTCATATGTTCTGCGTCTTCAAGTATATACAGGAAGGGAACTCAGACAAAACAGGGAACAGAATCAGGGTGAAAGGGTTGTGCTGCAACTCACTGAAGGATTGACGCGATCTGGCAGAAATGTTACTGTTGACAATTTCTTCTGCAGTTTATCTCTGTCACGGAAATTGCTAGAAAAACAAATGACACTTTTGGGGACAATTCGAAAGAACAGAAAAGAATTACCTCCAAAATTTGTATTCACTTCACTGTTTGCCTTTCGCGATGACGCCACTCTGGTTTCCTATTGCCCGAAGAAAGGAAAAGTGGTTGTTCTTCTGAGCAGTTTGCATGATCAAGAAGAAGTAGATAACACATTTCCAGACAAAAAACCACGCATGATCTTGGACTATAATTCTAGTAAAGGTGGAGTAGATACGGCAGATCAAATGTTGCACACGTATACCACAAAGTGAATGACAAGACGCTGGCCAGTGACAATCTTCTACAACATGTTGGACATCAGTGCTTTGAACATCTTCATTGTTTGGATGTCACTAAATCCAGAATGGCAGTCCAAGTCAAAGCACAAACTTAGTCTATTCCTCTTGGAATTAGGAAAGCAGCTGCTTCAGAGTAATTGCAGCGAGACTTCTTCCAGCATTGAAGAAGCCACTGATGCTGTTTGCAATGTCGGGATCCCAAAGAAAAGGGCAAGGTGTCACTGCTGTTCCAGAGAAAAAGACAAGAAAAGCAACATAGTTTGCATCTCCTGCAAGCGTAATGTTTGCAAAGAAAATTCAGAAATTGTCTGTGTCTCATGCAAATAACTGTAGTACTTTACTGTGTTCATCAAGTGCATGCAAAAACTGCTTTCGTGGCAACTTTTCTTCATATAATTTTATGATAAAGCATTAAATTTCAAAACATTTAACCTTCATATAATAAATAATTAATTAATTCGGAATAATATTTTGTCTGTTTAGTTTAAAATTTTCATGGTTAACAATTAAAATTCGTCGTGGGGTCATTTATGACCCCAACGGTATTCAGTGTGTGCAAAAAATCTCGGTAATTCCAGGATTAGAACGCAACTTAGAGTGAACTTAAGAATATAAGATATGCCATACTGGGTCAGACCAAGGTCCATCAAGCCCAGTATCCTGTTTCCAACAGTGGCCAATCTAGGTCACAAGTAACTAGCAGTTTCCCCAAAAGACACAGGTTCCATAATGCTTGTACTGAAGCAAGCAGTGGATTTCCTGAGTCCCCTTTAATAATGGGTTATGGACCTTTCCTCCAGGAACTTGTCCAAACCTTTTTTAAACCCAGCTACATGAACAGCTTTTACTACATCCTCTAGTAACGAATTTCTGAGTTTGATTACACGTTGAGTGAAAAAATATTTTCTCTTATTAGTCTTAAATAGGTTACCCTGTAGCTTCATTGCATGTCCCCTAGTCTTTCTATATTTTGATGGCATAAACAATTGAGCTACATTTACCCATTCATTAATTTATAGACCTCTATAATATCTCCCCTCAGTCGTCTCTTTTCAGGTTGAAGAGCCCTAACCTTTTTAGCCTCTCCTCATAGGGGTATCCTTCCATCCCTTTACCATTTTAGTTGCTCTTCTTTGTACCTTTTCTGATAATGCTATATCCTTTTTAAGATACAGCAGATACAGCAGTTCAGTTTTTAAGATACAGCAGTTCTGACTACACCATATAGGATATGAGGCACAGTATTCTGTGCTATCTGTAGCAGGTGGAGTGTGTACTTCAGCATACTTTGGAAGTATGGGCCTACTAGAACTTGAAAGACAGTTTGAAAATCATGGACATCTAGAAATGGTCATTGGTGTTGTACAGTTTTTATTTTGTGGTAAATAAGCTTTATGGTATTGCTAATGTGTGGTTGTAAGGTTAGATGCTGGTCTAGGGTTATTCCTAGGTAACATACTTAAGATTTGACTTATAGTTCTGCTTGTTGAACTTTTAAAAAGACATTGGTGAGTTGAAGTTTGTTTCTCTGGGGATATGGAGAACTTCAGTCTTCTTATAATTCACAAAGAGGTTGTTTGGATAGTCAGTGTGTGATTGCATCAAAGCATTTTATCAAAGCAGTGTATATTATTTTTTGGTAGAGAAGGGGGCATAGAGCATAATGTCATCAGCGTATATGTGATAGTACACATTGTGGGCCTGTCAGAGGGGTTGTAGGTAAAGATTAAATAGTAATGAGAATAAGACAGTGCCTTGTGGCCCTTTCCATTAAATTGCCATAAGCTGAAAATACAGGTAACTGAAATTTTTTAAATATTGAAATTATATGATTAGTCACATATACTATTGGTCTATAACAAACTGGTTGCTCAAATCTGTAATAGGGGATAGCTGAATATATTTGCAAAAGATTGGGGTGGGTGAGAAATATACCAGACACACCATTTGAGTTCAACAGGATTTCTTCAGAAGGTCACAGGAACATCAAATAAACTGTAGGCACAAAGTCCTACGGGTATGTTTACTAAGCAGCGGTAGCGGTTTCCATACAATATCGGAGCCACGGCCCATTGAAGTCCAGTATCGTACGGAAGCAGCTACTCCCTAGTTTTTGGTCTTCAGAAGACATGTCTTCAGGTTACTAGGGGAAACAAACAAATCTTTCCAAGTTGTCATCAACATTTAGCACTTTTATAGTCCCTTAACTAACTGTTGTATCAGGACTGTGAGATCAAGTCTGCCTACCCCATGAGTCAGTAGACATATTCCATGTTCTCCAGCTTATGTCGCTAGGAATATATGGGTAATGCTGCCTCCTTTAGAAAACAAAACATAACTAAAATACATTCAATTTTTTCAATTTCCTTTCCTTTTTAAAAGTAGAAGCCAGCCCCTATGCCCACTGAGGAATAACCCTGCCTCCTAAATTTTAAAAAAAGCAGCCATTCCCTCCAAGCCTGTGACAAGGACTCCATGCCACCCAAGGGGTCTTAACAGGCAGGAGGGCTGCCCAGTTGTTTCCACTCCATTGGACCTGTTTTTATTTATTTATTTATTTAAAAAGATCTATATACCACTTTATCCTGTAAATCAAAGCAGTTTACACTTCAACCAAATCATGTTACATTGTACGTGGGTGTAGGCATGCAGTGGCTACTTCAGTGCGTTTATGTAGGTGTAGGTAATCTATAACTAATTTCATGATGAGCTATTTACATGATGAGTTATATACAAGTGCTATATACAAGTGGGGTGGTGCAGGGTTGGCTAGGGTGGGACTGTAGGGGATGTTGGTCAGGTCACATGATATCACCATAATGTTCGATGTAGAGCATGGTTTTGAGCAACTTCCTGAGGTCCTTAAGGTCCACAGTTGATCGTAGGCAGTCCGGGAGGGAGTTCCATAGAGCAGGAACAGCCAGGGATAGTGCTCTCCTTGAAGTAGTTTGCCTTACTTTGGTGAATGCTCTGGGGGTTGTGATGGTGTCTGTGATGCCTCTCCTCCTGAGTCTGGTGCTTGAGTCAGAGCTGATGAGGGTCTGAAGACTGTTCGCTGAGAGGTTCTGTTTGATTTTAAAGATGTTTAATAGAGTTTTGTATCGGATACGAGAACTAATTGGTAGCCAATGGAGGACGTTCAAATGGGGGTGATGTGATCGTGCCTTGAGGAACCAGTTATTATGTGTGCAGCAGTGTTCTGCACCATCTGCAAGGGCCGGAGTGCATGTTTTGGGAGCCCAAGGTATATGGGGTTGCAGTAGTCTAGAATGGGTGTGATTAGAGCTTGACAAACAGTACAGAACTGATCTTGGGAGAGAATTGACTCGAGGCATCTGATGGTTCTCATTTTGAGGTATGCGTTCCTGGTGGTTCTGCTGATGTGAGACTGTAGGTTCAGATCTTTGTTAAGAGTCACTTCGAGATATTTTACTTTGGGCTTTATTGGTATTGTGATGTTGTTCAGCTTGATAGTGGGGGGGGGGGGGTGAAGGCAGAGTTTCGGGTGAAAAGTAGCGCTTCTGTTTTGTTGTAATTTATGGTCAAGTTGTTTTGTAGAAGCCAGCTTGACATTTGTTGAAGGCAGTCCACTATCTTACAATAGTCTGGTTTGTTGAGGTTGATTGGGGTGTATATCATAATGTCATCTGCATAGATAGTGTATTGAATCTTGTGGTTATTCATGGAGCAGATAGGTTGTATGTAAAGATTAAATAACAGTGCAGAGAGGGAAGAGCCTTGAGGAACACCCTGTTTGGCTATGAATGGTAGGGAGGTGACAGGGCCACATTTGATTTGGAGTTGTCTGTAAGGTATGAGGTGAACCAATTCAAGGTGGTGCCATATAGGCCAATTTCCTGTTTTTCTAAAATGATGCCGGCCAACTAGTGGCTGAAGCTGTTCTGAATTTTGGCCATACTGCAGACATTTGCAGCTGCAGTTCAACTTAGAAACATAGAAACATGATGGCAGAAAAAGACCATATGGCCTATCTAGTCTGCCCTTCCATATCAACTACTATAGTCCTTTTTTTCCTTTAGAAATCTTCTTTGTTTTCGTGAATTCAGATACTGTCCTCATCTCTGCTGCTCCACTAGGAGACTATTCCATACATCTACCATTCTTTCCATAAAGAAATATTTCCGCATATTACTCCTGAGTCTATCCCCTTTCAACTTCATCCTATGTCCCCTCGTAGCACAGCCTGCTTTCAATCGAAAGAGGCTCTCCTCTTCTGCATTTATGTCACAGAGATATTTAAACGTCTCTATCATATCTCCTCTATCCCGCCTTTCATCTAACGTATACATATTAAGATCTTTAAGTCTGTCCTCGTAGGCTTTATAATGTACACCACTAACCATTTTAGTAGCCACCTTCTACACTGGCTCCATCCTGTTTATATCCTTTTGAAGGCGTGGTCTCTAGAATTGCACACAATACTCCAAATAAGGTTGCACCAGAGACTTATACAGAGGCACTATCACCTCCTTGTTTTCTGCTAGCCATTCCTCTCCCTATGCACCCAAACATCCTTCTGGCTTTCACCATCACCTTTTCTACTTGTTTAGCCACTTTAAGATCATCAGAAACAATCACGCCCAGGTCCCACTCTTCTTTTGTGGACAAAAGTTCTTCACCCTCTCCACTGTGCTGCTCCCTTGGATTTTTGCAGCCAAATGCATTACCTTGTATTTTTTAGCATTAAATCTCAGCTGCCAAATTCTTGATCATTCTTCAAGCTTAGCTAGATCCCTCCTCATATTATCTTTTCCTTCCTGGTTGTCTACTCTATTGCAGATTTTGGTATCATCTGCAAAGAGGCAAACCTTATCAGACAGCCTTTCCGCAATAACACTAACAAAGATGTTAAAAAGAATCAGACCGGGATTTGGGTGTGAGTGTGAGGAGGTGCAAGGAGCCTGGCTGTTCGTCTCCTGGGACTACTGCCGCGGTTTCTACGCCACTGACAACGCCCTCTCCTGCCTTTGGATATCGGGCAGGCACTGCTGAGGTTATCTATACCAACAAGGACCCTACCTGGAACTTTAAAACTGCGCTACAGTGTTTCACTCACCAGATTTGGGTGTGAGTGTGAGGAGGTGCAGGGAGCCTGGCTGTTCAGCTCCTGGGACTGCTGCCGTGGTTCTACGCCACTGACGATGCCCTATTCTGCCGTTGAATATCAGGCAGGCACTGTAGGGGCAGTTTATCCTCTTGGGTCCTTTTTCTTTATAAATTTGTTTCTTTTTTTCTGCGACCACGGAGCGTGACCGCAGGGTGTGATATGAAGGGGCGTGTCAAAAGGGGCAGGCTCTGCCCCTTTTGCGCCCCTTCGGCGTCCCGGCGGCTTCCCTGCGGCATTAGAAATATTGAAGTAGTGTTTCTTTTTTTTTTATTTCTTGTTTTTGTTCAGCAGTAGCAATTTTGGATGGGGAAGAAGAAGGCTAAAACGGGGAGCAAGGTGCAGGGTGCTGCAGCAAGTGTGGATAAAACGGCTGGCCCCTTGAATAAGCACTTTGCTCCGCGTCTGCTGGCACAGTCCTCACCGGAAGGGGCCTCCCTGAGTACTGAGGGGAGGACTCCTCCACCCTGTCATAGGCTCCTACTTTCTGTCGATTTAGCAGGGGAGTCCTCTGGTCAGGTAAGGCATTTTGATTCTTTATTGGTTTTGCCTAAACCAGTTTCCTTAGTACTATCTGGTCATGGTGCTGAGCTCACTGTCTTGCCTCCAGAAGCGGAAATTACCTTGAAAGACCTTTGGGGGGGCTTTAGAATGCATTGATAACAAGATATTACAAACGTTTAGTTCTTTATGAACCTTCTCTCAGGATACGGTTGCTTCATTGCAGCAACTTGATAGGAAGGTTGTATTATTAGACAGGGCAGTTTCCAAGTTGGAGGCTCAGGTTTTACCTCTACATGCAGCTTATGTTGCTGGTATCAAAGATTCCTTGGTGTTACATAACAAATTAGAGGCTCTTGAGAACTCCATGCGTGCATGTAATCTGCGATTTCTGAATTTTCCGCATACCTCTCTTCTTGCACCTTGGATTTTGTTGGATAAATATCTAAAAGAAGTCCTTTCTATACCTGATCATATTGAAGTATCTTCTCTTTATTATATCCCCCCATGATCTAAAAATATTAATCCTATAGAAGGAGAGCTCGATGTATTGGAGCCTTCTATTTCCAACCTGACTGCCTTTCTAGAGGACTCCCTGGACCTTATAAATTCACGCTCTACGTTGTTGGTGACTTTTAAGTCACTTGACTCGAAGTATCATATTCTTAAGGCCTTTTTTAAGTTTAAGGCCGTCAAATTTTGTGGGCACACCGTGAATGTTTTTCCTGACGTTGCTCATAGCACCCAACTCAGACAGAGGCTTTTTTTTTAGCTTTGAAGCCTCAGGTTCTAAGTTTGGGGGCTACATTTTTTCTCCATTTCCCCTGCAAATCCGTCATCACTTATGATGGCCCTTCTTATGTTTTTACTGATAGCAACCATCTTGAACGGTTTATTTTAGAACGGCGGGAGGTAATAGCGGTGAATCAGGGTGTGTGAATTGCTTGCAGGCCTCCAAAGATGAGCAAAGTTTTGCTTTGATTTCTTGTATATTGTTTTTTCCTTCTATTAGAATGTTCGCACCCAGTTCCCGTAATGTCGACTTCATCTAGTCTTAGTATTCTTGTATGAATGATCTTTATTTTTTTTATCTTATGATTTTCCTTGTATTAATTTTGATTTGTTGTAAACTGATTAAAATTCATGAATAAAAAAAAAAAATCAGACCAAGGACAGATCCCTGTGGCACACCATGGTTAACCTCCTTCTCCTCAAAGTATGCTCCATTAACTTTTACCCTTTGTCGCCTCCCCCTTAACCAATTTCTAACCCAGTCAGTCAATCACTTTAGTGTCCATCCCTAGGGGTGCTCAGTTTGTTTATAAGTCACATGTGCAGAACACTGTCAAAGGCTTTACTGAAATCTAAGTACACCACACCTAGGGCTCTCCCTCAGTCCAATTCCCTGCTCACCCAGTCAAAGAAATCAATTTTGCCTGACAAGACCTGCCTCCGGTAAACCCATGCTGCCTCAGATCTTGCAATCCATTGGACTCTAGAAACCTCACTATTCTCTCTTTTAGCAGGATTTCCAATAATTTACTCACCACAGAGCTTAGACTAACTGGCCTGTAGTTTTCAACCTCATCCTTATTTTCACTTTTGTGTACCACATGTGCCTTTCTCCACTCCTCTGGGGCCACTCCCAACTCGAGCAAAACATTGAAAAGTTCAGTCAGTGGAGCCGCTAGAACATCCCCAGTTTCCTTCAATAGTCTTGGATATATCCCATCTGGTCCATCGCTTTGTCTACTTTTAGTTTAGCTAGTTCCTCACGAACATAGCCTTCTGAAAATTTTTTAAGATTCCCATAATTTTTGTTTCTATTTGTGGGTATTTTCTGAGGCCCAGTGCCTGGGCCTTCATCTGAACACAGAACAAAAATGTTTGTTATGCAATTCTGCTTTATTCTCATCAGCTTCTACATATCCCTCCTATTCATCCTTGAGACTGAAAATACCACTTTTGCCCTTCCTCCTCTCACTAACATAGCTGAAAAATGTCTTACCTCCCCCCCCCCCCATTTTATTACATTAGCTATATCTTCTTCTTTTTGTATCTTTGCTGTCCTGACTACTTTGTTAGGTTCTCAAGGTTTTTCCAAATATTGATGCTTGTCTTCCTATCTTTGATCTCTTGTATTTTATGAAGGTCATTCTTTTTTTCTTCATATTTTCAGCTACTTCTGAAAACCATAAGGGTCTCCTTTTCCTTTTCCTTTTACATTTATTTACTTTTCTAACAAAAAGGTTTGTTGCCCTTAAAATATCTCCTTTGAGCTTTGCCCATTGCTTTTCTACATCCCTCAGCTGTCCTTATCCTGCTAACAACTCCTTGAAGTATTGTCCCATCTTGGCAAAATTAGTTTTCCTAAAGTCTAAGACCTCACTTTTGAATGGATTTTATCAGCCCTAGTCCTAATACTGAACCACAGCATCTGGTGATCACTGGATGTGAGATGATCTCCCACTATGACATCAGAAACACTTTCCCCATTGGTAAGCACCAAGTCTAGAATGGCCCCTTCAAGCGTGGGTTCTTTTACCAGTTGCCAGAATAATTCTCCCTGTAGAGAATCTAGGATCTTTTTACTTCTAGATGACACTGCAGCACGGATGTACCAATCATCTGGCACATTGAAATCACCTTTCAGTAGCACTGCTCCTTTCCATGCAATACTCCATATGTTTTCTATTAAGTCCCTGTCCAATTCTTCTCCCGTTGAGGGAAATCTTTATATCACACCAACACACATGGTTTTCCCTTTCCCTCTTCTGGAGACTGCACCTTCAAAAGAATATAAACAGGCTGGAGTCAGTACAGAGGGTGGCTACTAAAATGGTTAGTAGTCTTCATTGTAAAGCATATGAGCTCTTCTACGAGGGGACATGGGATGAGTCTGAAAGGGGATAGATTAAGGAGTGGTATGCGGAAATATTTATTTATGGAAAGAGTGGTGGATCCATGGAATAATCTCCCAGTGGAGTGGTAGAGATGAGGACGGTATCTGAATTCAAAGAAGCATGGGACAAACACAGAGGACCTCTAAAGGAAAAAAGGGGCTGTTGTAGTGGTTGATATGGAAGGACAGACTAGATAGGCCATGTGGTCTTTTTTCTGTCGTCATGTTTCTATGTTTCTTTCTAGTTTAACCCACAGTGTCTCCTCGCTCCTCTTGAAGCCCTGTAATTCTATAGCTTTAATATTATTTTTTACATATATTGCCACTCTTCCTACCCTGTCCTTCCTGAATAAAGTATAGCCCTGTATAATTACATCCTAGTGAGCTTAGAGGGCAACCACAGCACTGGAGGGGGCTTTTCTAACTTTGCCACTGGAATCGAGACCCAGCATTTTTTCCCCGTTAGTCAAAGGCATTTATCCATTTAGCAGCACCTGAAACTGCATCACCGTCTGGATGGTGCCGGGGCAATCCATGGATGGGGCAAGGGTGATCCCAGGAGTTATTCGGTTGGTGGTGATATTTAGTCTTTGGAAAACAAGCTGTATAAAGTTAAGCAACAAATAAGGCAGGTCTAACTTTATGCAATTTATTATTTGGATAGTGCCTGAATATATCACTGTTATCCAGATAGCACCACTGATTAATGCTGATTTCAAAACACCATGTCTGGTGCTTGAAAAAAAAAGCTAACTGTGATATTCGAATATCAACCCACCAATGAAAAGAAAAAAAAAACCAAAGAAAAAAATCTCTTTGTACACCTCTAATATAAAAATTTCTCAAGGAATGACATAATGTGATACTATCAAAACAGGGATATTAAGGCATCCCTATAGAGAGGTTACAATAGAGGCTAAAATAGCCCAGGTGCCTTTAAATAAAAATCAGAGAGAGTTGAAAGATTGCTAATTATCCCTGTCAATTGCTAAGGTGGTTGTAAATTTAAACGACCATAATTTGAAATGTCGCTAAGATGTTAAAAGGCTAAAAAAAATAAGATGGGAGGGTTAGAATATATAGCACTAGATGAAAAGATATATATAAATAAACATTTTGGAGACCTGGTGGAAGGGGGATAATCAGTGGAGCACTCTGATACCAGTGTAGAAATTATACAGCAAAGATAGGTGGGGATCCGATAGGTAGCGGGGTGGTGCTATATGTTAAAGAGAACCTTGAGTCAAACAGAATAAAAGTTCTGCAGGAAATAAAATGTTCCATTGAATTTTTATGAACAGAAATTCCATGTGGGTCCGATTCTGTCTTGGACGCCCCGGCGCTCTGTGTGCCTGGTCAGAACCGGACACACAGAGTTAGATGGGATTCTGATGCTGCGGGCACATCTAGCCTCCCAAGGCCAGGGTCGGGCTGCAGGGAATCTCCTCTGCCCCCTCCCTTCTTAGCTGTGCCCTGGGCCTGCCATCCCCCACTGACTAGGGGAACTTATTCCACCTCAAAGGTGAAATAAGTTCCCTGTACCGGCAGCCAGCCCCGGACATACAGGGCCAACATTGGAATCGGCCCTGTATATCCGGGGCCGCACACTGCCCACTGCCAGCCCTAATTCTACCCCCACAATGCCCCTTTCCCAACCCCTTCTAACATCCCCATACAACATGTGGGGAAGTTAGTCGGGGTCGGCAGAGGGGCCAATGGGACTTCCATCCCCGCTATTCGCGCCTTGGAATGACGCTATGTGTAGAAGGGAAGAAAATAGTGGTAGGGTTAAAATACCGTCTGCTTGGAAAGAATGAGCAGACCGATGATGTAATACTAATAGAAATTAGGAAAGCCAACAAGTTTGGCACATGAATAATTATTGGCAATTTCAATTACCATAATATTGACTGGATAAGTGTCGTGTCATGTCAGGAATGTTAAGGAGGTAAATGTTAGTAGACGAAATAAATGACTGCTTCATGAAGCAGCTGGCTTGGGAACTGACTAGAAAAGGAGTTATTTTAGACTTAGTCCTTTGTGGACAGGGCCAACCCGTCCATTGTGCAGGAATGTTGCCCATAAGTGGCCCCACGCCTGACCAGCTGCACAGGGCACCGGTGAGGCCTGAAGTCCCAGCTGACCTCTGAACAGCCATGTGAGTAAAGAGCAGTGTTTGCCTTCTCTCCCACAGCTGTGATAAAAAGGAACCCGCTGGTGCACTGAGTGCCGTGAAGTTAAATGGGAGCACATCGGACATATATTTACTCCCATGGTAGTTCAGAGGTCAGCTGGGACTTTGGGCCTCCCCAGCTCCATCTGAAGCCAATCAGGTGCGGGGCCCCTTTTGGTGTGTGGCTGGCGAAGGGTGACTGGGAGCAAGAATGGGAATGAGAATGCGGGGGGGGGGGGGAGGGACTTGGGGCTAGAATGGGATGGGGAGCAAGACTGGAAATGGGATGATGTTGGGGAAGGGGGACTGGGACTGGAAGAGAACTGATACTGGGGGATTAGGACTGGAAATGGGCTGGAGATCAGGGACTGGGACTAGAAGGGAGCGGAAGCTAGGAGGGACTGGAAGAGGGTTGATATTGGGGGTGCTAGGACTGGAAATGGGCTGTGGATGGAGGCTAGGACTAGAAGGGAGCAGATGCTGGGATGGACTGGTGGAAGACTGATACTGGGGGGCTAGGACTGGAAATGGGCTGATGCTGGCAGATGGAGAAATGGGACTGGAAGGGAGTGGATGCTGGGAGAGCTGAAACTAGAAGGGAGCTGATGCTGGGGAAGGGGGTGGCGCTGAGACTAGTGGGAGAAAAAAGAAGCTGGGGGAGTGAGAATGGGAGAGGGGAACAGATATTTTGTGTGGGAGGGAATAAAAATTTATGATTGGCTGAGTATTGGGAGAGTAAACGGGATGGAGGGGTGAAATTTCAGTGGATGAAAAAGGAATAAAAAAAGAAATGGAGGAAGAAGCAAAAGGGGAAAGATCAATATGTTAGAGGCAGATGTAGAGAGAATAGAAAAAACGAAGAGAGAAAAAAGGAAAAATGGACAGTAGACAATGGAGAGTTAACAGAAGACACGAAGAAAGCAGAAGAAAGTGAATGGGGCAATTGCAATTGAAAAAGAAAATACCCAAACAACAAAAGGTAGAAAAAAAACCTATTTTATTTAGAATTTATTAACTGGACTATGTCAGTTCTGGGAAGCGTGCATCACTAACATTTTGCATTTTGTTTAGTACAAGAGGAAATTAAATTCATACAGTAGTTTTACTTCTCTAGTGTTGGTGTACATTCCAAGTTTGACTTTTGGGATTACCAGTTTAATTATTGTCTTCATAGTTCTAAATTGTGATCTCTTGTTCTATGTTTGGTGACAGACTATGATTTGCATGTATAACCATGTTGCAGTATTCTGTTCATGTAGTTTCTATGTGACAGTCCCACTTGTTCTCTTTTCCTAGTAGATGCATTGGTATTCTCTGAGATGTATTGGCTTAATAGTTGCAGTGCTGCCTTTTGATAGATAGGGTTTGGTGCTTTGTGAGTCCTGGTAGTGCTGTTATGATATGGTGGGTTTGCTATGGGTTCTAAATGTATCCAACCCAAACTTGATTTCCCACCAAACTATCACCATATGTAATATCCCAATTATGGTTTTTGGCCATGTTAAACATTGATTAAAATGGAGGGTTCACTTCGAGTGGAAAAGTTTCCTCTCACGGTGAATGATCCGACAAAAATTAGTTGCTTAATAGGTCAGGGAATTATTTACGGGCTGTTTTATAATTGGGATATTACATATGGTGATAGTTTGGTGGGAAATCAAGTTTGGGTTGGATACATTGGGGGTGGTTTCCGTGGGTATATTTTTGTAGGATGGGTTCTAAATGAGCAGGGTGTATATAGAACTTCCTAACGTGCCTGGCAGTTGACAGTGGAATGTAGTAATGTAGAAATCTGGCAGTCCCTTTATCCTCACTGCCCATGCAAATGCTATTGAGACACTCATAAAGAGGCACGTCTACTAAAAGTTAATGCTCATTCACAAATGTTAATGTGTGCTAAGTGCAGCAAAACTCATTTATTTCTGTTGGCGCATTTATTTATTTATTTTATTTATTTAACAGTATTTCTAAACCGCCTTATCTTAATAATCAAGGTGGTATCACAGCAAACAATCGGGTAAGGTGAGTGTGTTATACATGCAGTGAGGGTGAAATTTAGTTGGGTGAGTGTTGTATTGTGTGCTAGATTAGTATGAGCTATGTACAACATTGGTAGTTAATGCACCTTAATGTTTAGTAAACATTTATTTATTCATTTTTATTTATTTTAACAATCATTTATATACCGCACCTTCCCATGTATCAGGTGCGGTTTACAAGGAACAAGTTAATGAACAGATTCGAGGTCTGTTTTTTTACAAGGAACATCGGTAAACTATGTACAGTGGGCAAATGCCTTAACAAGTAACTATTACAATAACATAAACTGAAACAGATACCATGTCAATGATGACATTTCAGGTATCATAACTATATACAAGTTGTATTCTCGCTTAGTGGTCAATTGACCGAATTTAATAACTCAGGGTGAAAAATCCCGGGAAAGAGCATTGATTACAGTAATGAGGTGTTGGGGTTGTTTTATAGGTTAGTGTAGTGGGTCTTGCTTGGTTGGGGTGTGATTTAAAAGTTGTTATCCATTTTCGTTATGGGGGAAGGAGTATGTAGTAGGGTCAAAGTGTGAGGTAAATAGATATGTTTTTAGTTTCTTTCTGAGGACCTTAATTTCGGTTTGCGTTCTAATCTCTTCAGGGAGGGAGTTCCATAGGATTGGTGCAGCATGGGAGAATGCCTTTTTGTTAGTTGCCTTATTAGCTTTTGTGAAATCTTTTGGGGTTGTTAGTTTGTTTGTGTGACCTTTCCTGTGTACAGTTTTAATGGAGCCCTTAGTGATCAGTTTACCTAGTGTTGGAGGAGCCATGTTGTTTTGTGCCTTAAAGGTAGTTATTATAGTCTTGTAGTTTATTCTACATTGTATTGGTAGCCAATGTAGATTAGCTAGGATGGGAGTTATGTGTTCGAATGTTTGGATTTTCATTAGTATTCTAGCTGCTGTATTCTGTGCTAGTTGGAGTCGTTTAATGTTTTGCTTTGATGTGCCTAGAAGGATTAATTAAGAGTGGAGTAATTGTTTTATCTTTACGTAGAAGGATTAATTTGGCAAAATCGAAGTGGGGTGTGATGATTTCTTGTATTATGCTAGTGAAGTCTTGTATATGGACAAGAAGGCGCAGCTGCTTTAGTATTTTGAGCTTGAAGAAGATTTTTTTTGTTGTATTTCTTATGTGGGTGTCCATGTTGAGGTGGGAATCGAGGATCACACCAAGGTATTTTACTTCGTTTTTTTATCTTGATATCTTGATTTTGGAGTGTAATGTGTGCCGGAGGAATGTAGGATTGATCTCTCGTTACAATTAGTATGTCAGTTTTTGCGTGATTGATATGTAGATTGTGTTCATTTAGCCATATTGTTACATCGTTGAGGCACTGATTTAAGAGTTGCATAGGTAGGGTAGGGATAGTGAAAGGAATGTACATCATTATATCGTCTGCGTATAAATGATAGTGTACATTGTGTTTTTTAAAGATGTTACAAACAGGTTGAATATAAATATTAAAAAGGAGAGCTGAGAGGGCAGTGCCTTGTGGGAGGCCGATTTCCTGGTTGTATGTGTTTGATGTTTGGGTATTAATTCTTACAGTTTGTGTTCTGTTGGTTAGGCATGAAGTGAACCACTTGTGTACTGTAGAATTAATTCCTAGTTGGCTGAGTCTATTGAGCATTAGGGTGTGATGTACACTATCGAAAGCTGCAGAGATGTCAATGAATAAGAGAATGAATGCTTTTTTAGGTTGTCGATTCCTCTTACAAGAGTGTCCAGTAGAACCGCTAGGAGTGTTTCCACTCCATGGCAGGGGCAGAATCCGTATTGCTGTTCGTCTAATGGAGCTGAAGTGTCCATGTATTCTTGTGTTTGTATTTGGACAACCTTTTCTATTAGTTTGGCCATGAAGGGTATACTGGAAATTGGTCTATAGGAGTTTGGGGATGTTTTGTCAAGGGAACCATTTTTAAGTATTGGCCGAATTTGTGCATGTTTTAGTGTAGGTGGTAAATACCCTTGTTGTAATGAGAGGTTTATTATGGTGAGGATGAAGGTGGAAAATGTGGCTATAGTTTTCTTTATCCAGGTTACTGGGCATGGGTCGAGGTAGGAAGTTGTGGTATTAAGGTTTGTTATAATATTTTTCAGGATGTCTTTGGTTTTTGGATGGAAATCTGACCAGTCATTATTATAAGTATGGCATGGTCTAATTTGTGCCTTTAGGGAGAGTGACAGCTGCTTGGACTTATTTATATAGTGATCAGCCAGGGTCTGAGCAGATATATCCATAATGTCGTTGCTGGGGTTATATGAGTTATTTGTTAAGTTTTGAACAATGTTGAAAAGTTCCCTAGGTCTGTTCATTGAATTGGTTAAAATCGCTGCATAGTGGTTTTTCTTTGCGTTGTCTATTGCTTGCTTGTACTTATTTAGGGAGTTGTTATAGTCCTCATAGAGTGTTGCAGATTTTGTTCTGCGCCAGCTTAATTCAATTTTCCTCAGCTCTCTTTTCATTAGTCTTAAGGCATTGGTATACCAAGGGGCATTACCATTTCTTGGACTGTTGTTCTTGTCGAGTATTTGTTTTGATGGAAGATTATATGTGGCTGCATTATTGATCGTTCTATGCCAGTTTGTGACTGTTTCATCAAGGTCAGTTGGTGAGGGAGTAAGATAGGGGATTGTTTGGTTGAGGAATTCTTCTTCATTGAACCTCCTGAATTTAGAGGTTATGGTTGGTGGGGATTTATTTTTGTTACAGGGTTTGGGGTAGCTGAGGTTAAATTTTATAAGATGATGGTCGGACCAAGGTACTGGTGTGCACTCCAGTGAGGCTGGGTTATAAAGTTTGAAGAGTACTTCGGGGAGGAAGACAAGGTCTAGAGTTCCTCCTTTGTTGTGGGTTTTTGAATTTATGATTGCATCACCACATAAAGAGGCACGTCTACTAAAAGTTAATGCTCATTCACAAATGTTAATGTGTGCTAAGCGCAGCAAAACTCATTTATTTCTGTTGGCGCATTGGTAGTTAATGCACCTTAATGTTTAGTAAACATGCCCCTAGGCCATTGCCAGGACAAAAAAGCGGCTTGTGAAGGGCTCCTTTGAAAGCCACCTAAAATTTTAGATGGGCAACATATACATTTTAAAATAAAATACATTAAATTTATGAAAATGAGGTTCAATGACTATGCAAATGAGGCCCCGCAATGAGTCTCCGCACATGACCCCGCATCACCCTTGGGCCCCCCTGTTTGTGGAATACAGGATTTCATGAGTGCACTAACTGTGTAGAACTTGTGATCATAATATGATCAAATTTGACTTAAAAACTGGAATGAATAAGCAAAAGGAATCTACTGCATCAACATTTAACTTTCAAACGGGAGACTATGATAAAATGAGGAAAATTGTTAGGAAAGATCTAAAAGAGTACCGTAGTTACAAAGTTCAAGATTTTACATCAAGCATAGTCATTCTTTAAAAATATGATCTTGGAAGCTCAGACCGGATGCATCCTGTGCATTAAGAGGTAGTGGAAGGAAGGCCAAACAACAGCTGCCATTGCTAAAAGGTGAAGGGGAAGAGGCTATTGTCCCAAAAGAATATCTTTCAAAAAATGAAAAAAGAAAACAAAGAAAATGAGAAGCAGAATGAGTACTAGCAAATTATATAACATCATAAGATATGCCATACTGGGTCAGACCAAGGTCCATCAAGCCCAGTATCCTGTTTCCAACAGTGGCCAATCTAGGTCACAAGTATCTAGAAGTTTCCCCAGAAGACACAGGTTCCACAATGCTTGTATTGGGACAAGCAGTGGATTTCGCAGGTCCCTTTTAATAATGGTTTATGGACCTTGCTTCCAGGATCTTGTCCAAACCTTTTTTAAATCCAGCTATACCAACAGCTTTTACTACATCCTCCAGTAACGAATTAAAAGCAAAGCACTTGAATAGGAAGGCAAAAAGAGAATTTGAAAATAGGCTTGCCATAGTGGCAAAACCTCACAATATTAATTTTTTCAGGTATATTTGAAGCAAGAAGCCTATGAGGGAGTCAACTGGACTATTAGATGATGATGAGTAAAAGGGCACTCAGGGAGGACAAGGCAATAGCTGAAAAACTAAGAGGGTCATTTTAAAAGCTGCAGTCATGATTTGGATATCCAAAAACATGCATGCAGACATCCAAATGACAGAGGCGCCCCTGGAGCCATTTCACATATGGCTTTTAAGGATGTCTCCAATGCAAGGACATCCAAGTAGACAGGTTATGGTAGAGGAATGTCTGGGGTAATGCAATGGACTTAGACATCCCCGCTTGATTTCATAAATATAATAGATGTTTGCAACCCCACCCAGTTTAGACCTGTTTCAGGCATGAATAGGCATCACTAATGAACACCCTCATCATAGGAACTCAAGCCAAACACTCTGGATATGCCATGATCTTCCTAGACATATCAGCAGCCTTTGACACCATCTCCCACAACATCCTCCTACACAGACTACAAGCAATTGGCATCAAGGATACCGTACTTCAATGGTTCCACTCCTACCTAACCAATAGACAACAACTGATCCGCACAAACATATCAACCTCACCCCCCTTCCAGCAACACCAAGGAGTACCACAAGGATCCACACTATCAGCCATGCTCTTTAACATCTACCTGCAACCACTCTGCTCTATCATGCATGCCCACAACATCAACTATCACATCTATGCAGATGACATAATGCTGTATGCCCCAATCACAACCTCTAACCCAACAAATAAACACCTATCGCAATGCTTCACAGAAGTATCCAGCTGGCTACAAAAAAACAATCTATCCATCAACAAAGAAAACAGAAGCCCTCATAGTAACAAAGGACCCAGACTTTACACCACCTACACACCTCAACATTGGAACCACACAAATACAAATACAACCGCACATAAAATATCTGGGTATCATCATAGACCAAGCACTCACACTCAAGCAACAAATCAAAAAAAACCACCGGAACAATATTCCACAAGGCTAAAACAGTACAACGCCTCAGACCTCTCCTTGAACCACAGAACTTCAGAACAGTGATGCAAGCCATGACACTCCCACACCTGGACTACTGCAATATAATCTACCATGGACTACCAGCCACTCACACCAACCCACTTCGAACTGCCTTGAATACAACAGCAAGGATTATTCAGAAAGCAAAAACACAAGACCGCATCACCCCAATCCTGAGGGAGCTACACATACTCCCCCTCGAAGCAAGAATCAAATACAAATCCGCCCTACTTACACACAAAGCTCTCTACCAAACGCAGACTTCCCAGCTCCACACACTACTGCACCGTCCAGCCCACAACAGAACAACCAGACAAACCACCAACAACTCCTTCACCATACCCCATAAATGAACCAAATGCAATCAACGAACCTGCAACAGAGCCTTCGAACTATACGCACCATCCCTCTGGAACTCTTTACCAAGCCACATCATAAATAACAGAGACCCTTTATCATTCAGGAAACAACTAAAAACCGCTTTATTCCAGGAACACCTCGGAACTGAAACAACCACCAGCCACTGACTACCCCCCCCCCCCCCAACTCACCCCCCGGAACATATGTTCTAAAGAGCTTGTAATTCAATGTCTATATCCCAATTACTTGCTGAAATCATTAATGTTGGCCCCATGGTGATGTCCCCTACCCCTGAGTTTGATTACTCGATTGTCGCCCCCCCCCCCCCCCACACTAATGTTACACCGCTTTGACCCGGTGAAAAGTGGGATATAAATACAGCTAAATAAATAAAATAAATAAATCAGGAAGGTGCTCGTTTTGGCCAAAAAACATCCAAAGAGTGTAGATTGCACTCTATCATCCCCAGTAGTTTGCACAATCTGATTTCAATGTTAGCTTCCCTGGTCCTAGTCCACTACTCTACCCATTAAGCTATTCCTAGACATCCATGATTTGAAATACTATTCCGGGGAGGTCTATGTAGATGCCCCTGTAGATGTCCATATTGGGTATGGCCATGTTTGTGAAATTGTGCCTGAATTTGGATGTGCCTGCTTTTTTTTAGACTGCATTGGAACGTCCTTTGTAAAATGTACCTTTATAAGAATTATTTGCTTTTGTATTTAATAGATGTGAGGAAGCTATCCATGGCAGAAAAGGTATTTAAAGGTGATGATTCTGAAGTGATGAATTATGTCTCAGTGATCCTGGAAGATGTAGTAGAACAAATTGTCAAACTAGAGTAGTAAATCACCTGGATTAGATGGTATACACCCTAGAGTAATAAAATAACTCAAAAATGAAATTGCAGAACTGTTATTAGTTATTTTTAAAATATTATTAAAATCATCTATGGTATCTGAAAGTTGGAGGTGGTCAACCTAACACCAAGTTTTAAAGCAGACTCTAGGATGATCCAGATGTCAATGTTGGACAAAATGATATAAACTGTTAAAAAGAACAAAACTACTGAACACTTAGGGACAGATGTAATAAATTTGTCATTTGCCACTGTGCCCACAGGAATACCAAGGATGCTGCAGCAGACTGCACACGCTAATGTTTAGTAAACATGGCCCTTAAACATTCATGGTTCAATGGGACAAAGTCAACATGGATTTAGCCAAGCAACGACTTGCCTCTCCAATCTACTCCTTTTCTTTGAAGGCATGAATAAACATGTGGATAAAGATGAGTCAGTTGATATAGTGTATTTAGACTTTCAGAAAGTGTTTGACAAAGTCCCACATTAGAGACGCCTGAGGAAATTAAAAAGTCCTGGAACAGAAGGCAATGTCCTATTGTGGATTGGGACTGGTTGAGAGAGAAAACAGAGAATAGAGAATATTTGTAAATGATCTGGAACTAGGAAACACAATTGGGGTGATTAGATTTTCAGATGACACCAAATTATTCAAAGCTTTTTAATCATATGCAGATTGTGAGAAATTGTAGGAGAATCTTCTAAGGCTGGGAGTCTAGGCATCCAAATGGCAGATGAAATTTCATGTGGACAAATGCAAAGTGATGCACGTAGAGAAAAAGAACCCAAAATTATAGCCAAACAATGCTAGGGAAAACAATAGATAATAAAACACAGAATATCATGATGTATCTGTATTGCAATATTGTATACAATTCTGGTCTCTGCATCTCAAAAAAGATATAGCAGAATTAGAAAAGGTACAGAGAAGGGCAACCAGAATTATAATAAGGAAGACTAAAGAGGTCAGGGCTCTTTAGCATGGAGAAGAGACAGCTCAGGGGGAGATATGATAGAGTTTAAAAATCTTGAGTAGAGTGGATTGGATGAACATGAATCAATTGTTTACGCTTTTGAAAAGTACAAAGATTAGGAGGTCATGCCATCAAGTTACAATGTAGTACATTAAAACAAATAGGAGAAAATATTCTCTCATTCAAGGCATAATTAAACTCTAGAATTCATTGCCAGAGAATGTGGTAAATGCGGTTAGTGTATGTTTTTAAAAAGGTTTGGACAAGTTCCTGGAAAAAAGGTCCATAAACCATTCATTTAGGAGGACTTGGAAGGGCGATTGCTTACCCCTGGACATAGGGGGAACAGAATCTTACTCCTTTTTTGGAATCCTGCCAAGTACTTTTGACCTGAATTTCCCACTGTTGGAAAAAGGATACTGGGCTTGATCGATCTTTGGTCTGACCCAGTATGGCAGTTCTTGTGTTCGTCTGTGGAAACAGGATTAAATTTACCTCTCTTTCTCTCCCGCTTTCTCTCTGGGATTAGAGTTTTGGTTACTTCTCATGTGTGATTTCTTTTTTCTTCTTTTTCATTTTGTTTGTTTTGCTTTATTTAATCAAAACAAAAAGAAATAAGAAATTTAAAAAAGAAATTAAACACAAAGGAAAACAAATGGAGGTTCTCTGTCTTTGCAACAAAATACCTCCAAAAACAGCCTCCTGTCCCCAACCCAGATCCTCTTACTCCATCAGCAATAGTGCTGTCTTCATGAGGCAGGAGCAAGATTCTGCCCCACCAATGCAACAATGGCAAATGGAAGATGTTAGGATGGTCCTTCATGCCTCTCTCACTTCCCTTCACCTCACCTGTCCATATGTTCTTACAGTGTCTACTGGGGAGGTTTTTGTACAAATTGTTAGCATGCTAAAACATGAAGCAAGAATGGGAAAATAAAGGGAGGAATAATAGAAGGGAAAAATAACAAAAGGAGGAAAAAAAGAAATAGGAGAAAATGCTAAATCATAGCACTGATTTTGTAAGGCTAGAATAAGAATTATGGCTCTGGACTGATGGCAGAGTCTACAGAATTGTGTATTAGTACTTAGAACAGAGTTCAGATAACTGCAGTGAAGTGGTTAAGATATTGGCAGCATACATTTGGATTGTCTCAGGTCCCTATTGCACAAATATGCTGTATCAATCAATATGCTTCTGGGTGCTGGATTAGAATAGCAGACATTCAACCTCTTGTTTATTGTATTATCCTGGATAGTAAAATAATTTTCACAAGCACATAGTTCTAGTATGAACACCCATAACACAACATAGGGGCCCTTTTACTAACCACTTACAAGGTTATTAACATGCAGTGCAACAGTTTAAGTTCGTTAATGGCCTCTTAATTTTGATATGAAGGCATTTTTTCACTGAACGCATAATCAAACTCTGAAATTTGTTAGCAGAGGATGTAGTGACAGCTTTTAGTGTAGCTAGGTTTAAAAAAGGTTTGGAGAAGTTCCTGGAACAAAGGTCCATAAACCATTATTAAAGAGGACCGGGGAAATCCACTGCTTACCCAGGGACAAGTATTGTGAAACCTATGTACCTTATTTTTTTGGGAACATGCCAGGTACTTGTACCTGGATTGGCTAATGTTGGGAACAGGGTACTGGGCTTGATGGACCTTGGTCTGACCCAGTATGGCATTTCTTATGTTCTTACTTGGTCAGCAGGCATATTTGCCATACTGGGTCAGACCAATGGCTCTGAAGCCCGGCATCCTGGTCACAAGTACCTGGCAAGATCCCAAAACGTAGACAGATTCCATGCTGCTTATCCCAGAGGTAAGCAATGAATTTCCCCAATTCACTTTAATAGTGGTTTATGGATTTTTCCTCCAGGAACGTGTCCAACCCTTTTTTAAACTCAGCTACACTAACAGCTTTCACTACATCCTCTGGCAATCAATTCCAGAACTCAATTACAGTACATGCTGAGTAAAAAAAATACTTTTCTTCAATTCGTCTTAAAATACACTATATTACTTTGTAGTTTCATTGCATGTCCCCTAGTCTTTATGCTTTTTGAAGAAGTAAACAACCGATTCATGTTTAGTCATTCTACTCCACTCATTATTTTATACATCCCTATCATATCTCCTCTCAGCCATATCTTCTCAAAGCTGAAGAGTCCTAACTTTTAAGTCTTTCCTCATAGGGGTATCCTTTCATCCCCTTTATCATTTTGGGCATCCTTCTCTGTAGCTTTTCCAAATCCACAATTTCTTTTTTTTTTTTTTTTTAATATGGTGATCAGAACTGCATGCAATACTCGAGGTGCACCATGGAAGGATACAGAGGTATCATGAAATTTTATTTTCCATTCCTTTCCTTGTAAGTCCTGGCATTCTATTACCTTTCTTGGCTGCCACTGCACACTGAGCTTAGGATTTCAAAATAAATATCCACAGCGATACCTAGACCTTTTTTCTGGGTTGTGATAGCTGTAATTTGGGTTGTTCTTCCCTATGTGCCTACAGTAAGTCCCACATCTGAGGCTACTGGGGAAGTTACAAAATCATAGCATTGGAGGCAATGACCTATTGTGGATTGAGTGAATGAAAACAGAGCAGGTCAATTTTCTCAATAGAGGAAGGTGGGAGAAGAATACCAGACTGCATTGATAGAGGTGTCATAAGAACATAAGATAAAAATATAAGATATGCCATACTGGGTCACGCCAAGGTCCATCAAGCCCAGTATCCTGTTTCCAACAGTGGCCAATCTAGGTCATAAGTAGCTAGCAGTTTCCCCAAAAGACATAGGTTCCTCAATGCTTGTATCGGGCCAAGCAGTGATATCCTGGGTCCCTTTTAATAATGGTTTATGGTCCTTTCCTCCAGGAACTTGTCCAAACCTTTTTTAAACCCAGCTACACTAACAGCTTTTACTACATCCTCCGGTAACAGATTCCAGAGTTTGATTACATGCTGAGTGAAAAAATATTTTCTCTTATTAGTCTTAAATAGGTTACCCTGTAGCTTCGTTGCATGTCCCCTAGTCTTTTTATAGTCTGATGACGTAAACAATTGATCTACGTTTACCCGTTCCATTCCATTCATTAATTTATAGACCTCTATCATATCTCCCCTCAGCCGTCTCTTTTCCAGGTTGAAGAGCCCTAATCTTTTTAGCCTCTCTTCATAGGAGTATCCTTCCATCCCCTTTACCATTTTGGTGGCTCTTCTCTGTACCTTTTCTAATAACACTATATCCTTTTTAAGATACGGTGACCAGAATTGCACACAATATTCAAGGTGCAGTTGCACCTTGGAATGATACAGAGGCATTATAATATCCTTGTTTTTTTTCTCCATTCCTTTCCTTATGATACCTAGCATTCTATTTGCTCTCTTGGCGGCCGCTGCACACTGGGTAGAGGGTTTTAACATGTTATCCATGATGACGCCTAAATCTTTTTCCTGGGTGCTGGTTCCCAATGTGGAACCATGCATCGTGTAACCATAGTTTGGGTTGTTCTTTCCTAGGTGCATAACTTTGCACTTGTCCACATGAAATTTCATCTGCCAATCGGATGCCCAGTCTTCCAATTTATCAAGATCCTCTTGCAATTTTCCACAATCCTCTTGGGTTTTAGCAACTTTAAATAGTTTTGTGTCATCTGCAAATTTGATAACCTCACTCGTTATTCCCTTTTCCAGGTCATTTATGGATATGTCAAAAAGCAGCGGACCCAGCACAGATCCCTGGGGTACTCCACTATTCACCTTTTTCCATTGGGAAAATTAGACATTTAGCCCTACCCTCTGCTTTCTATCTTTTAACCATTTGCTGATCCACAATAGTACACAGTTCAGAGTGGTTATTCTGTGACCCGTGTGGAGAAGCAGAAGATCCTGAAGTACCAAGTAATGCAGTCAGAGACCAAAAAAAATTGTGGCAGAAAGATACAGAAATCTTTCCCATTTTACTGGGAGCAACAGGCTTGATAAAGAAGAATTTCCAAGCACACCTTGACAAACTACCCATACCTGCTGCATTTTACAAACTTCAGAAGGAAGCTGTCTTTGGCAAGGTGCAAGCACTACCGTGAGCATTAGCAGTAAATTTGCAAGGTTGAGATCATACTCCACATACCCTGGCTTAGAAGTGAGGTTCACGCCTGTCACGGTATCCGCAAAACTAACCCATTTGAAGAAACTGCCCCGAGGAAGGTGAATTATGAAGTACCCCAGGGATCTGTACTGGGACTGGTGCTTTTTAACATATATATATATAAATGAAATTGGGAACAAGCAAGGTGATTAAATTTGCAGATGACACCAAATTATTCAGAGATGTTAAATTGCATGTGGATTGTGATAAGCTGTAGGAGTATCTTGTGAGACTGGGTGACTAAGCATCCAGTGGTAAATGAAATTTAATGTGGATAAGTGTAAAGTGATGCATGTAGGGAAAAATAATCCAAACTATAGATAAGCAATGCTAGGGGTCACATTAGGCGTCTCCACCAAAGCAAAGGATCTGGGTGTGATTTTAGACAATACATTGAAATCTTCTGTTTAGTGTGACTGTGGTCAAAAAAGCAAACAGAATGTTAGGAATCATTAGGAAATGAATAGAAAGTAAAGGATCTCATAATGACTCTGTATCATTCCATGGTGCAACTGCCCCTTGAGTTTTGTGTGCAATTATGGTCTCTGCATCTCAGAAAAGATATAATGGCATTAGAAAAGAAACAGAGAAGGGCGGCCAAAATAATAAAAGAGATGAAATGACTCTCCTATGAAAGAAGGCTAAAGAGCTTAGGGCTCTTCTACCTGGAGAAAAGATGACCGAGGGGAGATGTGATAGAGGTTTACAAAATCCCACGTTGCCGTTCAAGTTTCATATCCTTAACTTTCATTAACTTTAAAAAAAACCTGAAGTGCTTTACATATCAAGGAACCTGAACTTCATTCCTCTACCAACATTCAAAATACAAAATACAATACTCCCGGTGAAAAAGGAAGTACAGTACCTCAGCATGTTACTAGATCAATCACTCTCCTTGACAGCACACATAAAACAGATAACTAGAACCATAAACTTCAAACTAAGAACCATACAACATCTTAGACATGCGTGATTTCAGATCTGTTGTACATGTGCTAATAACTCCTCACTTTGATTTCTGCAATAGCCTACTTTATGGTCTACCCAAAAAGAATTTGAAACAACTTCAAATTGCCCAGAATGTAACTGTCAGAATCATATGTAAAGCCCGATTAACAGACCACATAACACCCTTACTATACAATCTACACTGACTCCCAATTTCAAGTAGAATCAGATACAAAACATTAATGATAACATTTAAAATAGCTAATAGTGCTTCATCATACCTTTCAACATTAATTACCCATGCAACAAACACAAGATCCAAAAGGGAACACTCACAGAATACACTCGTAATCCCATCGACCTTTTGCAAATCAAAACAAATTACAAGTAACAGAGCCTTCTCTTTTGTTGCGCCCATTTTGTGGAATCCCCTTCCAGACTCGTTACGTTCCATCAAAGATTTACAAATCTTTTGAAAGGAATTTAAAACACTGCTGTTTACTCAACACTACAGAGAAAACAATGGAAATAATGACACACAACAACTACCGCATTAAACCCTCCTTGAGCCATGACACACACCTACATCACAAAGAAAAATGGAATTCTGCAATCCCTGTAAATAGTTCCGTTAAATGTTTAGATTATAAAAATTGTTCTATGTTAAACTGTTGTTTACTGTAAACCACCTTGATCTCAGGAAGGGGCGGTATAGACAACTCTGCCCAAATAAAAATATCCATTATAACGTGCTGATGCTGATTTTTATGACTCAGTAATCATGCCCCTGCATTCCTTTGGGATAAATTTAAGGTTTATGTTCCTCGTCGCTGTTCATGGACTCAGGGGAATTATTGTTTATCCCTGGGGTGAAGGTGGTCAGATTAATGAAGCATCTTGAGAGGGTCTTTTTGGGTCAGAGGGCAACAGCTTTGGAATGCTTTTTCCAATGCATTCACCAAAATCTCATTTGTCTGAGTGTAGGATGGATTTGAAGATCCATCTATTTTGATGTGCTGTTAATTGGGGGAATGTTTCAGGCTTCTCTGCCTTATCTTAGAAGGCTGTTCTGCGTTTTGGGGATTATGCTGATCTTTACATTTGTTTTGCTAATGACTTTTTTGTACACCTCAAGGTACAGATTCATATTTGCATATAGAAATATGAATGGATAAATAGATATAGTTACATCTTAGAATGCAATAAATACCTTTATACATCTGTAGAAAATTCAGCACTAAAGACTGTTATAGGGAGGATGGTTTTATAACAAGCCTTTTGCAGAGATATAAAAATTGGCATAAGTTGGATGCATAAGACCAAGTTTATGCATACCCCCTTTGAAAATTACCCCACGGAAAGTGCATGCACATATTTGCATGTACTTTTGTATGCACAAACTTCCTGTTTTATTTTACATACATGTGCCCTTCATAAAGTATGCACATAAATTCAAACTTTGCCCCAACCCTGCCCCCAGGAGCACTTTCACTCAAGTTGGATAAACTTCTGTGCATACAGACTTTTCATGCATACATCAAGGTACATACTCCAGGCAATCTTATAAAAGGCTATATTTGGGAGTAAAATACCATTTTATCCAAGAAAATGCATTTATGGGTAGAGTATTTCTTCCATCTTGGCAAAACTTCAGGCTTGTTTCATGGCTTTTGTTTCTATGTATTTACATGGACTCACGGCATTCTCTTTAATTGTGCAAGTCATTGACCCTCAATTAATGAGTCAATATCATATGTCAGTAGATATAGTACAAGATATTCCTGTAAAATGTTAAATAATGTATCATCATTCTAGTATAGAAGCCAGGGTCAGTCACTGTCGTGCCAATTTCTAGCAAATTATAAGCCAAAAAGTTAGGACCCACTAGAAATCATCATAAAAATTGAAAGTATTGAACTTTGTACTACTTTGAAGACTGCCAACTACAGTAATAGAAATGGCCCTACACTATAAAAATTGACCTCTTGGTTAATGATAAAAGGATATTACATTGTAATGCTGACAGATAGTGGCAAGATGAAAAATGAGTCTGGATTGCACTCTACTGAACTTAGCAGACATGGTAAAAGTTAAACCCTAACACTCCGTAGATAGATTCCTTTCACCTGTTCTTTTCTGCATTGCCTTGGAATTAGATCCCATTGGGCAAAGTGTTTTGCATCGCTGTCCACTAATGATGGCTGCAATATTTGCAGTGGAATTTAACCAATTAATTTGCTTAGAAGCCAAATAGCTGAGTGTTATATAAAGGTCTGCAGTACCTTGCACTTACTACCATTCCTACAGGGTCTTCTTTGCTAGCAAGGTACTTCTGCGGCTCTTAAATACAAGCTCTCTGTCCGAGAGCTCTTAAAGGGGGCTTTTTTCATTTTTATTTGCTAACCTTTTCTGCTGCATTGCCTAGTGAAGTATTGCAAAAGAGGTATTTTTTGTTCTTAAGCAAAACTTTTTTATGCTGTTACAGTTATTTTTTTCTTCTGCTCTAGCTTTCAGGTTCAAAGAGGGAACACAAACTCTTTAAAGTCACTGTCCTTTCTCATGTGTTAGATTCCTTCCTTCCCACTCCAACTCCCACTCAACACCATGTGAGATTTCTTACTATATAGGGCAACTCACCAATTAGCTTGTTAGCAAAGATAACAGATTTTTTTTATTGGTTGGTAGGGAAAATCTGGAAAGTAAACAGTTCCACATTTGGATATCTACTAAAAGTAAACAATCAGATATTCTTGAAGATGCTTTGATTAGGTTATTTTACAAAGGGAACACATTAAATGATATATCTCAGACACAATATCAGAATTTAGTAGTATAAAATAATGTATGTTTAGCAAGCTAGCAGGACTACACAGATGCATACTGTAGAACGAACTGTTAGAAAACACATAAAAGAGGCTAGCTGCTTTTTCTCTGAGGAAATGTTAGGGATTTTGGTAGGTCTCTCATTTCCTTCAACAGGTACCATAGCTCCAATAACACAGGTACACTAAAAAAAAATTTTTTTAAACTGCCTCTAATGTTTCGATTGATTTTTACGTTTTTTGGTGCGCTGAATCCAAATTTGGTAACCAATTTGCTCCATCACGTACAGATTTTTTGCTACATTGGGTTAGCAGTTTGAGGTGAACGTTTCAGATTGAGTGCGATCGAGATAAAAGTTTCTTGGATGAATTCTTTATACTAATTGTTTAGTAGTTATTCAAATAAGAATAAAGAAAATTGTAACAAGGCAGCACATAAGAATAGAGTAATGTCAACAAAACACACTGTGATGGTAGCAAAATTGTCTGCACTTAAAACAGCCACATACATGTGCACAAACATTGAGCATATAAGAGCGAGGTTAGACACAAAGCAAAGCAAAGAAATGTGCAAAAAATGTTGTACAGGTATGTATGTAAGAATAGAAAACGCAAACCGCACCATTGCAATACATGAAGACAAACACCCGATGGTGTGAAAATAAAATTCTAATAAATGAGATCCGACACTGTGGTAATAACTAGCAAATTTTTATTTCAAAGTTTAGTAAAAACACGATATTTGTCAACACAGTTTAGATTTTAAAGTCATTGTTGGGTCAATCAATCTCCTGGTGGGCCCGTTTCTTCTTCCCCCGAATGCTTCTCTTGGTGCGCTGCTTGGCGTATTTTTCATCTGGGGTTTCCCGCAGCAGCAACCAGCAGAAATCAGCCATCATAGTGGTGTTCCATCTTCCTTGGTACCTTCTCTCTGCGTCCTTGATGTCCTGGTGAAACCTTTCACCTTGTTCTTCACTGTACGCCCCCAAGTTTTCGGGAAAGTAGTTCACATGGGAGTGCAAGAAATGGACTTTCAGGCTCATGTTACAGCCTTGTTCTTTGAAGGCATTGAGCATCCTGGCAACAATATCCTTATAGTTCTCATCCCGCCTGTTCCCCAAGAATTTGAGAACAACATCCTTGAAGGAATCCCAGGCTTCTTTTTCCTTCTCAGACATCGTTTCAGCGAATGCTCCATCTGAAATGAGTTTCCTTATATCAGGGCCAACAAACACTCCTTCCTTTAGCTTTGCTTCAGAAAGTCGGGGGAACTTTGAGCAAAGGTACCGAAAGCACTCACCATCTTTTGGAAGGGACTTGATGAATTGCTTAATGAGACCCAACTTAATGTGGAGAGGTGGTAATAGAATTTTATCACGAGGTACCAAGCTCTCATGAAGAACATTTTTCTCACCAGGTCTCAAATACTCCCGAATTGGCCAGTCTTTTTTCCCCCAGTGTAGGTCGCGGGCCCGGCTATCCCACAAGCAAAGGAAGCAGGGATATTTGGTGAAACCGGATTGCTGCCCTAATAGCATGGCTAGAATTTTAAAGTCTCCACAAATCATCCACTTATGCTCATCATAACGAATCTTCTGAAGAATCAGGGCCAAATTCTCGTATTTTTCTTGGAGAATAACAGAGTGAGCAATAGGAACTGAAGCGAATGTGTTGCCATTATGAAGAAGAACACCTTTTATGCTGTCTTTTGACGAATCAATGAACAGCCGCCATTCATCAGGATCATACTTGAGTTTAAACTTTTCCATCACTCCGTATATATCGTTGCAAAATACCAAATCTTCCTCTTTGCTGAAATACTTCAAAAATTGTGTCTCGCGGTTGCGGTACCAATAAAAAGTTGTTCCTGGTGACAATAGATTTTTCTGTTTAAGCCGAGAACCTAGCAGTTGGGCAGCATCTTTTGGGAGTCCTAAATCCCGGACTAAATCATTCAATTCAGCTTGAGAGAAAAGTTCAGGTTTCGGATCTGGTTCAGTTTCAAACTCGGAAGTACTGGACTCATCGGGAAAAGCCATCTGATGAGTCTCATCATGATCAGAACCGTCCACACAAATATGATCCAAAGATTTTGGTGGTTCAGGCACAGGTACTTCGTTGCTATGAGGCATAGGCCTAATTGCTGAGGGAAGGTTGGGGTAACTTATTACGTTCTTATTTTTTAAGTTGTATCCCTTCACAATGCAAGAGCAAAAATAGCAGTCACTGCTGTGGTCTCTTTGTTCACGCCACATCATAGGTATTCCGAAACGAAATGCTTGTTTTTTACCTTTCATCCATAAGTGTAGATCTTCCTCACATGTCTTGCACACTTTGTGAGGAGCCCACGGTTTGTCTTGATCGCCTAACTTCAAACCGAAATAGGCGAAATATACTTTTTTAATAAATGCAGAAATGTTCCTCTGCCGCTTTTTCACGGTATATTCCCCACAAATAAAACAAACCTGTCCGGAGAGTTGACGCAACCTCTGGCTCTGTGAGCCATCACAAATACACAGCACTGCAAACTACAACTGTAGTGAACCACTTCGGAATAAAGCTGGATTACGACTGAGCAAACAAAAGGTAATAATGAACTTGCAAGAAACTGAAATTTGACAGGAACGTTCATGTCGCAACCACCGTGTTTGAGCGAGCGAACGAGGCGAGGCGAACAGGAAAGAACATGCGCCAGCGCGAGTACTGGATTTAGCCCCCCGCCTCCCAATTGTCCTGTTAATGTATAAAATGAATACAAAACACTCTAAAATATCATGAGGGAGTGTTTCTAGTTAGTTAACCATTACAACCTCTATTTTGGGCCAAGAAAATAAACTGCAGTCGGCTAAAAGGAAATTATGTGAACATTCCTTATATGGGTAAGAAATCTAATTTTGCAAGAAAACGTGACGTGACGGAACATTTTGGCTATTTTTCCTGGATTCAGCACCCCAAAATCTATAGGAATCAGTTGCAAAACTGGAGGCAGTTTTTTGGTAGTGTACCTGTGTAATTGAACTACAACTGGGAAGAATCTTGTTGTCAAAGCTGTTGCCCCTCTTACAGCTTCTGTCTCTGAGATGAACAGACCAATCCCAGTTGAGGGACGAGTTTCATGTGCTCAATGCCTGCAAGCTGAAGCCCTCATGAAACAAGTAGAGGAACTCAGAGAAAAGGTAGCAGGCTGCAAAGAATCAATGATAGCAAGAAATACATTGATGAGATTGTCGGAGAGCTTGGATGCCTCTAGAACTGAGATGAAGATGGTATGCTACAGAATGAAGAGAGATGGATACGAGCTCACAGCCTGCAGAATTAACAATATAACTCCTCCAGCCCTCGAACTGAGCTGGTATGCAGCTCTGGAAGTGGAGGAGGTGAAAACATCCCAGGAATGGGAAGAACCAGAGCTCAAGCACCCCACAGTTGCAGAATCAGTGACCACAAGGAAGAGAAGGGCAGTAGTGGTTGGTGACTCTCTTCTGAGGGGTACTGATTTGTCCATCTGCCAACTAGACTTGATTTCCAGGGAGGTGTGCTGTCTTCCAGGTGCCAAAATCCAAGATGTTACAGAGAGTTTGCTGAGAATCAGCAAGCTTACTGACTATTATCCAATGATGCTCATCCATGCCAGAACATATGCTGCTAGGTATCCCTCCGAGCATATCAAGTATGACTTAATGGTTCTGGGAGAGAGGGTGAAGCAAATAGATGTGTTGGTGGTGTTCTCTTCCATCCTCCCTGTTGAAGGTAAAGGCTGAGGCAGAGAACCTCACATTCTGGAGATGAATGCATGACTGCATGGATTGTGTCAAAGCATTTTGGTTTCCTGGAACATAGGATGATTTTCCAAGGGCTGTTGAGCAGAGATGGTGTCTACCTATCCAAGAAGGGTCAAAGTGTCTTCCGGGCTATATTTTATTTAGGAAAGACAGGCGATGAAGGAGGGGAGGAGGAGTGGCACTATATGTAAAACATCATATTAATGCTACAGAATTATAGGGCTGTGATAAGGTCTATAGAATGTTGCCCATCCCTCTCCAAAAGCAGTATCAACAGTTCCCTTTAAGAGAATCTGCAGCCCAGAGTTCAGGGCTGGGATAGTGTGGCTCACAGGGAGAGGTTAAGATCCCAGCAGGCTGCAGGAGGGAGGGAGGCCATTAGAACCAGAAATCCTTCCAAGGCAAGCCTTGAAAAGGAGTTTTGAGGTAGGAACTTTAACTGGGGCTGGAGAAAGAGTCGGGAGAACCAACTTGTGGAGGTTTAACAAGCTGGAAGAGACACACACATCCGATTTTGTTTTTCCTGAACTCAGGGGCAGTTCAAGGCAATCTGCTGCCTGAGACGAAGGATGAGATGGTGCGCCACCGCCCGCCGCCCCCCCCCACCATAGAGGGGGGCGGGGCTTTCTCAAAACTCCAATAAGGGTCTGAACCAAACCAAAAACTCAATCAGATTATATGGAGGAAATGCAAGATGTTTGTACACCAAGGAACTAAAAGAGAGCAAGAACCACAGCACTGTTTATAAAACTAAATTATAACTCATTTTTATTTTGTTGTTATAAACTGTGTTATGGTTCTTGCTTTTTCTTTTTCAACATATATTTTGCATCCACAGAACCCCCTTCAACAGTGGGTGCAGAGCAGAACCAGGACATTCACCCACAGAACTCAATATCTTTAAAAAAAAATCTGATGATTCTGATCATCTCACAAACAACAACATTCTCCAGTACCAGGCATATTGTGAACTAATACACAGCCAGGGGACCGGCACGACCGCCGCGGGTCGCTACCCCTTACCCCCCCCCACCCCCTCCCTTTGTCCCCCCCCCCTTTGCCCGAAATAACTACCATGCATACGGACTTGCCACAAAAGATGTCTTTATTCATATTTTGTCAAACAATAAGTGGAAAGCACAGTGTTAAAAACTGTTGGCCACAGCATAACTTAACAACATCAAACATTGTAACATCCCAAATTTATATATAACAGCATTACAACCATATACATCAAACGTGATGATTCTTACTTCCCTTATCTCCTTCCCCGAGAGGCACAGCCCCATCTTTTAACCGTTCTTCGGCCGCCCGGCAGGGATATTCTGGAACATGGCCGTCCAAGCCACTTCCCCACTGCCGTCAGTCCCAACTAACATGTCCGTGGACAAGGAGGGCGTTGCAGCGGGTCCCCACCCCACGGCCCTTCAGGGCTCCGTTATTCTTCGCAGCTGTGTCTGTATCAACCTCTGCCCAGGGCCCGTCAAAAGGCCTGCGCAGAGGTACGCTGAGAAAGGTATGCTCGCCTCTCCGGCCGTGAAAGCGTCAGGAGGTCTTCTAGGCACTATTGCTGCTTACCCATCTTTGTACTCTGGGGGGACCCGTCAGTTCTCATGTGCCCCACTCCCCCTTCTCATGTCTGGGCTGTGCGCTCTCTCCTAAGGATGGGGTCCCTATCTCTCCGCCAATCCTTCCCGGCTGCGACCCCTCACCTGCCGGGAAGTTCCCCCTTTCTCTCACCCCACCCTGCTGTGGCCAACCCACTTCTTCTGCCATAAGCGTTCGATAGTGTCTTGTATGGCACAGAGGTACACATCCATCCCGATCTCGGAGAGGTGTATCCCGTCCGTGTGATACAGTCCGTGGCAGTGCTCCTCTATCAGGTCGTGGGCGATGCTGTATCCTCCTATTGAGTCGATGAACCGGGCCATCCATCTATTCACTTTCCTCCTCGTTCTCTCTACTGCGTGATGGGACCACTCGCCCCTCCACACTCGCCGTGGTATGATGTGGGACCATATCAGCAATGTTCCTGGAAAGGCACCCGTCAGTGTCAGCAGGTCCCCCTGCATCTTCTTGGTGAGCTCAACACTGCGGGTACCCGTCAAGTCATTACCGCCCAGGTGCACCACAATCGCCCATGGCCGTCCGCCCGCCCTCTTCAACTGTGGAAGGCATGGCATCAGCTGGTCCCAGACCATACCACGTCGCCCCAACCATCTCACTACCAGTTGTTCCTTAGGGAAGCCCAGATTATGCCCCCGCGGTCTTTGCCTCGTCCTTTTCTCGGCCCAATGAACAAACGAATGGCCGCAGATCCATGCCTCGAATTGGGGATTGGCACCTGTATGGTGTTATTGGAAACCAACACATATCGTCAAGATCGCATTTTGGGTGAACACATCCCCCCAAGATACTAACACAGGAATACAACTTTGCGAGAAACAGGTCTAATGTACAGATCTATAAACAGCTATTGCACTTTTCGTTATGTAACAAGCAAATAAACAACAAATTTTTTTTTTTTGATACCTTCTCCGGGCCGGCGGCTTACGCCCGGCGTCAGACCGGGCGTACATAAAGTTTGTACCTCTCAGAACGCCATCTCCCGATGGTCATGATCTGCTCCCTTGTCATACCTATATTGGCCGCCGTGGAAGCGGCCCCTATGCGGAATGAATGGGTGCCGTAAAAGCACGCCTCCAAACCCGCTGCTTCAAGTGTCAGCTTCAATACCTTAGCGAATTGGAACCGTGATAGGGGGGTTCCGTCCGAGTGGACCAGCCAATGCTCGGCCCTTGCGGGGTGTATCTGCTTGTATTCATTGAAGGTTGCTACTGGGCAGGATGGGTCCCCCCTCAGCGGGGCCAGCACTACCCGTGCGCCCTTGGCCTCGGGATCGGTTTTCGACTTACGTATATGCAGTATGAGTTTTTTATCCTGCATGCTGACATCGCTCTCCCGGATCCCGCCTTCGGCCGATTCTCGGCTCGCCGAGGCCACCAATTCGCCTATGCGGAATGCCCCGAAAAATGCCCATGAAAATGCACATCTGAATAGCCGGGTCTCGAAGTTGTTGAAGCATATCTGACCCGTGACTGCTATCAGTCTCTGCAAAATTTCGTGTGTTATTGGGCGTCGCCAGTCTGGTGTGCGGGGCTGTTCCGTCTTCCAGCCCTTCATTACCTTGGCTAAAACAAAATCTGCTCGTGGATTGGTGTTACCCATCACCTTCGTGAAAAAGGTGATTGCAGCCAACTGCGATTGTACCATTGACTTCTTGACTCCACCGCTCTTGGAGTGGAGGATCCACTGGAGGATGGATTCCGTCGTAGGACCAACGTTCTTGAGTCCGGTTCCTCTGCAGAAGGCTTGAAATTTTTTCCAGGCCGCCAGGTATTTCCTTCTTGTCCGCTCGGATAGGGAGCTCAGAACAAGCTCCCAAACTTCGGTGGACCAAGTTCCCATATCTGTGGCGGTATAGCCGTCTTGTTGGGATCGGCACCGGGCGCGAGCGATCGGAAGAGTGGGATCTTGAAACGGGAGAGAGCATCGGCAATGTTATTATTATGCCCGGGGATGTGTTCGGCCCTGATATTTACGTTATGCTTTAGGCATAGCAACACTATGTGCCTAAGGAGTGCGACAACCCCTGGAGTCTGAGCCCGCATCCCGTTTATGGCATACACGACCGCTATGTTGTCAGTATGGAATATGATTGCTTTGTTTACTAACTGAGGGGCCCAGATGTATAGGGCCACCGTTATGGGGAATAGCTCGAGGAAGGTAATATCCTTAGTGATCCCCTCAGTTTGCCAGTCGGGCGGCCACTCTTCTGAGCACCAGGTGCCCTGGAAATAGATTCCGAAGCCGCCTCCTCCCGCCGCATCAGTGAAGAGGTCCAGGGACTCGCTCGTCGCTGGTGGCTCTTGCCAGAATGCTAGGCCGTTAAAGGATTGCAAGAAGAGCTCCCACATGCGCAGATCTTCCCGAATGCCTTTTGTAATTCGGATCTTGTGGTGTTTCTTCTTGACTCCCCTTGTAGCCATCGCCATGCGACGGCAGAACACCCGTCCCATTGGCATGATCCTACATGCGAAACATAGCAGACCCAGCAAGGATTGTAGCTGTTCTAATGTTGCCTTCGTCCGCCCCTGGATTTCGCGTGTGGCAGCTCGCAGCCTTTTGATTTTATCATCTGGCAGCCGAGACCGCTGTGCTGCTACATCGAGCTCTATGCCCAAGAATGTGATGGTCCCTGTGGGTCCAGTGGTCTTTTCTTTCGCCAGGGGGATCCCAAAGCGCTGGGCAATGTGTTAAAATGTGCTGAGGATCCTTTGACATCCTTCCTCCCCATTGCCGATGAAGAGGAAGTCGTCCAGGTAATGTACGACGGTGTTGTGCCCCGCGATGTCTTCGATGACCCAATGTACGAATGTACTGAACAGCTCGAAGTATGCGCATGATATGGAGCAACCCATGGGCAAACATTTGTCGTAGTAATATTCCCCGTTGAGGGAAAAACCCAGCAGTGCAAAGGAGTCTGGGTGAACCGGGAGCAGTCGAAAGGCTGATTCGATATCAGCCTTTGCCAGCTTCGCCTGCCGCCCCAATTTCCGTATGATACCCACGGCCTGATCGATCGTCGAGTATCTCGCGGAACATAGGGCTGGATCGATGTGATCGTTGACAGAGCTCCCCTCTGGGTACGACAGGTTATGGATTAGTCGGTACTTTCCTGCCTCTTTCTTTGGGACTATCCCCAACGGGGACAGTATGAAGTTCGGGAGGGGTACGTAAGTGAAAGGGCCAGCCACCCTCCCGAGCTCTATTTCTTGCTGTATCTTGCGCTGTACCACCCATGCGAATTTTTTAACTGACGTTGAGTTACGAATTGCCCGCCCCGGCGACGTGACCGAGGCTGGAATCCGGAATCCGTAAGCAAAGCCGTTCTCGATATTGAGAGCTTTGTCTTTTTGGGGGTATGCCCTCAGCCAGGGCCGCATGCGGTCAAGCCTGATGGGGGTTGGGGCCAAGCCCCTCGTTCCCCCTTTGCAGCATTGGCCGGAATGGCTTGTTATCCCTACCAGTTCGGCATGAGGTGGCAGGGTGGTTCCCACCACAACCGGAACATGCATGCCTAAACTTACACGGCCGCCAAGTGCAGCTTCCTGTGTTGTATTGCCGGCATGCCTTGCGGCCGGCCGGCTGGTAATTCTGCCGCCATTGCGGCGCCTGAAAGGACTGCAAGGACACTTCCTGCGACATTGGTCTGTTGTGTGACATCTCTTCCAGCCATAGGTCAATGATCCTGTGCTGCCAGGTCATAGTTGGGTCCTCTGCCAGGCTCTGTCTGAACTTGAAATCGTAATTGAGCCAGGCCCACCCACCCAGGCGCTTGTGCGCCTGGGTTATGGTGTCGAGGTACTTGATAAGGTATTGGCTGAGTTCGGGCTCCCGTTCTAAAACGATGCTCATATAAATGTGAAAGGCGGAGACCCAATTGCTGATAGACTTTACAGTCTTGGGCCTTCTTTCCCCTCTCCTATCTTTTTCCTTATTCTCAGTGGGGTCCCCCCCCTGGTCTCTGATCAGCAGAGAGAAGATGTCGATAAATTCCCTCCGCCAGATCCGCTTTTTTATCTTTCTGGGCACCGCGCTGGCCAGAGAGCTCACTCCGCAGCGCGGGTCCCCACTCACTGCTACCGGGCTAGACAGCGTAGACGGGACTGCCCTTGCTGTCTCCGCCACCCTGTCCTCCCCGCTCCCTGTTCCCCATACGGGGTTTTCCCCACGCTCTGTCCATACCCTTGCTAAGTGTTTTTCTTTTTGAGCTTTATTCTTCTTCTTCGTGAATGTTTTCAACATGCTCCGCATTGCAGTTGCTAAAGAAGTATCCCCGTCTGAATCAGAGTTAGACTCCTCTGATGAAGAGGACACTAATAAGGTTTCCTTCCCCCCCGTAGACTTACCAGCCGCTGCACTGTCGCACGGTATGTTGCTGCTGGTGCTTGGCGTGCTGCCACTGATGCCGGACAGGATGTTGCTGCTGGTGCCCGGTACGTTGCTGCTGGTGCCCGGCGTACTGCTGCTGTTGCTCGGTACGTTGCTGCTGGTGCCCGGCGTACTGCTGCTGTTGCTCGGTATGTTGCTGCTGGTGCCCGGCGTACTGCTGCTGGTGCTGAGCATGGCCCCGCTGGTGCCGGCCATGCTGTCACTCACTGTTGGTGGGTCTGCATTTTCCAAGCCCGCCGGCCTTGCGTCTGCTGACTCCAGACGCTGCCTAAATGCACTCAGGCCGTGCTGATTCACCTGGTCGCGTATGAGTTTGAAAAGTTGGTCCAGCTCCTGGCTGGAGACCGCTGCCGTTGGTGCGGGTGCCTGCTGCGGTGTTGGGGCCCGTCTGCTGCTTTGCCGTGTATTCTTCACCGCCTGCCCCCTTTTGGGCCCGCCCCCTTTCTTTGCCTTTTCCTGCGTTGCCCGTTTTACAGCAACGCGTGCTGTTTTTTGTTGTTCACCTTGACCGGACCTCGCTTGTGCGGGGCCTGCTCGCCTCCCGCTGTCCTTTTCCCCACTCTGCCCAACCTTCTTCGGCATGGTACCCTGTTGAAAAAATACTATAGGAGAAAAGGCAATGGGGAAACAAAAAAAGAAAGGGGGGGGGGGGGTGGTCTCATTAAACTCTTTGCGTTTACCAAGTCGTGAGCAGGCCAGAGCATTCAAAGTGTCTCATTTTTTATTTTTTTTTTATTTTTTTTATTTTTTTTGGCCTGACTTCCCCTACTCATATAAGCTGCCTAGCAGCTTTTCGTGAAAGTTTATTTATTCCCTATCTTTCATCTCCCATTAAACCTATGCTTTTTTCCTTGTACATTTCACACAGTACGATATAAAGCCCCCCCATCATAACTAATATAATTCAATTGCATTGACCCCCACACCGACACATCTCATGTTTATTGCAAACAAACCAAAACAACACAAAAAAAGGGGGGGGGGGAGGGGCATTAGTCCTGCACTAAGTGAGCTCTATTGTAATAACACCATCTCACTTAATGCTCTCTGACCACTAGATGGCGGCGGTACACCATGCATTTTTGCCTAGCATACTGCAAGCAAACAGCCTGCCCCGGCCACACAGCCTGCCTGTATGCTCCCGATCACCACATGGCAACAACACCCTTTACTTTTCTTTTACCCCGTTCCCTTGAGTTACGAGCGGCCGGATTGATGGTTCCCTCCCCCCCCCCCCCGTCCCCTTTGCGCTCGAAGCTCCTGTCCCGGGCAGCCAGCACTGTTGTGCTTCTAACTACTCTAGCGAGCACATGGCTGGCATGCCTGAGGTCCTTCTACCTTTCCCTTGCCGGTACCCTGAGCCTTTGATTCCCCCCCCCCCACGTGCACCCCCTCCTTCCCCTACATGCTCTTCAGCTCCTTTATTTATATATTATTATTATTTTTTTTTTTATTAGTCCCCCCCTTGGCCTAAAGGGCAAACGGAGCTGAGCAGCGCCCCCTCCTTCTCTCTAATGGTTACTTGCCCGCTTCGACGGCAGATGGGCCGCTGCTCGACGCACTCCACAGGCCGCTGCTTCGGACGGCCGCTGCTCAGGTAGGCCACTATTCGCCGCACTCAACAAGAGGCCGCAGCTCGAAAGGACCGCTGATCCGGTGTGGTAGGTGAGGCGCTGATCCGCAAGTCCGCTGCTCCGCGATCTACTACAGGCCGCTGCTCCCGAAGGCCGCCGTTGCTCCGTCGCCCCACTCGCACGCCACTGGAAGGAGGGAAAGAGGGCGAAACGCGGCGCGTCCGGCTCTTCTATAGCCGGGCGCCGCGCCGCCCCCCCTCCCCCCCCGCCCCCCACCGAGGTTAACCCTCGGCTTGCCGGCCCAGGCTGTGTCCGGCCGCGGTAATTCGCGGCCGGTGCTAAACCCTGCAACAAAGCCACTGAGTATCTATAGAGCAAATCTACCATACCATATCAGCACCAACTTCCAAAACTCACATAAGGAACCCATCCAAAAAAAGTATCACTGTAAATACTACAGTGGGCCCTGGAACATCCATACACCTATTTGAAAAGCTGAACTTGTCAAATTACTACAGTACAGTATAGATCTTTATGTACAAATTCCATGTTAACAGAACACCTGGGTTAAGTCACACACTCAGAACACAGACCCTCACCAAGTACAGAATAAGTAACCACAATCTAAAGTAAAAATAAAAATATGTAGACAAAATTTAATCTGAAATCCCAAGAAGACAGATTCCTCAAGCAGTGCAACATCAGATAAAGAAGATATGCAGTTCCCCCATACAGTGTAATATATAAAGATAGCACAAAGTCCATTCACTAAAATTAAATAAAATTATTTTTTCTACCTTTGTTGTCTGACCATTTTTTCTCTGATCATGCTGGTCCCTATCTGAGGCTTCTGCTTTCCTGTCTTCTCTTAGCTCTTTCTGTGGTCTATGGTCCATGCCATTTCTTATCTCTTCTTTTGTTTTCTTCACTTTCTTCCATCAGCCTATTTCCAGTTATGGTAACCCTCCCTAGTATAAGCCCCCTTTCCAGTCCTCCCCTCCCCGTACCTTCCAATGTTAACTACCTTGCATTCCCAGGACTGCCTCTGGTGTTCATTCCCTTCCAGTCCCCCTCCTCCCCCACTGTCTAGCCACTTCTAGTCCAAATACCATCTCAGGTATCAGCTCATTTCTACTCCCAGTGCCACCCCCCTATTCCATTAGCTCCCTTCCAATCACCCTACCCTCTGTCCAACCCCCTTCCAGTGCCGTCCCCTCGTGTCAGCTCCCTTCCAGTCTCCTCTCCATTACCCAGCCACCTACCAGTTCCATCCCCAAGTACCAGCTTCCTTCCAATCCCCCTTCAGTACCATCCCCAGGTGTCAGCTCACTTTGCAACCCACTCCTTCGCCATGTGTCAGTTCCCTTCCTGCCCCCACCTCCCCCGCATGTCAGCTCCTTTCCTGCCCACTCTTTCCCCTGGCAGATCATCTCAGCATCCATTCCCTTCCAGTCCCATTCTCCCATCTCCCTGCATCAGCCCATTTGTAGCCTTAGCCCCCAATTTTCTTTCAGGGCCAGCAGCTCTCTCCTCCCCCCCCCCCCATCAGCCACTTCCAGTTCTAGCCCCCAGTCTTCTTCTAGTGCCAGCAGCTCCCTCCTTCCCCCATCAGCCTATTTCCAGTCCCAGCCTATTTCCAGTCCTAGTTCCCCCCATCAGCCCACTCCAGTCCTAACTCCCCTGATCAGCCCATTTCCAGTGCTAGCCCCCATCAGCCAATTACTAGTCCTAACCCCCCAATAGGCCTATTTCCAGTCCTAGCCCTCCCAGTCTACCCTTTCCAGCCCTAACTCCCCCAATTATCTCATTTCCAATCTCAGCCCCCCAGTCTGCCCATTTCCAGTCCTAACTCTCCTGACCAGCCCATTTCCAGTTCTAGCCCACCTAAGCAGCCCATTTCCAGTCCTAGCATCCCCAGTCAGCCCATTTCCAGTCCTAACTCCCCCATCAGCCCATTACCAGTCCTAATCCCCCAATAAGCCCATTTCCAATCCTAGCTCCCCCAGTCTACCCATTTCCAGCCCTAACTCCCCCAATTAACTCATTTCCAATCCTAGCACTCCAGTCTGCCCATTTCCAGTCCTAACTCCCCTGACCAGCCCATTTCCAGTCCCAGTTTCTCCAGTCTACCCATTTCCAGTCCTAAACCCCCTGATCAGCCCATTACCAGTCCTACCCCCCCCCCATTAGACCATTTCTGGGGCTACCCCCCCCCCCCCAGCCCAGCCCTGCCCTGCTTAGCTCATTACCAGTCAAGCCCTCCCCCCCCCCCATGGAAGAGCGCTGCATTTCATAATCAGCGCCCCAGTTCACCTTTGCAGAGCTGTGGAAGGAAAAGCATTTCTCTTCTTTCCCGCGGCTCTGTTAAAGTTGAGCCTGCCAGTGCTGAGTGTAATCTAGGTATTTCCTGCCTAGATTACCCTCAGCACCAGTGGGCTCAACTTTAACAGAGCCGCAGGAAAGAAGAGAAATGCTTTTCCTTCCCACGGCTCTGCAAAGATGAGCCGGGGCACCGGCAAGGTTCTTCCAGGGCAGCGGGATGGGCGAGGCTGCTGATTCTGCCGCTGCCAAGAAGCAGCGGCAGCAGCTTGTCCCGCAGTTTGTTTGTTTTTTAAATTTTGAAGGCAAAGTGAGGTGGTCTTTTTGGGGGCATTTTTTGCTGCCTCCAAAAAGTTGCCACCTGAGGCCACTGCCTCAGTCAGCCTCATTATAGAGCCACCCCTGCCTGAACTGCTGTCCATTCTGGTTTTTGCTTTGTGGAGGTTTAAAAAGCTAGGACAGAATAAAAATTGCTTTTGTTTTCCCTGAACTACTGTCTGGCTTGTGTTTAAAAAAATAAAAAAAACCCTTCTCACTGCATGCCACATTACCACAAGGGCTTACAAAGGAAGGAAGAGGCACTGTGGGTTAAACTAGAAAGAGGGAATGGGAAAATCCATTTGCATTGGTGCACTATACAGATCTCTTCCACAGGCAGAAAAAATGAACAGAGATTTAATTGAAGACATTTGCAGTATTGCCATGAAAGGAAAAGTGCTACTGATAGGTGATTTCAATATGCCAGATGTTTATTGGCAAATTCCTGCTGCAGTATTATCTAGAAATAAGGAGATCCTGGATTCGCCTACAGCAGCGGTTCTCAACCTGTGGGTCGCGACCCCCACGGGGGTCGCCACGGGATTCAGCGGGGGTCGCCTCACTCCGCTGTTAAAAAAAAAAAAAACGCACAAGTTGCTGCCGCTGTCGAGTCCGCTTCTCGGCAGCGGCAAACTGACAGACTCCAATCTTCTGCAGCCATGGCTCCCTGCCTCTTAGGGAACCGCGGCTGTGCCTGTGAGTGAAGTCGTTGCGGAGCCTTTCTGTCTTTCGATGGGCTCCATGCAGCATTGTCCCGCCTCCACAGGACGTTGTTTACCACTTCCTTTTGGAGGCGGGACAATGGCATGCTGCACGGAGCCCGTCGAGAAACAGAAAGGCTCCAAAACAGCTTCACTCACAGCAGGCACAGCCGCAGTTCCCTAAGAGGCAGGGAGCCGTGGCTGCAGAAGAATAGGGCAGTAACAGGCAGACAGGGAGAGGGGAGGAGGGGGTAGGGAACATGCAACAGGGCTGACATGAGGGAGGGGGCTGACATGGAGGGAGGGGAGAGCTGATTGTTGGATGGAGGGAGGGGGGCTGACATGCAGGGAGGAGAGAGCTGATGGATGGAGAGAGGGAGGGTGGCTAACATGGACAGAGGGGGGCTGACATGGAGTAAGGGAGGGGGCTGACATGGACAGGGGGGGCTGACATGGAGGGAGGGGGGCTGAGATGGAGGGATGGATAGATGGAGGGAGGGAGGGGGGCTGACATGGAGGTAGCGCTGACATGGACAGAGGGGGCTGACATGGATGGAGGGAGGGAGGGCTGACATGGAGAGATGGAGGGAGGGGGCTGACATTGATAGATGGATGGAGGAAGGGAGGGGGCTGACATGGACAGGGGGGGCTGACATGGAGGGAGGGAGGGGGGCTGACATGGAAAAAGGGAAGAGACAGGGGGACATACTGGACAGATGAAGGAAAAATGCTAGACAGTGCGGTTAGGTTTATAATGGGCAGATGGGAGCGGGGCTATGACTGGTAATGTTGATTAGGGAAGGCTAGGACTGGGAATGGACTGATCAAGGGGGGGTTGTGACTGGTAATGTGCTGATACGGGGGTAGGACTAGTAATGGACTGATGGGGGGCTAGCATTGGAAATGAGCTGTTTGGGGAGGTTAGGACTGGAAATGGGCTGATTAGAGGAGGCTAGGACTGGTAATGGGCTGATGGGGGGGTAGGACTGGTAATGGGCTGATTAGGGGAGGCTAGCACTGGTAATGGGGTTGAGGGGGGACTAGCACTGGAAGCGAGCTGATTGGGGGCTTCGACTGGAAATAGGCTGATTGTGTGGAGGGGAGGATAGAGCTGCTGGCCCTGGAAGAAAACTGGGGGCTAAGACTACAAATGGGCTGATATGAGGGGATGGGAGAATGGAACTGGAAGGGAGTGGATCTGAGAGGGTCTGCCATGGTATTTGTACTAGAAGGGACTGGTCAGTGGGTAAAGAGGGGGACTGGAAGGGAATGGACACCAGTGGCAGTCATGGGAATGCAAGTTGACATTGGAAGGCACTGGGAGTGAGGACTGGAAAGGGGCTGATACTGGGGAGGGTTACTGGGACTGGAAATAGGCTGATGGAAAGAAGTGAAGAAAACAAAAGAAGAGATAAGAAATGGCAGATGGAACATAGACCACAGAAAGAGAGCTAAGAGAAGACAGGAAAGCAGAAGCCTCAGATCGGGACCAGCATGATCAGAGAATAAATTGGTCAGACAACAAAGGTAGAAAAAAATAATTGTATTCCATATTAGTGATTTGACTACAAAATCATCATAATTTTGAAATCAAATATTGTTACTTGTTATTGTTGTTTAAATAAATAAATTTTATAAATAAAAACATATTGCAAAGGCCTATAATATATTAATAATTCAACAAATGATTACAGCGACAATGCGTTAACGATAAAGGAAGCGAGACGCATTTGATTTTATCATTGGGGGTCACCACAAGTTGACCAATGGTAAAAGGGGTCACGGTACAAAAAAGGTTGAGAACCACTGCTCTACAGGGAGACTTATTCCAGCAACTGGTAATAGAACCCACACGTAAAGGGGCCCTGCTGGACTTGGTGCTTACCAATAGGGAAAGTGTTTCTGATGTTAAAGTGGGAGATCATCTTACATCCAGTGATCACCAGATGGTGTGGTTTAGTATTATGACTAGGGCTGATAAAGTTCATTCAAAAGCAAGGGTCTTAGACTTTAGGAAGGCTTAACTTTTCCAAGATGGGACAATACTTTAAGGCGTCGTTAGCAAGATGGGAACAGCGAGGGGATGTAGAAAAGCAATGGGCAAAACTGAAAGAGAATATTTTAAGGGCAACAAACCTTTTTGTTAGAAAGGTAAATAAATGTAAAGGAAAAAGGAGGTCGCTATGGTTCTCAAAAAAAGTAGCTGAAAAGGTGAAGAAAAAGAGGGTGGCCTTCATAAAATACAAGAGATCACAGAGAGAGGAAGACAACTTAGAGAAGCCAAAAAAGTACTCAGGAAAGCAAAGATACAAATAGAAGAAAAATAGCCAATGAAGTAAAAGACATTTTTTAGATAGGTTACCGAGAAGAGGAGGTGCAAAACGTGGTACTGTCAAACTCAACGGTGAAGGAGAGGAATATATAGAAGCTGATGAGGATAAAGCAGAATTGCTTAACAAATATTTCTGTTCTGTGTTCACAGATGAAGGATCTCAGAAAACATCCACAAATAGGAACAATAGTGAATGGGGTCTTGACTGATTTTCAGAAGACTGTGTTCATGAGGAACTAGCTAAACTAAAAGTTGATAAAGTGATGGTGTTGGATGGGATACATCTCAAAGTATCAAAGGAACTGTCTAAACATTTCAATACTTCTTTAGAGTTTGGAGTGATCCTAGAATACTGGAGAAAGGTGCATGTAGTCCCTTTACATAAAAGCAGAAGTAAGGATGAGGTTGAGAACTGCAGACCAGTTAATCTGACCTCCGCAGTGGAAATGCTGTTGAAACAGAGGATAGTGAGGTTTCTGGAGTCCAATGGATTGCAGGACCCATGGCAGCATGGTTTTACTAGTTGCTGGTCTTGTCAGACAAACCTCATTCATTTCTTTGACTGAGTGACCAGAGAGTTGGACAGAGAAAGCCCTAGACGTGGTGTACTTAGATTTCAGTAAAGCCTTTTATGCCGTTCTGCACAGGCGACATAAATAAATTGAGCATCCTAGGAATAGACCCTAAAGTGACTGATTGGGTTAGAAACTTGTTGAGTTGGAGGAGACAAAGATTATAAGTAAATGGAGCATACTCTGAAGAGAAGGATGTTACCAGTGGTGTGCCACAGAGATTTGTCCTTGGTCAGAGTCTTAACATTTTTGTTAGTGATGTTGCTGAAATGCTGTTGGGTTTTTCTCTTTGCAGATGATACTAAAATCTGCAATAAAGTAGATATCCAGGAAGGAGTAGATAACATGAGGAAGGGATCTCGCTAAGCTTGAAGAATGGTCAAGAATTTGGCAGCTGAGATTTAACACTAAAAAATGCAAGATCATGCATTTGGACTGCAAAAATCCAAGGAAGTGGTACAGTATAGGGGTGAAGTACTTCTGTCCACAGAAGAACAGGATCTGGGGGTAATTTGTTTTATTATCTTAAGGTGGCTAAACAGGTAGAAAGGTCAATTTCAAAAGCTAGAAGGATGCTTGGGTGCATAGAGAGAGGAATGGCCAGCAGGAAGAAGGCAGTGATAGTGCATCTACGTATATAAGTTTGTGATGAGACCTCATTTGGAGTATTGTGTGCAATTCTGGAAACCATTCTGTTTATTTCCTTTTGAAGGTGTGGAGTCTGTGCAGAGGGTGGCGTGGCTACCAAAATGGTCAGTGACCATTGTTATAAGGCATATGGGGACAGACTTAAAGATCTCAATCTGTATACTTTGGAGGAAAGGTGGAAGAGAGGAGACATGATAAAGATGTTTAAATACCTCCATGACATAAATGTATAGGAGGAGAGTCTCTTTCAATTGAAATAAAGCTCTACAATGAGGGGGCATAAGATGAAAGTCAAAGGGGATAGACTCAAGTAGTATGCAGAAATGTTTCTTTATGGAACGAGTGGTAGATGCATAGAATAATCTCCCAGTGGAGGAAGTAGAGACCAGGACAATATCTGAATTCAAGCAAGCATGGGCCAACATAGAATATCTCTAGTCGATATAGTAGTCGATACGGAAGGGCAGACTGGATAGGCCACATGGTCTGCTGTCATGTTTCTATGTTTCTAAATGTGATAGAACAGCAGTATTTGAAGGCTTAGGGAAACAAGCTTTTTTGTAAGATATATGACCAAGCTTTAGGTTCCTCAATGTTGCCGTTGTTGCATGCCAACGAGTTGATGCTGACTCCTGGCAACCCTGTGTATATTCCTTGTAATTTTCACTGTGTCTTTCAATGTACACTCAGCCCGGGACTATTTCATTTTTAAGTTCAGTCATGTAGGCACCAAATGAAGTAAAACATTTTCTTGAATGTTCTATGTTGTCACCTAATATCCACTTTTATTTTCATCTACTTGTCCTCATCGTCAAGATCTTTTTTCGTCTTCCTTCCACTGATGAGTCTTTATCAGGAAGCATCACACAAAGCCACCATTAGTGTCACAGGTTTCTCCCACACCTTCGCCTGCGCAGTAGAACAGCAACATGCTTTCTCTGAGGGATCTGAGTGAAACTTCTAAAACAGTCTTTTTTGGCCGACCACTAGGTATCACAGCATTATTTGGCTGCACCCTCTTCAAGACTGCAAATGCCATTTCAAAACCACTCCTACACCCGAATTGGCTGTTCAGTGCATCCGGATTCATGTCTGAAAATCCAGGTCCTTTGACCACCAGGACCATGCAGCCATCCAACCTGAGCATGTGGATCTATATTATTGTATAATAGCATGGCACCAGTATATTATTTATTTATTTGCAATAATTTGATTTACTGCCATTCAAATTCTACATCATGGTAATTTATAAAACAATAAATGTCCCAAGGTAGCAGAAATAAAAACACAAATGTTTATAATACACAAATATAAACACAAGTAATTATAATACAAATCATAGAAAAATGCAACAAAAGGAGAGGAAGTACGTATACTTGACTAATGTGATAATGGAGAAACAACAGATTAAACATCAGGAAAGGGAGAAGAAGAAAATATTGGATATTATCTGAAGACTTGGGAAAAAAACATGTCTTGACTCCTTTTTAAGTTTCCAATACAAGCTCTCCCCAACGAAGTTCTGGGGAAAGTGAGTTTCAAAGCTATGGTCCTAAGCAAGTGAAAGCTGCCTTTTCTGAAAAAGTAAACTGGATACCAGAAATAAGCTACTAAACCATTTAACAAAGAGAGAATGGAGTATATTTTTAAAAATATTAAACTGAGAAGCACAGTGGAATCTTCTTACAATGGATGTTGCTATGGGGCAATAATTAAACTGCCCACCCTGGGGCAGAGATCCCAGGTAATTTTTAAATGTATGACTTCCATCGATTAGCAAAGCAAAACTATGCTTTAGTTTTACTTTTATTGTTGCCATGGGGAAAGTGCCTGCAGGGATTTCTGCCTGCTTTTCTATACATACTTTTTCCAGGCAAAATAATGTGCATAATTTAGAAAATTCCATACTACACACAATTGCTGCTTCACTTAGACATGCAGGATGCAGGTAAGGGTGTGTTTGCTCTTGAAGAACGAGCTCACTTTTAAAGCAGAGGATGAGGAGCTTTCAAAAAAAAACATTCCCATGGGGAAAATATTGTTTGGAAACTACCCTCCCCATGAATTAAAAATATTATTCTCATTTTTAATGTGTTCTTTGAGGAAATAGACAGTAACATAGAATTCACAACAAATAAAAAACAGCATGGCCCATCCAATCTGCTCAGTATGGTGCTTTTACATTGGGTTGTAGCTGCCATTACCCTACAAGCAATTTGGTTTTCAGCAAATCTACAATGAATATATATGAGATAAATTATCATATGGCAGATTTCCAGTGTATGCAAAGTTATCTCATGTACTGCGGAAAACCACGTTTGACCTCCCAGCACTCAGTGCGCCAGTGGGCTCCTTTATATCACAGCTGCGGGAGAGAAGGCAAACGTCACTCTTTATTCCTGTGGCTGTTTAGAGGAGAGCCCCTCTGAAGCTGATCAGGCATGGGGCCCCTTTTGTTTTGTGGCTAAAGGGGGGGGGACTGGAGGCTAGTATAAGAACGGGAACGGGGGAAGTGGGGAAACTAGGGGCTAGAAAAGAAAAAGGGGCATGACTGGAAATGGGCTGATGTTGGGGGATGGGGAACTGGGACTGGAAGGGAGCAGATGCTGGGAGGGACTGGAGGAGGACTGATATTAGGGGCTAGACTGGAAATGGGCTGATGCAGGGGATGAACAAATAGGACTAGAAGGGAGTGGATGCAAGGAGAGGCTGGAACTAGAAGGGAGCTGATGCTGAGGGAGAACCAGAAGAGGATGGAATGGGGCTGGCAAGAGAAAAAAAGCTGGGGAAGCGAGGATGGATAAGGGAACAGATATTTTGTGTGTGGGGGAGGGGATATCTATGATTGACTGAGTATTGGGAGAGTAAGTGGAGATTGAGGTGTGACATTTGAGTGGATGAAAAAGGAATAAAGAAAGAAATGGAAAAAAGAGCAAAAGTGGAAAGATCAGTATGTTGGAGGCAGATGTAGAGAGAGTGGAAAAAACACTAGGAGAGAGAAAAATGGACAACAGACAATGGAGAGTTAAGAGGAGAAAGTGACTGGGTCGATTGTAACTGAAAAATAAAATGTCCCAACAACAAAAGGTAGAAAGAAAAACTATTTTCTTGTGAATTTATTGACTGAATATGTCAGCTCTGGGAAATGTGTATTGTTAACGTTTTGCATTTTGTTTAGTTCAAGAGGAACTTCATTTATTGTTTTCTTTCTCCATTGTTGTTGTACATTCCAAGTTTGGCTTTTGAGGTTCCCAGTTAAACTATTGTCTTCATATTCCTAAATTGTGAACCCTTGTTCTATATTTGATGACAGACTATGTTTTGCATGTATAACCGAGCTGCAGTATTTTGTACATGTAGTTTCTACGTGACAGTCGCACTTGTTCTCTTCCCCCAGTATTTATTTATTTATTTATTTATTTGCAAAGTTTTATATACCACCCCTTCCAAAGATCAAGGGCGGTTTACAGAGAACTTAACAGTATACATTAAACATTCATGGGGTTGTAACAGTACATCAAGGATCCAAAAAGGTGAGGGAATTTTTTGGATCCTTGATGTACTTGATCATCGTCCGAGGCTAGTGTTTTAGACCTGGATCTGAACTGCTCATTGGTTCTGAGATCCTTTTTCTCCATGTGGAAGTAGGTACGGAGCATCAATTGTGTTTAGTTGTAGGATGAGGTTTTTGCTTTGGATGGATTCTAAATGAGCAAGGTGTATAGTACTTCCTAATGTGCCTGGCAGTTGACACTGGAGTATAGTAATGCAGAAATCTGGTAGTCTCTTTATCCTCACTGCCCATGCAAATGGTACTGAAACACTCATTAAGAGGCATGTCTACTAAAAGTTAATGCGCATTCACAAATGTTAATGTGCGCTAAGTGCAGCAACACCCATTTATTTCTTTTGGCGCAGTGGCACTTATCACGCATTAATAGTTAGTAAACATGCACCTAAGTCATTGCCAGGATAAAAAAAGAGGCTTATGAAGGGCTCCTTTGAAAACCACCTAAAATTTTAGTTGGGCGACATATACATTTTAAAATAAAATAAATTAAATTTATGCAAAAATAAGGTCCAGTGGCTATCAAAATGAGACCCCGCAATGAGTCTCCACACATGACCCCGCATCACCCTTGGGTCGCCCCTGCTTAGTTATATGCTTATTGCCCCCTTATCAATCAGTGGCTCACTTAATATATCTCCTAAAAGCCAACTTTTTTTAAATTAATTATTTATTGAATTTTAAACAAACTAAACCAAGAAAGTTAACAACATCCTTGTACAGAAATAAAACTTCACAGCAGTAGAAAGAAAAAAAACAAGAAAAAACAACTTATACAAAGCACTCTTAAGAAGAAATAATGAAACTGTTTAGTACAGACCAGACCACTTATAAGGAGGGAGATGCCAAATATCACAAATATAAAGCACAACAAAATTGCAAGCAATAGAACCAGACTTAACATTCAGTATATATTATTAGGGCACATTTAAGTGGTATCTATAGAGGCTTCTACGTATCTTGCATTTATAAAAGCAAGCAACTGGGAGGGCGCGTAAAAAATATATGAAGATGACTGATACTTAACTAAACATTTACACGGATGCTTAAGAAAAAACAGCCCCCCAGCTGTAAAGCCCCTGGACACAGCAGTAAAAAATCCCTGCGGTGCCTTTGGGTGAATTTAGCCAAGTCAGGGAATATATTAACTTTCAAACCCCGAAACATAAGAGACCTTTTACGAAAAAAGAGTTTCAATAGCCACTCCTTATCTGATAAAAGGGCAAATGTAACAATTAATGTAGATGGAACTACAGGTTCGTCTCGAGAAGATTCCAATAAATCAGTAACATTAACTAAATCCAATTGAGGAACCTCAGAATCTACAGAGGCAGCCCCTCTCCTCCATTTAGGAAGACAGAATAATTAACATAGAAGCATAGAAATATGATGACAGAAAAAGACCACATGGCCTATCTAGTCTGTCCTTCCATAACAACTACAACAGTCCCCTTTTTACCTTTAGAAATCCTCTGTGTTTGTCCCATGCTTTTTTGAATTCAGTTACTGTCCTCATCTCTACCACCTCCACTGGGAGACTATTCCACGGATCCACTACTCTTTCCGTAAAGAAATATTTCCGCATATCACTCCTGAATCTATCTCCCTTCACCCTCATCCCATGTAATTTTACCATGGGAGGTAGTGTCTCCCGTGGGACTGTCAGCACATCCACCAAATATTCATGAAACTATCTCGTGCTGAGACAGACACAACACTTGGGAAATTAATTAATTTGTAAGTTATTAGCACGAGAAGCATTTTCCAACTGTTCTATTTTCCTTCCCTTTGCAGTAAAGTTCTTAATAAAGGATTCAGTCTGATCCTCTAATAGAAAGGGCGCGGGCGGGGTCCCGGGCGCCCGACAGTAACCGGGTGCCCGGTCGGCGTCGGGCCCCGGCTCGGAGGGGGGGGGGAGGGGGACTGGTGGAAAAAGTAGGGGCAGGACACTGCGTGTCCTTCAAACTGATTGGATGTGGACGGGCGGCATGCGTGGTGGCAATGACGCGTGCGGGTGCATGTGCTCAGCGCGGTTGCAGTCCTGAGCACATGCGGGAAGAAAGGCGCTGAAGCTGAAGTTTCAAAACATTTTGCCGGTACCTTCGTTATATGTGCGTGAAGATTTCGTTTCTCTGATCGGTGCGGGCAACTGAGGCGAGACATCCTACCGGGAGCCGGCGGGGCCGCGCTTCTGTGAGTGCTGCCAACAAGGGAACTGTTTTTTCTTCAAGATCAGGCGAGTTTGTGCATTCCACGATTACCTAAGCAGCTTTGGGACCAAGTAATTTTTGGATTAAAGTGAATTTCACCGTTGATAATAATAATTCTCGCCTGCATTCCATCGAAGGCAGGTTTTGTCAATTGTAGGGCTTGCAGACAGGCAGGGAGGGGGCATGAGACTTCTAGGGATGGTGGGACCATGCGGGGGGGAGGGTCAAAGAAAACAAAGGGGTCTGTTGGTAGGGCCAGGGGTCAGCGCGCTGCTTCTGTGAGCCCTGTTCCAGTTGGGGGTGGATGCAGGGTCAGGAGGGCAGCCACGGGTGGGGGTAGGTCCGCGAGAGTTGCGGGCAGGGCAAGGGGAGCCCTCGGGCATCTTTGTCAGGTAGGGCGTGCGGGTCGAGGAATAGTGGGAGGCACAAAGGGGCTCCTGCCTTATCTGGGGGGGGGGGCCTTTAGGGCTGTTGGGAGCAGACGGGGACAACGGGGACCGGAGCTGGGGAGGTACCAGGACGCGGGGTTGGGTTGTTTGGCCCTGATGGTAGCGGTATTGGGGCTAGTGCAGTAAGTAGTACTGGTCAGGGAGTAGGTTGGGGAGCAAGTGGTGGTCTCCCTTCCGGGGTAGGTGATGCTGGGGTGTTGGGTTGCGCTGCAGGAGGTAGTCAACTTTGTTGGGATCATTGGATGGCAGGAGGTCAAGGTTCTTCGGGTGGGGATTGGGCTTGTGTGTGGCAGCCGGCTTGGATGGCTGGGTACCCCCCTTCTCCTTCCTTTTTTCCTTTTGTCTCTCTCCAGGTCCCTTGGATGGCGTCCCCAGGTGCAGTGCGAGGAGCTGTGGGATGGCAGCAGGTGGCGGGGTGCGAACAAGACCGGGAGCCTGAGCAGAGCAGTGTAACTGACGCGGACGAGGACGGCATGCGGGAGCGGCAGTCACAGGTGGAAGCGGCTCAGGAGATGGTGCTACCTGCATGGATGGTGGGGAATCCTTCGGTGTTGGGTGAGTTACAAAGGGAACTTGGGGCTGGGGTTGGTGGCGGGGGTGCCCAGGGCGAGCGGTCGCATAAGGCGAACAAAAAACGGAAGCATTCGTACCGGTGACGGCGCAGTTCCGAATCGTCGTCTTCTTCTTCGTCTGGGTCGTCCGGGTCCTCCTTAGATAGCATCGGCGGGAGGGTCGGCGCGCGGGATGGGGCAGCTACGGGGTCGGAGCTGTCTAGCGGGCCATCGAATGTAGCGTCTCTGGCTGAGTTATGGGAAGGCGTTCCGAGGAGGTTGAGACGAAAAATTCATAAGCGGAGGTACATCGATATATTCCGTTTGCTGGAAGGTCGGAAGCGCTCGGGGGAGAGCCGTAAAAAACATAAAGAGGATGAGAAGGCGGGCAGGGTAAAGAAGGTGTCCTGGACGGTTGTTAATTGGGTTTGCGCGTTTTTGAGGTTGGCTAGCATGTGGGGGCACCATTCCCCAGGGCAGTATGGTATGTTGCTCTCTTACGCGGATTCGATTTTGGAAGCCTCGCAGACCCATGAAGGGTGGGCATGGCTTAATTATGATGAAAAGTTTCAGGATAAAATGGAAGAGCACAAATCGTTAACGTGGGGCATGCAAGACATCAACTTGTGGCTCACTCAGATGTCAGCGAGGGCGTCGGTTGGTGGAGGGAGTGTTAGGGGTGGGTTCGGGTGCGCAGGGGGGACGGGTCGTTCCTTTCGGGTTGGGGGAGTTGTTTCGCCCATCAGGCCAGTTGCGGGTGCAGGGGGGGACCTCTGTTGGCGGTTTAACAGATCGTCCTGCCCGTTTCCAGACTGCAAGTTTCGGCATGCGTGCTCGTCCTTCAGAGGTGGTCATACGGCAGCCAAGTGTCTTAAAAAAGGTACGGTGTTGCCAGCCTCGCCAGCCCTTAAGTAGTGGGGGAGGGGGAGTTTGGAGTAGCTCCGACGCCAATTAGATGCGACAAGTTTCAGGAGTTGCTCCAGGGGTACCCGAAGCCAGGGGTGAGAAAAATGTTATGGCTGGGTTTTCAGTTTGACTTTGTTATACCGGTGAGCGGTATTGTTTCCACGACAGCGTTACGAAACTCTACCTCCGTACGGCGGTTTGCAGCGATTGTACGGGAGAAGGTGTCGGTGGAGTTGGACTTGGGTAGGTTCGCGGGGCCGTTTAGCCGGCCACCCTTGCCGGATTTTGTTGTATCACCGTTTGGTATCATACCGAAGAAAGTTCCCGGTAAATTCAGGATGATTCACAATTTGTCGTTTCCAGGCGGTGCGTCAGTGAATGATCACATACCGCGCCAGTTGTGCACGGTGCGTTACGCATCTTTTGACAAAGCCGTTGAGCTCGCCTGGGTAGCTGGGCCTGGGGCACTCATGGTGAAGGTGGACATCGAGTCGGCCTTTCACTTGTTACCAGTCCATCCTTCATGCTTTCATCTTTTGGGTTTCCGATTGGAGGAAGGTTTTTATTTCGATAAGTGTATGCCTATGGGCTGTTCGATCTCCTGTGCTTACTTTGAAAAATTCAGTTCCTTCTTACAGTGGGCATTGATCCGTAGGGTCGGTAGGTCCGCTGTGGTGCATTATCTAGACGATTTTCTGTTTGTGGGCTCGGGGAATACTACTGCTTGTAAGGAGCTTTTGGATGGTTTTGTTGAATTGGCTAGCGAATTGGGAGTGCCCTTGGCGTCTGAAAAAACGGAGGGACCGTGTTCCAAAATCACATTTTTGGGAGTGGAGTTGGATTCCGTTCGAATGTTGGCGTGCTTGCCGATTGAGAAGGTGGTGCGCTTACGGGTGTTGGTGGCGAATGTTATGGCCTCCGCGAAGATAACATTAAAAGAAATGCAGGCCTTGATTGGATCCCTTAATTTTGCTTGTAGAGTGATCCCTATGGGGAGGGTATTTGTGCGCCACCTGGCGGCCGCAACGGCAGGGGTAGCGAAGCCGCATCATCGAATACGGGTCCGATGAAGGAAGACCTTCGGATATGGGATACATTTTTGAAGGAATTCAACGGGATAGCTGTCTTTTTGGAGGGGGAGTGTTCATCCGATGACTTACAGCTTTACACCGATGCAGTGGGGAGGTGGCCGGCGGTGTGGCATGAGACAGGTCTTATGAAGCATATAACGTTTTTGGAACTTTTCCCACTGCTAGTGGTCCTGGAGCTCTGGCCAGGGAAATTGATTAACCGGAAGTTAGTTTGTTGGTGCGATAACGAGGCGGTGGTGAGCGTGGTTAATTGCTACACTCCACGATGTTTGCAGGTAGAAGCGCTTATGAGAGCAATTATACTCAGGTGTTTGCGTTACAATGTTATGTTGAAGGCTCGTCACATTCCGGGTCATGATAATAGCATTGCTGATGCTCTTTCCCGTTTGCAGATGGACCGCTTTCGGCGGTTGGCACCGGAGGCAGATCGGGAGGGGCATGCTGTCCCATGGAGCTTGTGGACCGTTGGCCAGCAGAGCTGAAGGAGCTCCTGCGATCTTCTGTGGCTGAAAGGACCTGGGACACTTACCGGAGCGGCTGCAGACTGGTGGTAGCATTTTTGTGGGATTGTGGTTGGCGAGGGGGGGGGTGTCGGATCATTGGTTGGGGCAATATATAGTCAAGGCAAAGGGTATAGGTTTGTCCCGATCGGCGGTTAAGGGTCATCTGGCTGGCTTCACTTTTTTCTCGCGCTCGGTTGGATGGGAGCAGCCTTGGGGGAAGTTTATGGTACAGAAGCTACTGAAGGGGTGGGAGCGCTTGCAGCCTACGCCGCCTGATGGGAGGAGGCCGATCACGCACGACTTACTTCTGCGAATTTGTGGGGAATTGACTACTGTTGCGGAGTCGGGATATGAGGCTATTCTTTTTAAGGCGGTTTTTACTCTGGCGTTTTTCGGGGCTTTCCGGATGGGTGAATTCTCAGCCAGATCGCAAAAGGCTGGCGGTCTTAGCGGGTTATTGCGGCGGCATGTGCATTTTGATGGGGGGAACATGCAGATACTACTTGCAAGATCCAAGACGGATCAGCAGGGCAGGGGTCTATGGGTGGTTTTGGCCATGATAGGTGGGCCGGTAGCGGCGATGCGTGACTATTTGCGAGTTTGTCCGGTGTCGGAGGGCAGTCTATGGGTACATAGTGATGGTCGGGTCATGACGCAGTTTCAAGTGTCCGCGGTATTGAGGATGGTGCTTAGTCGCCTGGGCGAGGATCCTAGTCTTTTCTCCCATTCCTTTCGCATCGGGTCGGCAACCAGTGCGGCTGGGGTTGGGTTTTCGGGTGGTCAGATTCAAAGGATTGGCAGGTGGAGGTCAAAGGCATTCCAAGGATATGTCCGTTTATAGGCTGCGGAAGGTACGGGGGCAGGGGTGCCAGTAACTGTTGATTTCTTTTGCAGATGGGGTGCATCGTTTGCTGCATTGTTGGATCATCGGGCACTCTTTCGTCTTTTGGGCTAGCCAGCGGGCTGACAAGAGGCCAATCGGAAGAAATTTGGGCGTTGATCCTGCGATGCTGTCAATTGCATGGCTGGGCGAGCGAGGACTACGGTGGATGCAGATGCTGCCTTTGCTTCGACATCAGCGGAGTCGGCTCCCATCGCCTGGGATTTTATTAGTTCATCTGGGCGGCAACGATTTGACGTCCTGGACTTCCAAGCAGCTGATTAACGCAGCAAAGAGGGATTTAGCAATTGTGCTGCGTTGGTTTCCGGGGGTTGTATTGGTTTGGTCGGACATTCTACCTAGACCTGCATGCTGGACTCAGCGGAGGTGGTCCAGGGGCCTAGTCAAGATTAATAGACAAATTGGGTGTTGGGTATCGGAAATGGGGGGTTTTCAAGTGCGGCATGAGTGGGTTGAGGTGCATTGTGCGGGCTTGTATAGGGTTGATGGTGTCCATTTTTCGCCGGTGGGAGTCGACTTATTGTTGAATGACTGGCAAGAAGCAGTTGAATGGGTGGTACAGGATAAGGCACGCTGGTCGCAGCTTTAAATCGGGGGGGGGGGGGGGCGGCACAGAGGTTCAGCGGGTCTGTGCCGGTGGCGGGTTCCCGGATGTTTCCGGGGTCCCGAATATTAGGCCTTTGGGGCGTGGGCGGGGTGCCCACATCCCGGGAAAAACCCGTGCAGACTTTTGCTACTGATATGGCGAAGTTGGCGGATGGGTGTTAGGACTTGGCCGAGGGCTTGGCCACAACACGGGGGACGAGAGGTCACCTTGCTAATAGTACGGCTGGTGACGGATCCCTCCTTTGTGTTACGGTTATGTTGCATTATTGTTCTGGATGTTAAGCATTTGAGTATTAGTAATAAAGCTGCGACCAGTTGCTTACCATTAACTGTGTGTCTTGTGGATTTTTGTGGTTATACTGTTCGGGGAAGATGGGTCGGGGGGGGGGTGAATGTTTCAGAAGAGGTCCTTAAGATATATGGGGTGGTTAGGATTAGATGAGTGGTCGACGCCCGAGCAGGGGCGAGCCGGTCCGGCTACCCGGTTACAGTTGCATCTTAGTCTTTAAATCAGTAATCCCAACAGTAGCAACAGCTACCGATTCAGCAAGCTGGTCAATTCTAGCAGTATTTTCATTAATTTTAACAGTCATAGATGATACTCATGGTAGTAAGGCTTCCCGCAGTGACAAAATAGCCATTCATATGAATTCCAAGGTAAAACTTGCTGGTTTAACAAATGTAAATGCTGCATGACTTCCCACTTGACCAAATCCAGTCTCCATTTCTGCCAACATGACTCCACCTCGCAGCTCATTGGACACATCCAGAGACTGGTTTCCATTTGTCAACGCCGCTGCCCAACCGTGTTGAGGTTGATCCGGGGCAGAGATTCCCTCTGCCACAGACGCACCCGTGCCTGGCCCTCGCAACACTGTCGCCTAACACTCTACCGGAGAAAGGCATAGCAACAGGCTTCCATCAGCTGTATGCTGTAAACACATTGCTTTCGGCGCTGGTCCTATGGGGGAGAGAGATGATGAGTTCAAAGCTACCACCAGATTACCCAGCCCCCGGTAAGGCAACAACCAGGCCCTCCTCCCCCAAACCTGAATGCAGAGAAAGCCGGATCAAGAAGGAGTCTATAGGGCCGGTCGCCCCGCAGAAACAGGTGTAGAGGCCTCAGGGGTAGGAGAGGGCTTCAAAACCCCTTTAGCTTTGCCCTTTTTTCCCCATAGATAATAGACATCCTCAAACTCACCTCACTGCAGCCATCTTAGCTTGACTCTGCCCCCCTCTAAAGGCCAACTTTTATTCTTAATTAAAAACTTTTCTTTTTTGCTTCACACTAAAAATATCAAAAATTCTTATTAGTCTGCACATCACAGCTTAAATAGCTCACGTTGAATATTAAGCTACATTTGGATACAAGCGGTGCCAATGTTTCTTTGGATTCTGACTTTTGGACTCTTTCTTGGGTAAACACCTTACCCCTGAAGCAGAGGCAATGAAACCTGCAGCAGGTCGGGTGCCATACGGTGGGTCACCCGTATATTTTGTAAGATGGAGATGCAGTAGTGCGATAAGCCCCTGGACTTGTTGGGATGCCAAAGAACTATGTCTTGTGAGCTTTCCATGCTGTTGAGGAGTTTTTCCAAGAGTCAGATATGTGCCAATTTTCTGTTGTTGTTTTTTTAAATGGTGAGTAATGTTTTGAATAGCTTACTTTTAATCTCAAACTGAACTGCAAGTACAGGAGACACATATAACTTATTGGTTGGTACCAGTATGCAGCTGCACCAATTAATACTCAACATAAGCTACTTAAGCTATGATGTGAGACAGACTAATATACATTTTTGATATTTAAGTGCAAAAAAACAAAAAAAACTAAAAGGAAAGTTTTTGATTAAGAATAAAAGTTGGCTTTTAGGAGGTATATTAAGTGAGCCGATGATTGATAAGGGGGCAATAAGCATATAACCAAGTGAAATACTTGTGTGTAGCTACTGTAGATGCCCAATTCTAATGGTTCCTTGTTACCCATCATATATTTTTATATTTCTATACTGATTGGTCCTCTCACACTATGGTTATAGCAGTGAAGGACTGTTTTGTGTGTATTGATATTTTTCCTTCAATTTATTGTTTTTTTAATTTCAAGTTTCCACAGCTTATGCAGAGGTATGCATACATTTGTATAAAATTTACGCAGGAGTGCCTTCGTTAGTTTAGACATAATTACACAAGAAATCCAGCATTCATAATGGAATAACAATTTCAGAATAAGACATTTATTCCACCTGTGATCCATCATTGTTTTGTTTTTAAGGGCATTATTTTTGCATCAGAAGTCAAGGCTGCAGTTTTGACAGTTTTAATATACAAATTTCAGCAGTTTCCATGTTCAATGACGTTAATTGCAATTAACAATGCATCCTTGTGCTTTCTCACCTAGCAGGGAACTGCGCTCAGCTCACAAAGCAAGTTCAAAGTCAAATGCAAGTTTTAAAATCTGACATTACAATTAACAAGCAGAAACAAATTCATGTTAAAATCAGGTAAGGATGAATAACTTCCGTGACTATTGATCTGTTATTATTGCTGACGTGATTATATATCATACTACCATTTTATAATTACTGCTATTACATCTGACATCTCATGTGGAGATCTGAATTGAGATGTAGAGGTCATGATGTACACAATGCTGGCAGTAGTTTGGAAAAGGCTCTGTTGAACATGGATCTTGCTCTAAAATAGTGCAGGAATGAATATGTATTTGCCGATATATGGAGCCGGAGGACCATATTGTAAATCTGTATCGCAGAGACTCTGACAACTTCCACATGAAGGAGCTGGTATTTGTCATATTGTGGCCTCCATAACATGACGACAATAAAGTGGTTCCAGTTGCACCTCAATAATAGACAATAGCAAGTCAGAAATGGAAAGAGCAAGTCCACGTCATTCACAACCCTATAAGGCATACCATAGGGCTCGACAATTTCATCAGTACTATTCAACTTGCACATGCAACCTATCTGTATCATCATAAAGAAGCACGATATCCAGTACCGGCTGTAACAGTAAGGAAGGAAGTCAGATACTTAGGTTTCATATTAGACCAAAATCTGAACCTAAACTCTCATATGCACACCGCCATCAAGAATGCCTACTACAAGATGGATAATTTGAAATTTAAAACCACTACTCAAGCAGGATGATCTTCATACTGTTTATCAAGCTATCATCACTCCATCCCTCGACTTCTGCAACTCACTGTACCAAGGCATCCCAAAGCATTCCATCCAACCACTTCAGTTGGCACAGAATACAGCCGCCCGAATCATCACTGGTTCAAACAAACATGATCACATCACACCCATACTGAACCAACTACACTGGCTACCAATACACTCACCGCATCAGGTATAAAACACTCAATATAGTCAAAATAATCTGTAACAGCTCAGTGGATAGCCTACAAAAACTAATCAAGAGAGACCCTCACAATCAACCCAGAAGAAACAAAAACAAAAACCTGCTAATACCACCCAACACATTCGCAAAAGCCAAACATTCAACCTGCAAAAGAGTGCTGTCACTGGCAGCCTCAGTTTTATGGAACTCTCTGCTAGAAAACAGTAGAGCAACTGAGGACATAAAGAACTTCAGAAAAAAGCTAAAAAACGTTCCTGTATATACAGCATTTTGGTGACGTCACCTAACGTAACACAACATAGAAACCACACCCAGTAGATGAACACTGCCTCATCTATGGACAGATCACAAATGACTCCCCATCCTTCAATGGATCATATTTATGTAAATAGTTCATGTTTAATAGTGTACATAGACCATAACGTTTTACCCTCCTCTCCATGCCTTATACCCTACAGCTGTTTAAATGTAAACTAATTTGAGTTGTAATGTAAAACGCTTTGACTCTAGGATAAAGAAGTAGATAAGGTCTGTTAAATAAGTAAATACATAAATAGATACATTTTGCAACTTTCATGTCTAAGGGATATGTTTACTGAGCAGCAGTAGCGGCTTCCATGCAATATTGGAGCCGTGGCCCCATTGAATTCAATGGAGCCACAGCTCCGATATCGCACAGAAGCCGCTACCACTGCTTAGTAAACATACCCCTAACTGTCTGTAGTTAAATATGTATTGTACGTGTGCTGGGCATTTTGCAAACCTACATGTCTAAATGCTGCCAATTACAGATGCCTCTATACTTATGCAATGTCAATTTAGAGGGAGAATTAAACAGGGGATTAAGGAGGATAATCACCTGAATCTCTTCTGTAAACAACTGTCCCAAAAGAGCATTTTTTAAAAACCTAAAATGTGCCAGGGAGCTACTGTAAATCTTTTTGTGGACAATTGCAATCATACACGTGCATTCCTTATATACAATGGGGAATGTGTGTGTAATCATACATTCCCTGGCTATTTCCTAATCATGCATCCTCACACTTTCTACATAGTGCGGACATCTGCATGCAAATCCAGCCCCTTCTAGAATCACATTCATACGTGGATGCCATTTCCACATGTAAATGCCTGATTTTACACAAGGAAAGTGCAAATAAGGCTTCTCAAACAACACCCTTAGAACGAGTACTCTGTCAGTTCATGTATCTTGCTGTTCAATCTCCTTACGAGGATCTTTCATTTTGTTTTATTTTATCTTTATACAATTTTACAATAATAAACAAGAATACATCTCATACAGAAATTTGGGTATAATCCAGAAATCAATACAATAAAGATAATTAACAATAATAAGGTAAAAAATAAACAACAATCTATCTCACTCTAGCCCACACCAGTAGAGATAGAAGTTAAGGAAATAAAACAGTTACACAAAAGATTAAGGTAATCACATAGGCGTAACAACCAACATAATCAAAATTATCACGGCGGATCAGCAGGATTAGCTGAGTATTGAGAAAGGCCAGCAGTTGGGAGAGCTCATAAAAAGCATAAGAAATATCCCAGTATTTAACCAAGCACTTACATGGATATTTAAAAAAAAAATAAAAAAAATAAAATAAAATAAGCGCTTCCAACTGCTGAACTCCAGGGCGCAAGAGAAGAAATTCCCATCTCCTCCGTTGTGTATCTCGAGCTAAATCAGGAAACATACGCACCAAAAGCCCTCTGAACAGCACATTCCATTTCTTAAAAAAATATCTTCATTAACCATTTCTTATCTGAGATGTTTTCATTTTTATGAATTTTCCAGAATATACAGAAAGGACATTTCAAAATCATGCACAATGTACATATATGCAAAGTACTGAGAAACATCCCTCTGTGAGGTTAGTTTCCAATCACTCAGACCTATGTTCGTCCCTCTCTATATGAAGAATTTATTGCTAACTAAAGAACATGTGTGACGAGTTCCTGCACTGGGGAAAGGAGGACCAGGAGAGGTTCATTTCTCCCCCCCCCCCCCCACACACACACACACACACCTTCTCCCCCTATATTATAAAGCCCAATTGCTTTTGTTCTTATTTCGATGATTTTGCTTTTCTGCATCCCTTTTTTTATTTGTTTTATTTAAGCATTTATAATATGCACTCCACATCAAGCACAGAAAACCAAATAAAAAGAAACAGATCAATTCAACATACTTTCCCAAAGGAAAAAAGAAAATCTAGTAAAGCCCACATCAAAAGAATAGTGTCAGCTTATATATAGCAAGCAATTATCAAAGAAAAACAGACACTATACAGCCATTCTAGGAGGAAATATTACTTCTCAACACCAGTATCCTATTTTTATTATGTCTCCCTGCACCCTCTATCTCAAAAGATTTTCTGTAGGCATTCATGTACAAGTGTGCACTTAATATTGTTCTTGTCTACAGAACTCTTCAAATATAGTTAATTGCAGCAAATTTCCCTTATACTTCATTGTCGTGCCAAGTACTCTGTCTGTGGGCAAAAATTAAAAACAGAGGTCAATATTCAGCAGGGTGGTGTCCACAATAATATAAGCGATATCCACTTATCGTTATTCCACATTCAAAGCTGCCTTATCCATTGAGGTAGGGACCGCTGATATGCAATCCTCACTTTGAAAGATAAATTATCTATTTAAGTTAAGATAGCTATTTCTATGATCGCACTTAAATATACAAAATCAGATTACTGCTGAATGTTGCTACTCTCAGTTAAGATTAAAGCATGCTCACCGCCCCCCCCCCCACACACCCTTTTCCAAATTTCTTCTATTGCTGTCCAGCTAAAAGTTATCTTTTCATCTGTCCCAAATTAATAAAAGAAAGTGTTTTTGGCATCAACTCTGAATGTAGCCCCATCAATCCTTTTGAATTTCAACTCCTTAGTGGCTATACATTTTCATCCAACCCTTAGCCTATCATCCCCATATCCATCGAGTTGGTACCCCATGTTCATATGACAGTTAGCCTATCTTGAGTGATTGTTAAACATTATGTAAAGTTATGCTAATTTTTATGAATTGATAATGTAATGAGGACACTTAGGGGTATGTTTACTAAACCATCTTAACGTAGCAGTGCCGACGTTATCGCGCGATAACGTCACGTGTCGCGCGATAATGTCGGCAGCAGCGTTAAGGCACACTAACGCTGTGAAAGCTGGGTCTGAAGGGTGGAGTAAGGCTCCCCAGAGGGCGGAGATAGGGGTCAATGGGCAGAGAGTGGGCGGGGATAGGTTCCATGCACACTAACGCCGTGAAATGAAGGTCTGAAAATTAGCGCCAGTGAAAACCTCGCGCTAGAGGCACATTTGCAGGAGAGAGAAACCATTTCAGTCAGCAATGTACAGCAAAGGCAGGGAAACCCAGAAAAGTGATAGTAGTGATGCATGTGCAGGAACCAAAAAGGCAAATAAACCTAGAAAATGACCAGAATCACATTTGAAATCCCAATAACCAAGCTGGCCAATAGTGATATTAATGACAAACATAAAGCAACACTATGGACAAAGCATAAAAAGGAAGATATCATGTTTGAAGGGCCTATGCTCTGTCCCCCTACAAAGTGAATGATCCCACATTGAAATAGTGGTGATCAGGGTTTGTGTCATTTATATTGGGCAGGTTGGTTATGGCGTGCACATGTGCAGCAACAGCAGAGTGGGCACGTAGGAAACGGCAACTGTACTGATGCTGTAAATGGGATACAGGGGGCTGGATGCGGCACATTCTGTGGTCCAGCTGGGGCACAGTGCGGACTAGGCAGATGCCTAGGTGGCACATAGGAATGCCGAAACTGTAAAGCAGCAAGACAGCAACTGACGAGGGTCCAACATGGGCACGAGTGTTTGTCCCACAGTGTCACAGGGGATATTACCCAGTAGGTACCCCCAAGGGCACATAACATTGGCAGGCGGTGCTGGGGGGAAGCGCGCATGTCCATGTAGGCACCCCTACCCGAGAACCCATACCATAGGTAGCTGCCTACTGGCACACTGGATGGCCTGGGACTGCGCACCACCAGCACCACCGGCATAAGGGCATGTCAGCATGGTGGTGGATGGGTGCTGTTGGCGGAGGGGGAGGTGGCATCTGTCCACAGCAGACCACGGCCAAGCCCCGTTTAGGTGGGTGCCATGCACTGAAACAGACAAGGTCTGTCTGACGAACAGTCATGGTATCCCCAGGGAATGATCTGCCCCTGTGGCAACAGTTTGGTGGAGTACACACAGCCAGTGTTGTTCAGGAGCAGAAGGGCACAAGTTCAAGTCCTAGCTGTGGCTCCTGCCAACCCTGTCCCCATATTTTACCCAGTACTAAACCATGGTAATAAAGACGGAACCTTTATTGCAGATAAATTAAACATGCCTGAAACGCCTATATTTTACCCTACAGAGCACAGACACCATAAACATGTGCAATCCCTAGAGAAGAGTTTCCCAACTGCAGTCCTGGAGGGCCAAACACCATTCAGGTTTCATGCTGTCCCTAATAAATATGCCTGTGCTGCATTTGTGTGCGCCGCCCCCATTGTATGAAATGTATCTCATGCATATTCATTAGGGACAGCATGAAATCCTGAACAGTGTTTGGCCCACCAGGACTGGAGTTGGGAAACTCAGCCCTAGAGCAGAGGCCAACAGGGGTATAAACGCCCACACCCACAGGCTCCACTATCCAAAGCAGGGGTTCTCAACCCTGTCCTCGGGACCCACCTAGCCAGTCGGGTTTTCAGGATAACCACAATGAATATGTATGAGAGAGATTTGCATACACTGCCTCCATTATATGCAAATGTCTCCCATGCATATTCATTGTGGTTATCCGGAAAATCCGACTGGCTAGGTGGGTCCCGAGGACAGGGTTGAGAACCCCTGATCCAAAGCCTCATGGAGAGTCAGGCTGTTGGGCCTTGCATGGAGCAGAATCTCCCAATACTGACACCTGCATACCTTAGCAATGCCGTCCTAAACTTGGGAACACGTTCCACATATATCAAAAGGTTGCTATGATTAATGTCAGATAACAAATCCTAAGTTAAACACAATTTGTTGATAGAGATTCATCATAGCAACCTTTCTGATATCTGTGGAGTGTGTTTCAGTTATTGATTCTGACAGTGTTTACCACCCCAGGGAGTGACCCCAACAGTTTTGCGTACCATAGCAATGCCTGCACTGTGCCCAGGACTGGTGTGACGGCCAGGGCTGCCACAAACAACTATATTTGCACAATGCTGGCATAGGTGAGGGAGTGTGTGTCTGTCTATCCAGTGTGTTGTGACTGCCTACACCTTACTGAGCCCACACTGCTTGCACTGTTTCCAGTGTTAGCCTGCCAATGTGCATAATGAGGAGCAAGGTACTATGGGTATGGCCCGGACAGGGTGGCATGGGCAGGATGCATCTGCACAGGGTATAGGGCAATGGCTGGGACATTGTAGTGCCGACCACCACCTGTACGGACAGGGTGGCAACAGCATGTCATGCTGGGAGGTCACTCTCACCCTGACTGAGCAATGACCACGGAATGGCTAGGTTCCCCCATAGTGCTATACAGTATTTTTCTCAACTGATATTTATGGGTTCTCTTTTCTGGGGTTCTAATCACTGACATACCTGCTTGGTGTGTGTGCTCACATCCCATTTTTGGGTGCACACAGTTCCTCCAGGAACATGCACTATGTACTAGCTAACAGACTCTCTGCAGTTAGCATATGTATGGCTGGAACACCTTGCAGGGTGCAGCGGATGGAGACTGACTGTGCCCTCTGCTGGCAAATGTCAGATAGTGGTGGGGGGCAGCTGAGCTGCTCCAGCATTCTGCCTGTCTGCCATTGCCTTATGTAATGCATACAGATCTGCATCGACTGCCCTGTAGGGTGCCTGTTCCCCAGCAGGACTGGGGTTGATGGTCCCCTCTACTGCCACCATTGCAGAGATGTACAATGTGGATCTGTTGGTGGCAGATCCTGTCCTCCCACCCTGAGCCACAGAGGGCAGGTTGGGTGGTGCTACATAATCCACTTTTAGGTCCAAACACCCCCCTTCACTTATAACATGTGACCATGGCACCCACACAAGATAAGCACTATTTTGGGTGCATCATAGTCCACAAAGGTTAGACATGACTGGGAAATACAGATGGACACAGGTGTGTCCTAGGTGTGTCTGCAAGGGCTATCTATCACCCACTGGCACTGATGGGCACCTGCAGCATAGCCTATCTCATCCACGCCAGGTGCTGCAGACCTGGTGTTGGGCGCTCTGCCTCACCCTCAGGGTGAGCAAAGGACCCGCACAATGTCACGGTCTGTAGCTACTCTGTGCCAGTAACACACATGAACCAGTCAGAAACCGTGGCAGGAGGTTCAAAATGACCTTTATTGATCCACGGATAAGGTGCGCCAAACCCAACACAGGCCGTGTTTCGTACACCACTTCCTCAGGGGTTATAGGCTCACTACAAATATACATACACATGAAAACAACAGCAAAAAGAAATTGTTGTGTAAACATGAATACCAAAGGACATATCATATTATACCACATTAAAAAAATATATAAACAACTAAGATAAATCATTAAAAAAAATTTTGTTAAAATAAACTGATTATAAAAATTATACAACTAGAACACTTTAATAATAAACCAATAATAAATAAATTAAAAAATTATTAAAAATTAAAAATAAAAAATAAACACTCATAATGCGATAACTCACTTGCTAAAACTATAAAAACAACATCAAGAATATCTATAATAATGTTAATAATAATGATAATAACAATGAAATATAATAAAGAAAGATGGGTCAACTGTGTATATATGTTCATAAATCCACTTGACTATAACCACAAAAACAAAAATAAAAGGAGAAAAAACGGAGAAAAGGAGGAGGAGGACTTGAAAAACATAAATTGTTAATGCCAATGTCCAAAATAAATTAAAACATAATGAATAAAATTTAAATTTAAAAATATTGGATTAAATAAAATTAAATAATTTAAGAAAAAGTTTTTATATAATAAATATATTAAAAATAATTTATATATATATATATATATATATATATATATATATATATATATATATAATTACATTTATATATAAAAAAATATAAAATATAAATAAAAATTACACACATACAATATATAATAAAATTATACTATAAAAAAACATAAAAATGAATTACACAATAAGAAAATTTAGAAACATAAAAACAATAATTGTTAAATGTAACTAAAATACATTTTCTATTAAAAAATATAATAAATAAATAAATAAATAATACAACCTACCACTGCACCAAGCTAAATTCAGAGAAACCTTTTGCTGAGCAGAGGCACGGATATCACCGGCCTCTAGTGCACGATGCAATTATGATCGTGTGTGAAAAAACTAAACAAATAAACAAATAAGTAAAATCAATAAATAATTTAAACATTGGCAAAGACAATATAAATTAAATTTATCATTCAAAGGAATCATAACCTAAAGAGCATCATAGAACGGGGAGAGCCCAGTATTCAACTAACTAGATTGTATACAACCAATTGGGTGCTGTGGTACAAAACTCCGTGTTCTGCTGTCTTTAGAGAGACTGATGGTTGTGATGCAAAAATTGTAAAATGTGTCCTGATAAAATGATGTTATTAATTTCTTAAATTTAAAACAAAAATGTTTTAGTGGTTTTACCAAAACTGGTTATTTAAAACGTGCAAACTGCCATGGGTAAGTAGCCAACACTTTAAAACTCAAAAAAAGGGGGGAGAGAGATAAGAGGTAGGAGATGAGAAAAAATTCTACATCCTTGTACTCTATGTATTAAAGACTAACCTATGGTGATATTATTGGCACTAATAATACTACTAATGGAATACATATTGGAAATTGACTTTTGCCGTGAAGAGTGCAGGATCGTGACAACAACGGCGGAGTACAGTGAAAACAAATACTCTCATGCATTGCTCAAATGTGTTAGCATAGAAAATTGTTAAACCTGCTCTATCTAGTAAAATCATTGTTCTTGTGACAGGATTATATGTGAAAGTGAGAACCCTGTGTACCGAAGACATTAAAGAGACTGGTCGCCATCTACTGAAAGCACAATCATGGATGTGAATGAAAACGTGTGCTTGCCCCGTATACCCGTTGTTTTGAGGGAAGCCGTACCAGTCAAAAAACTTACTTGAACAATTGTGAATTGCCCCTGTCACCTATAAAAATGCCGCATCTGATAAGTTGTCCCACCTAAGGAATCGCCGTAAGACAGACACCGAGTACTGATATCGCTGTTAAACTACTCTGTGCCAGTAACACACATGGTCAGTTCTCCCTACCAGGCCTAGGTGCTGTGGGGGTGCATACCCCATTATGTGATCAGCTGTAGACTGTTGATCTGCATGTGTAGTGCATCATGGGTACAGGTGGGTTTACCCTATCCTGGGAACCACAGCAGACAGTTTGTGTGGTGACCTGCAGTCTTTCTGTAGCCAGCCAGCAGTATGGTAGTAGCTATAGAGATGTAGCCTACTGGTTACTTCAATGACTGTGAAGGCAGAGGTCATGGGTTCAATCCCACAGTGGTGTAATCTAAAAAGGCTATCTGAGGCATTTTCTTTTCATTTAAATCAGTGCTGCCAGCAGAAACACCCTCACAGTGCTGTAGCCTAAGGCGCCTCATAGGGCACATTATAAGGTGTCTTGGCAGACAGGGCACTTTATAATGTGACCTATGGGGCGCTTTATAGGGCACCTTATGAGGCACCTTAGGTTACGGCACTGTGAGGGTATTTTTGCTGGCAGCACTGATTTAAATTAAAAGAAAATGCCTCAGACAGCCTTTTTAGATTACACCACTGCAGGATCAAACCCATGACCTCTGCCTCCACAGTCATTGTAGTAACCAGTGGGCTACATCGTTATAGCTTCTAACACTGCGCTGGCATGTACTTAGGGTTAACGCGCGTTAATGTGCCACGGCGCCCTGTATCGCGCGATACATATTCTTGCTACCTTAGGACTGGAACACCCACTCCTAATATGGCATTCTTCACATTATCACTGCAGCTAGCGCCGGTAACATTAGCACGGTTTAGTAAACATACCCCTTAGTAAGAATTGGACAGGAAAAACAAGTGTACCACCAAATGACCAAACAACTTTGCTACTGCCAGTCAATGGGAAGGCAATGATAATGATAATGAAGCATTCTGTTTTTATTGCAGTAATGTTTTTTGAACTAGAATATTTCCTTGATAGAAATTACATCTCAGTGGGGAAGAAAGCAAGATTATAAAAATATGTTTTCATTGGCAGAATGCTTTTACAATGGCAGATTTTAGTTGGAACACACTATATTTCTGTTGAAAAATTCTACATCAGAGTTTAATGGTAATGCTTCCCGTTCTCTTTGGTCGATTAAGAATGAAAGATCCATTTTCCTGGTTCCAGCATCTCAGTGCTGGCTACAAATTTTTGCTCATTATTCCATTTTGCTGGGATGATTCTGTGAGCTGAAAATAATCTTCTTACCAGCTAACCTGCTAAAACCAAATAAAAAGCAGAAAGTTTGGCCAATACTAGGCTCTGAACTTAATTCATGTCATGCAGATTATAGACTATAAATATTAATGAGGGATGGAGCTGAATTGAAATAAGGGATAGGGCTGAATTGAAATAAATAGCATTTTATTTAGAGGATCCATTTACTAGTAAATATACTAGATCTGTATTCCATTAGGAAAGTAGCCTAGAAGCCTATTCAAGCTATTTAGCCAACCAGGCATGGTCTACTACACCAAGGGACTTGACATGCTGGAAAGAAACAAATGGTTTGCTTGTTCATTAATAGCCTTTAAATATTTAAATGTCTGTATCATATCATATCTCCCTTATGCCTCCACCTTTCTAGGGTATATATATTTAGGTTATCAAGTCTCTTTTTCTACATCTTCTGGTCCAGACCCCATATTTTAGTTGCATTCCTCTGAACTGTTCCCCCAAAATAATATGGGGTCTGCTCCAGAAGACATATGAGAAAAGAATGGAAGACCTAAATATGGATACAAGGAAGTGAAGGGCAGTGGTGGTTGGTGACTCTCTTCTCAGGGGTACTGAGGCATCCATCTGCTGACCAGACTTGATGTCCAGAGAGGTATGCTGTCTGCCAGGTGCCAAAATCCGAGATGTTATGGAGAGTCTTCCGAGACTCATCAAGTCCACTGACTATTACCCAAGGTTGCTAATCCATGTCAGCCCAAATGACAGGTATCCAGGTATCCCTCTGAGCATATCAAAAGTGACTTCATGGATCTGGGACAGAGGGTGAAGCAGATAGGTGCACAGGTGGTGTGTTCTTCAACCCTCCCTGTTGAGGGTAAAGGCCAAGGCAGAGAAGCTCGCATCCTGGAGATGAATACATGGCTGAGTGGATGGTGTCATCGAGAGTGTTTTGGTTTCCTGAACCATGGGATGCTGTTCCAAGGGTTGCAGAGCAGAGATGGTGTCCATCTGTCCAAGAAAGGTCGACATGTCTTCGGTAGCAGACTGGCTAATCTACTGAAAAGGGCTTTAAACTAGATTCATTGGGGATGGGTGAAGAAAGCCCCCAGGTAAGTGAAACATTAAATACCTTTATGGAAATGAGTAAAAGGGGCAACAAATGGAAAGCGGTATGTATAATGCCCATAGCATGGGAAATAAGATCCCAAAAGTTGAAGCTTTAATGGGAGTGGCTGACTTGGATTTAGTGGCAATTACAGAAACATGGTTCACAGAAAACCATGACTGGGATGTAACTATACCAGGCGATACATAAATTCAAAAAGGACAGGGTAGGAAGAAGGGGAGGAGGAATGGCACTATATGCAAAAAATAATATTAAAGCTCTGGAATTACAGAGCTTAAAAAGGAGAGAGGGGGCACTGTGGGTTAAACTATGTAAATAATTGTACTACTCTTCTATGTAACTGGTTATGTTATTTGTAAACCACCCCTGATCTCTGGAAGGGGCAGTGTAGAAGCATTAAATAAAATGAATTAAACTAGAAAGAGAAATCTATTTGCATTGGCGTGATATACAGACCTCCCTCACAAGAGGAAGAGGTGGATGTAGAGTTAATTGAAGACATATGCAGCATTGCTATGAATGGGGAAGTGCTACTGATAGGGGATTTCAATATGCCAGATGTTGATTGTCACATTCCTGCTGCAGTATCATCTAGAAGTAAGGAGATCCTGGATTCTCTACAGGGAGAACTATTCAGGTAATTGGTAACAGACCCCACATGTGAAGAGGCCATACTGGACTTGGTGCTTACCAATGGTGAAAGTGTTTCTGATGTTATAGTGGGAGATCATTTTGCATCCAGTGATCACCAGATGGTGTGGTTCAGTATTAGGACTAGGGTGGATAGAATCCATTCAAAAGCAAGGGTCTTAGACTTTAGGAAAACTAACTTTGCCAGGATGGGCCAATACATCAGGGAGACATTAATGGGATGGGAACAGCTGGGGGATGTAGAAAAACAGTGGGTAAAACTGAAAGGGGATGTTTTAAAGGCAACCAACCTTTTTGTTAAAATGGTAAATAAAGGTAAAAGGAAAAGGAGACCACTATGCTTTTCGAAAGAATTAGCTGAAAAGGTGAAGAAAAAGAGGGAGGCCTTCATGAAATACAATAAATCACAGAGAGAGGAAGACAGGCATCTGTATTTGGAAAAAAAAAAGACTTAGAGAAGCTAGCAAAGTAGTCAGGAAAGCAAAGATTCAAAAAGAGGAGGAAATAGCCAATGCAATAAAATGGGGGGGGGGGGGGAGGATAAGACATTTTACAGATATATTTGTGAAAAGAGGAAGGGCAAAAGTGGTATTGTCAGACTCAAGGGTGAAGGGGAGGAATATGTAGAAGCTGATGAAGATAAAGCGGAATTGCTTAACAAATATTTCTGTTCTATGTTCACAGATGAAGAACCAGTGACAGGACCTCAGAAAACACCCGGAAACAGGAACAGAAGCGAGGGACATCTTGAGGAATTTTCAGAACACTGTGTTTGTGAGAAACTAGCTAAGCTTAAAGTAGACAAAGCGATGGGACCGGATGGGATACACCCTAGAATACTGAGGGAACTTGGGGATGTTCTAGCAGCTCCACTGGCTGACCTTTTCAATGCCTTGTTGTAGTCGGGAGTGGTGCCAAAGGACTGGAGAGAGGCTCATGTGGTGCCTTTACACAAAAGTGGAAGTAAGGATGTGGTTGAAAGCTACAGGACAGTTAGTTTAACTTCGGTGGTGAGTAAATTATTGGAAACGCTGCTGAAAGAGAAAATAGTAAGGTTTCTGGAGTCCAGCGGATTACAGGATCCGAGGCAGCATGGATTCACCAGAGGCAGGTCTTGTCAGACAAATCTGATTGATTTCTTTAACTGGGTGACCAGGGAGTTGGACAGAGGGAGAGCCCTAGATGTGGTGTATTTAGATTTCAGTAAAGCATTTGACACTGTTCCTCACAGGTGACTTATAAACAAACTGAGCACCCTAGGGATGGACCCTAAAGTTACTGCTTGGGTTAGAAATTGGTTGAGTGGGAGGCGACAAAGGGTACAAGTAAATGGAGCTCACTCTGAGGCGAAGGATGTTACCAGTGGTGTGCCCAGGGATCTCTCCTTGGTCCGATTCTTTTTAACATCTTTGCTAGTGATATTGAGGAAGGGCTGTCGGGTAAAGTTTGCCTCTCTGTGGATGATACCAAAATGTTCAATAGAGCAGACACCCAGGAAGGTGTAGATAACATGAGGAGGGATCTCACTAAGCTTGAAGAATGGTCTAGAATTTTGCAGCTGGGATTTAATGTTAAAAATGGCAAGGTCATGCATTTGGGCTGCAGCAATCCCAGGGATCAATATAGTATGGGGGGTGAAGTACTTTTGTCCACTAAAGAAGAGCAGGACCTTGGTGTGGTTGTGTCTGATGATCTTAAAGTAGCTAAACAGGTAGAAAAGGCGACAGCAAAAGTTAGAAATATGCTTGGGTGCATAGGGAAAGGAATGGCTAGCAGTAAAAAAGGAGGTGATAGTGCCTCTGTATAAGTCTTTGGTGCGACCTCATTTGGAGTATTGTGTGCAATTCTGGAGACAGCACCTTCAAAAGGATATAAATAGGATGGAGTTAGTACAGAGGGTGGCTACTAAAATGGTTAGTGGTCTTCATTATAAAGAGGACAGACTTAAGGATTTTAATATGTACACCTTATAGGAAAGGCAGAATAGAGGTGATATGATTGAGATGTTTAAATACCTCCATGGCTTAAATGCACAGGAGGAGAGCCTCTTTCAATTGAAAGCAAGTTCTTCTATGAGGGGACATGGGATGAGGGTAAAATGGATAGATTCAGGAGTGATATGCAGAAATATTTCTTTACGGAAAGAGTGGTAGATCCATGGAATAGTCTCCCATTGGAGGTGGTAGAGATGAGGACAGTATCTGAATTCAAAAAACATGGGACAAACACAGAGGATCTCTAAAGGAAAAAAAGGAGACTGTTGTAGTTGATATGGAAGGACAGACTAGATAAGCCATGTGGTCTTTTTCTGTCCTCATTTTTCTGTTTCTATGGGGGGGTTTTGGAGGGGGTATGTGGTGATATGGACTACAGCACCTTTTTCATTGCCTGCTAAAATTGAACCTGGTCCTCATCTATTAATGAAGGGCCCTGCATATGAGTACTGGCACCTTTTTTTTTCTAGGAAAGGAGGAACACAGGAGTTAGGATGCAGACTTTCCATTTTGTAAGCGTATTAATGAACAAACAAACCTTTTTCAAAGATGGGGAAGCTGTAGAACTAGAGGACATGAAATTAAGCTGCAAGGTGGTAAACTAAAATGGTTAAGCAAGCCGGAAAGGCTTCTATAGAGTCTGAGGCTAAAATCTTCATCCCCACCCCTAAGGAACTAGAATGATCCTTGAGGCTTACAAAAGGAGTCCTTTATGGACAACACTTTATCTACAATACTTGAAGAGCTATTGGCATGTGCAGGAGAATCCCATGGGAGATCAGTGAAGTCTTTTGATTTGAAGTAAGCTGTGTGTATCCTTGTCGAAGTGAATGAACTGAGTACCTGAAGGTTATGACTTTGGATCAGACCCACGTGAGTAAGATGAACTGAACTTATGCCTGCTTGGAATTGAAACTAGTTTTGTATTAAGTCCTTTGAAGTAACAAAGCATGTGCTTATGTTGAAACCTGCCCCATATATACTGAATCATCATTGCTGCAATGTCATTTTGAATAAAGACACGCTTTAAATCCTAAATGATTACAGCTTGCATTAGAAGAGGCTCAAGTAACTGAAGCAGCCCACACCCTGTGCCCTCTGCCCTATTCCCTCACAACCCCACACCAAACAAAGACACAAACCATCATAGCTATGGAGCAACACTGGTTGCAGCCTTAACAATAAACAAATTGAACAAATTACACAATACATTATCATATCAATATCAACCATTGAAACAAAGCATTTCCCAACCAACCCCCTTCCCCCTTCCTGGCTCCGGATCAGGTTTCACTAGTCATGTTACTAGCAAGATGGTTCCATCAACATTGCCTCACACTCAATGCTGTCCTCTCTTTCTCCAGCCTCACCATATGGCTTGCAAAGGACAGCACCTTCTGGTGAAGTCCCAGCACAATCTGGGAATTCACCTGCCCCCATTATAAAACAGCTCTGGGCTGGAATAACCTGATCCCAGCCCTGCCCACAGCCCAATTTGTTAAACCTATCCAAATGGCTCACGTACCTGCTACTCTACCAAACTGTGACTGCCTACTCCCCTTCCACCAAACCCATATACAAGGGTGGACAAATGCTGCTGTCCACCACTGATGCTGCCCGCAGGAGGAAAGAGGGAGTAGGGGCTGGGCCCCCAAGTGAAATGCCCTGTGCTGACCCCTCCTCCCCCCCCTCACCCCAAGCTGACCCATTCAATCAGATACCAATGAACCTCCCACTGACAAGGATTTTCAAATTTGAAAATCCCCACTCAGCTACTTCCGTTAACCCCCCCCCCCCCCCTGACCAACAGCCCATAGTCATGAAGGCCCGATGCCGGCAGACCAACCCTGCCCCTGGGTCTAAGATTCCTGATGTGACAGGCACTCGGCTACAGGCAGTGGCCTGATCCTATCTGGCACACCCTCTCTCTATACGTCATAAAAAGTGACTTATCAGGGACCATTTTGAGGTATTTTGAATGGAGTTTAAGTAACATCATTGCTTTATATGAGATCAAATGTCAGACAAGCAAGTCTTAAAAGGTAAAGCGCAGTGTGTCTCTGACCTCTTATTGACTTTGACTTCTAAAATCAATGTTCATTATTAGCTGATGAATCTTTTTCAAAGACTTTTTGTGCTGAATCTAGATAAATTATTTAAGCTGTAAATTGTTTCTACTGTAGAAGTTTTACGCAGAGATGATTTAATAGGGCTGTGGTGCTATGGAGGGGTGTGAGAAGGTGGTTGCCCTGAATGGAATAATTAAACATTAACAAGTCTACTAATAAAAGACTGGAAGGTCAAGAACTGGTATATAACAAGAAATTAATAGGTGGCAGGCTTACAGCATAATTGTAGGCTTCAGAGCTAAGAGGAAAGGAAAATTAGGATATAGGGATTTTATTTATGAAGGAAGAAAAGAAATAGGGTTTAAATGAGTGTCTGGCTTTACGAAGTAGACGGGTAGAGATTGAAGATCAATGGAAATCCTGTAAGTTACTTCTTGCACAGAGTTTAAGATGCACAATCATCTTGTTCTTTGTATATTTGGGGGATTATTTTAAAAGCCCTATTCATGCTTTGGACATCCAAAAATTGGCATAGAGACATCCAAAGCACAGAGATGTCTCCAGCGGCATTTCAGAAGCTGCATCTGTGGGCACCCCAGCGTGAGGACATCCAAGTCTGAATGGGGCATGGTGAAAGCATGGCTAGAGCGTTTCCTAGAACCTGGACATCATTGCCTGATCTCAGATGCTTCCTGAATGTCCAGAGTCGCATCTAAGGTTATACTTGTTCGAAGCATGAATTGGCATCAGGAAATTCTAATTTTGGCAATAAAACATCCAGAGTGTGTAGAGAAGATAGCACTCCAACATCCCCAGTATTCTCAGCAACCACAATGATAGCAGCAGGGGGATTTGAACCCTGGTTTCCCTGGCCCTAGCCCACTTTGTTAACCATTACACTATTCCTAAATGTCCATGGTCTGGAGTGCTATTCTAGGGATTTCTATGTAAATGCCCCTGCAGACGTTTCTATCAGACACTTCGACGTTGGGGGGCGGAGCCTGATGTCCAGCGGGTAGGACGCTTTGCGTTGAAGCTCCCGAGAGGCCTACTCAGAATCCTGACTTAATACCTATATAAATTTACTATTTTGCTCCGAGCTGACCGGGGCACCTCGGGGGGGATGGCGGCCCACAAACCAGCGCGCTTGGACTTCGGGTCTCCTTCTTCTTCTCACGGAAAACGCTCCAAAACGGAGGTATCCTCCCCGCAGAAGATGGTTCCATTTCGTGAAAACCCCGCAATGCACCTGGAGATTTTGGAGGAAATACGCGGCGTGAAGGAATTGGTGCAGTCTAATGGAGAAGCGCTTCGAGCCATGCGAGAAGACTTTGGAGTGCTCCAAGACCGACTTGAAGGTCTTTCATTACGGCAGGACAATATGGCGGGGGTCCTCGACTCGCACGAGGTGCGCTTGGGCAAATTGGACGAGGCTGAACGCCAGATACAGAATCTTCAAAAGGAGTTGGAAGATAGCAATAATCGCGCCCGTCGCAACAATGTGAGGCTCCTTGGAAGGCCGGAGGGAGTGGAAGCAGGAGATATAAGAGAATTCTTGCTCAAAACTCTTCCCTCCTTGCTGAAGATTACTTTTCACAGAGAACTGGAAATCGATCGAGCACACCGTGTTCCTGCCCGCATGGCGCTCAACCGCACGACCCCCCGGCCTATTATCTTTAGCTTGCTACGATATCAACAAGTGGAACAAATTTTACATGCTGCCCGAGCGAATCATCATTTGGAATATGAAGGTCGTAAGGTCTCCTTCTTTCCTGATTTGGCAAAGCCTACCGTTGACCGTCGGAAGAAACTCCTTGCTCTTCGCCCTCGACTTCAACAGCTACAGGCTCGCTTTGGCCTGTTGTATCCAGCGAAGCTCCGAGTGACTCTCCATAACCAGACCAGGACGTTCGAGGATCCTGATCTATTATCAACATTTTTGGACTCCAAAGAAGCAGAACAGATGCGCTAATCCCAAATTTTGGACTCTTATCCACCGGCTCTGTCCGCCATTTTGAAGGGCCCGATGTGGCGATCATAGCCCAGCACAGAAATAGCCTGGACTTTCTTTCTTTCTCTGTATGACTTTTGTCTTTGGTCTCCTATCCCTTCATGATGTGTGCCTCGGTCGGATTCGGAGCACGCACAGTCCTACAGGTTATATGTTTTTTCAATTCCGGCCTTCTCTGGGGTTTCTCCCCGCAGACACATGGTCGCCAGTAATTTTGGGGTTTTGCTTCTCCTCTACCATACTGCGGTTATCTTTGTTAATGTGGGGCGCTTCATTGTATTATATTAGCTTATTTTCCTATGTCATGTGTACAGCCCGATACAGTCAGTTTGAGGGACACAGTGAAATTATGTGTGCTATCATGCTCAGAATTTTAACTTTTCTGAATGGCCTCATGTAAAATCTTATTATTCATCGTACAAGGCATTGCTGGTCCACTCAGCAGCAAGAAAATCCTTAGCTATCTTAGCCACGAGCACGTTAATTAGGTGTTTCTTCAGGAAACGCACTACACTCTGCTGAAACACTGAAACTCAATGCTAGGCCTCACATGGTAGCTGCCTACTCTCCCACCGTTTCCAAATGGTATGGGATAGTCATTCTGGTCAAGAAGTTTTTGCACGCTACTGTACCTGATATTAGCGCTGACATGGAGGGTAGATGGGCCCGTGTACACCTTGAGGTTGGAGATAGTGAATTCACGTGTATTCGCACTATGTCCCGAATGTGGACAACCCTGCTCACTATGCAAGTTTTGCGCAGTTGGCCTCGGCCTCCGCTAATGCTCCATTAATACTTGGTGGCGATTTTATTCAAGTGCTCCCTCAATCTTTTCTTCTCAAACAAGGTGCTTGTTGGTTGGAAGCTCCAGTACCGAGCGGACCTGTGTGGCTAGATATAGAAGCGGGCCTTTGCTCACCGATTCCTTTTACCTTACTCCCTGGTATGACTCTCCCATTAGACTCCCACTATCCACCAATGTTTTTCGACACTTTAGGTGCCTTTAATATTCCTATGCAACCTTTCGACTCCCGACTCTGGTCAGTGTAACTTCAGCATTGCATTCGGAGCACTAGAGTACTCCCGCCATCGGCACACTCTGCATAAGGTTGATTGGAAACTTCCGATCTTTCGGTAGTTTACCGGGTGTAGCATCCAATTTTACTAAACCTTATGTAATGCTATCACTAGAGACACCTCTATAGCGCAGAAAGTATGGGAGAGAGAATTGCATGTGACTTTAACCTCGGAGCAATGGAGCCTTATCTGGAGCGGAGGGACACGGGTTTCTGACCCATCTCACTCACTCAGACCCTCTTCTTTCTAGCCCACCGGTGTTTTTACACTCCTCACAGTTTAGACATATGGAACACTACTCAGGGTAATGGTTGCTGGACATGTCCTGTGGCCATTGGTTTATTACTTCATTTCATGTTATGCATGAATATCCCGCACTACAGTATAACTGGCGTCGGGTCTGGGGTCGTATTTAGTCTATATTGCACTCTCAGGAGTCCCTTTCTCGGAGGGTAGTGGGACTTCGCCCAGTTGCGGGGATCCCCTCTCTCCCAAGAAATGGCTTATCTCCTTTTGAACTTTATGCTTGGCATTGCTGTTTCCCTTATTGAGTAATACTGGGAAATTAGTTCCCATCTGAGCCTCAATGAATGGTGGAATCATGCCTGTCTCTACAGTGAATATGAACAAATACCTCGTCTGTGTGCTTCCTCCGTTCAGACTCCTTCTTATTGGTCTTAATGGAAGATGTTCAATGAATATGTACATTTTGCTAAGTGCTCTCATCTGACTGTCTAACTTTGTATATATCTCTGTCTCATGATCATGCTGTATTGTGGATATTTTTGATTGTTTGATGTATAAACACTGTTAACTGGAAGCGCTCACATGCTGATACAAACGGGTAGAGAAGAAGCACCGGGGTGGGGGGTAATGGGTTTACTTTTCCTTATTGTATACTTGTTTTGTATCTTTTGGTGTGTTGTTTCTTTGTTTGTTGCAAAATGAAAATAAAAGTTTCAAAAAAAAAAGACACTTCGACGTTTATGAAACATCCTGAGCTTGGATGTGCCTGCTGTTTTTCAGATGTTATGGCTTGGACAAGCAAGATTGCACTTGGACGTCATTTGTAAAATTTCACTTTGCGTTTCCAAATATGGGGTCAGAATTTTAACCCTCCCCCATGCTTTCTAGTTGTAGAACTGACAATATCAGCATACTAGACACTTCCTATTCCTCTATTGCACACCCATTTCGGATTGCTTCACTACTGCTGCCATTTTATTTTAACATTAGTCTTCATCTAAGGGTTGTGTCTGTGAAGCTATGATTAGGACAGATCCTGCTAGTTTTATTTCAGATGCTTTTGGATAAATTGCATTTAAAGCCAATTTCATTAATTAAGCATGAGGGGGAAAATTGCTTAATTATCACATCCAAACCAAACCCATTGAAAGATCCAAATGAAAGAAAACTGTTGAGCATTTTCTCCTTTGCTTAAGGAAAAGGGGACTGAAGATTTGATGAGTGAGAAAGATGCTATTTACTCTCAAAAGAGAGGAAGTCCATTAATAGTTTCTTTCATATCGGGCCTACTAATAGTACTTTGCTTCCATGATTCTTTTATCCCAAGGGGCTACATCAAAAGATTAAAAAGAAGCTGGAAACCCCCCAGAATGAGAATTGTACAGCACAATAGTAAACAATCTGTTTGTGAGGACTCCCAAATACCTTTTTCTCCCTTATTCTGAATCCGTATTCACTTTAAGGGGGGGGGGGGGGGGAACCCTTCCTTAAGAGTAAATCCTTTTTCCTTCTAAAGAAAACTCAGTTCCGATTCTTACCACCTCATGCTTTTAGGGAAGAGTACATTTTGTTTTCAGTACAGTTTTTGACTTAGTATGAATAAGACTATCAAATCCACCATTCCATAGCAAATTGGATGACACTTAAAAAGGTAAGAGTAGAAAGCCTGAGCTGAAAATGTTAGGACAACAAAACTAAGACATGTTTAGTACATAGGGTTACCAGATTTTTGGAGAATAAATCTGTTTGCTATTTGGAGAACACTGTAGGGTCTTAAATTGTTTCCCCAGCACTAGGTAACATTTTTTTAAGGAATATATTTTTTGCTAATTTATTTTTTATTTACATTCTCTTATATACCGCGCTATTCTGCATCAGTGCGGTTTACATTGAACAAAATGAAATTACATTGAACAGGGCATTATAACTTGGAGATAACTATTTTACAGGGAACATGGGCTATGGAGGGTTAAGTGGCTTGCCCAAGACCACAAGGAGCACCTGTGGGACTAGAAACCCCAGTCCTTCTGGCCCAAGGTTGCTGTCCTCTAGTGGGATTTGAACCTCCAACCTTCTGGCCTGAAGTACCTTGCCCCAACCACTAGGCCACTCCTCCACTCCCACATTCTATATAAACTACTATTGTTGCTGTTGTTGTTAAGTGCCTTTGAGTTGGTGCCAACTCATGGCGATCCTCTGGATGGTTATCCTAAACCGTGTTCAGTCTTCAGTCAAGCGGATCATTGTTGACAGAGTGGCACCCATAACTGCTGTTAGTGTATTGATCCATCTCATTGCTCTCCTTCTTCTTTTGTGTTGACCTATCTTGCAGAGCATGAGGTCTTTCTCTAATGATCTCTCTCTTTGCATGATGTGTCCAAAGTTGAAGTCTTGTCATCTGAGCTTCTAAAGAAATCTTAGGTTTGATCTCCTCTAGTACTGACTGGTTTGTTCCTCAGGCAGTTCATGGTATACACAGCATTCGTCGCCAGCACCATAATTCAAAAGGCATCAATTTTCTTCCTATCTTTTTCACTGTCCATCTTTAACATCCATATGACATTACTGAAAATACTATAGCTTGAACAAGTAATATCTTTGTATGAAGAGAGTCATCTCTGCTCTTAAGAATCTTGTTTAGGTCCTTCATAGTCATTCTGCCAACAGCAATGCGTCATCGGATTTCTTGACTGCTTGTTGTTTATTGGTAGTTGATCTAAGTAGGTTAAAGGTGTCCACTATTTCAATTTCATCTCCATCAATGATGAACTTATTGATTTTGCCAGTTGTCAGGATCTTTGTTGCTTTACATTAATGTGTAAGCTCTTTTTTTTATCTTGGTAAGCAAAAGTTTCAGATTGTCTTCACTTTCAGCCAGTAATGTAGTATCATCAGCACAGCAAAGTTTGTTGATGAGTCTTCCACCAGTCTTCATACCTCGGTTGTCTTCATATAGTCCTGCTTCTCTGATGATTTGTTCTGCATATAAATTAAAGAGGTAGGGGGACATACACAGCCTTGTCCTATATCTTTTCTGATTTTAAACCATTCTGTTTCTTCTTGTTCCATTGGAACTGTTGCTTCTTGATCAAAGTAAAAGGTTGTGCAAGAGAACTATCAGGTGTTCTGGTATACCCATGATTCTTAATGTGGCCCAGAGTTTCTCGGGGTTTACACAGTCAAAAGCCTTGCTGTAGTCAATAAAACATATAGATATCCTTTTGTTATTCTTTTGTGTTTTCAAGGATCCATCTCACATCCACGATGTCTCTCGTTCCTTGCCCTTTCCTGAATCCTGCTTGTATTTCGGGCAGTTCTTATTCCAGATACGGTTGTAGTCTCTGCTGAATAATCTTGAGTAGAATTTTGCTGGCATGTGGGATCACAGCAATTGTACGATGATTTCCACAGTCAGTTGGATCACCTTTCTTTAGTACTGGTATAAACATAAATCTTTTCCAGTCAGTTGGCCATGATGTTTTCTTCCAAAGTTTGTGGCAGAGCCTTGTAAGTATGGTAACAGCTGAACCAAATTGCTGTAATACTTCAATGGGAATGTCATCAATGCCCTTTACTTTATTCTTTGATAAGGTTTTCAATGCTGCTTCGACTTCTTCTTTCATCACTAATGTTTCCTGACCATAAGGTACAGGTTGAAACAACTGTTAGTCCACTTGATCTTTATCCTATAATGACTCTGTATATTCTTTACACCTTTTCTTGATCTTCTCAGCATCATTCAATATGGATCCTTGAGCATCTTGTAACATTCCAATTTGAGGCTAGAATTTTCTCTTTAACTCTCCTAGCTTAAGGAAAGCCGATCTTGTTCTTCCTTTAATAGTTTCTGCTGTTATTTCCTTGCATGCACCATTGTAGTACTTCTCTGTCTTGTCTTGCTGCATGTTGGAGATCTCTGTTGAGTTCTGAGATTGGCTCTCCTCTGGCTTTAGCTTCTCTGCATGTCTAGGCAATTTTTAGAGCTTCTTTGGTCATCCATTTTGGTTGTTTTTGCTTTTTCACCTTTTGTAGAGACTTCTCACTTTCTTCCAACACAACCTTCTTGATCCCATAACTCTCAAGCTTGATCATTTGTACCTAAAGCAACAAATCACTTTTACAGGCAGTCTTTAAATTCCAGTGATTTATTCTTTAGGTCATATTTTGCTACATTCATGAGTGGCTTGCTCTTTTTTAACTTTAGTTTGAGTTTGCATACTAGTATTGGTGATCTGTACCACAGTCAGCTCCAGGTTTTGTCTTTGTTGATGTTATAGATCTTTTCCATCTTCCACAGATGTAGTCAATTTGATTTTTGTACAATCCATTGGATGACATCCATGTGTATAGCTGCCACTTTTATTGCTGGATGAAGGTGTCTGAGATGAATAGATCATTGGTTTTGCAGAATTCTATCAGTCTTTCTCCAACTTTATTTCTGTTGCCAAGTCCATGTTTTCCAAACACTTTGCCTTCTTCTTTGTTGCCAACTTTTGCATTCCAGTCACCCATCACTATCAGGATATACTTTTTGCATGTTCTGTCATTTTCAGCTTGTACTTGTTTATAGAACTCATAAACTTCATCCTCTTCTGCAGCTGTTGTTGGGCATATACCTGAATTATAGTTGTGTTGAGAGGCATTCCTCGTAGACAAATAAAAATGAAGCGTTCACTAATTGCAGTGTATTTCATTACAGTTCTTGCAAGTTTTTCTTAACTATAAATGCAACACCATTTCTTCTGTGTCTTTCATTTCCAGCATAGTAGACCATGTGATCATCAGATGCAAAGTGCCCAATGCCAGTCCATTTCAGTTCGCTGACACCCAACAGATCGAGTTGTACATGTTCCATTTCATTGCTGACCACCTCCAACTTCCCTTGGTTCATACTTTGTACAGTCCATGTTCCAGTATGTAAGCCATCTTTGCAGCTGCTGGCTCTCATTTCATGTGCAGCTACATCAGCAGTCAGACATCCTGAGGGCTTTGATCCAACCGCTTCATAAATGCTAGCTTTACTCTGAAAAGTCTTCACCTCCTCCCCAGCAGCCAGTTGAGTGTCTTTCAACCTGGGGGTCTCATCTTCTAGCACTACAGTGCAGTTTGTTTTGTTGTGACTATCCATTGGATTTTTGTGGCAAGATACGGAAGTAGATCGCCAGGCATTTCTTCCGCACAGGTAATTCTAGTGTTGTTGCTGTTGTCACAGAAATGTGATCTTCCTCCACTGCCAACACTATCCCATTCTGCTGCTGCCCAGATGGGTAGTTTGTCTTAGTCTGGCACCTCAACTGAGACCTGTCCATCTTGAAAGACCCTGCCAGTAGTTAAGCTGCCGATAGCTTAGCCCTCAGCATCACTGATGCATACAAACCCTCATAGCAGGACAAGCTGCAAACCAAGTGAGGGTTACATAAACTAATTTAGCCCAAAAGAGTCCATCAGTGACAGAGCGGGGTCATTATGGAAAGTTTTTCCTCTGAAAAAGACTTTGAGGAGAACATGTTAAACCAATCAACTATCAGGTTCTGATACGTCCACCCCCGCCCCCCCCCCCCCCATAGGTGAGAAAGCACATTTTGAAAGCATAAATGGATAGGATTTAGTGTTTTTCCACCCTGCTCCAAAAGTGATAGATCTTTCAGCTTAAATAAAAATGTTTTTACTACATTGTGATAATTATGACTATGTCGTGCAGAGGTGCCCATACAATCTAAAATTAGAGTCTTCTCTTCTTATAACCATCATTTGCTGCTTTTTTTCTAACTAATCTTTCTTTTCATTGCCTAAAAACTGTTGGGGCAGTATTGAGCCACTGTGATCAGCATGTTTTCTAAACAACAGCTGCTGTGGCTAAAAGAAATCCAGATGTTCAGTGTCAATATCTAGATAGTGGCCAGCACTGAATATCTGGATAGGGAGGTCAGGGCTGGCAATATCAATAGTGACAATATTTATTGCTGTTCTCCAGATAGCTTAGGACAGCAAAATGGCAGTTCTAAGCGATGTGGCAAGTTATCCGGACATCAGCACTGAATATCACTGTTATCCAGATAATCTCCCACTCTGCTCTGCCCCATGCCACCCATGGACCATCCTAGATTGATAGCTCCAGTCAGCAGCAGTTATCTGGATAGCAAGTACTACTTTCTGGATGAGCACTTCTGAATATTGTTCCAGTGTCTTTTAGGCTCATATATACACACAAAGACTCATAACCCATTAGATGTACCATCCTAATACAGACCAATAACAAAAACCCAATACTTGATACCATGGTCAGCTGCACATTCATTAATGCTAGATCAGTTAGAAATAAAATTAACACAATAATATACTACATTCAAGATAACAACACAGACATAATGTGCATAACGGAAACATAGCTCAAAGAAATCAACCAAGTACTCCTAAATCAACTCACACCACACACGTGCATGGCCTTTTACTGTTCAAGAACACACAAGTGAGGAGGAGGAGTGCTGATACTTGCCAAGACTCACTTCAAATTCAAAATGATCTCAACCACCAGTACATAGGAAAGCAACACTCATTTTTTCAAACAAATACATTTTGCCTCACTTACAAAGCCCCCAATGCCAAAACTGATGAGCTCTCATCAATACTAGAAGTGGTATGCACCCTCGTCTTACATCACAAACCCATGCTGACAATGGGGGGACTTCAACCTCAACTCAGCAACCCCAGAGGAGGCTGGTTCTTTCGTTAGAGCCATGGAGACGAATTAATAAATGAGCCCACAATCAGACAGGGCTCCACCCTGGATCTTGTCTTCACCCCACCCACTCTGATAAATGACAATGCATAACCCTCCCAACTATACTTTAACACCAACCCCATGGTCTGATCATTATATAATAACATTGAATATAATGATTCCCAACCCTGATATGCCCACCCAGGAGCAACACATCAAGAGGAGATTTAGGACATATAACAAAGAACAATTCTTGAATGAAGTATTACCTAGACTGGACCACAATCATACTGATCTTGAAAGCATAATGGAGAACTGGGACCACTCCATCACAAATGCGGAAGTGACACAACTTAGAATGGCTACAAGAAACTACAAATCCTCTGGTACTCAAAATAAATCAGAGAAGCCAAAAGGAATCTCAGAAAAATAGAGAGGAAATGGAGACAAACAAAAAACTAAGATGCATTACAAAAATACAGGACTATGCAAAACTATTATAGCATGATCAATAGACACAAACAGGAATATAACACAAAACTGATAATGAAGGCAGTGAACAAACCAAGAGAACTCTTATGAATAGTCCACATGCTAACAAGAGAACCATCACAGGAAGACTCTGCTGTCATACATCCACAACAAATAGCAGACTACCTAATGTTGAATCAGCTCAGCAATCAGCCATAAACAAAGACAACATCATTTGCATCCTAAAACCTACTGTGACACACCAAAACATGGGGAGACTTCACTATTCCAACACTCAGGCAAGTGGAACACACCATAACCCTTAACACAACAACTTCACCAACCGACCCCTGTACAGTGACATGGATAAAACCAGCTAAGGAACTACTCATCCCTTTTATCCACACATCATACACATCCCTTGCACAAGGGCAAATGCCTGCATCCCTGAAACTGGCATCAATCAGGCCCATTCTAAAAAGCTCCTTATCTGACAAGACAGACCCCAAATCATACCGACCTGTCTCCAGCTTACCTTTCATGGCCAAAATAATAGAGTTCAGTTACAACTACAGAATCACATCAACTCCTATGCACTCTTGGACACACACATGAACATGGATTCAGGCAACACCATGCAGTTGAAATCTTACTTACAGCTCTATTTCATCACTTTCCCATTGAACCCCTCCTCCCCTTGACCTTAAGGATCCTTTGGCTTTGCTCCTGCTCTTCAGGTATACTTTTCAATTCATTTCACAAATGTGTTTTAATAAATATTTTCTTGATGCATGCAAATTGACTATACACACAATAATTTCTAGGTTAATGTGTTAGAACTTTCAATGCACGCAAAATCAATTTAAGGCATTTTTAATGAACTGAATACCCAATGTGTACTGAAGAATACCCGTGATCTGGCCACAATACCATGGCTCTTTCGGTAAACAAGCAGAGAGTAACACAGAACACAATCACACACAAAGTACCACTTTCTTTGAGCTCAGCGGGAAAGCAACAGAAGGTCCATGGACACAGCACAGTTCCACCTCTGTTGGATTGAAAGTCTTCCTCCCTTGAAGCTCTTTTTATTAAAGAAAAAGGAGAAGTAACACAGTCATTAATCATAACACAAGGTGTCGCTAGAATTCTTTTACAGAGTAAGAGCTGATTACAATGTATTAGATGAAATTTACTTGATTATGACAGAATTATTTATAATTGCAGAGTTGCAGAAATTATGCTGTGCCAGCAGTGACCTATAGTTAATTGTACAATGAACTATGGTTGCGCAGTTCATAGCCTGTGTTTACTCTTTATGCTTGCATTAACAATGTTCTCAAACTATTTTAAAGACAGTTATACAGAACTCAATAATCATGATATCCTATTCTATTTAAGAGGAAGTAGGTGAAAGGACAACTTCTGAGCACATTTTTGAGATCTGCATCAAGAAATTCATCCATCTTTAATTACATATTGGGGATTCTGGTATCCCTTTTACCTGTCCATTCCTACATGTACCAAGAAATACACATCCCTACTAGTCAATTTTGTCGCATCAGCTCTGGGTTGTGTCATGGTAATATTTGAAATGGGCAGGGATGATTCCCAGTTGTGCCTGCCCCACTGGACTTGTTTTCAAAATGGCAGCAACCATCTCTGAGGCCAATTCTATTTTGTTGTATGGCAATAATACATCTATGCTATTTTAAAAATGGAACAAGAGTTTAATATTTAAAACTATGATGTTCAATTATGCATTTTCACAAGATTATTCTGGGTTGGTTGATGCTGGGATAATTATGATTGTTGATGCCCTAAGACAGAGGTTTCTTAACCTTTTTACAACTACAGAGCCCAGTGATCACTCAGTATGTCCCCTTACCCCCTTCACCAGACTGTCAAAATCATATATATAGAAATAACATATATATGGTTTTGACAACTTTTATACTGATCAAGAAGCAACAGTTTGAACAGAACTAGGAGAAACAGAATGGTTTAAAATCAGCAAAGGTGTATGACAAGGCTGCATACTTTCCCCCTACCTCTTTAATTTATATGCAGAACAAATCATCAGAGAAGCAGGACTATATGAAGACAACAGAGGTGTGAAGAATGGTGGAAGCCTCATCAACAACCTTCACTATGCTGATGATATCATATTACTGGCTGAAAGTGAAGATGATTTGAAACATTTGCTTCTCAAGATCAAGGAATATAGGGGTATGTTTACTAAACCGTCTTAACGTGTGCCCAGTGATAGTGTGCAGGCTGCCATAAAAGGAGTGGGCGTGTCAGTCTTAATGTAGCAAAATGGGATTATCGCACGATAACGCGCACTGCGCACATTATCGGACGAGATGCCGCTAAGCACGTTAACGCACGGTAATCTTAAGTAGGCACGCAGACATGCAAACACAGAAACAGAGATGTAGCACAATGGTTAATACACTGACTGCTGGTACAGGGGTCATGAGTTTGATCCCCCAGTGTGCCTAATGCATATGACTGGCTGAGACATTAGCTGTTACATGTAAGTATTGCTTTTTGAGGCATGTTATGTATATTTTAATTAGTGCTGCCAGCAAACACACCCTCACGTGCCGTAACCAAAGGTGCCGCATAAGGCACTCTATAAGGCACTCCATATGGCACATTATAAAATGCACTGTCTGCCAAGGCACTTTATAATGTCCCCTATGGGGCACCCTATAAGGTTCTGTATAGGACACCTTATAAGGCACCGTAGAAGGCGCCTTATAGGGCGCCTTATACAGTGCCCTATAAGGCACCTTATACGGCACACTATAAGATGCCTTATGGGGCGCCTTATGAAGCACTTTATGGCTACAGTACTCCGAGGGTGTTTTTGCTGGCAGCACTAATGTACATTAAAAATAGACAATGCCTTGGACAGCCCTATCAAATAAACCCACTGTGGGTGTAAACCCATGACCTCTGGATCCACAGGCAGTGAAGCATCCAGTGGGCTACAGCTCTATAGCTGCTAACAAACCCCTGGCTGGCTATAGAAGGACTGCAGGTCACCACACAAACTGTCTGCTGTGGTTACCAGCATAGGGTTAACCCACCCGTACCCATGATGCACTGCACATGCACATCAGCAGTCTACAGATGATCACAAGATGGAGTATGCACCCCCACAGCACCTCGGCCTGGTAGGGGGAACTGAGTGTGTTCACCGCCACAGCACCTCAGCCTGAAAAGGGGTACAGACTGTGTGTGTTACTGGCACAGAGTAGCTACAGACCGTCACATTGTGCAGGTACTGTTCTCACCCTGAGGGTGAGGTGGGGCACCCAGCACCAGGTCCACAGCACCTTTCTTGGCTGATATATGCCATGCTGCAGGTCCCCATCAGTGCTAGTGTATGTGTGATTAGGTAGTTCCTGCAGACACACCTAGGATACATCTGTATCTCTCAGTCATGTCTAGCCCTTATGGGCTATGATGCACCCAGAATAGTGCATATCCTGTGTTGGCACCATGGTCACATGATGTAGGTGAAGGGGGGGGGGGTGTTTGGACCCATAGGCAGATTATGTACCACCACCAAACCCACCCTCTGTGGCTCAGGGTGGGAAACAGGATCTCCCACCAACAGATCTACATTCTACCTCCCTGCAATGGTGGCAGTAGAGGGGACCATCAACCCCAGTCCTGCTGGGGAACAGACACCCTACAGGGCAGTCAATGCCAATCTGTACACATCCATAAGGCAAGGCAGACAGAAGGTCTGGAAATGCTCAGCTGCCCCCCACCACTATCTGACATTCTCCAGCAGCATGCCTCCAGCCGCTGCACCCTGCAAGGTGTTCCAGCCAGACACATACTAACTGCAGACAGTCTGCTAGCTAGTCCATAGTGCATGTTACTGGAAGAGATGCATGTACCCAGAACTGAGATGTAAGCATACACAACAAGCAGATAAGTCAGTGAATGGACCCCAAAAGAGAACCCATAAATATCACAGGAGATAAACAATATATAGCACTATGGGGGAACCTAGCCATGCCGTTGTCACTGCTCAGTCAGGGTGAGAGTGACCTCCCAGCAGGACATGCTGTGGCCACCCTGTCCGTGCAGGTGGTGCCGGGCACTACAATGTCCGAGCCATTGCCCTATGCAGATGCAGCCAGGCTAGGCCACCCTATCCAGGCTATTCCCACAGTACCTTGCTCCTCATTATGCACATTGGCAGGCCAATACTGGCAACAGTGCTACAGTGTGGGCTGTGGAGGGTGTTGGCAGCCACCACACACTGGATAGACAAACACACACTCCACACACCTATGCCAGCATTGTGCAACTATAGAGGTGTTTTGCAGCCCTGGCCACCACACCAGTCCTGGGCACAGTGCAGGCATGGCTATGGTACGCAATACTGTTAGGGTCACTCTGTCAGACACCAGACCTGAGGCACACTCCACAGACATCAGAAAGTTTGCTATGATGCAGCTCAATCAGCCAATTGTGCTTAATGTGGTAATTGCTATCTGCCAGTTATCATAGCAACCTTTTGATAGCTGTGTACAGTTTTCCCATGTCTAGGGTGGCATTGCTAAGGTATGCAAGTGCTAGTATTGGGAGATACACGCAGGGCGCAACATCCTGCCACTCCAGGAGGCTTGGGATAATGGAGCCTGTGAGTGCGGGTGTGTCTGCTCCTGTTGGCCGCTGCTCTAGGGCAGAGGTTCCCAACTCCAGTTCTGGAGGGCCAAACACTGTTCGGGTTTTCATGCTGTCCCTAATGAATATGCATCAGATACATCTGCATACCATGGGGGCGGTGCATAGAAATGCAGCACAGCCATATTTATTAGAGGCAGCATGGAACCTGAATGGTGTTTGGCCCTCCAGGACTGCATTTGGGAGACTCTGCTCTAGGTAATGCGCATGTTTATGGTGTCTGTGCTCTGTAGGGTAAAATGTAGGTGTTTTGGGCATGTCTACGTCATCTGCAATAAAGGCTCTGTCTCTATTAGCATGTTTTAGTAGTGGGTAAAATATGGGGGCTGGGTTGGCAGGAACCACAGCTGGGACTTGAACCTGTGACCTTCTGCTCCTGAACACAATGGCTGTGTGCACTGCACCACTGTGTTGCCGTAGAGGCAGTGAATTCCCTGGGGATACCATGACTGTTCATCAGACAGGGCCTGTCTGTTGCAGTGCATGGCACCCACCTACACAGGGCTAGGCCACGGTCTGCTCTGGGCAGCTGCCACTGCGCCCTCCACCACCAGTACCCCTCTGCCACCCTGCTGACATGCCCTTCTGCTGGTGGTGCTGGTGGAGCGCAGTCTCAGGCCATCCAGTGTGTGGGTAGGCAGCTGCCTATGGTGCGGGTTCTGGGGTAGGGGTGCCTGCATAGCTGTCCACGCTTCCCCCCAGCACCGCCTGGCAATGTTCTGTGCCCTTGGGGGTACCTGCTGGGTACTATCGCCTGTGACACTGTGGGAAGCACACTCATGCCCATGTTGGGCCCTCATCAGTTGCTGTCTGGCTGCACTACTGTTTCAGCATTCCTATGGGCCACCTCGGCATCACCCTAGTCTGCACTGTGGCCCAGCTGCACCACAGCATGTGCTGCCTGCAGCCCTCTGTGTCCCCTTTTCAAGCATCTGTCCAGTTGCCCGTTCCGACATGACCACCCTGCTGTTGCGGAACATGCGCATGCCATAGGACACCTGCCCAATGGAGAGGGAAAACCCTGCTCAGCGCACTTTCACTGTGGGCTCATTCACCTTGTATGGGGACGGAGCATAGACCCTTCCAAAATTCATATCTTTTTTTTGGATCTTTCTTGGGGGGGGGGTTGATGTTTCCCATTAATATCACTATTGCCCAGTTTGGTTATGTTTTTTTTCCATTTTGTTCAGGTCATTTTCAATGATTCTTTGCCCTTCTGTTCCGTGCACATGTATCACATTTATCAGAGGGAGGAGTGGTCTAGTGGTTAGGACAAGGTACTTCAGGCTGGAGGGCCAGGGGTTCAAGTCCCACCTGGGGACAGCAATCTCAGGCTGGAGGGACTGGGATTTCTGGTCCTATAGGCACAACTTGTGGTCTTGGGCAAGCCACTTAACCCTCCATTGCCCATGTTCCCTGTAAGTATTAGCATATGTGTCTCATATCCCCTCATGTTAAATGTATCCTCCAACTGACCGCTTTGACCCGGTGAAAAGCGGGATATAAATACAGCTAAATAAAAATAAATCACGTTTTGTAGGTTTCCCAGGTTTTGCTTTACGTTGCTGACGGAAATGGTTTCTTTTCCCTTTAAATCAGCTCTAACTCCAGGGTTTCACTGGCGTTAGTTTTCAGCCTCGAATTTCACAGTGTTAGTGTGCAGGGAGCCTCTCCCCTCCCACTCTCTGCCCCTCCAACTCTCCGCCCCTCCACCCCTCCCACTCTCCGCCCATTGACCCTGTCTCTCTGCCCCTGGGGAGCCTTCCTCCGCCCTCTGGGAGCCTTTCTCCGCCCTCAGCGCTCATTTGCACCGCTGCGTGCGTTATCGCACGCTAAGGTACCTCTGCGCCCGATAAAGCGCCATTATTGCGCGATAAGGTACCTTATCACGCGATAACGTGGAAGAGCGCAAGTTAAGACTGCTTAGTAAACATACCCCATAGTCTTAAAATGGGTCTGCACCTTAATGTTAAGAAGATAAAGATCCTGACAACTGGCAAAATCAATAAGTTCATCATTGATGGAGAAGAAATTGAAATAGTTGACAACTTTAATCTACTTGGATCAACTATCAATAAAAAAGCAACAAGCAGTCAAGAAATCCGATGACGCATTACTCTTGGCAGAATGGCTATGAAGGACCTAGACAAGATTCTCAAGAGCAGAGTTGTCTCTCTCTCCATACAAAGATTCGACTTGTTCAAGCCATGGCATTTTCAATAACATCATATGGATGTGAAAGTTGAAAAAAATAGACAAAGAAAATTGATGCCTTTGAATTATGGTGCTAGCGACAAATACTGTGTATACCATGGACTGCCCTAAGAACAAACCAGTCAGTACTAGAGGAGATCAAACCTAAACATTATTTAGAAGCTCAGATGACAAGATTTCGACTTTCATACCTTGGACACATCATGTGAAGAGAGAGATCATTTGAGAAAGACATCATGCTTGGCAAGGTAGAAGGTCAACGCAAAAGAGGAAGGCCAGCAATGAGATGGATCAATACAATCGCAGCAGCTATGGGTGCCAGGTTATCAACAATGAGCAGCCTGACTGAAAACCGAACACAATTTAGGCCAACTATCCAGAGGGTCGTCATGAGTCGACACCGACTTGACGGCACTTAACAACAACAGCTAGAAATATAACATTTTAAAGAAAATCTTAAGGATTTTATCATATTTATTCAAATCACAAATACAAAAGTAGCTACAAACTATTGAGATTTTTGCTGTTTTTGTGCAATCAAAACAGGGAATCGAGGTACAGTTACTGACAATGTTACTCGCATGTTATCTGACACATCAAGTCGGTTTCTCCACTTTGATTTTAGGTTTAATAATGCAGAGAATCCTGTGTCACAGAGATAAGTAATTGTGAAGGGAACCAAAACATTCATTGCCCTCATTGCCAAGCTAAGGTAGGCTGCAATTTGCTCACACCAAAACAGCCTAATATGAAGCCCCGCCTTTTCTAAATCAGCTTGCTTTCTTGGATATTTTTGGAATTCAGTGCAATCATCCTTTGCTAAACAGTTTGTTACTCATCATAGATATATCAAACGAAAATGGGTTCATGATCCAAGCAGCTTCCATGCTAAAATCATTAATATTCGAGAAGTAACCCTCAAAACTTGTGGGACTTCCAAATGGTTCTTGACTTCTTGAAGTATTTCCACAGACAATGTTTTACCATCTCATTCTGCGTTTACAATTTAGATTAATTATCAGTGTTGTCATCTAACATCATTTTTTAATTGTTCAGAGATCCAATCCCATACTCCCATCATTTGGTTCCGATAACCAAAAGTATCCATACCCCTTGGGGGTAAGAACCCCTGCCCTAAGAGATGAAAGATAATTGTGAAGGGAAACAAGGCTAAAGTCCTTGTACCAGCTCTGATAATTTGACACATACTACACTACCATTGAAATCTGAAATTTTTGTAGGTTGGGATACTTTTTTCAGACCCACAAAGGGAATGTTCTAGTGCTTCAATTTTTGTAACCACATTGTCTGACATATTGCGAGAAGGTGACTTTGTGGTCTCGAGGCTCATGCACTAAAGCACCTTTTTGTTGGTTGAATGAAAAGCAACCTACAAAGATTCCAGTTTCTCCAGGAGTAATTGCAGCTACCTAAATTCCTGAGTAGTGAATCTAATAGAGGCTTTTGGGGTCTAATGCAAAGACCCGGCAATTTTTATATTTCTGCTGGAAACCTGTTTATTTGCCATGAACTATCTGGTACAAACCAGAAAAATAGTTGAAGGTTAGTTGAGTTTGGAATTTTAACAAATGAAACTAAACAAAGATAAGCTGTATATTTTCAGAATGGAGCCACTGACCTTTGGTTTCAAAGAGAATTAATCTCTGGTTTGTACATTGCGCTAGCCATAAAAGGTAAAGTCGGTTGCAAAGATCTAATTCTTTGCAGAACTGACCTTGATGTTTCAATCTATTGCTATCTTTCTATTTTGATATCTTGGGTAGAAAAACAGATTTTAAAATAAAACATTGCAACTAGTAGAGGAAGCATTCTAAGCATTATAGAAGTGTTTGCTCGACTTGATTTTTTTTCTGTGAGCATATAGAAGCAAATTTATTTGGTGATGATGTGTCAATTTGGAAACTAAGTGGCTGGTAGTTATGTCTCTAGAATGTTACGGAAAAAATAAACTTTGGCATTCATGTTTCAAATGAGCAATTAAATCTGACAAGATAGAAGTTATTCTGTAATAAAGCGGTTCATGGGGAAGCACAGAGTGAAAACAGAGGTCGGTAATTATCGCAGTGTCTTGTTCTATTAAAATATCTGGTACGGGCAATCCCAATTTTGCAAAACACATGCCTAGGTTACATATTTCATGATAGGTGTATTATAACCATGCAGCAACTCATATGTAAAGCAAAAGAACTGATGGGTCTTTGGCTACAATTGAGAGGCTCTTTTTCTAAAGTGCAATATTTTTTTGCTCCTAAAGTGCGTTGTGAGTCAAAATCAATGCATGTTAGGTGACACTGTATCACAGCAATTGCCCAGTATGTGGCTGACAGTTACCATGCAGGCAAGCCTCTTAGCACATGTTCCAGTCCTTGACAATTACTGCGGATACATCTAATGCCATCTACTGAGGTGGCAGTAGGTGCACCATGCTAAATGCAACATTGGCAATTAGCGCATGCTACTGACACCCACAGTAACTGCAAAGTGCAGTAGACATCAACTGCCTGCTCCAGCCCCACCTCATTGTGTGATATGCAGTTAACGTGCATTTCAGCATGCGGTAGTTGTCTTGCCTATGCAACGGCAATTCTCACAGGCCCATGGAAATCCTTAATGCAGACTGACACAAGTTTAACCATAACACACTTTCTTAAAAGAGCCCCTAAATGAAGAAATGTGCCAGAATTTTGTACTATAAATATGTTTTGCACAAATAACGTTACAGTCCTACTTTGCCTACTTTTTATTTGTGAAAGGTCCTAATAATAATGACAGGAGTAAAGTAGCATATATGTAAATACAGTAATGCCCCTGCTTTGAGAGCACATCTTTTCTACATCGCAAAGGCTCTATTGGCAGTTTCTCCCTAAAATGTATCTATTCATATCGGCAGTTGCTCATCCAAGTCAGCACAAATGATACTGCTAGATATTTCTCAAAGTGTATCAAAAGTTACTTCATGGGTCTGGGACAGACGGTGAAACAGACAGGGTGCTCTCTTCAATCCTACCTGTTGAGGGCAATGGCTGAGGCAGAGAAACTCGCGTCCTGGAGATGAATACATGGATGGTGTCATAGAGAGCATTTTGGATTCCTGGACCATGGGATGATTTTCCAACGGCTGCGGAGCAGAGATGGCATCCACCTATCCAAGAAGGATCAAAGTATCTTCCGCAGCAGACTGACTAACCTACTGAAGAGGGCTTTAAATTAGATTCATTAGGAATGGGTATAGAAAGCCCCCAGGTAAGTGAAAGCCCTCAGATAAGTAAAACATTAAATACCTCTGTAGAAATGGGCAAAATGGGTGACATCTCAAAATTGGTGTGCATAAATCCCAGATGTTGAGGCTTTAATGGAAGAGGCCAACTTGGATTTAGTGGCGGTTATGGAGATATGGTTCACAAACAGCTATGACTGTGATGTAATTATACTGTGCTATACTTTATTCAGGAAGGACAGAGCAGGAAGAAGGGGAGGAATGGCACTATATATGAAAAATATTAAAGCTATAGAATTACAGGGCCTAAAAGGGAGCAAGGAGGCACTGTGGGTTAAGCTAGAAAAGGGAAACGGAAAGCTATTTGCATTGGTGTGATATACAGATCTCCTTCACAGGGAAAAGACATGGATGGAGATTTAATAGAAGACATACACAATATTGCCATGAAAGGAGAAGTGCTACAGATAGGTGATTTCAATATGCTGCATGTTGACTGGCACATCACTGCTGTGATGTCATCTAGAAGTAAGGAGATCCTAAATTCTCTACAGGGAGAACTATTCTGGCAACTGATAACAAAGCCCACATGTGAAGAGCCCATATCGGACTTTCTTTCCTTTGGTGAAAGTGTTTCTGATGTCATAGTGGGAGATCATCTCACATCCAGTAATTACCAGATGGTGTGGTTCAGTATTAGGAGTAGCCTAGTGGTTAGAGCACTGGCTTGGGAACCAAGAGACCAGGGTTCAATTCCCACTAGTACTCCTTGTGGCCTTGGGCAAGTTGCTTAACCCTCCATTGCTCAGAAAAACTCCAAGTTATCAATGTCCCGGTTTAATGTATGTTTACCAAGTTTAAGTTACAATGTAAACGGCTTTGATTGAAATGATAAAGCGGTATGAAAAAAACTGTTAAATAAATAAATTAGGACCAAGGTTGATAAAATCCATTTAAAAGTGAGATTTATAGGCTTTAGGAAAAACTAACCTTGCCAAGATGGGCCAATACCTCAAGGTGCCATTAGCTGGGGGATGTAGAAAACCAATGGGCAAAACTGAAAGGACATACTTTAAGGGCAACAAACATTTTTGTTAGATGGATAAATAAATGTATAAAGAAAAGGAGTCCACTATGGTTCTCAAAATAAGAAGCTGAAAAGGTGAAGAAAAAGACGATGGCCTTCATGAAATACAAGAGATCACAGAGACAGGCCTTCAATATTTGGAAAAACTTAGGAAAGTAATCAGGAAAGCAAAGACACAAAAAGAAGAAGAAATAGCCAATGCAATAAAATGGGGGGATAAAACATTTTTCAGATATGTTAGTGAGAGGAGGAAGTGCAAACGTGGTACTGTCAGACTCAAGGTTGAAGGGGAGGAATATGTAAAAGCCAACGAGGATAAAGCAGAATTACTTAAATATTTTTGCTCTGTGTTCACAGATGAAGGGCCAGGAGCAGAACTTAAGAAAACACCCACATATAGGAACAGAAGTGATGGGGATCTTAAAAGATTTTCAGAAGACTGTTTGTGAAGAACTAGCTAAACTAAAAGTAGACAAAGCAATAAGACCAGATGGGATGCATCCAAGAATATTGAAGAAACTTGGGGACATTCTAGCTGTTACACTGGCTGACCTTTTCAATGCTTCTTTAGATATGGAAGTGGTCCCAGAGGACCGGAGAGAGGCACATGGGGTCCCTTTACACAAAATGTGGAAATAAGGATGAGGTTGAGAAGTGCAGGTCAGTTAGTCTGACCTCTATGGTGAGTAAATTAATGGAAATGCTGTTAAAAGAGAATAGTGAGGTTTCTAGAGTCCAGCAGATTAAAGGATCCGAGGCAGCATGGGTTTGCCAGAGGCAGGTCTTGATTTCTTTGACTGGGTGACCAGGGAGTTGGACTGAGGGAGAGCCCTAGATGTGGTCTACTTAGATTTCAATAAAACCTTTGATGCTGTTCTGCACAGACAACTTATAAATAAATTGAGCACCCTAGGGTGGCCCCTAAAGTGACTGGGAGTTGACAAAGGGTAAATGTAAATGTTACCATTGGTGTGCCGCAGGGATCTGATCTTGGTCCAATTTGTTAATATTTTTGTTAGTGATATTGCAGAAGGGCTGTCTGGTAAGGCTTGCCTCTTTGCAGATGATATGAGAATTTGCAATAGAGTAGACACCCAGGAAGGAGTAGATAACATAAGGAGGGATCTAAGCTTGAAGAATGGTCCAGAATTTGGCAGCCGAGATTTAATGCTAAAAAATGCAGGGTCATCCATTTGGGCTGCAACAATCCAAGGGAGCAGTACAGTATAGGGGGTGACGTACTTCTGTCCATGAAAGAAGAACAGGGCCAAGGCGTGATTGTGTCCGACAATCTCAAAGTAGCTAAACAGGTAGAAAATGTGACGTTGAAAGCCAGAAGGATGCGTGAGTGCATAGGGAGAGGAATGGCCAGCAGAAAAAAAGAAGGCGATAGTGCCTCTGTATAAGTCTTTGGTGCGACCTCATTTGGAGTATTGTATGGCAATTCTGAAGACCACATCCTTAATGGAGTCGGTGCAGAGGATGTCTACTAAAATAGTGGTCTTCATTATAAAACATATGGGGACAGGCTTAAAGATCATAATATGTATACTTTAGAGGAAAGGCAGGATAGAAGAGATATGGTAGAGATGTTTTAATATCTCCATGGCATAAATGCACAAGAGGAAAACCTCTTTCAATTGACTGCAACAAGGGGACAGGATGAGGGCGAAAGGGGATAGACTCAGGAGTAATATGTAGAAATATTTCTTTACGGAAAAAGTGCAGATGCATGGAAAGCCTCCCAGTGGAGGTAGTAGAGATGAGGACAGTATCTGCATTCAAGAAAGCATGGGACTAACACAGCAGATCTCAAAAGGAAAAAAAGGGGACTATAGTAGTTGATATGGAAGACAGACTAGATATGGTCTTTTTTCTGCTGTCATGTTTCTATCAACATTTGTGAATTGCAGATCTGTTGTATTCTCTGTGATAGGCAATCAAATGTAATAAATAATCAAACATACAATGTACACAAAGATACGCTCACTCTTATACTCTGCTCATTCCCTTTTCCCTTCTCATTCTACCTTTTCTTCCTTTCTCTTCTGTTCTTTCCATCTCCCTGCAAAATTCTCCAACTCTTCTTCTCCTTTTCTCTTTCATCTTCTGCAACCCTGCCTACCAATTTCCCCTCCTTACTCTCTTCTCCTTTCTCTGCTCTTCTGTCATTTACCTTGATCGTCACAGACGACCACCAGAAGCAGCAGGCTTTTCCCAATGTGCCCCTTTTAAGATATTATTCACATTTAGTGCATGCTGCTACTTCTTCGGCATGTTATTCACCTTCAGTGCATGCTACTTAAGTTTTACTGTGCTTTATTTAATTGAATGTGTGCTCATTTCTGGAAATATGAGAGGCTGCATTATTAGCACGAATCACAAGGTGATAGTATCATCTGTTAGATTAATACAATCAACAAACATACAAACTTCACAATTAGCCTTTATATATACATATTAGATGTGACAACATAATAGACAATTACAAATGATTAGCTGGTCCAAATGGTCTTCTCTTCCAATATCATCTCTGTTTTAGTGCTCAATCCTTAGAGAATGAGATTTAATATATTTGATTTAGAATTTGCCTGATGTAATTGAAAAACAAATCTTTTATATATAAAAGAAGTAATTTTATAAACCTTTTCATCATGCAAAATGCTAATTTACTTACATAAAGGCTTCTTATAAGATTACATCAGGTGTAAAAGTGCAGGCAATGCACTTTTGCACATATTTGTACTTCAGAATCAGAGTGTTTTGAGGGTGAAGTTTGGGTGGAGTTGCAACTTGTGTCTAACATTTACGTATGCTCCTGAGTAGGCATAAATGTCCGTACTTCAATGTAGACATAATTTCTGTAAACTTTCTGCTAGTGTTTTATAAAGACATGTCAAGGTACCTTTTACAAAGGATATCCAAGTGCAATCTGGGATGTTGAAGCCAGAACATCTGGGAAAAAAAAAAAGCAGGAACATCCAAGTTCAGACACAATTTCACAAACATGGATGTACCAGACATGGCTGGCTACAAGGATGACTGCAAAGATGACCTCTGAATGGTATTCCAGAATGGGGATGTCTAATAGCCTAATGAATTCTTTGCTTCGGTCTTTACTGAGGAAGATGTAGGGATGTTACCCATGACTGAAGTGGTATTTAAAGGTGCGGAAGAATTGAAGAAAATATCGATACATCGGGAAGATGTATTACAACTATTAGATAAACTGAAGAGTAGCAAATCACCTGGGCCGGATGGTATACATCCAAGGGTGTTGAAAGAACTGAAATATGAGATTGCAGACCTGCTATTAGTCATCTGTGAACTATCATTATAATCATCTCTAATACCTGAAGACTGGAGGATCGCCAATGTAACACCAATTTTTAAAAAGGGTTCCAGGGGTGATCCAGGAAACTACAGACCGGTGAGCCTCACGTCAGTATCGGGAAAACTGGTAGAAACCATCATAAAGAATAAAATTACTCAGCATGTAGATAGTCATGGGTCTAATCTGCTCTTCAACACTAGAACTAGAGATTTTTGAATATAGGACGAGAAGGTTTCGTCTTAAACACTCTACATCATGTAATTCCACTCATGTGGTTTATTGTATTTTGTGCCCTTGCCATTTGGCATATATTGGTAAAACCACACGACTGTTTAGAGTACGCATGCGTGAGCACCGAAGTAAGCTTAAGTGCGGCTATACGCAAGCTCCCATAGTTCAGCATTGTCTAGACTTTAAACATAGAGCGGGGATTGGAGGGCAAATCAAGGAATCTCACGTTGATCCGTACAGAACAAAGATGGATTTTCGAAGCAGCTACAGTGTATCCGAAGGGGTTGAATTTGCAAATCGAGTGGAGTGCCTGTTATTAACCTAATGAATTTCAAGACAGCATCACGTGCCAATCTTGTGGGCCTTTAAATGCTCCCAGTAGAGTCTAGTTCGCAAGCGCGGTGTTTTTTGATAAGAACAGCAACAGCCGACACGGGGTGAGTTCCAGTTAATGTGGTATTGAAAACAACAATTAGAATAAGATGAACTAAAAAATTAAAACATTTTGGTCTGTTTCAATATTATAGATTTTTGATAAGGATTGCTATTAAGTTGGAGCAGAGCAGATGCATATCCCCTGAAGAAACGTTTGCATGTGAAACGCTACGGCGCCATAATTCAAGCGTTGGGACAAAAGCTCATCGTGTTTCAGATAAGCATCCTTCAATTAAAGTCACGTTTATAATATTGAATTTAAAAATATCGAAGTTACAACATCTATTTTAGCTTTAATATAAAATTGAGCAACTATGAAAGGTCGTTGATGTGAGGTTTGGGCGCAGATTCCACATGAAATAGTGTGTTTCATAAGTCGCCTCATTCTGGTTCTGAGACCTAGTTGCTTGAAAAGCTAAAGGATGTGTACAGGTTAGGAAGTTCTACAATATAGATCATCTTATGGGTGAAGAGTAGAGCTGCACCATATATTTAACTTGATAGTTTTACAGCTCTGAGAGGTGACATTACCGTATAATGGTCTAATGGGAGACAGCCAACATGGCTTTAGACAAGGAAGATCTTGTCTTACTAACCTGTTATGTTTTTTTGAAAGTGTAAATAAACAGGTGGACAAAGGTGAATCGGTTGATATAGTGTATCTGGACTTTCAGAAAGCCTTTGACAAGGTCTCTCATCAGAGACTTTTGGCAAAACTAAAGAGTCATGGGATAGGAGGCAGTGTACTACTGTGGATCAGGAACTGGTTAAAAGATAGAAAGCAGAGGGTTGGGCTAAATGGCCAATTTTCCCAATGTTGAAAGGTGAATAGTGGTGTACCCCAGGGATCTGTGCTGGGTCCGCTGCTTTTTGACATATTCATAAATGAACTGGAAAGTGAAATAACGAGCGAGGTTATCAAATTTGCAGATGACACAAAACTATTTAAAGTTGTTAAAACCCAAGAGGATTGTGGAAAATTGCAAGAGGATCTTGATAAATTGGAAGACTAGGCATCAAAATGGCAGATGAAATTTAATGTGGACAAGTGCAAAGTTATGCACCTAGGGAAGAACAACCCAAACTATGGTTACACGATGCAAGGTTCCACATTAGGAACCACCAACGAGGAAAAAGATTTAGACGTTATTGTGGATAACATGTTAAAACCCTCGGCCCAGTGTGCAGCGGCAGCCAATAGAGCAAATAGAATGCTAGGTATCATAAGGAAAGGAATGGAAAATAAAACAAAAGATATTATAATGCCTCTGTACCGTTCCATGGTGAGACCGCACCTTGAATATTGTATGCAATTCTGGTTGCCGTATCTTAAAAAGGATATAGCGTTATTAGAAAAGGTTCAGAGAAGAGCCACCAAAATGGTAAAGGGGATGGAAGGATACTCCTATGAAGAAAGGCTAAAAAGGTTAGGGCTCTTTAATCTGGAAAAGAGATGGGTGAGGGGAGATATGATAGAAGACTATAAATTAATGAACGGAGTGGAACGGGTAAACGTAGATAGATTGTTTACGTTATCAGAATATAGAAAGACTAGGGCACATGCAATGAAGCTACAGGGTAAACTATTGAAGACTAATAAAAGAAAATATTTTTTCACTCAACGTGTAATCAAACTCTGGAATTTGTTAGCAGAGTATGTAGTAAAGGCTGTTAGTGTAGCTGGGTTTAAAAAAGGTTTGGACAAGTTCCTGGAGGAAAGGTCCATAAACCATTATTAAGAAGGGACCCAGGATATCAATGCTTGACCCAGTACAAGCATTGCAGAACCTGTGTCTTTTGGGGAAACTGCTAGGTACGTACGACCTAGATTGGCCACTGTTGGAAACAGGATACTGGGCTTGATGGACCTTGGTCTGACCCAGTATGGCATATCTTATGTTCTTATGGTTAGTGTAGTGGGCTACAGCCAAGATTCAAATCTCACTGCTTCTCTTTGTGATCTTGGGCAAGTCATTCAACTTTCCATCTTTTCTATACTCTCTACTGTAGACAGTTGATGACCAAAACAAGCACTTTCCCAGTGCCCAGTCATGTCTGGAGCAAGTCTAAACTTTGACGTGATCTTAAACATCCGACTTTTCTGAAATCAAGCAGGGGAGTCTACAGTAAGTCCATTGCACCACACCAGACATACCTCCACCATACTCCCTGCCTACTTTGATGTCCCCACACCAGAGATGTCTTTAAAAAACATTTGTAAAATGACTGGGGATGTCTTTGTGATTTGGACATCACATGCACATTTTGGACACCCAAATCAAGTCTAAGGAGTATGTTTACTAAACGGCGCTAACATCGCAGCTGTGATGTTATCGCGCAATAATGGCGCATTACCGTGCGAGAACATCACGCATCACGTGATAACATCTCCTGTGGCGTTAAGGTGCACAGAGGGTGGAGTAAGGCTCCCCAGGGGCGGGAGATAAGGGGTCAATGGGCAGAGAGTGGATGGGGAGAGGCCACATGCACACTAACGCCGTGAAATGAAGGTCTGAAAATTAGTGCCAGTAAAAACTTCACGCTAGAGGCACATTTGCAGGGGAGAGAGACCATTTCAGTCAGCAATGTGCAGCAAAGGCAGGGAACCCAAGAAAAGTGATAGTACTGATACATGTGCAGCAATATCATACAGCAGTGCCCAAGTACGAGAGGGTACTACGGTGAGGCTGCAAATGGGGAACAGAGGGCTGCAGGTGGGACATGCAGTGTGGCAGCTGGGGCACAGGGTGGGCTAGGCAGATGCCTAGGTGGCACACAAGAATGTGGAATTGGAAAACCAGGAGGACAGCAACTGACCAAGGGCAAACATGGCCACGAGTGTGTGTCCCACAGTGTCCCAGGGGACAGTACCCAGAAAGGACCCCAAAGGGCACATAACATTGGCAGGTGGTGCCGGGGGGAAGCATGGATGTCTATGCAGGCACCCCTACCCCATATCACGCACCATAGGCAGCTGCCTACCAGCACACTGGATGGCCTGGGACTGCGCACCACCAGCACCACTGGCAGAAGGGCATGTCAGCATGGTGGCAGAGGGGTGCTGGTGGCGGAGGGGGCAGTGGCATCTGCCCACAGCAGACCACGGCCAAGCCCTGTTTAGGTGGGTGCCATGAACTGCAACAGACAAGGTCTGTCTGACGAACAGTCATGGTATCCCCAGGGAATGATCTGCCCCGTAGCAACAGGTTGGTGCAGTACACACAGCCAGTGTGTTCAGGGGCAGAAGGGCACAAGTTCAAGTCCCAGCTGTGGCTCCTGCCAACCTTGTCCCCATATTTTACCCAGTACTAAACCATGGTAATAAAGACGGAACCTTTATTGCAGATAAAATAAACATGCCTGAAACGCCTATATTTTACCCTACAGAGCACAGACACCATAAACATGTGCAATCCTTAGAGCAGAGTTTCCCAACTGCAGTCCTGGAAGGCCAAACACCATTCAGGTTTCATGCTGTCCCTAATAAATATGCCTGTACTGCATTTGTCTGCACCGCCCCCATTGCATGCAAATGTATCTCATGCATATTCATTAGGGACACCATGAAAACCTGAACCGTGTTTGGCCCACCAGGACCAGAGCTGGGAACCTCTGCCCTAGAGCAGTGGCCAACAGGGGCACACCCACAGGCTCCACTTTCCAAAGCCTCATGAAGAGAGTCAGGCTGTTGGGCCCTGCGCGAAGCAGCATCTCCCAATACTGGCACCTGCATACCTTAGCAATGCCACCCTAAACTTGGGAACATGTTCCACATATATCAGAAGGTTGCTATGATTAATGTCAGCTAACAAATCCTAAGTTAAACACGATTTGTTGACAGAGATTTATCATAGCAACCTTTCTGATATCTGTGGAGTGTGTTTTAGGTTTTGCTTCTGACAGTGTTTACCACCCCGGGGAGTGACCCCAACAGTATTGCGTACCATAGCAATGCCCGCACTGTGCTCAGGACAGGTGTGATGGCTAGGGCTGCCACAAACCTCTATATTTGCACAATGCTGGCATAGGTGTGGGAGTGTGTGTATGTCTATCCCAGGGGTTCTCAACCCTGTCCTCGGGACCCACCTAGCCAGTTGGGTTTTCAGGATAACCACAATGAATATGCATGGGTGAAATTTGCATATAATGGAGGCAGTGTATGCAAATCTCTCTCATACATATTCATTATGGTTATCCTCAAAACCCGACTGGGTAGGTGGGTCCCGAGGACAGGGTTGAGAACCCCTGGTCTATCCAGTGTGTTGTGGCTGCCTACACCTTACTGAGCCCACACTGCTTGCACTGTTTCCACTGTTAGCCTGCCAATGTGCATAATGAGGAGCAAGGTACTGTGGGTATGGCCCGGACAGGGTAGCCTGGGCAGGATGCATCTGCACAGGGCATAGAGCAATGGTTGGGACATTGTAGTGCCCGACCACCACCTGCATGGACAGGTTGGCCACGGCATGTCATGCTGGGAGGTCACTCTCACTCTGACTGAGCAGTGGCGATGGCATGGCTAGGTTCCCCCATAGTGCTATACAGTATTTCTCGCAAGTGATATTTATGGGTTCCCTTTTCTGGGGCCAAATCACTGACATACCTGCTTGCTGTGTGTGCACACATCCCATTTTTGGGTACACACAGTTCCTCCAGGAGTATGTACTAGCTAGCAGACTATCTGCATTAGCATGTGTATAACTGGAACACCTTGCAGGGTGGAGACTGACTGTACCCTCTGCTGGTGAATGTCAGATAGTGGTGGGGGGCAGCTGAGCTTTTCCAGCATTCTGACTGTCTGCCATTGGCTTGTGTGATGCACACAGATCTGCATTGACTGTGCTGTAGGTTGCCCACTCCCCAGCAGGACTGGGGTTGATGGTCCCCTCTACTGCCACCATTGCAGAGATATAGAATGTGGATCTGTTGGTGGGAGATCCTGTCCCCCATCCTGACCCACAGAGGATGGGTTGGGTGGTGCTACATAATCCTCTTTTGGGTCCAAATGCCACCCTTCTCTTATAACATGTGACCATGGCAACCACACAGGATATGCACTATTCTGAGTGCATCATAGTCCACAAGGGCTAGATGTGACTGGGAAATACAGGTGGACACAGGTGTATCCTAGGTGTGTCTGCAAGGACTACCTATCACACACAGTTCCTCCAGGAGCATGCTCTATGTACTAGCTAGCAGACTGTCTGCAGTTAGCATGTGTATAACTGGAACATCTTGCAGGGTGGAGATTGACTGTACCCTCTGCTGGTGAATATCAGATAGTGGTGGGGGCAGCTGAGCTTTTCCAGCGTTCTGCCTGTCTGCCATTGCCTTGTGTGATGCGTGCAGATCTGCATTGACTGTGCTGTAGGGTGCCCGCTCCCCAGCAGGACTGGGGTTGATGGTCCCCTTCACTGCCACTATTGCAGAGATGTAGAATGTGGATCTGTTGGTGGGAGATCCTGTCCCCCATCTTGACCCACAGAGGATGGGTTGGGTGGTGCTACATAATCCGCTTTTGGGTCCAAACACCACCCTTCTCTTATAACATGTGACCATGGCAACCACACAGGATATGCACTATTCTGAGTGCATCATAGTCCACAAGGGCTAGATGTGACTGGGAAATACAGATGGACACACTGGCACTAATAGGGACCTACAGCACAGCCTATCTCAGCTAAGCCAGATGCTGCAGACCTGGAGCTGGGAGCCCCACCTCACCCTCAGAGTGAGCACAGGACCCGCACAATGTCATGGTCTGTAACTACTCTGTGCCAATAACACACACGGTCAGTTCCTCCTAACAGGCCGAGGTGCTGTGGAGGTGCATATCCCATCTTGTGATCAGCTGTAGACTGCTGATCTGCATGTGCAGTGCATCATGGGTACGGGTGGGTTTACCCTATCCTGGTAACCATAGCAGACAGTTTGTGTGGTGACCTGCACTCTTTCTCTAGCCAGCCAGCCAGCCATGTGGTAGTAGCTATAGAGATGTAGCCCACTGGTTACTTCAATGACTGTGGAGGCAGAAGTCATGGGTTTGATCCCACAGTGGTGCTATTTAATAAGGCTGTCTGAGGCTTTTCCTTTTAATTTACATCAGTGCTGCCAGCAAAATGCACCCTCACAGTGCTGTAACCTTAAGGCGCCCTATAAGGCACCCTATAGGGCAGCTTTTCCTTTTAATTTACATCAGTACTGCAAGCAAAATGCACCCTCACAGTGCTGTAACCTTAAGGTGTCTCATAAGGCACCCTATAAAGCGCCCTATAGGGCACATTAGACGGCGCCTTGGCAGACAGGGCCCTTTATAATGTGCCCTATGGAGTGTCTTATAGGGTGCCTTATGCGGCACCTTATGTTACGGCACTGTGAGGGTGTTTTTGCTGGCAGCACTGATTTAACTTAAAAAAGGAAATGCCTCAGACAGCATTGATTTAGATTAAAAGGAATTGCTTCAGACAGCCTTCTTACATAACACCACTGCGGGATCGGACCCATGACCTCTGTCTCCACAGTCATTGCAGTAACCAGTGAGCTATATCTTTATAGCTTCTAACACTTCGCTGGCATGAACTTAGGGTTAATGCACGTTAACGTGCCATGGCGCCCACTATCACGCGATACAGATTCTAGCTACCTTGCCGCCGGAATGCCCACTCCTTATATGGCATTCTTCACATTATCGCTGCAACTAGCGCTGGTAACATTAAGACAGTTTAGTAAGCATACCCCTAAGGCTTTTAAAATTCCCCCCCCCCCCACCATAGGCACCTAAGTGTCTTTATAACATAGGTAAAAAATAGGAGATTTCCTGCCCAATTATCATTGGTGACCTGCTGTAAAATTAACCTTATAATACCCATTTGTTGAAATGTTTCAGTTTGTTTAAAACAAACTCTAAAAGCTAGTCAGGGCACTTTGTAGCAAGCCGGCTTTTACTTAGTTTCAGTCCCTTCTACCCACTCCAGGCATAATCTTAGATTTATAGGCTCTTAACCCTATTAAAGGGGGAGAGGAGGTCAATTACACTTTCAGGTTTGGCTGGATATCCTCATCAGAAACAGATTAATTAATTAAGACTCTGAAATTAATCTTGAGGTAAACAAAGTCCCTTAAACCTATTAGGTATAGTTGTATTGGTACAGGTACCCCTAGTAATTTTAAAGAAGTAAAAAACTTAAATATCTAAACAAATTATCAAAACTAAGATGCAGACAGCAGTCCAACAATGAGAAGGGGGCTATCCAATCTTTGGCATCAAGTGACACATCTACGATTTTCTCCCAGATGATGAGACATCTTAAGTGTGCACTAGATGTAAGGATCTCTTTACTCTCAGGGAGTGAGTCTGATCTCTGGAGGTAGAGTAGTAGACTAGGAAGATAGAAAGGTTTATAAATGAGTCCTACAGGGATGTAATACTGAAGTTTCACCTCCAGTCTGGCAGCCTCTCTGCTAACATGGAGGAGAGAGGTGATATGAAAGGAGAGTATCACCTTGATGTAGCAGGAAGTGATCCTGTAGCTATGACTTGTCCTCCAGGCGATGTAAAACCCTTTCACATCAAGTATGTGTCTCCAGGACCATTTCCCCATGAGAGAAGGGTTAGGATGTCTGATCAAGTTGGCAATTTGATCATTAGGCATGTAGATAGCTGGGAGGATGGTGGACACGAGGATCACCTGTTAACATGCCTGCCTGGTGCGAAGATAGTGATCTCATGCATCTCTTAGACAAGGTTTTAGATTGTACTGGGGAGGAGCCCACTGTCTTGGTACATGTTGGGTACCAATGACATAGGAAAGTGTGGGAGGAAGGTTATAGAGATCAAATTTAGGATTTTAGGTAGGAAGATAAAATCCAGAACTTTCAGGGTAGCATTCTCAGAAATTCTTCCTGTTCCATGTGCAGGACCCAAAAGATAGGCAGAGCTCTAGAGTTTCAATGTGTGGATGAGACGATGGTGCAAGGAAGAGGGTTTTGGATTTGTTAGGAATTGGGCAATATTCCGGGGAATGGAGAGATGCTTTTCCAAAAGAATGGGCTCCACCTTAACCAGGGTGGAACAAGGCTGCTGGCATTAATCTTTAAAAAGGAGATAATATCTAGTTTAAAAGCTGCTCTAAGGGAAAGCCAACACTGCATGGTTCGGAGGGATGTATTTTTGAAGGATGCTAGCAGTACAGAGAAGATATGGCATCCCAGTAGCAAGGTTCCAAAAAAATTTCAAGTAACCCAGATGCCCTTAATTACAGAGGAGACAGAACTGAAAGATCCCAAATTATCCCGTTAATTAATAACCATATTTTTAAAATGAAAAAAATACAACCTCTATAATGTCTGTATGCAAATGCTAGAAGTCTAAAAAAATAAGATGGCAAGAGTTAGAATATATAGCATTCAATGAAAGGTTAAATATAATTGGCATCTCAAAAGATCTGCTAGGAGGAAGGCAACCAATGGGACAATGCAATACCTGGGTGCAAACCTTATTGCAATAATAGGGTAGATCAAATTGGTGCCGGTTGCGCTCTATGTTAGAGAGGACATTGAGTCATATAGGATAAAAGTTTTGCAGAAAATAAAATATGCTGTAAAATCTGTATGGATAAAAATTCCATGTAAAAAGCGGAAGGCAATGGCAGTGGCCTGGCTAGGATGATCAGATAGATGATGAAACACTGAAAGAAATCAGAAATTTAACAAAAGTTACAACACAGTAATTATCTGTGATTTCAATTACCCAGGTATTGACTGGATCCATATCACAGCGGGACATACTAGGGAGATAACATTTCTAGATGAAATATATGACTGCTTCTTGGAGCAGCTGGTTCATGAACTGGCAAGAGGGGACGTTATTTTGCACCTAGTCCTTAGTGTTACACAGGATGTGATGCAAGAGATAATGGTGTTGGGGCTACTTGATTTAATAAATGGAGAGAGGACAGCAAGGAAATCCATAATACTACCTTTTAACTTTCAAAAGGGAGAATGATAAAATAAGGAAAATAGTTAAGATAAAACTAAAAGGAGCAGCTGCAAAGGTTAAAGATTAGCATCATGCATGGGGGTTTAAAAATACTATCTTGGAATCCTATACCAGATGTATTCCATGCTTCAAGAAAGGTGGAAGGAAGGCCAAAAAACTGTCAGCATGGTTTAAAGGTTAGGTCATATTGCAGCAAAAGAAGCATCTTTCAGGAAATGGAAGAAGGAGCTAAATGACAAAAAACGGCAAATATCATAAGCACTAGTAAGTTAGATGTGAAGAAATAATTAGGCAGGCAAAGAGAAATGGAAAAAAAAAACTTGCTGTGGAAGCAAAAATGCACAATAAAAACTTTTTTTTGAGTACATCCATAGCAAAAACCTATGAGAGTCAGTTGGACCATTAGATGATAGAGGGGTAAATAGGGCGTTAAGGGAGGACAAAGCCATAGTGGAGAGACTGAATGAATTCTTGGCTTCAGACTTTAGTGAAGAAGATATAGGGAAGTTACCAATGTCCAAAATTGTATTGAAAGGTGATGTATCAGAAAAATTTGAACAAATATCAATAAACCAGGAAGATATATTACAACTGTTTGATAAAGAATAGCAAATCACCTGGACCGAATGGTATACATCGCAGGGTGTTGAAAACAACAGACATATGAGATTGTAGACCTACTATTAATAATCTGTGAACTATCATTAAAATCATCTATAGTACCTGAAAATTAGAGAATGGCCAATGTAATACCAATTTTTACAAAGGGTTCTAGGGGCGATCTGGGAAACAATAGACCGGTGAGCCTGACGTCAATACTGGGCAAAATGGTAGAAACCATTATAAAGAACACAATTACTGAACATGTAGATAGTCATGGCTTAATAGGAGAAAGCCAACACGGAGTTAGCCAAGGATAGTCCTGTCTTACTAATCAGTTATATTTTTTGAAGGTATGAACAAACAGGTAGATAAAGGTGAACTAGTTGAAATAGTGTATCTGGATTTTCAAAAAGCCTTTGTCAAGGTCCTTCATGAAAGACTCTTGACAAAATTAAAAAGGGATGGGATAGGAGGCAGTGTACTAGTGTAGATCAGGAACTGGTTAAAAGATAGCAGAGAGTAGGGCTAAATGGTCAATTTTCTCAATGGAGAAAGGTGAATAGTGAAATACCCCATGGCATTTTTAATATATTCATAAATGACCTGGAAATGTGAATAATGAGTGAGGTGATCAAATTTTCAGATGACACAAAATTATTCAAAGATGTTAAAACACAAGAGGATTGTGAAACATTGCAAGAGGACCTTGAAAAATTAGAAGACTGGATGTCCAAATGGCAGATGAAATTTAATGTGAACAAGTGCAAAATTATGCACTTAGAAAAAAAACCCAGACTAATGTTACATAATGAAAGATTCCACATTAGGAACCACCACCCAGGAAAAGGATCTAGGCATCATCATGGACAATACATTGAAATCCTCTGCCCTGTGTGCAGTGATGGTCAAGAAAGTCATAGATTGCTAGGAAACATAAGGAAAGGAATGGAGAATAAAACCAAGGATATTATAATGCCTCTATCTTTCCATAGTCAGACCACACCTTGGATATTGTGTGCAATTCTGGTCCCATATCTTAAAAAGGATATAGCAGAATTAGAAAAGATACAGAGAAGATCCACCAAAATGGTAAAGGCGTTGGGAGGATACCCCTATGAGGAAAGGCTTAAAAGCTGTGGGCTCTTCAACTTGGAAAAGAGACTGCTGAGGGGAGTATAATAGATGTCTATAAAATTAATGAATTGAGTGGAATGGATAAACATAGATTGGTCGTTTACTCCATCAAAAGGTAGGAAGATTAGGGGACATGTAATAAAGCTACTAAGAGAAAATATTTTTTCACTCACCACATAATCAAACTCTGGAATTCATTATCGGAGGATGTGGTAAAAGCTGCTAGTGTAGCTGGGTTGAAAAAAGGTTTGGACATGTTCCTAGAGGAAAAGTCCATAAACCATTTTTAAGGAGGACCAGGAAAATCCACTGCTTACCCCAGGATAAGCATTGTAGAATCTGTGTACCTTTTTGAGAACCTGATAGATAATTGTGACTGGATTGACCACCATTGGAATCAGGATATTGGGCTTAATGGACCTTGGTCTAACCCAGTATGGCATTACTTATGGTCTTATGGTGTGGCATGTTTATTGGTTTGTGTACATGGACTAGGTGAAGGACCTTGGAGGGATTGTTTCAGAGGATCTCAAGGTGGAAAAACAGTGTGACAAGGTGGTGACAAAAGCCAGAAGGATGCTGGGTTGCATATAGAGAGGAATTACTAGCAGAAAGGAAGAGGTATTAATGCCATTGTACAAGTCGCTGGTGAGGACTCACTTGGAATATTGTGTTCAGTTTTGGAGACCATATCTCGCAAAGGATATAAAAAGACTAGAAACGGTTCAGAGGAAGGCAACCAAAATGATTTGGAGCCTGCGTCAGAAGACCTAAATATGTACACTATGGAGAAGAGGAGGGAGAGGGGAGATATGATTCAGACCTTTAAAAACAAAGAGTATTAACGAATAAACAAACCTCTTCCAAAGACGGGGAAGCTGTAAAACTAGAGGGCATAACATGAAGCTGCAAGGGGGTAAACTGAAAGGCAACATCAGGAAATACTTTTTCACTGAAAGGATGGTGGATGCTTGGAATGCCCTCCCGATGGAAGTGGTGGGGGCAAATACAGTGATGTAATTCAAAGTGGCTTGGGACAGACACAGAGGATCCCTTTATAGCAACAGGATAAAATCAAAATAATCATAACTCTCGTATATCTCAACAAATAGGGGTGACCTACACGGAGCGGTGGGTACACCCCTAAACAAAGGCATGTTGAAGGGTGACCTGCACGGAGTGGCAGCGGTAGCTACTCTTACTGCCTGGCTGGGCAGACTAGATGGACCATACTGGTCTTTATCTGCTGTCATATACTATGTTACTATGTATATGTCTTTGACTTGTGCCAGTGCAAACAATTTGGGTCCTTCAACACTGAATTCAGAATCTTTTTAATCATTTGGGAGCCCCAAATTCATATTCCAAAATAAAAACTTAATATGGGGTTAATTTTATACACTTTTACAATGTATAAAGCCATGTTTTACATGGTACAAGGACTTTCATAACATTACCACAGGGAATATGCATGTAAGAATCCACGGAGACCAGGCGGCACCTACTTTTACACAGTCCAAATCTAGGCATGTTCTGGGCCATAGGTTGTATGTAGCATGAGTGGACTCATGAATTATGCATGTATTTTATAAAATATGTGCCTTTATGAATGAATCAGAATGTGGTGGCATATTTACTTGCAGGGATAAAGGTTTGTGATTATATTTTGCAGGTCCTATATTCCTGCATTGACTGCCAATTGAATGGTGGATTATGTGTAAGGTGACCATGTTGGTTTTTAAAGCTTTAAGGTTTGCGCTTTCTCTTCCAATTGAAGTGTGATTGTCTTTCTATCAGCCAGGGCATGTATTACGCTCCCATGATAGGTTTTAAAAATGCCATCTCAACAATTTGCCGGGCATGGGAAAAGTATGCAAATGAATGTTTCCTGTTGCAAAACCAGTTTTTCTAGATTTTCTAAATACTGAGGTGGACTTGGCTTTCGAAAGAAGTTTAAAGCAGTCTGTTTTCTACAGCGTTTTGTTGACTGGAGTGTAAGAATACCTCTAGGAATCAATTCAGTTTTATAGTGCATGTAATCTGACTATTCTATTGTCTGGTTTTGTATGTGCATCGCTATATATGTTTATTATTTCATATCATTTCATATTATTTCTGTATAACTGCCTAGAACATAAGGGATTGGTGGACTAGAAATATTTTCAAATATTTAATGAAAATGAGGAGGCCGCGGGCAGGGTCCCGGCGGCCGAATGTAACCGGGCGCGCGGCCGGTGCGCAGGCCCTGCGCGCGGCCTCGGGCAGTGAAGTGATTGGCTCCTGGCGGTGGCTGCCGTGCGGGAGCCAATCAGGGTGGTTCCTGGCAGCGTGGGGGTGGTCATTCGCGGCAGAGGCTGCTCGGGGGTGCCGGCTTGCAGCGGACGGGCTGTGGAGGACCGGTTGAGATGCGGCAGTGATCATCGGGCTCCCGGCTGACTCGGCGAGGGCGGCCGCAGCAGGTCGAAGCGAGCGGCACGAGGAGCGCTGGTGGTGTTGACTGGGCACATGCGGTAGGTGCTGGTCCTCTCCGGGCTGCTGGGGGCAGGCTAGCCTTCGTTGTCGGACGGACGGGCAAAGGGGAGGGGTAGAGCTCCGTGCATAGGGAGCGGCAGTAGAGGTAGCGTCGAGGAAGGGTGGCTTTCCGTCGCGCGGTTTGGCTCGGCCTGCATGTTGCACGTCGGGCCTGTTCATCCGGTTAAAAATAATAAAAAAAAAAAAAAACGGCCGGGGGAGCAAGACGGGGAACAGGGGGCAAGGGGGGGGGGGGGAAAGAAGCGGGTTCGGGTCGGGGAGCCGCCACAGTGCCTTGTAGGGGGGCGGGGAGCCCAGGCTCCTAAGGGCGGGCTCAATGGGGAGCCGCAGGTCACGCGGTCCAGGGGCTCACGCAAGTGGAGGACTAGCCTAGTGGTTAGAGCTGCAGTGTGGACCTCGCAAGAGCAAGGTTCATATCCCACTGTTGCTTTAGGCAAGCCACTTAACTCTCCATTACTTGGGGGGGGACCTTAGGGTGGCGGGTCAGGTGGACCCTTGTAGTCCTGTGCCTTGGGGTAGGGGGTTGGTAAGGGGTACTGTGGGACGGTGGGCGGACCGAGGTTCGGAGGGGAGCACGACTTGAGGATTTGTTCCTGTTCACCAGGGGCGGGGTGAGGCAGGGGGGAGGGCTTGGAAGGGGGCGGAGGGGTGTAGGGGGCCAGCGGGTAAGGTTCCCTCTAATTTTCTGGAGGTGCGCATTGAATATCAGCTGGGTGCAGTTGCGGAAGTTAAATATTGGGCGCCACATAGCGACGCTTGAAGTTCTATATTTTAAACATTTGACCGCTCGGTAGAACACAGTATGTGCACCACATTGATTTTAATCTAGTCAATACCGCCAGCCGATTATTAAATGCAGTGGAAAATTTCTAGTTATTGCATTCGTAACTTTTAAATTTTCCGACGTCTGTGTTGTTTTCTATCTGAATCAGTGACATAGTTTTGTGTGTCCTGTGGTAAAGTATGTGCGCTCACTTGGCGAGGTATGGGCGGGCGCACATGCGCACAGCTTGGCGGGATCGGTGTTAACGGGCGGTTTGCTTGCATGAAATGCAAGGGGGGGGGGGTACCCGCCGGGGGGGGGAGCAGTGGCGGGGGGGGCAGGTAAGGCTCTTCTCGGGTGGAATGTTAGGGGTGTGGCAGCAGCCTTGGTCTGTGGCAGGTGCCTTTTCGCCTTTTGGTCTCTTCTATCCTCAGGTACCACCTGGATGGCAGCAGTCCGAGGCGGCAGGAGCGAGTGCTGTAGTGCACGGCCGGCGACCGTGTGGCAGACGTACCACAGGCGGGGGGCCCCCGCCAGTGACGGAGCATCCCGAGACCACTTGACTGCGGAGAGGGTGAGAGGTGCGGCAGGTGAGTGGATCTGGACGGCGGTGCGGAGGGGGGGGAGGGATTGGGGGCAGCTGAGGGGTGGGCAAGGAGGTGAAAGGAAGCATAAGCCTTCTTGTTGACGGCGCTGTCGGCCTGGTTCCTCGTACGCGTCGTTCACTGCTTCATCATCGCATTCGGATACGTTGGAGGGGAGCGGGCGGGGGACCGGGGCCATGAGTGCGGTGCAGCTTTCGTGGGCTGTGTTCTCGGGTCAGAGGGTTGCTGGGAAGGTGGTTGCTTGGTCTCGGCCCCCCCCCCTGTTTTTCGCTTATGTCTCCACAGGGGCCGGCGCTGGTGCCTTAGTCGTAGTCGTGGAGGCCTGGGGCTAGTCCACTCGGTGTGGTGCTGCAGCGGAGGCTTCCGGTGCGGCGCAGTGAGACGGCGCAGACCTTCGATGACATCGGCCAGCTGGATGCCGGGACTGCAGCTGCCGGGGCAGCCGGTCGAGAAGCAGGTGAGTGGTCGGGCCCCCCCCCGGGCGGGGAATGGCATGGGCTTGACGGTCGGGGGAGGTAGGGCGGGGTGGGCAGGCGGTATTCCTCGGCGGCTTCGGGGTCGACTTCCTCCTCCTACGCGGGTGCTGCATCGGTGGTGGCTGTGTTTGTGCTGCCGTGGAAGGGGTCGGATGGCGTAGGGGTGGTGGGGGCCCAGGGCTGGGGGAGGCCCACCGGGGGTCACGTTCTTTGAGTCATTGGAAGGGATAACAGGCCAACTTGACATTGGGGTTGCCTGTCGTAATCTATACAGGCTTGCGACTGTTTGGGGGCTGGAAGCGCTCGGGTATGAGCATACCGGGGGGCATGGAGGATGGTAATGTGTGGTGGGTTCTGGGGGTTGCGCGCATGGGGCATTGGACTTGCTCCCTCGGTGCTTAGACGGGTGGGGGACATTGCACGCACGAGCGCTCCGGGATGATATGGGTGCGCGATTGTTATTGGGGGTACCGGACACGCACGGGGGGGCGTGATTGTGCTATGTGGGAGGGGTCCTGGGGCGGATGGCAGCCGTTTGGTAGGTGCTGGAGAAGGGGTGCGTGGGGTTACTAGGAAGGTGGGGGGGGGTTCGTACCGCGGGTTGGGGTGCATATGTCAACCTGCCTACTTCCGGACTGCGCGCTGTTGCAGTGTGGTCGTCTATGGGTCACGCTTTGCATGGGTGGCTTCGGCGGTATCCGCGACTCTGGGGTTTGGTCTTTCGTTAGGTGTTGTTTTCCAGTGCCGGGCATGATGGGCCGGTAGTGGTGGCTGGGGTCGGGTTCGGCTGCTGAGATCTCCTTCTGGGAGCGGTTTCGGTTATGGGTGATGGGGGAGCTTTGGCCTGCTTGGCTCCGCAACCGTGAGGCAGTATGGTGGGCGGCAATGCGGTGGTGGGCAGGGGGGCCTTCGGTGCTCCCGCGGGGGTGTGACAAGGGCGAGTTGGATGCGGGTGGCGGTGTTGGCATCTCTACAATTGCGAGTGTTGAGGGAGGCTTGGCTTCTCCCTAGCTGGGTGGCTGGGATGGTCATGGCTCTATCGAGTTCCGGTGGACCGGGTTCGGGCTTTGGCCACGAAGTGGACAATGAGGGATCTGGGGCCAGGTGACCTTTAAGGAGCCCTGTCCCGGGATACATGCGGTTTTTACTGCGGCATTTGGTATCACAGGGGCCGTGGTGTGGGTGTCATCGGGCCGTGCCTACGTGGTCCAGTTTTGGTCATGCACAGGCGACAACCGGAGTCCCTGCTTGGTGGGTATAGCGGGGTGGATAAGGGTGTGGGGGGGGGGGTTCAGGACGGGGTGGGCTCGCCGTTGGGACGGTTTTCTTGAGCAACGGAGGTATGCGGATCGCTGGTTGGGGGATTGGTAGATCGCCGGTTACTGCGAGGGGGGGGGTGCGGCCCGGCCATCCGGCCTCGCGCACATGATGTGCTGGGCTGCCCCCCTTTTGGTGCACTGCGGATGTCCGCAGGGGGGTATGTAGTCTTTGTCTGGCCCATTTTGAGAGGGCCTTTCGGAAGGGGGAGTGGGTGGCGGCTCCGGTCGGAATTGGGGGCGGGAGAGGGCTTCCCCCCACGTTTGGTGTGCTGGGCGGTTTGGGATGTTTGGGTGAGTTTCCCAAACGGCTCGTCTGGGTGTCAATGTGGGGCTGGTGGAGTCGTGCAATTCCCTGTGGCGGCCATGTCTTTTGGGGGGAGGGGGTGTGGGTCTCCTGCCCTGGGGTATTCCGGCGCTTAAGGTGATCAGCATGGCGCGGTGCTTGGTGGGGGGTGAGTCTACTTCCTTGCGCCGCACTCTGCTGCTTTTTGGGTGGTTATACAAGTCCTGTAGAGTATAGGATGGTGCTCTCGGGCAGGTAGGGGTTCAGTGTAGCGGTACCGGACCAGGTGGGTTGGGGGGGTGGGGGACTTTTCATTGTTCCTTTATTTTGCAGGGGGGGTCTGGAGCCTTCGGGAGGTTGGGGGACCCTGCATTCCTTTGTCCGCCTAGCTGGCCGGCGAGTTCTGGTGAGGCGGTGACTGACAATTGGGGAGCGGCCCGGGTGTGGTGGCTATACTATGGCTAGGTGAGCTTGGACATCGCGGGTCGCAGCGGCTTCCTTTGCTACGGCGCCACGGGCGGTTATCGCGACGGCTTGCAGTGTTGGATGCAACGATCGTGTTTCAGGTAATGCAAGCATCTGCTCTGAGCGGCGCCGGGGGAATTTTGCTGGGGGTTTTTGCAGGCGTTTTTTGTGTTGGGAATTTTTGCTGGGGGCTGCCTTTGCTGGCGGCGTTGGTCGGGGGGCGGGGGCTACTAGCTTGCTTGGCCGCCGTTGGGGTATCAGGGGATGCCTTATCGGGTTCCCGGTAATGCATCTGCTTGGAGCGGAGCAGGGGGGGTTTTTGCTGGGGGGTTTTTGCAGGCGGTTCTGGGTCCTTGTGCGGGGCTACCTTTGTTAAAGGCCTGCATGTGGGAGCGGGCGGGGTTGGTCGTGGGGGCTGGCTCATAACTTGCTGGCTGGCGAGAGGGGTGTCAGATGATGCCTTATTGGGGAGGTGGAGGCCGGGGCTGTATAAGGATGAGGGGGCTGTTCTCGCCAGTAGTGCGGGCTCTCCTCTTTTAGGTGCGGCGGCAGGTCTGGGAACTTGTTTTGGTGGGGGTGCTCACTGGTCGCAGCTTGGCTTTGGGGGGGGGGCGGCACAGGAACAAGGTTGTTACCTGTGCCGGTGGCGGGATCCCGGAGGTTTCCGGGGTCCAGAGCCACAGGCTACACCTAGGGCGGGGGCAGGGTGCCCCTGACCCGGACAAACCCTGGTCGACTTTTGCTATAGCATGGCGAAGTCGGGGGAAGGGTTAGGTAACTTGCCGGGGGGGCAAGTTATGGCGTTAGCGGTGGCAAGGCACTTTGCTAAGGTATGGCTGGTGCGGGCCGGGTGCCGCTAATCGATTGAGAAAGTGTAGCATGTTGGCATATTATGTTGGCATATTGTGAAATTGTTAAAGGTTAATAAAGCTGCGACCAGTTGAGTTCCATGAAATGTGGTGTGTGTCTTTTGTTGGGTGGGGAAGATTGGGGGGGGGGGGGGATAGGGAAGGTGGAAACGGGCCCGATGCACCAAGGTCCGCCTGCCTCGGTTACATATATCCACAGCTTCGATTTAGCCATAATTATGGCAAATCTGGACACCTATGTGCCTTTATAAAGTAGGCCCAAACTAGGCAGCCACCTGCCTTTCCCACCGAGGCGACTTGTTATAAAATCGCCCTGTGTGTCTGGCCTACTGAAAAACAACGCACCAGCAGAGGGCAACCGTCTTGCACAATACCAAAGGTAACAAGAGCAAAAAAACAAATGTTTAATTAAAGTTCAAATTTAATGGAATAAGGGGCATATTTACTAAGCCCCGTAACAGTAATGCTGCATTGCTAGTGTGGTGCGCTGCACTAGATGCAGGGAAGCAGAGACAGCTCTCCCCTTGAATTTAGCACAGCTCATCGCATTACGGCCATCACGTGGAGCAACTTCCACTACCCCCTTTGCTGGCGGTAGGTGCTCCCCACCAAGCACCGGCGGCACAGGCTTTCGAGGCCCACACTAGCAGCACTGCAGTGGGAACGCCCATGCCCCTGCCCAGGCGCTACCCAGGTGCATGCTGCCTGGGTAGCGTGGCTGTTTTAGCACAGGACTCTGTGCACAGCACCAAAAACACATGCTACCCCATGCTATCCAGATCGCGCGCTTTCATAAACATGCCCCTAAATTACATAAAACACATAAAAGACCCAATGCAGCCATGTTACGGTGATTGCCTACAGTAACAGGAGTAGTCTGCTGGTGTATATCAATGTATATAATGACCACCATACTATGGAATAAATATATAGCATAGTTTTAATGTAATCTATACATGGTTTTAATTATAAGAAAAACAAATAAGATCAGAAATATTTTACCTGATAATTAGGACAGGAGTCAGAACTGTTTTGACAGCACTAAACCCCCCCCCCCAAAAAAACCAAAGAGATTATAAGATAGTGCACCGGACATTTATTAAATATACTTCTACCTCAATATAGCTAATCTGGTCATTGAAGCAATAGTCCTTAGCCAGCAACCATATGCCATGTAATCATGAGCCCTAAATTGGGCCACTAGGTGTCACTAAGAAATAATTGCCTATGAGTCTCTCTACCCACAGAGGTTGTGAAGTCACCTCCAGGGGGCGAAGAACCAGATCCAGGGATCAAATCAAGATTCCTCCAGATGACAATACAGAGCCCTACCACCTAGAGTTAACTGTCTATGGTGGTCCTAATCACAAACACATATGAAAGTCCCTAAGCCATGAACCAAAATTCTTTCTGCAGAAGCTGAGCGTCATTTTAACACAGAGCGGTGAGTACACCCCTAAACAAAGGCATGGAGAGGGGTGACCTGTACGGAGCGGCAGGTGACCTACTCTTGTCACCTTGCTGGGCAGACTAGATGGACCATAATGGTCTTTATCTGCTGTCATATACTATGTTACTATGTAAGTTACTTTTCCAGTGCCAGCTTCTAGAAGATTTTTTTCCTTAACCAGCCTTTTTCGGAAGCAGTAACTGGCAGGAACATTCCTAAAAGAAAAATCGCTACGACTTAATAAGAAGCACCAGCTGTTGTGGCAATGGCAGTGGATAGGAATTAGATCGAATAGAAGAGTAGATTTGGAAAAAAAAATCTAGTTGTGTATATCAAAACCAATTTACTTACAAATAAGAGAAAAGACATGTTGGTAACTGCTTTGTGTGTGTGTTTATCAGCCAGAGATGTTTTTCGACCACTTGGCAGGTAACTTCTATTTAGTGCCATGCCACTGTTATTTTTCAGCACAATGGGAAACCAGAGTGGCCTAGATTAAATGAGCAAGAATGAATGATAAGCACTAAAGTTTGCAATGAGTTTTATCCCCTACTGGACAGGTTTCTGTGTATGTGAAGACAGTTTCTGTTTTTCTAATGTCAGTGTAGACCTTCACTTTTCATTGTAATCCCTTGGAAGAGAAAATTTGACATTGCTCGAGCATGGATTTCTACCATAAGGGGACTAATTTTATAAACGTTTTTCTGTGCATACATGCCAGTATGAATGCGTAAACTGCCTCTTATAAACTGAGCCTCCTCCCTTGGAAAGGTATGCACAATGATCAGAACGTATACTGTATATACTTTTATGCAACTTGGGTATAGGTGTGTTTGAGGCAGAAGTTGAGTGGAGGATGGGCAGAGTTGTATTTATGCATGCTGTTAACCGAGGTAGATCGGACCCGGTGCACCTGGACACTCTAACCGTCCACCCCTTCCCTCCCCCCTTCCCTTTTACTTCTCCTTTTCTTTTACCCACAAAACACACACATACAACAGCTCTTGGGTAACAACCGGCCGCAGCTTTATTAACTTTTCTAAAATACCGAACATTACAGTCCAAGAATAATCCTCTTAACAATCCCAACAGCGGAACAATGCCTCACCAGCCATGTTATTAGCAAGGTGACACCACCTCCACTTCTGCTGCGGACCTGCCAACGGCAATCTTCCTAATCCCCTTTCCCCGACCTCGCCATGCAATTAGCAAAAGTCAGCCAGAGGTTGTCCGGGTCGGGGACACCCCGCCCCCGACCCACGTATAGCTTAAGGCTCCGGGCCCCGGAAACCTCCGGGATCTGCCCCCCACCCCACCGCTGCGACACCCCTTCAATCCCCAATATCCCTAATACAGGGAGGGAGGGAAGCCGGCACCGGACCCCGAGGCAGCGCAGGAGTGAGGCAACCGTTGCCTCCTGTTGGCTCCTCCCCCTCCAAGTCCCGCCGTCTTCTAAAATGAGAAAAATGAAACCTTTCCCCCCCCCCCTTTCACACACACACATTTGGTCAAATGGTCCACACGATGTCTATGTGTGATGTCATTTATGGTAACTAACATTTTTCAGATAAGTTAATGAGAGGAGGAAGGGCAAAAGTGATATCAGACTCGAGGGCGAAGGGGAGGAATATGTAGAAGCCAACGTGGATAAAGCTTCTGTTCTGGGTTCACAGATGAAGGGTCAGGAGCAGGACCTCAGAAAACACTCGCAAATAGGAAGCGAAGCAATGGGGATCTTGAACGTGAGGAACTAGCTAAACTAAAAGACAAAACCATGGGTCTGGATGGGATATATCCAAGAATACTGAAGAAATTTGGGGATGTTCTAGCAGCTCCACTGACTGGCCCTTTAAGTGTTTCTTTGGAGTTGGGAGTGGTCCCAGAAGACTGGAGAAAGGAACAGTGATCCCTTTTACACATATGCAGAAGTAAGGATGAGGTTGAAAACTACAGGCCGGTTAGTCTGACCTTGGTGGTAAGTCAATTAATGGAAACTCTGCTAAAAGAGAATAGTAAGGTTTCTGGAGTCAAATGGATTGCAGGATCTCAGGCAGCATGGATTCACCAGAGGTCTTGTCAGACAAATCTGATTGATTTAATTGACTGGATGACCAGGGAGCTCAACTGAGGGAGAGCCCTAGAAGTGGTGTACTTAGATTTCAGTAAAGCCTTTGACACCGTTCCACACAGACAACTTACAAACAAACTGAGCACACTAGGGATGGCCCCTAAAGTGACTGGGTTAGAAACTGGTTGAGTAGGAGGCAACAAAGGATTCGGGTAAATGGAGCTCACTCTGAGGAGGAGTTACCAGTGGTGTGCTGCAGGGATCTGTCCAATTCTTTTTAACATCTTTGTTAGTGATATTGCAGAAGGGCTATCGGGTAAGGTTTGCTTCTTTGCGGATACCAAAATCTGCTATAGAGCAGTCACCCAGAAAGGAGTAGATACCGTGAGGAGGGATCTAGCTAAGCTTGAAGAATTTGGCAGCTGAGATCTAATGCTAAAAATTGCAGGGTCATGCATTTGGGCTGCAAAAATCCAAGGGAACTGTACAGTGTAGGGGATGAAATACTTCTGTCCATGAAAGAAGAGCAGGACTTGGGCGAGATTGTTTCTGATGATCTTAAAGTGAATAAACAGGTAGAAAAGGCAACAGCAAAAGCCAGAAGGATGCTTGGGTGTATAGGGAGAGGAATGGGCCGGCAGAAAAAAGGAGATTATAGTACCTCTGTATAAGTCTCTGTTGCAACCTCATTTGGAGTATTGTGCACAATTCTGGAGACTGCACCTTTAAAAGGACATAAATAGGATGGGGTCATGCAGAGGGCGGCTACTAAAATGGTTAGTGGTCTTTGTTATAAAGCATATTTATTTATTTATTTTATAACTTTTATATACCGCGCTATTTGTTATCAGTGCGGTTTACATACAACAAGGGTGCACAGTCAGAAGTCTGTTCTGTGCTTACATTGTAACAGGAGTTTAAACTTGGAACATACATTGTAACAGGAGCATAAACTTGGAGCAACAGGGGAACTAAAACATATGAGACAGACTTAAAGATCTTAATATGTATATACGTTAGAGGAAAGGCGGGATAATGACAGAGATGTTTAAATACCTTTGTAGCATAAATGCACAAGAAGTGAGTCTCTTTCCATTGAGAGCAAACTCTGCCGTGAGGGGACATAGGATGAGGGTGAAAGCGGATAGACTCAGGAATAATATGTGTAAATATTTCTTTACGGAAAGTGTGGTAGATGCGTAAAATAGTCTCTCAGTGGAGGTAGTAGAAACAAGGACAGTATCTGAATTTAAAAAAGCGTGGGACAAACACAGAAGATCTCTTAAGGAAAAAGGGGGACTATTGTAGTTGATATGGAAGGGCAGACTAGATAAGCCAAGTGGTCTTTTTCTGCCGTCATGCTTCTATCTCTCCGAACTGGATGATAACATGGGCATGACATGGCCAGGAGCACATGTGGCATCACAGCTGCTATGCCCGATGCAGAAGAACTGAAGGGAGCTTCTTTAGCAATTTTAAAAATAATCAAAATCAGCTTGAGATACAAATGCTTTATTTTCTACATGGTGTGGCATTGCTTCTTGTCATGTATAATTTAAAATATTGCAGAGTACAGAGTGGGCAGCTTGTTCCTTGAACAACGAACCACAGACTGCTAATACTGAAAAGAACATGTTTCCAGTGATGCTCAGAAATACAATCGTAGCGGCAGCAAAAAAAACAGCCTGTCAGTTTATGGCGCACTGGTATCTGATTGCTTGCGTATCAGGGCATTATCCCAAGACTCCTCATCTAATTCTCCAAGCGGAAGCTAAGCAGAAAGGGGAAAGCTTCAAAAAATATAATCCTTTGGAAACTGACAGCCCAATATTTAAACCCTACGCTCGATGTTTTTTTGATAAACACTGGCTGTGCTGTTTAAAAAAAACTAGATTCAGTGCCAGTATCCGGCTTGTGGCTGGCACTAAATATCCAAATAGAGCAACAAGCACCATCGCTATCCTGATAACTTAGGATGGTCCTTCTGGTGACCTAACGTTATCTCAATAGCAAAGGCTGGCCCGTCCACTAGGCAAGCTAGGTGGCTGCCTAGGGCGGCTGGCCCAGGTGGGCGGCCGCAGAGGTATAGGTGGCAACAGCACACATGGGTGGCCGCTGCCACCGATTCTGTTTGGGAGGGAGGCGGGCAGTGGCAGTATTTCCAAAAGCGGCAGCAAAAGTCAACACTTTGGGAAATGTTGCTGCTGTCCACCTCTCCCTCCCCAGTCTGAATTAGCAACAGCTAGAGGGGCAGCGGCAATGGAGGCAGCTGTAGGGGGGGCAGCAGCTGCTGGAAGGGGGGGGGACAGTGAGGCCGGGATTTCTGCCTAGAAAGCCTTGGGCTGGCCCTGCCGATAACAGACAGTATCATTGTTTGGATAACTGCCAGAAATGCCCATGGTTTGCCCATCCACCACTCTGGGGCAGTCATTGATGATTTTCAGTGGTACTCTCCAGAAAGTATTGCTGAAAAATTGCTGGATAGCTCTGGCCAGTGGCACTTATTGGGATAGCAATTGATGCCATCCTTACACTATCCCGTCCTCTGGAGGCCACAAGAGGAAGACTGCCTTGCCACTGAAGTAGGGCAATGGTTCTTACCATGTGCTCGTCACATGGGCACTGATATGGAATGCGGTTAACTGTACCTTTGAAGGGATAGTTGACTGTTCTGTGGGCATTAGCAACACCTGCATTGACTAACATGTGAGGTGTTTAATGCAACAGGTAACACATGCTGTTAACTGTTTTTTTTCACCTCTATATTATTAACTGTTTCCTAGAGCCTACTGTTAGCTGACGAGCAAGGAGGCATTCCCAGGAGTGTAGTCAGGGTGGGGGAGGGAGAAAAATAACACAAATTTGACATTTTCAAAAATATGTACATTATTTTACCTTCCTTAGCTACCCATGCAGGTACAAAGTACGTGGGTGCTTTCAACTTTTCTTTACACTAATTTTCAAAAAGCAGCCTGTGGATGGATGAAGATTCACCAAATAATTTCCATGAATAAAAATCAGATAAACCAGCCATCTGAAACTTGCCCGTCCTGAATGTGGGTAAAAGTGTGTGTGCGTAACATGAGTCTCCTTTCACTTACATTTGGAGAGACATGTCCAGGTGCGGGGACTGGGTAAGGTTGTCACAGGACTGAAATGTTCCACATTTCTGTATTTTCAAAAGTGCACCCAAAAATGTATCTGCACAAAAAGGAGGTTCCGTTTCTGCAGGCAATTTTTCCTTAGGACATTTTCACTTGAAAAATCGGTGAAAGGTTGACGGGCAAAAAATAATTATGTACTTCGCAGCCATACTCGAAGTTTCAAAATTTGTATTAGGCTGGGCATTAGCAGTGACAAATGGGGCGTGATGAAAACATTTCAGAAAATACTTGATACAAATCTGTGAATCCTGGAGCAGAATAAAAGATATGCTAGGCAGTGTCAAAGAAGCATTGAAAAACAGACAGGAAGGAGAAGGTTTAAGAATCCTTGGACAATGGATAAGTGATAAGCGGACGGGTGGTTAGCAGAAGGCCTTCAGTGAAGAAGAGACTAGAAATCAACAACATTATAAGCTCCATGTCCTAACAGGCAGGGAGAGTCATTCCTAGTTTTACAGCTTTGTATCTGCTGCTTGCCTCGGGGGAAACTGGAGCTATAAGCTCACAGCTGCAATAGAGGGAATCCAAGTCCGAAGCACCATCCCTGCGTAATGCAAAGCTTGTTGGCAACCTTAGTTCCAAGCCATTATGTTGCAGTGAAACAAGGATTTAGGTCTGACAAAAGTAAAAGCGTAGGATCCCTCTGCAACTAAAGATACACCAACAGACATTGCTGTGATAAATCAACCAGCAACCCTTTGTCCCTGTGTCATGTACAAAGTTTAAAATTCTAATTTCAATTGTGTATTTAAAAATAAACCCCTAAAGGCCATTGCAAGGCAGTGATGCATTATTTTTATATAATTAAGTACTTTGTAATGGACATCTACTGTTTTTGTCTCCATCTGTTTGCCCTCTCTCATCAATCCTCCCAGGTATCATGACTTGGTTTCAGCACATCCTTTCTGAAGCAGAAAAAAAAAATTGCATGTTCCAGCAGCTCAGCAATCCATTTTCATCTGTTGTTTAATTCATGGAGCATCATAACGTATTCCTAATGCACCGAAGCCACATTTGATTGAGGGAACAATGAGGATGTCTTTATAATGATTTTGAATAGCTTAGCTGAAATCACTGGTCAATTAGGGGGGCCAATATTTGATAGCCTATATTTCAAGTAAAATTGTGATTACCTGCAGTATAACTCGCTGTTGGTGAAATGTGTTGGTTCATCTTTGCCTTGAAACTAAGCAAAGTTTAGGATTTTTAGCCTTTTGCGTGCCAGCTCAATTTTTCTTTGCTCAAGGTGTTACTCCACATTGTATCACTAGCATCAGACGTTTTCCTCAGAATGATGGAGGATCCTCGTCGTTAAAGCAGCAGGCTGAGACCCAGGGAAACCATGCCACAAATCCTGCAGAGGCTCATGGTGACCTTGAGTAAGTCATTTCACTCTGTTAGCTCAGATATGAACTTACGGCGAGAGTTACTAATGTGTGTTAATGCACATTATTTTACCATAGGTCACCTTGGAACCTAGTTACTAATAAACCTCATCAACACTGTTAGCATGCTCTATTGCAGACATTTCCAAGGTTTTGGATGTATAGACCCCTTATTAACCTCTAAAAAATTTAGGGATCCACAGTTCATCCCTATCACACTTTCTGGAACCCCTCCCCTCAGTCCAAAGAAGCGGAGAATGACCACAGCCAGAGCAATAGTATTTCCGTGAACACAACTAACTATTGGTGTAGCTGTAGTCATTCTCCACACCTTTCTTGGACTTCTGCTACTTGCGGAGGATTTCCTCTCCTTTGTTTTCTTACCCCTTCCATCAATGCCAAGACTATCTCCCACTTCCTGTCTCCACTAGTCTCCTTCCTCCAGTCAGTCCACACCAGTCTCAGTCTCTTTCTCTCTCCCCCGCCCCCCAGCCATTCCCCACCAGCATCTCCCTATTTGTTCTCTTTTCTATGTCCTGCAGACCCCTCTAATAGTCTCACCGATCTCCAGGGGTTTACAGACCACAAGTTGGGAACCACTGCTATATCACAATAGCACGCATCCATAATTCTAGTTGATGGATTGTAAACCCTTTAGTAAGAGGAAAAGGCCTGCAGTATCTCAAAACACAACTCACCTTGAGCTGCCATTGAAAAGGCCTGAGCTAAAAAATAATCTGCCAATTTAATTACTTTTTTATATAAACAACTTTTGACTAGGTTTAGAATTTCTACAGTTTCCATGTCATTCTGAAAGTGCTTCCTAACATCAGAAATGGACAATGATAGGCTAATACAGCAATGCCTAATTCCCCATAGCATGATATGTCAGTCAGACTAAGGGCGTGCACTGAAAGACCTTTAGTTTCATTTGATATTTTGTTTACTAGGGGAGGGGATTCCGTTTTTCTTTCATTTTATTTTTCCATTTTAGCGTGCACTGAATGGTTTTACCATGTGCTTGAATGACAAAAATGAAGCAAAACTAAAGGGGCCCTTTTGCTAAAATGTGGGAGAAAATTTGCAGTTATCACGCATTAGTTGCAAAAATTAATATCTGGTAACTGCAAAGGCTCAATAGTAACTGCTGAGGGTATGCCCTGGCATCTTCCCAAAGAGTTAATGAAGAGAAAAAACAGTTACTAATCGTTAACTGCATTTAGATGGCATTACGCAAACTATGGCATTTGCTGCGTTAACAGACGGTTTTGTGCCTCTCATGACAGCGATGAACCTCACTCCTGAGCCAGGATGTGTGGAGTATGATCTCAAATTGAGTGCTAGTACTTGCCTCGTACCAAAGAGAGCTTCCTTCTGGCTTTCATAAGATGTAATATATATATAGGTAATTTATCAAGATACGCTTGGAAATTTCTTCTTTTAAAAGCTGCCCAATACTGCCGACGTTATTCTTTGGCAGGCACATCAGATGTGAAGGAAACCATCCCAGATAAGTCTGGTTTCTTTTAGTTTGCTCTGATGCAGGGCACAAATAGATAGTGTCTCATGTGAGAAGTTGAATGTTGTGATGCTGAATTTTTAAAACGGAGGTGGAAGAGGCGCTGCTGGATTAAAGTGGTGTTCAAATTGCTGGGCTGCTCTTATTGTGTGGGCAGCTCAGTGTTTAAATTATGTATATACTATATAAAAATTTTATAGCAAAAAGGGACACATTGACCTTGCCCCGACATTGTGACTTAAAGGTGAGAGGGAGGGGGATACAGCTCTGACAAAAAAATAATTCTGTTATAAAGTGTTGGTGCTCAAACTTTTGGAATTTGGATAGACTGAGGTGGCCCTTAAATAAGAAATGGGAATGTATTGGTTCGTCTTGTGACATTAAGAACTATTTTTGAATAGCTAAATATAGCCAGCTAATGAAATCAGGCAACTATTTAGCTGTTCGGCAGAGGACAGTTTTCAGTCCTTGGATCTCGCCTGATGTCCTTGAAAATTGTCCTTCAAATGTTTTAGCTTTTCCTGTATGCCCACAGGCAACCCCATAGCTTGGTTTCCCACAGCTCTCACTAGAGCTTGGCGATAGCCTTGACAATCCACAGATGGCTTTCTGTCATAGCAGAGGTAACTGTTACAGTATTTGGTCTGATCTTAAAGATAGGTGACACTGCACAAATAGTTTTACAGATATGACATCGAAATCCATCAAAGAAGCCAATTACTGTATATTACACATCCATCAGCAACCAGGACTGTTTACGATGTTTCAAAAATATTGACTACCATGTTCTTAGACTGAAAAGATCTTCTGTGGAATGATGTGTTCTATTGCTTCTAGTATCATTTACCTTGGCTCGTTGATTTAATTGCAATGGTTGAATGCAGTCCAAAATCCATGAGCTCAAAATGATATGTAATAGGGTACATAAATTAGGACAATTAAACTGAAATCAAATTCAATTTATCACTAAAAACAAATATCAGAGAGTTATGGTGCACTTGCAGTCAATTAAAAACCCTATAAGGTAACCGTTAACTTTTCTAAATAGGGTAGCTAAAGTGGAAACTATGACTTCTCGAATAAAGGTTGCAGGGCACTTGAAAAAAATGTTGAGCACTGTCAAACTGTAGGAAGCTTTTTGGGGTTTTGTAAGGATTCTTATAAAGCAGTCATGCTTCTAAAAAGAGGTTGCCATTATTCAGTTCTCAGTTAAACATAATTATTAAGGCAGTACATTTTTCCTTTCTGAGTTGCACTGCAGTCCCATGGAGAAAAGTGGTTTTAGTTTTCCTCCTCCTTATGCTCTGGCCGTGCCGGATCTGAATGAGCACAGCATCTACCGTGCTGACCATTGTGGGAAGCTGCCTTAGTCTCATTCGGGCTCATCCAAAGTGTGAATGCAGCATTTAGCAGTGGGAGTGTGATTTCCCACTCCCCTGTTGAAGAGGGTTTTTTGTAATCCAAAATCATGGCTGCAGTACAAAGGGCACACTTTCTTATTGGAATTCAGCAAAAAGAGGGAAGAGCAGGGCCGAATGAACCTGTAAAGATTTTGTTTAAAGGGGGGGGGGGGTGTAGTGCTATAATATTACAGCTATGCAGAAAGAATCTATAAACTCCCTGATTATTATTATTATTATTATTATGTTTATTAAATTTGATATACCGCTCAGGCCGAAGCATCAGATGAAAAACAAAGATTGAAAAGTACTGAGATTTCAGAAGTCCTCAATGTAAACCTTGATCTATGTGATCTGGGGTCACCACCAGTGATTCACGGACCACTTGTGTTAACCTCTGTGGTGTCTACCATCGCTTTATAAATTGAGAAGCAAACATTTTTCTTCTCTCCTTAACCGGACTCCTCCTCCTTTATGTGCAGCTTTTTTTTTTTTTTTTTATAACGTTTATTTAGCATTTTCAAAGAAAACCACACACAAGAAAATGAATCAGAAAATGGCAAACAGGAACTCACAAAATAACCACATTACAAAAGGAAAACAAAACCTACTCACCCCCACCCGTACCCCCCCCCCCACCGCCCCCCCCCACCCACCACTGGAACCCGGGAAAAGGGAAAGAGAACAAAACATCATACAAACTGGGTCACGAGCTTGCTAATAACATCAAATATATAAACTCTGGCGACTGCCCTCAACATAAAACATCAGAATGCACAGAAGCGACAAACTCCCGTAGCACCTTCCATTTCTGGAGGCTATGGGGGCCGCGGACAACACCCTTGCGAGGGATTTGCTCATATGTACTAAAAACACATACTTGTTGCCACCAAGCTTGAAAATGAGACGCTGCCATATTTTTCCAGTTGCGTACCAATACCAAAATAGCCACCCCCAACATAAAATCTAGTAAGAAACGACATTCCTTTCGCAGATTAGAGATGGGCAATGCCGACCTAAAGGCAATCACCCCCCAGGTAAGGGGTGCATCAAGGTCCAATATTTTTTGCACTCTCAGCCACACCCGTGACCAAAAGATCTGTACCCCAGAACATTCATACATCATATGCTTCAAAGTACCTTTATGTAACCCACACGTCCAGCACATCGCAGAGTGTGAATTATCCCATTTGCTAAGTTTAACAGGAGTAACATATGCTCTATGGGCAAAAAGGAAAAGGGTCTGCGTTAGGGACGCCGCTTTGGCAACACGAACCTGACGCGACCAAAAGCTCTGCCAGTGTCGCTGATCTAGACAGATACCAGTATCATGTTCCCACACTTTTTGTAGACCCAGCAGCTGCGAGGACGTCCCAACTTGGAGCTCTTTATAAAAGGAGGAAGCGGCTTTGCCTGCCTGCTGCCCTCGCAAAAGCCGAAAGTCTACTTCCCATCCCTCCATCGGCGCCTCACACCCAGCAAAGGCCTTGCACAGGCAATGACGCAACTGGAGCCACTGAAAATATAAACACCTAGGGAGCTGAAATTCTAACTGTAAAGTGTCAAAGCTCTTCCATGCCCCATTATCCCATAACTGCCCAACAGTCCAAATGCCCCGATCATACCACTGTTTCCACGCAAACGTTTTTCGTTGGATTTTAAAGTGCGGATTGTACCACAGGGGGAGATTAAGTGAGTTACAACCAGCAATCTCCAACGTGGTGGCAAATGCTCGGAAAGCTCTTTGGGTATCGATAATCATCCTGGGTCTACCAGACTCCTCCCTAAACACCATTCCGGGGAGAAGATGTAAAGGGAAAGGCGAGGCAAGATTCCTCTCTAAGGCCAACCATACTGGACTCAATTCAGATATCTGTTCTCTCCATCGGATCCCTTGCTTCAATAAAAAGGCGTGATGGTAAGCTAAAAAATCCGGAAACCCTACACCCCCAGTTTCCTTATGTGCTTTCAGCTTTTTTAGAGCAATTCTAGGCGGTTTGTTCTGCCATAGGAAAAGCGCCAGCTTTTTCTCAATCTGTCGATAAAGTTGCAAAGGGAAGTACAAAGGCACCATTTCCAAAATATAATTAACTTTAGGTACAATTGTCATTTTGATGGTCTCGAGTCTACCCCACCAGGATAGCAATAATGGAGACCATTTAGTAGTCAGATTCTGTACATTAGCTAAGAGTATCTCAGCATTATGTGTCAACGTATCATTCAAGGAGTGACAGTAATACACCCCTAAATATTTTATCTTGCCGGGCTCCCAAACAAAGGGGAAACCGGCCATGTCTGATTTATGAGTGCGCGCATTAAGGGGAAAAGCTACAGATTTGGCCCAGTTAATTTTATACCCGGATAATGAGGAGTACTCTTCTATCTGCCGCAGAATACATGCAACAGAGCCGGGAACAGTGAAAAGCAAGAGGTCATCTGCGTATGCAGAAGCTTTAATCTCTTCTCCTGCCAACCCGATGCCTCGAATACTCCCATTTTGCCTCAAGAGAAGGATCAACGGTTCAAGGGCCAGATTAAATAAAAGGGGAGATAATGGGCACCCTTGACGGGTACCGCGACCTAACACAAAGTCCCCCGAATAGATGTTGTTAACACATATATGGGCAGAGGGGCATACATACATAGCATGAAGTAATCTAAGAAACCCTTTCCCAAACCCAAACCATTCCAGGGCGGAGTATAAAAATGACCATTCGAGCCGGTCAAAAGCCTTTTCGGCGTCTAAGGACAGGCCCACCAGGGGTTCACTAATGTTCTCTGCCCCCGCTAGGACATGACACAGTAACCTGGCGTTATCTGCAGTTGACCGCCCTTCTACAAACCCGCATTGATCTGGATGGATTAAACCAGGGACTACTGCGGCCAGCCGCCGCGCCAACACTGTGGCAAAGACTTTATAGTCCACATTTAAAAGAGAGATCGGACGGTAATTACTGACAAGCTGCGAGTCTCTACCTGGCTTTTCCAAAACGATAATCCTAGCAGTTGCAAAAGCACCTACCGAGGGGCTTTCTTCCACTAGGGCATAAAAGTATTCCTGCAAAAATTTACCTAAATCTTTGGCAAACATCTTAAAAACTCAGCTGGCAACCCATCTGGGCCGACCGCCTTGCCCGATTTTAAGGAGTTAATAGCAGCCTCAATCTCCTCTAAAGTGATGGGACTATCTAGGGCTCGTTTCCCATCTTCACTCAGCACAGGCCTCTCCACTTTGTCCATTAAACAAGCAAAGGCCTCTCGGGAACATTTCTTTTCGGAGGAATATAAATCTACGAAGAAGGACCGAAAAGCCTCTGCTATATCATTATCGTCTACTAGAGGCGTAGAAGTCCCTTGGACTTTAATGGCCGCGATACGACCCGCCTCTTTTCTCGCCTTCAGCGAATTTGCCAAAAGTCGCCCCGCTTTGTTATGTTCCCAATAGTATAGCCCTTCCTGAGCCTTGATATTCCGAGAGACCTCATCAGAGAGCAAGCGATTATACTGCAGCCTTAATCGCTGCAGCCGAAGCAGGATACAGGGGTCTTGTCTCTTAATCAAAAGACGTTCACCCGCTTTGATCTGCACATCCAGTTCGACAAGCTGCTCCTTATGATGTCTAGCTTGATAAATACCAAAGCTCGTGATAACCGCCCTAATGGAGGCCTTAAACCCTTCCCAGCGTGCCCAACCAGACGTCAGTTGAGACGTATTAAATTGAAAATAATCTTTAATGGCCGATCGTATTTTGGCTCTAAAGTCCCCATTCTCTAATAGGGTTCTATCAAAGAACCAAGGCTGTGGACCGTGCCTTAAACGTTTGTCCTCTATCAGAAGGGAGACAGCTGCATGATCTGATATATGCATTGCATGAATTTCCGCAGCAATAACATTGGCCGTCAGGGCTTTAGAAAGCAGTATAAAATCAATTCTAGACAAAGACTTATGTGGGGGAGAGTAGAATGTAAACTCCTGGTCTCCCGGGTGTAATATTCTCCATATGTCCACCAATCCCGCATCTTGCAGGAACGGGACCAGCACTGAGTGAGCCCTGGGAGGCTTGCATGACCTAGGGGGTTTCCTGTCTACTAAGGAGTCTAAAACTAAATTAAAATCCCCCCCCACAAGAAAGGGAACTGCAGCGTCCTTAGTCACTTCTTGCACAATGGATCTAAAAAAATCGGGATTATCAGTATTGGGAGCATAGAGATTTAAGATATTGAATTCTAAGTGTCCTACTTGCAAATGTACTCTAACCCATCGGCCAGACTGATCCGCTGATGTTTGTACCACCCGCGGGGATAAAGCCCTCCGTACCAGCACCGCAACCCCATTGTGCTTCTGAACCGCAGCTGAAAACGCTACCACCATAAAAGGCCTGATGTTTAATTTCACCGACTCTTTAATATTCAAGTGAGTCTCTTGCAGCAGCAAGATATCCGCTTTTTCCAGCTGGCCATATTGGATTATTTTTTTGCGCTTGGCAGGGCTCTTAATGCCTTTGACATTCAAGGAAAGAATCTTAATCGGCGCCATAATATTGATTCTGAAACGCTATTCCTATGTATGCAACAGCTAGCATTTTCCTATTAAACAGAACAACTCCACCCCAGTTTACTTGTCCTTGATGCATCTCCCACACCCAAAAATACAGCGCACCCATAGACTGCATACCCAGTGCAACCCCATAAAACATACCCATGACCCGGATTCCAGAGGACCCTTCGGGAGGCTTAAAACCCAAAACCAAAGTGGGTGAGCCTAAAAAGGCAGACAGAGCCTAAGGACCAGCATACATTTACATATGTGTGTGCACTGATCACTGAAAACATAACAGGATTAGTTAAGTTGGTTATACAGCCACCACTTACTACCACTCATCTCTCAAACATTACACTGTTAAGAAACATGGGAACCACCATTGCCCTCCAACTATTACAAAACTACCAAAGACCCCTAACGGGTGTCCAAGGTAGCATTCAGGACATCAGTTCTGCTTCTTTAGTGTCCAAAAAAGACCTGAGAGTCTCTGGTTCGTCGAAATTCCTAGTTTGATTATGAAGAGTAACTCTCATTTTCGCTGGGTATAATAGGCCGTATCTGGCTTGCAGATGTTGGAGTCTGGGCCGCAGCGCTAAAAAGGCTTTTCTCCTATCCACAGTTGCCTTAGCAAAGTCCGGAAAAAACAGCAGCCTATGGCCTTCATAGTCAAGCGGCGAGCGCATCCGTGCTGCTTCCAGGATTTTCGCGGCATGCTGAAACCTCAATGTCTTAAAGATGATGGGCCGGGCTCTCTTGTTGTTTAATGGCATCTGCGACGGGACCCGATGGGCCCTTTCAATTTCGAAGGGTGACTCAAATGAAATCTGCAAAACTGCAGGGATAATCTTCTGCAGAAAAGCACCCATGTCTTTTCCTTCCACGCCCTCAGGCACCCCGACAATCCGCACGTTATTCCTTCTGGATCTGTTATTATTATCCTCTAATTCTCTTTGCAGAGCTCTTATCTGTTTAGCATGCTTCCCCACTTCGTGCAACTTCTCCTCGTGCGCAGCCAGCTTCATTTCTACAGAGCTCTGCCGTACAGTCAGGGATTCCATCTGCTGTTTTAAGACCTGAATATCCCCTTGCAGGGTGAGTAGCGAGTCACTATTAAGAGTAACAATTTCCTTGACCGCTCTGATTTCTGCAAGGATTTCTTGCATCGCCTCCGTTCCTTCACGACCCGCCGCCATTTTCTGGGGGGACGGAGGTTCCGTTTTGGAACGCTTGACACTTGAAACTTGGCCACCGGCAAAGTCCAACCGGGTTGGTTTTGGTCCCGCCATACTCCCGACTCAAAAGAGCCCAAAATGGTATACTGTGGTTCACTATTGAACAGTGCAAACACCGGATTCAGACAACAACTCCTCGGAGCTCGATCCTAGGCATCCATTCCGCCAGCTAGTAGGCTCCGCCTCCTATGTGCAGCTTTTTAAAAAAATGCATCACACACGCACATGCAAACACCAACATGTGAAAACCCACACGCAATGCTACTCTGTTTTTCTATATGTAGATTTGTAAAATTGAAAGTTTCATCTCTTAAGTGCTGGCAAATGCACATGCACTCCTACATACCCTTGTATTTTACAAAAGGCTCTGAGTTTGGCAAAACCTTTTGTAAAATACTCTGGGAATTATGAACTTCCTGACCTGGGCATTCCAATTCTTATCTCAATGTTCTACGCAAATTGTGGCGTTAAAGAACTAAGGGGCCTAGATAATAGGTGGCCCTTTTACTAGAGTGTAGTAAGCCAAATTCCTGCTATAATGCAGGAAGAGAGAGAAGCCTCCATCTCTCCAAAATTGCCCCAGGGTCTGAAGACCCAATTCCTCCCACTTCCTTTATGTTCTATCAGTAAGGCCCAGTGTGAAGGGGGGATTGAAACAAATGGGCATAAGTCTAAACACCCGTTGATCCCTAAAATGTCTCCTCCGTTGCCTCTCCCACACCCAAATAGTAAGTCCCACCCAAGGGTTAATCTCTGCCAGCTTCCCCAAGTACCTACTCTTTCTCCAGGAGGTACCACAGGGGACAGGCTCCCAGACTCCTGTTCCAGGCACAACCATTCTTTCCAGTTACACACATGCCATTCAGCCGTTCCTCAACGTTGGGCTGCGTCATAGTACTTACAGAGGTCTAGAATTGCTAAGCTCCCATCCGCCTGGGCTCCACACAGCAGCCTCCAAGCCACTCAGGGCTATTTATAATTCCACATGAAATCCAGGAGGGCCTGCTGCCACCGTCTGAAATAGCCCTCAGGTATCCATACTGGTAGGGCATTAAAAAGATATGAAATTTGGGCAACACCATCATTTTAAGGCTATTGATCCCTCCAAACCACAACAATCTTATTTTATTCTATTGCTGGAAATCAGAGCTAATCACTCGCCACAGGGGTTTGTAGTTGAGTGCGAAAAGCCTATGAGAGTCTGCAGCAATGTTTACCCACAGATAACTGATATGAGATTTCACCCATTGGAAGGGGAAAATCTCCCTAATAACCCTCTTATTCGAGGGTGTGGAGGAAATGTCAAGGATTTCTGACTTGGAAGCATTCATTTTAGACCCCAACACCCTTCTAACAGATCCAATTCCTCCCCCATCCTACCAGGAACTTCACCGGGTCCAACAGGGTAAACAGCAAATCTGCAAACAGCGACAGTTTATATGAATGGGAACCACCCCCAATCCCCTCAATATTAGCCAGAGAACAAATATGCACAGCTAAAGGCTCCGGGGCCAGGGCAAACAAAAGAGGGGGATAACGGGCACCCCTGACGGGTACCTTTCTGCAGAACAAATGCAGGGGAGTGGGCCGCATGGACCTTCAACCTAACCATAGGTTGAGTATACACTTGAATCCACTGGGTAAAGGATCCCCCAAGACCCATTTTCTCCAAACATTGAAATAGATAGGATCTACTGGCTCTATCAAAAGCTTTTTCTACATATGCTGTTAAGAGGAGTGTCGGCCACCCCATCCCACCTTGCTATCCCTATTAAATTTAGAATCTTACAAATATTGTCAGAGCACTGTCTGGTCAGTATGAAACCAGATTGATTGCAGTATACTAATTTGGGCAGCAGAATTTGCAGGTAGTTAACCAGAATCTTGGCAAAGATTTTCTGATCAATTCCCAATAGGGAAATAGGATGGGTCTTTCCCTTCCTTTGGTAGGATCGTGACTCCCTCCTCCCACCAGCTGGGCCTGTAATGTTTTGTAGAAAAAAATTATATAATCATCTATTCCTGGGGCCTTTGAACTCGGCAGCTACTTAATAACCTGCAACATCTTGGTAGTCAAAATAGGCCATCCCAGTAGAAGCCGTTCATCCTCGGACAATTGTGGTAGATCACATCCTCCGAAACATTCACTAATATGTTTCTCCTCAGCCCTCCACTTCAGGATATAGAGTTTTTGATAAAATTCCATAAAACACCTTTGTATCCCCTTCTGGTCAACAACTGTTCTTTGTTTATCCTTAATTTTCCATTTCCATTTCCTGGTTCAGGCCTTCTGAAGCTGGAATGCCAAGACCTTCCCCCTTTTATTGCTATATTCAAAATGCTTAAGCCCCAGTAGGCCCAATGCCCATCGGATGTCAGCCAATTGTAGCTCATGTAAGCGCCTCTTCAAAACCACCAGACGCTCGCCAAGCTGGAGATCTCGCGCCCTGTTTCAATTTGTAACTCTACCCTCTCAATTTTCCAATGCAACTCCTCTGCAACGTTTTTCTTCTTCCTCTTCTTGTGGGATCCCCACACCCCTGCCTAGTCTCAGATTACCCCTGGTATACAGGTGCCAGTGTTATTAAACTCCAGATATTCCTGTATCACCTCCTGAATCTTGGTACAGGTTTCTGAATCCTACAACAATGAGTCATTAAGATGCCAGACCCCCTTGGGCCCGCTAAGTGGACAAAGCACTAACCCAACCCACAGTGGCACATGGTCGGACCAGGTACGATTGGCAATCTTATAATCCCGTATATCTCCCATTAAAACCTTGCCCGCCCATAGATAATCAAAATGCATATAAGAGTCATGCACCCCAGAGAAGAGAGTATAATCATGTTCCCCAGGGTGCTTTAACATCCACACATCTAGTAAATCGAAGAGCCTCGCCCACACCATCAGTCCCTGGTGGCCAGAAGTGTGTGCAGATCCTACCCCCTTGGAGGTGTCTACCACAGGATTGATTGACGATTAAAATCACCACCCACCACCACTTGGCCCTCCACAAAGCTTCCCATCACCTGAGCCACCTGGTCAAAAAACATCCCTTGGGCTAGGTTAGGGGCATACAGGCAACCAAACGTATACCCATTTCCACCTTCAGAAATAAAAAGCAGCCCTTCCTGCACGCATCGAGCACCCTAAACTGAAGGCCAGTGGCCTTCAGTATCACAATTCCTCCCAACCTTTTTCTTAATGCAGTTTGACTCAAACCAAACATTTTAAAACTTTTTGTGGAGGACGCAGCACTCATTACACCACAACAGGGGGTTTCTTGTATGCAAGCCACCTGGATCTGCAGCCATATGAGCTCCTTAAATAACAACTGTCACTTAGCTGGGGAGTTTAGCCCACAAATATTAAAGGTGTCTACTTGCAAGTTCCCAAGGATTACAGTGATAATAAAACCTTACCCCAACAAGCCCATCTTTCCCCATCTTTCCCCAACAGCCCCTCATACCCCTCCCCCTTCCCCCCCTCAACACTATCAACCACTCCACCTGGGCTCCCCCAACATCCAAACCCTCCCCACACACACACATCCAACCACACTCCAATCCGCTCACTCACCATCACCTTACTGAAAACCCTGAATTACTCTCCTCCATCCCAGCACACACACCTCTGCCACCACCATACCAAAAGGAACATAGACACTCCAAAAGCAATTAGAAATCCAACAGCAATGTCCTTCTGCTTTAAGGCAGGGTGTGCAGCTCACGCTCATGACTATCGCTTTGTCGCCAGAGTCATTTTCCTCCCTGTTGCAACCTTTCCCATTGAGGCTTGGTAGCCCCCACTTTCGTAGACTCCTCGTGGTGTGCCTATTCAGATGTCAGGTTCATCCAGCCCACATCCTTCAAAACTTTGAGGGCATCCTCTGGGGTCTGGTCCCATGTTGTGCGGCCATCGAAGGAAAACTGTAGGCCAAAAGGAAAGGTCCATTTATAGTGAATATTGTCCTTCTGCAGCCGTTGGGTAATAGGTACAAAATCCCAGCATTGGAGCATGGTATTAGCCGATAAGTCAGCATATAGTTCAATATTAACGTTGCCCCCCTTGATTTTCCCTAACTTGCAGGCCACCTGCATAATCACTTCCTTAGAGGAAAACGCATATAGGCAAGCATGTCACATGTTTTCCCCTCTTTTGGCTGCCCAAGGGCGCGGTGAGTGTGTTCGCTTTTAAAGCATAATGGCTGTGAGTCCATTTAGGCTGCCTATATCACCGTTCAGCAAACGTTAGAAGGATGCTTGGGGAGAGGAATGACTAGCAGAAAAAAGGAGGTGATAGTGCCTCTATATAAGTCTTTGGTGAGACCTCATTTGGAGTATTGTGTGAAATTCTGGAGACCGCACCTTCAAAAGGATATAAACAGGATGGAGTCGGTACAGAGGGTGGCTACTAAAATGGTTAGTGGTCTTCATTATAAAGCATATGAGGACAGACTTAAGGATCTTAATATGTACACCTTAGAGGAAAGGCGGGATAGAGGCGATATGATTGAGATGTTTAAATACCTCCGTGGCATAAATGCACAGGGGGGGAGCCTCTTTCGATTGAAAACAAGTTCTGCCATGAGGGGACATGGGATGAGGGTGAAAGGGGATAGATTCAGGAGTGATATGCGGAAATATTTTTTTACGGAAAGAGTGGTGGATCTGTGGAATAGTCTCTCAGTGGAGGTGGTAGAGATGAGGACAGTATCTGAATTCAAAAAAGCATGGGACAAACACAGAGGATCTCTAAAGGAAAAAAAGGGACTGTTGTAGTTGCTGATATGGAAGGACAGACTAGATATGCCATGTGGTCTTTTTCTGTCATCATTTTTCTATGTTTCATTTTTTTTCTCTGTTTCTATGTTCCACATAGTCCACCACTTCTTTGGACTCAGGGAGCCCTGGATGTGAATGTTGCATCTTCGGGAGCAGTTTTCTAAATCTTCTATTTTCAACAATAGCTCCTCTCGGACGGGTGTGTCATCACTCTCCATCCCCGCCATTTTGTGTGCGCCGCCGCTCGCTGAGTCATCCCCTTTAAAAGCATATGCTTTGAGATCAATGGCAGCTTTTTTCAAAATTCCAACCATCATGGCTCCGAGGGCAATCTAGGACCTGACACCAAGACAAGGTTCGGAGGCGTTAGCTACTCAAAATAGCGGGTTCTGCTGAAGTCCATAAGGAGCACACGGATTAGGCAGCCATCCTGGATGTGACATCACCAGAACCCCCCTTATATAGCTTTCTGATAAACAAGCTTGTTGTATACTTAGGGCTAATGAAGCTCTATGGATTTCTATTTTGCAAGGCTGGCATCCTAATGCATGGGCAGGGTTCTGAGCTGCCAACAGTGTTGACTTTCTCTGCAGGCAGTTGTGGAAGTGGTTTTCATAGTACTGAAATAAGCTGAGTCTGTTAGTGCCTCAAGACATTTCTTGCTATTTGGGCGTTTTCAAAGGCTTATACACTTGTTATGTGGATTAAACTAGGATTAATCATCCTTATGCAATCCTAAGATTTTTTTAGTTAGCTTAAAGTGTGCATGTTCTCTAACAATGCACCTACTTTTGGCTAAGTAGAAAGAGGTGTTCCAGGGGCAACTTTGGAGTTGTGTTTGGAAACTACCTGTCTGCACAAGGGGGAGGGGGGATATACAAAGGAATTAACACGGTTAACAGAACTGCGGTGTTAATCCCCTTATCTGTGATATTCAGCGAAACAAAACGAATACATTTACTGCTGCTGAATATCCCCAGGTGCCATTGCTGTATGCCCTGATTATGACCAGTTAGAATCGGGGTGTTCCGGGGTGTTCCGCGGACGGCATCCATCAATAACTGAGCAGCGGCGATATAGAGCTGCTGCCCTTTTATCAACATGTGATGAAAGTCAGGCGCAATAACAGCTGGCCTAACGTTTAGCACAGAAGCTAACTAGGCAGTGGCTGAACATTGCCGCTGCGTGGTTAGCTTTCCAGCAATTTGGCAGCCCAGATATTCAATGCTGCGGCCATATTTTGGCCCCAGCATTGAATATTCAGGTTTACGGATCGGCCATGGCAGTTAGCCACTTTAGCAGGGCGAGAGCTGCCGCTGCATATCGGACCCATAATTTTCAAAAAAGCATGTGCACACTTCTCCCCATCATTGTAGAAGATAGTAACATAGTAACATAGTAAATGACAGCACATAAAGACCAGTATGGTCCATCTAGTCTGCCCAGTAAGATGGCAAGAGTAGGTGCACCTGCCTCACCATGCAGGCCCCCCCTCCCCATGTCTGTTTAGGGGTAAACCCACCGCTCCGTGTGGGACACCCCTATATGTTGTAAAATTAGATAAGTTTAGTTTGATTTTATCCTGTCGCTGTAAAGGGATTCACTGTGTCTGTCCCATGCAATTTTGAATTCTATCACTGTATTTTCCCCCACCACTTCCATCGGGAGGGCATTCCAAGCATCCACCACTCTTTCAGTGAAAAAGTATTTCCTGACATTGCCTTTCAGTTTAGCCCCTTGCAGCTTCATGTTATGCCCTCTAGATTTACAACTTCCCCGTCTTTGGAAGAGGTTTGTTTGTTCATTATTTCTCTTTAAATATTTAAAGGTCTGAATTATATCTCCCCTGTCCCTCCTCCAGAGTGTACATATTTAGGTCTTCTAGTCTCTTCTCATAAGGCTTCTGAGGCAGGCTCCAAATCATTTTGGTCGCCTTCCTCTGAACTGGGTCTCCAAAACTGAACACAGTATTCCAAGTGAGGCCTCACCAGCGACTTATACAGTGGCATTAGTACCTCTTCCTTTCTGCTGGTAATTCCTCTTTGTATGCAATCCAACATCCTCCTGTCTTTTGCCACTGCCTTGTTGCACTGTTTTGCCACCTTGAGATCCTCAGAAATAATCTCACCAAGGTCCTTCTCCTGGTCCATGCACACCAACCTCTCGCCCCCTATCATGTACATTTCCCTTGGATTTCTGTTTCCCAAGTGCATGACACTGCACTTCTTCGCATTAAATCTTAAGTGCAAATCATTAGACCATTCTTCCAGCTTTTGTAGATCTCCAGATTACATTAGATATAATGTGAAGTAGTGCAGTGTCATGCATTTCCCTTACAACTGCTTATTCGAATGCTTTGGCCTCCCTTCTCTCAAAATCTTAGAAAGGTCATCATCAACAATCTAAACCAACAACACAAATATAATCTCTGCAAGTGGGGTTTAGAACTTTCCCTCCTCCCACTTTGTCACTAGCTAGCTGCCACATTTTGAGACACCTGTAATTTCTTTATCAAGCTAGCCTGCAACCGTACATAAAGTATATACCCACAATCAAACAACAAAAAGAAACCCCACTCCCTATTAAGGCCCATACCACCACTCTCAAAACACCCTCTTCCAAATATGTCTGAAGCTAGCAAACCAATTTTATCTTTGCGTATACCTTCTGTAATACTGCTGTTATCTGCTTGTGTCCTATTCCCTCATCCTCTTCCAACACAGCTAACGATCTCAGCACTTTCACACAAGATCTCCTGACCATCCACCTCTAATTGCATTTTCTTTTCCTCTACCACTCCCAGACCTAACCAAGCTGTTTTCAAAATATCCATACTTGAACTGTTCCGAACTAACCATCCTTTCACCTCTAGCACACAGGCATTGGTTTGCTCCTGTCGCTATCATCCATCCCCTTCCAAAGGAAGAAACATCTGTTCATCATCTGCATGTACAAACCAACAGAACCCATGTTTCATCGCCGTCCTTCCCAAAGGGGACAAGTATCTTATAGAGGAGAGGAACCTCTGCTCCTTATGATATACTATAAACAGACACCCTTCGAAAAAGCACAGGAACCACTGCAGCTCCTGGCCCTCCGTGCCCAGTTGTGAACATTTCTCCATCAGACATTTAGACTGTATCAAATCAAATGCTGCCGTAAGATCCATTGATATCAATAGTGCTGTCCTTCTCTTATCCAACTAAAAATAAACTTCATTATACAGTGCTTCTAATAAATTGTAGATCAGTGTTCTTAACCCAGTCCCCCGAGACCCCTAGTCCAGTTAGGTTTTCAGGGTATCCCCAATGAATAGGCATTGCTTCCATTGTATGCTAATCTATCTCATGCATATTCATTGTGGATAGCCTGAAAACCCGACTGCCCTGGAGGCACCAGAAGACTGGGTTGAGAACCGCTGCTGTAGATGAAGGGCAGGCATGTTTTAGAAAAGGAGGCGGTACAGAGTCTTATAATCCTCAACAAACAAACCAACTTGTATCAGCATTTCCTTCTCTATAATCTTACCAAATTATTAACAATATTAGCAAATTCGAAATAGGCCTACAGTTCTCACATACTCCGAGATCTGTCCTCTTCTTTATAGCTAGTATCTCTACTGCTCTTTTCAAACTTTCTGGCATAAATCCCTGCTTTACTACTACTAATAATCATTTATAAAGCGCTTCAAGGTGTACGCAGCACTGTACAAACAAATAAAGACGATCCCTGCTAGTGATAGCTTACAATCTAATTAAGACAGACAAGACAAAGGATAAGAATAAGGGTAAAGGTGGGTAAGGAGACAAGGAAAAAGGGAGTCAGGATCCAAAAGCAGCTTTAAAGAGGTGAGCCTTTAACTTGGACATGAAAAGGGCAGCGATGCTTTAAAGAAGCATTTGTCAAGTCCCCTAGCTAGGTCATCATTTTTTCTGATCATCCTTTCACTAAAGAAACGGGCTGGATCTAATGACAAACAAGTAGAATTTAAATTCACCAAACTTATTACTCCCTCTGTTGTTACCTTAGCAAAAAGTATCCAATCTCCCCCCTCCTTCCCTCCCCTCTATCTCACCCAATTCTTCCATCACCAATCCCCACACAGCCTCATCTTTTAGTCCATCTTTCAACTTCTGTTTTTCCCACAAAAATCTTGCAACTTCAACTCCCACTGCGTGTCTCTCGATATATTTAGCCACCTTACTTTAACAATCCCCTAATTACTTAAAAGATAATCAAAGGTTTATTGTCTTCTTTCTCAATTGTTTGAGAAAAATCTCTTTTTTTCATCTTGATATTTGATCTTAAACATATTTGCTTCTTTTCTCCACCTCATCCTATCTTCCTCTAATCCTCATTTTCTCCATATTCGTTCCAAGTTTCTCAATTTCCCTTTCCCTTGCCGCAGCACCCTCGCAATGTTCTCTTTAATCCGCGCCGGGTCCTCCACCGGCATTCCTGCCAGTGGGGGGGAGGGGCAGAGCATCGATCACTCTGCGCCTCCCCCCGCCGTCAGGAATGCTGGCAGCGGACCCAGCACAGGTTAGCGGGAACATTGGTGCCAGGAGCGCTGGCCAGCAGAGTGGCAGCAAATGGGAGTGGCCAAGGATATCACTTTCCTTGAGATGTTCCTGATCATGGTGGTCATGGCCCCGTGGAGGAACCAGCTCACTGACAGGAGATTAGTTTTCCTCTTGGATGATGCAGCAGTGGTCTTCACCATTAATAAACAGACAGCAAAGGCAGGGAGGGTAATGAGACTGGTGAGGAGGATAGTTTTGCTGAGCTTGGAAATTAATGTGTTTGTTACAGCTCAGCATGTCCCAGGGGAAAGCAATGAAATAGCTGACACTCTGTCTCGTCTCCAGCTCCAGTGCTTCCAGCAGTTCACCCCGAATGCGGCACCAGGGTGGTCCGCATGCCAACAGAGAAGTGGAAATCTGGATGTGATGCACAGCCAGAATGCTGAGGGCATCATTGTCAGAATTTACTTGGAAAGCCTACAGGAGAGCATGGAGGCAGTTGAAGAACTTCCTAGCATGGAAGGGACCTAGTCTGGGGCATGGGGTGCTGGTGGGCCTGCTACTCGAATTCCTTACACACTTGCAGATGGAGGGAACCTCCATTAGACAGACCAAGCTGATACTGGTGGGGGTATAGCCTTCTTCCTCAAACTGGGGGGGGGGGGGGGGGGGTAGAGACGTGACAAGGGAATTCGTAGTGAGGAAGGTGATGGAAGGCTGGGTGAGGGAGGCCACACTTAGGCCAGACAGGCAAGGCCAAACTCCCTATCCATTCTGTATGGGGCTATGCAACATGTGTCAGCCATCACCAGAGATGGATTCTAGTGCCAGCTGTTCAGGCTGGCCGCTCTGGTGATGTTCTTTGATGTGCTTCACAAGAGTGAGGCTCTGCCACGGTCCACTATGGACATGACGGGCACTGCCTTAAGAGCACAGGATGCTGGGGTGGAGGGCGACAGGGTCTGCCTGTTTCTGGCCTCATCAAAATCAGACCATCATGGGAAGGGGAAGACGGTATGGCTGAACGCCACAGCAGTCCGGGAACTGTACCCAGTGGAGGTCATGTGTGGGTACGCCTGCCATTGGGGGTCCCCTGCTGTGCCACGCCAATGGGTCTTACCTTTCCCAATACCAGTTCAGGACACTGTAGTTGAGGGTGGTACGAGTGGCGGGGTTCAACACTAAGGGTATCATGCTGCATTCCTTTAGGATAGGTGTGGTGACAGCAGCGCATGGGTTGATGCCAAGGCCCGCCAGATCCAGGCGATCGGGAGGTGGGAGTCTGACGGGTATAAGCTGTATGTAAGGTCTTAAGGCATCCTGTCTTTTCTCACCTGCTGTGTTCTCTCACCCAATAGGCCATGAAGCTATGACAGTCTGGATCATAGGGCATTCTTATGTCTACTGTGCGGAAAAAAGGGCGGCAAGGTGATACTTCAGCACACAGCTTGGCTTCCAACCCGGCATGTGAATACAGTGGATGGAAAGGCGGGGCATGCAGTAGGACCAGCTGAGGCCCGCCCTTGCTGGATGGAGGCAAGGAGGTCCCCCCCAGACTAGGTGGTCTTGCACCTTGGTGGTAATGATCTGGTATCCAAAAAGGGTATTGATCTTATCAGGATAAAGGCAGACTTGGCCTGGATTAACTGCGAGCTCATGGCGGGGGTCATCTGGTCCCACATCATCCCACAGCAGAAGTGGAAGGGGAGACAGAATCCTCAGGGCATAGAAAGAAGCAGGAAAAAACTCAACAAGGAGGTCGGGACCTTTGTGTGGGGGTTAGGCGGGGTGGTGGTTGAGCACCGGGGGGAGGGGGGAGACGTGTACTCTGCGGATGGGGGTGCACTTGAATGACATTGGGATGGAGCTATTTATTGAGGGCTTGCGGCGGGCCATTGGTTCGGTACTCACGGTGGGGTGATTTGGGCCACGGGCCCTCCTGGTGGTGGGCCTTCACTGAAGAACAGGAGGAGGGGAGGGGTACCACAAAAAATGGGGGACCCGAGTACCGAGCCGGGGGGCGCCGGGGCCCAGTAATAGGGGGCTGGGTACCAAGGGCCAGGGGGCCTGGCCTCAGTTACCAGGAAGAGAGATGGGAATGGGACACCCAGGTGCCAAACGGAGCGGTTTGCAAAAGGGGAAGAGAGGAAGAGGGGCAGGGTCCTGGCCACAGGGCAGGCGAGGGCCACCGAGCAGGCAATGTGAACAGTGGTACCCCTCCATGTAAACCTCATTGTTAGCTATTGTGTAAATATTGTTTGCATGTTGAATACACGTGGTATGGATTATAATGCCTACAGAATGTTGTACAGGTCTAGGAGTTAGATCAGTTATGATTGTTAGGGTTACCGATTGATTGTAAATAGTGCAATACATTGTGTCCGTAAGCTGTGACCATATGATCCACTAATAAAGCAGTTTTGAGCTATGGATCTGGCCGTCTGTCTGTTGCTTGTGGGCGTGGGGGGTGGGGGAGAGGAGGGTGGAGATGGAGGAGGGGGGTTAGGAGGCGAAAGCCCGAGACCATTCTGGTGTGCCCCGAGTTATGCCTGGCTCACCCCCTCATTCTTCTCTTTTACTCTTTCCTCTAAACCCTTTTCCATTTCACCTCCTTTTTTACCTTCCAAACCTCCTCCTCCCATTTCAAAATATCCACCCTTCCCCTTTGCTACTTTGCCCAAAAATACTCCCCATTTTTACCTCACACTCAAACTCTAAGCCAAAATGCCAGACTAAGGTACTGGAACCCGCCCATTAAAACTATACTATTACCTTGCTGTAATCCTTCAGATATAAATATCACATCTAAAAGGTGCCCACTCTGATGGGTGAGACAACTCACAATCTACTCCAGTCCTCCCACTACAAACATAGTCGCAAACAATTTGCCCAAATATCCCACATATACTCAAAATGGGCATTAAAATCCCTCCAAATTGTCATATCTTGAAATTGGAGTCTAATAAACAAAAATTCCACCATCTGATCCCAACCTCCCTACCAATATTAGAAAGACAATACAACAGCACCTCCAGACCCTCACCCAAAGCCCATCCTCATAAATAACCCTTCTATGCCAACAGGCAATTCAACCAGGAAACCCACAACCTACAAAGCAAGGCAGATCTGCCCCCCCTCCCCCCATGCTTGCAGTGTCTCAGAATAGATTGAAATCCCTTAGAACACAAAAAACCTTAATTGAAATCACCTCTCTCCTTTAGCCATGTTTCAGCTAGAAAGGGAGCAGGTGGAGTGCTGTTTCCTATCAGTTCCTGCAATAAATGTGTTTTCTCCATCTTACAACAGACATTCAACAACAAACCATTGAACCATTTCTCCCTTTCCCTCCCCCTCCAACCCTTCAAGCAAATCTTTTTAAGTCCTCCTCTCCCTATCCCTTTTTTTATATGAATTGTAACCCCATTGAGAATCTTTCATAACCCCACACTGTTTCAATAAAACCTCCTTCACCCGCCTCCCTCATTATTACTTTTGCCCTCCCATGCCACAAATCCTAACAAGCCAACCCTACCACCACCATCAACAGATTTTCCCTTTGAATCCCAACCCTATTCTACAACTCAAACCCATCATGTCACATTCGAGAATAAAAAGAGTAATATTGTATGTACAAGATATCACACACACACAAACTTGCTGTAAAATTGTTCTTTTGGATATCACTCAAGCCTCACTAAGGGATTCTCAAAGAGATATGACCTGCCCATTTGACATGATGCTTCCACAGCATCTCTGGTTTTAAAACCGTCATGGGTGTGACATCATAACCCCATGATGTTCCCTTCACCATGTTTTCTTCTCGTCCAGTCCAGGTAAAGTACAATGTGCTCAAAGAGACAGTCTCCAGCCTCTCTGTATTTAAACTGTCATGCTTGATATCACCCCACGGTGCTGCCTTCACCATGTGCCCATAACCTGTCTGGTTCCTGTTTCATAACACAACGTGCATTTAGTGTGGGAATCTTAGCACACTAGGAGGCTAATTTTGTAATCTGCGCCCTCATGCATGTGTAGCTGCCCTATTTTATGATGTGATGCATGCATGTGCCTTACTTCATAAAATAGCAGCATACCGACACGCCATTCTCTAGGCGCTTCCATTATCCCTGCCCTAGAGCAGGTGTAGCTGACAGAACCTAGATCAGCACAGGGGCACACATGCATCATAGGGTTCTATAAATTATGCCCATTCTTTGAGGCCGCAACCTTTGCTCTGCCCTCAGCAGAGGAGCAGAAGAGACCTGCAGAAAAAAAAACCCCAATACTTTTTTCTTTCTAAACATGGCATTTGGATAAATTAAGCCAAACATGTAAAATCAGATTGAGAGAAAGTCAGGAAATCGTGGTTCTCTGCTTTCCCAGTTTAAAACAAACACCTGCAGTTTAGTGCTGAACAGGCACACTTTTTCTCTCCCTCTTGAACCATTACATAGTGCAGCAAAATGAAAAGTGTGATTCCTGTCTCATTAAAAGTTTCCGAAATATCCTTTGCCGCTCTTACTGTTTCCTATTAAGCCTAAATCAGTGATCCCTGGGAGGATGCTGGCAATGTGTTGCCATAGCAACCCTTTTTCACCCCTCTGCCCAGTTCCAAAATGTTTAAATACCTAGTTGGTTTTGCTGTGATTTTGTTTCTAGCACTACTGCCCCCCCACCCTTATAGTCGAGTTTCAGCATTTCAAATTATTGCAGAAAAGCAAGCGGCATTTCCCTTCTCATTCAAAGTCGCACAAGACTGACTTGCACCTCGTCCAAATATAACTGCAGTTATGGTACCTTTTTATCAGTTTCATAAATTGGCAATTAGGATTGTTCAAACATTTAGACACTTATTGATAACTTGCTGAGACCCTTAACTTTAACTCACCGTTGAGCCTTCATTTAGCACAGCTGAATGTGTTCGCATGCAGAGAGATCAACCGAAGTATGATTTTATGTAAGTAATATACCTGCCTGAATGCACATCTGCTGGGAAGTATTGCACTGTAAAGGAGAAGGAGTGTTTATTCCACTCACTGCCTTAATCCTGTCGGACTATTGTCAGACAGCACTTTTAACCGAGCAGGAATTTAATAGGCTTTCAATGTGCTGATACTCATATAAAGTGCCATGGGTCAGGGATTCTCAATGTTGGTCTTCAGAACGGAGATGAATGTGCCCGAGAGATTTTTGTACATTTAGTCCAAGAAGCAGGTACATGTTTATATGTTGTTTTTTTTCTGAGGAGCAGACCTGTTTGCAGCTCTCCTACAGCATGCTTTGGACTGCTGCCACAAGAAGGTATTTCCTGCATTTTCTTCTGCCTGGCTGCCTTCGCTGCCAGGGGCGGCCCAAGGGGGGTACGGGGCCATGTTCGGAGACTCGGTGCAGGGCCTCATTTGCATAATGGGCCTCATTTGCATAAATATTTGCATAATGTTACCATACACTAACTTTTAGTAAACATGCCTCTTCATGAGTGTATGGATAAAGAAAGACAAAGATTTCTACATTACTATAATCCAGTGCCAACCGCCAGGCACATTAGGAACTACTACAAACACTGCCCATTTAGAACACATAGCAAACCCGCCGTATCCTAACAGCACTACCAGGACTCACAAAGCACCATACCCTACCTATCAAAAGGCAACACTGCAAATATTAAACCAATACATTTCAGAGAATAACAATACATGACCTACTGGGGAAAGAGAACAAGTGACAATGTCAAATAGGAATTACATAAACAGAATACCTCAGCTCAGTTACACATGCAGAACATAGACCATCACAAAACAAGGAATCACAATTTAAAAACAGGAAGACAATAATTAAACTGGGAACCCTAAAAGCCAAACTTGGAATGTACAACAACAATGTAGAAATAAAACTATAAATTAATTTCCTCTTGTACTAAACAAAGCACAGACATTAATGATGCACATTTCCCAGAGCTGACATATTCCAGTCAATAAATTCAAAATAAAGAGATATCTTTGTACCTTTTGTGCATTTTTTTTCAGTTGCAATTGTTCCAGCCACTTTCTTCTGGTTTATTTGTGTCTTCTGCTATCTCTCCATCGTCTGCTGTCCATTTGTCCTTTCTTCTCTTCTAGTTTTTTTCCATTCTCTCTCTACATCTGCTTTAACATAATAATCTTTCTCCTTTTGCTCTTTCCTCATTCCTATTTCATCCACTCAAATTTTACCCCTCCATCCTCAATCCCCACTTAGTCTCCCAATACCCGGTCAATTGTACATTTTTCTTCCCTCCCACACAAAGTATTTTTCCCCTCTCCATTTCACTCTCCCAGCCCCAGCCCCTTCTAATCTCCCCCAACATCAGCTCCCTTTTAGTTCCAGCCTCACCCAGTATCCGCTCCCTTCTAGTCCCCACATCAGCCCATTTCCAGTCCTGGGCCCCCATCAGTCCATTTCCAGTCCTAGCTCCCTCATCCATTTCCAGTCCTATCTGAGTCCCTTCATCAGCTCATTTCCAATACCAGCCTCCCATCAGCCCATTTCTAGTCCTTTCCTAGGCCCACCATCAGCCCATGTTAAATTTATTTATTTATTTATTTATTTATTTTTCTTATATACCGCACTCTTTAGCATCAGCGCGGTTTACATGGAACCATAATTAACAATAACAGTTTTACATAGAACAGGGAAGGGACAGTTTCTCCCTCGCTGCTCTGTTAAGCCCGCGGGGGCTGATGGGAACTCCCATCAGCCCCCGCGGGCTTAACAGAGCCGCGAAAGGGAAACTAGTCCCTTCGCGCTCTGAAAGCCGGCGCGTGTGACTGCCGCTGGAAAGAGAGAGCTGATACAGGGGAGGGCAGGCTCTGCCGGGCACAGGGGGGGGCCCCGCGGCACACTCGATTCTGCCGCGGTGGCCCCGGATGCGGCAGCAGACAGCTTTTTAAAAAAAAAATTTCATTTTACTTTTGGATCAGAACGTTTTTTGCACGGGGCCCCCTGAAACACGGGGCCTTGTGCAAAAAACATTCTCGCTCAATGGACGGGCCGGCCCTGTTCGCTGCTATTGGATCTCTGCACTCGTGTGACTGTATGCTGGTTGGCTGACACACTAGGAAGGACTATATCATCGGAGCCCCTACCGTGGGACGCTGAGACCCCTGATGAAGGTCTTTGACTGAAACCTTTAAAGTTGGGTCTTCAATAAAGTTATTTTGTTTATTCAATGTCTGGCTGGCCGTGGTTTCTGCCCTCCGCTGTACCTTCAAGTCATTAGATGCTTACCTAGAAAATGTTTGAACTTTGAGGGATGTATGAGGTTTTTTGGACATTTGGATGATTGTCTCTGCTTTTAATTGGTTCTCTCTGGGGGAGGGGGTGAAATGTTATTTTTTTTAAATGTCTTTATATTAATGTACTGATTCAATTAATAATTTAAAAAGCTGGAAAATAAATAAAAGACATGCAAATGATGGCATAATTGTCATTTTTACATGTACACACTTCCACATGCAAAAAGTCCTTTATACACCTGTTTGTTTCTTAAATGTCTTTCTCTGGTGGGCGTGAACCAAGTCCTTTCGAAGCCTAAACTTAATCCTTTATTCCAGATAACTATTGAAAAAAACAGTATCCTACTGTTTTCCACATGGGTCACAGCAAAGAGACTATCCTAACAGTTGTCCTTATGGAAATACAGAATTATCTGGATAATAGTTTAGCTGACCTGATGGACCATAATCTTAAATGCCTCCATGGAATACGTCTCTGTGACACCATGCTGCATTGCTTTTCCTCTTTATCAAAAATACTCCTTTTCCATTTCTGCCTAGATGTTTGCACCTCTTATGCCCTATTTTATAAATAGAAGTGGACACATACTTTTCTTTATAGAATAGGCTTGGATTAAGTATTTTCTGGGTGCCTAAAACTACCTGGGTTATAACATTATCTTCCACACGACTTCGCACAGTTTAGAACACTTCATTAAGGATTTTGACTTGCGCCTGCAAATTTGACCACTTCACACTGCTGTTGATTCAATCCCAATGGCTTCCCATACTGTTTTGAACACAATTTAAGATCCTTGTTCCAACTTAGAAAGCCCTGTACACACTCATCCCCTCCGATCTATCATCTCTGATTATTCCCCATGTTCCCGGCAGTGCCCTTCGATCGATACATGACAGCTACTTGCAGGGGTGGCCCAAGGGGGGTGCGGGGCCATGTGCGGAGACTCGGTGCGGAGCCTCATTTTCATAAGTGGCCTTATTTGCATAAATATTTGCATAATGTTACCATACACTAACTTTTAGTAAACACGTCTCTTAATAAATGTATGGATAAAGAAAGACTAAAAGATTTCTACATTGCTATAATCCAGTGCCAACCGCCAGGCACATTAGGAACTACTACAAACACTGCCCATTTAGAACCCATAGTAAACCCGCCGTATCGTAAAAGCACTACCAGGACTCACAAAGCACCAGACCCTACCTATCAAAAGACAACACTGCAAATATTAAACAAATACATTTTAGAGAACAATACATTACCTACTGGGGAAAGAGAAGTAGCAGCAATGTCAAATACGAATTACATAAACAGAAAACCTCAGCTCAGTTACACATGCAGAACATAGACCATCATCAAACAAGGAATCACAATTTAGAAACAGGAAGGCAATAATTAAACTGGGAACCACAAAAGCCAAACTTGGAATGTACAACACTGTAGAAATAAAACTATAAATTAATTTCCTCTTGTACTAAACAAAGCACAGACGTTAATGATGCACATTTCCAGGAGCTGACATATTCCAGTTAATAAATTCAAAATAAAGAGATATTTTTCTACCTTTTGTGCATTTTTTTTCAGTTGCAATTGCTTCAGCTACTTTCTTCTGGTTTCTTCGTGTCTTCTGCTAACTCTCCATCGTCTGCTGTCCATTTGTCCTTTCTTCTCTCTTCTAGTTTTTTTTCCCATTTTCTCTCTCTACATCTGCTTTAACATACTAATCTTTCTCCTTTTGCTCTTTCCTCATTCCTATTTCATCGACTCAAATTTTACCCCTCCATCCTCAATCCCCACTTACTCTCCCAATACCCGGCCAATTGTAGATTTTTCATCCCTCCCACAAAAAATATTTTCCCCTCTCCATTTCACTCTCCCAGCCCCGTCCCATTCTAATCCTCCCCCAACATCAGCTCCCTTCTAGTTCCAGCCTCACCCAGCATCCGCTCTATTTCCAGTCCTAGCCCCCCATCAGCCCATTTCCAGTCCTAGCTCCCCATCCATTTCCAGTCCTATCCAAGTCCCTCCATCAGCTCATTTCCAATCCCAGCCCCCCATCAGCCCATTTCTAGTCCTTTCCTAGCCCCACCATCAGCCCATGTCAAATCCTAGCTCCCCTCCACTCAGCCCAATTCCAATCCAAGCCCCCCATGAGCCTACTTCCAGTTCTAGCCCCTACATGAGTCCATTTCAATCCAAGCCCCCACCATAGCCCATTTCCAATCTTAGCTCCCCCAACAGCCCATTTCCAGTCCTATCCTAGCTGCTCCATCAGCCCATTTCCTGTCCTAGCTCCCTCCCCTCACAGCCCATTTCCATTCCAAGCCCCCCTCCCCATCAGCTATTTGCAGTTCAAGCCCTCCTTCCAGTCAGCCCATTTCCAGTCCTAGCAACCCCCAACCCATTACCAGTCCTAGCCCCCCATCAACTCACTTCCAGTCCTAACCCCCATCACCCCATTTTCAGTTTAAGCTCCCCCATAGCCCATTACCAGTCCTAACCCCCATCAGCCCACTTCCAGTCCTAACCCCATCAGCCCATTCCAGTCTTAGCCCCCCCATACCCCATTACCAGTCCTAACCCCCCATCAGTGCACAGCCCATTACCAGTCCTAACTCCATCAGCCCACCTCCAGTCCTAACCCCCCCATCAGCCCATTTCCAGTCCTAATCCCCCCATCAGCCCACCGCTCATTACCAGTCCTAACCCCCCCCCCCCCCATCGGCCCAGGGAAAATTGAAAAAAAAAAGCTGGCTGCTGCCGCTGCCGCCGCAGCAGCAGCAGCAGAATCGACTGTCCCGCAGGGCCCCCCTGCCCGGCTGAGCTCTCCCTGCCCAGCTGAGCCTCTCTGCGATGGCTTTCAAATCCGCGAAGGGAGAGTGTCTCACTGTCTTCCTCGCGGCTCTGTTAAGCCCACAGGGGCTGATGGGAAATTTCCCATCAGCACCTGCAGACTTAACATAGCTGCGAGGAGACACTCTCCCTTCACGGATCTGAAAGCCATCGCAGAGAGGCTCAGCTGGGCAGGGAGGGCTCAGCCGGGCAGGGGGGGCCCCACGGGACAGTCGATTCTGCTGCTGCTGCGGCAGCAGCAGCAGCGGCAGCAGCCAGCTTTTTTTTTAAATTTAATTTATTTTTAAAGCAGAATGTTCTTTGCGCGGGGCCCCCTGAAATGTGGGGCCCTGTGCAAAAGACATTCTTGCTCAATGGACGGGCCGGCCCTAGCCACTTGTATGTTCCATCAATTCACTCACCAAGTTAGAATCATTCCCTCTTCCACGCCAGAGTGAGACCTCATAAGAAATTCAGAGCAGCCCTGAAAACTCATGTTTTTCAACTGCCTTTGATCATCTTAGGACAGGTATTCTGTAGGTTACTCTATCCTCCCTGTTACTTCCTGTCGTCTTCTTCCTTTCTTTCTTGCAACTTGAATTGAGATGGAGCTCTTTTCCTCCTCTGATGCTTTGTTTTGTAAGCCATTGTGCCTATTTTATTTATTTTTGGATCTTGCTCATACCTTTTCAGAAGAGCCCAAGGGCAATTACAGTAGGTATTTCTCTGTCCCTAGAGGGATTACAGACTAATTTTTTGTACATGTATTTTACATGACACTATATTTATCTATTTTGTAAAAGGATCCATGTTCAGTGAGCGTCTTCTAAAATGCTATTGTGGGTTTGCACACATGGCTCTAAATATCTGCTTTCTGTCCAAGAAACCAGATACAAAATTGGGCTTAATAAATCTGTTTCTGTTTTTGCTAGTCAGACACTTCTAAGTTGTTGCCAACTCAGCCTCCAGTTTTCTTGGTAAGGTGCAACAGGAAGTAGATAGCAGGCCTTTCTTCCACACAATAAGCCTACAGCACCTGGTATTCCAAGGTGGTCTCTGCCCAAGTACTAGGCAGGACCAACTCAGCTTAGCTTCTAGGATAGAGGAGATATGGCCATGCTGCCCCGAATGAGCCCTAGACAGACTCTTCTATAAGCAGGACTGGTGCTATCATTAGGCGAACTAGGTAGGTTCCCATTGCCACCACTGTCACCAATCTCTGGGACTGACAGTGACATAAATATCCTCAAACAGCCCCGTGGCGCTTACATTCAAGCTTTGGCCCCGCAAGGCTGTGCGCTTCCGCCCCCTCTGACTCTGGATGCAAACTTCCTCTTTGCACGAGAAGTCGGCATCAAGCGGCGAAGAGCGGCAAAAGCAAACAGTCCCAGAGTATCGAAGCCTGAAGGTAAGCTCCACGGGGCCATTTGCAGCTATTGTTGCTGGTGTCAGTCCCAGAGAAGTGGGGGGGGGGGACGAGGCGCGAGGGATGAGGTTCACCTAAGGCACCTTATCTTCTTGCGCTGACCCTGTTTATAGGACCTGCCAAACATTAATACAGGGAGAGATTGTCCCTACTAGGACACATTTATAGGTTATTTTAAATTATGGCTTCACAAAGAAAGCGTACAAAGCAGCAGTAGTCATTTGCAACTACTTTCTGCGTAGGTGCTAGTTTCATGGAAAATAAGGCATGTAGAGCTGACAGTACAATCTCTGCATTATAGTCTAAGCCAGCCCTGGGAGCACCTTCTCTAAGTGCAGCTAAAATGTTGAAGCTGTACAACATGCATGCTTTTATCCACAATGAGCGAGGGCAGTTTTACATGTAAATCGCTATTTATAAAATTATCCTTCACATGTGTAAACCATATTCCCTCATAAGATGCTGATAACATGTGTAAATGAGCTCCTCTAAGAATTCACACAATGCAAAGTGGCATTGATGTGAACAATTGATGTACTTGGAGCAGAGTTTGGGTGGAGCATGGGTAGACTCATGATTTATGTGCATATTTTATAAAATGTGTGCATAAAATCCTCATTAATATATAGGGGGTCAGATCAATCAATGTTTAGCGGGGATGTACATCCCCCACCAAATGCATGGGCCTCATGCCGATCCCAAAGCTCCCTGCACATACAGAGGAGATGAGCGGGGAGCTCTGGATGGGGGTGGGCCAGAGGGGAAGCGTGGGCTTGGCAGAGGCAGGACCCTAATCCCAGACTACAGGGCAGATACTGGTCGCGGTTCTGTACGTCCAGGCAAGAAGAGGTGGAATAAGTCCCCCTGATGTTGGCGGCCATCACGGAAGGCCCCCCCCCCTCGACCAGGTGAACAGGGCAGAAGGATCCCCGCTGCTCAATCCCAGCTTTGGCATGCCTTGTTGGCGGTCGGACAGTGAGGAAAATAATCTTTTTACTTGTGAGCCTGATCAGGTCTCCTGCATGACGTCCCCGTGCCATGGCACCGGGCTGCATACAGGTACTTCAGCTGGGTTAGACAGGGTGGGAGCTATCTGTCCGGTGGCATAGAGTCTGGGCAGCAGCAGAGCAGACCTGAATTCAAATTAAAAAAAGAAAGAAAAAAACAACATGTGGGTCTTTCCAACTCCGCGCTTGTAGACAGGTTGAGTCCCTTCTTTCCTTCTCTGATGTAGGTCGCGTCAGAGGAGGGAAGGACCAGGACCAGCCATTCAAACGCAGAGTTGTAATAATCGTGTTTGAATGGCTGGCCTGGTCCCTCCTTCCTCTGATGCAACCTATATCAGAGAAGGGAAGGAGGGACCCGACCTGCCTACAAGCATGGAGTCGGAAAGACCCGCGTGTTTCTTTTTTAAATTTGAAGTCTGGTCTGCCTCACTGCTGCCGCTGCCAGCTCCAAGAAAACAAAACGTGGCGGCAGCAGGGCAAGGGCAGGCAGCCGGCTGGACATGGAGGAACATCAAGGTATGGGGGCACACCAGATGTGCGAGTAGCACAGGGCATAATTATGGTTTGGTACGGCCCTGCTGTGACTGGACTACATAGGCCCAGATCAAGTACTTCGGTCATAAACAGATTGTCCATGTGTATGAGGGAGGCGCCCTTGATGAATTGGTCTCTGTAGGTCTTAGATTCCACCATTTGGCAATGAGAGGGGGGAAATAAAACACCTTTGTGCTTGCAATAAATTAATTGCAGACTGAAAATATTAGCAGTGGGCAATAGCACATATCGGCACATGTCTAAATTACAGTCATATGGTTTTGAAGTCTGGACAGGTGGAAGTCTGATTAGCTGAAACCCTGTATAGTAAAACCGGGTCTGTGGTTAGAGATTGACATCTTTCCACTTCAGTAATTTTCAGCTCTGGAAGACAGTAATATGCTTTTTAGAGATGGGTGTAATTTAGGTCTTGCAAGCAGAAGTAAGAACAGATATTTTTCCTGCATTAAAAAAGTGTCATTGTTATTTTTTTTTTACAGCAGTAACATCAACTGATAATAAACACTTTTCATGATAGCCGGCACATATGTAGGATGGAGCCAGCTAAGTTGTTACTAGAGCTTAATTTCTGCCATAACAATCTCTAGTACTGTGCTGGATGGAGGAGTAGCCTAATGGTAAGAGCAGAAACTTGGTGACCAAAGAGAGCAGGGTTCAAATACCACTGGTACTCCATTGCCTCATGCACAAACCTAGGAGCATGTTTACTAAACCATGAGGTTTGCTGTGTTAAAAGTTAAGTGTGGCCATGTGGTAAAAATCCCATGCTAACTGGTTGGTGGATTGTGGGTAATAATGGTGCCTTATGTCATCATGAGCATTATGGTGTGTGTCAATCATGAATGTTGCTGTTTTGTGCAGGTGCACTTCATGCCACCTCAATGGATGGGGTTATGTGCACCCACATGCTGGGTTGTGCTGTACCCACTTGTTAGGAACCTGCCAATGGAAAGGGAGCAGATACCCCCCCCCCCCCCCTGAAGATGGCATGGTCCTCCATGCTAGTTTCATGACCAAATTGCATACTACTGGTGTGTTCTTTAGTAAACATACCCCTTAGATTGTTAGCCTTCCAGGTCAGGGAAATACCTTCTGAACCTGATTATAATGTGCCTTGAACTTGCTCCTTGCACTGGAAAGGCATGAGCTAAATACTAAAAAAGTAAATATTTGCTTTAAAGATCCTTGATGGGAGCTAGTACCTGAGCTAAATGCCTTTGCAAATTGATTCTTGTCTATCCCCAGTCATTCCAGTCTTCACATCCCAAGAGTCATAGCATGGTTGGATCCAAGAATATCATTAGTAGTGCTCCAAAAATCTGTTCTTCCCTTCCTGAGCTTTAAGTGTGCTGTTGTTCATATTCTCAGTTTTCCTCTGACTTTTTTTTTTCTGCATCCTATAGATTCTTCGCATTTCCTTTTGTGGCCTGCATGCTTCTGCAATAGTTGTGTGAGCCACACGGGTGGCAAGAGGGTGTGGGGCTGGAGAGAGGGAGCCATAAGGTCATCTGGAAAGGAGATGAAGTTGAGAGGGACCAAGTGGATAAGGAGAGCATGGGAGGTGAGTGAGTTTAGAAAGTCATGGAATCCATACGGATGATTGGGAAGAGGGAGCCACAAAAAAATGTGTAGCAGTCTGTAGCAGTAAGCAACGGATGGGTTATATTTGGGTTTTATCATTTGTTTTAACTATGTATTAGATGAAATGGTGATTTTATATTGGACATGTGCATTTGTAAATAATTTTGTTGCCTTTGCATGCATTTGTTAGTAATGGTGTGCAAGGGCTGTCTGGTAAGGTTTACATCTTTGCGGATGATGCCAAAATCTGCAATAGAGTAGATACCCAGAAAGGTGTAGATAACATGAAGAGAGATCTAGCTAAACTTGAAGAATGGTCTAGAATTTGGCAGCTGATATTTAGTGCTAAAAAATGTAGGGTCATACATTTGGGCTGCAACAACCCAAGGGAGCAGTATAGTATAGGGGGTGACATACTTCTGTTCACGAAAGAACGGGACCAAGGCGTGATTGTGTCTGACGATCTCAAAGTAGCTAAACAGGTAGAAAAGGCAACAGCAAAAACTAGATGGATGCTTGGGTGCATAGGGAGAGGAATGGCTAGCAGAAGAAAGGAGATGATAGTGCCTCTGTATAAGTCTTTCGTGCGACCTCATTTGGAGTATTGTGTGAAATTCTGGAGACTGCACCTTAAAAAGGATATAAACAGGTTGAGTCTGTGCAGAGGGTGGCTACTAAAATGATTAGTGGCCTTCATTATAAAGCATATGAGGACAGACTTAAGAACCTTAATATGTATACTTTAGAGGAAAGGCAGGACAGAGGTGATATGACTGAGATGTTTAAATACCTCCATGGCATAAATGCACAGGAGGAGAGTCTCTTTCGATTGAAAACAAGCTCTGCTATGAGGGGACATAGGAAGAGGGTGAAAGGGGATAGACTCAGGACTAATATGCGGAAATATTTCTTTATGGAAAGAGTGGTAGATGCGTGGAATAGTCTCCCAGTAGAGGTGGTAAAGATGTGGACAGTATCTAAATTCAAGAAAGCATGGGGCAAACACAGAGGATCTCTAAAGGAAAAAAGTGGACTCTTGTATTGGGTGATGTGGAAGGGCAGACTAGATAGAAACATGATGGCAGGGGGGGCGGAGCCTGATGTCCAGCGGGTAGGACGCTTTGCGTTGAAGCTCCCGAGAGGCCTACTCAGAATCCTGACTTAATACCTATATAAATTTACTATTTTGCTCCGAGCTGACCGGGGCACCTCGGGGGGGATGGCGGCCCACAAACCAGCGCGCTTGGACTTCGGGTCTCCTTCTTCTTCTCACGGAAAACGCTCCAAAACGGAGGTATCCTCCCCGCAGAAGATGGTTCCATTTCGTGAAAACCCCGCAATGCACCTGGAGATTTTGGAGGAAATACGCGGCGTGAAGGAATTGGTGCAGTCTAATGGAGAAGCGCTTCGAGCCATGCGAGAAGACTTTGGAGTGCTCCAAGACCGACTTGAAGGTCTTTCATTACGGCAGGACAATATGGCGGGGGTCCTCGACTCGCACGAGGCGCGCTTGGGCAAACTGGACGAGGCTGAGCGCCAGATACAGAATCTTCAAAAGGAGTTGGAAGATAGCAATAATCGCGCCCGTCGCAACAATGTGAGGCTCCTTGGAATGCCGGAGGGAGTGGAAGCAGGAGATATAAGAGAATTCTTGCTCAAAACTCTTCCCTCCTTGCTGAAGATTACTTTTCACAGAGAACTGGAAATCGATCGAGCACACCGTGTTCCTGCCCGCATGGCGCTCAACCGCACGACCCCCCGGCCTATTATCTTTAGCTTGCTACGATATCAACAAGTGGAACAAATTTTACATGCTGCCCGAGCGAATCATCATTTGGAATATGAAGGTCGTAAGGTCTCCTTCTTTCCTGATTTGGCAAAGCCTACCGTTGACCGTCGGAAGAAACTCCTTGCTCTTCGCCCTCGACTTCAACAGCTACAGGCTCGCTTTGGCCTGTTGTATCCAGCGAAGCTCCGAGTGACTCTCCATAACCAGACCAGGACGTTCGAGGATCCTGATCTATTATCAACATTTTTGGACTCCAAAGAAGCAGAACAGATGCGCTAATCCCAAATTTTGGACTCTTATCTGCCGGCTCTGTCCGCCATTTTGAAGGGCCCGATGCGGCGATCATAGCCCAGCACAGAAATAGCCTGGACTTTCTTTCTTTCTCTGTATGACTTTTGTCTTTGGTCTCCTCTCCCTTCATGATGTGTGCCTCGGTCGGATTCGGAGCACGCACAGTCCTACAGGTTATATGTTTTTTTCAATTTCGGCCTTCTCTGGGGTTTCTCCCCGCAGACACATGGTCGCCAGTAATTTTGGGGTTTTGCTTCTCCTCTACCGTACTGCGGTTATCTTTGTTAATGTGGGGCGCTTCATTGTATTATATTAGCTTATTTTCCTATGTCATGTGTACAGCCAGATACAGTCAGTTCGAGGGACACAGTGAAATTATGTGTGCTATCATGCTCAGAATTTTAACTTTTCTAAATGGCCTCATGTAAAATCTTATTATTCATCGTACAAGGCATTGCTGGTCCACTCAGCAGAAAGAAAATCCTTAGCTATCTTAGCCATGAGCACGTTGATTAGGTATTTCTTCAGGAAACGCACTACACTCTGCTGAAACACTGAAACTCAATGCTAGGCCTCACATGGTAGCTGCCTACTCTCCCACTGTTTCCAAATGGTACGGGATAGTCATTCTGGTCAAGAAGTTTTTGCACGCTACTGTACCTGATCTTAGCGCTGACATGGAGGGTAGATGGGCCCGTGTACACCTTGAGGTAGGAGATAGTGAATTCACGTGTATTTGCACTATGTCCCGAATGTGGACAACCCTGCTCACTATGCAAGTTTTGCGCAGTTAGCCTCGGCCTCCGCTAATGCTCCATTAATACTTGGTGGCGATTTTATTCAAGTGCTCCCTCAATCTTTTCTTCTCAAACAAGGTGCTTGTTGGTTGGAAGCTCCAGTACCGAGCAGACCTGTGTGGCTAGATATAGTAGCGGGCCTTTGCTCACCGATTCCTTTTACCTTACTCCCTGGTATGACTCTCCCATTAGACTCCCACTATCCACCAATGTTTTTCGACACTTTAGGTGCCTTTAATATTCCTATGCAACCTTTCGACTCCCGACTCTGGTCAGTGTAACTTCAGCATTGCATTCGGAGCACTAGAGTACTCCCGCCATCGGCACTCTCTGCATAAGGTTGATTGGAAACTTCCGATCTCTCGGTAGTTTACCGGGTGTAGCATCCAATTTTACTAAACCTTATGTAATGCTATCGCTAGAGATACCTCTATAGCGCAGAAAGTATGGGAGAGAGAATTGCATGTGACTTTAACCTCGGAGCAATGGAGCCTTATCTGGAGCAGAGGGACACGGGTTTCCGACCCGCCTCACTCACTCAGACCCTCTTCTTTCTAGCCCACCGGTGTTTTTACACTCCTCACAGTTTAGACATATGGAACACTACTCAGGGTAATGGTTGCTGGACACGTCCTGTGGCCATTGGTTTATTACTTCATTTCATGTTATGCATGAATATCCCGCACTACAGTATAACTGGCGTCGGGTCTGGGGTCGTATTTAGTCTATATTGCACTCTCAGGAGTCCCTTTCTCGGAGGGTAGTGGGACTTCGCCCAGTTGCGGGGATCCCCTCTCTCCCAAGAAATGGCTTATCTCCTTTTGAACTTTATGCTTGGCATTGCTGTTTCCCTCATTGAGTAATACTGGGAAATTAGTTCCCATCTGAGCCTCAATGAATGGTGGAATCATGCCTGTCTCTACAGTAAATATGAACAAATACCTCGTCTGTGTGCTTCCTCCGTTCAGACTCCTTCTTATTGGTCTTAATGGAAGATGTTCAATGAATATGTACATTTTGCTAAATGCTCTCATCTGACTGTCTAACTTTGTATATATCTCTGTCTCATGATCATGCTGTATTGTGGATATTTTTTGATTGTTTGATGTATAATCACTGTTAACTGGAAGCGCTCACATGCTGATACAAACGGGTAGAGAAGAAGCACCGGGTGGGGGGTAATGGGTTTACTTTTCCTTATTGTATACTTGTTTTGTATCTTTTGGTGTGTTGTTTCTTTGTTTGTTGCAAAATGAAAATAAAAGTTTCAAAAAAAAAAGAAACATGATGGCAGAAAAAGACCACATGGCCTATATTTCATGTAAATCACCTCAGGTTACTTGATGGAAGCGAGAAATTAATTTAAATAAATAAATCTATGGGAAGGGAGAGGAAACAAAATCCCTGGTGGGTGGTTGAGTAGGGGGGGGGGGTATGAAGAGCAAGGAATGATTACTACAATTTTTTTTTGTTTCCCTATAAAACTGCCTGCTCAGTGCTACCATTTTTAATAATTAAAATAGTTATATATTTTATTGTGTGCACGTTTTGTGGGGGAGAGGATTAGCAATGAATGAGTGAGTCTGCGGAGGCAGGGGTGTCGGTAATGTATTTATGGGCCTATGCTCTGACTCTAAGCACTTAGAAATGCCTCTGCTCTTCCCCCCCCCCCCCCTCAACATTGTCACCCTGTCCACTTCCTCCTCCTTTCTCTCTCTCTGCCGCCTCCACCCATTTCACAGCATAGTGCAGAAGATGATGGCTGGTGCTTCCAGAGATCTTATGTTGGCCAAGGCAGAAAGACCACTTTGGCATTGTTTCTTCACAGCATGGGCCAAATGGACTTTCTCATCCGCTGGTTTGGAAATGCTTTTCAAGCATATTTTAAATTGCAGAATGACTCACCTTGGAATGCAGCTAAAACTGTTTTGAAACACATTTCCAATGAAAGAAGCCGTGTAATGGCTCTATATACTTTCATTGCCACTTCTGTCTTATTCTGGGGGGAGGAGAGGTGTACATGGAAGTGTCCAGAGAAAGGCAGTAGGTACATCTGATTACTTTTTAACCTTCATCATGTCTTCCCCCTGTTTGTACTAACCGGCCATGGTGTCAAGTCTGCTGAATATAAAGAGAGAAATGAATAATATTGGACAGTCAATCAAAATCAAATCATGACACACTGAAAAACTCAATGCTACATTATGTTCCTACAGCATCGGCTGGCTCATTTGCATTATAAAAATTTGAAATGAGGGAGCATAAAATGGTATAGCAAATCCATTTTCCTATTTAATGGTTGCCATGAGAATAGGAAAGAATAGTCATTTTCTTTATTGTCTTGAGACTGAAATCTTGTGGTTTTATTCTCTCCCTCTTGTGTTTTTTGTTTTTCCGTCTCCTAGTGCTCTCACTTACAGATGCTTTCGTTTAGCCTGGCTCACCTTCCCACACGTCCGAGTGGAGGAGCAGCCTAATGGTTAGAGCAGCAGACTAATGACCAATGAGACCAGGATGCAAATCCCATTACCACTCCTTGTGGCCTTGGGCAAGTCCCTTAACCCTCCATTGCCTTGGGTTGAAATTTAGGAGCATCTCTATTAAAGGGCTGCTGGTAATAGGGGGCTAACATGCTCTTGGTGCGTGAAATGAATGTGGCCAGGCTTGGCGGCTGTGGTACCAGCAGGCGGGTGTGGCTGTGGCAGAACATTATTGGTGCGCTGGGCATATGAGGACTGCAGTACTTATGAACACACAGTGAATGTGTTTGCAACACGCACCCTGAAATCGAAAGCCATGTGTCATTAGGAAGGCAATAATCTACAGAAATACTGCAGGCCGTAATAAATGGGTGCCAACCCCACCTACACGATGGTGGTTGCAGGCTAGTGCAGAATAGAGAGGGATGACTGAGAATAGGCACAACTGGATGCACAGCTCATAGCATTGGGGTTAAGTACAAGAGGGCGGGGCATGCAAATCAGAAAAGCAAACACATGCAGAGAGTCTCTGCTACATCCCTAACTGTCGGAGATAGTGTGCAAATGTGGTATCTGAAGAACCAGGGGGTCTTTTATAGAATCAGGCAGGGGTACATAGTATCCATCATGGGGGACAGATATATGAACTCCCTCTCACCCTGAGATGCCCAGGGAACACAGTACAAAGCTTCCCCTTCCATATGGCTTGGACAGTACCATAGCCATTGTACAGTATGTTCACACCCAATGTGGGGGGATGGGTGTGCTAGAGCCAGGGAGTCTGGACGCCATGCACAATTTGTACACATGATCTGGGCTGACTCCTGGCAGCACCTGTACCTATGTTTCTATGGTTTCACAAGATCAAGAAAACACCCCCATAGCCCACCATATAGCAAACCCACCCCTGTGCTTGACATGTACAATGGGAGGTGCATGGCACATAGAGAGCCCCCTCCCCATTAGAAGGGCTCTGAGGGAACATTGCAATGCAACCCAAATGCCCCTATGGAGGTGACCAAACCCAGGCCGAGCACCCCAGCTGTCAGGGAAGCAGAGGCCCACAGGAGCTCCCCAATTCCATGGCCAGGAAGGTGGCACCGATCAGCAAGTTCCAAAACAGGAAGCCCATGTTCCATACTAGAAGTATATGTAGCTGCTCAGAGCTGGTAGACTTCAGCCACATCCTCCCGTGGTCAGGTGAGGGCTGTTAGTGTAGCTGGGTTTAAAAAAGGTTTGGACAAGTTCCTGGAGGAAAGGTCCATAAACCACTATTAAAAAGGGACCCAGGATAATCAGTGCTTGACCCAGTACAAGCATTGTGGAACCTGTGTCTTTTGGGGATACTGCTAGGTACGTATGACCTAGATTGGCCACTATTGGAAACAGGATATTGGGCTTGATGGACCTCGGTCTGACCCAGTATGGCATATCTTATGTTCTTATGTTCTTAGATCATGTCAATAAACCTGGGGAATCCTTGGGAGCAGTCATCAACTAGAGCTGTAGCCAGAATCAGAAGAAAAAAGGATTTCAAAAGAAGGGCCACTTTGGGACTTGTACGCAGAGGGGCACAAAGGGAGGAAGAGGGTCAGATCAGCATGAGAAATATCAAGCGACTCTGGCATTCTGACATATGCCCACATACTAAATGCAGGTTTGATGCTCATTTTCCAACAGATCTTTTGTCCGTGTTGACATCAGTGTATTTATTCAATGTAAAACATGTTAATGCCACGAACCCTCCAATTACAAGATAGCATCTGTGGCCAACAAAGCCGGAAAGCTGGGTAAAAACAGAGATTTTCTTTTTCTGCCAGCTACATGTAAAACAATCTTGACTGCTTTACGCATAAAATGTCCCAAAAGGAGGATGAGCTGACTGTTTTAAGTGTATTTTCAATACGGTGTCCGATGAGCGAGTTGGATACTGTTCCTTGGCATCCGTTTAATCTACAGGAATGGCAGTTTTATGAGCTTGTAGCTGTTCTTCGTGAAAGCCACTACAGAAGTTGGCACCAAACAAAAAAAAAATTCCTTTAGAGCTTTTGTTTATCAGCAGTCATTGGATGACACTTTATCACTGGCTCGGCAGATTAACAGGCTGTCTTTTGCCAAGGTTTGATATCTTAACAGGTTTGGCCTTGTCAAACATTGGCATAGCCCAAGGGGAAACTTAGAATCTACATTTACACCCTGAGTGTTTAGCTGTTGCAGCAAGGTTCTGTATAATCTAGCCAAAAGAAGGTATTTCAAAATCAATTCTTCGTGCATGCTAAAAATATAAGTTGAAAATAAATAATGTCCAGAAAGCAAGTAGATCATAGTTACTTTCAGAGCTTAATTTGTACTCAAAAAGAAAACGGGAGGGAAGATGATGGCACAATAGAAAAGGGAATAAAGCGACTGTTCTCTGCCCTGCTCCAGGATCGCCCCCTCCCCTCCTCTTCCCTGTAGGCTGCCTGGAAGGGAGGGACTGGAGAGGAGCACCTTGCTGCTCTGGAGCTTGAAAAGAAGCGGCGGAAAAGAATTCCAGGCCATTCCACCAGAACGTTCCCATTCCCTGGTTACTTCTAACAGACTGCTTTTTTTTTTTGTAAATTTCATTTTGTTTTGAAGTATTTCTGTTCACTTAGGATCCCATTTGCTATCAAATTTGGCCATAGTACAAAATGCAAGGAAACCCCCAATGGCTGAATTTTTAATCTAATGGACTAAGTGGAGCACACGTGACTAGAAACTATGTGCTGGTGGAGGCAGGATAGCCAGATGCAGAAAATTGCTTACTTATGTATGAAATGCATCCTTAGAGATTAGTCCTTAGGCAGACTATAATGGTTAATAAAAGGAGGACTCAAACCAAATTGGGGTTATGGAGCCTCTCAGCCGTAAATCATGATTTCAGCCCTCTCTCTAGATGCTAAATGAGTTTATAATTGTCAGTACTACATTAAAAATCATAATAAATAATAATCCATAAAAAGTGTATAACAGCATGTGTTCGCTGGTTTACTTCCTCATGATCCTTGCCCTATCCAAGGGCTTGGCAATCAAAGGTACAGTTGAATAATACAGGTGGTGCCCAGTAATGCTGATTTTGTAGCTGGGCTGTTGTAATTTGTTCCAAATTCAAGCAGTCCAAATTCTTTTTAAGACTTCTTGGTATAGCACCCAGGGTTCCAGTGACAATGGGAACCATGGTTGATTTCTTTTTACAAATTTGCCCAAATTCAATTTGTAAGTCACAGTATTTGTTAGTAATATCAAAGATATTGAACTGGAAAAGATTTTCTTTTTACACTGCCGTGTTCGCAAGTCAAATTTGTTTCTTTTCAACCTTTGTAATATCAGGTGTATTGTGTTCTAGATGCTAGTCAGTTTATATTTATTAAACTTTTCGTTATCATTCAGCATCTTAGTAGAGAGGTCAAGGATTGAACCAACAGGGAACAGAATGACCCTCTTCCCTGTAACGCTTACTTTTTCAGGTTGGGGTAGCAACTTATTGATGCATCAATGCAAAAAACGTTAATCTTCTCATGCTGTGCTCATTTCTTGGTTTCATGGCGGACTCTATTCACTGATGTTTGTCTACCACTTTCTCCAGCATGAAGCTATCTTACATGGTAGCTGCTACATAAATTCATAGCTAAATGTTAATGAGACACATAGCCCAACATGAATCAACATAGATCCAAAATCCCAAATTCCTTTAAGTCCCACCCATGACATCTCTCCTCCGTTAATGTACATACTTGTGCTTAGATCGCCCAGATTCCACCTTACCTTGTGTTGCGCTTCCCTCCATGTCTCCATCACTATGTAAATCAGTGAATCTGTTGACTCCCTTCTATACTTGCAAACACAAAGAGCAGGAGACGTGGGGTGGATAGGCAACTTGTTTATTGAAGATAGAACCCCAACGCTTTTCGGCAACGCCTTCCTCAGGGGGATATCGCTTAAATAACAATTATACAAAACCAATGAATCTAATACAAGTGCGTGAATGGTATGTGCTTTAGCGACATAACTGCAGAAACGGTAAAGATAAGACCACTTATAAGTTCAGCTACATCGACAAGTCTCATGCACAAAGAGCACTGTGTGCAGTGAAAAGGCATTTCCATGTACTTTTTAAAACTGGATAACTCTGCTTTGCATACACCCTATGGATATATGTTTAACATATATGTACTTTAAATTACAAACTGATTCCAAAGTCATGCATAAATTGGGAGCATACGACCCTTTATTTTGCTGAGTTATAGTACTTTATTTGCTCTCATACTTAAGCATTTTGAAATTTACATGGTACTATACAATAATTGTGTTGATATGCAAATAATAGAAAATTCATCAGGGCAATTGAGATGAAATTACCAGGGGAGAGGGAGATGAATATATGTGGCTGGTTAGCTTACATATCTGCCTGCCTTAAGAACGGCTCGATCAGACCCATTCTAAAGAATCCAAAACTAAATGCAAATGACCCATCACCAGTTCACCATTATAACTGAAGTAGTCTAATTACAACTGCAAGACTACATCAACATAAACAATCCATTAGGCTTAGAACAGCACAGCTTCAGACTGTACCATAGAAACACTTATCACTTCCCTTTTTCACATCACCAAAAAGGACATTCAGAACCCAAGACAAGGATTCATCCTAATATTCCTTGATATTAAGGCTGCATTTGATTCAGTATCACACAAACGACTGCTCAAATGTCTACAAGAAATCCGAATTCGGGGAACTGTGTTAGGAGCGAAACCATTCTATCTAACTGAACGTCAACAGCATGTCAAAATAGGGAACAGTAAATCACCCCCATTTAAGCTAGCCCAGTGCATTCCGCAAGGATCAGCACTATCCTCCTTATTATTCAACATTTACCTGCAACCAGTCTGCAGGATGTTGTGGGCTTGCATAATTCTATATCACATCTATGCTGACATCATGATTTAAATGCCAATCTCCACAACAAAAGCCTGCTATAATCCCTTAATAGACTGCATTCAAACAATTTCCAACTGGTTACTACAACATAACCTCAAAATAAATTTAAAACAAAAGAAACCCCAGAAACACTCTTCATAACAAGGGATGAACATTTCTCCCTGTCCTCAGTCCTAAAGGTCAATGACACAGAGTTGGAGGTTAAAACAGAGATCAAATACCTTGGAATAACAATCGACCAATACCTCATTCTACAAAAGCACACCAACACCACCACCAGAATGATTTGCCAGAAGATAATAACCTTCCAGCACCTACAGTACGACCTCTGCTTGAAGCCAACAACTTCTGAACTGTATTTCAAGCTATAATAGTCCCACATATAGACTATTGCAATATTTTACAGGGCGTTACTAAATATGTTTTACTACTGTCACAGATGGCCCAGCACACAGCAGCCAGAATGGATCACATAACCCCTATCCTAAAAAAATTTACTGACTCCTCCTTCCAGGCTACATAAGATGCAAGGTACTCATGACTATTTTCAATGTCCTACAAAACATGTCCTCCGCTCACCTACAAAACATACTAGAAAGACCTCCACAAATTAGAAGCTGGAGATCAGGTGCGTAAAACACATTAAGAATACCCAAAGATGAACTAAAACATAATCAAACAACTTGTGCATGGGCCTTCTCAGTGTATGCACTTGGACTCTGGAAAAACTTCCCCACAAAACTCAGAGACAGAGGACATCAACCCGTTCAGAACGAAACTAAAACACTCTATTATTCAAAGAGCATTTTGAGGATTAAACATAACTCAACTTCACCCGAGTCCTTTCTGCATCCTCACTCCTGTGCACTTGGCTTTGCCTACATAGAGAACTGGACAAGTGGAGCCTGATTCCGGTAGGGGCATGTCTGGGTCGTCTGGACGGTCCCAAGCAAGACGGACCCGTTTGGACCCGATTCTGGACAAAATGTTCCTGCAGTACGCAGAATTGGGCTGGAGAATGGTCTGGCATGCAACTCCTGCATCCTTGGCCTCCCCTTTTCCCCGCCACCCGACCCAAGACTGGCCTGCACCCAGTCCCAGCCCCAGTCACCAGGTTTTTGCTGCTTATTACACCTTTGGAGATAGAATAAGCAGCACGTCCCCATGGGCCCAGCAGGACATACAGGGCCGTGACCTGAATCAGACCTGTATGTCCTGCCAGGCTGGCCTGCCCCTACTCCACCCCCGCTCCGGCCCCCACCTCCCACCGGCTCTCCCCATCTTGATGCTCAGGACATATGGGGAGCACCGGAGGGGGAATCTGGCCCTGACTGCTTGTGGGCTGCACATCCCGCTGGGACATGCAGCCCGCGTCCCAGAATCGGGTCCTTAGACTCCATACCCATGTTAATCCTACTAACCACTAATGAATTCATTATACCTCCCTGCACCTATCCCTAAATATCACCTTACCATATACACACAACCATGTATCATAGTCTAATTCATAATAATTATCACTTGTTCTACACCCATAGTTAAAATTGTAAAAATTTTCATTCCATAATAATATTCCCTGTTCAGTGTAACGTTAACTTTAAATTGTTCCATGTAAACCGCATTGACTTTGGGAAATGTGATATATAAGAAATGTTAAGTAACAAAATAAATAATAGTGCCAATTAGGATGATGCTGATCTTTGTAGTTTTCCAAATCATGCTGCTTCTTCATAGCTGAAACGTCAGTTCAAGTTACCATACTGAGGCTTTCTTCATGGGAAAGTGGTTAAGCAGTCAATGTCTGTTCTTTTATACAGTAATTCTCAAACTGGATTGGTGGGATTGAGTCAGGAAATTTGAATCTGAATTTTGGCGTAAAAGTCCGTTGGAGAAAGGATCGAGACCTCAGTTTGCCTAGATTAGAAGTTCTCTGGTGGATTTAAAGATGCTCTCATCATAGAATTTCTTTAAATGTTCTCTTGGGGTGATGATGCTTTTTAGTGGTGTGAACACCTGCACACTGTGAAATTGACGGAAACCATCCACTCATTTTAGATAGATGCACATATTGCATTGGACCAAAGATTCATCAAATCTAGCAGCGTCTCTCTGACAATGGCTAATCCATTGTCGCAAGTGCCCAGAAGGATCCCAAAAGTTAGATCCATTTCTGATTGTTCATACCCAGAAATGGGTGGTGGATTTCCCAAGCCTATATGACTAATAATGGTTTGGGGCATGTTTGCTAAGCTATGCTAGCTGTTGATGCGGCTGAGAGCATGTGTTATTGGGCCGTGAAAACAGTGCAGGGAAAAAACAGTGCAGAAAGTTCCTCCACCATCTGCAGAGCCCATGGTATCTGTAGGATATGGGCAGAGAGTGGGCCCGTCTGCAACACATGGCTACCATGGGGGTCAACAGCACGAGGTCACCATCAAAGACGCAGACAGCATAGGTGCAGGTAATGCTACCCATTGAGGTGTGTAATTTGCTGCCTGTCGACACTCTTTGCAATTTCAGTGTGTTGTCTGCTAAGGAAAGGCTGCGCATACCTCCAACACATAGCGTCATGTTGCCTGCAATTATCTGCACTATAATGGCATGCTGGCTACAAAAGCCTAATGCGGTTTAGTAAACATATCCCTTTGCAAACTTTTCTTTCAGGACCTCGTCTAACCCATTTTTAAAAGCAGCTAGTATAACTATTGTGACCACATCTTTTGGCAAGCAATTCTGTTTTAAATGCAAGAAAGGATTCTTATAGAATTGTGTAGCCCTATATTTGTTTATATCTATTAGCATTTAGCTTATGCTTTGCCAGTAGCAGTTCAAGGAAGGTTCCATTCAAGCACTGTAGTTGTTTCCCTGTCCCCAAAGAGCTTACAGTCTAAGCTTGTATTTGAGGAAATGGAGAGCTAAGTGGCTTCTTCAAGGCCACAAGGAGCATCTGTAGGATTTGAACCCTGGTCTTTCTAGTTCCAGGCTACTGTCCTAACCACTAGGCTACTCCTCAAATACACACAGCAAAAAAAATTAACTATGCATAGCCATTCCTGGTGCCTTATTTTGGGTACAGCAGGGGTGAAATTGTATGCACATGCATATTTTATAAAATACAAGGCCATTAGCACAGATGTATACCTCTTTCAGAGGATGTGTAAATTTACGTATGAGAATTTGCACACTGTTGTGGCTGATTCTGGGTGCTTATCTTATAAGAGCACATAGGTGCATATATTGTCTTTGTAAAATAAAAGATAAAATTGCCCCCCCCCCCCCGAGTGTCTGGAAGAGAAAAGACTCAACCACTGTATAACAGTGACCAGGGACAGCCCAAGGGGGGTGCGGGGCCTCATTTGCACAAATATTTGCATAATATTACCATACACTAACTTTTAGTAAACGTGCTTCTTCATGAGTGTATGGATAAAGAAAGACTAAAAGATTTCTACATTACTATAATACAGTGCCAACCGCCAGGCACATTAGGAACTACTACAAACACTGCCCATTTAAACCCATAGCAAACCTGCCGTATCCTAACAGCACTACAAGGACTCAAAAAACACCATACCATACCTATCAAAAGGCAACACTGCAAATATTAAACCAATACATTTCAGAGAATAACAATACATGACCTACTGGGGAAAGAACAAGTGGCAATGTCAAATAGGAATTACATAAACAGAATACCTCAGCTCAGTTACACGTGCAGAACATAGACCGTCACCAAACAAGAAATCACAATGTAGAAACAGGAAGACAATAATTAAACTGGGAACCCCAAAAGCCCAACAACACTGTAGAAATAAAACTATAAATTAATTTCCTCTTGTACTAAACAAAGCACCGACGTTAATGATGCACATTTCCCAGAGCTGACATATTCCAGTTAATAAATTCAAAATAAAGAGATATCTTTGTACCTTTTGTGCATTTTTTTTCAGTTGCAATTGTTCCAGCCACTTTCTTCTGGTTTATTTGTGTCTTCTGCTATCTCTCCATCGTCTGCTGTCCATTTGTCCTTTCTTCACTCTTCTAGTTTTTTTCCATTCTACCTCTACATCTGTTTTAACATACTAATCTTTCTCCTTTTGCTCTTTCCTCATTCCTATTTCATCCACTCAAATTTTACCCCTCCATCCTCAATCCCCACTTACTCTCCCAACACCCGGCCAATTGTAGATTTTTCTTCCCTCCCACACAAAATATTTTTCCCCTCTCCATTTCACTCTCCCAGCCCCATCCCCTTTTAATCTCCCCCAATATCAGCTCCCTTCTAATTCCAGCCCCACCCAGTATCCGCTCCCTTCTAGTCCCCCCATCAGCCCAATTCCAGTCCTAGCTCCCCCATCCATTTCCAGTCCTATACGAGTCCCTTCATCAGCTCATTTCCAATACCAGCCTCCCATCAGCCCATTTCTAGTCCTTTCCTAGCCCCATCATCAGCCCATGTCAAATCCTAGCTCCCCTCCACTCAGCCAATTTCCAATCCAAGCCCCCCATGAGCCTACTTCCAGTTCTAGCCCCTCCATGAGTCCATTTCAATCCAAGCCCCCACCACAGCCCATTTCCAATCTTAGCTCCCCCCAACACCCAATTCCCAGTCCTATCCTAGCCCCTCCATCAGCCTATTTCCTGTCCTAGCTCCCTCCCATAAGAGCCCATTCCAAGCCCCCCTTCCCATCGGCTATTTGCAGTTCAAGCCACCTTCCACTCAGCCCATTTCCATTCCAAGCCCCCCTCCCCATCAGCTATTTGCAGTTTAAGCCCCCCACTTCCCCTCAGCCCATTTCCATTCCAAGCCCCATCCCCATCAGCTATTTTCAGTTCAAGCCCCCTTCCACTCAGCCCATTTCCATTCCAAGCCCCCCTCCCCATCAGCTATTTGCAGTTCAAGCCTTCCCTTCCACTCAGCCCATTACCAGTCCTAGCCCCCATAGCCCATTACCCGTCCTAAGCCCCCATCAGCCCACTCCCAGTCCTAATCCCACCAGCCCATTTCCAGTCCTAACCCCCCATCACCCAATTTTCAGTTTAAGCTCCCCCCATAGCCCATTACCAGTCCTAACCTCTCCATCAGCCCACTCCCAGTCCTAATTCCATCAGCCCATTTCTAGTCCTAACCCCCATCACCCAATTTTCAGTTTAAGCCCCCCATAGCCCATTACCAGTCCTAATCCCATCAGTCCATATCCAGACTTAGCTCCCCCATAGCCCCATCACCACTCCTAACCTTCCACCCCCAGCCCAGGGAAAATTTAAAATAAAAAAAAGAACTGTCTGCTGCCGCTGCCGGGGCCGCGGCCGCCGTGGCAGAATCGAGTGTGCCGCGGGGCCCCCCTGCCCGGCAGAGCCTGCCCTCCCCTGCATCAGCTCTCTCTTTGCAGCTGCAGTCACACACGCCGGCTTTCAGAGCGCGAAGGGAGAGTTTCCCTTTCGTGGCTCTGTTAAGCCCGCGGGGGCTGATGGGAACTTCCCATCAGCCCCCGCGGGCTTAACAGAGCCGCGAGGGAGAAACTCTCCCTTCACGCTCTGAAAGCCAGCATGTGTGACTGCAGCTGCAAAGAGAGAGCTGATGCAGGGGAGGGCAGGCTCTGCCGGGCAGGAGGGGCCCTGCGGCACACTCGATTCTGCCGCAGCCCCGGCCCCGGCAGCGGCCACAGACAGTTCTTTTTTTTATTTTAAATTTTACTTTTAGATCAGAATGTTTTTTGCGTGGGGCCCCCTGAAACGCGGGGCCCTGTGCAAAAAACATTCTCGCTCAATGGACGGGCCGGCCCTGACAGTGACACCTATGTATGTCTATGTACTGGGCCCCTCCTATTATTGTCTTACCTGGGTTATGGACAGAGAGAGAATAAAATTTCCAGGGGATGGGGTTTTGCATACTAGGGGTGTGCATGACCAAAATAAAGTTTGCTTTGTGGTTGCTTAAAAACACATTTTAACAAATTTTCAGTCATTTTTTTCAGTTTGTGTGACCTATTTTTTTTTTTGGCGCGCACTGTATGCATGCAAGAAATTAAAAATGCATGTGATTAATTGTACACATATATACTCATAAGTATATGAACATACAAGTGATTTACATGCACTTAGATTTTTAGGTGTCCAAATGAGCCTAATGTGCACTCGTGATTGCACGCCCCTTGAAAACCTAGGCAACGTCAAATCAATCAGAACCCCTGCTTCTAGAGCCCAGGGTTCCTTTTGTTCTTCATTAGTGTCTTGAGTTCATTCCCTGGGGAAGCCTTCAGCGAAACGCGTGTGGCATCACTGTTAGCGTCAGAGTGGCAAGTGCAGCAGTGTTTATGGATGAATGTTAAATGTACCCTCACATGAAATAATTTTGGAAACTCCCATTTAAGAAATAGTATATGTTATGTCTAGGAGGTTTTTATGATCCATGACGTATAAGGATTGAACCAGTGCATTGGCATGAATTTTAATATGCTTGATAGTTATTGGCTCATATTGTGCTGAGATCGTTTTTCGTCCTATTGACTTTACATCACTAAGAAAAGATAATAGGACTCTGTATCAGTTAGAATGAGTGAAAGCATTTCTTTCTTTGTTGGTCCCTAGATTAGGCAATTCCCAGCTGAGCTGGAAACCTAGAAGGGTCTGAAAGTAAAGAACATTTACAACTCCATGCAAGGCGACTGTTCAGTTAAGAAAGTCACAGAAATGGCTAAAATATTGCAACTTGTGGGTTCTTTGTGTGCTGTTAAAGCTTTATAAATCAGTCTCCAAGTACCTAGAACATCTGCTAGCAGGACTGATCTGCTGAACACAGTGATTAGATTTATTGCTGTAGCCCAGTGTTGTAGTAATGTTGAGCTGAAGCATTTTGAAGGGCTCTTGGCGATGCATTGACTCAGAGTTTGATAGAAACATACAATATGATGGCAAATGCAATCTGTTATATTTTTTTGAAGGTGTGAATAAACAGGTAGACAATTTGATAAGGCCCCTCATAAGAGACTCGTGGTGAAATTAAAGTCATGGGATAGGAGGTGGTGTACCACTGTGAATCAGGACCTGGTTAAAAAAGGTAGAAAGCAGAGAGTAGGGCTAAATGCAAAATTTTATCAGTGGAGAGAGGTAAATAGTGGAATACCCCAGGGATCTGTGTTGGGCCTGCTGCTTTTTAACATATTCGTAAATGACCTGGAAATGGGAATAACGAGCCAGGTGATCATATTTAGAGATGACACATAATTATTCAAAGTTGTAAAAACACAAGAGGATTGTGAAAAATTTCAAAAGGACGTTGATAAATTGGCAGAGTGGACGTCCAAATGGCAGATGAAATTTAATGTGGACAAGTGGGAAGTTAAGCACATAGGAAAGAATAACCTGAACTATGGTTATACAATGCAGGTTCCACATTTGGAACCATCACCCAGGAAAAGGATTTAGGCATCATCATGGATAATATGTTGAAACCCTCTGTCCAATGTGCAGCAGCAGCCAAGAAAGTAAATAGAATGCTAGGAATCATAAGGGAAGTAATGGAGAAAAAAAACTAAGGATATTATAATGCCTCTGTATCGTTCCATGGTGCGACTGCACCTTGAATATTGTGTACATTTCTGGTTGCCATATCTTAAAAAGGATATAGCGGAATTAGAAAAGGTACAGAGAAGATCCACAAAAATGGTAAATGGGATGGAAGGTTACCCCTATGAGGAAAGGATTAAAAGGTTAGGGCTCTTCAACTTGTATAAGAGACGGCTGAGGGGGGATATGATAGAGGTCTATAAATTAATGAATGGAGTGGAATGGGTAAATGTAGATCAGTTGTTTAAGCCATCAAAAAGTAGAAAGTCTATTGGACAAACAATGGAGCTACAATGTAACCCATTTAAGACTAATAAGAGAAAGCACAGTTACTTACCTGTAACAGGTGATCTCTGGGAACAGCAGGAATAAGTCTTCACATATGGGTACGTCGGTACCGACGGAGTCTGCGTGGGAATGCTTCCCAGCGTCCAATCAGAACGCTTTTGGAAGCATCCCACCACGCCTGTGTGCTGCCTTCCCGCCTTTCCCAACTGCCTCTCCTCAGTTGAGTTTTAAAGCTGAGGCAAAGAGAGAGAGAGAGTAAGGAAGGGAAAGATAGAGATAGAGAAATGCAACTCCTAGGGGAGGTGGGTGGGTTGTGAAGACTTATTCCTGCTGTTCCCAGAGATCACCTGTTACAGGTAAATAACGGTGCTATCTCCAGGAACAAGCAGGAATGAGCCTTCACATATGGGGACTCCCAAGCTGAGATGCCCAGAGGGAGTCCTAGCATGTTGCGAATCTAGAAAGAGCCATGCTATTCTTCAGGACCTCAGGCATCCTGGGGATGGAGGGTAGGAGTTGAATACAGAAAAGGAGCTGTGGAACAGCTGGCCTAGAACAGGGCTTCTAAGAGGAAGGCCCTGTATAGAGGGCATTTAGTAGTAAAATATTGTAATATGGGCCTCCCTTGTTGGCATTGCAAAAGTCTACTGTGGTTCATAAGGATCTGTTAGAAGAGCCATTGGAGAACCTTGAGGAGTACCTCACTGAGAAGTAGAGGTAATAAAAGTAGAAAAAACGGGAGCGTGAGGAGAGGAGGATGCTACTCACTGCTGTGTGCTCCGCTGCTGCTTCTCCCGACTGCGTTGGAGTGCTGGTTCATCACAGCGGCGCCTGCCCCCTGACATCATCTTTGGGGGTTTAAAGCCCGGAGCCCTGTTTGTTCGGTGGGAGCGTGTGAGGAGAGGAGGACGCTACTCACTGCTGTGTGCTCCGCTGCTGCTTCTCCCGACTGCGTTGGAGTGCTGGTTCATCACAGCGGCGCCTGCCCCCTGACGTCATCTTTGGGGGTTTAAAGCCCGGAGCCCTGTTTGTTCGGTGGGAGCGTGTGAGGAGAGGAGGACACTACTCACTGCTGTGTGCTCCGCTGCTGCTTCTCCCGACTGCATTGGAGTGCTGGTTCATCACAGTGGCGCCTGCCCCCTGATGTCATCTTTGGGGGTTTAAAGCCCGGAGCCCTGTTTGTTCGGTGGGAGTGTGTGAGGAGAGGAGGATGCTACTCACTGCTGTGTGCTCCGCTGCTGCTTCTCCCGACTGCGTTGGAGTGCTGGTTCATCACAGTGGCGCCTGCCCCCTGACGTCATCTTTGGGGGTTTAAAGCCCGGAGCCCTGTTTGGTGGGAGCGTATGAGGAGAGGAGGACGCTACTCACTGCTGTGTGCTTCGCTGCTGCTTCTCCCGACTGCGTTGGAGTGCTGGTTCATCACAGCGGCGCCTGCCCCCTGACGTCATCTTTGGGGGTTTAAAGCCCGGAGCCCTGTTTGTTCGGTGGGAGCGTGTGAGGAGAGGAGGACGCTACTCACTGCTGTGTGCTCCGCTGCTGCTTCTCCCGACTGCGTTAGAGTGCTGGTTCATCACAGCGGCGCCTGCCCCCTGACGTCATCTTTGGGGGTTTAAAGCCCGGAGTCCTGTTTGTTCGGTGGGAGCGTGTGAGGAGAGGAGGATGCTACTCACTGCTTTGTGCTCCGCTGCTGCTTCTCCCGACTGCGTTGGAGTGCTGGTTCATCACAGTGGCGCCTGCCCCCTGACGTCATCTTTGGGGGTTTTAAGATCAGATCGCTAAGCGGTACGCGATAGCGGTCGTGTTCTAAAGGGGCACGTTATTAAGGGGCTTGCTCCTTATGCGCTCCTTTGGCGCTTGAGGAGCTTGGGAGCTGATTTATGGTCCTGCAGAATGGGTAGAAGGAAGAAACGACCTCTGAATGTAAGTACTGATAATCCATCTAAAGCGGTAAAGATTGCTGGTCCGATGGATCGACACCTTGTTGCTTTAAACAGTACTGTGGGGGAGGTTGTTGTTGCAGCTCCGTCTCAGCTCCCTGGTAATGGCTCCTCTTTATTATCGGGGGTTAGTATCTCTTCCCCCTCTGCTGCCTTATTTGACACTGACCCGGTGTCTTCCTCTCCTCTGAGGAAAGATGTGCCTTTGCAAGTGGACTCGCTACCTTCTTCATCGGTGTCTGGGCCTTTGATGGCTACCGAGAGAGTTCCACTACCTCGGATTCTATCAGCCCCTGAGAGTTCCGCAGTGGCACAACGGGATGGTGTTTCTATTCTTCCTGGAGCGTCACAGGATGTATCTCTTTCTGATGTATGGAACGTTCTCACTAGGATTGAGTCTTCACTGAATTCTGTCGTTTCACAAACGTCAGACTTCTCTAGGGACTCAGTGGCGAAATTTTCCCAACATGATTCCCAGATAGATATCTTACAGGGAAGATGCCAGAAGTTGGAAGCTCACTGTGTTATGTTGCAAAATTCTTCTTTATCTTTTATGAAAGACAGTCTTATTCTCCATGCCCAACAAGAGGTTTTGGAGAATAGTCTACGTGCTTTAAATCTGAGGTGTTTAAATTTTCCTCATACTAGGTTTATTTCTCCTCAAATTCTTTTTGCCAAGTACTTGGTAGATATTTTGGGATATCAGGTAGACAATAAGCCATCTGTGATTAAATTGTTTTATATTCCTGCTAAAGGGGCTTCTTCGGCGGAAGGTTCTGCTGGCTTAGCCCCAGTTACCTCTCATGAATCCTTGGATATTTCTGCTTATATTGAATCTTCCCAAGATAATATTCCAACCATAGCTACCCTTCTGGTGTCTTTTGCCTCGGAAGTAGATAAAAATGCTGTAATGCGTTTATATTTCCTGAATAAAGCATCCATTTTCTGTGGTGAGAGGGTTAATATCTTTCCCGATGTCTCCATGAAAACTCAGCTACGTCGCAAGGCTTTTTTGTTGTTGAAGCCACGCGTCTTAGCCCTTGGTGCCACGTTTTTCCTTAAATTTCCATGTAAATGCATTATTACTTTGAAAGGCGCCAAGTTTGTTTTCCTGGAGACATCGGCATTAGAATCTTTCCTTCTATCTAATGGTGCTCTGGTTTCTTAAATTATTTTCTCTATAATTCTTGACAACAGATAGTTTATAAAAGAGTTTGATTAAATTGAGTTAGCATCCTCCTCTATTTGTATGCTCCTCTTGACGTGGACTGTATTATGGATACCATGTGTTTTTTTGTTTAGTATTTTTATCTTTTTGATTATGTTTTCCTGGATATCTGTAATTTTCCTGGTATTTCTCAATAAAGAAATTTAAAGTCCAAAAAAAAAAAAAAGTAGAAAAAACAAGTGGAGGTCAGAACCCTTCAGGGTGAGAAATAGCCCCAGGGGAAAACTGGGGAAGTATAAGAGGTAGAGCTTCAGCGGAAGATGCAGAAGGTACTATTAGAGAAAGCTTAAGCTGTTTTGGTCCAAAAACAGTACAATCATAGGACCAAAGAAAAAAAGCGTCTGACCCAACTGGACTGGCAATGGAATCAGTCCATGTAGGAGAGAAAGGGTATGGAGACCCTTGTATCAGATAAGAAAGTAAGGACAGACTTAGGAAGCGCTAAGCTTTAGATTAACTTTAGCTCCGCAATGTCTTTCCTAAATGGGGTCAGTTAGGAAAGAAAAAGGTACATAGAGAGGTACCTAACCCTGAAAGGTTATGGTAAGGAAAAAAAGTTTGTTAATTACCACAGGAAGTGGTTATATGTGTAGAACCCATAGTATGCTGTTACAGCATTGATAGGGGTAGTACCCATCTGTCAGGATCATATAGGAATGTATGGATATCTGAACCTAAACAGACAGATAGATAAGTATGTGGATACATATCTACCTAAAAGATATATCTCACTATATATATATATATATATATATATATATATATAGGGTATATATGCATATATATACATATAGGGTATATATGCATATATAGAGAGAGAGATATGTATGGGCAGAAGATACACCGAAAGATATAAATATATAGATATAGATATATATACACCTATAAATACATATGGCTATGTAGGCATATAGACACATGTCTCCAGGTGTGTGGGTGGAGAGATGTCTATAGAACCAGATCCCCCCTAGGGATATGGGGAGAGAGAAAGATTCATCTAATAGCCAGAAGGTTGATACCTGCTTGAATAGATGCATAGAGAATCCTCTTTCCCTGGTTATGACTGGCAGAGTCAGAGGAATGGTCTCCCTGACAAGAAGGAGTCTAGATTCCTTTCAGAATTTGAGCTCTTGAATAACCAGGATGGCCTACGTGAAAAAAGCAGAGGATAACTTCAGTCTGCAGGCAGCAAGTCCAGATCTCTCCAGAACTGCAGTATGGAGAATGGATAGAGGACGCCACTGGAGGAAGATACCCTAGTGACCCGCCTATGAGGGCAAGATGGGTATCAGGCGTCCTTTAGCTGCCACTGAAAGAAAATTATCTCTGACGAGAAGACCAAAGGAGATATGGGCCAAGCCAGGGAATTGGCCCTTCTTTAGGTTTTCACGTGATGAAAGGCCTGAGTCTTATGTCTCAAAGAGATTTAAGATGAGATGGTAAGGGTAGGGAATACCTACCAGTCATGAAAACATGAATGGGGGAACCCCCTAACCATCTGGGGTTATCTGCTAGGCAAGATACTAATGCTCTCTAGCAAGGGCCCATAGTGCAAAGCTACTCTGTAGAGTTGCAGAGAGCATGCTGCAGGTTGGTTAGAAGAAAAAACTGGCTGTGTAAAGCCAGTGGGTAACAAACTATTCTGCCAAGGACAAGGGGGCGAAGAATAGAAGTTAACCAACCAGTCTGTGATAATAGGGTTTTCCAAAACGAGGTTGATAACCTGTTTGGGGTTTAGCACTGAGGCTAGAAGGATTGCTAGTGGAGGGAAACCCCTGGTTGTGTGGTGAACAGAACCAGTGGCTTAACCACTAGGGATTGCTGTATCTGCAGCAACTAGCAGGGCAGCGGAAGGAAATTTCTTTTGCCCTCCTTTTTTAGATTGGGAAAAAGAAACAACAGACATAGTAGGACTTCCTATTGTCTGATGAGCTGCCTTAAGGTAATAAAGGGGGAGATAACTCCGGAAGGGAGAATCCCCCTGTGGAACAGGTAGAGGACCATAGGGGCTTACCAGTGTAAAGAGCCACTCTTACAAATCAAATGCTGTAGTAAGAGGGAGGTAAGACAGAGTTGAAAGAGACTGACTATGCAGGAAGTCTCTGAAAGATAAGATGATACATGCCAGTACAGGGAAACAACTGTGTTATTGATAGTAGTCGGTTCTCTTTTCCCCAAAGAGGAAGAGAAAACCTGTTAAGTATGGGCATGATCTTGATAAAGACTCTTAGAGAAAAGAAAAGATGTCTCATGAAGAGATATCTAGAAAAGGTTAGGATAAAATTAGTGCAGATACTTCAAGTGAAAAGAAGCAGACTGCTACTCCAACCACCAACCAAGAGGGGTAATAATGATCTATTTGAAACCCTGCGACTGCTGGGTTTGTTGACCCTGTTGAGGTTATGGTTTCTTCAGACCAGGGCGATGTTTCCCCTGTTTGGGAACATCTGTATGATGGGCAGAAGATGGATAAAACTTTTTTCCCCTAGGGGAAGAAAGTTTGGCAGGACATTTCCTACCAACTGGGAAAGAGGAAGGCGTAGAACAGCCTCTGGAAACAGGAATGTCAGTGGTTAACTGAGCAACCTGGAGTAAAAACTCCTTGTTAAAGAGATTTTCTCCAGTGCAAGGAGTATTTCTCAGACTTTCTTGTGCCCATTTGTCCAAGTCTGAAGCCTGGAGCCAGGCTTTACATCGTGCCCCTATAGCTATAGCAGATGTTCTGCTAACAAACTCAAAGGAGTCTAGGGAAGCACGAGTAAGGAACCTAGAGATATTTTGATCATGACTAACCAGTAAGGAATAGTCTGCATTTTTGGGCTCTTGAAGAAAAGGAGTCAAAAATAGTAAGTTCTTTGTGACCTCCTCAAGCGATAAACTCATATAGAAAATATATGAGAGAATTCTTGCTGAAAGCATGGATGCCTGGAAGGTTTGGCATCCAAAGGCATTTAAAGTCTTAGACTCACGACCTGGCGGATAAGAAGAGTGCTTTTTAGTACTCTTCACCCGCCTCATTGCTGATTCTACAACAATGGAATGATGAGGACATTGAGTCTTTTGAAACCCTGGAGAAGGGGGCACCTGATATAGAAGATCAGTTGCTCTGGAAAGTGGGGTTACCTTCAAAGGAGCTTCCCACATTCATAGAAGGAGGTCCTGCAAGGAATGATGCAAAGGAAGCATGATGTTCTCCTTTGCTCTCCCAGGAATATACAGGGATTCTGTATTCCCTTGTGTAGGATCCTGTCCAGGTATAGAAATGGCAAGTGATTTTGCCATATCCAGGAGAAAAGCCTGAAAAGAATAATCCCTAGAGGGAAATTCTTTTGGATAGGCTAGATCTGTCGAAGAACTAGCATTGGCACCAAGGGATCTATCCAACTTTATAGGAATATAAGATCCTGAATGGTGGAGTATGGGATCCTTAGAGGATGGTCGCCGGTACCGCAAGAGGTCGGGACCAGCAACAGTCAGTAGCACATCGTCCATGCTAGGGATCGATTCCAAACTCGGTACCGAGGGAAGCGAGCCTGATGAGAGAAGCATGGAAGGCACCGACAGCAATGGTAATGTGGATATCGGTACCGACTTCGGTACTGTATCCGATACCGGTGGATGAAGGCCAGCCGGTGACAACTCTAACGGTATCGAAGAAACCAAGAGTGCTGGACATGGAACATCGGAACCGTGCCTTCGGTACCATCTGGTGTCGGTACCAAGGCGAGTCGGTACCCAGTCCTCCAAACTGGAGATCGATTCCAGACTCGGCATCGAAGGAAGCGAGTCTATCGATGCACATCTGGAGGGTACCGATGTCGGCACTAGTATCGGTACCGGGATCGATACCAATACTGGAAGGTCGGTCTGCAGCATATCCTATGGCCCCGTAGGTACCGAGGACGCCAGACTACGATCCTTGGTGAGGAATGCTTCATCCAACACCATTGCCGATGCCGGGGTATTGGTACCGCTTGAAGCGGATGCCACCACCGAGCATGGCTCAGGTATGTTCTGTGAGGGGTGAACCTCAGGAACAACCTGAAACCCCACACAGGCTTTGGAGGCCGAAGACTCCCACTGGGGTTTTAAAGCCAGTGTGTTCTCGAGGGCAAGGCCAGAGGCATCTCTATGCTGTGCATGAGATTTACCACTCGAGGACTGGCTAGTCTGAAAAGACTATTTTTGGGTTACCTGATCCCGTGTGGAAGAAGAGATGGTCGGTGGCCTGAAGTTGGATGGGGACCGCGTATCGAGGGGAACTCGATGCTGAAGACTTCTTCCCACAATACTATTACAGGAGGGACACTCCGGAGGAAAATGGTCAGGACCCAAGTAGATTAGACACCAATTGTGAGTGTCTAAAATTAATTTTGTACCGCCACAGTTTGTACATTTCTTGGGGATAGTGGCTGGCGGTTCCATGAAGGAAAGTGAATAGGCCTAGCAGGCCTAAAAAACCGTGAGGCACTAAGAAGGAAAAGTATTCCTTAAAAAGGAAAAATTTTACAAGAAAAGAAAAAAAGAAACACCGGCGGTACCGGTGGCGTCGGGGAAGGCAGACGCGACCACAAGAAAACCAAAAATAAAAGAAGAATTTTCTGCGGTGACAGGAGGACGTCCTGCCGGCTCCGCGGAAAAACGAAAACTGAGGAGAGGCAGTTGGGAAAGGTGGGCGGGAAGGCAGCACGCAGGCGTGGTGGGATGCTTCCAAAAGCGTTCTGATTGGACGCTGGGAAGCGTTCCCACGCAGACTCCGTCGGTACCGACGTACCCATATGTGAAGACTCATTCCTGCTTGTTCCTGGAGATAATATTTTTTCACTCAACATGTAATCAAACTCTGGAATTCGTTACCTGCTGATGAAGTAAAAGCTATTAGTGTAGCTGGTTTTAAAAAAGAAGGTTTGGACAAGCTCCTGGAGGAAAGGTCCATAAACTATTATTAAAGAGGACCCGGGACAAACATTGTGAAACCTGTGTAGCTTTTTTGGGAGCCTGCCAGGTACTTGTGGCCTGGACTGGCTACTGTGGGAATTAGGACACTGGGCTTGATGACCTCGATCTGACTCAGTAGGGCATTTCTTGTTTTGTTTTTTTCTTGAATTTGTTTCTGGAAAAAATGTCATTAATATAGTATACACTATGGGGTCTATTCTGTACACTATTCGCCCCCTTCCGTCCCCAGCAGAAGCCTTCCTGTATGAACAAGGAGTTTGTATGGGGAGGCTTAGTGGGGGGGCAGGAGGGGGTGTTCCAGAGGCTGAGCAAGGCTTGGAGGTCGACCCTGAATGACTGGGGTCAGCAGACTGGATGGGGGATGGCAGACCCGGGTAGCGGCGGAAAGATAAGGGGGTGCAGGGGGTTCCCCCCAGCCTGACCCTGGCCATGGAAGGCCAGATCTGGGGGGGGGGGGGGTGTCAGGCTGCAGGGAAAGGAGAAAGTGGTCGGCGGCCAGAGCTTGTGGCTTGAATGGAGCTGCAGTGCCATGGCAACAGGACGCCATGGCACCGCAGCTCCATTCAGGAGCCTGAAACAGTTAGCTGCACGTACAGGCCTAGACTCGATTCCGATCCCGCAAGGCACGTCTAGCCCCCACGGAATCTGAATCAGGTCTGCCTCTGTGCATCCAATCCCAATTGGCTATGCAGGGGCCTGGACGCAGATATTAGAAATGTGCCTCCACGAGCAATAGTGCACACTTAATAAAAATGTATTGCTGTTTTCTTCTGTTTTCATTCAAAAGTGAAAAAAATAAGATGACATTCCCTATATCATCTAAAACGGCAGCACATTCCTAATAATTTTATAAGTAAGGGCATGCCAATATAACATGTTTCCCTGTGGTTCTTTTGGGGCAGTTTCTCCATATGGGTTAGTTTTGCGCATACCGTAATAGTCACGAATCTCACTTCTAAGCCAGGGTATGTGGAGTATGATCTCAGTCTCTCAAATTTACTGCTAATTCTCTGCATAGTACTTGTATCATGCCAAAGAGAGCCTCCCTCTTGAGTTCGTAAGATGTTACGTGTATGGGTAACTTATCAAGGTGTGCTTGGAAGTTCTTCTTAATGAAGCCTGTGGCACCCAACATGATGGGAAATAATGAGGTATTTTTCTGCCACATTTTCTTGGCCTCTTACTGCATTACTTTGTACTTGAAGATTTTCTCCCTCTTGATGCAATTCACAGAATAGGAACTGACACGTCTATAACTGTTCTGGTGCTCTTCTCTTTTACCACTATATCCGGCTTCTTCACATCCGTTTTTTTATCAGTTGGAATGGGAGTATCCCAGGTGATCATAAGCTTTTCATTCTCTGTAATTCTCTTAGGGTCATGATCCCAGTGCTTTGCAGACACAGTGATGTTAAAGTGTTTACAGAGTTTCCATGGCTGAAGCATGCTACTTTATTGTGCATTTCTGTATAAAACCTATCTGCCATCAAAACTTCACAGCCAGCTATAATGTGAGTCACTGTATCCAGCACTTTCTTATAGAATCTATATATGCCTGTTTTTGCCAGTTTTTTTCAATACTTGCTGTAAGCCTTCTCATCCATAATCTGCTATCCTGGGCTGCAACTGTCAACCTCTCATCCTTCAGTGTCAATTCACCCCTCCTTAACCATTCATGTATCCATTCTTGATCGATATTCCTGAAGAAACACTATTTCCCATTGTATTTGTGCATTTGTCACTTGTTTTTCCTTATTTACTGATCTAATTCTTTGAAGAGTTTTTTCTTGTTTTGCAAGTTTTGTTACTTCCTTCCCTGTGTATGTTTGTGGAGTCTCACTCATTCTTTCTTTCTAGTCATTGGAACGCTTGGCTAAGTTTGATGATAGAGGCAGATTCTGGATGTTTGCTTTCCTATTTCAGCACTTTGCATATTTGGTTTCAGTGATGCTGCTTGGTAGACCTGGAGGCCTATAATAGCAGCTCTATGTCTGTAATCAATCTCTATGAGGCCTAGCCCTCTTCAGTGCTAGAGATGTACAGTCTTAGTATACACTGATTCTTATTTATTTATTTATTTATTTACAATTCTTATATACTGCACTATTTGCAATCAGCGCGGTTTACATAGAACAAAAACATCCGACAATATACATATGTCTAGTCATTACATTGAACAGGGAATGTAACTTGGAGAACAAAGATAAACTATATACATAAGAAGTTCAAAAGGAAAGGCTCCAGTTTGGTGATTTACAATTTTGGGGACGAACTATACAAGAGTGGCTGGGGTTCAGGGCTGTAAGTGAGATATTTGATAAAGAGGAAATGTTTCAGGGCCTTCCTGAACTGGCTCAGGTTGGGGATTGCTCTGATGTGTGGTGGTAGGGTGTTCCATAGACTTGGGGCGCAAATACTAAAGGCTCGGTTGGATGTTTTGGTGCAGTTTGTCGTTTCCTTCGGTATAGATAACATATTGGTCTCTGCGGTTCTTCTTAGTCTGCTGGGGGCAAGTGGTTGTATGACGTCAGACAGAGAGGGGGAGGAGAGCCCCTTGATAGCTTTGAACATCATCAACAAGGTCTTAAAACTGATCCTGGCTTGAATGGGGAGCCAGTGTAGCTGTTTCAGGAGGGGTGTGATATGTTCTCTTCTGGAGGCTCCCAATAGTATTCGCGCTGCACTGTTCATGGCCAGTTGCAGGGGGTTTAAGGTTGCTCGGGGGAGTCCTTGTAGGATGGCGTTTGAATAATCGAAATGAGGAATGATGAGGGCTTGGTAAATGGTGCGGAAATCATCTGGTTCGAGTAACGGGCGTAAGTGTCTGAGGGATCTGATTTTAAAGTAGATCGCTCTAACAGTGTTCGCTATGTGTTGCTTCATGTCAAGATGTTGGTCCAACGTCACCCCAAGGTAACGTATAGTTGATTTCACTTGTAGCTCGGCATTGTTTACCTTCACATAACTGGGTGGTGTGAAATTGGGGTTTCTCAAGATGAAAAGCACCTCAGTTTTCTTGTGTTGAATTCTTAAATCTTGTGATAGTAGCCAATCGGATATGGTGTTGAAGCATGCAGTCAGAGGGGTAAGGTCTGGGCAGTCAAGTGAAATTGGCATGTATAACAGTACGTCGTCGGCATATAACATACAACTCACGTTGAACGATCTAATGATGTTGCAGATGGGTTGGATGTATATGTTGAACATCAAGGATGATAGGGAGGATCCTTGAGGCACTCCTTGAGTTTGAGGAAATGGTTCGGATGTAGCCCCGTCTGATCGAACATGTTGCCATCTTCCAGACAGGTAAGATCTGCACCACTAGTGCTGATCCCCTGATGCCTTTTTCTCTTAGCCGGTATATGAGAATCTCGTGGCAAACAGAGTCGAAAGCCGCTGCTATATCTAAAAAGATAAGAGCAAAACCATGCGTATGTTGTCAACGCCTGAGATTACAATGTTGAAGAGAGTTGTGAGTAGTGTTTCAACTCCATGTGACTCTCTGAATCCATGTTGGGATGAATCCAGTGGGGCGTTGGTGTCGATATGATCTTGTAGTTGCCTGTACACTATTTTTTCAATGATTTTTGCAAGCATCGGGATGCTGTATATTGGCCTGTACGACTCCACCTTTTGGGGGTCTAGCTTGGCGTTCTTTAATAGAGGTCTAACGGAGGTCTGCTTGAGAGTGGAGGGGAATGACCCAGTGCTAAAGGATAGTCTTATCATGTTGGCTATGATTGGGGCGAGGTCACTGCGCAACTCTTTTATCCAAAATGCTGGACACGGATCTGTGTGTGCAGTGGTGGTGTTTAGGGCTGAAATGGTGTCTTCGATAATTTTCTTTGAAGGGGTGGAAAAGGAAGTTAGGGACGCTGGGTACTCTTGTTCGCCGAGGGGGCCGGGTATTACTATCTTGCCAGTCTTGCACATTTTGGATTGCATAAAGACGGCATAGTCCTGCGGGTTAATGCTGCCAAGTTGCTCAGGGGTGGGTTCTTTGGCAAGAGATTTAACTAAGTTGAACAGGTCATGCGGCTTATTCAATGACCATTTCAAGGTGTCCGTGTGGTGTTGCTTCATCTTGTCTGTAATGGCTTTGCGATGTGTATGAAGGTGTTGGATATATGCTGCTTGGTCACTACTGGTGCGTGATTTCCTCCAGCGTTTTTCAAGCCTCCGTAGAAGGGTTAGGGAAGCCTTCAGGTCGGCTGTGAACCATGGGGTAGATGGTCTTTTCTTTGGGGCCTTGTTTTTTGGGGAACGGATTGCGATTGTGCTGAGACTGTTGTTCCAGGAGGTGATCAGCTCCTCTAGGTCTAGGGAAGTCTTGTCAAAGAGCTTGTCTGTTTCAGCGAGAATGCGTTCTCTGTTAAAAGGGTGGAAACTTCTGGTCGTTGGTTTAGAGGTCTTGCTTGCATCCTGTTGGGGTCTTTGTGGCCGCAGGGTAGGCATCTGAAAAGTGATGAGCTTATGATCTGACCATGGTACTGATGTCAATGATAGCATGATATTTTGTGGTTGTTCCAGAACTGCTTGCGGGGCGAAAATGAGGTCCAGAGTGTTACCTTTTGCGTGAGTCGGTTTCTGCACCAGTTGAGTGTACCCCAGGATATCTAGAGCTTCTATAAATGCAGATGCTTGATTGTCCTGTAAGGATGGGAGATTAAAGTCGCCTAAGATCCAGTTAGGTTTATATGGACCCTGCGTGTTGGATGCTATGTTTATGATGGTGGACAGGTTATCTGGATCCGCAGTTGGAGCTCTGTAGAGTAAGTTTATAGAACATGTGTTATTGGAGATTGATACGGTTTCCAGATTGTTAATGCTGTTGGATTCGACCATTTTGAACTGGAGCTCAGTTCTGGTGATTATAACAACTCCTCCCCCTCTCTTGTTCTGCCTATGGCTGGTGAAGGCAACAAAATTGGATGGAAGTAGTTGATTGAGAATAGTGTTGACTTCCGTGGAGAGCCAGGTCTCAGTGACCATGATGATGTCTAATTTATGGGATGTTATTGTTTCAGTGATTGCCGGCCACTTTTTGCGAAGTGAACGAGCGTTAATGAGTGCACACTTCAGGCTGTTAGGGAAGAGGTTTTTACCTTGCTTGGCCTTCGGAGAGTACTGTAATGGGATGTGCAGTAGGTGGTGATGATGAGGATAGCTAGACTCATGGGAATTGTGGTGGAAGTCACCTGACCATTTTCTCCCACCAGTCAAAACTATAGGGATGTGATTATGTGATGTAAGAAGGGCTAGAGAGCTGGGTGGCCAGATTATGAGGAGCAGGAAAAGGCTCATTAAAGAGATGATTGTATGCTCCATTCTGAAGCCTTTTGGGCCAGTTGGGTGAGGCAGGAGTTTGTGTTAGAGGAGGGGCTTGGTGTGGCACTTAGCTAAGAAATTACCTCATGGGCATGGAGGAGTTTTCTTGTTCGCACATCCAGTTTTTCAAGATCTTTAAAAGGCCAATCCACAAACCCAAACTGTATGAGAGTACAGGAATTGCCAGCTGATTGATGGCTTGGATCTTGTTCCGTGATGTTAAAGCACTTAATAATTTTAGTCTCTCATAGTATTCTTTACTGATCTTTCTCTCAATAGAATTTCTGCTTGAGTGTCATTCTTTCCTCTACTCTGAGATATTTATATACCCCTTCCTGTTCAAGTTCCTTGATGTCACAGCCCCGAGCCAGATTTTCCATTTAGCTCATGTTTCCCTCGAACAAAAGTTGCCTTAGCACATTTGTCAAGGCCAAAGGTTATCCTGATGTCATCAGAAAAGCTTTTCATAATACTGAGTTGATCTGCTATGTGGGTACTGATGAATTTTCAAAATAAAAATATGTTCATACTTCTGCTTTGAAAATACCTCAGAACAGTGCATTTTCTTCTAGAAATAAAGGTGCCCGTACTCATATACAAGGCTGTTTCATTAATACATGAAGACAATGTGTCAATTTTAGCAGGGAATGAAAAATGTGCCGGTACTCTATACCACCTAGGTGAGTCATTTACATGTTAATATTTATCCTTATTCCTGAGCAAGAGTAAATGTCTGCAGCTTCAGTCTAGCTGCTAATAGTAATGCTAGTTACTATTAATAGTAACTAAAAATCAATCCTACATACCTCCAACACACATCACTCTCCATAAATCACAACATTACTATAAAAAACGAAGTAAAATACCTAGGTGTCACCCTTGACACACACCTTAGTATGGACACACATATTAGAAACATTACTAGAAAAGTCTACTTTAAACTCAAAAATTTAAAGCAATTACGTCCACTTGTACTTCTACACAATTTTCTGAACATTATTCAGGCTATCATTACACCACACTTTGATTTCGCCAATCTCACTCTACTAGGCACAACAAAACAAAACATTAAGGGGTCTGTTTACTAAAGGCCGGTGTTGTGCGGTCCGCGGTACCGAGCGGGTGCCGTATAAGGAGTGGGCGTTCCGTCGTGAAGAACAGAAGCTGTGATTGACAGATGCGCTAAGGTGCGCGGCGCCCGTGTGGTTAGTGCCCTGTGACATTACGGCGTTTGATCTGTGCACATAGATCACACTGCTCACGGTTTTTGGGCTTCCACTATTGTGCTGCACATTGCTGACGGAAACGGTTTCTTTTCCCTGCACAGCACCTCTAACGCGAGTGTTTCACTGGCGGTAAATTTCTTTGCAGATTCGGGCACGCTCCTGTGCGGCGAGTCTCTCCCCTCCCACATTCCGCCCACTGACCCCGTCTCTCCGCCCCTAGGGGGCCTTCCTCCGCCCTCATTTCGCCTTGGCACGCCTCTTTCGCACATTACCGCCCCGCAAATGTGCGCGTTGTCGGCGCACGCTTGCGGGACCCGTTAATGTGCCGCGCACTCGTACGGGGCGCTTAAGAGCACTTAAATACATCTTTTAGAGCGCTCATGTGCGCCCCGTACAAGTGCGCCGTTTAGTAAACAGACCCCTAAGTGACTCCAACTTGCCCAAAATGCAGCAGCAAGAATTGTAATGAAGGTTCCACCACTTGAACACATTACACCTATACTCGCAAACCTACACTGGCTCCCAATACAATCCAGAATAAAGCACAAATTGACTATCACCACATTTAAGACATTAAATAACATGGCCCCAGTCTCTTTAACAAAACTTATCACTAAAGACACATCCCAAACTGCGCTACGGAGAGGCCACACGAATAAAATTAGGATCCCAAAAGATTTCACAACTACCAAAAAAACAACTAATAAAAAAGTGTTTTTGCATGCAGCTCCCACCCTATGGAACTCCCTCCCTGAAGAAATAAGAGCATTAAATGATGCAAAGGAGCTCCGCAAGAAATTAAAAACATATTTGTTCATCTCCCATTTCGGCACACTAGAAAATACCTTACCAAACAGGAAATGGCTAATAGATATCTCAGCGAATACCAATTCCAATTTTTTCTTCAATTTAACTACAATTTAAAGTTGATTTAATAACTATTTGTAAATCCTGTAAATAGAAATATGTAAATAGTTCGAAATATGTAATAGTTCGATTGTTATAGAACAAATGATTTACCATACATAGTCCAATCATGTTTAATGTATTTAGCAAATTTGTACCTAGTTAACTAATGTTTCATGTAAAACAGACCTATTACTCTGTTCATTTTTCGTTCATTGTAAACCGCACCTGATCTGTGGAAGGTAGCGGTATATAAGCAACTGTTAAATAAAATAAATAAATAAATAAATTCTGCCATATGTGTGCTAGAATATTAAAAAGACAAATAAGCACCTGTGTCTTTATAAAATAAGCTAAAAATAGGCACCTATATGGCCTTCACATGTGAGTGGGCTTGTTATAAAATTGCCCTTATACAGCACTGATATACATGCAGAAACAGCTTTCAAAATGGTCTTCAGTGTCTGTTCAGTTTCATTTCTTCTGCAGTGTTATCAATTATCCAACTTTTAGCTTGGCCTTGGATAGTTTGCTAATTGTCTAAAACAAAAACAGAGACAGCTCTAGAATTTTTTTCCTGTGATACTTTCTGACAAAGACACTGATTAGTGGATAACCTCAAGACTTCAATCATTATAAGAAGGGATACTGAAAATGTGTTTTACCAGATTACAGAGGGATTTAAGAGACAAGTAGGAATAGAGATGCATCCAATCAGGGGCACTCAAATAGAACGGTCATTTCAGTGAAAACCAATGGCCCAAACTGTGTGGTAAAATGCTGTTCAAGATCATGATATTATGATTCACAAATATGATTAAGAGGACAGGTTGCACGTTTTATTTATTCACTGTCAGGCTTCAGGGTATATTCCAGCAAGAAAAGTTCAGTATCATAATATTAGAAACTTGCTTTTCTTTTGCCATTTTTTTCTGGGACAAAAATGAGGAAAAGCACCCCAATGGAAAACTGTGTGGTTCCATTTGCTTAGAATGGTTGCATTTTATTTTAATAACTACTCTGGCCAACACAACATTATTTATTATAGATAAAAATTTGTGGTGTTGATGGAAGCTGTTCCTATCAACCTTATAGTAACTCTTGGAAGGACTGCAGATTTGTAGAAAAAGTTATTCTCACTTCCATTTCTTATTTCCCCTACATTCAAAGCATAGTGCTAGATATTTGTATGGCAAATTTCTATTTCTAAACAAACACCTAAGCCTATGATGCAAAAAAGACCATACTAATAATCGAGGCACAGCGAACACGGCGCTTTCACTCTGCCCCCGCCTTTCCAGCACCCCCCACCTCACCCATAATGATCACAGTACTACCGTGTTGGCATAACACCGGTCACAGCTTTATTCACTTTTACCATATCCAACAATAAATTCCAAACAATTAACTTAAACCTCCCCTTCAACCGAAATCTCTCACCAGCCATGTGGGTAGCAAAGTGATGTCATTTCCGTTTCCGCCGCAGAGAGTCCACGGCTACCAACCTACCACCCCTTCTTCCGGCTCCGCCATATTATTAGCAAAAGCCCCACCGGAGTTCTCCGTGTCGGGAGTACCCCACCCCGCCCTACTAAAAGCTAAGGCTCCAGACCCCGGAAACCTCCAGGATCCCACTTACCCCTCCAGCTGCAACACCCCATCACCAGTCCCCTGCCCTGCTTACTGGGCGGGAGGGCAGGTCACCAGCTGCTTCCCAACCATCCCCCCAGCCGAATGACGGTCCCAATGGCTCCGTGGTCCTACTCCCTCCCTCCTACGTACCCCGTCACTCCTGATTGACTCCCGCCACCGACACTCACCCGCGGGAGCCAATCACTTCAAAAGACGCCACTTGCCTCCCATGATGCCTTCTTCCCACACGGCACACTGAGGGCAGGGTCGCCGCGTGCCGCTGGCCCGATTATCGCCGGCCGCGCAGGCACGGGCCTCGCAGCCTTGGTCTGTGGTTTCCCTGGAAACCAGGAACCATGTGCACTTGTTTACTTTCCTTAACTGAAGCTGAATCCTGCATTTTATCATTCTCTAAGGGATCTGAGGGACCTTCTACACCACAAACCTCCCCTTCAACCGAAATGTCTCACCAGCCATGTGGGTAGCAAAGTGATGTCATTTCCGTTTCCGCCGCAGAGAATCCACAGCTACCAACCTACCATCCCTTCTTCCGGCTCCGCCATATTATTAGCAAAAGCCCCACCGGCGTTCTCCGGGTTGGGAGTACCCCACCCCCGCTCTACTAAAAGCTAAGGTTCTGGACCCCAGAAACCTCTAGGATCCCGCCACCGGCTCAAACGATCCCTAGATCTCTGAGCCGCCCCCCCCCCCCCAAAGCTGTGACCAGCGTACATCCTGCCTTATAACACCTTCCAATGCCTCCTGCCAGTCGTTGAGGAGCAAGTGTAAGCCCACCGAGGACAAATGCACCCCATCCTGCCGGTATAAACCTGCAGAGGCTACCTCCACCCAAGGTGCTGTATCTGGTAACCCCCATGCTCCAACACCCAACGACCAATCTGGCGATTGATCTTTGTCAAGCCCCTAGACCATCGCCGCTGTTCCCGACAGGCAGGCCTTGGAATGATGTCGGACCAGAGCAAAATTACATCTGGAAACATCTTCAATACTGTTCCCATGTCCCGTTGTGCTGCCCAGGTCCAGGACCCCAGATCATTGCCACCCAAATGTATCAAGATCATCGCAGGCCACTCCTTCGTTCGACCGTGGTGCCGGAGCAAAGGCAAGAGCTGCGCCCAACGCAGACCGCGCTCACCTAGCCATAGGACCACCGCCTCTGTTTCGTCCAGTCCAATATTAGGCCCCAACAGCTGCACTGCCGCTCGCTGCTTCGCCCAGTGCACAAAGGAGTGACCGATGAACCAACAAGTACCGGGATTCCTTTCCCCATCTGCAACAAAAATTTAACAGTTAGCAGCCACCCCGGCATACCCTTCACCCCTCACAGCCTCACATAACCTTGAAATGCTTGTGAGCGCCATCGACCTATATGTTGAATCTCTCTGTGAGACAACCCAGCTGCCGCCACACTGCGGCCCCAATCCGGAAAGAATGTGGAGCGAAACAGCGAGGATCCACCCCCAGACACTGCAGAGATAGCCGAAGCACTGCCGCAAACTGAAAGCGTGTCAACAGGCTAGAATCCTTATGCAAGAATATCCGCCCCTCCCCTGCTGGCTGTACCCTCAAGTAGCCCCTTAACGACGTCACCGGGCATGTTGGAGAATTACTGATCGCCTTTAACACCACTCACTGACCCTTACTCAACTGGTCTGTCTGGGACTTAGTGAGCAATATGCGCAGCTCCCCGTCCAGAAGCCGGACCTGATGCTTCTCCATACCACCCTTATGAAATGCCTGGCAGGAATCCGCTACCAATTCTCCCACCTGGAAGGTACCAAAAAATGCCAGCCATAAAACTGCTTGAAACAGCCGAGCCTCAAAGGGGGAGCGCGTCACATGTGGCAATGCTGCACAGATCCGCACCAGCAATTCATGCGTGATTGGCAACCTCCCGTCCTGCGGGGTCGGCTGGGACCACTCCCACCCCTGGAGAAGTCTACGCATCAGGAACCCTCCAACCGGGAATCCCCAACCCACCGCCCATGCAAAAAATGTAAACCCAGCCAGGTGCGTCTGCACCGTTGCCTTCGACAGCCCCACCAACTTCTCTGCAAACACATACTCCGCCATCAACTGACCGGACCCCTGACCAGTCTGCCACCCCCGAGTCAAGAGGAAATCCACTACTCTGTCACAACCTCGCTGATAGGATGCCCATGTAGCTGGTGACACCGAACTCCGTAGCAGCAGCAACATTCCTGCAGGCTAAGCTGCCATAAGTGCTCTGGGACTGTTGCTCCCTCGGCATCTGCTTCCGGAGCCAGCTTCCTGAACAGTTCCCACTTAAAATGAGAGAGCATCAGCAATCCTGTTAGTGATACTCGCAATATGATGGGCCTTCACTGACACATTCAAATGCAAACAGGTTAAAACTAATGCTCTCATTAAGGTCGCCACCTGCAAACATCACGGCGTGAAATGATTGTCGCACCACCAAATCACCCTGCGGTTATGCAACTTGTCCAGCCACAGCTCCAACACCACCAAGAACGGAAACAGCTCCAAGAAGATGATGTTGGTAGTCAGCCACTCGTCTCGCCACGCTTTAGGCCAGGGGGCCGCGCGCCAGGCACCCCCAAAGTAAATACCCAGTCCTCCCCCACCAGCCACGTCCGTAAAAAGTTGCAAATCCACAGTCCAGATTGCCCTCTCCATCAAAACCGATGTTCCGTTAAACTCCTGCAAGAACACATACCAAACTCCTAAGTCTGCCCGAATACTCCGCGACAACCTGATACGGTGATGAGGCTTTTGCATGCCAACGGTAGTCGCCAATAAGCACCTCAAGAACACCATACCCATTGGAATTACCCTACACACAAAATTCAGCGAGCCAATTAAAGCTTGCATCTCCCGCAGCGTGATCTTGCGCGACCCCAACATGTTGGCTACCAGCACTCACAACCGCACCACCTTCTCCTCCGGTAAGCACACAACCATTTCCACAGTATCCAGTTGTACACCCAAAAAAGTGATGCTCGTGGCCGGACCCTCCGTGTTGCTCGCCGCCAAGGGTACTCCCCAATCACGTGACAATTCCACAAAGCCATCCAGTAACTCTTGACACTGCCATAACCGCGCCTCGCCCACGAAGAGGAAGTCATCCAAATAGTGCACCATGTTGGCGCATCCCACTTTTTGAACCACAGACCAATGCATAAACGTACTAAACATTTCAAAGTATGCACACGAAACCGAGCAGCCCATCGGCATGCACTTATCAAAATACCACCGACCCTCAAAACAAAATCCCAACAAAGGAAAGGCTGACTGACGGACCGGGAGCAACCTGAAGGCCAATTCTATGTCCACCTTCGCCATCCAACTCCCCGTGCCACATCTGTGCACCAAATCCACCGCAGCATCAAAGGATGCGTATCGCACCGTGCACCACTCCCTCGGAATCCGATCATTCACCGATGCTCCCGCAGGGAAGGACAGGTTGTGAATCAACCTGAACTTCCCTGGTTCTTTCTTCGGTATGATCCCCAATGGTGAAACCACCAAATTCTCAAACGGCCAGGTCTCAAATGGCCCATCAATCCTTCCTAATTCCAATTCCTTCTGTAATTTTTTCCACACAATACTGGATAAACGTCTCACGGAGACTGCATTTTGAGCTTGTACTGACTCTACCGCCCCCAGCATGGGTATACGAAACCCAGACCAAAAACCCTCCTCCAGCACCAACCTATCCCTCCGCTTTGGGTATCGCCTAAGCCAAGGATGTAAGGCCTCCAACCGTATCGGTGTGGAAGCCAGCCCCCCAAGTCCTTACTACTTGGGCGCCAGAGGGGCGGAGAGGGGGATTCCTCTTCTAATGCATTTAAGCGTGGAATGCCCCCACTACATATGGAACATGTGTGCCGAAACTTGCAGTCTGGAAACGCAAATCGACGCCAGAAAATATCTCCCGCCCCATCGCTCCCAGATTTGTGCGATGCGGAGGCCCCTGTGCCCAAAAGGAGTGCCCCGGCCCTGTCGACCCCCTCCCCCCTTTCCCCCCCCCCCAAGTCCCCCCAGCCCCCCAGTTCTGGCCGACATTTGGGTCAACCACAAATTAATATCCTGTGTCCCCCATGATAACGATTTATTTGCTTCCATTTTATCCCGGAACTTCTCATCATAGTTGAGCCATGCCCAACCCTCATGTGTCTGAGCCGCTTCCAGAATAGAATCAGCATAAGCGAGCAACATTCCATATTGCTCTGGATAATGATGATCCCATATGCTCACCAGCCTCAAAAAAGCCCTCGCCCAATTTACCACATTATGAGAGACCCGTTTAATCCTTCCCGCCTTCTCATCTTCCTTCCTCTTTTTCCGACTCTCGCCTGACCGCTTCCTCCCTCCAATAAACGGAAAATGTCTATATACCGCCTTTTCCGAATCCTCCACCGCAAGTCCCGAGGGACCCCCCCCCATAATTCTCGAAACGACGCTAACATCGGGGTACCCCCGCTCCCTCCAACCCCTTCCGCAACCTGAACACTCCCCCACCGGGCCGATTCCTCCTCTGAGGTCGAAGACGAGGACTCCCCGGATGATGACGAGGAAGTATCATCCCCGCGATGCTGCCGACAAGAATGCTTTCTTTTCTTTTGCGCCTTCCCTCCCCCCCTTTCGTTTGACCCCTCCCCCTTGTCCGTCGCCCCATCGCACCCCGCCAGCAACTAACCTGCCACCCCTGTCGCATTCCCTCCAGCTGTCGCCCCCACCATCCTCTCTGGTTGCTGCTCGGGATTCTGCTCCACCGGCTGCTCTCCATCACGATCCACCGTAGCGTCCATGCTCATCGCTGCTCGTGCCGCCCTGGTCTCCACTTTCACCGGAACTCCTGCTCCTTGTCCACCTGGCTGCTGCCACACTGTAGCTGCCTGCGAAGATACAAAGGGAAAACCAGGGGAGGGATCAACCACGGGCCAGGCGGGCTGCCAAGCACCTAGCCATTCCGCCCTTGATGAACCCTGCCCCCCTCCTCTCCAATAATCCCACCCCATGGGTCCGCTCATAGGATAGTACCCCTCCTGCCTCCATGGCCCAAACCCCAGGCCTGATACACCCTGGACACCTGGAATAGTGTGCCAGTTCCCCCAAACCCCCCCAAATCACCCCCCCACCCCTGAGACTGAGGCACCCCCGCCCTTGCCCCACCACCATCTCTTCCGGCAGTACCCCAGAAGCCCCGCCCTCTCCGCCTTGCACTGCACCGGCGGGCCTCCCATGCCATGAACCCCGAGACTCTAATGCTTGAGCCTGACCCCTACCCCTCCTAGGAGCCTCACCCCGCTGCCCACCAGCTCTCCCTGCCCTGAAAGCCCCCTCTGATGCCGTCTCGGGCCCCCGCTGACCTTTACCCCCTCCCCCGACCATCCGTGTGTAAACTACTCCCATCCTTCAGTGGAGGCCTGTCCCGGTATAGCGCTGCCCTGTTTTGTCCCCCTGTCCTTCCCCCTCGTAATGCCCGACACCTGGCTGGCGGCATGCTATGCAGTTATTTATTTATTGCTTGTAGCTATGACTTGCCTGCACTCCAATTGTTCCCACACATCACCAAATCACAGGTCTCTCCTCGTGTCCATCTAAGCTCCGGGCTCCCCGTCCGTCAGACACTCGAGCACCCGCCTGTGCTGCAGCTGTCGTCCTCGACACACCCGCTCGGCCCTCAACCGCGTCCAATGCCAGCCGAATCCTCGGCGGCTTCTTCGCTCCTCCTCAAACGCGCTCAATCAGGCCCTCAATTGCCGCCAAGAATCACCAGCTGCTTCCCGACCGTCCCCCCAGCCGAATGACGGTCCCACCGGCTCCCCAGTCCTATTCCATCCCTCCTACGTACCCCGTCACTCCTGATTGGCTCCCGCCATCGACACTCACCCGCGGGAGCCAATCACTTCAAAAGATGCCGCCTGCCTCCCGTGGTGCCTTCTTCCCATGCGGCACGCTGAGGGCAGGGTCGCCGCGTGCTGCCAACCCCGTTATCGCCGGCCGCACAGGTACGGGCCCCGTGGCCTTGGTAATTCTCGAAAATCACTAGCATATTTTTTTAATGATAAAGAGTTTGTAAAGAAAACTTTATATGCTCATATCGAACACTGAAACATCTCAATTTCTAATCACTGCACACAGGCCCCATAAGTTTTTCACCAACGTGACCACATGGAAAATGAAATAGCTATAAAAAGCAAATAAAATTGCTCATGGAGATGAAAAGCTTCCAACTAAGAGTTTACCCTGGACATTCTCATCAGCTTGCACTGTCCTCTGCTGGATGCACATCAACATGTATTTTAAAAGCCCCTATCATGGGCCATACTTTGCAATCAGCTTCTTCAGGGAAGCACCATTAAATCTTTTCAGTTCAGAGAAATAAAGGACATCTTCAGCTGAAAAATCAAAAGAGTGCTATAACCTGGCTTCCATGACAAACTGTGACTAGACTGCAAGCTCTTATGAGCAGAGACCGTCTCTTACATGTCTCTGTACAAAGTTGCATATGCCTTGTAGCGCTATACAAATGATATGTAGTAGTAGTATGATGGTACTACTGGGACAATTTTCAAACCAACCAACATTTAAATGATATGGTGCTTAAATATAGCCCACATTTTCAGAGGAAATGTCAAGATAATGACTGCCCCTGAATATGTGGATTGTGCAGCCAGGGGAAATGTTGAGGGCAAATAATCAAAGTCAGGTAGGTATTGAATGAAATAGTGACCCTGTTCTGGAATTACCTTGATAATGCCGTGGCAAGAGAGAGTTACTTAAATCATGGAAAGCCTGCCTAGCCAGCCATCAACTGGGAAGTAAGGCCAATCTGAGCCGACTTGCATTTAAATAAAAGAGGACCGACAAAGGATAGAATCTGGAATGAAAGTACAAAGTGACCAAAACTTCCAATATAAAACCATCCTGGGTCACGTGGGGCCCAAACACAAACTTGAGCAAGGGCCAGATGAGCATAAACCAAAAGTTTAAGTTCGAGCTAGCCAATAATGCCAACCCCTAACACATTTAGATCTTTGTATGCACAAATTACATCACCAAACCCAAGAATAAGAAAAGACATAGGTGAGATATAAATATAAATTTTAATGAAAAAAGTGTTCGCTTTAACACTTATCATACAGAATTTTATGCTCAGTTTTTCTTCATTTTTTTTCCTTTGGTGTTCACCAATTCCTTATCCTAATTGGATGCTATTATGTTCCAAAGTCCATTCCTCAGAGAACAATTAAAGGAGAGTTTAATTAAATGTTTATATCTAATTTTCTTCTTTCATTTTATTTTTGGGTTAAAAGATAGTATTACATCATAAACAAAGTCAGCTGTGGAGAACTAAAACATATAGATTGGGTCTCATTGATCACTTTCAGAAATTAAATCTTTCAGTTTTCACGCATCCTTATTTCATCTCTATTTTGAGATTGCAACATCTGAATGATGAATTGATTACAAAAAAAATCTATAAATTATACATTATGCCTATGAATATTCAGCTCTTAAGGCAAAGTAGCAGATGTGGGATAAGAAATGCAAATAAAAAAAATAGATAAAAATAAAACAAAATCTGGCCTTAAGTTCACTGCACTTGCCATGCAATTTGCAAAAATTTTGCAGCTTAAAATAACTTTTCACTTCTTGCCACAGATCACGGATACCTTCAAAACAAGAACCAAACCACCACAAATTGAGAGAAAGTACTTTGTAATAATATGGTACAATTCTGTAAAAATATTTTGCATTAAGGGAAGAATTTATTTTTAATGGGAAACTTTACTCTTACGGGTCCAAGTGAAAACTGAAATCTGGTTAAATTGTGATCCTTTTAATTAAAATTTTCATAAAGAAGCCAAAAATTGGGGGGCGGAGCTTGGAGCGGAGAGGAATGGGCGCATAGAGCGTGAGCTCCGGAGGGCTTCTGTGAAAATCCTGTGTCTGCACCAGCATTAGTGACGGTAGCTCCGTGGAAAGCAAGGGAGCCGTAATCGGAAATGGCTAGCTCTAAACCTCTTCGTCTGGATTTCACGTCGGGGACCGGTTCAGGCAATAAACGGTCGAAGACGGAACCCCCCTCCCCAAACAAAATGGCGGCTGTGCGCGAGCAACCGGATGCGTTGCAGGAGTTGCTATTAGAGATCCGCGCGGTGAAGGATATTGTCTCCGCTAATAGTGCTTCCTTGCAGAACATGCAAGAGGACATTGGGCAGCTAAAGGAGCAGCTTGGGCACCTTTCGGTGAGTCAGGAACAAATGGAAAGAAAGCTGGTGGTTCATGAAGAGAGGTTAAAAGATGTGCTGCAGCATTCTAGGCAAATTGAATACCTCCAGAAAGAATTGGAAGACATCAATAACAGGGCTCGGCGCAATAATGTTCGAGTGGTGGGGGTGCCTGAAGGGGCGGAGGGCCAAGATCTATTTGCCTTCATTCATATGCTAGTGACCTCTACATTAAAACTATCCTTCGATGCACCGTTTGAACTGGAACGGGTGCACCGAGTTCCCTCACAGGCCCTGCCCAACTATAAAGGCCCACGGCCTATTATCTTTAAGACTTTGCGCCACCAGCATGCGGTGAAAATCTTTGAAGCAGCGCTTTCCTGTTGAGTTCGAAGGTCGCAAATTGCAGTTCTTTCCGGATTTTGCGAAGAATACCGTGATCAAGCGGAAACGTTTTCTGGAACTGAGACCTCGATTGCAGCGGTTGCAGGCCCGTTTTGGTCTGCTTCAACCTGCTCGGATGCGGGTCACGTTACATAATGTCACCAAAACTTTTGATGATCCGACCGCTTTGGGTCTGTACATTGAGGAGAAAGAAGCAGAGTTAATGAGCTGAGGTTTTTGTGTGTTCTCATCTGCTCTTTTGGGTGGTAGCTGCTGTTGGTGGAAAGGAAGGGGGGTCTAGCAGTTTCTTGCCCTATGGTGGGCTCCCTTGCATGAGTTTATTTTTGAAGTTCATTGTTTGCTCTTATAATGTTATGATGATTGGTGCAGACACATGTTCAATGTGTTTTTATACTCTCTGTTGTGTATTATTCCCTCTAGTCTGGGTTCACCCATAGTGATTGTTAGGGTCCCCCCCCCATCCCCTGGGTTGCATGGGCTGCATATTTGTGCTGCGAATAAAGGGCGGCTGCATATTGTATGATGTCATGTGGTGGGCCTCAATAGCTGATACGGGAGAATGTTGGAGGTGGGAGGGTCATGTTGATTGGTCGTTGTGGGTATGGCAATGTGATCCTAACATGTATATATCTCTCTGATTATAATGGCACTGTTTAATATTTACTCCTTGAATGTTAAAGGGGTGAATAACCCCATAAAGCGAAAGAAAATCATGTTGTATGCTAAAAGAATGAATTGTGATATTTTGATGCTGCAGGAAACGCATTTGAATGAGAAAGAATCTCTGAAATTGAATATTACTCCGTTTGTATTACTTGCGTTTTCTGCAGCACGGAACAAACATAATGGGGTGGCTATCCTAGCACGCAAATCCCTTGGCTTGCAGGCGAGCCACCCGCAAGAGGATGGGGAGGGAAGATGGGTCAAGGTTTGTGTGCGACTGGGGTCCTTGGATTTGACTATAATTAATGTGTATGCCCCCAATTGTGACTGCCCTGTATTTTTTCAAACCTTAGCTGAGTTGGCTTGTTCTATCTCTGCCACTCCATTGATCCTGGGAGGCGATTTCAATTTAGTCTTGGACATGCTACTTGATAAGAAACCTCCCCGTACTCAGGGAGGCAGTAAGGCGCAGGGGGTTCTTCATTCATTGACGCGGGAGGCGGGATTGATCGATGCCTGGAGATTGTTGCATCCCAATGCGCAGGAATTTACTTTTTACTCCTTCCCGCACAAGTCCCAATCTCGTATAGATTTCTTCTTGATGTCTCGGTCTCTCATCCCCTATTTAGTCTCAGCGGATATTCATACCGCACATATTTCAGATCACGCTGCGGTATCTATCGGCCTGGAGGGAATGCGTCAGGATGCAGGCCCGAGAAGGTGGGGTTTTGATCGGACATGGCTAGAGGATGTTGACTTCCAGCTGCTGTTGAAAGCAGCAATAAAGGAGTACTTTGAGTTTAATCCCCCTTCCTTGACGTCTGGCTGGGCGAGATGGGAGGGTTTTAAAGCGTCTATGAGGGCGGTCATCACCAGTTTTAGCATTACTCAGGCGAAATTGCCAAAGCTAAGACTGGAGGCGTTGGACAGTCAGATCAAGGCGGGTGAGCAGATTTTGACCAACAGGTCGGATCCTTGTATTTTGCTGCGTTTACAACGTTTAAGATTCAGGTATAACCAACTTCTTACGTCGGAGGCGGTCCAGCGTATCCGACTGCAGGACGGCCTTTATTATTGGGAAGGTGATAGAGCGGGAAAATTGTTAGCCAACAAACTGAAAGCTCGGAAAGAAGTGGGAAGAGTGGCTGCCCTTCGGCATGGCCCTCAAGATGAGCTGTTGGTTAAAGACTCGGATATCCTACATGTGTTTAAAGTTTTTTATGAGCAGCTGTACTCTTCCGAAATGACCTGTTCGGCTGAGGTTTTCGCACAACTTATGGATAAGATGCAGAGACCGGTATTGGATCCTGAGTTATTGGCTTCCCTTGACCTTCCTATCTCCTTGTCGGAGATTGAAGAGGCGGTTAATTCTTTGTCGGCGGGGAAGGCGGCAGGCCCAGATGGGTTGCCGGCGGAGTTTTTTAAAGTTTTCTTTCAGGATTTGGGCCCCTTCCTGTTGCAATATTACCGATCTTTGCTCGAGGAGTGTCCTCTGATAGGCTCTTTTGCGTCTGCGAATCTTATAGTCATAGAGAAACCTGGTAAAGACCCTTTGGAAGTTGGTAGCTACCGTCCCATTTCTTTGCTGAACGCAGATTATAAGATCTATGCCTCTATCCTAGCAAAGCGTTTATCTGTTGTGATCCTGCAGCTGATTCATCCGGACCAATGTGGCTTCGTAGGAGGCCGGTCCACTGCTGATAATGCCAGGCTCTTGTGTCATGTTTTGGCTGAGGTTGCATCTCATGAGACGCCCGGAGTTGGGATTTCCCTTGACGCTGAGAAGGCATTTGACCGTCTGGAATGGTCCTTCTTATTTCAATCCCTTAGGTGGTTTGGGATCGGGGAGGAGTTTATTAATTTCATTAAGATATTATATGCTAACCCCTTTGCTCGGATTTGTGTGAATAATACCTGTTCTCAGGACTTCTGTCTTGGCAGAGGGACGAGACAGGGTTGTCCCCTTTCGCCTCTGCTATTTAATTTGGCGTTGGAACCTCTAGCCCTCTTGATTCGGCAGAATGGGTTAATCCAAGGTATTGAGATTCGGGGGGCTGTGTGGAAGCTATCAGCCTATGCCGATGATTTGCTGCTTTTTACCAAGCCGGATTCGGTTCCTCATATCCTTTCCCAAATTGAGACTTACGCCGCCCTCTCGGGATATAAAATTAATTGGTCGAAGTCGGTCGCCTTTCCCTTAAATGCCCGGACATTCAAAGCTGATATGGCGCAGTTCCCTTTTGTTTGGGAAACGGGGATGATTAAGTACTTGGGGGCATATTATTGCTCACCTCTAGAGGAAACGGTTTGTTTCAATTCCGGCAGGGTAGTAGAGTTGGTTAAGTCGCTGACAGCTAATTGGTCCCCTTTGTCTTTGTCATGGTGGGGGCGTTTGGAGTCTGTTAAGATGACTATTGCTCCCAAAATTAATTATCTTTTGGAAATGTTACCAATATTATTTCCGGATCAGGTGTATCAACAAGTCGAGAGAGTGCTTGCCGATTTTTTGTGGAATGGGAAATCCCCGCGTATCGCGCTCTCTAAATTGAAAGGGCCTAAGGAAGAGGGGGGAGTGAACTTCCCTGACTTTAAGCTATATCATTATGCTTTTTTCATGAAACAGGGTGGTAGATGGTTGGAAGAAGTGACTGCACTCAGTCCTGTTTGGTTAGCTCTGGAACAGGCTATGGTAACTCCGATTCCTTTGTTGCTGGTTCCGGGTATGCTTTTCCCACGGTCCCGTCATTGGCCGCAGCCTATGGTAGATACCCAATGAGCCATTCAGGCGTTTTTGTCTCAAGGGTTAGTGTCGGAGAGGCTTTCTCTTGATCTTCCGATCTGGCATAATCCTTTGTTCCGTATTCAGAATAAGTCATTTGCTTGGAAGTCCTGGTATAGTAAAGGCATATGGACATTACGGCATTTAATTAGCAATAATGATTGGAAGACGTTTAGTGCATTACAGCGAGAATTCGGTATCCCAGGATCTTTAGTTTTTCAATGGATGCAAGTGAAGCATTGTATTGGGCGGGCCTTGGGGAGCATAACGTTTTCTAGCATGTCCGGACCGTTATTGGCTAAAGTTACCCAGGTGTGGCGAGATCATAATACAGCCTCCTCCTTATATCAGCTGTTTGGTCAGCAGCGCTTGTCACGAGTGCTGGAGACACAAGAGACTTGGAAACGTGAGTCTGGCGCAGCGCCATCCTTGCGTATTTGGGCGACTTTCTGGGCCAAGCAAACATGCATATCCAAGTCAGCTTCAGTCACGCAGACCTTGTTTTTCTTTTCTCACTGAACCTATATTACTCCGAAGAAAGTGGCTAAATGGGATGCCTCAGGGGGTGGTCATTGCTGGCTTTGTCGGACTGAGGTGGGGACCTTTCGGCACATGATGTTGGAATGTTCCCTCCTACAGTCTTACTGGTTGCAAGTATGGGCCCGTATTCAGCAAATCCTCTCCTTTCAGGCTTCTTTTACGTGGGAGGTCTTGATCTTCCGTTCTAATGTGCGGCTCCCCTCACTGGGGCGGCATGATGCCTTTCTCCTAGATTTTCTGTTGGGGATTGCCATCTGTTGCCGTATGCGTCATTGGAAAGTGATATCTGATCTTCATTATCCGGTGTGGTGGAATACAGTATGCCTGTATAGTAAGTATGAGACGATGCCCCGAAAGGGAGTTAGGCACACCGCTGATTCTCTGAGAAAGTGGCAATCTTTACTGAAATTTTGTAATGTGGCACGGTGCACTGAAGGAGGGCTCCCTCCCTGAATTGTGTTGCTAGCCCACATCAGGAGGCTTGACTTGTGTTTGTCTGCCCTTTTCTGTACTAGTGTGTATAATGAGAGTGCAGCCTGTAACTCGGTGGGTGGGGGGAGGGGGGGAAGTGGGGTGTTGGGAAGGCTGGAGTGAGGGTTGTTTTATATGCTGGTTGTTTTTTGTTTGTTCTTGTTTTTGTGTGAAAATTTAAATAAAAGTTTAAAAAATAAAAAAAAAAGCTTTCAGGACCTGAAGAAGCCCACACCCAGCATCATTTTAGATTAAATATCTAATTAATCCCTTACATGACTGCCGTACTCCTAATGGTAGGGTCACCAGGCATAAATTTTGAACCCGCAGAAAGATGGGTCAGGAAAAACTACATAAGCTGTGTTATTTGGAAAAATGGCATCTTTGAGCTGCCATTATTTTTCCTCCCGAGAGCATTAGGCCCAATACTCTGGGGACATATTTAAAGCAAATGGTGCATAAAACAGTCACCCTTGCCCCAAACTCTCATCCTCCTGGCAGATGCCTCCTGTCACAAGACTACCTGCACATGATCCCCCCTGCACGTACCAGGTTCCTCCCCGGTATCTAGTAAGCGGGGCTTGAGTGATCCCAAGTTGCTCCTGCCCCATTGGACACCCAGGTTCAAAATGGCGCCTCTGACCAGTTAGTGGTAGCCCATGGTACTATTGTCAGAACATCAGGGATCTTTACTTGGTAACTGATGTCCCGCTAAAGTGTGATAACAAGTGTTAATGACAAAACTTAACAGCAAAAATAGAACTACTCTTTAGAAAACAGGTCCTTTAGCAGTTATATAGTAATTAGTTTGCTCAGCTTGCCTCCCCGATCTAATCACATGAAGTGTAACCAGGCACCTATTTTTAGGCACCCAAAATGTGTCTATCTTGACTTATTTTATAAAGAAAAGTAGTCACCTACTTTCTTTATAAAATAGAGGCATTGGTGTCCAAAAACACTCAAAATCTACACTGGGACACTTACACTGTGCCTTATCCTTGAAATAGGTGATTTACGCACATAAACGGTGCATCTCTTTACATGGCTGCTTATAAAATTACACCCTTAAAGGGTAACATTATAACATGCCACCTAGGTGGGGAGGTCAGGTAGGTGATTTTTGAAGGTCGTTTTACAAAAACACATTAAAGCAGTTGCCGATGGAAGACAGTAAGCAAGGTAAATATGAGCGCCAATTTTTAGGGAGTGCAAATGAGGAAATTAAAAGAAAATAAAATAAAAAATAATAAAATAGCAAAAAATGAAAAACATTAAAACTAAGGTTTTATCAAAAACAGCATTGTGAGTGTAGCTACAGGTCAGACTAATGAGGAAGGAGGGCACCAATTTATAGGTTGCAGGGGGGCACCAGTTACCCTAGCACCTGCCCTGCATAGGAGCCCATTTTAGATAGGATGTTGAGATTGGAACTGAGTCGCCTATGTTGGGACTCGCTCAATCCTCCCTGTATTTTACAAAAGGCTCTACCGACTCCTGAACCTTTTGTAAAATATATATCTGGACATGCAGGTGGTCACGTCTATTTGCCAACACATACAGCAAGAGTAACCACCTCACAAATATACATGTGCCGACGCTTAAATACGGAAGCAGCAATTTTGCAACCTTCACGTATAGGTGAACAAACGTTTAGGTGAAGTGGGGCCATTTTACAGACTTATACATATAAGGGCTGCCAGTTAACCAGTGAAACCATAATTTTCTTTTTTTAAATTTGGAGGCAGAAATAATAAATGGGGAACTCAAGAGAATGACTCATCTTGAATGGATAAAATTAATTGATTCACATCATGGCCTGGGAATGTGCCACTTGGGCCATTTTACTAGAGTGCATTAAACAGTTAATATGCTGAATCACACATGGCAACTGTGTGCAAGGGGCCCACGGTAACTGTCACTGTAGGAGCATAACAGTTACTCTGCACTGAATCGCGCACTAACTGGATGTACACATTAGAGTGCCAAATGGACAGGGTGGGATGGAGAGCGGGCATGACCACCACTCTGCAATTAGCATGGGGGTGAGGAGGGGACACCACACACTGTCAATGTTACGGTTCACCTAACACCACCTTAACCGGTGGAGTTGAGTGCACCTGCAGTGATGACGCGCGGATGAATACACTAACACGCGGTTCTAACTCTGCAACATGATGGGAGCCTTGTCATCGTGTTCCTGGGTTAACATAGCCCAATTTTTGTTCCTGGGGAGCGACTGTTATTTCCTAATTGCTTATAGCTTAAAAGTATGGAAAATGGTTATTATTCTCATTAAACTTTGCTTTTGTGAACAGGAGATTGGTATTTGTGAAATTTATGTATTCCCATTGTTAAAACAGGCTTACTTGTGCCTTTTTGTTCACATAAAATTTAAAAAAATAATAATTTTACTTAGATTTAAGTTATTCAAGAAAGACCATAAACATTTAGAAGTGAGTAGATTTGACATTTACAATTATATTGTAAATCACTTTCATGAATAAGAACCCAGATGTAGTCTCCCATCATGTTCTCGTTATACTGTCCTTGGTAGAGGCTTTCAAATTCCAGTATATCCTGGTAGAAACATTTGCCTTGCCCCTCTGGAGTTTATCAAGATGAGCATCAAGAATCTGGACTGTGAGAGACATTGTGCAGCCTGTTTTGCTGCAATTCTTAACCAGAGTCTCAACCAGCTCTACATAGTTTTCGGCCTTGTAATTTCCCAAAAAGCCATGAACCAATGCAACAAAGCTGTTCCAAGCTGCTTTCTCCTTCCTAGTAAGCAGCCTGGGAAATTCCATGCACTCAAGAACCTTTTTTTTTTTATTGGTGGTTTAACAAAGACACCAGCTTTGACCTTTGCCTCAGACAGTTTAGAGAAGAAGTCTTGAAGTTATTTGAAAGCTGTTGACTCTTTCACTAGAGCTATGACAAATTGTTTCATGTAGCCCAATTTGATCTGCAGTAGTGGTATCAGCACCTTCTGTGGTTCCACCAGTGGCTCCCATTTCACTTTTTGTCCGAACAGAAAATTTACTTCATTGTGGCCAGTCCCACCTGTGGTAGTGTGCCGCTGTGTCCCTGCTGTCCCAAAGACAAAGATAGCAGGGAAACTTGGTAAAACAGCTTTGGAGACCCATCAGAAATGCGACTATTTTAAAGTCTCTGATAACCTCCCAGCCATATTCAGCATACTTCAAGGCTTCTCGCAAGTCTTGATGCTGCTGTAATCTTCTTTGAAGCTCGCTGAGTGAGCTAAGGGAAGAGAAAGGTACTTGTTCCAGTTATGCAGCAGCACAGCTTTGAGGCTCCTGGAAGAGTTGTCAATGAACAGGTGCCACTCCTTTGGGTTACATGCAATTCTGATAGTGTTGAACAGACCTGTCACATTGTGGCAAAAGCAGAGCCCAACTTGGCTAGTGAAGAAGCTAGAAAAAATGAGGTGACCCTTCCTCTGACCTGTAACTTGCACACTTTCATCCAACAAGTTCCACTGCTTGAACCTGGATGTTAAAAGTTTGGCATTGGACTTGATGAGACCAAGATCTCTGACCAAGTCGTTGATGTCATTTTGATTTGGGTAGTGAGGGTTTCTCTCCTCAGCTCCACCTCTGATATTGTAATCTAGATCTGCAACGTCGTCTTCATTCTGTGAATTGCTGCTTTCTTCTGAAGACAGCTGCTTTCTCTGCAGAGGTGTGGGTACAGGGAGCTCTGGGCAGTGTGGCACCGGGACAATGGGTGAAGGAATGCTCAGATACATGACAGAAGGAGCATGCTTGCCAGTCCGACATTTTGGAAGGATCCACCATGCAGAAGTAGCAATTGCTCAAGTGGTCAGTGGGTTGCTGCCAAATTCTTGGGATAGCGAACTTCATGACTCCTTTTCCTCTCTGTACCATCCTCCCAAAGCAAAAAATAAAAATGTGAAAAAAGAAAATTATATATATTTATAATTATGATGATTAAATTAATTTAAATTAATGATGCTCTTACTGAATTTTTACATGATGTATGAAATATTTAGCAACAATAAAGATTTTATAACATAAATCCAGTCTAAGCCAGAATGAATTGTCCATCTTACCTTCCAGAGTTTTCTTGCAGTGCTCGCAAGTGAAATGAGGCGACCAGGGTTTGTCCTGATCCAACAGGCATGCCGAAATATGTCTTGTAAGCTTCACACATCTTGGCAGATGCTTCCACGGAGTACTTTTTCGCTCTTGTCTTGATAAAATCACCACATAGCAAAATGCATCTGCCGGATGCTTACAGCCTCTTGATTCCATGTCAGTCCACTTTAAGAAGCTAGAATGAAAATAAACTGGTGATCTTAAGACACGTGGTGTTGTTGCTCACTCCTAGGTTTCCAGTTGGTAAGGAGGCTGCTGAACGACTGTGCTCACTCCGCGCAAATCTGTTTATATAGACGCCAGGCAGAAGTGACGTTACAGCGATCACCAAAAGGCTTTTATTAAAAGTTCTCAAAAGTTACACAAAGTTCCAAAAGTGTTGCAAAGTTCTGGAAAGCTCTAGAGAGTTCTAGAATTTTCCAAAAAGGTATTCCAAGTTTACTTTGCACTAAATCTATCTAGAATGTCCTGCAAAATAGGTAATTTTCAAAAATATCACTCTCCTAGTCCCAAAAGCAATGTTTGTGGGCCATAATTGCCATTTCCTATGGTTTTGAGGCATAAGATACTGGAAAATAACATATTACCCAGGAATAAGAAAAAAGTAAAAATTTGTTACACAGTAAATTATCAGAGCCGTAGCACTTAGCACACTTTCTTTTAATGCAAAAATTAAAGTGTTAGGTACAGAAACCTAAAGCACATTGGAAAAAAAAAAAAAAAAAAGAGTCCCTTATTTGGTATATAAGCCCCATTGAGAATAACGTGGCCCGTGTTATTTATTGTACACTAAGGGGCTTATTTTAGAAGCCTTATTCACATTTCAAATGTGGATGTGGCAATAGGTAAACATGCGAGCGGCATCGACATTCTATGAACAATTTTTCTAGGTGGTGTTCAGGGGCATCTTGGGGTGCGGCCTTGGCTGGACAAAACTCTACATGTGTATTCCCTATTTCATATATGAAATTCACTCATCAGGCCAGAACTTCTCGCCTCCAGATTTACAGCTGAGATGAACAGCTATTTCAAAAGTTGTCCTTTTGACTATCGCTATACAGGAGGAATTAAGGGAGATCCATCCCCCTTAAAACCCCAATGTTAATTTCCCCCTCCAAACTGAAATGAGCTGAAGATAGGTAAATGCCACCAATTTAACTAAAGAGGACTTTCTGGGTTCCAAAATGGCTGTGATACACATGTATGTAAGTGCCACCATTTACATGTATGCATTGAGAAATGCCACCACTTGTACATATACAGTACATTGCCAGGGTTCCTCTATCCATTTTCCTCACATGCACATTTGTGAACTTGCTCCATCTGTTGCATGTTGTCATGTAGAAGACCCTTCTGAGCCTATGGAGATAGGGAGAGAAGAGGATTTCGTTTCAGAAACTGACAGGCAGTCAGAGCACATGGCTCAATGTTTTCAAGGAAAAGGTAAACAAAAAGAGTCATGAGCTGAACAGACACGCCCAGGCTGTAACCTATCCCCAAGTTCAGGAGTTAAGGAGAAACACATGGTTGGGGGAGGGGCAGAGCTAAGCCCTGAGAAGCAGAATTATAAAAAGTGGTCATTAGATTTGACCAGGGGGATGAGGAGGAACAAGGAAGAGAAGGAGCAGGAGTTCCAGGGAAGCTCTGAGGGAGAGACACTAGGACAAGAGTGAAGACAAAGGCAAGGGATCCGGCAGGGGATCAAGCAAGGGAGCACGCTGACCAAAAGGAGTCAAGGAGGAGTAAGGACCCAGAAAGCCAAAGCCCAAAAGACAGGTGTGAGCAACACAGGGCCGGTGCCGTCCAGTAAAGGCAGGAGGAAGGAGAAACCTTCTGAGAGGCTGGCTTGCGAAAACTCAGAGGCTCCAGGGAGAGAGACATACTGGCATGAGAATATTTATACATCAGAGGCAGAAACTGATAAGCTAAAAGGCAAGAAAACACAACCGGTGTTTGGAACCCTTTCTGACCCAGCAGAACAGAGAATTCCTTCCTCTGTAAAGCCAAAAGGTAGGCTTCACAACTTGTCCAGATTTGAACCTAGTTGTAAAATATTTCCTTGTAGTTGCCAGGACACCTTACCACCACACATCAGAGCCACCTCCAACCTGAGCCAGTTCAGGAAGGCCTTAAAACATCTCCTCTTTACTAAATACCTCACAGACTCCACTGAACCCCAACCACCATGTTTGATCAACGCACAATAACTCCATCTCACATGTATATAGTTATCTATTCAAAGTTCCGCACATGTAGATAGTTTCCCCTGTTATCCAAGTTGATTGCTCCTGTTCTTTGTAATGACCAGACTCTTGTTTATTGTCGGATACTGTTTGTTCTATGTAAACCGCGCTGATCGCAAATAGTGCGGTATATAAGAAATGTAAATAAATAAATAAAATAAATAAAAGTATTAGGCTCCCCAAGCAGCAAACCCAGTATATATGGTACTTTACAGCCCTGCTCGTTAGAGTGCTACAAAGGGAAGCCACGTGAAGGCAGAGAAGAAGTTTGTTTTAAAATGCAGTATAGCAGCTTGCAGACACACCCAGCTGACGCTGACTTAGAAGAGATGCAGATAGACTCTGATATCAATGACGTAGCAGATAATCAGATGGATTGCACTTTGTCTCTTGCTGACCATATTGAATCTCTCTGCTGAACGATATATTAAGAAGGCTGGGAAAGCAGCAGAAGAAAAGGGAACATTTTCTTTTGTTATAAGAAGCTGTTGCTTGCTTTTGTTTGTACTGAGCACTGCACGTTTTAAAGCCTGAAGCTAAAGAGGCTGATTACCTTAGTTCCTGAATGTATTCCTCAGGCCAATTATATGGCAACTGTCCTAAGTTTTCCACATGCACTTAATCTTCTTGGAAAGGGAAATTAATCCTTGTCATTTGCCTGAAACCACTCGACTACAATTTCTTCTTTTCTCAGAGGGTAAAAGGGACTACTATTCCCATAAGGCATTGCAGGAGCAAATGCCATGCCATTCTCCCTGAATTAGAATCCCCAGGCAGACCAACCCTCCGTGCCCTAGGCGCTGGGTTGGCCCCCAGGTGACAATGTGGATATGTATTTTAAAAAGCTCCATGTTAAGCAAAATTGTTCTTAATACACCACTGGAATCGAGTACAATCTGTTCTTGACATCTCAGTTTCAACCTCCATATCTTTTCTAAAATGTGCCTTTAAGTCGCATTAATGTGTGTCAACGCATATTAAAGTGCATTAACTCATTGATGCATGGCCCATTCCGAAACAGATAATATATTCTACAGCTTAGATTAGTGTATTTTGGCTTGAAAGAATAAAAATAACCATCAACGAACTGAAAAAACGCCACTGAATTGGTATCATAATTCTAACCATTAGCTCTTTAGTTGGATATTAGTGCAGGGCTGGTCCAACCATTAGGCAAACTAGGTGGTTGCGTAGGGTGGCAGCTTCTGAGGGATGGTAGAGAGATGGGGGGGGGAGGGGGGTCATAAGGCTTAAGGGCACTAACATCTTGAACCAACTCTGCGGCTGGCCCTTAGATAGTGTTTTCCGGTATCACTGCAGGCCCAGAAAGAAAACCTCATCTGGCCCTCAAGCTTGCATACTGTGGGATACATTGCATGACAGGAACCCTGGGAGAAATCCTGTAGAAATCAAATTGACCAAAAGAGATGGATGCGACTTTGACATCAAATAGGTCATTACATCTACCACCTTTCCTTAACTGACCAGTTTGGCCTGCACATGTTGAGCCTTTGCCCTTGATGTTCAGTGGTCTGCTCAGAACCGCCAACTAGTCTTATGATGCAAATGCACCTGCCCATGACAAAACTTGATTCTCTCACTGTGGATAGCATTTGGAGATAATTAGAAAAAAACCCCAAGACTGTTCATCAATGATTCCCTCACCTCCTTTTGACACCCACACATCTACAGTACTTCCTGTTTCATTAGGTAAAGCAAATAGTTCTTGCAAGCTTGCATCTGATCCGTTGCCACGTTTCTAGTTAATTCTCTTGATGCAGGGCCAAAAGAACAGATCTGACATTTAAAGCAAAGAAGAGCATGAAGCATTGTAGATAAAGTGAATCAATGCTCATTTCTGGGCATTTGTTTCAAAGTGTGATTGACAAAATTTGTTTTTTTGTGAAAACCAAACAAGAAAAATTACTCATTAGATACAGAGCTGGAAAATACCAAGTCAACCGATTTTGTATTTTGATAGCTCTCTGCACTCGAAAATGTAAACTAAATTTAGGGGCATGTTAACCAAGAATCTCACTGGTAGCCTGTATTGGGGTGGAAAAGGTAGCACAGACACCCATGTTAGCCTTTGGGGGCATGTGCATCTGTCCTAGTGTGGTTAGCACAGTGTTATACCATGCCATGCAAACCAGCGCACAGGGGAACTTACCATCGCTGAAAATCAATGCGCAGCTACTAACACATTAGTGGCATTAATTTGACCTAATACAGTAGCATACATTAGTAATTCTAGCTGTTAAATTGTACCTGAGGCATTGGAGGGTTATGGGCCTGATTCTGAAATGCGGGTTGTGGGGTTGCATGTCCTGGTGGGACATGCAGCCACGCAAGCCGTCGGGCCCGATTCTCCTTCTAGCTCTCCCTGTACATCAGGATGTGGAGAACCAGAAGGATTGGGGTGAAGCGGGGGTAGACCAGCCTGGCAGGACATACAGGGCCTCAAAGGTGAAATAAGCAGCGAAAACCTGGGAAAATCAGATCCGGAGTTCTCCCCTCCCCCCGGGGCCGGGTGCAGGGCCACAGCAGGCCAGCCTTGGGTTCAGCGGTGGGGAAGAAGGGGGCCCCAAGGACGCAGGAGCGCCTGTGGGAAGGATGTCCCTCCCTGTAGGTGGCAGGGGCATGCCGGCCATCCTTGGGCCCAATTCTGGTTACCGTGGAAACCTTTTGTTCCCGAAGTCCAGAATCAGGTCCAAACAGGTCTGTCTTGCTTGGGGCTGTCCAAATAGTATGGACGTGTCCCTATCTGAATCAGGCTCCACGTGACTTACACAAGGTCACAAGGAATTTCAATGGAATATAAATATATGAAAAAGTTTTAGATTGATTTTTAATCTGTTATTGGAATGTGTCCCTAGACACTGATATGTGTAATCACCAGCTGATTCTAGATCAGGAAATTCCATCCTAAAAATGTACCCCAAACATAACGGAGGTCATTTTAAAAGCCTTAGTCGTGATTTGAACATCCAAAAACATGGATGTGGATGATCAAATCACAGAGACGTCCATGGAGGCATTTTACATATGGCTTTTTAGGATGTCTCCACTGCAAGGACGTCTAAGTAGACAGGGGACATGGTGGAGGCACCAGAGCCGCCCGCTCACGAGCTAGTTGCCTAACGTGGCTGACCCTGGTGGGTGGTAGAGCACGGCATGACTTTTGAAAGCGGTGGCTTCATGCCATTACTTTGTTGCCCGTGGCAGGCCATGTGCTTCAGCAACCACAGTGTGACAATCATGGCCTGCTGCCTCCGCCCCCCTCTGATGCAACTTCATGTCAGAGGGAGCAGGAACATCAGGCTATGACTGCATGTGGGTGCCAAAGCAGTGGCACAAAGCTGCCACTTTTAAATCTGCAGAAGGGGCATACGGCCGTGCTCTGGGGCAATGCAATGCACTTGGATGTCCCTGCCCAATTTCAGAATATTACATACAAACAATCAGGATGATGTAGGTTCTCAACTATCACATAAAGGACATTATGCTTGTGAGGGTTGTGAATTTTGTTCCACAACATTGCAAGGAATAAGCTGGGAGGACCCGAGCACAAGTCTGCAATATCGTTCACTACAATTTTCTAACTGTTTGACAGATTGTGTTATTTATTTGTTGGTGTGCCCTTGTCATTTAAAATATGTGGGCAGGACCATACGCCCCATCAGGAAACGTTTATTTGAACATCGGTCGAGGATCAATGCAAGGCAGGTGGGTGCACCTTTGGTCCCGCACTGCCAATACGCTGGCCACCAGTTTGAGGATCTATGGTGGAGGATCCTGGAAGTTGTTCCCCAGTCCATTAGAGGGGGTGATCGACAGGCATGGCTGCAATATAAGGAACAACAATGGATTTATCGCCTGCGGTCTATGGCCCCGGAGGGTATGAATCTGGAGAATGATTGGTGGAGTCTATGTTTATGATCCTAATAACGCTTCCTGACCTATATTGAAAGTGCCGGGTTCTGACGTCTCTCACTCACTGATTTAACCGGAACTAATGAGTAGCGGGGTTCACATGCCCGAGGAAGAGCTGAGAAGCGGTTGTGCGGCTTGAAACACTACTAGTGTCGCGTGAACCTCGTGGTGAAAAATTTTGGAGGAGTTCTAGTGTGCTTAAGATAGCCAGCCAGCAATGGAGGAGTTTGTTTTAGGCTGATTAGTCTTCTTCAAGAGTGTATTGGAGGATGCACTGAGGAAGTGTGATTATTGGGCATTTGAACTCCTCCACGGCATCGGTCCAGCTAAGTATTTTCTCCCTGTATTTTGATTCATAGCAGGGAGAGGGACTGAGATTTTAAAGGATAGCACTGTTTTTGTCCTAACAAGATAAATTTGAGATTTCAATATTTTAAAAGGGCACTGGTATTGACAGCAACAAGTGTTGTTTAGTCTGGTTAAAGACCGGATCACGGTCGTTCAAAATGATTAAAATGGAGGGCTCACTTCGAGAGAAGGAAGGTTTCTTTTCACGGTGAGCGATCCGACAAAAAACATATACATTGCTTCACATAGATATTCTTATAGAAGATAATTTAAGGGGATTCCTTTTAGTTCTGGTACACTGAATAGGTAGGGGAAATCAAGAGAATTTTTGGATTTGTTGGGGTTGATTTCCGTGGGTGTAAAGTTGGAAGATAAGAGCATCCAGAGCATAGAGAACATGGCACTCCACCAACCCCAATGCTCTCCACAATCACAATGATAGCAGCATGCCTTCTCCAGTCCGAGCACACTACTCTGAACTAGTCGGCTATTCCTAGATCTTCCTGGCCTGGAATACTATTCTAGAGATGTTTATGTAGACGGCCCCACAGATGTCCATACTGGGAACGTCCATGTTTGTGAAATCGTGCCTGAACTTAGACATGTCTGCTTTTTTTCCCTCTGACATTCTGGCTTGGACGTCCTGATTGCATTTGGATATCACTTATAAAACATAACATAGTAACATAGTATATTTTATTTTATTTATTTATTTATTAGAGTCTCTTTTATACCGCGCTATTCAGCATCAATGCGGTTTACAATGAACAATAAAATACACATTTCCGATGGTACTTTGTGTTTGCAGTTGAACAGGTAATGCAACTTGGGTAACAGGTAACTATTTACAATTTAAGACATAATTGGGAACTCTTTTGACTTCAAGACCAGCATGGTCTATCTAGTCTGCCCAGCAAGGTGACAAGAGTAGGTGCACTCACCGCTCCATTTGGGTCACCCCTGCCCATGCCTTTGTTTAGGGGTGTACCTACCACTTTGTGCAGGTCACCTCTACTTATTGAGATATCAGAGATAGTTAAGTTTATTTTGATTTTAACCTGTTTCTATAAAGGGATCCACTGTGTCTGTCCCTTGCCGTTTTGAATTCTGTCACTATTTGCCCCCACTACTTCCATCGAGGGGGCAGTGAAAAAGTATTTCCTGACATTGTCTTTCAGTTTACCCCCTTGCAGCTTCATGTTATGCCATGTTACAGCTTCCCCGTCTTTGAAAAAGGTTTGTTTGTTCATTAATACTCTAAGTATTTAAAGGTCTGTACCATACCTCCCCTGTCCCTTCTCCCCTCTAGAGTGTACATATTTAGGTCTTGGAGCCTCTTTTCAAACGTCTTCTGGCACAAGCTCCAAATCATTTTGGTTGCCTTCCTCTGAACCATTTCCAGTCTTTTTATATCCTTTGTGAGATAGGGTTTCCAAAACTGAACGCAATATTCCAAGTGAGGACTCACCGATGACTTATAAAGTGGTATTAGTACCTCCTCCTTTCTGCTGGTAATTATCTGTATGCAACCCAGCATCCTTCTGGCTTTGGCCACCACCTTGTCACATTGTTTTGCCACTTTGAGATCCTCAGAAACAATCATTCCAAGATCCTTCTGATCTGTGCACACCAACCTATTGCCTTCTATCTCTTACACTTCCCTTGGATTTCTGCACCCCAAGTGCATGACACTGCACTTATTCACATTAAATCTTAACTGCCAAGCATTAGACCATTCTTCCAGCTTTTGCAGATCTTTCCTCATGTTATCCACTCCCTCAGGGGAATTCATATGACTGATCTTGGGTAGAACTCCTAAACTATAGATAGTTATGGTTTAATAGGACAACACCAACATAGATCATTAATCTGCTATATTTAAAGATGTGAATAAACAGGTAAATAAAAGTGGGCTGGTTGATTTTTTTTTTGTGGTGCCATCAAGTCAGTGTTGACTCATAGCAACCCAGCTACCTCTGGGTTTTCTTGGCAATGTATCACTAGAAGTAGATTGCCAGCCTTTTCTTCCGAGGCAATGGAGGGTAAAGTGACTTGCCTAAGGTCAGTGACTTGCCTAAGTGCCAGTGGGAATCAAACCCTTGATCTTTTGGGTATTAGGTAGTTGCTCTACCACTAGGCTACTCCTCCACTCCTGGTTGATATATACTATATGTGTATTTTCAAAAATCCCTTGACAAAATCTCTCATGAGAGACTCTTGAGGAAATTAAAAAGTCATGGGATAGAAGGCAGTGTACTTTTGTGTTATTGGAAATGGTTAAAAGATAGAAAACCGAGTAGGCTAAATTGTCAGTTTTCTCAAAGGAGAAAGGTAAATAGCAAATAGCGGAGTACCCCTAGGATCTGTGCAAGGCTCGCTGTTTTTTGTGGGGTTTTTAGACATATTCATAAATGACCTGGAATGAGAACAATAAGTGAGTGAATAATTTTGGTCATCTGCAAATTTGATTACAAGCTGTTAAAACACAAGAGAATTGTGAAAAATTGCAAGAGAGCCATGAGATATTAGGAGACTGGCCGTGCAAATGGCAGGTGAAATATAATTTGGATAAGTGCCGGAAGAACAACCCAAACTACAGTTACAAGAAGCAAGGATCCACACTAGGAATCACTGTCCAGGAAAAGAATCTGGGCATCATTGTGGATAATACATTAAAACCTTCTGCCCAGTGTGTAGTGGTGGCTAAGAAGGCAAATAGAATGCTAGGAATCATAAGGACAGGAATGGAGAATAAAATCAAGGATATTATAATGCCTCTGTATGCAACTGCACTTCAAATATTGTGTGCCATTCTGCCCACCACAACTTAAAAGGGATATAGCGGAATTAGAAAAAGTACAAAGAAGAACCCACCAAGATTTATTTATTTATTTAACATCTCTTCTATACCGCGCTATTAAAATCAGCGCGGTGTACATCGAACAAAATATACTGCAATGCATACAGGTAACATTGAGTTTACAGAGAACAAGGGAATATATAACATGGAATAACAGGGATAACTATGTACAGTCAACATTATACTATATATATGCATTTACTATATACCATATTTAAACTCAAGTGGATATTGTACGTGTATTCATGTAGGTGGTAAAAGGGATGGAAGGATACCCCTATGAGGGAAGACTTAAAAGGCTAGGGTTCTTCAGCTTGGAAAAAAGATGGCTGAGGAGAGATATGATAGAGGGCTATAAAAGGAGTGGAGTGGAATAAGTAAAACTTAGATCAGTTGTTTACTCCCTCAAGAAGTAGCAGGACTAAGCAACACACAAGACTAATCAGAGAAAATATTTTTTTCACTCAATGTGTAATCAAACTCTGAAATTCGTTGCTGACAGATGTAGTAAAAGCTGTTAGTGTAGATGGGTTTAAAAGTGGTTTGGACAAGTTCCTGAAGGAAGTGTCCATAAACCATTATTAAAGCACACTGGGGAAATTCCCTGTTTACTCTTGGGATAAGCAACATGGAATGTGCCTACCTTTTAGGAACCTGACAGGTACTTGAGTCCCAGATTGGTCACTATTGGAAACAGAGTACTGGGTTTGTTGGACCTTCAGTATATTTCAAGGAATACAAATCTTTTTTTTTTAAAGTGATGATTCAAGAGGAGTTTTATAGAAACTACAATGCAGCAAATAATGTAAAGCTAAAATATTTAAAATAGTTTTAAAAATCGAGTTCAAGTAATAAATAGCAAATAAATATTTTAAAGATACAATGGTTGTTTAAAACATATAATTTATATTGCACAGTGAAAATTAAAACCTAGAGCCTGATAACCAAAATTGTTTACCTGGGCAGCAACATCTGCTACCTGGATAAACCTCGGTGTGAAGGATATACGATAGATATTCAACGGCACTATTTCCTCTGTCCAATGAGGCACTCTGGAGAGTGCTGGGGTCATCCATGGGCAGGGCGAAGGTGGTCCCAGGAGTTATGTTCAGTTGATTACAGGAAAACAAACCATATTAAAAGTTAGGCCACCAAAACAGTGGGCCTTACTTTATGCAGTTTACTATCCAGACAGTGGCAATATTCAACCACTGTCTGAATAGTCTGTTGTGGTCACTGCTTTCAGATAAATATGCCTCAAATGTTTTTATCTTCGTATACTAACGGGTATGTTTGCTAAGCTAGGCTATCTGTTTCCAAAGGCTATTGACCACCTTATCGGGCTGCATTAAGAGATAATACAGAAAATTGTTGCGCTATCTGCAGATTCCATGATAAATGCAAGAGTAGGTGGGATATGGGTGCAATGTGAGGTTACTGCAGGCATCAATGGTGCGTGGTCACCGTCAAAGTTGTAGAGAGCAGAGGTGCAGATATCACTATCTTAATCCTGATCTTCATGGACATCGCCTGTGCCTTCGATTCTGTCAGCCACAATTTTCTCCTCAGTCACCTACAATAAAAGGGTATATGGAACTCTGTCCTTAACTGGTTTAGATCATACTTAACGGGTCGCCAGCAACAGGTCCGCCTGGGAACAGTCTTCAAGCACCTTCCAGCAAACGCAAGGTGTTCCACAAGGCTCACCACTCTCTGCCTTGCTTTTCAACGTCTACCTACAGCCAATCCATTCAATAATCAAGTCTTTCAACATACTATATCACATTTATACAGACGATGTCCTACTCTACAACCCTTTCTCTCTTGACAGCCCTTATTTCTCAATCATTTCAGATTGCTTCAACCCTGTCTCCAATTGGCTCTCTACCCAGAACCTGAAGGTTAACTGCAAGAAGACTGAGGTCTTATTTATATCCAAAGACCAATCTTTCACCCCACCATCTTTCTTGCGGATGAGAGATGTTGAACTTATGACCAAACCAGAGGTTCGATACCTGGAAGTAATTTTTGACCAACATCTGTCTATGGCTGCACATATCCACAGCATTATCAAAGTCGTCTACCAGAAGATAAGGACCCTCCATCATATACACCCACTCCTTGACCCCTCAGATTTTCAATCGTTCTTCTAAGCACTCATCCTCCCGCACTTTGACTACGCAAATATTATTCTTCATGGCATCCTGAAACACATCCTCCAACCTCTCCAACTGGCCATGAATACAGCTGCTCGGTCACTACAAGGTGTCTCCAGATATGAGCATATCTCAACCATCTTGATGCAACTACACTGGCTTCCCATATCTAGCTAGCTGCCTGACCTATAAAGCTCTTCTTATCACATTTAAGATTATCCACAACTCATCTGCACCCTCCTTGTCAACAATTGTTCAACATACCCCAGACAACAGAATGAGAAGATCCAACATGGTAAACACCCTGATCACTCCCTCAGCAATAACGACCTGTACTAAGGCCGTCAGAAACCGTGCCTTCTCATTATATGCACCGACTCTCTGGAATGCCCTTCCTGCTTCAGTTCACGTTATTATGGACCATTCTACATTCAGAAAGGCATTAAAGACTCACTCTTCCAGATGGCCTATGACAACATAACCTAGAATGGCTCTACTATGCCGGACATTACACTCATAAAGACTTTACCTGAGACCCAGCTGCACAATACATAATTAGTTCTCCCTTCCCCTCGCATTTCCCTTGCCTCTATCCTCCCCCCCTCTCACTCCTTACCCATGTTGACTCTGTTCAATGTAAAGTTGCTGAGTTCAGCGTTTTGACATTTTATGCCTGTTCTATGTAAAGTTGCTTGACTGTTCACGTTTACTGTAAACAGCTCTGATACTAAATAGGGCGGTACATAAAAGCTAATAAATAAATAATGGGTGGCATTATGCGCATCCAAGGTACTAACAGGCCATGCTCCTTGCAATTTTGGTGAATTATCCACTAGGGAAATGGTCTGTATGCCCCCAACAGATAGCACATCACATTTGTGGCTAACACAGCACCATTTGCAAGATAACAGCATGTCAACTACAAAAACCTAATGCATTAAACATACCCCTTAGTGTATTTTTCTATTAAGATCTGATGCTTTCTTAAAATGTTCTTACTTTTCTAGGTCTTAAGAAGATCAGAATCAAGAAAAGTCATTCAGATAAGTTAATATTGGGTTTTTAGAAGAATTTGTCAGCAATGAAATTTGCTAAAAAAAAATGAAATGTGGATATCCACTAATAAATTTTAGCCAAGTAAATTAGCTTAAGATGGACAAACTTTGTTACAGTGGACGTCTTTCTCCGATGTCCTTATGGAGGTCCAGAACCTCAAACAGGAACCTTGGTTAGTGAAGAATCTGATGTACCCACTACTCTGACTTCAAAAAGCTTAAACAACCTCGTTTCCCTAATTTTTCAGTAAGAACTTTCAGTGTTACAGTTCCTCTTTTTTATGGAAAAGTCTAATACTAGCTACTCAGAAAACGCCCTAGATGAGTGTGTACTACTTAAAACCAGTCTAACTGCATTATCCTTTCAGAGGCCTGATGAAGAGAGAATAGCTCTCAAAAACTTGTCAAAAATATATCAAATTAGTCCAATATTGTTTTTGCTGACCTTTATTTGCACAGAAAATAGAAAGTAAAAGGGTTACCTGTCTAAACCCATTTTTCTAACTCACAAACACTCTCAGACAGTCTAGCTGTGATTTTCAGGTCCAGTACCGAGAAAGTAACGATATCATGTCAAATACTTTAAGTGCGCACAAGCGGACACTCAGAAAGCATCCTAATAAAAAATTGACTTTGAATTTAGCCAGACATACAACCACTTGACCCAGTATAAAAATGTACTCTTAATTAGCACTTTGGACAAACCAGGATGAACTACAGAATAGGCTGAATAATCACCTTTGCTTTTCTCAGTTTTTCTTTAGAAACAGCCTCTAATGAGGCTTTAGCTTTTCTAAAGTTATTTTTCATGCTTCAGTTCTTTTATAACTCCAAAAGGCAGTCTTCTCCTTTTTAAACTTCAATCTCATAGATTTAAACACAACTTTCTACAAAATGTTCAAAATGTCTCGTCACTCTTTTCCTCACTTCAATTCTCACAGAATTTGCTTCTCGAGTTTAAAATAAAATTGATCAGATAACCATTTTAACATTCAAACTGCTGAAGTATCGCAAGCTCTCACCATTTCTCACAGCCAACCTTTCAGTCATTTAAAGGCCCCTTAAACTCTCTCTCAAAGCTTTGTCCAATGCATCTGCTCTCTTCAGACGGTTTTCTCCAACTGTGGCGCATTTAGTTTCCAAACGACGAAACCTGGAAAGAGCACAAGCACTGGCAAGTCAAATGCAAGGCATTTACTCCCCTCCCTCCCTTCAACCTAACCTCTGGGACTCTTTCTTCCTTACCCTTTCTGAGGCTTCTCTTTTATATCCCCATATTATGATTCTGGGAGATCTTAACTTACATTTTGACTCTCCTTCTAAACCTCATAATACTACTTTCCTCACACTGCTTGCTGACATGCCTATATCATGTTCCATTTCCCACTCATCCTGCTAGCCACACTCTCAACCTGATCATATCCCCTACCACCTCCCCCTTTGCCTTTTCTGCTCTGTCGGCATTTCCAGTCCCCTGGTATGACCATCTCTGCCTTCTCTTCTCTATGACCCCCTTCCTCCTTGTCTTCCCCCAGTAAACCCCCTTGTTCTCCCGTACTCTCAGGTCACATTATGTCCAACATCCTCCAGTAGTTCCCCCCCCCCCTGACTCACTCTTCACACTCGAGTTTCTCTCCCTTTCTTCCAACTGCCAGGTTCAAACTTGGAATTCCACTCTGCTCTCCGCTCTTAACAAACTTGCTCCATATCGCCCTGTTCATTCCCGCCAATCAACCCATCACCCTTGGTTTCACCCCGGTCTCCTCCTGCACCAATCCTACCTCCACCGTGCTGAGCACCTCTGGCGCAAGCATCCCACACCAGCTTCCCTAGCCCATTTCCACCATTGCCACCATCACTACCATTCCCTCTTCCACTCTGCCAAACTACTACACTAAGCTTAATTCCTCATCCTCCAACTCCTCCCATCAACTCTACACTGTCCTTCACACCCTGCAGTCTTCCTTGCCATCAGCCCCCCCAATTGCTACCCAAGATCCTGCTCTTCTAGTCTCCTACTTCAGCAATAAGGTGCAAGCTCTTCATCTAACCTTTCCCACCTGACCCTCTCCCCTCTCTCCCATTGCTACTGATTCCCCTCCTCCTCTTTGTACTTCCGCCCCAGAGGGCCCCTCCCTCTCACCGCTGGTCTTCTTTCTGTCCCATAGCACATGCCGCACTAGCTAAGACCCTTTCCACTTCTCACAAGACCACCTGCCAGCTCGATTCCATCCCCTCCCATTGGCTCTGCAAATCCCTCTCTGGTTCTTCTCCCCCGAATCCTCAATAGCTTCAACACTAGCCTCTCTTCAGGCTCCTTCCTTATGCCCTGGAAGTATTCTCTGATCCATCCTATTCTTAAAAAACTCTCACTGGACCCATCCACCCCTGCACATTAGCGCCCCATCTCCAACCTACTTTTCTCTCCAAGCTCTTGGAAAAATTGGTCTTCTCACAGCTTTCTTTCCATCTTGATGCCACACTTTTCCTCCACCCCCATCAATCAGGTTTCCAATCCAGGCATAAACACAGAAACCATCCTTCTCTCTTTCATGAACGAACTTCACACTTCCCATGAGCATGGTCTCTTCTCCATAGCTGTCTATAGATCTGTCCTTGGCCTTCGACTTAGTCAATCATGTCACACTCCTCACCCACCTCTACAACATTTGGATCAGCAGCACCATTCTCTGCTGGTTCCGCTCCTTTCTTGTTTCTAGGTCCTTGTCCATCTTATCCAGTTCAACCACCTTGCCAATCACCCCTCTTCCCTGTGGTGTATCCCAGGGCTCCATCCTTGCTCCCCTCCATTTCATTGTCTTCCTGGTCCCTCTAACTCTCTTGATCCAGCAACACAATGTCTCAGCGAATTACTACACAGATGACATCATTCTCTTGCACGACATCAGTCCCTCTGCTCCTGACATTTATTTATTTATTTAACAAGATTTATATACCTTCTTTCTACAAGTCAAGACAGTTTACATATAACAATTGGCATTCACTCCCCTCAACACCTGGATGTCCTCAAACTTTCTCAATCTCGCAAAGACCCTTGCTATCTGGTTCACTTTCAGTGGTTGCTCTCCATCCTTAGCCCCTCACTCTCTTCCTCATTCCACTGGTCCCCACCCTGTGCTACCTCTGTGTCAACCTAGATTCTGCCCTATTTTTTCACAACCAACTCTCCTCCATCATATGTCGCTCCTTCAGTTCCCTGCAGCACCATCTTATCCTTAACCATGCTTTTGCTTTCCCATGTGATGATCCGGTTAGATTACTGTAACATCATTCTCGCCAGTCTCCCGCAGTATCAGTTTCATAGATTGCAACTCCTACAGAATACTGCAGTCCGCATCTTCACACATGCCACCCATTCAGATCATGTCATACCATTACTGATACACCTCCATTGGCTTCCAGTTGCCTTTACAATTTAGTACAAGTTCTTAACCCTAGTCCACAAAGCATTCCACACTGGCACCCCACAATATCTTTCCAACCTTGTTCATCTACATACCTCAACGCTCACTCCGGTTCATCCACTGAAACTGTATGTCCCTTCATTCCCTGTCACAAACACACTTGAAATCCACCCGCAACTCTGCCTTCTTTTTTCTTGGTCCCAAACTCTGTAACTCTTCCCCTGAACCTCCGGCTAGAACTCTCCTTCACCAAATTCAAATCATTGCTAAACACACACTTCTTCTGTTCTGACTTTGATCTCCCTCCCTCGTGGGCACCTCCTCCCCCTTCATGTTGATGCTCTCTGATGCCCCTCCTATCTGGTTTCCCTTTCTTCATCTCTTGTCCCTTCTCTTTCTTTCCTATCAAACTACGGTGTTCCTTTCTTCTTTCAGCAGTGTTATGATTTATTGTAAATCACTCAGATGCCAGAGTGTTGAGCGGTATATTAAAAACCAAAATAAAGATAAAGATAAAGAGGTAGAAGCCCCTCATGGAGCTTAGAGTGCAAGAGAAATGGCAGCATGATCCACGACATTAATGCTATGTATATCTGACATTATAATATTCGGGAGCAATGTTTTGGACACTATAAAAGAAAAATCAATGCAAGAATGGTTTGGTGGTAAAAGGAAAAAAAATGTATATTCCCTGTCAGTGGGCTGCTGGAGTCTCCATAAATCTACCAAGCCTGTGTCTTGGTAAATCTACCAAGCCTCGAGAACCTTGGATGCTTTCATAGGTTTATAGATCCAGGGGGTCTGGCGATCCATAATTGTGTCCAAGACCAGATTGAAATCTTCTCCAAATAGATCAGTGACTTCCCTTGCCACACACTGGAAAAAGCTAGAGCTGTCTGTATTAGGAGCATAAATATGCATTAGAGCCAGTAATGCATCGCTCCCCCCCCTTCCCCCCCAGTTGAATAACCGCCTTAACCCAACAGCCCTCTAAATCAAATCTGGTCTGAGAAATCACTGGGGAAAGTGATTTTTGAATTAAAATTGCCAGTCCATTTTTCTTATGGAGAGCAGAGGAGTAAGCGACCAGCAGGAAATGATCCATACCCAATTTCTTGGTTACGGAGGTATTAAGATGTGTTTCCTGCAAATATACTATATCTGCCAGCTCCTTCTAGCAGTACAGGATAATTGTTTTCCTTTTGATTGGATGGTTGATGCCCTTAACGTTCAGTGATAAAATTTTACGAGAAGATACCATTGGGGCAGCCCTCTGTGAGGAGGGCACCATAGGGAGCAGTGTAAGAGGACAGAAACCTGAGAGCAGCAGTCATCAGAAACCAAGAGGAACCACCTCAGGATACAGGCCAAGACAGTCCAGACAAAAGATTTTAACACAGCCAGGGAGTCTAGTGAGAAACCAACCAGGCAAACCTGCCAGTAATTGGTAAACCAGTCTAGACACAGTTGTGCCACTAGAGGTCCCCACACTAGTAACATTCTACCATCCCCACCCACTACACCCCTTCTTCCCCATTTCGAGCGACCCCCCCAGTCAAAAAAAACCTCACAAAGCGTGTACTGCTGTATAACTGACAATACAGAAACAACAAAACCCAAACCAACAGCCAATCCCTCATTCCCTCCACGCAATATACCACTGTAAACACCACACACACACACATACAACATAAAAAAGCTCAAACTCACATCTTGCGCCCCATTCCCTCGCATAACACTCCACTACTACCATACTACATTTTACATCTGTACAAAAAAAAAAAAACACCCTTCAGTCCCTACATTATTCAGCACATCAGGCCTGATATCACGCAATTCTCATTCAAATAGCAAGATAGAAAGAGAGTCTGACATGACCGCCGGTGAGAGTGTAACCATCCTATCGCGCTCTCCCCTTACTAAAGGCTTGACCCCTGAAGGAACACACCACGATTAACTTTGAAGTCCAATTGTCCAGAGACTCCGGTCACTACATTATCACTGTCTTTGACCCCAAGTATTTTGGCAGCACCTCCGGATCTTCAAAAGTCTTAGTTTTGTTATGGAGAGTTACACAGAGACAGGCAGGGAAAAAACAAACCATACCTCGCCTGAAGATGCTGAAGCTTTGGTCAGAATGTAAGCAATTCTTGGGTCTGTCCACTGTTGCTTTGCTGAAGTCCAGGAAGAAAAGAACTTTATGACCCTCAAAGGAGATGGGAGCTTGTACCTTGGCAGCGTGCATAACTTGATCACCTGCTGGAATCACAGAACAAGCAGAGGCTGATTCACATGCGGAAAGGGGCGTGCAGGAATGCGATGGGCCTGCTCGATCTCAAAGGGCCATGAAAAATTGAGCCACAGAAAATTAGGCAGCAAAGATTAAAAATATTGTACAGGACTGACCCCCTCAGCACCCTCCGGGATGCCGAGGATCCAGATAATATTCCTTCTTGATTGCAACTTGGAGGATCTTAATCAATCAAGTTAGTTTACATATTTAGAGTTCTTTGCACTTGCACTAAAACAAGAAATGTTGCATCTACCTTATCCATCTGCAAGGTAAGAAATGACATGTGAGCCTTAAGACTGGCGATATCAGCCTACACAGATGATAAAGAGTGGCCGTTAGCAGCCACCAAGTCTTCTACGGCTCGGATTTCTGCTAGAACCTCCTGGAGCCCTTCTGTAGTTTCACGATTCGTTGCCATTTTCTAGGGTGATGGAGGCTCGGGCTTCACCCGTTTCACATCCCGATTGTGGCTCGCTTGGAAGTCCAGCCACTCTGGTTTTGCTCCTGACAAGACCACAGGAAAGTCACACGAAACGAGGAAAAGAATTATATTGGAAAAGCTAGGGCAAAGTATAGGATTCAGTCAGGATCCTCAGGAGCTAAATTCTCTTGTGGCCATCTTGGACTACAGCAGGCTCTGCCCCCCAGTTCAAAATTTTTAAAATACTCTCCATATAAAAAAAAGTAAAGTTCTGTAGGTCTTTCTTTCCATCTCTAGAATCTCCACTCTTTCTGAATAATTTACTATTTTTAATCGGTCTGCTTTGTTTCCAAAGCTTTTAGCCATTGAAGACAACCTCTGAAAAATTAGACTGTTTTCATTTTTCAGATTTTCATCATTGCTTTGAATTGATTTTATGTATTTAATATTTATTGAATTTATACAAAACATCAAGATAATTCTTGAAAGAACAAAATACATAGGTACAATTCAAAAGAAAAAGGATTTAAGAAAACAAACCTATAAATCCTGGTAGTCCACAATAGTGCGGGGAGAAAAAAATATATAGGACCTAGAGTAGGAGTACCTCGGACTCCACTAAGGAAAAAAAAGACTCTACAAATTCTAGTCAAAAGAATAATCAAGACTGACCGTGAGCACACAGGCTAAGTTATAAGAGTGATATTAACACTATCATCCTAAGACTTAACTATTTCCTGTAGCTTAGTATTAATAAATGTAGCAAGATCAGCCGAATGAGAGAAAATATATCTATGAGACTTATACAATACTAAACATTTACAGGGAAATCTTAGAAAGAAGGAGCCCCCGATCTGCATAACCCCAGGCTTATGGAAAAGAAAAACCCTTCTCCTCTTCTGTGTTTCCTTTGAAATATCCGGATACATTGATATGGTAAGACCATAAAAGGTCTCCAGTCTTTTTGAAGAAAATCTTCAGCAACCATTCCCTATCAGTGGCCAGTGCACAAGAGACCAGCAAAGAAGCTGGAACATATGTCCCCCGATCAGAAACCTCAAGTAGTCTGGACACATTCAAAACATCCAAATTAGCAAATTCTATTGAAGCTGCTGGTTCTTTGTTCCTCTGGGGGAGATAATACACCTTTGTCAAAGGTGGAATCAGTTCCAATGGCACTTTCAGCACTTCCTGGAGATATTTCTTAAACATATCAATGGCCAAAATGCCCTTCACCCTAGGAAAATTTAATAGCCTCAAATTCACCGCTCTAACGGCATTTTCCAAAACTTCTATTTTGTACCGGAGCACCACGTTATTAATCAAAGCAGTAGTTGAATCTGATAATGTTGCCAGCCGACTTCCATGTTCTTCTACCTGGGATTTGATAGACTCACTTACAGTTTCCAGAGAAACAATTCTAGACAAATTTTCTTGGGTCTGAGATGACAACGCCCCGGTCTGATTATGTACTGCCTCCGAGAGGGAAACAATCGCATCCCATATGAGCTCAAGCATGAAGACTTTAGGTCTCGTAGGAATGGCAAATGCAGGAGTAGAAGACCCAGTAGAAGAAGATTGAAAAGCAGTAAAGCCTTCAGCATGCAAACCGGGACCAGTCATAGCCTCGAAGGATTGCTGTGCACCCAAAACCTCCCCGGAACCTCCAGGAGAGGGCTGAGACAGAACCGAGGCAGTTTCCCCTCCACCGGCGTCTCCATTCCCTACGTCTAAGGGAAGGATCGCCGAAACAGCCGAGGACGAACTCAGCATTGCAGGGTACAGCAGAAGCAATCTCTCAACAGGAGACAGAGAGAACTCTAGCTCTGCAGACGTCGAAGAGCTCTCCCAAGCCATCGCCGCAGCACCGGAGTGAATCTCTTGCCTTTGCGTAAGTACAACAAAAGGATCCATAGGACCAGTGGAAGGAGGCTGGGGCTCCGAGGGGAAAACCCTCAGCTTCCCTTTGTGTTTAGGCATCTGTGGAAGAGACAAACTCAGCGGCCATCTTGAAAAGGTTCCTCCCCCCCCCCCCTTCTCCACACTGATTTTAAATAATCAAGCAAGGACTGTTAATCATCCAGGAAGTTGGTCACAGCTTACCTCAGCAGCACAGGCATAAATAGCTCAACCAGAGTTCTGTGATCCTCAGTCTTGAAGGACTAGAAAAGGGGACTGTTACTTCTGGAGAGAGATCTGCAATTGTGAGTATATACTTCTGGGAATTTTCTGAAAGGAATTCTTTCTATTAAAGCTATTTAATCTGTGAACCCACTATTTTTTGTTAAATCAGTCAGGGCTTAGTAGCAGCAGTTTAAATTTAAATACAGAAGAGAACTTTCTGGTTACATTTCATAACCAGCAGAGAGCTTATAGTTTTAATTTCATAGTCACTCAGGGCCTAGTATCAGCAAAGTACTTTAGTTTAAATTTAAAACACAGAAAAGAGCTTTCTGGTTAAATTTAGAACCCAGCAGAGAGCTTGTAGTTTAAATTTCATAATAAGTTAGAGCCTAGCAGCAGCAAAGAGCTATAATTTAAATCAAATAAGAATATAGCTTACCTCAGCAGCACAGGACAGGGTACTGTGTAGCAGCCCACTTTTAATAAGTATTATTTTCCTCCCTCCCTCCCCACACCCACCCACCCCTGGGATAATCATAGCTTTATAGGTACTTACACATCTTAAAAGACAGGAGGTGCTCTCAGGTGAAGCTCGTTACCCAAATCAGTCATACACTTAAGGACCTGAGATTAATTAAGCTTCAGGTGAACAAGGTATATTAAATGTATTAGGTACAGTTTTATTGGTATAAATATCCATAGCAACCCTTAATAAGTAAAGAACTTAAAGATCTAAACAAAAACTTAATACTAAGATGCAGACAGCAGTCCAGCAGCGAGATGGGGGCTTTCCAGTCTTTTGCATTGAGTGTAACATGTATTATTTTCTCCCAGTTGGTGAGAGGTCTTACGTGTGCACAAGGTGCAAGGAGCTCTTTGCTCTCAGGGAACGAGTCCGTTCTCTAGAGGCTAGAGAAGCAGACTTGGAAAACGTAAGAAAGACAAAGAGGTACATAGACGAGACCTACAGGGATATAGTCCTGAAGTCCCACCTCCAGTCTGGCAGCATCCCTGTTGCCATGGAGGAGATAGGTCACATGACAGGAGAGCATCACCCTGGTGTGGCAGGAAGTAATCCTGTAACTAGGATCTGTCCTCCAGGTGATGTAAAACCCTCTCGCACCGAGGAAGTTTCTCCAGGGCCATGTGCCCATGAGGGAAGGGTTAGGACAGCCGTTATAGTTGGTGATTTGATCATTAGGCATGTAGATAGCTGGGTGGCTGGTGGACGTGAGGATCGCCTGGTAACATGCCTGCTTGGTGCGAAAGTAGCGGACCTCACGCGCCACCTAGATAAGGTCTTAGATAGTGCTGGGGATGAGTCTTGTACATGTCGGTACCAATGACATAGGAAAATGTGGTAGGGAGGTTCTGGAGGCTAAATTTAGGCTTTTAGGTAGGAAGTTGAAATCCAGAACTTCCAGGGTAGCGTTCTCCGAAATGCTTCCCGTTCCACGCGCAGGACCCAAAAGGCAGGCAGAGCTCCGGAGTCTCAATGCGTGGATGAGACAATGGTGCAGAGATGAGCGGTTTGGATTTGTTAGGAACCGGGGAACATTCTGGGGAAAGGAGGGGCTCTTCCGAAGGGATGGGCTTTACCTTAACTGGGATGGAACCAGGCTGCTGGCATTAACCTTTAAAAAGGAGATAGAGCAGCTTTTAAACTAGATAATAGGGGAAAGCCGACAGTCGCCCAAGAACGGATGGTTCGGAAGAATGTATCCTTGAAGGATACTACCAAAAGCAGAGAGGTTCCAAAAAAGAGTAAAGTAGCCCAAATGCTCTCGAGTATGGAGCAGACAGAGCTTAAAGATCCCAAATTACCCATGTCTACCAATAGCCAAATTAATATGAATAAAATACAGTCTCTAAAATGCTTGTATGCAAATGCTAGAAGTCTAAAAATAAGATGGGAGAGTTAGAATATATAGCACTAAATGAGAGGTTAGATATGATTGGAATATCAGAGACATGGTGGAAGGAGGACAACCAGTGGGACACTGTGATACCTGGGTACAAACTATATCGTAATGATAGAGCTGATCAAATTGGTGGAGGGGTTGCACTCTATGTTAAAGAGGGCATTGAGTCAGAAAGGATTAAAGTTTTGCAGGAAACAAAATTTGCTGTAGAATCTCTATGGATTGAAATTCCATGTAAAAAGGGGAAGGCGATGGCAGTGGGGGTGTACTATCGACCGCCTGGCCAGAATGAACAAATAGATGATGAAATGCTCAAAGAAATCAAGGAAGCTAACAAAAGTTACAGCACAGTAATAATAATGGATGATTTCAATTACCCCGGTGTCGACTGGGGCAGTGTCACGGCAGGACATGGTAGGGAGATAAAGTTCCTAGATGGCATAAAAGACTGCTTCATGAACTGACCAGAGGGGAAGCCATATTAGACCTAGTCCTTAGTGGAACACCAGATCTAGTGCAAGAGATAAGGGTGTTGGGGCCACTTGGCAATAGTGATCATAGCATGATCGCCTTTGATTTAATTAGTGGAGGAGGGATAGTAAGGAAATCCACAGTACTACCTTTTAACTTTCGAAAGGGAGACTATGATAAAATGAGGAAAATAGTTAAGAAAAAAACTTAAAGGAGCAGTTGCAAAGGTTAAAGACTTACATCAAGCTTGGGTGTTATTGAAAAATACTATCTTGGAAGCCCAGACCAGCTGTATTCCACGCTTTAAGAAAAGTGGAAGGAAGTCCAAAAAACTGCTAGCATGGTTTAAAGGTGAGGTTAGAGAGGCCGTTGTTGCCAAAAAAGCATCTTTCAGGAAATGGAAAAAAGAGCCAAACGACGAAACCTGGAAAGAGCACAAACACTGGCAAGTCAAATGCAAGGCATTGATAAAGCAGGCAAAGGGAGAATTTGATAAGAAGCTTGTTGTGGAAGCAAAAACGCGAAATAAAGATTTTTTCAAGTACATTCGTAGCAAAAAACCTGTGAGAAAGTCAGTTGGTCCATTAGATGATAGAAGAGTTAAAGGGGCACTAAGAGGCGACAAGGCGATAGCGGAGAGACTGAATGAATTCTTTGCTTCGGTCTTTACTGAGGCAGATGTAGGGATATTACCCATGACTGAAGTGGTATTTAAAGGTGCGGAAGAATTGAAGGAAATATCGATACAATCGGGAAGATGTATTACAACTATTAGATAAACTGAAGAGTAGCAAATCACCTGGGCTGGATGGTATACATCCAAGGGTGTTGAAAGAACTGAAATATGAGATTGCAGACCTGCTATTAGTAATCTGTGTACTATCATTAAAATCTCCTCTAATACCTGAAGATTGGAGGATCGCCAATGTAACACCAATTTTTAAAAAGGGTTCCAGGGGTGATCCGGGAAACTACAGACCGGTGAGCCTCACGTCAGGAGGAACAAGGGAACTCTCTGGCTCATTGGTAAGCAACCAAAGAAGGCCTTTTCGACAATGAGCACTCAAAAGGCCCCCTAAGACCGTGGGCCCGATGGATATTCACCTCCAGAAAGCTCAGGTAGAGCATGACCCTCCGGACTTGACCCACGGGTCTGTGAGTACTTCTTCCGATTTGTCTCCTATTGCACAGGGTTTTACCCTACCCAGTCTGGAAGTTATGACTGAGAGGGTGGTTTCTCCCAGGGGTGCTGACCGGGGAGTGGAGCCCTCGTTAGCAGTTTTGTGTAATTCCTTATCAATTGGGAAGGAAGATAATTGTAAAATGTCTTCTCTTCCGTCTGTTTTGGACTTCCCTACTACTGTCTCATCTGTTCCCCCAGTTGAGGTTTCCTTAAGGGATGTTTGGGAGGTGGTGGCTCGCATGGAAATGTCCCTGCGCACCTCTCTTTCCCAGGTTTCCCAATTTTCTAAGGATGTTGTACAGAGGTTGGGTGCCCATGAAGAGGCTATTGTTAAACATAATGCTGCTTTGAATAAATTAGAGGGGCAGGTTTCTATAATGCAGGCTGTTGCATCTTCCTTGATTAGGGATAATCTTACTACACATCATCAAATAGAGTGCCTTGAGAATGCTATACGTGCAAACAATTTGAGATTTTTAAATTTTCCACAAACTCATTATTTGTCTCCTTCTAATTTTGTTATATAAGTATTTTAAGGAGGTTCTATTAATTGATGATGTGAATTCTATAAAATTTTCTTCTGTTCATTATGTTCCTGTACTTGCCTCAACAGAAACCTCTTCCCCTATTACCAAAGGTGCAGAGAAGGTGTTAGTATCTCAGTCATTAGATGTTTCTGCTTTTTTTTTTAGAGTCCTCAACTGATGAGATTACTAAACGTGCTACATTAATTGTTTCCTTTATTTCTTTATCTGATAAGAATTTGGTGTTGCGTTCATATTTTCCTAAAAAGGATCAATTGTTTTGTGGTTCTACACTTCAGGTTTTTCCTGATGTCTGTAGACTTACTCAAATGTGGCACAAGGCCTTCTTAGTGTTAAGATCTCGCGCCTTGGCAATTGGGGCCTCTTTCTTTCTGAAATATCCCTGTAAGTGTATTTTGTTGTATGAGCAGACAAAATATGTATTCATGGAGTCTGATCAATTGAATCTATTTCTGCTTGGAAAAGAAAATGGTTAGAAAGATTTGTTATTTACTTCCTTTCTAAGTTTTAGGGTTAGTGGTACTAAGGTTTCAAGGGACCAGTATCTCTTATATGATGTTACTTGTTGTTAATTCTTATTTTCCTTTTGCATCTTCTCTCCCCTTAATGTGGACTTGATTGTAATTCCTTTTTTATTTTGAAATAAAGATTGTTGAAACTTTAAAAAAAAAAAAAAAGCAGAGGGTTGGACCAAATGGCCAATTTTCCCAATGGAGAAAGGTGAATAGTGGTGTACCCCAGGGATCTCTGCTGGGTCCGCTGCTTTTTGACATATTCATAAATGACCTGGAAAGTGGAATAACGAGTGAGGTTATCAAATTTGCAGATGACACAAAACTATTTAAAGTTGTTAAAACCCAAGAGGACTGTGGAAAACTGCAAGAGGATCTTGATAAATTGGAAGACTGGGCATCAAAATGGCATATGAAATTTAATGTGGACGAGTGCAAAGTTATGCACCTAGGGAAGAACAACCCAAACTATGGTTACACAATGCAAGGTTCCATATTAGGAACCACCACCCGGGAAAACGATTTAGGAGTCATTGTGAATAACATGTTAAAACCCTCGGCCCAGTGTGCAGCGGCGGCCAAGAGAGCAAATAGAATGCTAGGTATCATAAGGAAAGGAATGGAAAATAAAACAAAAGATATTATAATGCCTCTATATCGTTCCATGGTGAGACCGCACCTTGAATTTTGTGTGCAGTTCTGGTCGCCGTATCTTAAAAAGATATAGCGTTATTAGAAAAGGTTCAGAGAAGAGCCACCAAAATGGTAAAGGGGATTGAAGGATACTCCTATGAAGAAAGGCTAAAAAGGTTAGGGCTCTTTAACCTGGAAAAGAGACGGCTGAGGGGAGATATGATAGAAGTCTATAAATTAATGAACGGAGTGGAACGGATAAATGTAGATCGATTGTTTACGTTATCAGATGCAATGAAGCTACAGGGTAAACTATTTAAGACTAATAAAAGAAAATATTTTTTCACTCAACATGTAATCAAACTCTGGAATTTGTTACCGGAAGATGTAGTAAAGGCTGTTAGGGTAGCTGGGTTTAAAAAATGTTTGGACAAGTTCCTGGAGGAAAGGTCCATAAACCATTATTAAGAAGGGACCCAGGATATCAATGCTTGACCCAGTACAAGCATTGCGGAACCTGTGTCTTTTGGGGAAACTGCTAGGTACGTATGACCTAGATTGGCTACTGTTGGAAACAGGATACTGGGCTTGATGGACCTTGGTCTGACCCAGTATGGCATATCTTATGTTCTTATGTTCTTATCTGGCAGTATTATTTCCTTATATAATTCTTTGCGAGAGAGATGGGTCACTTGAGTCATTTATTTCAAATTTCTTTGTATTTTTCTTTCTGCAATACAAGTTTTTACTTCAGCAACTCAGACGTTCAAGATGTCTTTTTTCTTGATTTTCATGTGTTTCAGGAAATCTGAATAGAATATCTGTTTTCCTGTTTACAAGACCAGTGTTATAAATCACCTCAAAAACCTAGTTCTGCTTGTTCAGGTAACCACCATTGCTCAATCACCTGAACTTTTGCCATCTCCAAGTATTTAAAACGGTTATGATCTGTCCAGGGGCAGAAATGGGCCAATGACCCAGATCACTGCCAAACACCCATTCGATATAGCTTACTGATTCCGCATGTGCTGTAATATTTCTAAAGCTCACTTTAGACAAAAACCTAAGGTAGAAATAAACAAAACCAATAAATTGTGGTATAGATATATTTTTTCCCACTGTGAATAGAAAATTTTACAGTAATTATAAAAACAAATGATATATATTTTGTTACCATGCTTATATACATTTGACATTCATAATGTCAAACAAATATACAAAATATAGATTTTCAATTCCAAATTCCAGTGGAGACATCAATTTACAATGTTTTACATGAACAAAAATAATAGCACTTTATGTTATATTGTTATATAAGTGAGTGTTTTTCAGATAATTGCATAATCATTCACTGGTCATCTTTTAGAGTAAGCTCTCAGAAGCAGTTAGAGTCATTTACGAAGGAGGGGGTGTGACCAAGATGGCGGCAAGCAGTTGAGTCAGAGCGGTGGCGTTATTTCCTCTAGCTGTTACCTGAATCTTCCTGATGGTACTGAGAAAGAAGGATAAGGGGACAGCCAAGAATGGCAAGGCCACCCCAGAGACCCCTTAGCAGCCATCTATCTTTGCACAACTGTGGAAAACCTCAGTTGCAGAGCAAATTGTGTGGGAAGTCTCCACTGCTGGGGCGCAGGGGGAGAGCCTCTTGATTGAAAGCAAGCTCTGCTATGAGGGGACATAGGACGAGGGTGAAAGGGGACAGACTCAGGAGTAATATACGGAAATATTTCTTTACAAAAAGAGTGGTAGAGGCATGGAAGTGTCTCGCAGTAGAAGTGGTAGAGATGAGGACAGTTCTGAATTCAAAAAAGCATGGGACAAACACAGAGGATCTCTAAAGGAAAAGAGGGGACTGTTGTATTAGTTGATATGGAAGGGCAGACTAGATAGGCCATGCAGTCTTTTTATCCCATCATGTTTCTATGTTTAATCAGGAGACAGCTCACTCTTATTTTTCAACTTGAAGATTCCAGATCCCTTCCCTATAACTATTTCTCCTTCCTACTTACTAAACATCACTAAAGAAAAGGAAATTATGTAAGCTTGCTTGATGGAAAGAAATTTAAAAAAAAAAAACCTTTCCCAAACAAATTCGCTATTTCAGTTCTCCTATACCCACTCAGTCAAAATCATTCCTTCAATCGCTCATTTTCCCACTACCACTCCACCTCTCAGCCTAAATCATGCACCACAACCTCACCCAAGTACCACTGTCTCACCCCTTCACTGTTCTACTACTATACACCAACATTCACTCCCTTCATTCATTAATCTTTCCTATCTTAACTCCCCTTAAAACTTCACCTATAGCCCTACTTTATAAATTATATAAAAAAACTATTTTTAAACTTTTACTTCCTGCCAGGGGCGGCCCAAGGGGGGTGCGGGGCCATGTGCGGAGACTCAGTGCGGGGCCTCATTTGCATAAGTGGCCTTATTTGCATAAATATTTGCATAATGTTACCATACACTAACTTTTAGTAAACATATCTCTTAATGAGTGTATGGATAAAGAAAGACTAAAAGATTTCTACATTACTATAATCCAGTGCCAACCGCCAGGCACATTAGGAACTACTACAAACGCTGCCCATTTAGAACCCATAGCAAACCCGCCGTATCCTGACAGCATTACCAGGACTCACAAAGCACCATACCCTAACTATCAAAAGGCAACACTACAAATATTAAACCAATACATTTCAGAGAATACTGGGAAAAGAGAACAAGTGGCGATGTCAAATAGGAATTACATAAACAGAATACCTCGGCTCAGTTACACATGCAGAACATAGACCATCACCAAACAAGGAATCACAATTTAGAAACAGGAAGGCAATAATTAAACTGGGAACCCCTAAAGGCAAACTTGGAATGTACAACAACACTGTAGAAATAAAACTATAAATTAATTTCCTCTTGTACCAAACAAAGCACAGACGTTAATGATGCACATTTCCCAGAGGTTTCATATTCCAGTTAATAAATTCAAAATAAAGAGATATTTCTACCTTTTGTGCATTTTTTTTCAGTTGCAATTGCTCCAGCCACTTTCTTCTGGTTTCTTCATGTTTTCTGCTAACTGTCCATCGTCTGCTGTCCATTTGTTCTTTCTTCTCTCTTCTAGTTTTTTTTTCCATTCTCTCTACATCTGCTTTAACATACTAATCTTTCTCCTTTTGCTCTTTCCTCATTCCTATTTCATCCACACAAATTTTACCCCTCCATCCTCAATCCCCACTTACTCTCCCAATACCAGGCCAATTGTAGATTTTTCATCCCTCCCACACAAAATATTTTTCCCCTCTCCATTTTACTCTCCCAGCCCCATCCCATTCTAATCCTCCCCAACATCAGCTCCCTTCTAGTTCCAGTCTCACCCAGCATCCATTCCCTTCTAGTCCCTGCATCAGCCCATTTCCAGTCCTAGCCCACCATCAACCCATTTCCAGTCCTAGCTCCCCCATCCATTTTCAGTCTGAGTCCCTTCATCAGCTCATTTCCAATCCTAGCCCCCCATCAGCCCACTTCTAGTCATTTCCTAGCCCCATCATCAGCCCATGTCAAATCATAGCTCCCCTCCACTCATTCCAATTCCAGTCCAAGCCCCCCCCCATGAGCCTACTTTCAGTTCTAGCCCCTCCATGAGTCCATTTCAATTCAAGCCCCCACCACAGCCCATTTCCAATCTTAGCTACCCCCAACAGCCCATTTCCAGTCCTATCCTAGCTGCTCCATCAGCCCATTTTCAGTCCTAGCTCCCTTCCCTCACAGCCCATTTCCATTCCAAGCTCCCTCCCCATCAGCTATTTGCAATTCAAGCCTCCCCTTCCACTCAGCCCATTTCCAGTCATAGCAACCCCCCAACCCATTACCAGTCCTAGCCCCCCATCAACCCACTTCCAGTCCTAACCCCCCCATCACCCCATTTTCAGTCTTGACACCATCAGCCCCTTGCCAGTCCTAACCCCCCCCCATCAGCCCACAGCCCATTACCAGTCCTAACCACATCAGCCCACCTCAAGTCCTAACCCCTCCCCATCAGCCCATTTCCTGTCCTAGCCCCCCCCCCATAGCCCATTATCAGTCCTAACCACCCCCCATAGCCCATTAGCAGTTCTAACCCCCCATCACCCCATTTCCAGACAGCCCCCATCAGTCCACAGCCCATTACCAGTCCTAACCCCCCCAGCCCATTAGCAGTCCTAACCCACCCCCACCCCCCAGCCCATTAGCAGTCCTAACAGCCCCCCCAGCCCATTAGCAGTCCTAACAGCCCCATCACCCCATTTCCAGACAGCCCCCATCAGTCCACAGCCCATTACCAGTCCTAACCCCCCCAGCCCATTAGCAGTCCTAACAAACCCCCCCAGCCCATTAGCAGTCCTAACCCCCCACCCCCCCCCCCCAGCCCAGCCCAGCCCAGCCCCAGCAGCAGTCCTAACAGTCCCCCCCAGCCCATTAGCGGTCCTAACAGCCCCCCCAGCCCATTAGCATTCCTAACAGCCCCCCCCCAGCCCATTAGCAGTCCTAACAGCCCCCCGCCCCAGCCCATTAGCAGTCCTAACAGCCCCTCCCAGCCCATTAGCAGTCAAAAAAAAAAAAGCTGGCTCTCTGGCTGCTGCCGCCGCGGGAGAATGCAGTGTCCCGCGGGGCCCCCTCTGCGCCGGCTGAGCCCTCTGCCCGGCTTTCAGATTCGCGAAGGGAGAGTGTCTCTCCCTCGCGTCTCTGTTAAGCCCGCAGAGGCTAATGGGAAATTTCCCATCAACCCCTCGCGTCTAAAGGGGCTGATGGGAAATTTCCCATTAGCCCCTGCGGGCTTAACAGAGACGCGAGGGAGAGACATTCTCCCTTCGCGAATCTGAAAGCCGGGCAGAGGGCTCAGCCGGCGCAGAGGGGGCCCCGCGGGACACTGCATTCTGCTGCTGCGGCAGCGGCAGCAGCCAGAGAGCCAGCTTTTTTTTTTAATGTAATTTTGAGGAAAGCAGAATGTTCTTAACGCGGGGCCCTGTGCAAAAAACATTCTTGCTCAATGGACAGGCCCGCCCTGCTTCCTGCTGGAGAACAGCAACCTTGGGCCAGAAGGATTGGGGTTTCTAGTCCCACAGGTGCTCCTTGTGGACTCAGGGAAGCCACTTAACCTTCCATTGCCTCTGGTACAAGAAAGACTGTGAGCCCTTCAGGGACAAGGGAAATATATATAGAACCTGAATGTAAACCACCTTGAATGCAATAGCACTTTGGTGGTATATAATTTAATGCCTAAAAATATGTTACTCCTTTTAATATACTTCCCTTTGGTGCTCAAGGGAAACATATTTAAAAAAAAAAAAATCTCTTTCAATCTCCTCTATTGCCCCTTTTTAGTTTTTATCCATTAGCATCTATGTTCTTCTGTGCTGTTATTTCCACCCAAACTCATCATATAGTTCTAATTAGGAAATATAACACATTTTAAATTTTCTAAACCTAAGAATCTTACTAGTTTTCTTCTTTTAAACTTATTTTTAAGCATTCACCCTTTCCTTAAATCTTCAGTCTCTTCTCTTTAAACTTTCACCTGAACCTACCCGAGGTTCTCCATTCTCCATTTGAAACCTTTAATTTGTTTTATTTCATTCACCCCTCTCTCATACTCACTCAGTTTCAAACGAAACCTAGCAAACTATCCAAAATTCATCCAAACAGAGGCCTCTTCAGTCACACAGAGCGGTGTGCATCCAAGCTCACACACTAAAAGCCAGTCTCGCTAAAAGTCCATCTTCTGTGGAACGCTGCTGCTACACCTGATGACCTCATCAATTAGTTCCATTCTACTTTAAATAAAATGTCTCTTTCTCCTTCTTCATTCCATTCTCCTATTTTACCACCAATGTGGAGCCTATTACATTTTTTAAATCGGTTCTCTCTCGCTCTCATCCAGTGTCTGTGAGCTGAGTGCAGTGAAGTACGTCAGCAGAGAAAGGCAATTACAGCGGACCAACATGCTACATTGTAACTAGGGTTGCCAACTGGCTACAGATGCGCCCAACAGGCTTGATTCAGTCCTGGGTTTACCCCACTGCATGCCGGGACCTGTAGCTCTGATTTCTCCATTGCACTCCACAAGAAAAACAAGACTACATGTCCCGGCATGCAATGGGTAAACACAGGACTGGGTCAAGCCTACCCTAATTGTAACCCAACAGATCCCTCCTCCTGCCAGTACATCCTGGTACTTTTTACAGTTATGTACAAATGCCTAACTGACTTGCACGTAAATAGTTGAAAACCACGAATATCATTACTCTCTCTTAGCTAACTATATTGTAAATAGTTATAACCTTGAATGCAGTTACCTTGTTAAATGTTACAAATGTTCATTTCTATGTACAGCAGAGATCCACCACAGCCCTGCCACACTCCTGCTAAATGCAAACAACCTTTAATGCTAGAAAGGTGGTATTTAAACAAGTTTAAATAAACTTTTTATAATTAAGCTGTAGCACCACTTTTAGGCACTTTTTTAAAAAACAAACTTACGTGACTTGAAAATGAACTTTTTACAATGAGTCAAATCACAGCGACTTTAAATCAGCTCCAAAATACCCCAAAACATCCTCGGTGGGCCCAGCACCATCCCCTGACCCTCCCCATATCCTCAAAATACTTTTAAAAAAAACCTTTAAAAATAGCCAGTTTTGGGAGAACCCTGCGGAGGTGTGTGGAGGTGCGTCCCTGACCAGCGGGAGAAAGTGTGCTTTTCCCCGTACCTGTTCCCGGAGCTGCAGTGGGGTCCGACTCACCGGGCAGGCATGCCCTGGGCAGCTTGCTCCTCGAGGGACCTGAGGGGTTTAAAGAGCCGCCCGGATTTTTCAGCTGTTGGAGAACCCTGCGGAGGTGTGTGGAGGTGCGTCCCTGACCAGCGGGAGAGAGTGTGCTTTTCCCCGTACCTGTTCCCGGCGCTGCAGTGGGGTCCGACTCACCGGGCAGGCGTGCCCTGGGCAGCTTGCTCCTCGAGGGACCTGAGGGGTTTAAAGAGCCGCCCGGATTTTTCAGCTGTTGGAGAACCCTGCGGAGGTGTGTGGAGGTGCGTCCCTGACCAGCGGGAGAGAGTGTGCTTTTCCCCGTACCTGTTCCCGGCGCTGCAGTGGGGTCCGACTCACTGGGCAGGCGTGCCCTGGGCAGCTTGCTCCTCGAGGGACCTGAGGGGTTTTAAAGAGCCGCCCGGATTTTTCAGCTGTTGGAGAACCCTGCGGAGGTGTGTGGAGGTGCGTCCCTGACCAGCGGGAGAGAGTGTGCTTTTCCCCGTACCTGTTCCCGGCGCTGCAGTGGGGTCCGACTCACCGGGCAGGCGTGCCCTGGGCAGCTTGCTCCTCGAGGGACCTGAGGGGTTTAAAGAGCCGCCCGGATTTTTCAGCTGTTGGAGAACCCTGCGGAGGTGTGTGGAGGTGCGTCCCTGACCAGCGGGAGAGAGTGTGCTTTTCCCCGTACCTGTTCCCGGCGCTGCAGTGGGGTCCGACTCACCGGGCAGGCGTGCCCTGGGCATCTTGCTCCTCGAGGGACCTGAGGGGTTTAAAGAGCCGCCCGGATTTTTCAGCTGTTGGAGAACCCTGCGGAGGTGTGTGGAGGTGCGTCCCTGACCAGCGGGAGAGAGTGTGCTTTTCCCCGTACCTGTTCCCGGCGCTGCAGTGGGGTCCGACTCACCGGGCAGGCGTGCCCTGGGCAGCTTGCTCCTCGAAGGACCTCATTACCATATAAGACTGCTTCTTCCCTCCGCGATTGCGGAGCGCGATTGCGGGGCGTGTTTTGAAGGGGCGTGGTTAAAGGGGCAGGTTCTGCCCCTTTAACGCCCCTTCGACGCCTCGACGACGCTGCCGAGATACGGGTATGATTTGTATTCTTTAAACTTAAATGTTTGTGGGATAATCCTGCCTAGCTACATAGTTGTTTGAGTTTCCTAATAAATATCGTTGTTTTCTTAGGACTATGGGCAAACGCAAAGGTAAATCCCAACCTAAATCTTCGGAGGCCGGTTTAGATACTGGCAAGTTAACCGGTCCTCTAGACAAACATTTCAGTGTTAAACCGCTGGCACAATCGTCTCCCGAAGGGGCGTCTTTGAGCCCAGGAGGGAGATCTCCCCCCCCCCCCTGCCCAGTTTTGCTTGGTAATATTTCCGCTTCTTCTTCGGAAGCCCCCAAATTGGAGAATTTAATTTCCTTGCCTACTCCTGTGCACCTTCCAGCTGAAGGTGTTACGGAATTACCCGTATTGCTCTCAGAGGAGGATGTTACCTTAAAAGATTTGTGGAAAGCTCTGAAGTGCATTGACATTAAGGTTTCCGCCACGGTTGGATCCTTATGTCAGTACACTCAAGAGGCTGTTAGTTCCTTGCATCAGTTTGGAGAAAAATTAGCTGTGGTAGATTCTGAAGTGGCTAAATTAAAATCTCAAATCTCTCCTTTGCAATCAATTAATGTCTTAGGTATTAAAGATTCTTTAATTTTACATAACAAAGTGGAGACTTTGGAGAACTCTATCCGAGCTTACAATCTGAGATTTCTAAATTTTCCCCAAACTGCTCTGCTTTCTCCCCAAATTTTATTGGAGAAATATTTAAAGGAAGTTCTTGGTATTGTAGACCCGGTCGAGACTCGACAGATATTTTATATTTCTGCTGCTTCTAAAAAAGTTAAACTCACTGAGGGTGATTTCGATGAGATAGTTCCCTCCGTAGCCAATATAACTGCTTTTTTAGAGGATTCTTTGGATGTTATCTCAGTACGTGCTACCTTATTAGTCACTTTTTCATCCTTAGTGATGAAAGATCGTATTCTCAAAGCCTTCTTTAAGGTTAAATCCTCCAAATTTTGTGGACAACCGATTAATATTTTCCCGGATGTCTCCCGTCCGACACAGATGCGTAGGCGTCAATTTCTTGCTTTGAAATCTCGTGTTTTAGCTATAGGGGCAACTTTTTTTTTAAGGTTCCCCTGCAGGTGTGTGATAAATTATGGAAATGCTTCATATAATTTCCAAGATGTGTCTCATCTGGAGAAATTCCTGGCAGATAAAGAGGGCCTTAGGGGGGATGGAGATGTGTAATCACCTTCTATGTTGTGGTCTTTGGATCTGTTTGCTATATTTTTTGGATGTTATAATGTACTGCAGTTTTCTCCCATGACGTGGGCTTTATTGACTTCCTTGATTATTATGTTTTTCTTATTTACTGTATTATATTGTATGGAATGTCAATTTTCTTTCATTATTTTGTATAATGTAACTTTTTTGAAAATCCAATAAAAAAAAAAAAAAAATAGCCAGTTTTAATTTTCAGGCCTTTCGATGGTGGCCACACCTCTTACACTAAAAACCTGGGAAACACAGCAATTATCCCTTCAAAAATTAAAATAATAATATATTGGGGCTTTCCCACCCTTGTCCAGACTTTCTCCTTGGAAAGTACAGCAAGACTGCAATCGGCAGTCTTTGAACAACCGTGGCTCCCTTTTTCAAAAAAATCATCACCACTGGCTGAAGATTAAAAAAAACAAAAAACAAAAAAACACCACAAACCCCCCCACCCCAGGTATTTGTTATTCTTTTTGATTACATTAAGAAACTTGAAGCTCCTGCTCTTCCAACGCCTCAAGTTTCAAGTCCATTGTAGATATCTCAACGGTTAGATGCCTAAAGCCTCTCTTTTATACTTTTTCCTTGGTTTACTCCACCACTTCTGTTATTGCCGTCTTCATTTATTGTTGGCTAATGGATCACTAGTGGGCTTTTTGTAAGAGTTTTCCCTCTGGTATAAAGAGGCCTCTTAATTTCACAGTATAATGTTTTTTTTTCTGTTTCTTTGCTATTGTACAAACCAGTGCTCATGCTTCTTATTGCAAGTGTATACTTTATTTTAAACATTTGAAAAATTAAACAAGATAAATTTTTAAAAAAAAACCCGTCATGTACAGCAGCAGAATTTGGCAATCCTGTTTATGATGATTTCTTTGTCCTTTTCGGCTTCTGGGCTATTTCCTTTTCAGCTGCAATGAGAATTTAGTGAATCCAGATGGTTGTGTGCGAGCGCTGATCTGAGTGTCTTTCATAATCTTGTAATGAAAAACACCATTCACATGTAAACTGTGTGATACTTAGGGGCATGTTTACTAAATGGCACTAACGTTGCAGCTGCGACATTATAGCGCGATAATGGTGCATTGCCATGCGAGAGTGTCACACGTATCGCGCGATAACATCTCCTGTGGCTTTAAGGTACACAGAGGGCAGAGTAAGGCTCCCCAGGGGCGGAGATAAGGGGTCAATGGGTTGAGAGTGGGCGGGGAGAGGCCCCATGCACACTAACGCTGTGAAATGAAGGTCTGAAAATTAGCGCCAGTGAAAACCTCACGCTAGAGGCACATTTGCAGGGGAGAGAGACCATTTCAGTCAGCAATGTGCAGCAAAGGCAGGGAAACCAAGAAAAGTGATAGTAGTGATACATGTGCAGCAACATCATAGTGCCCACGTACAAGAGGGCACTACGGTGAGGCTGCAAATGGGGTACAGGGTGCTGCAGGTGGGACATGCAGTGTGGCAGCTGGGGCACAGGGTGGGTTAGGCAGATGCCTAGGTGACACATAGGAATGTGAAAGCGGAAAACCAGCAAGGCAGCAACTGACCATGGGCAAACATGGCCACGAGTGTGTGTCCCACAGTGTCCCAGGGAACAGTACCCAGCAAGTATCCCAAAGGGCACATAACATTGGCAGGCGGTGCCGGGGGAAGCGTGGATGTCTATGTAGGCACCCCTACCCCATATCACGCACCATAGGCAGCCGCCTACTGGCACACTGGATGGCCTGGGACTGTGCACCACCAGCACCACCGGCAGAAGGGCATGTCAGCATGGTGGCGGAGAGGTGCTGGTGGCGGAGGAGGTAGTGGCATCTTACCACAGCAGACTACAGTCAATCCCCATTTAGGTGGGTGCCATGCACTGAAACAGACAAGGTCTGTCTGACAAACAGTCATGGTATCCCCAGGGAATGATCTGCCCCTGTGGCAACAGTTTTTTGCAGTACACACAGCCAGTGTGTTGAGGGGCAAAAGGTCACAAGTTCAAGTCCCAGCTGTGGCTCCTGCCAACCTTGTCCCCATATTTTACCCAGTACTAAACCGTGGTAATAAAGACGGAAACTTTATTGCAGATAAAACAAACATGCCTGAAATGCCTATATTTTACCCTACAGAGCACAGACACCATAAACATGTGCAATCCCTAGAGCAGAGTTTCCCAACTGCAGTCCTGGAGGGCCAAACACCATTCAGGTTTCATGCTGTCCCTAATAAATATGCCTGTGCTGCAGTTGTATGCACCACCCCCATTGTATGCAAATGTATCTCATGCATATTCATTTGGGACAGCATGAAAACCTGAACAATGTTTGGCCCACCAGGACCGGAGTTGGGAATCTCTGCCCTAGAGCAGTGGCCAACAGGGGCACAAACACCCACACCCACAGGCTCAACTATCCAAGGCCTCATGGAGAGTCAGGCTGTTGGGCCCTGCGCGGAGCAGCATCTCCCAATACTGGCACCTGCATACCTTAGCAATTCCGTACTAAACTTGGGAACACGTTCCACATATATCAAAAGGTTGCTATGATTAATGTCAGATAACAAATCCTAAGTTAAACACGATTTGTTGACAGAGATTCATCATAGCAACCTTTCTGATATCTGTGGAGTGTGTTTCAGGTTTTGCTTCTGACAGTGTTTACCACCCTGGGGAGTGACTCCAACAGTATTGCGTACCATAGCAATGCCCGCACTGTGCCCAGGACTGGTGTGGCGGCTAGGGCTGCCACAAACCTCTATATTTGCACAATGCTGGCATAGGTGTGGGAGTATGTGTATGTCTATCCAGTGTGTTGTTGCTGCCTACACCTTACTGAGCCCACACTGCTTACACCGTTTCCAGTGTTAACTTGCCAATGTGCATAATGAGGAGCAAGGTACTGGGGGTATGGCCCGGACAGGTTGGCCTGGGCAGGATGCATCTGCACAGGGCATAGGGCAATGGCTGGGACATTGTAGTGCCTGACCACCACCTGCACGGACAGGGTGGCCACAGCATGTCATGCTGAGAGGTCACTCTCAACCTGACTGAGCAATGGCCATGGCATGGCTAGGTTCCCCCATAGTGCTATACAGTATTTCTCTCAAGTGATATTTATGGGTTCCCTTTTCTGGGGCCCAATCACTGACATACCTGCTCGGTGTGTGTGCTCACATCCCATTTTTGGGTGCACACAGTTCCTCCAGGAACATGCACTATGTACTAGCTAGCAGACTATCTGCAGTTAGCATGTGTATGGTTGGAACATCTTGCAGGATGCAGCGGGTGGAGACTCACTGTGCCCTCTGCTGGTGAATGTCAGATAGTGGTGGGGGGCAGCTGAGCTTTTCCAGCCTTCTGCCTGTCTGCCATTGCCTTATGTGATGGGTACAGATCTGCATTGACTGCGCTGTAGGGTGCCCACTCCCCAGAAGGACTGGGGTTGATGGTCCCCTCTACTGCCATCACTGCAGAGATGTAGAATGTGGATCTGTTGGTGGGAGATCCTGTCCCCCACCCTAAGCCACAGAGGGTGGGTTGGGTGGTGCTACATAATCCGCTTATGTGTCCAAACACCCCCCTTAACTTATAACATGTGACCATGGCACCCACACAGGATATACACTATTCTGGGTGCATCATAGTCCACGAGGGCTAGACGTGACTGGGAAATACAGATGGACACAGGTGTAGCCTAGGTCTGTCTGCAAGGACTACCTATCACACACTGGCACTGATGGAGACCTGCAGCATAACCTATCTCAGCCAAGCCAGGTGCTGCGGACCTAGTGCTGGGCACCCCACCTCACCCTCAGGGTGAGCACATGACCCGCACAATGTCATGGTCTGTAGCTACTCTGTGCCAGTAACACACACGGTCGGTTCCCCCTACCAGGCCGAGGTGCTGTGTGGATGCATACCCCACCTTGTGATCAGCTGTAGACTGCTGATCTGCATGTGCAGTGTATCATGGGTACGGGTGGGTTTACCCTATCCTGCTAACCACAGCAGACATTCATTTGGTGACCTGCAGTCTTTCTGTAGCCAGCCAGCGGTGTGTTAGTAGCTATAGATATGTAGCCCACTAGTTACTTCAATGACTGTGGAGGCAGAAGTCATGGTTTTGACCCCACAGTGGTGTTATTTAATAAGGCTGTCTGAGGCTTTTCCTTTTAATTTACATCAGTGCTGCCAGCAAAATGCACCCTCACAATGCTGTAACCTTAAGGTGCCTCATAAGGCGCCCTATAATGCGCCCTATAGGGCACATTAGACGGTGCCTTGGCGGACAGGGCACTTTATAATATGCTCTATGGAGTGCCTTATAGGGCACCTTATGCGGCACCTTATGTTACGGCACTGTGAGGGTGTTTTTGATGGCAGCACTGATTTAACTTAAAAAAGGAAATGCCTCAGACAGCCTTCTTACATGACACCACTGTGGGATCAAACCCATGACCTCTGCCTCTATAGTCATTGCAGTAACCAGTGGGCTACATCTTTATAGCTTCTAACACTGCGCTGGCATGAACTTAGGGTTAACACTGGTTAACGTGCCACGGCGACCACTATCGCGCGACACAGATTCTAGCTACCTTGCCGCCGGAACGCCCACTCCTTATATGGCATTCTTCACATTATCACTGCAACCAGCATCGGTAATATTAAGATGGTTTAGTAAACATACCCCTTTTACTAAAGCTTGCTAAGGTTTGGCAATTAACATGCCAAAACACAGACACTTTAATTGCAAAACGTCTACGGTAGTTGTCAGGGTCGTGACCAGTACGGTCCCAGCACCAACATGATGGGCCAAACTAATATGCGCTCCATCAAGGTGAATTCACTTAATGGCGCCCATAGAAGAGCCACTAAGAGCGTGGCAATAGCCCTGATGCAAGCAGAAATGTGCTCTCCATGCCGACACTCCAGCCGTTGCCTGCCCCATCCCGCAATCTCCATTGATGTTTGCTTTGGTGGACGTCCCCATATGCAACCTTGCTTGAAAAAGGCTGTCCCCACCCCACTATTTTGAATCAGGGACATTTACATATGGATGCTTAGCATGGACATTAACGTCAGGGTGTCTAGATTTCTGAAATCTGGCCAGACATCCATCCCCAGCGTTTTATTGCACATTTTACCCTGGATGTCCCAGATTGCACATGAACGCCCCATCTAAGCATGACACGTCACATGCTTAGCACACTTTATTAAAAAAGGAGTCCCCTAGTTTTTTTCCTTTACCCATATACACTTTTTTCAGATCCAATATATCCCAGGAAATCTTACTTCTTTACAGAAAAGCTTACACGCGGCTGCTTTTTAGCTTCAAGCCACATTTTCCTAATCTGATGAACACCGTCTACCAGAATTGATCTCATGTGTCACCAGAGTGATATAACCAATGGTATTATTGTTTGATGAAAACACCTTTCTGTGTTCGCATAATAGATGCCTCAACTAGTCAGCTTGCTCTGAAGATAGACCATTCCATTCAACATTAACTTAAAGATTTGTTCTAACAGTTTTTCATTCAAATTTCTTGTTTTCAATAATCAGATACTCTTCTCACTACCTATCTTTGCTGGGACCTCTCAATTTTCAATTCATTTGGTTCCATGATTCTTTGGGGTTTAAAAATCTCTGCCACCTGGATTCTTGGTGGTAAAATGATATTCTTTTTTTTCTTAAATTTATTACTCAAACTGGGGCATTTCTATTTTCAGACTTTGTAGGTAAATTTGCCATTAACAGTTCCCTGGAAGGTGGGATTACGTTGGTAGCCATTACCACCATAGCACACATTCTCTCATTCCTCTCACATCATAACAGTTTCCCTCCGGTATTTTCTCTGTAAATAATTTGCCTTTGGTTTCCATTTTCTCTTTACAGGATTCTTCATGTTTAATATTGTCATTTACAAGAAAGATACACTGGGTAGACATCAGTTGTCCCAAACATTTAACATCAACTGCGATACAGCCTAGTACTGGCAAATACGTTCTACTAACTGCGATTAATTTAATCCAACTCGCATCTTGAGGTTTCTCTAAACAGAATTTCAGTAGACCTGGCTAGATAGAACAGTTGACACAGATGTGTCTAGACACTGTGTTTCAACCTCACCAATTACTAAGATAAACCCAGGGCTACTATCAATTGCTTTCTCCTTGAAGATGTCCCATTCATCCTCTAAATCATCTTGCTCCAAAGTCTGCATTCCAACTTGCGTTTTCACAGGGGGGGGGGGGGGTTCTTAAATTTATCTGCATTGTTTACTGTCATTTTTCTTTTCACTAGTCCTTCTCAATTGGGACCTGGTTTTTCATCATCTATGGAAATTTGTTTGTGAAGTTTTTAAGTTGCAATCCTCTATATGCTACAAGTAGTACTGTTTAGATCCTTACATTTGCTGGAAGTTCTTGACAAAAATGATAGAACATTTGCTATTATGATCTCAATAGCAGTGCAACATGTGAAATTGGAAGGATCTGTCCTCTCTTAATGTAACCTTTTGGTGGCACACCGCCTGTGTTAATGAAAAATGGGAAGGGGCGGTTTCAGTGTCAGCTAACCGCATTGATAGTGTTGAAAGAATTTGGAAGTCAGACTCATATTTGGGAAACATTGCATCTTAAAATAATGGTATGTTATTTTTGCTTGTTCTCTGTCTTTTTCGGGTTTTTTGCTGGGGGAAAATGGTCTTCTATTTTACGATTTTATGATTTTAATTCAAGGACAGTACAGTCAAAATGGGAAGAAAAATAAATCTTTTTGGTCATATTGCAGTAATATTTTCTCTTCTATGTTCAGGGCATGGAGAGCATTTGCACTGGTCTTCCTCTTTTCTTCCCATATGACTCAAAAGGTGTGTGTGTGATCTATTAGAGCAGTTGCAACAGCTTCTATCTCGGCTACTGTATTATGCACAGGGAACTCACTCCTGTTCCTTTATAGAATTTTTATGGGCATTACTTATTACAGTGCAATATAAGGCACTTGTTCTTTGTCTGCCCATTTTATAGCCGCATGCATCAACTCTGGAAATATCATCCAAAGATTTTCCTTGAATCTTCTGTTCATCTCTCTCTTCAATGTGTCATCTTTCAGCTCTAATAAATTGTTCTTTTTGGGTTTCTTTGACATCACCCATTCTGGGCAGATCCCTATTTAAAAATCACAATCAATTTTTCTTGAAGCTGAAATGCAGAAGCTCTGATAGGATTAAGGAACTCTATGATAGATATCAAAAGGACAGAGAGATTGTCCCAGTGGAACCTTGTCTCCATGAACCCGAAGGTGGTCAGATATGGCTGCTACTAAATGACTCTTTTAAGGAGCTACATATTTGTTTCCTTCACTTGTCCTTTAATATGATCTTTTATAATCTCCAATTGATCCTGTCCTGATGCACTAAAGTTTTTTTTAAAAGCCGATAGATCTTCTGGTCTACTAGGACGCCACATAAAAGTCATGAATTTTACTTCTTTTATGTAAACCACCTTGCCATTTAGAAAAAAATGGTATAGAAAGAGCCTGGAAATAAAACAAATAAAAATAAATAAATAAGTTTTCTTGAACGATGCCAGCTGATTTAACTATCGGTTGCGTTTGCTGAGGAACATTCCTTACTATACCTTCAGTGATTGATTTGAAAACATCTTCTTGCTTATAGGTTTCTTGTAATTCTTCATATCATTTCTGCATTTATTTCATTTTTCCCAATTTCTAAGGTCTTTTTCAATCAGAAAACTGACTATCTGGAAATAAGGTTTCTACTACAAGATATAAAGGCCACATAAAAAGGTTTTTAGTTATTTTTAAGCTTTTAAAAGTAGAATAGTAGCAGCCTAGTAGTTAGAGCAACTGCCTAGTATCCAGAAGATCAAGAGTTCAATCCCTACTGGCACTCCTTAGGCAAGTCACTTTACCCCTCATTGCCTCAGGCAAAAAAAGGCCTGGCAATCTACTTCCCGTGATAGCATTTTCTTGGCAATGTGAGATAGCATAGCACCAAAAAAAAGCTTGTTTTTAGAATTAAAACAAAATCTGAAGTAAAAAATGCATTTTTCAAACGTTATGATGTCTGAGCTTTGAGTGTGAATTCAGCCACCCATAAAAAACGTTATCATCCTGTCTATGATTCCATTTGTAACCACCTACTGACTATGGGTCCTCAAATTCCATCCTACAGTCTAGCACAAATGAACAATTCACTTTTATGATGAACTGTTTACCTTGGATGGAACTACAGGCACCATTTGCCTGCTTTGTGGGGGGGGGGGGGGGGGAGGGAAGAGGTAGGGAACTCAGATTCATGGCAGTGGGGGAAGGTAAACTTTTTTCCTCTCTGCTCATACTGTCCAGTTAGTTTTCTCTTCCCCCTTCCATCTCTGCTGATACCCCCTCTCTTTTCCACAGATATACTCCATCCTAATCCCCTCTTCCTACATCTGCTGCTACCAGCCTTAACTTTTCTATCTGTCCAGTAGTATCAGACCTTTGTATTTTTTAATCTAGTCTTATTGACTTCCTTTTTATTTTATATTTACAATTTTCATTTCTCTCTCCCTTCCTTGTTAATTTCTTTCTTTTTTCTATATTTCCCTCCCCCACTGAATTCTAAGTTTATTCTCTAGAATTTCATCTAAAGTTTTCCTTTCCATTGTCATTTTTTTTGGCTATATGGAAGACTGACCCTTAGTAATACTGATGAGACTATCACTGAGAGTTAAAACTGATATTTTGAAGCCCGATAGCGCCAGGGCAGGACCCCCAATAGACACCAGGTATTCCCCTGGATAAATCATGGAGGTAGATCAGGGATTGATGGGGAAGTCTCTCTTGCTCTGTCCACCTCAGTTTGGCTAAGGAGGAACTGGTTCGGGAAATTTCAGATGCAGGGAAGGCTACTTTTTTTGGGGGGGGGGGGAGTTCTAGTGTAAGGATTGTCTGGGGGGGGAGTGCTGTAGCAGGGGACTACTATCCTGGAGGGTGCTAAATGGGTGGAAGGTCTTTGATGGGGGTCCGGATTGCCCCACTGTGGCTGACAATTCTTTCTGATATTTACAGGGCCTGGCAGGTGCCACAATTACCAGACTGTCAATAGCATGTCTACACTTAACGGTATTCATGACAGCTAGCAAACCAGCTGTCACTGGCTGCTATGCCCACCCTCCACTCCGATCCTGCTCAAACCTATGCTAAGCACTTAGTAAAACACTTCTGCAGTTTAAATCTTGTGCTATGTGGTACCTATTGGCATCAGCCCACCCGAATGGTTAATGAGAGGTAAACCCATGCTGTTTATCACACTTTAGTAAATATGTCCCTTATTATCTTGTACCCATTCTCTGGTTTCTGCTTTCCTCTGTCTGTCTTCTCTTAATGCTGTTTCCAGGGGCTCCTGTTCATTCACCATTTCTATTCCCTCATCCTGTCTTCATTTCCTCCTCCGAATCTCTCTGACACTGATGTTTTACCTCCAGTTTTCCCTCATTTATTTTTCTGCCTTTGTTTCCTCTGCTTTTACCCTTCCTGACCATTCAGTCCTCAATTTCCCCTTTTTACTGCATCTACCCAGGGGATAGGGCGCCTGCTTATATTGGTGGTGCACCAACAAAAATTCTGTTTCCTTGTAGTTGAAAAACAAGAATTTTAAGATGCTCCTCTTTAAGATAGCGCTGCATATGCGCCTCTTTACACTATTGATGCTATGCCCATGTGTATGCCTAAATCCTTCCATTTCCCTCTCCCCAGCTGTCCCATTCCCCATCTCTCTCTCATTCCTCAACCTCTCACTAACTCCTCTCTTCTCTAGCTTCTCCATGCCGTGTGTCCAGCATCTCACCTCTTTCCTTCACCCTGTTCAGCATTTCTCCTTGTCTTCCCTACTCTATGTTCAGCATCTCTCTCCCCTCCACCATATAGTCCAACATCTCCCTGTCCTATCATTATCATCCCCCAGGTGTTTAGCATCTCCCCTTCACCCCCCCTCCCTAAGTTATCCAGCATCTCCCTTTCTCATCCCCATCCCCCCCAGAGGTCCAGCATCCCCTCTCTCTTTACCATCCCTCTCCATCCTTCTTCCCCTTCCTTCCCCCACCCCCAGGTATCCAGCATATTTCCTTCCATTCCCTACTGCACTCCCAGGTGCCTAGCATCTCCCCTTCTCTTGACCATGACCCCTTTAGGTGTCCCAGCATCTCTCCTTCCCTACACATCCCCAGGTGTCCAGTGTCATTTTGCATCTGAGACAGTAAGGACACTGCATATCTCCATTTATTTTTGCCTGAAATACAGGAAGAGTTTAAAAATTCTGAGTTGCAAGACAAGATCACTGCTGAGCTTAGCAGTCAAACTGCAAACCCTGAAGAACTGCTTCGTTCTATGACCGGCAGTTTGCTACGCCTTTTGCAGTAAAAGATACAAAGCTCTATACTGTCTGAGCTTTGTGTTCCCTGTTTTTTTCATCCATTTGACACCTAGTTGACCGAGAAAAAGAAGCAATGGACTGTTTTGCTTTAAATACCGATATTAACAATAAAACAATCAAAACAGCTAAACGGTGAGAGCCATGTGCAATTACGTCACCTCTGCCACTTGGCAGAGTCCCTTCTGAGCCACCTGTGATGCTCTTTATGATTTTTTCTTGCTTCTTAGCTTTTTGGTGGAAATGTGACATGCAAAAGGAAATACGAATGTGCCCTTTATGCCCCCTAGTTTTATTCTATCAAGAGCTTGGCTCCTATAAATATTAAATGACTGGCATAATAACTTGGGGCAATCAAATATTTATATGCATGGTTACCTTCCTGGGGTCTACAGCTTGTGCAAAAAACTCTTGTTTGAAAAAAAATGTGCCATCCTAGCTACTAGTGGAAGTTAAACAAATCAAAGGCGGATGGGGGAGAGAACTGTTTCAATGTTTTCTTTTCTTTGAATTTCACACAGTCCTGTGACTGTATAACTTATTATAGTTTGTCACAAGGATGCCTTTTACAAGGGCTTCAAGTAGCTCACTGGCACAAATCCCAGCCTTCAACTCATCCTAGGAGCACTGCACAAGATGTTCCGTTTTGTGCAGTCTGTCTGTTGAGGCCAAGCTAACATTTAATTCATTACCTATTTCTTCTCTGTCCTGGTGTTTTATCCAGCATTTTTCACTTTCCTGACCCTTGTTTTACTCTCCCTGAGTCACTAACCCCTCCTCCTCCCCTCTTGAGGCTTTGCTTAACCCTCTCTTCCTGTCTTGTTTCCCGTGTGCTGATTTCTCTGCCTCAGCACCGAGAAGCTGCTTACCTGCTTTGCTGCCAGTTTGGGCACATTTACCTGCCTGCCTGTGAGTCCTGTGTGTCTATTTATAAATAAATAGCACACTAACAATGATAAAATAAATATAATTATTTGTACATTTGTTCAGTTTTCTCCATTTGTACCTGTCTCTGCATATCCTCATAAAAAACGTTTCTCTCTCCATCCCACACCTCTACCCACCCACCCGGTGGCGTTCAGTCTCTTATAACCATCTTGTGCTCATTACAATGATTATTCAGAGGTGCACCTAATCCCCTGTGATCTCTCTCCCACCTATCCTTATTTTTGATTTCTGTTCTTCTCGCCGTCTCTTTCTTTTATGGCTCATTTTCTCTTCCTACTCCTCATTCTCCATAATTGTCTCCCTTCCTACCAACACCTTAACCATCCTCACTTCCCCTATCATCCTGTCCCCTATCCTATCATCAGCTCTTGAGCTTCACCACTTTCTCCCTCTCATTCAGCCATCTCCTCTCTCTCTGAAACCACCTCACCTGCGTTACCGCCGTGCTGTCTCCTCTCTGCCCCACACTCTTCTATCCTTTCTCCTTCCGGAGATTTCATTTCCAACCCTGGCCCCCCTAGACTTTTTTTCACATTCCCAGAACAGATCCTTATGCAACAGCTCAAATCTTATTCATATCCCTCTCTTTTACCCTTCCTCTCTCCCTTTCGCATGTGCCTTGTGGCTTTATTCATGATCGCTCTCTCTCCAATGCTCTCCTTCTTCTTGCTCTGAGACCTGGCTCCTCCCAGAAGACTCGGCATCAGTAGCTGCTCTCTGTCATGGAAGCTATCAGTACTCTCACATGCCTCGTCCCACTGATCATGGTGGTGGTGTTGGGTTTCTATTCTCGCCTTCCTGCCAATTTCAACCCCTCCTGCTACCTCAGCCTCACTCCATTCCCTCCTTTGAAGTTCACTCCATTTGTCTTTTTACTCCACTACCTCTCCGGGTAGCTGTTATTTATCAACCTCCTGACAAGTCCACCTCTACTTTCTTACTGACTAACTTGTGGATTTCCTTCTTTCTGGATTCCTTTTCCCCCTCCCTTATTCTTGGGGACTTTAACATTCATGTCGATAACCCCTCTGATCCTTATGCTTTAAAGCTTCTTTCCCTTATCTCCTCATTCGACCTCCAGCTTTACACTTCTGCCCCCACTCACTGGCACAGCTGCTGCCGCGACCTTATATTCTAATTGCTTATCCTCAAACTTTTGTACCTCAGTTCATCCCTTATTAGACCATCATCTGCTAAGCTTCACTCTAAATCTCTCACCACCTCAACCTCTTTAGAAAACTTCATGCTATTGACCCTTTGGCTCTCTCCTCCACTGTCTCATCACCTCTTTCCTTCACTATGTCATCTGAGTCTGTTGAAGAGGCAGTAGCTTCCTATAACGCTGGACTCTCTTCTGCTCTGCATGCTCTTGCTCTGCCTATGCCACGTCCTGTAAGGTGTACTATACCCCAACCCTGGCTATTTTCCACTACCCGCTATCTACGTTCCTGTGCCCATTCAGATGCGTGCACTTTGCTCAAATCCCCGCACTCTTGCATTCTTTCTACATTTCAAATTCATGCTTGTCTCTTTCCAGTCAGCCATAGCACTCGATAAACAAGACTTATGTCCATCTGACTAAATCTCTTGGCTCTGACAACTTTCAACTCTCTCAACAAGGTGGCTCCGCCTCCAACCCCTTCTTCCCTTTCTACCCAAACCTTGGCTAACTATTTCCATGAAAATCCACAAGATCACACTCCAATTCCCCATGATATCAGCTACTTCCCCTCCTCCCCCTCTTCATTCCCAACCACCCCTCCCCCACCTCTGCTACCCTTTCTTCCTTTTCTATGATCTCTGAGAGGAAACTGCACACCTTCTTTCCTCTTCCAAACTCATTACCTGCTCCTCTGATCCTATTCCACTCCCATCTAAGTTCCATCTCCTCCACTGTTGTCCCTTCCATCTCTCATATTCTCAACCTATCGCTCTCCACTACATCTGTCCCTGCAGCCTTCAAGAATGCTGTGGTCAGGGGCGGCCCAAGGGGGGTGCGGGGCCATGTGCGGAGACTCGGTGCGGGGCCTCATTTGCATAAGTGGCCTTATTTGCATAAATATTTGCATAATGTTACCATACACTAACTTTTAGTAAACATGTCTCTTAATGAGTGTATGGATAAAGAAAGACTAAAAGATTTCTACATTACTATAATCCAGTGCCAACCGCCAGGCACATTAGGAACTACTACAAACGCTGCCCATTTAGAACCCATAGCAAACCCGCCGTACCCTGACAGCATTACCAAGACTCACAAAGCACCATACCCTACCTATCAAAAGGCAACACTGCAAATATTAAACCAATACATTTCAGAGAATACTGGGGAAAGAGAACAAGTGGCAATGTCAATAGGAATTACATAAATAGAATACCTCAGCTCAGTTACACATGCAGAACATAGACCATCACCAAACAAGGAATCATAATTTAGAAACAGGAAGGCAATAATTAAACTGGGAACCCCAAAAGCCAAACTTGGAATGTACAACACCACTGTAGAAATAAAACTATAAATTAATTTCCTCTTGTACCAAACAAAGCGCAGACGTTAATGATGCACATTTCCCAGAGCTTTCATATTCCAGTTAATAAATTCAAAATAAAGAGATATCTTTCTACCTTTTGTGCATTTTTTTCAGTTGCAATTGCTCCAGCCACTTTCTTCTGGTATCTTCATATTTTCTGCTAACTGTCCATCGTCTGCTGTCCATTTGTTCTTTCTTCTCTCTTCTAGTTTTTTTTTTCCATTCTCTCTCTATCCATCTGCTTTAACATACTAATCTTTCTCCTTTTGCTCTTTCCTCATTCCTATTTCATCCACACAAATTTTACCCCTCCATCCTCAATCCCCACTTACTCTCCCAATACCCGGCCAATTGTAGATTTTTCATCCCTCCCACACAAAATATATTTTTCCCCTCTCCATTTTACTCTCCCAGCCCCATCCCATTCTAATCCTTCCTCAACATCAGCTCCCTTCTAGTTCCAGTCTCATCCAGCATCCATTCCCTTCTAGTCCCTGCATCAGCCCATTTCCAGTCCTAGCCCCCCATCAACCCATTTCCAGTCCTAGCTCCCCCATCCATTTTCAGTCTGAGTCCCTTCATCAGCTCATTTCCAATCCTAGACCCCATCAGCCCATTTCTAGTCATTTCCTAGCCCCACCATCAGCCCATGTCAAATCCTAGCTCCCCTCCACTCAGCCCAAATCCTGTCCAAGCCCACATGAGCCTACTTCCAGTTCTAGCCCCTCCATGAGTCCATTTCAATTCAAGCCCCCACCACAGCCCATTTCCAATCTTAGCTCCCCCCAACAGCCCATTTCCAGTCCTATCCTAGCTGCTCCATCAGCCCATTTTAGCTCCCTTCCCTCACAGCCCATTTCCATTCCAAGCTCTCTCCCCATCAGCTATTTGCAGTTCAAGCCTCCCCTTCCACTCAGCCCATTTCCAGTCCTAGCAACCCCCCAACCCACTACCAGTTCTAGCCCCCCATCCACCCACTTCCAGTCCTATCCCCCATCACCCCATTTTCAGTTTAAGCCCCCCTATAACCCATTACCAGTCCTAACCCCCCATCAGCCCACTTCCATTCTTAACCCCCCATCAGCCCATTTCCAGTCAGCCCCCCATAGCTCATTGCCAGTCCTAACCCCCCCCATCAGCCCACAGCCCATTACCAGTCCTAACCACATCAGCCCACCTCAAGTCCTAACCCCCCCCATAGCCCATTAGCAGTCCTAACCCCCCATCACCTCATTTCCAGACAGCCCCCATCAGCCCACAGCCCATTACCAGTCCAAGCCCCCCATAGCCCATTACCAGTCTTAACCCCCCCAGCCCATTGCCAGTCTTAAACTCCCCCACCCCCTGCCCATTGCCATTCTTAACCCCCCCCCTTGCCAGTCTTAACCCCCCCAGTCCATTGCCAGTCTTAACCCCCCCCTTGCCAGTCTTAACCCCCCCAGCCCATTGCCAGTCTTAAACCCCCCCTTGCCAGTCTTAAACCCCCCCCCAGCCCATTGCCAGTCTTAAACTCCCCCGCCCCCCCGCCCATTGCCAGTCTTAAACCCCCCCTTGCCAGTCTTAACCCCCCAGCCCATTGCCAGTCTTAAACTCCCCCGCCCCCCGCCCATTGCCAGTCTTAACCCCCCCTTGCCAGTCTTAACCCCCCCCAGCCCATTGCCAGTCTTAAACTCCCCTGCCCCCCGCCCCTTGCCAGTCTTAAACCCCCCCTTGCCAGTCTTAACCCCCCCCAGCCCATTGCCAGTCTTAAACTCCCCCCCTGCCAGTCTTAACCCCCCCTTGCCAGTCTTAACCCCCCCAGCCCATTGCCAGTCTTAAACTCCCCCGCCCCCAGCCCATTGCCAGTCTTAACCCCCCCCCTTGCCAGTCTTAACCCCCCCCTTGCCAGTCTTATCCCCCCCAGCCCATTGCCAGTCTTAAACTCCCCCCAGCCCATTGCCCGTCTTAAACTCCCCCCCCCCCCCCCAATGCCAGTCTTAAACTCCGCCGCCGCCGCTTATGGCAAAATTAAAAAAAAAAAAAAACTGGCTCTGGCTGCTGCCGCTACCACCGCGGCAGCATGGAGTGTCCCGCGGGGCCTCCTCTTCTCTCGTTGAGCCCCTCTGCAAAGGCTTTCAGATTCGCGAAGGGAGAAAGTCTCCCTCGCGTCTCTGTTAAGCCCGCAGGGGCTAATGGGAAATTTCCCATCAGCCCCTCGCGTCTAAAGGGGCAGATGGGAAATTTCCCATTAGCCCCTGCGGGCTTAACAGAGATGCGAGGGAGACTTTCTCCCTTCGCGAATCTGAAAGCCTTTGCAGAGGGGCTGAACGAGAAGAGGAGGCCCCGCGGGACACTCCATTCTGCCGCTGCCGCGGTGGTAGCGGCAGCGGCAGCGGCAGCAGCCAGAGCCAGTTTTTTTTTTTAAAGTAATTTAAAAAAAAAAGCAGAATGTTCTTTGCGCGGGGCCCCCTGAAACGCGGGGCCCTGTGCAAAAAACATTCTTGCTCAATGGACGGGCCGGCCCTGGCTGTGGTCACACCTCTCCTCAAGGAACTCTCACAAGAGTTTCTGTCCTAACAAATTGGCCGATCTCCCTCCTCCCCTTCATTTCTAAACTATTTGAATGTGTGGTTCTCTGCCATTACCTCAAATTTCTCTCCTCTGGATCCTTTTCAATCTGGATTTTCTCCTTTACATTCTACTGAAATGGCTTTTGCCAAAATCTACAGCGACCTGTTTCTGGCTAAATTGAAGGGTCTTTACTGAGTCCTCATCCTGCTTGACCTTTCTTCTGCTTTTGACACTGTTGACCACAACCTTCCTTCAATGCCTTATTCTCACTTGGTTTTATAGGGCTCTGTGCTATCCTGGTTCTCTTATCTCTTCCATCGTTCTTTCAGTGTTTGTTCTGGTGGATCCTCCTCTACTGCTATCCCACTCTCAATTGGTGTACCCCAAAGATATGTCTTGGGTCCACCCCTTTTCTCTCTCTATACCCAGTCCCATGGTGCATTCATCTCTTCCCCTGACTCTCAGTATCATCTTTACGCTGATGACTCCCAGATCTACCTCTATACACCTGAAATCTCTCCAGCAATCCAGGCCCAGATCTTTGCCTGCCTTTCTGACAATGCTGCTTGGATGTCTCATTGCTGCTTGAAATTGAACATGGCCAAAACTGAGCTTCTTATTTTTCTCCCTAAACACTCCTCTTCCCTTCTTCCTTTCTCAGTCTCTGTGGATAACTCTCTACTCCTCCCTGTATCCTCAGCTTGCAACATGGGGCTCATCTGACTCCTCCCTCTCCTTCTCCACACAGTTTATATCCAACTGATATAAATAGCAGGTTTAAGCTTTCTCTATATCATCAACAAAATTCACCCATTCCTTTCTGAACACACTACTAGACACTTATCCACTCCTTAGTCACCTCCATCAAGATTATTGTAACCTACTTCTTGCTGGTCTCCATCTGAATCATCTCCTTCCCCTTCAATCTGTTCAACACTCTGCTGTGTGGCTAATCTTTTGCCAGCCTCGCCATGCTCATATTACCCTTCTTCTCAAGTCACTTCATTGGCTCCCTATCTGTATCCACATCCAGTTCAAACTTCTCCTGCGGACCTATAAGTACATTCACTCTACAGCTCCTCACTACCTTTCCTCTCTTATCTCTCCCTAAACCCCTCCTCGAGAATTCCACTCTTTGGCAAAATCGCTGCTAACTCCAGACTTTGCTCCTTTCACCTTGCTACGCCTCATGTCTGGAATAAACTACCCAAGTCTGTACATCAGGCGCCTTCTCTGACCCTTTTCAAATCTAGTCTGAAAACTCACCTCTTTGCTGCTGTTTTTGGATCTTGACTCACCTGATCTCCTATGTTTCCTTATCGTTCCCCCTAGATGTATCCTATGTCTACAGCTACTGTGTCTGTCTTGACTAGACTAAGCTCTGATGAGCAGGGACCATCTTTCACATGTGTCTGTGCAGCGCTGCATACATCTCGTAGCGCTATACAAGTGTTCAGGAGTAGTAGTAGTAAATCACTCCTAGCTATAATAGCTGAAGTCATCCCAGGGCTGATCGGTCACTGACATTGGGAGATCAGCCACTTATGTGCTCTTTAGTTTTGCAGGATAACTTTATAAAAGGGCCTCGTAGTGCTATACAAATGATTAGGAGTAGTAGCAGCAGAGACTGAATCTTGAATGTAGGTGCGATCACTTATGCCTGCTCATTAGCAGGTGTAAAGGTCCCACATACTTTATAAAATACCATAATCTGTACATAAGTAATCCGCATGCGCAAACTCCATCCCTGTGCTGTCTAGATCATGCCACCGGCTAAGCCTACTGGCAAAGTACAAGTCTTGCTGCCAGAGTGAGTACTTTGACGCCAGTCGGTATTTTATAAGAGGCCATTTATGTGTGTATATGGCCACAGATGCATGGGAATGAATTATAAAATTAGTGAAATGCAAAATCTCTGATGAATTCTAAAAGCTTATGACCATGTTGTGCCTATGACGATGTCTTGTATTATTAAGGAGCAAAAATATGCAATAAATTGGAGGGTGCAGGTCGAAAACCTCTTTTCCTGAAAACGGGTTGGGGTGGGGAGAGAAGCTTGGCTCATTAGTGTATCTATTAACGAATGAAGCAGAAGGCATTCACAATTTTCTTCCATTCATTGTGATATGCTCAGTTATGAATATCCAAATTACTCACTCATTCAGGTCCCTCAAAAGTTTTTATTTTTTTTTTCTTACAAAGAAACTTGTAGTTAAGCCTAGTGTTTGGAGCAGTGACCAGTAAAACCCAGAGATTTCAATCCTAATTCTGCCACCAAATCCTTCAATCACTTTGTGCCCAAAATTGTTTGCAAGGCCTAACACGATAGGGCACATAGTGCAATTGCGGATATACCACAAGAGCACAGGGAAGGCATTTGTGTATAAAACAGGGGTTTGCATACATAAATGGACTTTTTGAAACAGTACTTCCTTAGTAAATGTAGTTTTTAAGATACCACTTTAAAAATGTCTACTGTGGTACCACTTATAAACATATAAATTCATAGACATCCAATAAAAAAAATCTTAATGAGAAGGATAGATGAGCTTAAGTTGCATTGGAGTACAATCCACCCTCCCATGCATCTCTATGCCATCATTGTTCAACCAACCTAGTATCCATACCAACATGGTCATATATCAAAAGAAGCAAAAAGTACATTTATTAAAATATATAAATAAATATCTGTATTGAATTTTAATAATCCATACATCAAAAGTGTTCATAAAATAAATGTAGTAATTGCCTTGTTTTTAAGTGTTCATTTGAGCAAGAGCAATCGTAGGTTCAATAAATGTTCTGTAGTCCATTGCCCATTTCCTTTAAACCAAATGTTCATACACCAACAATTTCAATCTCCTATTCAAGCCACATGTCATTGTAGATGATCCTGGAATCTCTATATATGTTTTTTCTTACATATCCTTCACAATGTGCTTCATAATCCCATATGAAAAACAGCCCATCCCCAAAATATTATTTTGTTTCCTTCCACCTTAAAGCAGTGAATGCTCTCAGAAGGTCACTCAATTCAATTTGATGTCCAGGAAATCATATTCTATAAACTATGTCTGATATTCAAAGGGCTCTCTGGCGACCATGGTGTTGGCTATCGTATCTGAATATGCAGCTATAGAAGGCAGATAGCAATAGCTGCTGAACATCTGGCTGCTGATTGAGCAGTCTCTATCCAGATAGCAGGGATTTTGAGACAGCACTTATGTGAATAACAATTTAGATGTGCTTTTCATGCAGCCTAAAAGTTCTCCATATAAGCACCAGCTGAAAATTCTCTATCCGGATAATATCAGCCCTTATCCAGAGAGTGGCCGTACCACTCTAGATCTACCCACAGACCACTTCTGTACTAACTGGATAGTGTCAGGAAGGTCTATGAAGATATTCAGCAGTACTCCAGATAGCCCTCAGTAGCACGTAATTTTATCTAGAAAAAACATTTCTGTAGAAATATGAGGCGCACAATTGCATAGAACCTTGTTCTTAGCCAACTCAAAGAGAAATGTTCCTTTTGAAAAGTGGTGTAAAGACTGCTGCTGGTAGAAGGTGCATAAGTGCATGCTTGTAAACTTATACTTAAAATTGCCCGCTACATATTGTCACAAGCAAGGGCGGCTCAAGGCAATCTGCTGCCTGAGGCAAGGGAGGATATGGCACCCACACCCCTCCGCCCCCCCCCCCTGGTGCGGGGACAGGGCTTTCTCAAAATTCCAGTCAGGGACTGAACCAAACAAAAAAGCTGATTAGATAATGTGGAGGAAATGTAAGATGCTCGCATACCAAGGAACTAAAAAAGAGAGAGCGAGAACCACAGCACAGTTTAACACACCAAATTATAACTCACTTTTATTTTGTTGTTATAAACTGTGTTATGGTTCTTGCTTTTTCTTTTTGAACATATATTTTGCATTCACAGAACCCCCTCCTTCAACAATGAGTGCTGAGCAGAACTAGGACATTCACCCACAGACCTTAATATCTATTTTTTTTCTTAAATCCAATTCTGCTCATCTCACCAACAAATATTCTTACTCCAGTACCAGGCATATTGTGAACTAATACAAAACCCTATAAGAAAGTCACTGAGGATCTATAGAGCAAATCTACCATACCATACCATACCATACCAGCACCAACTCCCAAAACTCACATAAGGAGCCATCACCGTAACTACTGCAGTGGGCCCAGGAACATCCAATACTTATTTGAAAAGCTGAACAATTCAGATTATACAGTAAAGTTCCCTATGTACAAACTCCATGTTAACAGAACACCTGGTCTTGGTCACACACTCGTAACACAGACCCTCACCAAGTGCAGAATAATTAGTGACCATAACCTAAAAATAATCATATGTAGATAAAAATTAAACTGCAACCCCAAGAAGTCAGATTTTGCATACAATTCAACACCAGAGAAATAAAAAGAGATGCATTTCCCTGTACTGTATAAAATATAAAAGATAGCACCAAGTCCGATCATTAAATTAAAAATAAAATTCTGCCTTTGTTGTCTGACCATTTTATTCTCTGATCATGCTGGTCCCAATCTGAGGTTTCTACTTTATTTCCGAGTGCCCCCCTCCCATCTACTTCCCCCCCAGGGGCAGCATGAGGGTGATGCAGGTCTATGTGTGGAGATTCATTGCGGCATCATTTGCATAAATTTAGTATACTTTATTTTAAAAACGTATATGCCATCCATCTAAAACCCTAGTGGCCTCCACACATACACATGCAATTTAATAAAAAGGATGTTACAATAAAACATAATAATAAACATTAAATTTGATAAATGAAAAGCCACTTACACAGCCCCTCCCCCTCAATCAAACCATTATAAGTATCTGCACATCAGATTTATTTTCTTATGACCAGATTATTGATGAGGAGGAAAGATATAAAATGAAAAAAACTAATCCTGGAAGCCATGAACTCAAAGACTGGATTGGATTGTGCTAGAGCTGGACAAGTCCGGAACTGAGCAGCGGTGAAGCTATCAGGCTCTAAACAAAATTAAAACAGACGTTCCCTTAGTTTCCTTGATTCTGAACGGACAAATTCTACAATTTCAGTCTTCAGCATAAATAATGCAAAACTGCAAATCTCAAAAACAATCAATATTCCAGTACCCTCCTCTCCCAACCAATACCCTACAGTTGACTACACTAAGAACCCAGGGTACAGGACCCATAGAGCAAATCTACTATTCCATAACAGCACTAACTTGTGAAACTCACACAACATGGAGCGTACCCAGAAAAGGACAGCACCATAAATATTGCAGTGGACTCTAGAACAACTCTAGAATCCATATTCCTATTCAGAAAACTGACAAGCCGGATTCCTGCAGATTCCTGCATAGAAACTCCATGCTAACAAAACATGTAGCCTCAGTCACAGATGCAGAACAGAGATAGATCTTCACCAAGTGGGGAATAAATTAATACAAAACTAAAAACAAACATATGTATGTAGACAAAAAAATGCCTTTACCCATTACTCTTATAGGATTAGTTTTGCAAAATAAATACTTTACTCCAGAGTGAGGCGAGAGAAAGAACTCTCAAATGCAGGGATATGCATTGTCGGCAGAAACTAACATAATGACTCAGAGCAAGTAGCGTGAGTGCAACTAAGGGTGGCCTTAGTTGCACCTGCAGCCGTTTTGCCATCTTGAAATGCGGTAACTGCAGGGCTTGTAACTGCTTCTGGAATTCGTTACCGGAGGATGTAGTAAAAGCTGTTAGTATAGCTGACTTTTAAAAAGGTTTGGCTTCCTGAGAGGAAAAGTCCATAAACTATTCTTAAAGAGAACCTGGGAAATCCACTGCTTGCCCCAGGACAAGCATTGTGGAACCTTTGTGCCTTTTGGGAACCTGCCAGGTATTTGTGACCTGGACTGGCCACTGTTGTAAAAGGGATACTGGGCTTGATGGACCTTGGTCTGACCCAGTATAGCATTTGTTATGTTCATATATTACCAGCACAGAGCTTAGGAAACATGCTGCTAAATATGCCGAACAAGAGCGACTTGGCACCCCAACACAGCACTTCCCACCCTCTGAAAAAACAAGAGGGACTTCGTGACCCCAACACAACACCTTCCACTCCAACGTAAACACCAAGAAGGGCCCAGCAACCCCACATAAGTCCTGAAACTGCGCACTGGGCTAGCATGGTGTTCATGTAAATATATGTTCTGCAAAAACAAAGGAAATGCTAGATGCTCACACACCAAGGAACTAAAGAAAAACTGTGCTGTGGTTCTCATTTTAACACACCAAATTCTAAAATTATAACTCATTTTATTTTGTTATAAACTGCGTAATGGTTCTCGCTTTTTCTTTTTGAACATATATATTCTGCATCCACAGAAACGTCTACCTCCCTCAACAATGGGTACAGAACAGAGGTAGGACATTCACCCACAGAACTCAATATACTTAAAAAAAAAATCTGATTCTGGTCATCTCACTAACAAACATTCTCCAGTACCAAACATATTGTGAACTAATATAAAACCCTACAAAGTCACCAAAGATCTACAAGGCCAAATCTATCATACCATACCAGCAGTTCCCCATACTGTTTGAAAAATAAAGATAGCGCAAAGTCCAATCACTAAAATGAAAATAAAATTATTTTTCTACCTTTGTTGTCTGACCATTTTATTCTCTCACCATGCTGGTCCCGATCTGAGGCTTCTGCTTTCTTCTGTCTTCTCTTAGCTCTTTGTTTACAGACCCTAGTCCAGGACCGTAACAAGCCATAAATGTACCCTGTGTAACTTGCCCATCTGGTGCACCCCTCTCCCCCAATCACAGGTTTGCCATTTGCCCCATGCCCAGCATCTCCACATCTTACCTTACCGCACACCTCCATGTCCAGCCGGTTCCCCGTACTGCCTGCCCTTGTCCTTCTGCCGCTTTTCAAGTTTCCTTGGCAGCAGCGGAGCGGACATCCAATTCTAAACCCCCCCCCCAAAAAAAAATCCACATGGTTCTTTCCGATTCTGCGCTTGCATGCACGTCAGGTCCCTCCCTCCTCTGATGCAAGCATACAGAGGAGAGAGTGACCAGACCAGCCATTCAAATGCGGGTCTTTACAATTCCATGTTTGAATGACTGGTCTGGTCCCTCCCTTCCTCCTCTGACATAGGCATACATCAGGCGAGGGAGGGATCAGATCTGCATGCATGGTCGGAGTCAGAAAGACCCGCGTGGTTTGTTTTATTTTTTTAGAATTGGATGTCCGCTCTGCTGCTGTCACTGCCACACAAAAAGCAGGGCGGGCCAAGGGCAAGCAGCGTGAGGAGGAGCTGAGGCTGGCAAATCCAAGCGCGCCCCTATTTCTTTGTGCCCTATGTGGCTGCACCACTTGCACAGGGCTAGGTATGGTCGTGCTCTAGTCCATCTACTATTTCTTGCCTCTCCTTTTGTTTTCTTCATTTCCTTCCCTTGGATATTGATTTTTTTTCCTTTCAGCTTTCTTCCATTTATCTCTCTCTCTGTCTCTGTCCACCCAGATTTCACTACTCCTTACTATCCAGTTCTCAGTTTCTCTCTTTTTTATGCCATCTACTTACTGCTCTTCAAACTTCACCCCAGTCCTTCCATTCCCCAACTAGTCTTCCCTGGTCCATTATTCCCCAGTCTTTTGTTCACCTTCCCACCCCCATGTCTAAAATCTCTCACCAGTGTCTCTCTCTCGCTGGCTCTCTCTTTCCTTCCATCCAGTATCTCCGCTCTCCCTTTCCTTCCATGTCTGCCCTCTCCCTTCCTGTCCCCCTGCAACCAACATCTACCCTCTCTCCATTACTCATATGTCCAGCATCTCTCTGTTTCTTTCTCGACCTATTTAACCCCATGTCCATCTTCTCCCATCTCTCTCTCTTTCTATTATCCCCATGTCCTGCCTTTCCTTTGCCCCTTATTACCCACTGTCCAGCATCTCCCCTCTGTTCCCCCCTTCCCAAATCCAGCATTTTCCCATAGTCTCCTTATAAACCCCTGGCCCACATCACCACTCCATCTCCTCTCCTTGCTTCTCCCTAGGCCCCTTTCCATGTCCAGTATCTCCCGGGCCCCCCACCTCAATCTTATCCCCTCTGACTCCCTATTCCCCCCTGCATCTCCCCTCTGACTCCCTGTGCCCATCCACTCCTCCCTTCCCAAAGCCCTCCCATGTCCACGACTTGTAAGTGCAAGGGGTAGAATCTGTCCATGGCAGTAATTGTAGCCAAGAGAAGCAGAAGCAGCATGCTCCATGGGCAGGGGCTGTGCAAGCTGTGATCCCAGCCCAGAGAGGCAGGTCACAATTGGTCTTGGAGAGGCCCTGCCTGCAGAACATGCTGCTCCTGCTTCTCTGGGCCACAATCACTGCCTCCCACACCCTTCTGCCTGCAGGAGCAGATGTCAGGAGGGCGCTATCGCTGGACACTTGCCCCACTCCCCATTCAGGATGGCCTGTGGAGCGCTGGCAGCCTAGTGGAGAGCCTGCCTGTGGACATGCTGCTCCAGTGGGCAGAAGGCTGTAAGTAGTGATCGCAGCCTCTCACAACCTTCTGCCCACGAGAGCAGCACATCCCATGACCAGGCTCTCCACTGGGCTGCCAGCACCCCGCAGGCCATCCTGAATGGGGAGTGGTGGACAGGCAACTACTGACGACCCTCCTAACATTGGCGTCTCCCTATTGTGCTTACCCATCTGGATGGAGGTATGGGGGGGTGTCCAATATGCAAGTCGCACAGGGCGTAATTATGACTTGGTACGGCCCTGAGCACCGGCACTGATCCAGCATTTGTCTTCCTGCTTTCCACCCATTGTCCAGCATTTCTCCTCTTGCCCCTCTCCCCATTGTCCAGCATCTACCGTTGACCTTTCAATAGCCTGCAGAACAGCAAAAAGATGGGGTTTTCAAGAGTCTTGGTGCGCTTGTAAGTTCCTGCTGGTTCCATCCCCTCTGACGCAAAAAGCATCAGAGGGGGGCGGGAGCCATCAGGGCCTTACAAGCATGCCGGAGTCGCTAGAACCAGTGCTTTTGCTTTCCTTTTTTTTTTTCAAAGTTGATAGCTTGCTGTGGTGAGTTATCAACTTTGAAAAGAGAAAAAAAACAAAAACAGAAAGCAAAAGCGCTGGCTCTAGCAACTCCAGCATGCTTGTAAGGTCTCGATGGCTCCCGCCCCCTCTGATGATGCTTGTCGCATCAGAGGGGGTGGAATCAGCAGGAACTTATAAATGTGCTAAAGTCTTGAAAACTCCATTCTCTTTGGGGGGGTCTTCCCCCAAAGTTGATAGTTCACCGCCGCTGCTGCCCCAATGTCCTCGGATCTGGGGCAGCAGCGGGGAGTTGGGTATCGATTCTGCTGCTGCCGCCAACCTGGGAGAATTATTTTATTTTTTTACCTTAGAAGGCAGAGTGAGGCGACAGCCACTTGGCTGTTTTGGGGGCGTTTTTGCCGCCCCCCCCCCAAACTTTGCTGCCTGAGGCAGCTGCCTCATTCTGCCTTATTATAGAGCTGCCCATGGTCACAAGCTAGGGTTTGGCATGCACTACAAGAGCTGAATCATCACTGTGTTAGCTTCCAAGCTCCTGCTGCTATGCTTGGTATAAAAGTCCACATTACTGTAGATTACTAATCTATTTATGTCCAACTGCTGGTTTCACAAGTCTCTAAGACAGCTGGGCATGTCCCAAACACATGTCTTCCACACAGACACCAATATAAACTGAATTACAATAAAAAAAAAAACAATCAAAAACCCCTGAAGTATAATTGGTTTCTGGATTAAATTTATAAAGCTACAAAATTAGCCAGTCCGGGTTTTCCACACAGTTTTTTTTCACTAAACAGACTAGCTGTTCTCCCCTTAGAGCCAAACTAGGGCTACTTAGCCCTCTCTAGTCCATCCCCCTTGAAAGGATTTTCTCTTTTACCCAGTTTCCACCAATAGCAAGGTTTAATACTAAAAACAGTTCATCACAGTAATTCAGTCCATTCCGTTCTTCATGTCTGGGCAAACCTTCATTCCTTTCTTATATCCTGGAGTAGGGCTGGGGAAGCCTTCCATTTATACCTCCCCTAGACATTCCGTCTTGTCCAGTCCACATTAAACAAAAAGACCGCAAGGCCACTCATATGCTTTAGGTCCAGCTTCCAGATACTCCATGTCATTTAATATGCAGTCCAAGGGTTCTAACTTCTGTGTCTTCAGGAATCAAGGGCAGCTGACTCCAGGCAGGAGTCCTGATGTTTGGGAGTGGCCTCACAAACTCTTCATCTTGCCATGGAAGCATGTCTACCACATCCTCTTCCCCAGGACTGTCAGAAACTACCCAGTTCACAGCTCCACCCCTTTGACCTAGACCTTGGTTGTCTTTGTGCAGGGAGATTTCTAAAGCCTGGGCTAGACCATTCCCAACTCCCTCTCCTATGGCCTACCCTGGGTTCCTCCTCCTCCTCCCTACATGGCTCTCTCCCAGTCCTGGTTTTACTTTGCTGATTTCTCTAAGGAATTTGAAATAGAAAGTCCATGCAACTAGTAAGGTAAAACCAGGGCTGGATCAGGATGTCCCTAAAATCTGGAGCCAGTTGGCCACCTATGTGACTCGGGTACACTCTTGAGGCTGGGAGCTGTGGGGTTTTCTACCTCCCTGAGGATGGAGACAGGCCATCCCTACCACAATATATACTGCAAGTTAAATTTTATGCTATTCTACAAAGAAATGAAGAAAAGAAAATAGGCTTTATGGATATAAACTATAGGGAATAATTACATGCACTGTAAATACATAAAGGGGTAATTTTATATGTACAGCCTGTTTTACACATGGAAAAGGCCTTTTATAAAATGGCATGGCGGTATGAAGTGACAAGCTAGCCCATACTTGAGTTATCAAGTTACTCAGTTCCAGGAGTGAGATTTTTTGCCAGTTCTGTTTTAAATTTTCATTGCAGTGCAGTATGGTAGACCTTGAGAATATACCACTGGAATTTAAAGACTGCCTGCAAAATAGATTTGCTGCTTTAGATACAAATGACAGAGCTCCAGAAGAGTTATGGAATGACATCAAGAAGGTTGTGTTGGAAGAAAGCGAGAAGTCTCTACAAAAGATGAAACAGCAAAAACGGCCAAAATGGATGATAGAAGAAACTCTGAAAATTGCCCAGAAACGCAGAGAAGCTAAAGCCAGAGGAGAAAGAAAGACAATCGCAGAACTCAACAGAGATTTCCAACGTGCAGCAAGACAGGACAAGAAAAAGTACTACAATGACGCATGCAAGGAAATAGAAGCAGAAACTATTAGAGGAAGAACAAGATCGGCTTTCCTAAAGCTACGAGAGTTAAAGAAAAAGTTCCAGCCTCAAATTGGAATGTTACAAGATGCTCAAGGTTCTAGGTTGAATGATGCTGAGAAGATCAAGGAAAGGTGGAAGGAATATACAGAGTTTTTATATGATAAAGATCAAGTGGACCAACAGCCGTTTCAACCTGTACCTTATGATCGGGAACCATTGGTGATGAAAGAAGAAGTTGAAACAGCATTGAAAGCCTTATCAAAGAACAAAGCACCAGGCATTGATAGCATTCCCATAGAAGTATTACAGCAATCTGATGCAGCTGCTACTGTACTTACAAGGCTCTGCCAAGAAATATGGAAGACAACATCATGGCCAACTGACTGGAAAAGATCTGTGTTTATACCAATACTAAAGAAAGGTGATCCAACTGACTGTGGAAATTATCGCACAATCGCTCTGATCCCACATGCCAGCAAGATTCTACTGAAGATTATTCAAAAGAGACTACAACCATACTTGGAACAAGAACTACCTGACGTGCAAGCAGGGTTCAGGAAAGGGCGAGGAACGAGAGACATCATTGCAGATGTGAGATGGATCCTTGAAAAGACTAAAAAATACCAAAAGGATATCTATTTGTGCTTTATCGACTATAGCAAGGCTTTTGACTGTGTAAACCATGAGAAACTCTGGGCCACATTAAGAAGCCAACAGAACACCTGATTGTTCTCTTGCACAATCTGTACATTGATCAAGAAGCCAACAGTTTGAACGGAACAAGGAGAAACAGAATGGTTTAAAATAAGCAAAGGTGTAAGACAAGGCTGTATACTTTCCCCCATATGTTTAATTTATATGCAGAACAAATCATCAGAGAAGCAGGATTGTATGAAGACAACAGAGGTGTGAAGATTGGTGGAAGACTCATCAACAACCTTCGCTATGCTGATGATACCACATTACTGGCTGAAAGTGAAGATGATCTGAAACATTTGTTCTCACAATCAAAGAACAGTCTCAAAATGGGCCTGCACTTTAATGTAAAGAAGACAAAGATCATGACAACTGGCATAATCAACAGGTTCATCGTTGAAGGAGAAGAAATTGAAATTGTGAACAACTTTAACCTACTTGGATCAACTATCAATAAAAAAGCAACAAGCAGTCAAGAAATCAGACGACGCATTGCTCTTGGCAGAATGGCTATGAAAGACCTAGATAAGATTCTCAAGAGCAGAGATGTCTCTCTCCATACAAAGATTTGACTTGTTCAAGCCATGGTATTTTCAATAACATCATATGGATGTGAAAGCTGGACAGTGAAAAAGATAGACAGGAAGAAAATTGATGCCTTATGGTGCTGGCCTCGAATACTGTGTACACCATGGAATGCCCGAAGAACAAACCAGTCGGTACTAGAGGAGATCAAACCTAAGCTTTCTTTAGAAGCTCAGATGACAAGACTTCGACTTTCATACTTTGGACACATCATGTGAAGAGAGAGATCATTAGAGAAAGACATCATGCTTAGCAAGATAGAAGGTCATTGCAAAAGAGGAAGGCCAGCAATGAGATGGATCGATACAATAACAGCAGCTATGGGTACCAGTCTGTCAACAATGAGATGCCTGACTGAAGACCGAACACAATTTAGGATAGCTATCCAGAGGGTCGCCATGAGTTGACTGCGACTCAACTGCACTTAACAACAACAACAACAACATGGTAGTTGTAGTCCCTGATTTTACCCCTTGAAATCAGTGCTGCTAGTCCCATAATGTATCAGGGTTAGATTGTCCGAAATCCAGGACTGGCTTAAAATCTCACTCCTGGAACTGGGAAACTTGGCAGCTCTGTACTTATAAGAACAACAGACAGAGGCATTCCCGAGAGTGTATTTTGGGCAGAGCATGGGCAGAATTGCCATGTACCTGCATTCTTTTATAGAGCACAATTACATGTGTAGAGTACACACCTATATTTGCACCCACCTTGGGGCAGGTGAAAATGTCTGTGCCGGTTTTTGCATGCTGCAGGGACTGGATCAGGGAGCCTGTTGTATAAAGTCGCATAGGCACATATATTGCCTTTATAAAATGGGCTTAAAGAGGTGGGGGCGGGGGGGGGATATTCAAAAGGAATTAAGGTGGTTAGCAGACCTGTCACCATGTTAAATCCTCTATCCGGGATATCCCCTGGGGCTGCTGCTGCATGCCCTGATGATAACCTGTAGCAGCATCCGGCCATAACCAGACAGTAGCAATACTGAGCCGCTTCCCGGTTATGGCAGATGGTAAATGTAAGGCACGGCAAAGGCTGGCCTAACGTTTGCTACAGATGCTAACTAGGAAGAGGCTGAATATCACCACTGCACGATTAGCTTCCTGCCTATCCATTTAATCCAGATATTCAATGCCAGGGCCAGATGCGACCCCAGCATTGAATATCCAGGTTTAGGTTTCAACGGCAGTGGCTAGTTGCATTAGAATGGCTAATGGCCACCAATGATTATCTCTCCCCCATTCCTGCACTTTTTTTGTTTTTTTAGAGGAATCAAGCCTAAAGTGCAGTTTAAATACATTACAAACACAAAGGGGCAAATAAAGAAAACTGGGGACCTTGGTACAAACTCTGCTAATACTTTTATCTTCAGGTTTTGCACCAGTAATGAATGCAAAATTGCACCAGTAGTTTTGCTTTTATGATTACACAGGTACACTACCAAAAAACTGCCTCCAGTTTTGCAACTGATTCCTATAGATTTTGGGGTGCTGAATCCAGGAAAAATAGCCAAAATGTTCCATCACGTCACGTTTTCTGGCAAAATTAGATTTCTTACCCATATAAGGAATGTTCACATAATTTCTTTTTAGCCGACTGCAGTTTATTTTCTTGGCCCAAAATAGAGGTTGTAATGGTTAACTAACTAGAAACACTCCCTCATGATATTTTTAGAGTGTTTTGTATTCATTTTATACATTAACAGGACAATTGGGAGGCGGGGGGCTAAATCCAGTACTCGCGCTGGCGCATGTTCTTTCCTGTTCGCCTCGCCTCGTTCGCTCGCTCGCTCAAAAACGGTGGTTGCGACATGAACGTTCCTGTCAAAATTAAGTTTCTTGCAAGTTCATTATTAACTTTTGTTTGCTCAGTCGTAATCCAGCTTTATTCCGAAGTGGTTCACTACAGTTGTAGTTTGCAGTGCTGTGTATTTGTGATGGCTCACAGAGCCAGAGGTTGCGTCAACTCTCCGGACAGTTTTTGTTTTATTTGTGGGGAATATACTGTGAAAAAGCGGCAGAGGAACATTTCTGCATTTATTAAAAAAGTATATTTCGCCTATTTTTGTTTGAAGTTAGGCGATCAAGACAAACCGTGGGCTTCTCACAAAGTGTGCAAGACATGTGAGGAAGATCTACGCTTATGGATGAAAGGTAAAAAACAAGCATTTCGTTTCGGAATACCTATGATGTGGCGTGAACAAAGAGACCACAGCAGTGACTGCTATTTTTGCTCTTGCATTGTGAAGGGATACAACTTAAAAAATAAGAACGTAATAAGTTACCCCAACCTTCCCTCAGCAATTAGGCCTATGCCTCATAGCAACGAAGTACCTGTGCCTTTGGATCATATTTGTGTGGACGGTTCTGATCATGATGACTCTCATCAGATGGCTTTTCCCGATGAGTCCAGTACTTCCGAGTTTGAAACTGAACCAGATCCGAAACCTGAACTTTTCTCTCAAGCTGAATTGAATGATTTAGTCCGGGATTTAGGACTCCCAAAAGATGCTGCCCAACTGCTAGGTTCTCGGCTTAAACAGAAAAATCTATTGTCACCAGGAACAACTTTTTATTGGTACCGCAACCGCGAGACACAATTTTTGAAGTATTTCAGCAAAGAGGAAGATTTGGCATTTTGCAACGATATATACGGAGTGATGGAAAAGTTTAAACTCAAGTATGATCCTGCTGAATGGCGGCTGTTCATTGATTCGTCAAAAGACAGCATAAAAGGTGTTCTTCTTCATAATGGCAACACATTCGCTTCAGTTCATATTGCTCACTCTGTTATTCTCCAAGAAAAATACGAGAATTTGGCCCTGATTCTTCAGAAGATTCGTTATGATGAGCATAAGTGGATGATTTGTGGAGACTTTAAAATTCTATCCATGCTATTAGGGCTGCAATCCGGTTTCACCAAATATCCCTGCTTCCTTTGCTTGTGGGATAGCCGGGCCCGCGACCTACACTGGGGGAAAAAAGACTGGCCAATTCGGGAGTATTTGAGACCCGGTGAGAAAAATGTTCTTCATGAGAGCTTGGTACCTCGTGATAAAATTCTATTACCACCTCTCCACATTAAGTTGGGTCTCATTAAGCAATTCATCAAGTCCCTTCCAAAAGATGGTGAGTGCTTTCGGTACCTTTGCTCAAAGTTCCCCCGACTTTCTGAAGCAAAGCTAAAGGAAGGAGTGTTTGTTGGCCCTGATATAAGGAAACTCATTTCAGATGGAGCATTCGCTGAAACGATGTCTGAGAAGGAAAAAGAAGCCTGGGATTCCTTCAAGGATGTTGTTCTCAAATTCTTGGGGAACAGGCGGGATGAGAACTATAAGGATATTGTTGCCAGGATGCTCAATGCCTTCAAAGAACAAGGCTGTAACATGAGCCTGAAAGTCCATTTCTTGCACTCCCATGTGAACTACTTTCCCGAAAACTTGGGGGCGTACAGTGAAGAACAAGGTGAAAGGTTTCACCAGGACATCAAGGATGCAGAGAGAAGGTACCAAGGAAGATGGAACACCACTATGATGGCTGATTTCTGCTGGTTGCTGCTGCGGGAAACCCCAGATGAAAAATACGCCAAGCAGCGCACCAAGAGAAGCATTCGGGGGAAGAAGAAACGGGCCCACCAGGAGATTGATTGACCCAAGAATGACTTTAAAATCTAAACTGTGTTGACAAATATCGTGTTTTTACTAAACTTTGAAATAAAAATTTGCTAGCTATTACCACAGTGTCGGATCTCATTTATTGGAATTTTATTTTCACACCATCGGATGTTTGTCTTCATGTATTGCAATGGTGCGGTTTGCGTTTTCTATTCTTACATACATACCTGTACAACATTTTTTGCACATTTCTTTGCTTTGCTTTGTGTCTAACCTCGCTCTTATATGCTCAATGTTTGTGCACATGTATGTGGCTGTTTTAAGTGCAGACAATTTTGCTACCATCACAGTGTGTTTTGTTGACATTACTCTATTCTTATGTGCTGCCTTGTTACAATTTTCTTTATTCTTATTTGAATAACTACTAAACAATTAGTATAAAGAATTCATCCAAGAAACTTTTATCTCGATCGCACTCAATCTGAAACGTTCACCTCAAACTGCTAACCCAATGTAGCAAAAAAATCTGTACGTGATGGTGCAAATTGGTTACCAGATTTGGATTCAGCGCACCAAAAAACGTAAAAATCAATCGAAACATTAGAGGCAGTTTAAAAAAAAAAATTTTTTAGTGTACCTGTGTTACCTAAGGAAGAAGCGCATGCACAGATTTGTAAGTCTCTGTGTAAGTCTTCAAAACATTATGCACATAGTTGAATCTTTCATCCTCTCCTCACTCCGGGCCATCTCTGCAATCTGTGGGTAAAAGCAAGGCTGGCCCAATCCCTAGGCAAACTAGTGGCCGCCTAGGTCAGTGGCTTCTAGAGGTGACACAGAGCAGGTTATGCAAAGCTAAACAATAGATTCTGACAGTCAGGGTGGTTCTAGTGCGCCATCACCTTGAACCAACTCTAGGGCCGGCCATTGGTAAAAATATGTATGTTGTTGAGTAAGAAAAACAAAGAGCAGGGGAGTAAAATTAACAGCAACACACTTTATCGAGCCCAAGACAGCCGTGTTTTGACATATAGTATCTGCATCAGAGACTACAAACAAAATGCATTGTCAAAAATTAAGCAATAAATACATTAAAACAGATGGAAAATTATATATAAAAATGAAAATTAAATTAAACATATATACCAAGATGGAGAGTCGACATATCATGAAGAAATAAAAAATAAAAAACATGAACATAAACAGGAGTATAATGGTAATTGGTGTGCAAGTGAAAAGTGAGCTGGATGGTGAAGTGCATATCTAAGAAAGCATACTTAAAATTCTAATGATAATCAGTGGGCTAAAAAAATAAATTCAATAACCTGAAAAGAATATCAATAATACAAATGTAATGTACAATAAAAAGCTAAAACATAATAAAACTATATAGGTCTTTGTGGAGGAGTGGCCTAGTGGTTAGAGCAACTGCTGTACACCCAAAAGATCAAGGGCTCATTTCCCACCAGCCCTCCTTGTGACTTTGCTCTCCATCACCTCAGAAAAAAGGCCTAGCAATCTAGTTCTGGTGATACATTGCCAAGAAAACCCAAGGGCACATAAAAAAAGTTCAGTACTTAATATAAAGAAATGGGAAGAGTTGTATAAAAACTGTTTTGTTTGTTGTTGTTTTTTTTAGATATGCACATCACCACCAGCTCACTTTTCACTTGTGCACCAACCATTAGCATGGAGGAATAGCCTAATGGTTAGAGCACCAGTTTGGGAATCAAAAGAGCAGTGTTGAATTCCCATTAGCACACTGTGGGCAAGTCACTTAACCCTCCATTGCCTCAGAAAGATCCAAGTTATTGATGTCCCTGTTTAATGTACATTGCAATGTAAACCACTTTGACTGAAATAATAAAGCAGTATAAAAAACCTGTTAAAAAATAAAATTACCAGGCTGTTGTAATTCATCATGTTTATGGTTTTCTATTTCTTCATGATATGTTGACTCTCCATCTTGGTATGTATGTTTAATTTCATTTTCACATATAAATTTTTATGTTTTAATGTATTTATTGTTTACATTTTGACAATCTGTTTTATTTGTAGTTGCTTCTGACGCCATGTCAGTCTCAATAAAGTGTGCCGCTGTTAATTTTGCTCCCAACTCTTTGTTTTTCTTTTATTCTTATTTGTTGTGGGGGTGTCCCTTTTGTTTTTACTGTGGTTGAGAAATGGTCATACTTCTACCTTCAGAACAACAAAAAGCTTGATTCTTACTTGTACATTTTATGTATGTTTATTGTAATCCACCTAGGAGATAGTGTGGAATATAAATTATTTTAAAGAAACATTGCTTTACCTGCAGAAATGCCTTTGAATATTGCCCAGCAACATGAACCTGATGTATGACAATTGAAATAAGAGCCAATTAGGTAACTGTTCAGGAAGACAATTTTTTTGTGGATAAGTAGACATTTATTAGCATAAGAAGGTTCTTTGAAAATTCCTGCTCACCCTTCACTGTAGTTCCAGTTTCTGGTTCACTTCTTGAACCTATCCTCCCAGTAATTCTGGGCTGCTTCATCACTTTTGAACCACACACCCAGAATCTTCATTTAGGATGCCAGATGCCTCAACACCACAACCTCATACCTAGACCCATGTCCAGTAACATGGATAAAGAATACACTACCAATTCTATTACCCTATATCCTATCAATAGTGAACCTCTCTCTGACCCAAGGCTACCTACCGCCCGCACTCAAACACGCTCAAATACGGCCAATCCTTAAGAATAGCAAACTTGATAAAACCTTGCCTGCATCATATAGACCTATTTCAAGCATACCTTTCTTAGCTAAAATAATTGAAAAAGTGGTTCAATTACAGACTCAGGACTTCCTAGACTCATCTTACCCGCTCGATGAGCAACAGTATGGCTTTCGACCCCGTCATGGAGTTGAGACACTCCTCACAGTTCTAATAGATGCGCTCCTAAGAGGGATAGACGATCATAAACAGGCCTTCATTCTACTTTTTATTGATATATCAGCGGCGTTTGATAGCGTACACCACACAATAATGCTCAATAACTTGAGGCAAATAGGCTTAAATTCCACAGTACATAATTGGTTCTCATCTTACCTAAATATTAGAACGCAAAATGTAAGAATTGGGAATCAAAACTCAAACACATATAAACAAGAGATCGGATTACCACAAGGTTCAGCGCTGTCAGCCCTACTTTTCAATATTTACATAAAACCTGTCTGCAACATTTTCAAAAAATTTGGAGTAAAATATCATCTATACGCAGATGATATTATGATGTATATACCATTCTCGATACCCAATATACCGCTACAACTACTATCGGACTGCTATAACGAAATCACAACGTGGCTAAAAACACAAAACCTCCACATAAACCATACTAAAACAGAAGTTCTTATTGTAACCAAGGACAAAACTTATATCCCACCAACACACATAAGACTTCAAAACCAAGAAATTAAAATAAAAAACGAAATAAGGTATCTAGGCGTTATACTAGATACTCATCTAACGATGGAAACACACATTAGCAATACCATAAAGAAAATTTACTTCAAACTCAAAACCCTCAAACAACTTCGACCGCTAGTATTTACTCAAGACTTTATCAGCATAATCCAAGCAACAATAACTCCACATTTTGACTTTGCCAATCTAATCTTAATAGGCATATCAAAACAAAACATCAAACGATTGCAATTAGCGCAAAACGCAGCAGCCAGAATTATATTGAAAATTAACTCACTCCAACACATATCACCAATACTAGCCTCCCTCCATTGGCTACCAATTCAAAGTAGAATAACCTACAAAGCAATAATAACTGTATTTAAGGCGTTATACGACATGGCCCCAACCATGCTATGTAACTTAATACACAAAGAACCATCCAAGCCCACACACAGAAAAGGACAATTAAACAGATTAAAGACCCCAAAAGATTATACAAGAGCCCATAAATCAACAAACAACAGAGCCTTTTCCCACATAGCCCCAATGACCTGGAATTCCCTCCCAGAAGAGCTACGAATCTTAACCGAAATCATGGAATTCCGTAAAAAATTGAAAACTTATCTGTTCACCAAAAACTATAACATATATAACTCAGCGCCTGCACTAGACAAAGGTTAAACAGGTATTCAGTCCACATTAAGCAAAAGCCTTTAACACAAACAAAAACACACACCCATGATTACCTCTCAGCTTACATCCTTTCACATCCATGTATATATATACATATAAAAACTGTATATAGTTAATCTGTGCCACTTTGTATTTATCTCACATTGTTTGACTGTTTACTTATAATATGATGTTCCTTGTAAATATGTTCTGTTATAATATGACGTTCCCTGTAAAACAAAATTTACTTTGTTAATTGTTGTTCATTGTAAACCGCAACTGAACTTTGGAAGATGCGGTATATAAATATATATAAATAAATAAATAAATAAATAAAATAAATCCCAATCGCCAAGAGAGGACATGGTTTCTGACTTCTTGCAAATCTGTCTTGAACCTGTAGTTCTTCCAAAACTCTTGTATACATTCACTAATTTCCTCACTAAGGCCTGGTCTGTGCTGAAGACCAAGGACGTCTCTTGCAGTCCTCCTTAGGGGATTCTTATCAGAATAATTCTGATCCTCGAGGAAATACATCTGATGTATTTAGCATAAAGGTCTATTAACTACCAAAGAGAAGAGTTGAGAGAAGTCAGTCTTGTGAGCACTTGGACTGAGGGTCTGTTTTCCAACCATTAGCCACAGAGACATGAAATATGGCATTATCCATCACTTTGAAGTAGCTACAGAATGACTCACCATCCTGAACCTTCAGAACAGCCTCTTAAGGAAATAATGGGTTACATGCGGCTATATGTCTTCTGCAAAGAACATAGTCCTTCTGAGGGCACACCTCTTTTCCCAGCTGCAGTATTGTTTAGAAGTAAGGAGATCCTGGATTCTCTACAGGGAGAATTGTTCCAACAACTAATAACAGAACCTTATGGTGGCCAAACATGTAGAAAAGACAGTGGCAAAATCCAGAGGAATGCTTGGGTGCATTGGGAGAGGAAGGCCGGTAGATAAAAGGAGGTGATAGTGCGTGCCCCTGTAAAAGTCTCTGGTGAAACCACATTTGGAAAGTCTATAATTTTGAAGACAACCCCTTCAAAAAGATAAACAGGATAGAGTCAGTGCAGAGGGCAGCTACTAAAATGGTCAGTGACCTTCATAATAAACCATATGGGGACAGACTTCAAGATCTTTTTTAGTGTACTTTGAAACAAAGAACAGAAAGGAGAGATATGATCAACTTTTAAATACCTCCATGGTATAAATGCACAAGGGGCAGGCTTTTTTCAATTGAAAGGAAGCCCTTGAACAAGAGGGCATAGGAGAAGATGAAATGGGATAGACACAGAAGTAATCTAAGAAAATATTTCTTTATGGAAATAGTAGTGGCTGCATGGAACAATTTTGCAGTGAAGGAGGTTGAGAGTAAGACTGTAACTGAATTCAGGAAAGTATGAGACAAGCACAGAGATCTCTAAGAGAGAGGAAAGGATTGTAGAGCTTAGTAGTTGGTATGTATGTTTGGGCAGACTGAATAGGCAACATGGTCTTATCTACCATCAATTTCTCTGTTCCAATGTTTCTATTTGATTTGTTGTTGCTTGCTTCCATTTGAGCCAGTTCCTTGTGGGTTTTGCATTTCCTATGTAGGACAGTCCTAAATGATTTTTAGGAGACAGAATTTGTGCAGTAAGCCTCTCTGTTCTAGACATAAACAGCCTATTCATGAGAAAGCTTCAGCAAATCATTTAGGACAATAGTGTATAAGTTCTTGCACCTTCCCAGAAGCAGTAACTTATGCAGTGACAATTTATGTAAGCCTTAGATGCTAATTATATGAGACTCTTAGGATAAAGCATAGCTACCTCAGCAACTATTTCATCATCTGGTATCTAGTCTATGTGTATTTCTAAGGTGCAGAAATGGTTCTTACTGAGACATATGCCACTATAACATGGGCAGGTTATATGCACTGATGATGTCTTTTTATTAAGTCAATATTCAAAAGGAATTATGGGGCCAATATTCACAGACGTCAGCAGCCAACGGGAAGCTGGCTGACTAAGAGTACTCAACACGATATTCAGCTGTACTGTCCAGATAGTACTGCTGAATATCTCCATGCACTGCCTGGCACTATTTGCTTAGTGCAGGAGCTGCCCGAGGGCAGTCTCAGCGCTAACCATATAAATAGCAACTTTATTTGGTTAGTGGGATTTTCAGTCACCTCCTATCGGGTCAACTTATCAACTCACCCCCCCCCCCCATACACCTGTATATGACCCCATGCGCACATAAAAGGCCCACTGGCTTAAACGTTCATGCCTGGTCATGAAGGTGAAAATTTTGCCGGTAGAATAAAACTTGGGCAGAGTTTTCCAAGCACACATCTAGGGATCTGTTTACCAAGTGACGCTAGTGACTTCCATGTAAAATTGAAGCTGCAGCATCGTTTTATTCAATGGGACCGCGGCTCCAATTTCACAAGGAAGCTGCTAGCGCCACATAGTAAACAGACCCTCTAGATTATAAAATACTTTAATTTGCATTCATATTTGCAAACTATGTGCAAACATCTGCACCCGCATTCAAGGCACAATTTCTGAAACTTAACACTATTATTTTATGTAGACATATAGGTGCCTAAAATGGCAGCTAAGCAGGCACCTACTTGGCCTCTTAACATAGGAACAGGTAAATATAAATCGATTGTTTACTCTTTCAAAAACTACAAAGTCGAGGAGAACATTTAAACAAGCAAATATGTTTTCATTCAATGCATAGGTAAGTTCTGGAACTTGTTGCCAGAGGATATGGTAAAAGTGGTCAGTGTAACTGGTATATTTTCTTCTTTTCTGACTCCTGGCAACCCACCTGTGCCATACAAGTGTCTGTGGTGATCCCTGGATATTCAATGCCAGGGCCGCATATGACCCCGGCATTGAATATCCAGGGTTAAGGGTCAGCAGGCAGAGCTATGCACCATAGGGGCACATAGCCTGCCTAACCCAATATCAAGCCCTATATTCTTACAGGCTCCCTGTCATAAAATTACCCTCATAGCAGCAGTAAGAGTAATTTTATAACAGAACATTTAAGTTAAGCAGTCAAGTAGGTGCCTACTTGCCTTTATAAAATACTAGTGTAAGTGACAGCCATTACCTGTCAAGTCTTAATGGACATTTATATATGTTCTCTAGCAAGTGTAAATGCAAGCACATCAAATTTGCAAGCACACAACTAAATTAAGGTAGTTTATAATCAACCTGTGTACTTGCAAACTCCATCTGGACCATGCCCCTTGCTAGGCCTACCAGCAAAGTATTTACTTTCATGTCAAAAGATGTACTCTTATGCCAGTCAGTATTTTATAAGTGGTAATTTAGGCATGCGTACTATCACACATGCACGTTAATGACTTTATAAAATTACCTCCTATACCGCATGTATAGCTAAGTGGTTTACTTGAGGCCTGCTGAAAATCAGGGCTGAAGCAAACCATTTAGCTATCAATAGAATGGCTGAACAGTGCTGCTATCCATGAGGGTTATGCAGGCAAAAAATGTGTTTTGTTTAATTTTCTGTCATTTGAAGTTTTGATTTGTTTTAATAAATTTTCATTTTGTGATTTTTTTTCTTTTTATAAATTTTCATTTTAGGACCAGTTTGATAATCAAAGAGGAGGATATGCCTATAAAAACATAGCTGAAAGGTTACTAGTGGTTTCAGTCAAATAAAAAAAGTCTAACAGGCTTTTTTTTTAATTTTGTTAACAGCTAGTAAATTTTTCTCACCACTCTTGTCGTAGACGGGCCTCAAACTAGTGACCTTCATTTAGATTAGAAAGCAAGAGCCTTGCAAGACAAGCTATTATGTCTCCAAGTGTATAGAGGATAACCAGCCTGCTCTTAACTGTATCTTGAAGCTCTGGTGCTCTTCATTCCTGTTTCTTGATTCGGCAAAGTTCGTCTGGTTTGGAGTTCAGTGGAAAACACTTTCTGGATTTTTTGCCTTGTGAATTTATTGACTCCTGCTCTGGAAACTTACTACAAAGACTTTTTTCCTACCATGTTCTTTTGCCAGAAATTCTGTGAAACCATTTCTAAGTATACTATCAGAAACATTTACCAAGACTACTCCAGATCCTGATTGTTCATTTGGTGATGATCACTAATTGGACAACCAAGATCTAAAGTAAGCTTGGACATTTCAGATAGGCACCTTTTTAAATATTAATTCAGAGGGGTAATTTTATTGGAGACTTGAGCATGCATAACAGTATTTTACACTCTTAAATAGGTTCTCACAAAATTGCCAAAGGGTATATGCATAAACGTAGTTGCCTACTTTATCAGATGCAGCCATAAGCATTCCTGGAGGGTGGAGAATGGGCACAGCAGGTTGGACTGGCACTTATATACATATTTTAGAAAATATGTGCACACGTGCTAATTCTTACTGGCACGTACTTTTGGATAGGCTAGTTTAAAAATCACAGTGACGTATGTTGCCTTTCTAAAATAGGTGCATCATATGCCCTCATGTACTTTCACTGCCTAAGTGCCTTGTTATACCTTTAAGGTAGTGGGAGGGCAAAGAACTCGAATCAGACTACTGCAATGTATTCTTCATGGGTCTCTTGCAGAACTATCTTTCTCCACTGCAATCTATTCTAAATGCAGCTTTATGACCTATCTTCTTTCAGTGACATTATGAAAATCCAATCCCTCTCTCAAGTCATTTCATTAAGTCCCCATCCACTTCCACATAGAGATAGAAAGTAATTTTATAACAGGATGCCAAGATGGGAGGCCAAGTAAGAGCCTATTTTGGACTTATTTTATACAGTAAAGACACATAGAGCTCGATTCCAGAAGGGGCACATCCGGGCCATCCAGACGGCCCCATGCAGGATGGGCCCATTTGGACACAATTCTGAAACGGGCGGAGCAAAACATTCCTATGGCTGTCAGAATTGGACTCGAGAATGACCCGGCATGTCCTTCCACAGCTACGGGGATGTCCTCCCTGTGGCTTCATCTACCCACAATCCCAGACCTCTGAGTCCCCACTGCCTGACCCCAAAGGGGGCCACTGGGGCCTGGATTGGGTGCCGGGGACTCTCTCTCTGTGTCCCAGTGCTCCTGTGTGGGGCTCCTGGGCTCCAGAGTGGACTGCTGGCCACATATGTGGGGGGGCGCCACTCTTATTCCACCTCAAAGATGGTAAAAGCTTGGCGTCCCCCCCTGGCAATCCTCGGACATACAGGCAGTGGCCCATCCTAGAATCAGCACTGAACGTCTGGGGGTCAGCCCCACCCATGCTCCGCCCCTGTCATGCCTCCATTCGTGCGTGCGTGTAGCAGGAGATGTAGGTGGAATACCGGCAAGGCGGATAGCAGGGTAGCATGTCCCGGCAGGACGTGCTGCCCCACTATCTGCCTTATGGAATTAGGGCCATAGGCACATATATGTCCTAAAAAAAAAAAAGCAGAATTAGAAAAGCTGCTGAGAAGGGTGACCAAAATGATAAAGGGATGGAAGTACCCTTATGAAGAAAGATTTGGTCTCTTCAGCTTGGAGAAATGCTGGTTGAAGGTAGGGATGATAGACGTTTTTAAAAGAATGAGTGGAGTGGAATGAGAAAACGTGAATTGGTTGCTTACTCCTTCAAAAAGTACTAAGATTAGGGAACATGTATTGAAGCTACAATAACAATACATTTAAGACTAATTGGAGAAAATATTTTTTTCACTCAACACATAATTAAGCTTTGAAATTCATTGCCAGAGGATCTAGTAAAAGCTGTTACTGTAGCTGGGTTTAAAAAAGGTTTGGACTGGGGTAAATCCGCTGCTTACCCCTGGGATAAGCAGCATGGAATCTGTCTATGTTTTGGGATCCTGCCAGGTACTTGTGTCCTTAATTCGCCATTGCTGCAAACAGGAAACTTGGTTTGATGGACCTTAGGTCTGACCCAGTATGGCAAATCTTATGTTCTTACCTGCACAAATCCTACAGAGATCACAGACAAAATGAACCTATGCACATTTATATCTGCTTTAGAGCACACATAAAGTATATGTACATGCATAAACAGCACATGTATATTACAACATTGCCTCTGCGTGTCCCCAAATCTACCCCCAAACTTGCCTACACCTGAGCCACATAAGAGTACATCATTATGCATACTTTTGAGTGTATTTTTATAAGAGGCACTTTATGTGCACATATTGGCATGTACACCTGAGAAAGCCTTTATAGCATTACCCCCTTAGTAACTAAGAGTGAAGTGCATAATTGAATGTTGTACTGGATGTCTCCTAGTCTATAAAAGCTCACATTAAACATATTTTCCATTCCAAGTATTTTAACTTATGGTTGGATGGTAGCTTGTGATATTTGTTAATGTCCAATTTTCTTGCAGCAACTCAAGTCCTTGTTTTCTCAGGAATTGATTATGGGAATTGTCTATATCTGGAACATCCCAAATCAGCAATTCATATTTTAACGATGATTCAAAATCATGCAGCTCTGATGACTGACGGTTGCTTGTATTATCATCATACACCTCCATACCTGAAAATGTTAAACTGGCCACCAGTTGCCAGTTGAATTAAAGTTAAGGTGTTAGTGTTAACAGTTCATGGGTCAAGTTATCTAAGGATCTGATTCCCATTTATGATCCTTCCCTGTCATTATGATCTTCAGGTAAAAACGAAGAGCACAATCTTCTTGTGTTGAGGCTGAAATTGTGGCATTCATTTTGCAGCTTCTGCACCCTTCCTCGTGAACTCCATTTGTGCTGGGTTCCTCCATTGCTAATATTCTTCCAACCTTGCTGTGATGTTTTTGTGGTACAGACTTCCTGAGTTGGTACATCAAATTCACTCTCTAGCCGTATTCAAATCCAGAGTAAAAATTCACCTTTTCTAGGCTTTCTTACGTTGACCAGTTCTCACATTCTACTCGAATCTCTCGTTTGTCATGTATGTTTGGAAGTTCTGTTGAGTAGGTACTGTCTTTTTGTGTGCCTGGACACTGCTGCACACCTGATAATATTTCAGAAATAACAGGTGTAATGGTAGTAAGACTGGGAAAACCAGTAACAGCACAGTAGGCAGGTACTAATTACAAAATGGGTAGACTAAGATCCTTTCCTGCTCTTCGTGTTTGCTTTACATTATTGGCTAACATAGATAATTACAAGGGTTAATATTTAGTGGCAGAGGTCTGCATTATTTTTTAAATGCCAGCTGCCATGGCTAAAGGAAAATCCAGCTATTTAATACCAGTATCCAAAAGGCAGGTAAAATTTAATGTGGGTAAGTGCAAAGTGATGCATGCAGGGAAGAATAACCCAAATTATAGCTATGTGATACTAGATCTATATTAGGAGTCACTACCCAAGGAAACGATAATGGAGTCATTGTGGACAATATGTTGAAATCTGTAACCAAAAAAGGAAATGGAATGTTAGGAATTATTAGAAAAGGAATAGAGAATATAGCAAAGAATATCATAATGCTTCTCTATTGCTCCATATAAAAAAATATATCATCTATCATCTAAGTATCAACTGAGACTAATATACAGCCACAACAGTAAATCCAATAGCTTAAAGGATGTGTGACCAATATCTCGTTTATACTAACTTATAGGAGAGACGTGATTGAGTTCTTGGATGTTATAGTATGCGAGGGCAATCATTTGAAGACAGTACTGTATCGTAAACCAGTGGAAAGAAATAATTTATTGAGATTTCATAATAATTACCCACCGGAGTTGAAGATGGAATTGCCAGTAGGGTCAATTCCTTACAGTTAAACACATTTGTTCATCTGTGCAGGATTAGAGATATATGACAGTGAGCTGTACCAACATCTGATTGAGAAGGGCTAGCAAATTGCAAACCTCTAAGCAAATTTTATATGCCCACCGAGACTGGTTATTCATCCAGCAAAATCAACTTCAAGAGGATCGGATCATCTGTGTTTTACCATATACTACGATGACAAGGAAAGTTGCAGCTATTATTAAGCAACAATGGCAGATTCTATGAATTCCAGATTGCTTTCTCTAAGTAGACACATTTTTCTAAAAAAAATGCCTTGGATTTGTTTGTATATAAGGATTGAGAGGATTGAATGATCTAGATCAGGGGTCTCAAACTCAAATTGCTTCGAGGGCCAAATGAGGATTTGTAAAGTAATCCGCGGGCCGCATAAGACGTGGGGCCTCATTTGCATAAGGGGCCTCATTTGTATAAATATTTGCATAATGTTACCATACCATGATGCACATTTCCCAGAGCTGACATATTTCAGTTAATAAATTCAAAATAAAGGAAGTACTTAGCTTCTCTTTAATTTGATGTTCAAAGAGGAATAGCAATTAAAGAGAAGCTAAGTACTTCCTTGTGAAATTCCGACAATATAATAGTCGTTGTTGGAGGAATGTTCTAAGTATGAAAATTAAAATTTATATGTACCCAGTGTAGAGGTCATTGATGTCAACTGGCACATAAGTCGGACTTATATAATGTCCATATAATAGTGCCTTAGTTTGTCTGAGACCTCAGGAATACAACAACGGCAGATGAAATTAAACTAATGAGGTATTTTAGTATTACCTTGGTCAGTTCAGTGAAGCTAATTGCTCAGCCTCCATGCAGTTGAGTAACGTCACTTCCTCTCTCATTAGCCCCTTTCTAATCCCAGCCCTCCCATGTCAGCTCCCTTCTAAAGTCCCACTACCCCCTCAATTCTAGCCTATTTCCAGTCCCAGCCCCCCCCCACAGTGTTAGCCCCTTTCCAGTCCCAGCCACCCCCCTAGTTCCAGCACCCTCCCTTCCAGCTCCCAGTGTCAGCTGCCTTCCAGTCTCAGTCTCCTCCCTAGTGTTAGCCCCCTTCCAATCCCAGTCCCACCACCAAATGTCAACTCCCTTCCAGTCCCAGTCTCGCCCCCAGTGTCAATCTCCTTCCAGTCCCGGTACCCCACCACTGTCCAGTCCTGTTCTATCCTGTGTCAGCTCCCTTCCAGCCCTCCCTCGACTATCAAGCCCCTTTCTAGTTCTATCCTGTGTCAGCCCCCTTCCAGTCCTGCGCCCCCCCCACCCCCCGCATGGCAGCCGCAGTCCCAGCCTGCCTCTTCTCCCTACTCTTCGTTTTGTCTTGTAGTTGCAGCTGATATACACTGCCACGGAAACATTCTTCTTTGCTTCTGCAGTTGAGCTGCCTTAGATGCTGCCAAAAACATAGCGATTTTAAAGGCAATAGAAGGCACTTCCAGTAGAGCCCTCAGTCAGCTCCATCAGTGGCGGGCTTTTTAAGCCGTGAAGAGAGTATTTCTCTCTTGTGCAGCTCTGTTAAGCCTGCCAGGGCTGATGGGCATTCACATCAGTTCCGGCAGGCTTAACAGAGCCGCGCAAGAGAGAAATACTCTCTTCGCGGGCGGCCCTGAAAGCTGCCGCTGATGGAGCTCAGCTGAGGGCTCTACCGGGTAGACGGGAAAGGGCCTCGGGACAGCTGATTCTGCTGCTGCCACGGCTTTTTGCTTTTTCTGCGACGCCGTGATACCGCACAGCTTCACGCTCCGCTCGGGCAACGTTTGCAATCAGCAATTCTTTGAGATGTGATTCTCTATCAACTGCAGCTCCCTGAAGAAGCCGCGAGGCAAAACACTTGGTGTCGGGGCTCAGGTCGGAGCTCGTTCCAGTTTTTTTCCTGCTTCAACTTCAGATAAGCTTTAGTTTGTCTTTTGCTGCTGATTTGCCTCTAGTTGATTGCTGTGTTTTCATGCACCTGTCGGAGTTTTGAGCGTGCATTACAGAGGTTTTTTTAGGGGTTTTTTTGGTTTGGACCCCTGATGTGAATTGAGTCTTTTCATCTGGTTTGGGTCGTGTACCCTCTTGTGAGACTCTCTCTTCCACTGTTGTACGGAAGTATACTGAGGTCCTCTCCCCCCCCCCCCTTTTTTCCTCTATGCCACTCACTCCCACGGTGACTCCTGTCTCACTTTTTTGGTTTTTGTTGTTTTTGTTTTTGTTGATCTGTCTGCCTAGTTTAGAGTTCTTTTATTGTTTGTAAGCTGCCACGGCGGCAGCAGCAGCAGAAGCCAGGGGGGGTTTTTGTTTGTTTGTTTGTTTGTTTCCTCTCCGTCACGGGCCGCACAAAGTTCTCTCGCGGACCGCGTGTTTGAGACCCCAGATCTAGAAGATAGCATTGATCGTGTTAATACATGTGGCAGCCATGTTGAAGTTGCAATAAAGTTCAGGAAGTTGCACAGATTTTTGTGTGGCATGAAGTGAAAATTTGGAGTGCGTAGATAAGTACAAATGATGTGCCCTGATGCAGAACTTATTTATGATTGACAAAGTTTGAAATGCAGCACTGAGTCGGCGATATCGTTAATAGCACAGCTTCAACACAGTTTGTTTTTAATAAAAACTATACATGGTATAATGAGAGGATTGCAACAGAAGATATTTGATAGTTATATTAATAAAAAGTAAAATGACCATAAGGCAACTGGCTAGTTTTATTTGGCAATGTTTTTCACTGGGTCAAAGCAGTGTACAGTATGTATTTCCCTTCTCCCCAAAGGGCTCACAATCTTTTTTTTTTTTTTTGCACCTGAGACAATGGAGGGTTAAATGGCTTGCCCAATGCCACGCGGAGTGGTTGTGGGATTGGAGGCCCCAGTCCTGCTGGCCCAAGGTTGCTGTCCTCCAGTAGGATTCAAGCCCCTGGCCCGAGGCAACTTGCCCCAACCACTAAGCCACTCCTCCCTACAAATCCAAGATCTGGATGGTTTGACAAGACAATTTTTTCTTGGTAAAGCAACAACAGCGTGGGTTATATTTATTCAGAGTGGGCTTGCCATATGAAGGAGTAGCCTAGTAGTTAGAACAGCAGCCTAGTTACCAAGAGACCAGCGTTCAAGTCCCACTCACACTGTTTATGGCCTTGGGCAAGTCACTTTACCCTCCACTACCTTAGAAGAAAGGTCCGGCACTCTATTTCAGGTCATACCTTTCCAAGAAAACCCAGGGACTGCTGGGTCGCCAGGAGTCAGCATTGACCCAGTGCCCACATTGCATTTTGTGGATATACCCTTATTGGACTTCTGTCAGTAGACTATCTGGAGAGCGCCAAAGTGACCAGATGCAATATTCAGAAGCACTATCCATATAGTGCTGTTGAATGTCCCTCTCAGCATCACCTATTTGGTTAGCAGGTGCTGCTCATCGGTTTCATGCCTTGAATAGTGACCTGGCAGATTTCCCTATGTACTAATGTTTTCCTCTGTAATAAAAAAATAACAATAACAGCACATCATGTTGTGGGCACAATATGGCCACCTTACTGCCAAGCTCAACATAAAATTATGCTTTACTGAAACCACAACTAAAGAGAGTAAAGAAAGAAATGTTGTTTCATCCCTGGAGGCTGAATCACAAGAGGAATGGGGGAGCCCTACTTTATGTGACACTGCACTCCGGGGGGGGGGGGGGGGGTAAGAGATGGAAGATTTATTGCACATTTTGTTCATTCTTCAAATGTTAGTGATTATCTGTGATGCTAATTACTCTCCATTCCCCACTGCTTCCTGCATCCTGTGTTCCTCTTCAGTCTGGTTCTCTAAAGTCATTGATTTTCCAGATGGATTGCTTAATTCATGTTGTGCTAAAGATCATTCCCTCAACTCTCTCATCCTCAAAATTTGTCTTTCACTGACAAAAGCCTCCATCACCTCCACACACGCACATCCCGTATTTCCGTTCTTTTCTTAAGCATTGACTTCTTTTAAGCACTGATTTGTGAAGCTGCTAGCAGAGACTGTTCTCTTGCTGCAGAAACGTGTCTCATTGGTTTCCGTGCCTGTGGTAAATAGGGACCATTGCTCCTGTCAATATGACTTTAAGAGGATTTCATACCTAATAGAATATAAGGGAAACAGGCTATTACTTTCAGATTTTTATCAGTCTGGGTACAGGAAAGATCTTTTTTGATTTTATGTATCCAACAGATTTTGAGTAAAATTAATTTGGCATAAATTAACAACTGCTTCAGCTGCCCACATTTGTACTTGTTGGTTGCAGGTGTTCTTGAATTTTTTTTGCAGTTTGCTCATTATTTAATTACAAATTGATTTGCTTAACAGAAAGAGAATATACGTTATGCTATATGCTTATTGATCTGTAAACCTCTTGGCTTTAGTAAAGTGTGTGTGCATCTGGTCTCCTTTGAGGATAGAGGCCCCGATTGGGGTGCAGAGACAGCAGGGAGGGGAGGATGCATAAAGGTCACATTTATGGAGCAGAGAAGAAAAGAAATAGGAGGATGGAGTAACATGAGATGAAACAGAGAGATACATGCCAGAAATGGTTGTAGGGAAAGAAGTGATAGGGACATGCAGAGAAGTAACAAAAATTATGGGAAGGAGACCCTGGTAAAGCAGTTAGGAGGAGACAGTCAAGAGGAAAGCAGAAAGAAACAGGGACCAAAATGATTAAAAAACAAAAAACACCCAAAGTTAGAAAAGAAATTTAGATTCAGTTTAAAAGTCACTTTTCACATGAGCACTATCTGGAGTGCCCCCCCCCCCTCCCCAGAGATAAGAGATTGCCTGGACCCAATGGTCTTCTGGAAAAAGCTGAAGACTCAATTATTCCAAGACCACTTCAACACCACCGTGCCTCCTGGATCTCAGTCCGGACTAGTCTCGGAACAGCCCATTACCTAACTGCCCAATCAGCATGTCCCTGACCTAGTAAACTTAATCTGTACATAGTTCTGTCAAATGTATTCTCCAGTTCAATGTACCAAGCTTAACTCACATGTTAACGTTTTAGTTTAATTATAATTTAGTCTATATTGCAATTTAGCCTATATTCCAATGTAAAACAGTGTGTACATGTATACCCTGTATACGTTTTTGTTATATGTGAACCGCTTTGAATCGTAGAAAGGCAGTATAAACATAAATTTAAATAAATAAATAAATGATCAACTAACCCTATCTCCCACAAGCCCTTTCCCTAAGCCCTCTCTCCCCAATGCCAAACTGCGAGATTATACCACTATCTTCTGTCCTCTTGGCATCCAGGGTTGCTCTGACAATGCATTATTGTCAGAGAAATCATAGCAAACAAATTAGGTGGCATAGGATTATATGCGTCTCCCTTCTCATGCACGCGCGCGCACCCACACACCTACCTGCTGCTTTGCTTGTGCTTTTAGATGGGAGGGAGGAGGAATTCACAGGAGGCTGGCAGCTTTGTGAGATGGGGGAGCTGTTTATCCAGCTTTCATCTTTGGTGAAAGGAAGAGGGGGATCTAGCAGACCAAATCTGGGCCTGCTACTGCAACATCTAGATTTGGTCTGCCAAAATGGTGGCTAGCACATAAATCAATACTGGCCTCCTAACCTTATTCCCCAATCTAATCCTCCTTGGCCTGTCCAGAATTTCACTGGCTAACTTTAGGAACATTCAGGTGGTTAAAATCACAAATTATCCTGGTAACATTTCAAAGGCTTTGACCTATTCTACTAAATTCTTATATTAAGGTACATTTTACAAAGGATGTGCAAGTGCAAACTGGGATGGCCAAGCAGAACATCTGGAAGAAAAGCAGGCACATCCAAGTTCAGGCAGTGATTTCACAAACATAGACGTGCCTGATATGGATGTCTACATAGACATCCCAGAACAGTGTTCCAGAACAGGAACATCTAATGGCCTAATGGTTAGAGTAGTGGGCAGCAAGTATTCAAATCCAACTGCTGCTCCTTGTGGTCTTCAGAAAGTCATGTAAGTCTCCATGCTCTCTACATCCTGTAGATGTTTTATGGCCAAAACAAGCATTTTCCCGCTGCCTATACCCGGCGTTTCTGAAATTGAATGGGGACGTCTAAGTCCATTCTACTGCCCCAGACATGCCTCCACCATGCTCCCTGTTTACCTGGACATCCCCACTCTGAAGATGTCTTTAAAAATGATTTGTAAAATGGCTCTGGGGACGTCTCTGTGGTTGGACATCCACATGCACATTTTCAGACATCTAAGGCTTTTAAAATGAACATCTTAGTGGGCTAGATCCCTTTGAAAATTTACCCTTTAGTTACTGCAATATATAATACAGGTATCTAATGACTATTTGCTTCTTGCAATAAACTTAAATTCTTCTGTGATGGCTTTTATTGAATCATGCAAAAATTATCTAAAAATATTGGGCCTGATATTGAATTATGATGGCTATGCACTCCTATGGCGCATAGCCATCTGCGCCGACCCTTAACCATGGATATTCAATGTTGGGATCATATGGGGCCCCAACATTGAATATCTGGGTTTGTCGCACAGCCTCCCAGCCGCAGTAGCTAACTGGGCAGCGGCGATATTGCATGCTACCCAGTTAGCCCCTGCAGCTAAAAGATACGTGAGCTATTGCTATGCCTATCTTTTAGCCGCAAGTCACTAACTGGGCTGCATGAAATATCACCACTGCCCAGTTGGCGACTGTCACCATCTCTGCTCCTCGCCAGAATGTCCACAACATGTCCCAATGCTAAGTGGTTAGCATCGAGACGTGTAGGGGAGACGATAGGGAATGTCTCACTGAGAGGCATTTATATGGTTTCGAATACTGGGCCCTTTCTCCATAAGCTTTTGAGACCATTATGGGTTCCTTCTTCATAATGCCTCTGATGTGATGAATCAGGGCTTTTGAGGAAGAGAGGGCAATGGTTGGCCAAGACTTTTAGGCAAAGGTGACAAGGTAAGGTAATAAAGAATTGATGGCCTTTAGACAAGAGCACGAGAAACACAGGAGAATTTGGACAAGAAGAAGGTGAGGAAGGACGGGAATAAAAATGTTCAAAGGAAGAAAGGAAATACCGTAAAGTTCTAATTTTCTACGGGGTCAATGACACGGAACCTTTTATCATTGATATTATTGAACTACAGCAAATTGCTTCCTTTTCCCCACTACAACTGAAGTGGAAGATGGAGATTGCCACAGACTCTGACCTGGTACCTTATTGAACTGCAACAAATTGCTTCCTTTTCCCATTGTAACTGGAGTGGAAGACAGAGGCCGCTGCAGACTCTGACCTGGTACCTTATTGAACTGCAACAAATTGTTTCCTTTTCCCGTTGCAACTGGAGTGGAAGATGGAAGCCGCTACAGTATATAATCTTTTACCTTTTCTTTTTTGAAAGAGGACAATCATGAAAGAGAAGGAAAAAACATGGGGCGGGGAGGGTATTCAAAGGCAATTATATGGTGAGCAGACCTGCAAACCATGTAAATGCTGGTTAGTGGGATATCTGCTGGATATCCACCACTGCCGCAAATACACACCCTGATGCTACGTGGTTAGCACTGGGGAATTCCAGAGGCATTTTGGGGTGGAGCAGAGATGGCAGGCAGCGGCGATATTGAGCCGCTATCCAGTCAGCAACCAGAGGTAAAATGATGCATGGCAAAAGCTAGCCTAACTTTACCTGTGGAAGATATCCAGGCAGCAGCTCAATATCACAGGTTAGCTTCTGGCTTCTGCAGCTACTCGGATATTCAATGCTGGGTGGCCAGATATGTCCCCGGCATTAAATATCCAGGGTTAGTTTTCTGCGGTGATGGCTCCCATTGAATATCAGGCCCATGGTGATTGAAGATAAATACAGAGGATAAGCATGGGAAAGGAGAAAGTATTATTTTATAAAACCTTTCTGATGGAAGCAAGAGACTCAAAATTATTTCTCAAGGGGGAAGAGTATCGATTTTCAGACAGCTCTCTTTTCATCCTAGTAGATCACCATCAACGCTCTTATCCACGGTTTTCTAATCCTGCCTGGAAAGAGAAGCAACAATTACAGAATATAAGTAGGGTTGCCAACTTTTTCACCGAGAAAAACCCGACACCTGTGGCTCGCCATGCTCCACCTCCGCCCCCTAGTCCCACCCCTGCCCCGCCCCCAGCCCCAGCCACAAAAATTACCGAGGATACGTGTAGGCTAACTTCCTTGGTCAGATAATAATTAAACTGGGAACCCCAAAATCCAAACATGAAATGTACAACACTGGAGAAATAAAACTATAAAGTAATTTCCTCTTGCACTAAACAAAAACGCAAAGATGTTAGCAATACACACTTCCCAGACCAGACATATTCCAGTTAATAAATTCAAAATAAAAAGTATTTTTCTACCTTCTGTTTGGGCGTTTTATTTTTCAGTTGCAATTGCTCCAGTCACTTTCTTCTGGTTTCTTCGTGTCTTCTGCGAGCTATCCATTTGTCCTTTCTTCTCTTTTAGATGTTTTCCATTCTCTCTCTATTTCTGCTTTAACATACTGATTGTTTCCCTTTTGCTCTTTCCCCCAATTCTTTCCTTATTCCTTTATCATCCGTTTAAATGTCACCCTTCCATTCTCAAGCCCCTCTTACTCTCCCAATACCGGCCCATCATAGACTTTTCTTCCACACAAAATATTTTTTCCCCTCTCCATTCTCATTCCCCATCCATTCTAGTCCTCCCCCCAAATCAATTCCCTTATAGTTCTAGGCCCACCCAGCATCCACTCCCTTCTAGTCCCATTCTCCCATGCCCCACATCAGCCCATTTCCAGTCCTATTCCAGCTCTTCATCAGCCCATTTCCAGTGCTAGCCCTCACATCACAGGCCATTTCCAGTCCTAGCCCACCCCCCCCCAATCACAGCCCATTTCCAGTCCAAGTCCCCCATCACAGCCTATTTCCAGTCCTAGCCCCCCCCACCATCACAGCCCATTTGCAGTCCGAGTCCCCCCGCACCATCACAGCCCATTTGCAGTCCGAGTCCCCCCGCACCATCACAGCCCATTTGCAGTCCTAGCCCCCCTAATCACAGCCTATTTCCAGTCCAAGATCCCCCTTCCTCCACCATAGCCCATTTCCAGTCCAAGTCCCCCCCCCCCCCATAGCCCTTTTCCAGTCCAGGTCCCCTCCACCCCCATCACAACCCATTTCCAGTCCATGTCCACCCCCCCCATAACCCTTTTACAGTCCAGGTCCCCCCCCCATCACAGCCTATTTCCAGTCCAAGTTCCCCCCCCCATAGCCCTTTTCTGGTCCAGGTCCCCTCCACCCCCATCAGAACCCATTTCCAGTCCTTGTCCCCCCCCCCATAACCCTTTTACAGTCCAGGTCCCCCCCCCATCACAGCCTATTTCCAGTCCAAGTCCCCCCCTTAGCCCTTTTCCAGTCCAAGTCCCCCCCTTTAGCCCTTTTCCAGTCCAAGTCCCCCCCCTTAACCCTTTTCCAGTCCAAGTCCCCCCCTTTAGCCCTTTTCCAGTCCAAGTCCCCCCCCCCTTAGCCCTTTTCCAGTCCTGGTCCCTCCCCCCGTTGCCCCTTTCCCGTCCCAGTCCCCCCCCCCCATACCCCTTTTCCAGTCCAGGTCCCCCCCCCCATCACCGCCCATGCAGTCCTTGCCTCCCCCCCCCCCCCCCCGACCAGCATCGCGCCTGTCTGAGGCTTCAGAGGGAGCCGGGGAAGCCTGTGCGAGGCCCCGGCTCCTTCTGAACCGCCACCAGCGTGAAGAGCCTTTTCCTTCACGCTGGCGGCTGTTCCTGTGAAGCCGCGAATGCTGGGAAAGGTTAAAGGGCAACCTTTAACCTTTCCCAGCATTCGCGGCTTCACAGGAACAGCCGCCAGCGTGAAGGTAAAGGCTCTTCACGCTGGTGGCTGTTCAGAGGGAGCCGGGGCCTCGCACGGGCTTCCCCGGCTCCCTCTGAAGCGGAGAAAAGCCGGTTTTTTTGCTCTGGCCGCTCCCGATCTTGCGGCCAGAGCAAAAAAACCGGCTTTTAAAGGGCCGGTTTTGCCTCTGCGCCGGCAGCCAGCCTGGCCGTGGAAAAACCGGCCAGGCCGGCTGAAAACCGGCCAGTTGGCAACCCTAAATATAAGACCTATGAGTGTACACATGCAGGCTCATACTTTCCTCAACACAGGCTTCCTGTTTACTAAGGAAATGTCTGGGGAAGCCAGAGCCACCTAGAGGTCTATCATTTCATGGTGACTCACAGCCTCTGTAGGTCAAAACTGCCTCCACATCCCACCAGTAATGTTGAAGGAGGCAGCCTACTAATCATTTACACAGGACCCCAATTAGAGAACCGGACAGTTGCATATTTTTAAAGCTATGTGGTGGCAAAGTGACCTTTTAACATACACCAGCTTTTCTGTACTCTCCCTTCTTACTGCTCCCATTTCACAGATGTGCTTTATGCAATTACAGTGGAAACAGCCCTTTCTGTCAATCGCAAAAATCATAGCCTCTAGAAAAGATGTAATAAGAGGGTAACGTGCAAGCCTGGCGTTTCCGATTGCTTAAGCAAGCCGTGCATTCGGTTCCATGCATTAAACAACTTTTCTTCTCCTTGCAATAAAATATCTCCTTTAGATCAGTCAATGGATCATGCAGAAATCTTTTTTTTTTCAATAACTTCTTTAAGTCATCTTTATTCTACACATAGGAAGTACTTTAGAACAGCAGGCGGCAAAAAGCCCTAAATCCATGATCTAATGAGCAATTTAAGTCGCACTGAATGTGAATCAAGAACCATTTCTAATACAAAACCTGCATCATTCTCTTCATATCACCAAAAAAGAAAGTCAAATCAGTTCAAGATTATAAAAGAAAGAATATGCTAGAACAAGAGGCCACAGTGGAAGCCTCTAAAGAGGTAGACTCAGGAGCAATATCAGAAAATATTTCTTCATAGAAAGTGGAATGTGTGCATTGAACAGCTTTTAAAGGGAGGTAGTAGAGACATTGGAAGCTACCTACGAAGGTCTGCCACTACATTAGCCCACATCAGTCCCACTAATATGCAATCATAGCAACTGAATCCCATTGAATAACATGGGGCCTGCACTAAAATAACGTGCACGTTAACAATCGTGCACCTTAGTATCTAGTCCCCACAAATGGTAACTAACAAGAATGTGCATGGGTTGGCAAGCATTCAGTTTCAACTAAAAGGTTTTGGTCCGTGCAGACTCAATTCAAACACAAAAACCTATAAATTAACATGTGTATAAATGATCTGCATGTGTTAGAACTCTCTAACACACATAAAATGTGCAAATTAAAAATGAACATATGAAACAAATCAAGTGAAATATCTGAATATTGGGAAAACTCATAAAAATCCCAAAAGGAACTGAACATTTTTTGGGCTCTTCACATCCTTCGTAAATGAGTTCACTAAAGAGGGGCTCAGCCCAGAGGATGCCTAGATGCAAAGATGTGATCAACAGGTGTCTATGGCTGCGCACCAAGAATGAAGCTAGGTGTAGATAAGCCTCATCTATTTCTATAAAAATCTTTCTCCATCATTCACAGCAATTCAGTTCCCCACCAAATTTCAGATGTTAAAAATCAGTGGTTCTCATAGTCATTCTTAGAATACCCTTAGCCAGTCTGCTTTTCAGGATAAGCAAAATTAATATGCAGGAGACATTTGCATGCACTGCCTCCATTGTGTTTCAAAAATATATTTAAAATAAACTTTATGCTGACCCAAAATAGTTAAACAACAAGAATGGTACACGGCCAAGTCATATCCATGGAAAGTTTTCCATTGGGGATGTGCAGCCCAAAAAATGTTTCCCTGTTTTTCCTCATTTTTAATTCATGTTGCTTTTTACATTTTGGGGTATGTTTACTAAACCGCGATAACGTTACCAGCGAAAATTGCAGTGCTAACGTGAGCAATGCCATATAAGGAAGTGGGCGTATCGGCGTTGAGGTAGCAATGGCTGTGTAACGTGCGGTAAAGGGCGCCTTGCCAGGTATTGCATGTTAAACGGACAATACATATTGAAGCTGACAGCACATTACAAGGCTGAAGGCGCTTGATAAGGTGCCCTGTAGGGCGCCTTATAAAGTGCCTCATAAGGCGCCTTATAAAGCACATCATGAGGCACCTCAGGTTAAGGCAACTTAAAAGGCACCTTATAAGGTGCCTTAACCTAAGGTGCCATACAAGGTGCCCTAAGGATGTTAAGGTGACCCAAGATATGGTGCCCAAGGGCAGTAAGGTGCCCCGAGTTGACAAGCATGAAATGTAAGGGCAAAAAACTGATGTAACCCTAACACTGCACAGAGCACCAAGGAAAGACAATGGACATGTGATGGAAGGAAGTAGAGGTGGGAGCTGATTGACCTGCCAAATCTGCATGGAGTGGGTGGAAGAGGATGGGAATATGTGTCCGCCAGTGGAGGTAGAGGTGGCAAGACATTTGCAATGATAGGAGGACAGAGGAGTAGTAGTGCCATGCAGAGCAGACACAGGAGAGGCAAGCATGGAGAGCCGCAATGCAGAAAAGAGTACCAGTGCAGGACATAGGGTAGCAGCCAGCACATGAAGACAGGACACTACACAGCTGATGGACAGAAGGATGGCTGGCACCTGTGATGAGGGTATTATGTGCTGGCAGCACAGATCTGCAGAGATATGACTGTCTCAGGAATGAAAAGGACTTGCCTCGGACATGCCTACTAAAATGAGACCATGGAGGGACTGCACCCATGACCTCTGCCTAGGATGTCATTGTATTGACCAGTGGGCTATACCTCTATGGCATCTATTGCAGCAATGGCTGGCTACAGAAAGACTGCAGGTCATCGCACAAACCGTGTGCAGTGTCCACCAGGATAGGTTAAACCCACCAGTACCCATGATGCACTGCACATGCAGAACAGCAGTCTACATCTGATCACCAGATGGGGTATGCAGCTCTCCAGCATCTCAGCGTGGTAGGAGGAACTGGCCGTGCATGATACTGGCACAGAGTAGCCACACACCATGCCATTGTGCCGGTACTGTGTTCACCCTGAGGGTGAGGTGGGGCGGCCAGCACCAGGTCCGCAGTACCCGGGTTACTTGAGATAGGCTTTGCTGCAGGGCCCTATCATTGCCAGTGAGTGACAGGTATTCCTTGCAGCCACACCTAAGATAATCCTGTGTCCATCTGTATTCCCCAGTCACATCTAGCCCTTGGAAACCAGGAGCCACCTAAGTTAAGCATATCTAGTGTGGTTGCCATGGTCAATTGTTATAAGAGCAGGAGGAGGGAGGGTGTCTGGACCCACATGCGGTTTAAGTAGCACCACCTACCAACCTGCCCTGTCTGGATAAAGGTGGTGGACAGTATATGCCCCCAACAGACCAACACTCTACATCTTTGCAATGGAGGCAGTAGAGGGGCATGATGAAGGGCTGTGGGACCATCAAACCTAGTCCTGCTGGCAAAAGGACACCGTCCAGGGCAGTTGATGCAGATCTGTACGTATCACACACACACTGGTAGACAGGCAGTAGGCTTGGAAAAGCTCAGCTGCCCCCCACCACAATCTGACATTCACCTGCTGCACCCTGCAAGGCGTTCCAGCCATACACATGCTGACCTGCGGACAGTCCACTTGCCAGTCCATAGTGCATATCCCCAGAGGAACTATATTCACCGATAGGTGGGATGTAAGCACAGACACCAAACAGGTATCTCAATGATTGGGCCCCAGAACAGGAACCACACAGATATCACTTGAGAGAAATACTGTATAGCACTCCATGGGAACCTAGCCATGCCATGATCACTGCTCAGTCAGGGTGAGAGTGCCCTCCCAGCACGACATGCTGGGCCACCCTGTCCATGCAGGTGGTGGTTGGGCACTACAATTTCCCAACCATTGCCCCACACCCTGCGCAGATGCATCCTGCCCAGTCCGCCCTATCCGGACCATACCCACAATACTTTGCTCCTCATTATGCACATTGGCAGGCTAACACTGGAAACAGTGTAAGACTTGTGGGCCCAGTGAGGAACAGGCAGCCACAAAACAATGGATAGACATACACACATTCCCACTCCTATTTCAGCATTGTGCAAAGATAGGGGTGGTTGGCAGCCCTGCCCACCACACTGGTCCTGAGCACAGTGCAGGCATTGCTAAGGTATGCAGGTGCTAGTAGTAGTGCCTTGGTGGTAAGTGCTGCTCTGTGCCTGACCCAGGAGCCTCACTCTCCATGAGGCTTTGGATAGTGGAACCTGTGGGTATGGGTGTTTGTGCCCCTGTTGGCCGATGCTCTAGGTAGTGCACATGTTTATGTTGTATGTGCTATGTAGGGTAAAATGTAGGGATATGGTCTGCAGGGGCCACAGCTGAGACTCAAACCTGTGACCTTCTGCCCCAGGACACACTGGCTGTGTGTACTGCACCATACTGTCGCAACAGAGGTAGGTCGGTCCCTGGGTATACCATGACTGTTCATCAGACAGACCTTGTCTGTTGCACTGCATGCCACCCACCTGAACAGGGCTTGGCCTTAGTCTACTGTGGGCAGCTGCCATTGCCCCCTCCCCCACCATGCTGACATGACCATATGCTGGTGGTGCTGGTGGTGTGCAGTCCCAGGCCATCCAGTGTGCAGGTAGGCGGCTGCCTAGGATGTGGGTTCTGGGGTAGGGGTGCCTACATAGGCATCCATGCTTCCCCCCGGCACTGCCTGTCAATGTCATGTGCCCTTTGGGGTACCTGCTGGGTAATGTCCCCTGGATGGGTCACTGTGGGACATGGACTCATGGGCATGTTTGACCTTGGTTAGTTGCTGTCTTGCTGGTTTCCAGTTTCCGCATTCCTATGTTCCACCTAGGCATCTGCCTAGCCCACCCTGTGCCCCAGCTGCCCCACTGCATGTCCCACCTGCAGCCCCCTATGCCCCATTTGCAGCCTCGCCATAGTGCCCTTTCATACCTGAGCACTATGCCGCTGCTGCACATGTAGCACTACTATCGCTGTTTTTTAGCTCACTGCCTATGCTGTTTCTCTCTCCTGCAAATATGCATCTAACGCCAGGTTTTCACTCGCAGTAATTTTCTGCACTTCAATTCACAGCGATAATGTCATGGTACCGTCTCCCCGCCCACTCCCCGCCCATTGACCCCTTCTCTCTGCCCTCTCTCCACCCTCTGTGGGACATAGCACCGCCGGAGCCGTTAACGCGCGCTAACATTGCATCTGGTTACATTAGCGCGCGTTAAGGTCACTTATCACGCGATAACGTAGCCACTGCTACGTTTTCACGCTTTAGTAAACATACCCCTTTATTTCAGTGGGAGGATTTTAAGGTTTTTTTTTTAGTGTGCACAGTTAGAGTAGTTACTCACCTGTAACAGGTGTTCTCCAGGAGCAGCAGGAATCAGTCCTCACATATGGGTGACGTCGGCGCCGACGGAGCCCTCGCGGAGCAATTTCCCCAGCTTTCAAAGAAAGCCTTTGGGAATTGCAGCGCGCATGCGCGGTCCCCTTCCCGCCCAAGGGTACCATCTTGCTCAGTCTGATGACATAGCTAAAAGACAGCAAAAAAATTAGCAAAAACGAAATGATAGGACTGCAACTCCAAGGGGAGGAGGGAGGGTTGTGAGGACTGATTCCTGCTGCTCCTGGAGAACACCAGTTACAGGTGAGTAACTACTCTTTCTCCAGGATCAAGCAGGAAGTCAGTCCTCACATATGGGACTCCCAAGCTTAAGGCTACCGGAGACCTCAAGCACAAAAATGAGCTCCCTCTAGCTCAGCAGCATAGAAGAAAGGAATCTTCTCTGAAAACGCCTCCGACCGGTAGCCCAACACCAGGGCCGGAGGGTAGGAGTTGCCTAAACCTCAAAGAGATTATGGAGCACTGCCTGACCGAAAGCCCTGTCCCTGCGGGACTCCCTCTCCAGGCAGTAATGGGCCGCAAAAGTCTGGCTTGAAGACCAAGTAGCGGCCCGGAAGATGTCTGCCAACGGAACAGAGCGGAGGTGAGCCACTGACGCAGCCTTCGCCCTAACACGATGAGCCGTGACTCGACCCTCCAACGAGAGGCTGGCTGCCCCATAAGCCCAGGCGATAGTCAGCTACCCAAATGGACAAGGTACGCTTGGAGACAGGTAGCCCCAAGTTATTGGGGTCAAAAGAAACGAAGAGCTGAACAGCCCTCCTATACTCCCGCGTATGGTCAAGGTAGAAGGACAAGGCCCTCCTACAGTCCAGGGTATGCAGGACCGTTTCAGCCCGGCTGAAGTGCGGCCTGGGAAAGAAGGTTGGAAGAACCACCTCCTGGTTGAGATGAAAAGGAGAAACCACTTTTGGAAGAAACTTAGGGTGAGTCCGTAAGACCACCCTATTCCTGTAGAACCTAGTGTTAGGAGGATCAGACACTAGGGCCTGCAGTTCACTAACACGCCTAGCAGAGGTAAGGGCTACCAAGAACAAGGTTTTCCAAGAAAGAAAACGAAGAGGGCAGGTAGCCATAGGTTCAAAGGGCGGACAGGTAATCCGCTGCAAGACCACATTCAGATCCCATTCAGGGGCTGGTGGACGCAAAGGAGGCTTAAGCAGAAGGAGGCCTCGGAGAAAACGAGCCACCAAAGGGTGGTTGGAAAGAGGCCTGCCATCCACCGGTGCGTGATGTGCAGAGAGAGCACTGAGGTGGACTCTGACAGAGTTGGACTTAAGGCCCAGATTGGAGAGGTAAAGCAAATATTGCAAGACCACTGCCACCAAGCAGGAGAAGGGATTCTCAGACTGCTGAGCACACCACACGGAGAAGCGACGCCACTTAAGAGCGTAGGACTTCTGGGTGGAGGGCCGCCTGGAGGCCAAGACGACCTCTTCCACCTCCCGAGGCAGCAGGAGGGGAGCAAGGACTACCCTTTCAGCAGCCAGGCCATCAGATGAAAGGACCGGAGGTTGGGGTGTAGGAGAGACCCGTGGTCCTGTGTCAGGAGATCGGGTTGAAACCCCAGAGGAAGAGGAGTGTCCACCGCCAGCTGCATTAGAAGCGGGAACCAAGGTTGTCTCGGCCACCGGGGAGCCACTAGGATCAGCGAGGCTTTGTCTCAGAGAACTTTGAAGAGCGTTCGAGACACCAGCGGCATGGGAGGAAAGGCATACAAGAGGCCTGTGGACCATTGAATCAGAAAAGCATCCGGCGCTACTCTGTGAGGATGCGGTTATCGAGAGCAGAATCTGGGTAGTTGCCGGTTCAGAGGACTGGCAAACAGATCCATGGTGGGGAGTCCCCACTTGAGAAAGATCTGCTGAACCACTAATGGATCCAATCTCCACTCGTGTGGTTGGAGGATCCTGCTTAGTTTGTCTGCCAGGTAATTTTCCTGACCTGGGAGATAGACCGCTTTGAGCAGTATGCCATGGCCGACTGCCCAAGAGCACAGCCGTCGTGCCTCCTGACAGAGAAGGAAGGAGCCTGTGCCTCCTTGTTTGTTCACGTAGAACATTGCTACTTGATTATCCGTCTGGACCAGTACAGACTGGTGAGAAGTGAGGTGGGAGAAGGCTCTCAGAGCTAGGCGGATGGCTCTGAGCTCCAGGAAGTTTATCTGCTGCGCATACTCCCAAGGAGTCCAGAGGCCTTGAGTACATGTCCCTTGGCAATGTGCTCCCCATCCCAGGAGAGAAGCATCGGTTGTTAGTACCTGAGAAGGAGGAGGAGATTGAAAATCCACTCCCAGTACTAGGTTTGGCAGATGAAGTCACCACCGCAGAGAAGAGACCAGCAGGTCCGAGACTCGTACGGAGTCCGTCAGGCTCCCCGTGGCCTGATGCCATTGCGTGCGAAGGCACCATTGGGCAGGTCGCATGTTCAGGCGGGCATTTGGGGTCACATGGACCGTGGAAGCCATATGGCCGAGCAGTCTCAGAAATTGCCTGGCAGAGACCAGGGAATTGCTGCGAAAGAGGCTGGCGAGATTCATGAGCCTGTGGGCCCTGTCCAGAGGCAGGAAGGCCCGCGCCTGAAGTGTGCTCAACCTTGCGCCGATGAATTCGAGATCTTGAGAGGGGAGCAAAGTGGACTTTGAGAAGTTTATGACAAAGCCCAAGTGCTGGAGCAGAGACACAGTGCGATGAATGGCTTGAGTGGCCTCTTGGGAAGACTGGGCCCGGATGAGCCAGTCGTCCAGGTATGGAAACACAAAAAGGCCTTGAAGTCTGAGATAGGCCGCCACCACTGCCAGGCATTTGGTGAAAACCCTGGGGGCGGAGGATAGGCCAAAGGGCAGGACCCTGTACTGGTAATGATTTCCTCCCACAACAAATCTGAGATATTGTCTGTGGTCTGGATGAATAAGGATGTGAGTATAGGCATCCTTTAGATCTAAGGAGCATAGCCAGTCTCCCTGCTGGAGGTAGGGCAGCAGGATTCCAAGGGAAAGCATCTTGAACTTTTCCCTTGCCAGGAACTTGTTGAGGTTTCACAAGTCCAGGATGGGTCTGAGGCCTCCTGTTCTCTTTGGTATCAGAAAGTACCTGGAATAAAAGCCGTGACCTCTCAGGTGGTGGGGCACCGGTTCCACAGCCTGTTCCTGAAGAAGACTTGCCAACTCCTGAAGGAGTAAGTCCCTGTGCAGAGGGAGTCTTGGAGGCTCCCCTGGAAAGTAGGAGGGAGGTACCTGGTGAAAGTGTAGGAGATAGCCTTTCTGAACTATATGAAGTACCCAGGTATCTGATGTGATGGCTGACCACCTGTGGGTAAAGTGGACCAGCCGGCCTCCTGTGCTGAGAGAAACCAGCTGAGGGGAAGAGGCTATGCTGATGGAGTCAAAAACCCCCACCCTGCTGAGCAGGGGCCGGCGTAGTGGGCTTGGGGGCCTGCTGCCTACAGGACCCATTACCCCGTCCCTTGGCCTGCTGACCCTTTTGGGGAGCTGCTGAGGCCTGATATTGAGGGTAGTATTTATAGGCAGCTGCCTTCCTCGGGTAAAAGGGCTTTTTCCCCGAGCCCTTCTTCTTCTGAGAAAGGGCAGAGGTTTTTCTGGACAGCCTAGTTCTGGTAAGAGTCTCGGTCTCGATTTGTGCAGCCTTTTCAACCATGGGTTTGCCAAAGAGGTTTTCACCTCTGCAGGGGACATCGACCAACTTGTCCTGGACCCATGGCTCGAGGTCGGATGACTGAAGCCAAGCCTGTCGGCGGGCACCGATGCCGGCTGCGGCTACTCGAGCCGATGCTTCGAAGCCATCGTAGGCTGCTCGAGAGATAAACTTCGAGCACTCTCGAATTTCAGTGGACAAGGCTTGGAACCTCTGCAAAGGTTCCTCGGAGAGACCAGCAGAGAACCCGGCAATTTCCTTTGCCAGATCTCGGAGATACATGCCCATATAGAGCTGGTAGGTCTGGACTCGACAAGCAAGCATAGAGCCCTGGAAACACTTTCTACCGAGGGCATCCAGGCTCCGGGCCTCCCGGCCGGGAGGCACCGAGGAGTGCATCTTTTGACTCTTGAGTCTATGCATGGCCGATTCCACCACCATGGAATGGTGCGGTAGTTGTGCCTTTTGGAACCCGTGGCTCTTGCAGACTCGATAAATGGAATCGACCCGCTTTCTTAATACCGGCGCCGACGCCGGGTTCTCCCACATGCGGAAGAGAAGTCGTTCCAGCATCGGAGGAACCGGTACAGTAAAGGCCTCCTTCGGGGGAGAATCATACTGGAGGGCATCGAGCTCCTCGGCTCGAGGCTCCTCCTCGGGATCTGCGGGGAATGCCAAGGCCTTGGCCATATCCCGCACGAAGTCCGAGAACCGGGTGTCCTCCGGGGGGGACCGTCTCCGAGGTTCGGACTCGGGCGAGTCCGATGGGACACACCGAGTCCGAAAACTACCAGAGGACTCTTCGTCCTCCGATTCCCAGTCGGACTCCTCGGAGGAGGATTCGAGTGGCTCTGGTCGGGCGGGCACCGATGTCCTCCGCCCCGACGCCGAAGGTGTCGGCGTCGACGACCTCGGTCCCGAACGGGAGGCCGAGGGAGACCGCGACCGAGGATCGACTCGAGCTCGGATAGACTCGAGGATCGGCTCGGTCTCCGGGGTCGACTTGGACGTCGACGTCCCGGTGGCCGGGGCAGACGCATTGGCAAGGCCAGCGATCAATGCCCGCTGCTGGTCCATGAAGGCAGCCAAACTGCTCTCCAAGGCCGTCAACCTAAGTCCAAGCTCAGGAGACCCAGCAGCCCCTGACTCGGGCCCTGACGGCGTCGGGCCCGACGTCAGCTCCTTCGGAGGCGAGTCCAGGAGGACCACAGTACTCACGTGTCCAGGCGACTCCATTTCGAGACGAGGATGTTTCGAAGGCCTCTCCGACTCCGAGGACCCGGGATGGCTATCGGTGCTATGCGACCTGGCCCTCGAGGAACCAGGAGCGTCCACCGACGCCGCCCTCGCGGGTTTTTTCTTCCAATGATGTTCCCAGGTAGGAGACCCCCGCTCAGAGGAACTCCGACGATGCTCAGGACCGGAGCCCCGGGACGTCGAAGCCTCTGACGAGGTCCGGGCCCGGCCGGACGCGGAGTCAGAGAAGATTCGTTCTCGTTGATGCTGCCGACTCCTCAACGCTTTTGAGGACATCTTGCCACATGGACCACAGATCATCGGGTCATGATCGGGTCTGAGGCAGCGGAGGCAGCAGTCGTGTGTGTCGGTAAGAGACATGAGTTTCTTACAGCGATCACACTTCTTAAACCCGCTGGCAGCCATCGAGGGAAAAAGGGCCCCTGCGAGGTCAAAAGACAGGGCTGCCAGTGAAAAGGGAAAAAATGGCGCGAACGCTTGTCACGAAGGACAAAAAAATCGAAAAATAAAGAAACGGACCCGATACCGGCGTAGCGGGTCCGGGCGGGAAAAAGGATCCGGCGTCGAACCGAAAAAGAATAAGAAATAAGAGAGAAAATCAACTTTTTCAGCGGTGATCAGAAACAGCGTCTGTAGGGCTCCGCGGAAAAAAGAAGACTGAGCAAGATGGCACCCTTGGGCGGGAAGGGGACCGCGCATGCGCGCTGCAATTCCCAAAGGCTTTCTTTGAAAGCTGGGGAAATTGCTCAGCGAGGGCTCCGTCGGCGCCGACGTCACCCATATGTGAGGACTGACTTCCTGCTTGGTCCTGGAGAATTTATCAATAGTACACACTAAAATGTGTATCATATTGGCAACATGCACTAAAAGCTGGCAACCAGCCTTGTCTTCCTCCCTCACTCCCGATGATTAAAATTTGGCCTTAAATTTGAAAAAAGTAATAAGAAAAAAAGATCTCTGGGTTTCTCCTCCACCGCCCCCCCCCCCCCCGCCCCAATCATTTTGACCCCATTCAGGCTTACTCTGATCCCTGGGGTCCAGAGAAGGAGGAAGATACATTAAGGCATAGGCTTAATTGGCAGAGGTAGGGAAGGCCAAAAGAAAAAAAAATGAGAAAACATTACAGTACAACTGATTGATAGGCACATCCAGCATTCTCGACTATCTAGTCTGTTAGGTTCTGTACTGCTGCCTTTGTCAGACCGAAAGCTGAGTGAATACAAACAGGTGTGCCATGACTCAAAATCTGGCAAACACCTACTAGTGCATGAATCTAAAATCGAATATAATTAGACACACTTTGAAAGACAATATATCGTTACAACAAAAAATGAATCGATTATTACAATTTAGGAGTTTGATGTTTTTGTTTTCTCTAGTCTTCAGTTGTCTTGCAGTCAGTGGCTCAGTCTATGAGGGGGCATACAAGGATTTGGAAGAAAAGGCCAATATATCATGGAGAACCAGTTCTCATTTGAACATTCATTTTGTCCTTTTATGGAGCAATTTTCAAACTGACCACATTAATGCAAAGTCACACGTGCTTTTTATGCAAGATCTTTGCTCCAGTTTTCAAAGGACGGTGTGCAAGGACTTTCACTTTGAAAACTGCCATGAGTATGAAGTATGTGTGATCACTTGAACCCATTTCTGTTTTTAATTCCAGGTAAAATTTGGTTTGCAAAAGACACGCAGAGATCTGAAAATGCCACCTATGAGGCCCTTTTACTATAACGCGCTAAGGGGTTAACATGTGTTTTAGCGCATGGTGACCGTCAGCGTGGGCTCGTGGTAATATTACTACAGGCTTTGAACTTACTATGCATTAGTTTTAGCACGAAATATGTGGTAAGTTCAAAATCCCACCACACTTTAATAAAAAGGCCCCTATGGGCCCGTTTCTGCAGCCCCATAAGCCATCCAGGCCCAATTCCCCCTCCGTCTGTTCCCGTACATCATGATCAGCAGAACGGGGAGAGCTAGCGGGGGCAGGAGGGGCGGGATATAGGCAGAGAGGCGGCAAGCCAGCCCAACAGGATGCACAGAACTGATTCAGATCACGGCCCTCAGAGGTGGAATAAGCAGCCTCAACCCAGCGATAATGCCCGGAGATCCCCCCCGGGGTCGGGTATGGGACGGTCCATGACGCCTGATCCAGGCACCGGCTGGCCAGCCATGGGTGCAGCGGCAGAGATGAGGGGGGCCAAAGCCACAGGAGTCAGGGGTGCCTGCAAGGAGGACATCCCCGCAGGCGGCAGGAGCCACGCCGGGCCATCCATGGGCCTGATTCTGTGCACTGCGGGAATGTTTTGTTCCTGCAGTCCGAATCAGGTCCAAACTGGCCGTCTTCCTCAGGGACAGCTGGACGGCCCAGATGCCCCCCTCCCTAAATCGGGCTCTGTGTGTGTGTTCCCTCCTCCTTCCAACATATCTTTCTGAAAATTCTTCCTCTCAGCGCAACTAAAAGTCAGCGCATTGTGGAAGAAAGCTCAGGATATTTTAGATGCACTGAAGAAGAACAATTTTCTGACAGCCGATAACATGAATAAAACACCTTTCAGCCACGTAATTTGTTTTGAAAATTGCCCTCCCCATGATGTATAGTGCTGTATTTTAGCACTACATTTCTAATGGGGCAGTCCAGGTAAAAAAGAAAGTAGTGATGGGAGGCTGACTCCTAAGAGACCAAGGTGCTATCCAAGTATTTTTGGAGGATGAAATCATTTTTTAATGCAGTTCATGATTTGATTTTAATGATCCAATCAAGAAGGGATAAAAAAAAATCTCACTGAAAACCTCTTTCAGATTCTTATTTCTGTCCAGGTATTACAGGGCACTGACAGATAATTATTGACAAGGTTAACTGGAAAAATAATTTGTAACAGCCAAGCATATTTAATTTAATGCAAATTAATTTAATTTTAAAACTGGATATACCACCACTCAAGGAAAGATTAAAGCATAGGCAAACTGCAAATGTGCGCAGGGCCCTATATTTATGAGATGTGCTCAAGACTGAGGTGATTAGGAAATGTCTGGCTTTTCTTCAGCATTCAACAGATCTTTGCATTCCTGTCTGAAAGCCAGAAATATGGCTAAAGTGGTTAGATATTTTCAGAGTTTAGAATTTATCTTCAAATCTCCCTTCCTCCCCCCAGCCTAAGTGAGCTGTGAGCCTGCCCTGCCAATGGGTAGGCTGTGGAGGTGGAGCACTGGAAGACCACGATGGTCATTGGAAGGGAGATGGTAAGCCAGGAGAAATGCAAGTGAGGGGATTGAGCTCTGCACATGGCATGGGGCTGGCCTTTGAGAAAGACGGTGGGACTAATGAGTGTCATTTTGGGGACATCGGGGGACAGCAGGCCCGGGGACTGGCAAAGGTAGGAGGGTGTTCAGGAGATTCCCCGCAGCTCAACCCTTATCTTGGGAGGCCAGATTGGGGGTTGGACTGCGGGGAATAAACAAAGTTTTCAGCAACCAGGGATCATGGCTCCATGCCACTGTACCACGGCTCCATTCAGGAGCCTGACTGTGTTAGCTAGGCAGCAGCCTGTATTTGCAGGCCAACCAGAATCGTATCCCAGCCTGAACATACAGGCTTAGATGCAATTCTGATCCTGCGGGGGCTTGACGTGCCCCATAGGATCAGAATCGCATTTACCACTGTGCGTCCGATTCCGACATAAACATTAGAATAGGCCTCCATAAATCTTTATTGCTTTATTTGTGTCAACCTGACAAGGCCACTAAAGGGGTTAATAACAAAGCTGTATGTCCATCTGCTTATTCCTTACCAGTTAATACCGGGCATAGAGGGCAGCGGGAGAAAGAGCCAGGAGTGAGTTTCACTGATAAGCAGTGGCAGCAGATGGAGGAAGAGCTACCTAAATTGCTTATAGCAGTTAACATACAAGAGAATAGCTATAACATAAAGTGCAGGTGGTATTTAACACCAGTGCGTTTTAGTCACATTTATGGGAGTCTTTGATAGGTGTTGGAAACTATGTGACATATTTGGTGGCATTGCAGAAAAGCTTTTTAGCATACTATGGCACACTTTAGAATTAGTCATGTGTAATGGGTTATATAGAATGTTACCCGTCCCTCTCCAAAGGGATTATCAACAGTCCCCTTTAAGAGAGTCTGCAGCTCAGAGTTTGGGACTGGGAGGGCGTGGCTCCAAGGAGAGGTTAAGAACCCAGCAGGCTGCAGGAGGCAGAGAGGCCCGTGGAGCCAGAAGTCCTTCCAAGGCAAGACGTGCAAAGGAGTTCTGAGGTGGGAACTTTAACTGGGGCTGGAGGAAGAGTCAGGAGAACCAACTTGTGGAAGTTTAACAAGCTGGTAGAAAAGTAAAGCTGCTTTTGTTTTCCTTGAACTGCTGTCAGTTCTGGGTTTTGCTTTGTGGAGCTTTAACAAACTGGGACAGAATAAAAACTACTTTTGTTTTCCCTGAAGTATTCTCTGGCCTGTGTTGTAAAGAAAACCCTTTCCCACCGAACACCACACTACCACATCATGTAATAGGAATGGGTTAGCCATGGCATGCAAGCATCTTTTTGATGAATAAATGGGTTGCAATGGGGTAGAGGGAGTCAGAAACATTTGATAAAACATTTTTTGAATACAGCTAAATTGGTTATCGTGGCTTCTTGGAAGCAGGTGGAGTCTCCTGGTGGCAACGGATGGCTTCGGCAGATTTTGGGATATTTGTAATTTGGAGTGGTTGTAGGAGGAAATCTTTAAAGAGCCTGTAGGAGGAAGACTTTAAAGAGCTATAATAGGGACTAGGAGCCATTTCATAAGGTGTATGATAGTGGAGAGTGCCATTGAATACCTCTGTGGTTATCCAAATAAAGGCTTTTAACTAGCGGACCTATATTTATAACATTTTGTGCTCCATTTAGGCTTGCTCCTGAGCAGATGTCAATGTCCACAGCTTCCAGCTATGCAGGATTTGCGCTCATACTTTATCAAGACATCCAGATGACTATGTGTCTTTATAAAATAGTCACCTACAGCCTTCACACATAGGTGACCTGTTCTAAAATTACCCTCCACATACATGCCTTACAGTTCTTTCATTCTCCATTGCTACTAGATTGCAAAAAAGCCCAGATACTGCTCAGTGCTGCTGTCTGACATCTTAAACGTTCTCAAAACTGGAAAATCATCCTACCTGACCTGCCTCTTCTTGGCATCTTACGTTTGATCCAGTTTCTCCTCTGTTCTCCACCTCTACCACAACACACTCATGCAAAGCAAATAGGACTGGGCTATGCAGGGAAGAAAGCAAATTAACACAGTCAATAAGCCATAAACACGGAAAATATAATCGGATGGATAGATCTGCGTCATTTTAATTTCTGCGACTAGCAGCCTACTTATAGGAAGCAGCAGTCATGCATTATTTATGAAGGAATATATGAATGAGAGATTGATTTAATTATACATACTTGGGAAAGATAAAAAGAAATTGTGTATATATTTCTCCTTGCTTGGCTTGATAGGCGCTTAGCTCCAATATTAACCGCATACTGGATATATTGGGACATTTACTGCCATCATTAGCTGTACTTCTGCTTATAAAAGACTGCATGGTGGAGTGCCTATCTCTTTGCTTGCTGAACTGAAAACCTGATACTTTAATAACAGAGAGAAAATGAAACTGCAGTGAAATCCAGTGACAATAAAAGCTTGCATGGCTGCCTAGTTGGCATTACTATCTAGCGTTTTTATGCTCCCTCTACTTCCCTGGCGCTGACGTCTCCTCCCCCAATACCCTGTCCCCAGTTCTCCCTTCACCTTCTCCAAGCCCTGTCTTTCCCTTCACATTTTCACCTCCTCGCCCCTTCCAACGCCCCTTCAGTCACTAGCTGAGTAGACGCCAGCAGTGGTCCCAGCCATGTTCACTGCAGCCACCAGAACGGAAGCTGCCAGTGGAGCAGGCCATCTTCCTGCCTGCTTGACCATTGCCAGGATGGGTTGCATCAGTGGTCTTGGTCCTCTCCTAAAAACACAACTGAAATGCTAATGAAATTAAAGCAAAAGCATCATCATTCCTTTCAATTTCATTTTCAACTGGCGCAAAATAGCAGTTCATTTCACTGACATTTTAATGTCATTTGAAAACAAAAGCACATCCTTCATGGCAGTTCTGCCTGCAACGCAGACCAAGAGGCCTGCGTATCCTAATGGCCCCCTATCCTCCCCCAGGCAGCTTTCTTCTTCCTATCCCATTTGACTGCAAGTTTTAAAAATGGTGCCATTTGACTTCTTACAGTTTCCCCCCACACTCGTATGCACATTTCCTAATGTTACTCTTGCGTTTATCCCCTTTGAGCTTCATAATGTCCTAGAAATTTCTTTTCACTGAGAAAGTTTTGCTTCTTGTATATTATTTACACGTTTGAACTATCTGAACATCTCTATCGTATCCCTCCCCTAGCTCTCACTCTTCTACTGAATACATATTCAGGTCTTTAAGTTTCATTTCATAAGGCTTTTGGTGCAAACCCGATACCCTTTTGGCAGCTCTTTTCTAGGTTACTTTCACTCTGCCTCTATCCTTTAGGCCAGAAAATTTTCATGCGCTGCTTAGGGGGAGAGGGAGGGGGGGATATGATAGAGACATTGAAATTCCTCAAAGATTTAAATAATGCACAAAAAAATAAGCAATTCTTAATGCAAGGAATTTTTACAATATGAAGTAACTCTTAGGGGTATGTTTACTAAACTGCGGTAACGTAGCAGCGGCTACGTTAACGCGCGCTATGTAACGTTAATACGCGTTAATGTTACCTAACGAGCGTTATCGTTCCCGGCTGCGGTAAACACCGCAGAGGGTGGAGAGAGGGCGGAGAAAAGGGGTCAATGGGCGGAGAGAGGCTCCTTTTACACTAACGCGGGGAACTGAAGGGCTGAAAAGTACTACAAATGAAAACCTGGCGTTAGATGCACATTTGCAGGAGAGAGAAATCATTTCAGTGTCAGCAATGTACAGCATAGGCAGGGAGCCCAAGAAAAGTGATAGTAGTGCTCCATTTGTAGCAACAGCATAGTGCCCAAGTATGAAAGGCCACTATGGCGATGGTTCAAATGGGGCATAGGGGGCTGCAGGCGGGACATGTAGCGGGGGCAGCTGGGGTACAGGGTAGACTAGGAGGGCGCCTAGGTGGCACATAGGAACATAGAAACCGGAAATCAGCAAGACAGCAGCTGACAAAGGCCACTTTGACGGCCCTCTTGGAAACATTTGTATTAGTCATAAACGTAAACACGACTCATGCATTGATCGCCAGACACTTGTTGTAATGTGTCATTAGTCTCTGCACGGATCTCCAAGTTTCTGGAAGAATTTAATGTAAAATCGCTGTTCAATTTTTTCACTCATCATAAATCTGATGAACTACTTTTACACCATACCAAACATCACGTGATTAAAAAAAGTACAGGTGTGCTGCAAACATGCTACACTCTGCACATGCAGAGCATATAACTAGGTCATTGCATGCTTAATAGAATTATGGTATGACGTGTTGTTACATAGCTACACAAGTCTCAATACGTTTTGATTTAAAAGTTTCAGCACTGTAATCACTTCTGAAGCAAGGGCCTTTGTGATCTCTAAGCTTGGGTATTGCAACATCTTTTTGATAGATCTTTTAAAAGGTGTTGTGGGCTATACGAGTTCAGGCACTTTAAATGCTATAACAGCTGTTTCCATACAAGACCATCAGTAATCTTTTTTGTCACATTGGTTTCACTTCTAATAAAAAGAGCCATTCCAATATTTTAGGCCGATAGCAATTAAATTACACTTCAAGGAAACTTAATTTGGAAGGATTTTCTAGAAAACTGATTAGTCTTTTTACTTCTTGGACAATAGATAATACGTGGCCAAAGGCCCTGTCAGTTAGTTTGCCTCGTGGACTGGACAATAGTCCAGAGTAAGGATGTACACAAAAAAAATTGGGATTTGGTTCATTTTCTGATTAATTAACCATTTGGTTCATTTTTGGATTCTAAACAATTTTCTCATTTGTTTCCATTAAAGTTAATGAGGCAAGCAGTTCTGTACTCAGATTTTCCATTCATTTTCAATGAAATTTCCTTAAAACAAAATGACAGACATCTGCCAGACAGGCAATAGCTGCAAGGCATCAAGACTTGCCTGAAGACCCCATGGCACCAAAAGAAGGACCAAGGGCAGAAAAGACTCCAAGACACCCTGGCAAGATAAAGCAGCATGAATATTGGCATGAATGCTCAAAGGTGGCAAGATGGGGGCAAAGCAGCACCAATACTGGAACAAAGACTCCAAAGCACCAAAGGAGGGATAAAGTGGCACAGACCCCAAATCCTCTGGGTAAGAAGCATAAAAACACCAGATGCGAGGACATGAGCTGATCTGAGAAGTGCTTAAAGAGGTTTTATCCAAGAGATTCTAATGACAAGAGCTTGCTTTCTGTCACCCTGACGGAAAGATCACAGGCAATCAACTTGGGACCCCTATTTTGAAAAAAGCTTGGTATGCAGTCTCGAGTTTCATATGTACTGCTCCCCTGTCACGAAGGAGCTATTATTGACCAGTCCTAAATACAGATTCTAGGACAATTGGATTATAAACACACAAAAGAGATGGACTTCATCTTTGCTGTAGCTTTCCTGTTTTTGCTACTTGGAGTGCTGGACAGCCTAGTAAGCGTAGTTACTCACCTGTAACAGGTGTTCTCCAGGGATAGCAGGAATCAGTCCTCACTTATGGGTGACGTCGGCAGCTTTCAAAGAAAACCTTTGGGATTGCTACCACACATGCATGGTCCTCTTCTCGCCCAAGGGTGCCATTTTGCTCAGACAGGTCCCATAGCTAGAGCCCTCCTAAGTGGATGGCAAGGGAAGGGTAAGAATAGCAACTCTTAAGGGGAGGTGGGAGGGTAGTGAGGACTGATTCCTGCTGTCCCTGGAGAACACCTGTTACAGATGAGTAATTATGCTTTCTCCAGGAACAAGCAGGAAGTCAGTCCTCACTTATGGGACTCCCCAACTAAAGGCTACCGAAACCTATCAGCAAGGTGCCTCTGCAAAGCCGTGAGCAGATGCCGATAATCCGAGGGAAGCCCGAGTCCTCGGGTCCTCGGGGGCCAAGCTCCCAGTAGCCACAGAAGAAGTGTCGGAGGGCAGGAGCTGCTTATACCCCGAACAGATTATGGAGTACAGCCTGGCCAAAGGTGCTGTCCTGGCAGGAATCCCTCTCCAGGCAGTAGTGCGAAGCGAAGGTATTCGCTGAAGACCAGGTCGCAGCCTGGCAGATGTCCGTCAGAGGCACTGAGTGCAGCAAAGCCACCGATGCCACCTTGGCACGGACGCCGTGCATGATGACACATCGATCCAGCGGGGCCCCAGCCTTTGCCTGGGCAAAGGTGATGCAGTCCGCCACCCAGATGGAGAGGGTGAATTTGGTGACTGCAAGCCCCAAACGGTTGAGATCATAGGCAATGAAGAGCCGGTCAGACTTGTGATGACCATGGATGTGCTGCAGGTAGAAGGCGAGAGCCCTCTTGCAGTCGAGTGTATGCAGAACCGCCAATGCTCGGTCGGCATGAGGTCTCAGGAAGAAAGTCGATAAGACTATCTCTTGGTTGAGATGGAAATCCAAGACAACTTTCGATAGGAACTTGGGATGAGTGCAAAGGACCACCCTGTTCCCCTAGAACCTAGTATAGGGGGCTGCAGCCATGAGGGCTTGAAGTTCGCAGATTCATCAAGCCGAGTCAGCACCACCAGGAAGACTACCTTCCAGGAGAGGTGCCAAAGTGAGCACATTGCCATCAGTTCGAAGGCCAGCTGCATCAGCTGCATGAGCACAATGTTCAGGTCCCACTCCGCCGGCAGAAGCCAGACGGGGGCTTGGAGAGTAAAAGGCCCCGCATGAAGTGGGAGACCAGTGGCTGGCCCAAGAGGGGTTTACCCTTGATGGGAAAGTGGTTGGCTGAAATGGCGCTCAGGTGAACCTGACCGAAATGGATTTCAGCCCCACCTGTGAGAGGTGGAGGAGGTACTAGAGAACCCACCAGGTGGAACAGGAGAACGGGTTGATCTGAAGCCCGGAGCACCAGACTGAGAAGCGCCGCCACTTGAGGGAGATGCAGCAAGGCTAAAGAGACCCATTCCGAGCCAGCCCGAGGCTTTGGACCATTGCGCTCTGAGGAACCACTGAACTGCTCTTTTATCCATGAGAGCGTGGAAAACGATGTGTACGGTCGAGGCCATGTGCCCCAGAAGGTGCAGCATGACTCACGCTGAGATCCTGGTTTGGCTTTGGATCTCAGCAGCCAGAGTGTGGAGGCAGTCCATGCATGCTCGAGGGCGGAAGATGATCGCCCATTCTATGTCCAGCAATGCACCGATGAACTCCAGTACCTGCACTGGTTTGAGGTGGGACTTGGAGTAGTTGATCAGGAAACCGAGGCACTCTAGGAGGAGGACCGTGTGCGACACCGAGAGGTGTGCCTCCTCGGCTGATGCACCCATGACAAGCCAATCGTCTAGGTAGGGGTAGATAGATATGCTCTGCAGCCGAAAGTAGGCTGTGGCCGCCGACAGACATTTGGTGAAGATGCGCAGAGCAGACACGAGCCCGAATGGGAGCACTCTATACTGATAGTACTCCCCCTGCACCCTATTTCCTGTGCTTGGGATGAACAGGGATGTGGGCATAAGCATTTCTGAGATCCAATCACCCTGCTGGAGGAAGGGCAGCAGGATGGCAAGCGATAGCATTCTGAATGTCTCCCTCACCAGAAATTTGTTCAGGTTCATGAGATCAAGGAGGGGACACAAGCCCCCTGTGCTCTTCGAAATGAGGAAGTAACAAAAGTAGAACCCCTGACCTCGGAGCTGCGGCGGAACCCTTCCGACCGCCCGTTGACTGAGGAGTTGTCCAACTCTTGCTTTAAGCAAGCCTAGTGTGAGGGAAGCCGAGTAGGCTCCACAGGGGAGAAGGGAGGGGGAGTCTGTCCAGATGGAGACGGTGGTCATCTCGGATGACCTGGAGGACCCATGAGTCTGATGCGATGACTTCCCACATGGGGGCGAAAAGGGACAGACGTCTTCCTACCGGTGGGAGCGCCGCCGGAAGACGAGAGGCTATGCATTTGGCATCAAAACCCCAGAGCTGGCTGGGGTAGCGCTGGTGGTTGGGTCTTGGGACCCTTAGGTTTACGGTGGCCCTGAGCTCCGCCCTTGCCTTGGCCGCTGGGCGTCGGCGCTGGGGCAGATGGATAGGGTGGGTATCCCCAGTAAGGAAGCCCCTTCCTCTGAAAGAAGGGCTTCTTACTGTGCTGTTTCTTCTGGGGAGGGACAAGGTTTTCCGAGAGAGAAGGGTGCGGGTTACGAACTCCGTCTCAATCTCGGCTGCCTTGTCCTCCATGGGCTTGCCAAACAGTTGTTCACCAAGGCAGGGAACATCCAAGAGTTTCTCCTGGACCCACTGTTCCAGGTCTGAGGACTGGAGCCATGCTTGATGCCGGGCTCCGATACCAGCCGCTGCCACTTGGGCGGAAGACTTGAACCCATCATACACGGTGTGAGAAAGGTATTTAGGGCAGTCCGCAACCAGTCTCAGGAGGGTCTGAAATCTGAGAAGGTGGTTACCTTCGAGGCCCACGGAGAAACCGCACGAGCTCTTTAGCGAGGCCACAAAGGAACATACCCATATATAGTTGGTATGCCTGGATGCAGCATGCCAGCATGGATCCCTCGTAAGCCTTATGCCCAAGGGCATTGAGGACATGGGATTCTCTGCTGGGCAGAACCAACGAATGTGACTTTGGGCTCTTCTGTTTCCGCATCGCAGATTCCACTATCATGGAGGTATGAGAAAGCTGGACCTTTTGAAACCCAGGACCGCATTGAGTCTTTTACTGACAACAGGGACCGAGGAAGGTGCTTCCCACATGCGGAGGAGTAGCCGGGTCAGGATGGATGGCACAGGGACCGTGAGAGACTCCCTTGGAAGAGACTCATATTGCAAAATGTTGTGTTCCTCTGCCCTTGGCTTTTCCTTGGTCTGCGTGGGCAGATTGAGGGCCCGAGCCATATCTCGCATGATTACCAAGAAGGAGGTATCTTTGGGAGGTGACCGCCTTTGCGAGGTGGGCGGGGACAGGTCAGAAGGAAGGTCCCGATCGGCGTGGGTTTCAGGGGACGTGTCAATGTCCGATTCCCAGCCTGAGAGGTCCAAGAAGGACTCGGAGTCTGGCTGATCCTCACGCCCAGAGGCCGAGGCCCATCTGGAGACAGAGGCGCTGACTCTGGAAGACCTCGCCCCCGAGGAATGGGACGGTGAGCGATACCAGTGCCGAGGACCTACATGAGGCCTGCGGCTCTCGGGGGTTTCCAAGGCAGTTTTCGGGACCACAGTCAAGGGATCCTCAGTCTCAAGGCGCGAGCCAGCCATTTTGGGCAAGAGCGCCTGCTGGGCAGCTAGGAAGGCAGAAACGCTGTGCTCTAGTGCCAGCATATGGGACTCCCACTCAGGAGTGAGTCCCTGGGACGCCGACACCGGGTTTACTGGGTCTGGCGTGGAGGAGGAGAGGGGGTCCTCACCGAGACGACCCTCAGGAGACCGGGTGCCATCACTGGAGGCCTCCGTGTCTGTACGAGGTACCTTTCGGGGCCTCTCCTTGTCCGACTCTCGAGAGCACCAGGGAGGGCTAAGGGAACAAGCGTGAGACTGCTCACGCTTATCCAGAGCCTCCAACAGCATCTTTGAGGTCTTCTTCTTTTTACGCCATTCCACCTCGGGCAAACCCTGGTCAGAATGACGCCTGGGACGCAGAGTCACTGCGGGGGACCCCACAAATGGTGGATCAGTGGAGAGGGGCGCCAGCAGGGACTCCGGGGCTGACTTGCGGAAAATGTCGTCTGATTTCTGCTTATGGCTTTGTAAGGCCTTAGTAGACATTTTCTTGCAAAGAGAGCAGAGCTCTGAGTTGTGGTCAGCCCCCAGGCACCGCAGACAACAGTCATGGGTGTCCGTGAGCGACATGTTTTTGGAGCAACTGTCACATTTTTTGAAGCCATGGCCATGGGGGCAAAAAGAGTCCCTGCGAGGTCGAATACCCTCGAGGCCAGCGGTTAGAAAAAGGGCGCAAAAGGGCCTGAAGTAAGAAAAAATGGAAGAAAGGGATAAAAAGAATCCCCTGGCTCACAGCCGAAGGGGGGGGGGGCAGTGGGGAGGATGGGAGTAGACTAGTTCAACTGGAAAAAAGGCCAAAGGCCCAAAAAGAGAAAAACTTTTTCCGAGGGTGAGGATGTGTGTCTGAAGGGCTCCGCAGAAAAAGGGAGTCTGAGCTAGATGACACCCTTGGGCAGGAAGAGGACCATGCATGCGTGGCAGCAATCCCAAAGGCTTTCTTTGAAAGCTGGGGAATTGCTCCACGCAGGCTCTCTCGGTGCCGATGTCACCCATAAGTGAGGACTGACTTCCTGCTTGTTCCTGGAGAACCAGCGTCATCCCCTGAAGCTCTAACGGATTATGTTTGTAAATATGATAGAGCAAGCCGCTGAAAAGATGGTGCAGTAGCTTTCCTCTGCTAATGACTTTCTAATAGTGAATTCATTCTCTATGTGCCGATCCTCATGTGTTGCAAAATGCCTCCACACCTAATTTTTCATGGGATTCCATCTCTGCATCCTTAGAGGTTGTTGCTGTTGGAACCTGATCCAGGGACATCCCTCACACTCTTCACTCACTTGGCCCTGACAGTATCATATCCTACCTTCTGTGACTGCTTACCATCTCTTGCCCTAGCAATTATCTTATACAAACAGTTAATAAAATTTCATTCTCTTCCAATTCTAGAAATCCCCTACATAATCATCCCTACAAATCAGTATCTTCCCAAAGTTGCTCCTTACACTTCTTAGGAGGGAACAGGCTGGCACTTACCTATTACTGCAGTCTTCTGGTTTATCTGCTAGCTTCTGTCCCACCCATCACTTTGCACTGCTTCTGCCTTCTTTTGTTCCTGTGTGATGATGGGAGCAGACAACTGATATTTCAAATGTTCACCGGGCCCAATACTGAAATGTCGCAGTCAGCGTTTACATTTATTCTGCATATTCAGTGCTGGTATCCAGATTGTGGCCAGAGCAACCTGTTCCTGGCTAAATCCAAGTGCCTTTACTTGATCGTCATCCTTCTTGACCTTTCTGCTGCTTTTGACACTGTTGACCACAACCTTCTCCTTGATACGCTGTCCTCGCTTGGTTTTAAGGGCTCTGTGCTATCCTGGTTCTCTTCTTATCTCTCCCATCGCTCTTTCAGTGTTTGTTCTGGTGGATCCTCCTCTGCTGCTATCCCGCTCTCAGTTGGTGTACCCCAAGGATCTGTCTTGGGTCCACTCCTTTTCTCTCTATATACCTTGTCCCTTGATGCACTTATCTCTTCCTATGGCTTTCAATATCATCTTTACACTGATGATTCCCAGATCTACCTCTCTAGACCTGAAATCTCTCTGGCAATCTAGGCCCAGATCTTTGCCTGTCTTTCTGACATTCCTACTTGGATGTTTCACCGCCGCTTGAAATTGAACATGGCCAAAACTGAGCTTCTTATGTTTCCCTAAACCCTCCTCTCCCCTTCCTCCTTTCTTAGTCTCTTTGGATAACTCTCTACTCCTCCCTGTATCCTCAGCTTATAACCTTGGTATCGTCTTTGACTCCTCTCTCTCCTTCTCTACACACATCTAACTAATACCTAATAACTGCCGTTTCTTTCTCTGTAATATCAACAAAATTTGCCCATTCCTTTCTGAACACACTACTAAGACACTTATCCACCCCTTAGTCACCTGCCATCTAGACTATTGTAATCTATTCCTTGTTGGTCTCCCTCTGAATCAACTGTCTCCCCTTCAATCTGTTCAACACTCTGCTGATTGGCTAATCTTCCACCAGCCTCGTCATGCTCATATTACTCCTCTTCTCAAGACACTTCATTGGCTCCCTATCCATTTCTGCATCCAGTTCAAAGTTCTCCTGCTGACCTATAAGTGCATTTACTCTGCAGCTCCTCACTATCTTTTCTCTCTTATCTCTCCCTACACCACTCCTCGGGAACTCTGCTCTTCTGGCAGATTGCTTCTATCTGTGTCCTTCTCTTCTATTGCTAACCCCAGACTTTGCTCCTTTCACCTTGCTGCTCCTTATGCCTGGAACAAACTGTGTCAATCTGTACATCAGGCATCTTCTGTGACCCTTTTCAAATCCAGGCTAAAAACTCACTGCTTCTTGCCGTTTTTCAGATCTTGACTCACCTGATCTGCTTTGTGTTTCTTCACCATTCCTCCTAGATGTATCCCATGTCTACAGCTACTGTGTTATCTGTCTTGACTAGATTGCAAGCTCTGATGAGCAGGGGCCATCTTTTACATGTGTTTGTGCAGTGCTGAGTACGTCTTGTAGCGCTATACAAATGTTCAGTAGTACTAGTAGTAGATGAATTTCCAGACAAACTGGTCAGCATGGCATCTATCTGGATAACGGTGATATTCAGTCACTATCTGGGTTGTACAGGGAAGTTAGATAGGGGTGGGAAAGGTGTGGAGCGGGGGTGGCATTAGGGCGGGCAGTGGGTGGTCGGCAGTCTCAGACATACAAGGTTGATTCCAATGTCTGCCCTGAACGTCCTGGGCCAGCTGCCAGTACGGGGAACTTATTCCACCTCTGAGTGGAATACGTTCCCCTAGTCGGCGGGGCACGGCAGGCCCAGCCATTGGGGAAGACAGGAGGGGGTAGAGGGGATTCCCCACAGTCCAACCCTGGCCTTGGGAGGCCAGATCAGGGGTAGGGCTGCGGGGAATGCACTGTTTGGTCCAGCGGCCGGGGAGCGCAGTTTTTGAATGGAGCCATGGTGCCATGGCAACCAGATGCCTTGATGCCTCGGCTCCATTCAAAAGCCCTGACTGAGTTATCTGGGCAAGGCCTGTATGGGCAGGCTGACCTGAACCAGGCCTGGACATGATTCTGATCCTGCAGGTCTAGACATGCCCCTTGAGATCAGAATCCCGGCTAACTCTGTGCATCTGGTTCCAACCGGGCGCATAGAGGGCCGGGTCATCCAGGACTGAATTGGGCCCTATATGGATAGGCTAACCATTCAAATTTATAACAGCCTTTCAGGTGCCCTAAATCTATCCGGAAAACTTATCCAGATAGTGGTTCAATATCGCCATTATCCAGATAAATGCCAGCTCTGCCCATGATCTTCCCCAGCATTATCCATATGATGCTGAGGCGGTCAAAGATAATATTCCTCGGCACTATCCAGATAGTGCCACTGAATGTCTCACTCACTAGAACATATCTGATTATCACTAACCAAATAAGTGCTTTATGATATAGAGTCTCTTTCAGCTTAGTGGAAAGATCACAGGGTTCCTAAGATCCAAGTCTCTGGTCATCACTACTGACGCTTCTGCTGACCTTAGAGGTCTCCCTACAGGATCGACCACCTTTACTCCTCTGCTTCTCCCATCATTTTTACACATACCTCTAGCAAACATTAATATGATTCAATGAGAAATAACATTTTCAATATACAGTATGGTGTAAGGTGTAGGGATTTTACAGTTAATGTACAATGCAGTTTACATACCATACCCGGTATTAGAGTACCCAGAAAGGGGATACTGCAGCAGAGCAGGTGATTTTGCAGTCTGAACAGACCCACACAGTTTGCCAAACTTTAACAAGTAACACTTGCACATACTATCTCAATTAATGTGTGCCTTACCTACCCCTGCGTCTCAACCCTGTCTCTGCAGTGTGCTTTTCTCATTATGGAGTCTGTCAGTTCTGTACCACAGAGCTTGAATTATCTCTGGCTTACAAACTTTTGTATCTGAGCCCTGTATGTGATCTTTGCTTTCTCATTGTTTCCAAGCCCGATCATTTTCACCCCTTCCTTCCTATGAAGCCTACACCTTCCCTAACAATCTTTTCTCCCTTTGAAATCTAAGGAAATAAATGCTGAGAAAATGAAGCTGGTCTCTGACTCATGATGATGTCATCAGCCATGAGATTTGGAAGACATCAGGCTGGGATAGGTTTGTCTGGCTACTTGTCAAAAGCTTCAACATAGTAGGTCAAGTGGCTCCTGCTGCTTGCTTTTCCTTTCCCAAGGCAGCTCCACTCCATCTGGCTGTCAGATGCCCCAGAGATCAAGCATGTGACTATCAGGAGAGGGGGCCGGAGACTTACAGCTGAAGCCTCAGGAGCTACACAACCAACACAGAAGCCAGTAAATACATAGTTATCCTCTGAACAACCGATGAAGAGAGATGCTTCCCGGCCCCCACTCCTCCCACAGTGGAACGTACTGGACCAGCATGAGGTCTGTCCTTTATTAGAGACCAAATGCTGGTCCAATGGACTCATCCAGGAGTGTACTGCTTGCTCTGCTGCTTAGAAGACACATATTAATTGATTTTGATCTTGACTACGAAACTCCTGGGACTTCAGCTGAACCTTACAGTGGCCAAGCAAAGACAAGTGATGTTTTTGTGGCCCCATAAACCAAAATGGTGTGTTGTGATTTACCATGCACAACCCTAGTCCAGAGTGGTAGCATTAAGGGAACTCTTTAACACAGCCCCATAGCTCTGCAACGACTATGATGAACCATTCCTATTCAAGAATCCAAGAGCACTATTGTTATTGTAAAAGGGGCACTTCTGGCATGTACTCAACGTGGGCATGCAAAATCCATTACACTGTACAATGAGTAGGAGAGATGGAGAAGCTTTTTCTGTTTTCTGAAACAAGTAGTGGGAAGAGAGAAAATAACACAGTATTTTTAACAAAAGTTTCCCTTTGACTATGCACAGGGAAGGAAATCCCTGAAGATGGCTGACTCGTCTATGTGCTAAAGGAGACCCAGGGAGCACCTGGGTACACAGAATGTACCCCAGCCCTACTTTAACTATTTAACAGCTACAAAGACTGCATGATTTATTGCAACTGCTTAAAAGTGTATTGGTATTATGAAAGCTCCTCATAACAAGAGTATTATGAGCTTCGTTTTATTTCAACATTTTCATGTTTCTGTGGGTCGGTGGTATTCTAGAGACAGATGATTCACTAAGTACAGCAGGGAAATGTATTTTCCAGGCTGCTCACAGCGTGGGTGCTGGTAAGTGCAAAATAACATGGTAGAGCTACTGATTCCATATATTGGCTTACACTTAATAGGCTACATAGGATTCCAAATCATAAAAGCCCATTTAAGTGCCACCTTATTCAGCAATGAGGTTAGTCTAAGATCAGTGTGAGAGAAATCCTCATCAACTTGTGAGCTGGTGCTTAAGAAAACAGTGGCACTGTAAGAACTCCTGTAAATCGAGTAACACTGGAGAAGGGCATTCCTTGACACCACATCCTATGCCATATTACATGTACAGCAATGAATGTCAGTGGATTACAATCTCCCCAAACCCGCTTCCCCAAAAGACAGTGTCCTTAGTGTGAATACATGTCAGAGTGAATGATAGAACCTTAAGTGTATTTGACCCACTGACCCTAGTGGGTTGCCCCTTTATCGGTGCATCTGTAAAGCAAACTGAAATATTGTTTGTATCAGATGTCCAATGTAAGTCAGCTTTGCTGTTTGCTACTGTAAGTGTGGGATACACAGCGTGCCCTCTCCTTTCTTTTTCTCAGCTTCTAGCCAACATGACTAAATACTTCCAAGATGGCTTCCTTTAAACTCTGAAAAGCATGAAAAGTACTTAGCTCCTGTCAAAGCATTCACCAATAATCTGGGAAGATATTTATAGTTTAATTTAATAACAGTGGTTTCACATTCCATCTAAACCAATTCTGCCCTGGTGAATTCTCTGTACACACAGCTGTGATTTATGTGACAGGAGAGCAGAGATCTGTTATTGGGAGCACAGGTCAGTGTATATGGGGCAATTTTTTAATAACAACATTGAAGTAAAACTCTGGATTATTCCCTATGGTAAGACTGCTGTTTTATTGTTTTCAGAAATTAAATATTTTTCTATTATTTTTGATCACAGATTTTTAGCCTAAAACTACTGCCGATAATTCTGCTCTGCTTAGAGGCCAGAAGATAACATTGACCTCTATTGCTGATGCCATGTAACTACTGTCTGTTGTAAATAAAGCTTTGCAGGGGTTTTGGTAATTTTGTGTATGTGTTTCAGGGAAAGACAACTGGGGTCATAGGTACCAAAATCTTCCATGGAATAAATAAATCTCCATTTCTGTTCAAGAGCTCACAGTTTCCTGCAGAAGCGACTTAGAATATAGCAGTCAGATCATCTGTTACCTCTACACTATCACGAACTTCCAGTAGGCACATAACTTTGAAACGGGGAGGGTGGTTTTATACTGGAGCTCTGAGGCAGATAAGGCCCTTGGGAACAAGGCACCATATAAACTTATTTCCCTTTATACAACAGCCTCCCTGAAGGATCCCACACAAAGTTATACATTTTTTGAGGTGGGAGTAACTTTCTGCAGGAAAGTGCTAGTAGGAATTAGGGCATATGAGCAGGTTTCATAAAATACATCCTTTCTTTGTACCCGGGAACACCTACATGTGTGTAGTGTCATTATCTCCAGGAACAAGCAGGAATGAGTCTTCACATATGGGTATCGTCGGTACTGACGGAGCCTGCGCGAGAACGCTCCCCAGCGTCCAGTAAGAAAGCTTTTGGGAGCATCCCACAGTGCCTGCGCGCTGCCTTCCCGCCTTTCCCAACCGCCTCTCTCCAGTTCTTCTTTTCCGCGGAGCCAGCAGGTCGTGTTCCTGTCACCGCAGAAGAAGTTCTGTATTTTTTTCTTTATTTTTCTGTGTCGCGTCTTTCTTCGACGTCAGACCGGTAGCGCCGGTCTTTTCTTTTCTTTCTTTCTTCAAAAAAAAGAAAAACTTTTATTTTCTTCAACTGTGCATTTTCAGTTTGGGCCTTAGGCCTAAATATTTTCTCCTCATGGAGAAGCCCGCTTCCGGGTTTAAAAAGTGCACAAAATGTGGTGGTACTATTTCTGTCACCGACACCCATGATTGTTGTCTTAAATGTTTGGGTCCTGACCATTCCATCACGGATTGTGTGTCCTGCACCATGATGTCTAAAAGAGGTCGGCAGAACCGAGCAGCCAAGCTCAGTACCCTGTTTCCCTCTGATGCAGCCTCGGTGGCATCGACGTCTTCCAGGGCTTCTTCTTCCTCCCATGGATCTCAGGTAACCAAACATAAATCTAGCCGGTCCTCGAAGGGCAAATCTCCCTCCAAGCATCGAGATGCCTCCGGGCTTGCCCTCGAGGATTCCGCTCCGGCAAAATTACCCCGGCGGGAAGTTCCGGCTTCCAAAGCATTACCTATGGGGTCACAGGTTGACATCGATGGCGCGGCCTCGATCGATCACCTGTTGCCGTGTTCTGGGGTACCGGTGGCCTCCACTGGTACCGACATCCAGACTCTGGTGACGTCGATGGATCAGAAAATTCTATCCATACAGCGCACCCTTACGGCATTTATGCAGGCTTCGATGCCTTCGGTACCGCAACAATCTCCGTTGCCGGTACCGACTCCGGCATCGGCACCGTTCCCGGTGCCCGTACCGATTGCATCGACATCGGCTTCGGTGTCGGCTGCAACGGTACCCTGTCCTACGATGCCCATTGGTACCGAACCGGTACCACTTACTCCCGATGTCGATCCCATTCGGTATGCGTATCAGGCTTTACAGGAGCATCCGGACAGGCAATACTTTGATTCCTCCGAAGACTCTGATGAGTCGGAGGTTTCTGTCGATGCACCGGTGCTTCTTCCTCAGGAATCTGATTCTCCAAAACAAAGAATGTCTCCTCCAGAGGATTTGTCTTTTCAAGACTTCATTAGGGAAGTGGCTAGAGGCCTCTCCATTACAGTGGCCTCTGAGTCAGAGCCTAGAGCCAAGCAATTAGATATTTTGCAATATCCTAAGGCTCCTAAGGAAGCAGATACCCTACCTATTCATGTGATTCTCTATGATCTCATGTTGGGCATGTGGGAGACTCCTCTCACCACCTCTCCTCATTCTCACAGGTTAGACACCATGTACCGTGTCCCTCCCTGTCCTGGTTTTCATAAGACTCAGCTTCCTCACCACTCTATTGTGGTTGAGTCTGCTATGAAGAAAATAAAGAGTGCAAAGAGACACTCATCTAACCCTCCAGGACGTGAATATAGGACTCTAGATGCTTTTGGCCGAAGGATTTCCCAGGCCAATATGCTTGCTGCCAGAATCAACTCCTATAGTCTCTATATGGGGATGTTTCTAAAAGAAGTCACAGATCATCTGCAGACTTTAGCTCCTTTTATTTCAGAAGATAAAAGGCAGGAATTTCTCACTTGGCTCAAACATGCCCAAGATGTTTCCAAATTCTCCAACCGTGCAGCCTTTGACTCTTTTGAGTGTGTAAGCAGAGCCACGGCTATTGCCATAGGTTCACGCAGAATTGCTTGATTACAAGCCTCTGATTTGGAACTCTGGGTCCAAGATGAGTTGGGAAACCTTCCTTGTACAGGTGAAAACCTGTTTGGCAGGGATTGGCAAGCATAGGCCACTCAGATGGATGCTGAGAACTCTGCTTTGGATCGACTTTCAAAGTCTACCTCTGCCCCTGTTAAGAAACGATTGTTCAAAAAGACATCTTTTTCTAAAAATGGAAGATATTATCCTGCTCATGGGCAGGCATCTTCTGCAGGTCGTTTTGCTGCAAAACGTCAGCAACCACCTAAACAGGCCAAGTCAAAGGCTGCCAAGCCTACCACAGCCCAGCAGCCTCAGCCTCCTCAAGGCCTTTAACTTGCAACTAGAGAACTTAGCCTTTCCAGTCAAGAAATCAGACGACGCATTGCTCTTGGCAGAATGGCTATGAAAGACCTAGATAAGATTCTCAAGAGCAGAGAAGTCTCTCTCCATACAAAGATTCGACTTGTTCAAGCCATGGTATTTTCAATAACATCATATGGATGTGAAAGCTGGACAGTGAAAAAGATAGACAGGAAGAAAATTGATGCCTTTGAATTATGGTGCTGGCGGCGACTACTGTGTATACCATGGACTGCCCGAAGAACAAACCAGTCTGTACTAGAGGAGATCAAACCTAAGCTTTCTTTAGAAGCTCAGATGACAAGACTTCGACTTTCATACTTTGGACACATCATGCGGAGAGAGAGATCATTAGAGAAAGACATCATGCTTGGCAAGATAGAAGGTCAACGCAAAAGAGGAAGGCTAGCAATGAGATGGATCGATACAATAACAGCAGTTACGGGTACCAGTCTGTCAACAATAAGCCGCCTGACTGAAGACCGAGCACAATTTAGGATAGCTATCCAGAGGGTCGCCATGAGTCGACTCCGACTCGACGGCACTTAACAACAACAAGCAGAGCCACGGCTATTGCCATAGGTGCACGCAGAATTGCTTGGTTACAAGCCTCTGATTTGGAACTCTGGATCCAAGATGAGTTGGGAAACCTTCCTTATACAGGTGAAAACCTGTTTGGCAGGGATTGGCAAGCAAAGGCCACTCAGATGGATGCTGAGAACTCTGCTTTGGATCGACTTTCAAAGTCTACCTCTGCCCCTGTTAAGAAACGATTGTTCAAAAAGACATCTTTTTCTAAAAATGGAAGATATTATCCTGCTCATGGGCAGGCATCTTCTGCAGGTCGTTTTGCTGCAAAACATCAGCAACCACCTAAACAGGCCAAGTCAAAGGCTGCCAAGCCTACCACAGCCCAGCAGCCTCAGACTCTTCAAGGCCTTTGACTTGCAACTAGAGAACTGAGCCTTTCTAGCTTTTGGAAACCCAGAGCCCCTCACCATTCCAGGAAGGTTGACTTACTTTGCTCCCAGATGGGAGCAAATCACAGCAGAGCAATGGATCCTCTCCATCATAAAGGAGGGGTACAAGCTTCACTTTTTAAACCTTCCTCCTCACACCATGGTGAAACAGTTCAATTCTCCAATATCTCTCCTCAACCTTCTAGGTCAGGAGATTGCTACCCTTCTTGCCCAAGGGGCAATAGAAGAAGTACCTCTTCTTCAACAGGGCTCAGGGTTCTACTCCCCTTATTTTCTTATCCCAAAGAAAACAGGGGGCTACAGACCCATATTAGATCTCAGAGAATTGAACAAGTTTCTATTCAAGGAGAAATTCAAGATGATTTCTCTAGGGGCTCTGCTTCCATACCTTCAGAGTCAGGATTGACTTTGTTCTCTAGATCTCAAGGATGCGTACACCCATGTTCTCATCCATCCCACACACAGAAGGTTCCTTCGGTTCCTTTTTCAAGGAAAGCACTACCAATACAGGGTGCTTCCTTTTGGTCTGGCCTCTGCACCAAGGGTGTTCACGAAATGCATGGCAGTAGCAGCTGCATTTCTCCACACTCTAGGAATATTCATATTCCCATATCTGGACGACTGGCTCATTCGAGCCTCATCCCAGTCAGAGGCCCAGACTTGTCTAACCTGCACAATGCGTATCCTTCAGTATTTGGGACTAGTAATAAACATCCCAAAATCCAATCTCACCCCTACTCAGTCTCTGGAGTTCATAGGGGCCTTGCTGGATACCACAACTGCAAGGGCCTATCTTCCTCAGGCCCGTTGCCTACGTCTGGTGCAGTTAGCCTCCCAGATTCAGTTAAAGTCCCAATTAACTGCTCGAGAGATGTTACAACTATTAGGCCACATGGCATCCACCGTGCATGTGGTTCCATATGCTCGCCTTCACATGAGGGCAGCTCAATGGACTTTGTCCACCCAATGGACTCAGGCATCAGGTTGCCTGTCAGACAAAACAGCAAACTCCAGTCGTCTATTTTGGTCTCTCCAGTGGTGGAGGTCCTCTCAAAACCTGTTGCTGGGGTGCCCTTTTTAGCAACCGTTACCCCAAGCAACTCTCACAACAGATGCTTCTCCAAAGGGTTGGGGAGCTCATCTGCAAGATCTCTCCACCCAGGGCATCTGGTCTCCACAGGAGACTTCTCTGCATATCAATCTCTTGGAACTCAGAGCAATATTCTTAGCTCTCAGAGTGTTCCATTCCCTGCTCAACTACAGGACAGTCCTTATCCATACGGACAATCAAGTAGCCATGTTCTATGTAAACAAGCAGGGAGGGAATGGCTCTCTGTCGCTTTGCAACGAAGCTTTGCGACTGTGGGCCTTCGCCAGAGAGCATCACATCCATCTTCTGGCAGTATATCTTCCAGGTATTCAAAACTCTTGGGCGGACAGACTCAGTCGAGTTCTGCTCCTACACGAGTAGTCCCTCCACATGGACCAGGTAGCCAGGAGTTTTCGAATTTGGGGAACCCCGGACATAGACCTCTTTGCAAGTCCGTGGAATGCCAAACTTCCCCGATTCTGTTCCAGAATTCCGTGTCAGGGAGTTCAGGCCAAGGATGCCTTCCTCCTTCACTGGGGTCAAGACTTCCTTTATGCCTTTCCACCAATTCCCCTAATTCCCAAAACACTATTCAAGCTTCAGAGAGATCGAGGGACCATGATCCTCATAGCACCACATTGGCCATGCCAAGTGTGGTACCCTCTACTTCTGCATCTCTCTCAAGCTCCTTCCCTGGACTTAGGCTCTGCACCAGACCTTCTGTCCCAGGAAGACGGAACATTGTGGCACCCAAACCCCCAGTCGCTCCATCTCAGGGCTTGGTTGCTGAGGGCCTAGACCTTCAAGATTTTCATCTCTCCCAACAAGTCAGAGATGTTGTTCATGCCTCTAGGAAGCCTTCTACTTGATGTTCCTATGCTTTCAAATGGAAAAGATTCACCATTTGGTGTTCAGAGAAGGGTCTAAACCCTCCTGCAATACCTCCGAATTCTCTACTAGAGTATCTCCTGCATCTATCCCATGCAGGCCTAAAAACGAATTCAGTAAGAGTCCATTTGAGTGCTATTGCAGCGTCCCTCAAGCCTCTCAATGGACAACCTATCTCCTCTCACCCTCTTATATTAAGATTCATGAGAGGCCTTCTTTTAACTAAACCTCCCATTAGACCACCTCCAGTGGCATGGGACTTAAACCTGGTTCTTGGCCAGCTTATGAAGCCACCCTTTGAACCTTTAGCCACCACCTAATTGAAATTTATTTCTTGGAAAGTTGTTTTTCTCATTGCAGTCACCTCAGCACGCCGCATCGGTGAGCTGCAAGCTTTGGTGGCTAATCCACCTTATACAAGGTTCCATCATGATAAGGTAGTCCTCAGGACCAATCCACACTTTATGCCTAAAGTGGTTCCGCCTTTTCATCTGAACCAGGAGGTATATTTACCTGTCTTTTTTCCAGGACCTCATGCATCAAATGCAGAGAGTAATCTTCATACCTTGGATTGTAAGAGAGCTCTTGCTTTCTACTTACAAAGAACACAGCAACATAGAAAGTCTTCTCAACTCTTTGTTGCTTTTGATCCTTCTCATTTAGGACTTCCAGTCTCTAAGAGAACACTATCCAGCTGGATTGCTCAGTGTATTTCTTTCGCCTACCAGAGTAAAAACATTTCTCTGGAGGGCCATGTCACAGCTCACAATGTGAGAGCCATGGCAGCCTCAATGGCTCATCTAAACTCAGTATCCATCGACCAGATCTGTCGAGCGGCCACCTGGGCCTCGGTTCACACCTTCACAGCCCATTACTGTTTGGACAAGGACTCCCGCCCGGATGCCTCGTTTGGTCAGGCTGTCCTCAAACACCTGTTCCATTCCTAATCAACTCCTACCCACCTACCCTGGTTGGATGCCAGAGATCCATGGGGAGGAAGTGGAGCCCTCTGAAAGGGCACACAACCATGGGGTCTCTCCCTGGCATCTGCAGCTAGGGAGTCCCCATATGTGAAGACTCATTCCTGCTTGTTCCTGGAGATAGCACAGTTACTTACCTGTAACAGGTGATCTCTGGGAACAGCAGGAATAAGTCTTCACAACCCACCCACCTCCCCTAGGAGTTGTATCTCTCTATCTATCTTTCCTTTCCTCTCTCTCTTTCTTTGTCTTAGCTTTAAAACTCGAACTGGAGAGAGGCGGTTGGGAAAGGCGGGAAGGCAGCGTGCAGGCACTGTGGGATGCTCCCAAAAGCTTTCTTACTGGACGCTGGGGAGCGTTCCCGCGCAGGCTCCGTCGGTACCAACGATACCCATATGTGAAGGCTAAATTGCTGCTGTTCCCGGAGATCACCTTTTACAGGTAAGTAACTGTGCTTTATAATCTGTCGAGTACGTTAAGAGGCCAACTGGCTACTTGTTTTGACTTTTTTCTCAAGACTCCTATGGATCAGTATGCATTCCGTGGTGGTCAATGTATTTTTTTAAACATCAGCCACTGCACGTAAACAAATTCCGGATATTCAGCACCAGTATGTGGATAGTGACCAGCGCTGTCTGGACAGCAGCGAGTTTTAGCTCACTATCCGGACAGCTATCTGCTTTTTTGCTGTTCTAAGTTATGTGACTAGCTGAAAATCACCACTATCCAGATAAGCTCCTGCTCCTCCCCCAAACTACCGTGGCACAATATGGATAGTGCCAAGGCGGTTCTTTGGTGATATTCAGTGGCACTATGTTCATAAGCCCCACTGAATATTTGGCCCATAGGTGCCTATGTATCTTTATAAAAATGCCCCACAAAAGTTTCTGAAATTTCAGCCAAAATGAACATAAGAAATGCCATACTGGGTCAGATCAAGGTCCATCAAGCCCAGTATCCTGTTTCCAACAGTGGCCAATTCAGGTCACAAGTACCTGGCAAGTTGCCAAAGAGGCACCCAGGTTCCACAACGCTTGTGCTGCGGCAAGCAGTGGATTTCCCAGATCCTCTTTAATAATGGTTTATGGACCTTTCCTCCAGGAACTTGTCTAAACCTTTTTTAAACCCAGCTACACTAACAGCTTTAACTATATCCTCAGGTAACAAGTTGATTACGTGTTGAATAAAAAAATGATTTTCTCTTATTAGTCTTAAATGGGCTGCGTAGTAGCTTCATTGTGTGTCCTCTAGTCTTTCTACATTTTGATGGTGTAAACAACCGATCTACATTTAACCATTCCACTCCATTCATTAATTTATAGACCTCTATCATATACCCCCTTAGCTGTCTCCTTTTCAAGTTGAAGAGCCCCAACCTTTTAAGCCTCTCCTCATAGGGGTATCCTTCCATTCCCTTTAACATTTTCGTCACCCTTCTTTGTACCTTTGTACTTCCCAGTACCTTTCCTCCCTATTCTATTCTCCTTCTCACTCCTGAATGATTGTGACCTTTTCTATCCAAAATTGTAGTTCTTTTCCTTTTCTGGACTAAGCCACTCTGATTTTGGTTTATTGTAAAATGCCCTGATGCTACGAAGGCGTGGTATATCAATTGTTAATAAAGATTAATGAATAAATAATTATTCAGCTATATCCTTTTTAAGATATGACGACCAGAATTGCACACAATATTCAAGGTGCATTCTCACCATGGAACGATACAGAGGCATTATAATAGCCTTTGTTTTATTTTCCATTCCTTTCCTTATGATTCTTAGCATTTTATTTGCTTTCTTGGCCGCCTCTGCACACTGAGCGGAGGGCTTCAACGTATTATCCACCATGACACCTAGATGTTTATGTTCATGTTTATTTCATTTGATATACAGTCCTTTATAACATCAGGGTGGTATACAGTTGCTAAAACAATACAGGAGGCCGGAAAAAGAAAAGGAACTACAATATATGATAGGAAAGAGAAGACAGGTGAGCAGACAAGACAGGAGAGACACAAATTATACAGGATCACACATTAGGTGTTGGGAGATGAAAGGCAGAGGAGAACAGGTAGGTTTTGGGAAGGGATTTAAATTTGGTATAGTTCTGTTCAAGCCTGAGGGGTGTAGGGAGTGAATTCCATAAGGCTGGACCAAGAAAAAAGAAAGCCGAGTGACGGGTGGACTGTAGGTGAGCATGGGCAGGAGAAGAGAGGTGCAGGTGGTTAATATGTGCTGAGCGAAGGTGGTGGCTGGGAGTATGGAATTGAAGACGGTCTGCCAGATATTGCGGGGTATGAGTGTAGATGGCCTGATGGACCATGGCAAGGACTTTGTACTGAATGCGGTATTCTAGAGGAAGCCAGTGGAGTTGGAGAAAAAGAGGTGTAACATATTCTCGCCCAGTAAAGTGGGTGATGATACAAGCTGCTGTATTTTGGACAAGCTGGAGTCTATGGAGTTGAGTATGAGAAATGCTGGCAAGTACAGAGTTGCAAAAGTCCAATAACCAAAGATAGTAAGAGTATGGTTAGGGCTTGGAGCGTGAGGAAAGGGCAGATAGCACACACTTGGCAAAGATAGATAAAGGATTTCCTCATGAGTTGAGAGACATGGTCTTTAAAAGAGAGATCAGAGTCGAGGAGGACCCCTAGGTAGTGGAGAGAAGACACTAGAGGAATGGGAGAATCAGCAATTAATGGGACTGTTGAGGGAGGAGTGATTAAGGTGGAGACAATTTGCAGTGAGCCATTCAGCAACTGAGGAAACACAGGCGTTGAAGGAGAAGAGATCAGGCTTTAATGGGCTGGTATGATAAAGAAGAAGGATATCATCAGCATAATAATAAGCTGATATTCCAGATTGTTGAATAAAAAGAGCTAGTGGAGCCAGAAAGACATTAAATAGGAGTGGTGCTAAGACTGAACCTTGGGGGACGCCGCAGGGAAGGGAAAAAGAATCAGATGAAAGGGAGTGGTTGGTGCTAGAGATGACCCTATATGATTGAGAAAAGAGGACAGAGTGAAACCACCTATAGGACCAGCGTCATGCAAATGAGAAAGAAGGATTGAGTGATCAACAAGGTCAAAAGCTGCTGAGAGATCCAGAGAAACTGCCACCGAGATATCACCATGGTCATGGGAGGTGTGAAGTTCATTGAGAAAAGCAAGCAGAATAGTTTCAACACTATGGGGCTTGTTTACAAAGCCGCGGTAGTGGTTCGCGATCGCGATCGCAGCCGCGGCCCCATTGAAATCAATGGGGCCGCGGCTCCGATTACGATCGCAAACCGCTACCGCGGCTTTGTAAACAAGCCCCTATGACCAGGATGGAAACCAGATTGCTGGGGGTGAAGAAAGTGTGTTGAGTCTAGATGGTGTGAAAGTTGGGTGAAAACAACTTTCTCCAGAATTTTTGAAAGGAAAGTGAGATTATAAACCAGACGGTAGTGTGCTGGATGAAAAGGGTCGAGAGACGTTTTTTTAAGGAGGGGGCAGACCAGAGCATGTTTCCAGAGACTAGGAAAGAACCCAGAAGAGAGAATGGCATTTAGCATGGCAAGAATGGAAGGGAGAAGGGTGAGGGAAGGTTCCAAAAACAAAGAAGAGGGAATGGGATCAAGAGGGCAGTTTGTCGTGTGATATTGAAATGGACTTTATAAGCTCTGTGATGGTGAGTGGGTGGAAAGAGGCCCAAACATGAGAATGGAGAGAGGGGAGGAGGGGAGGGTAGAGGAGGAGAGGACAGTGGGTATGGAGAGTTGGGCAACAAGGAACGGAGATCAAAATTTTGGTGGCAAAAAATGAGGCGAGCCGAGAGGGGCTGGGAGCAGAAAGAGGGGACAGTGGAAGGGAGCTAGATTGAAGCATGGTAAGAGATCTAAGAACTGAGTAGAGTTGGCGAGTAGGATTAGTAGCAAAGAAGATTGTCCTAGAGAAATATTCCTGTTTAGCCTTATGGATCTGGGCACGGTAATAGAAATGGTGCTTTTTGAAAAGGTGTAATGCAGAGGGAGGCTGAGACTTCCTCCAAGAGCATTCAGCTCGCCGAAGCTGAGAGCGCAGAAGACGAAGACCTGGGTGATATCAGGGCTGTTGGAAGTGGTGGTATAGAGGTCGGTGCTGCAGAGGAGCCAGGCGATCAAGGACAGATGAGAGGTTGGCATGCCATTGTGAGACCTGCGAGTCTAGGGAGAGTGTGTGGAAGTCCTCAGAGAGGAGCTGATCAGTGGCTGGGAAAAGCTGAAGGGAATGGGAAATGATATGGCAAAAAAGGCGACAAGGGGCCTGTTGGGTTGTGCCAGGGGGGTGAAGGGAAGTGGCAGTACTGGGTGCTGAAAGTGGTAGGCTGAAGATCAGGCAGTAGTGGTTGGTCTAGGGCAAAGGGTGAGAGCGGTGGTTCAGGGGCAAGAGCGTGGAACTGGCTGGAGTAATTACTAGGTTGAGAGTATGGCCAGCTACATGGACTGGCATGGACATATGCTGGGAAACGGCCAGATCATGTAGGAGATCAATAAAGGAGCGTTCTCTGGAGGAGGAGGGCGCTTCAAAATGAACATTGAAGTCCCCCATGATCAGTAGATGGGACTGGTGATTTCTAAGGTGGTACCTTGCATTGTGTAACCATTGCTTGGGTTGTTCTTTCCTAGGTGCATAACCTTGCACTTGTCCACATTAAATTTCATCTGCCATTTGGACATCCAGTCTTCAAATTTTTCAAGGTCCTCTTGCAATTTTTCACAATCCTCTTGCATTTTAACAACTGAATAATTTTGTGTTATCTGCAAATTTGATCACCTCACTCGTTATTCCTATTTCCAGGTCATTTATAAATATGTTGAAAAGCAGCAGGCCCTGCACAAATCCTCGTGGTAATCCACTATTCATCTTTCTCCATTAAGAAAATTGGCCATTTAGCCCTACTCTCTGCTTTCTATCTTTTAACCAGTTCCTGATCCACAATACTATACTGCCTCCAGTCCCATGACTTTTTAATTTCACCAAGAGTTTCTCATGTGGGACCTTGTCAAAGGCTTTCTGAAAATCCAGATACGCTATATCAAATAGCTCAACTTTGTGTATCTGTTTATTCACACCTTTAAAAAATATAACAAATTAGTAAGACAAGACTTTCCTTGGCTAAATCCATATTGTTTTTCTCCCATTAAACCATGGTTATCTACATGTTCAGTAATTTTATTCTTTATAATGATTTCTACTATTTTTCCCAGTACTTATGTTAGGCTCACCAGTCTGTAGTTTCCTGGATCACCCCTGGAACCCTTTTTTAAAAATTGGAATTACATGGGCCACTCAAATCCTCAGGTACTACAGATTATTTTTATGATAGTTTACAGATAACTAATAGTAGGTCTGCAATCTCATATTTCAGTTCTTTCACCACTCTTGGATGTATGCCATCCAGTCCAGGTGATTTGCTACTCTTCACTTTATCAAACAGTTGTAATACATCCTCCCGATTTATCAATATTTCTTTCAATTCTTCCGCTATATCAGGGGTACTCAAATCCAATCCTGAAGGGCCACAAACAAGTCAGGTTTTTGGGATATCCCTAATGAATATGCATGAGATATATTTGCATGCACTGCCTCCATTGTATTGGACTCTATCTCATGCATATTCATTAGGGATATCCCAAAAACCTGACTGGTTTGTGGCCCTCCAGGACTGGATTTGAATACCCCTGCGCTATATCATCTTTATATACCATTTCAGGCACAGGTAACTTCCCTAAGCAAAGAATTTATTTAGTCTCTCCATTATGGCCTTAACCTCGCTTAGCATCCCTTTTACCCCTCCATCATCCAATGGTCCAAAGGACTCTCTCACAGAAGTTTTGCTATGAAAGTACTTGGAAAAGTTTTTATTATGCATTTTTGCTTCCATGGCAAGCTTCTTTTCAAAGTTTCTCTTTGCCTGCCTTATCGATGCCTTGCATCTAACTTGCAAATGCTTATGTTGTTTTCTGGTGTTTGTCATTAGGCTCCCTTTTCCATTTCCTGAAGGATGCTTTTTTGGCAACTACAGACTCTCTGACCTCGCCTTTAAACCATGCTGGCAGTTTTTGACCTTCCTTCCACTTTTCTTAAAGTGTGGAATTCGTCTGGTCTGGGCTTCCAAGATAGTACTTTTAAACAATGGTCATGCTTCATATAAATCTTTAATCTTTAGAGCTGCTCCTTTTAGTTTTTTCTTAACTATTTTCCTCATTTTAACATAGTCTCCCTTTTGAAAGTTAAAAGGTAGTACTGTAGATTTCCTTGCCATCTTTCTAGCATTTATTAAATCAAATGTGATCATGCTAGGTTCACTATTGCCAAGTGGCCCCAACACCCTTTTCTCTTGCACCAGATCATGTGTTCCACTAAGGACTAGGTCCAGAATAGCTTCCCCTCTTGTCGGTTCATGTACCAGCTGCTCTAAGAAGCAGTTATTTATTTCATCTAGAAACTTTTATCTCTCTAGCATGTCCTGCTGTGACATTGACCCAGTCAATACTGGAGTAATTGAAATCACCCATTATTACTATGTTTGTAACTTTTGTTAGCTTCTCTGATTTATCTTAGAATTTCATCATCTATCTGTTCATTCTGGCCAGGTGGCCGGTATTACACCCCCACTGCCATTGCCTTTCCCTTTTTACATGGAATTTCTATCCATAGAGATCCTTGTATTTAGTGCTATATATTATAGCTCTCCCATCTTATTTTTTAGACTTCTAGCATTTCCAGTCATTTTAGAGGTTGCATTTTATTCATATTAATTTGGTTATCAGTTGATAGGTGTAATTTGGAATCTTTCGGCTCTGTACTGAAGGGCATCTGGGTTACTTTTATCTTTGTTGGAACCTCTCTATCGGGATGCCCTAACTTCCCTGTTTTGCTAGTATCCTTCAAGGATACATCCTTCCAAACAATGCACTCCTGGGCGACTGTAGACTTTCTGCTATTATCTAATTTAAATGCTGTTCTATCTCCTTTTTAAAGGCTAATGCCAGCAGCCTGGCTCCATCCCAGTGAAGGTGGAGTCCATCCCTTCGGAAGAGCCTCTCCCTTCCCCAGAATGTTACCCAGTTCCTAACAAATCCAAAACCCTCTTTGCACCATCTTCTCATCCATGCATTGAGACTCCAGAGCTCTGCCTGCCTTTTGGGTCCTGTACATGAAACAGAAAGCATTTCAGAGAATGCTACCCTGGAAGTTCTGGATTTCAACTTCCTATCTAAAAGACTAAATTTGTCTTCCAGAACCTCCCTCCAACACTTTCCTATGTCATTGGTGCCAACATGTACCAAGACAGCAGACTTCTCCCAAGCACTATCTAAAACCTTGTCTAGGTGGCATGTGAGGTCTGCTACCTTCGCACCAGGCAGGCATGTTACCAGGCCGTCCTCAGGTCCACCAGCCACCCAGCTATCTACATGCCCAATGATCAAAACGCCATCTATAACAGCTGTACTAACCTTTCCCTCATGGGCACATGGCCCTGGAGAAACTTTCTCGGTTCAAGAGGATTTTACATCTCCTGATGGACAGGTTCTAGTTACAGGATCACTTCCAGTCACACCAAGGTGATACTCTCCTTTCACATGACCTCTCTCCTCCATGGCAACAGAGAGGATGCCAGATTGGAGGTAGGGCATTCACCCCGCTTGGCAGCAAGTGCAAATGTTCATGCATAAAGCATGTGCACATCAGGACTCTGCCCATGTACCAGCTAAACTCTGTTTTCGAACATGCTTATTCCAAAGTCACATAAAAGTACATGTGTTCTTGTCACCATGTGCAATTTTATGAGGAGGACATTTTATAAGTGGCATTTTATGTGCATGTGAGGTGACATTCTAGAAAGGATATCTAAGTGCAATCTGGGACATCCAGGACAAAACATGCAGAAAAATACCAGGGACTTCTATATTTCAGCCTGATTGTAGAAATATAGACACCCCACTACAAAATCCTTGGGAGGAAGACATCTATCACATGCTACTTTGCATATTGAGATGTTCATCGGCATGAAAAAAATGAAAACAAGGGCCCTCATTCCCCATCTGTGCTTGTTGTTAACATAAAAAATATAGAGAATTTGAGTGTACCTCCTTCTTCACACCCTCCAGATCTTTGGCTGGCAAAATGAGCACTCTTCTAATGTCTGTTCGTGCCTGGAGCCGATATGACCTTTGACGTGGCCCAGGACATGCAGGGCATTTCTGAAATCGGGTGAGGATGTCCATCTTCTTGGAAGCATCCCAGACACACCTGCACCAGGCCTTCTTCATGGCTTGGATGTCCTTGCACTGGGGAAATCTCCAGAGTCAGCTTCTAAAATGCCTCCAGACGTCTCTGTGATTTGGACATTGGTGTACCCATTTTCAGATTTCCAAAGCATAAATAACTCTTTAAAAATAACCTATATACCACCGTATACATGTAAGAACGTCTTTACAAAATTACCCCCATTGCCTAAAAGTAGGTGCTAGGTTTTTTGAGCCAGTTTTGTAAGTGTCCACTAGGGTCCTTCACAGGGAAAAAACTTAGTTTGTTTATGGGCTATTATCCCAATTTCCAGATTTATTTTAGCTTGTTTCACACGTTTGTTTTAATGACAAATTTTTAATATGTTTTGGAACTTAACGTGCACTGATTCACTAGCATTAATTTGTAGGTTAACGTTCATTAAAGCAATTTAGCATGCACTAAATTTTTTAATGAACCAGATGTGCACTAATAAACACATATCCCTCATGCCCACTGGAGCATGTAATATCCTGTTCTGTAAATTGCTTATAAAATTATTCCAGATGACATGGGCTCTTCTCATAGAGCTCAGCCAGCTTCATTACAATGTTTGCTTACCTATGTGACATGCTAGACACCATTCGTTTTATATTGTTTTCTTCCTTATCTCTCTTGTACCCCTCCTCCTCCTCCTCAGACAGACCTATTAATATCTCTCTGGTGATTGTTGGCTTCAATGGCACATGAAGAATGCAAGCAACGTGGAAATGCCTTCTTCCGCGTAAAACAATTTGTATCGTTGCACAGAGGGGCCTGAACAACGCCATATACCTGCAAAGGTAACTAGAACTTGCTTTACATTTTCGTAGGCATATAATACAAATATCTGGAGAAATAAAATGATGACAGAAGTGAAAATGTCCCTCGTAACTGAGATTCACCAACTGACCCATAAGCCATCCTTTTGAAATCAGTCGGGTTGCTATGCTCCTCGAGGAGGGAGGACAAATGTCTCCACCATTTGCCAGGTTCTTTCAGCTATGTCATCATGTTCAGATCTAATCTGCGATGGTAGACATTTGTTTTAAAATGCATTAGGCCTGGCCATTCCTTTTGTAAGTTACCAGATTACTTGGAAGCAGAACAGAAGCATGCATGTGACACTTTCTTTGATTGTGTGACTAACGCTTAAGTCCATTTAAGTTATTACTATAACAAAGCACTAACATTGAATACTTAACTCTATTGCACTCATTCCTGAGAAAGGTAAAATCTAATTTTAAATGTGCTTGAAATCACAGTGAGCTAAAATAGCCAATTATTCTGTCTTTTATTTTCTGCTTTTCCCTCAGGGTATCTACCACACCACTCTTTATGGCCCTAATTAGAATCTCTTTCAGTCAGGTGCCTTCTCCATAAGTCAAGAGAGTGCCCAAGACTGACATATAGGTTAGTGTTCTTGCAAATTTTCCTAGAATGAGTTTGAAGTGTGTCTCCTTTTAATGCTGTTTGAAGGGGGGAGGTTACATTTTCTGCCTTGTTCTATAGTTGATATCATATGCCCTTGAAACTTAAAGTGAAATGTCAAACTCATTAGCTGTAAAATGAAACTCAAAGAAAATGCTCATTTTGGGTAAAGCTAAATGTGGAGCATGCTATAGGTTAATTAGATGTGAACCCAAAACATTAGTTCTCGTCACTAAAATCTGGCCATAGGCATGAACCAAGGTTGAAAGAAAGTAAAGTTTGATTCCATTTACTAAGCCTAGGACTCCTTCCAGCTCACAGTCATACCACACCCAGGGGGATCAGGAGATGACAGTACAAAGAGATATTTAAACCACTTTGTCTGAGCCAAAGATCCTCCTACAACCAGGAGGGGCAGGCTGAGAACTTACGCTCCATCACCTGCTTGGTAGCACCTACACCATTATGATGGTCCACAAAATAGTCAACAGAAATTTCACATTTCCACAGAAACCATATTGTGGGAGCCTGGACATACAAGCGGTTAAGGAATTTCTCCCCCAAAATACCCAGCTACTTGCTGGGTACTCGGATATTCTGAACTAACTAGAGAATTGTTTGTTTCAAGACAAAAATCTCTCTTGATTATCACGCATGACAATAGTTCAGCATTTTATCACTCTCTGGGGAAACGATCCATGTGTCGTTTTGTTTTTACCATCATGTGCTAACTGCAGTATTGTTACAAAGAGAATGAAGTGTATTCATCATATGAATATGGAAATTTGCCACGATAATTTTGAATAGTTATGGTCAGGCTGTGAAGGGAACAAACTACATAAAAATACTTCACAAAATCATGGCATAGAGAGGGAGAGGAGAGAAAGACGCCAATATTTAAAGACAGTCTTTATTAGCCTGTGTATTATAGCACAACTTTAACAGGAGCACTGTTATTACAAACCTTGGGGTAATTATTGGGGTAATTTTATAAGAATCCACAGAACTCTATTTGCCCTAAAGTGATTGACTGGGTTAGAAATTGGTTGAGTGGGAGGTGACAAAGTGTACAGGTAAATGGAGCTCACTCTGAGGAGAAGGATGTTACTAGTGGTGTCCTTGGTCTGATTCTTTTTAATATTTTTGTTAGTGATATTACACAAGGGCTGTCGGATAAGGTTTGCCTCTTTGCAGAAGGTACTAAAATCTGCAATAGACACCCAGGAAGAAGTACATAACAAGAGGAGGAATCTAGCTAAGTTTGAAGAATGGTCAAGAATTTGGCAGCTGAGATTTAATGCTAAAATATGCAGGGTCATGCATTTGGGCTGCAATAATCCAAGGGAGCGGTACGGTGTAGGTGGCGAGGTACTTCTCTCCACGAAATAAGAGCTGGACCTGGGTGTGATTGTTCCTGATGATCTTAAAGTGGCTAGATAAGTAGAAAAGTGATGATGAAAACCAGAAGGATGTTTGGGTGCATAAGGAGAGGAATGGCCAGCAGAAAAAGGGAGGTGATCAGAACTCTGTATAAGTCTCTGGTGCGACCTCATTTGGAGTATTGTGTGCAATTCTGGAGACCCTTCTTCAAAAAGATATAAACAGGATGGAGTCGGTGCAGAAGATGGCTACTAAAATGGTTAGTGGTGTTCATTATAAAGCATATGAGGACAGACTTAAAGATCTTAATTTGTATACGTTAGAGGAAAAGCAGGATACAGGAGATATGATAGAGATCTATGTGGCATATACCTATGGTTATATACCTATGTGGCATAAATGCACAAGAGGAGAGCCTCTTTTGATTGAAAGCAAGTTCTGGAATGAGAGGGCATAGGATGAGGGTGAAAGGGGATAGACACAGGAGTAATATACGGAAATATTTCTTTATGGAAGGAGTGGTGGATGTGTGGAATAGTCTCCTAATGGAGGTAGTAGAGACGAGACAGTATATGAATTCAAGAAAGCATGGGACAAATGCAGAGGATCTCTAAATGAAAAAAGGGACCATAATAGTTGATACGGAAGGGCAGACTAGATAGGCCATATGGTCTTTTTCTGCTGTCGTCTTTCTATGTTTCTATGTATTTTGTATAACATATGCAGGTCAGTGTGCACATGTAATTTAGGTGGTTGCTATTCTGTAAGTATGTATGTCAGGCCAATTACTCCCAGTAATACATTGCCAAGAAAACACAGAGGCAGCTGGGTTACCAGGAGTCAGCACTAAAAAAAGAAAAAGCAAGAGCTGTTTGTCACATGATCACTTTATTCTATGGACTATATGACAGATAGCTTGAGCTAAGTGTTAGTAAGAACAGCCTTAAGTTTCTTTGACATGGTTTTACCGTAAAAGGGGCCCTAAGTTTCTTAGATGTGGAGCTTGATTCGGATAGGGGCACGTCTGGCCCATCCAGATGGCCCCAAGCAAGGTGGCCATTTTGAACCGTGGGAACAAACATTCCCATTGTAACCATAATTGGGACTAAGGACAGCCCAGCATACCCCTGCTGCCTCCCAGCAGGCGCCCCATAGCCTCAGCCCTCCTTTTGCCCATTGCCTGACTCACAGTTGGCCTGCCGTGGGCTGGATTGGGTGGCAGGGACCCCTCGCACCTGGTCTGAGGGGGAATCCCCGGGTCCGATTGCCAGTTTTGTACTGCTTATTCCACCTTTGAGGTGGAATAAGAAGTACGTCCCCACAGGCCCGGCAGGACATACAGGGCCATGACCTAAATTGACCCTGTATGTCATGCCAGGCTAGCCTGTCCCTGCTCTGCCCTCATCCCACCCCCTCCCGGCTCTGTCCGTCCTGATGCTCGGGATGTACGGAGGAGCCAGATAGGGAATTGGACCTGGGCGACTTGCGGGGCGTCACAAAATCGGGCCCATAGTTTCACAGAATTTATGAACAAGATCATTAATTAGACAACTAGGATCTACAGTAGGCTTATAACTAGGATCTAGAGTAGGCTTGGGAAATCTATCCTATAATTGTAACTAGGAATTTCACACATGGAGTCAGGATTGTTAGGTACAAGAATTCAACAAGGAAAAAATTTTAACAAGGGTTCTAGGATACTCTTCTTAGAATTTACAGATCAAGGAACATGGCATAAGAAAGTCATGGACTAAGTCTCTATAGAAGGAGTCTAGATTTACAAGGCCAAAATTCAGGAAGGGTTTTCCATGGACCTGAAGACCAGACAAACTTTGGGCCAATCAGGAAACAGGAAATCAGAGTATGAGAAACATAAGACACAGTTAAGAATAGACTGGCTGAAGAAGGATAACATCACAGACTCTAATGGCCACCTAAGCATGGAGCTCCATGTGCCCACCCAATTTCAAGGCTGATCCACCTTCACCTGCAATTGCCTGGGTTATCGATATCAGGCATAGTAAAGGGGAAGTGAGCAGCAACATGTCCGTGAAGAACAAAAAAAAATCACCAGACCTCAAAGACTTTGCTTACTGTGGCATTGACCTCAGCAAGGTAGGAACTATTGTGCAGCCATGGTCTATATCCAAGCAAGTATGGGAGGGGGACATGTAGCACATTGAGTCAGCAGAGGAAAGGGGACCAGGCTGCCCTGTGCTGAATTGCAGACATCATTTTTGGCACTCATTTTTGGCTTAGCACATGGATATAGCAGTGTTAAAAAGTGAACTCAAACAGGACATTCAAGAATTGGGCCAGAGTAGGATTGACAACTTTTTCACCGAGAAAAAACAGACACCTGTGGCTCGCCATGCTCCACCCATTCCCTGCCCCCCAGTCCCACCTCTGCCCCACCCCCACCCCATCCACACTCCACCCTAGCCCTCCACACAAAAATTACCAAGGGCAAGTGTAGGCAGCTGTAGGGGAGAAACTCTAAAAGTGAAAGGATGAGATTATATAGATCTATTATTAGAACTGTGAATACTGTGTTTGAGTGATTTCTTGGGAAATACTGTGAATGCTGAAGCTCAATGATATTCCAATAAAGTTGCAGTTTAGTATACCTCACTGTGTGCTATGGATTTATTTATGAACTTCCTGACCCCCAAGGTGAACCAAATGGAATAATATTGCCCAAATAGGAGGGCTATTTAAACTAAATAATCCTATATATTGAAGGAATCAACATAAGAACCTACTCTAATCCTTCACCACTAATACGCTCAGTGCACTGTAGGATGAAGACTGCCGTTGGAGTAATGCATTGCAGTCTAAAGCTTGGATTTCATTCATTGAGCTAACTCCTTAGGCGGTAACTGAAACCTAAAGTGGTGGGCTGCCCTTACAGGGTGTGAGTAACCTGCCAGTCAGTCCCAGGACCCACGGTGATGCAGAGACACCGAGGCGCCATGTTTTGAAGACTGAAATTCTGACAAGGAGTTACAAAAAAAACCTGATAAGTGTGTGCCTGATTTGCATTCAATGCAATATATAATGCTGAGAGTTTGAGTGACATTACATTGATTGGCTGCAAGCATATATATTGATATGAACTGTCCTTGGCAGCAGTGAGCATCTGAATAATTGGAAGTTAAAAATAAGTGACGACATGGACATTTATTTAAGTGCAGCACAGCACAACAGCACCATAACCATCCTCATAAAAAAATATTTTTTAAGACCCTGGGAAGTCCAGTATCACTGTGCAGACCCACTCACTGTCATTTGGCTGGCTCTGGCTGTGGACTGGCTGGCTGTCTCTTTCCACTAGTCAATGAAAAACCTCATGCTGGAAGCTCCCTCCACTACTCCCTAGTCCCTCCCTCTGTTGTCTCATTGGCTCCTTCGGCTGACTTACTCAGCTTCCACTACTTCCTGGTCCTACCTCTGTTGTCTCATTGGCTCATTTGGCTGACTTACTCAGCTCCCACTACTCTGTAGTCCCTCCCTCTGTTGTCTCATTGGCTCATTCGGCTGACTTTTACTCAGCTCCCACTACTCTTTAGTTACTCCCTCTGCTGTCTCATTGGCTCATTCGGTTGACTAGTCTCAGCCTGGCAGATTAGCAGCTCCTCATAGGACGGAAGAACCGAAACCCACCTATGATGGCAGTTCTGCCCACCAGAGGAGCCCCTCTCGCAATAGCTAAGAGAACCACACAACAGCGAGAGGTGTTTGGTGGTCACTAATACTTTATTAGATTGAAAGAACGCCCCGACATGTGTAATGATAAAAGAGAAATATAACATAAAAAAATAAAAAATAAATTACATAATTATGAAAAACACATATAAAATATGTATGGCATTAACAACAGAATTACTATTAATATAAAAAAATATGATGAAAAACAATAAAATAGGTCATTGTAATACAAACATGGACTAAACGCTAAAACTCATATGCATAGAGATTAACGGTACTTACAGATTATGGAAGATCAACAACCACTACGGAGTGCACAGTGACCGTTGTGCTCATATGTATAAAGCATTAGCTGAAAATTGTTCCATAAATAACAAGATTAATACAACTGAATACATATAATAAGACTGGATATGAAAGGCTTATATATATAAAACAGTAGTGGGAAACCGGGACCAAAAATATATTTATGAACAAAAAGAACTAGTTTTAATTGCACCGTGAAGCCAAGGCAATACTAACAATAAAAGGAAAGAAAAAACAAAAATAGTGATATAAAAATTTGCAAACGTTAAAAACATAAGTACAAATGATATCAATAAGAATAGGACTCAAAGACAGTAGTTTAAGGGCCAGATCAAAAAGGGGGGGGGGGGTAAAATTATATTAAAAATATAGTCAAAACAGTAAACAATTATAGAATTGTATATAATAAAACGTCCCCAGGCATGATGTAAAAGATGAAAACTTGACTTAAAAACTGTGTGCAAGACAAGTATACTAAAAGCATTGATCAAACTTTGTTTTATATATATAAGCCTTTCATATCCAATCTTATTACATGTATTCAGTTGTATTAATCTTGTTATTTATGGAACAATTTTCAGCTAATGCTTTATACATATGAGCAAAACGGTCGCTGTGCACTCCATAATTCTATTGTTAATGTCATACATATTTCATATGTGTTTTCCATAATTATGTAATTTATTTTTTATTTTTTAATGTTATATTTCTCTTTTATCATTACACATGTATTTGTTATATTTATTATTTATTTATCAATTTGTTGCTTTGCAGTTCTTAGCCCCCTGACGAAGGCTGTGCCGAAACGCGTTCTTGCAATCTAATAAAGTATTAATAAGTATTAGTGACCACCAAACATCTCTCGCCTCTTGTGTAGTTCTGCCCACCAGCCACAAAAACCTGCTTTTCAAGTGCCGGTTTTAACAATCTGCCTGCAGCCAGCTGGCCATATAAAAACCGGCCAGTTGGCAACTCTAGGCCAGAGACTAGATGAGGTGGAGTCAGAAGAACTTAAGAACATAAGAAATGTCATACTGGGTCAAACCAAGGTCCATCAAGCCCAGTATCCTGTTTTCCAACAGTGGCTAATCCAGGCCACAAGTACCTGGTCAAAGCTGGAGGTGCACAAGGAACAGGTTAAGACCCTAACCAGATACTGGAAGAGCTTGAGAGGCCTCATAGAGAGTTGGAGGACAAGACAGAGGAAGTGAAGAACTACTCACAATGCCAGAACCTCCTGTTCCGGGGTCTCCCAGACCTGACAGAGTACTGGGACAGTGAGGATGTGATGGGAACTATAATTTTAATCTGAAACATGGCATTGAAAAATCTGAAATTCAGGTTTTTCTTTCTTGTTTCATCACAGGCCAGGCTGGCCTAAAACCAGTAACCTTTGGGTTAGAAGGCAGGGCATCTTGCATATTAGCTATCCCAATTCCATAAAAGCTGGCTCTTACAAGCACGGGGGGATTCTTTTTGAGAGTCCTGATTTATGACTCAATTTCTTCTTTGCCTCTCACTTGAGGGACATTTGACAGTGCTCAGTACATTTGTTTGGGGGCTTTTGGTCCTTGTTTGCCCTTTCTTGTCCTGTTGCTGGATTTGAGGATCACATGACCCCTTGGGGTTGTAAGGAGGGGACTGGGGATTGTTCCCCGTTTTGCAGCCTCCTGTCCCCGACTCCAGCAATGGGGCAGGTGGTAGAAAAAAAATGTTATTTTCAATTTAATGATTTAAATATATCAGTTTTAAAAATTTACGTTTTCTTTTGCACAGTATAGGGGAAACATATCACTGTTTCGATTTCTCTGTTGATTTGCCTGTTTGGATATGCTGCTGTTGTTGTCATGGGATGGATGTGGGGCTGGGGACAGGGTAATGATTCCTCTTCTCTCCTGCACATCTTGTTGCTCAAACCTGGATCTAAGGTGTTCCTTCTTTCCCTACCCCCCTTCCAATAAGGGTCCCAAATTTGTCTGCAAAAAATCTGATAACCTTACTTTTTGATGCCGAGAAGTTCCACCCCTTTATTTCTGTATTGTTTCGTGTTGAGATTTCAATAAACTATAAATTAAAAAAAAAGAATAGGCTGTCAGTCCCCAGGAGCTATGATAGTTCCTCCTGGACGACGAGTACCTTTCAACTCAAGGTTTACTGATTTGAGGCGACAAAACTGGAAATTAAAGCTCAAAATATTTGTGGTTTTTTATTTGCTTAGAAATCTCTAGTAACCTTTCAGCTCTTTTTTATATTTTTGTATGGGGAGCACCCACATTCCTCTCTTAATTAACAAAATTGCCCTGAAATGAACATATATAAAAACAAAATTAAATAAAACCTGCAAACAACACAGGTTACTAAACAAACAAATTGTTTTTACCTGCACACCCCCAGCACATCTACTGCAGCTGGTTCAATGCAAGAATACAACAGGATTTCACAGTTCTGAAATATAAACAGATAAATTCATTTCAAAATTCATAGTCCAAATTAAACACAATAGACAGAGTTTGCACATAGCACAAACTAGAGTCTTCTTACTTCTCCCTCTAGCTTCTGAGGCGCTCTCCTAAGGAATGGGACCCTCCCTTGTCCAAAAGACACAAGTAACCTCCTACAGACTCCTTTAAGGCAGCAAATCTGAAACAAAGTTCACCCCTGGCAATTGGGTAAGTCATAGTAACATAGTAAATGACAGCAGAAAAAGACCAGTATGGTCCATCTAGTCTGCCCAGCAATATGACAGGAGTAGGTGCACCCCGTCCCATATCTTTTAGGGAGTAGGTGCACCCCTACCCATGTCTTTGCTTAGTGGTGCACCCACCAGGAGCAAGTGCACCCCTCCCCATGTCTTTGTTTCTTTGTTTGTTTAGGGGTGAACACACCGCTCCTCACCCCATCGCTCCATGTAGGACACCCCTATTTGTTGAGAAATTAGATGGTTCCGTTTATTTTGATTTAATCTTGTTGCTGTAAAGTGATCCACAGTGTCTGTCCTAAGCCACTTTGAATTCTGTCACTGTGTTTGTCCCCACCACCTCCATCGGGAGGGCATTCCAAGCATCCACCACCCTTTCAGTAAAAAAGTATTTCCTGACATTGCCTTTCAATTTACCACCTTGCACCTTCATGTTATGCCCTCTAGTTTTACAGCTTCCGTGTCTCTGGAAGAGGTTTGTTTGTTCATTATTTTCCTTTAAGTATTTAAAGATCTGAATCATATCTCCCCATCCCTCCTCTCCTCCAAATTGTACATATTTAGGTCTTCAAGTCACTCCTCATAAGGCTTCTGACGCAGGCTCCAAATCATTTTGATCGCCTTCCTCTGAACAGCTTCCATTCTTTTTACATCCTTTGCAAGATACGGTTGCCAAAACTGAACACAGTATTCCAAGTGAGGCCTCACCAGTGACTTATACAGTGGCACTAGTACGCCTTCCTTTCTGCTGGTAATTCCTCTTTGAATGCAGCCCAACATCCTCCTGGCTTTTGCCACCGCCTTGTCGCACTGTTTTGCCACCTTGAGATCTACAGAAATAATCACACTGAAGTCTTTCTCCTGCTCCGTACACACCAACCTCTCGCCCCCTATCGTGTACATTTCCCTTGGATTTCTGCTACCCAAGTGCATGACACTGCACTTCTTCGCATTAAATCTTAATTGCCAAGCATCAGACCATCCCTCCAGCTTTTGCAGATCCCTCCTCATGTTAAGCATTCCCCTCGGGGGAGTCCACTCTGTTGCAAATTTTCATGTCATCTGCAAAAAGACAGACTTTTCCATTCAGTCCTTCAGCAATATCACTCACAAATACATTGAACAGTGCCATGCCTAGGACCGAAACCTGAGGCACTCCGCTAATCACCTTCCTTTCATCAGAGTGAGCTCCATTTATCATCACCTTCTGTCGCCTGTCAGTCAACCAATTTATGATCCAGTTTACCACCTTGGTACCCATCCCCAAACTACTGAGTTTATTGATAAGCCTCCTATGAGGGACAGTATCAAAGTCTTTGCTGAAATCCAGGTAGATGACATCCATCACGTGTCCTTGATCCAGTTCTCTGGTCACCCAAAGAACTCAATGAGATTTGTCTGGCAAGATCGTCCCTCGGTAAAACCATGTTGCCTCGGATCCTGTAACCTGCTGGTTTTGAGAAAGTTCACTATTCGCTCTTTCAGGAGCGTCTCCATTACTTTTCCCGCCACCGAGGTAAGGCTCACGGGCCTGTAGTTTGACACTTCTTCTCTGTCACCACTTTTGTGTAGAGGTACGACGTCAGCCATTCTCCAGTCCTGAGGAACCTCTCCTGTTTCAAAGGATCTTTTGAAAACATCCTTTAACGGCCCTGCAAGAACCTCTCTGAGCTCTTTCAGTATCCTGGGATGTATCCCATCTGGTCCCATGGCCTTGTTCACTTTCAGTTTTGCAAGTTGTTCTAAAACCTCATCCTCTCTGAATGGTGTGGTATCTACCTCATTCCCAATTTTATATTTAGGAGTCATAGGTGATCCTTCTCCAGGATTTTCTTTAGTAAAAACAGAGCAGAAGTATTTGTTTAGTAATTTCGCTTTATCAATGTCATTTTCTACGAGTCCGTTTCCAGCACTTCTGAGTCCTGCAATTCCACCTCTGATCTTCTTCCTTTCCCGAATATACCTGAAGAAAGTTTTGTCGCCGTACTTAACATCTTTAGCCATCTTTTCCTCTGCCTTTGATTTTGCTATCCTTATTTCTCTTTTTGTCTCCTTGAGTTTGATCCTGTATTCATTTCTGTGTTCTTCTGTTTGCAAGCTTTTGAATTTTGCGAAAGCTGTGTTTTTTGCCCTTATTTGAGCAGCCACTTCTTTGGAAAACCAAATAGGTTTCCTTCTCCTCTTGTTTTTATTTACTTTTCTTAACATATTTATCTGTTGCCCCTTTTATTGCCCCTTTTAGTTTAGCCCATTGCAATTCCACTTCCCTTATCCCCTTCCACCCTGTCAGCTCCTCCTTTAGGTACTCGGCTATTTTATTGAAGTCAGTGTTTTTGAAGTTTAGGACTTTGAGCTTGCTATGATTGGATTGCACCTTGGCTTTTATCTCAAACCACACCGTATGATGATCACTGTTGCTCACAGGGGCACTCACCCAGACATTAGACACGCTATCACTGTTGGTGAGCATGAAATCCAGCGTTGAGCTTTCCCTGGTTGGTTCCATCACCATTTGTCTAAGTATTGCATCTTGGACAGCGTCCACAATTGTTTTGCTTCTTTCCAGATTTGCAGAAAGAGTAATCCAATCCACATCGGGTAGATTAAAGTCACCCAATATGATTGTTCCCCCTTTGTTGCTATCTTGGCAATATCTATAATCAATTTGTTATCTATCTCTTCAATTTGAGTCGGAGGTCTGTAGATTACAGCAATATGGATGACAGTGCCATCTCCTCTTTCCAACACGATCCAGAGTGCTTCTTCTTTTTCCCATGCACCCTGCATTTCAGTAGCTTTGATATTGCTTTTGACATACAAGGCTACTCCTCCCCCTTTTCCATGTTCTCTGTCTCTTCTGAATAGATTATAGCCAGGTATGGCTATATCCCAATCATGTGATTCATTAAACCGTGTTTCTGTAATGGCCACAATGTCCAAGACCTTTTCCACCATTAGGGCTTCCAGGTCCGGAAGTTTGTTTGTTGGCTAAGCTTCGAGCATTTGTGCTCATTGCTTTCCAGCATTTAACTGGCTTGTGTTTATTTTGCCTTGATTTTATTCTACCCAGTTCTTCCCAGTTGCTTTTGATGTGTTGTTTAAAAGTGTGGTTGTTTCTGTTATTCTGCAAAATTCATATAAGTCTCATGTTAAATACAATTTTTTAAAGAAGTACTTTATCTAGAATGTTCAGATGAGAAGTATGGGATTAACTCTCCTATTCACACTGATACTTCTCACTCTCAAGACCCCAATAATTCTCTCAAGTTTTGAAAGCTTAGGCACATCAACTTGGGCCCTGGTCACTTTCCTAGGACAAGGGGAGCACTACAGAGCATAATGAGGCAGGAGTGATATTGTGTGGTTTTATATTTATAGCCCTGACATTGTCTCTGTGGGTTGCAAAAGCATTTAGGATTCCCATTCTCCCCTGACATCTCCAACCTTTCCCTCCAGCTGGAGTAAAGAGTTCTGGATGGGTGGGGAAGTGGTGCACATATGTGTATTTGTGGCGAGTTCAAGTTGATTGTTTTGTTCAGTAAAAAAAAAACATTAGTTCTAATATCTGGAAAGGAAAAAACTATAGGATGATCCTTACTAGACGCTCCCTCTCTGTTTATGCCTAGCTTGTATACTTTGTTGTCCCACGGGTGGCAGATCTTTTCTGTTTATTCTGAGACTGCAGTTTAAGTGAAGCAATTGTGTTGATGTTTGTACTGCTGTCCTTTTGTGATGTAATCAAAATTCTTAATACAAAACTTAAATTACAAAAAAAAAAAAAAAAAGGAATCTAGAGCATATGGGTTCATTAGATTTGTTCACACCTCACTTTCCAAATACCCACTGCAAATGAGAGAGTTTCTTGTCACCCACTCACTTCTGCCTCATCCATCCTTCAGTCCGGAAGGGACTTTAATACCTCTACTCGGAGACACATTTGAGGGATTGCCTACACCGATGTATGCTGTACCAATAGCATGACATTGTTTAGTTTAGTTTATCTGTTTTTATTAAATTTATTGCCTTTTTACCTCTATGTATATGTTCTTCTTAGCTTTGTCTGTATCAAATTATGTATATAAAATATGCTTCAGCAACTTTTAATTGAAAGTTTTACTGTATTATTTGCAGCTTGTATTTGCATCGGATGTAAGCCAGCTTGACGTTATTGTGTGTTATTGATAATGGTAATGATCATTTGACTGCCAAGTCTACTTGATTGATAATGGTATAACTCTATTACATTGCTTAATTTGTCAGATACTGGAGGATTAGCTGACAAATGATGGTCCTTTCATAGCGAGGACACTTGTCCTGTTCTGTTTAGTTGGGTTATTGGTCAGATGCCTGATAGGCACCAATAATCAATCTATTCAACAAGGTTAAATACTTGGAAAACGGACAGAAAAATTAATTTTTCTGCAATAACTTTTCTAATAAGTGGATTTTTATTTTCCAGAAACAGCTACAGAGGCATCTTCTCTCTTCAAATCTATTTTTATTAAAATTCTCTCACATCATTACATTTATTCAGAAAAACCGATCATTATATTGTAGCTCTGGGAGTCACAGGGAAAATGACCAGCATGGAACAGGATGACAAGGATGGAATTCTGTGCTAGAGGTGACCAATGGGGTGTTGCCTATCAGTATGCTGCCACAGTGAAAATGACCTCCATTCTGTTGCATTACTATGACCCTCAATGGCAGAAGGCTGGAATGAAGCAAGTTCATGACTGGTATTCTCACTGTGAGATAACACTGTCAATCGCTCTCGGTGTATAACAGTGTTCTTCATTATAAGGTCCTGTGGCCAGTGGCAGCCCCTATGAATCCTAAAAGTAGATCCCTCCCAGATATGCACTCCTTCTCCACTTTTTTCAGAGGCTTGCAGCTGACATTACTTCAACAATAGTCATTTCTTTTTTCTACCTGGACTATGCATCTCTTAGTGTTCTTGAGCTACATGTTACCCAAACTCTGGCAATATTCCTGCAAGACCATGTAGTACAAACTCATTGAGACTGAGGTGGTACCGGAAGAAAACAGAATAGCTACTACAGAGGTGTCACTGTCAACAAGACTGCAGAAAGCATGGGGGGATTAAAAACCTATGGGGAGAGAGCCTGAAGGGGATGTGGTAGAGACAGGATGGTGAAGACTAACTAGTGTAGACTGAGCCTAGCTAATTTGGAGTTAGAGGAGAAAGTATGGGGGGAGGGGGGTTGAGCATAGAGGGAAGATGGGATAAGGGATAAGGATAGAGAATGTGAAGTAAGGAAAGACACTGGCTTATCTTGATGTTACTAGTACTTTTTAAGAAGTTTGAAGCTCCCTGTACTACTCGATCTATGTAAAATATCAAGTTGAGTTAATCTGTAAACTGCTTTGACTCTCAGATAAAGCAGTATATAAAAATAGTTAAATAAATAAAATAAAGAACAAAATAGTGTTGGAGAATAGTCTTTGTTTTAGTTTCACAAGTCAGTGCATTATCGAAGGGGGAAATACCTAGACTGGTTGTGTTACTGGAGAGGGAACTCCTTGCCCAGTGCTTTGACCAGTGATGGTCTTGGCGTTCACATGAAAGTTTCTGGTACCCACTTGAAAAACAGAGATGCTCATTGGCATATACTGCCACTGCCTCATTGTAATCATCTATATCTAATGATGGGGAGACCTTGACACCCCATCCCTACCCCTGGGGACTAAAAAAACCAAACTCTACTTGCTCTAATCTCTTTGATGCTCTACTGTTCTCTATAAAAGGCTGAAACTAGTTCACAACACTTTGGCTAACCCCAAGAATAACAAACAAGGAAATCCTCTCTCTTGAGTTACAATAAAACACTTAAGAAAATCCTAAACTCTATTCATTTCAGTTTATATTCTTTCAACACACACATGCTTCTATAGTTATTATCCTTTTCAGCAGTTGCCAATAACAACCATCAGGCATTTTTTCTAAAATACTTTTCTTTTCAGTTCTAATTGCACCTTCCTCTATGTTTTTTAATAGAATTTGCTCTCAAATTAAAGCAAAACATATTTTTATGCACGGCCTTTTTCATAAAAGTAGCACAGTCCACTTGGATACGCAGAAATGAAAAGGTCAGCGACCCACAGGTTTGTGGGCCTGCTTCCCCTTAGAAAACTATCCCAGGAGAAAGCCCCTGCGTGCATTTGCTTTTTGTGTGAAAAGCGTGTAATTTTGGAGAGTGGCTAATTTTCAAAATCTCCTCTGACCAGATAAATGCATTATTTATCCTTGTACAATTTTCTGAAAATGGCCTGTGCCTAGGCATTTCTGGCTAGCATTTGAGAGATGTGTTCCATTGCTCAAGTAAAGTAAAATCTTGGAGGGATCATAACTCTCGAAAGCCAGTCTGAATGTTATTACCAGATAAATTGTCAGTAGGGTGCCTAATGCTTCTCTCGCCTGCTTTTTAACCTGCATAAATCCAGCCAAAATTCAAATGCCTGCATACTTCCTTTTAGAATAATCAGCTGCTTGTGCTGTTATGTTGGTATAAAACACAGACATCTGTTATGCATTTACAGGTTATAAATATTAATGTGCTTGTATCTTTTCCCCCTACTAACTTATGATCCTGGTTCCGTCCCCATGCAAACAGGATGTCGGCCATTGGAGGGGTGTAAGCTGATAGCCCCATGGTGCAGAGGTTTGCGGGTAAGCACTGCGGAGCTGCTGTAGGTCCCCGTGAGCAGTGGCAGCAGTGGCAATGGGTGCCCCTGGAGAGCCAGAGCTCTAGGCAGCCTCCTAGTTCACCTAATGGCAACGCCGGCCCTGCTGCTGAGTCCCAGCCGACTTCATGTTACAGAGTGGGCTGCATACTGGCAGGCATTCGGTGTGCACATATGCTGAGGTAAGGTTACCAAATGTCCCCCATTTTTGGAGATTGTCCCCAGTTCCCATGTGTTTGATAGCCTCCTGTTCCCAATTCCAGCAATATGGACAGACGGGGTAGAAGATAAACATGTATTTTAAATTTAGTGATTTGAATATCTCAGTTTTATTAGAATTTACAACCATTATCTTTATATTTTGTACAGTACAAGGGAAATGCATCACTGTTTCCATTTCTCTGTGAATCTGTCAGCTTGGAAGTGACATTGTTGCTGTCATAGGATGGATTGAGTGGGGGGGGGGGGGCAGAATAATGACACCTCTTCCCTTTTCCATGCCTTGTTGCTCAAACCTGAAACTAAGGTGTCCCTTCCTCTCTCCTCCACCTTCCTGCAAATAATCTGGTAGCCTTAGCTGAGATACTGCATTTTCTTGTGGTTTAGCTGCCAGCTGAGGTCTGACTGTTGTTCTGCCGCGGCACTGATGCAGCAGAAAGTCACTGGAGTATTGCTGGACAACCAGGTGGGCGATGGATAGGGTTGCCAACTGGCCGGTTTTCAGCCGGCCTGGCCGGTTTTTCCATGGCCAGGCCGGCTGCCGGCGCAGAGGCAAAACCGGCCCTTGAAAAGCCGTTTTTTTTGCTCTGGCCGCAAGATCGGGAGCGGCCAGAGCAAAAAAACCGGCTTTTCTGCCAATCCGGAGGGCTTCAGAGGGAGCGCCGGGGAAGCCCGCGCGAGGCCCCGGCTCCCTCTGAACAGCCGCCAGCATGAAGAGCCTTTACCTTCACGCTGGCGGCTGTTCCTGTGAAGCCGCGATTGGTGGGAAAGGTTAAAGGCAATGCCCTTTAACCTTTCCCAGCATTCACGGCTTCACAGGAAGAACCGCCAGCGTGAAGGAAAAGGCTCTTCACGCTGGCGGCTGTTCAGAGGGAGCCGGGGCCTGGCGCGGGCTTCCCCAGCTCCCTCTAAAGCCTCAGACAGCCGCGGTTCTGGGGGGGGGGGGAGGCCAAGGACTGCCTGGGCGGGGATGGGGGAGGGGGCCGGGACGGGAAAAGGGCGAGGAGGGGGGAATGTGACTGGAAATGGGTTGTGATGGGGGGGGGGGGACCGTGACCGGAAAAGGGGCTATGGGGGGGGGGGGGACTTGGACTGGAAAGAAATGGGCTGTGATGGGAGGGGACCTGGACTGTAAAAGGGCTATGGGGGGGACATGGACTGGAAATGGGTTTTGATGGGGAGGGGGACCTGGACTGGAAAAGGGCTGGGGGGGGGGGACATGGACTGGAAATAGGGTTACCAACTTTTTCACTGAGAAAAACCCGACACCTGTGGCTCGCCATGCTCCACCCATTCTCCGCCCCTAGTCCCACCCCTGCCCCGCCCCACCCACAAAAATTACCGAGGATACGTGTAGGCTAACTTCCTTGGTCAGATAATAATTAAACTGGGAACCCCTAGACCCACCCAGCATCCACTCTCTTCTAATCCCATTCTCCCATGCCCCACATCAGCCCATTTCCAGTCCTATTCCAGCTCTTCATCAGCCCATTTCCAGTGCTAGCCCTCACATCACAGACCATTTCCAGTCCTAGCCCCCCCCCCCCAATCACAGCCCATTTCCAGTCCAGGTCCCCCATCACAGCCTATTTCCAGTCCTAGGCCCCCCCCCCCCATCACATCCCATTTGCAGTCGGAGTTCCCCCGCACCATCACAGCCCATTTGCAGTCCTACCCCCCCCCCCACTATCACAGTCCATTTGCAGTCCTAGCCCCCCTAATCACAGCCTATTTCCAGTCCAAGTTCCCCCTCCCTCCACCATTGTCCATTTCCAGTCCATGTTCCCCCCCCATAGCCTTTTTCCATTCCAGGTACCCCTCCCCATCACAACCCATTTCCAGTCCATGTCCCCCCCCCCCCCCATAGCCCTTTTCCAGTCCAGGTCCCCCTCCCCATCAAACCCATTTCCAGTCCATGTCCCCCCCCCCAAATAGCCCTTTTACAGTCCAGGTCCCCCTCCCCATCACAGCCCATGTCTTTCCAGTCCAATGCCCCCCCCATAGCCCTTTTCCAGTCCAGGTCCCCCCCCCCCCTTCACAACCCATTTCCAGTCCAAGTCCCCCTAATCACAGCCTATTTACAGTCCAAGTTCCCCCTCCCTCCGCCATAGCCCATTTCCAGTCCAAGTCCCCCCCCCCCCCATAGCCCTTTTCCAGTCCAGGTCCCCCTCCCCCTCACAACCCATTTCAAATGGGCTGTGATGGTGCGGGGGGACTCCGACTGCAAATGGGATGTGATGGGGGGGGGGCCTAGGACTGGAAATAGGCTGTGATGGGGGGACTTGGACTGGAAATGGGCTGTGATTGGGGGGGGGGCTAGGACTGGAAATGGTCTGTGATGTGAGGGCTAGCACTGGAAATGGGCTGATGAAGAGCTGGAATAGGACTGGAAATGGGCTGATGTGGGGCATGGGAGAATGGGATTAGAAGGGAGTGGATGCTGGGTGGGTCTAGAACTATAAGGGAACTGATTTTGGGGGAGGACTAGAATAGATGGGGAATGAGTGGAGAGGGGAAAAATATTTTGTGTGGAAGAAAAGTCTATGATGGGCTGGGTATTGGGAGAGTGAGGGGCTTGAGAATGGAAGGGTGAAATTTAAATGGATGATAAAGGAATAAGGAAAGAATTGGGGGAAAGAGCAAAAGGGAAACAATCAGTATGTTAAAGCAGAAATAGAGAGAGAATGGAAAACATCTAAAAGAGAAGAAAGGAGAAATGGATAGCTCGCAGAAGACCCAAAGAAACCAGAAGAAAGTGACTGGAGCAATTGCAACTGAAAAATAAAACGCCCAAACAGAAGGTAGAAAAATACTTTTTATTTTGAATTTATTAGCTGGAATATGTTTGGTCTGGGAAGTGTGTATTGATAACATCTTTGCGTTTTTGTTTAGTGCAAGAGGAAATTACTTTATAGTTTTATTTCTCCAGTGTTATACATTTCATGTTTGGATTTTGGGGTTCCCAGTTTAATTATTATCTGACCAAGGAAGTTAGCCTACACGTATCCTCGGTAATTTTTTGTGGGTGGGCGGGGCGGGGCTGGGGTGGCACTAGGGGCAGAGAATGGGTGGAGCATGGCGAGCCACAGGTGTCGGGTTTTTCTCAGTGAAAAAGTTGGTAACCCTAGCGATGGAGTCAGTGAAGGGGGGGAGGGTAAGCAGAGGGAGAGATTACTGATCTATGGTGGTGGGGGACAGACAGGAAGATGTTGGGCTAGGTAGGAAGGGATTGGAGAGATGCTCAACTGTGGGGGCACAAGGTTAAAGTTTCCTCTAGGGAGGAAGTGATATCACCGAATCAAATGGTAGCTTGCGTCTCTTTCTCTGCCACCCCGAGGAGACAAAAAGCCCCCAAAATTACCAAATAGGACTGGTGAGCCATTCAAAACCAGAGTAGAACGTGCCAGGAGTGACCGGGAGCAAAGGGTTAGAAAAACTAAACTGCCGGAGGCAAAGGAAAAGCCGTGCGCCTCGCAGCGGCTGATGGACAGGGCTGGTCCACATGGTAGTTCCCCGCGGAGGCCGGCAATGGAGGAAACTGGAGAAGACATGCTAAGTGAACTAGAACAAGGAAATGAAACAGCCTCAACACACTCTCTCCTACAGGCGTCATTGTGGATAACATGTTAAAACCCTCGGCCCAGTGTGCAGCGGCGGCCAAGAGAGCAAACAGAATGCTAGGTATCATAACGAAAGGAATGGAAAATAAAACAAAAGATATTATAATGCCTCTATATTGTTCCATGGTGAGACCGCACCTTGAATATTGTGTGCAATTCTTGTCGGCGTATCTTAAAAAGGATATAGCGTTATTAGAAAAGGTTCAGAGAAGAGCCACCAAAATGGTAAAAGGGATGGAAGGATACTCCTATGAAGAAAGGCTAAAAAGGTTAGGGCTCTCTAACCTGGAAAAGAGACGGCTGAGGGGAAATATGATAGAAATCTATAAATTAATGAACGGAGTGGAACGGGTAAACGTAGATCGATTGTTTACATTATCAGAATATAGAAAGACTAGGGGGCATGCAATGAAGCTACAGGGTAAACTATTTAAGACTAATAAAAGAAAATATTTTTTCACTCAACATGTAATCAAACTCTGGAATTTGTTACCGGAGGATGTAGTAAAGGCTGTTAGTGTAGCTGGGTTTAAAAAAGGTTTGGACAAGTTCCTGGAGGAAAGGTTCATAAACCATTATTAAGAAGGGACCCAGGATATCAATGCTTGACCGAGTACAAGCATTTATTTATTTACATTCTCTTATATACCGTGCTATTCTGCATCGGTGTGGTTTACATTGAACAAACTGAAATTACATTGAACAGGGCATTATAACTTGGAGATAACTATTTTACAGGGAACATGGGCTATGGAGGGTTAAGTGGCTTGCCCAAGACCACAAGGAGCACCTGTGGGACTAGAAACCCCAGTCTGTCCAGCCCAAGGTTGCTGTCCTCTAATGGGATTTGAACCCCTGACCTTCTGGCCTGAAGTACCTTGCCCCAACCACTAGGCCACTCCTCCACTCCATTGTGGAACCTGTGTCTTTTGGGGAAACTGCTAGGTACGTATGACCTAGATTGGCCACTGTTGGAAACAGGATACTGGGCTTGATGGACCTTGGTCTGACCCAGTGTGGCATATCTTATGTTCTTATGTACAGCATGAGTTCTGGAGGGGCTTTGAAGAACTTGCTGCAGAGTTTCGATCTATGAGGGAGGAGGTGATGTCTACAGTCACAGAGCTCCGTGGAGACATTAAGGATTTAGGTCACCGGGTGGAGGAGGTGGAAACTAAAATGGAAGACTAATCTGAAACCCTGGCAGATTTGCAATGCACAGCAGACAGACAACGCTCTCGGGCGATGGAACTTACTTATAAGATTGATGACATAGAAAATCGGGCCCGCAGAAACAACGTGCATTTCAGAAGCATACCAGAAGTTGCAGGTGGGGCAGAGAATTTGGTCGAAGTGGTGCAAGCGTTAGTCAAAGAACTGCAGAGGAGTTTCTGTCCTGCGGGGCTAATATGGAGATCGAGAGGGTGCACCGGGCGCTAGGTAAGCCCCCCAATAATCAGCCCCATGATGTTATTGCCCGTTTTCTGCGCTACAGTGATGCAGAACTTCTGCTGAGGACAAACACAGAGGATCTCCAAAGGTAAAAAGGGGACTTTTGTAGTTGTTGATATGGAAGGACAGACTAGATAGGCCGTGTGGTCTTTTTCTGTCGTCATTTTTCTATGGTGTAATTATTTCTGAGGATCTCAAGGTGGCAAAACAGTGCGACAAGGAGGATGTTGGGTTGCATACAAAGAGGAATTACCAGCAGAAAGGAAGAGGTACTAATGCCTCTGTATAAGTCACTGGTGAGGCCACTTGGAATACTGTGTTCAGTTTTGGAGACCATATAGAAACATAGAAAAATGACGACAGAAAAAGACCACACGGCCTATCTAGTCTGTCCTTCCATATCAACAACTACAAAAGTCCCCTTTTTACCTTTGGAGATCCTCTGTGTTTGTCCCATGCTTTTTTGAATTCAGTTACTGTCCTCATCTCTACCACCTCCACTGGGAGACTCTTCCACGGATCCACCACTCTTTCCATAAAGAAATATTTCCGCATATCACTCCTGAATCTATCTCCCTTCACCCTCATCCCATGTCTCCTTGTAGCAGAATTTGCTTTCAACTGAAAGAGGCTCTCTCCTTGAACATTTATGCCACGGGGGTATTTAACATCTCATTTATATCACCTCTATCCTGCCTTTCCTCTAAGGTGTACATATTAAGATCCTTAAGTCTTTCCTCATATGCTTTATAATGAAGACCACTAATCATTTTAGTAGCCACCCTCTGCACCGACTCCATCCTGTTCACTTATACAGGGGCATTAGTACCTCTTCCTTTCTGCTGGTAATTCCTCTTTGTATGCAACCCAACATCCTCCTTGTCGCACTGTTTTGCCACCTTGAGATCCTCAGAAATAATTACACCATGGTCCTTCTCCTGGTCCATGCACACCAACCTCTCGCTCCCTATCGCATACATTTCCCTTAGATTTCTGCTTCCCAAGTGCATGACACTTCACATTAAATCTTAACTGCCAAGCATTAAACCATTCTTCCAGCTTTTGTAGATCTTTCCTGATGCTATCCACTCCCTCAGGGGATTCCACTCTGTTGCAAATTTTCGTGTCATCTGCAAAAAGACAGACTTTTCCATTCAGTCCTTCAGCAATATCACTCACAAATACATTGAACAGTGCCGGTCCCAGGGGCATCCCGCTAATCACCCTCCTTTCATCCAAGTGAGTTCCATTTACCATCACCTTTTGACGTCTGTCAGTCAACCAATTTCTAATCCAGTTCACCATCTTGGGACCCATCCCCAAACTATTGAGTTAATGATAAGCCTCCTATGCGTTAGTAATGGAACCGCTGCTGCAATGCTTTCACGAGCACGAGCACCCTGACGCAGCTGGAGTATGGGTGGGCTCTCATGAGCACACGATAGCACTTTTTGCGGACGATATTATACTCTCCCTAACTAATCCTGGAACCTCTCTTCCCTGTGCAATGCAAATCTTTGCAGCTTTTTCACAGGTTTCAGGGTTTAAGATTAATTATGCTAAATCGTAAATCTTAATTGTGGGTGCTGAGGAAGTGGTGTGTGCCCAAATGAAAGCATGCCTTCCTTTTCAATGGGTGGATAAAGCCCTTCACTATATGGGTATATATCTCACGGTAGATAGGACTGCATTGTATCGGGCGAACTATGGACCCTTGCTTCAGCAGGTTAGAAGGGATTTATAGTCCTGGATGGGTTTGATGTTGTCATGGTTTGGACGCATTGCTGTAACAAAAATGGTGGTAGTTCCACGGTTCCTATATCTTTTGCAGGTACCTACCTCGAGGGGTCTTGGAGTCCTGGCAAACATTGATAATGAAATTCATATGGAAATTTAAACACCCTCGAATTGCTTGCCGGATACTATATGCTCATCCGGGGAGGGGAGGGGGAATGGGGGTTCCTAATCTTCCTTGGTACTATGTGGCGGCGCAATGTCGTACAGGGATGAAGTGGATGAATTCTGCTAGTTCCAAGTTGAAAATGGAGATAGACCTGGCGGGAGGACCTGGGTTGGGTGACCGATTGTGGCTTTGCGCTAAGTTGCAGGGGGGGGGGTATGCGTACTAATAATCCATATATAACCCAAACCCTCCGCTGCTGGAATCGCTATTTTTGGCCATGGGGGGCTATAGGGAGGAGTAGCCTAGTGGTTGGGGCAAGGTACTTCAGGCCGGAAGGTCAGGCGTTCAAATCCCACTAGAGGACAGCAACCTTGGGCCGGAAGGACTGGGGTTTCTAGTCCCACAGATGCTCCTTGTGGTCTTGGGCAAGCCACTTAACCCTCCATTGCCCATGTTCCCTGTAAGTATTAGTGTATGTGTCTCATATCCCTGTGTGTTAAATGTATCCCCCAATTGTGTGTTGTGACCGCTTTGATTGAAGGATAAGGCGGTATACAATACTGTCTAAATAAATAAAATAAATAAATAAATATTGCCCCCATTAGTGCCCATAGTTCATAACAACACCTTCCCTCCAGGTGTGAGTGACCTGGCTTTTCAATAGTGGGGGCATAAGGGATTCAGTCGTGTGGGCCAATTATTTGAGAATGGTGTTCTTCGCTCTTTTTGTGAATTGCAGGTGAAATTTGATATACCAGAACATCATGTTTATCACTACATGCAGGTGGCACACTGGGTGGGGAGTCGGGATGTCAAGCAGCAATTTGCCCGAGATTTGACTGATGTTGAACGTCTATGTGAGGAACGCACTAGCACTAAAGGCCTTATTGCGGCCTTGTATGCAGAGTTGCAGAGACAGCACTTTGGGGAGGGCAAGCATAGAGCCCAGTAGATGCAGGAATTACACCTCTCATATACTGAACAGCAATGGGAGCAGACTGAGAGCAGGCTCTGGAGAAGCTCAGTGGCTATCAATGCCAAGGAAACTAATTATAAAATTAATATATGGGTGGTACATGATGCCAGCATGGGTGGTCCGAGCCTTCCCGGGGGCATCAGACTTATGCTGGTGGAACTGCAGCGGGAGAGGTGGGGGTTGCCCTGCCCCCGAATTCAGGGTGTTTGGAGGGGGATACAATATCGCCTGAAACAAATGATTAGTTTGAATATCCCCCTGGGATCCAGATATTTTTCTTTTTGGGCGGAGGGTCCCTCGAGGACGACTCCCCCAGTTAGCACTGATTCGTCATAATCTGAATGCAGCTAGGCTGATACTGGCGACCGCCTGGAAACAGGTATTGCCTCCGACACTATCGGCTGGAATGGATGTGGGACCTATACACAATGGAACAGAGGATAGCGGTTGAGAGGATGCGCCTGCCCCATTTTGAACAGGTCAGGGAGTCTTTTGTGTTAAAATACGGCTCACCGGGAGAGAGATCCTGTTCGGGGGAACAGACGCGGCAGGTGTTTTCTGCCGCAGGAGCAGCATAGCAGGTGCCAGGAGGTCCTGCTCTAAACCGGGCAGGCGGAAGGAGGACGATCCCGGCTGCGGAGGACCCCTCCCCATTCCTCTACTTAACCCGGCAGCAGCAGGAGGTTGGTGGAGAGAGATCCTGTTCGGGGGAACAGACGCGGCAGGTGTTTTCTGCCGCGGGAGCAGCATAGCAGGTGCCAGGAGGTCCTGCTCTAAACCGGGCAGGTGGAAGGAGGACGATCCCGGCTGCAGAGGACCCCTCCCCATTCCTCTACTTAACCCGGTGGCTTCTACACGCGGCCACGTGTCGCGGCCTACGTGCCGTGGCCGAAGGGGCGTGACTTAAGGGGCAGGTCAGGCCCCTTTGGTGTCCCTTCGGCGCTACTGAGAAGCTGAGATTCGTGCTGAGCCATGGGAAAACGGAAAGTGAAATCGTCTGTTAAATCTGGTGTTAAAGTGCAAGGAGCTGAGGTCGTGGGTCCCATGGATAAGCATTTGATTTCCCTGCTTCCTGCTGCATCGTCACCGGAGGGTGCTTCATTGAGCTCTCATTCCCGGTCACCGCCGTCCTTCCCTCTTCCCTCTTCCTCCTTTATCATTTACCTTGTTGGATTTGTCTCCTGAAGTTTCTCCTCCAATTCCACAGCCTGTTTCTCCGAAACGTCCTGAAGGATTGGCCAAGACTTTAGTTCCAGGAGAGGTAACTCTAATGGATATCTGGACTGCTATTCATAATATTGATATGCGTTTATCTTCAACTGTGTCTTCTCTTTGTCAGTTTACTTCAGATGCTGTTTGTAAAATGCAATATACCAACAAGCAATTTGCTTTGTTTGATAGGTCCTTGGCCAGGGCTGATTCTCAGTTTCAATCCTGCTCTGATAATAATATTGCTTTAATTCATGATTCCTCTTCTCTTTCCTGTCGGTTGGAGGTTTTAGAGAATCAGTCCAGGGCCAAGAACCTACGCTTCCTGAATTTTCCTCTTACTCACTTGTTATCTTCTGAGATTCTGTTAAAAAAGTATTTTACAGAGGAGCTAAAACTTGAAGGCAACATGGATGTCTTCCATATGTATACCTCCCTTTAAGGTCCCCTCTTTCTGTTGGTACGGATGAGCGTCCTTTGCCTTCTGTGGATCTCTCGGTTGGTCAGGATCTTACTGCTTTTTTGGAAGATCCTGATGATGTCATTTCCAAACGTAACACTTTAGTGGTTACCTTTGGTTCTGAATCTATTAAATTATGTGTTTTGTGTGCCTACTTTAAATTTCGAGAAATTCCTTTTTGTGGTCAAAAGCTTCAGGTTTTTCCATATGTAAGCAAGGCTACCCAGGCCCGGCGTAAGCAGTTCCTGGCATTAAAATCTTGTGTGGTGGCTTTGGGGGGTTCCTTTTTTTTTAAATTTCCCTGTCGTTGTGTGCTTACCTTTGAGGAACAAACATTTGTGTATTCTGATGCTGCTCAATTGCAGTCTTTTTTGGTTCAAAAGGAGGTTGTAAAGGATGTGGGTGGTGAGATAGCTGTTCCCCAGAGTGGAGTTTAAATTACGCTTGGTTTCCTTTTTTTCTTAGTTGGGTTTATTGGGATTTATTCTCCCTAGATGTGTTTTTTTATGTGTATATTTTTCCTTGGATATTGTATTGATGTGTTTCTTTTTTTTCTGTTTTCCTTGGCTGTATGCTTTGTCTATTCAAGAAAACATAAATAAAAATTATTTTAAAAAATATATATATGGCTCACCGCCTGCACCATATCTAACTTAATTGGAGGTGCATAATGAGGACCACTCCTTGGCTTGAAGGCTGACCACCCCTCCTTCCTAATACCATCATGATGGAGGGATGCCCCTTACCTTGCTGAATCTGTAGCAGGGGGAGGGTAAGGTGGATGGAGGAGTAAGGGGAAGATGGGTGGGGGAGGAGTGAGGAATGAGGGTAAAGGGAAGTAGTTGAGAGGGGAATCTTGATTATCACGGGGTTCTTTAGAAAAAGGCAAAAAATATAAGGCTCTGTTATGGCAATTGTCCTAATTGATGATTTTGTGTTTAATTATCATACAAGTACTCCGGGGGCGGTTTGTACTGATATTTTTCTGTACCTATGTTAAAGCCTTTAAATTTAAAAAAAAAAAAAAGAAAAGTTTCCTCTAGGGCCGGGGTCTCAAACACGCGGCCCGCGAAAGAACTTTGTGCGGCCCGCAACGGAGAGGAAACAAACAAACAACAACAAAAAAAAAACCCTGGCTTCTGCTGCTGCCGCCGTGGCAGCAGCAGAATCAGCTGTCCCACAGCTTCTTCTCGTCTGCTCGGTAGAGCCCTCAGCTGAGCTCCATCAGCGGCAGCTTTCAGGGCCGCCCGCGAAGAGTGTATTTCTCTCTTGCGTGGCTCTGTTAAGCCTGCCAGGGCTGATGGGAATGCCCATCAGCCCCGGCAGGCTTAACAGAGCCGCGCAAGAGAGAAATACTCTCTTCGCAGCCTAAAAAGCCCGCCACTGATGGAGCTGACTGAGGGCTCTACCGGAAGTGCCTGCTATTGCCTTTAAAATTGCTATGTTTTTGGCAGCATCTAACGGCAGCTCAACGCAGCAGAAGAAGCAAGAAGAATGTTTCCGTGGCAGTGTATATCAGCTGCAACTACCAAGACAAAAACGAAGAGTAGGGAGAAGAGCAGGCTGGGACTGCGGTTGCCATGCGGGGGGATGGGGGGGCGCAGGGACTGGAAGGGGGCTGACACAGGATGACTCAGAAACTAGAAAGGGGCTTGATAGTCGAGGGAGGGCTGGAAGGGAGCTGACACAGGATAGAACAGGACTGGACAGTGGTGGGGTACCGGGACTGGAAGGAGGTTGAGACTGGGACTGGAAGGGAGTTGACATTTGGTGGTGGGACTGGGACTGGAAGGGGGCTAACACTAGTGAGGAGACTGAGACTGGAGGCAGTGACACTGGAGGCTACTGGGATCTGGAAGGGAGGGTGCTGGAACTAGGGGGGGTGGCTGGGACTGGAAAGGGGCTAACACTGTGGGGGGGCTGGGACTGGAAAGAGGCTAGAATTGAGGGGGTAGTGGCACTTTAGAAAGGAGCTGACATGGGGGGGGGCTGGGATTAGAAAGGGGCTAATGAGAGAGGAAGTGATGTTACTCAACTGCATGGAGGCTGAGCAATTAGCTTCACTGAACTGACCAAGGTAATACTAAAATACCTCATTAGTTTAATTTCATCTGCCGTTGTTGTATTCTTGAAGGTCTCAGGACAACAACTAAGTGCACTATTATATGGACCATTATATAGTCCGACTTATGTGCCAGTTGACATCAATGACCTCTACACTGGGTACATATAAATTTTAATTTTCATACTTAGAACATTCCTCCAACAACGACTATTATATTGTCGGAATTTCAAAAGGAAGTACTTAGCTTTTCTTTAATTGCTATTCCTCTTTGAATATCAAATTAAAGAGAAGCTAAGTGATTCCTTTATTTTGAATTTATTAACTGGAATATGTCAGCTCTGGGAAATGTGCATCATGGTATGGTAACATTATGCAAATATTTATGCAAATGAGGCCCCTTATGCAAATGAGACCCCACGTCTTATGCGGCCCGCGGATTACTTTACAAGTCCTCATTTGGCCCTCAAAGCAATTTGAGTTTGAGACCCCTGCTCTAGGGCATCTGTTATCCTTGAATCAGCTCTTCAGTTAACAGTTCATTTGAACCTGGGGTTTGCATCATTGATTGAGAGGGCACTTGTGTTTACCCCTCTGGTGTTAAAAACCACTGAAACTTTCATTTGGCCCTTGCTAGATGTTCGGTTTTACATGCAGAGCCGGCCCAAGGGATTCTGCCTCCCTAGACAGAAACTCTAGCCATGCCCCCCCCCCACCCCCCATGCACTGGAATGCCCTCCCCTCCCCATGCTGAACCATGCTCCCCTACTGCCGCTGATTCCGGTGACGGGTGGCTCACTGACAGCGGTGCTGAAGCACATGGCCTGCTGTGGGCTGCTGGTGCCGAGCCTAGCTGCCCGCTGCCAGAATCAGCGGCAGCAGGGAGGCCGCATCACAGTTCAGCATGGGGGGAGGGCAGCACGGCTGGGCGCATGGGGGGGTGCCAAAGCACATGATCTGCCACCCACAGACGTCTGCTGCCATAGGCTGCCACCCAGCCTGCTAGTGGACAGGCCGGCCCTGCTTACATGTGCAAATGTTGCGCTCAAAGATGTTATTTGCAAAATTGCCACATACATGTATACGTGCCACACATTTAGACATGCCAGATCCCTGGAACATCTTTCTCCATAAAATAGTTGCTCCCAATGGGGGGTATTCCGAGTCATGTTTAGCAGGGATGTCCATCCCCGCTAAACGCCAGGGAGCCAATTCTGAACACAGAGCTCCACGCACATATAGAGGAGATGTGCAGAGAGCTCTGGACAGGGGCAGGAGGGGGGCCGGTTGGAGGAAGACCGAGCATGGGCAAGAGGCGGGACCCTGACCCGGACGTACAGGGCCAATTCCGGTTGCGGTCCTGTATGTCCAGGTCTGCCGACCTAGACGGGGGACGTATTCCACCCCAGAGATGGAATAAGTCCCACCCGGGGGAGGGGGGGGAGTAGGGGATTGCCACCCGCGAGCTGCCACTGGCTGGTAAGGTACAGCAGGGGTTCCTGGCCACTCGATCCTAGCCATGGCAGGCCCGATCAGGGGTCGGGAAGGAGGGAAATGAGCAGGGGAGCTGCTTTTCAGCAATCGGGACTCCTGTATGGCGTCCCATGCAGGAGCCCTGGGCGGGTAGCACGGAGAGTGGCCGGGACATACAGAGGCCCAGAATCGGGGCACGTCCTGCTTGTCCAGACCAGTTGCACCCGATTCTGCTCCTGTGGGGATGTCTAGCCCCAGCAGGATCAGAATTGGGTGCAGTCCAGCCCGTCCAGATTTTGGATGGGCTGGATGTGCCCCAATGGGAATCGGGCCTGTAGGGCTGGTACCCCTACAATTCTACACCTGCAGTTCTCCGGCCTGCTCAGCAGCTCAGGCCTGAACCAAGCTGATCAGACAAAATGGATTCCTCACTACACTTTTGCTGTGTTCAGCTACAGACCTGACCTCCAAGCAACTGCTTGCACAGCATTACTATGTGTGCATACAGAAGTCATTATCCCTGGCTAAGTCACTGCCCACATGCAAGAACATCTTTTCTATAGCTGGTTCTACTGGCCTTGGACACTTGTACCTATGCCCATAAAACTACATAGTGTTTTCTCAGCATGACATCTTACTATGGATCCTTTGTCTGCAAGAAGATGCCCATCATCTACTTCCTGATTCGCTGAGAACACCTCGGACTGTCTTGTGCCAACCAATCACCGGACCTATGACGGAGAATCATCACAAAGAATAATACAGTCTGCGCAGAAGAACTTACACAGAACTTACACGAGATCTTTCACTGTTTGTGCACTGCTTACCTGGTTTCTGCTACCTGATCTGTCTGCAAGACAGCCACACTATATGTGGGCAAGGGCGTTCTCCTATAGTCTGAGATAAGACTTTCACAGAATACCTCCGGTTCTGTGTTCTACCGTGGCTCGCCTCCGGAAAGGGTTGTAGCCTGTGTTATCTAGCTTAGCTGCCTCCTTGGACGTGCTGCTCCAGAGTCTCTGGACATCAGCCTCGAGTGACAGACGAAGCTAAGGTACCGACTTATCTCTCTCCTCCTCCGGGTGGGCAAGGGTTAGCTAAAACTTATTCCATAACTTTTCTCAGTGCAGAGCGAATCAGTGATGTCTGGTTACTAATTAGTGATTTATTACTTTGTCCAATTGTAATTCTGTGTTGTAACAAATTTCTACCTCATGTTTCTAATTATATAACTTTAGCTATACATATGTTTGTATATTTTTCTACCTGGCTGTCCATAATAAAATCTAATAGATATATCTACAAACCAGACTTCTTTTGTGGTTCATTGCCAGAATAACTCACAGAACTTCGGACTGGGTATCAGTAGCCAATTTCCTCTAGACATAACTAAGAGCCTACCTAACTTATCTTTTTGCGCTACTAATAATCCCTATAGGCCCCATGTGTGTGCCTAGTAATATACCCCAAGCTTCTAGGTATTTTACAAAACATTCCACGGTCATTTTTCAAAAGCCCTTATCCAGAGAAGCACAAGGCCAATAAAAGAGGTACTCAATAAAAGAGGTACTCAGCAGCAGTACCTGGATAGTGTCACTGAATATCTCCACAGACTGCCCCAACATTATTCAGTTAGAGGCCAATTCCATAACAAGCACATCCGGACCCTGAAAACGTCCAAATCGAAAATGGGCCCGATTTCACCCTAATTCTTCAACTGCTGGTATAGACGCGCCCACCATTCCGGAATCGGGGACATAAACGTTTCTTCTGCGGCACGAGCAAACCACTATGGAGAAACACGGGCCCTGCTGTTATAACGAGACACGGGTATATGCAGCAAACAGTTTAGACATCCCTGTGCTCACCATATTCTGAAAATATGCACTTTCCGATCCAACCCGTCTCCGCCATCTACCCGTGGATGTCTCTGACGGCCATGCCTCCTGTTAAAATGTGCATCTCCTACGCTGCTCCTCTCACTGCCAGTGTTGTGCTGATGCAACCTACACATAAATACTGAGGATACATAAATGTTGATGTAAACTAGACTAGATATATTAGTCTGTTGCATGCCCAGCACAGTACAAGGTGATCTCAGTGCACTCAAAGATATAATAACAAGTAGAAAGTGATATATTTGTCATGACATACCTTGCATCAAAACAAGAAATCAGAAATTATTCTTTCATTGGTCATCTCTAAAAACAGTCTTTACAATGTTAAGTATGGACTCTTACCAACCTCATACAATATAGTGCTTTGGGGCATGTTTCAGTGCTGTTTGCACTGTTGAATGCTCTTATTCTGAGGGTCTGTTATTATTGAAAGGGATCTGTTTTGGCATTTAGTTATGGAGAACCTTTTGTGATTTTTTTTTCTGCCCTATCACACTGGCATCCTATAGATAATGGATGTAAATTCTAAAAACTGACATTATTTAAATCACTAAATTGAAAATTATTTTTTTTTCTATTCCTTCTGTCGTCATTGCTGGAATTGGGGACAGGAGGCTGCCAAACAGGTGGGAATCAGGGACACAGCTCTAAAACTGAGGACAATCTAAGAAAGTCTGGTAACCTTACAGTCTGGTCAAACATTTCCAATTTGTGAAAGCAACATGCATATATATAACCAATTTAAAATCTTTTCCGGTGGATTCAACCACTCTACTCACCTGATTTTTACCCATACAGATCCTGACTTGGTGGCTTTGAAACTTTGCTTCCAAGTTAGTCCAAAATAAATGTCTCACCTACAGCTTCTCTGTTGGCTTTTTTATTTCTACATATTCTTTTTAAGGCAACATACTCATGGTAGCCTTTCTAAAACCCATAATAATTCAAGACACGGGGGGGGGGTGGGGGGTATAATAGCAGACAAAACTGTATCATTACTCAAAAAAACCACCATCCTAGAAAAAGGACCTCATGTTTGCATGGTGTCCTACGTGTGTAAACACTGGTAGCATAGAGGACGTTGTTGTTAGCTATAGTCACATGAAGTCAGTGCTCTCAGTCTGTTCGAGATATCTCAAGTCCCGATTCTTCCTTCCTGGAGCTTGAAGCTTGCTACTACCCCTGCCATACCTCTTTTTCTTCCCCTCGCTTCTCCCCATCACGTCTGGGCTTGGTGCATGTATAACCTGGGTTTCTTCATGCAGGGCACCAGCTTCTCCTCATTTCCTGTTATATCCCATTGGGTTCATACAGCTACAGTAGAAGATGCATGTCAACAACTAGTAGGAACTGAAGAAAGAGAAGGTGGAAAGGAGACCCTGGAAAAGAAGTTAGGAGAAGACAGACAAAAGGAAAGTAGAAAAGAAAGATGGAAGAGCGGGTGAGCTGTTGTCTGGTGCCCCGAGCAGCAGAGGAGGAGGAGCGTCGTTACCCCGCCCCCCCCCCGGGACCTTTAAAACCTCTTGGTCCGCCGCGCTGTGTTGGAGAGCGGGTGAGCTGTTGCCTGGTGCCCCGAGCAGCGGAGGAGGAGGAGCGTCGTTACCCCGCCCCCCCTGGACCTTTAAAACCTCTTGGTTCGCCGCAGACGCGGCCCGTGGACACGCGCCCGTGGTCGCGTGCCCGAAGGGGCATGACCAAAGGGGCAGGACACGCCCCTTTGGAGCCCCTTCGGAGCAACTAGGAGGAATAGGAGGAGGCCCGACTCATGGGTAAACGGCGGAAAAAGGTTTTTACATCAATGAGTACCCAGAAAGCCCCTAAGATCGTGGGCCCGATGGATGCTCATTTGCAGAAAGCTCCAGTGGATTGTGAGCTGCCGGATTTGACCCCGGGGTCTGTAAGTACTGCCTCTGACTTATCTCCTATAGCGCAGGGTTTTACCCCACCCAGTCAGGAAGCAGTGATTGAAGGGGTGGCCTCTTCCAGGAGCGTGGCCTTGGGAGTAGACCCCCTCGGTAGTGGGTTTGGACGTTTCTTTGCTTGGGAAGGATGAGATTTCTGAGAATGTGTTACCAACTGTATTGGATTTCCCTGTTTCTGTTCCATCGGTTGTTCCTCCTAATGAGGTGTCTCTGCGAGATGTCTGGGAGATGGTGGCCCGCATGGAAGTTTCCCTGCGTGCTTCTCTCTCCCAAGTTTCAAAGTTTTCTAAAGATGTTGTACAGAGGCTGGGTGTCCACCAGGAGGCTATAGCTAGACATAATACTGCCTTAAATAAAGTGACGGGTCAGGTTTCTACTATGCAAGCTGCTATTTCTTCTTCGATTAGAGATAATCTTACTATTCATCACCAAATTGAGTCCCTTGAAAATGCTGTGCGTGCAAAAAATTTGAGATTCTTGAATTTTCCGCAAACAGATTATTTGTCTCCTTCTATTTTGTTGTACAAGTATTTCAAGGAGGTTCTCTTAATTGATGATGAATCCTCTATAAAACTTTCCTCTGTGTACTATGTTCCTATATTGGCTTCTGCTGGGACTTCTTCCCCTCTTGCCGAGGGTGTTGAGAAAGGTTTGGTAGCTCAATCGTTAGATGTTTCCGCTTTTTTGGAATCATCTACCGATGAGATCACTAAACGTGCCACTTTGGTTGTATCTTTTATCTCTTTAGCTGATAAGAATTTGGTTCTGCGTTCATATTTTCCAAAAAAGGATAATTTATTTTGTGGTTCTACAGTGCAGGTATTTCCTGATGTCTCTAGACTTACTCAAGCTAGGCGTAAGGGTTTCTTGGCATTAAAATCTCGCACCCTGGCAATTGGGGCTTCATTTTTGTTAAAGTATCCATGTAAATGCATAGTGTTATACGAACAGGTTAAGTATGTTTTTATGGAGGCTGATCAATTGAATCTATTCTTGCTTGGTAAAGGAAATGTGTAGATAATTTTGTTTTGATACTTCCTGACTATGTATGAGGGTTATTGTATTGATGCGGGACCCAGTATTTTCTTTGTAATAGTGTTCTTGGTTCTTTGTCTTATTTGCTCACCGCTCTCCCTTGATGTGGACTTGATTGTAATTCTTTTTCATTTTTTGAAATAAAGTTGTTGAAATTGGAAAAAAAAAAAAGATGGATTACAGATCTAACAACTCATCTCTTCCAAATCCAAGCTAAAGGCAAATTACATATTTAGGTATAGTTGGTAGGTCCCTTTGCAAGAGCATTTACATTCTAAGTTATACCTAAGGCAATAGAAAGTGAGATGATTATACTAAAGTCACAAGAAGAGCAAATGGGAGAAACAGGAATTGAATCCTGTCTTCCCCAATTCTCGGTCTGCTTCTTGAACCACTAGGCCATTCCTTTTGAATTGTGAGTTTATTTTTTTAAAGTGTGATATGTTTTTATAAGTTTGTTTTCAGGGTAGGGATCTGGGAAAAGGATTGTGATTGGTGAGTTGTTTCATAATCATGATCTCATAGAAGAAGAGGGCATATGGGTACGAGCCCAGGGTCTTTAAAGTATCTGGCAATGCCTCTAGAAGTCTAAAAGATTGTTTATGCAGCATTAACCATAGATCATATCTGGTCAGTATTTAAACACTATGGTCGGAGTTCTTTTAAACTGTGACTGTTCTGCTTAAATAAAATACATTTCTGCAGCCTCACTATCTGGATAGGGAGCAAGGCAGACTATATGTATAGTGAAGTGGTGATATCAGTGCAGAGCAATGTAGGGCAATAAAAAATGTACCTTTGCAATTATCTGTATATTGGCTTTAATGTCGCTGCTCTCTGGATAGTGCAATGTGCTAAGGTCTGCAAGAATTTTCAACAGCACTGTCTGTATAGTGCTTCTGAAAATCCATGGATAGCACTGACTAGGAGATTATCTGGGTAAAAACTCCATCATCAGATAATTCCCTTTGACTATCACATCATATATTCTTTAAAGAAGCTTTCAAGGAGATGACTGGGCATGCTCTACCCCATCTTACCTAAGGACAGGGGAGTAGCCTAGTGGTTACAACACTATTTCAGAATTACCATTATTAAAATGCTTGAGATATATTAACATGCACTGTTCCTAATGCATGCACGCTATATCCTCGGCAAACATAGTGGATATGCTGGAAATCAAAGACCAGACAGAACCACTGCTCTGTGTGACTGTGGCAAATCACTTGAACACCTTGTGCATCCAAGGCCCAAAGAAAATGAGGTATTTGCCTCACTATGACTTTCCCAGGTCAACAAACTCAATGGTCAGAATCAGAGTGACTGATTTGTGCTACTTATGTAATGGCTGCATATGTGCAGTCCATCCTAGTGATATTTACAGCCAATGAATGTAGCCCATTTCTGGCAATCGCTGCCAAGGTGCTTAGCCTACATGTGACCTTGCAGCTAGTATAAATCAGTCTCATTATTTAGAAACTGAAGGCAGACTTGCGTGTATAGCAACCTAACCTACCCAATGCTGTCATAAACCACTGTATGCATTAATTCCCCTTATGTGAATGACATATTGGAACTCTTTGGTTGAAGAGGCACAAAATTACTTCATTCAGTGAATGCACTACTAAAATCATTTGCACTTCTATAGCAATTTTTAATTAAAGTGCGTATAAGTAATCATTCCATCATAAAGCCATCTCCAGGTTGAGTAGCTTCTTGGCACTCTTCTGCCATCTAGACTTCATGATGTCCTTCAAATAAGCAAGGGGAAAATAAGTGTCATACTATAACAGTTATGTTTTCTTCTTATTACCACTATTCTTGTATTAATAGGGCTATCAACATGTACAGGATTATTCCACAATATTTGCATAGCGATAGTGTCTTCTTTGAAGGGCACAGTGAGGTCATTATTTACACACTTGATTTTTTGGTTGTTTTCTAAATCCTTTCCTTAATTCCACTCTTCGATTGCTCCTCATCTATTAAGTCTTTTCTGCTATCAGTGTGATGCCCTTTTGGGACATTCTAATTAGTCATCCTAGAAGCCTCTCAGTTAGATTCAATCAGTCGTAACCATTTTGGTACACAGCAGTGGGGCTAAAGCAATGGAGGATGGTGTCGGATGAGGTAGAAGTGTCAGAGGGAAATTTTGGTTGGACAGATGGGGCTAGACTGACCTCTTTCATTTTCTTTTTATTCTGTTTCATATAAATGAAATGAAAATGTATGAAGAACAAGAGAGTCCTAAAGGCTCAAGAATCTGGAAAGCTGATATGAGAGTGGCGCATTGAATGCAAACCAGTCGGGCTTCCCAGATCTGCTGGATTTCAAAAACCTTCTTTGGCTTTATCAGAAATCTAATTGGAAACTGAAAGAAATCTGCAAGCAAATTAGTCCAAAATCTTCATTGAACCAATTGAATGGGGCTTCAGAACATGTCCATAGGTTCATCAGAAACTTCGATGAACCTAGCTCGAAGAGATCCGCCTACGAGGGCCGGCACAAGGAGATGAAGTGCCCTAGGTAAACCTCATCCCTTGCGCCCCCCCCCCACGACACCCACTGCTTCCACTGCTGTTTCTCTCTGGGACCGACAGCAGTGACGATAGCCGCTAACAGCCCCAAAGCTTAAAGTTAAGCTCCGTGGGCTGTTTGCAGCTATCAACATCGCTGTCAGTCCAAGAGAGAGGCAACAGCAGTGGCAATGGGCACCCCAGAGGGCCAATGCTCTAGGCAACCACCTAGTTTGCTTTATTGGTAGCGTCGGCCCTGCCACCTATCTCTTGTTGCTCTTCAGAGTAATCTGTCCTAGAAATCTTAATGCTTTAGAAAGCTTTCTGCAATCCAAGCTATGCCAAGCATGGCCGTACCAAGCTAGACTTGCGCCCTGTGTGACCAATGAATCTGATGCCCTCCCCCCACAGCTACGTTCAATAACTCACTCTTTTTGAGCTTCTTAGAAACCCAGTAATGATATCAGTGCCCTCTTTTGTGTTTGCACCCTGTGCAACTGCACCGCTTGCAAAGCCCTTGGAATGGCCTTGGAATGATTAGTGAACAGCATTGAAATGTACTTTTCTTTACTCCTTTTCAATTAGCAGAGACTCACATCAGTTTGATCACATACTTGTGATCAAACTGACGGATTTATTGCAATAATCTTTCCATAAGCAAGTCAATTTACAGCTGCACAGAAAGTTAAACAGATAGCTTGACCATCTGTGTGTATTTTCAGTGATCTTATTTGTTCAAGATGGATCGCTGAAAAAACATGTATGGGTCAATATTCAAAAGGATTTATATGTTGTTGAAGCTAGGAGGCGCTATCAGACATAGTGAGACTCCTGAAAAGACCACCCAAGCTAAGGTGTCTTATTCCACTGTCAGGTTCTGAAAGATACTATTTCATCAAGTTCCAAACAATATAAGCAACATATCATACAGCAACTACCTGTTACCATTAATGCAGGTGTTGGATGTTCCAGGACTCACTGTAGTATTCAGTGATACTTTTTTTGGATTGTCTCCTTATGTGAGTTTTAGAAGTTGGTGCTGATATGGTATGGTAGATTTGCACTATAGATCCTCAATACTTTGTTGTAGAGTTTTGCATTAGTTCACAATATGCCTGGTATTGGCAAATGTTTGTTAGTGAGATGATCAGAAGCAGATTTTTTTTTTAATATTGAGTCCTGTGGGTGAACGTCCTGGTTCTGCTCTGCACCCACTGTTGAGGAAGGGGGTTCTGTGGATGCAAAATACATGTTCCAAAAGAAAAAGCAACATCCATAACGCAGCTTATAACAACAACATAAAAATAAGTTATAATTTAGTTTTATAAATTGTGCTGTGGTTCTCGCTCTTTTTAGTTCCTTGGTGTGCAAACATCTTGCATTTCCTCCATATAACACTGGTCAACATTGAAATTGTTACTGACCTTAAAAGGCCCTAATCTGTAGTATCTTGGTGAGCTGAACACGAATATAACATTAAAAATATTTATTGGCTCTCGTTTTGAAGATATTGCATGTAGTTCATTTTTGACGTTTCACCGTGTAAATTTATCTAGTAGGACATCAACAACATCCCAAATAAGCCTTGAATGATGTAATATTGCATCACATTGCATAATACCAGCATGCACACATCATCCAGAGTTGATTGCATCATTTTCTGATGCAATGCAATACTACTGCCAGACGGCTGCTGAAGTCATCTGACGTCAGCAGTGTACTATACGCAGTCGGAAAGGAAAGTAATCTGGAATTCTGCTCCGATATTGAAAGCTTCATGAATGCCTTAAAAATCACTCATGACCCACATGGCTGGAGACTATTTATAGACTCTTTGAAACTGAGTGTGAAGGCTGTGCTTCTGAACAATGGAAACCGTCTTCCATCTATTCCAGTAGCGCATGCCGTCCACATGAAAGAGACATACAATAACTTAAAGCATCTACTGACTTCCACTCCTTTCGCACTCAGTTTAAGTTACTTACTCTAGTTCACAGGGCTGTTCACACTAGTACTCCACAATACCTGGCAGACCTTATTACATTCCATATCCCCAGACACACTCCCCGCTCCTTCCACCTTAATCTCCCTTCCCCCTCCCTCGCTCACCTTCAATCCACCCGCTCCTCTGCTTTCTTTTTCATTGGCCCCCACACTCTGGAATTCACTCCCCACCTCCCTCCAGTTAGAACCCCATCACGCCACCTTCAAGCGAGACCTAAAAACCCACCTCTTTTCCTTGGCCTATGACCTGCCCTCCCCTCTTGTCTGATCCTGTCCCCTACGTATAGTCCTGTATCCTTTCTCTCGTTCTATTATATCAACAATTGTAACTTCCTTTCCTCCTTTCTGGCCCTGTGCCTGTTTCAAATTGTTTGTGAATTGTAAACCGCTCTGATTGATAAAGTAGGGCGGTATATCAAATAAATAAACATAAACATACAGCTGGCACCTCTGTGGTGACTTGAAGGTAGTTGCCCTTTTAATGGGACTGCAGCAGGGATATATAAAATACATGTGTTTCTTATGTCAGTGGGATAGCCGACCAAGAGATTGGCACTACTTGCGTAAGGAATGGAATTGCAGACAAAATGTAACAGTTGGAAAGAAGAATATTCAGCACCCAGCTTTGGTTGAGGCTCACAAAATCCTGCTACCACCCCTTCACATCAAACTAGGTTTGATGAAAAACTTTGTGAAAGCCATGGACCACACTTCGTCAGCTTTCCGATACCTGCATGAAAAATTCCCTCGACTCAGCGAAGCAAAGATTAAAGAGGGAGTTTTTGCGGGTCCTCAGATTCGAGAGCTTTTCAAAGATGACCGGTTCAACAACTTGTTGCAGGGTGATGCAAAACAAGCATGGAATGCTTTTCGCCTAGTATCAACAAACTTTCTCGGGAATGTTAGGGCAGAAAACTACAAGGAACTAGTAGAAGACATGCTGATGCAGTATCAGAAAATTGGCTGCAATATGTCTCTAAAGATCTATTTCCTTGATTCCCATCTCGATTTCTTTCCTGACAACTGTGGTATGGTTAGTGATGAACAGGGCGAAGGTTTTCACCAGGATATCGCAACGATGGAGCAAAGATACCAGGGAAAATGGTCCACTACAATGCTGGCTGACTACTGCTGGTCACTCCCCAGAGAAGTTCCCGAACAGCTGTACAAGAGACAGGTGAAAAAATCTAAGAAGTAGTCTATGACTTGTTTTTTTACAGGTATTAACCGAAGGCCTATTATATATTTACTATTGACATGCATTTCGTGATGTAAATATTAATTCTTGTAGATTACAAAAAAACTAGAGCCAACTTTGCAATTTCACTTTCATATTCGTGTTCAGCATATAAAGAAATGACTATTTTTATTTCAGTAACATGACTTTGTAAAAATGTGTTGACCAGTGTAATCTAATCGGCTCTTTGGTTTAATCCAGTCCTTGATTAGAGTTTTGAGAAAGTCCCCCCCCCCCCACTACAGGGTGGGGGCGCCGTCTCATCCCTCTCCTCAGGCAGCAGATTGCCTTGAGCTGCCCATGAACCCAGCTCACCCCTGAGCTGGTTTCCTTAGGGGATCTGTATTTTCTCATCAGACTTCCCCAACCCAGATTCTTTAGCTCTAGTTTTATCTCCTGCTGTTCCTACCAGAAACAGCCAGTCAGCTACTGTATCCAGTGGTGGGATCCGGCCAGTTTGCGCGAACCGGTTCCTGTCACAGCCCTCATTTGCCGAACTGGGCTAAACATGACATTGCAATGCCGACTCTGCAATGGCGGGAATCCCCCCCCCCCCCCGACAATGTTTTGATGGCATCAGGGGATCACAACATTGAGAGAAGCCCTCAATGCCATCAAAACATTGTCAGGTGGGGGATTGGGCCTCTGGGCCACCAGGGAGTTGTGTACCCTTGGTGGAGGGCAGCGTCCCAAGCGTACAGTCGCTGCAATGCCTCCACGTGAGGTGCAGTAACCCAGCCATCATGCGCATGGGAAGGCTTGGACCGAACCAGTTCCCTGGCAGTTCAGATCCCACCACTGACTGTATCATAAGAACATAAGATATGCCATACTGGGTCAGACCAAGATCCATCAAGCCCAATATTCTGTTTCCAACAGTGGCCAATCTAGGTCATATGTACCTAGCAGTTTCCCCAAGGGACACAGGTTCCACAATGCTTGTATTGGTTCAAGCATTGATATCCTGGGTCCCTTCTTAATAATGGTTTGTGGACCTTTCCTCCAGGAACTTGTCCAAACCTTTTTTAAACCCAGCTACACTAACAGCCTTTACTACATCCTCCGGTAACAAATTCCAGAGTTTGATTACACGTTGAGTGAAAAAATATTTTCTTTTATTAGTCTTAAATAGTTTACCCTGTAGCTTCATTGCATGTCCCCTAGTCTTTCTATATTCTGATAAGATAAACAATCGATCTACGTTTACCCGTTCCACTCCGTTCATTAATTTATAGACTTCTATCATATCTCCCCTCAGCCATCTCTTTTCCAGGTTAAAGAGCCCTAACCTTTTTAGCCTTTCTTCATAGGAGTATCCTTCCATCCCCTTTACCATTTTGGTGGCTCTTCTCTGAACCTTTTCTAAAATCGCTATATCCTTTTTAAGATACGGCGACCAGAATTGCACACAATATTCAAGGTGCGGTCTCACCATGGAACGATATAGAGGCATTATAATATCTTTTGTTTTATTTTCCATTCCTTTCCTTATCATACCTAGCATTCTATTTCACAGGACCTCCTCTATTCTCTGGCTCTCAACATTTTTATCGCAGCATTGCAGTTCCCTTAAGGTGGCTGCTATTGCCCCAGCCCTTAGGGAACACTTTCACTCTGCACCTGTATTCACTCAATGTAGGAAATCCCAGCCCTTTGTTGGATCTCCCCCAAGCTTTTGGGGGGCAAAAATACCCATGTGTGCATACCTGTTTGCAGTGGCCAGTAAACATATAAATCCCCCATCCCTAATTTTTCATGGGCACTATATATAGTATATAAATCACCTTTCTAGTTATTTGAAAGATGATTCATCAAATTAATAAACAAACAAACATATAGTGCCACTGATTTCCCGGCACTATCCAGATTGTGCTGAGGAGGAGCAAAGGGTAGTGCACGGGCATTCTCCCCAATTGGATAGATCTACTTCCAAGAGACTGCTGGGAAACACCATTCTAGTAGACCTGGGTGACTAATTTTATACTTAACCTGCCTAGTTAACGCATGTTTTTTCCATGTACATCAAGCTTATTTTATAAAGTCAAATGCATAAATGGTGTAATGCTAGCACATAACTTTATAAAGAGAGCACATAGGATTTTATAATTTACACGTGTAACCTTGTGTTCTGCCCAGGCTCCACCCAATCTCTGCCCTTGTGCATGCCCACAGTAAAAGTATGCATGATCGTCCAAATGCACGTACTTAAAAATACATGGCTGGCAAAAATATGCCCATCCATGAACAAACATTATTGAAATGCCATGATTTATGAGTACTAATGGTGTGTACCTTTACACGGTTCCTTATAAAATGTATCCCCTTGGAGACCGATTCTGTACTGGCTGTCCAGCCCCTTGTGCAGTTGATCAGAATTGCGCCGTACAGAGGTGGGATCAGAATCGGGTCTATGGCCTGGACGTGCAGGCTGGGCCCCAATTCTAAGCAGCTGCACATCCAGCCACATACCCGGATAACTTCACCAGGCCCTTGAATGGAGCTGCAGTGCCGTGGTTTCCTGTTGCCATGGCACCACAGCTCCATTCAGGAGCCGCATTTCCTGGCTGCAATCGAGATGCTACTTTCCCCACAGCCTGACCCCCGATCCAGCCTCCCATGGCTGGGATCAGGATGCAGGAACCCCCCGGTACCCCCTTACCTCTTAGCCACCCCCCAGCTCCTGCATCCCCCATCTAAGTGACTGACCCAGATGTACAGGGTCAACCTCAGCATTGACCCTGTATAACCAGGGTCAGTCGTTGCTCATTGCCCGCCCTTGCTCCTCCCACAGCCCTCCTCGTCCCACCCATGAACAGAGCTCCCCATACAAACCGGCACTACATGCTGGGAGCTCTGTTGAAGGCAGGGTGATCTGGGCTTTAGTGGGTCTGCACGTCTAGATTGGACATCCAGACCTGCTAAACGTGGCTCAGAATGGCCCTCCTAAATGTATAATTTTAAAAGGCATTTCCAGTAGTATAAGTGTCTTACACAAATAAATAACCTTTTATAGTGTTTGGGCTATCCTAAAGTTAACCACTTAGCTAAATGGATAGCTGACTGAATATTTACTCCACTAGCCTTTGAGCAGTGGTGGGTTATTGTAAGGGAGATCAATATCTGGAAAATTCTTCCAGATCTTTCAACTTGAGATTGTTAAACTTCCTTAAAGCACACTTGTTGTTGCATATTGCTCTCCTCCAGAAATATATGAAAGAGGTTTTAGAAATACCAGAAAATACTCTCCCTCAATTTAGTATAAGCAGACTACTTGGATGATACTGTGAGAATAACAGCACCATCCAGTGTCCCTACTAAATATTACAATATAAGTTAAAGAAAAGCCGAACATTTTCCAGAATAGGGGAGATTCCTTCTGCCAGTCAAATCATGCTGGGAGGAGACTCCGCTGGGAGTGAAAATGCAAGTTCTTATATAACTACTTCCAAAGACTGAATTCTGTCTTTGGCACTTAGCCATATGCAGGAATAAGGCATCTGCCTAATGAGCAGGTTTCTTGACATCTAGTCATTGTACCATGAGGAAGGAGTAAGGTGTCTGTCCTTTGGGCAGGTATCAGAGCAGCAGCATAGGAGAAGAGAACAGAGGGCTAGTGTCTATGCAAAACCTGCCAGCACCCTACTGTCTCAACTCTACCTTTATTAAAAGAAGAGAGGTTCCAGGATTTGTAGGAACAACTCAGTGTTCCAGTCCATCAGAACCAAGAGCACTGCTGAGAAGTTTTGGGGGCCTGAATCTACAGAAGCTACCAGCTCTCAGAAAGAGAGGAACCTAAGCTCTCGTCATACACCAGTGACACCAGATCCAGGAGTGAGTCCAGCACAGTATTGTGGACCAGTTTCAGGTACACCGGGAAAAGTAGAAAACAAGAAAGGTTCCCCATTCAGAAAAACCAGACTAAGTAATAGAAGTGCATGAGTGGTAAAGAGTAGAGTAGCTGTTTAGCTTAATATAAAGAAAAATTGAAGGGAGTGTGGTAACATACCTATCTGAGAGGAAAAAGGAATAATCTTTGTGTAACCAATTTTGACTAAGGGAAAGGAATTGAGTGCAACATAGTTCTTGTTTGTTGCATCTGCTCTTATTGCTCAGTGACCCTGAAGTTTAAGTAAACCCCTGGTTCAAAACACAATTCCTGGTTTGGGAAGAATCATGAGAGTGTCAAGTGCCAAGGGCTTCCCAGTGTATGCCGGCCCTCACCAAAGAACTCTGATAATTAAAATCCATGAACACAAGACTAAAAAACTGCAAAAGGGCTAACTGGATTAGTTTTCCCCCATGTCTGCCAAGCTGCTTTAAGTTAAGGCGCAGACAATTACACAAGCCCTAGAGCTGATATAAATGCCCACACCTATATTTTTCAAGTACAAATGTAAATTATAGTATTTCATAATCTAGGCACGGGCTTGCAGGCTCTGCCTATGCGCTCCCTCTGTGCAGACTTACCGTCAAAGTATGCGCCATTAGATCAACAGGCATACTTTTACACTGGGTGCTATTTCATAAGAGATAATTTATGCATGTATGTGGCCAAATGACTAAAACAGCCCCTTTGAAGCATGTACTTTGGGCCCGGTATTCATTGCCCAGATCTTTGAAGGGCTATGCACCGACGAGTGCATAGCCCTCCCCGCCGATCTCCAAACTGGATATTCAACGCCGCGGCATTGAATATCCGGTGATCGCCGCCAAAGTCGGAAGCCACCGAAGCTAACCATGCAGCAGCAATAATGGCCGCTGCCCAGTTAGCGATCGGCGCCTTAAAGATAGCCATGAGGTCAAATCTGTAGGCCATTCCTGGCCTTAATGATCCCTTCTTGCTTATTTACTTTCTTTTACTGTTAGTTTCTTTTTTTATTTTCCTCTTTTTTTTTCTTTTTCTTTTTGGTGGCAAAACACTCAGACCCTGAGTTCTCTCAAAAGGAGGATATTGAGGGGTTGGACCAGCAAAAGGGACACACAAATAGCTATAAAGTGACTATTGACCAGCATTTTGAATATCGGGCCATTACCCTCTAAGAAATTAATGGTCCAGACATCTACACCTGTGACTTAAGGCTTTAAAGGGCTTAATTATGGATAGTCATATTCTTCACTCTTTGATTATAATTCCTATTACTTATTTCCTTTTACAACCCTCCTGGATTTGTAGTCCTCCTCCCCCACCCCAGTATTGTGATCTGATATAGTCTGGTATCATTACTTACTGTGAATTTTTATTTCTTTTTGGGAATGTTTTCCTATATTGACTTTTCTTTGCAAGTTTTGTACTTGATATGAAGGAACATTTTAGAAAAAATCTGGAAGTCAGAATTGAGACGCGGAGGCGGCCACGTCTGCAGCTCTGCTGAAGTTGGAGCTGTTTCTAAAATACAGATCCACAAGCCGCGAGAGGAGCAATCTTGCAAATTTGCGTATGGGAAAAAAATGGATGGAGGAATGCCAGCAGTTTATACGTGTATGTTCTGGCATTGCAGAACTCACAGCTGAACATTCATTTTATTTATTTAGCTATTTTTCTATAATCGCTGTACCTGAGAGTCTCAGAGGTTTACATAAAACAATATGGACATGGACAGGGCTTTACATAGAACTGAACACATGTACATGAAGGTGTAGATGCCACTAATGTACTACAGAGGACTCTAAGTTCACTTCGTTATGATTTGGAGGATGAAACGAACATTGGGAGGCTTAAGGGGGATATTCCACTTAAGTCCTCCTGTGAAGAGATGGCCAAAAGAGGCACTTTTGCAAAACCTGTTCATGTCATGGGGTAGGTGCAACTTCAGATGAGGCCAATGCTGGTCACATGCACCCTCTATATGAAATGGGAATACATGTGTTGATTTTTGCTATGCCCTGAAATGACCCCAGGATGCCTCCTAGCCAAACACTTTTATATAGACATGTCCAGGGTGAAAATGTTTCAACTGAGGCCTTTTCAAATTTGCATTTTATATGTAGCTGTGACATGCACATTTTTCTGCCACCATATCCACATTTAAAATGCCAATGGGGCTTCTTAAATAATCCCCATAAAATCTAACGGGTTGTTTTCAGCCATTGGCCACCGCCATTTTAAGCAATGACCAGATATTCAGCATTGGTGCATATCCAGCAATTGGCGCTCAATATCTGGTTTGGCCGAATTGCTGTTTTGCAATCTGGTTAATGGCAATATTCAGCCTTTAATTGGATTGCAAAACTGCCTAAAGTTAGGACCACCTTTTACCTGTCCTAACTTTATATGGTTTAGCTATGCGGTTGGCGACTGAATATCATCGCCAGCTGCATAACTGCCACTGCCGTCCCAGCAATATCTGGATAATGCCAGGGCATTTAAACCGGATCAGTGCCGCCGAATATCCCAGTCAGCGGCATTTATGCAGTTTACAGGGCTGCAAACTATGTAATTGAATTTGACTAACTTAACTAATAAATGTGGAGGGGAATGTTAGAAGGGACGTCCAAGTGCAATCTGGGAGGTCTAAGCCAGAACGTCTGAAGAAATGCAGAAACGTCCAGGTGCAGACATAGTTTCACAAACCTGGATGTGCCCCATATGGATATCAGTAGGGTCATCTATGTAGACATCCCCAGAATAGTATTTAGGATAACCTAATGGTTAGAGTAGTGGGCTAGGAGTGGGGAAGCCACGGATCCCGTCCCATTGCTGCTGCTGTTGACATTATGCCGAGTACTGGGGATGTTGGAGTGCTATCTTCTCTACACCCTCTAGATGTTTTTCAGTGAAAACAAATATTTTTCAGATGCCTGGTCATGCCTGGAGCAGGTCTAAACTTAGATGTGATGCCGGACGTCCATGACGTTTCTGAAATCAGGCAGAGATGTCTAGGTTCCTGGGAATGCCCAGCCATGCCTCTAATACACCTCAAAATAGCTCTGGGGATGTCCTTATGACTGTTTTCAGACGCCCAAAGCATGGATAGGGCTTCCAAAATGATCGCCAAAGAGTTTAAAAGGAGAGATGTCTGGATAAATAGTCACAACATGCAAAACATTAGCATTATCATAAATGAGCTCCTAAAAAGATTGAAAGATCTAAATGTGGAAGAATTATTGTGGAAGGAAATGACTTTTACACAACAAAGTTGCTCCAGCAATAGGCTGTATTGTTTCTCGTGTTGCTTGAATCAGAATTTTTTTTTTGTAATTCATCTTTAAAGCAAAGCCTAAAAGGACATGACAGGCATACCCAAGATTTATGGGGTGAGTAATCTGAAATATATACACATACATATTGCTTCACTTAGGAAATGCATTAACATTTTTCTCAATTTCCCAGATATGTTGTCCGTTGCCTAAAAGGCATTACCGAGAGAACAGAAATACCTAAATGGAAATAATTGCTGAAATTCAATGTGAGAACAAGCTGAATTCACATATCATCCCACACTGACCTAACTGCAGCAAGCTACAATGACACGGTCCGTACCAAAATCACCCCTAGAGAATTTGCAGCTTTGATTAGGGAGGTGCTGCCATTTCAAAATAACATAAAGAAATGACATTTGCTGGGCTTTTTGTTTTGTTTCCCATCCAGGTCAAAACAAAAGACAATAAAAAAAATACATTTCTGTCATTTTAGCACACACTAAAAGGCACACTATAGAAAAGATGTGGAGATCGGAATAGAGACCTCGAGGTTGCAGTGTTCACAGTTCTGGCAGTATTTTAGAAAAGGCTCAGCTACCCATGGAGCCTTTTCTAAAATACAGAATAAGGAGGTGCAGGTATGCATCTCTATCTGTTGACCTGTGAAGCCATCTTACAAATCCATAAGTAGGAAAAATTGACATGGCAGACATGGCCGCTATATATGTGTAAGTGCTGGATTTCACAACTTACACATGTCGAATTACCACCAACACAGCAGCTGCCAATATCTCATCTAATTTAACTTCAGAGAGAGAAATGAGAACTTCCAGGGTAGCGTTCTCCGAAATGCTTCCCGTTCCACGTGCAGGACCCAAAAGGCAGACAGAGCACTGGAGTCTCAATGCGTAGATGAGACGATGGTGCAAGGATGAGGGTTTTGGATTTGTTAGGAACTGGGGAACATTGTGGGGAAAGGAGGGGCTCTTACGAAGGGATGGGCTTCACCTTAACTAGGATGGAACCAGACGGCTGGCATTAACCTTTAAAAAGGAGATAGAGAAGCTTTTAAACTATAAAATAGGGGAAAGCTGACAGTCGCCCAAAAGTGCATAGTTTGGAAGAAGGTATCCTTGAAGGATACTACCAAAAGCAGAGAGGTTCCAAAAAAAGAGTAAAGTAGCCCAAATGCCCTTGAGTATGGTGCAGACAGAGCATAAAGATTCTACATTACCCATGCCTACCAATAGCCAGATTAATATTAATAAAATACAATCTCTAAAATGCTTGTATGCAAATGCTAGAAGTCTAAACATTAAGATGGGAGAGTTAGAATATATAGCACTAAATGAGATGTTAGATATGATTGGAATCTCAGAGACATGGTGGAAGGAGGATAACCAGTGCGATACTGTGATATCTGGGTACAAACTATATCCTAATGATAGAACTGATCAAATTGGTGGGGGGGGGGGTTGCGCTCTATGTTAGAGAGGGCATTGAGTCAGAAAGGATTAGTGTTGCAGGAAACAAAATTTGCTGTAGAATCTCTATGGTTTGAAATTCCATGTATGAAGGGGAAGGTGATGGCAGTGGGGGTATACTATCGACCGCCTGGCCAGAATGAACAAATGGATAATGAAAAGCTCAAAGAACTAAAGGAAGCTAATAAAAGTCACAGCACAGTAATAATAATGGGTGATTTCAATTACTCCGGTATCGACTGGGTCAGTGTCACGGCAGGACATGCTAGGGAGATAAAGTTCCAAGATGAAATAAATGACTGCTTCTTGGAGCAGCTGGTTCATGAACTGACCAGAGGGGAAGCCATATTAGAACTAGTCCTTAGTGGAACACCAGATCTAGTGCAAGAGATAAGGGTGTTGGGGCCACTTGGCAATAGTGATCATAGCATGACTGCGTTTGATTTAATTAGTGGAGGAGGGATAGTAAGGAAATCCACAGTACTACCTTTTAACTTTCAAAAGGGAGACTAAGATAAAATGAGGAAAATAGTTAAGAAAAAACTAAAAGAAATGGTTGCAGAGGTTAAAGACTTACATCAGGCTTGGGTGTTTTTTAAAAATACTATCCTGGAAGCCCAGACCAGCTGTATTCCACACCAATGTTCCCTCTAATTTTCTGTAGGCTGTGTGCGCATAAAATATCAGCTGTGCAGCTTTTGAAGGAAGGTTAAATTTTTGTGCGCCACATAACGACACTCGGAGTTATATACTTTAAAATTTGACTACCCATCAGAATACAGTATGTACACCACATTGATTTTAATCAAATTAAATGAAAATGGACGATTACTAAATGAAGCGGAAAATTTCTAGTAATTACAATCACAACTTTTAAATTTTAAGATGTCTGTGTTGTTTTTTATCAGAATCAGAACCATAATTTTTGTGCGCTCTGTTATAAAGTATGTGCGCTCGCTCGGCGAGGTGTGTGCGTGCGCACACGCGCACAGCTTAGAGGGAACAGTGTTCCACACATAAAGAAAAGTGGAAGAAAGTCCAAAAAACTGCCAGCATGGTTTAAAGGTGAGGTCAGAGAGGCTGTTGCTGCCAAAAAAGCATCTTTCAGGAAATGGAAAAAAGAGCCAAATGACGAAAACTGGAAACAGCACAAGCACTGGCAAGTTAAATGCAAAGCATTGATAAGGCAGGCAAAGCGAGAATTTGAGAAGAAACTTGCTATGGAAGCAAAAACGCGAAATAAAGACTTTTTCAAGTACATTCATAGAAAAAGCCTGTGAGAGAGTCAATTGGACCGTTAGATGATAGAGGGGTAAAAAGGGCAGTAAGAGGAGACAAGGCTATAGCGGAGAGACTGAATGAATGCTTTGCTTTGGTCTTTACTGAGGAAGATGTGGGGCTGTAACCCAAGACTGAAGTGGTATTTAAAGGTGATACTGCAGAGGAATTGAGAGAAATATCGCTACACCAGGAAGATGTATTACAACTATTTGATAAACTGAATAGTAGCAAATCACCTGGATCAGATGGTATATATCCAAGGGTGTTGAAATAACTGAAATATGAGATTGCAGACCTGCTATTAGTAATCTGTGAACTTTCATTAAAATCATCTGTAATACCTGAAGATTGGAGGATCGCCAATGTAACACCAATATTTAAAAAGGGTTCCAGGGGTGATCCGGGAAACTACAGACCGGTGAGCCTGACGTCAGTACCGGGAAAAATGGTAGAAACCATCATAAAAAACAAAATTACTCAGCATGTAGATAGTCATGGCCTAATGGGAGACAGCCAACATGGCTTTAAACAAGGAAGATCCTGTCTTACTAATCTGTTATGTTTTTTTGAAGGTGTGAATAAACAGGTAGACAAAGGTGAGTCAGTTGATATAGTGTATCTGGACTTTCAGAAAGCCTTTGACAAGGTCCCTCATCAGAGACTTTTGGCAAAACTAAAAAGTCATGGGATAGGAGGCAGTGTACTATTGTGGATCGGGAACTGGTTAAAAGACAGAAAGCAGAGGGTAGGGCTAAATGGCCAATTTTCCCAATGGAGAAAGGTGAATAGTGGTGTACCACATTGATCTGTACTGGGTCCGCTGCTTTTTGGCGTATTCATAAATGACCTGGAAAAGGGAATAACTAGTGAGGTTATCAAATTTGCAGATGACACAAAACTGTTTAAAGTTGTTAAAACCCAAGGGGATTGCGGAAATCTGAAGGAGGATCTGGATAAATTGGAAGACTGGGCATCCAAATGGCAGATAAAATTTAATGTGGACAAGTGCAAAGTTATGCACCTAGGAAAGAACAACCCAAACTATGGTTACACAAGGCAAGGTTCCACATTGGGAACCACCACCCAGGAAAAAGATTTAGGCATCATCGTGCATAACATGCTAAAACCCTCCACCCAGTGTGCAGCGGCGGCCAAGAAAGCAAATAGAATGTTAGGTATGATAAGGAAAGGAATGGAGAATAAAACAAAGGATATTATAATGCCTCTGTATCGCTCCATGGTACGACCACACCTTGAATATTGTGTGCAATTCTGGTCGCCGTATCTTAAAAAGGATATAGCGTTATTAGAAAAGGTACAGAGAAGAGCCACCAAAATGTTGAAGGGGATGGAAGGATACTCCTATGAAGACAGGCTACAAAGGTTAGGGCTCTTCAACCTGGAAAAGAGAAGGCTGAGGGGAGATATGATAGAGGTCTATAAATTAATGAATAGAGTGGAACAGGTAAACATAGATCAATTGTTTACGCTATCAGAATATAGAAAGACTAGGGGACATGTAATGAAGCTACTACTTAAAACAAATAAGAGAAAATATTTTTTCACTCAACGTGTAATCAAACTCTGGAATTTGTTAGCGGAGGATGTAGTAAAGGCTGTTATTGTAGCTGGGTTTAAAAAAGGTTTGGACAAGTTCCTGGAGGAAAGGTCCATAAACCATTTAAAAAGGGACACAGGATATCAATGCTTGACCCAATACAAGCATTGTAGAACCTGTGTCTCTTGGTGATACTGCTAGGTACGTATGACCTAGATTGGCCACTGTTGGAAACAGGATACTGGGCTTGATGGACCTTGGTCTGACCCAGTATGGCATATCTTATGTTCTTATGATTAAGGAAAATAACCCCTTAATCCCCCCTTATACAGGGCTGGCTGAAAGGATAACTTTGTAAAACCTAAACATGTGGGGATTAGGTGTAAATACCAACGTGGATCATTTCAATCATACACGTGTATTCCCTATATGAAATGGGGAATACACATGTAGATGTTTGATCTGCCCAGGACACTCCCTAACCCCACCCCTATCTTTAAGGTGCAGATCGCTAACCGCGCAGCATGCAATATTGCTGCTTCCTGCTTAGCATTTGTCACTACCTCTACTCCCCCGGGAACGCCCCCAATACACCTCGATGCTAACTGGAAAGCATCGGGGTATGTAGGGGAGTTAGGAATGATATTCAATGGCGCTAACCATGTACGTGCCGTTGAATATCCCCTTTTAAGGCATTTATTCAGTTTACTGGGCTGTAAACCGTGTAAATGTCTTTCGAATATCAGGCCCTGAATGTTTTGCCAAAGTATTAAAGATGAAGTGAATGGATCACCAGAGCAACTGAAATCCACATGGAGCCCAATTCCATAACATTCACGTCCAGCCCACGGACACGTCTAAATTGAAAACGGGCCCCGTTTGAACCTAATTCTGCACAGGTCTAGACATGTCTGCTGGTCCGCAAACGGGGAGACAACATGCCTTGCACGGCACGGCAAAGCGCTATGCGGCCGGCCCATGCACGCATCCGGCACACGGCCCACACACGGGTGCAGGCACGGGCTATGCGATATAATGGAGAAACAAATAAAAGTTCTTTCCAATAACAACGGTGGTCCAAGGAAGTTCAGGTTACCAACCCCCGATGACATTTCAGTACTTCAGTTTAACACATCATCAAGACAAATAACTTTTACTATTATTCTTATTGTGGGTTTACATTTCTGTCCAACATCAGTATTAGATTTTCACTCAGGTTTAGTGTTCAGGGTTTACCTAAACTGTACCCTTTAACAGATAAAGTTTCAGACCTCAGAGTACTCTGTGTAAAAGAATGAGCTCATCAATTTCCCCATATAGTTCTTTTTGGGTGTGTGAGATGGTGGATGTACCTCAATCTTTAATCTTCCAAGTTCCTGTCTTGAGTTGGGGCCCAGTGTAGTCTATGGTAGAAGTTCCTCAGATTCCAGGTTCCTTTTTCCTTCAGGCAGTCAGTCCAGAATTGCTTTTTCCTACTAACCTAACTTTAATAACTCAAAAGGAGAAAACTTTAATCAGTTGAGACTAATCAGTCTGGTTTGAATTAAGGGACAACATTCCTGCCCAATGGATGGGCCAGCCCTGCAATGAAGTGACTGTCACTTTGCTAAGAAAACAAAGGATAACACAGGTACACTAAAAAATTTTTTTTTAAAACTGCCTCTAATGTTTCGATTGATTTTTACGTTTTTTGGTATGCTGAATCCAAATCTGGTAACCAATTTGCTCCATCACGTACAGATTTTTTGCTACATTGGGTTAGCAGTTTGAGGTGAACGTTTCAGATTGAGTGCGATCGAGATAAAAGTTTCTTGGATGAATTCTTTATACTAATTGTTTAGTAGTTATTCAAATAAGAATAAAGAAAATTGTAACAAGGCAGCACATAAGAATAGAGTAATGTCAACAAAACACACTGTGATGGTAGCAAAATTGTCTGCACTTAAAACAGCCACATACATGTGCACAAACATTGAGCATATAAGAGCGAGGTTAGACACAAAGCAAAGCAAAGAAATGTGCAAAAAATGTTGTACAGGTATGTATGTAAGAATAGAAAATGCAAACCGCACCATTGCAATACATGAAGACAAACACCCGATGGTGTGAAAATAAAATTCTAATAAATGAGATCCGACACTGTGGTAATAACTAGCAAATTTTTATTTCAAAGTTTAGTAAAAACACGATATTTGTCAACACAGTTTAGATTTTAAAGTCATTCTTGGGTCAATCAACCAGCAGAAATCAGCCATCATAGTGGTGTTCCATCTTCCTTGGTACCTTCTCTGATGTCCTGGTGAAACCTTTCACCTTGTTCTTCACTGTACGCCCCCAAGTTTTCGGGAAAGTAGTTCACATGGGAGTGCAAGAAATGGACTTTCAGGCTCATGTTACAGCCTTGTTCTTTGAAGGCATTGAGCATCCTGGCAACAATACCCTTATAGTTCTCATCCCGCCTGTTCCCCAAGAATTTGAGAACAACATCCTTGAAGGAATCCCAGGCTTCTTTTTCCTTCTCAGACATCGTTTCAGCGAATGCTCCATCTGAAATGAGTTTCCTTATATCAGGGCCAACAAACACTCCTTCCTTTAGCTTTGCTTCAGAAAGTAGGGGGAACTTTGAGCAAAGGTACCGAAAGCACTCACCATCTTTTGGAAGGGACTTGATGAATTGCTTAATGAGACACAACTTAATGTGGAGAGGTGGTAATAGAATTTTATCACGAGGTACCAAGCTCTCATGAAGAACATTTTTCTCACCGGGTCTCAAATACTCCCGAATTGGCCAGTCTTTTTTTCCCCCAGTGTAGGTCGCGGGCCCGGCTATCCCACAAGCAAAGGAAGCAGGGATATTTGGTGAAACCGGATTGCTGCCCTAATAGCATGGATAGAATTTTAAAGTCTCCTCAAATCATCCACTTATGCTCATCATAACGAATCTTCTGAAGAATCAGGGCCAAATTCTCGTATTTTTCTTGGAGAATAACAGAGTGAGCAATAGGAACTGAAGCGAATGTGTTGCCATTATGAAGAAGAACACCTTTTATGCTGTCTTTTGACGAATCAATGAACAGCCGCCATTCAGCAGGATCATACTGGAGTTTAAACTTTTCCATCACTCCGTATATATCGTTGCAAAATACCAAATCTTCCTCTTTGCTGAAATACTTCAAAAATTGTGTCTCGCGTTTGCGGTACCAATAAAAAGTTGTTCCTGGTGACAATAGATTTTTCTGTTTAAGCCGAGAACCTAGCAGTTGGGCAGCATCTTTTGGGAGTCCTAAATCCCGGACTAAATCATTCAATTCAGCTTGAGAGAAAAGTTCAGGTTTCGGATCTGGTTCAGTTTCAAACTCGGAAGTACTGGACTCATCGGGAAAAGCCATCTGATGAGTCTCATCATGATCAGAACCGTCCACACAAATATGATCCAAAGATTTTGGTGGTTCAGGCACAGGTACTTCGTTGCTATGAGGCATAGGCCTAATTGCTGAGGGAAGGTTGGGGTAACTTATTACGTTCTTATTTTTTAAGTTGTATCCCTTCACAATGCAAGAGCAAAAATAGCAGTCACTGCTGTGGTCTCTTTGTTCACGCCACATCATAGGTATTCCGAAACGAAATGCTTGTTTTTTACCTTTCATCCATAAGCGTAGATCTTCCTCACATGTCTTGCACACTTTGTGAGGAGCCCACGGTTTGTCTTGATCGCCTAACTTCAAACCGAAATAGGCGAAATATACTTTTTTAATAAATGCAGAAATGTTCCTCTGCCGCTTTTTCACGGTATATTCCCCACAAATAAAACAAAAACTGTCCGGAGAGTTGACGCAACCTCTGGCTCTGTGAGCCATCACAAATACACAGCACTGCAAACTACAACTGTAGTGAACCACTTCGGAATAAAGCTGGATTACGACTGAGCAAACAAAAGGTAATAATGAACTTGCAAGAAACTGAAATTTGACAGGAACGTTCATGTCGCAACCACCATGTTTGAGCGAGCAAACGAGGCGAGGCGAACAGGAAAGAACATGCGCCAGCGCGAGTACTGGATTTAGCCCCCCGCCTCCCAATTTTCCTGTTAATGTATAAAATGAATACAAAACACTCTAAAATATCATGAGGGAGTGTTTCTAGTTAGTTAACCATTACAACCTCTATTTTGGGCCAAGAAAATAAACTGCAGTTGGCTAAAAAGAAATTATGTGAACATTCCTTATATGGGTAAGAAATCTAATTTTGCAAGAAAACGTGACGTGATGGAACATTTTGGCTATTTTTCCTGGATTCAGCACCCCAAAATCTATAGGAATCAGTTGCAAAACTGGAGGCAGTTTTTTGGTAGTGTACCTGTGTAATTAATGAATCCCTATCTTTTCCCCCTTTCAGTTCAGCAGACACACTCAGACCAGTTTACTAGCAATTTAAAAATAGCTTCTTGCTTTAATAAAAGTTAATGTCAGCACTGCTTCAACATCCTAATAACCCAGAGCTTAACCCAGTTAGAGCACAGCTCAATCACTGATAAACTGGTTTAATTTGAACCTTTCCTCTCCTCAAAGGAATATTCTTCTGGATTTTCTCTTTAAGTTTAATTAGTTCCTGAGATTTACCATAGTAAGGGGAACCCTTTACCCCAAAAGAAGTACAAAGAATTTTTATTCCTTTTCTTTGGATCCTTTAGTCCTTAAAACTCTCAACTCTGTTTCCTTATCCTTTTTGATAAAGGTGCACAAGATTACAATTAGAATCACTTCCCCTCTTCCCTCCAAATTACATCAGACTTCACAAGATTTTAAAACTGGATGGTAAATACAGCACCTCAACTCAGAGCCTCTATAAAGAGAGATTTGACTAAGTAACAAATCCAAATTTCTACTTCAGCTGCCACTGTGACTAGTTCTAAAAGCACAGCAATAGCAGTTTCTGATAAATCATAGCTGTGCTCACCAGAGGACTTCAAAAGAGCTTCTAAATACTCTTTTTTTCTTCTCCAAATATACAGAAACCAACATGTTAATCAAGCTCTACTATATTTCCAATCAAGTGCGTCACTTTAAGCTTAAAATTCACTTTAATTAATCCCACAATACACACACAGACATCCTACCATGTTTGCCTTCTTCAGCTTCAACTGCCAGAGAGAGGGAAAAACAGTTACCCACATTCTTTTCTCTCTTGCTCTCCAGGACACCTCCCCCACCACAAAGTACATGCTTAGCAATCAGAATTTTTGAACCTTAAGACTTCAAAACCTTCACTTCAAATGATTTTTTCCTAAAAGAATGGTTCAGAATTAAATTTTACAAGACTTTATCTTACTTCACTAGTGTTAGAAATGTTTTAAAGTTTTTAAATTTGTTGTTTTTACAAAATATATACAGAATAGAATTAGAAGTCTATAATATGTTGTTTGCTTGCACTAACACATTGGTTCACATACTCCATTTTCTTATATTGAATAAAGCATTTTCTCCTGGCCTTGCAAATCCTAGGTTCCCCCATACACCCCTCCCTTAGCTTCCAGGCTATTGCACATGAAATTTAGTAACCGAGGTATCCGGAGGCCCTACTCGGCCTGGAACCCCAACCCTCCATCACCCACCCCCAACCATTGACAAAGCAGGCGGACGTCAAGTGTTGATGTTAATGCATGGTCGCAGCTTTTAATAACAGTAAGAAACACCGGCCCAACATGGGCCAACTCAGCAATTCAAACCATAACAGAGAAGAGCCCCCCCCCCCACCCGTCATCCGGATGATGCCCCCCACCAGCCGTATAGCAAGGTGGAGCACCATCCAACCCACCCCCCCCCCAGCTGCCCCTTCCCGCCCGCCTCGCCATGTTAGCAAAGGCCGGCTGAAGGGGTTGCCTAATTCCGGGTAGAGACCCCAACCGGGACGTCTCCCCCAACCCGCATACCCGTGCCGCTCACATGGAAAGCGGCCTCCAGCTGAAATGATCCGCCGGGTCAACGAGCACCAGCTCGCCACCCCGCTCACGAATGCCACACCAGCACCCTACGCCCCACCCCCCCCCCCCGCTGCGACAAGATCCAACCTGCCCCCCCCTCCACCCACCCGGAAACAAGGGCGGGCGGGCGGGAGGGAATCCTTCTAGATCGCGAGCAAGGAGGGAAAGGGGGGAATCGCCGGCTAGCGTTCCCTCCTTGCTCGCGCTGACTCCGCCCCCCCACGACCCTGACGGCCAATCAGCGGGCTCCCTACAGGAGCACGAGAAGCCTGCCGGGCGCGCGCCTAGCTGCGCATCGCCCCCCCCCCCGAGAAACGGCCTGCCTCGTGGCCGGGCCCCGGGAACCCGGTTACTAGGCAGCCGCGGGACCGGGGCCCGGCGGCTAAGCCGGTACAAACTCAAGGACAAGAACACTGTGAAACATGCTGATACAAAATCTGCTAGGCACAGAGGAAAGAAAGAAAGGAACTTTGAAAACAGAAGAAAAAAAAACAGGCCATGGGCACAAGGGAGGGGGGGGGGATCTCTGAGAACCCATAAGACCGGTAACATAACCATAAAAGGAATAAGGTAAATAAGGGGAGAGGGGTAAAAGGGGCAGGGATTAAGAGAAGTAAACGGAGGTGGAGATTCACATGACCTAAATAACAATCACTAATAGGCAGAAAATTAGAAATACTTACACCAATAGAATAATAGGGGAGGAATTTGTAGAAGAAATGAATGTAATAAATATGGAACTGTTCATATGACAAATTGTGGTCATGGATAACAAATTGTGGCCACCCATCTTGCAAGATTGAATAATAAATAAATAAAAGAAACTTTGGTTTCACTGAAGTGTCTGTTACTGTGATAAAATTATTATTGTTTATTACACAAGGGCCCTCATTCACAAACTCGGGTTGCGGGACGTGCAGCCCCACAATCCGCCTAGACTCTATTCCCCCACTGGCTCTCCCTGTACATCACGTGCTTCAGGACAGGGAGAGCCGGCGGGGGCAGGAGGGGGTGGAGCAGAAACGGGCCACCCGGCAGCACGTAAAGGGCCGATTCAGGTCACGGCCCTGGACGTCCTGCTGGGCCTGCTGCGATGTGCTGCTTAAACCACCTCATTGGTGATATAAAGCAGCACAGTTTGCCGAATCAAGGCAGGAGAGCTACCCCTAGAACAGGAGGCCAGCCGTGGGTTGGGCCGTGGGGATTTGGGGGGGCCAGAGCCGTGGATGCCAGGGGCACCTGTGGGGAGGACATCCCCGCAGGTGGGGGTGGGGGGTCATGACAGGCAGTCCTTGGGCCCGATTCTGACTACCATGGAACGTTTTGTTCCTGCAGACCAGAATCGGGTCCTAATGGCCCCATCTTCAGCGGGGACGTCCAGTCGGCCCAGACATCCCCCTCCAGGAATGGGGCTCTAGGGCAGCTAAGACAAAAACTCCTTAATGCATCAGAAGTGGATTCTTCCTGCTTTAGACAAAGTCACTTTTAAAGAGATCCTTACACCATTCCTCTAGCCTGCCATAGACTGTAATGGAACCAGAACTTGTTTTTTTATAAAACAAATCCTTTTTACCCCTAAGATGGTCTTTTAAAAGTCTGAAAACCATGAATTAGTCCTTTTTAGGATAACTGCAAGCCTTTAGGAAGGTTTTTAAACTTTGAGGAGAAACACCTGCCCCTGAGGGAAAACAAATGATTTTCTGGCATTAAGGAACACTTTCACAAAACTGAGTATGTTTTTCAGGACAGCACATCCCCTGCACCGGAACTCTAACTTTATATTTCTTTAATTTCAACTTTTAAATTCTTTAAAAATCAGTACTTTTAATTTGAAGCTACTGTTCCTTTAAGGCAATCCTGTGTCATTAGCATACAGCTTGCTCCAGCCTAGGGCACATCTGAAAGATTCAGATTTCTTTTAAATTCTTTTTCTTTGAATAAGGGCTTCTTAGCTCAAAAACCATATTCAGGGCTCTCTCAGCCTCTCCCCCAAACTGGGGAACACCCCCATTTACTTCTAATTTTATTGTATCTTAAACACAACTCCTCTGCCTCCTTTTTTTTAAATTTCTATTTTTATTGATTTTCAAAAAAAATACAAGTTAACACCCTTGCATAGAAAGAGGGGACATTCCAGAAAATACAAACAGGAATAAAAAAAGGAAGTCAATAATGATAAACAGAAATGAACCCCTCACATAGCCCACTATAAAAAGGATCCAAAAAAACAGAAAAAGAAAACAACCAAATTAACAAATATACAAATATATGCCTCCTTTTTTTATTTAAGAAACCCCTGACTGCCTGTAATCGGCTGAGAAAGACAAAAACCCATGGAAGCACTCAGCTGGCCCCAGGGGGACACGGGTCACCCCCCACAAAGTAAATCTTTTTATTTTTTTAACCTCTGGTTACATAAAGTGCTACAAGGCATACACAGAGCTGAACAGACACATAAAAAAGACAGTCCCAGCTCATCAGAGCTTAGAATCTAGTCAAGACAGACAATACAATAGAATAATGAGGGTACAATAGGGAAATGTAAGGAGACACAAGGAAAACAAGGGATCAGGATCCAAAAGCAGCTTCAAAGAAGTGAGCCTTTAGCATGGATTTGAAATGGGGGAGAAAAGAAGCCTGACGTGCAGACCTGGGTAGTTTGCTCCAGGCATAACAAGCAGCAAGGTGAAAGGATCAAAATCTGGAGTTGTCAGAGGAAGAAAAGGGCAGAGAGAAGCAGGCCACTAGAAGAGCAGAGTTCACAAGGAGGCGTGTAGGGAAGAGGAGAGAGGAAAGGTGCTGTAGAATGAATGAATGCATAGGTCTGGAGGAGTAGCTTGATTTGGAGACAGAAACGGAAGGGGAGCCAATGAAGCAGGGGCGGCCCAAGGAGGGTGTGGGGACATGTGCAGAGATTCGGTGCGGTGCCTCATTTGCATAAATATTTGCATAATGTTAACATGCACTAACTTTTAGTAAACATGCCTCTTAATGAGTGTATGGATAAAGAAAGGCTATCAGATTTCTACATTACTATACTCCATTGCCAACCGCCAGGCACATTAGGAAGTACTACAAACACTGCCCATTTAGAACCCATAGCAAACACGCCATATCATAACAGCACTACCAGGACTCACAAAGCACCAAACCCTACCTATCAAAAGACAACACTGTAAATATTAAACCAATACATCTCAGAGAATACCAATACATCTCCTACTGGGGAAAGAGAACAACTGAAATAGAAACTACATAAATAGAATGCCTCAGCTCGGTTACACCATCGGAACATAGACCATCACCAAACAAAGAACAAGGGATCATAATTTAGAAATAGGAAGACAATAATTAAACTGGGAACTCCAAAAGCCAAACTTGGAATGTACAACACTGCAGAAATAAAACTATAAATTAATTTCCTCTTGCACTAAACAAAATGCAGACGGTAAAGATGCACATTTCCCAGAGCTGACATATTCCAGTTAATAAATTCAAAATAAAAAATTATCTTTCTACCTTTTGTTGTTTGTGCATTTTATTTTTCAGTTGCAATTGCTCCAGTCACTTTCTTCTGGTTTCTTCTTGTCTTCTGCTAACTCTCCATCGTCTGCTGTCCATTTGTCCTTTCTTCTCTCTTCTAGTTTTTTCCATTCTCTCTCTACATCTGCTTTAACATACTGATCTTTCCCCTTTTGCTCTTTCCTCCATCTCTTTCTTTATTCCTTTTTCATCCACTCAAATTTTACACCTCTATCCTCAATCCCCACTTACTCTCCCAATTCCCGACCAATCGTAGATTTTTCTTCTCTCCCACACAAAATATTTTCTCCTCTCCATTCACTCTCCCAGCCCCATCCCATTCTAGTCCTCCCCCAACATCAGCTCCCTTCTAGTCCCCGCATCAGTCCATTTCTAGTCCTAGCCCCCCCCCATCAGCCCATTTCCAGTCCTAACTTCCCCATCAGCCCATTTCCAGTCCTATCCTAGCCCCTCCATCAGTGCATTTCCATTCCAAGCCCCCATCAGTCCATTTCCAGTCCTATCCTAGCCCCCCCCATCAGCCCATTTCCAATCCTAGCCCCCCCATGAGCCCATATCCAGTCTTATCCTAGCCCCTCCATCAGCCCATTTCTCATCCTAGCTCCCCCATATTCACCCCATTTCTAATCCAAGCCCCTCCCCATGAGCCCATTTCCAATCCTAGCCCCTCATCAGCCCATTTCCAGTCCTATCCTAGCCCCTCCATCAGCCCATTTCCTGTCCTAGCTTCCCCACATTCAATCCATTTCCAATCCAAGCCCCTCCCCATTAGCCCATTTCCAGTCCTAGCTCCCCCATCCATTTCCAGTCCTATCCTAGCCCCTCCATCAGTCCATTTCCAGTCCTTTCCTAGCCCCATCATCAGCCCATTTCCAGTCCTAGCTCCCCCACAATTTCCAGTCCAAGCCCTCCCCACTCAAACCATTTTCAGTCCAAGCCCCCCTCCCCATCAGCTATTTCCAGTCCTAGCTCCCCCTCACTCAGCTCATTTCTAATCCAAGCCCCCCTATGAGCCCATTTACAGTCCTAACCCCTCCATCAGTCCATTTCCAATCCAAGCCACCCCCAAACAGCCCATTTCCATCCTAGCCCCCCATCAGCCCATTTCTGGTCCTATCCTAGCCCCTCCATCAGCCCATATCCAGTCCTAGCTCCCCCCACTCAGTCCATTTCCACTCCAAGCCCCCTCCCCATCAGCTATTTCCAGTCCAAGCCCTCACCATTCAGCCCATTTCCAGTCCTAGTTCCTCCCCCAGCCCATTTCCTGTCCAAGTCCCCCCACTCAGCCCATTTCCAGTCCAAGGCCCCCTCCCCATCAGCTATTTACAGTTCAAGCCCCCCCTCCACAGCCCATTTCCAGTCCTAGCTCCCCCCCCCACAATTTCCAGTCCACGCCCCCCCACTCAGCCCATTTCCAGTTCAAGTCCCCCTTCACTTAGCCCATTTCCAGTCCTAGCTCCGCTCCCCACAGCCCATTTCCAGTCCAAGCCCCCCTCCCCATCAGCTATTTCCAGTTCAAGCCCCCCTCCACAGCCCATTTTCCGTCCTAGCTCCCCCCCCCCCCCAGTCCATTTCCAGTCCAAGCCACCCCCTCCCCTCCCGAAGAGTCCCGTGGCTATCTAAAATGCTTTAGAGGGAGCCGGAGATTCCCCGGCTCACCACTAACAGCTGCCGAAGTGAAGCGCGTCTTTTTCCTCCACTTTGGCAGCTGTTCTGAAGTTTAGAACACTGCCACACTGAGGTCAAAGGGAACTTCCTGTTTCCCTGCTTTCAGCGCGGCAGTGTTCTAAACTTCAGTACAGCTGCCGAAGTGAAGGAAAAAGACGCGCTTCACTTCGGCAGCTGTTAGAGGTGAGCCGAGGCCTCTCCGGCTCCCTCTAATTTGCCCTGAGTGACGATGTTCAATGGGGGATGTTGTTGGTGCAGGGCCCCCTGAAACGTGGGGCCCTGTGCAAACAACATTCTTGCCCAATGGACGGGCCAGCCCTGCAATGAAGTGACTGGAGAAGAGAGGATATATATCGGGGCTGGTGGAAGATTAATTGTGCAGCAGAATTCTGAACAGATTGAAGGGGAGAGAGATGACTCAGAGGGAGAAAAGCAAGGAGAAGGTTGCAATAGCCAAGACGGGAAGTGACTAATGAATGGATAAGTGTTTTAGTAGTGTGTTCAGAAAGGAAGGGGTGAATTTTGTTAATGTTATAGAGAAATAAATGACAAGTTTTAGCTATTTGTTGGATATGTGTGGAGAAGGAGAGGGAGGAATCAATGATAACCTCTAGGTTACAGGCTGAGGAAACAGGAAGTAGAAGACAGTGGTATTTATTTATTTATTTATTCATTTAACGGCAATTTATATACAGCAATTTCCGAAGATCAATTGCGGTTCACAGAGAACAACAAGTTTGAGAGGTACAACAGGTACTTGCTCAATTACATAAAACATATACAGAGATAGAGAAAGGAAGAAGGGGAGAGAAGGGCAAGGAATCCTGGAAACAACATATCTAAAGTGCAAGGGTGCCAATAATGTTGACCACAAATGTACAAATAAAACAATATTGTGAAATTAGAAGCCAGAACATCTTAAACTCCCCCTTTTTCAATTACACATTGGAGTGGTGCAACAATCCTCACTCTAAGCTAGAATGAAAACCAGCTGGGGGGCGGAGCCTGATGTCCAGCGGGATGGTCGCATAACGCTGAGGCTCCCGAGAGGCCTACTCAGAATCCTGAATTAACACCGTACATACTTGGAACTTCTACTCTGATCTTGCCGGGGCACATTGGTGAGATGGCGGGGACCAAACCCACGCGCCTGGAATTTGGATCTCCAGCGGCTTCTCACGGCAAACGTTCCAAAACTGAACCCCCGTCCCCGCAGAAGGGGCTGGCCTTGCGCGAGGGCCCCGAAATGCAGCAGGAAATCCTCGCAGAGATTAGAGGGGTCAAAAACCTCATGCAGTCAAACGGTGAAGCACTCCGAGCGCTGCGGGAAGATCTTGGTGTGCTGCAAAGCAAGCTAGAAGGGCTTTCTTCGCGTCAGGACAAAATGGAGAGCATATTGGACTCCCATGCGGCCCGGTTGTCCAAACTCGACAAAGTTGAACGTCAGGTGCGGGCCTTGCAGAAAGAAGTGGAAGATGGCAATAATAGAGCGCGCCGCAACAACATACGACTCGTGGGCATACCGGAGGGAGCGGAATCGGGAGACATGAAAGAGTTTTTATGCAAAATCCTCCCTTCCCTGCTCCAAATCACCTTTACCAAAGATTTGGAGATCGATCGCGCTCATCGTGTACCCACAAGCATAACGCTCAACAGGAAGACCCCGCGGCCTATCATTTTTCGACTTTTGAGATATCAACACGTGGAGCAAATTCTAAGTGCCTCTCGGGCAAGGGCCATATGGAGTTTGAGAGCCACAAGATCTCCTTCTATCCTGACTTGGCTAAACCCACGGTCGACCGCCGAAAGCGCTTTCTGGAATTCCGGCCGAGGCTTCAACAACTACAAGCACGCTATGGCCTGATGTACCCGGCCAAGCTCCGAGTCACGCTTCACAATCAGACAAGAACATTTGAGGACCCTGATCTACTAGCGGAGTTTTTGGATTCCAAAGAAGCCGACTTGATGCGCTGACTTCCAGAATATTCCTGCAAGTATTCTCATATCCGCTGTACCTGCCATATTGGATCTGCCGCAGCCCAGCAAAGAGTCTGGCGAGGGCAGTTTGTTTGCCTTACTTTTGATGATATCTGTGACCCGACTCCATCTACCCACAGTAGCCTCGATGAGTATCAGAGACAGTGTTAATTATGGACTCTGGTGTTTCTTTTCTTTTTTTTCATGTCTTTCTATTTCCTCTCTAGGGCCTCCTCCCGCAGACATATGGTCGCCATATTCTTTGGGGGTTTTGCTTCTTCTCTAAGATACTTTGGTACATACTTTTCAATATGGGGTGTATTAGCCAGCATACTCGGTGATTATGTCATTGTTGCACAGATTCTGATTATGTTGTATGTTTTCAAGCGCCCTTACCTAAAATGTCTATTACCGATTGATGGCACCATGTAAGATTTTCTCATTGAACGTAAAAGGAATCAATAATCCGATAAAACGGAAGAAAATCCTAAGCTACCTAAGTCAGGAAGCTGCGGATCTGATTTTTCTCCAAGAAACGCATTTAAATTCGAAGGAAACTCTTAAACTCAATATTAAACCTTACATGGTGGCCGCCTATTCCCCAGCCGTTTCTAAGAAATGTGGGGTTGCCATACTGGTTAGGAAATCTTTGCATGCTACTATTATTGCGACTAGCTCAGATACAGAAGGTAGATGGTCCAGAGTTCACCTCAAGATAGGTAGCCTTGAAGTTACATGTATATGCCTTTACGCTCCTAATGTGGATGACCCTGCCTTTTTTGCTACCATTGCTCAGGTTGCGCAGGCCTCTGCTAATACTTCATTGATAATTGGGGGGGATTTCAATCTAGTCCTTGATCCCCTGATTGACAAACAGCCGCCTAGGACAAGTGGTCCCCCCCAAGAGTCACACCACGCTTACCTCCCTGATCAAAGATCTTGCTTTAGTTGATCTATGGAGGTTACTACACCCCAATGAGCTTGACTTCACCTTCTTCTCTTCCCCTCACAAATCCCAGTCTCGCATAGACTTCTTTCTCATATCAAAACTGTTAGTTCCTCAGGTGGACACTGCAAAGATTCACTCCCAACATATTTCAGATCATGCTGCTATTTCCTTTCAATTACACACACTACTGAACCCCAAGGGAATTCGGGGGCCTGGTTCTTTGATAGAGACCTGTTAACTCAGCCAGAGTTCCAGTTAGAAATTCGAGCAGCCATACAGGATTACTTCCATTTTAATCTACCCCAGGATACTGCGAATTGGGCTTGGTGGGAGGGCTTCAAAGCGGCCATTCGAGCAACGATCACTAGCTATCAAATCCGCCTGCGGAAACAACGTAAACAGCAGCTACTCATACTAGACCAACAAATAAAAGCAGGCGAACGAGTTCTAACTTCACGTACTGATCCATGTGTATTAATTCGACTACAGCGTCTCCGTTTTCAATATAATTCAATCCTCTCAACTGCAGCTTCTAAGAGTATTGAGCTTCAGCAAGGGACATATTATCGTGAAAATAACCGAGCCGGTCGACTCTTAGCCAACGCCTTGAAAGGTCAAAAAGAAGCCGAACACGTAGCGGCCCTTCGAGCTCCACAGGGAGGGGGCATAGTGACCACAGACTCCGACATTGTAGAACTCTTTCGGGATTTCTATACCCGCCTATATCAATCTGAATGTGAGTTCTCGTCAGAGACATTCGAGCGATTGCTTTCTGGCATTCAGCGGCCGACCCTCTCTGAAGATGATAGGGATGCGATGGATGAACCCTTCTCTACTTCAGAGATCCAATCTGCCCTAAAACGAACAGCCTCGGGCCGTGCCGTAGGGCCCGATGGTCTCCCGACCGAATTCTACAGAACGTTCAGTGCAGATTTAGTTCCCTATTTAAAACTCTATTTTACTGCCCTTGCGGTAGATACATCCTCTTTGGGATCCTTTTCTGCAGCTAATGTGGTAGTATTTGAGAAAGAAGGCAGAGACCCGCTGCTAACCGCCAACTACCGTCCAATCTCCCTACTTAATGCCGATTATAAGATCTTCGCAACGATCTTGGCCACCCGGCTATCTGACAGGATGGCCACCCTAATTCACCCCGACCAATGCGGTTTTATACCCGGCAGATCAACTGCTGACAATGCTCGGACCTTGTGCCATGTGCTATCCAGTGCTGCCAATCTAGATCATCCATGGGTGGGTCTTTCCCTGGATGCCGAAAAAGCCTTTGATCGCCTAGAATGGCCCTTCTTATTCGCAGTTCTCCGATGGTATGGCTTTGGGGAGGGCTTCCTCCGATATCTCCAAGTCATGTATACTCAACCCGTCGCCAGTATTTGTGTAAATGCCATCAAGTCTCAGCCATTTAATCTCCAAAGAGGCACGCGTCAAGGTTGCCCCCTATCACCAATGCTCTTTGATCTAGCTCTTGAACCCCTAGCCCTCCTTATTAGACAGTCCGCACGTATTCGAGGTGTCCCCTTCAGTCATAGGGAGATTAAACTCTCTGCATATGCAGATGACCTTATGCTTTTCGTATCCCTCGATTCGGTTCCAGCTGTCTTGGATCTGATTGACGGATACTCACAATTATCGGGCTATAAAATTAACTGGACCAAATCTGTAGCATTCCCACTGAACCGCTGGGTACATGAGGCTGACATGCAGGCCTTTCCCTTCCTTTGGCAATCCCGCATGGTGAAGTATCTCGGGGTCCATTACTGTTCTCCTTTAGAAGACACTATCAGTTTTAATGCCAAAGAGGTAGTCTCCAAAGTCCGTGAGCTCACAAATCGTTGGTCTCCCTTATCTCTTACATGGTGGGGCCGCCTAGAAACTGTGAAAATGATGATAGTCCCCAAAGTGAACTACATTTTAGAAATGCTGCCATGCTTACTCCCGCTACATACTTATAAAGATATTGAGGGCCTTCTCGTCCGTTATCTCTGGCAGGGCAAGCCACCAAGGATAGCTAAACAAAAACTACAGTCTGCAAAGGAAAGAGGGGGTACCAGATTTCCTGATTTTCTTAGATATCATCAAGCCTTCCTACTTAAGCAAGGTGCCCGATGGCTAGATGCCTCAACACACAGCAGACCAGTTTGGCTTGACATAGAAGAGGAGCTTAGTAGCCCAATTCCGTTGACCCATCTCCCCGGTATGTCCTATCAAGTAGACACCCGCCATCCACCAATGATTGTCGATACTCTTGCGGCCTTTAACACTCTCATTCTATCACTGGGCCCGACCGTATGTCCTCAAGACGGACTCCCGCTATGGAATAACCCCAGAATTCAAGTCCTAAATAGAACGATAGCATGGAAACCCTGGTACTCAAAGGGGATCTGGACACCCCAACAGCTTTTCTCTGCAGCTCGTTGGAAAACCTTTTCTGATTTACAAAAGGAATTTGCGTTACCAGCGAAACACTACTTTCAATTGATGCAGCTTCAACACTGCCTCAAAAGTGCTCGAATCATGCCGCCCTCTGCCCCTACTGAGGACGGGCTATTAGAGATAGTTCACTCTATTAGTAGTACACATGGGGTAGCCTCTAACTTTTATAAAATATTATGTCAGGGTACAGACACGGCCACTTTTAGAGCCCAACAAGCCTGGGAGCACGAACTGCAAACCACTTTAACCCCTGTGCAATGGAGCGTTTTCTGGAGCAAAGTAGTGCGGGTTTCCCGGTCTGCCTCTGTTACCCAAACTCTCTTCTTTTTTGCACACAGATGCTTTTATACCCCAGAAAAAATAGCCAAATGGAACACCACTGCTAGGGACCAGTGTTGGTCTTGACATACTGCTGTGGGAACCTTCGCTCATGTTATTTATGAATGTCCTCAACTACAGGTTTATTGGGGGCGGGTTTGGGGTTGTATTCAATTTATCTTACACCTTCACGAACCTCTCTCTTGGAAGATCGTGGGACTCCGCTCTGTGGCGGAGGTCCCCTCTCTTCCTAAGAAGGGTCGCTTTCTCCTTGATTTCATGCTGGGTATAGCCATATGCTTAATCACGAGGAATTGGAAGGATAGCTCTCGACTTACTGTCAATGAATGGTGGAACCTCGTCTGCTTATATAGTAAATATGAGCAGATACCTCGGAGAGCTATTCCCCATGCCCAAACTCACTCTCGCTTGTCTAAATGGCAGATGCTTAATGATTATGTACAATCTGCTCATTGTTCCAACATGCCTGTATAATGTGCACTCATCATGTTTCAGATCACCGTTAGGTTTTGTAACACAATAATGTAAGTACACGCCCGCTTCGGGAATGATTAGTTTTCTAGAGAAGAAGCAGGGGGGAGGGGGGTGGCAGGGGTTTACTTTGGTGTATGTATTACACTTTATGTATCTGTCTTTTAGCTGTATGTCTTCCTTTTCCTTTGTTGTTATAAAACGAAAATAAAGAATTTAAAAAAAAAAAAAAAGAATGAAAACCAGCTGAACCTGCCGTCAACGAGGACGTAAACAAACCCAAAACAAGAAAATACAGATTTCAGCAGAATACACAGTAAAAAAAATTCATTTCATTTATTAATTTCCTTCACCCACCAAGACATCTCTGAGCTCTGTCAGTATCCTACCCAGCCCTGTGGCTTTGTCTACCTTCAGTTTTTCAAGTTGTTCTGTGAATGGTGCATCTTTATGTTTTACAGTTCCACCTCTAGCCTTTCTCCTCTCAGACACCGCTTCCTCATTCCTGCAGCATACGTGGGTGTAGAGTTCATTCTTGGATATGTTATGCATGTATTGCAAACTTGTTATACATGTATTTGTGCAAACTTAGGTGGAAACGTTATGCCTGCATTGGATTGATATAACGTTCTGCAAGAGCTTTCAGGGAAGCAATTTTATAAGGGGACATAAGCGTATATATTGCCCTATAAAATAGGTACCTCTTATGTACCTATGTGCCTTCACAGGCTAGGCACTGGGTTATAATATTACCCTCAGAAAGTAAGAGCTCGTTGGTATGCACACATTTCTAGCTTGCTCTACATCAGTTTGTGCATATTTTATAAAATAAGGGGCCGATATTCAGCAGTGGCGGTGGATAGCACTCAAAAGGTGCTGGACATCGCCGCTTTAACCCAAGACCCAGATATTCAAGGCTCGGGTCATATTTGGCCACTGGCATTGACTATCCAAGTTGGCCAGATAGCATTTCAGCTAACCGGTCAGTGGAGATATTCAGCTGCTGACCAGTTAGCTAAAGTGGCTAAAGTTAGGCCAGCTTTGAAAATGCATAACTTTAGCCGCTTTAAGATAAGAACATAAGATATGCCATACTGGGTCAGACCAAGGTCCATCAAGCCCAGTATCCTGTTTCCAACAGTGGCCAATCTAGGTCATAAGTACCTAGCAGTTTCCCACTGACCATTGTCAGGCACAGTCCCTGGAACAGCTCAATGCTACGCAGTTAGCATCAAGGCATTTAGTTGGGTTAAGAGGGGATATTCATAGAAATATAGAAACATGTCAACAGAAAAAGACCATATGGTCTTTTTATCCTTTAGAGATCTTCTGTGTTTGTCCTATGTTTTCTTGAATTCAGGTGGAGGCCTACTCCAATCTATATGTCCCAGGCCTCTGTGTGTCCGGTTGGAACCAGACACACAGAGGTAGATGTGATTCTGATCCCACAGGGCATGTCTAGCCCCCACGGAATCAGAATCACATCTAAGCCTGTACATGCAGGCTGGGACCCGATTCCGGTCAGCCTGCACATACAGGTTCCAGCCTGGCTAACTCAATCAGGCTTCTGAATGGAGCCGTGGTACCATGGTGTCCGGTTGCCATGGCACCAAAGCTCCATTCAGGAGCCGCAATCCCTGGCCGCTGACAACTTTCTTCATTCCCCGCAGCCCAACCCCTGATCTGGCCTCCCATGGCCAGGATCGGGCTGCAGGGAATCTCCTGCACCCCTTCACCGTTTGCTGCTGCCCAGGCCTCCTGTCCCCTGACATCCAGTCTGCCGGCCCCGGACATACAGGGTTGACGTCAGAATCGGCCCTGTACATCCGGGGATGTGGAATGTCTACTACCCGCCCTAACTACGTCTCCGCCCCACCCCGTCTAGTCTCCCTGTACAACCTCCTTGTTCCTATGGGGAGGCTTTGGACAGAGATGGCAGGGGGTGGTGAATAGCGGGGATGGACGTCCCATTGGGACTCCATCCCCGCTATTCGTGGTTCATATTAGACCCCATACTGTCCTTGTCTCTAATACCTCCATTGGGAGACTATTCCACACATCTACCACTCTTTGCATAAAGAAACATTTATGCATATTACTCCTGAGTCTATCCCCTTTCACCCTCACCCTATGCTCTCTCATTGCAGAGCTTACTTTCAATTGAAAGAAGCTCTCCGCTTGTGCATTTATGCCATGTAGGTATTTAAACATCTCTATTATATCTCCTCTTTCCTAACTGTCCTCCAAAATATACATATTGAGATCTATAAGACTGTCCCCAAATGGTTTATAATCAAGACCACTGACCATTTTATTAGCCATCCTCTGAACCAACTCCATCCTGTTTGTATCCTTTTGAAGGTGTGGTCTCCAGAATTGCACACAATACTCCAAATGAGGTTGCACCAGAGACTTATACAGAGGCACTCTCACTTCCCTTTTCCTGTTGGCCATTCCTCTCCCTATGCACCCAAGCATCCTTCTAGCATTTGTCATCACCTTTTCTACCTGTTTAGTCGCTTTAAGGTCATCAGAAACAATCATGTCCAAGTCCCACTCTTCTTTCGTGGACAGAAGTACTTTGCCCCCTACATTGTACTGCTCCCTTGGATTTTTGCAGCCCAAATGCATGACCCTGCATTTTAGCATGAAATCTCAGCTGCCAAATTTTTGCCCATTCTTCAAGCTTAGCTAGATCCCTCCTCGTGCTATCTATTCCTTCCTTGGTGTCTCTCTATTGCAGATTTTGGTATCATCCGCAAAGAACCAAACCTTACCAGACAGCCCTTCCGCAATATCATTAACAAAGATGTTAAAAAGAATTGGACCAAGGACAGACCTTATGGCACACCACTGGTAATATCCTTCTCCTCAGAGTGAGCTCCATTTACCTGTACACTTTGCTGCCTCCCACTCAAATAGTTTTTAGCCCAGTCAGTCACTTTAGGATCCATCCCTAGGGTGCTCAACTTATTTATAAGTCGCTTGTGCGGAACTGTATCAAAGGCTTTACTGACATCCAAGTACACCACATCCAGGGCACTCCCTTGATCCAACACTCTGGTCACTCAATCAAAGAAATCAGTCAGATTTGTCTGACAAGACCTACCTCTGGTAAACCCATGCATGAAACCCATGCTATCTCAGATCCTGCAATCCACTGGGCTCCAGAAACCTCACTATGCTCTGTTTTAGCTATGTTTCCATTAGTTTACTCACAACAGAGGTCAGACTAACTGGCCTGTAGTTCTCAACCTTATTCTTACTTCCGCTTTTGTGTAAAGGGATGACATGCACCTTTCTCCAGTCCTCTGGGACCACTCCCAACCATAAAGAAGCATTGAAAAGGTCAGTCAGTGAAGCCACTAGAACATCCCCAAATTCCGTCAATATTCTCGGCTGTATCCCATCTGACTTCACCGCTTTCTCTACTTTTAATTTAGCTAATTCCTCACGAACAGTCTTCTGAAAATCATTCAAGATCCCCTTCACGTCTGCGCCTATTTGTGGATGTTTTCTAAGGTCCTGTTCCTGGCCCTTCCTCTGCGAACACAGAACAAACATTTTTGTTAAGCAATTCCGCTTTGTCATTACACTGGTCAACAAATTTTTACAAAAGTCATGTTACTGAAATAAAAATTGTCATTTCTTATCAATTTTTATATGCTGAACACGAATATGACAGTGAAATTGCAAAGTTGGCTCTAGTTTTTTTGTAATCTACAAGAATTAATGTTTACATCACAAAATGCATGTCAATAGTAAATATAATAGGCCTTTGGTTAATACCTGTAAAAAAACAAGTCATAGACTACTTCTTAGATTTTTTCGCCTGTCTCTTGTACAGCTGTTCGGGAGCTTCTCTAGGGAGCGTCCAGCAGTAGTCAGCCAGCATTGTAGTGGACCATTTTCCCTGGTATCTTTGCTCCATCGTTGCGATATCTTGGTGAAAACGTTTGCCCTGTTCATCACTAACCATACCACAGTTGTCAGGAAAGAAATTGAGATGGGAATCAAGGAAATAGATCTTTAGAGACATATTGCAGCCAATTTTCTGATACTGCATTCCTTGTAGTTTTCTGCTCTAGTTTGTTGACACTAGGCGAAAAGCATTCCATGTTTGTTTTGCATCACCCTGCAGCAAGTTGTTGAACTGGTCATCTTTGAAGAGCTCTCGAATCTGAGGACCCACAAAAACTCCCTCTTTAATCTTTGCTTCGCTGAGTCAAGGGAATTTTTCATGCAGGTATCGGAAAGCTGGCGAAGTGCAGTCCATGGCTTTCACGACGTTTTTCATCAAACCTAGTTTGATGTGAAGGAGTGGTAGCAGGATTTTGTGAGCCTCAACCAGAGCTGGGTGCTGGATATTCTTCTCTCCAACTGTTACATTTTGTCTGCGATTCCATTCCTTACGCAAGTAGTGCCAATCCCTTGCTCGGCTATCCCACTCACATAAGAAACACATGTATTTTATATATCCCTGCTGCAGTCCCATTAAAAGGGCAACCACCTTCAAGTCACCACAGAGGTGCCAGCTGTACTTGTTATAGTTAATGGAAGTCAGTAGATGCTTTACATTATCGTATGTCTCTTTCATGTGGACCGTGAACAAGGAATTTTTCAGCCCCCATAGTTGAACACTGTGTGGCTTTGAACCACAATTTTGCAGACTTACGGTGGAGGGTTATTGATGAGGTCCCGGTGACCCCTCGGGGTGGGGATAGGAACAGCGTCTTCAGTGGAAAGAACAGCAGTGGATATATAAGATGCAGACTGTGATCCCCTCAGGTTTAAACTTGGAGCAAGATTGGTGGAGCCTTCTCTGATTGGTGGATGGCCTCACTGAGATGTTCTAGGGGAGTGGAGAAAATAGTGTGACGGAAGAGACTTTTGTCTGACTCCACCTCTGCTTGTGACGTGTGTTTTTTGACAGCCAATTGGATAACAGTTTTTAGCTACAAAAAGATCGGTTGGCTCACGGCATTTTTGTGGGCAATTGTTTGGGCGAGATACCACTTGAGACAGGACCCGGTGGGGCCCGAAACATGCATGTCATGTCGTGGCAAGCTGTGGATGTTAATATTCGCCTAAAAAAGACATCGTTTTTGTCTACCTAAGATAAGTACTGTTTTTGGTTTGCAATGGATATATAAGGTGATTGGGCACGCTGTGGCCTTTTTGATTAAAAGGGTTCTTTCAGTAATGAGGGGATTGGTGCAGTCCTTCCTCTCCAACCGATAGCCCCCGACAAAAAATAGAGGTGTGGAATTTCTAAAATCTCCAGTAGTAGCTACTGGTGGGGATGTTCAATGACTTTTCTTTTTTGAGTCTTTCATGTGGACGGCATGCGCTACTGGAATAGATGGAAGATGGTTTCCATTGTTCAAAAGCACAGCCTTCAGACTCCGTTTCAAAGAGTCTATAAATAGTCTCCAGTTTTGTGGGTCATGAGTGATTTTTAAGCATTCATGAGGCTTTCAATATCGGAACAGAATACCAGATTACTTTCCTTTCCGACTGCGTATAGTACACTGCTGACGTCAGATGGCTTCAGTAGCCATCTGGCAGTAGTATTGCATTGCATCAGAAAATGATGCAATCAACTCTGGATGATGTGTGCATGCTGGTATTATACAATATGATGCAATATTACATCATTCAAGGCTTATTTGGGATGTTGTTGATGTCCTACTGGATAAATTTACACGGTGAAATGTCAAAAATGAACTACATGTAATAACTTCAAAACGAGAGCCAATAATTTTTTTTAATGTTATATTCGTGTTCAGCTCACCAAGATACTACAGATTAGGGCCCTTTAAAGTCAGTAACGATTTCAATGTTGACCAGTGTTATCAGCTTCAAAATATCCCTCCCCCTCCCCCTTGAGTCTGCCAATATCACTTTTGCACTTCCTCCTCTCGCTAACATATCTGAAATGTCTTGTCCCCCCATTTTATTGCATTGGCTATATCTTCTTCTTTTTGCATCTTTGCTTTCCTGACTACTTTCCCAGCTTCTCTAAGTTTTTCCAAATATTGATGCTTGTCTTACTCTCTCTTTGATCTCTTCTATTTTATGAAGGATACTCTCTTTTTCTTTACCTTTTTAGCTAATTCTTTTGAGAACCATGGTGGCCTCCTTTTCCTTTTACATTTATTTACCTTTCTAAAAAAGGTTTGTTGTCCTTTAAATATCCCTTTCAGTTTTGCCTATTGCTTTTCTACATCCCCCAGTTGTTCCCATCCCACGAATGGCTCCTTGAGATATTGTCCCATCTTGGCACAGTTAGCTTTCCTAAAGTCTAAGACTCTCACTTTTGAATGGATTTTATCAGCTCTAGTCCTAATACTGAACCACACCATCTGGTGATCACTGGATGCAAGATGATTTCCCACTATAACTTCCCATTGGTAAGCAGCAAGTCCAGTATGGTCCCTTCATGTGTGTTTTCTGTTACCTATTGTCAGAATAGTTCTCCCTGTAGACAATCCAGGATCTCTTTACTTCTAGATGTCACCACAATTGGGATCTGCCAATCAACTATGTTTTAGTCAGCCCCCCTCAATAAATAGAGGGGGTTGACCTGCACCGAGCTGCAGTAACTCTCTTCTGTCTTGCTTCCCACTGCTGGCTTTGTTCTTCCTCCCACTGCCTGCACTATACTGCTACCCATTGTTGGCATTGAACTACTACCCACTGCCTGCATAGCACCACTACCCTCTGCTTGCTTAGCATTGCTCCCATTGCCTACGTACTGCTACCCACTGCTGGGCATAGAACTGCTACCCATCGCTGCATAGAACTGTTATCCATTGCTTATTCATTGCTTGCATGGTACTGCTACCCATTGTTTTGCATACTGTTGCCACCCACTGTTTTGGATACTGGTGTCACCGACTGTTTTGCATACCATTGCCACCCATTGTTTTGCATACTGCTGCCACCCATTGTTTTGCATACTGTCGTCACCCACTGTTTTGCATACTGTTGCCATCCATTGTTTGCATAGTACTGCTACCCACTGTTGCATCGAACTGTTATCCATTGCTTATCCATTGTTGCATAGTACTGCTACCCATTGATTGCATACTATTGCCACCCATTGTTGCATACTGTTGCCACCCATTGTTGCATAGTACCGTCACCCATTGTTGCTTAGAACTGTTATCCACTGCTTATCCTCTGCTTGCTACCCACTACTTGCATTGAACTGCTACCCACTGCCTGATTGTCTGCCTATCGATTGCTACCCATTGTCTGCCTAGAACTTGCTACCCATTGCTTACTCAGACCTTGCTGCCCATTGCTTGCTCAGACCTTGCTGCCCAATACCATGGCCCAACATCTCATTGTCCTCCTCTTCATTATCCTCCCCAACTGCCTCCCCTCCTACCAACACCCTCCCTCCTCTTCCCCATACCCTTCCCCTACCTTCCTCACTTCCCCCTCCACTCTGCCCCCTAGCCTAGCACCTGCCCTTGAGCTTCCTCACAGCATTCACCGCATTCAACCAGCCCCCCTCTCTACCTTCCTCACTTCTCCCTCCATCCTGTCCCCTAGCCTTGCACTGGCTCTTGAGCTTCTTCACACCATCCCCCGCATTCAACCAGCTCCCCTCTCTTTAAGGCAACCCCACCCTCACTTCCGCTGTACTATCTCCACTATACCTCACTCTCTAATACTCCTTCTCCTTCTCTCATCTGGTAACATCAATCCCAACCCTGTCCCCTCCCCCCCCCCCCAATTTCTTTCTCACACTAAAAAAAGTTCCTCATGTACCCCATCTAATCTCATCCACATCCCGCTCCTCCCTCCTTCTGCCCTCTCCCATTCATCCCACAATCACTTATCCATAAATATCAACTACAAACCTACCCCCAAAAATAATCCCTCACATAACCTACCTGATACCATCAATTTACCCCTCATTTCCCCTCCCTCATGTACCTCTTTGAGAGTAAACTCACCCAGACACATCCACCCACACCCTGCTCCCTCTAAATCTTGGCATTACCCTAGAAATAGACCCCCATGCTACTCTGATAAGAAATCTACACGTAACTTATCCATATCCCTCTCCTCCCCCCTCTGCTCTCCCGTTTTCATGTGCCCTATGGAACGCATGCTCAGTCATAAAAAAAAACCATTTTATTCATGACCTTTTCATCTCCAATGCCCTACACTTTCTTGCCTTGACCGAGACCTGGCTCCCCCCAGACGACACCGCATCCATTGCCTCTCTCTGCTATGGGGGCTACCAGTTCTCCCATACACCTCGATCTACTGGTCACGGTGGTGGTGTTGGCCTCCTAATCTCCCCCTCCTGCCAATTCCAACCCCTTCTGCCACCCCAATCACACTCCCCCTTCTCTTTCGAAGTCCACTCCATTCACCTCCTCTCACCACTTCCCCTCCGAATAGCTGTTATCTATCGCCCACCGGACAAATCCAAATCAACCTTCCTCACCGACTTCGACTCCTGGCTTTCTGTCTTTATGGATCCCCCCTCCCCCACTCTTATTCTTGGTGATTTCAACATTCACATCGATAACCCCTCCGACCCACATGCCTCAAAGTTCCTTGCTCTTACCTCCTCGTTTGACCTCCAACTTTGCTCCACTGCCCCACACATCTACACGGTCACTGCCTTGACCTAATACTATTCCCCAACTCCTCTCCTTGAAACATCTGCAAATCAATCCTTCCCTCATCTGACCAGCACCTCTTAACATTTACTCTTCAACTTCCGCCGTTCCAACCTCGTCCTGCCTCCTCCAACCTATTTAGAAACCTTCATAATATTGATCCCCTGACTCTCTCCTCCATTATCTCTCCATCTCTTTCTGCCATTTTATCCTCCAAGTCCGTCAACGAGACATTATCTTCATACAATGCTACATTATCCTCAGCCCTTGACACCTTTGCCCCTCCCACCCCACGTCCTGTCAAACGATCTACTCCCCAACCCTGGCTTTCACCCACAATCCATTACCTATGCATCTGTGCCCGTTCTGACGAACGAGCTTGGTCCAAATCCCACTCCCCAGAAGACCTTCTACACTTCAAATTCATGCTTGGCTCCTTTCAGTCATCCTTAGCACTTGCCAAACAAGATTACTACATCCACCTGATCAACTCCCTTGCCTCTGATCCTCGCCGTCTCTTTAATACCCTCAATTCTCTCCTCAAGGTCCCCCTGCCCCCAATCCCGCCTTCCCTTTCTGCCCAAACCCTAGCCAATTACTTCCATGACAAAATCCACAAAATTACCCTCCAATTCCCTACCCCCATCTACCTCCCCTCCTCCCCAATTCTCCTCCCCCATCCATACTCCCTCTGCCACCCTCTCCTCCTTCCCTCCGATCTCTGAGGAAGAAACTGCACTCCTTCTGTCCTCCTCCAAACCCACCCCCTGTTCATCAGACCCTATCCCCACCCATCTCCTACGTTCCATCCCCCTCACCATTGCCCCCTCTATCACTCATATCCTCAACCTCTCACTCGCCACTGCAACTGTCCCCATTGACTTCAAACATGCTGTTGTCACACCCCTCCTCAAGAAACCCTCACTTGATCCCACATGCCCTTCTAAATATCAACCCATCTCCCTCCTTCCCTTCATATCCAAACTACTAGAAAGAGCAGTCCACCGTCGCTGCCTCGACTTCCTCACCTCCCAGGCCCTCCTCGGCCCACTTCAATCCGGCTTCCGTCCCCTATACTCCACTAAAACGGCACTCACAAAAGTCACAAATGACCTGTTCCTGGAGTGGAGGAGTGGCCTAGTGGTTGGGGCAAGGTACTTCAGGCCAGAAGGTCGGGGGTTCAAATCCCACTAGAGGACAGCAACCTCGAGCCAGAAGGACTGGGGTTTCTAGTCCCACAGGTGCTCCTTGTGGTCTTGGGCAAGCCACTTAACCCTCCATAGCCCATATTCCCTGTAAAAAATAGTTATCTCCAAGTTATAATGCCCTGTTCAATGTAATTTCAGTTTGTTCAATGTAAACCACACTGATGCAGAATAGCACGGTATATAAGAGAATGTAAATAAATAAATCTAAGGGCCTCTATTCTATCCTCATCCTTTTTGACCTTTCTGCTGCCTTTGACACCATTGACCATGACCTTCTCCTCATAACCCTCTACTCGCTTGGCTTCAAGGACTCCATACTATCCTGGTTCTCCTCCTACCTCTCCCATCGCTCATTCAGCATATGCTCTGGTGGCTCCTCCTCCTCCCCTACCCCGCTCCATGTAGGTGTACCCCAGGGATCTGTCTTGGGCCCCCTCCTCTTCTCTCTCTATACCCAAGGCCTTGCTGCGCTTATCTCCTACCATGGCTTTCAGTACCATCTCTATGCCGATGACTCACAAATCTACCTCTCTACACCTAATATTTTTCCGGCAACCCAGTCCAAGATCTCTGCCTGTCTTTCAGACATCGCTGCCTGGATGTCTCATTGACGATTGAAATTGAATATGGCCAAGACTGAACTTGTCTTTCCACCTAACTCCTCACCCCCACTTCCCCCTCTCTCAATCCATGTGGATGGGTCTACTATCCTTCCTGTTCCCTCGGCCCGCAATCTAGGGGTTATATTTGACACTTCTCTGTCCTTCTCCGCTCATATCCAGCTTGTAGCTAAGATCTGCTGCTTCTTTCTCTACAACATCAGCAAAATCTGCCCCTTCCTCTCTGAACACACTACCAAAATGCTTATCCACTCCTTAATCTCCTCTCGCCTCGACTACTGCAACCTACTCCTCGCTGGTCTTCCTGTGAGCCACCTCCTTCCCCTTCAATCTATACAAAATCACGCTGCTCGACTAATCTTCTGCCAACATCACCATGCCCATATTACTCCTCTTCTCAAGTCGCTTCACTGGCTCCCTGTCCAGTTCCGCATCCAATTCAAGCTTCTCCTGCTGACCTATAAATGCATTCACTCTATGGCCCCTCAATACCTCTTATCTCTTATCTCTCCGCTAACCAATGACTTCTATCAATGCCTTTCACCCGCACCGCGAACTCCCGACTATGCTCCTTTCACCTTGCTGCACCTTACGCCTGGAACAGCCTACCTGCGTCTGTGCGCTGGGCATCCTCCCTGGCCCTCTTCAAATCCAGGTTGAAGCCCCACCTTTTCACCATTGCATTCAGGTCCTGACTCCTTCCTCATCTAACCCTAACCCCCGTCAACATTTATGACCAAACTACAGACCAAACTGTACCACACCGTACCTTGCGTAGAACTGACTAATGCTCTGTACTGTTTTAACTAATGTACTGTTTTTAACTAATGTACTGTTCTAACTAGATTGTAAGCGCCGATGAGCATGACTCTGATGGGCAGGGAGTGTCTCTTGTATGTTGGCTACCTCTTGTAGGTTAGCTGTGCAGTGCTGCGTGCATGGCGCTTTAGAAGTGCTGAATAGTAGTAGTAGTAGTAGTAGTAGGTACAACCCTAAACACAGGCATAGAGGGAGATGACCTGCACAGAGCTGCAATTATAACCACTTTAGCCACCTTACTGGGCAGACTAGATGGGCCATACTGGTCTTTATCTGCCGTCATATACTATGTGACTGTGTTACTATGCAACAACTGTAGCGCTTCTCCTTTCATGGCAATACTGTGAATGTCTTCTATTAAATCTCCAGCCACTTCTTTTCCCTATGAAAGAGATCTGTATATCGCACCAAAGCAAATGAATTTCCCATTCTCTCCTTCTAGTTTAACCCACAGGGGGTTATTCTCAGACTCAAATAGGAAGGATGGACGTCCCCCCGCTATTCGTGCCAGCGGCAGCACCGACTAACTTTTCCACCGGTTATGTGGGGAAGTTAGTCGGAGGTGGGGAAGGGGCGGCCTGGGGGTCGGGGATGGAGAGTGGCGAAAAGCCTGGGGAAGTTATTCCACCTCCGTGGTGGAATAACTTTCCTAGTCATGTTTTTTTTCATGGCCCAGGGCGCGGAAGGGGTTGGGGGGCTAGGGTTTATTCCCCACAGCCTGACCCCCGATCTGGCCTCCTAAGGCCAGGGTCAGGCTGCGGGAAATAAACCTTAGGTTTTGGCGGCTGGCATCGCGGCATTTAAAAGGAGCCGCAGTGCCATGGCAACAGGACGCCATGGTGCCATGGTTCCATTTAAATGTCTGACTGAGCTATCCAGGCAGTGCCTATACATACAGGCTGGAACTGAATCACAGTCCTGTCCTGCACATACAGGCATGATTGTGATTCTGATCCCATGGGGTGAGACGTGCCTGCAGGATCAGAATCGCGCTTCCCTTTGTATGTCTGGCTCAGACCGGACATACAAAGGGGCTGTATGTGCAGAACAGAATCAGGCCCACAGTGTCTCCTTGCCCCCTTTTAAGTCCTGTAATTCTATAGCTTTAATATTATTTTTTATAAGTGCCACTCCTCCTTCCCTTCTTTCTACTCTGTCCTTCCTGAATAAAGTATAGCCCGTTATAATTGCATCCCCGTGATGGCTGTCTGTGAACCATGTCTCTGTAATCACCACTAAATCCAAGTCAGCCTCTTCCATTAAAGCCTCAACATTTTGGATCTTATATCCCATACTACGCGCATTTATGCACACTGCTTTCCAGATGTTGCCCCTTTTACTTACTGAGGGCTTTCACTTACCTGGGGGCTTTCTTTATCTATCCCCAATGAACCTAGTTTAAAGCCCTCTTCAAGAGGTTAGCCAGTCTGCTGCAGAAGACACTTTGACCCTTCTTAGATAGATGGACACCACCTCTGCTCTGCAGCCCTTTAAAATCATCCCATCAGCCAGGAAACCAAAATGCTCTCAATGATACCATCCATCCAGCGCTCCCCGCACAGAGGCCCTGTACGTGCGGGAACCTGGTTTGCAGCATACGACCCCCTTTGTGTGCACCAGAATCGTATTTCTCACCCTCTCTTAGAGATACACCTATCCATTTGGGTTTTCAGATCAGCCACAGTGAATATGCATGACACAGTTTTTCATACACTGGGTCTCCAATGTATGCAAATCTGTCTCATGCATATTTATTTCAGATGTCTAGAAAACCAAACCAGTTAGGTATGCCTTCCGGAGAGGCTATAAAAAGATTGCACTAGAATGATTTAGCACAAGATAAAATGACAAAAAGAAAAAAATATGAAAAAATGAAAATGAAATAAGTAGAAAGGGAAATAAAAAACAAACCAAAGCAAATGTCTGTTTCCAAGCAATCCCTTGTTTTGATCCCCTAGCTATGAATTCTCAAAGACAGAGGACCCAATTTATTGTTTAAAGCTGTCATTTCCAGCACCATGCCTGTTGGTCATTTGTACTATTCTACTGAAAGAAAGGTATAATTAATGTTGGCTTTCCGCTACCTGTTTTTTTTTTTTACCAGAGTAACTGTCAGCTTGGGCTGTAAACTTGCACCACTGTTGAGGATTCAAGGCAGTAATGTTATGACCGTGCAATCAAACGTTTTGAAAAAAATTCACAAGCTAATTTGGCAAACTCATAGATTTGTGGTGCAGACTATTTGTTTTTTAAATACAAAGAACAATGAAATGCATTCGTTTTGCCATAATTTGCAGCAGATCCACGCCAAATCCATCATGAATTTTTGTGGATGGTTGGATTATTTTGTGCCTATTCCAGCTTTCTGTGCAGGCAAGGGAGGGCCAAAAATCCACTGTATAAAATCCAAAAGTTCTTTTTCTTATTCTTTGGAAAATCCTGAGTTCTTTTTCCCAAAATTAGAGTTAGGTTGAAATTCACCCAGTATGAGTTTAAAATGAAAGAGATCCTCATATCTTTAAAATAGTGTATTAGAGATCCTGTTGCAGTGAATATGGAGAAAGTAGTGTGTGCGCATGCCATGTTAGTCCACTTTATAGGTGATTAAAACAACAAAAAACATGCGGTACAAGTCAGTGCATACTTTCATAGTCAGAGTACGCAGGGGCTGAGACTGGGTAAGGTGTGAGCATGTGCACATATAAAATATGTGAGTATATTTGCACCTGCTCTTAAGTGGGCATAGGGTCTCTTTCACTTAGTGCGGCTACAGGTAGTCAGGAACACTAATGCCCAATAGTATCTGCCTTCACCCGCTGAAACACGTTAATCAGTGATCACAGGATGGGGCCAGGGGCAGCCCAAGGGGGGTGCGGGGCCATGTGCGGAGACTCGGTGCGGGGCCTCATTTGCATAAGGGGTCTCATTTGTATAACTATTTGCATAATGTTACCATACACTAACTTTTAGTAAACATGCCTCTTAATGAGTGTATGGATAAAGAAAGACTAAAAGATTTCTACATTACTATAATCCAGTGCCAACCGCTAGGCACATTAGGAACTACTACAAACACTGCCCATTTAGAACCCATAGCAAACCCGCCATATCCTAACAGCACTACCAGAACTCACAAAGCACCAGAGCCTACCTATCAAAAGGCAACACTGCAAATATTAAACCAATACATTTCAGAGAATAACAATACATGACCTACTGGGGAAAGAAAACAAGTGGCAATGTCAAATAGGAATTACATAAACAGAATACCTCAGCTCAGTTACACATGCAGAACATAGACCATCACCAAACAAGGAATCACAATTTAGAAACAGGAAGTCAATAATTAAACTGGGAACCCCAAAAGCCAAACTTGGAATGTACAACAACACTGTAGAAATAAAACTATAAATTAATTTCCTCTTGCACTAAACAAAGCGCAGACATTAATGATGCACATTTCCCAGAGCTGACATATTCCAGTTAATAAATTCAAAATAAAAAATTATCTTTCTACCTTTTGTGCATTTTTTTTCAGTTGCAATTGCTTCAGCCACTTTCTTCTGGTTTCTTCATGTCTTCTGCTAACTCTCCATCGTCTGCTGTCCATTTGTCCTTTCTTCCCTCTTCTAGTTTTTTTCCATTCTCTCTCTACATCTGCTTTAACATACTAATCTTTCTCCTTTTGTTCTTTCCTCATTCCTATTTCATCCACTCAAATGTTACCCCTCCATCCTCAATCCCCACTTACTCACTCAATACCCGGCCAATTGTAGATTTTTCTTCCCTCCCAAACAAAATATTTTTCCCCTCTCCATTTCACTCTCCCAGCCCCATCCCATTCTAATCCTCCTCCAACATCAGCTCCTTTCTAGTTCCAGCCTCACCCAACATCTGCTCCCTTCAAGTCCCCGCATCAGCCCATGTCCAGTCCTAGCTCCCCCATCCATTTCCAGTCCTATCCGAGTCCCACCATCAGCTCATTTCCAATCCCAGCCCCCCATCAGCCCATTTCTAGTCTTTTCCTAGCCCCACTATCATCCCATGTCAAATCCTAGCTCCCCTCCACTCAGCCCATTTCCAATCCAAGCCCCCCATGAGTCTACTTCGAGTTCTAGCCCCTCCATGAGTCAATTTCAATCTAAGCGCCCACCACAGCCCATTTCCAATCTTAGCTCCCCCAACACCCAATTTCCAGTCCTATCCTAGCCCCTCCATCAACCAATTCCCTGTCCTAGCTCCCTCCCCTCACAGCCCATTTCCATTCCAAGCCCCCCTCTCCATCAGCTATTTGCAGTTCAAGCCCCCCTTCCACTCAGCCCATTTCCATTCCAAGCCCCCCTCCCCATCAGCTATTTGCAGTTCAAGCCCCCCTTCCCCTCAGCCCATTTCCATTCCAAGCCCCCGCCCCCATCATCTATTTGCAGTTCAAGCCTCCCCTTCCACTCAGCCCATTTCCAGTCCTAGCAATCCCCCCAACCCATTACCAGTCCTAGCCCCCCATAGCCCATTACCAGTCCTAACCCCCCATCAGCCCTCTTCCAGTCCTAACCCCATCAGCCCACCTCAAGTCCTAACCCCCTCCCCCCCCCAAACAGCCCTGGGAAAATTTAAAATTGAAAAGAAAATCTGGCTGCTGCAGCCACAGCAGAATCGAGTGTTCCGCGGGGCCCCCCTTGCCCGGCAGAGCCCTCCCTCCCTGACTCAGTCCCTCCCCACGTCGGCTTTCAGAGCCATGAAGGGAGAGTTTCCCTTTCGCAGCTCTGTTTAGCCCACCGGGGCTGTTACAAGGACATGGTTCACAAACAACCATGACTAGGATATAACTATACTAGGCAATACGTTATTCAGAAAGGAAAGGGTAGGAAGAAGAGGAGGAGGAGTGGCACTATATGTAAAAAATAATATTAAAGCTATGGAAATACAGGGCTAAAATGTGAGAGAGGAGACAGTGTGGGTTAAACTAGAAAGAGGGAAAGGGAAGACGTGGATGGAGATTTAATAGAAGCTCATCGAGAAGCAATATGGGACAAAAGGAGAGAATTCCACTCTGAGTGCCTCCGTCGCTCACTAAACAAGCCCCGGGACCTCTTCGCCTTAGTAAAATCCTTAACTAAGGAACCATTATCACCTCATCTAGAATCAATACATCCCCAGTCATATGCCAACTACCTCCAATCCAAAGCTGTCAAAACACTCACAGCCACGAACCCCATACCTCTCCATATTCCCCTCCATCGGAAACCACTCATGAGTCTTACGCCTCCATCTGCAGTAAGCATTGAAAACATAATTGCCTCCATCAACACCACCACCGCACCAAATGACCCATGCCCAGCCTACTGGATAAGAACATGCTGAAGCTCTCAGGAAACAAGTGGAGGAACTCAGAGAGGAGGTGGCGAGGCTCAGGAGCATTAAAGACAGTGAGAAGTACATTGATGAGATGCTTCTTGCAACATCCAAGCTCTCCAGCAGGGGTGAACATGGGAGTCTACAGAATGACAAAGGCTGGACACAAGTAACCAGGGCCTGCAGAATCAACAATCCAACTTCTCCAGCCCTTGAATTGAACAACCATTATGCAGCCTTGGAAGTGGAGGAGGTGAAAGCATCCCTGGAAGGATAAGAGCCAGAGTTCGAGCACCCCAAAGTTGCAGAATCAGTGATCACAAGGAAGCGAAGGGAAGTGGTGGTTGGTGACTCTCTTCTGAGGAGTACTGAGGCGTCCGTCTGCCGACCAGACTTGATGTCCAGAGAGGTATGCTGTCTGCCAGGTGCCAAAGTCTGAGATGTTACGGAGAGTTTGCCGAGATTCATCAAGCCCACTGACTATTATCCAATTTGCTAATCCATGTCGGCACAAATGATACTGCCAGGTATCCCTCTGAGCGTATCAAAAGTGACTTCATGGCTCTGGGACAGAGGGTGAAGCAGATAGTGGTGCAGGTAGGATTCTCTTCAATCCTCCTTGCTGAGGGTAAAGACCAAGGCAGAGAAGATCGCATCCTGGAGAAGAATGCATGGCTGCGTGGATGGTATCATCGAGAGCGTTATGGATTCCTGGACCATGGGATGCTGTTCTAAGGGTTGCAGAGCAGAGATGGCATCCATCTGTCCAAGAAATGTCAACGTGTCTTTAGTAGCAGACTGGCTAATCTACTGAAGAGGGCTTTAAACTAGATTTGTTGGGGATGGGTGAAGAAAGCCCCCTAAGTAAGTGAAAACCCCCAGATAAGAGAAACATTAAATACCTTTATGGAAATGGGTGAAAGGGCAACATATGGAAAATGGTGTGTATAAATGCCCATAGCATGGGAAATAAGATCCCAGATGTTCAAGCTTTAATGGGAGAGGCTGACTTGGATTTAGTGGCAATTACAGAAACATGGTTCACAGAAAACCATGACTGGAATGTATCTATACCAGGCTATACTTTTTCAGAAAGTACAGGGTAGGAAGAAGGGGAGGAGGAGTGGCACTATATGTAAAATATAATATTAAAGCTTTGGAACTACAGAGCTTAAAAGGAAGAGAGAAGGCACTGTGGGTTAAACTAGAAAGAGGAAAAGAGAAATCTATTTGCATTGGCATGATATACAGACCTCACTTACATGAGGAAGAGGTGGACGGAAAGTTTATTGAAGACATACGCAGAATTGCCAGGAAAGGGGAAGTGCTACAGAGAGAACTATTCAAGCAACTGCTAACAGAACCCACATGTGAAGGAGCCATACTGGTCTTGGTGCTTACAAATGGTGAAAGTGTTTCTGATGTTATAGTGGGAGATCATTTTGCATCAGTGATCACCAGATGGTGTAGGTCAGTATTAAGACTAGGGCTGTTAAAATCCATTCAAAAGAATCTTAGACTTTAGGAAAACTAACTTTGCCAAGATGGGCCAATACCTCAGGGAGTCATTAGCGGGATGGGAACAGCTGGGGGATGTAGAAAAACAGTGAGCAAAACTGAAAGGGGATATTTTAAGGGCAACCACCTTTTTGTTAAAATGATAAATAAAGGTAAAAGGAAAAGGAGACTGCTATGGTTTTCGAAAGAAGTAGCTGAAAAGGTGAAGAAAAAGATGGAGGCTTCATGAAATACAAGAGATCACAGAGAGGGGAAGACAGGCATCTATATTTGGAAAAACTTAGAGAAGCTAGCAAAGTAGTCAGGAAAGCAAAGATTCAAAAAGAGGAGGAAATAGCCAATGCAATAAAATGGTGGGATAAGACATTTTTCAGATATGTTAGTGAAAAGAGGAAGGGCAAAAGTGGTATTGTCAGACTCAAGGTTGAAGGGGAGGAATATGTAGAAGCTGATGAGGATAAAGCGGAATTGCTTAATAAATATTTCTGTTCTGTGTTCACAGATGAAGAACCAGGGGCAGGACCTCAGAAAACACCCACAAACAATTTTCAGAAAACTGTGTTCATGGGAAAGTAGCTAAACTTAAAGTAGACAAAGCGATTGGACTGGATGGGATACACCCTCGAATACTGAGGGAACTTGGGGACGTTCTAGCAGCTCCACTGACTGACCTTTTCAATGACTCTTTGCAGTCAGGAATGGTGCCAAAGGACTGAAGAGAGGCACATCTGGTCCCTTTACACAAAAGCAGAAGTAAGAATGTGGTTGAAAACTACAGGCCGGTTAGTTTAATTTCGGTGGTAAAGAAATTATTGGAAGTGCTGCTGAAAGAGAAAATAGTGAGGTTTCTGGAGTCCAGCATAGATTCACCAGAGGCAGGTCTTGTCAGACAAATCTGATTGATTTCTTTGACTGGGTGACCAGAGAGTTGGACCGAGGGAGAGTCCTAGATGTGGTGTATTTAGATTTCAGTAAAGCCTTTGACACCATTCCTCACAGGCGACTTATAAACAAACTGAGCACCCTAGGGATGGACCCTAAAGTTACTGCTTGGGTTAGAAATTGGTTGAGTGGGAGGCGACAAAGCGTACAGGTAAATGGAGCTCACTCTGAGGAGGAGGTTGCCAGTGGTGTGCCCCAGGAATCTGTCCTTGGTCCGACACTTTCTAACATCTTTGTTAGTGATATAGTGGAAGGGCTGTCGGGAAAGGTTTGCCTCTTTGCGGATGATACCAAAATCTGCAATAGACTAGATACCCAGGAAGGTATAGATAACATGAGGAGGGATCTAGCTAAGCTTGAAGAATGGTCTAGAATTTGGCAGCTGAGATTTAATGTTAAAAAATGCAAGGTCATGCATTTGGGCTGCAGCAATCCAAGGGAGTAATATAGCATGGTGGGTGAAGTGCTTTTGTCCATTAAAGAAGAGCGGGAGGCGTGATTGTGTCTGATTATCTCAAAGTAGCTAAATAGGTAGAAAAGGCAATAGTGAAAGCTAGAAGGATGCTTGGGTGCATAGGGGGAGGAACAGCAAGCAGAAGAAAGGAAGTGCCTCCATATAAGTCTTTGGTGTGACCTCATTTGTAGTATTGTGTGCAATTCTGGAGATCGCACCTTCAAAAGGAGAGAGGAGTGGCTCAGTGGTTGGGACAGGTTACCTCAGGCCAGAGGGCCGGGTGTTCAATTCCTGCATGGGGACAAGTAACCTCAGGCCGGAGGGACTGGGGTCTCTAGTCCCATGGCCACTCCTTGTGGCCTTGGGCAAGCCACTTAACCCTCCATTGCCTCAGGTACACTTAGATTGTGAGCCCTGCAGGGACAAGAGAATAAAAAGTACCTGTTAGTATATACATGTAAACTGCTCTGATGCATAAGGGCAGTATATCAAATGCCTAAACCATAACCATAACCAAACAGGTTGGAGTCAGTACAGAGGGTGGCTACTAAAATGGTTGGTCTTCATTATAAAGCATATGCAGATAGACTTAAGGATCTTAATATGTATACTTTAGAGGAAAAACTGGACAGAGGTGATATGATTGCAACGTTTAAATACCTCCATAGCATAAATGCACAGGAGGAGAGCCTCTTTAGATTGAAAGCAAGCTCTGCTACGAGGGGACATAGGATGAGGGTGAAAGGGGATAGATTTAGGATAATATGCAAAAATATTTCTTTATGGAAAGAGTGGTAGATTCACAGAATAGTTTCCAAGTGGAGGTTGTAGAGATGAGGACAGTATCTAAATTCTGTATCTAAAAAAAAAGCATTGGACAAACACAGTTGACATAAGACTATAAGATATGCCATACTGGGTCAAAGCAAGGTCCATCAACCCCAGTATCCTGTTTCCAACAGTGGCCAATCTTTTTTAAACGCGGTACACTAACAGCTTTTACTACATCCTCCGGTAACGAATTGCAGAGTTTGATTACATGGTGAGTGAAAAAATATTTTCTCTTATTAGTCTTAAATAGGTTACCCTGTAGCATCATTGCATGTCCCATAGTCTTTCTATATTTTGATGGCATAAACAATCGATCTACGTTTACCCGTTCCACTCTATTCATTAATTTATAGACTTCTATCATATCTCCCCTCAGCAGTCTATTTTCCAGGTTGACGAGTCCTAACCTGTTTAGCCTCTCTTCATAGGGGTATCCTTCCATCCCCTTTACCATTTTAGTGGCTCTCTCTGTACCTTTTCTAATAACACTATATCCTTTTTAAGATACGGTGACCAGAATTGCACACAATATTCAAGGTGTGGCACACCATGGAACAATACAGAGGCATTATAATATCCTTTGTTTTATTCTCCATTCCTTTCCTTATGATATCTAACATTCTATTTGCTCTCTTGGCCGCCGCTGCACACTGGGAGGAAGTTTAGCTTAACACGTTATCCACGATGACGCCTAAATCTTTTTCCTGGGTGGTGGTTCCTAATATGGAACCTTTCATTGTGCAACCATAGTTTGGGTTGCTTTTCCTAGGTGCATAACTTTGTACTTATCCACATTAAATTTCATCTGCCTTTTGGATGCCTAGTTTTCCAATTTATCAATGTCCTCTTGCAATTTTCCACAGTCCTCATGGGTTTTAACAACTTTGAATAAATTTGTGTCATCTGCAAATCTGATTACTTCACTTTTTATTCCCATTTCCAGGTCATTTACGAATATGTTAAAAAGCAGTGGACCCAGCAAGGATCCCTGGGTACTCCACTATTCCCCTTTCTCCATTGGGAAAATTGGCCATTTAGCCCTAGCCTCTGATTTCTATCTTTTAACCAGTTCCTGATCCACAATAGTACACTGCCTCCTAGCCATTGACTTTTTAATTTTGCCAAAAGTCTCTCATGTGGGACCTTGTCAAAGGCTTTCTGAAAATCCAGATACGCAATATCAACTGACTCACCTTTGTCTGTTTATTCACACCTTCAAAAAAACATAACAAATTCTTGTTAGGGTATTAATAAAGTTGCCACTTTTAGTTCTTCCACTCAACACCAGTTGTCATGAATATTTATTTCTCCAGATGAGGAGTCAGGGAGGCTAGCAGTGAGTCAGGGCTGCCCTGGTTATTCTATATTCACATGTTGAACTGAGGACTGTAGCAATTTTTTAGTATGATGATGGCATCTTCTGCCTTTCTCCTCTTAAAATGACTTTTTTTAAGGATTATAAACCACTTTAATATACATTGTGGTAAGTGGTCTTTTGTCAATGGGGTATGTTTACTAATCAGCGGTAGCAGCTTCTGTGCAGTATAGGAGCCATGGCCCCATTGAAGCCAATGGGGCTGCAGCTCTGATATCACACGAAAGCCGCTACCGCCGATTAGTAAACATATCCCAATGAGTCAGTCAGTTATTCATCTTAGAGGGTAATTTTGTAACAGAGTGCCTAATCAAAGCACGTTTTGTGCACCTAAATTACTCCTATTTTATAAAGACAAGTAGGCACCTATTTGTCTCAATAAAATATCAATTAAGGCATGATTACTTAGATAACCCTTAGAACTGCTCATATGACCTTGCCTACTTTTTGCAAGTAGCCCTGTAAATGCTCATATTTTATCATCAAGGTACGCACTTCTTCACACTGCAGTTGCCCCACCCAAACTCTGCAGTGAAAGTGTGCACCAAGCAAACAGCTTGCATACGTCTATGCAGGCCACTTATGTGCATAGATCACTTTCCATGAAGAAAGTACCCAAAGGAAAAACTGATTCATATGTTAAAGTACTTGCATCAAGTTTCAAAGCCTAAGTCTATGGGTTAAAAATACCCATGGGCCTTGTCCCAATGCAGACAGTTTGAAAATTGCCCCTAAATGATTTTTAACATTAAGGATCAATTCTAGATTGAAAACAAACTGCAGGTACTATGTGTGAGGTTTGTACCATAAACGGGGATATGCATAGACTTCTAAAATCCTAATCTAATTGTGATTCAATCTGAACCACACCTGGGAGTTTATATGGATTACCATCTTCAAAAACATAAGAGGTCAAAGCAATTACTACTGCCTTATTTCCACTGGCTACTAAACAGTGGTATATTTATTGCTAGACAGAGTATTTGTTTTCAGAAAGTGTCATTTTTGTCTGACATTTCACATGATTTACATTTTAATTCCGCATGAACATTGAAATTCATCAAAATGAAGGATCAGAGCTGACTTACAGTCGAGACACGTTGACCTTTACTCTAGAATTGGATGGGGACATGTTGGCACAGGACGCAGCACGCACGTGTTTATGTGTGTGTGAGATAGAGATAGACAAGCTTACACTATTGTTATCCACATTCTTTCCAATGCTGTTAATCTTAGATATTTCACAAGCACTAAACTCACAACAAATAAAATAATCCATGTGATGCCATGAAAACAGTGATCACCATGAGCATGTGCAGAAATCTCTCAGATGGGATCTGCTTGCCTAGAGACAGTAAATCTTTCAATCAACTGCAAATTATAAAAACTCCATTTTTGAGCATACCATCTTGAACCTCACTTCTAAGCCAGGATATGTGGAGTATGATCTTAGTCTCTCAAATTTACTGCTAATGCTCGGCATAGTACTTGCATCATGCCAAAGAGAGCCTCCTTCTGGAGTTCGTAAGGTGTAACATGTATGGGTAATTTATCAAGGTGTGCTTCGAAATTCTTCTTAATCAAGCCTGTGGCATCCAACATGATGGGAAACAACTCAGTATCTTTCTGCCACATTTTCTTGATCTCTGACTGCCTTCCTTGGTTCTTGAAGATCTTCCTCTCAACGCAATTCACAGAATAATTGCTTGAGACTGACACCTCAGTGCGATTCTGGTGTTCTTCTCCTTTACCATTATGTCCAGCTTTGTCACATCCAGCTCTTTATTGGTCAGAATGGGAGTATCCCAGGTAATCATAATCTCTTTGTTCTCTGCAATTCTCTTATGGTCATGATCCCAGTGCTTTGCAGGCACAGTAATGCTATAGCGTTTATAGTGTTTCCAGTGGATGAGGCAGGCTACTTTATTGTGCCTTTCAGTATAGAAATTTTCTGCCGTCAGAACTTCACAGTCACTCTGAGGTGTCAGTGTTTCCAGCTCTTTCTTACAGAATCTACATATGTCTGTTTTGCCATTTCTTCTGTAATCCACTATCCTGGGCTTCAATTATCAGCCTCTCATTCTTCAGTTTCAGTTCACCTCTCCTTAACCATTTATGTGTCCATCCTTGATTGACAAAAGGTTCCTGGAGTAACACTCTGCATTTTCCACTGTATTTGTGTATTTGCCACTCGTTTTTCCTCATTTGCTGATCTAATTCTTTGAAGATTTTTCTTCTCTTGTTTTGCAAATTCTTTTGCTTCCTTTCCTGTGTGTGCTTGCGGATTCTCATTCATTCCTTCTTTTTTATTATTTATTTATCCATTTTCAAAATACAAATACACCAAAAAACAAATGAATTTGAGTGAAAACAATGTGGTTAATTGGAAATGTACAAAAAAGTAAAAAATTGCAGATCAGACTCAATGCAGTCAATCAAAACTAACCAACATCCCCAGCCCACAAGAAATGGCAAAAACCATTAGGAAAAAATACTATACAAAACATGAAGGAACAGACGAGGGAAAAAGGCAGCCCACTTTAAATTGGAGGCATAGCAGACACCTCAACAGCAGAACTGGGAACAAGATGAGCATTAAGGAAAGACATAAACATAGGAATTAGACTGATATTTCAACAAACACTTGCAAAGATATTTAAGGAAAAAGAAAGTGCCCAGTTGGAGAGCCCTTGGCTAGAGAAGGAGAAACTCCTTTTTACGATGTTGGGTCTCACCAGATCAGGAAGAGCCCTAACCAGCAACCCATGGAATCTAACACTCCTTCTGCATAAAAGCATTCTCATAAACCAATCCTTATCAGCTGCTAAAGCAAATTGAGCAAGATATGTCGCAGGAATCATACTTCCAATTTCTGAGCTCTCCAATATATCTGATATATTAAGCACATTTAGTTGACCCATAGGTGAAGCCCCCATTTCTCCAGCTGTCTTCTTGCCCTGTGGTAGATAATACATTTTTGCCGCTGGTGGTTGACACTCCAGTTTGACTCCCAAAACCTCCTCCAAATAACTTCTAAACATATCTTTAGGGGTCACAAACTGTGATCTGGGAAAATTTATCAGTCAAAGATTAGCTACTCGAGATACTTTTTCCAGTTGTTCAGTTTTTGCCTTCAAGGAAGTAATGTATTTCACCAGAGCCTCTACACAACCGTCCATACTATCCACATGAACCAATAAACTAGTACAATCACTTTTAACTTTGGAAATGTTGTCAATGTTCATATTACAATCCTGGTGAATATCCTGTAGCTGAGCTTTCAAATCGCAGACTTGTGGCAATAAAGCTTCAATCAATTGTTTTAAGGCACACCAAATTGACTCCAGGGTTATCTGGCCAGGGGGAGCAAGAAAAATATCCAATGTAGTTTCTCTTGTAGCGCCCTCAATATCAGCCATATCTCTTCACACCTCTCCGGTCTACTAGGCTACTGTTTGTCCTCAGATACCAAGCGGACACCAGAAGTTATCCCCAAGGTTAATGTTGGAGATCCAAACACCGCCAAGTCTGGATCCATCCCCATTCCTCAGTTAGCACACCACTCAGGCTCCACTGCTCAAGGAAATCCCACTCCGGGCTAATGCGGTGTCCAACTTCAAAGGGCGCCACACGTTTGGAGGGGTAAGGTCCAGCCCCAAAGAGGATGCCAAGCTCACTCGATCCAATGCCCCCTGCCCCAGGATTACCACTCCTCCAATTCTGGGCTGCCCCAGCTGACCACACTGAATAAGAAATTGGTCCAACGGACCAGAAAGAGGCAATGCCATGGGAGGGTTTAGGCTAGCTGGGGGAGGCTTCCCTGATCTGCCCTTCTATTTCCCCATCAGGATCATGTAGGAGCAGTTACTCACTGGCCACAGCCATCTTGGATCTGCCCTTCCCTCATTCCTTCTAATTGTTGGAACACTTTGTCCGAGTTTGATGATGGAAACAGATTCCTGATGTTTAGTTTCATATTTCAGCACTTTTTGGGTATTTGGATCGGATGATGCTGTTAGGTAGGCCTGGAGACCTATGCTAGTAGCTCTGTATGTGTAAGCAATCTCTATGAAGCCTAGCTCGCCTTCAGCTCTAAGGATGTACAGCCTTGGCACACATTGATTCTTGTAAATTACCTCATGGGCATGGAGGAGTTTTCTTTTTTGCCCATCCAGTTTTTCAAGATCTTTAAGAAGCCAGTCTACTATCCCAAAGTTGTATGAGAATACAGGAAATGCCCACTGATTGATGGTTGTATCTTGTTCCATGATATTAAATCACTTATCAATAATGATTTTAATCTCCTGTAGCATTCTTTACTGATCTTTTCTCTCAGTAATTTCTGCTCGAGTATTGTTCCTTCCTCTACTCCGAGATATTTATATACACCTTCCTCTTCAAGTTCCTTGATGTCACAGCCAGAGAGATGTGTTCCATTTTGCTCAATTTTCCTCTAAAGAAAGTTGCCTTAACACATTTATTAAGGCCAAAAGTCATCCTGATGTTGTCAGGAAAGCTTTTCACTACACAGAGTTACTCTGCTAATTGTTGGTCGCTGGAACTGTAGAGCTTCATTCATCTACAAATAGTACATGGGATGTTACCTCTGGGTTGCTACCCTCTTTAGGATTCTGGCTAAATCTGTATCCCAAAGAGTTGATGAGAGTACTCATTGGATTAAGTGCCATACAAAAGAGAAGTGGCAACAGGGAATCCCCCTGACATATTCCTCGCTGGATCTTGATGTTAGGCACATAAGAACATAAGATATGCCGTACTGGGTCAGATCAAGGTCCATCAAACCCAGTATCCTGTTTCCAGCAGTGGCCAATCTAGGTCATAAGTATCTAGCAATTTTTCCAAAAGACATACAGGTTTCGCAATGCTCGTTTTGGGGCAAGCAACGGATTACCCGGGTCCTCTTTAATAATGTTTTCTGGACCTTTTCTCCAGGAAGTTAGCCAAACATTTTTTAAACACAGCTACACTAACAGCTTTTACTATGTCCTCCGGTAACGAATTCCAGAATTTGATAACGCATTGAGTGAAAAATATTTTCTCTGATTAGCCTTAAATAGGTTACACTGTAGCTTCATTGCATGTCCCCCTAGTCTTTCTATATTTTGATGGCATAAACAATCGATCTATGTTTACCCATTCCACTCCATTCATTAATTTATAGACCTCTATCATATCTCCTCTCAGCCGTCTATTTTCCAGGTTGAAGAGCCCTAACCTTTGTAGCCTTTCTTCATAGGGATATCCTTCCATCTCCTTTACCATTTTGGTGACTCTTCTCTGTACCTTTTCTAAGAACGCTATATCCTTTTTAAGATAAGGTGACCAGAATTGCACACAATATTCAAGGTGCGGTCGCACCATGGAACGATACAGAGGCAATACTAACTATCTTCATACTTTAAAAAGTTTGGTTTGACATAGTGTCATGGTGAACTTAATGTACTCTATCAGACTAGGATTTATTTTAAACATTGTAAGGCACTTTATTATCCAAAAATGTGGGACACCTTCAAGAGCTTTCTTATAATCAATACATGCTATACTGAGATTTCTGCTTTTCTTAGCACTGACCATGATGGCTTTATTCAACATTAACTGGTCTTTGGTTCCATATGCTCCCCTCTTATTGCCCTTTTGCTCTATTGCTATGATAATATTGAATTCATTGTTATCATATATTCTATTGCAGTGAGCAGCTTATAGATTGTAGGTAGACAAGCTATTGGTCTATAATTTTTAGGAATTTTACTTTGGTATCCCCTTTGGAAGGAGAAATATTCTTCCTGTTATAAGCTATTGTGGCTGCTTGATCAATTGGTTTTTACAGATTGCCAGGTCTTGGTGGAATGATGTTAACTGTATGAGACAAATGTTGGTCACTCCATCTGGGCCAGGGCTCTTCCAGTTTGGGGTTCATTTTAACCTGCTTGCCAGTTCTTTTGTTGTTACTGCAGGCCTTTCCAAAGGTTTGATGTTTGCTTGTTTCTAAATGCTCCCATATGCAGGGTAACCATTCTGCTTCTTGATTGTGCTCTATGGGGTCCTTGTATAGTTTTCTCCAGACGGTTTCTGTTTCAGCTTTGGCTGGTGGTGTTTTTGCCATATTAAAGCTCTTTCCTAATTCCCATAGAACTATTTATGGTTCTCTCTCTCCAAGTTACACCCCTATGTTATTTTGAAGTGTGAAAGTCATTTAAGGGGCTTAAGTTAAAATATAAAGATGCTTTATGTTTATTCCATGCCTTTCTGAATTCCATCACTGGCTTGGTCTTCACCACCTCCACTGGGAGGGCATTCCAAGCATCCTCTATCCTTTACATGGAAAAGTATTTCCTAATGTTGCTTTTAAATTTGCCTCCTTTCAACTTCATTTCATATCCTTTCTATAGTATCTCCATCTTTGGAAAAGACTTGTGTGTTTGTTAATAACTTTCAAGTATTTAACATCTGTTTTATAACTGTGTCTCTCCTTTCCTCTAGAGCTGGAGTCCCCAAACTAAGGACCAAGAGTCAAATTCAGCCATGGCAGCAAGGTTTTCTGGCTTTCCATGCTTTTCCTGTCCCCAGATCATATCCAGCCCCAGAAAAAGCTGGGGCGGGGGGGGGGGGGGGGGTTGATTTTCCACCCATGCATTCCATCCAGCCTCTCTCTCTTCCTCCCTCCCTACTGCTGCTTAGGGACTTCAGTGGCAGACTGTGAGCAGCCCAGCTTCATTCTCTGTATTTTTTCCCTCTCTATCCTTCCCGCTACCAAAATCCTTTTCCTTCTTCCTTCTATTCTGAAAGAGGCAAAAGACCAGGAGGAGGAGATATTCCCCAAGCTTGGTGATACACGGCTGGGTATGCAATGGCTCCTTGCTCCAGCAAGGAATGTGTCCAAGTCTTTTTGGCTGCTGGGGCTAGAGGACCAGAGTGGTGTGTGTGTGTGTGTGTATGTGTGTGTGTGAAGTGAGCGAGGTAAGAAAAGGAGAGGGGTGACAGAGAAGAGTCAGAGGAGACATAAGGGAGGGAAGGGAAGAAGGGGCAAAACAGTATAATGAGAGGAGAGGACGATAACGAGTAAAAGCAGAAGTATGGAGTAAAAAAAAAAGAGGAGTGAGAGGAAAGGAAGAGAAAGGGAGAAGAGAGTAGACTGGATTGAATGAATGTAAGAGAGGGTACCACCCCCATCCCCATATATCCACTCAACTGTAAATTGGTTATAGTCACTACAGTGCAGTTAACATTTTGGGCTAGATTTGCTAAAGTGGACTATCATGTTAGTGCACATTAATGCCATTAACATGTGTTATTAGCAAATAGGTCCCACTATGTCACAGGGACCTGTAGTACATAATGGATGTTAATGGATGTTAGCACGGGCTAACAGCAGTGCACTTCAGTAAATCTCGCTCTTTGACTTGGTTTTTATTATACAGAACTGCGTTCCCTGCCGAGTTTGCACAAATGGCATTTTCTCAGGCTTCTGTTTTGTTTTTTTTGGAAAAAAAAATAGACTTGAAGCCTTAAAACTTAGCACAGAAGAGGTCTAACGCCTTGACTTTATTGAATAACCTTTTGAAAAAGCAGAAACCCAAGAGAGAAAATGCTTTAGAAAACTCAAGGGGAAAGCCTGTAAAAGCTAATTGCCTTGCTATTTTTCAAAAGGGAGATTGGTGAGACACATTTTTGAATTATTGTGTTGCGTTTTTGATCATCGCTCCTTAATCTTTTAAAATTGACAGCAAAAAATCCTATTAAAGGTTTTAGACTCTTTGAGGATCTCTTGACATATATAAAGACGGATAATATTCTAAAAACTCATGATTAATCTCTTTATCTGATCCTCGGTCAATGTTGAATGAAGAATCTCAAAACTATGCATGTTTCTGTTTCTGTCTTCAAAGTCACTGGGTAGCTTGATGCCATTCTTCCATGGAGAAATGTTCAGTTCTGTCATCCCATGGACTTTCCTTTTGCTGTTGAGTGTTTATCATACCATATTCAAGGCTCCTGTTGCCTGTGACAATTTCTAAGTAGATTCTGTGACAAGCATAAGACAATTATGCAGCTCCCCACTTCAGCTTCAGTGCCATATCTGTGACTCATTTGCACAGAACGGTGAATTACTTATTCTTTGTTTTTCCTTTTTTCGGGGACTGGCAGCTTTCCTCTTCTTATTTGGGTTTCTAGGTTAATCAGAACCAAGACTGGGATTTTATACTGGGAGCCTTTATTCACAGCTGTCTAGGGATTTTTCCTCCTCACTCACTCAGCACAGTCACTTAGTTTAGTTTCTTAAAATTTGATATACTGCTCTTTTGGGCAGCAAAGCAATTAAAAATAACAGAAAAAGGAAAAGAACTCCATTTATTGACTAAAAGATGACACCATTCACTACAGAAGAAGAAAAGATGTGAGGGGGAGACAACATACAGATCAAACAACCATTCAAATTAAGAAGCCAAGAACAGAACAATTATAATAGGCATCTACTATGTATCTATCGTAAGATAAAAGCTTGCTGATATAGGTGGGTATTGAGGGAGTTTTTAAATTTGGAGTAGGTGAACTCTAAGCGAAGTTGAGGAGGGAGGCTATTCCATAGATTAGGGGCAAGAAAATAGAAGGCGGAGTGACAGGTGGATTTGAACCTGTGAAGCGGAGGGAAGGAAAAGATGATTTACATGAACTGAACGGAGAGCTCTGTGAGGAATGTGCAGGATTGTTATAGAGTAGAGATAAGTCAGAATGTAATGCTTTGTGAACTAGTATCAGAAGTCTGTATTGTATCCTGAACTGGTCATGATGTGGTAATATTTAGAAGCATATGAGAGAAGCTTAAATGTTGAGTTTTGAATTCCCTGTAACCTTTTAATCTCGTATTTAGTAAAGTAGTGACACAGTAAGTTATGCAATAACTATGAATCCCTCTCCCCAGTAGCACTGAAGGCAGCCTCTGCAGAATCACCAGTCCCCAACTGGCCCAAGGAGCAGAGAACTGGCAAGGAAATAGAAACCAGGTCCTATACATGGCAGTGAGCCTTGCTGCTAATGGACCAGTCTTAATTGTAAATTACTTAAATTACACAAAAAAGTGTTGTTTTTTTCTTGAAAAATCTTTCAAGCTTTAAATATTTTCTTTTTAAAAGAAATTAAATGAGTAGTCCAATCTTTGTGTGCATCCAGGTCCAACGCTACCATTAAGTAAACTAGGTGGTCACCAAGAGTGCTGGCCCTTTGGGAGCACCCATCACCGCCACTGTTAACCCTTACCGGGACCTACAGCAACGGCAATGCCTTGAAACAGCCCCACAGTGTTTATCTTCAAACTTTAGCGCCGATTTTCTGTTTGCTTCCACTCCCACCGATGCCAACTTACTCTTTGCATAGGGATGTAAGTGGCTTCCCTCTCAGGAGGGAAAGGGAGTGAGCCCTTTCTTTCCATTTGAAAGAGAAAGTTACTCTCCTGAGAAGAGTGGAGTGAGTCTATCTAGTGGCAGTGGTAGGGGAGAATCCTGACATTGAAAGGACAGGATTCTATTTATTTATTTAGCTGCATTTATATCCCGCTTTTCACCGGGTCAAAGCGGTTGGGGGATACATTTAACACAAGGGGATATGAGACACATACACTAATACTTTCAGGGAACATGGGCAATGGAGGGTTAAGTGGCTTGCTCAAGACCACAAGGAGCACCTGCGGGACTAGAAACCCCAGTCCTTCCGACCCAAGGTTGCTGTCCTCTAGTGGGATTTGAACCACCGACCTTCCAGCCTGTAGTACCTTGCCCCAACCACTAGGCCACTCCTCCCTCCCTAGACTATGTTGAATCAAAAGATATTTAAGAACATAAGAACATAAGAAATGCCATAATGGGTCAGACCAAGGTCCATCAAGCCCAGTATCCTGCTTCCAACAGTGGCCAATCCAGGTCACAAGGACCTGGCAGTTTCCAAAAAAGGCACACAGGTTCTACCATGCTTCTACTGGGGCAAGCAGTGGATCTCCCAGGTTCTCTTTAATAATGTGTATTGTGTATCATTGGTTTCATTCGTTCCTCTTCTCTCAGTCTTTCTCAATCACCTCGGGTATTAACTCTTCCAACCCGGTTCCTCCCTGCTGTGGAATCCACCAGGGTTCAGTTCTTGTACCCCTCCTGCTCAATATCTTTCTTGCACCACTCGCTCAGCTTATCCAACAGTCCAGACTGTCAGCATACTATTACGTCAGTGATATCATCCTGCTTCATCATACAAATCCTCTTCAACCAGATCTTTCCCCCCCTCAACACCTGCCTGTCCCAAGTCTCTAATTGGTTAACCGCTGTCTCCATCTCAACCTGTCTAAAATGTCAGCTATATGGTTTGCATTCGGTGGCCCCTGTCCCTTAGTAGCCCCAGTCCTCTCTAATGCCGCCATTCCTCTGGTATTCTCTCTTCATTTTCTTGGAGTAACTGATGACTCTGACTTATCATTTCACAACCATATTTCTCTGCTCACCAATAGGTCCTTTTTCTATCTTTGCCAAATTCATGCAATCCGTCCCTTCTGGCACTGACAACTCTTCTTCTGTCTTTAGTTATGTCTCGAATCGATTTTTGTAACCTTGCCCTTGTTTGTGTCCCACAGTTCCAATTTCACCATCTTCAACTGATAGAAGTTGTCCCAATTGGGCAGACACAATGGCTCGGCCAACAGGAGGCACCACAGTTCCGTGTACCACGGTCTGCGAGACCATTCCAGCGCAATTAGGACCACTGGTACTCAGTGCTCTTCTATGTGCTGGAGCAGTCGTCCGATCAGCGCCCATGGAGAAAAAATGTATAGAAGACCATTTGACGGCCAAGGCTGAGCGAAAGCATCCAGCCTTTCGGACATGTGTTCCTGCTGTCTCTGTAAAACCATGGCACTTTTGCATTCACCAAGATCGCCATGAAATCCATGATTGGGACTCCCCAGGAAAGGGTGATTTCGTGATAAACCACCGGACTCAGCTCCCACTCGCCGGGATCCAAGTAATGTCGGCTGAGAAAATCTGCCTGCACATTCTCCTTGCCCACTACATGAACCGTGGACAGGGCCAAAAGCCATCTTTCTGCCCACAGGAGTAGCGGATGTGCCTCTGCTGCCAGGCGTGTACTCCCTGTGCCCCCCTGACAGTTGATATACGTGACGGTGATCGCATTGTCGGAACACACTCTGACTGCTCTCCGCTCCAATAAGGGACGAATGGCTGCCGTGCTAGAAATACCACTTGCATTTCCAGACGATTGATGGACCATGTGCTCTCCTCTGACGACCACAGCCCCTGAGTAACCTGAGCCTGACAATGAGCTCCCCAGCCAAGGAGGCTGGCATCCATGGTCAAGAGCACCCACTCCAGAGTTTCCAAAGGCATGCCGGCTTCCAAGTGGCCCTTCTGAAGCCACTAGCCTAAGCTCTCCTTCATGCCTTCCGGACATGGCAATCGTCGGGAGAGTGGATTCTCCTACAGTGACCAGCAAGACAGGAGTGACTGCTGTAAGGGCCGCATGTGCACTCTTGCCCAAGGGCCCAGATCCAGCGCCGCTCTCATGTAACCCAGCAGCTGTAGGTAATTCCATATTGACGGATCTCTCATCGCGATGAACTGGCACACCTGCTTATGGAGCGTCTGGATCCTGCCCGATGGAAGAAACACGCACCCCATGAGTTTGTCGAACATCGCTCCCAAGTGCACTAGTCTCTGGATGGACTGAAACTGGCTCTTGGCCAAGTTGACCACCCAACCCAAACTCCAGAGGAGCCATACCACTGTCTGCGTCGATGCCAGAGATTCCTCCGCTGACTTTGATCAGATGAACCAATCATCTAGATAGGGATATACCAACACCCCCTCATCCTCAGAGCCACCACCACTACCACCATGACCTTCATAAAGGTGCATGGAGCCATGGCGAGACCGAAGGGTAGAGCTCAAAACTGAAAATGCCCCATTGGCAGAGCAAAATGCAAGAACTTTTGATGGTCTGGGCAAATGGCAATCTGCAGATATGCCTCTGTGAGGTCCAATGTGATCAGGAATTCCCACTGATGCACTGCTAGAATGACAGACCACAGTGTCTCCATATGAAAATGGGGTACCCGCAAGGCCCGGTTGACTGCCTTGAGGTCCAGAATCAGACAGAAAGAACCTTCTTTCTTGGTTACCACAAAGTAAATGGAATAGTGCCCTAGACAGAGCTGCTCCCATGGAACTGGCTCGACGGCCTCCAACCTCAGCAGATGAGCCAGAGTGTCCCATACCACATTTGCTTTTGCCCCTGGGCAAGGAGACTGTACAAAGGCATTGGAAAGAGGCCAAGCAAATTCCAGTGCGTAGCCACCTCGAATGAGCTCCAGCACCCATTGGTCAGATGTAATCTAGGCCCAGGAGGGGTAAAAACACTGTAAACAATCTCCGACCAGTATTACCTCCGTCTGGACTTTGCTGGCTTCATTGTGGCTTCTTGTTGGAGACCTGAGGGGCTGTGTAGAAACTCCTACTGGACCCCCTAAAGCCCTGAAAGGACTGACTTCTCAGGCTGTAGTGCCCTCTGAAAGGACGAGAAACAGCTAGACCAAAACCTGCAGAAGTCCCGAGGCTGACCGTGCTGTGCAGCCCCTTGCTTAGTCCCCTTGGGCCGATCCTCAGGCAAGCGGTCATCCTTGGACTCCCCCAAGTCCTTCACCAGCTTGTCCAGAGCTTTGCCAAAGAGAAATTTACCCTTAAAAGTAGCTTACTGAGCCTCATCTTGGAGGAAACATCCACCAACCAATTCCATAACCACAAAACCAGCATGCTGCCACAATAGAGGCAACAGAGTTAGCAGATGAGCGCACCAGGTTGCAAAAGGCGTCTGCTAGGTATGGCTGCCGACTTCAGCTTGGCGCCCTCCTGAGCCACTGGCTAGACCATCAACTCTGACAACGCCAACATCTGAAGCTAGCGGATGGATGCCCTGGCCAAATAGGTTCCGCAAATAGAGGCCTGTAAAGTCAATGCGCTGGTATCAAATGCCTGCTTAAGCAATGACTCCAGCTTACAGTCTTGAACATCCTTCAAGACCCCCACTTCTTCCACCGGAATCGTGGTCTTTTTTAGACTGCTAAGACCACCACATCCACCTTAGGCATCTTAAGGAGTTCCTTCTCCTCCTGGGGAATGGGGTACATTTGACTCATCACCCTTTTCCTGAAACCCCCTTAAGGGACCTCCCATTCAGCTTCTATAATCTTCTTGATCACCCAATGCACAGGGAAATATGTCTGGGAACCCTTGAACCCTTGCAACAGGAGATCCTCTAGGGGCTCCTCCACAACCGGCGGAGATGAGACAATGTTAAGGGCCGACAAAGAAATTTTTTTTCATTGGTATTTTTAAAATGTTACAAATTATAGAACAATTGATATAAAACATTGAACAATAAACTACCCCAAATACCCACCACCCCCTCCCAGGTGCTTTGCTAGCCCCAAAAACTCTAAACTGTGTTACTATTTAAATACTAAGGCAGACATGTTGAGAAAGAGAGAGTCCCCTAGTTCATTCTAAGAATGGTTAAATACCTATCAATTTGTTGCATGAACAGCAAATACCTCAAGAGCAGACCATTTAGATAAATTTAAGCTTCTATCTCTGAGGCTGGAAACCCTGTCATAGGCTTTTTTGTATTTGGAATATAGACATAATTGATTCCACCAGACATGCCAGTCCAGGTTAGAGGGGTATTAATTTTATGGCTACTGTTATCATGAAATTTAACAGAAAGAAATGTTCCTTTGTCAAAGAAGGGATCCCTGCCAGGGGCCTCAGGATAATTATACGCCATGACAGGGGAGACAGAAAATTTAGTATTTGCTGTATCCTAGCCCAAACTGGGTTCCAGAAAGCCTGAATGTTAGGGCATTCCAAAATCATGTACCTGCTTCAATCTGACAGGGGCAGCAAAGATTGCTCGCAATGCTATTCCATTTAGCTAGATTGACTGGAGGAATGTATGATCAATGAGCAAAAAAGAACATCGATTGAATGACAGCAGCGGATCTTGATACACGGATAAGAGGGCCCCAAAAGATGTTCCAGAATTGTTGCGATATGGAGGAACCAGCCTTTTCCTCCCATATTTTCAGCAACCCTGTGTTTTTAGGAGGGAGGTAATCCCTGATATATGCATAGAATCTCGATATTGAACCATGCTTGCTGATCACATCCTCCATAATTCTATGAAGCCCCCATACCAGGGAAAGGCCATGAAGTTCAACCTTTGAGCAAGCAATACAATGACGGAGCTGAAGCCATTGGAAATAGCATGAAGATGGGAGGCCAAATTCATTCTGCAGGGCTAAGAAGGGATTCCAGCCATATCCAACAATTAATTGCCCCAGAGTCCAAATGCCACACCTTTGCCAGGTCTTCTAAGCAAAGGGAGCTTTTTTGATTTTGAATAAGAGATTAAACCATATTGGAAGTGAGGAAGAATAAGGATTATCTACTTTGATAGATGGGAGGAAGGACTGAAAAGCCCTTTGCGTGGAGATAATTATTTAACAACTGTAGAGTTGTCTAGTGTCACAGCCCCTCCTAGTGGCAGCGTGCAGAAAGGAGAGGGCGGACACTTATTGTTGGTTGAAGAAGGAAAAACTTTTCTAGACCAGTTGCATCATGGTCTTTGTAGTCCCACTTCATAAAGAAATAGTTATGAGCCTTGTGCAGGGTTAAACTTAAATGGTTTTTATTCTCTTTGTTGTGCAAAGGTTCTCCAGGAAGACCAAAACAGAATATACCTTACTTCAGGGTTTATGCCAAAATATTTACAAAGTCAGTAACTGTTACAGGCGCTTCGCAGTTCTTTGCGTTCAAACAGGTTTTCAACACCAAGAGGAAAAACAAATACAAAAACTTCTTCTTTCAGCTTAGCAAAAGCAAAAAAAGATATCTTAAAGCATGTCCTGCCGGTTACAATTCTGTGAGAGACTCTAGACTCTTGGAAACACAGAGTGAGCAGTCCATCGGGTGCTCTAACTGCAACGGCTCTGGTTCTATCACCTCTACTTGCATAGGTTCCTGTTCAGCCGTGTTGTCAGCTAGTCCTGAGCTTTCCCTGGATAAGGCAGGTTGTAGTTCAATAGATCTCTCCAATATTCCCCTGTCTTGCTGGTCTTGGTTTGGCAAATAACTGTTATGGCTTTTTACTATGCCTCTCTGTAAAGGTTTCACAAGCCTTTCCCAGCTTTGTTTCCTATCAGTACGGCTCTCTGGGTTATAAGCTTTTCTAGGAGCTGGCTCACATCTTGGAAAGGAAATATAACTGTACCTTGGATCTTTGAGACGTGCTCTGCTGGTATTTTCTCTACCTGGCAGTCTCCTTCTATCACTGTCTTCCCTGAGGATTGGCTCCTGGAGCTTTCTGGAATGGCCTTGTCCTCCCTGAAACTTAGCTCTTCCTTGTAGGTACTCCAAGCTTCTCTGCCTTTCAGTATGTGAGGTTCCTCTCTCAGGTCCCCTCTCAGTTCCTCTCTGAACTTGTGTTCCTCTCCAAACTTGTGGTCCTCTCTGAGCTTGAGGTCCTCTCTCAGTTCCTCTCTCAGCTCGAGGTCCTCTCTGCTTTCTTCCTTCTGAGCACTGTTTATAAAGCCGTTTCTCCACTAAGCTTCCTGGCTCTCTACTCAGGTGTACCTGATTAGCTCCTGCATTCTCAAAACCTGGGTGTGTCAGCTTAGCTTCTGCAGCCTCGTGCCTGCTCCCTCTAGCTGCACTTTCAGGTAACTGCACCTTCTGTGAGTCAGTTGCTTTATAATAAACAGTGTTTTTTTCTAAGTCTATAGCTTCAATGGCTTCAGCTTCATCACATATCCCCCCTCTTAAGATATTACGGGCTGGCCTTGCATCGCCTGCACAGCACGTAATCTGTGAATTGGCCTCTGCATTGTGATACATCTTCCTTGCTCTGCACTCGACCCTATACAATCTCTGTTTCTTCGGCACTCCTCCAGCTAAGGCAACTAGGGCCGTCCGCTCATGCCATGGTCTGAGGACATTAATGTGATAGACTTGCTGAAGACCATTTTTATTCTCTACCATATATGACACTGGACCAATCTGTTTAGCCACTATATATGGTCCCCTCCATCGGGCTTCGAATTTTGGGGTAGCCCCTGTTACCATTACTATCACCTTCTCACCTACTGATAGCTGGCGGGGTTTTGTATCCCTATCATAATATCTTTTCTGTCTCCCTTGACTAATCTTTAATGTCTCCTTTGCGAAATGGGAGGTTCTCTGTAGACGACTCCTCAAGTCTCGCAAAAACTGGGGTACTCCTATCTCCTTTTCAACAGGTTCTACCCATTGTTCGCGGAGTATATCCAAAATCCCCCGTGGGGTACGTTCATACATTAGCTCGTAGGGCGAAGTCCCCAAGGAAACTTGCATCCGTTCTCGGCAAGCATATAGTATAAACGGGAGCATGGTATCCCATTCGGCCATCTCACCGTCTAAAGCACGCCTTAACATTTGCTTTATAGTTTGGTTTAGTCTCTCTACTAAGCCATTGCATTGAGGATGATAGGCGGCTGTCTTAACGTGTCGTATGCCAAAGGCCTCCCACACCTGGGCCAAATACTTTGACATAAAGTTATGTCAAGGTCCCCCTGGTGGCTAGGCGAATGCCTAGGTGTAATGGGGGTACCTTGAACGTCCTTCTTAATAAACTGGAACCCAGTACTATGTCTTCTTCGCAATGTAGTTGTGTCACAAAGATTATAGCCAAGATTTGAAGGTCACAGGAAAATTTCTTTATTTGAAAATAAAGCTCTACATAACCAATTGAACTCTTTGGCTAGAAGTTCAGGTACTACAGAACAAAACTCAGGATACTTCTCCATTCAAAAAGAACTTAAGCCTTGATACATAGTCCATGCCTTGACTTTGCTTCTGCGGCTTAACTTAAACGACGTGTCTCACAAATCATTCTTTTACAAAGAGGTTCTGGTCCCAGGTCTCCAAGTTATGCAGCACAACACTCAACTGTTTCTCTCACATGTTTTTGCATCACCTTAACTTCCTGGTTACCAACTGTTTAAAATCTTCTGACATTCTTTTCCAAATGTACTTTCACTCTTTAGTTTTCCCAGACATTCATTAACTTCTGGGAGCTTATCAGATCAGCTCTCATTAATGCATAAATAAAAGGCATGAGTTTCAGCAGAGAATGTACTTCCTTTAAAAACTTCTGGGTTTTCTTAATTACTTTTAAAAACCCCCTCAGTTTCTTACTTTTGACTAGAACAGAAAGAACATTCCATCTCCATATCAGAATAATCATTCTCTACACCATTGATTTCTATTTCCATTTTCTCTTCACCGGGTTCCTTCAATAACGTGTTATCCACAGCGTCTGCATGGGAAGGCTTCAGCTGCTTCAACACTCTCAACAGCTGCTCCCACTGAGACTCTTCTCTACTTGAGGCTATGGGGGAAGGGCATGACAAAGCTTTCTTGTTCAATAATTTTTAACAGCTTGCAATGGGCTCACCTTTCTAGCAGCAACGTGTCTCCTTTCAGACCCTGCCACAGGTGTTAGCTTGCTTTCTGGTCCTTCCAGGGATATTCCTCTCTCCTGCTTCTCAACAGTACCTTGCTTAGAACAGGCTCTCCAGGGCTCCACCTTAGCTGCAAACTTTCTGCCAGCTGAACTGCGTTCTGGGCTCGAGCTGTCTCTGTACTGCTTGCAATAGGATTCCCCCTTGAGGCTTCCAGTGAGATATTTGTCCCTCAGCCCTGTCTTTCGAGTCTCCTTACTTCTAGTACTCTCAGGAGTCTCCTAGCCAGTCCACCACCTCCTAGAGAATATCTCCTCTTCAGAAGATTCCTCTCCAGGGCTTGCCACTGACATTTCTTCCAGCCTTATTTCAGACCTCTTCCTGGATCTCTCCCCGGGTCTCTGCTGAGTGTTTTGCCGGGACTCTGGCTGGGACCTTCTCTCAAGCCTCTTCCTGGAACTTTCCTTCTCTTTGGAACTAGAGCTCCGCCACTCAGTTTCCTCGCTCCTCCCTTCACTCTCATCACTTCCACTTCCTCTTGCTATAGCTTCTCCCTGCTTAAATGTTTGGGGCTGTCCTATAGCTCTAGACTCCGCCCCCAAACCTCTCCTGTCACCTCCCTTGGTTTCCTTGGAGATTGGGTGTGTCTCCAGTTCTACACTTCTGTGTAGGGAGTTTTTTTCTTTGTTTAGAGTTTTAACATAAGAACATAAGATATGCCATACTGGGTCAGACCAAGGTCCATCAAGCCCAGTATTCTGTTTCCAACAGTGGCCAATCTAGGTCATATGTACCTAGCAGTTTCCCCAAGAGACACAAGTTCCACAATGCTTGTACTGGATCAAGCATTGATATCTTCGGTCACTTCTTAATAATGGTTTATGGACCTTTCCTCCAGGAACTTGTCCAAACCTTTTTTAAACCCAGCTACACTAACAGCCTTTACTACATCCTCCGGTAACAAATTCCAGAGTTTGATTACACGTTGAGTGAAAAAATATTTTCTTTTATTAGTCTTAAATAGTTTACCCTGTAGCTTCATTGCATGTCCCCTAGTCTTTCTATATTCTGATAAGGTAAACAATCGATCTACGTTTCCCCGTTCCACTCCGTTCATTAATTTATAGACTTCTATCATATCTCCCCTCAGCCGTCTCTTTTCCAGGTTAAAGAGTCCTAACCTTTTTAGCCTCTCTTCATAGGAGTATCCTTCCATCCCCTTTACCATTTTGGTGGCTCTTCTCTGTACCTTTTCTAAAATCGCTATATCCTTTTTAAGATACGGCGACCAGAATTGCACACAATATTCAAGGTGCGGTCTCACCATGGAACGATATAGAGGCATTATAATATCTTTTGTTTTATTTTCCATTCCTTTCCTTATCATACCTAGCATTCTATTTGCTCTCTAGGCCGCCGCTGCACACTGGGCCGAGGGTTTTAACATGGTATCCACAATGACGCCTAAATCTTTTTCCTGGGTGGTGGTTCCTAATGTGGAACCTTGCATCGTGTAACCATAGTTTGGGTTGTTCTTCCCTAGGTGCATAACCTTGCATTTGTCCACATTAAATTTCATCTGCCATTTTGATGCCCAGTCTTCCAATTTATCAAGATCCTCTTGCAATTTTTCACAATCCTCTTGGGTTTTAACAACTTCAAATAGTTTTGTGTCATCTGCAAATTTGATAACCTCACTCGTTATTCCACTTTCCAGGTCATTTATGAATATGTCAAAAAGCAGCAGACCCAGCACAGATCCCTGGGGTACACCACTATTCACTTTTTTCCATTGGGAAAATTGGCCATTTAGCCCTACCCTCTGCTTTCTATCTTTTAACCAGTTCCTGATCCACAATAGTACACTGCCTCCTATCCCATGACTCTTTAGTTTTGCCAAACGTCTCTGATGAGGGACCTTGTCAAAGGCTTTCTGAAAGTCCAGATACACAATATCAACCGACTCACCTTTGTCCACCTGTTTATTCACTCCTTCAAAAAACATAACAGATTAGTAAGACAAGATCTTCCTTGTCTAAAGCCATGTTGGCTGTCTCCCATTAGGTTGTGACTATCTACATGCTGAGTAATTTTATTCTTTATGATGGTTTCTACCATTTTTCCCGGTACTGACGTCAGGCTCACCGGTCTGTAGTTTCCCGGATCACCCCTGGAACCCTTTTTAAAAATTGGTGTTACATTGGCGATCCTCCAATCTTCAGGTATTAGAGATGATTTTAATGATAGTTCACAGATTACTGATAGCAGGTCTGCAATCTCATATTTCAGTTCTTTCAACACCCTTGGATGTATACCATCCGGCCCAGGTGATGTGCTAGTCTTCAGTTTATCTAATAGTTGTAAGACATCTTTCTGATGTATCGATATTTCCTTCAATTCTTCCGCACCTTTAAATACCACTTCAGTCATGGGTAACATCCCTACATCTTCCTCAGTAAAGACCGAAGCAAAGAATTCATTCAGTCTCTCCGCTATCGCCTTGTCGCCTCTTAGTGCTCCTTTAACCCCTTTATCATCTAATGGACCAACTGACTCTCTCACAGGTTTTTTGCTACGAATGTACTTGAAAAGGTCTTTATTTCGCGTTTTTGCTTCCACAGCAAGCTTCTTCTCAAATTCTCTCTTTGCCTGCCTTATCAATGCCTTGCATTTGACTTGCCAGTGCTTGTGCTGTTTCCAGGTTTCGTCGTTTGGCTCTTTTTTCCATTTCCATTTACCCTGTTGTTCCAAGTTTAAGTTTCCTGTTATAATGTAAGCACACCAGTGTCCTCTGAATGTGCAGCCTTTGTTATTTGTAAACCGCACTGAAAACAAATAGCGCGGTATATAAAAGATGTTAAATAAATAAATTAATTAATTAATTAATTAATTAATTTCCTGAAAGATGCTCTTTTGGCAACAGCCTCTCTGACCTCATCTTTAAACCATGCTGGCAGTTTTTTGGACTTCCGTCCACTTTTCTTAAAGCGTGGAATACAGCTGGTCTGGGCTTCCAAGATAGTATTTTTCAACAACACCCAAGCTTGATGTACGTCTGTAACCTTCACAACTGCTCCTTTTAGTTTTTTCTTAACTGTTTTCCTCATTTTATCATAGTCTCCCTTTCGAAAGTTAAAAGGTAGTACTGTGGATTTCCTTACTATCCCTCCTCCACTAATTAAATCAAAGGCGATCATGCTATGATCACTATTGCCAAATGGCCCCAACACCCTTATCTCTTGCACTAGATCTGGTGTTCCACTAAGGACTAGTTCTAATATGGCTTCCCCTCTGGTCGGTTCATGAACCAGCTGCTCCAAGAAGCAATCATTTATTTCATCTAGGAACTGTATCTCCCTAGCATGTCCTGACGTGACACTGACCCAGTCAATACCGGGGTAATTGAAATCACCCATTATTATTACTGCGCTGTAACTTTTGTTAGCTTCCTTGATTTCTTTGAGCATTTCATCATCCATTTGGTCATTCTGGCCAGGTGCTCGATAACCCCTGCTGTGCCTGCAGTTCTCTTGGGCTCAGCGAAAAAGGACTGTTTTTCCCTCTTTCCTTTACACTCTAAACCTACTTCGCCACCACAGTTACTGCCCCTATCGGTTAGTACCTCCTGTGGAAACCCTATTTCACAGAATAGTTTTACTATTTCCGAGACTATAGTCTTGGCCGATATATTCCTTAAGGGAATAGCCCATGGAAATCTTGTGGCTTGGTCCACCATGACCAGTATATATTGAAAACATCTAGGCGTCTTCAATAAGGGTCCCACTATATCCATAGCTATTCTTCTAATGGGTTCCGATATAACCGGCATCAGAAACAAGGGCACTTTGGGTGGTCGGACAGAGGTTACTCTCTGGCAGGAGGAACATGACTCGCAAAATCGCGAGGTCTCTTTGAAGACTCCTGGCCAGTAAAACTGTGCTAATATTTGGTCTAGGGTCCCTTGTATCCCTTTGTGACCTCCTACGGGCTGATCATGAGCTAACCTCAAAACCAGGGACTTAAAAGCTGTAGGCACTACTAGTTGCTTACGGACAGATCCAGTCTGAGGATCTACACTTTCCCTGTATAGCACCTCTTTATCCAAATGCTCTTTGGCGAAAGATGGAAACCTCTCTACCAACTCCGACGGAACCCAGGGCAATCCCTGCCCTGCCTCTACCTCAGCTCTCCCTTGAGAGCGGCATCTCCTCTCCCTGCGTTTTTCAGCCTTAGGCTTCCTATTCCCTTCAGCTGGGGCAGATATTAGGTCTTCGTGTGAGGGCAACTCAGCTAGAGTTTCATCCTGGGGTTTGGAGATCTTGCCTGGAGCTTTAGATTGGGTGCATGTGATACGAGGGCTTCCTGGGAAAATAATCCCTTTTCCAACCCCTTTCTAAATTGGGGCCAGTCCCTACCTAGCACCAAATTGTGAGGCAATTTTGGAACTACAGCTAGTAGCATATCCTTTTCTATCCCTAAACCTTTTACTATCAAGTTGTATACAGGATAGAAAGAAAGAGCACCGTGAACGCATTTAATTTTTACTTTTCCTTCTGCTCGATTCGGTGCGGACTCAGCTTGATCTTCAATTGTGCGCCAGAGCCTTTTAGAGATCATGCTCTGGTCTGCACCAGAATCGAGAAGAGCATTCGTAGATATACCTTGCACTTTGACCTCTAACAAAAATCCTTCTCGCAACATTTTTGTATTTTCACTTATCAGTGCAGTACGCGATTTACATTCACTCTTTAGATGCCCTATTTTCCCACAAAGAAAACATCTCTTTTTCTCAGAGTGATTTCCTGGCACAGGCCTACCAGTTTCCAAACCTCCTGGTTTATACCTTGAGATCCTTTCTGATGACTGCATCATAGCCTCTACTGCCGTCTTTGAAGCTTCACCACTTTTTCGAGTAGCCAATTGTGCTTCAAAATACCTTTCTGTTAATAGGATTGCTTCTTCAGTGGTATGGCAGTTCTGCAGTATCAGGAAGGTCTGCACCTCCTGGGGCACAGCAGTCATGAATTGCTCTAATACAATAACATCAACTATGGTGTCAATGCTCTTACTCTCGGGCCTCAACCACTTTATCACCAGGCTCTTAAGCCTTTGACCTAAAGCTTTTGGAGTTTCTCCCGCTTTAAGTCGGGTAGCTCTTAGCATCCGGTTGTACACCAAAGGAGTTAAGCCAAGGCGGTCCCATACAGCCTTCGTTACTTCTACGTAATCATTCGCTAGGGCTGTGGGCATAGCTTTATACGCCGACAACGCCTCTCCTGTGAGTGAGGTTGCCAGGCATATAGCCCATTGCTCTTTTGGCCATCCTATGGTATGCACTATCCTATCAAAGGATTCCAAAAAGTCGTCAATGTCATCGCTAGGTGACAACTTTCCCAAAGTCAGTGTCTCATAAGACCACGGTCCTACCCCACCGTTGTTGGCTATAGCATGTATTCCTTGAAGAGAAGGAGCTGCTGCTTGTGCTGTCTTCTGTTGAGCTAACCAAGCCTCCATCAACTCCAACACGGGTTTTTGTTACGCCTGCATGGCCGACACCCCATGTTGCTGCGCTTGGCAAGCCATCTCTCGTTGCTTGTCAACTTGTACCGCCATCCACTGTAGGATCTCCTTTGGGTCCATGGCGACCACTTCCTAGAGAGAAATATAGAGAGAGAGAAAAAAAACCCAAGTGTGGTACTGGCACTATTTTGTCAGTCCCCCCTTTTTTCTTTCTTTTTTTTTTTTCCTCAATACCCACATCTGAATCCACCACAGGTTACGCCCAATTACATGTTACCTGCTTCAGGTGTTGACTCATGCCTTGAGCAAATGATGTGTCCAACGTCCTCCAGCAGTACTGGTGACAACACTTCTGTCTTCCACTCAGTGCTTCTTTACCTTTGAACTTGGCGGTTTCTTCTTTTGCTTCCCAGCAATTAACCCAAAAACTACGCCATTATGTCACAGCCCCTCCTAGTGGCAGCGTGCAGAAAGGAGAGGGCAGACACTTATTGTTGGTTGAAGAAGGAAAAGCTTTTCTAGACCAGTTGCATCATTGTCTTTGTAGTCCCACTTCATAAAGAAATAGTTGTGAGCCTTGTGCAGGGTTAAACTTAAATGGTTTTTATTCTCTTTGTTGCACAAAGGTTCTCCAGGAAGACAAAAACAGAATGTACCTTACTTCAGGGTTTATGCCAAAATATTTACAAAGTCAGTAACTGTTACAAGCGCTTCGCAGTTCTTTGCGTTCAAACAGGTTTTCAACACCAAGAGGAAAAACAAATACAAAAACTTCTTCTTTCAGCTTAGCAAAAGCAAAAAAGATATGTTAAAGCATGTCCTGCCGGTTACAATTCTGTGAGAGACTCTAGACTCTTGGAAACACAGAGTGAGCAGTCCGTCTGGTGCTCTAACTGCAACGGCTCTGGTTCTATCACCTCTATTTGCATAGGTTCCTGTTCAGCCATGTTGTCAGCTAGTCCTGAGCTTTCCCTGGATAAGGCAGGTTGTAGTTCAATAGATCTCTCTAATATTCCCCTGTCTTGCTGGTCTTGGTTTGGCAAATAACTGTTATGGCTTTGTACTATGCCTCTCTGTAAAGGTTTCACAAGCCTTTCCCAGCTTTGTTTCCTATCAGTACGGCTCTCTGGGTTATAAGCTTTTCTAGGAGCTGGCTCACATCTTGGAAAGGAAATATAACTGTACCTTGAATCTTTGAGACGTGCTCTGCTAGTATTTGCTCTACCTGGCAGTCTCCTTCTATCACCGTCTTCCCTGAAGACTGGCTCCTGGAGCTTTCTGGAACGGCCTTGTCATCCCTAGAACTTAGCTCTTACTTGTAGGTACTCCCAGCTTCTCTGCCTTTCAGTATGTGAGGTTCCTCTCTCAGGTCCCCTCTCAGTTCCTCTCTGAACTTGTGTTCCTCTCCAAACTTGTGGTCCTCCCTGAGCTTGAGCTCCTCTCTCAACTCCTCTCTCAGCTCCTCTCTCAGCTCGTAGTCCTCTCTCAGTTCCTCTCTCAGCTCGAGGTCCTCTCTGCTTTCTTCCTTCTGAGCACTGTTTATAAAGCCGTTTCTCCACTGAGCTTCCTGGCTCTCTACTCAAGTGTACCTGATTAGCTCCTGCATTCTCAAAACCTGGGTGTGTCAGCTTAGCTTCTGCAGCCTCGTTCCTGCTCCCTCTAGCTGCACTTTCAGGTAACTGCACCTTCTGTGAGTCAGTTGCTTTATAATAAACAGTGTTTTTTTCTAAGTCTATAGCTTCAATGGCTTCAGCTTCATCACACTAGATATCTCATCTCCATTAATAATTTAGCTGGACATGGGGAGACCAACCACTCTTCTAGTTCCATCCAAATAGGTTTTCCGTGGGAGATTATCACCGGTTGTCCATAAGGTTCCCTGTTTCAAGAGGAAGGCAAGCTGAAACCAATAAAAATCTGGGAAGTGGACTCCTCCATTGAGTTTGCTAACTTTTAAATTCTTTAGCGCTATCGTAGCTGGCTTCCCTTCCCAAAGAAAAGTAGTCAAAATACGCTCTAGTGTGATCTATACCAACATTGGCAGCAAGATTAGAAGCATACCTAATACATAATTTACTTTCGGAACCAAGGCTACCTTTATAGCTTCCAGTCGGCCCCAACAAGTAAGATGAAGTGGGGACCATTTCAAAGTAAAGCTGTGTGCCATGTATTTTAAATTCTTTATGTTTATTCTCAACGTTTCGTCTAAGGGGTCATAACAGTGCACCCCTAGATATTTCATCGCTGAGGGCACCCACTGGAATGGAAAGCTTGATACCAGAGCAGCACTGGCAAATTGGTTGATAGGGAAAGCTACCAATTTGGTCCAAATAAATTTGTATCTTGAGCAATAGGAATATTGAGCAATCAGTTGTAACAGTGGATGAATTGATGCTGGGTGGAGAAAAAGTAGGAGATCATCCGCATATGCGGAGAGTTTGATTTAGATGTCTGCAATTGTAATACCTTGAATCTCGCCGGTTTGACGGATGAGTAACATTAGAGGTTCTAGCGCCATATTAAATAAAAGGGGGAGGGGGGGCAAGGGGCATCCTTGTCATTTGCCACGGAATAAATAAAAGGGCTGAGAAAGTACACCATTAGCTAGGATCCATGCTGAGGGATTGGAATATAGGACTTGAAGCATGCCTACGAATTTTTTTGGGAAACCAAACCACTCAAGCACATTGAAGAGAAAAGGCCTTTTCAGCATTTAATGAAAGGTCAACATAAGGTGTATTCAAATGCTCCGTGATTTCTAACAAATTGCAGAGTAATCGGGCGTTATCAACAGTCGACCTGCCGACAATAAAGCCACACTGACTGTAATGTATTAACAGGTGTAGGACCATAGCAAGCCGACAGGCCAGAATGTTAGAATATAACTTGTAGTCTGCATTTAGAAGCAAGATTGGTCTATAGCTGGCAACTTTCTTCGGATCTTTACCAGGCTATCGTGGTGCTGGCAAAATCCCCTGTGTTATTTACTTGCTCTTGCAATAACTGATAGCAAGTCTTCATATAAGGAAAAAGGTCTTTTGCAAAGGTCTGATAAAATTCTATTGGCAGCCCATCCGGGCCTGTAGCTTTCCCTACTTTCATGCCTGTTAAGGCCTCTTTCATTTCTGCAAGAGAAATGGGTATGTTGAGGGCTATAGCATACTCTTCCCCTAGCTTAGGATGCAGTCTGTCCTAGCAAATTCTCAAAGGCAGTCTCATCTGGGGTTACTTCAGAGATATAAAGTTGAGCGTAAAAAATGCAAAAAGCCTATCAACATTTCTGGTCATGGATCTATGTTGATCATCAATGATAGACACAATGTGGGATTTGAGATGTCGTGATTTTAACATTGAGGCCAGTAATTTACCAGTCTTATTCTGCTCAGTGTAGTATCGTGTTTGTTGAGTAAACATAATTTGTTCTACCTCAGAGCTGAGTATTGTGTTATACTCGTAGCATAGCTTCTGGAGTCAACTCAGGATTGCTGTGTTGGCCTGGCATTGAAGAATTCTTTCACCAGCTCTAATCTGTTGGTCAAGAGCCTTGAGTTTTGCCTTCACATTTCATGCTGCAGCAATAGAAAAGCTAGTGATAGATTCTCTTATTGAGGCCTTGAAGGCTTCCCACCAAGCCCAGCTAGGCGTATCCTCTGGTAGATTAGTAGCAAAAAAATCTTGTATTGCCTGTTGGATCTGCTCTATAAAGGAGTCATCCACTAACATTGATCTTTTAAAGGGCCAAGGGCCTTGACTGGAGGGTTCATCATGTGGTTGAAACTCTACCACTATCGCTGCATGGTCAGAAATATATGTGCTCAAAATATCTGAAAGGCTAACTCCTTGAGTTAGGGATCTAAATATTTTAAAAACATCAATTCGGGAATGGGAATTGTGTGAGGAGGAAAAAAGTGCAGTTTCTTTCGGTAGGGTGCATTAACCTCCATATATCCATCAGGCCGTTGAATTCCATAAGAGTTTTCAATACATCATTTGCTCTATAGTGCCTTTTAGTTCTACTTGGTGAACAATCTATTAATGGGTCAAGAACAATGTTGAAATCACCACCAAGAATTACCGGAAGGGAAGAGTCTTCTTGTACGGCTTCCGCTAATGATTGAAAGAAATTTGGATTGTCACAGTTTGGAGCATAAATGTTAATGATGACTAATTGCCACTTCCCAAAGACCTTCCTGATCAGATCAAGTGGAAAGAACTTGAGGATTTAATGAATTACTGACTAATGTGGCCACTTCATTTTTCTTATGAATATCTGATGCATGAGTAACCAGGTGATATCGCCCTGTTGCTAACTTTTTTGTCTCCTCAGTGGTCAGTGGATTTCTTGAAACATTATTATATCAGTTTTTTGTTTTTGACAATATGCAAAAATCTTTTTTCTCTTAACAGGATTCCTGATGCCCTTAACATTCAGTGACAATACTTTAAGGGGGTTCATAGATAAGGTATTTTGTGGTGTTTAGATGATCCATTGTTACAAGCTCTAAATTGCCCAAGTGATAGGTATTATTCAGTCCTGCCTTGACCTTAAATAACTTGCAAAGCGCCAGACCCGCCCCAACAAAGAGGAACAATGCAACTTGGTGAGACAGCATGACGTACAGTATGGCCACAGCTGGATCCTAACATCATGAGAAGTAACCCCTGTCCAAAAATTCAACAAAATAGATATGAAGTTTAACACCAACTTTCTTTTCTTTACCCTCTTTTTTTTATTCTCTTCAACCCCCCCCCCCCCCACCCATTGATATCATCCAAAAGGAGAAAAAAGGCTCTCTTTGCTTTAGCCATATTAATGGGTGGGACTCAGTACATGAGGTGAATGGGATTGCCCATACAGAACCCTATATTTACTCTACATTTTATGTTAGGGATATATGTTTTACCACTAGCAGTGATCTGAGAGTGTAAGTATAAGATTCCATGTTTAATTTACTCGCCTTTGTCCAAGGAAGCCTAGAAAGGAAAAGTAAAGGAAGCGACTTTAAATCAGAAATAAAAGGGGAAGAGGTGGAGCAAAAAGAAAGGGAAATCAAGAGGAGTTGGGGGAGGAAAGGAAAAAGGAAAAGAAAAGCGGAGGAGGGGGAAAAGGGGGAAATAAAAAAACAACTAGGTTTTTCCCATAAGCTGGTTGTTGCCCTCTCTTTCTGAGACCGCACAGTCAAGCATGAACTCCAGTCAATATTTAGTATAAACTAGACTGAAAACACATCAAGGACAGAGAGTCACAAAGGTCCCATTCTGACTAGGTGAGGAAGAGAAGGAAGGACAGACACAGTAAAAAATGAGACACGCAGTCTGGCACAAGTTCCGCATATGTGCCTGAGTTTATGAGCCAAGGAGCTGCCAGAGCAAAATAGTGAGGACTGTTGAAGCTAGAGCTGCAGGCCTCAACCAGCTGAGAGACAGTCAAAACAGTGCCACGCTAGGGTTTGAGACTGGCATTGCCCATCCACTGACTATCAAAGGCTGAATTCACTGTATCTTTAAAGCTTCTTGCTCTTCAATAAACAGCTGCCAAGCTATAGAATCCTCAAAGGTTTTGGTACGGTTGTCCAGAGTTACCTTGAATGGAGCAGGGTAGAATAATCCTTAACGTGCCAGCAAGCATTGAAGCCATGGTGTTTCCGCTTATCCACCATGTTTTTACTAAAATCAGGGAAAAAGGAGACCTTATGTCCTTCAAAGACCAATGAAGTGTGTGATCTTGCAGCATTCATTATTTGCACATTTTGGCATCTCAGCAGGCAGAGGATTAGCGATCCCAATCTCTGGGTTTGCGGTCCCGCTTGAGTAGGTATCCTGTGGACCCTTTCAATTTCAAGCGGCCTGGGAAAATATAAACTTTAAAGCATTTTTGGTAGAAGATTCTCCAAGAACACTATTGGATCTGAACCTTTGGCTCCTTCCAGTATACCTACTATCCTAATGTTATTGTAACGTGCTCTATTGATGAGATTTTCCAAGCTTCATTCTAAAATCTTTACCTTTTTAGAGATCCTGCTTAATTGATTAAGGCGATCCTCATAGGCAGCAAGAGCAGTATCAGCATTGCCCATACACCCAGATAACCCCACCATTTGCACTTTCAGGTCCTGCAGGTCTGATTGCATCTGTGTGAGAGACAGTGCATTTTCTGCTACTAGGGCTTTAACTGATTGGATTTCCATCAAGAGCTCATGCATCACATCCGCAGAGTCTCAGGAAGCAGCCATCTTGTGTGGAGAGAAAGGGTCTGACTTAGCTTGTTTAGAACCCATATTAGGAGCAGTAGAGAATTCTAGTTTGATCGGTTTACCACTTGCCATGGACTTCACGGGTGTGGGGACGTCGGGAAGAGAAATCGAAGAAGAATATAGCTATTAGACAGGGTATATCTACAGGATTCTTGGCAGGTCCGCAAGAGCAAAGCTCCTAAGCAGCCATCTTGTTTCACAGCTGGCTCCGCCTCCCCAACAAAGAATTTTTAATCAGAGCCGCCAGCTCCTCGTTAAGAAAATCTCTTAAAACATTTGGGTCATCACTAGGAGGGATTTCCCCTTCCTCCAAGCCCGGCTGTTCTGACTTCCCCCAGAGGTCTGAGGAACTCTCCCCGGATCCTCTGAGACCTGGGAGTAAGGAGAAGCCGGACCTTGGCAGAGATCCCCCCCATTAAGGCAGACCACGGTTCCCCATGGCTTCTGCCATCTTGTACCCCTTGCTCAGGCTTAATGGCTGACAATTCCGGCTGATCTGAAGGCCCCGACTCAGCCTGCTTCAACAAATAGGCTTTGTGCAATGAAAAAATGAAGTCAGCCGAAAAAACAGAGCTCCCCTGCTCTTCCGCTGAAGTGAGAGCAGTCCATGGTGCAGAATCAACAGCCATACCGGTTTTTGCCTTTTTTTCTGCAGCTTGTTGGCTCCAGAGGAAATGGCGGCTTTATCAGAAATGGCCGCAGATCCCACTAAAACCACAGGAACCACCGGCCCTGCAGTGCTGGGATCTAAAGCTTCCCCCGAGCTCTCCATGCTCCCACCAGCCAGCCCCACGCAGTAAACCTACGGAAATCTACTCTGCGGCTTCCTCTACCCTGATCACATAAAGGAGGAAGCCGACTACAGACAGTCAAACTGACCGGCGTGCACCAACAAGCAGGGGCAAAGCCGCAAAGAAAAAAACAGACCCTGTACTGCCTTACCATGACTTGTGGCGCCCACCTGGTTCTATTAGCACTGCTCTGCACAGCTCCCCGGTCCCCTCCGGTTCTCTGTACAGCTGCGAGTGGATTTTTGCGCTTTTTTTCTGTTGTTGTTTATAACTTTATCTAAAACATCTAAACCATTGAACTACTTCCAATTTCTTTTACAAAAGGAACAGCCCCAGAGGTCCCTGACCAGAGACATGGAATGTACAGGTGGGAGAGGGGGGAAGGGACCCGGACCACCAGGTGTTTTATCCCTTAGGCTCACCAGATCCACTCAAGGATCCTAATGAAAATACGCAGCCCTGCCAGCCTCATCTGGCCCAAAGGAGCAGAAAAGTCTACCAAGTTTTACTATCGTCCACTTCTGTGACCTATATGCCTCTAACTAACTATGCTCTCCAATTCTTCTTAGCGGAGTCACCTATGAAGAGAAGCTTCATCAACTGCTGAGGACTGAAGATACTGGAGTCTTAGCCAGAGGAGGGAGTCCTTAAGTGGTGACATCAAGATTCTGGCATATCTGACTGTATCATGGACTGGACTGGAGGGACGATTTATTTATTTATTTATTTATTTATTTAGACAGATTTGTATGCCACCTTTTCCTTCAATCAAGGTGGTCATGTCACATCACGATTGGAGGGTTACATTTAACATTAGGGTATGTGTAAACATTTAGACATTACAGTTACTTAGCAGCATTTAGACAGTACAATTGAGGTAACATTTAACATGAAGGTATTTAATAATGTGGTATGATAGGTTTGTGTGTGTGGATAGGATGGGTGTGTGCTTAGTTGGCGGTGGTAGTAGTATTTCTGCTTGGGTAGGGGATGTTGCCTGAATGCTCATAGGTTTCTATAAATAAAAATGTTTTGAGGTCTTTGCGGAAGTCTGTGAGGTCATCTAATGCCCTCAGGCTTGTTGGGAGGGAGTTCCATAGTGTAGATGCCAGTAGTGATGGTACTCTTTTTGAAGTTGTTTGTTTGGTTTTGTGATAGCCTGTAGGTGTGCCGATCATGTTGTAATTATTGGTTCTTCTTGGTCTGTTGCTGATGTCTCTTGTTATAACGTTTTGTAGTACATCTGCTGAGAGATGGTGAATGATTTTGAAGATGATCATGATTGTTTTGTATTTAGCTCTTGCCACCATTGGGAGCCAGTGTAGTTGTTGTAGGATGGGAGTGATGTGCTGTGTTCTTGGAGTGTCTGTAATGATGCGTGCTGTGGTGTTTTGTACCATCTGCAGTGGGTGGCGTGTCTGCTGAGGAAGGCCTTGATATAGTGAGTTTCCATAATCAAGCAGTGGTGGTAATGAGTGCTTGGCACACTGTGCGGAAGTGGTCTTGACGGAGCATTGGTTTGATTTGTCAGATTGTTTTCAGTCGTTGATAGGCCTTGTTTGTGGTTTTGGTGATATGGGATTTTAGGTTCAGAGTTCTGTCTAGTGTGATGCCCAGATACTTAACTTCTTCTTTGACTACTATGTGTTTGTCTAGGATGCTGATAGTTTGTGGCGGTATGAAGGTGGGGTTCCTGGTGATGAACATTGCCTCAGTTTTATCATAGTTGACTGTTAAGTTGTTGGCTATGAGCCAGTCACTCATGTCTTCGAGGCATTTTGTTATTGTTGTGGTGTTTAGTACTAGTATGTTGATTGGAGCGTACACCATGATGTCGTCAGCATATATGTGATAGTGTAGTTTGTGGTGCTTGATGATGTTGCATATGGGCTGTATGTAGATGTTGAAGAGCATTGATGATAGGGCTGAGCCTTGAGGTATTCCCTGCGTGACGGGGAATTGTAGTGATTTCTTTTGGTTGCATTTGACCTGTTGCGTTCACCCTTCCAAGTATGAAGTAAACCACTTCAGGATATTCTTGCATAGTCCTAACTGTTGTAGGCGTTGCGATATGGAAAGATTATTAACTAAAGCATAAACAGTGGGACTTGATAGAGTTTTTTTCTAGTTTTTGTCCACTCTGCTGTTATTTTTGCCTAATTTTTCCAGTAAAGTTTTCTTTGGTTTGAAACAGAACTCAGAATATGGGACCATTTTGCTAGTGTAATGAGAAAAGAGATCCTCAAAAGTCAAGGCCTCTGCTTTATTGCAGATCCCATCCCAATAACCTGTTCCCAAACACTGCAGTGGTCTGTATTTTCTGAAGGTAGACCTTTTAACCACTACCTATGGGATCATGGGCCCCATAAAGCTTATACCTCCTCTAGTCAAACACATCCAAATCCCACCTTAATGTCTATGGAAAAAAAAACCCTAGGCATCCTGAGAAAGCTATTAAAGTCTTGGGGCCCAATATTCAGTGGCGATGGCTATGCGCTTCCACAGTGCCTAGTCATTGCCACTGAACCTAACCCCTGATATGCAATGCCAGGGCCATATCCGGCCACTGGCAACGAATATCCAGATCTACTGCTGAGCGCCACATGATGCGGAGCTTAACTGGAAAGCAGTGATATTGAGCCGCTGTCTGGCTAACTCCCATGGGTAAAGATAGGCCAGCTTTTGCCACACCTATCTTTACCCATGGGTCACTAACTGGGTGGTGGTTCAATTTTTCCACTGCCTGGTTAGCGATGGACTTTACCCCGGAATGTCCACAACACGTCCCGATACTACACGGTTAGCATCGGGGCATATAGCAGCGTTATTCAGGGATATTCAGCGGCACTAACCATGTCGGTGCTGCTGAATAACTCTCTAAGCAGCATTTACACAGCTTACAGGTCTGTAAGTCATGCAAATGCCTTTGCATATCCGGCCCTTGGAGTATCTCAGTGTAGATCACCTGCATTTAACTGACATTCTTCCTGTCAAGGATCTGTGTCATATCAGTGCCTTAATCTTGCTCCTACAAACTGGTTAAGGCATCCAGAAACATCCCCTGCTAGCCCATCACGCTTCAGTTTTCATTCTGTTTACCTTTCATCTGACAGATTGTATTGTATGTGAAGGCTGAGAGAATGGTTAGACTCGTACTAATCTGTCTAATTTCACAGTTCTGGAAGGCAGTGTCATTTCACACACACGTGTCTGTGAGAAAATAACAGGCTCTAAACAGTGTGAATCGTGTGAAGCTGGAGAATTCTTGGCTAATTTTCTTTTAAAGTTCTTTTCTCTGTTATAATTTCAGCTACCTGCTTTTGCCTGGTCTGTTCTGACAGCTCTGATCTGTTTGATTTCAGAACAAGGATATCCATCTCAAAGACGGTCACAGAGAGAAGACAAACAACAAGTTTTTATTTTTTATCTGAAAGTCAGAAATAATAAGGATGTGCCTGAAAAAATGAGTTTTGTATGGTTATGTCATTTAATTATTGTTTATATTGTTTCATTATAACCAATACTTCCAGTCCCCAAGTACGATCTTTCACTTTTCAAGTTGTCTGGGGCTGTGGATACTGGGGAGGTGATGTTCATAGCTCCTGGGAGAGAGGGAGTTGTGTTCGTAAATAAGAGCAATACCTGGTGGCCAGATTTAGAGCCTAGGAAATATTCAAGCACTGAAGGTTGTTCCCTGCAGGTGACTATAGGCACTGAGTGAGCAAAAACTAAAGGCAGCATGAGGGAATCTGGCATAACTTGACATAGGGGGCCAAACAGTAGCAGCAGCAGAGACAACAGCACCCATAAGGCACCTGGAGAAGGGGAGGAGTCAGGACTGACCTAACCATCAGACAGCTAGGGTGTAGCTGCTGGGGGCTGGCCAAGAGCAGCTGCAGTCAAAGCCAAAAAAGGTCCTGGCACCCAAACAAACTCAAAGAATCATCAGCATGTACTTTTACCTGCAAGGAGGGTGGTCAGTTTTTTTGAATAGCGTTAAAGTCTTTTGGAAACTGGCCTTATGCATGCATCTAGATAAACATAGAAAAATGATGGCAGATAAAGTCCATACAGCCTATCCATTCCGCCCTTCCATACCAACTACTGAGCTCTAAGGTCCCTTTTTTTTCCCTTAGCGATGATGTGTGTTTGTCCCATGCCTTCCTGAATTCAGATACAGTCTCTACTACCTCCACATGCATCTACCACTCTTTCCGTAAAGAAATATTTAAAATAATGCATTATCTATCTGCTGTTTCCCTCGTGGATATCATACACCTAATACCAAATAACAGAACAAGAAAGAAGGGCAAGCCAAACACACTTATAACTCCAGCAGAAATAAGAAAGACAAGCCAAGCATCCTGTAAGCGAGCATTCTCTTTGTACAAACCAACTCCCAATCTTCCGCAAAACATTAAAAACTCACTTATTCCGACAATTCTATGATCATGTACCATGGAAAATCAACTGTGACAGTCTGACGGCCCAATGTCAACTTTGCTATTTTTCCTTGTGCTCCATGTCAACTCAGGAATTTATCCCCTTTATGTACTATAGTTCTACCTGTTAAGTTAAGTTATCCAAGTTAGCATTCCTGATCTATGTACAACATTTACTATTTATGTTATATGTAAACTGCTCTGATTACCAAAAAGAGGAGTATATAAAATCAAACAAATAAATACCTAGTTGCCACTGTATTAAAACAACCACCAAGTTATTTCTAGCACTGGTACCAACTCGCTATTAATGTATGGGGGATATGTATGGGAAGAAGTGGGCAGAACAAAATCAATGCAAAATACACACAAGCCAGGAAAATGTTGGAAAACAATGAGCACAAATGCTCGAAGCTTAGCCAACAAAATTCCAGACCTGGAAGCCCTAATGGTGGAAACGGATTTGGACATTGTGGCCATTACAGAAACATGATTTTTGCATGCAGCAGGCAGAGGCCCATCTTTTGAAGGCTGAGGAGGAGGTGGAGAGGCTCAGTCATGAACTGGTGCAAGTGCTTAACACCTTAAAGGCCCAGGAAGAAAAATTAGAAGATCTTGAGAACCGCTCGAGGTGTAGTAATCTGCGGTTCCTGGGGATCCCGGCCTCGGTGGGAGATAAGGACCTGCGAGCCTACATAGCATCTTTGTCTGCTACCTTGATGGGGGAGGACAGACGAGGCCCTCAAGTTGTGATAAAGAGGGCACATAGAGTGGGCCCCAAGAACTCTACTGACCCGCGACCTAGGGTAGTGCTGGCTAAATACTTACAGTTCCAGCACAAGGAGGCAGTCCTGCGGGAGGCCCGGAAACGTGGAACTGTTGAACGGGACAATGCTAAGATCCAAATTACGCAAGACTATTCAGCGGCTGTGAGTAAGCATCGAAGGGCGTATGCTCCAATATGCCAGAGACTTATTACTGCAAATATCAAGTTTTCCATGCAGTATCCAGCGTGTTTGCACGTGCTTCACGAGGGGAAACATAAGGTGTTCGGATCAGCAGAGGACGCTGCGGTGTACGTGGACCAACTCGAGGAGCAGGCCTTGTCTTCGGGCGGTGTGCCAGCAAGAACACCCTGAAAATATGATGGACGATCTACTGGGACTGCATTTAAGAGAGCGTGAAGGGAGTATGGGGCTGGATGCCTTCCCCCCCTGAGAGGTTGTGATCGTGGTGGGGGGGGGACTCAGCGAAGGTTCTCTGAGTTTAGGGTGGGGGTAATATTGTTTTGTAGTTCTATTCGCAATAGTAATGTTTCATAAATTGCTTTGTATGTTGGAAGGGAAGTTGGGGTGTTGTATTTTGCAGTGTCTCTTATTAGGAAGCTGTACGGGGAGGGGGTTTAAGGTGGGAGGGAGGTGCAGATAGGCTGGAGGCAGCCTAGAGCCTTACGATGTTGTCTAGCCTTCCATTAGGTTTTTAAAATTGGAATAATGTACCGGCGGGGGGGATTTCGGGCTATGTGCCTTGAGCTGTACAATATACTATCTGCTCTGGGGTTGTGTACATAGGAAGCTGGTTAACAAGTTATGTTGCCCTCAGTGGAGAAATGTATCTTATGTTGGGGCCTAAAAGAGGGAGGGGGGAGGGAGAGCTTGGGGGTAATTACATTGTGATAATTTGGCCTGGAGTCCTCCTCGGCTCTTATTTGAAATTCCACTTGTGGGGGGGGGGGGTGTATGCTGGGGTGATGCAAGATAGTAATAATGTTTTGTTCTAGTTCTGTTATTATGTTAAAATTACTGTTACTAGTAAGTGGGATGTCACTAAGTAGGGATAGTTAATAGCTCCGCTGCCGGTTGTAAAGAACTCAAAGGGGGAGGATACTAATCGGGAAATACGGGGGCTGGGGGGGCCCGGACACGTCAATGTGACTGGATAGAAGGAGAGGGTGTGGAGATGGGACAGGAGGGAGGGGGAGGGAGCGGCGAGGATAAGGTTACAGGGGGAGAGAGTGGGAAGAGGAGGGGAGGGAGGGGACGGGGGGGTGGAGTCCGGGGGGGGGGGAGGGCCGGGGGGAGAAAGGATTTTGGGGTTGGTTGGGGGGGATAGTCGCAATTTAGATACTCATGAAGGGCAGATCATGGAGCTAGCAGAAGGGTTTATGGAGAGGCCCCAGGCTGGGACAGCCTTTTCCATACTGATGATTTTCTTGCTGTGGATGGGACCTAACTACTCATTAGTCTCCTGAAGATAATATCATGGAATGTCTGTGGATTAGGCAGCCCAGTGAAGAGGTATAAAATATTGAAGGCCCTGGCCAGACAGCAGTGTGACATAGCGTTGCTACAGGAAACCCACCAGACGGCCGAAGAGCACAGTAAGTTGGGCAGGGATTGGGTGGGTCAGGTATGGGGTGCTGCGGCAGTAGGCAAAAAAGGTGGGGTGGTTATCTTAGTTCATAAGCGAGTGCGTTTTTCCCTGATTAGGGAGATTGTGGATCCTGGTGGCCATTTTGTGCTATTGCATGGGAAGTTGGAGGAGAGGGAGGCGATTCTGGGGGACCTATACAGTTCTAATATGTTGGATCCAGACTTCTATAATCGTATAGCAGCAAACGTAGAACAGTTAGAGGATTTCCCACTCATTTTGGGGGGGGATTTTAATGGGGTCTTGGATGTCGAACTGGATACTTCTAAAGGGTCCGGCTCACAGGAGAAGTACCAGACAGCTAAAGTCTTGCAAAGATTTCGGGCAAGACTAGGGTTGGTGGATCCGTGGCGGCTGCTCCGTCCTCTGGAGAGGGACTTCACTCATCAGTCTAGGGCGCATGGCACTAGTGCACGACTAGATTATTTGCTGGTATCGGGGAGTCTCTTTTCCATAGTGGGGGCGGCACAAATTGGTCCTTTGGAAATTTCTGATCACGCCCCAATTTTGATAGAGTTGCAGTGGGGGGGCGGGGGTGTGAATCCTACCCGTATTTGGTGGTTTCCCATAGACCTTTATAAAGATAATCAATTTCTCCAATTTCTTCGCCAACGATGGCAGGACTTCGAGATAAATCATAGGTGTCACCAGGAGGATCCGGAATTGGTGTGGGAGACTGCTAAAGTTGTGTTGAGAGGTGACATCATTGGCTATGTGGCTAGGCGGCGGAGAGTGATGGCAGAGCAAATTATTAGATTAGAGCTGATGAGGCTGCGGCGTCTTTGTGTGCGCTTGCCCACGTACAGAATAAGAAACAGTTTTGGGAGACGCAAGTGGCATTAAACGAGTTGCTACATCAAAGAGCTAAGAAATCGTTGCTTTATTGCCATTATAAATTGCACTGCTTTGGGGATAAGCCGGGTAAATTATTGGGACGGGGTTTGAAGGACCCATCAGGGGGAAGAATGGTGGCGCCCATTTATAATGCGCGGGGGGGCCTGTGTAAAGGGCGGGGGGAGATAGTGGAAGTGTTTAAAGAATTTTATCAAAAGTTGTACAGTGCGGGGGCAGAGTCCCCTAGTTTAATGAGAGAGTACTTGCAGGATCTTTCTTTCCCCAAATTGACCAATGACCAAACTGAGCGCCTGAAGCAGCCTATTACTCTTCTGGAGGTGCAGCAAGTGATTTCCAAGGCGAGTTGTTTAAATCGCCCAGTCCGGATGGATTCGGGGCTGAATTTTATAAGCTGCTTTCGGAGGGGATAGGCCCTTTGTTGGTGGCTATGTTTGGCCAATGAAGGAAAGCAGGCTCTTTTCGCTTGGGTAGTAATCAGGCACATTTAGTGCTGATCCCTAAACCGGGTAAGGATTTGACTCAGGCAGCATCTTATAGGCCTATCTCCCTTTTGAATTTTGATTCGAAATTATTGGCAAACATTTTGGCGGAACGCCTGGCCAAGGTCTTGGGAGACCTGGTTCATGGTTCTCAAGCTGGTTTTGTTAGAGGGAGATATGCGGTGCGTAACCTGCGCAAAATATTGGCCTCGCTGGAATGGGTACATGAGCGGGACTTGCAGTCGCTCTTGGTTAGTTTTGACGCTGAAAAGGCGTTTGACCGGGTTAATTGGAGCTATATACATTACTTATTGCCACTTTATGGGTTAGACAATGCACAAATCAATGAAGAACACTCCACTTCAACTATTGACTCTTAGACGGTACTGGCAATATATTTATGATATTAGTCATATGTAGTCTCAGATCAAACTTGCGCTCATGATCACATTATTCAATGAAACATGGATAGCGCTTGATGACATCAATGACTACTAGGAATTTGTTTTCTCATGCTAATATGTGGATAAAACTTTAACTCTTTTTTATATCTTTTTTATCTTTTTATGTGCCAGTGTTCAGAGTCCTGTTCAATTTAAAATAATGTATGCGAGCTTATAAGGCAGAACCAACTTAGCTTCCACTGTATTGTTCTCTTCTGCTCAGCTTTCCAGATTATAACAATTCTCCATACGCCTCACTCCTTCAGCGCCTTCGCGTTTTGCTCCTATCCGGAGTTCCTCTTGAAGAAACTGAGTGTAATTAAGAAACAACGTGTGATGTAAAAACTGCTTTAAAAAGTTCATCTAAAGCTCACCTAAGCCTATGTGACTCTATCCAATGTGAAATCATATTCTTACTTGCTAATAGTTGCTGCCCACGTTTCTCTTCATATACGTTCTGATTTTCTTTTCTCTGTCAAACAACGCCGCGCATGCGGGTTGTGAGCTACTGCCCCATTATATACAGATGATGCGTTACACTCATCTACATAATTGCCACTCAACGGATTCATTTAGACCCAATGGTTATACTGTGTCCAATAGAAAGATCCATCTTTGCTCGTAAAACAATAGAGTTTCATCTAACGTTTTACCTCTCCGTATATTGGTAATATGGTCTATGCAGAAGCATCGTAACTGTAAATAGTCATGACCCATTTCAATACAATGTTTAACTAAAGGTGCAGTCATAATTTTGTTTAACAGACGGCTCTTGTGTTCCTGAATGCGAGACCTAAACCTCTGGCTTGTTTTTCCTATGTATAACTTCTGGCACGGGCATCTAATGGCGTAAACAACTGAAGTGGTGTCACAAGTTGTAGCCTTATTCAATTGATATATTTACCTGAATACGTGAAATTTGTAATGTTGTCTGTAATTGGACATATTGAGCAATGGCCACATGCTGTATGTCCTTTATTTAATATTTCATGCTGAACATCCCTCTCTGTAGTAGACTTCGGACACAAGTGCTCTTTGAGATTGGTGTGTCTCTGCCAAACGCATCTCACTGTGTTGGCTGCCAAACCTGGAATTGTTCTTAGCAAATCAAGATGTTTATGTACTATCTTTTGAATTTGGTGACTGAGAGGGGAAAACTTGGTGATAAGGTTCACACTCTCAGCCTGCTGTCTCTTGTTGGTATCATTCTCCGTGTTAAGTAGCCAAGTGCGATCGTTATTCAGTGCCCTCTGATAGGCTCTCTTCGAGATGTGTGCAGGATAGCCTCTAACTGCAAAATCTGTAAGCAATTGTTTAGATTTCTTTTTAAATTCTGCCTTTTCAGAACAATTCCTCCGAAACCGGAGGAATTGAGAAAACGGCAAGCTATTTTTTAATTGAAGGGGGTGAGCACTGTTGTAATGTAGAAAGGTGTTGCGAGTCACTGGTTTCTTATAGATTGTAGTTTCCCATCCTGTCTCTCGCTTGATGACAGCCAGATCTAAAAAGACTATACTTATTGCGTTTATTGTCGATGTGAATTGTATCGCCTTATTGCGGCCATTAAGCCAGGTAATAAACTCCTGGGCTGTTGCTTCAGTGCCTTTCCAAAGCACAAATATGTCATCAATGTAACGCGTCCACATTCTCAGTTGATGATGCCATGTCGGTGTTTTGAGCCATTGGTGCTCAAAGTCTCCCATAAATAAATTGGCCACCGAAGGGGCACAAGATGCCCCCATCGCAATTCGGTGGCCAATTTATTTATGGGAGACTTTGAGCACCAATGGCTCAAAACACCGACATGGCGTCATCAACTGAGAATGTGGACGCGTTACATTGATGACATATTTGTGCTTTGGAAAGGCACTGAAGCAACAGCCCAGGAGTTTATTACCTGGCTTAATGGCCGCAATAAGGCGATACAATTCACATCGACAATAAACGCAATAAGTATAGTCTTTTTAGATCTGGCTGTCATCAAGCGAGAGACAGGATGGGAAACTACAATCTATAAGAAACCAGTGACTCGCAACACCTTTCTACATTACAACAGTGCTCACCCCCTTCAATTAAAAAATAGCTTGCCGTTTTCTCAATTCCTCCGGTTTCGGAGGAATTGTTCTGAAAAGGCAGAATTTAAAAAGAAATCTAAACAATTGCTTACAGATTTTGCAGTTAGAGGCTATCCTGCACACATCTCGAAGAGAGCCTATCAGAGGGCACTGAATAACGATCGCACTTGGCTACTTAACACGGAGAATGATACCAACAAGAGACAGCAGGCTGAGAGTGTGAACCTTATCACCAAGTTTTCCCCTCTCAGTCACCAAATTCAAAAGATAGTACATAAACATCTTGATTTGCTAAGAACAATTCCAGGTTTGGCAGCCAACACAGTGAGATGCGTTTGGCAGAGACATACCAATCTCAAAGAGCACTTGTGTCCAAAGTCTACTACAGAGAGGGATGTTCAGCATGAAATATTAAATAAAGGACATACAGCATGTGGCCATTGCTCAATATGTCCAATTACAGACAACATTACAAATTTCACGTATTCAGGTAAAATATATCAATTGAATAAGGCTACAACTTGTGACACCACTTCAGTTGTTTACGCCATTAGATGCCCGTGCCAGAAGTTATACATAGGAAAAACAAGCCGGAGGTTTAGGTCTCGCATTCAGGAACACAAGAGCCGTCTGTTAAACAAAATTATGACTGCACCTTTAGTTAAACATTGTATTGAAATGGGTCATGACTATTTACAGTTACGATGCTTCTGCATAGACCATATTACCAATATACGGAGAGGTAAAATGTTAGATGAAACTCTATTGTTTTACGAGCAAAGATGGATCTTTCTATTGGACACAGTACAACCATTGGGTCTAAATGAATCCATTGAGTGGCAATTATGTAGATAAGTGTAACGCATCATCTGTATATAATGGGGCAGTAGCTCACAACCCGCATGCGCGGTGTTGTTTGACAGAGAAAAGAAAATCAGAACGTATATGAAGAGAAACGTGGGCAGCAACTATTAGCAAGTAAGAATATGATTTCACATTGGATAGAGTCACATAGGTTTAGGTGAGCTTTAGATGAACTTTTTAAAGCAGTTTTTACATCACACGTTGTTTTTTAATTACACTCAGTTTCTTCAAGAGGAACTCCGGATAGGAGCAAAACGCGAAGGCGCTGAAGGAGTGAGGCGTATGGAGAATTGTTATAATCTGGAAAGCTGAGCAGAAGAGAACACAGTGGAAGCTAAGTTGGTTCTGCCTTATAAGCTCGCATACATTATTTTAAATTGAACAGGACTCTGAACACTGGCACATAAAAAGATAAAAAAGATATAAAAAAGAGTTAAAGTTTTATCCACATATTAGCATGAGAAAACAAATTCCTAGTAGTCATTGATGTCATCAAGCGCTATCCATGTTTCGTTGAATAATGTGATCATAAGCGCAAGTTTGATCTGAGACTACGTACGACTAATATCATAAATATATTGCCAGTACCGTCTAAGAGTCAATAGTTGAAGTGGAGTGTTCTTCATTGATTTGTGCATTGTCTATACCACTCCGAGAGGACCACTATTTTTCTTGTATTTCTACTTTATGGGTTAGGGCTGACTTTTTGTGATCTGGTAAAGACTTTGTATCTTAAGCCGATGGCCAGGGTGCTATGTAATGGGGTCCTATCTGGGCCTTTCCCTTTGGAGTGCGGCACACGACAGGGGTGCCCGTTATCTCCGCTTTTATTTGTTTTGTCATTGGACCCTTTAATTCGTAAGATAGAATTGGACAATCGAATAAGTGGAGTGCGGATAGGTAAGCAGGAGTTTAAGATCTCAGCATTCGCAGACGATCTGTTGGTTCACTTGTTGGATCCAACGGAGTCCTTGCCTCGACTGTTAGCGGAATTTCAGTCCTATGGCAGTTTTGCTGGGTTCCGTATTAATAAAGATAAATCCGAAGCACTTGATGTTTTAGGTCGCCTTCGGGGAAGGTGTGGGGGGGAGTTCCTGTTGAAATGGGCCACTGACCAGTTCGTTTACCTGGGTATAGTTTTGATGAGCCTTCCGCAATAGTTGTATCATTGCAATTTCGAGAGAATCATGGCACGATTGAGGATCCAGTTGAGAGCCTGGTTTCCACTCCCGTTGTCTTTATTGGGGAGAGTAGCGGCAGTTAAAATGGTGATTCTACCACGGATTTTGTACTGGTTGCAGACCCTCCCGGTGTGGCTGTTGAGGAGGGTCTTGAGGAGTTTGGAGAAGGATATACAAGAGTTTTTGTGGAGGGGGCTAGAGCTCGTATACCCCTTAATCGTCTGGTGGGCTCCTGGAAGAGGGGGGGGGTGTGTGGGGCTTCCAGATCTTTGGTCTTATGCACTGGCTTGTCAGGCCCGACACATTGGAGACTGGCTGGGGGGGGGGGGACGGAGACCTACACGCCTCAAGCTCTTGAAGAGGCCCTGGTAACTCCCCATGCGGTACTTGCAGTGCTTCATATGGAAAGTGCTAGACTGCCCGATCACATCAAGCGGAGTGGCTTGTTCAATTCCATGCGCCGTACATGGAGACAAATTAATGTGTACTGGAAACAAAACTGGATGATATTGAGTTGGTTGCCAATACAGGGTAATGTGTGTTTTCTTCCGGGATCTGAGACGAGTGTGTTTCGAGTCTGGTATGAGAAGGGGGTTCGGAATATATTTTATTTATTTTTTATTTATTTAAACGGACTTGGTATACCGCTTTCTCATGAAATCAAAGCGGTTGGCACAGCAAACAATCAAAGAAGGGGGGTTGTCAGTAGCATGCAGTGTTGATTTGTCGCAGTGTACTGTGTGATGGAGTGTGGTTGATTTGATGTGAAGCTATATACATTGTGTGCTTATGATACATATTTACAGATTCATATTTACAATGGTGGCTTTGCTATCTGACTTGGTTGATCAAAAGTCATTCTATGAGGTCCTTGAAATGGTTTTTGAATAGTTCAGTTTTGAGCTGTTTTCTGAAGTCTTTGATGTTGTTTGTTGCTCTGAGGTGGTCTGGGAGAGAGTTCCATATGGCGGGGGCTGCCAGGGTGAAGGCTCTTTTTGATGTGGCTTGGTTTGTCCTGGTGTAGTCTTTTGGAGTTCTGATATTGTTTGCTGTTCCCTTTCTTCTTGGTCTTTTGCTGTCGTCAGCTGTTATGAGCTGTTGTAGGCTGTCTGCAGATAGTTTGTTTATTATTTTGAATGTGGTTAAGAGAACTTTGTAGCGGATTCGAGAGCTGATTGGTAGCCAATGGAGGTGGTATAGAATGGGTGTGATATGTTCGTGGCTTGTACTGTCCGTTATGAGTCTTGCAGCGGTGTTTTGTGCTAATTGAAGTGGTTGTGTGGATTTCTTTGGGAGTCCTAGGTAGATGTGGTTGCCGTAGTCCAGGGTGGGGGTGATGATGGCCTGGCAGACTGTTCGAAAATGCTCGGGAGCAAGGATGGGTTTAAGTCGTCTGATTGTCCTCATCTTGATGTAGGCACTCCTGGTGGTTTTCGCGATGTGGGAATGAAGGTTGAGCTCTCTGTCAAGGGTTATTCCCAGGTATTTTATTTCTTGTTTTATTGGGATGGTGGCCTTGTTTAGATTGATGGAGGGCGTGGGTGTGAATGTTTGGTCTCTTGTTATGATCAGTGCTTCGGTTTTATTATAGTTTATTGCTAGATTGTTTTCTTGCAGCCAGGTTGTCATCCCTTCAAAACAGTTGGCTATGTTGGTGTGGTCAGGTTTGTTTAGATTGATTGGTGTGAATATCATTATATCATCCGCGTATATGGTGTATTGTATGTTGAAGTTCTTGATGATTGAGCAGATGGGTTGTATGTAGAGGTTGAAGAGCAGGGCTGAGAGTGCTGACCCTTGTGGAACACCCTGTGTGATGCTGATGGGTTGAGAGGTCGTCGATCCACATCTGACCTGGAGCTGTCTATCCTTTAGGTAAGATGTAAACCATTTCAGGGTGGTGTTGTGTAGGCCTGCTTCTTCGAGTCTTGTTAGTAGGGTTGAGTGGCATACGGTGTCGAATGCTGCGGAGATGTCCAGGAATATCATGAGTACGCCCATTTTGGGGTTGTCGATCGTTCTTAGCAGACTGTCGAATAGTTGTGTCAGTAGAGTTTCAACTCCGTGGTTAGGTCTGAAACCATGTTGGTGTGTGTCCAGGGTGTGGTGTATGTCTAGATATTGTTGTAGTTGATGTTGGACTACTTTCTCTATGATCTTTGCCAGGAAAGGGATGCTTGAGATGGGCCTGTAGGCTGCGGGGTCCGTTTTTGGTAGGATGGTCTTCTTTGGGATCGGATGTACTGTTGCTAGTTTTAGTGAGTTTGGCATTATCCCTTCTGTGAGATAGTTTTGTATGATCTTCTGTATTGTTTGTGTCAGTTCTGCCTTTGATGCCTTAATCCATGATACTGGGCATGGGTCGGTGGGGGCGGTGCTGGTGTTGAGGTCAGTGATTATCTTCGATAGCTGTTCCTTTGACGGGGTGTTGAATGTACCCCAGCTTTGATTTCTTGAGGGGGTCCCTTCTGTAGTTGTCTTGTTGCTGCTTTTGGGTGGTGCGGTGAATTTGGTGGTAAGATAGTCTGCATAGGTCTGAGGATCTATCTGTTGTTCATTTCTGTTGAGGGGTTCCTTGGTGAGTTTCTTTATTACCTCATAGAGTTCGCGGGGTTTGTTGGTGGATTGTAGGATGAGGTTTGTGTGGTATTGTTTCTTTTGGTTGTTAATGAGGTTGTTGTAGTCGTTTTGTTTTGCCTGGTATTGCTTTTGAAGGGGGGTTGATTTATTGCGTCTCCAACGACGTTCCAGTTGTCTCAGTTCTCTTTTTGCTATGCGTATTGAGTTGGAGTACCAACTCAATACGCATAGCAATATAGGACACGTGGTAGATTTATCTGGAAAGTGTAAATCACTACCTGTGTTGATGGGAGAATATGAGCTGCGGCCTACTCATTATTTTGCTTACATGCAATTGGCTCATTATGTTGCGGGACTATCGGCGGGAGAGCTTTCAGTTGAGCGCTCAGCACATATTATAGAATTCTTTGATCTGGAGGGGGAGGATCCCCCATCGGTAGCTAAGCTGCGAACCCATCTGGAGTGCTATAGACTTCAGCCAGATTATGGAGGAGTGGAGAGGGCGTGGGCTTTGGAACTGCGACGGGAGGTACCCTCGGGCATTATTCTGAAGGCCTTGGGGAGGATTGCTGATCTGGTAGAAGGGGCTGGCTGGAGAGAAATTCAATTTAAATGTATTACCCGAGCACATTTTTCACTTAGAAGAGCATTGTGCAGCCATCTTACCACTGATGGAAGTTGCCCTAGATGTGCGGAGTCATTGGCTGGTTTGTTACACATGTGGTGGGATTGTAAATATATTCGATCATATTGTACACGGATCAGGGGGTGGATAACAGAGCGGATCCAACAGAGGGTTCCTTGGTTGGGCTCCCTGGTGGTTTTGGATTGTCATCCACCTACTCACTCTTATAGGTGGAAGCCTAGGGAGCTTCTTAATGTAGCTGGGACTTTACAATGTCCCCTGGGATCTGTAGTCCCACTAGCTAATCAAAAAGGTAGTTGTGAATGAGTAGCCAGGCTTTTCAAAGAGGTATTTTATTTCCCTTCCGGGTGAACTTTTGCACATAAGAATCAAAAGAAATAAACCATATTTTTCTGGTACAAATGAAAATGAACTACTGGTAACAAAAAGGTGCTTATCTTCAGCCAATCCAAAAAGGTAAAACAGTCCTTGTACTTTACACAAGTGAGTTTTTCAAAATCCGTTTCCCTAAACGGATTTCTGCTTTTAAACAGCTCAGCAGAGAGAGGAAACGTTATCTGAGAACATTAATGCACAATCCATTTGGAACTCATCAGGACTTTCCCCACAAAAGTCACATTCCATGTCCTCATAGTTTTCCCCGTAGCTATCTTCAGAATGGTTGTAAATCATATCATTGTTGCAAAAACCCTCCTCTCCCTTCCAAAGGCTTCTCTCCCCCTCTCTATCAGGGTGAATTGGAAGGTTACCGTATATAGTGGAGTTTTCCTCCAGAGGGCCACACACTCCTAGCTGTGTGTATGGGAAACTCTCCCTTTCAAAGTTCCCTCTATTACAAGGAATTAGCCTATCCTTTGGCTCGGTTCCCTCGGAGCTTTCTGAGCATGGAAACTTAGCGTGTCTTTTTCCCCCGGCAAGCCTTCTACTCCCTCTTACAGTAGGCTTCTCTTTGGGCAGGTAAGTATCCCTTTGATAATAGTTACTGCCCTCCCGGTACCTGTTCTCAGGGAGACTTCCTCTCACAGGTTCCTTCCATCTGCCTGTTTGAATACCTCCGTGGCACCAACCACCTGGTTCTTGTTCAGTGCTGCCCAGCACCCTGTAACCAGCCTCTGGTATTCTCTCAGCTATCTCCTGTGGAACACTGCTTGAACCTCCGTGTGAAGTTTTTCCTTTTGTTTCCCAAACAGCTCTGCCGTACTCCTGCTTAGCTCCTCTAAGCTCCTGGTTAGCTCTCTTCCTGGAATCCTGGTTAGCCCTCCTAGGATCCTGGTTAGCTCTACTACTGACAAACTCTGAGTGAGTTTTATCTGCGTCACTCCTAGTGTTCCGGTGAGCCTGCCCTGCCCTCAGCTGCCTCTCATCAGCTAATATGCTATGATGTAATCCCCTACTAGGGCGTGCTCCTACACCTGGTGCTTTTGTTTTTGCTGGTTGCTCATAGCAACCCTGATCCATGTGCTCTGAGCTGTCACTTTTAGACCTGCTCAGCTCTGTTTTTCCTATTTCCATAGGCATATTCTGATCTACCCCATGACAGGATCAATTGCATAAGGATCTCCCCAGAGGGAGATGAGTAAGGTTGTGGGTACGTAAGGCTTGTCTGGTGGGTAAGGGCCCAAACTTCATAGATGGAGGGAACCGAAACCGCCAACCTTTTGGGAATGGCATAATAGTTTCCATCAACTAATGTTGGCAGAGAGATGGAGGGCGAGGGGCAATGTACAGAGATGGTCTACTTTCCTACTGCAATGGGACCCATATATACAGACTCTGGGTCCAAGGTGCCAGAACGAAATATTGAATGTGGGCTGTTAGAGATAGGGCATAGGAAAGAGGAAAGGATGAGGGGGTGCTAGGGGGGGGGGGCGCTGAAAGTTAGGCGGCTAAGGTGGAGAGGGGTTCTAGATCTGTGACTGGGTGAGGGGGGGTGGGAAAGGGGGGCGGGGTTACTGTTTATTTTTTTCATATTGTATAAAATTATAAGCGCGGTATGTTATTGCCATTTACTATTCATTGTCACTTTGATATCGGTCATTTGTCTCTTGCTGGGGATCAGAGTCAACCCTGTCTAGAGGCCTGACATTGTTGATATTGGTTAATGGTGGCTTGTACTATCTTTTATAAATAATGCTCTTAAAAAAAAAACATGGTTTAATGAATCACATGATTGGGATATAGCCATAGCTGGCTATAATCTATTCAGAAGAGACAGAGAAAATGGAAAAGGAGGAGGAGTAGCCTTGTATGTCAAAAGCAATATTAAAGCTACTGAAATGCAGGGGACATGGGGAAAAGAAGAAGCGCTCTGGATTGCGTTGGAAAGAGGAGATGGCACTGTCATCCATATTGCTGTAGTCTACAGACCTCAGACTCAAATTGAAGAGAGAGATAATGAATTGATTATAGATATTGCCAAGATAGCAACAAAGGGGGAAGCGATCATATTGGATTACTTTAATCTACCTGATGTGGATTGGATTACTCCTTCTGCACATCTGGAAAGAAGCAAAAAAATTGTGGATGCTCTCCAAGATGCATTATTTAGACAAATGGTGATGGAACCAACCAGGGAAAGCTCAACGCTAGATGTAGTGCTCACAAATGTTGATAGTATGTCGAATGTCTGCGTGAGTGCCCCTGTGAGCAACAGCGACCATCACACAGTGTGGTTTGAGATAAAAGCCATGGTACAGGCCAATCATAGCAAGCTCAAAGTCCTAAACTTCAAATACACTGACTTCAATAAAATGGCAGAGTACTTAAAGGAGGAGATGACGGGGTGGAAGGAGATAAAGGAAGTGGAATTGCAATGGGCTAAACTAAAGGAGGCAATAAAAGGGGTAACCGATAAATATGTAAGAAAAGTAAATAAAAACAAGAGGAGAAGGAGACCTATTTGATTTCCAAAGAGGTGGCTGCTCAAATAAAGGCAAAAAAACACAACTTTCGCAAAATTCAAAAGCTTGCAAACAGAAGAACACAGAAATAAATACAGGATCCAACTCAAAGAGTCTAAAAGAGTAATAAGGATAGCAAAATCAAAGGCAGAGGAAAAGATGGCTAAATTTATTAAAGGTGGCAACAAAACTTTCTTCAGGTATATTCAGGAAAGGAAGAAGATCGGAGTTGGAATTGCAGGACTCAAAAGTGCTGGGAAAGGACTCATGGAAAGTGACACTGAAAAAGCGAAATTGCTAAACAAATACTTCTGCTCTGTTTTTACTAAAGAAGATCCTGGAGATGGACCAACTGTGACTCCCAAATATAAAAATGGGAATGAAGTAGATACCACACCATTCACAGAAGACGAGGTGTTAAAACAACTTGCTAAACTGAAAGTGGACAAAGCCATGGGACCGGATGGGATACATCCCAGGATACTGAAAGAGCTCAGAAAGGTTTTTGCAGGACCGTTAAAGGATGTCTTCAACAGATCCTTGGAAACGGGAGAGGTTCCTCAGGACTGGAGAATGGCTGATGTCGTACCTCTACACAAAACTGGTAACAGGGAAGAAGTGTCAAACTACAGGCCCGTGAGCCTTACCTCAGTGGCGGGAAAAGTAATGGAGGCGCTTCTGAAAGAGCAAATAGTGAACTTTCTCAAAACCAACAGGATGCAAGATCCGAGGCAACATGGTTTTACCGAAGGACGGTCTTGCCAAACAAATCTGCTTGAGTTCTTTGACTGGGTGACCAAGGAACTAGATCAGGGGCATGCGATGGATGTCATCTACCTGGATTTCAGCAAAGCCTTTGATACTGTTCCTCATAGGAGGCTTGTCAACAAACTCAGTAGCTTGGGGATGGGTCACAAGATGGTAAACTGGATTAGAAATTGGTTGACTGACAGACGACAGAAGGTAATTGTACATGGAGCTCACTCGGATGAGAGGAAGGTGATTAGCGGGGTGCCCCAGGGTTCGGTCCTGGGCCCGGCACTGTTCAATGTATTTGTGAGTGATATTGCTGAAGGACTGAATGGAAAAGTCTGTCTTTTTGCAGACGACACAAAAATTTGCAACAGAGTGGACTCCCCCGAGGGAGTGGCTAACATGAGGAAAGATCTACAAAAGCTGGAAGACTGGTCTAATGCTTGGCAACTATGATTTAATGCGAAAAAGTGCAGTGTCATGCACTTGGGTAGCAGAAATCCAAGAGAAATGTACGCGATAGGGGGGGGGCGAGAGGTTGGTATGCACCTTGGTGTGATTATCTCTGATGATCTCAAGGTGGCAAAACAGTGCGACAAGGCGGTGGCAAAAGCCAGGAGGATGTTGGGCTGCATACAAAGAGGGATTACCAGCAGAAAGGAAGAGGTACTTATGCCACTGTATAAGTCACTGGTGAGGCCTCACTTGGAATACTGTGTTCAGTTTTGGAGACCATATCTTGCAAAAGATGTAAAAAGACTGGAAACGGTTCAGAGGAAAGCAACCAAAATGATTTGGAGCCTGCGTCAGAAGCCTTATGAGAAGAGACTTGAAGACCTAAATATGTATACTTTGGAGGTGAGGAGGGACAGGGGAGATATGATTCAGACCTTTAAATACTTAAAGAGAAATGATGAACAAACAAACCTCTGCCAAAGACGGGGAAACTGTAAAACTAGAAGGCATAACATGAAGCTGCAAGGTGGTAAATTGAAGGGCAATGTCAATAAATATTTTTTCACTGAAAGGGTGGTGGATGCTTGGAATGCCCTCCCGATGGAAGTGGTGGGGGCAAACACGGTGACGGAATTCAAAAAGGCATGGGACAAACACAGTTGATCCCTTTACAGCAATAGGATAAAAACAAAATAAACGGTACCATCTAACTTCTGAACCATATAACGTCTCAACAAATATATAACATCTCAACAAATAGGGGTGTCCTACCTGGAGTGGTGGGTTTACCCCTAAACAAAGACATGGGGAGGGGTGGCCTGCACAGAGCGACAGGTGCACCTACTCTTGCCATCTTGCTGGGCAGACTAGATGGACCATGCTGGTCTTTATCTGCCGTCATTTACTATGTTACTTACACAGTTTGCACAATTGCAAACCATGTAAATGCGGCTAAGCAGAATATTCAGTGGGATATCTGTGGGTGCTGCCTCTACATGCCCCGATTCTAACTGCTTAGTGGCGATATTGAGCAGCTACCCAGTTAGCAATATGCGGCAAAAACCAGGCGCAGGAAACTTTGGCCTAACTTTTGCCACTACTCAGCAATTGGCAAATGCAACAAACCCAGATATTCAATGCCAAGGCAGGTAATGACCCCAGCATTGAATATTGGGGTTTAATGTTCAGAGTCAGTGACTAGTTGCTTTAGCTCAATCGTACCTGTAGTTAACACGGTAAACTCTGGGAAAGTTAGGTTGCAAAGGCCAGAAAGCATGTAAGACACAAAAATACATTAGATGAAGGGTAGCAACTCTGGCCCGCAAGTGCCCCAAATAGGTCCAGGGTTTTTTTTTTTTTTAATTTTAAACATCTATACTGAATATGCATGAAATATATAATAGAGGTAGCATATTCACAGATCTTATGTATATGCATTGTAGATATTCTGAAAATCATAGTTACTCACCTGTAACAGGTGTTCTCCAAGGACAAGCAGGTATCAGTCCGCACATATGGGTGACGTTGGCACTGACGGAGCCCGCGTGGAGCATTTCCCCAGCTTTCAAAGAAAACCTTTGGGAATGCCACCACACATGTCCCCTTCCCACCCAAGGGTGCCATCTTGATCAGTCGGTTGATATAGCTCAGGCAAAAAAGGAAAAAAAATGCCAAGAACAGTGAGCAACTCCAAGGGGAGGTGGGAGGGTTGTGAGGACTAATTCCTGCTGTCCCTGGAGAACACTGTTACAGGTGAGTAACTATGCTTTCTCCAGGAACAAGCAGAAAGTCAGTCTTCACATATGGGAATCCTCAGCTACAGGCTACCAAGGACCTGTAGAAAAGTGCCACGGCGATCTGTGAGGAGTCACTGGTAACTGAAGACAGCGTGAGGACCCCAGGTCCCCAGAAGATCATGCTCCTGGTAGCCGCAGAAGAAGGGTCGAAGGGCAGGAGTTGCATAAACCACAAACAAATTACAGAGTACTGCCTGGCTGAAGGCTCTGTCCCAACGGGACTCCCTCTCCAGGCAGTAGTGTGTCACAAAGGTGTTAGCCAAGGACCAGGTGGTGGCTCGGCAGATGTCCACCAGTGTCACAGAGCGCAATTGGGCCACTGAAGCCACCGTCACTCGAACACTGTGCTCCATGACTTGGCGGTCCAGTGGTAGCCCGGCCTGAGCCTGGATGAAGGCAATGCAGTCCACCACCCAGATGGAAAGAGTTCACTTAGTGACGCGAGCCCCAGGCGAAAAGACACTCAGACCTGCAGTGAACCCGCGCATGTTGCAGGTAGAAGGAGACAGACCTCCTGCAGTGAAAGGTATGAAGGACCGCTGACACCCGGTTGGCATGGAGCTTCGGGAAGAAGGTCGGCAGCACTATCTCCTGATTGAGGTGGAAATCCGAGACAACCTTCGGGAGAAATTTGAAGTGTGTTCTGAGAACCACCCGGTTCCTGTAGAATCTTATGTAGGGGGCATCGGCCATCAGGGCCTGAAGGTCACTGACCCTCCAGGCCGAGGTGAGAGCCACTAGAAAAACCTCCTTCCAGGAAAGGTGCCGATGCAAGCAGGATGTCATCGGCTCAAAGGGTGGCTGAGTTAGCTGCATGAGAACGACATTGAGGTCCCACTCCACTGGAGGTGGCCAGATGGGGGGAAAGGAGCAGCCTGCACATGTAGTGGGAAACCAGCGGTTGACCTGAGAGGGGTCTGCCCCCAACAGAGTGGTGGTTAGCCGAGATAGTGCTCAGGTGGACCCTGACAGAGTTGGACTTCAAGACATTGGAGATACTGCAGGACCAAGTGGGTAGGGCAAGAGAATGGGTCAGCCCGTATCTCTGAGCACCACACCGAGAACCGACACCACTTGAAGGTGTAAGCCCTCGTAGTCGAGTCCTTGTGCGAGGTCAGCAGTATGTCTTCGATCTCCACCAGGAGATGAAGGGGGGGGGCTAAAGTGACCCGTTCAGCCGCCAGGCCATGAGGGAGAAGGACCTCAAGTTCAGGTGAAGCAGCAGACCCCCCTCCAGCATCAACAAGCCCGGTGTTTTGCCGAGGGGAACTATAGGCTCTGATGAGAGGCAGAGCAGCAGTGGGAATCAGGGTTGCCGAGTCCACCGTGGGGCCACAAAAATTACCGAGGCTTCATCCTGCTGTATTTTGAGGAAAGTCACGCTATGAGCAGAATGGGGGGAAATACATACAGGAGACCGTGCATCCACGACAGGAGGAAAGCATCGGGGGCTTCCCTGTTTGGGTGGGGAACTGGGCCGTAGAACTGTGGGAGCTGCGAATTCACCGGGCTGGCGAAGAGGTCTAGGACCAGAGTCCCCCAATGCCAGAACAGCCGCTATGCCATCTGCGGGCAGAGGCGCCACTCGTGCGACTAGAGGAGCCGGTTTAGCCTGTCTGCCAGGTCGTTGTCCTGGCCCGGGAGATAGATGGCCCATAGGACTATGCCCTGGCAAACCGCAAAAGGACATAGGACTATCACCTCAGGCACGAGCTGTAAGAGCCGGTGCCCCCTTGCTTGTTCATATAGAACATTGCCACCCAGTTGTCCGTCTGGATGATCACTGCCTGATGGTGAATGTGATGCCTGAATGCCCGGAGGGTGAGGAGGACCACCCGGAGTTCGAGGAGGTTGATCGGCTGCCGGGACTCCTCAGGGGACCAAGTCCCCTGCATGCGGAGCTCGCCGCAATGGGCTCCCTAGCCCATAAGGGAGGCATCTGTGGTCAAAATCACATTGTGTTGAGGAGCCTGAAAAGGCATGTCTCAAAGCAGGTTCCGGGCATCCCGCCACCAAATGAGGGACTCAGCCATTTGAGGAGTGACCGAGATGGTGCCTCAGAGATGACCCGCTGCCTGAGACCACTGAGCTCGAAGGCATCACTGTGCCACCCGCATGTGTAGTCGGGCATCGGGGACGATATGAACCATTGAGGCCATATGGCCGAGGAGACGGAGCATCGCTCAGGCCGATACTGTGTCGTGCCGCTGGACCATGGATGCCAGGGCTATGAGGCAATCTGCCCTGTCCTGGGAAGGAAGGCTGTCTCCTGCTGGGTGTCGAGGCGCTTGCCAATGAACTCCAGGAATTGGACTGGGGCAAGATGAGACCAGGTAATTGACCATGAAGCTGAGGTGCTTAAGGAGGTGGATGGTGCGGGGCCGTGGCCTGCTGCGATTCGTCGGCCATCCCTCCTGTAATGAACCAGTCATCTAGATAAGGGTATACGAAAGTGCCCGCATTCGAAGGTGGCCGCAGCCACCACGAGGCATTTGGTGAACACTCGCAGGGCGGACGCGAGGTCGAAGGGAAGTACTCTGTATTGGTAGTGGTTCCCTTCTATCCTGACGCGCGGGTATTTCCTGTGTTTGGGATGGATGAGGCTGTGAGTGTACGCATCCCAAAAGTCCAAGAAACATAGCCAGTCACCCTGCTGGAGGAAGGGCAGCAAGGCACCAAGGGAGAGCATTTTGAATTTCTCCCACACCAGGTATTTGTTGAGATTTCGCAAATTGAGGATGGGTCGGAAACTGCCCATCTGCATTGGCACAAGGAAGTAATGGGACTAGAACCCATAACCTTTGAGGTGTGGCAGAACCACTTCCACTGCTTGCTCCTCGAGGAGGGTGGCAAGCTCCTGCGCCAAGAAGGCCTGATGCACGGGGAGTCGAGGGGGCTCCACGGGGCAGAAAGGTGGAGGAAGCCGGTCCAGGTGGAGGAGGTAGCCCTCCCGGACGACCTGGAGGACCCAGGTGTCTAAGGTGACAGACTCCCATCTGGGAGCGAAGTGGACCAGATGCCCTCCCACTAGTAGCTGGGTCTTCGGGGGCGAGCAGCTATGCACCTGGCATCAAAAACCCAGGGCCGACTGGGTCAGTGTCAGGGTTTGGCTCTTGGGTCCCTTGGGCTTACATGGGCATTGGGGCCCACTCTTGCTCTGTCTACTCTGGGACGGAGCCGACATCAGAGGGTAAGGTGGGTAGCCTCAGTAGGGGAGACCCTTACTCTGGAAGAAGGGCTTTTTGCCCTGTTGCTTCTTCCACAGGAGGGAGGAAGTCTTCCAGGAGAGACGAGTGTGGGTGATGTACTCCGTCTCAATCTCCGCTGCCTTGTCCTCCATCGGCTTGCCAAACAATTGCTCGCCCAGGCATAGGATATCGAGCAGCTTCTCCTGGACCCACTGGTCTGCTGCCTGGCCCCAATGTCAGCAGATGCTACCCGGGCGGAGGACTTGAAGCTGTTGAGTGCAGTGCTAGAAAAGTACTTTGAACAGTCCCCCACTGACTTCAGGAGGGACTGGAAATGGCGGAGGTAATCACCATCGAGACTCACTCAAAAACCCCTGAGTTCCTTCACGAGGTCACAAAGGAATATCCCTATGTATAGCTGGTAAGTCTGAATGCGGCATGCCAGCATGGAGCCTTGGTAGGCCTTACGTCGAAGGCACAGGAGTCCCTACCCGGCGGGACTCTTCTACTTCCGCATCGATGTATGGGGGAACTGGGCCTTCTGGAAGCCAGGCCCTCACTGGACCCTGTACATGGTGTTCAAGCGCTTGCAAACAATGGGATAGACGCAGGCATCTCCCGAATATGAAGGAGCAGCCGAGTTAGGATGGAAGGAACCGGGACAGTGGGAAGAGGACCGGGAAACCGGAATTAGAGAGAAAAAATTTGAGACTTTTTCCGAGGTACAGGATATGCACCCGAAGGGTTCCACGGAAAAAGGGAGACTGATCAAGATGGCAACCACAGGGGATCCCAAGAGCTGTGCGTCGGTGAAGTGGAAAGCTACCAGGGACACCGTGGCCATCTTGCGGAAAATATCATCCAGCATCTGCTTACGGCTCTGTATGGCCTTGGAGGACATCTTTTTACAAAGGGAGCAGATCTCCAGGTTGTGGTCAGCTCCTAGGCACCTAAGACAACAGTCGTGGGTGTCCGTGAGCGACATATGTTTGGAGCATCTGTCACACCTTTTGAAACCAGAGGCCATGGGAGCAAAAATAATCCTTCGACGCAGCCAGCAGTTGAAAAAGGCATGAAAATGTGCTGGAGACCAAACTCAAGAAAAATGAAAAACGACAAAGTCCCAGGGCCCATTGCCTAAGCAAGGGCACTGGGGGCAGCGGGAAAAGGACCGGGAAACCAGAATTAGAAAAAATTTGAGACTTTTTCCAAGGTACAGGACGTGCGCCAGAAGGATTCCGCGGAAAAAGGGAAACTGATCAAGATAGCACCCTTGGGCGGGAAGGGGACCATGCATGCGTGGTGGCATCCCCAAAGGCTTTCTTTGAAAGCTGGGGAAATGCTCCGCGTGGCTCCGTCAGTGCCGACATCACCCATATGTGAGGACTGACTTCCTGCCTGTTCCTGGAGAAAACACATGTTTAAGTCTACTACTGCCTTACAGGCTTTGAACTTTCTCTTCAGCCAAAATATAACATGATAACGAAGAGCTTGTCTATGACATCAGCTACTGTAATGAGTAAAGTACAGTGTGTCCAGGTAAAACTAAGTTGAATTGATGGGTGTGATCATGTTCTGTTTTCAAAACGATATAGTCAAGTATTAGAAACGTGGAGAATGTTTCTTTTGTTTACTTTTTTTTTCATTTGATTTGGTTTCAATAGTTTTTCTATTTTGATCAATTTTGTTAGCACACAGTAGAATACAAAAATGCACATGAACATACAATAACATGTGCAGGATGCATGTGACTTCATGTCAGTGCATGCTCGAGTAGAGCTGGCTAAACAAAATAGAGTGTGCTAAAACAGAAAGAAATTCACCATACAGAAAATGTGCTCCCTAAAGCAAGTATTAGACATATCATCAAAGGAAATATAAGCTTTGTTTCCTACAGATTGCATTGTGCATTGAAGTGGCAGGAGCTGGTTAATTACTTTAACCATATGCAATCAGTTGATTTATTTTCCTGTTTCCAAAGGTGATTGGACATATAAGTATTCCAGATGCGCATCCCAATAGCAAGTGGTTTAATGGCCTTCAGTTGCAACAGTGAATAGACTGGGAATGGCTTCTTTTGAACTTCCTAGAGCATCTGCTGTTTATTCCCGTCATATGTGCTGTAGCTCTCAAACTGGCAGTGCAAGTATCAATGAATCTGTTCACAGACGATATACTTTCTTAATATAGGTGCAGTGTATTTTGATTACGAAGGTAAAAAATTTGAATTTGTTACTGAATAAACACAAAAGTGATATCCAGTGACAGCTTACATTTTGGCACCAAAGATTACTCATGAATCTTAATTCCGTCTCTGGTCTCATCTGGGAACATCGCACATGATACTGTGTTTTTCGGTATCAGCACTTTGAAAAAGAATCAGGAACTGACAAATGCATTTGACATCTTGCTTCTGCATGAGATGACTTTCCCTGTTATCAAAACCAAGACTGAATGTTGCCTAGGTTTGAAAAGTCTTTGGAAAATAGGGATGTCGACTTTGTGATGAGGTAAGTGGTGATGCAGAACAAGCTAAAAATCAGTAAAGGATTTTCACACGATACCTGGAAGTATTGCCATGATTTTGCTGCATTCTCTGGAATGCTTTTGCATTTATATTTAATACATGATGAGCTGACTAAAACTAAATTGCAATCCCTCCTTAGGATTTTTCATCCACCTTCATAAATTTCCAGTGAATCCCAAACGCTTTGAGAAGTAACCATGGACTAAAGTGACCTTATCTCCCAAGACAAGTGGACAGTACACGTTTGAGGATTTTAGCAACCACATGATACTGACAAATCACAACACTTTAATTTGTTTATCAATGGCATAAGCAGATAATAATGGGTTTTAGGGAATGCATTGAGTAATACATGCCCAGATTGGCTACTCTTTGAAACAAGTTACTGGACTTAATGGACTTTTGATCTGACCCATATAGAGGGTACATTATAAACTTCTGTCCACATGTAAAATAGGTTTTATAAAATTCTCCCAGGGATTATATGTGTAAAAGCGTACACGGAGACAACAAAGGTGCATACTGTTCCATGATGTAAGTGTAGGGGTGTTCTGGGGCAGAGTTTGGGTGGAACATGGAAGAAGTCACAAGGTACAGGCATTCTTTATAAAATATGTGTACTCGTGAGCAGCTGTAAAGGTCACCGTCTCAGTCTTGCTACAATTTCATAAAGATACATAGGTACCTATTGGGCTCTTTTACTGAAGTGTGGCAGCAGCACTAACAGACCCTGATAAATGCCACCACACGCTGAGCATCTAGCACAGTAAAGATGCCATGCTAACTGCTCTCAGCACAGTAGGGTGGGCTTGAGGTAGGATCAGGGAGGAGAGTGTGAATGTCAGCTGATGGTTCTAACATGCATCCATGCTACCAATAGTCCAGTAGTGCAGCAGCTGCAGGCCCTCTAACATAGCAAAACATGTGGCCTCAGCAGCAGAGCAGTTTGAAGAAATGCCACAGCCATGATGAACCTGGCACCCCACCCCTTCCACTGCATGCTCTCCACAACCCAATAATCTCTCCATCTGATCCCCCATATAAATAATGAACTCCCTCAATCATATTCTCTCCCACAGCTCATAAATCTCCCACCACACAGCACAATTGCAATAGCTCCCCCTGCACCAGACACCCACTCTCAATCCAGATCCCTCCTTCACAATGAAGATCTCCTTCCTTATCCAGAACCCCAAGCAAAATATTCCCCCCAAGAAACCCACACCACCAGATTCCCAAAAATACCCCCCCCCCCCCCACTACCAGCCATCCCTCAATCCCCCCACCCAACCTACCCCAAGACTTACCCAAGGGATTTCCTGGTGCCTAGTAGGGCTGGAGCTTCTGCCCTGGCTACTTCTACAATCCTCTCTGTGATTTGGATATTTATTTATTTCACTGGTTTTATATACCGTTTTTCTGCAAGGCAAAATGGTTTACAAAGAACATGAAAGAACGTTTACATGGAACAATTGAACTATGTAGAGGTAACTTTGATATAAATATTACAGTTCTGCTGGGAGTGTTTACAATGAACAAAAGAACAAAGGTGAACTATTTACACTCGGCATAGAAGCTATGCGATGAGGTGTTGTGTTCGCCTACTTGGGGGAAATAGCTGGGTGATGGAGGGTAGGGAGATGGGGTGGTACTGCATGCCCGCTTGCAGACATCCATATCGCGAATAGCGCTTTAAAAAAAACCCCCATATTTTCTGTGGGATAATTTGCAAGGAGAAAATATATAGACACTTTCCCTTTAAAAATATAATAACTTTGTGGCCTGTTTAAAAATTATTCTTCCTCTATTTAATGGTGCTAACAGACTGCATAGTTGTACACGTGGTGGGTAATTTTTGTATTTTTACTACCGGTCCCTGTGCAGGTTATTCAATAACCTGAATAAGTCACCATTTGAATGTGCATGGGAGATGGGTATCTCGCAAAAAGATCCATGACTGTATTCCACAACACAATGCCCATGCATGTCCATGGTGCATGTATGGGGATTTATTTAACAGATTTCCTATACTGCTTTATCATTTCAATCAAAGCGGTTACATTGTAACTTAAACATGTACATTAAACAGGGACATTGATAACTTGGGATTTTTCTGAGGCAATGAAGGGTTAAGTGATTTGCCCAAGACCACAGAGAATGTTAGTGGGAACTGAACCCTGGTTTCTTGGTTCCCAAGCCTGTGTTCTAACCATTAGGCTATTCCTCCACTGTCAGAATGTGCGCAAGAGGGGTAGAATGGGGTGTCGTTTGCTGCGGAGATGTACATAGCATATTCAGGAAAGGCTGTGTATGTTTTGGACATCACCACAGATATGCCCATTATTCCTGCTGGAGATGTGGCATAAGGCCAGTACTTAGAAAATATTCTGCTGTATTCTACAAATCACCCAAATATTATAAGGGGTGTGACAAGCATGTTTTAAACTGGTGTGACTGCAGTATGGAAAAACACCATAAGATGCAGTTATAAAGAACAGAAATCAGAGTGAGGGAATCTTGTAAGCTAAAGAGTCATTAATAACTACCCTTCAAGAAATATTAAGAATTGTGTTTATTCTGGCTAAGCTGAAATTTGCTATTTGTGCTAAAAGAGCTAATCGAGGGGACCCTAACAATTTCAGTGTTATGAAGAATGGGAATGCTGTTGTAAGAACTGCATGTGAGTGAGTCTGGAAAAGAATCCTGTTTGAGAGAGAAAGGGAGATCATATTTGTAGTCCTGGGACGCCATGCTTAAATAGTATCCCAGCTTTTATTTATAGGCTCTGAGCATCCTTTTGGCATAATTATGTCTTTTGTGACTTCAAGTGAGAGTCTGTGGGTGTGTGTGGTTTGAGGGTTGCATAGGAGGATCGGGTGTGCTAATCTGCAATTCAGGGAGGACGTGAATGCCTGGCCAGTACCTGAACTTTAAGGATGACCGCAAAGTCACCAGGTGCCAGTGTGATAGGGCAGCCATTCATCAACTGTGCCAGGCACTGGGAGACATGGCGTATATTGTGCCAACATTCCCCAGATTGTGCCATGAGGCCTACATCCATATCCAGTCCAGGATCTATGCAAGCTACGAGCGGGGTGATATATCTGAAGACTGACTACTTGGTATGATGGCACAAGGATCCCCCCTCCCATGCCCACACAAGCCTGAGCAAGGGAGTATTTCCACAAAGCAGACTGTGGGAAGGCAGGCAACGTTGCCCTACAGATAGCAGATGTATACAGACTGACATAAGCCTAGACAGAGAGTGGACATTGTATGAGACGGGTGTATCCATATGTAGGAAGCTACTTTGAGAAATGCCAGTACCCAGATATGTCAGAAACCATAAGCCATAGCCAGAAGGCCATAATCATTAATAGAGCATACCTTTGTAGCTCAGCAATGGTATGCTTCCTTTGGGGAATTGCAATGTTAGTTTAGGTGTTTGTGAACTTGGTAAGGGTCCATATTTAGCATTTTAAAGAGTGTTTTAGAAATGACCAATGCAGGAATAACTGCAGTCTTTTCATAAAGTCAAATATTTTTTGATGCAAGGTATGACATGCAGAATTAGTTTAAATCATGCCTGTACCCAATTTAACAGTGTTCGCCAGAGATAACTGGCCTATATAGAATCTGCATCCATGAGAAAAGACCAAGATTAAATGCAAATCAAGTGAATTGCAGCCTGATTTCATATCCTGAGTTCTTTGATTTTTTTCCCCTATATCTGCAGGAGCAATGAGTCAAATTTTCCTCAGAGAAGGAGCTACTAAATTTGACACGCTATTTTTTTTTACCATAAATATAAGTCCCAGTAAGAAAAACCAGGCTTGTCATTCTGCAAATTGTGTGCATAAGTTTTCATGCATTAGTACATACGCATACCTTTTTATTTGAAAAGTTTGGGAATGTTAACTCTTGTGGGTGACTCGAGTTGTTATATTTTGTCATCTTTTCTTTGCTTGAACTTAGTTTCTACTGCTAGAAAACAATTTTTTAATCTCGTGCCGTTTTCTTTTTGGTGGTTGACAAATTGCCCCTGAAATTTAAGTCTTATTTATGTGTCTGCCTGCTACAACCTACACAATTAAGGTCTACAGTTGAAGATTTAGCTAGAATGAGAGTTAATGACTTGAAATTCAAAGCTGTATTCCTTGCTCAGTGCATTAGTGAAGTACTGTTAACTCTATGAATAATAAAGAATAACTTAAATTAGTATAAATAGTACATCACCAGTGGAAATCTTAGGGCAAATTGAGTTTGCTCTAGGTTTATGCTTTTTTTTTTATTAGCTGTTGGAAGAGAGTTATAACTTGTACAGTAGATCATCTTATTCATCTACATGTGCAGTATATGTACAGACAGACAAAGAAATATAGATACATATCCATCTAACTCTAGCATTATTGATGGATTCTTCCTATATGGCAGAGAGGCTGATAATAAAACAAAGTTGAGCATCTAAATTTATACACCTAAGTTAGGCATCTATTTCAGCTGACCCAAGGAGCCAAAGATACCGCTACTATTACCACTTATGCAGTTCTGTACATATACATGTAGAAAGACGGCCCCTGCTCAGAGCTTACAATCAGAGCTTACAATCTAAACAAGACAGATAATACAATAGCTGAGAAAAGGGGTACAAATAGGGAAGTGAGGGAAGCAGATGATTTATCGCTTTATCTTTATGCCTGATATACAACAGCCTGATCTGTTTAGGTAAGACCATGGAATACGTGATTCTACACTTAAATGGATTGCTTATCCATATAAAGCTAGGACCACTTATTTGGGTGACTCAGCCAAAGAGATACGTTTATCCAGCTAGTGAGTGAATATTGATACCGTATGGAGAAATATAGGTCTCACCCCTGTAACACCACTGGCCTCTCCTTTTTATAAGCAAAATGTGTTTGATGGGTAATCAGCTGGTCAATCAAAGCGTATCCAGTTTGTGGTCCCTAAGGGGTGATATTCAGAAAGTTTTATGTGGTTTGCAAACTGCATAAACCCCAATAATCTATCTGGATAGTGCCACTGAATGATAGCTATCCGGATAGCAGTGATATTCAGCCATGGACTAAATAGCTAAACTGCATAAAATTAGGACAGGTTGATGGGTGCTCTGTCTTTAAGTGGTTTTGCTATTCTCTTAAAGGCACATTCTAATGTGTGCGTCCAGGTCCCTGCGTGTCCGATTGGAATCAGAATCAGGTCTAGGGCCTGTACTTGCAGGCCGGGATCTGATTCAGATCTAACCGGGTAAGGCGGACACGTCACCCTCCACCCCTCTTCACCCCCTTTCCATTTACTCTACCTATACATGTTAACAATCACACAGCAACATTATTTGGATTTCAACACTGGTCGCAGCTTTAATAACCTTTTAACAAACCAATTAATACAAATACAAACATTATAACTCCCCCCCCCCCCAGCAGAGCGAGCCATCACCCACCATGTTATTAGCAAGGTGACGCTGCTTCCGCTTCCCCCGGGCACAGGCCCATAATTTTCCACGCCCTCCCTCTTCCGGCTTCGCCATATTATTAGCAAAAACCTGAGGGATTAACCGGGTCGGGGGTACCCCACCCCCGCCCTCCTGCTTGCCTCCGGCTCCGGACCCCGGAAACCTCCGGGCTCCCGCCAATCCCCCCCCCCAAGCTGCAACAACCCATACCCCCCACACCCCCGCGTGTCCATATAAAGGGCGGGTGGGCGGGACGTCCAGCGCCTCCAACCTCAACAACCGAGAGACTGGAGCAGCGCCGGGTCCCCGCACCCCCCCCCCCGTCGCAGCCCGCAGACCTCGGCCCCCCATTGGCTCCCGCACGCTTGAAAAACCCACGGGAGCCAATGACACCGCCGGACCGCACGGCCTTCCCTGTGCCCGCGCGCCGCCGAATCCCGAGGGGGGAGGGCAGCCTGCCGCCCCCCCGGTTAGCGGCGGCCACGGGGACGCGGACCCGAGGCCTTCCAGTTCCTGGATGTACAGTCCTCTGCCCGGCTAACTCAGTCAGGCAGTCAGGCTCCTAAATGGAGCCGTGGTGCCATGGCGTCCCGTCCCCTGTCTAGATTTGAGGCTCAACTAAGGGGCGGTGTTCTCAGAAGTGTGTTTTGGAAGTGTATGGCTTTCTCAAATGTAAATGAGAGTATACACATTAAGATGATGGTCATAAAATTACCCTGTGCATACAAGTATGCACAATGTCAAGAAAGTGCATATTTGTGACTTCGGGATATGTGCATCCGGGGGAGGAGTTTATTGTATGTGCACACATTTAAACCATCTCCCAAGCCAGTGTAAGTATACATAGCTTTCATACAGCTACAATTTCTTCAGATATTCTGGGGAAATTTTTTAGATACATAGTAGTGTCTTTATAAAGTGGAGGAGTGGCCTAGTGGTTGGGGCAACGTACTTCAGGCCGGAAGGTCGGGGGTTCAAATCCCACTAGAGGACAGCAACCTTGGGCCGGAAGGACTGGGGTTTTTAGTCCCACAGGTGCTCCTTGTGGTCTTGGGCAAGCCACTTAGCCCTCCATAGCCCATGTTCCCTGTAAATAGTTATCTCCAAGTTATAATGCCCTGTTCAATGTAATTTCAGTTTGTTCAATGTAAACCACACTGATGCAGAATAGCGTGGTATATAAGAGAATGTAAATAAATAAATAAAATAAATAATAAAGTAGGCCCAAAGTAGTCACCCTCTTGGCCTTCCCACCTGTGTGACCTGTTATAAAGTTACTCTCCACACATCTTAAGTGGCACTGCCCCTGAAACGCCCCAAATCCTGCTCCCAGATGGATAATTTTGTCTATGTAACAATTCATACCAGCGCTACCACCAACCAAATGAGTGCTTTTGAATACAGAGTTCTGTATTTTCAAATGTATGTGCACCCTATTTCCCATGCAGATGCAGAAATTCTAATTATGGGCCTCTAAGCAATATTTTTCAAAGGGCCTCCAAAGCGGGGAAGATATGGGAGCAGCTGCAAGTGGGCCCCTTCTTCCTTGGGCACTCCCTGCACCACAGGATCCATTTGGGCAGAATTTATGCCATTGGCTGTGGGACAATTGTAAACTTCACAAGTGCAGATTCCTGCAAATATTGCATCTGGGCAAGCTGTTTTAAAAATTACCTCCTATACAGAAGTAAGAGGGAGGACTGGGGTGTGGTACAATATGCTGAGCTTGACAAGTGAAGAATAACTACAAGCCCATGAACTTACACCATAAAGGATTCTGAACTGAGTCTGGAAGAAGTTCCATGAGCTCAAGGTAGAGGTAACAGAATCATGTTTTGCTGACCAGATAGAAGGCCACCACCTATTTACAATAAAGTATAAAAATGCTTTTTGTTTCACTGAAAGGATTTTAGGTAAATCTTCAACTGATAATTGTCATAGGCTTGAGTGGTTACAGCAAACTACTCTGAAGGGGGAGAAGTCAAGGAGTTGATGGCAAACATGGACAGTGTTGCATGAAGACAAGGCATTCTATAAAGATGTGAGTTGAGTTTGGGATGAAGTAAAATATCCTAGTTTGCAGAGAGGTGTAGCAGAGCTGTTACTGGAGTAATGAAGGGAAAAATGATGGACCACTGCTTTTCTAAAAGGGGAACTTATACATTAGAAGGGGTACTGATACGTTAGAGACTTTTAAGATGCAAAAAGTTGGAACACCAACAAGAAGAGCTGGCATGACCAAGAGTCTACAGTGCGCATATCTCATCTACCAAATAGTAACTACTTTAGGTTGTGCAGTTATGCTAAAATTTTAACAGATTTTTTATTTATTTATTTTATTTACATTCTGCACTATTTTGCATCAGCGCGGTTTACATTGAACAAACTGAAATTACACTGAACAGGGCATTATAACTTGGAGATAACTATTTTACAGGGAACATGGGCTATGGAGGGTTAAGTGGCTTGCCCAAGACCACAAGGAGCACCTGTGGGACTAGAAACCCCAGTCCTTCCGGCCCAAGGTTGCTGTCCTCTAGTGGGATTTGAACCCCCGACCTTCCGGCCTGAAGTACCTTGCCCCAACCACTAGGCCACTCCTCCACTCCATTTACACTCCTCCATTTACATATGGAAAGATATTTTCAAAGGCATTTCCACAGATAGATCAGTGCTTTATACCCATAAATGGCTGTTACAACAGTGCTCACCTAATATATGAGTAAACATATGTATGTATGTAAAGGTGTTACTTTATAAAAGAATATCATCTGTTTAAAAAGTGCCTGTTTTATAAAGGAAGCCCGAGAGACAAGTGATGAAATGGAGGATGATGGCATGTCAGTTAAAACAACAGAGATGCAAATTCATGTCTCCTTGAGGTATTATAAACATTTAGATTTAAATTCATTTTTGTCCTAGTTTAATGGTATTATAGGGTCTGATATTCAAAAAGGGTTTATGCGGTTAGCAGGATCTGCTAACCACATAAACCCCACTGAGTCCAATATTTATCAACACTGGTCAGTCACTGCTACTGGATATCCCCCAGACTGTCTTGCGCAATCCAGACAATGCTGAGGGGCTCTGTGGGCAGGACTGAAACAGTCCCATTATCTATCCTGCCCTAACTTTATGTGGGCTTGCTATCCAGTTAGTGGTTGACTATCACCGCTAACCCATTAGCAATTGAGGTCAGCACTGAAAAGGATATTTGGTGCCAGGAAATTTGAAAGACAACTTCATAGCTGGCTGACTGGAAAAGATCTGTGTCCATACCAATTCTGAAAAAAGGTTATCCAAATGACTGTGGAAATAATCGCACAATCACTTTGATACCACATGTTAGAAAGATTCTACTCAAGATCATTCAGTGGAGTCTACAATCAAACCTGGAGTAAGAACTGCCTGAAATACCAACAGGATTCAGGAAAGAGTGAGGGAAAGAGGACATCTTGAGGATGTACAATGGATCCTTGAAAAGATAAAAGAATGCCAAAAGATATTTACATGTGTTTCACTGACTACAGCAAGGCCTTTAAGGATTGCATAAATCATGAAAAACTCTAAACCAGGGGGCGGAGCCTGATGTCCAGCGGGTAGGACGCTTTGCGTTGAAGCTCCCGAGAGGCCTACTCAGAATCCTGACTTAATACCTATATAAATTTACTATTTCGCTCCGAGCTGACCGGGGCACCTCGGGGGGGATGGCGGCCCATAAACCAGCGCGCTTGGACTTCGGGTCTCCTTCTTCTTCTCACGGAAAACGCTCCAAAACAGAGGTGTCCTCCCCACAGAAGATGGTTCCATTTCGTGAAAACCCCGCAATGCACCTGGAGATTTTGGAGGAAATACGCGGCGTGAAGGAATTGGTGCAGTCCAATGGAGAAGCGCTCCGAGCCATGCGAGAAGACTTTGGAGTGCTCCAGGACCGACTTGAAGGTCTTTCATTACGGCAGGACAATATGGCGGGTCCTCGACTCGCACGAGGTGCGCTTGGGCAAACTGGACAAGGCTGAGCGCCAGATACAGAATCTTCAAAAGGAGTTGGAAGATAGCAATAATCGAGCCCGTCGCAACAATGTGAGGCTCCTCGGAATGCCGGAGGGGGTGGAAGCAGGAGATATAAGAGAATTCTTGCTCAAAACTCTTCCCTCCTTGCTGAAGATCACTTTTCACAGAGAACTGGAAATCGATCGAGCACACCGTGTTCCTGCCCGCATGGCGCTCAACCGCACGACCCCCCGGCCTATTATCTTTAGCTTGCTACGATATCAACAAGTGAAACAAATTTTACATGCTGCCTGAGCGAATCATCACTTGGAATTTGAAGGTCGTAAGGTCTCCTTCTTTCCTGATTTGGCAAAGCCTACCGTTGACCGTCGGAAGAAACTCCTAGCTCTTCGCCCTCGACTTCAACAGCTACAGGCTCGCTTTGGCCTGTTGTATCCAGCGAAGCTCCGAGTGACTCTCCACAACCAGACCAGGACGTTCGAGGATCCTGATCTACTATCAACATTTTTGGACTCCAAAGAAGCAGAGCAGATGCGCTAATCCCAAATCTTGGACTCTTATCTGCCGGCTCTGTCCGCCATTTTGAAGGGCCCGAAGCGGCGGTCATAGCCCAGCACAGAAATAGCCTGGACTTTCTATTTTTCTCTGTATGACTTTTGTCTTTGGTCTCCTATCCCTTCACGATGTGTGCCTCGGTCGGATTCGGAGCACGCACAGTCCTACAGGTTATATGTTTTTTTCAATTTCGGCCTTCTCTGGGGTTTCTCCCCGCAGACACATGGTCGCCAGTAATTTTGGGGTTTTGCTTCTCCTCTACCGTACTGCGGTTTTCTTTGTTAATGTGGGGCGCTTCATTGTATTATATTAGCTTATTTTCCTATGTCATGTGTACAGCCAGATACAGTCAGTTTGAGGGACACAGTGAAATTATGTGTGCTATCATGCTCAGAATTTTAACTTTTCTGAATGGCCTTATGTAAAATCTTATTATACATCGTCAAAGGCATTACTGGTCCACTCGGAGGAAGGAAAATCCTTAGCTATCTTAGCCACGAGCATGTTGATTTGGTGTTTCTTCAGGAAACGCATTACACTCTGCTGAAACACTGAAACTCAATGCTAGGCCTCACATCGTAGCTGCCTAATCTCCCACCGTTTCCAAATGGTACGGGATAACCATACTGGTTAAGAAGTCTTTGCACGCTACTGTACCTGATATTAGCGTTGACATGGAGGGTAGATGGGCCCGTGTACACCTTGAGGTTGGAGATAGTGAATTCACGTGTATTTGCACTATGCCCCGAATGTGGACAACCCTGCTTACTATGCAAGTTTTGCGCAGTTGGCCTCGGCCTCCGCCAATGCTCCATTAATACTTGGTGGCGATTTTACTCAAGTGTTCCCTCAATCTTTTCTTCTCATACAAGGTGCTCGTTGGTTGGAAGATCCAGTACCGAGCAGACCTGTGTGGCTAGATATAGTAGCGGGCCTTTGCTCACCGATTCCTCTTACCTTACTCCCTGGTATAACTCTCCCATTAGACTCCCACTATCCACCAATGCTTTTCGACACTTTAGGTGCCTTTAATACTCTTATGCCCTTTCGACTCCCGACTCTGGTCAGTGCAACTTCAGCATTGTATTCGGAGCACTGGAGTACTCCCGCCATCGGCACTCTCTGCATAAGGTTGATTGGAGACTTCCGATCTCTCGGTAGTTCACCGGGTGTAGCATCCAATTTTACTAAACCTTATGTAATGCTATCACTAGAGATACCTCTATAGCGCAGAAAGTATGGGAGAGAGAATTGCATGTGACTTCAACCTCGGAGCAATGGAGCCTTATCTGGAGCAGAGGGACACGGGTTCCGACCCGCCTCACTCACTCAGACCCTCTTCTTTCTAGCCCACCGGTGTTTTTACACTCCTCACAGATTAGACAAATGGAACACTACTCAGGGTAATGGTTGCTGGACACGTCCTGCGGCCATTGGTTTATTACTTCATGTTATGCATGAATATCCCGCACTACAGTATTACTGGCGTCGGGTCTGGGGTCGTATTTAGTCTATATCGCACTCTCAGGAGCCCCTTTCTTGGAGGATAGTGGGACTTCGCCCAGTAGCGGGGATCCCCTCTCTCCCAAAAATGGCTTATCTCCTTTTGAACTTTATGCTTGGCATTGCTATTTCCCTAATTAAGTAATACTGGGAAATTAGTTCCCATCTGAGCCTCAATGTATGGTGGAATCATGCCTGTCTCTACAGTAAATATGAACAAATACCTCGTCTGTTCGCTTCCTCCGTTCAGACTCCTTCTCATTGGTCTCAATGGAAGATGCTCAATGAATATGTACATTTTGCTAAATGCTCTCATCTGACTGTCTAACTTTGTATATATCTCTGTCTCATGATCATGCTGTATTGTGGATACTTTTTGATCGTTTGATGTATAATCACTGTTAATTGGCAGCGCTCACATGCTGATACAAACGGGTAGAGAAGAAGCACCGGGGTGGGGGGTAATGGGTTTACTTTTCCTTATTGTATACTTGTTTTGTCTCTTTTGGTGTGTTGTTTCTTTTGTTTGTTGCAAAATGAAAATAAAAGTTTAAAAAAAAAAGAAAAACTCTAAACCATATTAAGAAGCATTGATATACAGAACACCTTGTAGTTCATTTACATTAACTAAGGAAGGAAGAACTGTTTGAATGGAACAGGGAGAAACAGAATGATTTAAAATCATCAAAGGTTATGAGAAGACTGCAAACGTTCCCAATATCTGTTCAATTTATATGCAGAGCAAATCATCAGAGAAGCAGGACTGTATGAAGAAAACTGAGAAGTGAAGATTGTTGGAAGGTTTGTCAAAAATCTTTGTTACTGGCTGAAAGTGAGGACTGTTTGAAACATCAGCTTACCAAGCTCAATGAACATATTCTTAAGATGGGCCTGCACTTTAACATGAAGAAGACAAAGATCCTGACAACTTGCAAACTCCCACAATGTGGAACTCCCTGCTTGAAGCCATCAGAGCTGCACAATCAACTAAAGATCTGAAAAAAACTACTAAAAACACACCTATTCAAGGAGCACTATGGACCTTATGAAAATACCTAACTACAGTGTCACCATAATATCATGATCAATCATCCATATCAAATCAACCCTCCACAATTATTCCCCTCTGTAATATAAATAATCTACCCCCATACTTGACCCTCTGTTGAACCGTGACCTACTCCCCTCTCCTCTTGGTAACCCCATATTTATCTCCAAGTTCTTTCTCCCTGTTTATTGTAAAACAAATCCATTGAGATTATGTTATGTTGTTCAATGTAAACCGCCTTGGACAAAGGCGGTATAGAAAAACTGTTAAATAAATATAATCAATAATTTTATCCTTGATGAAGAAGAAATAGAAATAGTAGACAAGTTCGACTTGTTTGGATCCATAAGCAATAACGAAATGAAAAATAGTCAAAAATTCAATGACACATTGCTCTTGTCAGAATGGCTATAAAGGACCTAGACAAGATTTTCAATAATGTGACTTGTTCAAACCATGATATTTTCAATAACTTCATATGGATGCAAAAGTTGGACAATGAAGAAGCAAGAGGGGAAGAAAATCGATGCCCTTGAATTATGGTTCTAGTAAAGAATACTACATATGCCAAGGACTACCTGAAGAAAAAAATCAATCAGTACTGGAGGAGATCATATCTAAGCTTTCCTTGAAGGCTCAAATGGCTTTTATACTTTAGACTCATCATGCAAAGTGAATAATTAGAGAAAGACATCATGGTAGGCAAGGTTGAAAGTCAACACAAAAGAGGATGACCAGCAATATGATGGACTGAAACAATAACAGTTATAGATGCCACTCCATCAACAATTAACCACTTGACTGAAAGATGAACACAGTTTAATACAACTATCTACAGGATTTCCATGAGTTGACATTGACTTGATGGCACTTAAACAAAAATTTTAATGCAAGTTAATAAACTGAATGTACACTAATGACTGCACATCTCCAGAGCAGTGCAATTTTCAATCAGGCTATCTTACCTGGGTTAACATCTGTTATCTGGATAAATGCCCTTGAAAATTGATTGGATATAAAGAAAGGTACTGAATAGATAGAAAAGTAGCATTTAGGAAAGCTGATATAAAAACCAAGAATCAAGAATGTCAATGCAAGTATAATGTTAGTCCAGAAGTGACACACATATAGCAAAACAGTGACACAGAGTAGAAGGGTAAATAACTGGAATCTTTCAGCAGTAAAGAGAATATCACTTTCCACATTAAGCAAAGGCTCAAATTACTGCTTCACATATCCCCAGGGTGATAGAACTTCCAGAGATCTAGACTTGTTCTATAGGAGCAAAAACATCACAGAGGATGGTGGCACGGATTTACTGAGGCATGAACTTTTCAGAGCAAGCGTCTGTTACATCAGATGCATCATGTGCCTCAAAGCTTACGAATATGGCTGTTGTGTACAAGGTGTAACCAGTTGAAGTGATATCCCCAGAGTGTGGATCTTCACACTTGCTAGTGAATGGTATGGCATGTCCTGTATCTGTTCATACCCTCTCTTAAGTCTTCACAGTGTGTTGCTTTGGCTCAATCCAGTTCTGGTGTTGCAGATCTAGACTTGATAGCATACCAAGTTGCTTAGTTGATGTGAGTGAAAGAGTTCTAGATTTTCCTATGATTTTTATTGAACTACTACAAACATATTTTATTCCTTCTTTCTCAGGTCAATGATTTGTCACCCAGGAACGGAAAGTTTCCTATTAGACTCAAGGACACCACGGATAGGAACAATTATTATACCTCTATTAATGTGCTATAAATGTTAATAGATGGAGAAGGAGAAAGAGAAAGCAATTAAGAGCTTGAATCCTACCACCATGGTCAGTGTATTTACCAGTTTCTAATTTAAAGATATTTCAGTTGCTTGGATAGTGGGTGAAATGAACTGCAGATATATCAGTCAAACGTATTCATGTCATGAATAGTTAATGTAAATACTGCTCTCTTACAAGGGCTAGTACAATTACTGATCGCACAATAGGATTTTTAATGGTAATTGCAAGCTATGTCTGGGTAAGCAATCATTCAAATTATATATAGATAGGTACTGCTTAACGCTTGAAAAGAACGGCACTTTAACAGATGCCTGTAGCAAAGGTTGCCATAAATTATGCCAACAGCACCAGTAAAATGAGCTGCAATTTTCATTTACATGATTTGATTTCTATAGCTAATTCAATTTGAAGAAAATATCTAATGTACACACTGATCTCCCTAAAGATTGTTTTAGTATTTTGCTACAACAACTAGTTCTATCATTGCAACAAATCTAAGGTGTGAAATTTATATCTTTTGTTTTCCCTCTTAAGCATTTTTTCTAATAGAAGGAATAAAGGCTCCCTAGCATGGCAAAGCAGAGTGAGGGAACATAAGGTCTTCTGTGTCTATATATTGGTTCAGTATTCTGCGCACTGTCATCACGATTCCATCACAGTTATGGGAACTGTAACAGAGAAGATGTCTCTAATACTGTATATCCCAAGTTCATGTACTATAGTCTCTCTTTCGTTGGTCCTAGGGAGGGTAATTTTCCAAAAATATCTTTGTGGAATATAGGTTTTCATAAAATCGTGGCACTAGATAGGCAGATGAATTTACACACATACAGTCTGTTTACTTGGAATGAGCAGAGGTGGGCTTGGGGAGAGCTTTGTATTTATAATGCATACTCAGAAATGTTTCCATATGTGTAAAGAGTGGGTGAAATGTAAGAATATAAATTCCACGGGCTAATTTTCAATGTGGAAGCAAGCAAAGACGGGTGCTTTGAAAATTCAGCAAAAGCTTGTTCAGAGAAAAGTTAATGCGTGCTTTTTGTGTTTGCATACAGTTAGGAAGTAGATTGCCAGGCCTTTCTTCCGAGTCAATGGAGAGTTAAGTGACTTGCCCAAGGTGTCACACTGCCAAGAAAACCCAGGAGTTTCCGGGTTGCCAGGAGTCAGCATTGACTCGAAGGCACGTATTGCATTTGCATAAAAGTACATCCTTAGAGGACAAGTTTCCAAACCATTAATGTGAGTTAACAGTGATTTTCCCCTGGTAATCTTACTATCTCAGAATTGCCCTCACTCAGGGGCAGCCTAAGAAGGGTGCGGGGCCATATGCAGAGACTCATTGAGGGACCTAATTTGCATAAATGGCCTCATTTGCATAAATATTTGCATAATGTTAACATGTGCTAACTTTTAGTAAACATGCCTCTTAATGAGTGTCTGGATAAAGAAAGACTACCAGATTTCTATGTTACTATACTCAAGTGCCAACTGCCAGGCACATTAGGAAGTACTATAAACACTGCCCATTTAGAACCATAGCAAACCTGCTGTATCATAACAGCACTACCAGGGCTCACAACGCGCCAAACCCTACCTATCAAAAGGCAACACTGCAAATATTAAACCAATACCTCTCAAAGAATACCAATACATCTCACTGGGAGGAAAGAGAACAAGTGGCACTGTCAAATAGAAACTACATGAACAGAATACCTCAGCTCGATTACACATACACAAGATAGATCGTCACCAAACAAAGAACAAGGGATCACAATTTAGAAATATAAAGACAATAATTAAACTAAGAAATCCAAAAATCAAACTTGGAATGTACAACAACACTGGAGAAATAAAATTATAAATTAATTAAATCTTCTACTAAACAAAATGCAAAGACGTTAACAATGCACATTTCCCAGAGCTGACATATTCCAGTTAATTACTTCAAAATAAAAAAGTATTTTTCTACCTTATATTGTCAGGGTATTTTATTTTCAGTTGCAATTGCTCCAGTCACTTTCTTCTGGTTGCTTCTGACTTCTGCTAACTCTCCATTGTCTCCTGTCCATTTGTCCTTTCTTCTCTCTTCTAGTTTTTTTCCATCCTATCTCAACATCTGCTTTAACATACTGATCTATCTCCTTTTGCTATTTCCTCCATTTCTTTCTTTCTTCCTTTTTCAGCCACTCAAATTTCACCCTTCCATTCTCAATCCCCACTTACTCTTCCAATACCTGGCCAATCGTAGATTTTTCTTCCCTCCCACACAAAATATCTTTTCCCCTCATCATACTCACTTCTCCAGCCCCATCCTCTTCTAGTCCTCCTCCAACATTAGCTTCCTTCTAGTTCAAGCCTGACCCAGCATCTGCTCCCTTTTAATCCCGTTCTCCCATCCCCCACATCAGTCCATTTCCAGTCATAGCCCCCACAATCAGCCATTTCCAATCCTATCCTATCCTATCCTAGCCCCCCATTAGCCCATTTCCAGTCCTATCCTAGCCTCCCATCAGCCTATTTCCATTCCTAGCCCCTCCATAAGCCCATTTCCAGTCCAGGCTTCCCCACTCAGCCATTTCCAGCCCTATCCTAGCCCTCCATCAGCCCATTTCCAATCCTAGCCCCCCATCATCCATTTCCAGTCCTATCCTAGCCCCCATCAGACAATTTCTAGTCCAAGCCCCCCATCAGCCCATTTCCAATCCTAGCCCCCACAATCAGTCCATTTCCAGTCCTATCCACCCAATCATCCCATTTCCAGTCCTAGCCCCCCATCAGCCATTCCCAGTCCTATCCTAGCCCCCCCATCAGCCCATATCCGGTCATATTCTAGTCTCCCATCAGTCCATTTCCATTCCTAGCCCCCCCCATCAGCCCATTTCCAGTCCAGGCTCCCCCAATCAGCCATTTCCAGCCCTATCCTAGCCCCCCACCAGCCCATTTCCAATCCTAACCCCCCCCCCAATCAGCCCATTAGCAGTCCAAGCTCCATATCAGCCCATTTCCAATCCTAGCCCCCATCAGCCATTTCCAGTCCAAGCCCCCATTAACCCACTTCCAATCCTAGCCCCCCAATTAGCCCTTTCCAGTCCTAGCTCCCCATCAGCCATTTTCAGTCCTATCCTAGCCCCTCATCAGCCCATTTTCAGTCCAAGACCCCCATCAGCCCATTTCCAATCCTAGCCCCCATCATCCATTTCCAGTCCTATCCTAGCCCCCATCAGACCATTTCCAGTCTAAGCCCCCCCATCAGCCCATTTCCAAACCTAGCCCCCACAATCAGTCCATTTCCAATCCTACCCCCCCAATCAGTCCATTTTCAGTCCTAGTCCCTCATCAGCCATTCCCAGTCCAAGCCCCCCATCAGCCCATTTCCAGTCCTAGCTCTCCATCAGCCATTTCCAGTCCTATCCTAGCCCTCCATCAGCCCATTTTAAATTCTAGTCCCCCATCAGTATATTTCCATTCCAAGCCCCCCATCAGCCCAGTTCCAATCCTAGTCCCCCATCAGCATTCCCAGTTCTATTCTAGCCCCCCAATCAGTCCATTTCCAGTCCTATCCTAGCCCCCCTCCCTCCCCCGAAGAACTCTGCACCTGTCTGATGGCTTGAGACGGAGCCGGGGAGGCCGGAAGGCCTGGCTCACCTTTGCACAGTGCCAGAGTGAAGAGCAGCATGTTCATTCACTCCAGAAGTTGTGTTTTCCTGAAGTACACTGGTGCATCAAGGTTAAAGGGCATTTCCTGTTTCCCGGCACTCAGTGCGCTTCAGCCGAACACAGCTGCTGGACGCCGCTCTTCACTCCGGCACTGTGCAGAGGTGAGTCAGGGCTTTAGGTCTCCCCAGCTCCCTCTGAAGCCAATTGGCCCTGCAAACCAAACACCATGTGCAGAATGGAGTTGGCACAGGGCCCCCTGAAGTGCGGAGCCCTGTGTGAACAACATTCTCACTCAAAGGATGAGCCAGCCCTGCCCTCACTCAGTCCAGCTGAAAACTGAGGTGAGGTATTGCCGGGGCATATTTAGGGTAAGGGTTTGAAAACACATGTAAACTGGATTTCCAAATCCATGAATGCTCTTTTCCAGGAGAAAATAATCTGCCCACAGATAAAGCAAATGTAGAGACCATGGTCATTGGTGCCTATGGACAATTTTCAAAGGGAAACTAAGGGCACATTTACTAAGCCGGGCTAATAGCATGGATTATTTGCAACTAGGTCTCAACTTAGGGACAAGTTACAAATAGCCCATGCTAACCATTAGCCCAGCTGAATATCGCCACTGACCGGCTAGCAAAGGAGGTTGGCGGTGAAACTATCATCTGCCACCGAGAAGTGAAAAGAGGAAGTGGAGCCCTCATCATCACTAAAAAAGATCTTCAGTACACTCTAACTGATATAAACAACGTGGATGGACTAGACATTATCAATATAGAAAATAAAACCCTTGCACATTCCCTTATATACAGACCCCCCTCAGCTGATCATAAAAATCTCACCCCTATCCTAGAGCTCGCTTGCACAGCCTCTCTGAGAAAACCACTCATTATACTAGGTGACCTGAACCTCCCCTCACTCAATCTGCAACACGCCACAAACTTCATGGACTCCATGACCGAAATGGGTTACAACCAGATCATACATACTCCCACTCATATAAAAGGAAACTCTCTTGATCTCATTTTCATCCCCACCCCATTTAATAAATACGAACTCCATACCCCCCCCCCCCAACTATGACCAAAGTACCCTGGTCAGACCACCATTTAATAACCTTCAAACTTACCACTCCTGCACCTACCTCTAACATTCCACCAAACTTCCCTTCAAACAAGTCCCGCTTTACCCACTTCGATAAGGACACCTTCCTAAACAAGGTAATACCTGAACTCACAACTAATATAACCAATGTTAACTCATTAATAGACAAATGGAACACAACTATAAAAAACACAGCTACTCCCACTCAGCCCACACAGATAAAACCATCTAAAAGATCGGAAAAATGGTTTACTAAAAACCTCACCATCCTAAAAAAGCAGCTGAGAAAACAAGACAAAATATGGAGAAAAGGAAAATCAGATGATAACAAAGCCCAATACTTCATCTTACTCAACAAATACAAAGATGCAATTAACAAATCTAAAAAAGATTATCACTCTAAAGTGATAAATTCGGCCATTAACCGCCCAAGAGAACTATTTAATATCGTAAAATCTCTAACAAAAGCTCAAAAGACAGAACCTGAACACTTAAACATAAACGTTCAAACCTTAGCCACACACTTTGCTGAGAGACTAAGAAACAAATCTTCCAACCAATCAATAACTCTGCACACCGACCCAAAACAATCAATGAAATGGACAACCTTTCATGAGACTGACCAAAAACACCTCCTCAATGTCATAACAATGATCAACACCACAACCTCCCCCCTGGACCCTTGCCCAGTCTCATGGGTGAAAGCCGCCAAAGCTGAACTCGCTATGAACATCCAGTTGATAGTAAATCAATCCTTATCTCAAGGTTTAATGCCCAATGCTTTAAAGCTCACCTCCAAACGCCCAATCCTAAAAAACAACAAATTAGACCCCAAGGACCCAAACTCATACAGGCCCATAGCAAGCATACCATTCGTAGCTAAAATAATAGAAAAGATTATACAACTTCAACTTCAGGATTATATTGACTCTCATGCCCCCCTCGACTCACACCAATTTGGATTTCGCCCATTTCATGGAGTGGAAACCCTATAATAACCTTGATGGACAATCTCATTAAAGGCACAGATGATAACAATCAAGGATTCCTCCTCATTTTCATAGATATAACAGCCGCATTCGACAGTGTCAACCATAACACGCTAATTAACAGACTCCAAGAACTAGGAATTGGTGGGACCATAATCCAATGGTTCATCTCATATATAACACACCGAGTAATACACATCTAACTAGATCAAAACTCATCGGAACCTTTCACACAAGGTCAAGGCATTCCTCAAGACTCAGCCCTACTTTTTAATATTTATCTTCAACCTATCACAAACATATTTAAAAAACACAAAATTAACCACTATATTTACTCAGATGACATCATGCTCACCCTCCCAATTAACACAACCAACCCCTCCTACCAGAATTTATCTGAATGTATCACAGAAGCTAACACCTGGTTAGAAAACAACTACCTCAACATCAACATGAAAAAAACGGAAGCAATGTTTGTGTCAAGGAAATCAGACCCCACCTACCCTAATACTATCACAATTAGCAATACTATAATCCCCATCAAGAAAGAGGTAAAATACCTAGGGATAATACTAGACCATACCCTTAGTATGATTCCTCATATAAAACAAACAGTGAAAACAGTATTCTACAAACTCAAAACTGTACAACATTTAAGACCCCTCCTCGACTCTCATGATTTCAGATTGGTCATCAGTGCACTCATCACCCCCCACTTTGACTATTGTAATAGTCTCTTAAACGGTTTACCACTTGCAAACACTAACCTCCTTCAAAGAGCCCAAAACATCTGTGCCCGTGTAACAACGAAAGCCTGCCTGACTGACCACATAACTCCCATCCTATACGAACTACACTGGCTCCCTATAAACAGCAGAATAATATACAAAATAATCCTAACGACATTTAAGATCATCAATGACATCTCACCCTCACACCTATCCACCCTCTTGCAAACCCCACCTGAACTCAGAATCCGTAGGCAAAATGCAACACACTCATTAGACATACTAAAAACAATCTGTAAAACTAAGAAAACCACAAGCTCTAGAGCTTTCTCATATGCCGCCCCCACTCTTTGGAATAAACTTCCTCTAAATCTCCGAATGATAAAAGACCTCCATCTCTTCAGGAAAGAACTTAAAACCCACTTATTCACAGAACATTTTACAAACTCAACAGAACCTCCCCACACAATACACCTCACAAACCCACCATAACTACAGAATACAACCCCCCCTACCCTACACCTCACACAAATAAAAAGAACTCGGATAAAAAGTTTAACTTGATTTTATTAACCCAAATTCTCCTCAAGTATCTCCAATGTAATTACACAATGTTCAATTGTAATTAATCAACAATACTGCCCATTACAATTGTTCCTGTAAATAGTTGATTGTAATTAGTTTTACAAGATGTTGTTCAAAGGTTGACTGTAAATAATTCAAAATTGTTCCATGTAAAACCTTATTCAGTTCTTGTTACCTGTAAACCGCCTTTGATCTCTGGAAGAGGCGGTATATAAGAAAAGCCTAAATAAAAAATAAATAAATAAATCTGGCACCGAATATCTGATTTCAGTTTTGCCTGCAGCAGTCAGGCACTTTACAAGCACTGATCATCAAGGGCTAAATATCAGGCCCAGTGTTTATAACCCGCATTTACAGACATGTAGCAATTCGAGATGGCTCATAATAAAAATATGAAAAGGACCCCAGCAGTTCCGCCATTTTACTTTTGCTCCTAGTATATTTTAATTTTGAATCAGGTAGGGGTGCTTTAAATTTCAGAGTGTACTCTGCATTGACTTTTGCAAATCTCTCTGGGAAACTGAAGATTTCTGGGCAAAGTATTGTGGTCACCAATGTGCATATGTAGAAATAAAGGTCAACAAGCAAATTTATTGGACTAACAATATAACTGTGGCTAGCTGTGAAGAGCTATACTCCCTTGTTAAGGTCAGTTTGAAAAAGGAGCTGGGAAAAACCAAGATGAATTCATCTTTACTTCTTCACCTGAAGTCTACTGGTCAGTCTACCTACAGCCTGTTAAAATGTGAGGTTAGTTCCAGGTGCATGTTATGTAGACCTGATTTCAAGTACTACTATGTACTACTGCGACTGATCATTTGTATAGCGTTACAAGGTACTGTATACATAGAGCTCTACAGACACATGTAAAAGACAGCCCCTGCTCGTCAGAGCTTATAATCTAAAGACAGACAACACAACAGCTGAGGACAAGGATACAGCTAGGGGAATGGTAAGGAGACACAAGGGAGATTAGGTGGATCAGGATCCAAAAGTAGCAATGAAGAAGTGAGTTTACCATCTGGATTTAAAAAAGGCTGAGAGAAGCCTGATGTACAGACTCAGGTAGTTCGTTCCAGACATTTGGAGAAGCAAAGTGAAAGGAGTGAAGTCTGCAGTTGGCAGGAGAAGAGAAGGGCACAGATAGAAGCAATCTGCCAAAAGATGGAGTTCCCGAGGAGGGGTGTAGGGAGAAATAAGAGAGGAAAGGTAGCAAGGAGCAGCAGAATGAGTGTGCTTATAGGTCAGTAGGAGAAGTTTGAATTGGATACGGAAACAGATAGGGAGCCAATGAAGCAACTTCAGAAGAGGGGTTATGTGAGCATATCGAGGCTGGTGGAAATTAGCAGCACAGCTGAGTTTTGAACAGATTGAAGGGGCGAGAGATGATTCAGAGGGAGACCAGCAAGGAGGAGGTGACTAAAGAGTGGATAAGTGTCTTGGTAGTGTGTTTAGAAAGGAAGGGGCGAAATTTTGCTAATGTTATAAAGAAAGAAATGGCAGGTTTTAGCTATCAGTTGGAAGTGTGTAGAGAAGAAGAGGAAGGAGTCAAAGACACCCTGAGGTTGTGAGCCAAGTAAACAGGAAGTAGTAGAGCGTAAAGGCAACCAACCTTTTTGTTAAAATGGTAAATAAAGGCAAAAGGAACAGGAGACCGCTATGGTTTTCGAAGGAAGTAGCTGAAAAAGTGAAGAAAAAGAGGGAGGCCTTCATGAAATACAAGAGATCACAGAGAGAGGAAGACAGGCATCTGTATTTGGAAAAACTTAGAGAAGCTAGCAAAGTAGTCAAGAAGGCAAAGATTCAAAAGGAGGAGGAAATAGCCAATGCAATAAAATGGGGGGATAAGACATTTTTCAGATATATTAGTGAGAAGAGGAAGGGCAAAAGTGGTATTGTCAGACTCAAGGGTGCAGGGGGGGAATATGTAGAAGCTGATAAGGATAAAGCGGAATTGCTTAACAAATATTTTTGTTCTGTGTTCACAGATGAAGAACCAGGAGCAGGACCTCAGAAAACACCCACAAATAAGAACAGAAGCGAGGGAAATCTTGAACAATTTTCAGAAGACTGTGTTCGTGAGAAACTAGCTCAACTTAAAGTAGACAAAGCGATGGGACCGGATGGGATACACCCTAGAATACTGAGGGAACTTGGGGACGTTCTAGCAGCTCCACTGACTGACCTTTTCAATGCCTCGTTGGAGTCGGGAGTGGTGCCACAGGACTGGAGAGAGGCTCATGTGGTGCCTTTACACAAAAGCGGAAGTAAGGATGTGGTTGAAAACTACAGGCCGGTTAGTTTAACTTCAGTGGTGAGTAAATTATTGGAAACGCTGCTGAAAGAGAAAATAGTGAGGTTTCTGGAGTCCGGCGGATTACAGGATCCGAGGCAGCATGGATTCACCAGAGGCAGGTCTTGTCAGACAAATCTGATCGATTTCTTTGACTGGGTGACCAGGGAGTTGGACCGAGGGAGAGCTCTAGATGTGGTGTATTTAGATTTCAGTAAAGCCTTTGACACTGTTCTTCACAGGCGACTTATAAACAAACTGAGCGCCCTAGGGATGGACCCTAAAGTTACTGCTTGGGTTAGAAATTGGTTGGGTGGGAGGCGACAAAGAGTACAAGTAAATGGAGCTCACTCTGAGGAGAAGGATGTTACCAGTGGTGTGCCCCAGGGATCTGTCCTTGGTCCGATTCTTTTTAACATCTTTGTTAGTGATATAGCGGAAGGGCTGTCGGGTAAGGTTTGCCTCTTTGCGGATGATACCAAAATCTGTAATAGAGTAGACACCCAGGAAGGTGTAGATAACATGAGGAGGGATCTAGCTAAGCTTGAAGAATGGTCTAGAATTTGGCAGCTGGGATTTAATGTTAAAAAATGTAAGGTCATGCATTTGGGCTGCAGCAATCCAAGGGAGCAATACAGTATAGGAGGTGAAGTACTTTTGTCCACTAAAGAAGAGCAGGACCTAGGCGTGGTTGTGTCTGATGATCTTAAAGTAGCTAAACAGGTAGAAAAGGCGACGGCAAAAGCTAGAAGGATGCTTGGGTGCATACGGAGAGGAATGGCTAGCAGAAAAGAAGAGGTGATAATACCTCTGTATAAGTCTTTGGTGCGACCTCATTTGGAGTATGGTGTGCAATTCTGGAGACCGCACCTTCAAAAGGATGTGAACAGGATGGAGTCGGTGCAGAGGGTTGCTACTAAAATGATTAATGGGCTTCATTATAAAGCATATGAGGACAGACTTAAGGATCTTAATATGTACACCTTAGAGGAAAGGCGGGATAGAGGTGATATGATTGAGATGTTTAAATACCTCCGTGGCATAAATGTTCAGGGAGAGAGCCTCTTTCAATTGAAAGCAAGTTCTGCTACGAGGGGACATGGGATGAGGGTGAAGGGAGATAGATTCAGGAGTGATATGCGGAAATATTTCTTTACGGAAAGAGTAGTGGATCCGTGGAATAGTCTCCCAGTGGAGGTGGTAGAGATGAGGACAGTAACTGAATTCAAAAAAGCATGGGACCAACACAGAGGATCTCTAAAGGTAGAAAGTGGACTGTTGTAGTTGTTGTTATGGAAGGACAGACTAGATGGGCCTTGTGGTCTTTTTCTGTCATCATGTTTCTATGTTTCTATGTTATCCACAGAGATTGAGAAAGTAGGAAGGGAGGAGGTGGGGTTTTCGGGGAAAAATAAGAAGCTTGGCTTTCACCATATTCAATTTCAAATGGCGGTGAGATATCCAGGCAGCAATGTCAAATAAGCAGGCAGAGATCTGGGCCTGGATTGCAGGAGAAATTTTAGGTGTAGAGAGGTAGATCTGAGAGTCATCAGGGTAAAGATGATACTGAAAACCACTGGAGGAGATGAGTGTACCAAGGGACTGGGTATAGAGAGAGAAAAGGAGCTCTCTCTTCTGATTGGACCAGGGTCACTGCTTATTAGTGTAATATTTACTAATTGTACGGTCCCATCAGTGTGCACAACTCTACACAGGATCATTCACACAGTTGCAACATCTCTGTTCTACAGGTCTTACAACACAGAGCAGCCAGGGGTATCATTAAACTGTCAGCATTATAATATTATAGAAATATTTATTCTGCCAATTCTTTTATCTATCCATGACCCCTTGAAAAAACTCAACACTTTTACAGAAAGTTGTTTTAGGAATACCAGGCACTCGGCAAATAACCACTAATCTTAATAGGTTCCAGTTTTAGTAGGCCATAAATATTATTTTACATTTGTTTCATTATCCTCATGGGAGTTCATGTCTTCTTGCTTGTCTGCCAAGACCTAGATAGTAAAACCCAAACAGATCTTTGCTTAGAGCTCCATTGAAGGCACAACTGATATTGATTGCTGTTTCGCCAGATCCTTCACTATATTATGTCCATTTGATTACTATCTGTCAGGTGGAAAGAAAAATCTTTCAGAAAGAGATGAAGAGGCCAGGAGCCTTGCAGTCATTATTAGGAACAGCTCAGCTTCTTTAGTGTCTTCCAGAAACTGGAATGAGAGCACATAAAATAGGCTTCATTGAACTATAAAGCTAAGGAGATATCTCTGGACCTTATGTCTTTTTTCTGATTTGTGAATAGATGCAGGACTGCAATATCTAATGCTATCTATGACTATCAGACCCCCTTAATGAGCAACACATTTGCTAGACGTGTTACTAAATGCAATAAAGTCACTGCACAATAGGCCTCTGAGCCACATTAGATGAATTTTAAAGTAAATAATCTAGTTCGTAATCAAAGGGTAAGAGTGATGTTTGTCCAAATCACAAATAGGTGAAAAAGTGAAACTCCAATGTATAAATAACATTTTGATATTTATCATTTTCATCATTACCAATAGGCCACCATTAGTAGATAACAGTATCTACAATAGCATTAAGAAATATCCAGGGGTGACTTGTGTTGCTATGACAGTTTGAGTTCTGCCCAGTCATATCTACATTCTTAAAATAAGGTCCCCAGCACTCCATGAACAAGGCAGAGGGGAGTTTGCTTAGCCATTACAGCGTGTCACTGGTAAGTGTGAAGGAAAGTCGAATGGTCCACGAATTGGAATGTCCAGGTAAAACACCTCCATGGATACCTTAATGCCACCATAATGTCATCTTTATTAATTCCTTTCCTTGAGCCAAGGACAGGTCATCATACTCTACCTTCACAACACGAAAGTAGCAACTGATCTTATCTGCCAAATGCATTTAACTTCCATCCTTCAGAACTGAAAATCAGATTATAATTTTGGTTTCTGCAATACAGTAAGTACTGCAACTTACTGTACATATGAATTTACTTGCCTAAGATACTTCAGAATCAAGGCATAATTGGGGAAAATCTCATTGAGAATAGACTTATTCTGCAAATTCTATGTATCACCTACTGCTTGTAGTCTTAGAAATGAGAGCGAAAGTACTTCCGAGGCTTTTTTAGAATAATATACATATTACTCTTTCAAATATGAACTGGTAATTAAAAAAATAAGCAGCCAACACATTGCTACTACCATGCCATTTAATTGCTGTGCACATGGCAATCCATAAATAAAATTGATATTCCTTTCTAGAAGGAATTGTCGCCAAATTACTCACAGTGTTACAAGGGTTATGCCCTGCTTCATCTGCATCAGAAAATAAGAAAGAAAGACCCTGTGTCACTGAGGCAATAACTGCAAAACCTGAAATTTAAAAAAAGTAAATAAATGTTTAAGCCAGCAAGACCCAGGTCATAAAATGCCCTAACACGTGAAGCCTCATTTCACATAGGAGCTCTATGCGGGAAAAGAAACATTAACATTTCCTCAAGCAGTTTACAAAGGTCTTTTGTAAAATACATCTGAGGTTGCCAGAAATAGATGTATGTTTGTTGGAACGCATGGTCGGAGTATTGAGTCCAGAAACTTACACATGCAAAAAAAGAGTGCCATCACTCAGGAGCTTCCACCTATAAGTGCTGGTGATAAGACGTCAAAGTGCCAATTTATCACCACTTCAGCATATAAGCGATTGCATTTATACATATAAGTGATATATTCCAGAAACATATAGTATAAATACAATTAAAGAGCGAAGCTTTCAAAGGCAAATTTTTATAATTTTAAAGGCTCTAAAAAGTCCCAAGTGACTAAGCACAGTTGCCCCTTTCATCATTAATGTGGAAGCCAAGGACAACGGCCAAACACAGTAAAGGTGTTTAAAAGACTTTATTAGCAGACCCAACTCAAAGGTTTCGGCCGGAGTCCTTCTTCAGGGGTAATTGCAAATCTCTCTCCAGAAGTAACAGTCCCCTTTTCTAGTCCCTCTAGTCTTGGCAAGGCTTCTAGCATCATCTCTTAGAGTTGTGGTCAACGTCATCGGCATCCTTGCATTTTAGGAATTTTGTGTACACTATCTTGAGAAATAATTGGAAATATTCCAACTGTCTGTCATCATAATATTTTAATAGCATGCTTAAAGGGATACAACAAAAAAAAGATGTTTGTGCAACTTAGACGTAGTAATTTCTGAGAAAAACAAAATATGACCTGGACAGGATTAATGGCACCCTTCACTAATATTTCATTGCACAAACTTTGACAGTGATGACAGCCTCAAAATGTTTCTTTTAGCCATCTGTAAGTTTTGTACATCTGTCTGCTGGTAGTTTCTCCCACCCTTCAACTGTGATTTGTTCCAGCTCATGGATGTTTCCAGGATTCCTTTTACCAATGCAGATTTCAGCTCTTTCCAACGGTTTTTGATTGGATTGAGATCAGAATTCATTGTTGGCCACTTTAAAACAGTCCATTTGTTCCTTTTTAGCCATACTTTTGTACTTTTGGATGTATGTTTTGTGTCATTGCCCTGCTGGAGGACCCCTGACCTTCAACCCAGACCTAGCTTTCTGATACTTAGTAGCAGATTTCTCTCCAAAATACCTTGGTAGTCCTCTGACTTTATGATTCCTTTAATACGTTCTAGGCCTCCAGTTCCTGAGGCAGCAAAACAACCCTACAACATTATGGAACCTCCACCATACGGTATTTAACTGTAAGAAGGATGGTTTTTTTTCTTATAAGCTTCATTACTTTGCCTGTAAATGTATCACTGGTCTCCATTGCCAAAGAGCTCAAGTTTGGTTTCATCTGTCCACAGAACATTTTCCCAGGAAGATTGTGGTTTCTCATGGTGGGTTTGGGCAAAGATCAGGCGTGCTTTTTTATGTCTATCTTTGAGCAGTAGGGTCTTCCTTGGCCTTCGCCCATGAAGTCCTTCTTTGTTTAGTGTGTGGTGTATGGTGCAGGTTGAAACCACTACTCCAGATTGCTCCAAGCCAGCCTTAAGCTCTTTGGATGTTGTACGAGGTATTTTTCCAACAATTCGCACTAAGTTTTGAAGACTTCTTGGATTAATTTTCCTCTTCCCTACTACGTCCTAGGAGGTTCTTGACAGTTTCATGAGCAGAAAACGTCTTAATAACATTGTGAAATGCAGAAACGGGAATCCCAACGTCTTTGGAGATGGCCTTGTACCTTTTGTGATGGCGAAGGCCAGAAAGAGCACAAGAAAGAGGAGAGAAATACAGTGATTTTCCCAGAGAAGGGGAGAAAAACCAGAAAATCAGGGGTTAAAACCTCTGATTCTGAAAAAAACTCCACACAGAAAGCTGGTAGTCAAGGGACACGCCCAGGTTCCCTAGTTACCAACCCCATGCATAGGAGAGAGTTGGGGGTGGAGTTAGCAGGTAGTAAGAGAAACTGCAGATATAAACGCAGGAACTTTGAACAGGAAAGCAGTCAGTGTGGTAGCAGTCGTAGTGGTAGCAGTAAGAGTAAGTGCAGAGCCGAGGGAGGAGTCCTCAGCAGGAAGGAAGGAGCTCGTGGAAGTGCCTGGAGAGCCCAGCAGAAAAGTCCTCAAACTGCCCAGCCAAGAAGTGCCCGAGAGGGAGGTGCTCAGGGAGCAGGAAGGAGGTACACTGCAGGGAAAAGCAGCCTGAAGGAAAGGTGCTTTGAGAGACCAGCTTCCAGGGTCCGTGAATCCTCCAATGAAAGTGAAAGGAGAAACAGGAGTTCCAGCACTGAGCCCAGTCTTGAGGTAATTGGGTCAGAGAATTCCAGGAGGGGAAGAGGCCCTAGGAGTTCAGTGGGACTACCAAAGAAAGGCACTCGCAGAGGGAAAGAAAGCTTTCCAGAAACTCCAGGCAGAGAGGCCAAACTAGCTCGAGGTGTTAAAGCTTGCCAGAGAGAGTTCACAAGCCATGGGAGTAACAGACAGCGTTCCCCAGAGGATTTCATGGAGACCGAGCATACAGCTGTAAAGTCGGCTAAAGGCTTATTTCCCCGAGATCAGGTGAGCTTGGCAAGGACTTTTAATAACCTTTTGAAAGGCAAGGAGTTGTCTGAGAGTAAAGGCATTTCTCAGAGAAAGGGAGAGTCTGCCTTAAAGAAGGTTCTAAGAATTTTAGAAGGCTTGCAGCCAGGGAGAGCTGGATTCAAACCTAATGTTTCTGTAACAGAATCTGAAGCTGAAAGCATGGACTTTGAAACTTCCATAGCCCAAGAGCTTAGTTCTGATAATGAGATGGAATGCTCCATTGTAGCTAAGTGCTAGAATGTTTGTGAAACGGGAAGCTAGCAGCTGTGTTCAGAACGCTGAGCTGAAGAGGTTATGCAAATGAGGTTTGCTAGAAATCCTGAAAAGCTTAACTCTTGCTGTGAAAGATTGTTTACAAAGTATACAGAGCCTGCTAGAAGGGCAAGCTGAGAAACCTGGTTTGGGAGAGGAAGAAGGACATTATGCAGGGAAAGTTTTGCATTGCTAAACTGCTGAAGAAACTGCATATGTTTTAAAAGCCATTTTGGGAAGAAGGTTTTTGTTTCTCCAACCTTGTTTTCATTTGTATGAAGAAATACTTTGTTCTGAGTTCACTGACAAGCTGCATTGTGAAAGCTACTTATTTTTGTTGCTTTGTTCTGCAATACCCACCTTTTGTGTTTGATATTTGGGGACTGTGTGCAAAGAACCCCTTTTGACTTTGAGAAGAATAAAAATCCTGTGTGCCTATATCACTGCTCGGCTGGAATTATTTGCCATTTACACAATTACAACCATAGGCACTCTTATAAATAAAGACTCTCACTGCTTCATACACCTAGGCAACCACCTAGGGAGGACGAGGCGGTGACACTTTGAAGTTTGATGTTTGGTGATAATGGCTTTCCTAACGGTCTCAGGCAGCTCTCTTGTCTTCACTATTGTGAAAGTCGAAAAGGAAATGAATGTGGCCATTTTAAACATTAGATCTAACATTTATTGGTTGATTCAAGTCATGGGAGTACTGAGAATTGATTACAGGTGTGTCTAATTTTACTGCAAAGCAAATATGGTTCTTCTGTTCAAACTGATTTGAATTGTTTATAAGGGTGCCAATAATCATGTCCTGACAATGGCCCAGTTTTTGTACTATTTCCTACTATTTTCTTTTTAATTGTTTATGTTTTATTTGATTCTTTTATGTGTCAAATATGTGTGCATATATAGTCCAAAGCCATTTCACTGGCCACTTTTTTTTTTGAGATATTGGACATTAAGGGGTTGGACTGCAAGGGTGCCAATAATGTTAACCACAACTGTATATCAAGTACACTTTTATCCACATTAACACTTTCTAAACATTTAATACATTAGATTGCTAAGGTATAATTTCCCTTGCCAAATGTGTGCTGGCTCTGCCATATTATGTGTATAAAGAATGATCACGAGTAATCAATTAAACTTATACCAAATCAATGCATTAAAGTTTAAGTAACCACTATTTATGCAAATTCAGTATTTAAAAATTTATGATGAAAAGAGCTCAACTATCTTCATGACATGAAAGCACATAAAATTATTTGATCATCATCATGCCAAATATTCAAAATAAATTCCATCAAAAAACTATATTAATATTTTTCAAAACTTTTGGTTTTCAAATTGTTTTCTATGGTAGCACCATTCATTTCACAACAAATAAAATAGATCACAAAGGAATACTTATCTTCATGATCTTGGAGCTAAAGAAAGCTGAAAATCATTATTAGTAGTAGTATTTATCTCATTGACATTCAGGTACAGTAGGCATTTCCCTGTCCCCAGAGGGCTTACTATCTAAGTTTGTACCTAATATGGCTCTCCACATGAATTTTATTTCTGAAGAAATAAGCAAACATAATTGATATTCTTCCTTGTCCAAAATTAATTGAATAGCCATCCCTGACATGGCCACTGGTTTTGCCCAAGCAGGTCTTCCTCAGGGTACAGCTGAAAAATATAATTTTAAAAAAAGGAGAAAACATATTGACTGTATCATGGATACCCACAATTTGATATGTCAGCTAGGGGCATTTAAATACCAGTACATGTGCATTTAAACTCCATTGATACATGCACCGTAGTACCTCAAAATCACTTTAATCACAGAAACAAGTTTATTGAATGTTACAATTGATACCCATGAGGGCTAGAATATTCCATCTAAATTCCATTTTCTCTTAGTCTACTTGAGTGACTACCCCTCCCCCCTGCTGAGGTATTGTTGTAGACCTCCATTTCCTGTTCTGCATGTGGGCTTGCTCAGTTTGCCTTTCTGCTCCTTGAGGAGTGCTTTCCAGAGCTCTCTCAAAAGGTGATTTTTGCTGAATTTGCTGCTTAACTGTGAGTTCTATCTGTCTGTCTGTTTGTCTCCACATATTTATCTATCTATTTGCACTTATTGGTGGGTTCCCTTACCTACTCCATTGTGTGTGCCCACAGTTCAGGAACAGCCTACTGGTCAGAGACACTTAGGTTCCTGCCCACCCTACCCCTCACCCCGCCCACCCCAGGGGCTACATTGCCTATGTAGCGGTCACATACGTGACATCTATCGTTCCTAACTTGGGTTAAAGCCCACATTTTCATCTTTTCTTATTATTATTCTTCCTCTTCTGGGACTGCTTAATCAACATGTTGTGTATTCAGTGCAGTAACTGTGGTACTTTCATTCAAAGATGAATCATTTGGAGCCTAAGAGCTTGTCCTATATGCCTAAAGTCTGCTGCCATGCATGAAGAGCTGACTCTACTAAGGAAAGACCTAGCTGCAATGCATAAAGAAGTGTCTCTACTGAGGGAGGAACTGGCTGCAATGAAGCGCAACACTTCTAGGATACAAACTTAACAAAGTTCACCACCGCTCCCACAAAGAATCAAACACCACAGGAACAAATGGATCACAGTGGGTTCTGGTAGATTGCGACCTGTAACGCACAGACATCCTATACATCAAGAGATATCCCTGCACAATGCCTTCTCTGCCTTGGCTAATGAGGATGCCCAATCCAAAGAAACTGAAGGGCCCTTAAATGAGTCAGACAATGCCCAATCTCCTGCTAAAGCACCAAATATGAAGAAAACCTCACCAAACAGAAAACTACTACTATTTCGAGATTCCATCATCAGAGGCACCAACTTGGGAACACAGTTCAAAGGAGAGAAGATAGTGTGATGAAGAAGTCCATACTGAACATATGGAATTAGAAGAAAAGGATGATTTTACCTTTAAACAAACTGACAGTCAAGCTGCACACATGTTTCAGTGTTTGCAGGAGAGAGGCAAGCATAGGGAAACAGGAGCTAGGCTGACACACCCAAGCCCCTACGTAACTGCAAGCCTGGAACCTAATTACACACACCTGTTCAGGAAGGCAGACCCAAGGCTCAGGGAACAGGAATATAAACCCTGGCTAGGAGAAAGCAAGGGAGGAGGAGTTGGTGATTGGAGTCTCGCTGAGAGAGCCGGTAATACTGTTGATGAGAGTATTGACTGGAGAGGTGGTTGGAGAGACGGTTGGAGAAGAGCTGGGAGGAGACCTTCGAGGAAACTCAGCTGCAGTTCTGGAATTGAAGCAGACAGAGCAGAAGGAGAGAAGGGACAGACTGCTGTCAGAAACCTGCTTAGAGGGAGAGAGCAGAAAGACCTTCAGACCTCATTGCCAGATAAAAAGCTTCAAGGAGCTCACAGTTGGGAATCTAGCACTAAACCCAGGAGTTTGCAAAGCTCAGTTTGGGACTGGGAACCAGAGCAGTGCTCCAGACAAGAACTCCAAATAGGGAATCAGAGAGCATTTCCCTACAGCTGGAAAAAGCTAGCTGAAAAAAGCCAGAGAGGAATCTCCACAACCTCAGGTATTTCCAATCCTTACCATATAGAACTGTGCCCAAAGGAAGCACCAGAGGTCTTAGGGGGAAATTATCCTAAGCTCTATAATAACATCTTAAAGCCAAACTCCTTAGCTCCAGAGTTTGAAGAAATGCAACAGGACTTTAATGAGAGTGACTCAGCAGAAGTGTCGATGGATTATACACTTTGTTTGGCAGATGATATAGAATCCCTTTGCTAAATGATTATGAGGGAGCTGAGTGTGAACAAAGGGAAAGAAGATATTTTTCTTTGTAAAAAGAAGCTGTTATGTTTTTCTATCTGTTACATGTGATATACAATTGCACGTTTTGTGAGCAAAGAGTGTGAAGCTCAATCAGTATAAGTTCTGTAAATATCCTCGAGCAAACACCTGAAGAGTATCCTGATTTAATCTTCACTGAATCTTTTTGTTGGGGAATAAATTCTTGTCATTTGCCTTACCACTGGTCTCACAACTATTTTCTTATTAGAGGGCAAAAGAACTACCACTCCCAGCAGGCATAGCGGGAGCAAAAGGTTTTATCTCACCTTCTGCAAGGAGCATATAATGGCAACCCCAACCCTCTGAGCTCTAGGTGGAGGGCTGGGGTTTGACAAGTGGCGTAGTCTTTAGGATTATTTTTGCAGAACATCAGGATTTACAAAAGAAAACTCTAGGATATACGCCAGAAATTTTTTTTTCCAAGATCTAAAACTGCTGAGCTGTTGGTCGATGGCAGAGTGGAAAATCGCTGGCAAGGGTCGGCCAGAGCGACTGAGGACCAGTTAAGGACTCCTTTTCAATGCATGAATCAACACCATGCTCAGGTAAAGAGTATTTTGGCGTGGGTGTCTAAGGATTCAAGTGAAAAGGATAGCCGTGGCTAGGCAGTCACGTTAGACTGAACGGCTAGAAAAAAAAAAAGAGAAGAAAATGTTTTGTAGTGCCGCACTTGGTGGGCTTGTGTTTTTCTTTTGTTTTTCTGCCAAGAAAGCTATGGAGATGGATCCAAAAGAGGTTCTATGTTGGATGGCATCTCAATTTGAGAAACAACGGGAGATGGCTCAGCGTGCACAGGAACAGGCTGCTGCAGCCATGCAAGCCCAACAGAAACCAATAGTGGACTTGATGGAGGCATTGCTTGCCGGCCAGAAGGTGACGGAGGGAGCAATACCATCTACTCGAGAGGCGACGATGCACACATGTGTGGTAGGACCACAGACTGGTGGAGCTTTTGCTTTTGGACAACTTGCAGCAAATGACGATATTGATGATTTCATGGAAGCGTTTGAGAGAATTGCCCTTACAGTGGGGTGGCCATTAGAGCAATGGGCAGAAAGGCTTGCTACATCCCTTACGGGAGAGGCCTTAGCAGCCTACAAAGCCATGCCAGCCGCACTGGCTACGACTATGATGAGCTTAAAAAGGCTATCAGAGACCGATTGGGTCTAACGACAATGGCTTACCGTAGAAAGCTGAGAGCTACAAAGTTAAGACCTAATGAGACACCTAAGGCTTTGTTCCACAGGGTCCGAAGCTTAACTTTGAAGTGGCTAGCTCCACAGGGAAAAACCATGGAGTCCGTAATAGACATGATTGTGTTAGAACAGTTCATGGAGGCGGTCCCCAAGGAAATTCAGTCTTTCTTGATTTTACAAAACTGCCAGAACACTGCAGAGGCAGCCTTGCTGACTGAACGGTATTTGGAAGCCGAGGTGGCTGGTCAGCAAAAAGGGGGCGCTCCGAGAGTGTCAGCAGAGGCAAGTTTTGGAAAATCAGAAAAGGGACCGAGGCCAGAACTGAAATGTAGGAACAGCTATTTGCCAAAGCAAGAAAGCAGATGGGCAAATAGGAAATGTTTCCAATGTGGGAAAATGGGTCATATATAAAAGGAATGTATAGCACGGACCGCATTGTTAACTGCTAATGTAAAACAGATACGAGAAGGTTTCCTTTTGAATGTGGAGGTTCATGGTGTGTCAACTAGTGCGTTATTCGACTCAGGTGCTGACCAGAGTATGGTTTCCAGAAAGCTCTGGCGGGCCATAGAAGCCCGGAGTGGGTCAGTCCCGAGCTAACCAGAAGGAAGGGTTAAAATCCGATGTATTCACGGAGCATCCTCCTTCTACCCTCTGTACAAGCTCTTAATAAAGGGGTTAGGAATTCGGAAAGAAGTTCTAGTAACCGTAGTCCCTAAGTTGCCCCATGACCTAGTGCTGGGTAGGGATTGGCCCCAGTTCAGAAGAGGGATGGAGAAGGGCCTACATGCAAAGGCAGGGCTGGTCTCCACTCGATCCCAGTCAGTAACCCTAGAGGAGAAGGATGAACCCCCAGAGGAGTCACTAGGGGAACTACCCGCACACGACGACCTCATAACTGCCCCTTCTGATAAGATTAAAAAAGGAAAGGCAGAGAAACGCCGAGAAAGACAGCGTAGGGCTCAAGGGAGGGCCGAAATGGAGGCTGGACAAGAGTTGCCTTGGGTTCCAGCTGATGTGGTAAAGAAGTTTCCATCCTTCCTCAAGGAGCAGCAAGCGGATCCCGCATTAAAATGGGCATTTGAATATGCCCCGGTTAAGAGGGATATTCTCCCAAGATTTATATTGGATAGGGGAATATTATATCGGGAGAGTCTTGATCCACAGGCAGGCACAGTCAGGAAACAATTGGTAGTCCCGGCCGCTTTCAAGACAGTGGTTTTGAGGCTGGCCCATGATCACCCTGTAGGTAGTCATAAGGGAATACAGGGGACTTTAGAGCAAATTTTGGCCCATTTCTACTGGCCGGGGGTTTTTAAAGAAACCGCCCGTTTTTGCGAGTCGTGCCCTTCCTGTCAACGGGTTACCTCTGCTAGGCCACCAGGGGTGCCCATGATTGCTACTCCCACTATATCACAACCCATACGACGAATGGCCATGGATATTGTAGGACCTTTGCTGAAGACACCCAGGGGATTTCAGTATATTTTGGTTATAATGGATCAGGCCACCCGGTTTCCGTGTGCTATCCCCTTATGGAACATCTCTGCCAGAACCATAGCCCTAGAGTTAAAACTCTTTTGTGAGGTGGGATTTCCCCAGGAGATGCTCACAGATCAGGGGAACAATTTCGTATCGAAATATCTGGCCTAGGTATGGGATGCTTTCGAGGTACACCACATAAAGACTGCCGCCTACCACCCCCAATCCAATGGACTAGTGGAAAGATTAAACCAGACACTTAAACAAATGCTAAGATGTTGTTTGGATGGTAACATGTACGAGTGGGATGTTCTGCTCCCATTTGTGCTGTACGCCTGTCGAGAACGTACACAGGCATCCTTAGGGGCATACCCGTATGAGTTGTTGTATGGCCGTGTCCCGAGGGGAATTTTAGACATTTTGCCGGAACAATGGGTGGAACCCGGGGTAGAAGTAATGGGGGTACCTCAATTTTTGCAGGATTTGAGAGAACGGTTACAAAGGACTTCCCAGGTGTCCGAAGAAAACCTACAAGCCAGTCAGGAGCGCCAGAAGAAGTACTATGATCGAGGAATGAAACCTCGCCAGATAGCCATAGGGGAGAGGCTTGTAGTGATGGTAGCCGACACCGGACCTAAATTTGAGGCCCAATGGAAAGGACCCTACAAAGTGGTTAAACAAGTGGGTCCGGTTTCCTATGCAGCGGAGAACAATAGGGGCCGCCAGCAGGTTTACCACGTAAACGTCCATAAGCCCTGGCACGAGAGAACAGCGGTAGCTAGTATATCCAGAGTGGAAAAGCATATCAAGGCCCTATCGAAGATTACATGCTGGGCGGGTGATGGGCCGCCAGCCCGTAATATCTTAAGGGGGGGGATATGTGATGAAGAAGCCCATACTGAACATATGGAATTAGAAGAAAAGGATGATTTCACCTTTAAACAAACTGACAGTCAGGCTGCACACACGTTTCAGCATTTGCAGGAGAGAGGCAAGCATAGGGAAACAGGAGCTAGGCTGACACACCCAAGCTCTGACATAACTGCAAGCCTGGAACCTAATTACACACACCTGTTCAGGAAGGCAGACCCAAGGCTCAGGGAACAGGAATATAAACCCTGGCTAGGAGAAAGCAAGGGAGGAGGAGTTGGTGATTGGAGTCTTGCTGAGAGAGCCGGTAATACTGTTGATGAGAGTATTGACTGGAGAGGTGGTTGGAGAGACGGTTGGAGAAGAGCTGGGAGGAGACCTTCGAGGAAACTCAGCTGCAGTTCTGGAATTGAAGCAGACAGAGCAGAAGGAGAGAAGGGACAGACCTGCCTAGAGGGAGAGAGCAGAGAGACCTTCAGACCTCATTGCCAGATAAAAAGCTTCAAGGAGCTCACAGGTGGGAACCTAGCACTAAACCCAGGAGTTTGCAAAGCTCAGTTTGGGACCGGGAACCAGAGCAGTGCTCCAGACAAGAACTCCAAACAGGGAATCAGAGAGCGTTTCCCTACAGCTGGAAAAAGCTAGTTGAACAAAGCTAGAGAGGAATCTCCACAACCTCAGGTATTTCCAATCCTTACCATATAGAACTGTGCCCAAAGGAAGCACCAGAAGTCTTAGGGGGAAATTATCCTAAGCTGTATAGTAACAGCTTAAAGCCAAACTCCTTAGTTCCAGAGTTTGAAGAGATGCAACAGGACTTTAATGAGAGTGACTCAGCAGAAGTGCCGAGGGATTGTACAATTTGTTTGGCAGATGATATAGAATCCCTTTGCTAAATGAGTATGAGGGAGCTAAGTGTGAACAAAGGGAAAGAAAATATTTTTCTTTGTAAGAAGAAGCTGTTATGTTTTTCTATCTGTTACATGTGATATACAATTGCACGTTTTGTGAGCAAAGAGTGTGAAGCTCAATCAGTTTAAGTTCTGTAAATATCCTCGAGCAAACATCTAAAGAGTATCCTGATTTAATCTTCACTGAATCTTTTTGTTGGGGAATAAATTCTTGTCATTTTGCCTTACCACTGGTCTCACAACTATTTCCTTATCAGAGGGCAAAAGAACTACCACTCCCAGCAGGCATAGCAGGAGCAAAAGGTTTTATCTCACCTTCTGCAAGGAGCATATAATGGCAACCCCAACCCTCTGAGCCCTAGGCGGAGGGCTGGGGCTTGACAATAGTAATGTGCCTACCAGGCTCTTCAGCCAGCAGGAATACAAACCAAGTTGTTGAAATACTTAGCGCAAAAAGTGAACACTCCAAACTTGATGTTATTATCCACTTGGGCACAAATGACCTGGCTAGAAACAGTGCCTCTACAGCCCAAAAGGACTTCCAATCTCTGGGAGAGAAACTCAAGCCCATTGTTAATACTTTTGCATTCTCAGAAGTTCTACCTGTTCTTGGTAAGGGGTCAAAAACGCTGCATCGCATTAGTGTAAATACAAGGTAGATAGTTTCCCCAGTTGTTTCCATGTTGATTTCCCTGTTTATTGTAAAGTTTACAACTCAGAATGCCTGTGTTGTATAGTTGATGTTGAATGTAAACCGCACTGATCTGAAAAGCGCGGTATAGAAGAACTGTTAAATAAATAAATAAATAAATAAATTAACAGTTTTAATATATGGCTCCAGACCTGGTGCAAACAAGAAGGATTCCGATTTATTGGCAACTGGGACAACAGATGGACCAACAAGAGACTATAGTGTGCTGATGGACTACATCTCTCTGTCGCAGGGAAAAGAAACCTAAGTGAAAAATTCAGGCAGTATGTGGATATGCATTTAAACTAGGAAAAGGGGGCAATGGATGTGGAAGGTCAACATCTGCATGCCACCCTCTGCAAAAGCAGAATAACATCAGAAACAGCCACGCTTTTAAACTACACATCAAAAACAAGTGGGAAAAATTGGGCAGAACAAAATCAATGCAAAATACACACAAGCCAGGTAAATGCTGGAAAGCAATGAGCACAAATGCTCGAAGCTTAGCCAACAAAATTCCAGACCTGGAAGCCCTAATGGTGGAAACAGATTTGAAACAACAAATACACATAAAAAATATATTTGCTCTGTTTCCTATGTTCTCTTTTTACGCACAGAACTTTAATAAAATATCGCAGGGTGGTCTCAGCCTAGTACTCGTCCTGTGAATGAAACTTCAACTCAGGAACCACCGTACTATATCACATCAACGACCTCCACTGCGATCATCAGCACATGTGGTTGTGGCTATTATAGAATTGTGGTATCACAGAGACGCCCATTAGTATACAATTATCAAAATATAACATATATGGGTGGCTACTCGTTCTTAAAATTCAATGCCACTGTCCACAATGTACAGCATTCTAGTGCTATTGCGATGATCCTGATCATCGCAATAGCACTAGAATGCTGTACATTGTGGACAGTGGCATTGAATTTTAAGAACGAGTAGCCACCCATATATGTTATATTTTGATAATTGTATACTAATGGGCGTCTCTGTGATACCACAATTCTATAATAGCCACAACCACATGTGCTGATGATCGCAGTGGAGGTCGTTGATGTGATATAGTACGGTGGTTCCTGAGTTGAAGTTTCATTCACAGGACGAGTACTAGGCTGAGACCACCCTGCGATATTTTATTAAAGTTCTGTGCGTAAAAAGAGAACATAGGAAACAGAGCAAATATATTTTTTATGTGTATTTGTTGTTTTGAACGTGATACTACTATTTTTCCGTGAGGATACGTTCAGGAAAAGACCAACATTGACGGGAAACAGATTTGGACATCGTGGCCATTACAGAAACATGGTTTAATGAATCGCATGATTGGGATATAGCCATAGCTGGCTATAATCTATTCAGAAGAGACAGAGAAAATGGAAAAGGAGGAGGAGGAGGAGTAGCCTTGTATGTCAAAAGCAATATTAACAACTACGATAAGCACAACCATTTTGAAGTGATGTATAATAGTTTGGTGAATATTAATCATGGCAAAAGAAGACTTTGCATGAACAGAGGTCGTTGATGCAAAATTGGCACAACAGCAGGACATTGTCTAGAGAATAGTGCCACCAGGAGTCTGAGACCTCAATGTTCTTTTCATGTCTATGATTAAATATATCTTGTTTGATGATCTTTATATATTATGAGGTACAATAGAAAAAGAATCATAGCCTAGAAATACTTGGAGGGACGAATACTCTTTATGGTATACAGATTAACCCTCTGTAAATTGACAGTATTAAAAGCAATATTAAAGCTACTGAAATGCAGGGGGTATGGGGAAAAGAAGAAGCGCTCTGGATTGCGCTGGAAAGAGGAGATGGCACTGTCATCCAAATTGCTGTAGTCTACAGACCTTAGACTCAAATTGAAGAGAGAGATAACGAATTGATTATAGATATTGCCAAAATAGCAACAAAGGGGGAAGCAATCATATTAGGGTGACTTTAATCTACCTGATGTGGATTGGATTACTCCTTCTGCACATCTGGAAAGAAGCAAAAAAATTGTGGATGCTCTCCAAGATGCATTACTTAGACAAATGGTGATGGAACCAACCAGGGAAAGCTCAACGCTGGATGTAGTGCTCACCAACGGTGATAGTGTGTCGAATGTCTGCGTGAGTGCTCCTGTGAGCAACAGCAATCATCACACAGTGTGGTTTGAGATAAAAGCCATGATACAGGCCAATCATAGCAAGCTCAAAGTCCTAAACTTCAAAAACACTGACTTCAATAAAATGGCCGAGTACTTAAAGGGGTGGAAGGAGATAAAGGAAGTGAAATTGCAATGGGCTAAACTAAAAGCGGCAATAAAAGGGGTAACAGATTAATATATAAGAAAAGTAAATAAAAACAAGAGGAGAAGGAAACCTATTTGGTTTTCCAAAGAGGTGGCTGCTCAAATAAAGGCAAAAAACACAGCTTTTGCAAAATTCAAAAGCTTGCAAACAGAACACAGAAATGAATACAGGATCAAGCTCAAAGAGTCTAAAAGAGAAATAAGGATAGCAAAATCAAAGGCAGAGGAAAAGATGGCTAAAGATGTTGAGGGTGGCGACAAAACGTTCTTCAGGTATATTCGGGAAAGGAAGAAGATCAGAGTTGCAATTGCAGGACTCAGACGTACTGGGAAAGGACTCGTGGAAAGTGACACTGAAAAAGTGAAATTGCTAAACAAATACTTCTGCTCTGTTTTTACTAAAGAAGATCCTGGTGATGGACCAGCTGTGACTCCCAAATATAAAAATGGGAATGAAGTACATACCACACCATTCACAGAAGATGTGTTAGAACAACTTGCTAAACTGAAAGTGGACAAAGCCATGGGACCAGATGGGATACATCCCAGGATACTGAAAGAGCTCAGTGAGGTTCTTGCAGGACCGTTAAAGGATGTCTTCAACAAATCCTTGGAAACAGGAGAGATTCCTCAGGACTGGGGAATGGCTGATGTTGTACCTCTACACAAAAGTGGTGACAGGGAAGAAGTGTCAAACTACAGGCCCTACAAACTACAAGCACTATCACCGTTGGTGAGCCTTACCTCAGTGGCAGGAAAAGTAATGGTGGCGCTCCTGAAAGAGCGAACAGTGAACTTTCTCAAAACCAACAGGTTGCAAGATCCGAGGCAACATGGTTTTACTGAAGGATGGTCTTGCCAAACAAATCTGATTGAGTTCTTTGACTGGGTGACCAAGGAACTAGATCAGGGGCATGCAATGGATGTCATCTACCTGGATTTCAGCAAAGCCTTTGATACTGTTCCTCATAGGAGGCTTGCCAATAAACTCAGTACCTTGGGGATGGGTCCCATGATGGTAAACTGGATTAGAAATTGGTTGACTGACAGACAACAGAAGGTGATGGTACATGGAGCTCACTCGGATGAGAGGAAGGTGATTATGTGGTGCCCCAGGGTTCGGTCCTGGGCCTGGCACTGTTCAATATATTTGTGAGCGATATTGCTGAAGGACTGAATGGAAAAGTCTGTCTTTTTGCAGATGACAAAAATTTGCAACAGAGTGGACTCCCCTGAGGGAGTGGTTAACATGAGGAAAGATCTACAAAAGCTGGAAAACTGGTCTAATGCTTGGCAACTACGATTTAATGTGAAAAAGTGCAGTGTTATGCACTTGGGTAGCAGAAATCCAAGGGAAATGTACACGATAGGGGGCGAGAGGTTCGTATGCACGGTTCAAGAGAAAGACCTTGGTGTGATTATCTCTGATGATGGCAAAACATTGCGACAAGGTGGTGGCAAAAGCCAGGAGGATGTTGGGCTGCATACAAAGAGGGATTACCAGCAGAAAGGAAGAGGTACTTATGCCACTGTACAAGTCACTGGTGAGGCATCACTTGGAATACTGTGTTAAGTTTTGGAGACCATATCTTGGAAAAGATGTAAAAAGACTGGAAATTGTTCAAAGAAAGGCGAACAAAATGATTTGGAGCCTGCATCAGAAGCCTTATGAGAAGAGACTGGAAGACCTAAATATGTAAACTTTGGAGGTGAGGAGGGACAGGGGAGATATGATTCAGACCTTTAAATACTTAAAGAGAAATGATGAACAAACCTCTTCCAAAGACGGGGAAGCTGTAAAACTAGAGGACATAACATGAAACTGCAAGGTGGTAAATTGAAAGGCAAAGTCAGGAAATATTTCTTCACTGAAAAGGTGGTGGATGCTTGGAATGCCCTCCCGATGGAAGTGGTGGGGGCAAACACGGTGACGGAATTCAAAACAGCATGGGACAAACACAGTGGATCCCTTTACAGCAACAGGATAAAAACAAAATAAACGGTACCATCTAACTTCTGAACCATCTAACGTCTCAACAAATAGGGGTGTCCTACATGGAGTGGTGGGTTCACCCCTAAACAAAGACATGGGGAGGAGTGGCCTGCACAGAGCGACAGGTGCACCTACTCTTGCCATCTTGCTGGTCAGACTAGATTGACCATGCTGGTCTTTATCTAACATCACTTACTATGTTACTATGTATATATATTCTTGGTCTTGACAGAACAGTCAATTAGGGTCCTTCCCATGTTTTGTTTGCGTGATTCCACTATAAAATATCATAAATCTGACAATACATGAAATGAAGCAATCTAATATAGACAGGAAGAAAATAAATACCTTTAAATTATGGTGCTGGTGACGAAGAACAAACCAGTCAGTACTAGAGAAGATCAAAGCTAAGCTTGCTTTAGAAGCTGAGATGACAAGACTTCAACTTTCATACTTTGGACACATCATGTGAAGAGAGAGATCATTAGAGAAAGACATCATGCTTGGCAAGGTCGAAGGTCAACGCAAAAGAGGAAGGCCAGCAATGAGATAGATTGATACAATAACAGCAGCTACGGGTCAATCAACAATGAGCTGCCTTACTGAAGACCGAACACAGTTTAGGACAACTATCCAGAAGGTTGCCATGAGCCGACACCGACTTAATGGCATTTAACAACATTGATTAATGAGAGGGGCTGATTGTTTGAGTTCTTATTGCAGAACAGTGCTCTATAATGCGCATCTTCACCTTGAATATAATCTTACCAATATAAATTTAGTTGCAAAGGCAAATGATGGGATAGATAAGAAACTCTGCATTGCAATTTATTAATTTTAGCAACAAATGAATCTCCAATTGTGGGTGAGCAAAGCTGGCAGTTTCCATGGCATTTTGACATTCCCAGAAATTCAGCACATTTAACAAAGAGTCCTTCACCAATGCAATCCAATCACTCACGCACTTGGACCCAGAGCTAAACAACTCCTGCAACCTGGATGATGTCATTGCCCAATGGAACTCTCATCTCCTTTTATGCTATCAGGCCGAACAGTACACCTAAGAAGATGATAACACACCTAGCGCCATGGTTCACCCCGGAGTTCAAAGCAATGAAAACCAAGCTCTGACAACTAGAGCACACATGGAAAATGCATAGGAGCCCATATACTCATACAGCATATGTCTCAGTCCTGTACTCTTACTCTGCTAATGAAGAAGGAACATCACACCAACCTACTCAACTTCTACCTCAACCGACCCAGGGAATTATTTGGCATTGCCCAGCACCTCAACAAAGCCCCTACTACCTCAAAAACCACCACAGCTATCTCCCCAACTTAGATGGCCCAGCACTTACAAGCTAAGCAAGCAAGCAATTCAGCAGCAATCTCACAACCGCATTATGTAAGCAACACCTCAGACTGCCCTGACAAGGGAATATGGTCAACCTTCAGCACAGTCTCCATCCGGCAGCTGGAGAACATCATATCCAACCTGAACAGCACCACCTCCCCGCTGGACTCTTGCCCATTCACATGGATTAAAATATTCAAACAGGAACTTATACCACTCCTTCTGTGTATTTTTTAGTCAGACCATTAATAAAATCCCACACTCTCAACACAGCTCTTCCTTCTTCATATAGACCCATCTCAAGCACCCAGCACTTACCAAGATTATTGAGAAGACTACAATTACAAACTCAGGAGTTTGTGGAATCTTACTCCCCCTGGATGAACACCTGCATGGCTTTAAGCCCTTCCACAGCACAGAAACACTACTAGCATCCCTCCTAAACACACTGATCGCTGCAACAGAGAAAGCCTCACAAGAATTCATCCTAGTGCTGGACCTGGCCACAGTCTTTGACTCCATCATACTACCCCAGCTCACAGCATGTCTACACGAAATTGGCCTAAGAGGAAGGACCTTACAATGGTTCCAATCATATCTATCAGACCACTCTCAACAGGTCAGAATAGGATCGCAGACTTCAACCCCATTCAAGCTCCTCCAGGGATTGCTGCAGAGCCCAGCATTATCCTCCCTGCTCTTCAACTTCTTTATACAACCTCTCTGCAAGGTCATACAGGACTACAAGATCCTTTACCACATTTATGTCAATGATCCATCATCAACCCAGATTACTCTACAATCAGCAGATGCCTAGACTGGCATAAACTGGCTTGGCCACCACAATCTATGCATCAACCCCAACAAGATTGAAGTTTGGTTTATAACCAGGCATCCCTCCTTTTCCCCTCCAGCTACAATAAACATTGCAAACCTAACTTTACAAGTAAACTATCTGGGCATAACTCTGAATCAGTATCTGAACTTCAACACCCACATCAAGAACATCACCGGAGCAGTATACCACCGTATTAGAACCCCGGGGACGTTTAGACCACTCCTTGACCATGCAGACTTCAGAAATGTCTGCCAAGCACTCATCACCCCCATCTTTGACTATGCTAACATTATCTATCAGGGCCTCCCAAAATCCTCATTACAGCCTCTGCAGCTCGCGCAGAATATAGCAACCAGACTTCTCAGAGGATTTAGCCGTCATGACCACATATCACCCATATTGAAGCAGCTACACTGGCTCCCCATCCACAGCAGAGTGAGATACAAGGTGGCACTAACAGTCTTCAGGACAATCCTCCAGTTTTCTGCAGATTCCCTACAGGCCCTGCTTGACAGACCTCAATGCCAAAGATTGCGCAGAAGCACCAAACACTCTCTCCTCACAGTACCTACCTCAATCATCTTTACCAACACCTCCACCTCCAACAAAACTTTCTGCTTCTATGCTTCAACCATCTGGAACTCACTATCCCCAGACATTCACTTCCTCATAGACATTGGAGACTTTCACCAAAAGTTAAAGGCGCTCATCTTCCTGGGGTTCTTTGGCTCTGATACTTAGCCACTCTTCTATAGCCCTCACACATAGAACAGTGATCATAAGAAAGACCATAACTATTAACACCTGGCCTCTTGACTCTTCACCAAGCCCACAAGCACATTACCCATACAGTCAACAGAGCAACCCACAACTCTTTTCCTGCTGTCTCCACTTCACATATTACTTTGTACAGTTAACTTTGTTACCAAAGGTTCCAAGGTTTGCATTCTACTGTTACTTTGTTGCCTTGTTAAATGTTCTATAGTTTAATTGATTCAGTTTACTTTGCTAAGAATTGTTCTATGCAACGTTCCTATCAGTTCCATGTAAACCACCATGACTAGTAGATACGACGGTATAAAAGAGTTACGTAAATAAATAAAATATAACACAACTTCCACATTTAAAATGTCCTCTTTGATCAGCGGGATGTTATTACAGTGTCTATAGTTGTGTGTAGGCAAAAAGATTTTGTTTAGTTTAGTTTCCTGTGTTGTTTGCAGGCTTGTTTCATTTTGTTTTGCTTTCTTTTAAGAAATGTTTGTTTTATTTCATTTTGCTTTTATAAATTTTCATTTCAGGGCAATTTTGTTAATTAAACAGGTGTCCATGGCTGTTGCCCAAATGTGAAATATAGTTGAAAGGTTACTAGAGGTTTTAGGAAAATAAAACTTTTTCTCATGGTCTGAGGCTGGCCCAAAACTAGCGACTTTTGGGTTAGAAGGCAGGCATCTTACATGAAGAGCTATCACATTTCCATGGGGACTAGTCCTAGACAGCCTGCTCTTAACCGTGTTTGTTCTAGTTTCCTGATTGGCCCAAAGTTTGTTTGGATTAAAGTTCTGTGCATAACCCTTCCTGGATTTTTTGCCTTGTGAATCTATTGAATCCTGCTCAAGAAAGAGGCTTTTATTTTTACATGTTCTTGTGCCAGAAATTCTGTGAAACTATTGGGTATGCCTACTAAAGGGCTATGACAACAAAGGTGCCATAACCAGGCATTATCGGTGCCCGTGAGAGGTTAACATCGCAGAATGTGCCAATAATACTGGATTCACGTGCGGAAGCCGGGCCCGTAGCGTTAAGTTGAAAGAAGGTGGAGAGTGGGTGTCAATGGGGCGTAGAGTGGGCAGGGATAGTGTGTGCTCCCTTAACGCCGGGTTGTGTTACCGTGTATTAGAGCTCCCTGCACTGGAAACCCTAATGCCATCTGAAAGCTCACAGTAAGGGCTATTTCTGAGAGGAAAGAGCCTATTTAAATGTATGCAGTGTGCTCCACCCACCGGGGTTCCCAAATTAATGAGAGAAGTGTTCCATTGGCATTAACAGCATGGTGCCCATTAAGAAGGCACAATGTTGTTGGTGCCAAATTACCAAAGGAAGTGTCATGTGGGTGAAGCAATGGGGTTGGCTGGTCCACTAGGCTGACAAATCTGCTGCTATGTTGTACATCTGTGATGTCTGTTAGTATTCCACTGTGAAGTGGCAGCACACATAGAAACATAGACACATACATGCTGCTGCAATCAACAAGACATCGTGCCACCCCTACAGCCACCATGCTGCCATGTCAGCATGGTGTGAGGGTGGGGGTAGTGTCGCAGTGGCTGCGGCTTGGTGTGGATGAAATCTGTGTCCTGGCCCTTTGTGTCAGTTGCAACACTGCAGTTGGGATGGAAAGCATGGCAGCAGCAGCTACAGCAGAGCACACAGTGATCCCTCCCTCCTGAGGTCTAAGACAGCAGCACACATGCCTACATCCCCCCGTGGAGGGGGGCAGGAGTGGCATGGTATATCTAGCTCTATGTGTGCAACTTCAAGAAGGTCACCTGCAGTACTGAAGCAGCGGCTATGCCATGATATCAGGGACGGAGGGATTGGCTGGCATGCTGTTTACCCTGATAGCTGGACCATGGCACCCGGCTATTTTTCCAAGTGAATGGTCTGGCCCTGGGATCAGAATGACCCCCACCTGCACATATTGAGTGGATATGTGCATGTGGGGGGAAAGATATGCCACTGAGGCAGGAATACCATGCAATATGATAACAGCCCTGTCCCATCACCAGCCAAATGGTGACCATAATTTGGTGTGTGAACCAGTGACCCCTCCCTAAGTAAGTAGTCAGTCAGTTACAACCATCTAAGCCACATGTGAATCCTAAGTAGCTATGGTGGTCTGCAAAATATGATATCAGTCCATGACTGCCCCACAGGCACACAACAGGAAATGAGTAGGTTGGTCATTCTGCTGGGACACCCATGGTCTGGAATGTGTGTGTTCATATATCATGGCCTGCCCCTGTGACTGGACAGATCCCATATGTAAGACATGAATGTCAGTTGAACCAGCAGCATAGCAAGGCAGTGCAACATACAGATCGAACAAGATGTCCCTTACCCACACCTGCTGAACATACCTTGTCAGACAAGTATGGCACAGATCCTGCAGAGATCTAAGCAGACCTAGGCATACCCCAACACATGCCCTCATGCATCCTGACAATGAACACATATATACCCATGGATTGATGAACCCACATGGCTGCTCTGTGGCTCCAAACATGTGGAGGCCAATTCAGAGATGTGCTTCTAAGGGCCATCTGGACGGCCCAGGGATGTACCTGATTCTGCTCCTGTGGGGGCTAGACAGCCCCATGGGAGCAGAATCGCAGCATAAGGTCGAGATGTCCAGGCCATGCACCAATTCATGCACCCTGGATGTCCTGGCACTTACCCGGCTAGCCCAGCCAGGCTCCTGCATGGAGTTGCGGTGCCAATTGGGCTTACTGTGGCCAGGATTGGGCTGCAGGGAATCCCCTTATCCCACTGGCCCTGGCTGCTGACAGTCCCGCCATTCAGGGGGACTTATTCCACCTCCAAGGTGGAATACGAGAAGTCTCCCATGCAAATGGACGACCCCGAATATACAGGGCCGACCTTGGAATCGGCCCTATACATGCGGGGTTAGCTTCCCACCCACTGTCTGTCCTCACTCCACTTCCCACCTGCCCCCTCCCGCCCACGAACAGAGCTCCCCACACATCTTGCCTATACATGCGGGGGACTCTGTCTTCCAGATCGGTAAACTGGTGTTTAGCAGGTCTAGATGTCTGGATTGAATGTCTAGTCCTGCTAAACACAGGTCAGAATGACCCCCATGGCCAGTGTGTATATGAGAGAAGGGTCACAGCTTCAAGACTATTCCTGATCTACAAGCTGGTATGTCCAGTTGTGCTAACTTTATCCTATGTTACCAGAACTGTATCAGCATGTGCAGCCTTCAACAGTTCCTCCAGCAAGAATTCACGCACTCAGCTGCCACACTGAGAAGCTACTGAGTGGGCATTGACAATGGTGGAGCATCAAAGGAGGTCTAAAGGGCAGGTAAGAATGCCAGCCAGCGCCCCTTTTGGACATTAGGGTCGTATGTGTGTGTGTGTGTGTGTCTGTGTGTGTGTCTCCAGAGTAGTGTGAGCTTAAGCAATTTACTGTGCATGCATGTGGTGCCCAGGCCTTATGACTATGTATACAACATGCCGCAGGTCAGCTATACAGCAACCCCACATACTGTCTGAGACACCATTTACAAGCAAAAGGTTACCTTTCAGCAAGTAGTTTCAACCTATGGCTGTGAAACTGTAATGCATTCCCAGTCACACCATCGTCAAGGTCCATCCCCACAGCATTCCCCTACACTTACCTCACAACATGACACTGTTGTGCAGCTCCAAAATTGCCTGCTGGTTTGACTAGAGTGTGCAGGGGGGACACGTGTGTGTATTTCAACCCTCAACTCTGACTGAGCCCCAGGCTTCAAAGCACACCATTTTACACAAGTGAGAGGCCTGATTAATGCCAACTGCCACAACTGCTGTATCCATGGCAACAGTGTCAGCCTAGATGGCACAGCTGCAGCCTATAGGGAATGAGGCTCTGTGGGAGGGCTGGCCTCTGTGTATGTCCAAATCATTCACTTAGTTGATGACACTGGAAAGATTCTGCAATTTACTTGTCCTATGCTGCAGTTGCAGATTGCAATCCGGGAGACTCATTGCTCCATGCAGTGTATGCACATACAGGCAGGTCTGTATCATGCACATTTACTGATCAGTAGCCAAAGAATTCAGCAGTACATTATCTATCACCCCAAATGAGAGTCCAAATGTATCTGTATGTCTGATTGGGACACTGACCTCTGAATGGTGCATGCACAATTCTAGCCGCAGAAATGTGGCACAGTATGTCATGTTCATCTCCGCATTGCCTGCCACCATATGGGAAGGCAGTGCCTGGAGGTGAATGCTGGGGTGCAAGAAACAATACCATTCATATTTAGATTGTACCCTTTGTAGGTGGCATTGCTGGCTAAAGCATATGTTCACATGGCCAGAAGCTATGTAGGCTTACACACTGTCTGCATGTGTTACATCAGAAGGCCTGCTTGACAGCCTCACTGGCTTCCCAGGAGCACCAGGTCTGACAGTCACAAGGATGTTGTTAGAGTACAAAGAGGCAGGGAATGGTGGCGTTTGTGTCGCCAACAACTGTTCCAACATCCAGCCCCATGTCCAACCTGCCATGCTACCACGCTCTGTGGGGGGTGAGGGGGCAACACATCTGCAACTGGCCAGTTTTGCAGTGTCCATGGCTAGGGACATGACATTGTATGAGAGTACAAGCATAGCATTATGTTCACTTTTCACTGCCAAAGGCTGTGTAGGGCGACACCGCATTTGGCTATGTGACAGACATAGGCCACTGTGGGCCTGCATGCACTTGCAGACTGTCTCTGGCCCACTGTGTCTCGCATTGCATCAGCTGTCACCAAGATCAAACTAAAAGGATACATAATGAGGAGCAGAAGATTGAGGATATTGCCTAACACAGAGTGGTTAGCACAGGATGTATATGAGTCAGGGGTAAGATCAATGGCTGAGCCATCTTAGCATGGTTCTGCCATGGGCATGGCCTGGGTGCATACATCTGTTCATGCTGAGAGGCCACACTCACTCTGACCGAGCTGTGACTATGTCATGGCTATGTATCCACATGATGCTATATTGGGGCAAGCTGCAGTGATATGGGTGCTGTTTCTTTTATGACAGTCCAGTCACTAGACAGGCTGCTGTATGTCCATGCTGTTTGTACAAAGCCAGTGTGTTCATGTTGGCTATGTACACATGCAGTGTGTGGTGACTAGCAGACTGGGCACAGATGGTATGTGAATGGCTGACATAGCCCAGTGTTGCTCAACACACACAGACTGCCTGTGATTGATCTAGTTGACTGGAATTCCCAGAAAGTGAGGCTAGCAGCTGTTCTGGGATTGATAACTATGGCCTTGGCAGGCCCATCTGTTTGGTGTCAACATCCTCCCTTCCTACCTAGACAACACTCACTGCATTTGGATTCCTTTGAAAAATCTGCCACAATCTTAAGGACTGACATGAGCTGTTATAGTAACAGGAACTGGACACAAAACCCAGTTAAGACAGGCCACTCCGGCATGCTGCAATTGTGCAGAATACCAAGTGACTAGCATCACACACTACAGACAATACCTGTAGCACACTAGCAGTGATATAAAGCTACTCCAGAACCTGGAGAGCCCATCTATTGCAGTGCTTGATCTGGGGACCAGGTGATGTGTTCCCTTCCTCACATTCATGGTGAATGCTGAAACAGGTCACTTGCACATTTGGCCACTGTTATGAGTAGGAAGCACACAATGTCCCTGCATATTACAGAGCTTATGTGATGGATCACTGCATTCTCCATATGGTCATCAGTTGCATGTAGCTGCTCAGATTGTGTGGTCCATCATGGGTAATGGAGGGACTAACCGATACCGGTACCCAGAGCCCCAGTTGCAGCCATAGTGGTGTCTGTGATCACTGGGACTTTGCTCAGTACCTGCTTGTCATCTATAATGGTGGGAGATATGTGCATGGCCCCCTGAGGAGGACAAGATGGTCTGCGATGGAGCATATGGGTCTTGAATATGGTTTGAGTTCAGTGTCTGTGCAGGTATACCTATCTCACAGTTTACAGCAGGTCACAAGGGACTGCATGCCCTGCACATGTGCTGCCTCAAGGGTTAGTGCCACACTGCAGCGCAGTGGACCTCTGCGTGTGACTGTTTGGTGTTGGAGATACAGTAGAGGGACAGGCATCTTGACCTCACATGTGGCTTGGCCTTTGGACAAGAGATGTATTCTGCAGCTGTGTGTTTGCTATGCAGTTACAGTACGAGTGTCCAGTGCAGTACGTACTGCATATGTGCCACTGTAGGCAGGCCCTAAGTGTGGGGTACCACTGTCACAGAATGTGCCAGCCACATTGTTTCATGTCCTTGGTTTCACCCATTACAGGCAGGGACTTGCAGTCTCTTTGATTTTAGACACTGCTGTGCAGAACAGTGTGGTATTATAGCCTAATGGTGAGAGCACTGGCTCAATAAGCAATAGACAGGAGTTTGAATCCCACTTGTTCTCTTTGAGGTTTTGGGGAAACTCACTTCATTATACTGCATTGACTGGAGGACACACATACTTATGCTTTTTATGTGTTATGATAGCACATTGGGTCAGAGAACATGCACATTGCACTCATACCCATCTGCTAGCATGACTTTATTGGCTCTTCTGTAGCCCATTGTAAAGGGTCAGACATGTTCACCGTGCAGATGTATGACACCTGAGTTGTACATGATTGGAATATTTCATCATAACTGTGACTGAACATCTTTGCTTCCATCAAATATATGCAGTACATGCAGGCACGTCCCACTCCTGGAATGGCCACCTGCAGGGATCATGACACATCCTTATTTGTTCCATATGGCTAATATGAGAGACACATGTCCATTTGTTATATGCAAATGTGTCAGGAGGATTGTATATTGGTTAGAAAGCTCTGACAGCTGTCATACCTAAATAACTGGTATTGTGACTTTTCCCTGTGGCACTGCTATGATTTTTTCACACACACTACAACTGCATTTGTGCGGTCATATCGGGTACATCGGGGCAGCAAGGCCATACCATACTCTCATCTACCACCATGCATCCTTCAGCCCATCCATCAGCTTATTTACAGTCATGCATTCTTCTGCCAGCTGCTATACCGTGGCCCACATAGGAACATTTTAATCATTAGGATGTATCACTCACACCTCTCCTGTGAATGATCTGCACGTCACCACTCCTGCTCAGTCATCCTTTTGAGGCCCACATCATGGCGCTGCTGGCTCTGCCAGGATAGATTTCTTCCCAACCACATGCTACACACTGACATTACAGTAGATTATGTGGCTACTTCTCACTGATACAATACAGATGTCTTCCACATGCTCATACCATGTACTGACATGTGGATACATATGGATCTGACATATGTATCCATGTGTCAGCTCTTACCTTTTCTTCCATCCATCACCTAAAATGTGATTTTCACAAGGACTCCCTTATCCTGCGTTAAGATGCCTGCCATTTTCCAGCATTCAGGTGCATGCTTGGTACCTTAAAGCCCAGAATCCTGTTAGCGCCTGATAAGTGGAGCCAAGCACCCTTAACACAGGAATGCCCCCTCCCAGCCCCAGCCTTTACCACACAAAAACACCCTTACCGCTGCTGTTACCACTTGCTACCCAGTGTGCCCTTAAAGCTCTTTAGTAAACATACCCCTATGTCTAAGAATATTGTCAGAGACATTTACCAAGCTTAATCCAGATCCTGGTTGTCCAATTATTGATGACTTTCCCTGTTGAACATGGATTTGTGGGAGTATTTTATAAAGACACATAGGCATCTATGTGTCTTTATGAAATAGGCTAAAAACAATCACTTTCTCCATCTTCAGGCCTAGGCATTCTGTTATAAAATTACCCTCATAGAGGCCTATTCAGATATGTGCATCCCCGGGCCGTCCAGACATCCGGACAGCCCAGGGATGCACTTGATTCTGCTCCCATGGGGGCTAGATGCCCCCACGGGAGCAGAATCATGCCATAGTGGCTGGACATCCAGGATGTGCCACGATTCAGGCACCCTGGACATCAAGTCACATCCCCGGCTAGCTCAGCCTGGCTGCTGCATGGAGCCACAGTGCCATGAAGTCATGTTGTCATGGCACAGTGGATCCATGCAGGAGCCATGTTCCTGGCAGCAAGAGCAGACACTTCTTTCCCCACCGCCCGACCCCCAATTGGGCCTGCCATGGCCAGGGTCAGGTAATGGGGGATCCCCCTGCACCCCTCACCTCTTTGTCCAGCACTATCTCAGTCATCCCCCACCATCCAGGGGGACTTATTCCATCTCCAAGGTGGAATAAGTCCCCCGTCTATCCTGGTGAACCCGGATGTACAGGGCCATGACTGGAATAGACCCTGTACATCTGGGTTGCGTGCCCCACCCCGGCCCGTCCACTCTCCTTCCTGTCGCCGCCCCTGCCCACCCCATCCAGAGCTCCCCGCACATCTCCTATGTACATGCGGGGAGCTTTGAGCAGGAAATACAGTCCCGAGCTTTTAGCGTGGGTGGGCATCCAAAGTGGACGTCCATTCCTACTAAACACAGCACAGCATTTACCCCATAATATTTACTTACTATTATTTTAAAACCATTATAAGATTTAACACAGTTATTTCATCACTTTAAAAGAGGTTTAAACTGGTACACTGTTTTTCTTTGTCTGACACTCCCTTAAAATTTGAATGGATTTCATAAATTATATAGCTATAGTAATAAATTATGAGTGCTACTCATTTCACCTATAAAATGAGTCTGGAGTGGCTAATCTCCAAGATGGCGACAGAGCAGTTCTGAAGCGGAATGCCTAAATGGAAGGGCAAGCAGAGGGCTCCTCCCGCGGAGCTTTCTTTGGCGAAACCCTCTCCTTCTGCGGAAACCGGACCAATGGATCGCTTCGTACAACTATCCAAGCAACAGGTTGGGGAGATACGAGCGGCATTTGGAGTACCGAATGAGGGAGATGCGGTATCTCCTGCCTTGGACGTTACTCTCTCCCCGGATGGACGTTTCCCGCCCTCGCCCCCGAACATACCGTCACTTCCTCTCTCCGGCGCGGCCGAGAGTCCCTCCGAAGCGGGGGGTGCTGTGGCGCGTGAGCGGGGCCTGATTGAGGTGAAGTCCGGTAAGCAGCCGGTTATAGCTAATGCTGCGGAGATTTCGGCGGTGGTGTCATCTTTAGAGGGCGTTAGTGCTACTTAGGGGGTGACTGAGCTTAAGGTGGAGGAAGCTCCCCTGCCCTCAGGGAGTGTGTCACCTTTGGGCCTTACTTTGCTACGTACTTCTGTTGTCTCCCTGGACAGTATTTGGGACGCAATTTCTCAATTAGCCTCTGCTGTGACTCAGCAATTGGTGTTGACTATTTCCCGGGTGTCAAAGCTTGAGGATTCTTGGTCTAAAGTCCAAGTTGAGGCTACGGAAATCAAGACGCAGGTTACTACTAATGTACAAGATTTAAAACGGATTACAGATGTAACTGAGTCCTTGGTTAAAGAAAATATGAATATGCGGCTGAAGCTGGAAACTCTTGAACGCTACTAGATCTTCAAATGTTCGTTTACTTAATTTTCCTATGCTTTCACTGGTTTCTCCGATTGATCTGTTTAAGAGATATCTGCAAGAGGTTTTGAAGGTTTCATCAGAGGTATTGCCTCCAATAACTAAAGCTTATTTCTTGCCTTCTGGTAAGAAAATGGGGAAAAAGGTAGCTGGTGTATTGGAAATGGATTTTCTGGATGTTTCAGCTTTGCTTCAAACACCTAAGGACGATGAAGTACCTGTTTCTACGTTGATTGTCTCACTGGCCTTACCTTCGGATAGAGACTGACTTCTTAAGCTTTACTTTAAAAAGTGTGCCAATTTGTTTCTTGGTAAAAGAATTGCGCTTTTTCCTGATGTGTCTAGGGAGACACAAAGAAGGCGTAAAGCTTTTTTGATCCTTCGACCCGGGGTGACTCGACTGGGTGCCTCATTTATGCTTAGATATCCCTGTAAATGCATAATTGTTTTTCACTCACATAAGTATGTTTTCTTCCAGCCGGAGGATCTGTCCTCCTTCATTAACGCTCATATTGTAACTTCTTCTCCTATTGAGTAGTTACGTTCCTATGAATAGTATTGCTTGGTTCTCTGTCTCCTTCTGGTAATTTTGGTAATTTCTTTCCTTAGTGTGCGGGGGTTGTCCCTGACCTCTGTAATATTTTCCTTGCCTTTCCCCTCCTTTCTTTTTGGAGGTTAACGTTATCCTGTCTATGTTTTCATTTCTGTTAAACATTTTTCCTAAATGTACTTTCGGTAATTACGTTGACAAGTTTAACTTCTGTACAAGTGTATGCTTGATTTATTGTAAAAATGCATAAATATAAAATAAAAATAAAAAAAGAGTCTAAGCAGGCTTCCACCATATTGGCAACAGAGGCGCAACATTTCTATTGAATTACTGTGGTTTTCCTTGTTTAGCATGGAAAGTATTTCTAAGCCTACACAGCCCATTCTATAATACTGCTGAATAAATTCTTGTTAATGGTACTCAAGCCACAAGAGACATCATTTGAAAGGGGCAGATATCGTTAAATTGTTTGGCATTCTCAAAGAAACCCAGGGGGACCCAACAAACCTCTTGTTCTTATCGAGCATTCATACTGAGACTTTTCCATCATTATTCCAGTGGACAGGAGCTCTGCTGGGGTTAATTCAACTCAAAGCAGAGTGATTTTAATGAAGTGCTATTTTCAAAATACCCTTGTAACCAATTTGGTGTAGTTTAGTCTGTCTGTCCAACTGGCTGTTCGTTTTGTCCATGATTAAGCTGTTGCTTTGTGTATATGCCTTCACCTGATTTCATCAATATTGTTATCCATTATTTAATTAAAGTAGGCCAAAGGGACAACTGGGAAAATAATATAAAATATTTCCAACAAACTGGTGATTGTAGAGATTAGCCTACACACAGTGGTGCTTGTAGAGTTATTTTTACCTAGGGAAATGTTCTTTGTATGAAGTCTGACTCACAGTTCTAAGAGCTTGTTTGTAGGTTTCTAAGTTTATTCAAATTTAACTGGCATTTTGGCAAACAAAGTGGCCATTTTTCCATAATATTCTTGACTTATGCAAAGGGCTATATCCCTGAAGGTGTTCAATCCATGTCATTTTTGGCATGCTCAGGCCAATGGTCATCAGAAACTTATACAATGAGCCCGATAGTCAAAACACACTGAACTCCTAAGTTAGGCTCTGAAATGCATGCCCTATTTTCAGCAAAAAATAGGAGCTTATTTTGCAGCTGAAAATTCATCTTAAGTTAGCTTAAAAGTGTCATGCTCCTAAATTTAAGACTGCCATATATTTGACTAGACCCATGAGCATAATTTATGAGCCTAGTGCTGAAAATTGGTGCTATGAATCTTTTTTTCTCTGCCCTAAATCCACTGTTGCTCCCCACTTTTTATGCTCCTAAATTTAGGAGTTTAGTGCCATTTTGAGTACAAATTTAGGTACCTAGCTCTAGTAATCTTTTAAAGAGGCCAATTTAAGACCCTAACTCTCAAAGTTAGGAGCATAATGCTTTGAATACTAGGACCAATGTGTATATGAAATCGATCAACTCATGTGGGGTGGTTTAAATTTCATTCTCTTTACCTTCCTTATACACCAGCCCATTGGGAAAGGATGGTTTGGATCACTTGACCCTTCATCTTCTGAGAAAACAAGAGAGCTGGCTCAAGACTTTATAGAAGGGAACTCAGTCTTCCTTCAAATTGCATATCAATATATTTTAGATGGTGTGGCATTAAATGCATTGGAGTTAGCTTATTCCATACATTTATTTATTTATTTATTTAAACAATCATTTATATACCGCACCTTCCATAGATCAGTTGCAGTTTACAGAGAACAAGAACTGCACAGATCGGGTCTGTTTTACATGGAACATCGAATTACAAGGAACAATATAAGTGTTGACATGATAACAGTATGATAGTAACGATAATAACAATAACAACAACAATATGATAACTATATACAATAATAACTATGTACATTTGAGGTTTCATAGGTGTTAGGGATTAAGAGGGGGTTATGTTTTCATAATTGTAATGTCCTGGTATAAACCTGTTGGTTGTGTGAACAGGGTTACATTATTAGCCATTATCTAATAGGTGGGAAGAATTGTCTATAGGGCCATAGTGTGTGGTGAATAGGTGTGTTTTTAGTTTTTTTCGGATCTCTTTAATGTCATTTAATGATCTTAGTTCATCTGGGAGGGAGTTCCAGAGTGTGGGGGCTGTGTGCGAGAAGGCTCTATTATTGGTTAAGTCGTTTGGAGTTGTTAGCTTGTTTGAGTGGCCTTTTCTGTGGGTGGGTTTAGGAGGTTCTTTTTTGATAATTTTGTTGAGTGTAGATGGGGCCATATCATTTAGTGCTTTAAATGTAGTTATTATAGTTTTGTGGATTATTCTACTATGAATTGGTAACCAGTGTAGATATGCAAGTATAGGTGTTATATGTTGGAATGCATATGCTTTCATTATGGTTCTGGCAGCTGCATTTTGTGCTAGTTGAATTTGTTTAATATTTTGTCTTGTTGTACCTAGTAGGGTGAGGTTAGCAAAATCAAAATGAGGAGTTATGATGGCCTGTATTATACTGATGAAATCTTGTGTGTATACTAGTGGGCATAGTTGCTTAAGAATTTTAAGCTTAAAATAGATTTTCTTTGTAGTATTTCTGATGTGTGTGTTCATGCTAAGATGAGAGTCGAGTATGATACCTAGATAGCGCACTTCATTTTTTATTTTGATCTCCTGGTTTTGTAGTGTAATATGAGTTGGAGGTTTATAGGATTGATTTCTTGTTACAATTAGTACTTCTGTTTTTGAATGGTTGATGTGGAGATTTTGATTTTTTAGCCATGATGTTATTTCGTTAAAGCAATCTGATAGAAGTTGCATTGGTAAGGTTGGAATCGTGAAAGGAATGTACAACATTATGTCATCTGCATATAGATGATAATGGACCTTGAATTTCTTGAAAATGTTACAGACTGGCTTTATGTAAATGTTGAAAAGGAGGGCTGATAATACTGAACCTTGTGGTAGACCGATCTCCTGTTTGTATGTGTTAGATATTTGGTTGCCTATTCTAACATTTTGGGTTCTGTTATTTAAATATGAGGTAAACCATTTGTGAACTGTAGACTTTATTCCTAACTGTCTAAGATTATTGAGCATTATAGTGTGGTGGACACTATCAAACGCGGCGGAGATGTCAATGAAAAGTAAGATGAATGCTTGGTTAGGATTATCAATCCCTCTTATTATGGTATCAAGTAGTACGGTTAGGAGCGTTTCCACTCCGTGGTGGGGGCGAAAGCCATATTGTTGTTCATCAAGTGGGGAAGAGGTATCAATAAATTCCTGTGGTTGAATTTGAATGACTTTTTCTATAACTTTTGCCATGAATGGTATACTTGAAATAGGTCTGTAGGAGTTAGGTGATGTTTTGTCCAGTGTGTTGTTTTTGAGTATTGGTCGAATTTGAGCGTGTTTTAGTGAAGGAGGGAGGTACCCCTGGTGGAGGGATAGGTTGACGATAGGGAGAATGAATGCGGATAAAATTGGGAGGGTACTCTTTATCCAAGTTACTGGACATGGGTCGAGGTAAGAGGTTGTTGTATTACATATGATCTTATCTGGTTGTGCCTATGCATTTAATTTTCTACTGTCATGTCACAGATAGGAGGTGCTCTAGAGCAAAGTGAGGTCAGTACTCTTGACAATTGCAAAGGAATTTATCTCCCTTCATAGTGTAGCACCTTCTTTGTGTTAACAATCACTCAGACTTGGAACTGAATTCTTAAACTCAGCCATTTATTTCAGTTATGATAAAAGCACAAGATTACACGATAACACAAGACAGTAGTGCTTTTGACACACACTTCAACAACAAGCCATGCTGAAGCAATCAGCGTCACAGTTCTAACTGTTCATTCACAGTACTGCAAACCTCCCTGGTGCATTCAATCAACTTTAGCTATTCAGCATCTTTACAACTTAGTGCATTTCCCATTACTAACCCGAGGAATGTCTACCATTAAACTTAGTCCTAGTGCATGTAGCCCTGTGTGTAACAGAGGATGTATAACTCCCTGCTCTCTCCTGCTTACATGAGCCAGAGCAGAGCTCTCCAGCCCAGCACTTGTGCACAACTGGGCTGAGCAGGCTTGCAGCAAAACCTTCCTTGTTACGCTACTGCAGTTCTAACCCACCAGTCAATGTTATTGGCAAGAGAGAGAAATGCTTCACACAGTCAAACCAGATCAGGTTCTCCTCTTAACCAACTTAAGCAGACTGCTCCACTCCAGAGTTTATAGCCAGCTCTGCAAGGTTCAGATTGTCAGCTCTGTCTCCAGATTGAGAGAGAAACAACACCCTTCCACTACCAGTATATAATACACGGAAAGTAAAACCTTTTCTTTAACCTTTACGACCTTTCAGTCCTTCTCATTCTTAACCAGCATAGGGTAAGATATCCTTTCCCAGCCACTCTTAGCAAGTTACTCTTTGTACCAGTTGCTCCTTATCATTAGTTATATTCATGTTTTTTTTTCCAAAAGAACTACAAACAAGCAAAATAACTTTATTGCAGTGGAAACAGAGTGACTTATTCTCAGTCTCCTAGCAAACAGCCAGCCTCTTCCACAATACACAGCCAGTGTACTTCCCAAAGGGCTCCAACCTCTGTCCTTTATCCCAGTAGTTTTCTACTCCATTGTCACTTTTAAGCCCTAGAGGTTTCCAATCTATTGCCCTGGCTAACAACCAGCTTCCCTCACATACTCTCTCCCCCACCCTTCCAGGTGAGGCTTTTAACTCAGCAGGTCTCTTATCTCTGCACTTTGACACAATGAGATTTCAACCCACTATCCTGTCTAAACTCAGCATGTTTCTACTCCACTGTAATCCTGTGTTATCCCTTTAATGCACTTTAGTAACTAACCCCTTATATGGTTGGAGGAATGTTAGTTCTGAAACTAAAAGAATATTTGTAAAGCATGGATTTCCCTCTTGCTTATGGCTATGGACGCAATATGGCTACGGGAGTTGTCATATCCTGGTTTCTTCTGATTACGTTTTGCAAGTTGATTAGGTTATAGGCTGGGGTGGTAGAAGTTCACATCTCATTCTGAACTTCTAAAATTGTAAACTGAGAAATTCTTACAAAATTCTAACCATTTGGTCTAGTGACCCATTAGGTCTTTTGTGTATATTAGGAAAGTTTAAATGCATATTAATATAAAACAGCATTCATCAGTCTGTCATGGGCATTCAACACCATGATAGTTGAACTCAACTCTCTTATTATAGGAAGACAGCTGGGGAATGTTTTCTAGAGTTAGGCGGCCATCTTCTAGAGGCCACAGCTGTCAGCTGTGTCAGCAAGTTGTAGGTCATTTCAACCCTAATGACTCATATTCTGTTGCCAAGAGGTCTCCTGTGCTACAATTACATTGTATGAGTGTAAAAGTCAATATTGACTAGAAGAACATTAAAACTACCTTCTACAAGATGAACAGTGAAAGTTGATGTTCCAAAGCAAAACTGTTCCCCCTTACCCACTCCATTATAGTGTATTTACTTTGAAGATTTCTCATCAGATGAAAGATTGCTCTGTAAAATCAAATTCCCTTCATGACTTCCAGGTCACGACTACACAGTATATCATTCAAAATAAATGTTCGCTAGCCTGAGCTATGCCAAAGCTAGTACAACCCTGGAAAGCTAAAGATTGTTTTTCCTTCTTTGCAGGAACAACCCCGGAGTTGGTTCAAGTGTTAGCACCCTAGACAAACCGTAAGCTTTACCCTGGCTGTCAGAATACATTATTTAGCTTTTGAATGGCCTACGTTTTGCTGCCCCGTGAAGCTGCGGCCCTAGGTGACTGCCTGGCAGTTGGGCCACCTCTACTTCTTTGCTCCATTGGCAGTAGAAAAACCAACATGTAGCATTCCATGATCAGAATTTAGTTTTCCACTGCAGGATAATATACAAAGAATAAAGACATTCATCTTCCTTAACCATCCCAATTCTGAGATAAAAGATAATGCATGCTGGAAACGAAAGGGAGAAAGTGAGACATTTTCTTCTTTTTTTCTGCCTTCTGTTGCCCCCGTCATATATTAGTGACATGGGGTATTAAAGTAGTAACCAATAACATGCTGATGTAGTGCAATGATGTTCTCAAAAACCTCATGTTGCGCCTTCTTTGGCGATTGGCTAATATTTGAAAATATGTTGCCAGAAAATAAAAATGTTGGCAAATATTTACAGATACCTTAGTGGAAATGTATTTTGCTAATAGATAAGGAGGAACATGCACCTACTTCTACAATTTCCCTTATCCATTCCCATTGCAACCTAAATTCACAGCTATTAACACACAGTAGACATTTTCTAACTTTTATATTTTGTTTTTTTTCCCCAGAAAATCATGTTTGCACATCCCTACCATTGTTTTTCTGTAGCACAATAATTTAAGCAGAACGTCTAGGGCAATGCTTTTCTAACTTTGATCATTTATGACCCCATTTTAACAATTGGAAATTCATGTGGCCCCAGATGATGAAATCATACTGGTAGATCTCGAGCCTTCTTCCCCTCTCTTCACTCATCTAAAGCAGGAAGGCAACAGTAGCAGCAATAGAAGCAGCAGTCAGCACTGGGCCCCTTGGGTCAGTGTGCCATGTGTGCTTACAGAACCCAGTACTCAGCAGTGATTTTCAATCTAACTGGAAGCTTATCCAGGAGGGGCAAGGGCTTATGAGCGTTCACTAGCTCACAGGCCACATGCTGACTGGTGACTTGGCATAGGCAACAATGAAAGTCCAGAGAGATGGGGAAATGGCCATCTTTCTGTGACCCCCATCCACTGATTATGTGACCCTATTTGGGGTCCTGACCCCAAGTTTGGGAACCACTGGTCTAGGGACTTGCACACTGTATTATTGATTTGTGTAATATTTGCATTGGAGTCATATACTTTGCAACTTGGCCAGTTGTTTCTCACTCGCGATTACCTCTGAAGGCTAAAAATGATTGGTCTGCAAAAGGTTTGCATGCCATTTTCCCTCCTTTAACTGGACATGCACGAAAGTATGTCTGGAATTTTCACAATCGTCTAGTTTTGGAGTGAATACGGTACTCAAGGAATCAAGTGTTTTCCATTCTGAATTCAGCTGTGCCTATGAGCAGACAGTAAACCATGTCCTTCCTGATCAGCCCCAGTATAATATTGTGCCAAAGACATAGTACACTTTATCTATTAAGGAGATTATTTTAGAAGCCCTATCAATGATTCAAATGTGTATAAGCAGCCATATAAGTGTACACTGCATCCATGTATAAATAGACATGTCCACACCATATCAAAAGTGAATGGGGGCAAAGGCGAAACAAAACTTTATGTGTATTATTCATTTCATATAGGGAATGTACATGTAAGTCCAAGATTGTCCACTTTGAGGAACAGAAATATGTTGATTTCTCATTAGCCTCCCACATGCACACCCTCTCTTTTAAAATTGTCGTAGATTTGCAGACATTTTCACTCTCACGTCTCTTCCTCCACATAATCTGCCTTTCTAAAATGTGCCTTGATATTTCTTCCTTGGATCAAATATTTGCTGTATAATTAAGTTCCAGTGATTCTTGTTACAGGAGCTTGTATAAATTAGACAATCATATTATAGCCAATGTAGCATTGATTATATTATGGATGAACGGCAGTCTGTTGGACCTTTGTTCAGTGAAGAATAACAGACACAGAGTTGGCTTTGTTTCATATTGAAGTACCAAGAACTTTAGAAAACTTTAATGTAGCCTTTATTTTCATTTGGGGGTAATTTTATAACTGCGCCCAGATGTAAAATAGACATGCATAATTTAGTTTTATTTGAGCAAGCTAGGCTGAATTTTCAAAGTGAAAGTATGCACCTGCCTGCACTATGAAAATTACTCTAGGGAAACCGTGCACACATATACATCTGCTCTGCAGAACGCACAGATGTTCAGGGTTAATTTATGCACATATGCTAAATTTTCAAAAACATGCAAAGTACAAAACCTCTACAACCCCACCCAATGGAAAAACTCACTCTGGGTAAACTTAAATGTATAAAAACTGCATAGAGGTACCTTGTGTGTTCCTGTTTTCTGCTCAAGCGTCATCTATTAAGGGCATCATCATTAACCATTGGGATATCCTGTCTGTCCATGCCGCTTTCAAACAGTGTCGTAGATTTGCATTTACGCGCAGAAGAAATTTATGTGATCATCTAGTTCAGGCGGCACTTGTTGATATCTCAGCTGTTGCATCTCCGTTGGATAAACATGGTCATTTTTGTTGTGGCTCCTGTGTTGTTTGTCAATACTCTTTGGAATTGGACACTTTCATTCATCTCCATTTATGGGTTCCTTTCCATCTGAAGGGGTTCGCAAACTGCAATTCTTCCAATGTTGTTTATGCTATTCTATGTCCCTGCCAGAAATTATACATTGGTAAAACTAAGCGCAAAATCAAGACCAGAATTATTGAATATTGTTCAGCAATTCTTACTACTAAATGTACTGCTCCTCTAGTACAATAGTGGGTGGATTATTCCCACAACTTGCTAGCTTTGTGAGTTTTTTATAATTGAACAATAAAGAATCCAAATAGGTTGTGGAAGTGAGAGCAGTCTTTCATTTTCATTGGAATACAGTGTCTCCCCATGGTCTTAATATGGAGATTGAATGGATTCATTTTCTTTAGTGATTGTTTTTTTGAAAAGTTTGCTTTCTGATTTTCATTGGCTGATCTCAGCATATGTCATCATGTACATGACATTGATAGCCATTTAAGGCATAAGTGCCGATGTGCTAACTCGTTGCCATCCATCTTGAGTTTACTATTGGCATTTTTAGGTGATATGGCTATTTTTATGTGTTTACTTTTGATTAATTCTATTTTTCAATGAATAACTTTTATTCTTTGTCATTTACAGTATCACCCTGATGAAGCCCCTGGTGAGATGAAACCAACTAGCGAGGTCGGTGTTGATTTAAAGTGATTTTGGTACAGCTTACCTTCAATATGGTGGAGTTTGCACAATAAGATAAGTGAAAGTATTCTTTAGTATTAATTAATTTATTTACATTCTCTTATATACTGTGCTATTCTGCATCAATGTGGTTTACATTGAACAAACTGAAATTACATTGAACAGGGCATTATAACTTGGAGATAACTATTTTACAGGGAACATGGGCTATGGAGGGTTAAGTGGCTTGCCCAAGACCACAAGGAGCACCTGTGGGACTGGAAACCCCAGTCCTTCTGGCCCAAGGTTGCTGTCCTCTAGTGGGATTTGAACCCCTGACCTTCTGGCCTGAAGTACCTTGCCCCAACCACTAGGCCACTCCTCCACTCCACTTACCTTACTAAGTTTATAAGGTATTTAACATTACGATATAATTAATAATGAGAACATGCTATGGAGCAATGATGAAAGGTTAAGTCGTGGTGATTATATTCACCCCGTGAAGAAATGTGAGCTCCTTTTGCTTTCACTATTTGCTGTTTGAAACAATTTGGTTTCTTGCAGTGTGTTTGGTGTTGCATTATTTTCATGAGATACACTCTTGCTTTTGGCACCTTTATAAAGTCATTTCCAAGTATATGTGGACACATAGGTATGTAAATGGTCTTATAAAATTCTGACTTGTGTAAAAGCACACTCTTTGACATGATAGTGCATCCTTTGCTAGTAAGGGTGCGTAGTGGCAGCCTTTGGGCAGAGTATTCAGGTACATGATTAGATTATAAAATATTATAATTTACACGCATAACAAAAAATTAGGGGGGCATATTCGAAAGTATTAACATGGTTGCAGACTTGCAAACTATGTTTAATCCCGATGACCAGGATATTCAGTAGCACAAACCTAGTTTCTGCCACTGAATATCCCCTCCTGGGCCAACCGAATGCCCTGACGCTAACAAGCGAGCATCGAAGCATTCCGATGGTGGAGGAGGAGTAGCGATATATGTTAGTCAGTCAGCGGCGATATTGAGTCTCTGACTGGCTAAGTAAAATGGCTGAAGTTATGTCAGACAAAAAGCTGTCCTAACTTTAGCTGTTTTAATTATCAGGCCAGAGTCTGAATATTGACGCTCAATGGCTAGCTAAAACACTATGGAGGTCGTTCTGAAAGGCGGGTTGCGCAAGCCGCCTGTAACGTATTCTCCCATCGGCTCTCCCTATACGTCCTGTGCATCAGGATGGCGAGATCCGGTGGGGGCGGGAGAGGGTGGAACAGGGGTGGGCCAGCCTGGCAGCATGTACAGGGCCAATTCAGGTCATGGCCCTATACGTGTTGCCAGGTCTGTTGGGACGTGTTGCCGGGTCTGTTGGGACATGCTGTTATAACTGTGCCTTCCAAGTTCCGCAAAACAAACGGCATCACTAATAATAGAGCCTTTTCTTTTGTTGCCCCAATTCTATGGAATAAACTTCCAGACAAACTAAGAGCAGCAACAGACCTATCTACATTCAGAAAAGATCTCAAAATATATCTCTTTAAGGACCATTTTGGAACTTCTGACATTCATCAAATCCTCCAAACCTAAACTAGTACTTGTCATGTCTGAAAACCCATTTTATTCTCAACCTCCCCAATTTGACATACGCTAGTTTACACACCTTGTACATAGACTGTATATAAGTTAAACAACCAGAAGGTTTATGGCTATATAACTACTTTACTGTATGCCCTCTACGTTAATTTGTATTCTACTTCATGTTTAATTTAAAATGTTTTACTGTAAACCGCTTTGATCTTTGTAAAGGCGGTATAAAATCTTAAATAAATAAATAAATATACCACCTCAGAGGTGGTATAAAGCAGCACAATCGGGATGACTGGGGCAGGTGAGCCAAACCCAGGAACGTGGCCGGGTGCGGGAGAGTCCCCGCTGCCTGATCCAGGCCATGGCAGGCCAGCTGCGGGTCAGGCGACAGGGATTTGGGGGCCTGAGCCACCCATGTCTGGGGCACCTGCAGGGAGGATGTCCCCGCAGGCAGAAGGGGCACGCCAGGCCATCCTTGGGCCCGATTTTGACTCCCACAGGAATGTTTTATTCCCATGGACCAAAATCAGGTCCAAACATCCCCATCTTCATCAGGGACGTCAGGACGGCCCTTCCTGGAATCAGGCTCCACCTGGCTAGAGCAGACATTAAAGGCTGCTGATTGAGTATAGCCCCGACACTGAATATTTGGACACCAGTTAAAGCACCGACAGCCAGCCATTTTAATAGCACTGGCGACTGCCGTTCATTATGCCCCCTATAGGAACAGACATTTACATCAGCTCCAAGGCTGGTATAAATATTCGCACCTGCAAGGTAGGTTCTAGATCTGCTACTTAAGTTAATATTTTAGAAAGACAAGTAGAGCCTACTTGCCTTTACAGAACTGCCTTAATTTAGACACCTGAAAACATGCTTAAACTAGGCACCCCCTTATAAAATTATCCTTTGTATTCATATTTTTACCCACATACTGTATGTCTGTAGAGCTATTTTATAAAAACGTATTTCCATGTCTAAAGCAATGTTTTACTGCAGAAATGCTTTTGAAAATTACGCTGGGGGGGGGAGATTTTATAGAGGTTTTTCTACATGTAAAGCCTATTTTACACACAGAAAATATCTTGTATAAAATTGTGTAGCCATATACGTACATAGAAGGTTGTTGTTTTTGTTAAGTGCCATTGAATTGATGTTGACTCATGGTGTCCATGACTATCTATTGGGTTTTCATGGAAGTAGATTGCCAAGCCTTTCTTCCACGCAGATAATACCAGTGTTGTTGCTATTATCAAAGGACAGGTCTCAGTTGAAGTGTATAAAAGGTACACATGACAAATGATCATGTGCATTTTTATGTAGACCACACATAATTGATATAATTGTAGGGCGGTATAGCTTTGAGGGCTGGGAAGAGTTTGGAGAGTGATGGGGAAGTTGTAGGGCAGTAGTTTTTGGGGTGGAGTAGCTTGATTTGGAGTGTGATAGGGTAGTTCTGAAGAGGTGGTTTTGGGGGTAGTGGGGTTGTTTCAGGGGTTAGTTTTGGAGGTGTGGGTTAGGTATGGAAGGGGTATATCGAGAAAAGGGGAGAGGCAGTTTGAACGGAGGAATTCCCTAACTGCTATGTTTCACTCAGGGGTACGTTCTCCAAATGGGCTACTTTTATGCATTCCATGACAGCAATGAACCTCATTCTAAAGCCAGGGTATGTGAAGTATGATCTCAGTCTCTCATATTTACTGCTAACACTCAGCATCATGCATTGTGCCAAAGAGATTCTTCTATGTAACCACAAAAATCCCGCCGGATCTCCCATATAACTATCCACACCAAAAAGGGAAACACAATAATTGTATAATATTTTTTGTTGGAACTCACACCATGAGGGGAACCCCCTCTCGTTGTGTGCTGCTCCGTTTTTCTCTTTTAATTTAAATTAGGGACCCAACCCTAATAAGGATTAGAGGGACATCAACCCACTAACACCAGATTCTTCTGGCATTCAGCTATAACAATTTATCAAGGTGTGACTGGAAATTCCTCTTAATCAGGCTTGTGGCTCCAATACAATGGGAAATATTTCTGTGTCTTTCTGCCACATTTTCTTGGCCTTCTGAGTGCATTTCTCAGTACTTCAGAATCTTCTGCCTCTCCACACGATTCGCAGAATAATCGCTTGGAATGGACATCTCTCTTATCAGTGCCATTCTGCTGTTTCCCCCCTTTCCCACTATGTCGGGTTTCCTCACATCCAGTTGCTCATGAGGCAGAATGGGAATGTCCCAATTTATCATAACTTCTTCATTCTCTGTAATTCTCTTAGGGCAATGATCCCAGTGATTTTCCATTACAGTAATGTTGTAGTGTTTACAAAGTTTCCAATAGATGAGGCGTGACACTTTTTTGTGCCCTTCTGTATAGAAATGTTAGAATTTCATAGCCAGCTACAAGGTAAGTGACCAGTCCCAGCTTTTTGCTATGGAATCTGCATATGTCTGTTTTACCAGTTTTCTCTATGCTCTATGTTTGCTGTCTAGAAGTTTCCATGTTGCAGAAGCTGTAACTGCTCTTCCCAATGAAATGCGTTTGTTTTTTTTGTTAAGGGGGGAGGAGGATGTTATTTTTCTGGAACTCCCAGTTTGATCTGGCCCATTTTCAGGATCCATAGTGGTCAGCTGTGGTGCTTAAATATAAGTTGGATAATCAGCATCAGTATTTGGATAGAAGATACCACGGAATATCCTGGCTGCGTGGCACTAACCGGAGAAGTGATGACTTTATCTGGTTAGTGGCAACTAAAAATTGGCACTTATCCGGCTTTCAACTTAGGACAGCTTTTCAATTGGGCTAAGTTGGCTGGAAAGACGGCAACTGAAAATCCCGCTAACCAGATAAAGTTGCCATTAATCTAATTAGCACGAACACTGCTCTCGCCCCACCAATAGACCTCCCCTACACCTACTGGATAGCTCCTCGATGGTCTGTGGAGATATTCAGTGGCATAATCCAGATAGTGCCGCTGAATTCTGCGGTGAACACCATTAGCCGGCCGGCCAGCCTTCCCTTTGCCTGCTGGCTAAGGGCTTTCCAAGTGCTCAATGTCTTTAGTGTGTTCCAACTCACTTTGAACATGCATTTCTTCACATGGAAACATGAGTAATAACCAGTGAAGTCAAGTTCTAAGGAGGATCCCCCCCAAGCAAAATTTTCCAAGGCCCCCATTGTTGCAGCCAGCCACTGTCACTACCCCCCGCACTCCTGTGATAAATTTAGTTTTAAGTCTTTGGCACACTGTCTCATTTTCTCTCAGCAGCATTCACCGTCCACCATCCACCATCAGGCTGAAGACTCGCAAATTGCGACTGGGCCTGAAGAAAAAAGAAAACAGGAGGCAGATCAGCAAAGACTTAAAAGTAAGTTTGGTGTATTGCCTTTGCTACTGAGTAAACCCCCTTCCATCCTGGGCCCCCCCCCCCCCCCACATTACAGGAGCGGCTTGGGTGGAATTTACACCACCGGTAATAACTAAAGAGGAGGAGGAGGAGGATGTGTTTGAGTTTCTGGAGTGAGAGAAGTTACTTTTCTTCAGATGCCCACTTGCTTATAACTCCAAAGAACCAAGTTGGAGAGTAAACACTTTCCGGCAATGCAATATACACAAAACATTCTGTTTCACAAAAGGAAAAAATAAAATTCCTGAATTAACCAAAAAGGAAAATGCTCTGTACAAAGCCGGTGACAACTTAAGAATAATGGAACACAACTCGTTAATCTCTCTTCTGGCATTTTTTTAAATTGTCAGGATAGAAGGCGTAAGCAGCTCCTATTTAAATAAAATGTACAGATCAGCCGGTAATAATTAGAAGTGTAATTAAGTGCCCACACACCCACCAAAAATAGGCCCAGTAGAAACACGAGGTTAGGAAAATAGCTTTGCTCTCTCTGGGAGAAAGGGAAAGCAATTGCGCGGACAGCTAAAATCAGTAATCATTTTATATAAGAGAGAATCCAATGACAAGGGGGAAATTATTCTATGCATTTCAAGAGATTGGAGGAGGATAAGAAAGGTGGTTATTTTTTCCATCTTACGACTTCTGCAGAAAGCTCAACACCCTTGCCACAATCAAATCACTTCTGCAAGTACTGAACTGTGTAACAACTTATAATTGGCATCTGGTGTGTGAGTCACCACTGACAACACACGCATCCCTCTGCAAGACATTTAAAAAAAGGTGCTGATGGGATAATAAAAACTTCAAAAAGCATTTGAGTTACAACATTGTACAGTACAAAGCATACCAGCTAGTGTGAATTACAATAATTGTGATAGATGCATCCATGGTGATGTCCCCCCTCCTCCCCTTAGTCTGCAACCTCCAATTACATGATTTGGATATGGAAATGATTTCTCTATTCATTGGTGAGGGAAAGGTAGATCTGAGTCACCATCCTAAGAATACGATGTAGCTGCAACCAAGGTTTGCCATTAAAGGTAAGATGATTTATGATGTTGCATATTTTCTTTTTTTTCTGGTAATATGCAGTCAGTACTTCTTGCATGTCATGAAATCAGGGTTATATTAAACTGACCTGTTCCACTTGATCCCCTAAAGAAGGGGTGCTGCACTGCAATCCTGTAGGGTCACAAGTCAATCGGGTTTTCAGGACATCCCTAAAGACTATTCATAAGCTATACTGTATTTGCATGGGCCAGAAGGACTGGGGTTTCTAGTCCCACAGATGCTCCTTGTGGTCTTGGGCAAGCCACTTAACCCTCCATTGCCCATGTTCCCTGTAAGTATTAGTGTATGTGTCTCATATCCCCGCGTGTTAAATGTATCCCCCACTTGTGTTGTGACCGCTTTGATTGAAGGATAAGGCGGTATACAAAACTGTCTAAATAAAATAAAAAAAATAAATGTACTGCCTCCATTGTATGCAAATATATCTCATGCATATTCATTAAGGATATCCTGAAAAGCTGACTGCTTTGTAGTCCTCCACGATGCAGCTTGATACCCCTGCTCTAAGGAGCAGCACCGGAATGTTGCGAGGGCTCGGCTCTCAGCCTTGCACAGAACGGCTCAGGGAGCTAAAAGATCACGTTTCAAAGAATTTAGGTGCCTAATTGTGAAAGATGGCGGGGGGGGAGGGGCATATTCAAAGCAATTTAACTGGTTAGCAGACCTGTTAATCGGTTAAATCATGGTCAGCGGAACACTGATTAGCACTAAACCATTTAGTGCCACTGAATATCCTCTTCTACCTGGTTTAAATGTCCCGATGCTAACTGGCTAGCTTCAGGGTGGAGTGGGGGCAGCAATGTAGGATAACTGGTTAGCAGTGATATTCAGTTACTAACCGCTTAACTTAAACTGGCTAAAGTTAGGCAAAATAAAGGGCACCCCAGATATTCGATGCATTGAATATCCAGGTCTAATTTAACAAACTCTTAAGTATTAGCTCTAGCACATAAGATCTTCTACGCTGCCATTCCTCAATATAATGTGGGAGAGCATAGAGAGAAAAACACAGAGGATGCTGGATGCAGGTGGGCCATAGGAAGGAGAGGAGATACTGGAAAGGCATCCATAGGGAGGAAGAAGGAAGAAGGTAGATGTGGAGGGGGGACAAAGAGAATGCTGGATGTACAGGGTCTACAGACATGAGAGATGCTGGATGCAAGGGGGCATAAGAAGAGAGAGTGGAGAGTTGTGAGACAGAGGGGAGATACTGAACACAGGGGGGCATAAGGAAACAGGAAAAATGCTGGACATGGGGGAAGAAAAGAGGGAGAGGGGAGTTGCTAGATATGGGGGTGATAGGGAAATAAAGAGAGGCAGTTCTGGATAATGGGGTAATAGGGAGAGAGGGGGAAATGCTGGACACAATGGTAATAAGAGGAGATGCCGGGCATGGGAATGGGAAGAAAGAGAGGAAAGATGCTGGACAAATGGGTAATAGGGAAAGAGAGAGGGGGCAGAAATAATGGACACAGGGGAAATAGGAAAGAGAGAGGGAGATGCTAGACATGTGGAAGATAGGGATAGAGAGGGAGGGAGAACGAGAGGGGGCAGACACTGGATTGGAAAGGAGATGCTGGACATAAGGAGGAGAGAAAAGGGAGAGTTAGTGAAAGACTAGGGAATAATGGGCTGGGGAAGAAGAGAAGTGGGAATGGGAGGGCTGGGGTGAGGGTTGAAAAGTAGTAGATGGAGTAGAAAGAGGGGGAATGAGTAAGAAGGAGTAAAATATGAGTGGATATAAAGAGAAAAAAATAAATGTATAAAAGCTAAAAGGAAAAGATCAAAGAGAGAATATGAGAATTTGAGAAGAAGCTTGCTGTGGAAGCAAAAACACATAATAAAAACTTTTTCAAGTACATTCGTAGCAAAAATCCTATGAGAGAGTCAGTTGGACCATTAAATGATAGAGGGGTAAAAGGGGTACTAAGAGGGGACAAGGCCATAGCAGAGAGGCTGAATGAATTCTTTGCTTCGGTCTTTACTAAGGAAGATGTAGGGATGTTACCCATGACTGAAGTGGTATTTAAAGGTGATACTGCGGAAGAATTGAAAGAAATATTGATATACCGGGAAGATGTATTACACAATTATTTGATAAACTGAAGAACAGCAAATCACCTGTACCGGATGGTATACATCCAAGTGTGTTGAAAGAACTGAAATATGAGATTGCAGACTTGCTATTAGTAATCTATGAAACTATCATTAAAATCATCTGTAATACCTGAAGATTGGAGGATGGCCAATGTAATGCCAATTTTTAAAAAGGGCTCCAGGGGTGAACCGGGAAACTACAGACCAGTGAGTCTGATGACAGTACCGGGAAAAATGGTAGAAACCATCATAAAGAACAAAATTACTGAACATGTCGATAGTCATGGCTTAATGGGAGACAACCAACATGGCTTTAGACAAGGAAGATCTTGTCTTACTAATCTATTATGGGTTTTTTTTGAAGGTGTGAATAAACAGTTAGACAAAGGTGAGTCGGTTGTTATAGTGTATCTGGATTTTCAGAAAGCCTTTGACAAGGTCCCTCATCAGAGACTTTTGGTAAAACTAAAAAGTCATAGGATAGCAGGCAGTGTAATATTGTGGATCAGGAACTGGTTAAAAGGTAGAAAGCAGAGGGTAGGTCTAAATGGCCAATTTTCCCAATGGAGAAAGGTGAATAGTGGAGTACCCCAGAGATCTGTCCTGGGTCCGCTGCTTTTTAACATATTCATAAATGACTTGGAAATGGGAATAACTAGTGAGGTCATCAAATTTACAGATGACACAAAACTATTTAAAAGTTGTTAAACTCATGAGGATTGTGGAAAATTGCAAGAGGATCTTGAGAAATTGGAAGACTGGGCATCCAGATGACAGATGAAATTTAATATGGACAGGTGCAAAGTTTTGCACCTAGGAAAGAAAAACCCAATCTATGATTACACGATGCAAGGTTCCACATTACCACCTAGGAAAAAGATTTAGGCATCATTGTGGATAACATGTTAAAACCCTCGGCCCTGTGTGCAGCGGCAGCCAAGAGAGCAAATAGAATGCTAGGTATCATAAGGAAAGGAATGGAAAATAAAACAAAAGATATTATAATGCCTCTATATCATTCCATGGTGAGACCGCACCTTGAATATTGTGTGCAATTCTGGTCGCCGTATCTTAAAAAGGATATAGCATTATTAGAAAAGGTTCAGAGAAGAGCCACCAAAATGGTAAAGGGGATGGAAGGATACTCCTATGAAGAAAGACTAAAAAGGTTAGGGCTCTTCAACCTGGAAAAGAGACGGCTGAGGGAAGATATGATAGAGGTCTATAAATTAATGAATGGAGGGCACCCAGTGTTCAAATCCTACTACCACTATCGTTGACATTGGGCTGAGTACTGGAGATGATAGAATGCCTTCTACTCTACACCCTCTGGATGTTTTTCAGCCAAAATGAACTCTTTTCGGGTGCCTGGAGTAGGTCTAAACCTAGATGTAACAGCAGGTCTAAACTTAGACATGACAATGGACATCCATGATGATTCTGAAATCACAAGGCATTGTCCAGGTTCCCGGGAATGCTCCATTCAGACTTGGATGCCATCATGCTGGGGACATCCCCAGAGCCAGCTTCTAAAATAGCATAACATAGTAACATAGTATATGACAGCAGATAAAGATCAGTATGGTCCATCTAGTCTGCCCAGCAAGGCGGCAAGAGTAGGTGCACCTGCCACTCCGTGCAGGTCAGCCCTCCCCATGCCTTTGTTTAGGGGCGTGCCCACCACTCCATGTAGGTCACCCCTCCCCATGCCTTTGTATAGGAGTGTGTCCAGCACTCTGTGTAGGTCACCCCTATTTATTCAGATATAAGAGATAGTTATGTTTATTTTGATTTTATCCTGTTGCTATAAAGGGATCCACTGTGTCTGTCCCATGCCATTTTGAATTCTGTCACTGTGTTTGCCCCCACCACTTCCATCGGGAGGGCATCCCAAGCATCCACTACCCTTTCAGTGAAAAAGTATTTCCTGACATTGCCTTTCAGTTTACCCCCTTGCAGCTTCATGTTATGCCCTCTAGTTTTACAGCTTCCCCGTCTTTGGAAGAGGCTCTGATGATGTCTCTGTTCTTTGGACATCTCTCTGCTTGTTTTCAGACATCCAAAACATGGATAGGGTTTCCAAAATGACCCCCCTAGTGGTGATTTTGACCTTCTATACATACAACTACACAGTTTAAGGTAGGATGGTGGTCTTTCTGTCATAAGTTAAACCACTTAATTATATGGATAGCAGATGAGTATTGCCGCTATCTGTACAACTTGCCCTTGCTCTACCCCAGTACCATACAGAGAGTGATCCGAGGATACTTTCAGCACTATCTGTACACTGCTGATGAAAATTCATGCATAGGGGACTTATACATTAGGAGGTAATTGTATAAAAGCATTTTCCATGTCTATATGTATAGACTAATTTATCTAACATTGTTACTAACGTGTTGCCTTTGTTAACTGCTGACTCATCATTTAAATTGCCTATGTTCTATGTACTTTTTTGTTCCCTGTAAACCGCTTTGATTTATTGATTAAGCGGTATATAAAACATATAAATAAATAAATAAAGATACGCCAGTAGACACATGCAAAATGCCACATATAAAATTAACCCGCAGTACAAGTATGCAGGATGACAAGAATGCACTCATACAAGCTTGCTTGCAGGTGTGTTCAGGGTCAACTCTGGGTGGTGTGCGGGCGGTATCATAATTTATCAACCTACTTTTTAAAACTTGCACATTCAGAATTTTATAAAACTGCCCCTGAAAAGTTACCTCTTTATCTTTATAAAATAGGCTCAAAAAGGGCCAATCTAGGTGACCTGTTAGCAAATGACTCTCTTAGCAGCTGACACTTGAGCATAATTTTAAAACAGAGTGCCTAGGTCTATAGGTAGGAAAGGATCCTGTTTTATAAAGACACTCAGGGACTACTTTATTAAAGTGCATTAACTGCTTAGTGCATGATAGAGCGGGAGATTGGGAGGCTTATGGGCAGAGAGTCGGTGAGCTGCACATTGTGGTTAGAATACGGTAATTATCACACACTGTCAATTCTGCAGGTAACATAGGTCCAATTAACACCTCTTCAAAAAGAGGCATTAGGTGCACCCGTATTAACTACAAGTGAAGCTAACGTGGTCACAATAGTTGTAGGGAGCATGCAAAAACATACTGCACTTCAGTAAACATGTGCTCTACGCACCTTTTTTCTTTTTAAGTACCATTGAGTCAGAGCTGACTCCTGGCAACGCAGCATTTTCTTGGCAAGGTGCGACTCCTGGTGACTCAGCAGCTCCTAGGTTTTCTTGGCAAGGTGTAACCAGTAGTAGATTGCTCTAACCATGAGACTACTCCTCCACTCTATAGGCACCTGTGTCTTTATAAAATACTACCACAAATCTTGCAGAAATAGCGCCTGAATTGAGGGTGCTGATATTTACGCTTTTTCGGGAGCAAGTGTGGGAGGAGTGGCCTAGTGGTTGGGGCAAGTTACCTCAGGCCAGAGGTTCAAATCCCACTAGAGGACAGCATCCTTGGGCCAGAAGGTGTTCCTTGTGGTCTTGGGCAAGCCACTTAACCCTCCATTGCCCATGTTCCCTGTAAATAGTTATCTCCAAGTTATAATGCCCTGTTCAATGTAAACCACCTTGATATCATGAAATGTTAAATAAATAGAAAATAAAATAAGTGTAAATGTTAGCATGTAAAGAACATGCGTACACTTGTCTTTTTATAACGTGCACATGTAAATTGCATCTCTGTCCGTGCTCCACCCATATTCCTTCCCTGAGCGCACCTACTCTACAATACAATCCTACATGCACCATGAGATTACTGCTAGGGGTCATTGGCACCATTTTGGAACCTGTACAGTAAGAGTAGGACAGAAAGGACATTAATCCTCTTCCACTAGACACCAGGGACCCCAGTAAGGCTGGGAAGGATTATCAAAGGGAAAGGGGACTGCTCAAAGGGACTGCTTATGGTGGGGGTTTGGATGATTTGGAGGACAGGAATGATCGTATGCTTTGGTGAAGGATAGGGAGGGACTGGATGTGGTGGGGGGCTCAGGGTAGAAGTCTGATGTAGAGGAAGGGGAGATTTAGGGGGATGATTGGAGAAGGAACAGGTGGTTCTAAATAGATGTACATGCTCAGTGGGAGCAGCAATTTTCAGAAGCTGCTCCTACGCATATGTGGGAGAGTATTTTTACGTTTTCCCCCTCTGCAGATTCTGGACATGGAGTACTATACACATGCAGTCCCGCACCTATTTTACAAGAGGCTCTACATTTGGAAGAGCCCAGTGGTGGGATTCAAAAATCTTAGGAACCAGTTCTGTATCATCTTATACATGGTCGGTTCAAGCAGGTTACAGCACCTCTAGTGGTTTCGTTCTAGTGCGTATGGGCAGTGCACTGAAGTGGTGGGAATCAAACATTTTTAAAACTGGTTCTCTCACACCTTACTCCCCATTTCAAGGTAGAAAATTTAAAAAAAACCATAGTTTATTAATATTTTATTTTTCCTTCAAATACTTCCAAATCGCAAGATGATTTGTGTATGCGTTAGAGAGTAGCCGGTTTCTATTGTGCTGTTGTGGCCGCTGAGCTTACCTTGGTCTGTTTGTCGGTGTGGGTGATTTTCCTTGCTCACTTCACTCAAGGCCACGCCAAGTGACCCTTAGGTGCGGATGCACCTGAGGCTCCTTTAAATCTAAATGTCCTGCTAGGTGATATTGCTTAGTGGGGAGGAACTTACCTCCCAGCTCAGAAGCAGCAGTGATTCGTTGCTCAGGCTCCTGCCGAACTCTCCCGCAGCATTGGTGTTGGTTTGTAGGTGAGAGGTGCACCTCCTAGATTGCCGCTGGCTGTTCTGTATGTGTGGGAGGGAGGGGGCATGGCTGCAGTCTTGAGCATACCTGAGACTCCTTTAAATTTAAAAGTCCTGCCGGGTGACGTTGCTGAGCAATTTGGCGAACTTGGGAAATTCTAGGAACAGGTTCTCACGAACCAATGTGAACCGACTGAATCCCACCACTGGAAGAGCCTCTTATAAAATATTACAGGAATTTTCCACATCCTTACCTGGATGTGTGAATTCCTCTCTCAACGTCCTATCTGAAATCGACCTTACTGTCTTGTTTGCCTAAAAAGAAGTGTTCCATGGTGGAGGCGTGGCCTGTATTAGATGTTCATGTGTATTGATCATTTTCAAAAGATAAGTATATCCTTACACCTCCATTTTGCTTTTCCTAAATGTGTGCATGCGGATTTAGGTACATAAAAGACCCAGTCTTCAGACTTAATATACTTTGACACCTGGTGTTTGAAAGTAACCTTGTTATAGGTGTGCTTAATGTGTGTGCCATTGCCTTGACTGACAATTTATGCCTAAATACTTAAGTCTACGATCTTTATTCACAAAGAGAAGATACTATTCTGAAGCCGTGCATGATCAAGGTAACTAGATTCTTGATTCAATTAAAAGGTCTGCTGCAGTTGATTTCCTACATCCAATTGATTAATACATCTTAGCAGAATACCAGACACAACTTGCATCTCAATAGCATTTCTGTAAATAAAACTTCTGAGAAGGAACTGCTGTTCCCTTTCTTGTTAGCTTCAATTAGATGAGTCAAAGACAGAGGCACAAAATGGGTTTCTTGTTTGTGGTTGTTCTCTCCAATTTGCATTTCTCCCTGGATCTGCGTGGCATTGGAGAGATAGTTCTCTTGTCAGAGCGGTTTCTATCCAGCGCCATGCATGATAATAAAACTGACCATAGCAGCACTGGGGATGTGCTGTTCTGTTAAAACACAAAGAGAACAACATTGCTCATTTTATTTTATTCATTTCCCATCTGAAATGTCACATAAAGCAATGCAATGACTGATAGAAGCAGGCTACAAATGCTATCTTAAATTAAAATTCAATTCGATTCGATTTTTTCTGTCATTTTAATGTGTGCTAAATGATTTTATCACATAATAAATTTGGCATGCACAAAAACAACAGAAAAAAAACATGAAAAAGGAATAGAATGAATATTTCTCCATGCATCTCCCTAAGAAGCACAGTCGTAAGATATGGAATATATTGTCCCTTGGAAGAGTGGGGATGATAGATAGGGTGGTCTAGTAAACCAGTGAATGGCGCAGCCTGAGAATCCCTGAAACGCTGGTTCATGTCTCCACCACTGCTAATCTTTCAAATCTTGGGCATGTCCCTTTGCTTCTTTGAGTCTAAGGATCCCTTTAAATAAAGTGTACTTTGCAATTAGTGCATGATTTGGTGCGCATTAACTGCATGCTCAGATCCTTGGTAACAGTTACTGCATGGCTATGACTCTTAATGCATGCCAGTTTTTGTGCTAATTGGCAACTGTGCATTCGGATGTGTAATGGGCAGATTAGGGGTGTAGAGTGCAATTAGCACCAGGGGACATATCGTGCACTGGCAATTTTCCAATTAACATGGGTTCACCTTACGCCATTTTGGTAGGTGGAGTTAAACGCACCTGCATTAATTGCAATTGCCACTGCTGTAAGTTAGGACACCATTCAGTTTGGTAACTTCTTGGAACATGCTGGTCATGCCTCCGTTTGCCAGTAATGCGCATTAGTTTTTGTTTAGTAAAAAAGCCCCTAAATTTGCCAAACAAGAATTCCAAAGTGCAATATCCATGTTAACATTATCCTTTCTTTACAATCATCTCAGGTGGTCTTCATTGCCATCCAGCTCCCAGATATTTACTGTGAGGTCATCACTCTAGTCTGGTGCATAAGTTTCCTGTTTGAACAAAACGTCAGATATTTCTAATAAAAATGAAAAATGCTAAGTAGGAGGTTCTGTGTGGATAGTTCAATGAGTTGAAAAGTGCATGCCTACAATGTGGCACTAGCGCATTTCTCTTTCCTGCATTTTCACATGCAGGCATGTCTATGTGGGGAATTTGGTGTGAACAGTCATGGTAAAGTGTCTTTCAATATGGTAGCAGAAGATTGGTGGGTAGGTGAGAGAGCAGACATAGGGTTGAGTAGTAGATCAAGGTGTGTGTATCTCAACATGCATGTGCATGTGTGTGCATCAGTGGTATGATGTGTATAGAACTATGGGCTGAGTTTGTTTATCTTTAAGGCATGTGGAATATAGTAACATAGTATATGACGGCAGATAAAGACCAGTATCGTCCATCTAGTATGCCCAGCAAGGCGGCAAGAGTAGGTGCACTTACCGCTCTGTGCAGGTCATCCCTCTCCATGCCTTTGTTTAGGGGTGTACCCACCGCACCATGTAGGTCACCCCTATTTGTTCAGATATAAGAAATAGTTATACTTATTTTGATTTTATCCTGTTGCTATAAAGAGATCCACTGTGTCTGTCCCATGCCATTTTGAATTCTGTCACTGTGTTAGCCCCCACCATTTTTATCGGGAGGGCATTCCAAGCATCTACCACCCTTTCAGTGAAAGAGTATTTCCTGACATTGCCTTTCAGTTTGCCCCCTTGCAGCTTCATGTTATGCGCTCTAGTTTTACAGCTTCCCCATTTTGGAAGAGGTTTCTTTGTCCATTAATATTCTTTAAGTATTTAAAGGTCTGAATCATATTTCCCCTATTCCTCCTCGCCTCCAGAGTGTACATATTTTTAGGTCTTCAAGTCTCTTCTCATAAATCTTCTGACACAGGCTCCAAATCATTTTGGTCGCCTTCCTCTGAATCGCTTCCAGCCTTTTTATATCCTTTGTGAGATATGATCTCCAAAACTGAACACAATATTCCAAGTGAGGCCTCACCAGCGACTTGTACAGCGGCATTAGTACCTCTTCTTTTCTGCTAATTCCTCTCTATATGCAACCCGGCATAGTGGCTTTTGCCACTGCCTTGTAACACTGTTTTGCCACCTTGAGATCATCAGAAACAATCACTCTGAGGCCCTTCTCCTGGTCCATGCACACCAATCTCTCGCCGCCTATCGCATACAATTTCCTTGGATTTCTGCTTCCCAAGTGCATGACATTGAACTTCTTCACATCAAATCTTAACTGCCAAGCATTAGACCATTCTTCCAGCTTTTGTAGATCTTTCCTCATGTTCCCCACTCCATCAGGGGAGTCCACTCTGTTGCAAATTTTGGTGTCATCTGCAAAAAGACAGACTTTTCTATTCAGCCTTTCAGCAATATCACTCACTAATATATTGAATAGTACCGGTCCCAGGACCAAACCCTGGGGCATAATGCTAATCACCTTTCTTTCTTCTGAGTGAGTTCTGTTTACCATCACCCTCTATTGTCAGTCAGTCATCCAGTTTCTGATCCAGTTCACCATCTTAGGACCCATCCCCAAGTTGCTGAGTTTATTGATTAGCCTCCTATGAGGAACAGTATCAAAGGCTTTGCTGAAATCTAGGTAGATCACATCCTTCGCATGCCCTTGATCTAGTTCTCTGGTCACCTAGTTAAAGAACTCAATCAGATTTGTTTGGCAAGATCGTCCTTTGGTAAAACCATGTTGCCTCGGATCATGCAACCTGTTTGTTTCGAGGAAGTCCACTATTCGCTCTTTCAGGAGCGCCTCCTTACTTTTCACGCCACCGAGGTAAGGCTTACTGTCCTGTAGTTTGTCACTTCTTCCCTATTACCACTTTTGTGGAGAAGTACCACATCAGCCCTTCTCCAGTCCTGTGGAACTTCTCCTGTCTCCAAGGATCTATTAAAAACATCCTTTAAAAGTCCTGCAAGAACCTCTCTCAGCTCTTTCAGTATCCTGGGATGTATCCCATCTGATCCCATAGACTTGTCTACTTTCAGTTTTGCAAGCTGTTCTAACACATCATCTTTTGTGAATGGTGTGATATCTACTCCATTCCCATTTGTATATTTGTCAATCACAGGTGGTCCTTCTCCAGGATTTTCTCCAGTGAAAACAGAGCAGAAGTATTTGTTTAGCATTTTCGCTTTTTCAATGTCACTTTCCACGAATCCGTTCCCAACACTTTTGAGTTCTGCAGTTCCACCTCTGATTTTTCCTCTTCTCCCGAATACATCTGAAAAAAGTCTTGTCGCCACACACTTCACATCTTTAGCCATATTTTCTTCTGCCTTTGATTTTGCTATCCTTATTTCTCTTTTTGTCTCTTTAAGTTTGATCTTGAATTCTTTTCTGTGGCCCTCTGTTTGCGAGCTTCTGAATTTTGTGAAAGCTGTGGTTTTTTGCCTTTATTTGTGCAGCCACTTCTTTGGAGATCCAAATAGGTTTCATTTTCCTCTCTTTATTTACTTTCCTTATGTATGTTTTTGTTGCACCTTTTATTGCCTCCTTTAGTTTAGCCCATTGCAATTCCACTTCCCTTATCCCCTCCCACCCTATCAACTCCTCCTTCAGGTACTTGGCCATTTTACTGGTGTCAGCGTTTTTGAAGTCTAAGACTTTGAGCTTGCTGTGATTTGATTCCACCACACTGTGTGATGATTGCTGCTGCTCACATGGGCACCCACCTAGATATTTGACACGCTATCTCCGTTGGTGACCACTAAATCCAGCACGAAATCCAGCACGGAACTCTCCCGGTTCCATCACCATTTGTTTAAGTATCCTCGTGTCTCTGTGTGTGTCAGGGATGTGTATTAGCAGGGAGGGCTCAAGGCAATCTGCTGCCTGAGACAAGGGATGAGATAGAGCCCCCTCTCCCCTTGTAGTGTGTGTGTGTGTGGGGGGGGGGGGGGTTGCTTTCTCAAAACTTCAATCAGGGACTGAACCAAACCAAAAAGCCGATTAGATAATATGGAGGAAATGCTAGATGTTTGCACACCAAGGAACTAAAAGAATGAGCGAGAACCACAGCACATTTTATATAACTAAATTATAACTAATTTTTATTTTGTTATAAACAGTGTTATGGTTCTTGCTTTTTCTTTTTGAACATGTATTTTGCATCCACAGAACCCCCTCCTTCAACTGTGGGTGCAGAGCAGAACTAGGACATTCACCCACAGAACTCACACACCCACACACCTGGGGACAGCAATCTCAGGCCGGAGGGTCTGGGATTTCTAGTCCTATAGGCACTCCTTGTGGTCTTGGGCAAGCCACTTAACCCTCCATTGCCCATGTTCCCTGTAAGTATTTGCGTATGTGTCTCATATCCCCTCGTGTTAAATGTATCCCCCAATTGACCGCTTTGACCCGGTGAAAAGCGGGATATAAATACAGCTAAATAAAATAAAATAAATAAATAAATAAACTCAATATCTTAAAAAAAAAGATACTAGTCATCTCACTAACAAATATTCTCCAGTACCAGGCACATTGGGAACTAATTTAAAACCCTACAAAAGTCACCAAAGCTCTATAAGGCCAAATCTACCATACCATTACTAGCATAAACTTCCAAAACTCATACAGGGTGCCTACCCAGAAAAAGCAGTACTAACAGGTCCTAGAGCATCTAACACCTTTTTGAAAAGCTGAACAAGGCAAATTACTACAGTACAGATCCCTACATACAAATTTCATGTTAACAGAAAACACGGCCTTGATCACACACTCAGAACACAGACTTGCAACATGTATAGAATAAGTGATCACAACCTAAAGTAAAAATAAACTATTTAGACAAAAATTAAACCGAAACCCCAAGAAGCCAGACTCTGCATGTAGTGCAACATCAGATAAGAGAAGCAGTTCCCCATACTGTGTAAACTATAAAGATAGCGCAAAGTCCAATCACTAAATTGAAAATAATTTTTTTTTCTACCTTTGCCATTTTATTCTCTGGTCATGCCGGTCCTGATCTAAGGCTTCTGCTTTCCTGTCTTCTCTTAGCTCTCTTTCTATGATCTATAGCCTATCTGCCATTTCTTGTCTCTTCTTTTGTTTTTTTCACTTCCTTCCATCAGCCTATTTCAAGTCCCAGTAACCCTCCCTACATGTCAGCTCCCTTCCAGTCCCAGTGCCCCCTCCCTGCCAGCTTCCTCCCCTTACCCAGCCACCTACTAGTCCCATCCCCAAGTGTCAACTCCCTTCCAGTCCCCCCACCAGTACCATCCCCATGCGTCAGCTCCCTTCCATCTCCTTCTTCCCCCCCATGTCAGTTCCCTTCCAGCCCTCTCCTTTCCGTCTGTCAGCTCCCTTCCAATCATTTCTTTCCCCCCTCTGTCAGCTCCTTCCAGCCCTGTCTTTCCCCCTCTGTCAGCTCCATTCCTCTCCCTCTCCTTCTCTGTGTAGCTCCGTTCTTCTCCCCCTCCTGCCACTCATGTCCGCTCCGTTCCCTCTCCTTCCCCCATATAGCTCATTCCGCTCCCTCTCCTTCCCCCCCCCATGTAGCTCGCTCTGCTCCCTCTCCTCCCCCACCATGTAGCTCATTCCGCTCCCTCTCCTGCTGCCCGTGTCTCCGTTCTGCTCCTTCCACTTCCTCTGCAGCTATAATAGCGGTAATAATTTAAAATGAAAGGAAATCTGTACAGAGCCTCCTGGCCCTATAGAGTCCCTGCAGCTGTGCCCTTCCCTCAAAAGGAAGTGATGCTTGAACGGGACGTGGCAGCAGGGGTTCCATAGAGCTAGGAGGCTCCGTATCGGTTTCCTTTCATTTTAATTACCGCTATCGCGGCTTCAGTAGCTTGTCCACATTTTTTGTTTTGTTTTGTTTTTTAAACTAAAGGTGGAGTGAGGCAGCTGTTTTGGGGGCATTTTGGCCACCCCCAAACGTTTGCTGCCTGAGGCCACTACCTCACTCCGCCTCATTTTAGAGACACCCCTGTGTATTAATGTGTAAGTGGTTCTGGCCAACCTGGCCATGTAAATTCCCTACTCCTTGCACTCTCCCCTACCCCCTTCCCTGCAACTCTCTGTCTTCCACTCTCCCCTTCCTTCCCACCACCTCCTTGCATTCTGATCTTCCTCCTTTATTTGCTATCCTCTCTTTCCTGGCTCTCCCTTATACTGTTACCCAGTCTCTTGATGTCAGCCCCCTTCCCTGCCACTCCCTTGCACTTTCACTAGCCCCTCCCTCTCTTTTCCCACCTCCCATACTGTACATCTTGCCTCTTCTGATACTTCATTGCTTTGCTATGTCCATGGCTGTGCTATGCTCTTTTCCTGTAAAAGCATCTCCACAACATCTCTTTGGATGTGTGTGTGTGGGGGGGGGGGTCTGGCCTCCCCATTAATCACAGATCCTTCTTTTGTTGGGGTGGTGAGTCAGAACCACTCCACAACCCACAGCTTCTCCCTCACACTTCCTTGCCTGCTCTTCTCTTATTCCAGAAGCAGGGCCTTGCCTCCCTGCTTCTTTGGTTCCTCCACTCAATTTGCTGGCTCTTCTCTTCTTGAGGTGGAGTGGCCTGGCCTTCCTGCCACTTACAGCTCCTCCAGAGCATTTCCTTGCCAGATATTCCCCGTTGGGGTAGCGGGTCCAAGTCTCTCTACCATCCGCAGCTTCTCTGTCACCAGCTCTTTTCTCATTCAGAGAGGGGGAAAGAGGGTAAGTCCATGTCCTTTCTCTACCCATATTTTCTCCCCCACACTCCCTGGTTCTTGTCTTGTTTATGAGTTGGGGCCTGACCTCCCTGCCACATGCAATTTATTCAGTGCACTCAATCGCTGGCTCTTCTCTTATTGGGGGTGCAAACTTGGCCTCCTCATCACCTACTCCTCACTGCACAAACAGATGCATACAGATGGACAGACAGACAGATGGGCAGATTCTTCCCAAAAGGTGCTATCACTTAAGTGAAACACACCTAAAAATTACATAAAGGGAGCAAAGAAGGGATATGCTTTTTACCTGCTGCCTTTCCACTATTTCTCAAAGGGACAATAAGAGGGTCATTTTAAAAGGTTTAGTCGTAATTTGGACATGTCTTCATAGCTATTCCATGGACATGTCTTCATAGCTAAATCACGGACATGTCTTCATAGCTATTCCACAAATGACATTTGCAGACATCTCCGGTGCAGGGATATCCAAGTAGGCACAGGGGTGTGAAGGAGGCATGTCCAGGGAGTGGCAATGTACTTACATGTCCCCATTCGATCTCAGAAACCTCAGTTTGCAGGCACATCAATGTTTTCTTTGAAACCTATCATGACTACAAAGTATGAATGGTCACTTACACCTGGAGAAGTAATAACAACAGTGGGCTGAGAACCAGAGAAGCCACGTTCGTATCTCATTGAAACTCCTTGGGATCTTGGGAAAGTCACTTAACTCTCCATTGCCTTAAGGACAAATCTTATTTGTAAAATTTGTAAGCCCTCCGAAGACTGGGAACTACCCAGCAGACCCAAACGTAACTCTCTTTGAGCTACCACTGAAAAAGGAATGAGCTGAATCTAAATAAATAAAAGTTGCTTTAATGTAAGTAGGATTTTCCTAGAAAAGTACCCGTGAAGATTTGAAATTCCAATCTACACGAATATTTTTGTTTCCTTGCCCTATGTTTCTTCTCAGTATGGGTGGGTAACTTTCAAACAGCTGATTAACAGAGATGAATCGCAGTGTCCTCAAATAATTACGAAGCTGAAAGTTTGGTCAGAATGCAATGTTATGGAAACTGAACAAGGGTGCGATATTAGCAACCTTTAGAAAAAATCTGTAATGTTAAAAAAAAAACATGAACTGGGTTTGTTGGCAAATGACTAGCTCTCACGATTCATGGTCTAGGAAACTAAAGCAAGAGAAAAGCATAGGAATGCTGGAAAATCCTAGTTTACAGAGAATGCTTAGGTACAATCTGTAGCCACCACATTAGTCAGCTCCCCTGATATATTTCTCACCACCAGTAATGTCAGTAGTGCAACCATGCATGTGGGAGGTTACCATGACAATTTTTTCAAAATTTCTGTATGTGGGCAGTGGCAAAGCCGTGCTGATTAATTTAGAAGAAATCTGAGTACTTTGGTACCATCTATAAGACTGTGGGAAATACATAGAGCTGAGTTGAATAATCTATCATTAGATGCTTTTAAAATAGATGAAGGAACACATCTTTTCTCTGTAAAATTCAAGAGTGGAATTTGGTAGTTCCATTGAGATGATCAGTGGAATTTCTTAACCTAGATCATCTTCTTCAAATCTTTCTCTTGAAGATAATGAAAAAAATTACAGATACTAAATATGCAAAGCAAAAGTTGTACTTCATACTTCAAACGGATGCATTATATTTAAATGTATAAATTCCAGCTATGTTCAGTTCTTATTTTATGTGTTACTACCAAAGAGCAGAATCTTACATATGTTCTGCCTTGCAAAATTCTACAGCTTCCGGGCCAAGATGCTTAAAGTACATGCTCATGCCCATCAGTGAGTGTATAGGTTAGGTTTGGATCATTTATGGTTTTGCTCTTGCTCTTATTTCTTTTTAGGTTTGGGCAATCCTATGGTTTTCTAGATGGATTTCGTTTTGCATTAACACCTGTAGAAGGGAGCCTGGGAGAACAGGTTGAGGACACACAGACATACATGACATCTGGACATGAGCAGGAGGTCATGAGGAAGGATATAGAGGGATCAATTATATATTTATTTGATTGATTTTGATTTGTCTACCACTTTGATGTTGTTTTGTAAAGAGAAGTATTTCAAGTTTGTTAGAAACCATAAGAGATGTAATGTGGAGTTGCGGAGTAAATGCACTTGTAGGTGAGAAGCAGTCGAAGCAGATAGCAAGACAATGTAGAAATGTGAGAAGAAAGTAACATGGTTGTGATGACACTAGAGAAAGAGAAGTGGTGCAGCTGAATTCTACAGATGGCTCCTCTGCAAACCTATGAGTAATAGATTACAGTCCTACAACTACCACTTATCATTTGTATAGCACTACAAGGTGTATGCAGCGCCATCCAGAGACATGTAAGAGACAGTTCCTGCTCATAAGCACTTACGAGCTAGTCAAGACAGACAACCACAACAATCAAGACAAATAGCACAACTGGAGACTAGGATATATCTAGAGCAGTGATGGCTAACCTTTTTGAGCCCGAGTGCCCAAACTGCCGCACAAAACCAAAGAATTTCCTCAAAGTGCCAGCACGTCAATTTGCATAAATATTTGCATAATGCTAACATACACTAACTTTTAGTAAACATGTCTCTTAATGAGTGTATGGATAAAGACAGACTAAAAGATTTCTACATTACTATAATCCAGTGCCAACCGCCAGGCACATTAGGAACTACTACAAACACTGCCCATTTAGAACCAATAGCAAACCCGCCGTATCCTAACAGCACTACCAGGAGTCACAAAGCACCATACCATACCTATCAAAAGGCAACACTGCAAATATTAAACCAATACATTTCAGAGAACAACAATACATGACCTACTGGGGAAAGAGAACAAGTGGCAATGTCAAAAAGGAATTACATAAACAGAATACCTCAGCTCAGTTACACAGTTGCAATTGCTCCAGCCACTTTCTTCTGGTTTCTTCATGTTTTCTGCTAACTCTCCATCATCTGCTGTCCATTTGTCCTTTCTTCTCTCTTCTAGTTTTTTTTTTTCCATTCTCTCTCTCTACATCCGCTTTAACATACTAATCTTTCTCCTTTTGCTCTTTCCTCATTCCTATTTCATCCACTCAAATTTTACCCCTCCATCCTCAATCCCCACTTACTCTCCCAATACCCGGCCAATTGTACATTTTTCTTCCCTCACACACAAAATATTTTTCCCCTCTCCATTTCATTCTCCCAGCCCCATCCCCTTCTAATCTCCCCCAACATCAGCTCCCTTTTAGTTCCAGCCCCACCCAGTTTCCGCTCCCTTCTAGTCCCCTCATCAGTCCATTTCCAGTCCTAGCTCCCCCATCCATTTCCAGTCCTATCCGAGTCCCTTCATCAGCTCATTTCCAATACCAGCCTCCCATCAGCCCATTTCTAGTCCTTTCCTAGCCCCACCATCAGCCCATGTTAAATCCTAGCTCCCCTCCACTCAGCCCATTTCTAATCCAAGCCCCCCATGAGCCTACCTCCAGTTCTAGCCCCTCCATGAGTCCATTTCAATCCAAGCCCCCACCACAGCCCATTTCCAATCTTAGCTCCCCCAACACCCAATTCTCAGTTCTATCCTAGCCCATCCATCAGCCCAGTTCCTGTCCTAGCTCCCTCCCCTAAGAGCCCATTCCAAGCCCCCCGTCCCATCAGTTATTTGCAGTTCAAGCCCCCTTCCACGCAGCCCATTTCCATTCCAAGTCCCCCTCCCCATTAGCTATTTGCAGTTCAAGCCCCCCACTTCCCCTCAGCCCATTTCCATTCCAAGCCCCCTCCCCAACAGCTATTTGCAGTTCAAGCCCCCCACTTCCCCTCAGCCCATTTCCATTCCAAGCCCCATCCCCAACAGCTATTTGCAGTTCAAGCCCCCTTCCACTCAGCCCATTTCCAGTCCTAGCAACCCCAACCCATTACCAGTCCTAGCCCCCCATAGCCCACTTCCAGTCCTAATCCCACCAGCCCATTTCCAGTCCTAATCCCCCATCACCCAATTTTCAGTTTAAGCCCCCCCATAGCCCATTACCAGTCCTAACCCCCCATCAACCCACTTCCAGTCCTAATCCCACCAGCCCATTTCCAGTCCTAATCCCCCATCACCCAATTTTTAGTTTAAGCCCCCCCAGCGCCCATCACCACTCCTAACCCCCCCAGCCAGCCCAGTGCCCATCACCACTCCTAACCCCCCCCAGCCAGCCCAGTGTCCATCACCACTCCTACCCCCCAGCCCAGTGCCCATCAACTCTCCTCACTCCCCCCAGCACAGCACTACTCCTAACACCCCCCCCAGCCCAGCCCATCACCACTCCTAACCCCCCCAGCCCAGCCCATCACCACTCCTAACCCCCCCCAGCCCAGCCCAGCCCAGCCCATCACCACTCCTAACCCCCCCAGCCCAGCCCATCACCACTCCTAACCCCCCCCAGCCCAGCCCAGCCCAGCCCATCACATCACCACTCCTAACCCCCCCCAGCCCAGCCCAGCCCAGCCCATCACATCACCACTCCTAACCCCCCCCCGCCAGCCCAGTGAAAATTAAAAAAAAAGAAAACCTGACTGTGGCCGCTGTCGGGGCCGCCGCGGCAGAATCGAGCGTGCCGCGGGGCCCCCCTGTATCCGGCAGAGCCTGCCCTCCCCGTAGCAGCTCTCTCTTTGGAGCTGCAGTCAGACGCGCCGGCTTGCAGAGCGCGAGGGAAGAGTTTCTCCCTCGCTGCTCTGTTAAACCCGCGGGGGCTGATGGGAAGTTCCCATCAGCCCCCGCGGGCTTAACAGAGTCGCGAAAGGGAAACTCTTCCCTTCGCGCTCTGCAAGCCGGCGCGTCTGACTGCAGCTCCAAAGAGAGAGCTGCTACGGGGAGGGCAGGCTCTGCCGGATACAGGGGGGCCCCGCGGCACGCTCGAGTTTGCCGCAGCGGCCCCGACAGCGGCAGCAGACAAGTAAAATTGAAAAAAAAAAAAAAAAAACTAATTGCGGACCTTCCCGCGTGCCAGCTGCAAGGCCTTCGCGTGCCACAGCTGGCACGCGTGCCATAGGTTCGCCATCGCTGATCTAGAGGAATGGTAAGGAAACACATAGGAGGTGAACAGGAGACTAGGGGATCAGGATACAAAAGCAGTCTCAAAGAAGTGGATTTTTAGCCTAGATTTGAACAGGGCCACAGATGGAGCCTGGAGTACTGACTCTGGTAGTTTGTTTCAGGCATAAGGAGCAGAAAGGTAGAAAGATCGAAGTCTGGAGTTGGCAGTGGAAGAGAAGGGCACAGTTACCGTAGAAGGGATCTGCCAGAAGAGTGGAGTTCCCTAGAAGGGGTGTCAGGAGAGATAAGAGAGGAAAGGTAGTGAGGAGAAGCTTAATGAAGGCACTAATAGGTCAGTATTAGAAGTTTGAACTGGATATGGAAATGGATAGGGAGCCAATGAAGTGACTTGAGAAGAGGGGTGACATGAGCACAGTGAGCAGATTAGCCATGCAGCTGAGCTTTGAACAGATTTGTATTTGATATCTCCTCTCCTTCTCTCTTCCAGAGATATCAACCCCACCTTGGCCTCCCTAAACCTTTGTCACACTCCCAGAACAGATTCTCATGCAACAGCTCAAATCTTATTCATATCCCTCTCCTCTCCTCCTCCTCTCTTCCTTTCTCATGTACCTTGTGGAATGCACACTCCATCTCAAATAAACTTGTCTTTACTCATGATCTCTTTATCTCTAATGTTCTCCATCTCCTTGCTCTAACTGAGACCTCACTCCTCCCTGAGGACTCAGCTTCAGTCACTGCTCTCTGTCATGGCGGCTATCTATTCTCCCACACGCCTAGTCCCACTGGCTATGGTGGGGGTGTTGGGCTTCTACTCTCTACTTCCTGTCAATTTTAACTCCTCCTTCTGCCTCAGTTTCACTCCTTTCCCTCCTTTGAAGTTCATTCCATCCATCTTTTTACTGAACTATCTCTCTGATTAGCTGTCATTTATCAACCGCTGACAAGTCCACCTCTATCTTTCTCTCTGACTTTGACTCATGGCTTTCCTTCCTTCTGGATCCATCTTCCTCCTCCCTTATTCTCTGGGATTTTAACATTCATGTTGATAACCCCTCTGACCCTTATGCTTTAAAGCTCCTCTTCCTTACCTCATCATTAAACTTCCAGCTTTGCTCTATTGCCCCTACTCACCAGCAAGGCCACTGCCTTGATCTTGTAGTCTTCTCTAATTGCTTATCTTCAAACTTCTGTACCTCACTTCTTCCCTTATTGGGCCATCACCTGCTAAGCTTCATTCTTCATCACTCACCTCTCAACATCTCCCTGTCTCCTCCAACCTTTTTAGAAATCTTCATGCTATTGACCCGTTGGCTCTCTCCAACACTGTCTCATCACCTCTTTCCTCCACTATCTCATCTGAGTTTGTTGATGAGGCAGTAACATCCTATAACACTGCACTCTCCTCTGCTCTGGATGTTCTTGCTCTACCCATGCCACGTCCTATGAGGCATACTGTACCTCAACCCTGGCTGTCTTCCACTACCCGCTATCTACATTCCTGCACCCGCTCAGCTGAGCGTGCCTGGCTCAAATCCTGTGCCCTTGCAGACTTTCTGCACTTCAAATTAATGCTTGTCTCTTTCCAGTCAGCCATAATAGTCTTGTTTGGTGAGTGCTATGTCCATCTGACTAACTTTCCTGCCTCTGACTCTGACCTTCTCTTTACAACTCTCAGTTCTCTCCTCAAGGTGCCTCCACCTCTGATCCCTCTCTCCCTTTCTGCCTAAACCCTAACTGACTACTTCCATGGCAAAATCCACAAGGCAGTTACTCCCCTTTCCCCTCCCCCTCCCCCTCTTCATTCGCAACTCCCCCACTGAAGACACAATCACACACACTATCCACCAACAATCAGCAAAATGCTTCAAACAATTCAACAAGGACAATTTCTTTGAAGAAGTCCTCCCACAAAAGGATATCCTCTCAAATGATACTGCCAATCTCACTGACAACTGGAATTAAATCATCAAACATGCAACATCTACAACATCCTCCCCTCCTCTTACTACCAAGAAACAACCTAAGACTCCCTGGTACACCTCTGCCCTCCACAAACTCAAAACCCAACTTTGGAAAACCAAACAAAGATGGCAAAAAACAACCAACCAGGAGGAAAAAACAACTATTTAAAATTCCTAAGCAACTACCATGCTGCAACAGATAAATCCAAACGTGAATACCACACAAAACTTATCAACAACTCAATCAACTATCCAAGAGAACTCTTTGACCTCAAACAGCTGACCAAGACTCCAACCACCACCAATGAGACCCCCTCCTTCACTCCCCAACAGCTGGCAACTCACTACAAACAACTCCACCCCCAAGCAAACCCACTTCTCGCCCATCCCATCACCGAAACTACCTACCAGTATCCATGGTCATCCTTCAACACCATCAGCAAAGAAAACATTGAATCCATCATCTCAACTCTCAATACAACAACCTCCCCACTTGATCCCTACCCAGTCAGCTGGATTAAAACAACTAAAATGGATATCAGCACCACACTTACCAGAATAACACAGAAATCCCTACAACAAGGTCATGTGCCTCAGTCCTTTAAACTCTCCTCCATATGCCCCACCCCGAAGAAACCCAACCTTGGTCCATCAGACCAACCTCCTACAGACCTATTGCCAGTCTCTTTCATCACAAAAATCATTGAAAAGGCTGTTCAGCAACAACTTCAGGATCACATCAACCCTCCTTGACTCCCAACAGCATAAATTCCGCCCCATGCACTGAGCTGAAACACTAATGGTCTCTCTCATCAACACTCTAATAAAAGGCATACAAAATACCACTCAAGGAGTCCTATTAATCTTCCTCGACATCTCTTCCACTTTTGACACCGCTCCTTCAACACCTTCAATCCACCAGTATCCAAGGAACAGTTCTCCAGTGGTTCAACTCATATCTAATCAACAGAGAACAACAGATAAAGATTGGAACAAACACCTCTACCCCTTAGCAGTAAACCCAAGGGGCACCCCAAGGCTCTACCCTTTCTGCTCTCCTCTTCAACATCTACTTTCAACCTCTGTGCTCAATCATCAAATCCCACAACCTCAACTTTCATATCTATGCTGACGATATCATGTTCTATGGTCCAATCAACACGAAACAACCCTCCTACACCAATCACCAAAACTGCTTCTCCATGTCTCCAAATGGCTAAGCAATAACACCTTAAAATAAACTACAAGAAAACTGAAGCCCTATTCATAACAAGGGACAATTCTTTTTTTCATCCAACCACCCTAACACTAAAAACCACTCAAGTAAATGTCCAACCAGAAATGAAATACCTTGGCATCATCCTTGACCAACACCTCACCTTTAAATAACAAATAAACAAAACTGCCAAAGCAGTTTACATCAAAGTCAAAACCTTCAATGCCCCAGATCATTCCTCGATCCTCCAGACATCCGTTCAGCACTTCTTGTTTTTTTGTGTATATTATATTTGACCAATGGCATCTTACATGCACCAACATCCATATACTGGTACTGTCCAATACACAAACTTCAACTTACAAATAACAGTTGTTCTAATTAACTCAACATTTGTTACAAAACACTTCCCTCCCCTGCTTTCAGTTATACCACTGCCCTATCAGAGGGCATCTCTTTAGCCCTTCCCTGTACATTCAGCAAATCTTACCACCTTTGCTCTTTTTTTCCTCTGTATGCCCTCCTTCCCATTCCCCCTTCTTCCCACCTTCTCCCCCCCCCCCATAGAGTTGGTGTGTTTATAGGCAGTCAAGGCATGCTCAGCACTTCAAGCAATAATCCTCCCCCACCTTGATTACTGCAACTCTATCTTCCAAGGACTTCCACAAATCACCCTACTCCCATTATCCACAGCTCTACATACAACACCATGCATTCTACAAGGAGCATCGAAATATGTCCACATCATACCCATCCTCAAACAACTCCATTAGCTTCTAATAACAAGCAAAATGAAATAAAAGACCATCCTCCTAACCCAGAAAACTATCCATTCACACACTATCACACACCTCCACACCCTGCTACACATCCAGCAATCAAACAGATCCAGGCAAACAACCACACAGAACACACTCACTATCCGCCATGCAAAAAACACAACCAACAAGCCTGCAAACGAGCCTTCCAACTATATGCCCCATCCATCTGGAACACCCTTCCTGCTGCAATAAGAAATACCTCCAACCTCCTCACCTTCCAAAAAGAAATAAAAACCCACCTTTTTTCAGAACACTTCATTCCTGCAACATAACCACGCCCCCTCCACTATTACTGAAGATGTTCATGCAAAATATAAAACAGATGATTGTTCACCCATTGTTTATAGTTAACTGTTCCAATTTTACCAAATGTTCGCTCTATATAGTTAAAATGTTCTATGTTCTATGTAAACCGAATGATGTTCTATTGTTCCATGTAAACTGCTTTTACCAGGCAAAAAAAGCAGTATATAAACCTTGCTAAATAAATAAAATAAAATAAACTGCTGCTGCAATGGCTAGGCTGATTTTCAAGGCAAGTATGAAAAAAGGGGAAGCACTCCCAAGTAGTTAAGAAGGCTCATGACACCATAGTCCAAGAGAGACTGGTTCCAACTGAGCTGGAAGCCCAAAGAAGGAAAAGTGCCAGACCCTCCAGAAAGGCCTAAACTGGTTAGTACATGCTTTGTTTAACCAGATGGCTGAGTATGCGCTGACTACTGCTGATTGATGGGGATATTGTATAGAAGTGAATGAACACAGCTTGATTATCATCACGTCTATATTCAATAGTTTCCTCAGCTTCACTTTAATTCCCATTGTAAAGGCATAACAGACGAGGCAGTAATCAGAACTACGGTATGTAACTAAGCACAGTAAATCTGTCGGAGCTGAAGAGATGGGCCTTTATGTGAAATCATCTTCAGCGTTCAGCATAATGACCATTTATTGGGATAATTTTCTAAAGTTGTGGGAATCTGTTTCTAAGTCATTGATTAGCGTCTATTTTTCTATTGTTTGCTGTGGTGTGTCTCAACTTGTCAGTGTTCTAATCGTGCAGAAATCTGGCATTGTGTATTTGAAACAAATACATAATTGGCCACAATAAACACATGAGGACAGCTCCACTTGCTGGTACGAAATCCTGAAGTAGTGAAAACAATGCTTTCAGCTCCTGTCCGGTTGTTATTTGTAGGCAGTTTGCTCATCCAATTTCACAGTAACAACTCTATGGTAAGGGAATGTAAAAAGCAAACAGGTAGCTTATCTAGAGCAGGGCTTCAAACCTCTCTCTCCCAATGACCCTGCCATGGTTGGGCAGGTTTTCAGGATATGCACAATGCGTGAGAGAAATTTACACACATTAGGAGTAATTTTGTAAAGCTTTATCACAGATGAAGCTTGCTGTACATGTAGAAATAAGATGTTAAGCAATTTTATGCATACCACAAGACAGCATCTACTGTTATGCAATTTGCACATAGGCATTCCCAGTTGAATAGCTTAGGTGGACTTTGGGCAGACTTATGATGTACACCTGTACTTTATAAAATCCACATGCTCACACAGGTACATGAATAAGGGTAATTTTATAAAAGTTTTCTCCATGTGGAAAAGGCCTTTTATAAAACTGCATGATATTACATGTGCATAAAAAGCACATATGCCAAAATACTTTTATGTAGACCATGTGTAGGCATTCCCTAAGGTATAATATGGTTGGAGCAGAGCAAAGTTGTAGGTGCATATTTAATAAAATGTACAGGTATGTACATACATTTGCATAATTTTCAGAGCAGATATAAATGGGTGCATCCGCATTTGTGCACTATCGAGACTTGTTCTAGAAGCCTATTTTATAAAGGCACAGGTTCATGTGCCAGAAATATTGACACTTCCCCAGACCTCTCCCCATCGATACCTATTTAACTCATATCTCCTCTTGGCTCCATGAAAACTCTTTAAAGCAAAAGGTGCTGGAAATGAGACCAGGTATGGACAGGGCCGGATTTACGTATACGCCATGTACGCCATGGCGTAGGGCCCACAACCGGCAGGGGCCCACAAAAAATAGAACCAGGTTTTTTTTTTTTCAATTCGATTAAAAAAAAAACCTGGTGGCTGCCGCCGCGGGGCCCCCTCTGCTGCCGCGGGTGCCCCTTCTACAAGATGGTATGGTCTGGTCTGGTCGGGTCCGGTCTCGTCTCCCTCCCTCCCTCCCGCTTCTGCGAGAGACGCGAAGATAGAGCGTCTCCTCGCGTCTGTGTTAAGCCCGCATGGGCTGATGGGATTTCCCATCAGCCCCTGCGCTTAACCACAGACGCGAGGAGACGCTCTCCCTTCGCGTCTCTCGCACCTGCAGCGAGGGAGGGAGAGAGACCCTACCCGACCCGACCGGACCCGGACCCGACCGCACCCCCTCGCTAGCTTGTACTACGGGGCCCCCGCGGCAGCATCGCACTAGGGGGCCCCGCGGCGGCAGCCACCAGTTTTTTTTTTAATTTAAATTTACTTAGGCCGGGGGGGGGGGGTAGGAGCCTACCCCCCCGGCCTAAAGTAAAAATTAATTTACAAAAAAAAACCTGGTGGCTGCCGCCGCGTGCGGGGCCCCCTCTGCTGCCGCGGGGGCCACGTCTACAAGCTGGTCGGGTCGGGTCGGGTCCGGTCGGGTCTCTTCTCCCTCCCTCCCTCGCTGCAGGCTGCGAGAGACGCGAAGATGCGTCTCTCGCAGCCGCAGCCTGCAGCGAGGGAGGGAGAGAGACCCGACCGGACCCGACCAGCTTGTAGACGGGGGCCCCCCGCGGCAGCCACCAGGTTTTTTTTTAATTAAATTTTACTTTAGGCCGGGGGGGGTAGGACTGGTAATGGGCTATGGTGGGGGGGGGGTAGGACTGGTAATGGGCTATGGCTATGGGGGGGGGTAGGACTGGTAATGGGCTATGTGTGGGGGGGGTAGGACTGGTAATGGGCTATGTTGGCGGGGGGGGGTAGACTGGTAATGGGTCTAGGGGGGGGGGGTAGGACTGGTAATGGGCTATGGGGGGTGGTAGGACTGGTAATGGGCTATGGGGGGGGTAGGACTGGTAATGGGCTATTGGGGGGGCTGGGGCTGGAAATGGACTGGGGGGGTTAGGGCTGGTAATGGGATATTGGGGTGCTGGTGCTGGAAATGGGCTGGGCTGGGGGGGTTAGGCTAGAGGTGGGCTGATGGGGTTAGGACTGGTAATGGACTGTGGGCCTGTTGGGGGGGGGCTTAGAACTGCAATGGGCTTTGGGGGGGGTTAAGACTGGTAATGGGGCTGTGGCTGATGGGGGCTGTCTGGTAATGGGCTATGGGGGGGCTAGGACTGGAAATGGGCTTGGGGGGTTAAGACTGGAGGTGGGCTGATGGGGTTAGGACTGGTAATGGGCTGTTGGGGGGGGGTAAGAACTGTAAATGGGATTTGGGGGGGTAAAGACTGTAATGGCTGTGGGCTGCTGGGGTGTCTGGTATGGGCTATAGGGGGCTAGGACTGGAAATGGGCTTGGGGGTTAAAAACTGAGTGGGATGATGGGGTTAGGACTGTGGTAATGGTCCTGTGGGCTGATGGGGGGGGGTAGGACATGGCCAAGGGGCTATGGGGGGGCTGACTGGAAATGGGTTGATGGGGTTAGGACTGGAAGTGGGCTGATGGGGTTAGGACTGGTAATATGGGTTATAGGGGTGGCTTAAACTGAAAATGGGGTGATGGGGTGTTAAGGACTGAAAATGGGGTGATGGGTTAAGGACTGTAAGTGGGGTGATGGGGGGGCTCGGACTGGAAATGTGCTGAGGGATGGCTAGGACTGGAATTGGGCTGATGCAGGGACTAGAAGGGAATGTATGCTGTGTGAGGCTGTAACTAGAAGGGAGCTGATGTTGTGGGAGGATTATAATGGTATTGGGCTGGAATAGTAAAATGGAGAAGGGAAAAAATATTTTGTGTGGGAGGGATAAAAAATCTACAATTGGCCGGGTATTGGGAGAGTAAGTGGGATGAGGATGGGGGGGGTAATATTTGAGTGGATGAAATGCGGAATGAGGAAAGAGCAAAAGGAAGAAGATTAGTAGTTAAAGCAGATGTAGAGAGAGAATGGAAAAAAAAATCTAGAAAGATAGAAGAAAGGACAAATGACAGCAGACGATGGAGAGTTAGCAGAAGACACGAAGAAACCAGAAGAAAGTGGCTTGAGGCAATTGCAGCTGAAAAAAAAATGCACCAAAAGGTAGAAAAAATATCTCTTTATTTTGAATTTATTAATTGGAATATGTCAAGCTCTGGTAAATGTGCATCATTAACATCTGTGCTTTTGTTTAGTACAAGAGCAAATTAATGTATGTGTTTTATTTCTACAGTGTTGTACATTCCAAGTTTGGCTTTTGGGATTCCCAGTTTAATTATTGTCTTCCTATTTCTAAATTGTGATTACTTGTTTGGTGATGGTCTATGTTCTGCAATGTGTAACTGGCTGAGGTGTTCTGTTATATAATTCCTATTTGACATTGCCACTTGTTCTCTTTCCCAGTAGGGTCATGTATGTTGTTCTCTGAAATGTATTGGTTTAATATTTGCAGTGTTGCCTTTTGATTGGTAGAGTATGGTGCTTTGTGAGTCCTGGTAGTTGCTGTTAGGATACGGCGGTTTACTATGGGCAGTGTTTGTAGTAGTTCCTAATGTGTCCTGGCAGTTGGCACTGGATTATAGTAATGTAGAAATCTTTTAGTCTTCTCTTTATCCATACACTCATTAAGAGGCACGTTTACTAAAAAGTTAGTATATGGTAACATTATGCAATATTTATGCAAATGAGGCCCCTTAGGCAAATGAGGTCCGCACCCCCCTTGGGCCGCCCCTGCTGGGGGCCCACAATTTTTGTTGGTGTAGGGCCTCACTCAAGGTAAATCCGGCCCTGGGTATGGATATGTATAGATTGAGTAAATGTATCTGAATCAGGAGAAGAGAAAGTTGGGAATGAAGGAAGTTTGCTTTTTAAAGTTTCAACTTTTTCACAGAAAATAATCAGCGAAAACATGCATGAGGGGCCAGTCCAAGGTTGCATGCTTTGAGCTGGGTGGGTCTAGACCAGGGGTGGGCAAACGTTTTGACTCGAGGGCCGCAATGGGTTCATATATTGGACCCGGGGGCCAGACCAAGAGTAGATGGACGGTGTGTATGTGTGAATTAATATAAATTAAATTTAAATTTGTAACATTAAATGTTTAGATTAATTTAAGGTAGAAAAGCATAAAAAGAGTTATTTTACAAAACTTTTATGCAATGTATTTCTTTCATAAAACAGTACCTTCAATTTTAATGGGAACAGTGTTGTTGGTCTCCCTTTTTTGTTAAGGCATCAAAGTCAGGAGATAGCTTTGTTGTTGCAATTCGCAGAATAGATCTGAGGTGTTGGTCAGTTAACTGGGATCTGTGACGGGATTTATTGATGTTCATGACGCTGAACGTCTGCTCACACACGTAGGTCGAGCCAAACAAGGCCAGAATCTTCTGTGCCATCCCCCCGGAGGTTTGGAAAACAGTCATCTTTAAGTGAGGCATAGAACTCTTTTAGTGGAAGAGAGTGGAAGTTCTCCTTTAAGATTGCATCAGATTGAAGATCGATTAGTTCCAATTGCACTTTTTGTGGTGCTGTTTCTGGGTCTTGTGACAAGGGACAGGCCACCAGCTGAAGTGACTTTTCAATTTTTTCCAAATCTGAAAACCAACGGCAGAATTCTTCATGCAGGTCATTCAGTGATTTGCTATATTTATTCACATTTTGGATGGCCTTTTCCTGTGTGGCTAGTGTGGGAAAATGAGAGAAGTTTTTCTTTGAAATTTGCCTAGAAAAAAAAGTCAACTTGGCTTTGAAGGCATTTACATTACTATACATGTCGTGAATATGCAGGTCTTTTCCCTGTAGCTTGACGTTAAGCTCATTCATGTGAGAAAAAATGTCAACAGCAAACGCAAAGTCACACAGCCAATTCTTGTCGCTCAGCTCTGGAAAATCATCAGACTTCCCCTTTAACTCCAAAAATGTATCAATCGCTTCTTTAAGATCCCACACTCGTTTAAACACTTTGCCCAAACTCAACCAGCAGACACGAGAGTGGTAAAGCAAGTCTTGGTGGTCTGCGTCGGTTTCCTCCAGAAATGCAATAAACTGACGGTGCTGAAGTCCCTTTGCTCGTATGCAGTTAACAAGCTTTATAACTGGATTCACAACATGACTAAGCTGTAATACAGATTTACACAAAGATTCTTGGTGTATGATGCAGTGGAGAAAAATAACTTCTTGCTCAGGGTTTTCCTCTTTCACTTTATCCTGAATTCTTTTCAGCAATCCCACATTTTTTTCAGTTAAATTTGGAGATCCATCCGTAGTGACATTAGCAAGTTTACTCCAAGGTAGCTTCATGCTCTCGATGACAGCAGACACCCGGTCATACAAATCTTCTCCCCGTGTTTTTCCTTTAAGTGGCTCCATGGCCAAAAACTCCTCTGTTATTTCAAAACTGTCGCTAATCCCTCGGATAAAAATTAAGAGCTGAGCTGTGTCTTTTATGTCTGTACTTTCGTCCAGTGCTAGCGAATATAATTTAAAGGACTCTGCAATATTATTTAACTTGTTAGTTATGTCTTCATCAATCAGTTCCACACAACGAGTCACTGCGTGATAAACTGAGTTTTTCAAACTTGTCTTTGCTCTCTGGACACAAAAGACCTGCGGTATCTATCATGCATTCTTTCAAAAACTCTCCTTCAGAGAGGGGTTTACTAGCTTTTGCTAATTTGAATGAGAGCATAAAACTTGCTTTGGTACTTGACTCTTGAATCGCAGTTTGTGAAATAAATTTTGCTGAGCCTGTAATTTAGCCATCAACCTCCGAGCTGTAGACCCCCGTTCTTGGGGCGACTGCTTGCTAGCATAGTTAGCATGCTTCGTGGCAAAATGACGGCTGATATTATATTCTTTGAAAACCGCAACAGTTTCCTGGCATATGAGACATACAGCCATTGATCGGACTTCCGTAAAAAAATATTTTGCTATCCATTCCTTATTAAACACTCTGCATTCACTGTCCACTTTTCTTTGCCCCACTCATTTTGGGATTCTGCAATAAAGATCTATAAATAAAAATAGGAGTTAAAACAGAAATTACTAAACACAACAGAAGAATAATAAAAATTAAAATAAGCAAGTGCAAATAATAGCGTGCAATTGAAGAAGAAGCAGATACCATCACGGACACTAGTCAGAAGGCCTCAGGAGATTACCATATTTTTCACCCTATAAGACGCATCTGCCCATAGGCTGCTTGTTATGTTGGCTAGCGCTTTCTTCTCTTCTAGCTGCCGGGCGCCGCATGGATCGCTCCTCACTAGCAGGCGCGCGGAAAGGCAGTTGACGTCATCCCCTTCCACCCTGCCAACTCCTCCTTTAGGTACTTGGCCATTTTACTGAAGTCAGTGTAAGCAGATATGAAATGTGTGAACTGGTGGTTTGGAGAAGCCATTGACGAGGAACTGGAGAGGGAGGAGGGTGTGCAGAGGACATCCAAAGCAGAGAATATAATGGCAGAGAGGACAGTTCATGGGGCCTCCAATTAAAGCAAATATTCCCAGCTAGTCAGTCAGCTGAGGCCTCCCTGATCCATATCTGTAGTTCCCTTGTGGTCGGTGATCAATGGGGGCTGGAGTGATCCTCCTCACTCCTACCCTCATCGTCGGGCTTGCTCAAAATGGCTGTGATCACACAGTGCTGCCCCCTAGCATCCTGAGACTAGGAGGCAGCACAAACCACGGCCAAGTGAGTACCACTGAGGAGGGCCCTCATCAAAGGTACTCACAAATATGGGTACAATCTCATGAATGCTAGGGGATGGCACCATGTGGCCATTTCAAGCAGGCCCAACGACAGCAATGGGAGCGAGGAGAACTGCTCCTGCCCCCATTGACCACTGGACCACCAGGGAACTACAGGTATGGATGGGGGGCTGGGGCATCAGGTGGGTGAGGGAGCCCCCCAGCCAACTGGCTAGCTGAGAGTATTTGCTTTTAATGGGTGGGGGGAGGGAGGGAGGATCGAGATCCCCAACTGGCTAACCGGGTTTTTTCTTTAAAAAGGATCGCGAGGGTGCAGCCTTTTGGGCACACAATTGGCTAGTTGGGATGGTTGACCTTTTTTGTTAAGGCATCAAAGTCAGGAGATAGCTTTGTTGTTGCAATTCTCAATTTTAAACATTTACCTCTACGTCGCCCCAGCATATGGTGTGTACTTACTACGATGCTATTGCTTCACCTCGAGCAGGCCAGGTAAGGTAGCTCAGTTTGCCCATTCCTGTTCTAGAGCCTTAACCTCAACGCGATCTCCGGCTGGCCCTGGTCTCGCGAGGCCAGTTCGGGAGTTCGTCCAGCGCGCGGCTCAAACTCCTAGAGCCCGGTGGCGGCCTAGCCACGAGCGGAAAACAGCGGCAGGGAAACGGGCCGGATTAAAAGGTCCGCCGGGCCATATACGGCCCGCGGGCCGTAGTTTCACAATTCCTGGTCTAGACAGTTGGGTCACCACTGCGAAGATGGCTTTTGCAGAAGAGGAAGATTTATTTATAATGACTGAGAAATACTCCCACTTAGCTACCATTGCTCAAGTGTAATAGTAGATATGGGAACTTTTAAAGCGTTGTAAAGCACTGGGACTCTTGGATTTATGCCAGGCCCTTTCAGTTGCACAAATTTGGCATTTCAGCAGGTGCAAGTCTTCATGAAACCAAGGCTGAAACCTATGTGCAGGCTGTTTACGGGCTCTGAGTGGGGCCATCACATCAAGCGCTCGAGCTAATGTGTCTTGTCACAACATAGCTTGTGTGTTGGGCATTAACGAATTGAAATCCTCAGGAAAAAGAGTATCTGCTGTGGGAAATGAAGCTAAAGTAGCATTAGAAAGGTTGCAATATGTGGAGATGCATGGAGTAGAAGACCGGTGTGAGGAAGATTGGTCTAACTGAGGGATGCTGAGAGTAAAAAGAATGAGATTATAATCAGTCCTTAGTAGGGAAAGGGACGTGAGATTTGTGGGGCATAGTGCCGCAGTGGGATGACAAAGGAGATGGTCTAGCATGTGGCCAGCTCTATGTATAGGGAAGGTGACATTCTGAGAGATGACATGATCCTCCAGAAAGGTAAGAAACAACTTGTTGCAAGGTCTAGAAGGAGCGTCAACGTGAACATTCAGGTCACCCAAAACCAAGAGAGAGGGATAGGTTATCATATGATTTAGAATAAATTGCTGCAATTGTTCCCCTGCCAGCTTCTGCAGCCTGGGAGGGCAGTAGATGAGGCAAAGGTAAAGGGAAGGTAAAGGACCAAGCTTTAAAAGAAGAGATTCAAAACCTCTAGTTCAGAAAGTAGTATAGGGAATCTGTAGATAATCGCCAACCTACCTCCTCTACGAGAGGCACGGTGGAGCAGAGATTGCCAGATAGCCTGGGGGAAGGCATCTATATAGGGACACTTATTCCCCATCGCAAAGCTGGGTTTCAGTCAAATAAAAAACATCTAAACCATGGCAGGTAATTAGGTCAGCTATCAAATCAGTTTTAGATTTAATGGCTGTGCAATTAAGTAAGGCCATACAAAGCGATTCACTATGAACATACTGGGAACCCGAGGGACTAGTGTTAGATGAGAATGGTTGTGGCGAACAAATGAGATTATTATATTGGCAGTACCTGGGTGGTAGAAATGTGAATGACCTTGGTAGTCGATAAGACCATTGAACAGGAATGGTTGTCATATGGTCAAGTACAACTTCCTGCTGGAATAGAACCAGAGTCAAAGGATAGATCAATGTGAGCAGGCTGGCACATACTTTAGTGAGGAGAACACCACGGGCCACAGGAGTTACCCCAAGGAGCTCACCCAAGGAGCATGTCATGCTCCTTGGGCGTGGCACCAATGCCACTGCTGAACAGAACTTTAAGCAGTCCGTGTTGCAGTCACCTGAGGCCGTCGGGGGTCACATGGGCAGAACTAGAGAAGCGTAAGGAGCTTATTAGAGGTATCAGGAACAAAAGCAAATGCCTACAAAACACAAGGAAGGGCAAAATAAACACAGAAGCTCAAATACAAAACAATTGTACGTTTATACAAAAGGTTTACTGCAAATGCCACTGCCACACAGAACTTTAAGCAGTCCATGTTGCAGTCCAAAGGGCCCTTTGGCATGGCCCTTAGGCAAGGACCAAAGGCGAAGACAGCAACATATAAGTAAGTAAATGTGATAATAGCACCACAATACCGCTGCTACAACACTAATGAGGACATTTACTCAGGAAAAAGACAAATCCTTCTAAAGACCCTATGTGCCCTCACATTGCTATACAGCCCCGATCACCATCAGCAACAGGGAGCAGAAGGAGAGCCCCTCCTGCTCCCCACCACCAAGGACCAATCAGGGCTTTACCTGCAGTTTTGAACTCCAGCACGCCATAGGCATGCCCACGCCTGAGGGCCTCCCCAGGGGGCCCTTTGTCATGGCCCATAGGTGAGGACCACAGGCAAAGACAGCAATATATAAGTAACACAACAAAAAGACCAAGAGCAAGATCAACACCTCCACCCACGTGCTCACCCACTCAAACCAAACCACATGCATCACCATAGACCTCATCAATGCAAGGTCAATACGAAATAAGATAAACACCATCGCAGACCACCTGAAAGACCAGCAACCGGACATAATATGCATTACGGAGACCTGGCTCTCACCAACCGACAACGTGCTACTCAACCAACTAGTCCCAGACACACACACAGCCTTCAACTGCCCTCACACACATAGAAGAGGAGGTGGAGCCCTAATCATCGCAAAGAACAGCCTAAAGATGAAAATCAAACTCACAAAGAACACAACCCACTGCAACATGATCATCATTGAAAATGCAGACCTAGCCATATGCCTCTCCTACAGAGCACCAAACTCCCCCTCAGAAGAAACATCTGCAATCCTAGAGGCAATATGCTCAGTCAACAACCTTCACAAACAACTCATAGTACTCGGAGACTTCAACCTAAGATCTATCAGCAGAGGTGAAGCAGAAGCCTTCCTGAATGCCATGGACTCCCTCCAGTTCACCCAAATGATCAACGCACCAACACACAGACTCGGGCACTCCCCCGACCTCATCTTCACCCCAAACAACCTAAAGGACAAAAACATCATCACAGGACCCCACATCACTCCAGTACCCTGGTCAGACCACTACCTAATACAGATCCAACTACAAGTAAAAACCACAAGGGAACCAAACGAGAACCCACCACCAACCAGAAGATTTAAATCTTTCAACAAGGACCAATTCACGAAAGACACGCTACCCCTCCTCATCTCCAAGATGACAGACATCGAAGAGCAAATCTCCGAATGGAATGACATCATATCTTCAGCTGCCAAACCTCCCCAACACAAAACACGCAAGGCAGGAGCCACAAAACCCAACCACACACCATGGTACTCCAACGAAATACACACAGCAAAAAGAGAACTGAGACAACTGGAACGACGATGGAGACGCAACAAATCAACCCACCTACAAAAGCAATTCCAGGCAAAACAAAACAGCTGCAACAACCTCATCAACAACCAGAAAAAACAATACCACACAAACTTCATCCTACAATCCACCAACAAACCCCGTGAACTCTACGAGGTAGTAAAGAAACTCACCAAGGAACCCTTTAACAGAAATGACCAACAAATAGATCCACAGACCTACGCAGACCACCTTACCAACAAATTCACCGCACCACCCAAAAGCAGCAACAAGACCACTAAAAACGAGACCTCCTCAAAATAACAGAGCTGGGGCTCTTTCAACATCCCATCAAAGGAACAGCTAGCGAAGATCATCACCGACCTCAGCACCAGCACCGCCCCCACTGACCCCTGCCCAGTATCATGGATCAAAGCATCAAAGGTAGAACTGACCCAAACAATACGGAAGATCTTACAAAACTCCCTCACAGAAGGAATAATGCCAAATGCTTTAAAACTAGCAACGGTACGCCCCATCCCAAAGAAAACCACCCTACCGAAAACAGACCCTGCAGCCTACAGACCCATCTCAAGCATCCCTTTCCTGGCTAAAATCATAGAGAAAGTAGTCCAGCAACAACTACAACAACATCTCGACATACACCACCCCCTCGACCTAAACCAACACGGATTCAGACCCAATCACGGGGTGGAAACTCTACTGACACAACTGTTCGACAGCCTGTTAAGAACAATTGACAACACCAGAATGGGCGTACTCATGATATTCCTGGACATTTCCGCAGCATTCGACACCGTATGCCACTCAACGCTACTAACAAGACTTGAAGAGGCGGGCCTACATGACACCACCCTGAGATGGTTTACATCCTACCTGGAGAACAGACAGCTCCAGGTCAGATGTGGATCAAAGACCTCTCAACCCATCAACGTCACACAGGGAGTCCCACAAGGCTCATCCCTCTCTGCCCTGCTTTTCAACCTTTACATACAGCCCATCAGCACAATCATCAGGAGCTTCAACATTCAATACACCATATATTCTGACGATATAATGATATTCACACCAATCAACCTAACTAAACCGGACTACAACAACATAGCCAACTGCTTCAAAGAAATGTCAACCTGGCTGCAAAAAAACAACCTAGCAATAAACTATAACAAAACCGAAAGCACTGATCATAACAAGAGACCAAGCTTTCACACCCACGCCCTCCATCAACCTGAACAATGCCATCATACCAATAAGACAAGAGATAAAATACCTGGGAATAACACTTGACAGGGAGCTCAACCTACAATCCCACATTGCGAAGACCACCAGGAGCGCCTACGTCAAGATGAGGACAATCAGACGACTCAAACCCATCCTTGCTCCCAAACATTTTCGAACAGTATGCCAAGCCATCATCACACCCACACTAAACTATTGCAACCACATCTACCTAGGACTACCAAAGAAATCAACCCAACCACTTCAACTAGCACAAAACACAGCCGCACGACTCATAACAGACAGCACAACCCACGAACACATCACCCCCATACTATACCACCTTCACTGGCTCCCAATCAGCTCACGAGTCCGCTACAAAGTTCTCCTAACCACTTTCAAAATAATAAACAACCTATCTGCAGACAGCCTACAACAATTCATAACAACTGACAACAGCAAAAGACCAAGAAGAAAGGGAACATCGAACAACATCAGAACCCCAAAGGACTTCACCAGAACAAACCAATCCACATCAAAACGAGCTTTCACCCTAGCAGCCCCCGCCATGTGGAACTCTCTCCCCGACCACCTCAGAGCAACAAACAACACCAAAGAATTCAGAAAGCTGCTTAAAACTGAACTATTCACAGGCTACTTCAAGGACCTCACAGAATGACTCCTAAGATAGCAAAGCCTTCCATGTAAATATGTATCTGTAAATATGTATCTTAAGCGCACGCTGTATATAGCTCACATCAAAATCATCCACACGCACTCACGCAGCACACTGTAACAATTCTCACACTGCATGCTAATGACAACTCTCCCTTCATTGATTGTTTGCTGTGCCAACTGCTTTGATTTCATGATAAAGCGGTATACCAAGTCCGTTTAAATAAATAAATAAATAAGTAAATGTGATAATAGCACCACAATACTGCTGCTACAACACTAATAAGGACATTCACTCAGGAAAAAGACAAATCCTTCTAAAGACCCTATGTGCCCTCACACTGTTATACAATTCCACCATTCTCACATTATATTTAGCAGTGTACACAGTGCTTGTTCTCATACACTTGACAACAGCACACAATACCCTCCTCACCCCCAATACCTCCTTCACACCTTTCACAAGTGCCATACGGCACTCACTCCCCCCATCCGATCACAACACTCATACAGATGCCTCATAACCATACAAACCTCTTCCTACATTACTCCCATCTCCACCACCCCTGATACAACAACACAGTCACTCCAATGCATGCTGATCAATGCCAGGTCAGTGAGAAATAAAATCCAGACTATCACTGACCTGCTCAGAGAATACCAATTAGACATTCTATGCATAACTGAGACATGGCTCTCAGACACCGATAATGTCCTCCTGAACCAGCTGAAAGCTGAAGACCTGCTCGCTGTTCTGCTGTCCAAGAAAAAACAGGAGAGGGGGGTGGAGTATTACTGCTCACCAAATCATCAAGGAGCACTGATGAAATGGACTCAATCACCATCACAAATAACCACATGTCCATCATCCTCACCTACCAAACTCCGACCCTAACCTCCAATGACCTATCCAGCATAATAGATAATATCATAGAAAACTCCAAAACCAAGAAGGACCTTCTCATCCTAGATGACTTCAACCTCCCTTCCCTACCTATCAACATAGCAGACACTTTCCTTTCAGCCATGAATTCGATGAACCTCACCCAACATGTTACATCACCCAGGCACAACAGAGGCAACACCCTTAACCTAATCTTTACCCCCACCCTCCCAATCCATACCAGCCCCCCCCAAACACACACACACACACACACACTATGAACCCACCCAATGCCAGGGACCTACCATAACCCCATCACCTTCTCACTACCCCTAAAGTCCCCAATAACTCAGCAAAACAACAACAGACAACGAGAAGTTTCAGAACATTCAACAAAGACACCTTCCCTGGAGTACACCATACCAATCATGAATATGGACACATCAGACACAACAATACTAATGGACAACTGGAACAAAGTACTTGGAGATGCAGCTAGACTACCATCCAATCAACACAACCAACCCAAAAAGGAACACATCCATAAAACTCCATGGTACATTACTCCCACACTCTATGCAAACTAAAAACCAAACTAAGACAGCTAGAGCAGAAATGGCGAAAGACCACCCAGATCAAAGACCAAAACAATTACCTAGCACTACTTCAGAATTACCACGCAACCACAAATAAAGCCAAGGGGGACTATCATACAAAGATCATCAATACCTCTATCAATCGCTCACTTGAGCCATTTGATATAGTCAGGCGCCTCACAGAACCACCCACCAACCACTATCCAACACCTGCCATCAGCCATCAACAACCAGCAGCACAATACAAATAGCTTCACCCCCCCCCCCAGGACCTCATCTCCTCCCATTCCATCATTACTCTACCTAATACCACTTGCTGGACAACCTTTCATTCGATCACTAGTGAAGAGATCAAGAGAATTCTAGCAATGCTTAATACCTCCATCTCACTACTCAGCCAACTGGATTAAGGCTGCAAAGAATGAACTCAGCCCAATCCTCATCAAAATAACAAATGAAACAGTACAACAAGGAATAATGCCAAATTGTCTCAAGCTATCCTCTATCCGCCCCACCTTAAAGAAACCAAACCTAGATCCTACAGACCCCACAACATACCGATCCATCACCAGCCTCCCCTTCCTGACCAAAGTCATCAAGAAAACTGTACAGCTCCAGCTTCAAGACCACATTGATGAAAACTGCTTACTTGATCCACAATAGCATGGTTTTCACCCACTGCATGGAGTAGAAACTCTGATGACCTGTCTCATCAACACAATGACCCAAGGTATACAAGACCACTCACAAGCCTACCTCCTGATATTTCTGGATATCTCTGCAGCATTTGATACAGTTGAATATAGCACTCTCCTACAGTGACTACAATCATATGGAATCCAAGATACCACACAGCCTGTTTATCCTCCGGCAATCCTACTGATATGCCTGCTCCACCCCTAGCCACTTCCTTCAATTCTAAAGTTCAAGACCTGTGCTCATCACTTGCCACCTGCCCCTCCCCAATATGGCCCCCCATCCTCCCCAGTCTCATCCCCCTCCCTTTCTCTTTCCTATGAATGGACCACATTTCACCCACTCACGACTATTGAGCTCTCTAAGTTACTTTCCACTTCCCACAGGACCTCAAGCCCATTAGACCCTGTCCCCTCAGCACAGCTATTGGAACCTTCTCTATCATTCCACTCTTTTATTCTTTCTATGTTAAACTCAATTCTTTCATCCAGTACTTTTCCTAGTCTTTGGAAGCATGTCCAAGTCCACCCCCTCTTGAAGAAACTGTCTCTTGACCCGCTTGATCCTGTCAATCATCACCCAGACTCCAAATTAGCTTTCTTCTCAAAAATTCTGGAAAAGGCTTTTATTTCACCACTCTCCCAACACCTCGACTCCACCCGTCTGCTTCACCTGCATCAGTCTGGAATCCGTCCTGGTCACAGCGTAGAGACCATCATGCTCTCTTTCCTCAATGACCTGCCACCTGCACACAGCACACGAACATGGTGATGTTACTCTGGCAGTTTCTCTTGATCTAACAGCGGTGTTTGATCTAGTAGATCAATCTCTTCTCCTGTCTGCGGGAGTCTGGGTTCTGAGGGATAGTATTTTGATGGTTTCACTCTTTTCTCTCCTCACGGTCCTTCTCCGTGCACGTGGGTAATGCCTCCTCTGATCCGGTCCCACTCTGTTGCGGTGTCCCTCAGGGCTCCGTCCTCACCCCTCTCCTCTTTAATGGTTTTCTAGCTCCACTTGCCTTGGTCATTCAACCATTCAGTCTATCAGCATACTACTATGCTGATGACATTATCCTACTTCTTCATTCTTACCCACAACAGCCTGACCTCAATATTCTCAATGACTATTTAACACAGATCTCCAGATGGCTTTCTGCAAACTGTCTTCACCTCAATCTCACCAAAACCCTAGCAATCTGGTTTACGTTCAGTGGTCCCTGCCTGTCGGTTGCCCCAGTTCTTGCCAACGCTACAATCCCCATGGTCCCAACTCTTCGCTATTTCAGTGTGACACTGGACACCTCGCTCTCCTTCCATGAGCACATTTCATGCCTCACTCATCAGTCCTTCTTTTATCTCCATCAAATTAGAGCCATTCGTCCCTTCTTGTCCTCTCACGCAATGACCACACTCCTTTTATCCCTAGTCATGTCATGTCTGGATTTCTGCAACCTGGCCCTTGTTGGTATCAGTCAGACCCATCTGCATTGGCTTCAACTGATACAGAATACTGCCGCTCGGATCATTACTCATACATCAAGTCGAGAACATATTACTCCAATTCTTATTCAGCGTCACTGACTTCTTCTCGCATACCACATCCATTACAAAATTCTCACCTTGACCCATCATGTCATATACACAAATGCTCCCCAAAATCTGTCTGACTCCTCCAGTTTCATACCCCCACCTGCAGCCTCCGTTCAATTCATATTAATTGGTTGGTTCTCCCATCACCCTCTCGTGCTCACCTTCAGTCTAACCGACACTCCGCCTTTTTCTTCCTGGCCTCCTCCTTCTGGAACTCCCTCCCTTCTAAGCTGCACCAAGAGCACTCCTATTTCAAGTTAAAAGCCTCCTGAAGACCTACCTTTTTCAAAAAGAATTTGATCTACCTCCCACTACTCCCTAACCCTCCATGATCCCGCCCATAATTCATGTCTCTATTGGTTTTCCCCCTTTTTCCTCCTCTCCTCTTTCTGTCTGACTATACTATCATTATTCTGACATAAATTGGAGTTCCCTTTCCTTTCCTGGCCTTTGGCCAATGCTTTTTATTGTATTGTCACGCTCCCCTGCTACTGGCCGAAGGCTTTATAGTAGGGGTGACCGCTGTTTTGCTTCTGAGTGTCCTTTATACTATCTAGCAGCAATGGTTGCTGGGATATGTAGTTTTTGGTTTTACTCTCACAAAAATGTGTTGTGGCACAAGGGTCTCTTGGAACAGATAAATTTATTATTATTGTTGGGGTTTTCCCCTCACAGAGGTTCTCAGGCAAATAAGCAAAGCAATATAATTCTTTTCCAGAACAAACAGAAAAACAGGAGCAAATGAAAAGCATCAAATTAAAGTGGAAAAACTGTTTCTTCACAGCAGCACAAAACTTCCAAACAACTTTGTAATTCTTCTTACCAAAGCTTGTTTAACATAGGTTCATGTCCACTCTATTACACATAGAACAGTCCATCTCAAAAGAACCAGAGGACTCAGGAACATCTGCTGCGTCAATGATCATGTCCTCGCTTTCATTCTCACAGCTCTGCCTAGGGGAACTTCTAGGCTGGCATTCTGGAATAGCCTTTTGCAGCTGCTCTAGAAGATTCCCACCCCTACTAGCCGTGACTTCCTCTAGCTCAGGAGTTTGGTTAGTATGTAAGCTTCTCTTTATGGTTTCTACATCTGCATTAAACCATTTATTCCAAGTGTTTCTGCTAGGTGGTTTTACAGCCGTGCTATCGTGGCACTTGTTAGCACTGGCTTTTAGTTGTTTTACAATGTCTTCAACAAGACTCTGATTAGGCAGAAAGTCCAACGTACCTTGTCTGCTATCACTGCCCGGTCTGTGCTTGGAGCTCTCTTCCTTTCCACAGGTAAAATGCTTGTCCCTGTCTTCAGGTAGCTCCCACGACGGCGTTGACTTAGCTTTAAGGTAACTGGGATTGGACCCACCAGAATCCCTCTTGCCTGGAGCTGGGTTCCAAGACTTCCTCAGTTGCTGCCTTCCTTGTTGAAGTGGTTTAGACACATGTAAAGGCTTTTCCCTGCCTTCTTGTCTGTCCAGTTTCCTTCTCTGCTGACAATCCTGTCGGCTGTTCTGCAAGACTAGCCCTGAAGCTGGTTTAAAACGGCTTCCTTGTTCAGGCACGCCCCTCTGACTATCCAGGTCCACCTCGTTAGGGCTGCTTCCAGCTCTTCCGTCATGAATCTGACTGAGCTGCATTCTCTCTGAAAGCTTCCTGCTGTCATGGAAACCTGGCTTGCTCTGGCTTTTAAAGGTGCAGTGCTCGCTATTTTGCTATTCCATCTGCTCAGGCATGCTTTCGGTACCACAGTATACTATATTTGTAAATCGTCCTAGGGTTATTAAGGAGTGGTATATCAAGAAACCTAATAAACATAAACATAATGGTTTCAGTCCTACCTCACTGACAGACAGATGACAACAGATAAAACTGGATACAAGCACATCCAAACCATACCAACAAACGCAAGGAGTACCCCAAGGCTCCACACCATCAGCACCCCTCTTCAACTTATATCTCCAACCCCTCTGCTCGATCATTAAAAAGCACAACATCCACTTCCACTTAAATGCTGATGACATCATGCTATACTATCCACTTCACACAAAACAACTGACATACAAACGAATTCAAGACTGCTTCACAGACATCTCCCACTAGCTTACAGCCAATAACCTATCAATCAGCTACAAAAGACAAACTCTGTTCCTTACAAGGGACTCCTCATTTACCCCTCCAACCACAATAACACTAAACAGCATTCAGATAAATGTTAAACCGGAGCTGAAATACCTCAGGATCACCCTTAACCAACCACTCTCATTCAAAGCTCAAGTAACGAGGACAGCCAGAACAATATATTTCAAAATGAAGATCCTGCAATGACTCCATCCCCTCCTCGAACCAGCAGACTTCCAATCAGCACGTCAAGCCTCACTCTCCCTCATGCAGACTATTGCAACAGTATCTACCAGGGCCTCCCTCAAACCACCCTTCTCCCCCTTCAAACTGCTCTACACACTGCTGCATGTTCAATCCAAGGAGCTGCTAAACATGACCACATCATCCCCATCCTAAAACAGCTCTACTGGCCACCCCTCCCCAGCAGAATCAAATATAAATCCTTACTCCTTACACACAAAGCACTATACTCCCACCCGGCCACACACCTCCAATCCCTCCTCCAGAAATTCAATACAAACAGATCACAAAGAGCTGCTACAATCAACAAACTTACCATACCACAATCCAAAACAAAACTTAACCAACAAAGTTGCCGCAGAGCTTTTGAACTCTGTGGAACTCTCTGCCAGACACAATAAGGAATATCACCAACATCCTCTCCTTCCGCAAACACCTGAAAACCCTATTATTCTCTAAACATTTTGGACCATCACCTAACACCCCCTCCGACATGACACCAACAAACAGAATCTGCATTTGGAAATAGTTAAAGAATATAACATCTGTGTATAGCTCTCCTATTATAAATTGTTCAATAATTGCAAATAGTTTGCTGTTATATATACTATAACCAAAGTGTTATTTGTTCATGTAACTGTGTTACATGGAACAAATAACATCTTGGATAGCAAGTAACTGATGTTCTGTTCTCTGTAAACTTCTTTGACCCGGTGAAAAAGCGATAAACATAGCTAAATAAAATAAATAAATAAAATCAGGGATCACGTGGGCGGAACTAGAGAAGCATAAGGAGCTGATTGGAGATAGCTGGAACAGCAAGTGCCTACAAAATATAAGAATGGGCAAACTAAAAACAGAAGTAAAAATACAACACAATTGTACGTTTATACAAAAGGTTTATCTTACAATAGCCTACAGTAGGGGCCGCAACATTACAGATTTTGTGGTTCATGCTGTGGCTGTCACTGACCGCACTGTCACCATTCACCTTACTCCAGAACATTTTCAGTGTCTTCAATGTCATTATTGCGCAACTACTTTAACGGGGCCAACTTGGATAGATAATTCCACTGGTAAAGAATATCACGCCATTGGCACACTACTTGTATATCTTCTTTTGTTGTATATCTGCTTATCTGCCCTTGTGACCTTAAATATATTGGCAGAACTATTTGACCTATTAAACTCGGATTGAGTGAACATAGATCCCGAATCAACACTAAAACTACGTCGGTACCTATTGTTTCCCACTGTCTCCAGATGATACGTGTCTTTTCTGATTTTAAGTGAAGAGTAATTGATTTTGTTCCCCCTGATCCTCGGGGGGCTGGAGGGGGAGCAGGGAAAGGTGATCGGGAATCCCGTTTGCAAATCCTGGAGCAGTCCTGGACTTACAAGTTGCAATCAGGCCGGAAGGACTGGGGTTTCTAGTCCCACAGGTGCTCCTTGTGGTCTTGGGCAAGCCACTTAACCCTCCATAGCCCATGTTCCCTGTAAAATAGTTATCTCCAAGTTATAATGCCCTGTTCAATGTAATTTCAGTTTGTTCAATGAAAACCGCACTGATGCAGAATAGCGCGGTATATAAGAGAATTAAATAAATAAAATAAATAAATAAATCAGCTACTCCCGATGGGCTTGATCTTGAATTAGACTGGTGGAGCCTCCTTTAGACATCAAGTCACCATCCAATTACATCACTGGATTTTCATGATGTCACACGCACTCTCTTGGGCTTTTAAATAAGCGTTTGGGGTTTTATGTCATTATAGCTATTTCATAGCCGTCTGACGTTATATGAGCACATGATCCTCATGATCAGACAACGTAATACTTGAAACAGAGTTCCTATTGCTTGTAGAACTCGAAACACAGTGCTGTGTCGCTGGACTGGAGCTGCTGGTATTGGATCACAGCCAGATTGCTGAACTGAGTTTAGCAGCATTCCTACAACAAAAGTTCACTTTGACCTGCGAAGATTGTTTAACTTAAGCTAGGTTTCTGGATTTATTTTCTTATTTTACTTAATAGTTTGTGTTTTGCACTTTCATGGGCTTTACACACATTTTTGGCAGTTGGTTTCCACATTTTAAAGATTAAAAAGGATATGCTTGTTTTTCGGAGGGTTCTTACCCTACATAACAAATGTTCCAACATTAATTCATAGCATACGCAGCTCTTTATTTTTGATCTGACCTCAGTTAAGTGGATATTTATGTGTTTTGGATCTTTGGGTTCATTTGTTTCTAATAGAAAAACGTCTACGGCGCACGTCCAAATAACTTATTCGTGTTATGAAATGACCTCTTTAATGAATATTGCCACTAACCGGATAGCAGCACTCTATCCGGCAAAACTGGATATTCAGTACCGGACGCCAGATAAATTCCAGCACTGAATATCCGATTTTACTTGAAGCAGCAACTTTAAAAGCACCGACTACCGCCGCTGAATATTGGTTCCCAGGCGTTTTAAAAACCTCCCATATCCTTTTGCATTTCCCCAGCTAACATCATCTTATCTTTGACATTTCTTAGTCCTATGCTCATCAGGAAAAAGTCCTAAGACCCTTTTACTTACACTTGGCTCAAGTCTCAGCCACACAGCCTGTAGGAATAAAATGGGCCAGTAAAAGGGGCACCTAGAGACAGAAAGAAACTGAACTGGTAGAACCACAGTGCAGAGTTTTCAGTAGCTGGGAATTGCATTGCACCATCAAAGATTTCCCTGTTTACTGGTCTTCAAATGATGTTTTACTTTCTGGAAAGATATGTTGGAGGGCTAAATTTCATTTCTTGCTTTGAAATTTATCTTGAAAAGGAGTATTAGAAATGAGGTTTTAATGGAATAGAAAATGAACTTTGCAATCAGTCACCAATGCCAAATTGTTTCTCATATTTTCTGTGAAAGTAATAAAAAGGATTGAGAATGTAAAATATAGTAAGCGCACGCATGGCTGACAGCCGCTAAGTACAAATGAATTAATATTTTATGTGTTTTTTACTTTTCTCATCTACAATAAGAACCCGATATTCTCTTACATTATTCTTTGCCTTATTTGGCTGCTGTATAACTATTCAAAGTGTTTATTATTTGATTGGTGGGTTGTTTTATTTTGTTTTGTATTTTTTTACGGGGGGGGGGGGAGTTGCAAAAACACAGTTACTTTTGACTTGCTGAGTTATTTTCAATGGGTTTTATCAAGACAGTAGAACAGACTGTCTGACTAAATCCCTTCAGTAATTTTCCTATTTCCACTTGGCTTTTCTTCATCATTTTCTTATCACCTGAATGCCAATGGTCTTATTATTCTAGCAACGGGATGTTTTCATTGCCCATCGGACCCTGCACTCTGCAGAGAAATTGCTGAAGTTTTTCCTTGCATGCATATTTCAATCCCCTGCACTCATTTCCCTTCCCTTGCCACAAGTTTCTCCATAATTTTAATTTTTGCCTCTGTTTGGCTTTTACTTAACGAACACTCCCCATGTCGGCATTGCATTCCCACCCTTCCCACTTCCCAGATACACGCCTATCCCTTTTAATATATAAATTTCTTAAAGACAGCCTTCAAGTCGCAGATAGCCTGTATGCCTGGTTCTTCTTATTGATCTAAGCATGAGATGAGCAAATGATATATATATATATCAGCTCCATTTTCAATAAAACGCCTGGGAATCATTTCCAACATCAAACACGTCTATGCCATTCTATTCTTGTATGTGTTTTTTTGTAAAATGGATATTCCTGCTGACCGTGCTGTATAATACACTTGTACTCCTTTGTGTCCTCATATGTACTTTACAAAAGGTTCTCAGTTCAACAAGACTTTTGTCAAATACCTGGAAAATTGTGAACATCCTAATTTGAATGCCCGTTTCCCACCAAACATCCTACACAAAATCAGGCTCTTTGGACCTCTTGTACTAACATGTGCTAAGTCATTAACTCAGGAGTTAGCATGTATGCTCATGTTAATGTAGTGGCATGTTTACTAAAGTGCACTGTAACCACAGGGTTTAGTGCACGGTAAGCATGCTCTGCTAACAGCATGGGGCCCCATGCTAACTGGTTATGTTGTCATATGTGTATTTGGCACCTATTCTATAAAGTATGCATGTACTTTACATTATAAAATGGGGGCATAAATGATGAGATAAGTGCACCAAATCCGGACACAACCACTTACACCAACTCTAGACCTGGTGCAAATGCCCATGACTGGTGTTGTAGGAAACACCCCTATGCTTTGCCTAAGTTCCTCCTCTTTGCTCATCCACTTCAAAACTATATGATATCGCCCAGATATATGTACTTATTGAATAGCAATCACATACCCTCTGCGCGTACATGCCAATCTCCGCGCATAAGTAATTTACAATGGGTGACTTATGAGCGTTGATTAGAACATAAGAGCATAAGAACATAAGATATGCCATACTGGGTCAGACCAAGGTCCATCAAGCCCAGTATTCTGTTTCCAGCAGTGACCAGTCCAGATCACAAGTATCTGGCAAGTTTCCAAAAAGGTACAGGTTCCACAATATTTGTATTGGGGTAAGCAGTGGATTTCTCGGGTTCTCTTTAATAATGGTTTATGGACCTTTCCTCCAGGAACTTGTCCAATCATTTTAAACCCAACTACACTAACAGTTTTCAATACATCCTCTGGTACTGTTGAGTGAAAAAATATTTTCTCTTATTAATCTTAAACAAGTTACAATGTAGCTTCATTGCATGTCCCCTAGTCTTTCTACCTTTTGATGGAATAAGCAATCAATTTATGTTTACCCGTTCTACCCCATTCATTGATTTATAGACCTTTGTCATCTCTCCCCTCAGCCATCTCTTTTCCAGGTTGAAGAGCCATAACCTTTTAAACCTCTCCTCATAGGGGGTATCCTTTCATCCCCTTTACCATTTTGGTGGCTCTTCTCTGTACCTTTTCTAATTCCGCTATATCTTTTTTAAGATAAGGCGATCCAACTTGCACACAATATTCAAGGTGCAGTCACACCATGGAACAATACAGAGGCATTATACCTCTCTGTCTTCCTTATCTCCTCCAAGTCTGCTACTCTAGCCTCCAGAGATCGGACTCGTTCCCTGCGAGCAAAGAGTTCCTTACACCTAGTGCCTGGTGTTTGACTAAGGGAGGCACATAACACTTTGCTGCACATCTGAAGTAATAACAGCATTTCCAGCAAAGTAAAAATTTATCATTTTTCCCTGAAGCAGGACATGTGAATTCATGAGATTGTTCGAAACGCGACATCATGTTGGGAGCGATGTTTTTGAGATGAAGCAATGTACGTTTGATTATATTTAGCTCTATTAATGGAAATTTTTAGAAATAAACTAACATGGACCCAGTGACTAGCTGAAACTGGGTTGGATTACATTTTCAAGTTCCCAACAAAAATAGTTTGGTGCCCTAAGGACTTTACAACTACTACTGAGCATTTTTATAGCGCTACCAGTCGTACAATTCAATCCAATGCAAGCATTGCTGGCATACAAATGTATGCTGTTTGTTACAGAATTACCTCCTTAGAGGGCAAATTTATAAACTCCTGATTAGTTAAAGCATGTTGTTATGTGCGTATTTCATGCCTTTTTATAAAGTCAAGTGCACATGTACTTGAATTTTAAATTATACTAGCAGAAATTGCTGAAAACTTGTTAATTTAAGGCAGGATCACTTACAGCAGCTCTAGGCTGGTGTCAATGCCTACACCTAAATTTGTAAGGAATGTGCATATATTATAGTATAGTAATTCCACCCCTGTGCATACACACAGTAAAGGAATGCATGATCAGATGTGTCTCCATACTTAAGAATCACAACTGTGTATATATTTATTTCTTCTGTGCTCTTCAGAATCAGTGTGGTTTACATGTATACCAACAGGTACTTTTTATTCCCTTGTCCCTGAAGGGCTCACAATCTAAATGTACCTGAGGCAATGGAGGGTTAAGTGGCTTGCCCAAGGCCACAAGGAGTGGCCATGGGACTAGAGACCTCAGTCCCTCCGGTCTGAGGTTGCTTGTCCCCATGTGGGAATTGAACCCCCGGCCTTCCGGCCTGAGGTAACCTGTCCCAACCACTGAGCCACTCCTCTCATTGACAAAATACATAGCTTTACAGGCATGTTCACATATGAATCTAAGCAATTTTTCATAAAATTACCCCCTTTGCTTGTACTAATTCCCATATGAACTATCAAAAGTGAAACGGAACAGGGAATGGGCCGAGAACAGGTGGAACTCCCATGTGGTACAGCGCTACATGTTAACTATCAGCCCAGCAGATAAAGTAGAACATCTAAGGCTGCATATACACTAGGTGCAATGCAACAGGCAATGCAGCCTAGTCTGCAACATATTTCTCCAATTGGTATCTGTTTGCAAATGGCTCACGAGCATCCTGCGTGCTTTGTGCTCGTTCAGACCCAAACTTTGTCGGGTTTTGCCATGAACACAAAGGGGTGCGCAGTGCCAGTTGGGACACTGTTTGGAGCATTTCCTCGGTTAATACGTGCTCGCAAATGAAGTGGATCACACTGCATGCAGCTTGTTTCAGAGAATGCACGCTCTGTGTCCCAAATAGCTAGAGGTCTGTTGCAGGTTGCATTACATGTTCTGATCGCCCAGTGTATGATGCCTCAATAAGTGGCGCTAAGTTCATCTGCGTTATCTGCAATGCAGTTAACATGAGCTAAATATCTTGCCTCTGTGTTAACTCTAAGGGAAGATGCTGGGCACACCTTCAAGTGTTAACACAGGGGCTTTGCAGTTACCACACTAATTTTGACCATTAAATTGCAGTAACTGCAAAACATTAGCACAGCTTAGTAATAGGGGGCCTTATGTTCCTATGTGGTTATAAGCCAGGTAGACTCAGAAAATAACCTTTACTGCCTGAACCTGGGCAGCAAAGAACAGATTTACTCTTTGAGATCTGCCAGATACTTCCTGGATTAACCGCTGTGATTTGGCCTGACCAAGTATGACATATCTTATATTCCTATGTTCTGAAAAAATGAATAAAAAAATGAATAAAAGAATATAACATCTTTTCAATCTACAATTTCCCTAGGGTAGGTTGAAAGACCGAAAAGGACTAGATTCACTAGATGAAACCAAATAAATATAATGAGAGACTGCACAGGCATGAAACAGAGAATGTATGCACTGTAGTGTAAAAAACAGTGGAAAGGAGAACAGAAGCCTTTTAAAAATATATATGTTTTCCAATATTCCTAGTAACACATATAAATTCAACCTGAGGGGATGGCTGAATTCGCATGAGTGAACATGGAAAGCTGAGCAAGAGTCCAAAACAAATACATCTCATTTCTAAATTTAATATGGCATTCAGCAGAGTATCTCAACACAAAGGCAGCTCCAAGATCTGTCGTTTTATGTCTGAGTCGGAATATTTTTCCATTTTTACGCAGGTCAGATGGTGCACATCAGAATATAATCTGACAGTGACTTTAGCTCCCTGCAAGGCAACAGCTTGCTTCTGAAGAACTGTTAGTAATGTTCAGTGCTGGTCCAGCTCCAGTCAAAGAAAGTCAACATTTCAGATTTTTCTTCCAAGTGTTTTAGCACAGTAACACACTAGATGATGGCAGAAAAAAAAACCAATCAACCCATTTATTCTTCCCAGTTATTCCTTTCCACACTGCCAAGAAGAAACCCCAAATGACAGCTATGGGGTATGACTGCTTTTGATGCCTACCTCCTTATCTAGGGCAGTTTTTTATGATCTCTCTTATTTGTGCTCTGCCATTTTGAGAAGATGAGCATATAAAATCTGCCAGTTAGATCACAGCCAGCTATTCGCGCCATGTCTGTAATAGAACTCCACCATGAGGCGCTATTACAAGATTAAGTTCTCTTCTCAGCTTCTTGAAGGAAGAATATTAAGCCTAACCAGGAAAGGAGACCCTCACTGAGAATGTTCAAACATTCCAACGTTTGTTCCCTAAACAACTTAGTCCCAAAATCAATGGAACTTTGAGATAATGATCTGCTTTTAGATGTCTATCTCTGAGAGAATTGTCCATAACTTCATATTTTCTGTAGAGATACTTTGCCCTTAATTAGAGCTAAATTCACTGAATGCAAGGAAGAGATTTGTAATGAAACATTCTCTACTTTTCTTTTCACAGTTTGAATGAAAGCAGCGTGGAAAACAACATTTTACAAGAGGCAGACTTTTCGATAGAATGAAATCAAGAGATCAACCAGTTTATGTCCTTAATTGTGTACCTTAGAAGATCCAAAATAACTTTTTCAGGCATGTCAGGGATCTAAGGAAACTGAGGATGAAAAGATTTAGAGGCTGATTTTCCAAAAGCCCAATATTCAAAGGACTGTTTGACAACCACAGTGCTGGCCATAGTATCTAGTTATTCAGTGGCCATAGTATCCGGATTGCGAGTGTCATTGAATATTGTGATTGAGTGGATGCTATCCGGGTAAGTATGAACCTTATCTGGATAGCAATTTAGGTCAGCTTTACATGCAGCTTAACCTATCTGAATAAGTGCTGACTAAAAATCGCTGCTATCCAGCTAAGGTCGGCACCTTAGGAAATCAGTCATACTGCCCTAGCTCTGCTCACAGTCCATCCCTGCACTAACTGGATAGCGCTGGGATGGTCTTTAGAAATATTCAACGATAGCCCGGCATCTCTCTTGGCATCCTTATCTGGTTAGCCCAGCATCATCTATATGGATAAGAGATTTGAATATTGGCCTATTAGTTTCTTCTGAAAATTTCCACTTCTGATGGTAGAGGTGCTGCTCAAGATTACTGATTACGCATAAGTTGTGCCTATGCAAGGGCGCTATTGACTATTGGTGATGCTTCAGGGTCACTTTTTTCACTAGGGTTCAGCAACAGAAGAAGGGCCCAATGCTAATCCACTGAAAGTGAAAGGGGTAGTTAGAGGAGATTTCATTTGCAGCATGCATGCTATAATTTAACATTTGGTCTGGAGCAGGTGTCATATTTTTGTCTTTGGCAGAGCCATAGTAAATAATGATGCAGGCCTCTATACTACGCTTTTTACGTTGGACCTAGTAAAGCCTCCTTTGCATGTAATACAATGAAGGACTACCAAAAGCAATTGCTACAAACAAATAGATCTACACCTATGAGTAGTAATCTTCTGAAATAAACTCTAAATCTTGGGGAAAAAGGGAATTTTTGGGGTTAAAAATGATAGATATGTGTAGTTTAGAAGTCAGTGTTTTTGCTGAGTCAGCCGGTATCACCAGAAAGCTTTGCATTTAAGTCAAAGCAGAGTATAGCTTAGCGTAGAAAGTAAATTAACAGTAAATAGACTCTGAAATTTGTTTCTAGAGAGCTTTTCATTTCAATCAAATCAGAGTATAGCTTAAACATAGAAAGTTAAATAGAGTAAATAGTTACTGAAATAAAGTTGTTTCTAGAGAGCTTTTTATCTAATTCAAATCAAAGCATAGCTTAGCATACAGGTAGAACAGTCCTGAGTAGGAAGAAATAAACTTGTTTCTAGTGACCTTTACAAAGAGGCCTTCTACTTAGGAGATCAAAGGAGCAATTTAAAAGGCCCCTTGTATCAAACCAAGGGCTGCGTGAGTCACCCAGGAAATTGGTAAGCCTTTACCTTAGAAGCAAGTCAGCTTTTAATAGGTCTTCATTCTCTCCCTCCCTCCACACTCCCATGCACCCCTGGGATAATCGTAGCTTAGAGATTCCATCATCAGAGCCACCAACTTGGAAACACAGCTCAAAGGAGAGAGGATGGTCAAATGCCTCCCAGGCTTTTCAGCCAGCAGGAATACAAACCAAATTGTTGGCATAGTTAGTGCAGAAAGTGAGCACTCCAAAATTGTTATTGTCATCCACTTGAGTACAAATGATCTGTCTAGAAACAGTGCCTCTGCAGTTCAAAGGGACTTCTAGACTCTGGGAGAGAAACTCAAGCCCATTGCTAACACTATAGATTTCTCAAAAGTTCTACCTGTTCATGGTAAAGGGGCAGAAAGGCTGCATCACATAAACAACTTCAATACATGGCTCCAAACCTGGTGCAAACAAGAAGAATTTAGATATATAGGTGACTGGGGAAAAATATGGATCAACAAGAGACTATACTGTACTGATGAGCTACATCTCTCTGCCACAGGGAAAAGGATCCTAAGTGAAAACCTCAAGCAGTATGTGGACAGGCATTTAAACTAGGGAAAGGGGGTGACGGATGGAGAAGGACAAGTTCAGTACATCACTCCCAGCAAATGCAAAACAACATTGGAAACAGCCACACTTTTGAACAACACCTCAATGGCATGCGGGAAGGGGCATTTAGAACAAAATCCATGCAAAAGGCAGGAAAACCATTCAACAAATGCTGGAAAGCAATGAATACAAATGCACGAAGCCTAGCCAACAAAGTTCCTGATCTGGAAGCCCTAATGCTGGAAATGGATTTGGACATTGTGGCCATTACAGAAATATGTTTTAACGAGTCGCATGAATGGGATATAGCCATAGCTGGCAATAAGCTATTTAGAAGAGATAGAGAGGGTAGAAAAGGAGGAGGAGTAGCTCTATATGTTAAAAGCAATATTAAAGCTGCTGAAATGCAGAGGACATGGGGAAATGAAGAAGCACGCTGGATTGTGTTGGAAAGAGGAGATGGCACTGTCATCCATACTGGTGTAGTCTACAGGCCTCCAACTCAAACCAAAGAAATGGATAGCGAATTCATTGTTGATAATGCAAAAATAACCATGAAGGGGGAAGTGATCATATTGGGTGATTTTAATCTATTCAGTGTGGATTGGAGTGTTCCTTCTGTAAATCTGGAAAAAAGTAAAATAATTGTGGATGCTTTCCAAGATGCATTACTTAAACAAATGGTGATAGAACAGACTAGAGAGAGCTCCATGCTGGATTTAGTGCTCACCAACGGACACAGTGTGTCGAATATCCAGGTGGGTGCTCATGGGAGCAGCAGCAATCATCACACGGTGTGGTTTGAGATAAAAGCCAAGGTGGAATCCAATCACAGCAAGCTCAAAATCCTAGACTTCAAAAACGCTGACTTCAGTAAAATGACCAAGTACCTGAAGGAGGAGTTAGTAGGGTGGGAGGGGATAAGGGAAGTGAAATTGCAATGGGCTAAACTAAAGGAGGCAATAAAAGGTGCAAAAGATACATACGTAAGGAAAATAAATAAAAACAATGGATAAGGAAACCTATTTGGATCTCCAAAGAAGTGGCTGCACAAATAAAGGCAAAAAACACAGCTTTCACAAAATTAGAAGCTCGCAAACAGAGAAACACAGAAAAGAATACAAGATCAAACTAAAAGAAACAAAACAAGAAATAAAGATAGCAAAATCAAAAGCAGAAGAAAAGATGGCTAAAGATGTGAAGTGGAGCGACAAGACTTTTTTCAGGTATATTCGGGAGAAGAAGAAAATCAGAAGTGGAATTGCAGGACTCAAAAGTGCTGGGAACGGAATTATGGAAAGTGACATTGAAAAAGCGAAAATACTAAACAAATACTTCTGCTCTGTTTTCACTAGAGAAAATCCTGAAGAAGGACCACCTGTGATTGACAAATATACAAATGGGAATGGATTAGATATCACACCATTCACAAAAGATGATTTGTTAGAACAGCTTGCAAAACTGAAAGTGGACAAGTCTATGGGACCAGATGGGATACAAACCAGGATACTGAAAGAGCTGAGAGAGGTTCTTGCAGCGCCTTTAAAGGATGTTTTTTTATAGATCCTTGGAGACAGGAGAGGTTCCACAGGACCAGAGAAGGGCTGATGTGGTACCTCTCCACAAAAATGGTAATAGGGAAGGAGTAACAAACTACAGGCCAGTAAGCCTTACCTCTGTGGCATTCCTGAAAGAGTGAATAGTGGGTTTCCTCAAAACCAACAGGTTGCATGATCCGAGGCAACATGGTTTTACCAAAGGACGATCTTGCCAAACAAATCTGATTGAGTTCTTTGACTGGGTCACCAGAGAACTAAATCATGGGCATTCGATGGATGTGATCTACCTAGATTTCAGCAAAGCCTTTGATGCTGTTCCTCATAGGAGGCTTATCAATAAACTCAACAGCTTGGGGATGGGTCCCAAGATGGTGAACAGGATCAGAAATTGGTTGACTGACAGATGACAGAAGGTGACAGTAAATGGAACTCACTCGGATGAAAGGAAGGTAATTAGTGGTGTGCCCCAGGGTTTGGTCCTGGGACCGGTACTGTTCAATATATTCGTGAGTAATATTGCTGAAGGGCTGAATGGAAAAGTCTGTCTTTTTGCAGATGATATCAAAATTTGCAAGAGTGGATTTCCCTGAGGGAATGGAGAACATGAGGAAAGATCTACAAAAGTTGGAAAAATGGTCTAATGCTTAGCAGTTAAGATTTAATGTGAAGTGCAGTGTCATGCACTTGGGAAGCATAAATCCAGGGGAATTGTATGCGATAGGGGGCAAGAAATTGGTTTTCACGGAGCAGGAGGAGGACTTTGGAGTGATTGTTTCTGATGATCTCAAGGTGGCGAAACAGTGTGACAAGGCAGTGGCAGTGGCAAAAGCCAAAAGGATGCTGGGTTGAATACAGAGAGGAATTACCAGCAGAAAGGAAGAGGTACTAATGCCACTGTATAAGTCGCTGGTGAGGCATCACTTGGAATATTGTGTTCAGTTTTGGAGACCGTATCTCGCAAAGGATATAAAAAGGCTGGAAGCGGTTCAGAGGAAGGTGACCAAAATGATTTGGAGCCCGCATCAGAAGACTTATGAGAAGAGACTTGAAGACCTAAATATGTACTCTCTGGAAGAGAGGAAGGACAGGGGAAATAGGATTCAGACCTTTAAATACTTAAAAAGTATGAATGGACAAACAAACCTCTTCCAAAGATGGGGAAGCTGGAAAACTAGAGGGCATAACATGAAGCTGCAAGGGGGTAAACTGAAAGACAATGTCAGGAAATGTCACTGAAAGGGTGGTAGATGCTTGGAATGCCCTCTCGATGGAAGTGGTGGGGGCTAACACAGTGACAGAATTCAAAATGGCATGGGACAGGCACAGTTGATCCCTTTATAGCAACAGAATAAAATCAAAATAAGCATAACTATCTCTTATATCTGAACAAATAGGGATGACCTACATGGAGTGGTGGGTACCCCTAAACAAAGGCATAGGGAAGGGTGACCTGTACGGAGTGGTAAGTGCACCTACTCTTTCCACCTTGCTGGACAGACTAGATGGACCATACTGGTCTTTATCTGCCGTCATATACTATGTTACTATGTCACTAAGTTATAGACTCTTAAACTTCTTAAAGGGAAGGAGGTGCCCATATTCACTCTCAGGTGCAGCTGTTATCCTCATCAAGCATACATTATTTACCTGAGATTAATTAATCTTGAGGTGAACATAGTCCAGTAAATATATTAGATATAGTTTTAATAGCATAAATATCCCAAGCAAATCTATATATTTAAGTTGTTTACTTACATAAACACAACCTTGAGCACCACGAAGTAAATGGTGTACCGACCGCAGCCGTACTGGTCTCAGGGGACCGGGACCACCGCTCTGAGCTGCAGCAGCCGTGACAGCATGTCCTGCGCAGCTGTTGCTTTGCTTCGTGCTTTGCAGGGAGACTGAATGAAGGTGTTACCCACTGGACAAGCCAGCTCGAGGGCATACCCCACTGGTCGGATGTGATCTGGACCCAGGTAAGGTAAATCTCTCGCAGCCGACCCTCCACGGGCTGTACCACCCAGTGAAGCGAGGGGTTTCTTCAGCTCAGAGGACGAGGTGGCGGAAAAAACTCTGCCCACCCCTCAGAAACCTCGGAACCCCTGCCATCTGGCGTGAAATCTTCCCCTCTGGAAGGAGGAAAGGCATGATGAACAAAAGTGCCTGAAGTCCCAAGGCTGGCCTCAAGACACAGGAGGATTATGGGTCTGCTTCTGTTTATCCTTGGGCAGGCGGCCCCCCTTGGACTCACCTAAGACCATGACCAACTTGACCAGTTCCTCACTGAAAAGGAGCTTTCCCCGAAAGGAAAACTTACTAAGGTGGGACTTGGAGGGACTGTCCGCCACCCAGTTTCGTAGCCAAAAGGTAGAAGCTAGTCACCACCACCAAATGCCATGCTCTTTCAGAGCCCTCTAATGAGATCATAGTGGATATCGATGAAGTTGGCCGCTCCTGATTCCAACTTGGCAGCCTCCGCTGCCTGGTCCACCATCGGTTCCCCCATCTGTTGGACTCGCGAACAGAGCAAGCAGGCCCTAGCGACCCAAGCCCCACAAATGGAAGCCTGCAATGACAGGGCATTAACACCAAAGGCCTGCTTCAACAAGGTATCCAACTTCCTATCCTGGCCATCCTTCAGTGCCACGCTACCCTCAACTGGGATAGTCGTCTTCTTTGTGACTGCAGCAACAGCCATGTCCACTCTAGTGGACCGAAAAAAGCTTGCGATTCTGATCAAGAAGGGGATAGAGGCACATCATAGTCCTCACTCCCTTGAGACCTGCCTCCAGTAGGTCCCATTCATCTTGGATCATTTACCTGACCACCCTATGCATTGGGAAGACCTTCTGCGTTTTCCATACCGCTTGGGAGTAGAAAGTCCTCCAGCGACTCATCCTCAGCCGGTAGGCTAACGGGCATATTAAGGGGTTTTGTAGATTCCACAATAAGGGCAGGCAATTCCTCCTGGCGAAACACCTGGACAATCTGAACCTGGTCCTTCAGTTCCGGGATCTCACCCTCTTCAAGCTCTTCTCCCTCCAAGTCCAGCTTCATGTCCAGGTTCTCTGCCTCCAGCCGCTTGAACGAGGGGGACTGCCCTTGCCACTCTTCAGAGGCCTTGGCCCTCTTTGAAGGCACCACTCCCAGCTCACTCTCCTTCGCAACTGCCGTCAGTTTGGCACCACGTTCCGATGCTGAGGAACCACCTGCTGATCCCTGCTGGTGCAAGCAGAAGGCCTGATGAAGTAACAGGACAAACTCTGGTGAGATCACCCCATGGACCCCCCTCCCCCAGACTCTGAGATGCAGAGGGTCCCAGGTTGGCCGCGGAACAGGAAGCAGCTTCCAGAGGTGGAGGCGGGGACTTTAGCACATCCTGAGGCTCCCAAGAAGGAGAGAGGGCCGTGTCCTGACATGCTTTGTCCTGCAATGCCTGCTCTATGAAGGTGGCTTCCAGAGCACAGCCGCGGCAAACAACCGCATCCGACACCATTCCGCACTGGGTTCCGCACACAAGGCACTGCAGATGGGCTGGCATGGGTGTAACTCTGCTCTCTACTGAGCCCCTCTCTCACTGTCTGCACAGGGAGAGCCCCTAGAGCAGTAAATTGGCAAAGAAATAAAGTAAAGGTATCTCTTCCAAAATAGTACTGTTTTCTTCCCTTTATTTTATTTTATTTTTTAAACCATAGCCATATTTCTTAAGCAAGAGAGAGAGGGCTGGGAATTCGGTGAGAAATCAAGAAGGGGAGAGAAAGAGAGAGAGAAAAAACACATGCTCCTTTACTGTTCCCACGCAACTGCACAAGCGGTGGTCACGCAGCCCGAGGTCTCCACGAGCAGGCCAGATTGCCGAAGAAACACTCGTGCTACACCTCCCGGCATTATGAAAATGTCCCGGACATGAATGTGCCGCCGATAATACCTGTTACCTCATATGTGCTGACTCTGAGGGTGGCTCCTCTGCCGATCGCACCCTGTCGATTCTACCCTGCACTCCTCACACTCAGCCTACCCAGTGGCGAGGGGGGGACCTGGGAACACACTCTCCTCACTCTGTGTTGCATCTAAGTGGCGGCTTCTCACCCAATAAGAGGTCTGGGAGCCGCCAGAGTCCTGTGATGTAATCAAGGCCTCCAAACACCCCCTGGACCTCTGGGGGGGGGGGGTCCTCCTCAGCAGTCTTCTCCTTAGAATAATGTCTCTCCTCTTTACAAATTCTTTTTTTTTAAGATGAAGAAACTTTAACTAACCAAACAAAAACAAATGAAAATAAGAAAGACCAGCTAAACTAAGTAAGCTACTTACTTGTCCCTTCAGCGAGTCCAGCACCCTGGCTCACTACCTCCTCCAGTTGCTTGGAGACTGAGCATACAGGGGGTTAGTGGGAGGTACCAGCTACAATAGTACTAGTGTCATCAAAAGATGACAAGCTCAGTCTCCAATCTGCTGGAAGAAGTACACTACCCAGAGGTGTGGGACTGGACTGGAGGGACGATAAGAAAAAAAACATGAATAGGGCTTCCAAAATGACTCCCAAGATGTCCAATTATGCATTTTTACAGGATTGTTGTGGGAGGGATGGTGTTGGAACAATCATGATTGTTGAGTTTAATTTAAATTTCAGGCTAAGGGGATGGGGCATAAGGCTGAAGGTTCAATTTGACATTTGTTATAAAGGCAGTATATCAAAATTAAATAAATCATAAACTCTCACACCAGCTCTTAGCCTGACCTGCTTATACCAACCAATGGCAGGAAACAGCAACTTATTGAAAAAACTAGTTAAAACAAAATTTAAAAAAAAAATCAATGGACTAAAGATGGATCAGTAGTCTAGGGCTTGTTCAGACTCCATTTTTAACTAGAAAAAAAAGATTCTTTTCTGGGCAACTTCAGTGGTGGTGCTGTTCCTGGAGTCCATTAATTATTCTCTTACTACTGTTATGTGTTGGATTAGAAGCAAGGATGGCAGAATCAGCGAGCAGATGGCCCTGGAACATGAAGCACACACAGTTCCATAGTTTACAGGGAGAACAGATTAATGCTTTGTTGCCCTATGTAAGCATGGCCAGAAAGGCTATTTGGAACACAACGGTAATGCCTGTCATTTGGCATAGTCCAGATCAACCTGTAACATAGTGTCATATCCTTTTTTAATTTTATGGTTTGCAGCTCAAGTGTGCAGGGTTTTTAGGTTCTTTCCTTTGTGCCATCTCTTATTGTGCTATTTATGAGCTTTTGAGAGTACACAAAGTCTCTCGTTCACATATCATTTCTCTGAGATCAATGGAACCCTGCATTTGGTAATAGCACAAGCAGCATTCAAGGATAATTAGAGGGCAGTTGTAAATGTTATTTCTTCTCACAGAGCAATGCTTCATGAGTGGAAATAGATATTTGTAAAACTATTCATCTGCTGTGCATGTAAAGTTACGCACATAAAGCCTGCAGAAGGAAGGAAGATGGCAACAGCGGATGTTCTCTGATTCACCTGCGTAGAGACTCCTTGCTGTTTTGAGTTTTTCTCCTTGTTTCTCTTCTTCAGTGCTATACTCTGGCCACAAACACAAAGCAAAACTATTGGCAGCTGAGTTGGATATTCACAGGCCAATGGACTCACTTGTGAGGCCCGCCTGCAGGGAGAGAGCTCTAGGTAGCCTGCTGGGAGCGACAAGGGTGGACAGAGACCCTTCGCTCTCATAGAAACATGATGGCAGAAAAAAAACACATGGCCTATCTAGTCTGTTCTTCCATATCAACCACTACAACAGTCCCCTTTTTTCCTTTAGAGATCCTCTTTGTTTGTCCCATGCTTTTTTGAATTCAGATACTGTCCTCATCTCTACCACCTCCACTGGGAGACTATTCCACAGATCTACCATTCTTTCCATAAAGAAATATTTCCACATACTACTCCTGAATCTATCCCCTTTTACCCTCATCCTATGTCCCCTTGTAGCAGAGCTTGCTTTCAATCAAAAGAGGCTCTCCTCCTGTGCATTTATGCCATGGAGGTATTTAAACGTCTCTATCATATCTCCTCTATCCCTCCATTCCTCTAACTTATACATATTAAGATCTTTGAGCTTTGAAACTTTGATGGCACCTACATACAGAGAAGTCATGCGTGCACTCTTTGCTGTATGCATGCACTCTGATACAATGTAACACCGTGGAAGATGATTTTTTTAAAGTCCATACAGTTAATGTGCATTATGCTGTGCATATTTCACAATTATTTTATAAAGTCAAGTACACGCATACTTGAATTTATAAAATAGAGGTGTAAGTGATTGAAAATGTGGTTAATCTAGGTGTCATTTTTCACAAATAGCCCCATGGCCAGTATAAATGCCCGCACCTAGATTTGGCAAGAAAGCATCTAAATTATAGTATTTTATAATTTGCACGCGTACTTGTATGCTCCACCCAAAATCTGCCCATGCATACACCCCAGTGAAAGAATGTGTGCCATTGGCCCTATGTGCATATTTTTAAAGGCACGTTTTAGAAAGCCATCCATTTGGTGGCGGAAAAGTGCAAATGGAAAAGTGCAAAGAACTATGGCAGTTTTAGAAGGGACTCTGTGCATGTGCACCAACCGTATGAAATTACTATTTGTGGGACATGAGTGAACGCCCATCACAGGACCTACATATGTGCAGGACCGAAGATAAAATGGTGAATGCGTGCAGGTTCCCCGTAGACAACAACAACAATGGAAACCTGCAAGCATGGCTTAAAAATAGGGATACAAGAGCTGCGTTGATAACGTACAGGCACAGGCAAGACCTCCACACCAGTGGAAGCAGTGCAGGTGCTCATGCACTATACAGAAAGCACACAGGGATGGACACCAGTCTTCCCAACTTCTTAAGGATGGAAACCCTCATGCTCTACTGCTCTGAATTCAATGGCATAAAATGCTAGGACGCCATGAGGAGCAAATACTGAACACGAGCGGTAAAGCTAGAGAAGACCCTGTAAGTAATTTAACTTATATTTGATATGGAGAAAATCAGAGAATGTTGAAAGTTAATATATTATATGTATATTGTAGAAGTAATCCCCTGATGAAGCAGGTTGGTGAAATAAGGGGCCCTACATTGGGAGAAAAGTAAAGTGTGTTTGTAAAGCTTGAGATCCATAGAGTGGATTCAATACGGCATGGCACATAAAAGAGACCGACTGGATTGAAGGTCATTGGTGTTCACGCCTATAACAACTAATGACAGCTCATTGCAAAAAGGATTTTAAATTATGTGATGATTGTGTGAAAGGAGAGCTGCTAGACGGATGGGCAGCAGCCTCTGTGTGAAACATAACAGATGATAAGAGATTGCATTTCCTCTCTGCGTTTATTACATCAGATGCTACCGGACCCCATTTATTTTCAGATAATTGGATATTAACATTATCTGAACAATATAGAGAAAATAAAGTAGGGTTACTGGGGAAAAGAAAGGAGGGCATCAATCCTGAAGAGGACTGCAATAAATAGATTCAAATAATTGCAATCCTCCTGCCCTAATTGTTGAGCCACTTGAAAAAAAATGGTTATCCATAAAGTGAACAGAAACCCATTTTTAATAAAAATAAAAAACTTAAAAAAGAATATTACAATATAAATGTTGTTGTTGTTAAGTTCCGTCAAGTCGGATAGTTGTCCTAAACTGTGCTTGGTCTTCAGTCAGGCAGCTCATTGTTGACAGACTGGCACCCATAGCTGCTGTTATTATATCGATCCATCTAATTGCTGGCCTTCCTCTTTTGCGTTGACATTCTATCTTCCCAAGCATGATATCTTTCTCTAATAATCTCTCTTTTCACATGATGTATCCAAAGTATGAAAGTCTAAGTCTTGTCATCTGAGCTTCTAAAGAAAGCTTAGGTTTGATCTCCTCTAGTACTGATTGTTTTTTTCTTCAGGCAGTCCATGGTATACACAGTATTTATCACCAAAGGCATCAATTTTCTTCCTGCCTATCTTTTTCACTATCCAACTTTCGCATCCATACGATGTTATTGAAAGTATCATGGCTTGAACAAGTCAAATCTTTTTATAGAGATATCTCTGCTCTTAAGAATCTTGTCTAGGTTCTTCATAGCCATTCTGCCAAAGAGCAATGCATCATCTGATTTCTTGACTGCTTGTTGCTTCTTTATTGATAGTTGATCCAATTAGGTTAAAGTTGTCCAATATTTCAATTTCTTCTCCATCAACAATGAACTTATTGATTCTGCCAGTTGTCAGGATCTTTGTCTTCTTTACATTAAGGAGCAGGCCCATTTTAAGACTATATTCCTTGATCTTGAGAAGCAAATGTTTCAGATAGCTATGCATTACTGGCTGAAAGTGAAGACTAAGGTTGTTGATGAGTCTCCCACCAATCTTCACACCTCATACAGTCCTGCTTCTCTGATGATTTGTTCTGCATATAAATTAAACAGGTAGGGGAAAGTATGCAGCCTGGTTGTACACCTTTGCTGATTTTAAACCATTCTGTTTCTCTTTATTCAATTCAAACTGTTGTTTCTTGATCAATGTAAAGGTTGTGCAAGAGAACGATCAGGTGTTCTGGTATACCCATGCTTCTTAATATGGCCCAGAGTTTCTCATGGTTTACACAGTCAGAAGCCTTGCTGTACTCAGTAAAACACATATAGATATCCTTTTGGTCTTCTTTAGTCTTTTCAAGGATCCATCTCACTTCGGCAATGATGTCTCTCATTCCTCAACCTTTCCTGAATCCTGCTTGCACTTCAGGTAGTTCTCGTTTCAGGTATGGTTGTAGTCTCTGCTGAATAACCTTCAGTAGAATCTTGTTGGCATGTGGGATCAGAGCAATTGTGCGATAATTTCCAGAGTCAGTCGGATCACCTTTCTTTAGTATTAGTATAAACACAGATCTTTTCCAGTTAGTTGGCCATGATGTTGTCTTCCAAATTTCCTGGCAGAGCCTTGTAAGTATGGTAACAGCTGCATCAGATTGCTGTAATACTTCTATGGGAATGCCATAAATGCCTGGTGCTTTGTTCTTTGACAGGGCTTTCAATGGTGCTTTGACTTCTTCTTTCATCACCAATGGTTCTGGATCATAAGGTACAGGTTGAAACGGCTGTTGGTCTACTTGATCTTTATCATATAATAACTCTGTATATTCTTTCCACCTTTTCTTGATCTTCTTAGCATCATTCAACATGGATCCTTGAGCATCTTGTAACATTTCAATTTGAGGCAGGAATTTTTTTTTAACTCTCGTAGCTTTAGGAAAGCTGATCTTGTTCTTCCTCTAATAGTTTCTGCTTCTATTTCCTTGCATGTGTCATTTGCCACAAGGTGTCGTGACACAAAGATTGCGCGCCACTATGTAGCGCTATAAAGAACAATAAGACCTGAGTGAAGGGTAATAAAAGGCTTTATTCCCCGTTATAATGCATGGGTTCAAATTAGAGATACGTTGCTTAACAAAAATAGTCCTTTGTTTCAAAAGGTGCCAAGGCTCTCTGGCTTGAGAACTGTTACTTCACAGTTTATATCAGGTTTTTCTTAAAGGTAATATTCTTCACAATAAACAACCAAAAGTATTTTTACATTCATTCTTCGTTACAGCAGGCACACTTGGGAGCGTAGGCCGTGCACCAATCGCACTCCATGTCCTCCGGCAAAGATGAGGGAATAGCATGGGGGAAATCTACCTCCATCATATCCTCTTCCTCATATTGGGTCAAAGGGGTTTCACTATCCCTGTCTATGTTAGCCTGACAATCTTCAGCATGGGAGTTTTGCTTTAGGTAAGCAGGAACTCTTATGGCTGGTGGTAAATTAGAATACCAATCTTTATTCAGGTTGTTTTTAGAGAGAAGCTTTCTTTGCGGGTGGCTTCCAGCAGTGCAGTGCTTAGGGTTAAACCTTACTGTTTCAAACCTTGGCTCATGGAGTAAAAACCTCTGTTGTTTATACAACTGTTTTTCCTTCTGACTGGGTAAAACTGAGCAGTGCTTTTCCTGGAGATAAACTCCTTACAGAACCTTCCCCTCTGGTTCTTAGCTTCCTTCTCCTTGTATCATAAACAGGCAGAGTAAAAGAACTAGGCGTGGCACACCGCCTCTTACCTTGGAGCACCTTCTACCAAACTCTCCTTGCCCAATAGGCTTAGTTTGGATTCTATGGCTTCCCACCTCGTGTGGTCTGTTTCTGTTCCAACTTCCAGCTTGGCCTCTTTCACAGCAAACAGGTTTGTACCTCTGATAGCTTCTAGGCTTTACTGTTGGTTCAGCTTCTAGTTCAGCTCCGGTTCCAGTTCCTTCCTTTCTCAGCTCCTGCTGTTGTTCCCACTGCTTATTTGTCCATGGCTTTCTTTGCAACTGCTGCCATCTCCATTGCTGTGTCTTTCGGTTCTGCTCCTGCTTTTGCCTCTCCTTCTCCTCCTGCTTTTGCCTCTCCTTCTCCTCCTGCCTTTGCCTCTCCTTCTCCTCCTTCTCCTCCTGCCTTCCAAGAGCGTTCTGCTCTGGTTTATAAAGAGAACCTTTGTTACTGACTTCCTGGTTCTCTGTCAGCTGCAGGTCATTACTGTGATTAGATTCACTAGGATCAGTATGTCTGCTCCCGCTCCCTCTATGTGTGCCAGGAGGTAACTGCACCTCTAGTTCCTCTAAATCAGGATTTCTTTTCATAAAATCAGCTTTATTTGTGCCCGCATCATGACACATTGTAGTACTTCTCTTTGTCTTGTCTTGCTGCACATTGGAAATCTCTGTTGAGTTCTGCGATTGCCTTCCTTTCTCTTCTGGCTTTAGCTTTTCTGAGTTTCTGAGCAATTTTCAGAGTTTTTTCGGTCTTCCATTTTGACCGTTTTTGCTTTTCCCCTTTTGTAGAGATTTCTCACTTTCTTCCAACACAACCTTCTTGATGCCATCCCATAACTCTTCTGGAGCTCTGTCATTTGTATCTAAATCAGCAAATTGATTTTGCAGGCAGTCTTTAAATTCCAATGCTATATTCTCAAGATCATATTTTGCTACATTCATGAGTGACTTGTTCTTTTTCAACTTTAGCTTGAGTTTGCATACTAGTAGTTGGCGATCTGTACCACAGTCGGCTCCAGGTTTTGTCTTTGTTGATGTTATACAGCTTTTCCATCATTGACTTCCACAGATGTAGTCAATTTGATTTTTGTACAATCCATTGGGCGAAGTCCACGCATACAGTCGCTGCTTGTGTTGCTGGAAGAAGGTCTTTGAGATGAATAGATCAGTGGCCTTGCAAAATTCTATCAGTCTTTCTCAAACTTCATTTCTGATGCCGTCCATATTTTCCAACCATTTTGCCGCCTTCTTTGTTGCCAACATTTGCAATCCAGTCACCCATGACTATCAGGATATCCTGTTTGCATGTTCTGTCAATTTCAGCTTGTACTTGTTCATAGAACTCATCAATTTAATCCTCTTCTGCAGCTGTTGTTGGGGCATATACTTGAATTATAGTTGTGTTGATAGGCATTCCTCATAGACAAATAGAAATTAAACGTTCACTGATTGCATTGTATTTCATTACAGTTCTTGCAAATTTCTTCTTAATTATAAATGTAATACCATTTCTTTTTTGTCTTTCATTTCCAGCATAGTAGACCATGTGATCATCAGATGCAAAGTGCCCGATGCCAGTCCATTTCAGTTCACTGACACCCAACAGATCAAGTTGTACACATTCCATTTCATTCTTGAACACCTCCAACTTCCCTTGGATCATGCTTCATACGTTCCATGTCCCAATATGTAATACATCTTTGCAGCTTCTAACTCTCATTTCATGCACGGCTACATCAGCAGTCAGATGTCCCGAGAGCTTTGATCCAACCATATCATAAATGCTGGCTTTATTAGCCAGTTGAGTGCCATCTGACCTGGGGGTCTCATCTTCCAGAACTATAGTACAATGTGTTTTGTTGTGACTATCCATTGGGTTTTCGTGGCAAGTTATAGAAGTAGATTGCCAGGCCTTTCTTCCACACAGCTTAAGTTTAGTGTTATTGCCATTGTCAAAAAAATGTGATCCTCCGCCACCAACATCATCCCATTCTACTGCTGCCCAGATGGATGGTTTGCCTCTGTCTGGCACCTCAGCTGAGACCTGTCCATCTTGGGAGACCCTGCCAGTAGTTAAGCTACTGATAGCTTAGTCCTCAGCATCACTGATGCACACAATCCCTCACAGCACGACAAGCTGCAAACCATAGTAACATATAGTAACATAGTATATGACGGCAGATAAAGACCAGTATGGTTCATCTAGTAGTCTGCCCAGAAAGACGGCAAGAGTAGGTGTACCTGCTGCTCTGTGCAGGTTACCCCTCCCCATGCCTTTGTTTAGGGGTGTATCCATCGCTCCGTGCAGGTCACCCCTATTTGCTGAGATATAAGAGATAGTTATGTTTATTTTGATTTTATCCTGTTGCTATAATCATAATAAACATAACCAAGTGAGGGATCATATAATTATAGAATTAAAAACAAAGAGGAATTTTTTAAACCAATGACTGATACTAAAATTATCCCTAGAAACTAATAAGGGATATAGGGCCCGATTCTCGAAAGGTATTTACATGGTTTACAGCCCAATAAAACATGTAAATGCCTTAAATCAGGATATTCAATGGCACTTACATGGTTAGTGCCACTGAATATTCCCTTCTAACTCCCCTACATGCCCCAATGCTATCCGGTTAGGATCGGGGTGTGTCAGAGGCATTCTGGGGTGCAGCGGAGGGGGCAACAAATGATAACCGGGCAGCAGCGATACTGCATATTGCCCGGTTAGCAATCTGTGCTGAAAAAATAGGCAAGGAAAATCCTTGCCTATCTTTAAGGTGCTGGAGCTAATCGGGCAGCATGCATTATCGCTGTTGCCCAGTTAGCATTGTTGGCTTCTGGTGTATGCGGCGATCCCCGGATATTCAATGCTGTTGCCGCAGCATTGAATATCTGGATTAGAGGTCAGCAGGGAGGACTATGCGCCAACAAGGCGCATAGCACTTCAAAAATGAACCTAGCTCAATATCGGGCCTGTGGAGCTTGATTCCGTCAGGGGCATGTCCGGACCATCCAGACATCCCCATGCAGGACGGGGCCAATAGGACCTGATTCTGTACCATGGGAACAAAAACGTGCCCAATGTGCCCATGCCTGCCTGCGAGGACGTCCTCCCCGCAGGCTCTCCCGGCTGCCTCAGCTCGGCCCCCCTTCCCCGCCACCCAACCCACAGCTGGCCAGCCAGGGCCTGGATTGGGTGGCGGGGACACCCCGCACCTGGCCCAAGCCCTGGGGGGAGGGGACCCTTGGCCCATCGCCGGGTCAGTGCTGCTTATTCCACTTCGAGGTGGAATAAGCAGCATGTCCCCACAGACCCCGCAGGATGTACAGGGCCATGACAATCAATCAGTAGAGGTTATTGTTTTTGTTTTTGTATATTCTAAACTACTGATTCCTGTTAGTATTTTTTCAAGAGAAGTGCGGTAACCAGGGCTGGATAAAAAGGTAGGCAAGAGAGACACTCTTAGGGGTCTGTAAGAGCAGCACCAGTCAGAGCAAACAAAGCGATGAGTGTAACCAAAGAAACACATACAACCAGAAGCACAATTGGAAACTGACAGGGAGAGAAGGCATGCACATATAAGCAGAGCAAAGGCAGGGGAACAAGAGGCAAGAAACAGGCAGGACGTGGCTGACACATGGCAACTAAGAAGTGGGTTTTTAGCCTGGCTTTGAATAGGGCTAGAGAAGGGGTCTGATGCACAGATTCAGGTAGTTGGTTCCAGGCATATGGAGTAACAAGATGGAATGAACGAAGTCTGGAGTTGGCAGTGACAGAGGACACAGATAAAAGGGATCTGCCAGAGGAGCAGAGTTCCCGAGGAAGGGTGTAGAGCGAGATAAGAGAGGAAAGATAGTGAGGAGCCACAGAATGAATTCACTTGTAGGTCAGTAGGGGATGTTTGAACTGGATATGGAAACTGATAGGGAGCCAGTGAAGTGACTTGAGAAGAGGGGTTAAATGAGCAGAGCGACACTGGTGGAAGATTAGCCGTGCAGCTGAATTTTGAACAGATTGAGGGAGAGGGAGATGATTCAGAGGGAGAGCAGCAAAGATCAGGTTACAATAGTCAAGGTGGGAGGTGACTAGTGAGTGGATAAGGGTCTTAGTGGTGTGAGTAGAAATGAAAGTTCAAATTTTGCTGTTATAGAGAAAAGAAAGTGACAGGTTTAAAGCATTTGTTTGATGTGCCCACATAAAGAGAGAGTAGAGTCAAAGATGACCCCAAGGTTGAAGAAATGCGGAGGACTATAGTGTTATCCACAGAAATAGAGAATGGGAGAAGGGCGGAGGTGTGTTTAGGGGGAAAGATAAGGAGCTCTGTTTTGGCCATATTCAATTTCAGACGGCGGTGAGACATCCAGGCAGCAATGTCGGATAAGCAGGCAGAGATCCGAGACTAGATTTCTGGAGGGATTTCAGGCATAAAAAGGTAGATCTGAGAGTCATCGCCATAAAGATGGTACTGAAAACCGTGGGAGGAAATAAGTGCACGGGAAAAAAATAAGTGTGTAGAGAGAGAAAAGACAGAGCCCTGAGGTACACCGACTGAAAGCGGGATGGCAGTAGAGGGGGGTCCACCAGAACATACACTAAAGGTGTGCTGAAAGTGCACTGGGTGGCACAAGAGCGTGTTTGAAAATGCAATGGGCCATGTCCATGGCAAGGCAGGGCCACATGTGCAACTAGGCAATAGGCCTGCAAGAATCCAAACCTCAGGGCAGAGAACATGCAGTGCACAATGTGCGCATGCGTGCAGGCACACAGGCACGGTACCTTAGGAAAGCAGTCACAACATGCCCAGAGAATGCAAAAGCACAGGTGACGGCCATCAGCCATGCCCATGGGATGTGCTGGGAACCAGGATGTCTGAAGGGAGGGAGAGCTGCAGGATGCAGCTAGCATCTGGGACTGGGGGATGCCCCATGACAACATGCGACACCTTCTGTGCACCTTCATAGCGTCCAGCTAAGCATGATACTGCCACTTCTCTGCACCAGCTGCTTCCACATCTTCAGGAACCTTGCAGTGAGGGGCAGGCCCCGATTACTGCAGCACCTCCAGGAGGAGCTACAGCAGCAGCAAGCTAAATCCTGCTGCACGTGGTGGCATAGCTGCAAAATGTGAGAATGGGACCTCGCTTTATCATTGGCAATGCCCAAGAGCAGGAGATGCATGCCAGCAACATGCATCCCCAACATGGATCACAACACTGAGGCAGCATCTGCACTACCACAGCAGTCGGCACAGGCTGAAAAGGCAGCATGCAGCAGAAAGCCCTCCAAAACTGCTGGTACAAGGAGTAGAGAGGGCCCAAGGTCCAGCCAGCAGGACGCCTACTATATCTGCTAATATATGGAGTGGCAGCATGGGGGGGCGGGATTCACATGCACTAACCACATTAATCGTGTTAGATATCCCACCCTACACCTATGTGGCAAAGGTTTATCACTAGAAGAGCTGAAAAACTGTAAGATTAATCAATGATAAAAGCAGGTAGATTCTCTATGAGTATACAAAACAATTTCTAAGTGTTTCTAGTGGCTTCCAATCAGACCTTTGCATATTAAGTAGCAGAGAATTTCCTTCTCCAACTAGCTAATACACATAAAAACTGTGTCCATCTGTATTGCATGCACCATAATGGAGCCTAGAGTCTATACCATCAGTCTGAAGAAAACATTTGTATGATGCCTCTAGTTCCTGTTTTCCATTTACCTACACAACAGCAGAATTATATTTGTTTTATTACTTTTTTCCCTATCTAAATAATTCCTATATTTGCAGGAAGTTTTATATGGGAGCTAGAATGACCAAAGCTGCAAAGAAGAATATATGAGTTAAGGCACTTACTTGCATGGAAATGATTTCTTTTCCTAAAGTACTGGTAGTATATTTTGCCCTTAGGAACATTAATTTAATTCCCTCTTTTATTTGCAAAAACAATTGACAGCTCAATTTAAGGAGCACCGTCGACTCTTAGCAAGCTGCATTTCCCATAACATCTGGATAGCACTGTGACACCTAGAAATATGTAACAAAACATATCTGGTAGGTGAGCTGCTTTTGTTTAGCCTGTCACTGCAAAAAATCCCCACAATTTGTGGGGATTTGCCACTATATTTGTATGGCAACACAAGAAATTCTAACAGAGAGCAATTTATCCAGGAAAATAGGGAAAGGGAATTGGATTTAACTCATACCTTTTCTCTGAAATTCAAGGCAAATTACATTCAGGTATAGCAGGGTTTTTTCCCTGTCCAGAGAGGACTTATAATCTGATGGGCCGATGCAGAAAGCCAGCTCTGAAGTTGGGTGCTATTAACTCTGTACGCCTCTATGCAGCACACCAATAGTGCGTGACTTCAGCATCAGCATGCAGAAGGGCGGGGGGCATATGCAGATTAGCCATGTTTTAAACTGTGGCGCAAATGGTAGCATTAAACTGGAAGAGCAAGCCAAACACATCTGCACAGAAGTCGGCGCACGTTTGGCATGCTTTCCCAGAGAAACAGGGGCACTGTGTAGCTAATTTGCATATAAGCCCTGATGCCGATCATCTGAAGTGAAGTATCAGACCAGGCAGGGTCAGACTGCCATATAAGGCACTGTGGAGGGCCAGGTGCCGCCATTTTTCAAGATGGCGGCACAGGAACGGGAGCGTGTGGCCAACACTCCCACTCTATTGTAAAAGTACTGGGAGGGGGTAGGAGGTTCGGGGCTGCTGAGCCATCAGTACCGGGCAAAATGGTAGAAACCATTATAAAGAATAAAATTAATGAGCATGTATATAGCAATGGTTTAATGGGAGAAAGCCAACATGGTTTTTGCCAAGGAAAGTCTTGTCTTACTAATCTGTTATATTTTTTTGAAGATGTGAATAAACAGGCAGACCAAAGTGAGCCGGTTGTTATAGTGTATCTAGATTTTCAGAAAGTTTTTGACAAGGTCCCTAATGAGAGGCTCTTGGTGAAATTAAAAAGTCATGGGATAGGAGGCAGTGTACTACTGTGGATCAGAAACTGGTTAAAAGATAGAATGCAGAGAGCAGGGTGAAATGGTCAATTTTCTCAACGGAGAAAGGTGAATATCAAATATACCTACGAATTGACTCATTCACAATCGATTTGCACTTGCAAAACAGCTGTAGCATAAATAGTAAGCCTGAAATTATGACAAATGCAAAAAAATCATTCCATTTGTTTCCATTTAAAATGAAGTTTTCTTTGGCCCACTGCACATGACTAGGAATTATGGGCCCGACATTCAGTGGCAGCAGCAGCGCGGCTAGCCATCACCGTTGAACCTTAAACACAGATATTCAATGACATGGCCATATCCAGACACCAGTAATAAATATCCACGTCAGCTGGATAGCACAGAAGCAAACCAGCAATATTCAGCTGCTACCTGGTCAGTCTCGGTGGTGAAAGTTAGGACAGTCTTTACTGTGCCTAACTTTCACTGCCAAGGGATAACGGACTCTTACAATATTAGTCGTTCACTATTAACTATATAAGAATCGGAACACTTCCAAATCTTTTCTCATTGAATATAGCAACAGCCATAAATGTGCTAAAGAAGGTCTGTGTCTTATTTTGGCACTACTCCTTAGACTTACGTCTTAATTGAGCAATGTGCCGTTTAACATCAACGACCTCCAGTTTATCAAACAGTGATACTAGTCATACTATTATACTGCCATAGGTCTTCAATCCTCAAACGGCACGTTTTTAGTATTATATGGCTATATACTTAGCTCCAATGACTAGAATGACTAGAATCTTCCGTATTAACAAATCCAATCGATCCCGACGCTTGTCCCCGGTACCGTCCATGTGTTTCACGCTATTGGTTTCATCAGGGGATCATTCGTTTCTTTATTGTGCTGTGTACAAATAAAATATAAGATACCTTCACTCCAACTCTCAATTAATTTCCCCTTCCTCCCGTGCAGGTTAAAACTTTCTAAAACCACTTCTTCCCTTACCAGTTGTTTTAGAAAATTTTAACCTGCACGGGAGGAAGGGAAAATTAATTGAGAGTTGGAGTGAAGGTATCTTATATTTTATTTTTACACAACACAATAAAGAAACGAATGATCCCCTGATGAAACCAATAGCGTGAAACACATGGATGGTACCGGGGACAAGCGTCGGGATCGATTGGATTTGTTAATACGGAAGATTCTAGTCATTCTAGTCATTGGAGCTAAGTATATAGCCATATAATACTAAAAACTTGCCGTTTGAGGATTGAAGACCTATGGCAGTATAATAGTATGACTAGTATCACTGTTTGATAAACTGGAGGTCGTTGATGTTAAACGGCACATTGCTCAATTAAGACGTAAGTCTAAGGAGTAGTGCCAAAATAAGACTGAGACCTTCTTTAGCATATTTATGGCTGTTGCTATATTCAATGAGAGAAGATTTGGAAGTGTTCCGATTCTTATATAGTTAATAGTGAACGACTAATATTGTAAGAGTTCATTGTCGATCGTTCAAAAGCTGACCAATAAGCAGAAGGGACAACGGACAGCAGCTGAATATCGCCATTGCCTGGTTATTCCCAGCCGCTGCCCCTGCTCAGCCCCCAGAACACCCCAACGCTAGCCGGCTATAATCAGATATTCAGCGGCACTAACCGCGTTAATGCCACTGAATATCCTGGTAAGCACGACTAATATGCTAGCAGGTCTGCTAACTGCATTAATCCTTTCAATATTGGGCCCTATGCATTTACTGGTGGCTAGGAACATAGCCATATATTGTATATGATGGAAATGCCCTCATACTCATTTTCTGATTTTTACCTATCCTTGCTGTGTAAATAGCTTATGTACATAGTTTACCCTGTTATCCAAGTTTGTATCCCTGTTCAATGTAAAACCTGACAACTTGTCGTTATGGTAGCTATGTTATAATGTAAACCGCGCTGATACCGAATAGCGCAGTATATAAGAAACTTTAATAAATAAATAAATAAAATAAGATAAAGACCAGTAAGGTCCATCTAATCTGCCTTGTAAGGTGACTAGAGTAGTTGTAATTGCTGCTCCGTGCAGGTCATACCCCTCTATGCCTGTGTTTAGGGCTTTATGCAGGTCAGCCCCCTTCCCTATTTATTGAAGTATAAAATATATTTAAGTTTGCTTTGATTTTATCCTGTTTATTTATTTATTTATTTATTTAACAGGTTTTTTATACCGCCTTTCATACAATCAAAGCGTTTACAAGACTATAAAGGGCTCCACTGAGTCTGTCCCATGCTATTTTGAATTCTGTCACTATATTTGCCTCCACCACTTCCATCAGCAGGGCATTCCAAGCATCCACCACCCTTTCAGTGGAAAAGTATTTCCTGCCATTGCCTTTCATTTTATCCTCATGCAGCTTCTTGTTATGCCCTCTAGTTTTACAGCTTCCCTGCCATTGGAAGAGGTTTGTTTATTAATACTATTTAAGTATTTAAAGGTCTGTATCATATCTGCCCTGTCTCTCCTCTACTCTAGAGTATATATATTTAGGTCTTCAAGTCTCTTCTCATATATCTTCTGACACAGGCTCCAAATCATTTTGGTTGCCTTCCTCTGAACTGCTTCAAGTCTTTTTATATCCTTTGTGAGATATGGTCTCCAAAACTGAACACACTATGCCAAGTGAGGCCTCACCAAAGACTTGCACAGAGGCCTTAATATCTCCTCCTTTCTGCTGGTTATTCCTCTCTGTATGCAGCCCAGCATCTTTCTGGCTTTGGCTACCACCTTGTTGCATTGTTTTGCCACCTTCAGATCCTCAGACAGTAAGGCCGGCATTCCGTCCGCGAATAGCAGGGTTGGATGTCTGGTTGGACTTCCAACCCGCGCTCAGCCTAATGCCGATTCTATTCCCATGCGCTCCCTGCATGTACAATGCATTTGTGTGGGGAGCATTGCATGTCGGTGGGAGGGGACGGTGCAGGGTGCAGTGAGGACGGAGCGGCCATGTGTGGGGACATACAGAGGCAATTCTGGTCATGACTCTGTACAACCCCCGGCACAATGATCGACGCCTGGCATATTCAACCCCAAAGGTGGAATAAGTGCTGGGTGCTGTGGCAAGTGCGGCCTGCACCCCCTTCCCCATTGCAATGCTGTGGGAGGGCTCCCGCTGCCCAATCCTGGTCTTGGGGGCCCCCCTCGAGGGACAGATGGTGAGCAAATGGGGCCGCTTTACGTCCAGGTCTTTGGTGTCTCTGGCTGGACATGCTGGTGCCATGTTGACAGGATGCCACTGCACCAACACACCAGTCGTAACACTGTGCAGTGGAGAGGGGCAGATGTCAGGGTGTCTTCCAACAGAGAATCAGGTGCATGCTGGGCCATCTAAATGCCCGATTCTGTAATCATGGGAATGTATAGCTCCCGCAATTGCGGAATCGGGTACAATTAGGCCCCTTCCATGTTTTGGGCGTCCTAACAACCCGGCCATGCACCTTTGTGAATCGGCCCCCATTTGTATAAATTCCCTATCCACTGATTATCAGCATAAAGTGACAGGCTGAAAATCCATTTAACCACTCTGCCACTATTCAAATAGGAATAGGATGGAGTTTGATAAAATGCATAGACTGTCTGTATAGCAGGGTAATATATGGATGACAACTGATAGCAAATTGATATATTCAGAGTTCCTGACCATCCATATAGCAAGGATGAATATAATAATTTTTTAAACGCCATGGTCAGTGTTTAAAAAACATGCTGACCACTAGGTTTGAAAAGTGACCTTAGAGGGGTCATTTGAAATTGCATAGATGCAATTTGGACATCCATAAACGTGCATGTGAACGCCAAAATCACAGAGACGGCCCTGGAGCCATTTTACAAATGAATCTTTTAGATGTCTCCATGGCATGGACATCCAAACAAGCAGGGGATGTGGCAGAGGCGTGTCCGAAGCAGATCATCAGACTTAGACGTCCCCAATTGATTTCAGAATCCTTGGGGACATATGCGACCATATCCAAATTTAGACCTGCTCTAGTCACAAATAGCCGGCGGGAAAGTGCTTGTTTCACCATTAAGATCTTTGGCGGATGGAGAGAAGTTGTGTTTTCACTATACTCTGTACTCTCCACAATCACATTGATAAGTGTTGCGTGTGAATCACCACTGCATGTCTCTTAGATGTCCCCGGTATTGAATACTATGCCAGGGACATCTATGTAGACTGTCTTGCACACATCCATACTGGGCATGATCACATTTGCAAAAGTGCACCTGAACAAGGACGTGCTTGCATTTTTCAGGACATTCTAGCTCGGACATCCTAGATTGCATTAGGACATCCTTTGCAAAATGAACCTTCACATGTTCACAGGGAAGGATGTTTAGGTCAGGGGAGGCCACAGCATGCTTACATTAGCATTTTCAACTGTATGCATGTTGTCTTGCCCCTAGTTGGCAGGTGCAAAACATTGCAGAGCTTTAAACATGAATATGTCCTGTTGATTTTCAATAGAAAACAGCCCAGGTAGTTTTCCTTTGAAAATTAGTTATAAGGTATGCCCATATAAAATTGTGCATACAATGTCTTGCAACTAGATGGACTATTCAAAGTTGTCTCTATGAAGTATTTCCAAACAAGGTCACAATTTAGGGGTCTGTTTTATAACAAAATGCCTTTGTGAGAAGTCCAAAAAACACTTATTTTAAGCTAACTTTATAAAGGAAATCTAGGCACGTATACTTTTACAAAATAAGGACCCAGAACGAGCCCTCATTGTATACATACCAAACACACACGTTTACACTTGCTCTGTGTGTGTGTACTCCTGTGTATCACAATTCCACCTCCGCTGAACTCTATGTCCTCAGGAATGCTTACAGGCGGGTGATCTAAAATTAGGCTCACATACTTTTTATGCAGCTGTGTGGTCATACAACTTTGTAAAAGCCGCCTTCTGCATTTAAAACAAGTTTTACATGTGGACAAAACTTATGAAATGATTTACTGAAGGGTAAGTTTATAAAGGCATTTTTGTGCTTATATGGCAGTATATCTGCAGAAATTCCACTTATAACACTACCTTGCATATAAAAGTACACACGACAACAAAAATCTGCAAACTTATAAGCAGCTTTGGTGTAGGCATGTTCTGGGATGGAGTTTGGGCATTCCATGGGCGGACTCACAATTTGTGTATGTAATTGTAAAATACCCACAGTTATGCATATTTCATATGCACCTGAATAACATAGGACCTAGTTACTAACAGTCCGTGCTAACAGTTAACCCAGCTTAATAAACATACCCCATGGATACCTATGTGTATTTATAAAACAGGCTACAAACAAGCACCTTCTTACCTTCTCCGTCTAGGCCACTTTTTATAAAATTATTTTCTCAATGATCACCTTGAAACACCATGAGGCAACACTATGATGATTAGAAAATGTACAAAGAAGAGCAACCAAAATAGTAAAGGAGATGGAAGGATCCCTACAAGGAAAGGTTAAAAAGGTTAGGGCTCTTCAACTTGGAAAAGAGATGGCCGAGGGGAGATATGATAGAGGTCTATAAATTAATGAATTGATTAGAATGGGTAAACGTAGATCAATTGTTTACTCCATCACAAAGTAGAAAGACAAGGGGACACACAATGAAGCTACAAGGCAACCAATTTAAGACTAATAAGAGAAAATATTTTTTCACTCAACGCGTAATCAAACTCTCGAATTCGTTACCGGAGAATGTAGTAAAAGCTGTCAGTGTAGCTGGGTTTAAAAAAGGTTTGGACAAGTTCCTGGAGGAAACATCCATAAACCATTATTAAAGAGGACTGGGGAAATCCACTGCTTACCCCGGGACAAGCATTGTGGAACCGGTGTACCTTTTTGGGAACCTGCCAGGTACTTGTGATCTGGACTGGCCACTGTTGGAAACAGGATATTGGGCTTGATGGACCTTGGTCTGACCCAGTATGGCATTTCTTATGTTCTTAGTTAAGGCAAAAGAGATTACTATCACAATATAAAATTGCCAAGACTAATGGATAAAATTACTTACCTCCCAACTCAAGATTTCCATTCACTGTACCAGGCAGGGTTGGGGACACTGTTCCCTCTAAGTTGTGCGCGTGTGCACGCGCACACACTTTACAACAGAGTGCACAAAAATTACGGTTCTGATTCTGATAGAAAACAACACAGAGGTCTTAAAATTTAAAAGTTGTGATTGTAATTACTAGAAATTTTCTGCTTCATTTAGTAATCATCTATTTTCATTTAATTTGATTAAAATCAATGTGGTGTACATACTGTATTCTGAAGTGTACTCAAATTTTAAAGTATATAACTCCGAGTGTCGTTATGTGGCGCACAAAAAATTTAACCTTCCTTCAAAAGCTGCACAGCTGATATTTTATGCGCACACAGCCTACAGAAAATTAGAGGGAACATTGGTTGGGGATGCCACAAAAACAACATTCACCACTTCTGCGGGATGGAGTTATAGCCATAGCACCATGATGACACAGTTGCCAGGTTTATGGCCCATGATTTTAGGGTTTCTAGAAGGATTGCTGATGTATGGATCTTGGCCAAGGACTGTTACTGGGATGACTGGACTGAGGAAACTTGGGAAGGAATAATATATGGAAAATAAATTCTTGGGTAGTTGAAAATGAAGGCTTATGATACCAGCACCCAGTCCTGATTATGATGAAGCTAGAAGGACAAAGGAAAAAGGAACAGGAAGAACCTGCCAGGGTCAAAAATATACTTACTATGGTTAAACCAGCCCTTTTCTCTTTTATTAATGGATGTGTGAAACACTAAATCAATTTATTCATTCTTTGTAAAGTACCAACAAGCTTAACCTCCGTTGGCCTTGTAGAATGCCAGTTCAACTATCGGCAGGTTATTTGCCATCACTGTAAAATAAAAGGTGACATGTTTTACAAAGAAAACAAGGTTATAAACTACAAGAGACATTTTTCTTAATAAGACAGATTGGAAGTAGGTCATGGAAGGTGAGGGAGCTTCTTCCTGGCGCCATGGAGATAGTGTGCCTGATGGAATAGCTTTTTCCAAGGATGTCAACTTATGTCAAAATATTGTTGAATGTCTCCTTAGGAGGTGTTTAATTTTAGATGCATTGTATATTGATGAAGTTTTAAGGATAATTAACGTTTTGCACTTGAGACTTAAGTGGAAAGAAGGTCTTCTCAAGGTCGTTAAGCTGTTCTGGTACACAGGAAGAATTCTGATTGCATGATTAATAAGTCAGACAGTATCTCTAACAAAAAGCCCTGGGCCGTGTGTAATAACTTGATATCTTTAGATATATTAAAAAGGGAGCTTTCCTTCAGAATGTACACTGAATATATTTTCCTTTCCTCCTTTTTAAGTCACAGGTTTTGCCTGCCTTTCATAGGCACAATTGACAGTTTATTTTAAAGGGAGCTACCATTATTTCGAACTCCTCAATTATTTATGTTTGTCATGCCTCCATTCGGAACCATGTGGGGGGGGGGGAGAATATTCAAAGGCATTTACATGGTTTGCAGTCCATTAGATTTATTATTTATTATTATTTATTAGATTTGCAGTTCATTAGATTTACGATGAGTGAAAAAATTAAACAGCGAATTTGCATTCAATTCTGCCAGAAATTTGGAGATTCGTGTAAAGAGACTTATGACAAGTTATAGCAAGTGTATGGTGATGAATGCTTGAGTCGTGCTCGAGTTTATGACTGGTACAAACGTTTCTAAGAGAGTTGCCAAAGTGTTGACAGTGACAAACATTCTGGAAGGCCGTCCACGAGCAGGAATTTATCTTATTTATTTAGCTATGTTTATATACCGCTTTTCACTTGGTCAAAGCAGTTTCCAGAGAACAGAACATTTTATGGTAAACATGTGCTGTACAAGGAACATCATAACATTTAACAATTGAAACAGTTCAACATTTTGCTAACAAACATACTAAATGTTATTTTATTTATTTTTATTTATTTATTTATATTTCTTATATACCGCGCTATTATAATCAGTGCGGTTTACATTTGAAACAGAACATACAAGAATGTAAGCAAGTTACATCAAGTTTTTTACATTGAACAGGGAATGTAAACATGGAGTAAAAACGAGGGAGAAACTATGTACATATTATAAAATTATAATGCTCTTACAGATAAATAAATATGACCTTTGTCTAGAGGGTTGGCTAGATGGTCAAGGAGATCAGTGGGAGAGATAGTGGTTAGCCATTATCTACAGGAAGATGATCTGAGGGACAGGTTAGGCAGGGAGGTGAGGTGGGGGCCTTGTAAATGTCGGGAATGCTGTCAGGATAATATTGTAGGAACAGGTGATGTTTGAGGGCTTTACGGAATAGTGCCAAATTTGAGCTGGCCCGGATTTCTGCTGGGAGGGCGTTCCATGCCATAGGTGCAGCAATGGAGAAGGCTCTACTTGCTGTTGATTTCTTACATTTTACCAACACTTTTGGGACTTCAAGTTTATTCAACAAAGTAGATCTCCTAGTTCTATTGTCTGGTGTGCTGTTGAGGAGATCGCTGATGGGTGTGTGAGTAAGATTCTTACATGCCTTGAACGTCATGACAAGAGCCTTGAAGTGGATTCTGGCCCGCAGCGGGAGCCAGTGTAGGTTCTTTAGAACTGGCGTTATGTGGTCTGATCTTGAAAGTCCTGACAGTGCCCTTGTAGCTGAGTTCATGGCAAGGCGTAACGGGTTAAGAGTCGATTGTGGGAGTCCCAGTAGGATAATGTTGGCAAAGTCAAGGTGTGGGATGACTAAGGCTTGGAAAATTGAGCGGTAGTCAGGGAAATCAAGCAGTGGGCGGAGATGGCGTAGTGATCGGATCTTGTGATAGATTGCTTTAGCTGTGTTTGTAACATGTGCTGACATGTCAAGCCGCTGGTCGAGGGTGATATAAACAGCTATTTATAATTGTGATTCAGCTTTGGTTGTATTATGTTGATGATGGGGAGTTACGTGGAGGGACCGAAGTGTTCTGTGACTAGATGGGGCTTTAGGTGATTGCGGAAGGTAGGGATATACTGGTTATATTTCTTAGTGTGTGAGGGAGGGAGTTCCATAGGGATGGAGCATAGAGCTCAAATGCCTTGCGGCATGTTTGTTGGTTGTATTTATGTTTGGATTGTGGTACATGAGTTTGTTGATTGTAGTATGTCTTCGTGGCCTGGTTGTATGTGGTTTCTGGAGGAGGGATTTGAGGAAAGTTTCTTGCTGGGAATGAAGTGCTTTGTGAGTGAGGAGGATGCATTTGTCCCTGTTTTTGTTATTAACCCCCTTATTCTCCAAGTTACTTCTCCCTGTTCATTGTAAAACAATTCTACTAAGATTGTCATATTGTTCAATGTAAACCGCTTTGAATAAAAGTGATATAGAAAAACTGTTAAATAAATAAAATAATAAATATTCTGTTGGTAAGGAGCAGCCAGTGTAATTGTTTTAGGATGGGGGTGATGTGGTCATATTTATCTCCCTGTCTCCCTGTATGGTACGTGCAGCGATGTGCAATGCAGTTTGGAGGGGGAAGAGTGTCGACTGTGATAGACCTTGGTAGATATTGTTACAGTAGTCTGCATGGGGGAGGGTGAAAGCTTACAGTGCAAATCTAAAATCTGTTGGTTCGAGAAGGGGACGGAGTCATTGCAGTGTCTTTGTTTTGAAATAGATTGTTCTGGCTGTCGTTATTGCTTGGGTTTTGAAGGATAGTTGCTGGTCAATAGTGATACCAAGGTATTTCATCTCAGTTTTAACATTTATATGTATGTCGTTTAATTTTATAGTACAGTAGATGGGGATGTGAAGGAGGTATCCTTTGTAATGAACAAAGTTTCAGTCTTTTTAAAGTTGATGGACGGGTTGTTGGTTGAGAGCTAGTGTGTGTAGTCAAGTTGATTAGAGGGGAGTGGGCAGTACAGCATAATATCATCTGCATATATATGATAATGGATGTTATGTTTTTTGATAACTGTGCATAGGGGTTGAAGATATACGTTAAAGAGGGTTGCGGATAGAGTGGAGCCTTGTGGTATTCCTTGCGTTTGTTGGTATGGTTTGGAGATGTTTGAGCCAATTTTTATTTGCTGTTGTCTCTCTGTAAGATGTGATTTGAACCATCTGAGTACTGTATGCTGAATTCCAAATAGGTGTAATCTCTGTAGTAAGGTGTTATGGTTGACTGTGTCAAATGCTGCAGAAATATCCAAGAACATCAACAGGTAGATTCATGCATGGTCTTGGATGCCTTTGGTTATGGTGTTAATGAGACATGTCATGAGGGTTTCCACACAATGTAATGGGTGGAATCCATGTTGTTGAGGATCAAGTAGGTCGTTTTCGTCAATATGGTTTTGAAATTGGAGTTGTACAGTTTTCTCGATTTTAGTCAGTAATGAAAGGCTGGCGATGGGTCGGTATGATGCTGGATATGATGGGTCAAGGTTTGGTTTCTTCAGAGCAGGGCAGATGGAAGAGAGCTTTAGACTGCTAGGCATTATTCCATGTTGGAGTGCTTCGTTTGTTATCTTGGCTAAAATTGGGCCAAGTTTGGTACTTGTTGATTTAATCCAATTAGAGGGGCATGGTGTTTAGCTTGGTTAGTATATTCGATATCTTTACTATCGATTGTTTGGAATGTAAGCCAGCAGTTCTTGTTGGGAGTTTCATCGGTGTGGGGGAGATGTTATGGTTCGGGTATGGGTGTAGTTGTTTGTGGTGTGCGGCAAGTTGTTGGTGGGTTACTTTAGTTGCTTGATTGGGGTTTGTGGGGGGTTCAGTGAGGCGTCTAACTAGGTCAAATAGTTCTCTTGGGCGATTTATTGCATTATTGATGATTTTTCTGTGATATTCTTTCTTGGCTCTGTCTGCAGTGGTGTGATAGTTCTGTAGAAGTATGAGGTGGCTGTTCCAGTCTTCATCCGAGGTGGTTTTCTGCCATTTTCTCTCGATTCTTCTAAGTTCTGTTTTTAGTTTTTGGGGGGCATGGGTGTACCAGGGAGTTTTATAGATATGATGTTTTTTGGTGGGGTTTTGTTGCTTTGGTGGTAGTTTTGCTGCTGATCCGATCACTTTAGTCCAATTCTCTGTCAATTTTGCTGTCTGTAGTGTCCGTGGTTAGATATGATAGAGTATTCTTGAGGAAGGTGCCCTTGTTGAAGTTTCTGAATCGTTGATTGCTTGTTGGTAATCTGTTGCCGGTATTGGTAATTTTATGGGTATGGTGAAGGTGATGAGGCTATGGTCTGTCCAAGGTAGTGGGTGTGTTTTTATGAAAGGGGGCTGGTGTGGATTGGTTGGGTGGGGGTAAAGATTAGATCCAGTGTTTCCTTTGTTGTGAGTGGGGAATGTCACTCTTTGTGTGAGTTCCATTGATTCCATCACTGTGAGTAATGTGTCCACTGTTTCTATAGGTAAGGAGGAGAGGTTGAAGCCTCCGAGTATGATTATATCTTTCTTGGATTTTGAGTGTTCAACGCAGTTTTCAAGTATGGCAGATAAGTCGTTTAATGAGGAGGAAGGTGTCCTATAGCCGAGGATGATGGTTAGATAGCTGTTTGTGATGGTGACTGAATCAATTTCATCCATGCTGTTAGTTGATAAAGGTCAGAAATGTAGGTGTGATTTGGTTAGGAATAATACGCCTCCTCCTCTTCTGTTGTTTCTTGAGCATTGGAATAGTGAGTAGTCTTCTCTTTTGATTTGATTGATGAGGACATTGTCAGGTGTCAGAGATCCATGTTTCAGTTATACATAGAATATCTAGTTGGTATTCGGTGAGCAGGTCTGTGACAGTCTGTATCTTGTTTCTGAATGACCTGGCATTGATCAGGGCACAATGGATTATCTGCGCTCTTTTGTCTGGGGTAGTAGTAATTGAAGAGATATAGGGAGAGGGTTTTATGGTTATAAGTCATCTTGTTGACTGTTGTGCTTGCTTAGGAGGTGTGAGTAGTAGTTTGGGGGGTGCTATAAAATAATTGTATGTCGTATGGTAGTTGTGTGGTATGTGTAGGAGGAACTGGTTCACATGGAAGGCCGAGATTACCTTTGGTAAGAAGGAAGGCAGTAGACATAACACCACCTTCTCCTCTGTGAACAAGAGATACAGTTCCCGGTAAGATAGGGCTTGCAGTTTGGAAATCCTATGCGCCAAGCAAATGGCCACCAGAAAGACCATCTTGAATGTCAAATCTTTTAATGAAGCCCAACTGAGTGGCTCAAAAGATTCACCCGCGAGCACCGTTAATACCAGATTGAGATCCCATGGCAGTACCACTGAGCACCTTGGAGGACGCAGGAGGTCTACTGCCCTAAGGAAACGCACAATGTCCGAGTGAGTTCCCAACGCCACTCCATGGACTTTCCCACGGTAACAAGAAATTGCCACCAGCTGCATCCGTAAGGAACTTGCCACCGGCCCCTTGTTGAAACCTGCCTGCAAGAACCTGAGGATGTCAGGCAAGGAAGCCACGGAGGGCCAAACCTGTTTCTCTGCACGCCAGCCCTCAAAGATGCGCCAGACCAGAATATAGGCTAAGGAAGTTGGCCTATGCCTTGCTCTCAGCAAGGTCAAAATTACTGGGCCCGAGTAGCCTTTCTTCCTCAATCATGCCCTCTCAAGATTCAGGCCATAAGCGAGAATCGATCCACTTGCGGCATGCAGACCAGGCCCTGAATCAGGAGATCTCCTCAAACTGAGAAACACCAGGGCCAATCCACCAGAATTCTCATGAGGTCCGCATACCACGGGCGCCTTGGCCAGTCTGGGGCAATGAGCACCACTAACCCCCAATGAGCCTCGATCCTCTGCACTACTCATCCCACAAGAGCCCAAGGCGGGAACACATAGAGACGCCCCTCTGTGGGTCACCGCTGCAACAGGGCGTCCAGGCCCTCCAACATTCTCTCTCATCTTCTGCTGAAGAAATGGACTGCTTTGGCAGATTTGAAAGTCTCCATCATGTCCATGACCGGCACGCCCCACCGGCACACCACCTGGGTGATGTCCTCCTGGTTGAGTACCCACTCCCCGGGATCCATGCGCACCCAGCTCAGATAGTCTGCAGTCACGTTCTTGACGCCTGCCACATGCGCCACCAACAATGCCTGGAGGTGATCCTCCACCCAGCTCAGCAGAGAGTCCACTTCTGCCTCTAAGATCGCACTGCCCACGCCTCCCTGCCAGTTGATGTACGCCACCATGGTCACATTGTCTGACAGAACTCAAACTTCCTTCCCCCGCAACCTGGACTCAAAGCTCCTGAGTGCTAGGGCTCCTGCCTGCATCGCCAGCCTGTTGATTGACCAACAAGACTCCAATGCATTCCAGCGCCTCTGCGCAAACTGTTCCTCGCAATGGGCTCCCCAAGCTGACAGACAGGCATCCATCACCAGGGGTATCCATGACGGTGACTCGAGAGGTATACCTCTTTCCAGATTCTTTGGACAAAGCCACCACTAGAGCGCTCTCCTGACCTGCAGAGGACAGGAGAGTCTGTGGGATAAAGGATGGGTCTGGTGCGACCAATGCCAGAGCAAGGCCTGCTACAGGGGACATGTGTGCGCCCTCGCTCACAGGACCAGCCCAAGTGTGGCTGTCATGGTTCCCAGGACCTGCAGGTAATGCCACGCCATTGGGTTGGACATCCTCAGAAACTGCCTTATTAACTTCCAAAGCCCTAGAGAACGCTTCTCCGGGAGGAACACTCTCCCCACCCGGGTGTCAAAGCGTGCCCCCAAATAAGTTCCTTGGCCATGCTGACCACCCAACCGAAGCTTTGAAGGAACTGTACCACCTGGGCTATCACCTGTTCGCTTTCGTCCTTGGACTTCGCCCAGATCAGCCAGTCATCAAAATACGGATGCACCAGCATGCCCTCCTTGTGCAACACCACTGTTACCACCACCATCACCTTTGTGAAGGTGTGCGACGCAGTCATGAGCCCAAAAGGCAGCGCCCGAAACTGGAAATGTCTCGAAGGAACTGCAAACCGGAGGAACTACTGATGTTTTGTCCATATGAGGATATGCAGATATGCCTCCAGCAGATCGAGAGACATTAGGATCTCCCTGCTTCTGAACGCTACTATGATGCATCGCAGCATTTCCATGTGAAAATGTGGTACCCGCAAACAGAGGTTTACACGCTTGAGATCGAGAATTGGTTGGAAAGTCCCTTCCTTCTTTGGGACTATGAAGTAAATGGAGTACCAAACGAAGCCACACTGGTCCAGGGGCACCGGCACCACGGCCTTGATCTGTAACAAGCAAACCAAGCTTTCTTTGACCGCCTTCTCCTTTGCCCACGATTTGCAGGGGGACTGCATGAAGGAATCGCCCATTGGCCATGCCAACTCGAGAACATAGCTTTCTCGAATAATCTCCAACACCCATTAGTTGGATGTTATCTGGGCCCAGGAGGGGTAAAAATCCCATAGCCGACTTCCTACGGGCTGTACCAGAACCTGCGCCCCCTCACTTCATTGGGATTTCTAGGGCCCCGAGGAAAAGGCGGAAGGCAAAACCGCGATCTGCCCCCTTAAACCCCCAAAAGTCCTGCCTCCTCGAGGGGACACGTCCCCTCTGAAAGGAGATGAAGCGCAAGGAGCAACCCTTCTAAATCAGCAGCCATCTGGTTCACTTTCGGTGCCCCTTCCCTCACTTTGGCACCGCTTATGTCTAATTCACCCATCCCCCTAGCACCTACCCTCCGCTATCTTGGTGTGACCCTGGATTCCTCACTGTCCTTCCACCAGCACATCTCTGGAGTGGTGCGTAGCTCCCTCTTTCAACTCCGGAAGATTAGGGCCGTCCGCTCTTTTCTCCCCTCTGCGTCTCTTACCACTTTGGTTCTTTCCCTGGTGATCAGCCGCCTCGACTATTGTAACTCCCTACTCGCAGGCATTCCTCAATACCAACTCCGCAGGTTGCAGTTAATTCAAAACACAGCTGTCCATCTTCTCACCTTCTCTTCTCATCGCGATCATGTCACCCCCCTGCCTGTTTTCTCTTCACTGGCTTCCTATCAAAGTCCGCTATGTCTATAAACTTCTCACCATCACTCACAAAGTACTTTACACTAACACGCCCCAGTACCTAGCCAATCTTAACTTTCTTCAACCTACCCCTCGCCTGTTACGTTCTGCACATGGTAACCGCCTTTTCCTACCTTCCCCCACTCAGGCTCACCTTGAATCCACTCGCCATGCTGCCTTTTTCTTTGCTAGCCCCGCTTTATGGTTTACAGCTATTTTGCCAACAGAGCATTTTTATTCAGTATTTATTTGTACGATCTTTTGCCGGTTCAAATGTTTGCCCTTTAACCTGTACAAACGTCATCCTTTGGGCGTCCGTTTTCAGCACAACCTACTGCTGTAGAGCAGAACGCTGTTTCTTTCTCGGCAAGTTTCTCCTTTTTACATTTAATACACATGTATTCAATATTTATTTGTTGTTTCTTATTCAGTCCCCTTCACTTTGCACTGACGGGAACATGTCAGCATTTGAGCGTTCGCTTTCAATATGCCCGACCCCATTAGCCAACAGTGCAATAGCACAAGCGACTGTCTCTTGGTTAGTTCTTTTTACATTTTTGAATATAACGCAATCTAATCATATACTTTGACTGTAGGCCCATATGTCTTGAAAATGGCCATCGGTTCGATCTACCGTTATTGTGCCAATAGAGTATTTTTTATTATGCGATTATTTGCCGGTTTAAGTCAATGCCCCTTAAACCTGCACAGGCGGGAAAACGTTTTTTTTGGGTGTTCTCAGCACAGCTCATCGCGTCACTCAACAATGCAGTGGAGTAGAACGTAGGTTCTTGGCAGTTGTATACAAAACAACACAATTAGAAGTTCCCGTGAGGGGTCTATAAGTTTGTGATAGATCTGGTGTTTGTTGTTTCCCTGTTAAATAGTTGAGTACTGCTCGTCACCACATTTCATTTTCCGTTTTGTTTTTTTAATTTCTTAAATATTATCCTTTGTCTAACTCAATACTTTGTTTTTTTATTGTTCCACGTTCGTTATTATTTCATTTAGCATTATCGGTTCATATTTTTAGATATAAGTTGTCAGTACAATAAGTATGATATGGAAGTCACAATAGATAACTTCTTTGATGTGACCTTCAAATCTATCATGCATTATTCCGGTTTAAATCATCCACCTTTCTCTACACTTTGTGTTTTCTGGCTGTTTATTTTTAGTTATTTGTTGGCAATACAACAAACACATTATATAAGCTGCATTTTTAAGATTACAATTTTTTGATGTACTTTTTAAGCACATTTAAGAGTGTCTCCACCTTTTTACAATTTGTTTTTAGAATAGGTCTTTTATATATTCTTTATACAATTCTCACATGTTTTTACATGTGTTTTTCATATTATTTTTATATGCGTTTTTTATATGGGCTCTATGATGATTTCTTCCTTACTTGCTTTTTTTTGTGTTCCTTGAAGTACCTTGTTGGGTTCATATATGAAAAGTTTTTATTACACATGTATACAGTTTTACTTTTATAATTGCTATTTTTATAAATGTTTTTTATACAGTACATGTGTTTTTTACACTTTTTTATGTATATGTATATTTATTTATGTAATTAATTATTTATTACTAACTGGTTATATATTTGTCAATATGTATTATTGATGTTTTTAGAATTGTATTTTTTGCTTTATGAGTATTTATTTACTTATTTAATAATTTATTTATTTGTTCATTGTCATCCGTCAGTATCCGTAGGTTCATTCCGGGATAACATTCAATTTGATCCTACTAAGGTATTTATTTATTGTTTGCTTTCTCCTCGTCTCTCTCTTTTTTCCCCCCTTTTTTAAAAGGTATTTATTATTTTCTAGTGTATATGTATTTTTAATAATATATTTTTATCTATTAGTTTGTTTTTAAATTAACTATTATGGATTAATAGTTTGTCCTTTAGATTCTCTATGTGTAAGTTATTGTTTTATTTATTATTTCATCAATATTCTATTTATTTATTTATTGATGTAATACAAAACCTTTTTTATATATTATGATTTTAACTTTTATGTTTATGTTACTATTTTTGAGGTGAGGTGTGTTCTCTAAGACCCCCTGAAGAAGGCCGGTGGCCGAAACGCGTTGGGGCGTAATAAACAAGGTTTACTATACCAGTCCAGGCTCCGCTTTTTTGTTTTACTCTCTCCCACATGCCATCCGCACCGAGCTATCCTTTCCTCGCTTCAAAGCCCTGCTCAAAACTTATCTCTTCTGCCAGGTCTTTGATCTTCCTTTCCCTCCGTCCACCTCCAACCAGTCGAACACGTTACCCACTAACAATCTATTAGAGGTTTAAAACATCCCTACATTCACCTGTGTCACCCCTCCCTTCCTGAGCTGCCTATCCCTGTTTGTGCTCCCCACCCCTGATGTTCTCATTATGTCGTCTGTTGTCTATTTGCTGTGTTGCCCGCCATTTGCTATGTTGTTCGTCATTTACTATGTTATCTGCCCTTTGCTACTCTGTCCATTGTTCGTTATGTTGTTTCTCGTTTGTTATGTTGTTCATCTTTTGTTTTGTTTCTACCACTTTTTGCTGTCCCTTTCTCTCTGTCTCTTTGACTACTTTCCTATCCACCCAATGGTGTTTGTTTCTATCTTTCTTTTCTGCAGCCATGATATTTTGCATTGTACACCGCCTTAATACTCTAGTAATGGGCGGTATATCAAATTTGTCAAAGAATAAAGATAAAGAAAGAAAGGAGCAAAAACACCTGAAATTCCACGCCTGGCCCCCTGGAAGCCAGATCAGCCCGGTTCTGTTTGTGTTTATCTTCCAGGAGCTGTCCTCCCTTGGAGTCACCCAGATCCTGAACTAGTTTATCAAGGTCTTCACCGAACAGCAGCCTACCTCTAAAGGGCAGCTTACTGAGCCGGCCCTTAGAGGAACTGTCAGCTACCCTGTTCCGCAGCGACAAGTAGCAGTGAGCCGCCACTACCAAGGCCATACTCTTAGAAAGTCCCCATTTAAGGTCATAGTGGATATCCACTAGATAGGCCTCCCCAATCTGATCTGGCTCTTCCTGCTGTTGAACCCTCTGTGACCAGCAGAGGCAGGCCCTAGCCACCCAGGCCCCACAAATGGAGGCCTGAAGAGAAAAGGCATTAATATCAAAGGCCTGCTTTAGCAAGACGTCCAGCTTCCTATCCTGCATGTCCTTCAGCGCTACAGTTCCTTCCACCGGGATGGTCATCTTCTTGGTAACTGCTGAAACCGCCGCATCTAGTCTTGGTGCCCAAAAGAGTTTCCAATCATGATCTGACAGTGGCTATAGGTGTGCCATGGTTCTAGACCCCTTAAGGCCCGCTTCCAGAAGATCCCGTTCATCCTGGATCATCTGCCTGACCATTCTATGCACCAGAAAGACTTTCTGTGTCTTACATACCAACTGAAGTAGAGGGTCCTCAAGGGAGTCTTCCTCTGTCGGTACCGACGTCGGTATATTCAGCACCTTCAAGGATTCCTCCAAGGATTCTTCCAAGGATTTTTTTTTGCAAAAGGAAAACCGGTAATGCCTGAGACAACCCAAGCAATTATCACCAAAATCCCCATACAAAAAACAACTCCAGGAACCCCTGCCAGCTTTTCTGCCTAAACGCGAGCAGCAAGCTCAATTTGGAGCGAAAACGGGAGAAAACAAACTCCAAACCACTGTTTTCCTTTCTATACGCAGCTCTCCAACAGCCACCACGTGGTTGTAGGCTCCAACAGGAAGCAGGCCTATGGTGTCTTCCTCTCCTCTAATGCAGTCCTTCACACACTCCAAAACAAATGCACACATAGAAACATAGAAATATGACGACAGAAAAAGACCACATGGCCTATCTAGTCTGTCCTTCCATATCAATCCTACAAAAATAACTATTACTCTACAACAAATATACCAAAACAAAAATAGAGTAAACTTGTCCTTCCATATCAACAACTACAACAGTCCCCTTTTTACCTTTAGAGATCCTCTGTGTTTGTCCCATGCTTTTTTGAATTCAGTTACTGTCCTCATCTCTACCACCTCCACTGGGAGACTATTCCACGGATCCACTACTCTTTCCATAAAGAAATATTTCCGCATATCACTCCTAAATCTATCTCCCTTCACCCTCATCCCATGTCCCCTCATAGCAGAACTTGCTTTCAATTGAAAGAGGCTCTCTCCCTGAACATTTATGCCACGCGTCCCCAGACAAAGACAGCAAGTCACTAGAGGCCAAACCACTTACCTCTCTCTATTCCAGTACAGCGATTCAGGAATGCCTCCCTCTCCTCACGCTTAGCCGAAAATATGCAGCATCAGTGCTGAGGAGGCCCCCAGGGATGAACTGCTGCACTGCTCAGCGCTGGACTAGCAAGCTGGCCCCTCACCCACTGAAAGGTTCGGGGGCCATGCACTCCCCGAGCCTCTCCCTACTTTCTCCAACACCCATACCTCCAACGATGGGGGAGTTCTCCATGGACAAGTAGGATTGCGTCAGCCACACCTGGTGTCGTCCTCCGGGCGGCGCCATAGTACGGAAGTGCTCTCTAGAGCTCAGAAAGATGATACTTTCTGAGCCCACCCAGGTAGCCCACCTCCCCGCTCCGCCCCCTAGCCACCAGTATTCTTCCTTCCGCCTTGCCAGCAAGACGGACCCTGCTCTCTCTCCATTTATTAATTTGTTTGTTATTTTAACATGACCAAGCCGGGGTTTAAAAAATGCCTCCTCTGCAAGAGGAAGATGAGCATCATGGATACACATGGCAACTGCCTACGTTGCCTGGGGCCGGACCACAAAACCGAGGACTGTGAGCATTGCGGGAGTATGTCTCCCAGAGCCCTGAAGATCCGGGGACATAACTTAAAGGAATTCCTATCAGAAACTGCAAGTACTTCTTCTCCCTCCCTTCCAGTACCTGCATCTGCTCCGGCTGTTTTCCTGCATGCCCCGGTTCTGGATGCGCCCGGTGCGGCCTCCTTCCATGACCGCGGTGCTGATTATCTCCAGCCTGGCCTTCCACCGCCATCCCTGTCTCCCGCGGTGGTTTCGCAAGGGGAAGTGAGGCCTGCCTGCTCCCTTCCAGTGAAAAGGACTAAGGAGAGCCATGCGGTGGCAGAAGATGGCGCCCGGTCTAGGTACTCCAACGCTGGGAAGCAGTCCTCCAACCACGCCCCTTCCTGCAGCAAGTCTGGTGACTCCAGGAGCCAATCGGAAGGAACCCGAGTTGCGCCCATAGAGATCTGCCGGCGCCAGTCCTCCAGCCCCTCCCACGAGCCTCTCCATCGCTCGGCGTCGTCGGGGAGCCATGGCAACGCCTCCCTCCTCGGCGCCAGATCCCCTGCGCGCCGAAGGCAGGAACGAGACCGCAGCAGCAGCAGCTCTGACGGGCGGACACGCCGTGGAGGCAGAAAACAAGGGAAGCGCAGACGAGCCAGCAGCAGCCCATCGCGCCGCAAACGGGGCTCTAAGCACAAGAAAGGCAGAGGAAGATGCCACCGCGGCTCCAGCAGCAGCAGCAGCAGCAGCAGTTCTTCCAGCCGGCATCGGAGCCCCAGGCACAGAGACAGCCAGTCATCTAGACGCACCAAGCATTGGCGCCAGAAGCGCAAAAGGAGCCATCTGAGCCTTTCTGCCTCCCCCAGCCCCTGTCGCAGCATGCGGAGCGCATCGGCTTCCAGTTCAGTGGTATGCCTGCTGTCTCAGCTCCTCAAGCAGTCTGCTGTTGCAGCCCCTGCGCACATGCCTCAGACAGCTCCACTCCCTACAGACATCCAGCAAGATACCCCGGAGACAGATCCACGGGTTAGGGACAACCGGGCACCCTCGCCAGGCAGCAAACCCTCGAGCGACCCGCCCCCTGACGCTGACAGAGGCGAGCTCGGAGGGGCAGTAGTGGGGTCCACGGCCCACCAAAGTGGGGGCATGACCCCGAATAGAGGACGCTCCCCAGACCCAGAGGAACCTCCGCCCCCTGAGGATCTTACCTATCCAAAATCTTTGCTTAAACTGGCATCTACTCTGTCCTTACAAGGCCGGGACGATAAGAAGGAAGCGGTTCCGGAGGTTTTAAAATACCTTGCCACCCCGAGAACCGTGTTCGTACTGCCTATCCACCAGACACTCCGAGACAACCATCTGAGGCTCTGGCAGACCCCAGCATCTAGCCGCCCCTTTCCCAGGAGGCTGGAAACAAAGTAACAGGTACAGCCTGCGCCAGGCTTTACATCTTCGCAGCTACCTCATCAATCCATCGTTGTGTCCTCAGCCCTCAAGCGCGTCAAGTCCTCGCGCACGCATGCCAACAGCCCGCCGGGTCGGGACCACAAGCTCCTCGACGATATCGGGAGGAAAGTGTACCAGGGAGCCATGCTAAATGTGAAGATAGCGGCTCACCAATTTCAACAAGTCCTATACCAGGATGCGTGCATGACGAACCTAAAAACCGCCATGACCTCCCTCCTAAAGGAATCTCAGATCTTGGCATCTGCGGCTCTAACGGACATGTCCGAATGCAGCAAGCACCTAGCCAGTGCTACCTTTGACTCCTTCGACACAGCGCTGAGAACCGCTGGGACAGCTATCTCAGCGAGGCGATGGTCATGGCTAAGGGTGTCTGGCCTGCGTGACGACACACATGACAGGATTGCGGATGCACCCTGCTCTGGCGAGTCTCTCTTCAGTGACAAGGTGAAAGACACCGTCAACGATATGAAGGAGCACTGTACCACGCTACAGACCTTGGCGGAGGATGGGTTTGAGCGCAACAGCGGCACCCAGAGAAATAAATTCCAGAGGAAACCTTACTACTCCTCCAATAAGAGGTATCCTTCGGCACTGGGGGTCTCCGAGCATCGACCTCTTCGCCACGGAACGGAATGCCAAATGCCCCTTGTTCTGCTCCAGGCACCCATCAACCAGGAGGCTGGCGTCGGATGCATTCGACGTGTTCTGGGGGGAGTGGTCTCTGGTGTATGCGTTTCCACCAATGCCCCTCATCCCAGCGACACTGCAACGGATTGTGCAGGACAGAGCCAACGCCATCCTGATGGTACCCCACTGGCCAAGCCAGATGTGGTTTGCCCTACTGCTGCGTCTAACGCATGGAGCCCCGAAGCGACTACCTCTCAGGCCAGACCTGCTGACACAGGATGAGGGCAGCATACGGCATCCCAACCTCGGAGCCCTGTCTCTCACTGCCTGGAGGTTGAGCGGCTAAGTCTTTCCAAACTCCAGCTACCCTCTGAAGTGCAGGACATGGTGCTGGCAGCCAGGCGACCCTCCACCAGGAAGTTCTATGGTCTGAAATGGAGGAGATTCAGCACCTGGTGCACAAGCCACAGTCTTGAGCCCACCACGTGCCCTCTTCCCAATGTCCTGCAGTACCTCAAGTCCCTCTCAAATCTTGGCCTGCAAACGCAGTCCATCCGAGTACACCTCTCGGCGATAGCGGCTTTCCATGCACCGCCAACAGGGGCCGCTTCTATCGGGGCACTGCCCCTTACATCACGCTTCATGAAGGGCCTGTCGAATCTGAAGCCTCCGATCAGACGACCTGTACCACCTTGGGACCTCAACACGGTCCTGCAACGCCTGACACAGGAACCCTTTGAACCGCTTCAGTCAACCGACATGAAGTTCGCCTCCTGGAAGACACTGTTTCTGGTGGCCATCACATCCGCAAGGAGGATTAGCGAACTGCATGCTCTAGTAGCACATTCCCCCTACACACAGCTGCACCAGAACCATGCTTCTCTACGAACCAATCCCAGGTTCGTGCCGAAAGTGTCTTCGGCGGTTCATGTTAACCAGTCGATAAAGCTTCCATCTTTCTTCCCGGAACCTCACTCTTCGGACGAGGAGCGGCGCCTGCACACTCTCGACTGCCTCAGGGCCCTCCGGATTTACCTACAAAGAACGCAAGCCATCCGACAGAGTGAACAACTCTTTGTTTCCTTCGACCCTAACAGACCCGGAAGACCCGTCAATAAGAGGACTCTGTCCCATTGGGTCTCCGCCTGTGTCGCTTATTGCCTTGATTCCTCAGACGCCAGTGAGAACCCAAGAGTGGGCCCCCACCATCTTAGGGCTCTAGCCACTTCAATTGCCAACCTCCACGCAGTGCCACTGGCCGATGTCTGCAGAGCGGCCACCTGGTCCTCCCCACACACGTTCCAGAGACACTATTGCCTTGACCTCCGCTCTCAGGAGGATTGCGCTCTGGGCGCTGCCGTCCTCTCTACGGCAACAAGGCGCGATTAGCTCTGCTCCGACAGCGGCTTCAGAAGCTAATCCCAACCACTCAGTCGTGTTACCGGTATGCGTGGCTGGCATTCGGTTACACCAGACAATTGACATTACTGTGGCACTGTTACACTACTTGTTGTTTGCACTGTTTGCCATATTTGTTGTTTCACTGTTTGCCATATTGCACTGTTGTTGTTGTTGTTGCACTGTTGACACTGTTATGCTGCTAGCACCTCGGTGCACCACTATGTTGTTATAGCACGATTGCACTTTCTAATCCTGAATAAACATACAGTTGTTGATCTCGACTAGGTGTCTAACTCATATATCCAGGTCCTTAAGACTCTATGGGCCTCCTCCCCCCAGCATTTCCAGCTAGGGAGACACCAGGTGTGGCTGACGCAATCCTGCTTGTCCATGGAAAAAACGGGGTTACTTACCTGTAACTGGAGTTCTCCGTGGACAGCAGGATAAGTCAGCCACACAATCCCTCCCGCCTCCCCTGGAGGAGGCCACCCTAAGGGCCGCTCCCTAGCCGGCGGACTAGCTTGGAACTTACTGGTGGCTAGGGGGCGGAGCGGGGAGGTGGGCTACCTGGGTGGGCTCAGAAAGTATCATCTTTCTGAGCTCTAGAGAGCACTTCCGTACTATGGCGCCGCCCGGAGGACGACACCAGGTGTGGCTGACTTATCCTGCTGTCCACGGAGAACTCCAGTTACAGGTAAGTAACACCGTTGATTCCCCTCTGTTGGATATCTTCCTGTAGCTAAAACTCTTTTTTTTTTTAAAACAAAGAAAGGAGTAAGGAGACTCAGAAATAAAAGGCAGAAGAGACTCACAAAAAAACCTAACTAACCACTGCTCCCTAGTTGTCCTCAGTGAGTCCAGCACCCTGGCTCACTACCTCCTCCAGCTGCTTGCATACTGAGAGTACTGGAGATAGTGGGCAGATCTCGCTTTATTAGTACTGGTGTCATCAAAAAGATGACATGCTCAGTCTCGAAACTGCTGGAAGAGGTACACTACCCAGAGTTGTGGGACTGGACTGGAGGGACGATAAGGAACATCAATTTCATATGCCTTTACAATTAAAGAAGACTTTAACCTTTTCTGAAAGGAAAGGTGGTCTTGCTCTATAAGAATACCTTGTGATAAAGAATTCCACATTAATGAGCTGCAATTTGGAAATCATTTTCTCATTAATACTTTTCTTGCACATTTTACTAGGCGAACATAAAGAAAATCTTTCTGGTTTGATCGAAGAAACTTCATGGAATGAGATTTTCTTACCAACAGAGAAAGTTCATTTCCAATATTCTCCGTCCAGTTTCTAAAAACCATCCACAAACTTTTAAAAATACGCCGTTGCTTCACAGGAAGCCAATGTAAACTCTTTAAAACTGGAGAAAGATGATCACTCCATTTCAAGTCATCGATCAAACTTGCAGCAGCATTTTTTGAAAGTTGCAACAACTTCAAAACTCTCTCAAGTGTTTATATATTTAAGATACTAACAAGAATGAATATGCAAAAGTGCTAGCAACTGAATAACAAGACAGAACTCTTGTGCAGTGAAAATATATACGCAGTATTCAAACGAACCTTAGATCGGAAAAGACTTTCCACAAGACTGTAACTGACTGAAAGAACTTGTTGGCAAAATGTTAATCCAGCATCAAGTGTTATCCCCTAGGTATCTCATCTCAATCCATATTGTGATTTCTGTTACCTCAATATAAGTTCTCTCTAGTGGAGTGTAACCAGGCTTTTGAGGGTTTTTTAAATTTATTTTGAAGACACTATGTACAAAATCATTGTAATTTTATTAAAATTAGATTAAAAATCTATAAACAAACAATAGGCTATCCTCTAGTTTAAAACGGAGAATAAAGCAAAATATTTTGAATTTGATATTTAGACTTCCCAATAGAATGCACAATGCAACCATATAGATATTAAATAACACAGTCGAATAAAGATGATGCTTGTGGTACTCCACTAGGTATCATCCACAAAGAGGCAAACCTTTTTCAACAGTTCATCATATTGCTTGCAAAAATGTTGAAAAAAATATTGTCCCTAATTTTTTCCCCTAGATCTATATTTCGTAACTTGCTTTATATCAGTGAGCTGAAGAGAAATCTATAGAACCATATGCAGAAGGCAATCACTTTGTTCTGTTTTTTAAACAGCTCTAAAATACTGGATGGTCAAAATGTCACTTTTAATTTCACTGTCTCTCCTTAGCAGATTATAACATTGCCCCCCTCAAGCTCAGAAATGTTTTAGAGTAGCTATGAATAATGCATTCCCACTGTGCATGCTGATTTAGGTTTAGGTCCTCAGAAATTGTGGAGCTGAAAATTTGGTTTGTGTGAAATGCTGCTGTGCTATTGTCATTGCATTGCTCATCCACTACTTGTCACAGGTTGCTGGATATGTGATAAAAAAAAATACAGTAACTGTGGATGCCTTATATATCAAAAAGGTGCCCAGTTTACTGATTCAGGCCCTGAGCCGTGGAACCCCAGGTTAATCTCCATCTTCATCCAGTCATGAGCAAACGATAACCATCCCTGACTTCTGTTGTCTTCTCTTGCCTCACCTGAATTCTATCTCTGCACTACCGCCACTTTGATATGACATTGTTATTTTATAACTATGGCCTTAATTCCATCACCCTTTGCATTTGCCTACAGGGAGGACGATTTTCAGAAGATTTCACCTGGATATCTAAGTGATTATGTCTGGTTACACTCCACTAGAGAGAACTTATATTGAGGTAACAGAAATCATAGTATGGATGGAGTGGAGGAGTAGCCTAGTGGTTAGAGCAACTGCCTTGTATCCAGAAAATCAAGGGTTCAATTCCGACTGGCACTCCTTGTGACCTTGGGCAAATCACTTTACCCTCCATTGCCTTGGAAGAAAAGGCTAAATAATAAGTACCCCTCCAATGATGGATCTCCAAAGTTCTAATACATGACCATCACGAAGAAGATAATAAGTGCAGTGCTGGTTATGAAGATAAGTACTTGTTTTAAATGCACTAGGGTGAAATAAAATAAAAGTAGTCTACCGTCAGGTGGGGGTTAGGTAAACAGTTCTAGCCCTCCCTCGGTGGGCTCCGACAAAAATAGCATTGAATTTATTTTGTGGGTTTATTTAGATGATGGTCATGTATTAGAACTTTGGAAGAAAAGGCTGGCAATCTACTTCAGGTGATACATTGCCAAGAAAACCCAGAGGTAGCTGGATCACTATGAGTCAACACTGACTTGATGGCACAAAAAATAAAAATTTGCAGGAAACATCCCAGGCTGAAAATGACCCTGCTCTTCTTTGGTTAAAAGCACTTTGGCTTGGTAGGAAGTGTGCCTCAGAATGTTCCTGGATTTGTAGTCCTCAATAAAACAACAAAGAAGGTTTCAAAAGAAACCTTGCTCTAGTGAGCTGTGCTTGGCAGAGGCCTTGGGGATGTCCAGCTTGTTGCAAAACTCAACAAAAATGCAGCCCCTCAGCACTTGCCTCTTCCAGCTCTGTAAAGCTTTCTTCCTTCTAGGCTTCTACACAAAACTCCAGTCCACTGTGCAAAAGTTCAGTTCTACTAGCTGCAAGGAACAGCCTTTAACAGTTTATTCCAGGCCAGGTTTTCCACCATGCTCCTCAGAGCTGCTGATTCCAGCCCTGCCCCCTCCTTCCTACAAGCAGAGAGAAAACACCATTTCATCAACAATGCAAAACCTAAAAGGCTTCAAAATTCATACGAGGCCCAGTTTCCAAAACTGCCAATATTCAAATGGCACAACAGTCAGGATATTCAGTTGTATTATCCGGATACTAAACAACACTAAATAGCAAGGCTAAGCGGCACTAAGCAGGAAGTGTCAGTTAGTGTGATTTTCCGCTAGCACTTATCCAGCTTGCAACGTAGGCCTGCCTTTCATGCAAGCTAACTTCACCGGTACCACCTCTGCTCTGCCCATGGACCTCCCCTGCACTATCTGGATCGTGCCATGGTGGTCTGTGATACTATCTGGACAATGCTGTTGGATATCACAGTCTGCCCCCATTGGCTGGTCAGCTGGCTAAGGGCTTTGAATATCAGCCTGACAATCTTTTCCTTGGCATTAAACTGGCTCAAAAAAAAGGTAAGGTGGGGTTACAGCTCCTCCCAAATTGCAATATTGAGCAACCCTCCCCAAATTGCTATCATCTCCATTACATCACAGCACACCGCTGTCACAAACACTCCGTACCCTGTTCCACTAACTCCATCTGGCTGTCTGTATGCAAGCCATGTAAGTTGAGACTATTCAGTTTCTAGCTCCATGCTTTCCAAACTCTCTCCCTGTTCAGCTGAGTAGTCTGGCACTGGCAAAGCTGGAGGACACACCTATCCCTTCCTAGGCTCTAAGGAATAATTTATGTGGTCCCCTGCCTTGAAGGAACCTCTGTCATGTCTCACCAGAATCCTTCCCCTTTCCTTCCTGTCCTAATACTGACAGGCCCAGGACTCTATTCCTGTTCCTCTCAGTCTTGCTCCCATCATCTTCCCCAACACAGACCTCTGCACATGCAGTAAAACAAATGCCAAGTGCACGCCGAATAGCCACAACACCACCACCCCCCCCCCCCCATATACATGTTTATAAGGCAGATTTTACATACAAAATCAAGATCAGAAAAGAGACATCCAAGTCAGTATAGTGCTGTGCATGCCCTGTAGCACTATATAAATGATTAACGGTAGAAGTAGAAGGTTCACTATTTTCAGCCTGCTTTACAATTTAATGCAGAGCCTTTTGTAAAATATGCATAGGGCTGTAGAACACACACATTATTCAATTGCCTTTTCAATGAATCTAAAGGTATTAGGTATAACCATCCATAGCAAGCTCTGCTTCGATGCGCATGTACATTTCTGCCTTTACCAAATCTTCATTCTACAAATGACGTCATCTATGAGCTTTTAGACCACTACTTGACTCCAATGATTTGCATACTATTTGCTGCCATCTTTTCGCACCTAGATTACTGCAATTCTCTCCTAAACGGCCTTAAATATTTGTCCATAAAGCATCAGCCATTAATTCAAAATACCACAGTAAAGTTATTACATCCTACAAAAAAAATCTGATCGTGTTACATCTTTATTAACAGCCAAACACTGGTTACCAGTTACATATAGAATAAAATATAAGATCATCATTCTGACTTTTAAAGCATTATACACAGGCAATGCAGGATATTTGTCCAGTTTGAACACAGCTTATACTCCCACATGATCTCTCAGGTCTCAAAATCAAAATAAGCTTGTTCCATCTCCATCTTCCATACATTTTTTTAATAATTTACAACCAGGGCCAGCACTACCATTAAGTAAACTGGGAAGTCTGCGTCGGAGGAAGTGAAAACGGTAGGTCTGACAAGGCAGGAACCATGACACAACACTGGAGAGTTTAGGTAAGTGATGAATCACAGTTTCAATGTCACTGCCTCTGCGGCAGGCCCTGGTTAGGGGCAGTAGCATCAGCGATGGAGGTGGGGGCAGAAGGAATGAGGTCTCGCCTAGGGCACTTCCAGTCCTTACACCAGCCCTGCTTATGACACAGATTTTTCCCAACAAGCTCCTAACATGACATGGAACTCTCCTCTACTTTACTTAAGGAAAGAAAACCCATTGAAGGTATCCAAGGAAGGAATGGAAACAAACTCATTTCAATAAAACGATTCAGAAGAGTAAATTAGACTTACCTGCTAATTGTTCCTTAAGGAACTCTAGTCCAGTCCCGGAACCATTGAGTTTAGAATCTCCTCCAGCAGCTTTGGAGACTGAAATATGTCATCGCTTTGATGACCTCAGCATATATATAGGCAAGGACCACCCCCTCACCTCCAGTACCTATTGACAAAGCACACTCAGCAGAGCAACAAATAAGTAGTTAAACAAACAAGGGAACATGAAACTCAACAACTAACCTTACACTAGCTAGAGATGACTAAAAACCCCATCTCTCCGCCGTTGCCTCCTACCTTTTTAATGTTCTTTTTTTTTTTTTTTAAACTGATTGAAGTAGAGGAGCCTAGCAGGGAACTCAGTATTGCTGCGAAGAATTCCCTCTGCTCAGGTCGGAAAAAAACCCTTCTGCTAACACCATCACCGCTCACACCGAACCTCAGGCTGGATACCAACACCATTGGGAGGGATCCGGGACTGGACTAGAGTTCCTTAAGGAACAACAATTAGCAGGTAAGTCTAATTTACTCTTCCTTAGCGTCCCTCTAGTCCAGTCCCGGAACCATTGAGAAAGTACCAGAGCAGTGAAGATCAACGGGAGGGCCCAGCAAGTCCAGCCTGAAGTACCGCCGATCCGAAGAGCACATCTTCCGAAGCCTGCACATCAAGCCGATAATGCTTCGCGAAGGAATGAAACGAAGACCAAGTTGCCGCCCTACAAATGTCCACTGCAGGCACCAGGCTAAACTCCGCCCAGGAGGCCGTCTGCGCCCTAGTTGAATGAGCTCGGAGACCTTCCAGCACCACTCTACCTTTCAAAATGTAGGCCGCCGCAATCATCTCCTTCAACCACCTGGAAATAGATGACTTCGCCGCCGCCTCTCCTTTCCGCGGACCACCAAACGTGACGAACAACCTGTCCGACTTTCGAAAGGCCGCAGTCACACGGAGATACTTCCGGAGCGCCCGGCGCACATCTAGAAGGTGCAATCTGCTATCCGGCTTTGCCGCCTGTGCCCCCGAAAAAACCAGAAGAGACACCACCTGGTTAACATGAAACACTGAGACCACCTTGGGCAAAAACGCCGGTACCGTACGCAGCACCACCTTATGATCAAAAAAGGACAAATACGGTTCCTTACAAGACAAGGCCTGCAACTCCGAAATCCGGCGCACGGAGCAAATGTTTATGTTTATGTTTATGTTTATGTTTTATTTCACTTGATAAAAACCGCCTTTCATGGGCAAGCAAAGCGGTGTACAATAAAACCAATAAAAACTTTGTTTTTTAAAAAGGCCGAGGCCAGTGAAAAGGAAAAGAAATACACTTTATGGACAGAAAAGCAATAGAAGCAGAAGAGACAAAGCTAAACCATAACAAAGACAAGTCACAAGGAGAGCAGAGGATAATACAAATGGGAATCACACAAAAGGAGAGGGGATATCAAACGCAAGGGAAAAAAGGTGGGTTTTGAGGTTTTGTTTAAATGTGGGGTGGTGAGGGTCCAGTCGGAGTGAGGAGGCGACGAGGAACACCATCTTCAGCATCAAGTCCTTTACCGAGGCCTTTCCTAACGGTTCAAATGGCTGCTTAATCAAAGCCTCCAACACCAAATTCAGATCCCATGCCAGGACTGAGCATCTACACGGAGGACGCATGACTAACACCGCCTTCAGGAACCTCTGGATGTCACCATGCGCCCCGAACACTTGGCCCTGTATCTTGCCCTGGAAAACAGAAAGCGCTGCCAACTGAACTCGTAAGGAACTCGCCGCTAATCCCTTCTCTACTCCAGCTTGCAAGAAGGACAAAATCTGAGGAAGGGACGCCCCTAACGGGCGCACACCCCTCTCCGCACACCATCCTTCAAAAATGCGCCAGACTCGAATATAAGCTAGCGAGTTGACCGCCTACGTGCCTTCAATAGGGTCGCAATGACTGCCGAAGAATAACCCTTAGCCTTCAACCTAGACCTTTCAAGAGCCATGCCGTAAGCGAGAATCGAGCCACCTGCGGCATTCTTAATGGCCCTTGCAGCAACAGATCCTCCCGCCGAGGGAGTCTCCACGGGTCATCCACCAGCAGCCGCACCATGTCCGCATACCACAGTCTCCTGGGCCAATCGGGCGCAATCAGGACCACCTGGCCCTGGTGCCGCTCTATGTGCTGTACCACTCGACCTATGAGTGCCCAAGGTGGAAACACATAAAGCAGGCCTGCCCGTGGCCACCGCTGTGCCAATGCATCGAGCCCCTCGGACATCCGTTCCCGCCTTCTGCTGAAAAACCTACCGCCTTTGCGGACTCGAAGGTCGCCATTAGATCCATGATCGGAGGACCCCAACACCACACTAACAGAGAGTACACCTCCGGGTGCAGAACCCACTCCCCTGGGTCTACCCTCCGTCGACTGAGAAAGTCCGCCGTGGTATTGTCCATTCCGGCCACATGCTGCGCCGACAGATTCCCCAGATTCGTCTCGGCCCAACTGAGCAGAAGACGCAACTCTTCTTCTAGAGCCCTCTTGTGCCACCCTGCCGATTGATGTAGGCTACCGTCGCCGCATTGTCCGACAGGACCCTGACCGCTGCCTGCCCCAACCATGCCTGAAATGTCTGAAGAGCCAAATACACCGCCCTCATCTCCAGCCTGTTGATGGACCAAGTCTTCTCCTCCTGTGACCATTGTCCCTGTGCTAACCTCCCCTCACAATGGGCCCCCCAGCCCAGCAGACTGGCATCCGTGGTCAACAATCTCCACAAGGGGGGCTCTAGCACAACTCCGGCCTCCAAATTCTCCTTCCGTAACCACCAGCCGAGCTCGAGGCGGACCTCTGGCGGACAGACGAGGCGGCGAGTGAGTGGGTCCGATTGAGGGGACCACTGCCGCAGCAGCGCCCTTTGCAACGGTCTCATGTGCGCCCTGGCCCATGGTACCACCTCGATAGACGCCGCCATCGTCCCGAGCAGTTGAAGTTACTGCCACGCCGTCGGAGCCTGCCGTGCCAGAAACGCTCTCGCCAACCTCCGCAAGGCGCGAGCCCGGTGTTCGGGGAGAAACACTTCACCTAACCCCGTCTCAAAATGTGCCCCCAAATACTCCAGGGACTGAGAGGGGATCAAGCGGCTCTTGGCGTGATAGAGCCACCGCCCGGGTGGTACAGGTTTTGGAAAGCCTAGGCTGGGTGGTCAAACACTCTCCTCTCGTGACTTTGCTCGAATCAACCAATCGTCCAAATAGAGATGCACTAGCACACCTTCCTTCCACAGCGCCGCCGCCACCACTACCATGTTCTTGGTGAAAACTTGCGGCGCTATCGCCAACCCGAAGGGCATGACCTGGAACTGGAAATGTCCCATAGGCAGCGCAAAACACAGGAACTGCTGATGTTCTTGTCGGATAGGGATATGCAGATAAGCCTCCGTGAGATCCAACGACGTCAGGAACTCCCCACCCCTGACTGCCGCAATCACAGACCACAACGTCTCCATTCTGAAATGAGCCACTCTGAGACAGCGATTTACTCTCTTTAAATCCAGAATCGGATGAAAAGTGCCTTCCTTCTTGGGCACCACGAAGTAAATGGAGTACCGACCGAACCCTCATTGATCCGGAGGCACCGGAACCACCACCTTGAGACTCAGCAACCGGCGCAAAGACTCTGTCACAGCGCGCCGCTTGAGCGGAGCCCTGCAAGGAGACATGACAAAGGAATCTAACACGGGCCGGTGAAGCTCTAGCGCATAGCCCTCTCGAATAACCTCTAAAACCCACTGGTCCGATGTAAGCTGGACCCAGGCAGGGTAGAACTCCCGTAAACGCCCTCCCACGGGCAGCACCGCTGCCTGAGTCCGCCTTATCTCATTGCGACTTCTTAACAGAGGAGGACTGAAAGGGCGCAAACCCTCTGCTGGCTCCCCGAAATCCTCTAAAACCCTGGCCCCGCACCGGAAACTTTCCACGCTGAGATTGGCCAAAGTGTGAGGGCCGAAAACTCCGAAGCTCCCTCATAGTCCCCCTGGACCCGGGAGTCCCCCGGCCCTGCTTGGGCTTATCCTCCGGCAGACGTCCCCCCTTGGACTCTCCGAGATCCTTAACCAACTTTTCCAAATCTTCTCCAAACAACAACTTTCCCTGGAATGACAGTTTACTGAGGCGCACTTTAGACGAACTGTCCGCCGCCCAGTTCCTTAACCAGAGATAGCGACACGCTGCTATGACCGACGCCATACTCTTAGCCAGACCTCTGATGAGATCATAATGAATATCCGCTAAATACGCCATTCCGGATTCCAGCCGCACTACCTCAGCTTCCTGGTCCCCTAACTGCTCACCCTGTAACCTCTGGGACCATCGAAGGCACCCTCTCGCCACCCATGCCCCCGCTATCGAGGCCTGCATGGAGAGAGCACTAATATCAAACACCTGCTTCAACAGGGTATCCAACTTCCTGTCCTGCACATCCTTCAATGCCGCAGCCCCCTCTACCGGGATCGTAGTCTTCTTCGTGACTGCCAACACTGCCGCATCCACCTTTGGAGAGCGAAACAGCTCCCTATCCTGGTCCGAGAGCGGATAGAGCCTAGCTAGCGCTCTAGAGCCTTTCAGGGCCGACTCCGGCACGTCCCACTCTTCCTGAATCGTATTCTTAAAGACCCTATGCACAGGAAACACACATTGGGACGTGCGTACTGCCTGCAGCAGAGGATCCTCCAGCACCTCCTCCGAGGCCAGTTCCACCGAGGGCATGTTTAGCATCTTCAAAGTCTCATAAATCAGCGCTGGCAACTCCTCTTTCTGAAACACCCGAACCACCCTACTCTGGTGGTCCGCATCGGGCAACTCCCCCTCTTCCAACTCCTCCTCTGAGGCCCCTACGCAATCCCCGTCCCCCGCATCTAGGACATCCCAGAGTGGAGACCCGGGATCCTCTATGCTAGCTCCCTTAGTCCTTTTTAGTGGGGGAGCCTCCCCCTCCGCTGACACTCCACGCTTCTGTCCCCGCGGGCTCGGAGGGGGGACCACCATCGCTGGCTGCAACAGAGCAAAAGCCTGCTGCATAAGAGAAAAGAAGTCTGGCGGGATCCCCCCTGGACCCTTTGCCTGACTTACAGAGGGCGAAGAGGACGCCTCTTCCCCTGAAGTAGGTGTCAACAATTGCTCCGCGGAAACAACTGAGGAGGGCAGGAATTTCCCCCTCTCCCAATCACCCCCCAAGCGCTCTCCGCTAGTCCCCTCCATAGGGTCCTCCATTAGGGATGCTTCGCGGGTGCAGGGCCTACACATGCCTGACTCCATCAGCTCCCCTCTCTTAATACCACACACCAAGCAGCGCGGTTTTGCCAGCATGCACCCCTACACCGAAACCCCGCCGGCCTCTGGATCCAATTTTTTTTTTTTTGTAAACTGGCAGTCCTAATCCACCGCCCAGACCGGCCCTGCCGAAACCGCTGACCAACGAGGCCCTGAAAACCCGTAAAACTCGACAGACCCGAGAAAGCAGCACATCAGATGGAGCCCTGCACCTCGCGGTCCTCAAAATGGCCGCCAGAACTTTTCCCGCGCAAAATGCAGCGCGGCGACCTGGGTGCCCGATCGCGGTCCCTTCTGCCGCTTAACCCAGGCTATTCTGTGCTGTCCCCTATTACTGGACTCACCTCCAAGAAGAGAACAAACAGGAGGAGGTCCTTACGTGCGCCGGAGCTCAGCTCTATCGCGGCTTCGGCTCCGGCAGCATTCAGCGCATTCCGTCGTTGCCAACCCTTAGCTTCTCCTGGCGCTTCAACTCAGAGCCGATCACCTGCTCCTCACCCGTTCAGCGGGTTCGGGAGCAGGGAGGCGTCGGTGCTGCACAGGCCCCGAAATGCTCGTTAAAGTGGAGGGGAAGAGAGGCCAGAGGAGAGTGGAAAAGAGGGGGGGGAGGGGGGAGAGTAGAGCAGAGAGACACTCCGGCAGCAGCAGCCAAGGGACTCCTTCAGCAGCAGCACCTTCCCTGTAAGAAACCAGAGCACTAAATAACTACACCGTAAAGGAGATCTAAAAGAAATGTAAAAGAAATTTAAAAGAAATATTGAAAGAAAATTATAAATCCCAAACTACAGTCCTAACTGCTTATTTGTGCTGAGAGAGCCAAAGGCTCAGAAGCTTCTCCAGCTGCTTGGAGACTGAAAGTACTGGAGGTGAGGGGGCGGTCCTTGCCTATATATATGCTGAGGTTATCAAAGCGATGACATATTTCAGTCTCCAAAGATGCTGGAGGAGATTCTAAACTCAATGGTTCCGGGACTGGACTAGAGGGACGCTAAGAAATACATCATATTTCAGACGTTTTTGAGTTAGCCTATTTAGATTACATTTAGATCATACTGCAGTAGTCAGACTAAGGGGCTTGTTTACAAGCAGCAGTAGCGGCTTTCGACTGATATCGGAGCCGCGGCCCCATTGAATTAAACAAGCCCTTAAGAGTTCAGGAATCTGTTCACCAAAATAGAGAAGTAGCTACCTTTTCCCTCTTCCTTCTTTCTTTCAATTATTTTTTTTCTTATAAATTGAATTTACTTATATTGTTTTTAAACAATGTTTCAATGGTTCTTATTGTAATTTTGCATCTTCTTGTATTTTTTATTTTTATTTTTATTTATTTTTTATTTTTTGTATATCACTTGGCAATTATTATGAAAGACAATTAAGAAAATAAGCATCATACAACAACATTTCCCTAAACATGCAGTGGTAGCAACTATTTTTGAAAAACATGTTTAAGAAAAGAATGGTGGGGGGGCGGAGCCTGATGTCCAGCGGGATGGTCGCATAACGCTGAGGCTCCCGAGAGGCCTACTCAGAATCCTGAATTAACACCGTACATACTTGGAACTTCTACTCTGATCTTGCCGGGGCACATTGGTGAGATGGCGGGGACCAAACCCACGCGCCTGGAATTTGGATCTCCAGCGGCTTCTCACGGCAAACGTTCCAAAACTGAACCCCCGTCCCCGCAGAAGGGGCTGGCCTTGCGCGAGGGCCCCGAAATGCAGCAGGAAATCCTCGCAGAGATTAGAGGGGTCAAAAACCTCGTGCAATCAAACGGTGAAGCACTCCGAGCGCTGCGGGAAGATCTTGGTGTGCTGCAAGGCAAGCTAGAAGGGCTTTCTTCGCGTCAGGATAAAATGGAGAGCATATTGGACTCCCATGCGGCCCGGTTGTCCAAACTCGACAAAGTTGAACGTCAGGTGCGGGCCTTGCAGAAAGAAGTGGAAGATGGCAATAATAGAGCGCGCCGCAACAACATACGACTCGTGGGCATACCGGAGGGAGCGGAATCGGGAGACATGAAGGAGTTTTTATGCAAAATCCTCCCTTCCCTGCTCCAAATCACCTTTACCAAAGATTTGGAGATCGATCGCGCCCATCGTGTACCCACAAGCATAACGCTCAACAGGAAGACCCCGCGGCCTATCATTTTTCGACTTTTGAGATATCAACACGTGGAGCAAATTCTAAGTGCCTCTCGGGCAAAGGGCCATATGGAGTTTGAGAGCCACAAGATCTCCTTCTATCCTGACTTGGCTAAACCCACGGTCGACCGCCGAAAGCGCTTTCTGGAATTCCGGCCGAGGCTTCAACAAACTACAAGCACGCTTTGGCCTGATGTACCCGGCCAAGCTCCGAGTCACGCTTCACAATCAGACAAGAACATTTGAGGACCCTGATCTACTAGCGGAGTTTTTGGATTCCAAAGAAGCCGACTTGATGCGCTGACTTCCAGAATATTCCTGCAAGTATTCTCATATCCGCTGTACCTGCCATATTGGATCTGCCGCAGCCCAGCAAAGAATCTGGCGAGGGCAGTTTGTTTGCCTTACTTTTGATGATATCTGTGACCCGACTCCATCTACCCACAGTAGCCTCGATGAGTATCAGAGACAGTGTTAATTATGGACTCTGGTGTTTCTTTTCTTTTTTTTCATGTCTTTCTATTTCCTCTCTAGGGCCTCCTCCCGCAGACATATGGTCGCCATATTCTTTGGGGGTTTTGCTTCTTCTCTAAGATACTTTGGTACATACTTTTCAATATGGGGTGTATTAGCCAGCATACTCGGTGATTATGTCATTGTTGCACAGATTCTGATTATGTTGTATGTTCTCAAGCGCCCTTACCTGAAATGTCTACTACCGATTGATGGCACCATGTAAGATTTTCTCATTGAACGTAAAAGGAATCAATAATCCGATAAAACGGAAGAAAATCCTAAGTTACCTAAGTCAGGAAGCTGCGGATCTGATTTTTCTCTAAGAAACGCATTTAAATTCGAAGGAAACTCTTGAACTCAATATTAAACCTTACATGGTGGCCGCCTATTCCCCAGCCGTTTCTAAGAAATGTGGGGTTGCCATACTGGTTAGGAAATCTTTGCATGCTACTATTATTGCGACTAGCTCAGATACAGAAGGTAGATGGTCCAGAGTTCACCTCAAGATAGGTAGCCTTGAAGTTACATGTATATGCCTTTACGCTCCTAATGTGGATGACCCTGCCTTTTTTGCTACCATTGCTCAGGTTGCGCAGGCCTCTGCTAATACTTCTTTGATAATTGGGGGGGATTTCAATCTAGTCCTTGATCCCCTGATTGACAAACAGCCGCCTAGGACAAGTGGTCCCCCCAAGAGTCACACCACGCTTACCTCCCTGATCAAAGATCTTGCTTTAGTTGATCTATGGAGGCTACTACACCCCAATGAGCTGGACTTCACCTTCTTCTCTTCCCCTCACAAATCCCAGTCTCGCATAGACTTCTTTCTAATATCAAAACTGTTAGTTCCTCAGGTGGACACTGCAAAGATTCACTCCCAACATATTTCAGATCATGCTGCTATTTCCTTTCAATTACACACTACTGCACCCCAAGGGAATTCGGGGGCCTGGTTCTTTGATAGAGCCCTGTTAACTCAACCAGAGTTCCAGTTAGACATTCGAGCAGCCATACAGGATTACTTCCATTTTAATCTACCCCAGGAACCCCTGTGCAATGGAGCGTTTTCTGGAGCAAAGTAGTGCGGGTTTCCCGGTCTGCCTCTGTTACCCAAACTCTCTTCTTTTTTGCACACAGATGCTTTTATACCCCAGGAAAAATAGCCAAATGGAACACCACTGCTAGGGACCAGTGTTGGGAACCTTCGCTCATGTTATTTGTGAATGTCCTCAACTGCAGGTTTGTTGGGGGCGGGTTTGGGGTTGTGTTCAGTTTGTCTTGCACCTTCACGAGCCTCTCTCTTGGAGGATCGTGGGACTCCGCTCTGTGGCGGAGGTCCCCTCTCTTCCTGGGGGGGGTCGCTTTCTCCTTGATTTCATGCTGGGTGTAGCCATGTGCTTGATCGCGAGGAATTGGAGGGATGGCTCTCGACTTGCTGTCGGTGAGTGGTGGGACCTCGTCTGCTTGTGTGGTAGATGTGGGCGGATGCCTCGGAGGGCTGTTCCCCATGCCCAGGCTCACTCTCGCTTGTCTGGATGGCAGATGCTTGGTGATTGTGTGCAGTCTGCTCATTGTTCCAGCATGCCTGTATAATGTGCACTCATCATGTTTCAGATCACCGTTAGGTTTTGTAACACAATAATGTAAGTACGCGCCCGCTTCGGGAATGATTAGTTTTCTAGAGAAGAAGCAGGGGGGAGGGGGGTGGCAGGGGTTTACTTTGGTGTATGTATTACACTTTATGTATCCGTCTTTTAGCTGTATGTCTTCCTTTTCCTTTGTTGTTATAAAACGAAAATAAAGAATTTAAAAAAAAAAAAAAAAGAATGGTATCATTCAGCAGTCTACCCATGCAAATTCCAGCACCTGCATTTGGAAGTACCGATTCAGCAACTGCACGTGTAAACGCTGTATTTTAAAAAACTGCACATACAGGTGTCAGTTAAGGAGCCAGGCCTTTACAATACTATTTCTTACATTTTTCTGATGATTTTAAAGACCAAAGGGTTAAGCACAGTTGCTACTTCAATCCCTTCCGTAACGGTCTGACCAAAAGGAGCAATTTGCTGACACTTATGAATACCTCAGAGGAAGTGCAAAAGCGGACAGGAGAATTTTAAAAATATACATGTATTCCTGTCTCAGATCACCATCCAATCCATTTCTAGAGCACACCTCTGCAGCACATACACATGTAAATTGTGACACTATGAAATCAACATTTACATAAGTATGTCATTTAAATGTCCAAATACTTCACAACCATATGTATGTAGGGTCCAATATCCAAAGGATTTATGCTCCTAACTTTGAGAGTTATGATCCTAAATTGGCCTCTTTGAAAATTGACTAGGGTCGAGTGCCTAAGGCGCTCATTTTAGAAACATTATTAGCGATTTGAACGTCCAGAAATGTTCAGTATGCTCCACAACTGCAGTGTGATTTTTTTGTGTAACTAACAAAAGTGTTTTGTTTGTACCACTGTTGATTATCTTTTAGATGTCCACAGCATGGTATCCAAGACTGGGGACATCTATATAGATGTCCTAGCAGACGTCCATATCGGGCATGTCCACGTTTGTGAAATTATTATTATTATTTATTATTTTATTTTTATTTAACTGCATTTGCACCCGAACTTGAATGTGCTAGCTTTTTTTCAGATGTTCTGGCTTTGACGGCCCAGATCACACTTGGACACCCTTTGTAAAATGGGCTTTCACATATTTTCTTAAAATTTCTCTAAACTCCTAAATTTAGTAGCATAAAAAGTGGGTAGGAACGGGGACAGATTTAGGAAGGGAAAGAAAAGATAGGAGCTTATCACTGATTTTCAACACCAGGCACCTAAATGAGGCTCATGAATCTAGGCAAATTAATGGCAGACAAATTTAGGAGCATACATTTTAAGCCCCTAAATTAGGATAAATTTTCAGCTGAAAACTTAGGAGCATGTTTACAAAAGGTTAACATGCGTTAATGAAAGTTAGCATGAGTGAAGTACTGCAACTGCTCATAGAAATGAATGAGCAGTGGCAGCTTTTAACGCATGTTATCTTTACTTAACATGCGTTGACCTTTAGTAAACTGCCCCTTAGGCTCCTAAGTGTGACTGAAAATAGGTCACAAATTTAGGAGCTCAGATGTTTTTGCATATGTAGTATTTTTGCATATGTGCGGTTATGAAATTACTCCCTCAGGGATAATTTTCTACAGCTTTTTCTGCATGTAAAACCTCTCTTTACACCTGGAAAGGGGTTTTTATGAAGTTGTATGACTGCATATGCACGTTAAAGAGATGCAGTCTGAACACAGGCCTGGATGTTCCATTGCCACCTGAAACCGAACATGGCCAAGACAGAGCTCATTATCTTTCCCCCTAAACCCACCTCCCCCCTTCTGCCCTTCTCTCTTTTTCTGGAAAACACTCATCATCCCTGTTTCCTCGATTCACAACCTTGGGGTCATCTGACTAATCTCAATCTTTCTTTGTACATATCAAACATGTAGCTAAAACCAGCCACTTCTTTCTCTATAACATCAGCAAAATTCATCCCTTCCTTTCTGAACATACTACCAAGACTCATATCTATTCACTAGTCGCCTCCCTTTTAGACTTTTGTTACCTGCTTCTTGCTGGTCTACATCATCTCTCTCCTCTTCAATCCATTTAGAACTCAGCTGCAAGGCTAATCTTCCGCCAGTATCACTGCCTCACATAACCCCTCTCCTCAAGTCCCTTCATTGACTCCCTGTCCGTTTCCACATCCCGTTCGAACTTCTCCTTCTGACTTACTATTCTGCTGCTCCTCACTACCTCTCTTCTCTTATCACTCCCTACACCCCTCCTCAGGATCTCTGTTCATCATCAGGCAAATCCCTTCTATCTGTGTCCTTCCACTGTCCGTTCATTCCACCTTGCTGCAATGTCTGGCTGGAACACACCACCTGAGTCGGCGTGTAAGGCCCCATCTCTGGTCCAATTTAAATCCAGGCTAAGAGCCCACCCTTTGATGCTGCTATCAGATCCTAGAAACATAGAAGCATAGAAATATGACGACAGAAAAAGACCACATGGCCTACCTAGTCTGTCCTTCCATATCAACAACAATAACAGTCCCCTTTTTTCCTTTAGAGATCCTCTGTGTTTGTCCCATGCCTTTTTGAATTCAGTTACTGTCCTCATCTCTACCACCTCCACTGGGAGACTATTCCACAGATCCACCACTCTTTCCGTAAAGAAATATTTCCGCATATCACTCCTGAATCTATCCGCCTGCATCCTCATCCCATGTCCCCTCGTAGCAGAACTTGCTTTCAATTGAAAGAGGCTCTCTCCCTGAACATTTATGCCACGGAGGTATTTAAACATCTCAATCATATCACCTCTATCCCGCCTTTCCTCTAAGGTGTACATATTAAGATCCTTAAGTCTGTCCTCACATGCTTTATAATGATGACCACTAACCATTTTAATAGCCATCCTCTGCACCGACTCCATCCTGTTCACATCCTTTTGAAGGTGCGGTCTCCAGAATTGCACACTATACGCCAAATGAGGTCACAACAAAGACTTATACAGAGTCACTATCACCTCCTTTTTTCTGCTAGCCATTCCTCCTTGTATGCACCCAAGCATCTTTCTAGCTTTTGCCGTCGCCTTTTCTACCTGTTTAGCTACTTTAAGATCATCAGACACAACCACGCCTAGGTCCCGCTCTTCTTTAGTGGACAAAAGTACTTCACCCCCTATACAGCGCTGGAGGAAATCACGTACCAGCAGTGACCAAGCAGCATACACCCAACACCTACACACACATCGCAGGGCTGTTACAAACAAAATGAAACAACATCACACAGACACCCTGAAACGTTCATTGAACAAGCCACACGACCTCTTCAACCTGGTCAAAACTCTTGCTAAGGAACCGACCCCGGAGCACCCAGGAACTATAGACCCGCAGGACTTTGCCACCTTCATGCAATCGAAACTATGCAAGACCGACAAATTGATGATACCGGACCCCTCTGATTCTCAAGTATGCTCAGCGTATCTAACTACCTTTACCACACCATCTAAGAAAACTATTGAAGAAACCATCGCTACCCTAAATACTTCCACTGCTTTCTCAGACCCATGTCCAGCATTCTGGATAAAAGATCTGCGATCCGACCTTGCACCTATCTTATCTAAAATGATAGAACTATCTTTTAACACCGGGTCTTTCCCATCCACGCTCAAACAGACCTCCGTCAGACCTCTACTTAAGGACACCAAATTAGACCCTCAAAAGGTCGAGTCCTACAGACCCATATCCAGCATCCCGATGCTTGCTAAAATCATTGAAAAGATAGTCTACAGGCAGCTACAAGATCATGTGGACACCAATGCACCCCTAGATTCATCACAACACGGATTCAGAGAATCACACGGAGTGGAAACTCTACTACTCTCCACTCTTTTCAACACCATAATCTCAGGCATTGACAACTCACGCTCAGGTTTCGCGCTCATCTTTTTAGATATAGCGGCAGCCTTCGACTCAGTCTGCCACGAGATTCTCCTGAGTCGGCTAAGAGAAAAAGGCATCACCGGAACAGCTTTGGAGTGGTGCAGGTCTTACCTGTCTGGAAGATGGCAACAAGTCCGAGCAAATGGAACAACATCCGAGCCATTCCTACAAAGTCAAGGAGTCCCTCAAGGTTCATCCCTATCCTCACTTATGTTCAACATCTACATCCAACCCATTTGTAACATCATTAGATCGTTCAACGTGAGCTGCATGATATACGCAGACGACGTCCTACTGTACCTACCAATATCCTTGACCTACCCAGACCTCACCCCACTAACTAATTGTTTCAACGCAATATCCGAATGGCTCCTCTCCCAAAATCTACGCATCCAACATAAAAAAACGGAGGTCCTGTTTATATCCAGAAAACCTGATTTCACACCATCTAGCCACCTGACAGTAGACAACGCCAAGTTGCAAGTAAAATCAGCCATACGGTATCTCGGAGTTACATTGGATCAGAACCTCAATATGAAGCAGCACATAGCTAAAACAGTAAGAACTATCTACATCAAGATCAGATCCCTCAGACACATACGCCCCCTACTCGATCCAAGCGACTTCCGCACCGTATATCAAGCCCTCATCATCCCTCATTTCGATTATGCAAACGCCATCTTACAAGGACTACCTCAAGCAACCCTACATCCCTTACAACTCGCCATGAACAGTGCAGCGCGAATCCTTTTCGGAGTACCAAGGAGAGAACACATCACACCCCTCCTGAAGCAGCTACACTGGCTCCCCATTCCAGCTAGGATTATCTTCAAGACCTTAGTGATGACATTCAAGGCCATCAAGGGGCTCTCCTCTTCTTCACTATGCGACCTCAATCAACCACCTACTACCACCAGGCTAAGAAGAACCTCAGTAGCCAACATGCTAGCAATACCGAGAGACATGACAAAATGCTCCAAAGCAACATCAAACAGAGCCTTTAGTCTAAGCGCCCCAAGCCTCTGGAACTCCCTACCACCAAACATCAGAGCCATCCCCAACCTGAGCCAGTTCAGGAAGGCCTTAAAACACTTCCTCTTTATTGAATACCTCACAGACTCCACTGAACCCCAACCACCATAAATGATCTACGCACAATAACTCCATCTCACATGTACATAGTTATCTATTCAAATTTCTGCACATGTAGATAGTTTCCCCTGTTATCCAAGTTAATTGCTCCTGTTCTTTGTAATGACCTGACTCTTGTTTATTGTCGGATACTGTTTGTTCTATGTAAACCGCGCTGATCGCAAATAGTGCGGTATAGAAGAGATGTAAATAAAATAAATAAATAAATACTATATTGCTCCCTTGGATTGCTGCAGCCCAAATGCATGACCTTACATTTTTTAACACTAAATCCCAGCTGCCAAATTCTAGACCATTCTTCAAGCTTAGCTAGATCCCTCCTCATGTTTTCTAGACCTTCCTGGGTGTCTAGTCTATTGCAGATTTTGGTATCATCCGCAAAGAGGCAAACCTTACCCGACAGCCCTTCTGCTATATCACTAACAAAGATGTTAAAAAGAATCAGACCAAGGACAGATCCCTGGGGCACACCATTGGTAACATCCTTCTCCTCAGAGTGAGCTCCATTTACCTGTACTCTTTGTCGCTTCCCACCCAACCAATTTCTAACCCAAGCAGTAACTTTAGGATCCATCCCTAGGGTGCTCAGTTTGTTTATAAGTTGCCTGTGAGGAAGTGTTAAAGGCTTTACTGAAATCTAAATACACCACATCTAGGGTTCTCCCTCTGTCCAACTCCCTGGTCACCCATTCAAAGAAATCAATCAGATTTGTCTGACGACCTGCCTCTGGTGAATCCATGCTGCCTCGCATCCTGTAATCTGCTGGACTCCAGAAACCTCGCTATTTTCTCTTTCAGCAGCGTTTCCAATAATTTACTCACCACCAAAGTTAAACCACCGAAGTTAAACTAACCGGCCTGTAGTTTTCAACCACATCCTTACTTCCGCTTTTGTGTAAAGGCACCACATGAGCCTCTCTCCAGTCCTTTGGCACCACTCCCGACTCCAACGAGGCACTGATCCTTTATTTTCCAGTCTACCATCCACGTGTGTTAAAACCATCTCTTGTCCCCTGTTTGTTGTGTTTCTGTCTTACATAGATTGTAAGCTCTGTTGTGCAGGAACTGTCTTTCATGTGTATATGTACAGTGCTGTGTATGCCTTGTAGCGCTTTAAAAATGACTGGAGATGGAATTGTGATTTACACACAAGTTTTATAGAACACATGGGTATACTCGAGAATACATGCACACATTTACACCATCTTTGGAGCAGGTGAAAATATGTGTCAGCACTTGAATGCTATTGCAGCAAGTTCTGGGATCCAGGTTTCTAAAGATACAAGATGCTTTTGTTGCCTTATAAAGCAGGCTTAATAGATGCAGCCTTTTGGATTTTTCACATAGGCAGCCTCTTGGAAAATTACTCCCTCAATGATTAGTGTTCTTCGAATGCTTGCATAAATCCCCAGTCTCTCTCATGAGATCACAGTGACGGGTTAACTTGTGCGATTACATTTTCCATTCTTTCATAGAGGGTGCCTGTATTCTGGTCCTCTGCATTCAGTATGTCTTATTTTCCAGCATGGGCTTTGAAATTAAAGAGAGAAAGGCTTTGACTGTGAAAATGGGTTCAGATGGTTTCACCCTTCCAAAAGACAACTCACTCATCACGGTATCAACTAACGCTCAGTGAATTTAATAGCTGCTGCCATTTCAGATTTAATTGCTGCTGTGTATCCAGATTAATCAAAATTTATGCTAATCACCATCCCATAACCAATCTGTTAACTGTAACACTACAAATCTGAATGATTGGACCCAATCAAGCGACCATGGATGAAGTGATTTGTACTATAATGTAGATATGGCCTAGTAGAGTCAAGCATTCCCCTAAGGCATATGAGGATAGGTTAAAGATCTCAGTATATGTACTTTAGAGGAAAGGCAGGAGAGCGGTGATATGACAGAGATATTAAAATGTAGAATAAATGTAGAGGAGGTGGCCCACTTACAGATGAAAGGAAGCTCTGGAATGAGGGATCATAAAAGATGGAAGTAAAAGGGGATAAACTGAGAAAATATTTCTTTGCTGAAAGGGTGGTGGCGGCCTGGAAGAGCCTCCCATTGGAGGTGGTGGAGACGAGAATTGTATCTGAATTCAAAAAAGCATGGGACAAATACAGAGAATCTCTGAGGGAGAGGAAGGGATTGAAGAACGTAATAGTTCTTATGAATAGGCAGACTGAAAAGGCCATATGATCTTTCTCTGCCATTAATTTCTATGTTTCTATGTTCTTTTAGTCCATGGTAATTGATGTTGTGAAAGATTGCATAACTAGCTATGGAGACTGTAACCATAATCTTAACTAGCAGGGGTGCTGTTTGGCCCAGAGCTAGATCTTCTCAGAGATCCAGAGAGGCCCAAGCCTCTTCCAGTTCTTTACTATTATTATTACTACTACTATTACTACAACCTGCCATACACAACTTACGGACTATTCAAGACAGACAACAGAACTAGGGTAATTCTTGGACAGGAGAATAATGGAGTCAGGATTCAAAAGTATCCTTGTAGAGGTAGGTTTTAGCCTGAGTTTGAATAGGACCACAGATGGAGCCCGACATACTAACTTGTAATCTACTCCAGGAGTATGGCACAGCAAGATGGAATAAATGGAATCTGAAGTTGGCAGTAGAAGAGAAGACCACAGATAGTAGATATTTGCCTGATGAACAAATAGGCCCCGAATGCGCACATGGTAACCCATGTTTATAAAATTACCTCCTCTCTACACATGAGTGTATTTAAAGCCACCTGTTGAGCTGCCATTAACTGCTCTGTGTGATCCGCTGCTTTAACAATTGATGCACAGTCCCATACCATACATTGAGTGTAAGGTGCAGTCCCCACCCTTTCCCCATCCCATTCTGTATCAGCTAACATGGAAGTTAGTGAGTGCTAAGTATCAAGCTGCTGCGTCAACTCAGCACAGGAGTGAGCAAATAGCATGTGCTAATTCCCATGTTACCTGCTTAACGCACTTGAATAAATAGGGCCTTCAGTTGCATTACAGATGTTTTATTTATTTATTTATTTAGACAGTTTTGTATTCCGCCTTATCCTTCAATCAAAGCGGTCACAACACAGTTGGGGGATACATTTAACATGTGGGGATATGAGACACATACACTAATACTTACAGGGAACGTGGGCAATGGAGGGTTAAGTGGCTTGCCCAAGACCACAAGGAGCATCTGTGGGACTAGAAACCCCAGTCCTTCCGGCCCAAGGTTGCTGTCCTCTAGTGGGATTTGAACTCCCGACCTTCCGGCCTGAAGTACCTTGCCCCAACCACTAGGCTACTCCTCCCTGCTCTCTGTCCATAGAACAAGGAGACAATGTGTACACCAACTGGTTGGACATGGAAATGCCAGCTACATTCTTTACAGCTGCAACCCCACTGGACTCTTTCCTCCACCCCTGTACAACCCCCGCATCCCCCACTAATATTAGGTCACAAAATCTGCCTGTAAGCCAAGGCATCCTTTTCATAAATATGCCTAAAAAAGTGAGAGCAAGGACAAACATCTACAAAAAATATCGTTAAGAGAAACCAAATAAACCCAAACCTCCTGGTGATTTAGACTTTCAATGTGATGTATTATGATCCACGGAACTACCCAAGAGCCAGCTTCTTTCTCTCTTTCAGTCTCTAGGAAAGAGTCTGAAACAACTCCTTTGAATTGTGTGCTAGATAATAGAAAATCAATCCATGAAGGCCTAATTTTGTCTGTCAACCTTTGAAATATCCAAGTGTTCCAGGAAAGATAAATCAGAGCACTTCTCTTAATCTAAGGAGATGTGACCTTGTCTTGTGCTACCATCCACTAGGCTTTCTTAGAAACTCATGTGAATGTTAGCCCCTCTTCTCTCTTATTTGGTAGAAAATTACTCTGCTGTTTTACATTAGTCTTGTCAGAAATTAGATGCACCAGCTAAATATTTTTCTGCGAGTTCCTTTATCTATTTTTTTTTTTTACTGATTCGCTTAAACAAATGGTACAGGCTTATAATCTATTTATCAGAACGTGATTAATCCTTTGTCCAAGTAATGAACTTCATGAATTAACGTTTCATTGCTACTGGAGATTTAGAAATATGCGGCTGAAAGCTAGAAGGGCAGGTGTTAAATTATTTAGCCCGATGTAGAAAATATTGATTGCAGTATAACAGCCTAACAGCCAGGGCATGTAGATGGAAAATTCTTCCCAGGCCTTGAGAAAAATATATTCCCCTGCTTAAAAATCAAGCAGGTTTAAATTAAGGCTTTTGCCTTTCATTAAATGTAAGCAACGTGTTTCATCTGTTCATTTTCATTCCATTTCTCTTCAAGGGATAATGAGATACTGCATCACTGCACGCTACCTGGAGTGCAGTAATGAGTCAGAAAGCAAACGGAACATCCCCCCACTTACATCATGGGACAGAACAACAGAAGAATGTGAAACGAGTTGAAAATATAAGTGGGCGTGACTTTATTTGCAATCAGTGTTGGCAGAAACACACACACCCCCCTAAACTATATAGAGAACAAGTAACTGCAGTTCTGACAAGTCAATAGAACTTTGCAATATGACATGTAATTCTATAGTATTTTGCAGAATCACGCCATTATTTCTGTATTACTGTTAAAAGGAGATAATTCAGCTAATTTTACAGAACGTCCAGCTTTTTATGCAAACTCCTCTGTGATATGAACTCAAGATCTTCATATCTTCAGGCAGGGGCGGCCCAACGCTGTTGTGCGTCATGTGCAGAGACTCATTGGGAGGCCTCATTTGCATAAATATTTGCCTATCCACTGGGTCTCATTTGTATAAATCTCATTTATTTCATTTTGAAATGTATATGCTATCCATCTAAAATTTTAAGCGGCTTTCAAAGAGTTCTTCACAGGCTTCTTTTTTGTCCTAACAACAATGACTTAGGGGCATGTTTACTAAACATTAATGTGCATTAAGTGCCACTGTGCCCATAGAAATAAATGGGTGTTGCTGCACTTAGCACACCTTCAAATTTGTGAATGCACATAAACCTTTAGTAAACATACCCCTTAATGAGTGTCTGAAAACCATTTATATGTACAGTAAGAAAGGTCACCATATTTCTGCTTTACTGTCCTTCAGTGCCAATTGCCAGGTGCATTACTACAAAACCCTGCTAATTTAGAATCCATAGCAAACCAGTCATATCATAACAGCACTACCAGGACTCACATAGCACCAACCTTACTCATCAAAAGGTAGCACTACAAATATTAAACCAATACATCTTCTACTGGGAAAAGAGAACAAGTGGATCTGCCACACAGAAACTACACGAACAGAATAGCACAGTTCTGTCATACATGTAAAACAATTGAAAAATGCAGACCTTCCAAACTGAGCTTACACTAATAATAAAATGAACCAAACACTCAGGAAAAGAAACCAATGAAAAATATATTTATTTTATTTATTTGTTTTTGTCGGAGTGGCCAACACAGTAAAACAGGAAAAATACCTGCTACCACCGTGGCCCGTCCTTTTTAATCAATATTGAAAGTCCATTTAAAACAGCTATAATCAAGACTAGCTGATACTTAGCTTTGTGGAAAAAACAGGCTGTGATGACGGTATGAAAATCCGTAGAGCAATTTTGTATCCGTAAAGCAATTATGTATCAGTAGGTCACTTCAACGACGTGTCACGTTTCGGGGGTATACACCTCAGCCCCCTGCTTCAAAACTATTTAAAGTTGTTAAAACCCATGAGGACTGTGGAAAATTGGAAGAGGATCTTGATAAATTGGAAGACTGGGCATCAAAATGGCAGATGAAATTTAATGTGGACAAGTACAAAGTTATGCACATAGGAAAGAATAACCCAAACTATGGTTACACAATGCAAGGTTCCACATAAGAAACCACCACCCAGGAAAAAGCTTTAGTCATCATCGTGGATAACATGTTAAAAACCCTCTGTCCAGTGTGCAGCAGCGGCCAAGAGAGCAAATAGAATGTTAGGTATCATAAGGAAAGTAATGGAGAATAAAACAAAGGATATTATAATGCCTCTGTATCGTTCCATGGTGAGATCGCATCTTGAGTATTCTATGCAATTCTGGTCACTGTATCTTAAAAAGGATATAGCGTTATTAGAAAAGATACAGAGAAGAGCCACTAAAATGGTAAAGGGGATGGAAGGATACCCCTACGAAGAGAGGTTAAAAAAGTTAGGGCTCTTTAACCTGGAAAAGAGACAGCTGAGGGAAGATATGATAGAGGTCTATAAATTAATGAATGGAGAGGAACGGGTAAACATAGATTGTTTGTTTACACCATCAAAATATAGAAAGATTAGGGGACATGCAATGAAGCTACAGGGTAACCTATTTAAGACTAATAAGAGAAAATATTTTTTCACTCAAAGTGTAATCAAACTCTGGAATTTGTTACCGGAGGATGTAGTAAAAGCTGTTAGTGTAGCTGCTTTTAAAAAAGGTTTGGACAAGTTCCTGCAGGAAAGGTCCATAAACCATTATTAAAAAGGACCCAGGATATCACTGCTTGACCCAATACAAGCATTGTTGAGTCTGTGTCTTTTGGGGAAAATGCCAGGTACTTATGACCTAGATTGGCCACTGTTGGAAACAGGATACTAGGCTTGATGGACCTTGGTCTGACCCAATATGGGTCTTATGTTCTTGTGTTCATATCAGGTGTCTTTTTTCTTTTTCTGAGTTAGCAGCAGAAAGATCTCATAGCACCATTCCTATCTTTATCCTTCTTTCTCTGAGACAGTCCTAGCCCCCAGTACCCATCCTCCTCCAGTCCCATTCCCTCCCAGCATCATCTCCCTTCCAATCCCAGGCTCGCCATCCCCCAGCATTAGCTCATTTCCAGTCCTGTCCCCTCATTATCAGCCCCCCCCCAGTCCCAGCTCCCCCCCCCCAGCATTATCTCCCTTTCAATCATCTCCCTATTCTCACAACATTATCCCAATTCTCATTCTAGCCCCTAGTAGCAGGTCTCTTACAGTGCCAGGGACTTCCCCCCCCCCCCCAACATCGCTCCGCATCACAAGTGGCCCCACATGCGCCTGACTGGCTTAAGAGGGAGCCGATGAGGCTCGAGCCCAGCTCCCTGGCTGACCTCTGCACAGCCGTGGGAGCATTATCCTTTACTCCCCCAGCTGTGTTGTCACAGCCACCGGCACTGCTGAGTTCATAAAAGATAAACAGAGGCACTTCTTGTCTCTTGCACAAGACAGGAAGTGCACGTTTAGCCGTGGGAGTTAAGGAAAACGTTCCCATCCAGTTTCAGCTACCTATTAAAACTACCTTTATAATTAAATCTAACTTCATGTCATTCTAACATACATTCTTTAGGCAAATCATGTGGGGGTAATTTTAAAACAGACCACCTAGGTTGAGAGGGCGAATAGGCACCTATTTGTAGCCTGTTTTACAAAGATACAAAATACTAGCACAGATCCTGAAGAAATCATGGCTAGAATAGACCTGCATACATGTGCTTGGGAGCAGGGGTACATGTAACGAATGAAGTACGCACATATGTATTTTAAAACCTAGGCACATACTTCACAGTTCTGCCCATGCTCCAACCCAGAATATGTCTACACCCAGGTCGCATACAAGTACGCATGGTCTTGTCCCTGTACATACTTAAAAGTGCCCAATATTCAAAGGCATTTACATGGTTAAAAAACCTGTAATGTAAATGTCACTATAGAGGGATATTCATCATCACTAACACGGTTAGTACTGCTGAATATCCATCGGCTCCATCGCTACACGCCCTGATGCTATCCGTGTAGAATAGAGGCGTGTTGTGGGCTTTCTGGAGCGGAGCGGACGTGGAACCTGTTGCTAACCGGGCAGCAGCGATATTGAACTACTGCCTGGTTGGGCACCGACAGGAAAAGATAGGCGGGGGAAATGCTGGCCTGTCGTAACCTGTGGGAGCTAACTGGGTAGTGGCTCAATATTGCCACTGCCCGTTTAGCTTCTGCACCATGCGGTGCATTGCAGCAGACCCGGATATTCAATTCCCGTGCCCGAATATGGCCCCAGCATTGAATATCCAGGGTAAAGGTTCAGCAGCGATAGCTACACGCTTTAGAGACACACAGCCACCCAAAGTACCCCAAAAATGGTCCAATGTATTTCTGTGGAAGGTGTATTTCCAGCTCCTGCAGCATAGAAACTTTGATACAATGGAACATAGCAGTTAGGAGATGTCTCCTTTCCAACTTCCTCTTCTCTATTCTCCCTGGACACCTAGCAACTAAACCATGTCGTTTGCTCCTGGTTGCTATGTGTACTGCCTACTAGTGGTAGAGAAACACACCAATGCCTGGTGTGGTGGGACGCTAGCACCCTGTGGTTAAACAGTAAAATCCATTCTTTGAATTCTGTCGAGAGTGACATCTAATGGTTAGATGAATTATCACACTTTGTTTAATTTAATCATTCTTTCCAATGTAACAGAATGTCAGGTAGCACTCTGTTCAAAGCACCCCATCTCACCCATCTCCACTCCAGGACAGAGGCAGACCCAGAGAAAACACAGATAGAGGGAGAGGTTGGAAAGAATTCTATAAGCCATATTCTTCAGGCTTTCTCCATTTGTCTTTCACAAGTAAGGTACTCCTAACAAAAGAGAGAAAGTCTGGTTCCGTAAACAGTGAAGACTGTGCTTTAAGCTAGTTGGAAGGACCACAGAATAACCACCTATTTGCAAATAAACAGAATAGTATTTGGGAATATCCTGACAACTATGGCATGCATATACTCAGAGCCTGCAACACTGGTAAGCGGCCTAGTCTTCAAGCCTATCTAGCAGATCTAAAAACTAGATCTATTAGGTTAGGCTTGAGAAGTAGGTTGCATACCAGTACTGCTGACTTTGAGTATGCCCAAGGTGGAGACTTTCTAGTGAAATAGGCTCACAATACATTACTGTGTACGCATCAAAGGACATGTTTACTAATGTGTGTCAACTGTTAGCCTGGGGTTTGCTGGGCGGTAAGCCATACTAATAATAAGCATGGGGACACATGCTAAAAATCTCATGCTAACTGGTGAGCGCACGATTGGGTGGGAACTTGGCAAATTGGGAATGGATCATGAGCATTAACAGCACATCACAGCTAGCACGGACATTATGGGCATGTGCTAACAGTGCCTGTCGCCATTAACGCAGGTGCACATTAGCAAAGTACTAATGTCGGGGGAAAGGATGCACACGTCACCTAAAGTTAGCATGAGCCTCTGCACTAGTTTCAGAGTTAAAACGAATGCTACTGTCATGCTCTTTAGTAAGCATGCCCCCTTGTACACAATATGTTGTTCATGCCCTAATTCTGCCACCAAGCTATAATAGAATCAATCTCTAAAACTGTTGCAAGTGTCTGCAACCATTTGGCATGGAAAGGCCCTTGTCCAAACATACTTTAGAATCTCTCAGTAAAAGGAAAATCTACTGGGGAATGCCGCATAAAATGTAAACATTTACTTACACCTCCTAGACATATCAGAAGTGACAATCGATTCAGGACAGTTAGTACCATACAGACAAACATCGTTAGTCACATTCTTGAAAACTTTGTATTACTGACCACCTAAGTTAACGATTTTTATTACATTCTCAGGGAACTCGCTGGTATGATTGTTAAAATATGGACTTTTTAAGTCATAGGGGCCCTTTTAAAAAATCGCATGCATGTTTTCGGTCATAATCAACATGCATTAGATGCAACTGCACTGCGGTAATTCTTAAGGCCGTGGTCTGCTTTTACCGGACAGTTACTATGCAGGAAAGCCCATCGGCACATGTTCTAGCCCTTGGCAATTAATATGGGCGCACCTATTGCCACCTATTGAGCTGGCGGTAGGTGCACTTGCACTAACTACAATATTGGTGATTAGCTGCACTACTGATGCCCACCTAGAGCCCAATAGTTGAATTATGTGCAGGGACCCAGCGTTGCTTCGGGTGATGTCAGCGATGGGAGCAGCTACAGCAAAACACTTTCTCACTCCCCCAATGCTAAAGTCCCAATCCAACCAGGGCAGGCTCAATGGTGGCAACAGGACAGAATGTAATAGTCCACGATAACAGCAGGGAAGCAGCGCAGTTCCCTTAAGCCTGCCTGGAGCCCGATAGTTGAATTTTATGGGCAGGGACCCAGATCGCCGCAGGTGATGTCAGCAGGTGGGCAGAGTTGGCAGGTGGGGCATGACTGGCAATATAACTACACCTGTTTATGGACCCATTGCTAAAACATGCTCTTGTGTGTTTTCCACTCCCAGGTGTCCCCCTAAGAAATCACTATGTGCCAGTGATAACACCTGCTGATGATAGCGCCGGGAACTATCAGTTGTTCTACCTCTTCCCCCTCTAGGGCACTCTATATAATAAATCTCTCTTTAGCACAAATAGGGAAAGGTTCTTGCAGGGAGCTCTCCGTTACCTACTAGAACCCCATCCACCTCCAAAACCCTCTCTCAGGCATGTTTAAGGGGTCCATCCTTTTGCAGCTCCCTGGGTCTTCCCCCAGCCCCCATTCTGGGAAGGGGACAATAGTATTTGAGTCAGTGCTGCTGAACCCTGAGCTATCCCCAGGGGTTTCTTCCCTAGGCTATCCCTCCTTGGATCCCTCCCCCAAAGCCACCCCCAGATTCTGTTGGTAGCATAGTTTTTCCTAGCAACGCCAACTCCGGGACTTAGCAGACTTGAGATTCTTGACATATAGATTCCAGGGGGAAGACCTCTGGGAAATCTTCCTGGTCTGACTTAACAGAGCTGTCAGTTAGCTGGGCCCATATCGCTCTGAAGTTTGGGTAGTCTCAGCCGATCACCACTGGACACGGAAGGCAGGACAGCACCACAGTCTTGAACGTGGCTTGCCCTGCTGGAGTCTTGAGTGAAAGCTGTGGCATTGGATACTGCCTCTTGTCTCCATGTACACAGCCCAGTGTTACTGTCTTTGCAAAGTCAATTTGAAAATCGGGTTACGGTTTCCTGGTGAATGAGGGCCCGCACACTCACAGAGTCTAACAAGGCCTGAGGAAGGTTCCCTCGAGCTCCACTGGAATCACAAAGTTCTGTGCTCCAGGATGGGGAGTGTCCACAAAAGCACAAGTGTGAGCGATGGATAGGCTGGCATCCATCAGTTTTTCCATACCCTGGGGACATTCCTAAGCAAAGTGTCCCTGGGCTCCATACCTAAAACAGGTGAAGGGGTCATGGCTGGGGCCATGCCCTCACCTAGGAGGTGACTTTGAGGGTCAGAACATGGGAATCAATATCCGTTCTGACTTCTCTTTCCATCCTCCTGGGCTGATGGGTGATTTCCCCTTCTCACTATCCGCTTCAGTCACCAGCTGGGCTTCATGATATCCCTCAGCTATTTCCAGTGCACTCTCCAGTTTAAACTTGGGGTGCTGACGTACTCACTGTTTCATCAGCGTGGTCAAGCCCTCCTAAAACTGCTCCAATAGCACAATCTTGGCTATCTCGGACCCAGTCTTTCCCTCCTATTGCAGGCACTTCTGTGCAAGATCCTTCAACTGATAGAGGATCCTCCAAGGGTTCTCTTTAATCTGGAGCCCTTCCTTTCTGAATCACTGGCGATAGGTCTCTGGGGTACAGCAGGCTCGTTCCAGTCTGGCAGCCAAGACAGCTGCATACATAGCTCGCCCATCTGGGTTGGCATTCTGGCACGCAGCCAGACTGCTGCCCATCAGCAGATTCCATAAATAGGTACTTTATGTCGCCTCTGGCCACCTGGCCATGTGGGTGGTTCATTCAAAGTTCATCAAAAATTGGCCTGGTTCCTCTTCTGCCATCATTTTCAGAAGCGCTTGCAGAGGAGGATGGAACTGCAGTCTCTTCATGGCCTGGGTCAAATGAGCTAGGGAACTCTTCTGTAGCTCCCCCTGCATTTGAATAAGATCCTGTGTCTGTTGCTGCTGTTGTTGCTGCCCTTGCAGCAGGGCATGTTGAAACTGCTGCTGACATTGTTGCTATTCGCTGCTGATCTTCTGTCAGAATCTGGAGGAGCCGTTCCATCCTGGCTTGTCATTGTTCTCTTGCAATACCACCACAGCTGCCTCTTCTGCAGCTGAGTTAACCCTGTGATACTCCAGCTCCAAAAAACCTTTAACAGTCTCTAGTGGCCAAGACAAAGCCTGCTTGTCTGGCATGACTATACCTTCTTCAAGCTCCCTAATTAGAGTGTGGCTAGTCTCTTAGCCCATACAAACAGACAAAAAAATCCTGACCTGCTGTAGAGGCCCAGCCCTGGAGGGATGTGGATTTGCCCTCAGTCAAATGGTTAGAGAAAATCCCACTCTGCCACCATTATGTGGTAGCATAGCATGATGTGAAGGGGTTTTCTTTAAAACACAGGCCAGACAACAGTTCAGGGAAAACAAAATCAGCTTTACTTCTCTTCCAGATTGTTAAACCTCCACAAGCTAGTTCTCCTGGCCCTTCCTCCAGCCCCAGTTAAAGTTCCTACCTCAGAACTCCATTTCACAGCTTGCCTTGCAAGGACTTCTGGCTCCTCGGGTCTCTCTCCTTCCTGCAGTCTGCTTGGTTCTTAACCTCTCCCTGTGAGCCACGCCCTCCCAGCCCTGAACTCTAGGCTGCAGATTCTCTTAAAGAGGACTGTTGATACTCCCTTTGGAGAGGGATGGGTAACATTCTATAGACCCCATCACAGGGTAAGAGGGAGAATGGAAAGCAGTAGGTTGCAATAATCTATAAGGAAGGTGACTAGAGAGTGGATAAGGGTCTTAGTAGTATGTTCAGAAAGGAAGGGATGAATTTTGATTCTCTCTTTGAAGCAGGCGGATTTATCAATTGTTAGATACCGCAGTTTAGCATTATTAAACTAAGAGATCTCAGAGAACTATCACACAGTTCTTTCCTGTACAGAACTTTCCAAGCTATGCAGAACTGAATTGAGCAGAAAATGTTAAACTAAAACCAAAGAAATTATGGAGGTAGCTCTTTGAAGCCCATTTTGACTTTAAATTTATTCTTGAATAATGCAAGTCAAGTATTTTTGTGAATCTCGAACCTTAAAGCTCAGAGAATTTGTGAAGAAGAAGTCAGAGAATCTGCATAGTGTGTGCCTTGAAGCACTCATTGCTGTTTTATCGGTTACATGATATCGGAGTGTGTGTTTCCCTATTATTTTTCCTTTTGAGTTAAAGAGGAGGAAAAGCTTGTTTCCTTTCAGATCAAGACTTGAAAGAGTTTTGTGAATAATACCACTGAGCTGCTGCTGAGAGCCAATGAAAAGAAGCAAAAGCTGATCAGAATCAGAAGCTGTCTGTCATACTCTTGCAAGTCGTACGTGACTTCCATGCAATCAAGCGCAGAGCCCCAAGCCAAGCGTTTCATGTCTATCATGGTTTAGATGTATAAATATATCATAAAAACAATGGGGGGGGGGGGGGTAGGGGAGGGATGGTTTTATTGAGGTTTCGTTTTGCTGTCTCAATGTTTTCATTATGTGTCAGGAATTTTTTTGTGTTTTGCTTTAGTTTGTTTCTAGGATGGATTCTAAGAACAAAAAAATTGTACCACCCACATTAAAAAAAAAGCCCTCTACCTGAGCTTGCCATTATCCCTTTCCAGTCTCCCTAATTTCTTTGCCTTGTTTCTTCCCTTATATGTGGTCTGAAAAGGGGGGCAGTAACAACCCCCAGTTGCACCTGCCAAGTCAATGCTGTACAACACAGTCATGTCAGCTGACACCAAAGCCAGTGCCGTTTCAGGCCAAATTCCAAAATGGCACTAGCCTCCAGTCAGCCAGTGCCCTGTTGGACAAGAACAATGATGGGGCCAGAGTAACTACAAATTGTTTCTACTCCCCTTTGCTTTAAAAAGATGATAGCAAGCTGGAAAGGGGGGGCTGTTTTTTGTTTTTGTTTTTTTCAAAAAATCTAAAGCAGATTCATGATCCAATAAAAACTGTTCGGAAATTTAGAAACACACTTTGTATTTCTTTCAAAAAGTTAGCCAAACCTTCAAAATTCCTCCAAGTTGACTGAATCTTTTGAGAATGTTTTTCTAAAAATGTTAATATATTTCTGGCTGGAGTTATTAAAATATACAAATGAATATTTCCGAGCCCTAGTTATGTCACAACGGTTTTTTTTCTGTTTTTTATTCCATCAAATGATTACATTAACAAATGCTGTCTGTTCTGAAGTTTACCTATAGGGGACAGTCTTGAACTCAGGTCCTTAGACCATACCTGCTCCATTTAGTAGTCTGCCCTATGTTGCTTTATGATACCTATTACTATATTTTAACCATACATTACCAGTTGCAATAATACATTACTGCAATCAAGATTGTGCTCAGCACCTAGACATGCCATTGAATAAAACTGTCCTCAGCACTCTTGGATTTTGCAACCTATAAATTGTCACTATAACATTTGAAATATTTTTCACCACCTATAAAGTGTCCCAATAATCTATTAAATGCACGTTATCTTTTTATTATGCTTGGTTTACCTGAAACTGTGACAAAGCAACTGAATTATAAATGAAATGACTTAGATGTAAGATCAGTGGATACAGTCATTATGTGAGAACAGCACTTGTGAGGGAAGGCAAACCTGCTCATAAACTTGTTTTCAAAGAAAGTCAAGTGGTGGAAAAAGTAGTTCTGCAATATTAGAACATTACCATTGCTTCAAAGGAATGGGGAGCTGATCCTCCAATCAGCTGCTTCCAACTGAACAACTCATTGAATGTAAATTGAATAGTTTAACATACCTGAGTACCATAGGCGTTAAATGCCTTAGCTTGCAAAATGTCTTCATTTAGTCCTTCAGTGGTTTTACCACCATCTTTGGCTTTATATTCTATTTTCTACTATGTTTTAAATTCCTCCTACGCTTGTTTTTCCTGCATTTTACGTGTTTCTTCAGTGGGGTTCCACCTCTTTGATTACCCAATGACTACGACTTAACCTACCTCCATTATCTTTTAATCAATTGTTTGCATACGTATCTCCTACTATTTTGTTACCAATTTGCTTTACACGTTCTTTACTTAAGAGTTTGGTCTCAAAGGCTTGTATAGATCATCCTTGGCTAATCTTTCCTGGTTGTCTGACAAGAGAAGTTACACAACCATTTAATGGTTCAGCAAAGTTGTTGCTCCAAAGTCACACAATGGAGATGTAATCATGCAATAGAATAATCCAAACAGCCACCAACACTAGGCAGAAGCTGTGGCAGTGGCTGCTTTAGTTAATGGGGAGTGGAAGGCGGCAGAACAAACTTATGCACTGTTGGGGAGGGAGAACAAGAAGAAAAGCAGGCCAGCCAGCTGCCCCCCCCCCCCCCTCTTTTCCCGGACTGGGAGGGAAGGAAGGAAAAGGTGACAGATGCTGGGTTGAGCTGGGCAATAACAGATTTTATTTATTTATTTATTTGATTTTAGATACTGCTCTATTTTAAGATCTGAGCTGTTTACATAGAATGGTAACAATAAACGTTTTACATTGAACAGGGTGGAGAGGACCTGCAGAAGGTATTGCTGGAGGCGGGGAGAAAGAACTGGCATTGAAAAATTGTGTTTTCTTTCATTAAATAGAAACCACCTAAAAGCCACTAAACTTTTTCACACAATAAATACACTGATAAACCACTCTTTTTTTCAACTCTGGGAAAGCATCTAATTGCCTGAAAAATAAACCCCTAAATTTCCAAACGATAAACACCTAGAACCAGAAGCCCTAAAGTTAATGGAAAAAACTGACAAAATCTATCTTGAATAAGGGGTTTCATCCTACAAGGCAGGAGAAGTGGGTTTTATCCTTTGCAAATTCACTATCTGTATCTTAAGAAACAACTAGCTGTGGGTTTGGAAAGGACAAGATTGGGAAGATCTGGATTCTGGATTCTTGTGTACCGATGCACTGGTTCAGGCTGTCACCCAATAGTGTGATCTCAAGTTTTGGAAACTAAAAAAAATCTCTGTAAAAGAAACACCTTCAGCTAATGAACCAAATATAGAAACCAGCAGAGGTGTGCAAATCATTCCAAACCATATGCTACACTATTACAGCTTCATGATGAGGTAAGCATGATGCAAATCACATGCAAATGATTTCACACAGGCAAGCAATAGAAGCTATGCTGAGATCTCCCTTTCTCTGTGGGATTAAGCACTTCCAGGATCCAGGAGGGATGTTGTAGCCAGCTGGGCACAATGACGAAACAAGGGGGACAGCTAAGACTGAAAGGAACCATCAGGTAAGCTTCTACTGCAAGCAAGTAAACATCTTGCCGCTATATCAGGAGAAAAAAGTAGGCATGAGAAAGGAAAATGCCATGGTCATTATTAAGCTTGATGGCTAAATCAGAATTTTGGGGGTAAATTTTCAACCCTATGGAGTTGCAAGCTGTGTGGGCGATTTTAATTCATGCGCTTTTCCTTTGGAAATATGCAAGCTAAAAAGCCCTGGGTGCTTTGCTCTTTGGTGTGAGTAATCGAGAAGCAGAAAATAGCTCAAGCACCTTTAAAAATATGCCCATGTACTGTTTTCTTCCCCAACATAAGCATGCTTACAGAAACGGCCCTTTTAAATGCAGGTAAAGATTTGCAGGCATTGTGAATTCTGCACTTAGGGATCTTTTTACTAAAGCCGTGCACGTAACTGCACAATCAACGGCAATAGCATCACAAGACCTTGTTCTCTGTAAAACCTAACAGTTTGTTGTTATGGTATGTTGTTATATTGTGAACCGCGCTGATTCTGAATAGAGCGGTATATAAGAGCCTGTAATAAATAAATAAATAAATAAATAAGATTAAGTGCACCCCTTGTGCACCATCGGGGGCATGCCCAGCGTATTCCCAGCAGCACACAGTCGCAAACGCTAACGCACGGTGTGTTTAACACAGATGCACTCAACACCCAGGAAGTTGTCATTAGGTGCCCTCCCATTAAGTACCACTGAGCACATTAGCAGTACTGTGCTCTCCACGCCTACTACACTCTACCCATTCCCTTCCCCATCATTAACACGTGGTTACTGGCATTTACCACATTAGTGTTCCCAGCTCTCAGTGGCCTTGCATTAAAACTCACGTCAACTGATTACCGGGCTTTAGTAAAAGCGGCCTTATGGTTTATGGTTTAGGCATTTGATATACCGCTCTTTACTTACGCATCAGAGCGGTTTACATGTATATACTAACAGGTACTTTTTATTCCCTTGTCCCCAAAGGGCTCACAATCTAAGTGTACCTGAGGCAATGGAGGGTTAAGTGGCTTACCGAAGGCCACAAGGAGTGGCCATGGGACTAGAGACCCCAGTCCCTCCGGCCTGAGGTTACTTGTCCCCAGGCGGGGATGATGGGACTCACACTGATAGAGGGGGTGTCAATTATAGATGTGACCTTGTAAAGTGTAGTTTGAAGGGGTTTGTTGCATCTGAGGAAAAATTTTGGTCAGACCAATTTACTAGTGATGTGCATGGCCCAAAAAATGTGGTTCATTTTGGGATTTTTATGAATTTTCCCCAATTTTCAGATTGTTGTTTCTGGTTTGTTTCACACATTTGTTTCAATAAAAATAAACCTAGGAACCTAAGAACTATTTTATGCATGCAAGTTGGTTGCATGTGCATACATTCGTAGGTTTATGCACATATATTCTGTTTTGTATGCACTTTTCTTTAGGCATCCATACGAACCAAATGTATGCAAAAGAATGCACAACCATACAATTCAGCAAGGGGTTTCAAAATTGCCCTCTCAGCCTCTTTCTACATCATCTATCTCAGTCTTTCAGTGCTGTGTCCAATCATCCTGAGGTGTGGAAATTTCTCTCTCATCCTCGGTTCACGACAGCCTTTCTTAAGCAGTCTAGTTGTCCATGCCCATGGTCATAGCAGTAGTCAGCCCAACCATGTGGCTACTAAACTGAGGACAGGACAGAACAGGGCAGGACAAAGGCCTTCATTTGATAACTTGTATTAATGCACCTTAATGTGTGTTAATATGATTTAGTGCATGTTAAATAACACAAACCACATTATTACCAGATGTTGAGGTTTAAATGAAAGAGGCTGACTTGGATTTAGTGGCGGTTACAGAGACAAGGTTCACAGACAACCATGACTGGGATGTAATTATATTGGGCTATACTTTATTCAGGAAGGACAGGGAAGGAAGAAGGGGAGGACTAATTGCACTATATATAAAAAAAAATCATATTAAAGCTACAGAACTACAAGGCTTACAAGGGATGGAGGAAGCACTGTGGGTTAAACTAGAACGAGGGAATGGTGAATCCTGGTGTGATAAACAGATCTCCCTCACAGGCAGAAGAAGTGGGCATTCTCAATATTGACAGGAAAGGAGAAATGCTGCTGATAGGTGAATTCAGTATGCCAGATGTTGATTACCGCATCCCTGCTGCGGTGTCATCTAAAAGTAAAAACAACCTGGATTCTCTACAAGGAGAATTATTCCAGCAACTGGTAATATTAGGAATGTAAATAAATGTAAAAGGAAAAATAAGCCACTATGGTTCTCAAAAGAAGTAGCTGAAAAGATGAAGAAAAAGTGGGTGGCCTTCATAAAATGCAAGAGATCTCAGAAAGAGGAAGATAAGCATCAATATTTGGAAAAACTTAGAGAAGCTAGGAAGTAGTCAGAAAAGCAAAGATGTACTGTAAATGGAAGAAAAAATAGCCAGTGCAGTAAAATGGGGGACAAGACATTTTTAAGTGATGGGACCGGATGGGATATATTCCAGAATATTGAAGGAACTTGGGGAAGTTCTAGCGGCTCCACTATCTGACCTTTTCAATGCTTCTTTAGAGTTAGGAGTGGTCCCAGAAAACTGGAAAAAGGCACATGCGGTCTCTTTACACAAAAATGGAAGTTATGATGAGGTTGAGAACTGCAGGCCAGTTAGTCTGAACTCTGTGGTGCGCAAATTAATAGAAACACTGCTAAAACAGAGGATAGTGAGATTTTTGGAGTCCAATGGACTTCAGGATCTGAGGCAGCATGGTTTTACTAGGAGCAGGTCTTGTCAGACAAATCTTATTCATTTCTTTGATTGGGCGACCAGAGAGCTGGACCGAGAGCCCTAGATGTGGTATAAAGCCTTTTACACCATTCCACGCAGATGACTTATAAACAGGGTTGGCTCTATAATGAGACCGTAGCCTCAGGCGGCAACTTTTTGGGTGCAGCAAAAATTGCTCCCAAAAAGACCACCTCACTTGGCCTTCAAAAAAAAAAAGGAAAACCCAAAAAACCCCCGGCTGCAGAAGCAGTGTCAGAATGAAGTGCCCTGCGGCCGCCGCCTCCCCGGAAGAGCACTGCTAGCATTCCCCCCCCCCCCCCCGTGCACCGGGTCAGCTTTGCAGAGCCGCGCGAAGGGAGAGTGTTTCCCTTTCCCATGGCTCTGTTAAAGCTGAGCCCACTGGCACTGATGGGAAACAGGAAATGCCTGGTAATGGGCTGATTGGTGGGGTTAGGCCTGGAAATGGACTGATTAGGGGGCTAGGACTGGAAATGGACTTATTGGGGGGGTTAGGACTGGTAATGGGCAGATGGGGGGCTAGAACTGGAAATGAGCTAGGATTGGTAATGGGCTGATTGGGGGGGCTAGGACTGGAGTGGGCTGATAGGGGGGATAGGACTGGAGTGGGCGGGCACTGGAAATGGGCTAATGGGAGAGGGGAGGAGAGTGCTGCTAGCCCTGGAAGAAAACTAGGGGCTAGGGCTACAAATGGGCTGATTCAGGGGGATGGGAGAATAGGACTGGAAGACAGCGGATACTGAGAGGGTCTGCCAGTGGAAGGAGGGGGCAGGAAGGGAGCTGACATGGTGGAAGGAGGGGGCAGGAAGGGAGCTGACACGGGGGAAGGAGGGGGCTGGAAAGGAGTTGATACCTGGGATGTACTGAAGGGGGACTGGAAGGGAGCTGACACTTGAGGATGGGAGTTGTAGGTGGCTGGATAATGGGGAGGAGGCTGGAAGGGAGCTGACATGCGAATGGCACTGGAAGGGGGATGGACAGAGGGTAGGGTGACTGGAAGGGAGCTGACTGGGGGGGTGGCACTGAGAGTGGATGTGAGCTGATACCTGGGATGGTATTTGGACTAGAAGGGGCTGGACAGTAGGGAAGGAGGGGGACTGGAAGGGAATGAACACCAGTGGCAGTCGTGGGAATGCAAGGCGGTTGACATTGGAAGGTACTGGGAGGGAAGGACTGGAAAGGAGGCTGATACTGGGGAGGGTTACTGGAACTGGAAATGGGCTGATGGAAGGAAGTGAAAAAAACAAAAGAAAAGAAGAGATAAGAAATGGCAGATGGACCATGGACCATAGGCCAGAGAAAGAGAGCTAAGAGAAGACAGGAAAGCAGAAGCCTCAGATCGAGACCAGCATGATCAGAGAATAAAATGGTCAGACAACAAAGGTAGAAAAAATAATTGTATTTGATTTTAGTGATTGTGCTATTTTTATATTTTACACAGTATTGGGGAACTGCATCTCTTATTTATCTGATATTGCACTGCATGTGGACTCTAGCTTCTTGGGGTTTCAGTTTAAATTTTGTCTACATATTTTTATTTTTACTTTAGATTGTGGTTACTTATTCTGTACTTGGTGAGGGTCGATGTTTTGATTGTGTGACTGAGGTCAGGTGTTCTGTTAACATGGAGTGAGTTTGTACATAAAGATCTATACTGTACTGTAGTAATTTGACTTGTTCAGCTTTTCAAATAGGTGTATGGATGTTCCAGGGCCCACAGTAGTATTTACAGTGACGCTTTTTTTGGAAGGGCTCCTTATGTGAGTTTTGGAAGTTTGTGCTGATATGGTATGGTAGGTTTGCTCTTTGTTTTAGGGTTTTGTATTAGTTCACAATATGCCTGGTACTGGAGAATAGTGGTTGTTGTTAGTGAGATGATCAGAATCAGATTTTTTTTTTAAATATTGAGTTCCGTGGGTGAATGTCCTGGTTCTACCCTGCACCTACTGTGGATGCAAAATATATGTTGAAAAAGAAAAAGCAAGAACCATAATGCAGTACATAACAAAAAAATAAAAATGAGTTATGATTTCATTTTATAAAACTGTGTTGTTGGTTCTTGCTGTCTTTAAGTTCCTTGGTGTGCAAACAGGACTGTATCTAGACCTGTGCAAGCGGTGCAGCCGTACAGGGCGCAAAGGCTTGGGGGCGCATTTTGGCTGTCTGCTGTTGCCCTGCCACCGCTGGCAGGACAACAGCAGGCAGTCGAAATGCGCCCCAGGCCTTTTTGCAGCACTATAAGCAGGTCTGGTCCCTCCCTCCTCTGACGTGATGTCAGAGCAAGGAGGGACAGATCTGCTTAAAGTGCCTTTCAGATCGGGCGCATGCCCCTCTCCTTCTCCCCATACCTCTGTCCAGCACTGCCGGCTCTTTCCCTGCTGCCGGCGCCGCCGTGAACAAAACATAGGGCGGCAGCAGCAGGGAAAGAGCCGGCAGTGCTGGACGGAAGTATGGGGGGGGAGTGGGGGCGTGCGCCCGAAACGCAAGCCGCACAGGGCACGATTGCAGCTCGGTACGGCCCTGTGTGCAAACATCTTGCATTTCCTCCATATAATCTAATCAGCCTTTTGGTTTGGTTCAGTCTCTGATTGGATTTTTTAAAAAGCCCCGCCCCCCTCTAAGGTGGGAGGAGCACCATCTCATTCTTTGCCTCAGGTAGCAGATTGCCTTGAGCCGTGCCTGCTTATAAATAAATTGAGCATCCTAGGAATAAACCCTAAAGTAACTGACTGGGTTAGAAATTAGTTGAGTGGGAGGCGACAAAGGATGCAGGTAAATGGAGCTTACTCTGAACAGAAAGATGTTACCAGTGGTGTGCTACAGGGATCTGTTCTTGGTCTGACTCTTTTTAGTGATATTGCAGAAGGATTGTCGGGTAAGGTTTGCCTCTTTGCAGATCTGCAAAATCTGCAATAGAATAGACACTCAGGACGGAGTAGATAACATGAGGAGAGATCTTACTAAGCTTGAAGAATAGTCAAGAATTTGGTAGCTGAGATTTAATGCTAAAAAATGCAGGGTCATGCATTTGGACTGCAAAAATCCAAGGGAGCAGTATAGTATAGGGGGTGAAGTACTTCTGTCCATGAAAGAAGAATGGGACCTTGGTGTGAATGATTCTGAGGATCTTAAGGTGGCTAAACAGATAGAAAAGACAATGGCGAAAGCCAGAAGGATGCTTGGGTACATAGGGAGAGGAATGTCCAGCAGGGTGATAGTGCCTCTATATAAGCCTTTGGTGAGACCTCATTTGGAGTATTGTCTGCAATTCTGGAGACCGCACCTTCAAAGGGATATAAACAGGATGGAGTCTGTGCAGAGGGTGGCTACTAAAATGGTCAGTGGGCTTCATCATAAAGGTATATGGGGATAGACTTAAAGATCTCAATTTGTATATTTTAGAGGAAAGGTAGGAAAGAGGAGATATGATAGAGACATTTAAATACCTCCGGGGCATAAATGCACAGGAGGAAAGCCTCCGTCGATTGATAGAAAGCTTTGCAATGAGGGGGCATAGAATGAAGGTGAAAGTAGATAGACTCAGGAATAATATGCAGAAATATTTCTTTCCATAAAGAGTGATAGATACATGGAATAGTCTCTCGGTGGAGGTAGTAGAGACCAGGATAGAATCTGAATTCAAGAAAGAATGAGTCCAACACAGAAGATCTCTAAAGAAAAAAAGAGATTATACTAGTTGGTATGGAAGGGCAGACTGGATAGGCCATATGGTCTTTTTTTGCCATCATGTTTCTATGTTTCTATTATTCTCTAAGAAGTCTATTTGCTATGAGGGGAATTTTAGAAGGAACATCCAAGTGCAATTTGGGATGTCTAAGCCAGAATGTCTGAAAAAAATGCAGACATGTCCAGGTGGAGACTCTATTTCATAAAATTTGATGTGCCTGATATAAACATCTGTAGGGACTTCTACATAGACATCCTTAGAACCGTATTTCAGAACCCGGATGTCTAGGATAGTTTAGTGATTAGAGTAGTGGGCTATGAATAGGGCAGCCAGAGTTCAAATCCCATTGCTGCTATCGTTGACATTGTGCTGAGTGCTGGGAATGATGGAGTGCCTTCTTCTCTATATTCTCTGGGCATTTTTCAACCAAAACAAGCATTTTTCAGATGCCTGCTCATGCGTGGGAGCAGATCTAAACTTAGCTGCAACGCCGAATGTCCATGACACTTCTGAGATCATGCAGGGACTTTCAGGTTCCTGGGAATGCCCTGGATGCATCTCCACCACACCCACTATTCAGATTTGGATGTCGTCATGATGGGGATGTCCCCAGAGACAACTTCTAAAATGGCTCTGGAGATATCTCTATGCTTTGGGCATCTCTATGCCCGTTTTTGGACATTCAAAGCACGAAGAGGGCTTCCAAAATGTCCCCCTATGAGTCTTGTTTCCTCATTGCATTTCAAATACAATGTTCCATAGATAGTTAAATCAGGCTCCTTCTCTAGCCAAAAAATACCTTTTTAAGTCTGCTTTTGGATCCTGATGCCCCTCACTCTCTTGTTCGCCATCTATGTGTATCTTACCATACCCTAGTTTTGTAACATACTTCATCTTGATTATAGTATAAGCTCTTATGAGCTGGGCCTGTCTCTTACATCTATATATACAGTGCTGCTTATGCCTTGTAGGGCTATACAAATGATTAGTAGTAGTAAGTTCTTCAACAGCCACTGAAAAGACCTGGTCTCTTAAAGGGTCATTCCGAGGCATGAATAGCGGGGGATGGACATCCCATTGCCAACCCCGACTAACTTCCCCGCACGCTGTATGAGGAGGTTAGAAGGGGACGGGAAATGAGCATTGCAGGGGAGGAGTTAGGGCAGGCAGTGGGTGGTCGGCAGCCCTGGACATACATGGCCTATTCCAAAGTCGGCCCTGCACGTCTGGGGCCAGTGGCCTGAATGGGGAACTTATTCCACCTAATCGGGTGTATCTGGCAGGCCCGGGATGCAGAAAAGGTGGAAGGGGGCAGAGGGAATTCCTTGCAGCCCGACCCTGGTCTTAGGAGGCCAGATGGGGGGGGGGGGGGGGGGTCGAGCTGCAGGGAATGAATATTTTGGTCCAAAAGCTGGGGATTGCAGCTCTTGAATGGACCCACAGTGCCATGGCAACCGGATGCCATAGCGCCACGGCTCCATATAAAAGCCCTGACTGAGTTAGCCAGGGAAGGCCTGTACATGCAGGCCGATCAGAATTGGGGTCTCGGCCTGCACGTACAGGCCTGGATGCAATTCTGATCCTGTGGGGCTAGACATGCCCTGCAGGATCAGAATCCCGGCTCACTCTGTGCATCCAGTTGCAACAGGCGCACAGAGGGCCGGCATGTCCAACTCAGGATCGAGCCCTTACTGTTCTACTGTCTATTACAAGAAATAAAATTAAAGCACTTACTGCAATAGTTCTATGGAAGAGGCAGCACTGTTCTGATTCAATATGCAGCAGGATGAATCTGTCTGTATTATATGTTCCAGCTGGACTATTGCTGACAAGGGGGGGTTGTGGAATGGCTGAATGGCTGGATACTGAAACTGTAGCAAGGTCGATGATGGAATTTGAATGCTGAATGAAAGAATTGAATGTTGTAAAAAGGGAATGGATGTTGAAAGAATGGTGAACGGATGATGGAATTTATTTATTAATTCATTCATTCTTGTATACCGCGTTTCCAAAGATCAATGCGGTTTACAGAGAACAGAACTTCAACATTACATGGAATAGATATTATAACTTGAATGGAACAGGGGGGTAGAGAAGGAGAAAAGGTAGCAGAGCTTTGCTTCTGTCCTCCAAGATAGAGATTTTTGCACTGAAGGGAGGAGTGCAGGGGATTGCCCAAAATGCTAGAGGGAACTGTAATTGATCAGTGGTTGTACCTTGTAGGTCTCAAGGAGAATGGATCTCATGTACCTATTAACCTATAGAAGCAAGGATTACAGACAAGTAGGAAGCTGTTTGCCCTTACAATGAGCATATTAATACAAAATACAGTTTAAAAACATGCACACACTAACTGTGGGAGGGTCAGAACACTATGGGTAGATTCTATGGGCTGAATAGCGGGGTTGGATGCCCGGAATGGATGACCTCTGTCGGAGGTTGAAATTCACCATGAGAAGCGTTCATTGAGGAGTTAGAGACCTGGCTGGATGTTTCACTATTGCAAGATAAGTTTTTCAGTGCTTAATATTGGCATTGTTATACTTTTGAATTTTTCACTGTTTCTATTATAATTGCAGGTATCGCTCCAGGATTTGATTTAGGCTGCGTTCGGCCTTTTCACTTTAGTTGTACGCTGATTGGATTGACGCTGTTTCTAATGTTAAAGATTAGTGTGTGAATGAAGTTTGTAAGTGTGAATGTGTGAATGTGTTTTAGTGATTTCATTTTAGCTCTTTGGATTTAGAAATAATTTGAGACTTTTCCCGTGATTGAAGTTTAGGGTGTCTTTAATTAATGGAAGATTTTGGTATTTTTGATTTTGGAAGGTAGGGTAGGCTATGACCGGTGATGTGAGCGTCTAACAACACCTAAGGTGATTTATCATCAAATGTGGAGTTGTGCCATCTGAGGTCATTAATAGCCTGAGATTGAATTATATGTTGGATTATATGTTGTAGTTTTATTGGAGTAATTGTATAGATTTTTGGGAGCAAGGTACTTTTTGGTTTGATTTCTTCTTTTTGCTCTTGGCTTTTTGTTTTGTGTGTTGCAGGTCTACAAACCATGTCAATGCCTTTGAATACCCCTTCCTATGTGCTTAACTTCAATTAATGTGCACTGATGTGCATTAATGCATGTTAAATCTTCTCTTAAGCTTCCGCGGCTTGTATCATGATCTTTGCAGTTTTCCGGGTCATACTGCCTCTTCAGGGCATCGATTCTCAACCCATTCCTCAGGACACAGTTAACCAGTCAGGTTTTCAGGATAACCACATTGAATATATGAGAGGGAGGTTTGCATGCACTGCCTCTATTGCATGCAAATCTCTCTCATGCATATTAATTGTGTTTATCCTGAATCCCTGACTGGCTAGGTGTGTCCCGAGGATTGGGTTGAGAAATCCTGCCTCAGGGTGAAGAAAGTCACAGTACAATGTCTGAAACATCTGTTCCACTAAGAGGCGGCAATAATATAAGTTAGTAAATAATGGCCAAAGATTGTTAAGCCTGATATTTTGGAATCAATGAACAAGCTTCCAGGGGTACGGAGTACACAGTTCTCTGGGGCGGAGAGACCACACAGCTAAACCCAGACAAGGCAGAGGTTTATTCATCTAAAGGTATTTATTATTTGTATTTTGAGAAATCACCCTTCATGAACAATTCATGACATGGTTTTTAAAAGATAATGGAACAATACTCAAAAACAGCTCTGGCCTTGTAAGTGCTTTTTAAAAAAAAATCTTGTCTTTCTAAGCATAACTTTCATTATTTTATTCATAAAACAGCCAAAGTTATATGTTGAAAAATAGAGGCATGGTTTGGAGCAGAATGAGGGCAGGAAACAACTTATATGTTCAGCAGTGAAATTCAGCTTTTTAAAGTTATACATAGATCTTCTGTGGCACCACTTTTGGGTATTTTCAGTGCCAATATCTGTTTAACTTGAAATGTTTAAGTGCTACATTTAAAACCGAACAGCAACCGAGTCACCAAATATTGATCTCAATATGGATTTTCACACCGCAAATTGAAGGCCAAGATCTAGAATAAAAATTAAGGGACCCATATTCAAAACAATCTACTAACTGTTTAAATTGCGGTGAGCAGGATATTCAGCGACACACCGCCAGTTTATGCTGCGGATATCCCCCTCTAGCAGCACTAGATGCCCCGATGATAACTACTTAGCATCAGAGTGTTCCGGGGGTATTCTAGGTCGGTGCTGTGGTTAACCGGCCAGCGGTGATATTCAGCCCCTGGCTGGTTCATTTAAACTGACTAAGGTTAGGTGAAATAAAAGCAGTCCTAACCATAGCAGGTTTAGCTAACCAGGCAGTGGCTAAAATGCTAATGGGGCGCACAAATATTCAACGACAGTGGCTGGATGTGACCCAGGCACTTAATATCCGGGTCAGAATTAAAGCAGCAATGACCCGCTGCTTTCAGTGTGCTGGCTGCCACTGTTGAATATCGACCCCCAAGAAACTGTTATATATATTCAAACAAATTTACTGTATTGCAGCTAACCAGAGAGAACAATGAGAGTAGCTATAGATTGTTTGAATTCTTCCACATTGAATTAATTTTTTCAGGCTGATACTGGCTGAATGAACTAACTGGAAATTATTATTTCCCCAGCAGCAAAGTCAAAAACAAATTTTCTGGCCTCCTTACTGACCCCTGGGTATTGGCCTTACAGGCTGCAGGAAAGACATTCCTCAATCTAACTATTCACAAGCAAAAGGAAGTGCTCCTCCTGCTGACAAGGCAGAGTAGGACAGATCTCCTAAAGCCCACCTCACTGGATGAATTCCACCAGCCCCATTATTTTTCCTTCCCTGCTCTAGGGCCCTTCTTTATCTCTATTTCAAACAAGGATTATCCCCTGAAAAAAAGTTTGGCAAATGGTCATAATAAAAGCGTTCTCTGGTAAATTCAAAGCAAGAAGACTATGAGGGACTCAGGCCATTATATCATCATGACGTAAAAGGAGTACTCAGGGAGGACAAGGCTAATGCAGATAGACTAAATGAATTCTCTGCTGCCATCTTTATGGAGGAAGATGTAAGCGAACTACCCATGCCAGAAATGGTATTTAATGTTGGCATTTCAGAGGAACTGAAAGAAATCTCTGTGAACTTAGAAGATGTAATAAGCCAAATCAACAAATTAAAGAACAGCAAATAAGAACATAAGAAATGCCATACTAGGTCAAACCAAGGTCCATCAAGCCCAGTATCCTGTTTCCAATGGTGGCCAATCTAGGTCACAAGTACCTAGCAGGTTCCCAAAAAAGTACAGATTCCACAATGCTAATCCCAGGGTAAGCAATGGATGTCCCTGATCTGGATGGTATGTACATCAGAACTTAAATATTAAATTGAAGAAATACTATCCTGACTGACTGGATACCGACCTTTTGGACCGCTCTAATTTTTACTAGTCTAATTACTTATTTGTATTTTAATTTTCCTTTTTATTTTACTTTTTTCACTAATTAATTCACTCTCATCCTCTCCTTTCTCCTGTTAGAACTTCGCCCTCCTACACTGGCACTTCTTAAATTATTTAAACCTCCATTTTTGTATGGCTCCACACTACTTTTTCTTCCTTGTTTGGACATTCCCTAACCTTCTCCCCTCATTCCAACTTAACCCCCCCCCCCCTCCTCATCACCCTCACCATCCTGTCTTCCACCCTTTCTTCAGCTCTTGAATGTCATCTTTTTCTTCCTCTCATTCATCCCTCTTCTTTATCTCTGAAACAACCTCACCCTCATTTCCATCATGCAATCTCCTCTCTGCCTCGCACTCTTCTTCTCCTTCTCCTCCTATCATCCGGTAATATTAATCCTAACCCTGGCCCCCCTAGACTTTTCTCTCATTCCCTTGCTAGTTCTTCTGTCAATCACTTCAGTCTCACTCATATTCCTCTCCTTCCTCCCTCCTCTCTCCCTTTCTCCCACACGCCTCGTCCTACTGGCCATGGTGGTGGTCTTGGGTTTCTGCTTTCTTCTTCCTGCCCATTTCAACCGCTCCTTCTACCTCAGTCTCACTCCTTTTCCTCCTTTGAATTTCATTTCAGCCACCTTTTTAATCCCTTACCTCTCCAGATAGCTGCTATTTATACACTTCCTGACAAGTCCACATCTCTCTTTCTCACTTACTTTGACTCATGGCTTTCCTTATTTCTGGATTCCTTTTCCCTCTCCCTTATTCTTGGTGATTTTAATATTCATGTTGATAACCCTTCTGGTCCCTATGCTTCTAAGCTCCTTTCCCTTACCTCCCCATTCAACCTCCAGCTTTGCCCTACTGTCCCCACTCAACATAGTCACTGCCTTGACCTTGTTTTCTTCTCTAATTGTTTATCCTCTAATTTCCTTACCTGAGCTCTCCCCTTATTTGATCATCATCTGTTAAGCTTCACTCTTCATCACTCTCTGCCTCAATCTCACCCAGCCTCTTCCTACCTTCTTAGGAATCTTCATGCTGTTGATCCATTGGCTCTCTCCACTTGTCTCATTTCCTCTTTCTTCCACCTTGTCTTCCAAGTCTGTTGATGAGGCTATAGTTTCCTATAATATTGCTTTCTCCTCTGCCAATACCACATCCTGTGAAGCGCACTATACCTCAGCCCAGGCTGTCTTCAACTCCCTGCTATCTTCACTCCTGAATCCACTCAGCTGAGCGCATTGTTCTCAAATCCCACTCCCGTTCTGACTTTCTTATTTATTTTATTTTATTTATTTCAGTGCTTTTATATACCGCTGCTTCCAGAGATCAGGGGCAGTTTACAATAAACTTAACATTATACATTAAACATTGGTGGTGCAAATTCATGCTCACCTCCTTCCAGTCAGTCACAGTACTTGCCTCTGACCCCATCATCTCTTCTCAACTCTTAATTCTCCCTCAAGGCCTCCAACCCATCCTTCTCTTTCTGCCCAAATCCTAGCCTAGTATTTCCATGACAAAGTCCACAAGATTATACTCCAATTCCCCACAAGATCAACTTCATTCCCTCCATTCCCTCTTCAATACCAACGTTTACCCTCAATCTGTACTACTCTTTCATCTTTCTCTAAGATCTCCGAAGAGGAACCCTCTCTTCGTCTTTCCTTCTCTAAACTTACTGTGTTCATCTGATCCTATCCCCATCCGTCTCCTTAACTCCATTTCCTTCTCTGTCATCCTTTCCATCTTTCATATTCTCAACCTATCATTCTCCACTGCAACTGTCCCTGCGGCCTTCAAGCATGCTGTGGTCACACCTCTCCTCAAGAAACCTTCACTTGACCCCACTTGTCCTATTGTCCCATCTTCCTTCTTCCCTTCATTTCCAAACTTCTTGAACATGCAGTTCTCCGTTATTGCCTTGAATTTCTCTCCTCTCATGCCCTGCTAGATCCATTTCAATTTGACTTTCATCCCTTACATTCTACTGAAACGGCTCTTGCCAAAGTCTCCAGCAACTTGTTTCCTGCTAAATCCAAGGGCCTTTACTCAGTCCTCATCCTTCTTGACCTTTCTGCTGCTTTTCACACTGTCGATCACCACCTTCTCAAACTGTCCTCGCATGGTTTTAAGGGCTCTGTGCTGCTCTGGTTCTCTTCTTATCTCTTTCAGTGTTTGTTCTGGTGGTTCTTCCTCTACTGCTATTCTACTCTCAGTTGATGTACCCCCATGGGTCTGTTCTGAGCCCTCTCCTTTTCTCTCTCTCTCTATACCCAGTCCCTTGGTGCTCTCATCTCCTCCCATGGTTTCAGTATCATTTTCATGCTGATGACTCTCGGATCTATCTATCTACACCTTATATTTCTCTGACACTCCAGGCCCATCTCTCTGCCTGCCTACTTTCATTGCTGCCTGGATGTCCCACCGCCGACTGAAATTGAACATGACCAAAACCGAACTTCTTATTTTTCTACCTAAACCCTCATCCTCCATCCTCCTATCTCTGTAGATAAGTCTCTTCTACTTCCTGTCTCCTCAGCCCGCAACCTTGGAGTCATCTTTGACTCCTCCCTTTCCTTCTCCGAAAATTTCCAACTGATTGCTAAAACCTGTCATTTCTTTCTCTATAACATTAACAAAATTTGCCCCTTCCTTTCTGAACACACTATTAAGACAGTTAACCACTCTTTAATCACTTCCGGTCTCGACTATTGCAACCTCCTCCTTGCTGGTCTCCCTCTGCGTCATCTCTCTCTCCTTCAATCTGTTCAGAACTCTGCAGCACACCTAATCTTTCTTCATCCCCAACATGCTCACTAACCCAAGTCAATTCATTGACGCCTCTTCTGTTTCTGTATCCAATTCAAATTTCTCCTTTTGACCTGCAAATACATTCATTCCACTGCTCCTCACTACCTTTCTTCTCTCCTCTCTCCCTATATCACTCCTTGTAAACTCCGCTCTTCCACTGGCTCGCTTCTCTCTATGCTCTTTTCTTCCACTGCCAATGCCAGACTTTGATCCTTTCACCTTGCTGCTCCTTTTACCTGGAACAAATTTCCCGAGTCTGTACATAAGGCTTCATATCTCCCCCTTTTCAAATTCATGCTAAAAACTCCTCTGATCCTTTGTTTTTTTCCTTATGTCTCCTCACCTATTTCTATTTGTACTCCTTGTTCTCAGCTATTGTCTTGATTAGATTATAAGCTCTATTGAGCAGGGGCCGTTTTTTATATACATCTGTACAGAGCTGCATACATCTTGTAGAGCTAAATAAATTATTAATAGTAGCAGTAGTAGTAGTAGTAGTAATACTTTCATTGAAATAATTTGTGATACCTGAAGACTGGAAGGTGGCCAGTGATTCTGGGGCAATTTAGGAAACTACACACCACTAAGCGTGATGCCAGTACTGGGCATAAGAACACAACATAAGAACATAAGAAATGCCATAATGGGTCAGACCAAGGTCCATCAAGCCAGTATTCTGTTTCCAACAGTGGTCAATCCAGGTCTCAAGTACCTGGCAGGTTCCCAAAAGGCACACAGGTTCCACAATTCTCATCCCAGGACAAACAGTGGATTTCCTGGGTCATCTTTAATGGTTTATTGACCTTTCCTCCAGGAACTTGTCCAAACCTTTTTAAACCCAGCTACACTAACAGCTTTTACTACATCCTCCAGTAACGAATTCCAGAGTTTGATTACATGTTGAGTGATTAAATATTTTCTCTTATTAGAGAAATAATAGAAGCTATCTAATAATAGAAAATAATTACTGAACACATAAGGGCCCTATTACTAATAGAGGCTTTGCAAATAATGTGTATTTAGTGGAAAAACAAATGCTTGGTAGTTGCAACTTCTGTGGAAAAAGAAAAAGAAGTAGGGGCTCATGCTGATACCGTTTCTCAAAATGATCCGTGAAGGCAAGCTGAAGCAAGCAAACCTCAAGGGCACATTTAAACCTAAATAAAGAAAGACTCTTGCCAAAGGTGCAGGGCAGTGCATTCCAGAGTGAGGGACCCAAATAAGAAAAGGCAGAATGGAGCAAGACCTCTAGGCTAAGCTTACCAGATTTTTTGCAGGCAAATCTGGAACACATATTTAAAGCCAGTGGGGAGGGAGTATCCCCCCTTAGTTTCAGAATTGTGTAACAGGGGGTGGAAAAGCAGTCATTCTCCCCCCCCCCCCCCCCCCAATCCATCGTGTGACAGCATCAGCATTACTTCCAAGCAGACAAATCATGAAAGGAAGAAAAACAGTGATGCATTTCCCCCCTGTACTATGCCCTGTGCAAAATATAATAATAGCAGATGTAAAGTCCAAAACCTGACATATTCAAATTACTAAATTGAAAATGAAATTCTTTTTCCTACCTTTGCTGTCTGACCATTTTTCCCTAATCATCTTGCATCCAGTCCCTGGTTTCTGCTTTCGTCAATCTGCCTTCTCTTAATGGCGTTTTCGCGATCCCATATTCATTGGTTATTCCATTTCTGTACCCCTGCTTCACTTCCTCCCCTGCATCCATATCTGACATTAATGTTTCAGCTGTCTTCCATTTATTTTTCTACTTCTCTATCTTCCTCATCATTCATTCCTCAAACTCTCCCTTTTTTACTGCATCTACCTACAGCTTTCCATCTCCTTCACTCCAGCATTCCCATTCCCTATCTCTCTTTCCCTACCCTCTCACTAACTCCATCTTCCCTCCTTCTCCATTCTCCCTGCCCCATGTACAGTATTTCCCCTTCTCTTCCCTTCCTCCTTCTCTGTATCCAGCATTTTGTCTTCTCTTCCCTTCCCCACTCTCCGGCAGCATCTTCCCTTCCCTATCCACTCCCCACAGGTGTCCAGCATCCCTCCTTCACTCCCGTATGCCCCAGATGCCCAACATCCCTCCTTCTTTCCTTTACTTACCCCCTCAGCTGTCCAACATCTCCTGGAGAGAAAGGTACAATGTTAAAAGGCACGGAGGATAGTAACTGGTCCAGAGTGAGAGGTGCAACTCTACAGTTCTAGCTACCTTTCCGGGCAGACTAGATGGGCCATGCTGGTCTTTATCTGCCATCATCAACCACGCTACTATGTTATGTTATTATGGTTCCCATCATTATGCACTCCCCCAGGTGCCCAGCATCTTCCCCTCCCTTCCCTATACACCCCCACTCCCCCACAGGTGTCCAGCATGCCCCCTTCCCTTCCTTCCTTACTCCCCCAGGTGTCCATCATCAGTATGCATTCCCCAGGTGTCTAGCATCTGCCCTCCCTTTCCTACACACCTTCAACCGTCCAGCATCTACCCTTCCCTTCTCTATTCATCCCCATGCCAAAACTATGTCCAGCATCTTTCCTTCCTTATGCACCCAGGTGCTCAGCATCTCCCTTTATCTCCCCTTATTTTCCTTTCCCAATGAGCCATCATCTTCCTTTCCTATCACTATCCACTACCATCCAAGAGTGTAACAGCTTCCCTTCCCTTCCTTGGCCCTCCCAGGTATCCATCATGTCCCCTTCCCTTCCTTTCCCCCAGCCGCACCAGGTGTCCAGCATTTATTTATTAGCTGGTTTTATACACCACCTTCTCAAAAGTGTCAAGGCGGTTTACATGGAATGAATTAAATAAAATTCAACTTACGTGGAACACAGTGTGCTAGAATACAAGAACATTAAAATGAACAATAAAATAAAAACTTGGTAGGCGATTAAGCTGAAGTTCAGCAAATATAAATTGGGTAAAAGTATGTGCATGGCCAACAGGGGGGAGTTGGGTGAGAAGGAGAACTTTTATGTAGTAGTTAATTAGGGACAGTGGGTGGGAGGGGGAGGAGGGGTAATCAAGGAGCATGCAGTCACTGTGGGATAGTAGGGGCACATGCATTGTGAGAGTTCCTCCAAGGTGTTCAATGAAGAGATGTGTCTTTAGATTTTTGCAGAAGTCGTCCACGTACTAATGGAGCAGATGCTATTGGGAAGTACATTCCATATTTTAGGAGCGATGAATGAGAAGGCTCTATTTGATGCTAAGTGGCTGCTTTTCCTGTTAGTTGGCAGGATGGTGAGAATGAATTGCGTGTTGGCCCTCCTGGTCTGTCATCAGGTGTCCTTTGAATCAGTGATTGCAGATATTCTGAGGAAAGATTGTGATATGCTTTGAAGATGGTGAGTAGGGTCTTGTACTTAGCGTGAATTGTGATGGGAAGCCAGTGTAGGCTCTTGAGTATCAGTATTATATGATCCTGAATGGATGTTCCATGTAGAATTTGAACAGCAGTATTCTTGGCCAGTTGTAGGGGTTGGAGTGTATAAGCTGGTAGTCCCTGAAGGATGATGTTACAATAGTCCAGCTGAGGGTGTACCAATGCCTAGAAAATCGTGCAGAAGTCATATTCTTCTAGTATAGGTTGGAGACCTTGGACTGTTTTTATTTTATGTTAAGTCGGTTTGATAGTGTTGCTGATGTGTGGCTGTAGAGTTAGGCATTGGTCCAAGGTTATTCCCAAGCAGCGTACCTGTGACTTGACTTGTAGTTCTGCACCTGGTATATTTGTGCATGATAGGTGTGAATTCGTGTTCCTGGTGATATGGAGGACTTCTGTATTTTGGTAGTTTAAGGAAGGTTGTAATTTGTTAACCATTGCATGGGGGCTGTAAAACAGTTGATCAGCTTGGAATACAGCGGTTGTAGGATGTTGAATGGCACATACAACAGTATGTTGTTAGCATAGATATGGTATAGGACCTTGTGTGATTGTACAGATGGGTTGCATTTTAGATGTTAAATAGGAGGGAGGATAGTGTGGAACCTTAGACACTCCTTGGTGGAATCTGAATGGGGCTGAGGAGTTACCTGCTATTCTGACTTGTTGCTGGTGCTTAGTTACGTAGGAGTGAACCATTTTAGAGTAATGCCATGTAAATCTATTGCTTGTAAATGGTGAATTAGTGAAACATGGGATACAGATCAAATGCTGCTGCAATTTCCAGAAAAATGAGTATGAATCCTTTATGAGGTTTTTGGGTGCTTTGGCTTAGTCTGTTCATAAAGGCTGTGAGCAAGATTTTGACGCCGTGGTTGAGCCTAAAGCCATATTGCTGTGGTTCTAGAAGGGCATCATGAAGCTGCAGTTGCACAGCTTTCTCAATGACCTTAGCGAGGAATGGTAAATTGGAGATACAGTGGTAAGAGTTTGGATGGGCTGGGTCATGATTTGAATTTTTGAGTGCTGGTCGAATGGAGGCATGCTTATAGTTAGCTAGCATGATGCTTTGAGTGAGAGAGAGGTCAGTGAATTCAAGCAATGTGAGGGCGAGTTTGGCACGAGCTATCTTGATCCAGCTGACTGGGCATGGATCTAGGGGGGAGGTCGTGGTGTTTATATTAATAATAATGCCGTTCTCAAGGTGTTCCAAGTATATGTATAAAAGTGTTTAATAAATAAAATATGTGGTGGAAGGTGTACCATATGTGAAGAGGGGAGTTGCAGAGTGGTGGTAGTATGGTAGTGGTTGTGATGCCTCTTTTGCCAGTCATTGTTTGGAAGTGCTTGGCTAGTACTTCTGGGGTGGGGTGTCACATTTAATGTTTTGAGCATGATTCCATAATAAAGCCTTGACAATGCCAAACAGCTCCCTGGGACGGTTTAATGAGTTTAAAATAAGATTGGAATGATATTCCTTCTTGGCTCTATTGACTGTATTTTAGTATTCCTGGAGCATGGCCATATAATTGTCCTGGGCAGATGTTGCTTTAGAGTGCCGCCATTTTCTTTCTAGTTGTCTAGTTTAATGTTCTTGAGATTTACTGAGTACCATGTGGCTGAGTGGTGTTTTCTGAGGAGTCTTTTAGTTTGTGGAACAGTTGTAGCTTTGGATAAGGTCTGGTTCCAGTTTTGGACCAGATGGTTGAGGTCCTGGTTGAGGTCTAGCTATGGGAGGATTGTATTTAGGAATTGTTCCTTGTTTAAGTGTCTAAACTTTCTTGTGGTAGGCTGTGTGTGGTAGCTCAATTGTGGGGCCAGGGTTTGAGGAAGGTAAAAGGTAACTGGCTTATGGTCAGACCAAGGGACTGATAAGATAATGGGGAATGGAAGACAATTGTTTTGTAGCAGGTAGCCTCCGTTTTTGTGGGTTAGTTGGTCTATTACTTATTTATTTATTTAGACAGTTTTGTATGCCACCTTATCCTTCAATCAAAGTGGTCACAACACAATTGGGGGATACATTTAACACGAGGGGATATAAGAAACATACACTAATACTTACAGGGAACATGGGCAATGGAGGGTTAAGTGGCTTGCCCAAGACCACAAGGAGCACCTGTGGGACTAGAAACCCCAGTCCTTCCAGCCCAAGGTTGCTGTCCTCTAGCAGGATTTGAACCCCTGACCTTCCGGCCTGAGGTAACTTGCCCCAACCACCAGGCCACTCCTCCCTATTATTCCTTTTATTCGTTTTAATGAGCTAAAATTAAACGAGCTAAAACAAATAAAATGAATATTTTCTACAGGAGAGGGTATCCTCTTAAGGCAATATAGTCAGACAAAAAGTTATTCAATCATATATATTAATAGGGGTGAAGGTAGGGAATTTGTTTATTAAGCTATACGATTGGGATTTCCCTGGGTGTTAGTTTATTATTATACAACTTCATTCTGTTATTCTAGCATTGCACCGCATGCTATCACCTGCCCCGAAACAGCATCTCTGTCCCTTTTGCTGGAATCAGGGACAGGAGGTCACTAAGGAGGTAAGAGCAAGGGACAGGGTTCAGAAATTGGGGACTGGCACCAAAAATCGGGAATGTCTGTTAGCCTTACTCGAGGAAGATATGGGATGGAGGAGAAAGGGCTAGCAGAAGGGCCTGAGGTGAGCACAATGAATGGGACGAACAGTAAGAAGAAACTAGGGAAGCTAGAGCAGGAAGTTAATCGAGACATTAAGCACGGTAAATCAGGCAGAGAATCTTAAATTGCAGACAAGCCATAACCAGGAGCCAGTGAAAAGGGATGAGGAGAGGGGTAAAGTGGAAGCCTGGGCATTGAAGAATTTCTGTTTACAAATTCTACAGCAGGCTCAGTTTTATACAAGCATTTTGTTTAATTAAAAGTGTAGGGCCCGATTTTCAAAGGTCTTTACACAGGTAACTTCCCTAGTTAACCCGTGTAAAGGCCTTATCTGGGATTTTCGAAGGGCACCTACACAGGTAGTGCCCTTTGAAAATCCCAGATATGTTCCTAACGCACCCAAATGCAATCTGCATACCATCGGGACGTGTTGGGGGCATTCCAGGGTGGAGCGGAGGTGGGCCTTGGTGCTACCCATGTAACACTGATTTTCAATGCTACACGGTTAGTGTTCTGTGCTTTAAAGATAGGCGTGGGAAAACCTTGCCTATCTTTAAGGGCTGGGGCTAACCGTGTAGCATCGAAAATCAGTGCTACACAGGTAGCTCCTGCGGCTACCTGATTGTGCGGCGACATCTGGATTTTCGATGCCAGGGCCGCATTTGACCCCAGTATGGAAAATCTGGGTTAAGCGGGAGGTGGGCGGGCTATGCCTGCTCAATTTTGGGAAGTAAAGGGTAAAGAAGTCATATTGACAATGGGAGGAGAGAGAGGAATTCAGCATAAGTACCTGCAACACTGGAGGGAGGGAACTGCCCCCCATGCCCATCTCGCCTATAGTTTTAATTTTATGAACTGTAGGTTTTCTGTCTAGTTTGGTTTCTGCATTGAATTGCTTTGTGTACTTTCTATTTACTTGATTGCTTTAAGGATTATAACTGTCGACTAGTATTCCATAAATCCTTTCCTCATTTCCCTAAATACTGCATCACAATATCCTGTTTACTTTCTCATAGTTGCCAAATATGGCTTAGCCTATAATCAAAAAAATATATTCTAATTCTCCTTGACAGGTCACTGGTCTCAAATTGTGTTTTTCTCTTTCTCTGTATCCAAATGTATTGCATGACATACAAGCAAATATTAAGAAGCAAAAACTTTATGAAATCATTTTTGCAGCGATTCATCCATCATGCAGTCTCTCTGTGTATTTGTCCCACTTCCTCTTCTTGTCATTTCCTCTTTTGTCTCTCACAATTCCCATCCATTCTTCTTCTTCTAGCTTTTACACACTAAAGGTCAAGATTTTCTTAAGCCAAAGTCCATCTCATGGTTCGTGATTAGTGATGTGAATCAATTTCTTATCAAGGGCTACACTCAATGCCATAAATCTAGAGTTTATCAGAAAATATCACCACAACTGGATCTCATACAGCAAATTCAATTCCACCACAGTGATCAAACTCTAATCCTGTAGGCACTTATGTTTCACTAAACTTCTTTGTTTTCTTTTATTATGCATTTGCTTATATACATATACAACAAAACAGAAAAAGAATAGCATCTTATGGCACACATAACAGAAAAGAAAATCCATCTCAGAAGAAACATGTTATCCAATAAGAATGCTAAAGTCCACATCAAGGAGAACACTCTAATCCTGCATTACCCAGAAAATAAACAATGGACCCCTTTTAAACCATCCCATCTCACAAAAGATGGGATAGCGAGTCATTTCATATCTGTTTTGGCTGAGTTCTCCCAGCTGTCACTAAGGGCTCAATTCTGAGAGGGGTGCTGCAGGGCTGCACATCCCACCACAGACTGAAACACTCCCCAATCAGGGTACAGCAAAATAGGGTGAAAGCTGAACTCATCCCTGTTCTCCGGCTCCAGGGACCCTCCAACCATCTTTAAATTCAAGATGCCATCAGGTGTGAAGAAGCAGCCACCTCCACTGCTGCAGCCTGCAACACTCCCCCAATTGGAGTAGAGCGAGAGAGTGGAAAAGCTGAACTCCTCTCCGTTCTCTGGCTCCAGCCCAATCATGGACCCTCCAACCATCTTTAAATTCAAGGCGCCATCGGGTGCGCCTGCGCCTGGCGGCCCATGACCGAGTGCCTCACCAGAAGGCCCTTTGGCGTGGCCCTTAGGCGGGGACTGTGAAGGGAACCTCACAACTAGACAGAAACCAAACTGAAACAGAAAAAAACCAACAGAGGGCACCCATGAACAGATACTGACAACACCTACTTGCATAATTTGGAGCCACTAACTAGAGAACTGCCCTGAATACCAACTTGTACCTGCAGGAACAACCCCAAATACCACAGAAGTCAACAACCGCTGTCTTCTGATGCACAAAATAAGTTACATAAATGCTCCTTTAATAAGTTGTACAAAAGTGGACCCCTTTGAAGCTGTACTGTCGGCACGCCTCCCTGGTGGCCAGTAGATGCCAGGGCAGGTGGGACATAAAAATTTTAATATTAAGATAGGAGAGTCTTTTAAGGGCCAAAAGGTACTTGGTCCTTGTAGTTTTTAGCTCCAATCTTTAAAGAAACCATTAAAGCAGAGTGTTGGGAAAAAGAAGGCTTTTATTCCCTTTACACAGTGGTTCCAATTGTTGGGTTACAACTCAAAGTAAATGTCCTTAATTCAGGTAAGAAAGAAAACTCAGGGTTTAAAGCAAAACTGTTGAATTTCACAGGAATAGCCGTGCCCAGTCAATTAAAGAATGCTCGGTTAGCAATTCAAGCAATTCACAAGTCTGGCAAAGACTCTATGCTACCAGACACACAGAGAGTACAATCCATTTCCTGGTCTGATAATTCTCCTGCCAGTTCCACTTGCATTGGCTCATAATCAGATATGTCTGACTCTGTATCCCTAGTTTCTTGGGAAACACCTCCAAGGGTTTTGTATATCTCTTGCAGTACTTGCCAATGTCCTTGGCCTAGCCTAGGGCGTCGGCCACGTGCTGTATTAGGATTAAATATGTTTTCTCTTCTTAGAGGTTTTATAGCAGCTTTACCATAGTCTTTAACATTTATAGCTTTCTTCATAGGCATATATTTATCATACCTTGTATTGCAGCAACAAGCAGGTAAATGGCTTTCTTCAATTGCTTGCCTCTCACAGTCAGCAGCTTGATGAAATCCTTTTCTCTGAAAGTTTGGTTTATCTTGCAGCCTTTGAACCCATTCTCCTGGTAAGCGCCTGCTTCTGCATAAGCCCAGCTCCTGGCTTTCCTGCTCAGCGTGGCTTAGCTTCTCCAGCTGATTCTCCTTTGGCTTCTGCTTGCAATTAGTACAGTGCTTTTGCCTCTTCGGGCAAACAGCTCTCTCTCTATCTTGAGCTGGTCCCTCCTTAGGTCCTTCCTCAGCTCCTGGTGAGTCATCTCTCACTCCTGGTGATCCTCTAGCTCCGGAGAAATCAGGTTTCCACTTCAACCTCTCTCCTCTCGTCTTCCACTCTCCCCTTATAAAGCACTCCTGCCTTTGAGGATTGGGAGCTGGTTGTCAGTTCCTCGTGACCAGCTGGGCGTGGCCCTTCAGTCTCTCTGAATGCCCTCCTGCTCCCTCTAGCTGGTTCCTGCGAATATTGCAACTTGTGCACATCTTTTTTTCTCTGAAAAACAGCTTCTTTTTTCTCCTCTGGGCTTTCATCAGCCCTCGCTGCATTACAGTACCCAATACCATCGTGAGCTTTGGAAGACTAAAGTAATTTCAGCACAATTTAGTTCTCTAAGACATTGAGAGATCACATCCAGACAAGGTCAGACTGCTAGAACAACAACATGTTACACCATGCCACTATGCTCCTCTCCACCCTCCTAATACTGCAACTCCTCACACAATAGGCAACAATGTTTCACACCAAAACTTACACACACACCCTGCACATACAATACCTCACTTCATGGCACAACCAAATTAAACATGCACCATGAAAAACACACACACACAAAACAGATGGCACAATTAATATATATTCCCCACCTATACTGCACAATACAACCACACCAACCCCATGGTAGGCACCAAACTCGTCTGCATGCTTATAAACGTAACGTCAGTCAAAAACAAAACCAACACCATCAAGGATTACATAGACGCACAAAGACCAGATATACTCTGTGTAACAGAGACCTGGCTCAATGATACTGAGCAAGTAATTATAAACCAAATCATCCCACCTACGTACTCCGCCTTCAACTATCCTAGAGCAGACAGAAGAGGTAGAAGAGTATTGATACTGGCCAGGAGCCATTACAAATTCAAAACCACCCTAACAAAAAGCACAGAAGAATCCAGCACAGTCCACATCTCCAACAAACACATAGCTATATGCCTTGCATAAAGATCACCAAACACCAAATCCAACGACCTAACGAAGATACTTGAAATAGTATGCGCACATGATACAACAAACAAGACACTCATCATCCTAGGTGACTAGGTCAGACCACCACAAAATAACCATCACAATGCAAATCGATCAACCAATACATACACAGGAAAAACCTTAAACCAAAAGAAGATTTAAGTCCTTCGATAGAGAAGCCTTTTTAAAAGAAGTAATCCCAAACCGACAACAAAATATGTAAGACCTTGACAAGATCATCGAAAACTGGACCAACACACTAACTACCGCAGCAGCAGTGCCCCATAGGACTTGCACACACACATGCACTAAACCATCTGTCCCCTGGTACTCCAGCGCAATCAGAGATGCAAAAAGAGAACTGAAAAAAATAGAAAGAAAATGAAGAAAATATAAAAAGACTAGGGGACATTCAATGAAGCTACAGGGTAACCTATTTAAGACTAATAAGAGAAAAAATATTTTTTCACTCAATGTGTAATCAAACTCTGGAATTTGTTACCAGAGGATGTAGTAAAAGCTGTTAGTGTAGCTGGGTTTAAAAAAGGTTTGGACAAGTTCCTGGAGGAAAGGTCCATAAACCATTATTAAAAGGGACCCATGATATCACTGCTTGACCCAATACAAGCATTGAGGAACCTGTGTCTTTTAGGGAGACTGCTAGGTACTTATGACCTAGATTGGCCACTTTTGGAAACAGGATAGCTGGGTTTAAAAAGGTTTGGACAAGTTCCTGAAACAGGATAGCTGGGTTTAAAAAAGGTTTGGACAAGTTCCTGGAGGAAAGGTCTATAAACCATTATTAAGAAGGGACCCAGGATATCAATGCTTGACCCAGTACAAGCATTTTTTTAACCCGTGTCTTTTGGGGAAACTGCTAGGTACGTATGACCTAGATTGGCCACTGTTGGAAACAGGATACTGGGCTTGATGGACCTTGGTCTGACCCAGTATGGCATATCTTATGTTCTTATGATACTGGGCTTAATGGAACTTGGTCTGACCCAGTATGGCATATGTTATGTTCTTATGTTCTTAAATAGCAAAGACCCAGACATGCAACAACTATACTATATTAAACAGAAGGATTACAATGCCCTGATCAATAACTGCAAGTAACAACACCACACAAACATCAAGTGATTGGTAAACAATCCAAGAGCTTTTCAGTATTGTGCAAGCACTCACCAAAGAGAGAGCATTGAAGTCTACCCCCAAGACATGGCAAACCAGTTAGCTAAAAAACACAGACTCAATAAATACCCGCTGGCAACAACCATGAAATGTAGCTACAGGGAAATACAAACAACCACACAACTATGGGGAGAATTCTCCATACCACCTCATAAATAAATAGAGCAAATAATCACTCAACACCATCACTTCTCCATACGACCCATGCCCTGTGCAATGGATAGAAAACACTAAGGAACAACTCAGTCCATACATAGAAAAGATAATTAAACTATCCTTACTACAAGGGTACATGCCAGCCTCCCTCAAACAAACATCCATATGACCAATCCTGAAAAATACCTCACTTTGCAAGATGGACCCAGAAACATACCATCCAATCTCCAGCCTTCCATTTCTTGCAAAGATCATAGAGAAGACCGTTCAGATGCAGCTTCAGGACATATAGACCACAGCACACCACTGGACCCACAACAACATGGCTTTAAGCCATGTCATAATGTTGAAACACTCCTAACATCACTCTTCAATAACATCCTGAAAGGAATTGACAACCCAAAGAACGGATTTCTCCTCATTTTCATGGATATCTCATCCGCCTTTGACTCAGTTTTGCACCCCATCCTAACCCACCACCTCCAGGAAACTGGCATCTGCAATACTACATTAAAATGGTTCACCTCATACCTAAAGTGCAGGCTACAGCAAGTTAAATGTGGAGCAAACTACTCAGCACCCTTCTCTATACCACAAGGCATCCCACAAGGCTCGGCACTCTCATCAATACTTTCTGTTCATAGAACATTATGGTGACATCCCGTAGTCCTGCAACCACACCGGACTCAAAGACTCTTTGAAGCATTCAAACAGCCACGATAACCCTGCTCAGATGTAAACAGTCAGAACCTAAGTAAATATGTTAAGCAACCTGTAAATAGTTTACTACTCTGTTAAATATCCTAAGTCAGTTAAATGTATCCGTTCAAGTTTGAAGTTTAATGTAAACCGCTTTGATTCCAGGATAAGACGGTATAAAAAACAGGTTAAATAAATAAATATACAGACTTGTATACCTGCTCTTCTTAGGGAAATCAGAGCAAGAAGAATAAGTTTGCTATCTTGTGCCCATAGGACTGCAAAATCAATGCCTTCATCATAGCAGTGATGGACCACAAATAAGGAGAAAGTAACCCTTTATCTTCAGTCCTTCTTTCTCTATCTCTGTAGACAATACTCTTCTACTTCTTGTTTCCTCAGCCCACAACCTTGAGGTCATCTTTGATTCCTCCCTCTCCTTCTCCACACACATCCAACTGATTGCTAAAACCTGTCATTTCTTTCTCTAGAACATTAACGAAATTCACCCCGTCCTTTCTAAACACACTACTAAAACACTTTTTCACTGTTTAGTCATCTCCTGCCTTGACTATTGCAATCTCCTCCCTGCTGGTCTCCCTCTGAGTCATCTCTCTCCCCTTCAATCTGTTCAGAATTCAGCTGCATGCCTAATCTTCCACCAGCACTGTTATAGAACCATTCTTCTCAAGTCACTTCATTGGCTCTCCTTTCGTTTCCATATACAATTCAAACTTCTCCTTCTGATCTATAAATGCATTCATTCTACTGCTCCTCACTACCTTTCCTCTTTCCTCTCTCCCTATAACACACTCTGTCCATTTTCAAATCCATGCTAAAAAGCTTACCTCTTTGAGGCTGCTTTTGGATCCTGATCCTTTGTTTTCCTTGTGTCTTCTTACCTTTACCTATTTGTACCTCTGTTCTCACCTATTGTACTGTCTGTCTTGATTAGATTGTAAGCTCTTTCATATGTATTTGTACAGTGCTGCATACGCCTTCTAGAGCTACATAAATGATTAATAGTAGTAGTAGTAGTTAATGGCAAATAATGCAGATTAATACGTACAGCTTTGCATTGTACAACACTTTATGGTCTAGGAATGCAAGATTGATTAGGACAGGGGGATATCTTCTACTGCTGGTATTTCAGATATGTAAATAACGATACCCAGCATCAAAAAAGACCAACTTACTGGGGATGTGCATTTGTTTAAAGCAACATGGGAAATAACGTTTCATATCATTTTTAATCTGAACACACAGGGGCAGCAAAACATATTTTGGTTGGTAGGGTCACACAACTCAATCTCCAGTTCTGCCTATTTGCTTTCTAGTTGCTGATGCTGGTTTGGCAAAATATTGGTGGGGCCTTGGCCCCTGTGGCCCACCCCATTCCGCAGCCTATGCGAACACACTAAAAAATCCAAAATTCTGTTTTATTCCTATCGGTGTCATCACAGGCAAACTAGTAACCATTGTGTTAGAAAGCAAGAATCTTGCAGGAAGAGCTATTACATCTCCATGGGTGACTAGCTCTAGCCAATCTTCTCTTAACTGTGTCTTGTATTGCTGGTGATCTTCATTCCTGCTTTTCTGATTGGCCCAAAGTTTGTCTGGTCTGGAGCTCTGTGCAAAACTCTTCCTGGATTTTTTGCTTTGTGAATCTATTGACTCCTGCTCTGAAAACTTACTCCAAAGACTTTTCTTTTGCCATGTTGTTGTGCCAGAAATTCTGTGAAATTGTATCTAAGTATACCATCAGAGACATTTACCATGCCTAGTACAGATTCTGGTTGTCCAGTTCGTGGCAATTAACACATCTTAGCATATATGGTTTTCCAATGCAACACCAACACTTTATGATCTAGATATGCAAAATTGATTGAGAAAGGGAAAATCTTTCTATTGCTGGAATTTCACACATGCAAAAATGATACCCAACATAAAAAAAACCATCTCACCCATCCAGCATGCCTAGTTATTCCCATCTACTCTACCAAGGATATATTACAGCTGCAATCTATTGGGAGTGAACACCCGTAAGATTGCTCTCCTTATTGCAGAATAAATTATTGCTAAAAAGGGAAATACTGAAATCTCCTTAAACCACATGGTCCTGCCACAGTATAATGGTGAAAAATACGAATGCCCTGGCATTTTACAAACGACAATGAAACAATCATAACATTTCTGGTTTCATAAAACTACTAAAAAATAGCAAAAGCTATTTTTGTTTCTACATTTTAGTCTGAGATAAAATGATTAGTGCACACTAAAACACAGTAATGAAATAAAAATACTAGTAGGCAAAAACAAAAGAAAAATGAAACAGAGGTTTTCAGCTTGCACCCCTCTAGTAAACAATAAAGTTGCATGAAGTGGCATCATACATTGTGCATATGTGATGTAACTTCTGACATCATAGTCCACAACTAGCTGGATTCAATGTGCAAGATGTCATCTGGGATACTTTAGCTAACATACTTGATCTCAGGGACACAGGAAAAGTGTCATTTTTAATCCCTACAGAATGAATAATTCTACTTGTTGTGTGTATTTCTAAAATACTGCACACTATTCAGCAATTATAATTTTCTTTTCAAAGTGGTAGCATTGGTACATGAAATAAAAGCACAGTGCAGGGCATTGGTACAGCTCATGGTGAAAGCAATGATTTCAGAGAAGAAACTTCATAATAGCTTTTTTATACTGTTTTATTGCTATTAGCGGTCTTTCTTGCCATAGGGTGGATTAGAGTTTCAACAGCTTGTAACGATAAAAAGGTTATGTGTACAGCATGTGCACATTAATGAATGCTTCTAAATGACTCCCATCACAAAATAAAGCCATAATTCACAGTGGCAGCCATTAAAATTAGAAGAATGTGGTTCATGTTCTTTTCGAGCAGCAGTCGCTCCTACACCGTGCAAGATTAAAATTCACAGTGAGTAGGAGGGCAAGTGCTAACAAGTTAAAGAAGGGGAATTACCAGTTCTGTTTTTTGGAAGTGGCCCCATGTTCCAAAGGTGATGCTCTAGAATTTAGTTACCCAGAAACAAAGGATGCTGGCAGAAAAGGAGCACTTGGCCCATCCAATCTACCCATTTGTGCCTGTCTACTTGGAATCAAGAAAATTGACAGTACCTCTTTTTTTCCCCAAGTTCTCTCTTGTCATCATAGCTCTTTGCCAGCAACTGGATGCTGTTGAAGTAGTAACCTGTCTGTGACAGGCCATAACAAGATGAAGAGAGCTATATGTAGGCAGGCCCAGGTTTGTTCAATAGGAGGTGGAATGAGAGCTATCAAGCTTATTCATTTGGCTAGGGAAGGTGATGCTAGCTTGTGACAAGAACACATGATTTGCAGTAGGGGTGTGCATGGCCCAACAAAGTTTGGTTTGTTTCCCAATTTTTAGGCATTTTTCGTGTTTGTTTCACAATTTCATTCTTTAGGTGTGTGTAATATGGGGATTATTTTGGAGTGGAGGAGTAGCCTAGTGGTTAGAACACTGGCTTGGTAAGCAAACAACCAAAGTTCAATTCCAACTAGCACTCCTTGTGGTCTTGGGCAAGTCACTTAATCCTCCATTGTCTCGGAAGAAAGGCCTGGCAATCTACTTCCAGTCACACTGCCAAGAAAACCCAGGAGTTTCTGGGTCACCAGGAGTCAACATTGACTCAAAGGCACACATTACATTTTGGAAGCCTTATTTGTGCTTTGGACATATGGCAACAGGCATAGAGATATCCAAAGCACGGAGATGTCTCCGGATTCATTTTAGAAGCCAGGTCTGTGGATGTTCCCAGCATGAGGACATCCAAGTCTAAACAGGGTGGTGGTGGAGGCGTGGTTTGGAGGAGGTCCCAGGAACTTAGATGTCACTGCCTGATCTCAGAAACAGCCACAATCGCTTCTAAGCATCAAGAAAGTGCTTGTTTTGGCAGAAAAACATCCAGAGGTAGAGAAGATAGCATTCCATTATCCTCGGTACTCAACACAATCATAATGATAACAGCAGTGAGATTTGAACCCCAGCCCTAGCCCACTACTCTAACATTTATTTTATTTATTTATTTATTTATTAACAATTCTTATATACCGCACTATTAGACATCAGCGCGGTTTACATTGAACAGAAAACATCCGACAGTTAGGCTATCCCTATATGTCCAGGTTCTGAAATATCATTCTGGAGACATCTATGTAGACGCCCCCATAGACATCCATATTAAGCACATCCATGTTTCTAAAATCGTGTCTGCACCTGGACGTGCCTGCTTTTTTTCCAGATGTTCTGACTTAGATGTCCCAGATTACACTCAGACGTCCTTTCTAAAATGCCCCTTAAAATGCCCCTCTATGCATGCTAGAACTTTTTAAAGCATGTACATCAATTGTACTCATGTTAATTCATAGGCGTATGCATATACCAGTGATTTGCATGTTCTTTCAATTTTAAGTGACCGAACAAACTGAATTTGCATTCATGAATACACAAGCAGAAGGTTGCAGACTCAAATTCTGAGGTCAGAAAATAGGCTGGAAGACCTGCAAAAAGCTGCAGAGAGTATGGAATTTATTGAGAGCCTTTGTGATCTCATAATCTCACATATAATCTATTCTCTGGAGAATTGTTATGTAGGTCTGACAGAGTCACAAACTATAAGGAGGGAATGAAGAAGGTGCGAGGCACACACCCACTAGCAGTTTTCTTGGCCCTCAGCTCATTTAAATGACATTACAATAGTTTTATAAGTTGAGGTTCCTTATTTTATCAATGGGGTTTTTTCCTAGTGCAGCAGAGGTAGTTATGTGGTGGGCCTTGAATGGCAGAATTGTGTCTGGGGAAAATGAACAATGACATCTGATGTTAGATAAGATGGTCTTGACTATTTGCAGAAGTAGAAACCAGGAACTGGTTAAAAGATAGAAAGCAGAGAGTAGGGCTAAATGGCCAATTTTCTTAATGGAGAAAGGTGAATAGTGGAGTACTTCAGGGATCTGTGCTGAGTTCGCTGCTTTTTAACATATTCATAAATGACCCAGAAATGGGAATAACGAATGAGGTAATCAAATTTGCAGATGACACAAAATTATTCAAAGTTGTTAAAACGCAAGAAGGCCTTGAAAAATTGCAAGACTGGACTTCCAAATGGCAGATGAAATCTAATGTGGACAAGTGCAAAGTTATGCACTTAGGGAAGAACAAATGAAATTATGGTTACATGATGAAAGGTTCCACAATAGCAACCAACATCCAGGAAAAGGATTTAGATGCCAGCATGGATAAAAGTCAAAGTCTTATCATCTGAGCTTCTAAAGAAAGCTTTATTTAGAAGCTTGTCAGACGGCTGCCTGGGTGAGAATGTTCACAGTCTTGGCAAGTGCATATGTCAATATGATTTGCAAGGGATTGTGGGCAATGCAGTCCATTCACACCCGACACAGCTGCTCACAATAATTTAGTTGTGCTCAAGTGTAAAGCCAATAAGATATTTATTTATGGGGTTATTTCTCCCAACACAGATATGCTTGGTAGCACATAAATCAGGTTACTTGCTTCCAGTGTTAAACTTGAAAAAAACAAAATCAGGAAAAACATTTGAACTTGTCAGGCAATCAAAGCAAAAGAAATAAGACCTGGTTGGCAACAAACTGGTCTTTTCTGTAGGCTTTAGCTAATATTCTCTTAGCAATGTATCAAACAACAAACAAAAGCCACAAAGAAGAGAAAAACTGTTCTTTTCAGGTTAACTTCTTATATCTTCCCACATAGATTCAGAAGTGATTCTCTCAGAGCTCACAAGCAATTAGGTAAGGCTCAATTGCTAGCAGTTATCAAGCTGAAACCCCTTAGCTGGCTTGCTTTCTACTGCGTGGCTAAAAATCCTACTCAGGAGCTTTTCTGAGTAGATTAAAGAACAAGTTTGTATTTCTTTGTGATGGTTGCTGTACTTTATAACAGAAAATCATCAAAGGAGTTTAGACAGAGAGCAGTCCATGTAAACAGATTCTTCATCTGCTATCACCCCCTCTTCTTCAACAAGCATGGGTTCAATATCATGGATTGGCACAGATGAATCTCCCAATGGAGCACTTTCAGGAGAATACTTGTTTCCCTGCTGTCTTTCAAGGTTATAGCTAGGGCATAGATCAGTGTTCATACCTGAGCTTCCATTGCTGTTAGAGTTCCTCTCTATATAGCCTGGCCAGTATGTAGTCCAGTTCTTATGTCCAGCCTTCCAATCCAGATCCCTGGACACTGGATCTCTCTTCACATACCTTCTGGCATGAGTCTTAGGGTCCCTTCCACGTGCAGCTGTCTCCCTCACAGGTACCGTCTGGAGATTCCTAGCTCTGCAGCACCATTCCTCTGGCTTTCCCCAGTCCAATGGTGTATGCTGGCCCTTAGAATGCCTCCCAGTATACGTACTGCTCTGGACTCTTCTAGACCTCTCAAAGGTTTTTCTCCTCTTTCTTCCAAAGGGTTTCTTTCCCTCTCTGTCCGTCCGGTTTGGCTTCTGCTTCTGATAATCCTCCAGATGAAACTGAGGATATCCAAGTTGATCATGAAGATGATTATGATCCTCAGGATGATTCTCTGTAGAATAAACTCTACCTTTATTCTGCTTAGATGAGTGCTCCTCCCTAACACAGCGCAGCTGTGCTGAATCAGGCCCTGCCCTTTGAGATGAGTGCTTAGGGATTACCTCATAGCCCTCCTGATTGAACACACATTTCCCCACTTCAGCTCCTCTAGTGGCTGTTGGAAACCTGGTGCATTCTGGGACTGGTAGTCTTTTATGGGAAAATTCTGTTTTCTTATTTCTACCAGAACTGACAGGTTGCTTGTTCAGAGTCACTTCACCTTTTCTATAGCTCCTTCCTGAGCTATGATAAGCTTCCTTATCACAAGCTCAAATGACAAGATTTCTACTTTCATACTTTGGACACATCATGCAAAGAGAGAGATCATTAGAGACAGACATCATGCTTGGCAAGGTAGGTCAATGGAAAAGAGAAAGGCCAGCAATGAGATGGATTGATACAATAACAGCAACTATGGATGCCACTCTGTCAACAATGAGCTGCCTGACTGAAAACTGAATGCAGTTTAGGACAACTATCTAGAGGGTCGCAATGAGTTGACACTGACTCGACGGCACTTAATAACAACCAAGCGGCAGCCAAGAAAGCAAATGGAATGCTAGGAATCATAAGGAAAGGAATGGAGAACAAAACCAAGGATATTATAAAGCTTCTGTATCATTTCATGGTGCAACCGTATCTTGAATATTATGTGCAATTCTGGTCGCCATATCTTAAAAAAGATTATAGCAGAATTAGAAAAGGTACAGAGAAAAGCCACCAAAATGGTAAAAGGGATGGAAGGATACCCTTATGAGGAGATGCTTAAAAGGTTAGAACTCTTCAACTTGGAAAAGAAACGACTGAGGAGAATTATGATAGGGGTACATAAATTAATGATTGGAGTAGAATGGATAAATGTAGATCAGTTGTTTACTCCATCAAAAAGTAGAAAGACTAGGACACTCAATGAAGCTACAATATATCCCAATTAGGACTAATAAGAGAAAATATTTTTTCACTCAACAAGTAATCAAACTCTAGAATTCGTTACCTGAGGATGTAGTAAAAGTTGTTAGTGTAGCTGAGTATGAAGGCTTACTTTAAATTTTTAATCCACATTCTGCAGCTGGGTTAATTTTTGCATATTTCAGGAAAATTGTACCCGTCTTATTCAATATAAGAAGAGATAATTCCATACAAACCTTATCCTGAAGTCCACTAACAAACCCCGCGAACTCTTCGAAGTCATCAAGACCCTCACCAAAGAACCCTACAACAGAAATGAGCAACAAATAGACCCACAGATCTTCGCTGACCACCTCAAGAACAAATTCACTGCAACATCCAAGAACAGCAACGAGACTGTCAAATACAGGACATCCACACCGAAACAGAGCTGGGGCACTTTCAACATCCCCTCGAATAAGCAGCTATCCAAGATCATCTCTGACCTCAACACCAGCACAGCCCCTACAGACCCCTGCCCAGTATCCTGGATTAAAGCATCAAAAGAAGACCTGACACAAGTCATACGGAGAATAATACATAACTCTCTCTCCAAAGGAATATTGCCAAATTCCCTGAAGCTAGCCACAATACGTCCGGTCCCCAAGAAAACCACCTTAGCTAAGACTGACCCCACCGCCTACAGACCCATCTCAAGCTTACCATTCCTATCCAAGATCATCGAGAAAGTAGTCCAAAACCAACTCCAACAAGACATTGACATCCACAATCCCCTGGACCCCAATCAACACGGCTTCCGACCCAGCCATGGGGTCAAAACCCTACTGATACAACTATTCGACAGACTGTTGATGACGATCGACAACACCAGAATAGACGTCCTCATGATATTCGTAGACATCTCCTCAGCATTTGACACTGTCTACCACACAACATTGCTAACCAGACTACAAGAGGCGGGCCTACACAGCACCACCTTGAGATGGTTTACATCTTACCTCACCAACAGACAGCTACAGGTCAAGTGTGGAACAAGGACCTCCCAACCTTTCAGAGCCACACAGGGAGTCCCACAAGGCTCAGCACTCTCAACCCTGCTCTTCAATCCATACGTACAACCCATCTGCGCCATCATCAAGGATCACAATATTCAATACACCATATACGCAGACGACATAATGATATTCACACCAATCAATCTGGACAACCCGGACTACACCAACAAAGCCAACTGCTTCCAACAAATGGCAACCTGGCTTCAGGAAAACAATCTGTCAATAAATTACAATAAGACTGAAGCACTATTCATCACAAGAAACCAGACATTTTCACCCTCGACCACCATCAAACTGAATGACACCATCATACCTGTAAGACAAGAAATAAAATACCTGGGAGTAACGCTCGACAAGAACCTTAACCTCCAATCCCACATTGCAAAAATCACAAAAAGCGCTTACATCAAAATGAGGACAGTCAGAAGTCTCAAACCCATCCTCGCTCATGAACATTTTCGAACAGTCTGTCAAGCCATCATCACTCCCACTCTAGACTATTGCAATCACATCTACCAGGGGCTACCAAAAAAGACAATAAAACCACTACAGCTAGCACAAAACACAGCCGCACGACTCATAACAGATTGCTCAAATCACGACCACATCACTCCCATACTGTACACTGGCTCCCAATCAGCTCTCGAGTCCAATTCAAAGTACTTATACACATATTCAAAATAATATACAACCTCTCAGCAGACAGCCTACAACCACTCATAAAAACCGACGACAGCAAAAGACCAAGAAGAAAAGGAACCTCAGACACCATCAGAACACCAAAGGAATTCACAAAAACAAATCAGGCCACATAAAGCAGGGCACTTTCCCTGGCTGCGCCCGCGTTATGGAACTCCCTCCCAGACCACCTAAGAGCAACCAAAGACCTCAAGGAATTCAGAAAACTTCTCAAAACTGCTCTATTTAAAGAACGTTTCAAGGACATCACATAAATGACTCCTCTTTACTACTTTGAAGGCTATACAAGATCATAACCCTAGCACACCGTTCACACGGCTCCATTAGTGTATTTATGTATATTGCTCATTATGTATATAGCTCATCAGGTATATAGCTCATTATGTATATAGCTCACCAACAAAATCTAACACACTGCACAACACACCAATCTTCTTAGATCTCCCACTGCAAGCCTCAGACCACACAATTATTGATTGTTTGCTGTGCCAAACCGCTTTGATTTAATGATAAAACGGCATACTAAATCCTTCTAAATAAATAAATAAATAAATAGTGATTTTCTTTCTGCAATGGTCATGTATTATATACCATTTGATAGGAATATTTAGTCAGAATTTTGGATCCCGAGAGTTTTGGGCCCAGCCTGGATGGGTTTGGACAAGTCCAACAAAAAAGCACAAGCCACTTGCTACAAACCAACCCAGTACAAACCGTGGATAGCAAAGGAAGAATTTATTTTAATGATCGATTCCAGCCATTGGCCCAACACAGGCTGTGTTTCATTATGCCTTCCTCGGGGGCTTTTATGGCTAAAAAGTACAAATACAATAAATCAAAACATATATATTAGAAAACTAATAAAATATAAAAACATGTAATGATAAGAATGAAATGATAAACACCACTCATCTTAATAAATTATTACAAATTAAAACTTAAAAATTAAAAGGTAATACATTCACAAATTAAAAACACATATACAGCATTATCATTGATTCGGAGCCTCAAAATGTCATTAAATATACGACTTATGGAGATAACAATGAATAAATACTTATAAATAAGTAAATTAATAAAACCATAAAAAACATGAATATATAAACATTTATATTATATGTATTATGAAAAATCTCACTCAACAGGAGCCTAAAAACATCATTAGGCATATAAATTATTATCAGTACTTCCTATATAGAAGTCATATAGAGCTCTGAAAAGTGACGCTACTACATATTTGTTTGTATATAAATTATTATGACAAGAAATAAATAACATATGCACTAAAATTATATGTGCTATAAAAAACCTCTCTCTTGTACGGGGGTGTGACAGCTAATATGGTACAAACATACCTGTCTATTCTAATGTATATCCAAATGCATAAACTCTTAAATTGTATGTGATATGGAAAAACTCACTCATCGGGGGTGACAAATAATGTGGTGCAAACATACCTGTATGTTCTAAACGTGTGTCCAAATCGATGTATCACTAAAAAAAGGGCAAGACAACATGAAACCTAAAGAAGTGGATTGAAACGACGTAGAGGAATTTTACAACACCTGTTATGGTGCGCGCTTGATCACACTGATTTCTTAAAAAGGCTTTTATTAAAAAACGTATTTCATGCTCCAAATACCTCCCACCGTTAGTAACCCTTATGACTATATATACATACGATTTTCACAACACTTATTGCGATGCGCACTTAATCACACTGATCTATTTAAAAAAGGGGGGCTTGTAAAAAATGTATTTCATACTACACCAAATTTCTCCCACTGTTAATGAACCCCTATGACTATTCGTACATATCTATTATGTGGAGTATGGGTTCGTAACTAAACATGCTGGTATTTTTCAAAAAACGCTCGAGAGATCATTCTTGATATATGTGCCTCGTTTTTTATGCATTATCTAATTTATCCTTGTTTTTAATGTTGAAAGTAAAAAAACTATCTAAAAACTATATTGTAATATTGAAGATTTAACTGGTTTCGCCCTTGAATAAACTTTACCTATTGACAAATAGCAGGAATAATCCTTTGCCAATTCAAAATGAGGGTCATAACCGCTAGCACATGAGAAAAAGGACCTAAACACCAGCCATATACCATGGTAAAACTAAACATGCCTATACTTTTACAAGATCACCCACTACCGCGGATATTTGAAATTGTTCCCATCTAAGGGTATAAAAAAAACCCAACATCAAAATACAATGTCTAACATTGACCCATATCACCTTTATACCTCTCTATTGTATCAATCGCAAACTCAAAAAGACCTGTCTACCTTACATATGTTCCATTGTTTGGTTTTTGTTTAATTTTTGTTAAGCCCTACAAATGGGGCATAAAATGATCGCCACATAACTTGATAACTAGAAAGGTGTCACCATGCCTATACCCAATAATTTAACCTTACTCCACAATTGCAGCGGCCCCTCAAAAACATTTATCACATCATGAGTGTATCTCATATTGTTCAAGCAATATCCCGCCCTATTTTACCTGAGTCTGTATTTTTGGGGGGGAAAGCTTCTACTGCCACAATGTTTCGCTGCATCTAATTCCAAAAATGCCGACGGCTATCTTTAGAGACGCCAGCTTCTGCGCCATAGATAAAAAAGCCTTAGGCGGGAAAGGTGCCTGATGTCAATGTAAATACATGTAAATTATTTAAATAATGGAGGAGCTAACCAGGGTAAAACTAAATAAAACTGGGCAAGCTTGATTATAAAACCATGACCAAAACTGGTCATTATTATTTAGACGACCACTCCGAATTGAAACAAATAATAAAATCTTTTAAATGGCCACATTTAATGAAGTCACCAGAATGAAGAGAGATTAGTTAAAACAGGCATATAAAAGGATCTTATCTAAAAACCTTTTTATAATAAAAGCGCTAGTCTAAAATCAACCATCAAGGGTACTAAAGGTGGTAAATATTGAATACACAAATTACCTTCTGAATATTTTCCAACCAATACATCACACAATAATTCAAAACCAATGTAAAACTATATTCAAACCCCAGTAGACCACACCTGTTTGAATACCATAAGACTTGGAGACCCTTGTGCTTATATTATTCTCTCAGTAAATCATTCAAAAAAATTTACATTTTTTTTTAAACTCATGGATCTTTAAACCCACAAGAAAACCTAAACTATTAGACTTCCATAGGACCTAATATTCATTCTTCTTATTAAGTTCCCTCAAATGATAATTGAAAAATGATTAAAATATGGATCCTAAACTATAATGTACGCCTCCCAGGTATATCATTAAAGGAAAACCGAAAGATCACTTTCCATATTTAATGCATTGGGATATAAACTGTTAAGGGCAAAGATAACATGCTGCTCAAGATGCAAAATGGTCTTATCACCACCTCGCCAGTTTAATTTAACTTTTTTAATTACAAAAAATGTTATTTCAGACACTTTGTAGTTTTGTTCCTGCCAATGGGTGACTAAAGGTTTATCCACAGCGCCTCTTTTAATGCAACTTCTATGTTTGATTATTCTATTGCGGATAGGTCGCGTGGTTTTGCCAACATATAACTTATTACAGGGGGATTGGATAATGTAAATTACATGACTGGTAGCACAATTGGAAAAATCATCTAAATAAAATTTACGGTTATTGGTAGGATGTGTGAAATGATTTCTGACCAACAGCACATGATTGCATACTGAACATTGTCCACATTGAAAATGTCCCTGATACTTGGAAAGAAAATTTCCTCTCAGTGAAAGCCGAAGGGACTAACATGTTATGAAGGTTCACGTTACGTTTATAAGCCACCGTCAAGGAGATTTCATGAAACGCTGGAAGGGCTTGTATAAGATGCCATTGTTTTCTTAAAAGATTACCTATACTATGAGCTTGATGAGAGTAAGGTGCAAACTAACCCTTCGTTCAAGTGCTTCTGTTGTAATTGTAAAAGGTTCTCACGAGGTGCCTCACGAGCTCTGTTATATGCCTCGCTAATCTGGTACATTGGATATCCTCTTGCTCTAAATCTATTCTTCATAATGGAGGCATGTTCTTCAAAATCTTGATTGGATGTACATATTCTCCTTGCCCTCAAAAACTGACCCACAGGGAGGTTATTCTTAAGTGCAGCGTTATGAAAACTAGTGGAGTGTAGCAGATGATTTCTGTCTGTAGCTTTTCTATATAAGGTAGTGATAAACCCCTCATTTGTTTTTTTAATAAGTAAATCTAAAAACGGTATCTGAAATTCGTCATAAGTTAAATGAAACCGTGAATTAGAGTCACAATTATTAATCCATATGCTAAATTCTGACAAATGATCTAACGGGCCCTCCCACAGAACAAAAACGTCGTCAATATATCGTTTCCACAGTTTTATGTTAGCTTCGAATGGATTGTTTTTGATGAACTTCTCTTCAAAGTCAAACATATATAGATTAGCGATATCTGGGGCCATGGAGGAACCCAATGCTACCCCCTTAGTTTGTTTATAAAATAGATCGCGAAAACAGAAATAGTTTTCACAGAGGGCAAACCATGCCAAATCTATCAAAAATACTGTGGAGATACGCTTGTGAACCTCTCTTTTATATAAAGATTGCTCGATAATTTGTAAAGCCTCCTTCTGTGGGATGTTTGTATATAGTGATTCCACATCTAGTGTGATTAGAATAGTCTCCGAACTAAAATCTTTTATAGATGCCAAAATATTGATAATATGTGAGGAGTCCCGAATATAAGACCACATATTTTCAACAAATGGACGTAACAAAATATCCATGAATTGTGAAATAGGTTCCAAAAGGTAACCTATAGCGGATACGATGGGTCTTCCCGGGGGATTTTCCAAAGATTTATGGATCTTGGGATTAATGTAAATCGTGGGGATAATAGGGAACTTCACTATGAGAAAATCCCTCTCTTTTGCAGTAAGGTGGCCAAACTCAAACGCAGTCAAAACTAAATTATCTATGGATTTCTTCAAGGAAGGAGTGGGATCCCCTTCCAAGCGAGAATAAAAGGTGACATTTTTAAGTTGTCTCTGTATTTCATCAATATAAAAAGCTTTGTCCAATACAACTATAGCTCCCCCTTTATCTGCTGGTCTGATAATCTCATTATTGCTTTGCAGAGATTTGATAGCTTCTTTTTCTTTAATAGTAAGGTTATGATAGGGTGAATGAACTTTACTGTGCAATTTGTGGAGATCCTTTAGAACTACCCTCTCAAAAGCTTCAATTAAGGGGTCAGTGTTGGAAGGAGGAACCCAATAAGACTTTATTTTTATTATGGATTGGTCATTACCAAGGGATTCTTGGTTACTAAAAAATTGCCGTATCCTGATTTTGCAAAAGAATTTAGAAAGATCTATTTGGGTTTCGAAAGGGTCATATTTTCTTACTGGTACAAAAGACAGTCCTTTATTTGAAAGAGATTCTTCGTCAGGAGTGAGGGTATATTTTGAGATGTTAATAACATTACTAACTATATTTGGTATCAATACCTCCTTTCCCTGGATCTCTCGATCATTAAAATAAATTCTTCCTTTGCTATCCATGGTTTGTACTGGGTGGGTTTGGACAAGTTCCTGAAGAAAAAGCATAGTTACTCACCTGTAACAGGTATTCTCTGGGGACAGCAGGAATCAGTCCTCACATATGGGTGATGGTGGCACCAATGGAGCCCTTGCGGAAACATCCCACCAGCTTTCAAAGAAAGCCTTTGGGAGATGCCACCACGCATGCGTGGTCCCCTTCCCGCCAAAGGGTGCCATCTTGCTCAGTCAGTTAAACATAACTAAAAGACGGCAAAAATAGAAGATGGTAAAGGGGAGGAGGGAGAGTTGTGAGGACTGATTTCTGCTGTCCCTGGAGAACACCAGTTACAAGTGAGTAACTATGCTTTCTCCGGGAACAAGCAAGAAATCAGTCCTCACATATGGGACTCCCCAGCTACAGGCTAACGAAATCCCCTTAGCAAAAATAGGGGTTCCTCCATGGGGAGCTGCAAGCAGCAGCAATTTAGTACATGCACACAGATCACTGTAGGACCCTTGTGTCCGACGATCCAGCACTCCGGTAACCTGAACTCAGAAGGGTCGGAGGGTAGGAGTTGCCTAAACCCTGAAAAGGTTACGGAGCACAGCCTGGCCGAAGGCACTGTCCTGTCGGGACTCCCGTTCCAAGCAGTAATGGGCTGCGTAGGTATGGACTGAAGACAAGGTGGTAGCCCGGCAGATGTCCACCATCGGGACAGAGCACAAGTTTGCCACAGGGGCCGCCATAGCCCTGACACAGTGCATCATGACACGACCTTCCAGCGGGAGCCTCACCAGCTCATAAGCAAGGGCAATATAGTCCGCCACCCATGTGGACAGCATATGCTTGGTCACCGCCTCCTCCAGCCTACTGGGGTCATAGGAGATGAAAAGCTGAGGAGCTTTGCATTGGCCCTGAGTGCATTGATATAGAAGGACAAAGTCCTCTTACAGTCCAAGGTATGGAGGACAGTCTCTGCCCGACTGGAGTGAGGTCTTGGACAGAAGGTAGGGAGCACCACTTACTGGTTGAGATGGAAGGGTAACACTACCTTTGGTGGGAATTTGGGGTGTGTGCAAAGCACCACTCTGTTCTTGTAGAACCTGGTACAGGGCACCTCTGCCACAAGGGCCTGAAGCTTGCTAACTCTGCAAGCAGAGGTAAGCGCGACAAGGAAAGTCACCTTCCAAGAAAGGTGGCAGGTAGCTAGAGGCTCGAAGGGTGGGCAAGTGAGCTGCCCCAACACTATGTTGAAGTCCCATTCGGTTGCTGGAGGGCAAATTGGGGGCTTCGATAAGAACAGGTCCCAAAAGAAATGGGTCACCAAGGGTTGGACCGAGAGGGGCTTGCCATCCACCGGTGCACTAAGGTGCACTCGGACGGAGTTAGACTTGAGCCCAGACTGAAAGAGGTGGAGAAGGTACTGTAACACCAGAGCCATCAGGCATGAGAAAGCGTCTGCCCCGTGTTCATTGCACCAAATTGAGAACCTGTGCCATTTGAGGGCATAAGCCTTCCTAGTAGAGGCCTTGCGAGAGGCTAGCAAAATGTCTTCCACCTCAACCGGGAGGTTGAAAGGGGCCAGAGTCACCCTTTCAGCAGCCACACTGTCAGTGATAGGGACCCCATGTTAGGGTGCATGAGAGAGCCCCCCTTCTGAGGTAGGAGTCCTGGGGCGGTCCCCAAGGGGATGGGGGTCTCCACCATCAACTGTAGAAGCAGCAGGAAGCATGGTTGCCTGGGCCACTGAGGAGCTATCAGGATGAACAAGGCCCTATCGTGGAGGGTCCTGAACAAGGTCTTGGCAATCAGTGGTGTAGGAGGGAAGGCGTACATGAGGCCGCCTGACCATAAGACCAGGTATGTGTCCGCTGCCGCACTGGAGGGGTGGGCCTGCTGGGAGCAGAAGCAGGGCAACTGAAAGTTGTCCAGGCTGGTGAACAGGTCCATCACATGTTCCCCCCCAGAGCCAGAAAGGTCTTAGATAAGGTCTTAGATCAGTGGTTCTCAACCTTTTTTGTACCGTGACCCCTTTTACCATTGGTCAACTTGTGGTGACCCCCAATGATAAAATCAAATGCGTCTCTCTTCCTTTACCGTTAACGCATTATCACCGTAATCATTTGTTAAATTATTAATATATTATAGGCCTTTGCAATATGTTTTTATTTATAAAATTTACTTATTTAAACCACAATAATTAATCACAGTAACAAGTAACTATTTGATTTCAAAATTATGATGATTTTGTAGTCAAATCACTAATATGAAATAAAAATATTTTTTCTACCTTTGTTGTCTGACCAATTTATTCTCTGATCATGCTGGTCCCGATCTGAGGCTTCTGCTTTCCTGTCTTCTCTTAGCTCTCTTTCTGTGGTCTATGGTCCATCTGCCATTTCTTATGTCTTCTTTTGTTTTCTTCACATCTTTCCATCAGCCTATTTCCAGTCCCAGTAACCCTCCCCAGTATCAGCCCCTTTCCAGTCCTCACTCTCAGTACCTTCCAATGTCAACTTGCATTCCCATGACTGCCACTGGTGTTCATTCCCTTCCAGTCACCCTCCTTCCCCACTGACCAGTCCCTTCTAGTACAAATACCATGGCAGTCCCTCTCAGATCCACTCCCTTCCAGTTCCATTCTCCCATCCCCTCATATCAGCTCATTTGTAGCCTTAGCCTCCAGTTTTCTTCCAGGGCCAGAAGCTCTATCCTCCCCTTCCCACAATCAGCCCATTCCCAGTCAAAGCCCCCCAATCAGCTCGCTTCCAGTGCTAGTCCCCCCTCAACCCCATTACCAGTGCTAGCCTCCCCTAATCAGCCCAATACCAGTCCTACCTCCCCATCAGCTCATTTCCAATGCTAGCCCCCCATCAGTCCATTACCAGTCCTACCCCCCTATCAGCACATTACCAGTCCCAACCCCCCTTGATCAGTCCATTCCCAGTCCTAGCCTTCCCTAATCAACCCATTACCAGTCCTAGCCCACCCCCCATCTGCCCATTATAATCCTAACCCGCACTGTCTCTCCCCTCTGTCCAGTATTTATCCCCTGTCTGTCCAGTATGTCCCCCTGTATCTTCCCTTTGTCCATGTCAGCCCCCCTCCCTCAATCCCTCCATCCCTCCATGTCAGCCCCCCCTTTTGTCCATTTCAGCCCCCCTCCCTCCCTCCGTCCATATCAGCCCCCCTCTGTCCATGTCAGCCCCCTCCCTCCCTCCATCCATCCATCCATCCATCGTCAGCCACCCCTACCTCCCTCCCTCCTTCTCTCCATATCAGCCCTCCCCTCCCTCCCTCCCTCCATGTCAGCCCCCCTGTCCATGTCAGCCCTCCTTCCCTCCATGTCAGCCCCCTCCCTCCCTCCATCCATCCATCAATGTCAGCCACCCCTCTCTCCCTCTCTCCCTCCATGTCAGGCCCCCTGTCCAGGTCAGCCCCCGTCCCTCCCTCCATGTCAGTCCCCTCTCTGTCCATGTCAGCCCCCTATCTCCCTCCCTCCCTCCATCCCTCCATGTCAGTCCCGTCTCTCCATCCATGTCAGCCCCCTCTGTCCATGTCAGCCCCCTCCTTTCCTCCCTCCATCCATCAATGTCAGCCACCCTCCCTCCCTCCCTCCCTCCATCTCTCCATGTCAGCCCTCCCCTCCCTCCCTCCATGTCAGCCCCCCATCTGTCCATGTCAGCCCTCCCTCCTTTCCTCCATGTCAGCCCCCCTGTCCATGTCAGCCCCCCTCCCTCCCTCCATCCATCTATCCCTCCATGTCAGTCCCCCCTCTGTCCATATCAGCCCTCCCTCCCTCCATGTCAGCCCCCTCTGTCCATGTCAGCCCCCCTCCCTCCATCCATCCATCCATCAATGTCAGCCCCCTCCTCCCTCCATGTCAGCCCTCCCCTCCCTCCCTCCATGTCAGCCTCCCTGTCCATGTCAGCCCCCCTCCCCTCCCCTCCATCCATCCATCAATGTCAGCCCCCCTTCCTCCATCCCTCCATGTCAGCCCCCACATCCATGTCAGCCCACCTCCCTCCCTCCCTCCCTCCATCCCTCCATGTCAGCCTCCCTCCCTCCCTCGTGTGAGCCCCGTTGCAGGATCCCTGCCCCCTCCTCCCCTCTCCCTGTCTGCCTGTCGCTGCCCTGCTGTTCTTCTACAGCCGCGGCTCCCTGTGGCGTAGGGAACCGTGGCTATACCTGTAAAACCATTGCGGAGCCTTCCCGTCTCTTGACGGGCTCCATGCAGCATTGTCCTGCCTCCAAAGGAAGTGGTAAACAACTTCTTTGGAGGCGGGACAATGCTACACGGAGCCCGTCAAGAGACAGGAAGGTTCTGCAATGGTTTACTGGCATAGCCGCGGTTCCCTAAGAGGCAGGGAGCCGCGGCTGCATTAGAAGGGACTGGGAGGCGGTGAGTTTGCCACTGTCGAGAATTTTTTTTTTTTTTAACGACGGAGTGAGGCAACCCCTGCTAAATCCTGTGGCGACCCCCATAGGGGTCACGACCCACAGGTTGAGAACCGCTGTCTTAGATAGTGCTGGGGAGGAGTCTGCTGTCTTGGTACATGTCGGTACCAATGACATAGGAAAATGTGGTAGGGAGGTTCTGGAGGCTAAATTTAGGCTTTTAGGTAGGAAGTTGAAATCCAGAACTTCCAGGGTAGCGGTCTCCAAAATGCTTCCCATTCCACGCGCAGGACCCAAAAGGCAGGCAGAGCTCCGGATTCTCAATGCGTGGATGAGACAATGGTGCAGATATGAGGGTTTTGGATTTGTTAGGAACTGGGGAACATTCTGGGGAAAGGAGGGGCTCTTCCAAAGGGATGAGCTTCACCTTAACCGGGATGGAACCAGGCTGCTGGCATTAACCTTTAAAAAGGAGATAGAGCAGCTTTTAAATGAGATAATAGGGGAAAGCCGACAGTCGCCCAAGAGCGCATGGTTCAGAAGAATGTATTCTTGAAGGATACTACCAAAAGCAGAGAGGTTCCAAAAAATAGTAAAGTAGCCCAAATGCCCTCGAGTATGGAGCAGACAGAGCTTAAAGATCTCAAATTACCCATGTCTACCAATAGCCAGATTAATATGAATAAAATACAGTCTCTAAAATGTTTGTATGCAAATGCTAGAAGTCTAAAAGATAAGATGGGAGAGTTAGAATATATAGCACAAAATGAGAAGTTAGATATGATTGGAATATCAGTGACATGGTGGAAGGAGGACAACCAGTGGGACAATGTGATACCTGGGTACAAACTATATCGTAATGACAGAGCTGATCAAATTGGTGGAGGGGTTGCGCTCTATGTTAGAGAGGGCATTGAGTGAGAAAGGATTAAAGTTTTGCAGGAAACAAAATTTGCTGTAGAATCTCCATGGATTGAAATTCCATGTAAAAAGGGGAAGGCGATGGCAGTGGGGGTGTACTATCGACCGCCTGGCCAGAATGAACAAATGGATGATGAAATGCTCAAAGAAATCAAGGAAGCTAACAAACGTTACAGCGCAGTAATAATAATGGATGATTTCAATTACCCCGGTATCGACTGGGTCAGTGTCATGGTAGGAGTGGAGGAGTAACCTAGTGGTTGGGGCAAGGTACTTCAGGCCGGAAGGTCGGGGGTTCAAATCCCACTAGAGGACAGCAACCTTGGGCCGGAAGGACTGGGGTTTCTAGTCCCACAGGTGCTCCTTGTGGCCTTGGGCAAGCCACTTAACCCTCCATACCCCATGTTCCCTGTAAAATAGTTATCTCCAAGTTATAATGCCCTGTTCAATGTAATTTCAATTTGTTCAATGTAAACTGCACTGATGCAGAATAGTGCGGTATATAAGAGAATGTAAATAAATAGGACATACTAGGGAGATAAAGTTCCTAGATGAAATAAATGACTGCTTCTTGGAGCAGCTGGTTCATGAACCGACCAGAGGGGAAGCCATATTAGACAGTCCTAAGTGGAACACCAGATCTTGTGCAAGAGATAAGGGTGTTGGGGCCACTTGGCAATAGTGATCATAGCATGATCGCATTTGATTTAATTAGTGGAGGAGGGATAGTAAGGAAATCCACAGCACTACCTTTTAACTTTGAAAAGGGAGACTATGATAAAATGAGGAAAAAACTAACAGGAGCAGTTGCAAAGGTTAAAGACTTACATCAAGCTTGGGTGTTGTTGAAAACTACTATCTTGGAAGCCCAGACCAGCTGTATTCCACGCTTTAAGAAAAGTGAAAGGAAGTCCAAAAAACTGCCAGCATGGTTTAAAGGTGAGGTCAGAGAGGCTGTTGTTGCCTAAAAATCATCTTTCAGGAAATGGAAAAAAGAGCCAAATGACGAAACTTGGAAACAGCACAAGCACTGGCAAGTCAAATGCAAGGCATTGATAAGGCAGGCAAAGGGAGAATTTGAGAAGAAGCTTGCTGCGGAAGCAAAAACGCAAAATAAAGACTTTTTCAAGTACATTCGTAGCAAAAAACCTGTGAGAGAGTCAGTTGGTCCATTAGATGATACAGGGGTTAAAGGGGCACTAAGAGGCGACAAGGTGATAGCGGAGAGACTGAATGTATTCTTTGCTTCAGTCTTTACTGAGGAAGATATAGGGATGTTACCCATGACTGAAGTGGTATTTAAAGGTGCGGAAGAATTGAAGGAAATATCGATACATTGGGAAGATGTATTACAACTATTAGATAAACTGAAGAGTAGCAAATCACCTGGGCCGGATGGTATACATCCAAGGGTGTTGAAAGAACTGAAATATGAGATTGCAGACCTGCTATTATTAATCTGTGAACTATCATTAAAATCATCTGTAATACCTGAAGATTGGAGGATCGCCAATGTAACGCCAATTTTTAAAAAGAGGTTCAAGGGGTGATCCGGGAAACTACAGACCGGTGAGCCTGACTTCAGTACCGGGAAAAATGGTAGAAACCATCATAAAGGACAAAATTACTCAGCATATAGTCATGGCCCAATGGGAGACAGCCAACATGGCTTTAGACAAGGAAGATCTTGCCTTACTAATCTGTTATGTTTTTTTGAAGGTGTGAATAAACAGGTGGACAAAGGTGAGTCGGTTGATATAGTGTATCTGGACTTTCAGAAAGCCTTTGAGAAGGTCCCTCATCAGAGACTTTTGGCAAAACTAAAGAGTCATGGGATAGGAGGCAGTGTACTATTGTGGATCAGGAACTGGTTAAAAGATAGAAAGCAGAGGTAAGGGCTAAATGGCCAATTTTCCCAATGGAGAAAGGTGAATAGTGGTGTACCCCAAGGATCGGTGCTGGGTCCGCTGCTTTTTGACATATTCATAAATGACCTGGAAAAGGGAATAATGAGTGAGGTTATCAAATTTGCAGATGACACAAAACTATTTAAAGTTGTTAAAATCCAAGAGGATTGTGGAAAATTGCAAGAGAATGTTGATAAATTGGAAGACTGGGCATCAAAATGGCAGATGAAATTTAATGTGAACAAGTGCAAAGTTATGCACCTAGGGAAGAACAACCCAAACTATGGTTACAAGATGCAAGGTTCCACATTAGGAACCACCACTCAGGAAAAACATTTAGGCGTCATTGTGGATAACATGTTAAAACCCTCGGCCCAGTGTGCAGCGGCGGCCAAGAGAACAAATAGAATGCTAGGTATCATAAGGAAAGGAATGGAAAATAAAACAAAAGATATTATAATGCCTCTATATCATTCCATGGTGAGACCGCACCTTGAATACTGTGTGCAATTCTGGTCGTCGTATCTTAAAAAGGATATAGTGTTATTAGAAAAGGTTCAGAGAAGAGCCACCAAAATGGTAAAGGGGATGGAAGGATACTCCTATGAAGAAAGGCTAAAAAGGTTAGGGCTCTTTAACCTGGAAAAGAGACGGCTGAGGGGAGCTATGATAGAAGTCTATAAATTAATGAACGGAGTGGAACGGGTAAACATAGATCGATTGTTTATGTTATCAGAATATAGAAAGACTAGGGGACATGCAATGAAGCTACAGGGTATACTATTTAAGACTAATAAAAGAAAATATTTTTTCACTCAAGGTGTAATCAAACTCTGGAATTTGTTACCGGAGGATGTAGTAAAGGCTGTTAGTGTAGCTGGGTTTAAAAATTGTTTGGACAAGTTCCTGGAGGAAAGGTCCATAAACCATTATTAAGAAGGGACCCAGGATATCAATGCTTGACCCAGTACAAGCATTGTGGAACCTGTGTCTTTTGGGGAACCTGCTAGGTACGAATGACTTAGATTGGCCACTGTTGGAAACAGGATACTGGGCTTGATGGACCTTGGTCTGACCCAGTATGGCATATCTTATGTTCTTATGTTCTTAAAAGCCGACTGGCTACCCTGGGGTCCAGCTGCCACTCATGCGGCTTGAGAACTCTGCAGAGCCTGTCTGCTAGCAGCTTGTCCTGGCCTGGCAGGTACACTGCCTGCAGGAGGATACCCTGTTGGATTGCTTTCGAGCAGAGGACCAGTGCCTCCTGACAAAGGGTACGAGACCCTGTGCCCCCCTGTTTGTTCACATAGAACATTGCCACCTGATTTTCCTTGTGGACCAGCACCGGCTAGTGACACAGGAGGTGACAGAAGATCCTCAGAGCTAGGTGTATGGCTTGGAGCTCCAGGAGGATGGTCTGCTGGGTGCTCTCATCTGGTGACCAGTTACCCTGAGTGTGGAGATCTCTGCAGTGGGCTCGCCAGCCGAGCATGGAGGCATCTGTGGGGGGGACTCTCGAGTGGTTTGGGCCTGAAAAGGCATGCCTGCTTCGAGATTCTGTGGAGACTGCCACCAGACCAGAGAATCCGCCAATTGGTGGGTCTCAGAAACTCTGTCTTGGAGGCAGCCCATGACCTGAGACCACTGGTCCCGGAGACATCACTGTGCTGCCCTCATGTGGGGGTGAGCATCGGGGGTGACATGGACCGTGGAGGCCATGTGCCTGAGGAGGCACAAGAGAAGCTGAGCGGGCACCGAGGAATGGTACGGTATATCCTGAGCCAGAGTCCTGAGACAATTGACTCGGTCCCTGGCCAAGAAAGCTTTTGACTGGAGAGTGCCATTCTTTGCCTCAATGAACTCCAGAAACTGTGTCAGGAGGAGGTGAGACTTGGGGTAGTTTATGACAAACCTCAAGTGTTGCAGAACCTGGATGGTGCATGCGGTGGCCTGCTGCACCTCTGAGGCTGTGCCTCTCTTTATGAGCCAGTTGGCCAGGTAGGGAAAGACGAAGACCTCCCTGGAGCCAGAGGAAGGCAGTCATGAGTGCCAGGCAATTTGTGAAAACTCTTGGGGCAGAGGCTAGGCCGAAGGGGAGCACCCTGTACTGAAAATGCCTGCCCCCCACCTATGAACCGCAGGTACTGCCTGTGGTTGGAGATGTGGGTATAAGCATTCTTGAGGTCTAAGGAGCATAGATAGTCTCCCTGCTGGAGGTAGAGCAGCAGTGTTCCAAAGAAGAGCATCTTGAACTTCTCCCTCATCAGGAATTGGTTGAGGTTACGCAGGTTGAGGATGGGCCTTAGGTTCCCTGTCCTTTTTGGGACAAGGAAGAACTTGGAATAGAACCCCTTGCCCTTGAGATGGTGGGGCACCAGTTCCACTGCTTTGTCCTTGAGAAGTCCTGCCAACTCCTTCAGAAGAAGGTCCCAGTGGAAGAGAGACCTGAGGGACTCTCCCAGGAAATAAGTGGGAGATGTCTGAGTCAGGTGGAGGATGTAACCCTCCCTGACTACCCGAAGTGACCAGGAATCGGTGGTGATGGACACCCACCTCTGGGCATAGAGGGCCAGACGTCCCCCTGTGGGCTGCTGAACTCCTTGGGGTAGATAGGCTATGCACAAGGAGTCAAAAACCGCCCCCCTGGCAGGGCCGGAGCCAGTGCCTGGGGTTTTGGAGCCTTTTGCTTACGCGGACCATGTCCATGTCCCTTGGCCTGCTGACCTTGTTGGGGAGCTGGGGAGGCCTGATAAAGTGGGTAGTTTCGGTAGGCAGCTCCCTTCCTCGGGTAAAAGGACTTTTCACCCGAGCCCTTACATCAGGGAGGGGCAGTGCTCTTTTTGGAGAGTAGGGTCCTCATTATGAACTCGGTCCTCGTTATGAACTCGGTCTCCAGCTCAGCAGCCTTGTCGGTCATGGGTTTGCCAAAGAGGTTCTCTCCTTGGCAGGGGACATCCACCAATTTGTCCTGAACCCACTACTTGAGGTCAGACGATTGTAGCCAAGCTTGGCGGTATACACCGATGCCAGCCACCTCTACTCAAGCTGCCAACTCGAACCCATCATAGGCCGCCCAAGACATGAATTTCGAGCATTCATGGATAGCTTTGGCCGGGTTCCTGAACCACTGTAAGGGTTCCTCGAAGAGACCAGCTGAGAAACCAGCGAGTTCCTTCGCCAGGTCTCTCAGGTATATGTCCATGTACAGCCGGTAGGCCTGGATGCGGCAGATGAGCATTGAGCCCTGGTAGCACTTTCTGCCAAGGGTGTCCAGGGCGCGGTCCTCCCTGCCGGGGGGGGCACCAAGGAGTGTGTCTTCTGGCTTTTCAGCCGATGCATGGCCGACTCCACCACCATGGAGTTATGCGGCAGCTGTGACTTTTGGAAACCTGTGCTCCAGAGGACTCAATACATCGAGTTGAAGCATTTGCTCACCACCGGCACTGAAGCCGGTGTCTCCCACATTTGGAGCATCAGCCTTTCCAGGATGGGAGGGCTAGGCACCGTGAGCAATTCCCACGGAGGGGGCTGGTACTAGAGGATTTCCAACTCATCCGCCCAAGGGTCCTCCTCTGACTCAGTCAGGAATGTCAGGGCCTTAGACATGTCCTTTGACAAAATCAAGGAAGCCCATATCCTCGGGCAGGGACCACAATCGAGGCTCCAAGACGGGAGAGTCAGATGGGACTCATCGAGGACTTGTAGGAGGACTGCTCTGCGGGCCTCGGGGCTCCTGATGCCCTGCGGCCAGTGCCTGGCAAACTTGTCTAGCGGGACTCAGATCGTGACCTCGGCCGAGGATTGGCTCAGCCTCCGGGGACATCTTGGAGGTTGAGGGCCCGGTGGTCGAGGCAGATGAACCGGTCATGCCAGACAACAGTGCCCATTGCTGGTCCATGAAGGCAGACAAACTGCGCTCCAGGACTGCCATTCTGGTCTCCAGACCAGAAGGTTCCGCAGCCTTCGGCATGGGCACAGAGGGACTCATGCCCAAAGCCGGCTCCCCCGAAGGGGAATCCTCAATGAGGGTAGTGTCTGAGGACTAAGGCCGGTACGTGGTTGGATCCTTCCGGGGACCTTCACAGGCTGCTCCATCTCCAATGCCTCAGATGAATGTCTCAGACTGCGGGACCAGGCCCAGGGAGCACCTAGCCAGTTGGAACCATCCAAGGACGCCGCCTTCGAGGGCTTCTTCTTCTTCCTGGGTTCCCTCGAGGTAGATCCCTTTTCTGAGGACCCACAACGAGGCTCGGGCTCGGAAGGTTCCGCCGAAGATGTCGGGACCTCAAACGAGGCCCTGGCCTTCAGAGGCACCGGGGACTCGGGGAAAAACTTATCGTGCTGCTGCTGGCGGCTCTTGAGGGCCTTACTGGACATCCTCTTGCAGAGACCAGAAGTTGCCGGGTCGTGGTCTGGCCCAAGGCAGCAGAGATAGCAGTCATGTGTGTCGGTCAAAGACATAATTTTAGAGCACTGATCACACTTCTTAAAGCTTCTGGTAGCCATGGGGAAAATAATTACCCCTGCGAGGTTAAAGACACTCCAGGCTGCCAGTGGGAGAAAAAAGGCGTGAAGACTCCAGGAAAAGAAAAGAATGAAAAACTACAAAAATAGACCGAACTCGACGCCAAGGCAATGAGGTCGGTAGACGGGAACAGTACCGGTGCAATACCGGAGGTGAGTATGAAACTCGGAGTGAAAAATCAACTTTTTCCGGTACAAGCCAGACAGACGTCCAAAGGGCTCTGCAGAAAAAAGGAGACTGAGCAAGATGGCACCCTTGGGCAGGAAGGGGACCACGCATTCGTGGTGGCATCTCCCAAAGGCTTTCTTTGAAAGCTGGGGGGATGCTTCCGCGAGGGCTCCATCGGTGCTGACGTCGCCCATATGTGAGGACTGACTTCCTGCTTGTTCCCAGAGAAAGTCCATAAACCATTATTAAAGAGGACCAGAGAAATCCAATGCTTCCCCTGGGATAAGCATTGTGGAATCTGTGTACCTTTTTAGAAACCTGACAAGTACTTGCGACCTGGATTGGCCACTGTTGGAAACAGGATATTGGGCTTCATGGACCTTGGTCTGATCCAGTATGGCATTTCTTATGTTCTTTATGTTCTAACAAGAACTTGTATGCATGAACTAAAAATTTAGCATGCATGTCAACATAACATAGTGAATGATGGCAAATAAAGACTGATATGATCCATCTAGTCTGCCCAGTTTACTTTCCCCTTGACTTTGTGTTTTGGGGAGGTTGTACCTGCCATGATTTCTTAGAAGAAGTGACAGTCATTTCATATCTGTTTTGTGTTAAGGTTTCCATCCTCTTGCCCTTTAGGTAACTACTGTGTTTATCCAACTCCTTTTTGAATTCCAGTACCATTTTTACTTCCACCACCTCTTTTAGGATGCAATCCACCACGCTTGCCATGAAGAAATATTTGTTGATTCTACCTCCTTGTAGCTTCATATCATGTCTTCTAGTTTTAGAGAGTTCCCTCATTTGATAAAAACTCGCTTGTTCTGCAGTACCGCTGCCCTTCCTCTCCTCTAGGGTATGCAAATTTAGGGATCAGCCTCTTCTCGTATGTCTTCTGATGGAGATCGCTTACCATTTTGATCATTTTCCTCTGAACCAACTCAGACTCCTATGTCCTTAGTGAGATAAGCCTCCACAACTAGACACAGTACTCCAAGCAAAACCTTACCAGTGTCCTGTACAGGGACATCATCTTCTCCTTCCTGCTGGTTATGGACCTCTCTGTGCAACTTAGCATCTTTCTGGCTTTGACCACTGTCTTGTCACATGAATCCTCAGACACTATCACAGCAAGGTATCTCTTCTGGTCTATGCACATCAGTCACTTCCCTCCTATTGCATACAGCTCCCTTGGGTTTCTGCACCTTAAATATATTACTCTGTTTAAAGGTTAACTGCCAAGTATTCAACCAATCTTCTAGTTATTATAGATCTCTTCTCAATTTTCCTATTCCTTCTGGGATGTTCACTCTGTTACAGATCTTTGTGTCATTGACAAAAAGGCAAAATTTTCTCTTCTAACTCTTCAGCAATATCGCTTACAAAGATATTGAACAGAATTGGACCCAGAGCCAACCCCCGAGGCATCGCACTATTCGTCCTTCCTTCTTCCGACTGAATGTAATTTATCACCACCGTCTGTCGCCTGTCAATCAACCAATGTTTAGTTGATTACTGTAGCCCTCAAGCCATTCAGTTTAATTATAAACCTCCTATGAGGAACCACATAAAAGGTGTTGCTGAAATTACACCATATCTAGCGCATGCCCTCTGTCTAGTTCTCTGGTCACCCGCTCAAAAAAAAATCAATCAGATTCATTTGACGTGACCTGCTCCCGGTAAAACCATGTTGCTTTCGATCTTGGTCACTATCCTGCCTTCAGAAGCATCTCCATCACTCATTTGTTACCATTTTTGTAGAGGCACCACATATGCTTTTTTCCAGTCACATGGAAGCTCCCTCATCTCCAGGGACCTGTTAAATATATCCTTCAGTGGACCTGCCAGGACATCTCTGAGATGCCTCAATATCCTGTGACGTATTCCATTGGGTTCCATGGCTTTGTTTATTTTCAGCCCTGCAAGTTCTTCACAAAAAACATTCTCGTCCATGAATTGTGTTGTATCTACTCCATTTTTATATGTATTTTTGTGTGTTACCAATGCAGAAAGGAGTTTTGCGTATGCTCTGTGTGCAAAGCCTCGAGCAGAAAGCAGCGCACAGCACATTTAAATCCATGGCAATGAAGCAAATTAACTATTCAGGGATCATGCAGAAAAGTGTGCAGAAGACCAGAAGACTGAGCTCAACAGTGGGATTTTAACAGAAGGTCTGAGGAGGCATAAATTACTATTGCAACATCATTTCTATAGTGCTACAAAACATATGCAACGCTGTACATATAGAAAGTGCCTGCTCATCAGAGCTTACGATCTAATCAAGACAAAAAAATGGGCACTACAGTATGTTAAGATGCACATAAGTGGTGAACAAGAAAGTGAGGGGGCATTAGGATCCAAAAGCAGCTACAGGGTTTGCTTATAGACTTGCAGTCAGTGCTGGTGAAGAATTTAAACCTGTTTCTTCTCTGCCTTGCATGTACAGCACTTACAACTTTTTTCTGGCTTTGCTGAAGGGAGTGGTGAAAACAAAAATGGGAGGAGAAAAATGTAATGTGCTGGAAAAATGTTAGGCACATGTCTAGAGTGCTGTCTGGGCATAAACATCAATATTATTCTCTGCCAAACAGAGTTTTTTGCACGCAAGATGTAGGTACTGCTAATGCAGACCTATGTACGCATGCATCTGGCTTGCTTTCCTTGTTTTAGTGCAGACCTTTTGTGCACAACCTCTTTGCATGCTGTTTGCTTACAGCATTAGAAAGCAAAAGCTCTATATCAGTGGTTCTCAACCCAGTCCTATGGTACCCCCAGGCCAGTCAGGTTTTCAGGGTATCCACAATGAATATGCATGAAATAGATCTGCAGACCATGGAAGCAGTGCATTCAAATCTATCTCAAGCATATTCATTGTGGATATCCTGAAAACCTGACTGGCCTGGGGGTACCAAAGTACTGGGTTGAGAACCACTGCTCTACATGGATTACGGCAGGAAACCCTGTGCTGTGCTTTTGTCTCTCAATCACTCCTCCAAAGCCCAGATCCAAACAGGCAGTTAGCAGTCAGTTACTTATAACTCTGAGCAGGTGTTAACACCAGAGGGGAAATTTTTAAAGTATACGTACATTGCCATTGCAAAATAGGAAATAGAAATATACTTTCAAAGACTGCCCAATTTTGCAATCTATACATGTATACTCATGGCATGCATAATTAGCAGCTTTTCTACAATGACTATTTACACATGCAAACCAGCTTTTCACACATACAAATGACGCCTAGCGCTTCTAAACGACCTCCTATATGTTTAAGTGCCAACAGGTGAACAGCAGAGATAATCTAAATTTTCATCCACAGCACTTATATAGTTTGCCCTGCTGAAAATGCATATAACTTTAAATGTTCATCTTAAAATTATTTGGCGGCCACAAAGCTGAATATACTGACTTTAAAGATATTTTCTCTGGTAAATCCAGACCTGCAAATTGTTTAAATGCCGCTCTGCGGGATATTCAGTGGCACTAACATGGTTAGTGCTTTAGAATATCCCTGGGTACCACTAGTACATGCGTCGATGCTGAGCAGTTAGCACTGGGGTGTTCCGCGGGCAGTGGCTCAATATCACCGCTGTCTGGTTAGCGATATACGGTAAACATCAGGCACAGGTAACCCTTGCCTAACTTTCATCATGTTAGCTAAGCAGGCAGCATCCTAACCGCTGCCCGATTAGCCTCGCTGGCTGCCCGATTTGCCTCGCTGGTAAAGCGGCGAACCTGCATGTTCAGTACCAGGGCAGGATATGACCCCAACACTGAATATCTGGATTTAAATTTCAGCGCTGGCCACTAGCCGTGTTAGCAACACTAGCCAATCAGCACTGATTATCTCCCCCAAAATCTCTTCTTTACTATTGTGTTATTTTTACCAAATTTTATAATTATTACCCTACTGGCATACTTATTTGAATTCGTATATTAGCCTACCATCAGTTTTTATCGTTGATAATTTCCTTAAAGTTGTTTTTATCCTCTTCTGTAATTTGTTGAATGTGACTGTTTTATGTTGTACCCTGCTTTTTTGGGATAGGAGAGTTAATATATAAATAGATTTTGTATTATTTCTGTGCTGTGTGGATTTTTAATTGTAAGCCGCTCTAGTCATCATAAGTGGGACATCAAGGGCCAATAATAAATAAATAATTATTATTACTAGTACTATTTATTTAGCGTGCACCTTTTCAGATGCAGTTCAAATAAATTTGATTTGATTTTTTATTAGATTCCAAAGTTACATTCGCATAATGAGGCCCATGCCAAACGTCCACAGCATGTGTCTGCAAAAGAATGCATCGGTGCTTTACGCAGAAGGAAAAATAGCACAGTGCCGATGTATTTTACAGGCAAGTGAAAACTTTCTGAGCCTCTCTGGAGCAAGTTTGCTGACTTACTCTGGCATTTCCTTTTCTATCAGCCACTGATATGTGACGGCAATAAGCTCTTCCGTGTTGAACAATTGCTAGTGTATTCGAGGTGCATTAAGGAGAGTGATGGTTTGAGTCTGTGGGTATCTTGATTGAAGCAGACGCTACTTCTTTCATATGCAAATATATTCCCAAGGGGCCTAAGAGGGAGTGGGCTATTTTTCTTCTGCAGTGGAGTGTCTTCACTCTGTTACTATTTTGAAAAAATATTAAAGAAAGCATAGAGTAATTAATAATATAATCAATGAATTATGCATTTGGAGCATCATAGACCTGCACATATTACAGCTGGATAAATAAGACTTGCCAGTTCTTTGTCTTCTACGGTGGATGTTTAGAGACACATTTCTCTGAATTAGAAGTGGGAATAGAGAATGATAGAGATATCTTAGCTCCTCATGAACAGTTCAATCAGAGGAGAAATAAAGAAACAGTAATATAACTGTCAGAACAATAATATAACTGTCTGAAAAGCCTGCCTGGAGATCAGAGGCAGTAGCAGAGATGGATACTATCCTCCCTGGAGTGATATCAATGCCCCGTGACTCTCATCCAGCAGTGAGCAGCGGGGGAAAAAATAGTTCAGTGTCACACAAGATATGCCCAGAAGACGAAGGCTTTGCAAACATGTTTAGCAATAATTCGGCTCTACTTAGGGTTTTCAGTCATATTTGCAATGTACAAAAGGAGACATGACCTACACACACAGTGCAATAGCTGTTTCCTCCCATGTGTATTATCCCTTTATCATTTTTCTCAGGAATATATTGCACCTCAGACGGACTACCTGCACTGTGTTTGCTGCATTTATATCTTGTAGCAGATAGTGCATCAGTCTTAGCACTCCTCGTGAAAGGAGAGAACCTACCAGATCAATTAATATTACACGGGTCACTCTATCAATCTGCAATGCAATTCGATAGATACCTGTATCTATACAATGCTTGGTAAGTTGAGCTAGGCTAGTGGCTCGAAAAAAGGGGTTCAGGACCCCAAATGGGGCCCCATCATCAGTAGATGGGATCACAGAAACAGGGCTGCACCCCTTCCCTCCACTGTGATCTCTGCCCAGTACTGACGGTAAACATGAGGTCTGCAAATAAATGGACAGTGACAAGCCCTGCCTCCCCCGCTCCTGTGTGGGATTCCTGTTAGACCGAGTACTGGGGTTTGTGAGCATATAGTGAAACACAAGATCCTGTGCTGACTGCCGCAGCTGCCTTTAGAAAACTATGGGGCACAGGAGAGGAGGAAGTAGAGGAGAGGGGAGTACAGATCTTCTATTCTGTTTCCATTATCATCTGGGATTGCATGACAATTTAAGTGTTAAAATGGGTTTAGACTGGATAAAGTTTCAGATGCATTGGTCTTCTAGCCCATGTGTACGGTTTTATGTTTATGAGTAAGCTTTAATAATTTCTGTTCTTTGTCAAGCCACTACCATCACCAGATAAATTCAGCAGTCCTGCAAATGGGAGAGTAATCTTGTGGTTAGAGCAGTGGCCCGGTGATTCCCACTGGCACGCCATGTAACCTTGTACCTTCTATTGCCTCAAAACTTCCTAGCAATCTACTTCCTGTCATACCTTGTAAGAAAAGCCAGGGGCTGCAGGATCAGCATTGACTCAATGGCTTGCATTGCATTTTGTGACCATAATACTGCTTGGAATGATTACCCCACAAGGTATGGTAGAAATATAGAAACATGACGGCAGGAAAAGACCACATGACCTATCTAGTCTGCTCTTCCATATCAACCACTACAACAGTCCCCGTTTTTCCTTTAGAGATCCTCAGTATTTTTCCCATGCCTTTATGAATGCAGACACTGTCCTCATATGTACCACTTCCACTAGGAGATTATTTCACGGATCTACCACTCTTTTCATAAAAAAATATTTCCGTATATTACTCCAGCGTCTAACCCCTTTCATCTTCATCCTATGTTCCCTCATAGCAGAGCTTGTTTTCGATTGAAAGAGGCTCTCCTCCTGTGCATTTATTCCATGGAGGTATCTAAACATCTCAGTCATATCACCTCTATCCCACCTTTCCTCTAAAGTATACATATTAAGATTCTTAAGTCTGTCCTCATATGCTTTATAATGAAGACCACTAACCATTTTAGTAGCAACCCTCTGTACTGACTCCAACCTGTTTATATCCTTTCGAAGGTGTAGTCTACAGAATCACACACAATGCTCCAAATGCAGTCACGCCAGAGACTTATACAGAAGCACCATCACCTCCTTTCTTCTGCTGGCCATTCCTCTCCCTATGCACCCAAGCATCCTTCTAGCTTTTGCCATCGCCTTTTCCACCTGTTTAGCTATAAGATCATCAGGCACAATCACGTCTAGGTCCCGCTCTTCTTTTGTGGACAGAAGTACTTCACCCCCCATACTATAATCGCTCCCTTGGATTGCTGCAGCCCATATGCATGACCTTGCATTTTTTAACATTAAATTTCAGCTGCCAAATTCTAGATCATTCTTCAAGCTTAGCTAGATCCCTCCTCATGTTATCTACACCTTCTTGGGTGTCTACTCTATTGCAGATTTTGGTATCATGTGCAAAGAGGCAAACCTTACCCAACAGCCCTTCCACAATATCACTAACAAAGATGTTAAAAAGTATCGGACCAAGGACCACTGCTCCCTGCTGCCTCAGATTTATTGTAATTCCCCAGTAGCTTCCCCTTCACAAAGCAACCATTTTTACCGAGTACCTCTTAGAGATGGTCTTCTACTCTTATAAGGAAGTGCTGCAGTGGGAATTAAACTGTCTTCCTCACAGGTTTCTCATTAGAACCCACTGGGACTGAATGGCTTAAGGCACTATCACAGCATTTGAGAGCTTTTCATCTATAGTTCAGTAGTTCAAATCCAGCTCTATTTGTTAAAAATTTAAAACAATAGTCTAAGTAAAATGAATTTTTGGTTTTATCACAGTGCCAGAGGCTGATAGCAAAGGCATTCACATTGTGGTTTTTACCAATTTACAGTACTACAAAACCTGTCAATTCTCCATGCCTGGGCTGGGGCCAGTGATAAACTAAGCAGTAGAGCACCCTGTAGGAATTGCTCAGTAACAGAGTATTTTTCTGTGATACTGGTCTACTTGCATATTATGTAAATTGTGCTCCCAGGTAATTTTTTTTCAGTAAGGGTCACATGAAATTGTGAACATATCAATTGCAAAACAACCCCGCGTTGTTTCGCAAAAAATGTCGTTTTGCACGTGTTTGCATGTAAAATCTAACTGTACGAAGACAGGTAATGAGCTGATTTGCATTTTAAAACGCAGCAGTAATGTGCATAGTCATATTCATGTGCATTCTCGCATTTGCAAACATGAACATGGTTTAGTACATTGGTCTCTTGGTCAGTGATTTGTCATAAAGAAACAAGGAGGACCCAGAACCCAGGATTCTTTCCAGGATGCTATGCTTTCCACTGATATTTCCAAAGATATTTCATGATACACTGTAGACCTGATATAATGCAAATGTCAGCATCCAGGTGAATCCGCATTATATCATTGTGTGAATACTCTGGCCTATTTTGTGTAAAGCTTTATTTCTCCATATTAGATATTTATTATTAAAAATACTCAGTATTATTGGGGGATTACAAGCTCTCATCAGTGGTGTCACTACCAGGAGGGGAATAGTAGCAGACACCATGCCCTCTGCCTCCAACCAATGACTTGTTCTATGGCTTCTCCTACTGCCACCTCCTCCGCACCACTCACCAGCATCAACCGCATGACAGCCCAGAGTAGCACCAATAACAGCTACAACATTGCCTCCTCTGCTCTGCCGGCCAGAGCAGGAGTTGTACAAAGGATAAAGTCATGCAGTCGCATATCAACGTCACCTCCAGTGGAAGTCATGGTTTCTGCTCAAGAGGTTATACATTTTTGAAGGGGTGGTATCTTTGGAAGCCTAAAATAAATCCATACAAAAAATCCCCATCCCAAATAAGATCAAACACAGCTGACTGGAAATTTATCCTTTCTGTTATGACATCATGCGCTGGGCACCATTGAGCGATACAAATCATTGTCAATTGAATAAAAACATCTCAAGGGATTCTTGGCTTAATATAAAATAAAGATGTTTAGCTCAGATGATTAACTTACCATACAGTTAAAATAGACCACTGGCAACATCTCAAGCTATATTTAACAGCGATCTCTGAGTCAGTGGCGGTTGTACTTTACAGTGAAGAATTTCGGCACAGCTTGAAGATTATCCAGTACTAGCTGCCAAAGAAGGAATTTAAATATGGGATTCTTTAGAATAATTAGGCAATAGAAAATAAATATGATCAATTGTGTATTTAAAATCTCCCTCAAAATAGAGCAAGTAAATGAAGATGAAAGAGACCATCATTACTACAGACAAAAGGTTAGTTACTAACAAGAGCTGCTGTATTCATGCACACTATTTGTAACTAGGGGACATTCGTTAATTCCTGGGGCGGTGCTTCTCAACCAATGTGTCGGGACATTCTGATATGTCACCAAGAGCTGGGAGATGTGCCACAAAAAATCTGACAGACAGCAAGCCAATCATTTCCCTAGCAATCACATGTGCCTGCAGACTAGGGAAGTGCAAATCCAGGAGCCGGGTACTTGAAATCCTATAACCCTCCTTAATTCTGCTCCCCTCTTCCCTCCAATGATCACTGTTGTCACCAGCTCAAGCATTATTTTCAACTACAATAAAATGATAGTTGGGTTCTTTTATCATACTACTATGGACTGTAGCGTTCAGTTGTCACCCTCATGGGTACAGTCTGTCAGGTGTGCTGCAGTAGAAAAAGATTGAGGCACTTGATATACCACCCTTTTTACTATGTGCATCAGAGTGGTTTACATATATATGAACAGGTACTTTTTATTCTCTTGTCCCCGAAGGGCTCACAATCTAAGTGTACCTGAGGCAATAGAGGGTTAAGTGGCTTCCCAAAGCCACAAGGAGTGGCCATGGGACTAGAGACCCCAGTCCCTCTGGCATGAGGTTACTTGCCCCATGTAGGAATTGAACCCCTGGGCCTCCTGGCATGAGGTAATCTATCTCAACCACTGAGACACTCCTCCCTCCATGATAGAACTTTTATATGCACACAAATTAATTGCACAATAGTTAATTCATGCGTGTACGTGCATACAAGTGATTTGCATGCACTCAAACATTTGTGAATGCACATTCACAAATGTGCATCTCTGTCCTGCTGAAAAACATTGCAAAACGTCGGGGCTCTGTCCTCACCCCTGATTGCTTTAGGATGATTTTCCCCTAGAACAGTGGTTCTCAATCTTTTTCTACTGCAGCACACCTGACAGACTGTACCCATGAGGGTGACAACTGAACGCTACAGTCTATAGTAGTATGATAAAAGAACCCAACTATCATTTTATTGTAGTTGAAAATAATGCTTGAGCTGGTGACAACAGTGATCATTGGAGGGAAGAGGGGAGCAGAATTAAGGAGGGTTATAGGATTTCAAGTACCCGGCTCCTGGATTTGCACTTCCCTAGTCTGCAGGCACATGTGATTGCTAGGGAAATGATTGGCTTGCTGTCTGTCAAATCTTTTGTGGCACATCTCCCAGCTCTTGGTGACATATCAGAGTGTCCCGACACATTGGTTGAGAAGCACCGCCCCAGGAATTAACGAATGTCCCCTAGTTACAAATAGTGTGCATGAATACAGCAGCTCTTGTTAGTAACTAACCTTTTGTCTGTAGTAATGATGGTCTCTTTCATCTTCATTTACTTGCTCTATTTTGAGGGAGATTTTAAATACACAATTGATCATATTTATTTTCTATTGCCTAATTATTCTAAAGAATCCCATATTTAAATTCCTTCTTTGGCAGCTAGTACTGGATAATCTTCAAGCTGTGCCGAAATTCTTCACTGTAAAGTACAACCGCCACTGACTCAGAGATCGCTGTTAAATATAGCTTGAGATGTTGCCAGTGGTGTCTTTTAACTGTATGGTAAGTTAATCATCAAAGCTAAACATCTTTAATTTCTATTAAGCCAAGAATCCCTTGAGATTTTTTTATTCAATTGACAATGATTTGTATCGCTCAATGGTGCCCAGCGCATGATGTCATAACAGAAAGGATAAATTTCCAGTCAGCTGTGTTTGATCTTATTTGGGATGGGGATTTTTTGTATGGATTTATTTTAGGCTTCCAAAGATACCACCCCTTCAAAAATGTATAACCTCTTGAGCAGTTCCAGATAATCTGCCTCTAGCTTCTACATAGTAACATAGTAACACAGTATATGATGGCAAATAAAGACTAGTATGATCCATCTAGTCTGCCCAGTAAGGTGGCTAGAGTAGGTGAACCCGCTGTTCCGTGCAGGTCACCCACTCTATTTGTTGAAGTATAAAAGATAGTTACGTTTATTTTTACTTCATCCTCTTGTTATAAAGGGATGCACTGTGTCTATCCCATGCCATTCTGAATTCCATCATTGTATTTGCCCCACTGCCTCCATTGGGAAGGTATTCCAAGCATCCACCTTCCTTTCAGTGAAAAAGTATTTCCTGATCTTGCTTTTAAGTTTACCGCCTTGCAGCTTTATCGGATGTCCTCTAGTTTTTCAACGTCTCCTTCTTTAAAAACAGTTTGTTCATTAATACCCTTTCAGGATTTAAAGTCTTTATCATATCTCCCCTGTCCTTCTTCTCCTCCACGGTACACATATTTAGGTCTTCAAGTCTCTTCTCATACGACTTCTGGCACAGGTTCCAAATCATTAAGAACATAAGAAATGCCATACTGGGTTAGACCCAGGTCCATCAAGCCTACTCCAGGCCACATGAACCTCACAGATTCCCAAAAAGGTACACAGGTTCCACAATGCTTGTCCAACGATAAGGAGTGGATTTCCCTGCTCCTCTTTAATAATGGTTTAGGGATCTTTCCTCCAGGAACTTGTCCAAACTTTTTTTAAACCCAGCTTTTATTACATTCTCCGGTAATGAATTCCAGAGTTTTATTACGCATCGAGTGACAAAATATTTTCTCTTATTACACTTAAATGGGTTACAATGTGGCTTCATTGGGTGTCCCCTAGTCTTTCTACTTTTTGATGGAGTAAATAACCTAATTACATTTACCCGTTCTAATCCATTCATTAATTTATAGACCTCTATCATATCTCCCCTCAGCCATCTCTTTTCCAAGTTGAAGAGCCCCATAACCTCTCCTGTCTCCAAGGATCTATTAAATACATCCTTTAAAGGTCCTGCCAGAATCTCTCTGAGCTCTTTCAGTATCCTGGGATGTATCCCATCTGGTTTCATGGTCTTGTCCACTTTCAGTTTTTCAAGCTGTTCAAAAACATCATCTTCTGAGAATGGTATAGTATCTGCTCCTTTCCTGTTTGTATATTTGTCACTCTTACATGGTCCTTCTCCAAGATTTTCTTTAGTGCATACAGAAGTAACTGTTTAGCAATTTTCGCTTTTTCAATGTTACTTTCCACAAATCAGGCCTCAGCACTTTTGAGTCTTGCAGTTTCACCTCTGATCTTCCTCTTCTCCTGAATATACCTGAAATATATTTTGCCTCCACGCTTCACATCTTTAACCATCTTTTCTTCCGCCTTTGTTTTTGCTGTCCTTATTTCTCTCTTTGTCTCCATTAGCTTTATCCTGTATTCTTTTCTGTGTTCCTCAGTTTGTTTGTGTTCTTTTGAATTTTGTGAAAGCTGTGGATTTTTGCCTTTATTTGTGCAACCACTTCTTTGGAGAACCACATAGGCTTCCTTTTCCTCTTGTTTTTATTTATTTTCCTTACGTATATGCAGTATCTGTCGCCCTCTTTATTGCCTCCTTTAGTTTAGCCCACTGCAATTCCACTTCCCTTATCTCCTCCAGGTATTTTCTCATTTTACTGAAGTTAGCGTTTTGATGTCTAGGACTTTGAGTTTGCTGTGATTGGACTCTGCCTTGGCTTTTATCTCAAACCACACTGTGATGATTGCTGCTGCTCACATGAGCATCCACCCAGATATTTGACACACTATCTCCATTGGTGAGTATTAGATCCAGTGTCAGAATTTCCCTGGTTGGTTCTATCACCATTTTTCCGAACTATGCTTCGTGGACGGAATCCACAATCTTTTTACTTCTTTCCATATTTGCAGAAGGAATACTTCAATCCATATCTGGTAGATTTAAAGTCACCCAATATTATCACTTCTTCCTTTATGGCTACCTTTGCCATATCAATGATCAAGTCTCTATCTATTTCTTCTTTCTGAATTGGAGGGCTGTAGACTACACTATGTCACCATCACGGTGGCCAGCCCAACGCCTAGAGCGCTGAGACTTGGTCTGCCTGTGGTGTTCCTGCCTCAGAGAGCGTGGGCTTGCTTTAACTCTGCAAGGCCTTCTGGGAATGTAAGTCCCTTTTCTCCTTGAGCACAGATGAGTTGCAGTCGAGTGGTTTCAGGCAATGACAAGAATTTATTTTCCCCTTCCCGGCGGATTAAATGCAAGTGAATAACTCAGGACAAAACATGCCATACAATCGGCTTGAGGAAATTATACATGAACTCAGGTAAGTTAGCCTTGTCAGCTTCAGGCTTTAAACGTGCAGTGCTTGATACAAAACAAAACCACAACAGCTTCAATTAGCAAAGAAAATGTTCCCTTTTCTTCTGCTGCTTTTACCGTCTCTCACAGACACTATTCAGCATAGGGAATTCACATGGTCAGCCAAAGATAATGTACAGTCCATCCGATCATCCACTATTTCATTATGGACAGAGTCTATCTGCATTTCTTCAGTATCAGGAATAGCAGGGTGTGGCAGTAAGCTGCTATCCTGATCCTTGAAACAAACGGTTTCTCTGACCTCACGTGGCTTCTCTCTGTAACACTCTCCTGAGCAGGGTTGTAAACTACCATATATGCTGTAGTTTTTGTCCAGGGAGTTTGCTACTTTCTGGTAACTATAAGGAACTGCTTTATAGCTAGGTTCAAACTTGTATGAATTATTAAGCCTACCTTTTGGCTTTGAAAGGGAAGGAACTCTCCACTCTGCAGGGTTAGACTGGTTCTCAAACACAGCTGGTGTTTGCTTGCTTCTCAGCCTATTAACTTTCCCCTCAGATGTACCAGTATTCTCCAACCAGCCTTTCTCTCTCCTCGGAGCGTGAGAGCTTTGCCAAGCCTGCCTCTCAGGAAGATTCTTCTCTCTCCTGCCTTTACCAGACAACCCCTGTCCTGGGTTGCTTCCTTCTGGCCTCAGGAATATGGCTCCTTTGGTTCTCACTCCTCTTTGACTTCTTCTAGTCAGCGTGCTCCTTTGCTGGTTTCCTTTCTGGCTCTGACTCCAGTTCCTCCTCTGGCTCTCCCTCTCGTTCTGCCTGGTCCAAGCTAATGACCAGTTTTTATCATTGTAACTCTCAGGGCTTAGCTGTGCCCTGCCCTGAAACAGGTGAACCTCATTACCTCCTGAGCTAGGGAATACGTCACTGCAGGGGCGTGTCTCTCTAGCTCGTGACTCTCTTTGTTTACTTCTTCTTTGCAAACACTGAGCCATATGCCCAGACTGCCTGTCAGTTTCTGAAAGCAAATCCTCATCTTGCCCTACCTTTATAGGCTCAGAAGGGACTTCTTCATGATAACTAGTATGGATGATAGTGCCATCTCCTCTTTCCAACACAATCCACGGCGCTTCTTCTTTTTTTTCCCATATCCTCTGCATTTCAGTGGCTTTAATATTGCTCGTCATATAGAGCTACTCCTCTTCCTTTTCTGCCTTCTCTATAGCCAGCTATGGCTATATCTCATTTATTTGATTCATTAAACCATGTTTCTGTAATTGCCGCAATGTCCAAGTCCTAGAAAGTGGAATAACGAGTGAGGTTATCAAATTTGCAGATGACACAAAACTATTTAAAGTTGTTAAAACCCAAGAGGATTGTGGAAAATTGCAAGAGGATCTTGATAAATTGGAAGACTGGGCATCAAAATGGCAGATGAAATTTAATGTGGACAAGTGCAAAGTTATGCACCTAGGGAAGAACAAACCAAACTATGATTACACGATGCAAGGTTCCACATTAGGAACCACCACCCAGGAAAAAGATTTAGGCATCATTGTGGATAACATGTTAAAACCCTCGGCCCAGTGTGCAGCGGCGGCCAAGAGAGCAAATAGAATGCTAGGTATCATAAGGAAAGGAATGGAAAATAAAACAAAAGATCTCACACAATTCAGGAAGGCCCTCAAGCACCACCTATTCCTCCTATACATTTCACAACCAAATGCAACCCATCCACACCCCACACCCCAACTCACTCTCTCAACGCCCAACACCTTGCAAACCGAATAATACCAACCAAGCAACAGAACCATACCACACAGTACTTTGCATGTGTGACTCTGATCATTAATGTAATCAAGAATGACGATATGATAATGTAACACTCGAAGACCCAGCTTTAGCCATTTAGTCAAGCCTATCATAGAACTTGTAAACAGTTACTCTGTTACAACTGTGTTAGTTAATATGTAAATAGTTCACCCAGTTACAATTCCAAGTTTTTTGATCCTGTTCAATGTAGCACTAGGCATTTCATTGTCTCTTGCAAGAATTGTTCACTGAAAACCGCACTGATAATGAAGAGCGTGGTATAAAAAAGCTTTAAATAAATAAATAAAAGATATTATAATGCCTCTATATCGTTCCATGGTGAGACCGCACCTTGAATATTGTGTGCAACTCTGGTCACCATATCTTAAAAAGGATATAGTGATATTAGAAAAGGTTCAGAGAAGAGCCACCAAAATGGTAAAGGGGATGGAAGGATACTCCTATGAAGAAAGGCTAAAAAAGTTAGCGCTCTTTAACCTGGAAAAGAGACGGCTGAGGAGAGATATGATAGAAGTCTATAAATTAATGAACGGAGTGGAACGGGTAAACATAGATCGATTGTTTACCTTATCAGAATATAGAAAGACTAGGGGACATGCAATGAAGCTACAAGGTAAACTATTTAAGACTAATAAAAGAAAATATTTTTTCACTCAACGTGTAATCAAACTCTGGAATTTGTTACCGGAGGATGTAGTAAAGGCTGTTAGTGTAGTTGAGTTTAAAAAAGGTTTGGACAAGTTCCTGGAGGAAAGGTCCATAAACCATTATTAAGAAGGGACCCAGGATATCAATGCTTGACCGAGTACAAGCATTGTGGAACCTGTGTCTTTTGGGGAAACTGCTAGGTACGTATGACCTAGATTGGCTACTGCTGGAAACAGGATACTGGGATTGATGGACCTTGGTCTGACCCAGTAAGCACAGTTACTTACCTGTAACAGGTGATCTCCGGAACAGCAGGAATTAGTCTTCACATGCGGGAGACGTCGCCGACGGAGCCCGCACGGGAATGCTCCCCAGCATCCAATCAGAAAGCCTTTGGGAGCATCCCCCGCGCCTGCGCGGTGGCTTCCCGCCCTTCCTACTGCCTCTCCCCAGTTGAGTTTCATAGCTGAGCCGGAAGGAGAGGAGAGGAAGGAATAGAGAGAAAGAGATACAACTCCTAGGGGAGGTGGGCGGGTTGTGAAGACTAATTCCTGCTGTTCCGGAGATCACCTGTTACAGGTAAGTAACTGTGCTATCTCCAGAAACAAGCAGGAATGAGTCTTCACATGTGGGGACTCCCTAGCTGAGGATGCCTGGGGGAGATCCCGTAAGCCCGGCCCAGGACGGGATGGCATTTGCCCAACCTGAATCACCGGCATCCCCAGAGGGATGGAGGGTAGGAGTTGAGAGAGAGAACAGCAAAGCCCAAAGACTACAGGGAGATTAGTCATTAGAATGCATGGAGCATCATTACGTTTTTAATGAATTAATAACTTAGTACCATGTAGAGCTTACCTACTGAATTGTAGGAAGTAGAACTGTGGTGAAGGTACTGTAGATGCAGTAGTGAGGTCTTCAATGGAACGTCACCGCAGCGAGGAGGAAGTTCCAAATCCGGAAAGCCAAGAGATCCAGGAGTCAGCTGGGTCAGGAGAAGGACGGCAGGTCTTCAAGGAGCTTTATGCAAAGCTGAGTACTCCCTTAGGAGCAGAGTCCATAACTCAGAGGACTAACAGCAGAAGACTGGCCGATCTGGGTAGCCTATTCCGGAGAAGAGTAGGGGAGTACCCCGGAGCAGAAGGAGTACACAGTCTGCCCTAGCGAAGAGATAGGGAGACAAGGGTCTGAACCTCCGGGAGGAGGGCATAACTGAAAACATAAGCTGTTGACTTCACAGCAGTAGAGTAAAACCAGTCCGAGCGCCGAACTAAGGAATAGGCAGGCGGACTGGCGGAAGCCCGGAGGGGGGGGGTGCGTGAGTACCGGCCATTGGGAAAAAATAGACGGCAGAACACAGGCACTGTGGGCATCCCCCAAAAATGGGCCTATAGGGCAGGTGATATGTGGTCTGTCTAGGCCGTTGGGCATATAGAACGCCCCACTCCGGCACTAACGCAGGTACGCCGAGGAACCTGCCATTGATCCACCGAACGTCCACCTGGGGAGGTGGCGTCAAGATCCGTCCGGAGAGGGATCTACTCCGGTGGGACAAGGGCAGATCGGCGGACTAACAGCACGGTAGCGTGAATGACAGAGGATAGTGTCCGTCCGGAAGAGCACATCAAGGGGCTTGAGGCCCTATAGGTGTCCCCAGGACCTGCACGCAGAACTCGCTCCCCGCACTAATCGAGGAACATGAGGGCATAGTCCTAGGTAATCATTGGGGACTACAGGCTGGAAGGAAAATTCCAGTACGGAAGCAATCAGCAGGGGAATACTGGCCGAGAAGGGTTCGGGGGCCGTACCTAAGGGTAAGCCAGCTGACCGTGGGCCAGAGCTATCAAGGAGCAGAGGTGGTCTCCCTCTACCAGCGGAAGGAGAATACCTAAACCCCTGGATAAGCCCCCGAACCATTTGCCCTACTGAACGAGCCCCAATTCAAATGTAAACTTCTGGTAAGAAGGTAAACCGCAGGCAGCTGCCCACCAGAGCCTAAAACTGCTTGGTATGAGAGTTCTGACGCGGACCCAGGAACTTCAACCCAGGGTGAGAGGTCCCTTGCTTGGGCGCACCTGGCGGGTGGGCTGAGGAGTGACATTTCCTCTTCCTAAGGAAGGAGGGTCTGCACAGGCGTGTACCACCGCCGGGGGGAAGCCGGGCCCTAGGATGGCTTCTAACGCTGGGAAGGTTAGCGAAGCACTGCGCGACCTGACGTAAGGCTTCGCTATTGAAGAGATGATCTCCGTCACAGGGAGAATTACCCAGGTTATGCTGTGCTCGTCTACACAACTCGGACGCCTGCAACCATGCTGTACGGCGTGCTTTAATGGCAACAGCAGAACATCTGCTGACCGACAGGAAGGAGTCTAGAGAAGCACAAGAAAGGAACACAGAGATATTCCTGCAGTGATAAAGGAGCAAGGAATACTCAAAGGCCTTGGTTGCAGATAAGAAGGGAGACAACAGAGATAATCTCTCGGTGACCTCCCGGAGCGACAGACTCATATAAAAAATATATGAAATAATTCTGGACGCCAGCATAGACGTTTGAAAGGTTTGACGTCCTAGGGTATCTAGCGTCTTCGAGGCGCGGCCTGGAGGGCGAGAGGAATGCTCTTCCTTGCTTCCGGCCTTCCTCAGCGCCGATTCTACCACAATGGAATGATGCGGAAGCTGGTGCTGCCGAAAACCCGGGGAGGGGGGCACCTGATACAGAGCATGCATCACAGTCGACGGTGCCGGAACCCTCAAAGGTGACCGCCAAGCCCCCAGCAGGAGATCCTGTAGGGAGGGGTGCAGAGGAAGCATCACGGCGGCCTGTTCCGCAGGGCCCGGAGTTAGGTCCGGGATAGGGATGGCCAGCAAGTCCGCCATGTCCAGTATGAAATTCTGAAAAGATGGCTCCCCCGGCGGGGCTATGCCGTGGGAGGTGGTGGCGGGAGGGGCCACCAGGGCACCGAGAAGCCTCTCGGGCTGATGCCCGCTGGGCAGAGGAGGGGACCAAGAGCCCCGGATCGGGGCGGTCAACATGGCGTCATCAGCTCCTGGAATGGATTCCAAGCTAGGCATTGAGGAGGTCGATGGCACCGACGGAGCCGCCGGAATCGGCCTCGGCCCCGGACCCGGGGGCGGCGCCGCCCTCGACCACTGAAGCGGTTCCGCGGCAGCCGAAGGGCAGTGGCCAACGATTTCCGCTCCGCATCGCGGGAGGGGACAGGGGCCGATCCCGAGACGTGTCGTGGCCGAGCCTTCGAGGCTGGATACCGATTCCAGGCTGGGTATCAAACCGAGCGATGAGATCGACTCCCTTCTAGAGGGCCCCGGCGGGGGCGGCCGCGCCGGCGGTGCTGATCCCGGGGCCGGAACCGCGTCAAACGGTGTCGCGAGCACCAAGGGCCCCCGAGGACTAAGCTCGGTGGAGAGGGAGTCATCCGACGCAGGCGCCGACGTCGGGCGGCGGGCACTGCCAGATGCCGGCCCCCTTCTCGAGCCCATCTGGCCCGGAGGGAAATCCTTCCGGGGCATGCGACCCATCCCCGAGGGTACCCAGGTCGCCCGACGACGAGACCCTGCGGGGAGGGAAGTGCAAAACTCCCTCGCCAACGCCGGGGTACCGGTGCGGGATGGCGCAGATCCAGGCTGGATCGAAGCGATCGAAGGCCCCGAGGCCCCCTTTCTAGGAAAGGGCGGGGCCCTCGACGGCCGTGACAATGCCGGGGGTTCGCCCGTCTGGGGCTGATCGACACACCCCGAGGGTCCCGGGGAAGGCTGACGGTGGTCCCTGGCGCTCAACGCCCCTGCCATCACTGGCGGAGCGGGGCCGCTCGAACCCGGTACCACCCTCGAGCAGGGCTGGGATACCGGCGACCCAGCATGGGTCAAAGCGACTGGCCCCGAAGGGAGCGAGGCCAGATGACCATCCCCGGTGAAGAGTGGAACCATCGACGCCGATGCGCACGAAGCGGGTATCACCTCCGCGCATGGCATGAACGTCGAGCCGCCAGACCGTGTTGAGCCGGTCGGCCCTAGAGGCGCCGAGGGCAGCGGCAGGCGATCCCCTGTGGGGAGCGGCACCCTCGTAGGAACGCCATACCGGCAGGAGTCGGTCGGCCCCGGAGGCGCCGAGGACTGCGGCTGACAACCCCCGGTGAGGAGCGGAACGCTCGACACCGATGCCGACGTCGAGGGGTCGGCACCACCCGTAGCGGATACCACCCCCGCGGATGGCAGGGAGGAAGGAACACCAAACTGGACCGAATCGATCGGCCCCGGACGATCCTCGGCGAGGAGCGGAACGCTCGACACCGACGCCGGGGGGTCTGCACCGCCCAGAGCGGGTACCACACCCGAGCGTGGCTTGGATAGAGGGAGGTCAGACTCGGTTGAGCCGATCGGCCCCGAAGGCGCCGAGGACACCAGCTGACGATCCCTGATGAAGAGTGGAACACTCGACACCGGCGCCGATGCCGGGGAATCGGCACCGCTCGAAGCGGGTACCTCCCTCGAGCACGGCTCGGGAATGTTCTGTGAGGAGCAAACCCCAGGAACATCCCGAAACCCCGTAGATGCTTTGGAGCCCGAGGACTCCCGCCGGGGTATAGTAGCCAAGGGGGGCTTGAGGGGTTGGCCGGAGCCGTCGCCATGCCGCGCATGAGACTTGCCCCTCAAGACTTGGCTAGTCTTAACAGACTGTTGTGCGGTTACCTGATCCTGGAGAGAAGAAGAAGAAGAAGAACCCGATGGCCGCGCCCTGGGCGTGAAAACGTCATCGAGGGATACCCGAAAAAGGGAAGCTCTTCTCCTGACACCGTAGCCCGGAGAACCCAGGAAGGAAGGGTCAGGCCCCAAACAAGAGAGGCACCAGGCATTGCAGTCCATGTGGAAAACTAAGTCCCCGCAGCGAGGGCACTTCTGGGGCTCCATGCTGCAAGCCCGGTAGGCCTCGGCGCCCAGAGGGGAAAAAAGGTCCCGCTAGGCGATGAAGAAAAAATAAGAAAACAAAACAAAAGGGGCACAGAGGTGCCGCTGTCGGCGGGAAAAACCGCGACTACAGAAACAAGAAAAAGAAGGTTAAAAGTTCTGCGGTGGCAGGAGGGACGTCCTGCCTGCTCCACGGAAAACGAAAAACTGGGGAGAGGCAGTAGGAAGGGCGGGAAGCCACCGCGCAGGCGCGGGGGATGCTCCCAAAGGCTTTCTGATTGGATGCTGGGGAGCATTCCCGTGCGGGCTCCGTCGGCGACGTCTCCCGCATGTGAAGACTCATTCCTGCTTGTTCCTGGAGATTGGCATATCTTATGTTCTTATGTTCTTATTTCCACCTTCAGGGCTTCCAGGCCAGGGACTTTATTGGTTAGAGATGAGTATTTGTGCTTATTGCTTTCCAACAATTGTTGGTTGGCTTGCTTGTATTTTGCATGGATTTTATACCAGACTCCTCTTCCCTCTTGTCATCGATGTGCGGGTTAATATGATGACCATTTATAATGTTATTATGTTTTTGCTGGCAGTGACATCCTGAATTTGTTCTTTTCCATCCATCACCCCTTTTCCCTAGTTTAAATGCTTGTCCACATATTGCCTGAAATGTTTCACTTAGGGCCTGATTCTGTGCCACGAATAGCAGGAATGGACATCCCAACAGTATTCATGGTATTTCACCTTGAAATATCAATACCCATTGGGACATCCATCCCTGCTATTCGTGCCTTCTCTGCTTGTGTCTAACTTCCCCACCGGTGGTACGGGGAAGTTAAATGGGGCGGGGAAGGGGAGGATCAGAGGAGGAGGCAGGGCAGGCGGCGGGTGGTTGCCAACCCTGTACATACAGGGCCGATTCTAATGTCGGCCATGTTCGTCCAGTGACGGCGACTTGTATGGGGAAGTTATTCCACCTCCACAGTTCCATATAACAGCCTTCACTGAGTTAGCCAGGGACATTCCTGTATGTTCAGGCCAGACTGAATCGCAGTCCCGATCTGCATATTGTGATGGCGCAGCTGGGTTAAACCTTAGAGAAAGAAGGAGAAACCAGTCTTTTTCCCCTGAAGCAAAGAGCAGTGCAGGAAGGGAAAGGGTCAAACCTCCAACAAATGAAAAAAACTCTATGCACCAAAAGCTAGGGAGGGAGCCACACCTCAGCTCCATGGTGACCAAGGGAGCTGACGTGAGAGGCAGGTGGGCAGAATCAAAGCCCATAGGACAGCCCCAAACACTTAAGCAGGAAGAAACAGTTAGTGAGAGGGGTGTGGTGAGAGAGAGGAAAAACCACGGGACAAGCAGCAGAGAGAAGGAAGAGAGAAGAAGAAATAATCCTCAAGAGGAAAGGCTGGAAAGTTTGTCCAGGAGTCAGAGGAGTTCTTCTCAGGAGTCTTCTGTTGAAGCTGTTCTGGAAGGTGGGAGAATAGGCAGAAACAAAGCTCCTTTTGAAAAGCTGCATAAACGATCTTATTGCAGGCAGCGTGTCTGTAGCTCCAGTTCTGAGAGAAGCACAGCTGATAGAAAGCAATTAGCTGACTGGAAGCTTGGGAGACAGGACTCAGAGCCAGACCCTGCTGAGAAGCATGCCGCAAGAGACCAGGTGAAGCAGTCTGGGGACAAGTGGTTGCCTTTAGCACTACCAGAGAAGGCAAGAAGTGCTAGGAAAAAGGTGAGCCCTTTTGAATTCCTTAAATCAGTGTTAAAGGAGACTGGTATCCTTGGTTCCTCCCCCATACCTCAGAGTAAGGAAGAGTCCTGATAGAGACAGCTTAAAACCTTGTTAGAGCAATGGAAGCCTTCTGTGGAGAACCCTGTAAATAGGCAGGTTATATCAGACTCAGAGGAAGAAGCCATGCAAACTGAGGAAGCCCCTGTAGAAAGTGAATGTTCTGATATGGAGACAGACTGTGCTTATTGCCAAAGAGAGTAAAGCTGTTAAATGTTTATGCTGATGATATAAGTGCTGGAAGAAGCTTGAAACTCTGCTGGTGGGATTTACACTGGGGAAGGCAGTGAGCTGCCAGAAGTGTAAAGCCTAGCCAGTTTGACAACTGGAAAGGAAGAGACCGCTATTGTTTATTAATTGTTATACGAAGACACTGTTGCTGGAAGAAAAAGCAGTTAATGTGTGGCAACTGAAAGAAGGTTTGAGAAAGTAATTTGAAACAGACATGCCTGCATGTATAACACATGGATTTTGCTGTATCAGTTAACTTTATTTCGGTTGGGAAAAGAATCCTTTATTTCTGTTCAGTAGGGGTAGTAGTAAAATACCTGTGCAACAATAAAACTTATTGTTACCCCAAAATCCTTGGCTTGTTCCGTCTTGACCACAACTACATGGAACATAAGACCTGCAGCACTTATAAGGATATATAAATGTGGTCCGTCCATTTCTACTAGGCATATGCCTATACCAAGGAGTGGACGTGACAATATACAGGACTGTTCATGATTCTGATCCCCTCTGTATGTCCGGGACAGAATAAGCCTGTTAGAGTCCTTTTCCTGCCAAACAGAGATGCAGTTCATCACAGTCCTCTTGTTGTTCCATCTATTGCCCCAGTTGCCCATATATCTAAATCCTTCTTGCTTACACCAATTTTGGAGCCACATATTAAAGCTGGTTATGTGATTCAGCCTCTCTTCCACCTTATCATGAACAAGTAGAACATCTGAGAATGCTATAGGGTTGACAATGGATTTAAGTTTCTCTCACAGAATCTGGAAGTCCATTTGTACTGTAAAAGTACTGTTTCTAGCCAGATCATATGTACCCAAGTGGAAAACCACATCAATTTTGGAATGCTTACTTTCCACACTGATTATGCTAACAATTTGGTTTGTATTCCTGCTGGCTGAAGAACCTGGGAAGCATTTTACCATTTTTTATCCTTTGGACTGTGTTCCCAAGTTATTCCTTCTGATGACACAGTCTTCAAGTAGTAAGGGTTTCCTGTTTTGTGATTTTTTTGTTCATGTTTGAGGCATTATCGGTAGATTGGGTGTCAACCTTCTTGTCTTAAAACATCTCCTGTCCTGAGGAATATTCACTGAGGAGGAGTAAGAGGTTCCAGTTGATTCGTTTAGACAGGATTATGATTTCTTCACCACATCTGCTGGCTTTACTAACACAGAATACATTCTGTATCCTCGCATTTATGCCACGCAGATTCATATTGACAATTAAAAACAAACAGAAATTTGACATTTTAAATTCAGCACATGGCTGCAAAAGCTTCTTCTGTAACTGATGGGATAGTCAGAAGAGATATATGCAATAAAAATATATCAAAATTCTCTTCAGCTTGGAGATTTCGGTGGCCAGAAAAAAAAATTATGAATTGTCCCAGAATACTAAAAGAAAATCTGCAAAGTGCTATGTTAGATTGGATAAATTTCCATTTTTTATATACATGTACTGCGGCGTTCCTGCCCGGCCTTGGGGCTAAAGACAGGAGCGGCGGTCTGATGCTTCGTGAGGAAGGAGAGTAACCTGTATCCAGGGAATGCTGGGTATTGTAGTTCCTGCTCCTCTCGCTCCGAAATAATGAGTTGTAGTTATGGGGTTTCCAGTATATTTATTATAGTAAAGGATATTGTTCCATCACATGGCAAATAAATGCAAACAAAATAGGTGCTTCAAAATGCTAACAGGAAAACTTAGGATAAAGGCAACTTAAAGTATAACTGCTTCTTTTCACTTTTAAGCAAATTACTCACTTTGCCCCAAGAGGTCAGTTAGATTCACTGCAGCCTCTTTCAGCCACTGTTACCTTCACAGTGCTGGGGAAAATCAGGTGCACATAATTAGAGCTTTCTCAGCAAGGCAATACAACAGCTCCGTAGCATTCAATTCACATACGGTAAAAAGCAGTTTCCTTCAGCTTGGCATCTCTACACAGCAGATCGTGCAATCCATGCTCTCACAATCTGGTAAGTCTGTATTATCTTGTGTTAATTCTTCAAGCTGTATGGAATTACTGGCTTCTGGTAACACTGGCTGTCTTCTAGCTTGCAACTCTAAAAACTGCTTAAAACTCTGTAGGAGCAATTCAGCCTGCTGTTTGTGAGATAGGGAATTGCTATCAGCTATACAACTTCCCTCTGGCTTAAGGCTGTTTATTTTCTCCTCTCTTAGATTAATTGTGTCAGAGTAATTGCTAGTCTCTTTTGCTAATGTTTCACACACAGGAGAGTTAGCTTTACGTTCAGCCTGGAAACTTGGTGGCAATTCACTTACTTGTTGCCATGCCGTTCTGACTTCAGATGGCTCCAACGTTCTCCAGCTGTTAGAATGTTTGTTGCTCTCTGGCTCAAACGGTACTTCACAGAATGATTGTTTTCTTTCTTGTGCCTGCCTTGAAGGCTTCCTTTCCCAGGGCTGTGCCTTCCAACGGTTGTCTAATTCAGGGCTAGGTCCTCTCTCCTTGGGACTTCTACTCACTGCCTCTGAATAGAACTTTGCAGGTCTCCTTCCAATGCCAGGTTCCCAAGTATCAGCATACTGTCTTCTGGACTTCCAATCATTCTTCCTCCTCTCCTTCTTTCTCTATCTTAATCCCATTCTCATTCTCCATCTGACTAGCAAAGCCATGCTCTGGTTTAAAACCACGTTCTCTCCTGGACACGCCCCTTCCAAGGGCAGGGTGTGCCCAATCAGGACTGCAGGACTCCTCCCCTGGGCTGGTCTCCATGCTCAGCTCTGTGGAATAGAGTCTCTCTTTCTTCCTTGGTTTCTCAAATAGGCATAAATCCTGCTGAACCTCAGGATTTTCATCCGTTTCCATAGGCTCAGGAGGGCGCTGTTCACCACAGTACTAACTGTCTTTATCCAACTTTCGGACTCCTAATAGTGTCGCGCCCCCTACTGGCCAGGCGGTAGCCTAGTGGTGGGGGACAGAACTTATTTTTTTAATGTCCCTTGTTTAATCACCTATGCATGTAGTTGTGAGGTTGAATGAATTCAGCTGAGAGGTTTTTCCAAGGCACACAGGATTTTTATTTATGCTTCAGCCAAATGAACTTAGCAGTTCAAAAATATCAAAACATAAAAATGGTGGATACTTTCTCCAGTGAAACAAAATCAACAGAATAAATTGCTTCTGAAGTTAGCTTATTTACAATGCCAGGCAACAGTATATCTTCAGATGGGAATAGCCAGTACTCTTCATGCCAAACAACAGCTTCCAGCTTGGTTACAAACTTTACACTCTTCAAGTTATGCAGACTAATGGCACTTTTACTGCAACTATTTTTCTCGCACCCACAGGCTTTCCTTAGAGGCTGAATTACAAACTCTGGCCTTCACTTGCAAAACAGTCTTTTGAAAAACTCTGAGTCAAGCCTCGGAGCTCAGCACCTCATTTGCATATTCTTCTCAGCACTGCCCCACTGAAAGCTAAGCTTCTAGGTTTCCTGCTTTCTAAACCTTATAGCTTGTCAGTTTTTGGGCATAAACTAAAGAGCAATCCATTTCCATATCTGAGGGCAAATCCTCTAGCACAGATTCTTCTAGGTCCATGCTTTCCCCTTCAAAATCTGTTGGTAAATGGTTTAACCTTGTCTCAGAAGTAACAGGCTTTAACTTTTCTAAACCCTTTAAAACTTTCTGTAATATGGCTTCCTCTCTCTGCTGAGGGCTCTTGGAGGAATTAGGAGGTTTCTTATCTCTCAGGAAGCTATGAGAGGCTTTTAAGGTGCTCACCTTACTTTGTGGAAATAAGCTTTCCTCAAACTTTACTGCCGAAGGCTCTGTTTCCATCTGCTCTGCTGGGGACAACTCTCTGCCATTTTCATAGCTTGGTTCGTCTCCCTGATAAGCTGTCCCTCTCAAAGGATTTCTTCTGTACCTCCTGCAGGACTCCTTGGGCTCATGCCTTACTCTGTGTACAGGCCTTGCTCCGTGTTCCTTCTCCCCTCCGTGCTCCTCGTGCTGCTGCTTCCTGTGCTGCTTATGCTCCCCGTGCTGCTTATGCTCCCTGTGCTGCTTATGCTCCTCGTGCTGCTTATGCTCCCTGTGCTGCTTATGCTCCCTGTGCTGCTTATGCTCCTTGTGCTGCTTATGCTCCCTGTGCTGCTTATGCTCCTTGTGCTGCTTATGCTCCCTGTGCTACTTATGCTCCTTGTGCTGCTTATGCTCCTCGCTTCCTCTAACTTCCTCCACCTTATATCTGTGTATTTTCCTTTCGTTTTCTATCTCCACTCCCAGCTGTTCCTCGTGAGCAGTGCTGGTTGCCATGGAGCTAGGGCTGTCTTTCTAACACCCACTTTCTGCAGGGAGTTGTTTTTCTAACTCTGGAGTTTTAACCCCTAAACTCCTAGAGCTAACTCCTTTCCCAGAGGAAAATGCCTGTTTTTTCCCCCTTTCCTCCTGCTCTCCCGTGGCCTCGCCACCACAATAGCTATCAACACGGTCCACAGGCGTTTTGAAAAAAAGATACTGAATTTCAAATAAAATAACTTTCAATTGAAAGATTATTTTCTCTCGTTACAGTATGCCTTCTAGGATCATCTGAACTTAATCAGCTTTTCAAATCTGCTAGACTACAGCTATGCCACCATGAGTATGTCCGATCTTAATCAACGTTGGGCCTGGTTAGCACTTGGATGGGAGACCACCTTGAAATACCATTTGCTGTTGGCACATTCTATGGAATAAAGCCCTGTCACGCTGCCAAGAAAACCGAGGGGATAGTCACAACATGGAAAACTATCCACAGGGTTGCCAAGTGTCAACACTGACTCAACGGCACATAACAACAGGCTAAGGTACCTCTTTAATTGTTGGCAGACTCATTCGTCTATTAGTTAATGTTATTCCATTTGGGAACAATTTTTAAGTAGCCTGCAAATTCTGAAGGTAATTTTATAAGAGTGTCTAGACTATCAAGGCACATAGGAGCATATGTTAGGCCTATACTAGAAAAGCCATAATAATATTAATTGGGTGGATAGTTTTGCTGCCATGATCATGCATTTTCTAAACTCTGGATGTGGCAGTTAAAAATAAAACATATATTCAGTAAGGGTATTGAAATATTTATTTATTTAATTAGGCTTATATACCACTTTCTACAAGTCAAAGCAGTGTACATTCAGGTACTGTGTGTATATATATATATATATATATTTCCCTTGTCCCTGAAGGGCTCGCAATCTGTTTCTGTACCTGAGGCAATGAAGGCAAATAATGGTTGGCACTGAATAGCCAGATAGTGTGGTGACCAATGACATTATCTCGAGAGCAGTAAATTCTGGATAATTTGTTCCTCTTCCCATGAACCACTCTGGCACTGTCTGCAATTTGTAAGATATTCAGCAACACTATCTGGATAGTGCTGCAGAATATCAACATATAGAGAGTAATTCTTTAAGCAGCGACTAGATTTCCACACATGTTTATGAGTATAAATGCAAAAATACTACATATATGCAGAGTTTAGTCGGTCGCTATTCTGAAAGTCCATGTCACTGACCGATGGCACGTATTTCCACTGTGGGCATTTACAGGGGCAGAGTTTGGACAGAGTATAGATGGAGTGGAAATTTACATGCATATCTTATAGAATATGGCCCAAAGTGTATAAGATATGCACTATGATTTACACCTGCTCTTGATCTGGTATGGGTGACCATAACTTCATTTACGCAAGTCTGCAGACACTTAGGCTAGTATGCTGTATAAAGTCAAATCCATGCAGCTTTAACTTTAAGAAAGCGCAATAGCACATGCAGATATGCAGGTAGATCTAGGCATTACTTACAGAATAACCTCCACAGCCTTGGCAAGTGGTACTTAACTAGATCACAGATGTTGCTTTCCGGATAAGTGCCTATGAATACTGGGTCCAATATTTTTACTACCCTGCTGAGTTTGAATTGGTTCTGTACATATTCACTCTATGGCAGGGCTTGACAAACCCCAGACACCAAGTCGCCATGATCCCTAAAAATTGTACCCTGTCGCTCGGGATTTCATGTCTCCAAATGTTTTTGTTTTTTTGTTCAACAGCATCACACAGCAAATACTGTGTTTCCAACTTCCTCACCACAATTGGATCTCTGCATGCTTACATGCTGTGGAAGGAATTTGGGCTGATCTTACGGTTTCAATTCTTGCAAAACTTGAAACCGTTAGAAAAGCCCAAACTTCCTCCACTGCATAAAAGCACATGTGGTAAAAAAAAAAAAAGGCACGTGTTTTTATATGGGGGGTTCTGGGATGGAATTTGGGCATAGCACAGGCAGATGGGGAATTTACAAGCATATTTTATAAAATACTCCCACATTTATTTTTATCAGACACTTTTTTGCTTTTATGCATTCACAATAACCCACAAGCAAGTTTATGTACTACCAAATTTAATCGCTCCACAGTTAATAATATTTGTAAATGACGATAAGAAAAACAATACTTACCTGAGTCACTTGGTACTGTTCAAAAATTCTGGTCATCATCTAAAGCTCAGTTTTTCATTCAGTATTCCACCAAACCTTCAACCCCCATCGAGAGCCATGTTTCATTACTAAGAATGTCTTTGGGGAACAGTGTGCAACATTCCACTTTATCTCTTCACTATGAAAAGCTTGATGCCTTTGCTGCTGTTGCTCACCATTAAAAGGTACCCTTGTCATCAAAGGAACAGCTGAACGTCTGTCTGTGATGTCACCAAATGCAAAATGTTAAAACTTTATTGAGCTAACAGTTCTTGCATTAACAAAGCACAGAGCAATACAAATGCCAGGGCACTGAACTAAAAATAGCCCTTCTCAATGGATATAGCAAATAACTGATTGTGCACTCATGTTAAATAATACTGTCCCATTCTATATTATCATTTAATCCCAAATGTTTCACTGACTGTGATTCAAAAATTCAAGTGTTCTTTGAATGCAGCTAGCATTGCCAACTGGCTCCATATGTGCTTGACAAGCTTGATCATAATCCTGGGTTTACCCCATTGCATGCAGGAATATGTAGTTCTGACTTCTATATTGCACTCCATAAGAAAAGCAAGATTGCAAGTCCCTACATGCAATGGGGTAAACCAGGACTGTATCAAGCTTGTCGGGCACATCAAAGCCAGTTGGCAACTCTAAACACAGCTGACAGTTGCACTTGATCTATGATGAACCATTGAAATATAAATACGATTGTGTAGCAAATGGATTTTTCAAGCACATAGACTGCTAGGTTTAAATTCAGTTCTGAATCATTTTAAATGCCTAAAAGTAATAAGTGCTTTATGAAAGTAAAGGTGGGACTTATGAACCTCCTCACAAACATCTCTAACTTATGAATGTCTTTGGTGAATTCTTAGAAGGCCGGTGAATAACTACTGATGCATTAAGTTCAGTGCAGCTTAGTAAGTAGGCCCCTTATCTGGCTTAATTTTTTATTTAATTTGGTACTTGTGTATAATAAAAGCAGAGCTGCCAAGTTACCCAGTTCCAGGAGTGAGATTTTAAGCCAGTCCTAAATGTCTGACCTTCTCATTCTGATGCATTATAGGACCTCCTGCAGCACTGATTCCACTGGGTAAAATCATAGATACCATACTGTACTGCAATGCAAATTTAAAACTAGAACTGGCAAACAGTCTGACCCCTGGAACTGAGTAACTTGGCAACTCTGTAAAAGCTACTACAGTGCCTACATGATTTTATTAAATTATGCAGATTTTCAAACAGAAACAAGTCTTTTTTTTCCCTTTGAAAATTTGCAAGTGCAATATCCATGCCTTAAAAGCATCTGTATACTTTGCCACTGTTATTTGTGCGAATGGTGGGGAGAAGACAAAAGAGCACACATACAGCTGAATATTAAGGGAGTTATTTTAGAAGCCTTATTCATGCTTTGGACGTCTGAAAATGGGTACAGAGACGTCCCAGGAGCCATTTTAGAAGCCGGGTCTGTGGATGTCTCCATCACAAAGATATCCAAGATAGAACAGACGGGTGGTGGAGGTGTGGCCAGGTTGTTCCCAAGAACGTGGACGTCCTTGCCCAATTTCAGAAATGTCATTGATATTCTGAGCCGTGTCAAAGGTTATAGCAGTTCCAGGTATGAATAGATATCTAAAATGTGCTTGTTTTGTTAGGCAAACTACTGTTGGGTGTGGGGAATGAGGTACACTCATATCCCCTTTAATTTACAATTTAACAATAAACACCGAAGGGGAATGGAGGCTCATGTTTTCATTTTGCCATGCCGCTGGACATCCCCGTATGCAATTTTGCTTGAGAGGGCCGTCCCCACCCCATGGTTTCATAGCAGGGATGTTTATATGGATGCCGACATGGGCGTCCATGTCGGGGCCATTTATGTTTCTAAAATCAGGCCAAAACATTGACATCCCTAGTATTTTCCTGCATGTTCTGCCCTGGACATCCAAGATTGCACTTGGAGGCCCTTTCTAAAATGCCACTTCACATGTATACAAGTCATTTTCTTCCTCTGACCTGAACAAGCCCACACAAATGCCACTTTATCCCTTGGCTAACTGTGTACATGCTCGGGAAGATATGCACACTTTTAGATGTTTGAGGGGGAAATTTTAAATCAGGCCATTTTACCTAGGCAAATGACTTTGGAAACTTCCCTCCCCAACAGAGCGCAACACACTTTTAGTCACGGTGAAGAAATATATTTGCTGCTTGAAAGAATTAGTTTTGGCTTAAAGAGACGGATGTGAGGGGAGACATCAAGTGAACTACCAGTCAGCTTTGTACTCAAGAAACACCATCATCGGGGTCCGGTGACATTACAGCTATGATATCAGCCTAATTCGGGAGCTCCAGATGGTGTAGAAGATAACCGCTCGTCTTTTCTACTAGTCTTGATCCCACTGGTGTGAATTGTAGTGTAACAGTTTACCTAATTGCTAGGAATGGCAAACACGGGGAAAAAACAGTCTGCTGAAGCTGAAAGTGTTCACCTACAAGAGCAAAGAGGGCAGCATTGGAGGGAAGAATAAGATGGCATCGTTGGACTCTGTGTCTGCCGGAAAGGAGCAAGGCCAGAATGGAAGCAGGGTTGGCGTTCAGGAGGATATTGCTGCTTTCAGATCTGAGGTCCGGCATGGACCTTAAAATGGATGTTGGAGTGCTACAATAGGACGTACAAACATGGATGGCTGATATTAAATCAGACTTTCATGAAATAGGGCAAAGATTGGAGGATGCGGAGACGCGCGCTGAAGAGTAAGGTGAGGTCTTCGATGGTTCCATGGTGAGGATTGCTGTCCTACAGGAATAACATGAGGAAGTACTTCTCAAGTTGGAGGACATGGAAAATAGAGTCCAGCGCTCCAAGCTAAGGATAAGGGGAGTGCTGGAGCTGGCAGAGAAGATGTCTGTAGGGATCGGGAAGGGTGCTATATATTTCTAAAAGGGGAACTATATGGGAAAAATTCACACTAGGTAATGTGTATGCCCCCAATTGTGGCCAAAAAGACTTCTATAAACATTTAGCTAATAAAATCATGGGATTTGTGGAGGGGATTTTTTTGGTCAGGGGAGATTTTAACTTGGCCCTGAACCCATGGGTAGATACTTCTAGTGGCCAAGGTAGTTGGCAGACCCCAGCGAATAAGAGTTTTAAAGCATGGGCCCAGCTGTTTGAGGTAGAGGGCCTCTGGAGAATGGTCCATCCTGGTGAGCACGACTATACATTCCACTCGGGAGCCCACGATTCCTATTCATGCATAGATTATCTGTGGGGGAGTACAGCTTTGGAGGGTTGGGTGAAGGCAAGTAGGATTGCAGACCGCACATGGTCCAACCACCCACCCATGTGGGTAGATGTGGGGCTGTCTTCAGCTAAATGCCCGAATAGTTTCTGGAGACTCAATGTCTCTCTCTTAGTAGATCAGGAGATAAGTTTGGAGAGGGCAATACAAGAATATTTGGAGTTAAATGATATGGAGGATTGCTTGCTCGGTATAGTGTGGGATGGGCTGAAGGCAGTATTGCGGGGGCATTTGATTAGTCTAGGGACTCACAAAACAAGAGTAAAGGAAAGTAAGGTTGCTACTCTACATGAGAAAATCTCCAGATTAGAAGGATTGGTAAAGCAGGGAAATAGGCAGCCAACAGTCTGTATGGAACTGGCCAGAAAGAAGAAAAGTTTGGAGGAACACCAGCAGACATCCATTTTAATTTAGAGCAGTTGGGGCAAGAATACTTCGAATTTGGGTATAGGGAAGGTATTAGCTTTCTGGCTGAAGAAAGAGTGATGGAAAAATAATATTTGGAAAATCAAGGATAAACGTGAGAAGTTGGTCTCTGAACAACAGGACATACAAGAGTGTTTTGTTGATTTTTATAGGCACCTTTACACCCTGGACTGGGAGGCAGCAGGAATACTTGGAAGGGTGCCACCTTCCTAGGATCTCAGATGAAGAGAGAGACCTGGTTGAGCACCCGATAACAGGGGTGGAAATTGTGCAGGTGATTAAGAACCTCCCTAAATCCAAAGCACTGGGGTCGGATGGGTATTCCAACTTCTTTTACAAAACATTTCAGAATTACATAGTGGATCTTTTGGTCAGGGTGTATAATAACCTTTTGAGTGAGCAAATATTACCACTTTAAATGAGGGTAGCTGGGATATCCTTGAATCATAAAGGGAAAGATCCTAGATCAAAAGATCTTTGCCAAAATCTTAACCAATTGGCTGCAGCCCCTTCTAACAAAACTCGTCCACATCAGCTAGTCTGAGTTTATACCAGGACGACAATGCTCTGACAATGTGAGGAAACATTTGAACCTGATCCACCTGGCAAAGCAGGGTGGAAAATCAGCCTTGCTCCTTACTGTTGATGCAGAGAAGGCCTTCAATAGGGTTCTTTGGCCATTCTTGTTTCAAGTTTTGGAAAGATTTGGACTGGGGGGCCCCTTTTGTCAGTGGATCCAGGTTCTGTATACACAACCCACTGCGTGGATTAAAATAAATGGTTCTTACGCACAATCTTTTGAGCTACACAGGGGGACTCAAAAGGGGTGCCCATTTTCGCCACTACTGTTTGCATTGGTAATGGAACCATTGGCCTACCGAATATGTGAGCGAACAGATAATAGAGGGATTGCTGGGTCTAACAGTGAACATAAGCTTTCATTGTTTTTGTATGATTTGATTTCCACCCTAGCTAATCCTGTACAGTCCATGGAGGGTGTGGGTGAGGAACTGGAGAGGTTTGGGTTTATCTCTGGTTTCAAAGTTAATGCTTCAAAGTCTGAGCTTTTGGAAATATCTCTGAGTCAGATGGAGTGGAGGGTCCTTAAAGAAAGTTTCCCCTACTGCTTGGCCTCTTCCAATGTTTGGTACTTGGGGGTTAACTTGGCAGTAGATCCTGCCCGCTTGAGCCAGCAAACATCGTTTTAGCTACTGCAAAGAGAGGAGATTCTGTGGGCATGTTTAGATCAGGGGAGAAGAACAACACACATGCATTCAATTTTTGGAAATTCCATCTGTTATTTTTTCACACCCCCTCCAAAGATGTACACATGAATAACAGGTGAATGGTTGCTTTTAGATTTTATTACTAGTCACACCTTGCCAAGAAAACCCAGGGAATAGTCACAACATGGACAACTACCCACTTAACAACAACTTCTCTTTCCAAATCCAAGCTCAAGTGAATTGCATTTGGGTAGACCATATAGATCCCCGCCCTAGTGAAGTTGCAATCTAAGGGACTGGTTTACTAAACCTCATGCGGGTTTGGACCACATTACTAGTGTGGGGCACTGTGCTGTTCCCCTGAATTTAACAAAGCTTGCCACGGTAATACTGCCATGAGGAGCAACTCCCACCACCCATTGTGCTGGCGATAGTTGCTCTCCAACAAGCACCAGTAGCATGGACCTTCAAGGCCTGTGCTAGTGGCAGGAACACCCATGGCCCCACTCAGACATGACTGCCCAGGTAGTATGGGTTTTCTAGTGCAGGGCCCTGCACTACGTTTTAGTATGGCGCCAAAAATGCACACTACCCAGGTAGCACACTTTACTAAACCAGGCCTTAAGTGGAGCAATAGAAGGTCGAGTTACTTGCACAAGGTCACAAGGAACATCTGAGAGAGAAATGGGATTTGAACTGTGGCTTCTCTGATTCTCAGCCCACTGCAGTAACAACATTGCTCCTCCTTTCCTGTGCTATATTAGTCCTATAGGGCCCGATTTTCAACTAGGCGGTGCTATCAGCCACGTCAGGGCATAGCCCGCCCCCCCTTCCACCTAACCCAGATTTTCAATGCTACAGTCATATGCTGCCCCGGCATTGAAAATCTGGGTCTTGTCACCCAATCTGGAAGCCACAGGAGCTAACCGGGTAGCTTATCGATGCTAACCTCTTAGCCCCTGCACCTGAAAGATAGGTGAGGAAAAAACATCAAAAATCAGTGCTACCCGGTTAGACCTTTCCTCAGCACCCGTTCTGCCCCAGAACACCCTAACACGCCCCAATGCTAACTACATAGCATCTGGACGCATTAGGGACTTATCTGGGATTTTAGAAGGGCACTACCTATGTAGGTGCCCTTTGAGAATCTCGGATATGGCATTTACATGGGTAACTAGGGCAGTTACCCTTGTAAATGCCTTCGAAAATTGGGCCCATGATTCTTTGGGAATATAAAGTCACCTATTCTTATCCTTACTATTACAGAAACGAACAAGGTCAATAGCGTTCTTCTTGGAAGTAAAGATTTTGCATTTTTCCATGTGTCAGACACCGCTGCCCTACAATATGATCCAGTCAGAAAGTGGTTTTTCTCCCTGGATACCCAAGTGTGTTATTAGAATTCAGTGAGCTCTCAGTGACACTGAAGGGATGAGGCGCAATGCAAGAGATAATGTTCATGGTACATCTCCATAATAATACCCTTAGAGTTGCATAGTTTTCAGACACACGCATCACTATCTGAACATGTACAGGCAGAACAATAGCTTTAATCTCAGCAGCGAGAGCAGTTGTCAAACACACAAGCCAAAAAATCTGAACTGCCATCAATAACCATAATTATTTCGAAACTCTTAGGGAATGTTGACTAAATTATTCTTATTATTGCAAAGTCCATACTTTCCCTTGTGGAAATTCTTTCTCTCCTGCTTGTGACATGTGATTCAACAGCCAATGGGGTGCCATTTCTTGACTGGAGTCCACGGACGTCTTCTGGAGTAGCGTGGCACAATGCCACTGGTTCCCAACCTAGCCTGCAGGGACCGTCAAGCCAGTCTAGTTTTAAGGCTATCTTCCAGGAATGGACATCAGCTGCATTTGCATACACTACCTCCACTGTATTCAGGTGCATTTCATGGATATTGGTGGTGGATATTATGAAAACCAGACAGACCTGATGCTTCCTAAGGAAAACCAAGGATTTATATATGGTTGTGGAAGAAGTAGCTCAGTAGTTCTTCTTTTCTCCTTTTTTATTCCAATTCAGAGAATTCCCCTTATTTTAATGACCCTCCCTCACACTTTCCTTAATCTGGTCATCGCAGTATCTTCTGGAACCCTGTAGCATGGGCTCTACATGCAGCCACCAGATATCACCCTTATTGATGACCACAACTTCCTCCTACCTCCTCAGAGGCTGCAAGTACTGCCTTCACATGATCTTCAGCCCCTGTTGACTCAGTGCGCGGAAGGCCTAATGCAGGAATCAAACCAGAAACCCTCTGCAAGGCCAAGTGTGGTGGTGCTGCCACTGAACCAGCTCATACAGTAGGTTTTAATATTGCTAGTTATGTAGTAACAGGTGTGACATGTATACTGATGAATTCCCCCTCTTAATTTATCCAGCTAAGGCTTTCAAACTTTATCATTGCCTGTCTTTTGATAAACTTTAGCTGTTGCATATAGGTTTTTAGGGATCTTCAGCCTGCCTACGTTCCTTGCATAGCCTTTAAATCAGATATCTGAGTATGCCCTCAGTTCATAGAAGGCCTACTGGCCAGGGACAACTTAAGTTCCCGCCCACCCTACCTCTCAACCCACCCACCCCTGAGTTGCATTGCCTATATAGTCATCATCAATGTTCCCTCTAATTTTCTGTAGGCTGTGTGCGCATAAAATATCAGCTGTGCAGCTTTTGAAGGAAGGTTAAATTTTTGTGCGCCACATAATGACACTCGGAGTTATATACTTTAAAATTTGACTACACGTCAGAATACAGTATGTACACCACATTGATTTTAATCAAATTAAATGAAAATAGACAATTACTAAATGAAGCGGAAAATTTCTAGCAATTACAATCACAACTTTTACATTTTAAGACATCTGGGGGTTTTTTCTATCAGAATCAGAACCGTAATTTTTGTGCGCTCTGTTGTAAAGTATGTGCGCTTGCTCGGTGAGGTGTGTGCGCGCGCACACGCGCACAGCTTAGAGGGAACAGTGGTCATCATATACATTGACTTCTGTCCTTTAATCAGGTGTTACACCCACTTTTTCTTCTTTTCTCCTTCTAGGACAGCTGAGTCAGAATGTTGTGTATTCAATGCAATAATTGTGGTGCTTTCATTCCAAGAAGAATCATTTGGATCCTAAGAGCTTGCCCTATATGCCTCAAGTTAGCTGCGATGCATAAAGAATTCACTCTACTGAGGGAACAATTAGCTGCAATTAAACACACTTCCTCTAGGTTACAAACTGAACAAAATCCACCACTGCTTCCACAAAGAATCAAACAGCCCAGGAACAAATGGATCACAGTGGGCTCTGGTAAGTTGCAACCTGTAATGCAGAGATACCCTACATATCAAGTGACAACCCTGCATAATGCCTTCTCTGCCTTGGATAATGAGGGTGCCCAATCAATGGAAATTGAAGTGCCCTTAAATGATAGACTTAATGCCAAATCTACTGATAATGTACCAAATAGGAAGAAAATAAATCACAGAACAGAAAACTACTACTCATTGGAGATTCCATCATTAGAAGCACCAACTTGGGAACACAGCTCAAAGGAGAGAGGATGATCAAATGCTTCCCAGGCTCTTCAGCCAGCAGGAATACAAACCAAATTGTTGGTATAGTTAGTGCAGAAAGTGAGCACTCCAAAACTTGGGTACAAATGATCTGGCTAGAAACAGTGCCTCTGCAGTTCAAAGGGACTTCCAGTCTCTGGGAGAGAACCTTAAGTCCATTGCTAACACTATAACATTCTCAGAAGTTCCACCTGTTCATGGTAAGGGGGCAGAAAGGCTGCATCACATAAACAACCTTAATACATGGCTGCAAACCTTGTGCAAACAAGAAGGATTTAGATATATAAGCGACTGGGGAAACATATGGATCAACAAGAGACTATACTGTATGATGGACTACATCTCTCCGCTGCAGGAAAAAGGATCCTAAGTGAATAATTCAGGCATTATGTGGACAGGCATTTAAACTAGGGAAAGGGGGTGACAGAATGAGAAGGACAAGTTCAGTACGTCACTCCCAGCAAAAGTGAAGCAGGGAGATAAAAAGTGCTCATTAGATTTAAGCAGTAGCACCAGGAGGAGCACCAGCACAAGCACCGGGTGGAACGGAGGAGAAAGCACCGGGAGGAGCACAGACACTGGGAGGAGCACGAAGGAAGGCACAGGGAAGTGTACTAGCACTGGGACGAGGACAGGAAGTGAAGCAGCAGCCAAGAGGGCAGTAGCTGAAAGATTGCCTGAGAGGTTAGTTTGGAAGCACGCTGAAACTCCAGAGAGAGAGAGGTGCTGGCCTGACGACATTTGTATGTCCGAGGAGAAGGAGAAGCTAAAAGGCAGGAAAACACATCCAGTGTTTGGTTCCTTTGCTGACCCAGCAGTGCTGAGAAGGTCCTCTTTTCAAAAGCCAAAAGGTAGGCTGCCCAAGTGGTATAGAGGGGAAACTAAGTGCCAGAGTTTTCCATGTGTGTGCCAAGATGTGCTGGACTCTCCTTATATAAAATCCCATATATAAGAACATAAGAACATAAGATATGCCATACTGGGTCAGACCAAGGTCCATCAAGCCCAGTATTCTGTTTCCAACAGTGGCCAATCTAGGTCATATGTGTAGCAGCAGAGCGCAGACAAACCAATGATACCAGGAGTCTGTTCAGAAGGTCCAAATCATTTATTTGTGCACAAGTCTCAAGCAGAATCAAATTCAAAATGGCTGAGCAATGTTCTCTGGCAAAACAACAACTTTTATAGACTTTTACTCCATTCTAGGTATAGAAAAACATTTCATTGGTCCCGGTAACCTCCCGTACCTCCCGTACCCCTTCTATTGGTCCCGGTACTGATATGATTATCTAATTATGTACTTGGAGTGGGCTCAGCACCTGCTCACCCCCCTTCGAGTCCCAATTACAATGACCAGTTTACCAACTTGTTACTTTCCTACTTCCAAGGCCATTGGGCTAGTTAGTACGTGTAAGGAAGCAGGGCTCTGTAACCTTTCTGTCAGCAGTTTTAATTAAATCCCTTACAGCTGTATTTTCTTATCAGTGGCTTTCAAACATATTTTTCTGTATTTTTCCAACTTTCAGTTCTGCTTGTCTAAGCTAATCCAATACTTTTACTGAGTTCTAATTCTATAATAGCAGCATGTTGGGGGATGTGTAATTCCTATGGGCCTCTTCACAACCTTCATTTACAGGTCAAGCTAGTTAGGCCTGTCTGTTTATGTCAGACACTGTGGATCACAGGCAGGGGCTGCCCAAGGGGGGTGCGGGGCCATGTGTGGAGACTCGGTGCGGGGCCTCATTTGCATAAGTGGCCTTATTTGCATAAATATTTGCATAATGTTACCATACACTAACTTTTAGTAAACATGTCTCTTAATGAGGGTATGGATAAAGAAAGACTAAAAGATTTCTACATTACTATAATCCAGTGCCAACCGCCAGGCACATTAGGAACTACTACAAACGCTGCCCATTTAGAACCCATAGCAAACCCGCCATATCCTGACAGCATTACCAGGACTCACAAAGCACCATACCCTACCTATCAAAAGGCAACACTGCAAATATTAAACCAATACATTTCACAGAATACTGGGGAAAGAGAACAAGTGGCAATGTCAAATAGGAATTACATAAACAGAATACCTCAGCTCAGTTACACATGCAGAACATAGACCATCATCAAACAAGGAATCACAATTTAAAAACAGGAAGGCAATAATTAAACTGGGAACCCCAAAAGCCAAACTTGGAATGTACAACACCACTGTAGAAATAAAACTATAAATTAATTTCCTCTTGTACCAAACAAAGCGCAGACGTTAATGATGCACATTTCCCAGAGCTTTCATATTCCAGTTAATAAATTCAAAATAAAGAGATATCTTTCTACCTTTTGTGCATTTTTTTTCAGTTGCAAATGCTCCAGCCACTTTCTTCTGGTTTCTTCAAGTTTTCTGCTAACTCTCCATCGTCTGCTGTCCATTTGTTCTTTCTTCTCTCTTCTAGTTTTTTTTTTCCATTCTCTCTCTCTACATCTGCTTTAACATACTAATCTTTCTCCTTTTGCTCTTTCCTCATTCCTATTTCATCCACACAAATTTTACCCCTCCATCCTCAATCCCCACTTACTCTCCCAATAACCGGCCAATTGTAGATTTTTCATCCCTCCCACACAAAATATTTTTCCCCTCTCCATTTTACTCTCCCAGCCCCATCCCATTCTAATCCTCCCCCAACATCAGCGCCCTTCTAGTTCCAGTCTCACCCAGCACCCATTCCCAACTAGTCCCTGCTTCACCCCATTTCAAGTCCTCACCCCCATCAAACCATTTCCGGTCCAAGCTCCCCCATCCATTTTCAGTCTGAGTCCCTTCATCAGCTCATTTCCAATCCTAGCCCCCCATCAGCCCATTTCTAGTCATTTCCTAGTCCCACCATCAGCCCATGTCAAATCCTAGCTCCCCTCCACTCAGCCCAATTCCATTCCAAGCCCCCCCATGAGCCTACTTCCAGTTCTAGCCCCTCCATGAGTCCATTTCAATTCAAGCCCCCCCAACAGCCCATTTCCAGTACCAGTCCTAGCCCCCCATCAACCCACTTCCAGTCCTAACCCCCGATCACCCCATTTTCAGTTTAAGCCCCCCCTATAACCCATTACCAGTCCTAACCCCCCATCAGCCCACTTCCAGTCTTAACCCCATCAGCCCATTTCCAGTCAGCCCCCCATAGCCCACTGCCAGTCCTAACCCCCCCCCATCAGCCCACAGCCCATTACCAGTCCTAACCACATCAGCCCACCTCAAGTCCTAACACCTCCCCATCAGCCCATGTCCTGTCCTAGGCCCCCCCCCATAGCCCATTATCAGTCCTAATCCCCCCATAGCCCATTACCAGTCCTAACCCCCCCATCACCCCATTTCCAGACAGCCCCCATCAGCCCACAGCCCATTACCAGTCTTAACCCCCCCCCCAGCCCATTACCAGCCCTAACCCCCCATCACCCCATTTCCAGACAGCCACAATCAGCACACATCCCTTTACCATTCTTAACCCACCCCCATAGGACATTACCAGTATTAACCCCCCCAATAGCCCATTACCAGTACTAACCCCCCCAACAGCTCACAGCCCATTACCAGTCCTAACCCCTCCCCATCAGCCCATGTCCGGTCCTAGCCCCCCCCCATAGCCCATTACCAGTCCTAACCCCCCATCACCCCATTTCCAGACAGCCCCCCTCAGCCCACAGCCCATTACCAGTCTTAACCCCCCCAGCCCATTACCAGTCCTAACCCCCCATCACCCCATTTCCAGACAGCCCCCATCAGCCCACAGACCATTACCAGTCCTAACCCCCCCAACAGCTCATAGCCCATAACCAGTCCTAGCCCCCCCCAGCCCATTATCTGTCCTAGCTCCACCGCAGCCCATTATCAGTCTTAACCCCCCCAGCCCATTACCAGTCTTAACCCCCATCACCCCATTTCCAGACTGCCCCCATCCGCCCACAGTCCATTACCTGTCTTAACCCCCCCCCCCCCGCCCGCAGCCCATTACCAGTCTTAACACCCCCCCAGCCCAGCCCAGTCCAGCCCAGCCCATTACCAGTCTTAACACCCCCCCAACCCAGCCCAGCCCAGCACCAGTATTAACACCCCCCAGCCCAGCCCAGCCCAGCCCATTACCAGTCTTAACACCCCCCCCAGCCCAGCCCAGCCCATTACCAGTCTTAGCACCCCCCAACCCAGCCCAGCCCAGCACCAGTCTTAACACCCCCCCAGCCCAGCCCAGCCCAGCCCAGCACCAGTCTTAACACCCCCCCAGCACAGCCCAGCCCAGCCCCAGTAACACCCCCCCAGCCCAGCCCAGCCCAGCCCCAGTCTTAACACCCCCCCCAGCCCAGTCCAGCCCAGCCCAGCACCAGTCTTAACACCCCCCCCCAGCCCATCCCAGCCCAGCACCAGTCTTAACACCCCCCCAGCCCAGCCCAGCCCAGCCCAGCCCAGCACCAGTCTTGACACCCCCCCAGCCCAGCACCAGTCTTAACACCCCCCCAGCCCAGCCCAGCCCAGCCCAGCCCAGCCCAGCACCAGTCTTAACACCCCCCCAGCCCAGCCCAGCCCAGCCCCACTTAACACCCCTCCCCAGCCCAGCCCAGCCCAGCCCAGCACCAGTCTTAACACCCCCCCCAGCCCAGCCCAGCCCAGCCCAGCACCAGTCTTAACACCCCCAGCCCAGCCCAGCCCAGCCCCAGTCTTAACACCCCCCCAGCCCAGCCCAGCCCAGCACCAGTTTTAACAGCCCCCCCCCCCCCATCGGCTTATGGCAAATTTAAAATTTAAAAAAAAAACCTGGCTCTGGCTGCTGCGTCTAAAGGGGCAGATGGGAAATTTCCCATTAACCCCTGCGGGCTTAACAGAGACGCGAGGGAGACACTCCCTTCGCGAATCTGAAAGCCCTTGCAGAGAGGCTCAGCGAGGAGAGGGGGCCCCGCGGGACACTCCATTTTGCCGCGGAGGCTGCGGCAGCAGCCAGAGCCAGCTTTTTTTTTTTTTTTTTTAATATAATGTTAAAAAAAAAGCAGAATGTTCTTTGCGCGGGGCCCCCTGAAACGCGGGGCCCTGTGCAAAGAACATTCTTGCTCAATGGATGGGCCGGCCCTGATCACAGGCCTTCACCTGCCACATATGTACCTAGCAGTATGGTAATTCTCAACCCTGCTCATTAGAGTGCTGTGAAGGGAAGCCTCGGGAAGAGAGAGGGCGAGTGTGCTTTGAAACACTGTATGATAGGGTGAAAACTTACTCGGCTGATAGTGATTGTGAAGAGATGCAGACGGAGCCTGCTATTGAGGACATAGCAGGGGAACAAATGGGCTGTACTTTAACTATAGCTGATCATATAATCTCACTCTGCTAACTAGGCTGTTTAGAAGGCTGTCTCAAACAGCAGAAGAAAAGCAGAGTGTGTCTTTTTGATATAAAAGAGACTGTTACCTTTGAGCTTGTGTTAAGCTGCATGTTTGAAGTTTTGAAGCGAAAGAAGCTGTTTTCCTGAGTTCCTGTATTTTCCTTTATGCCAGAAGTGTATGGCTATTTTTGTTCTGTGTTTCAACTGCATTTAATCTGCCCGGAAGGGGAAATAAAAATCTTGTCCCTTTTGCCTAACCCACTCGACTACAATTGCTTCTTGTTTGGAAAGTAAGTGGAAACTACAACTCCCATGAGGCAGTGCATGCATAAAAACCTTGCCATACTTTGTAAGTAAGGATGCCCAGGCTGACCAACCCTAGGTGCTACCGGCTCTGGGGTGGTTACTGGTGACAAGACACAGGTTCCACAGTGCTTGTACTGGGGCAAGAGTGGATTTCCCAGGCCCTCTTTAATAATGGTTTATGGACCTTTCCTCCAGGAACTTGTCCAAACCTTTTTTAAACCCAGCTACACTTAACAGCTTTTACTACATCCTCCGGTAACGAATTCGAGAGTTTGATTACACGTTGAGTGAAAAAAATATTTTCTTATTAGTCTTAAATAGGTTATACTGTAGCTTCATTGCATGTCTCCTAGTCTTTCTATATTTTGATGGTGTAAACAATCGATCTACGTTTACCCGTTCCACTCCATTCATTAATTTATAGACCTCTACCATATCTCCCCTCAGCCGTCTCTTTTCCAGATTGAAGATCCATAACCTTTAGCCTCTCTTCATAGGGGTATCCTCCCATCCCCTTTACCATTTTAGTGGCTCTTCTCTGTACCTTTTCTAATAATGCTATATCCTTTTTAAGATACAGCGACCAGAATTGCACACAATATTCAAGATGCGGTCGCATCATGGAACAATACAGAGGCATTATAATATCCTTTGTTTTATTCTCCATTCTTTTCCTTATGATTCCTAGCATTCTATTTGCTTTCTTGGCCACCACTGCACATTACTTTCCAATGTCAACCCCTTTGCATGCCCAGGACTGCCCTTGGTGTCCATTCTCTTCCAGCCCCCAGCTTCCCCCCATGTCAGCCACTTTCCAGCCCCCACCTTCCCCCCATGTCAGCTCCCCTCCTACCACCTCCTTCATCCCTCTGTCAGCTGCCTTCCAGCCCCCAGCTTCCCCCTTTTTAGCTCCCATCCAGCCCCCACCTTCCTTCCAGCTACCTCCTCCTCCCTCTGTCAGCTCCTTTCCATCCACCTCTTCCCCCCTGTCAGCTCCCATCCTGCCATTTCTTTCCTCCCCATGTCCCCTTCCAGCCCCACCATCCCCCCTTGTCAGCTCCCTTCCAGTCACCTCCTTCCCCCCCATGTCAGCTCCCTTGAAGTCCCCCCCCCCCCGTGTCAGTCCCTTCCTGCCACCTCCTTCCTCCCTCCATCTGCCCCAAGTCAGTCCCTTCCTGCCCTCCCAGATCAGTCCCTTCCTGCCACCTCCTTCCTCCCCCCTGGTCAGTCCCTTCCTGCCCCCCCCCCGATCAGTCCCTTCCTGCCCCCCCTCCATGTCAGTCCCTTTCTGCCATCTCCTTCACCTGGCAGCTGCGGTTCCTTCTTCTTACAGATCCACGGCTGCAATAGTGCTAATAATTTAAAATCAAAACAAAACTGGTATGGAGCCTTCTGGCTCTATGGAACCCATCCTGCTTTGTCCCGCCCTCAAAAGGAAGGTGAGGTGTCAAACAATACCATGGGGAAAATAATTTTTAATTCATTTATATCAGATCATTGCTGTAAACTGATAATTAATTTGTTGTTGTTAAGTGCCGTCGAGTCGGTGTTGACTCATGGTGACCCTCTGGATAGTTGTCCTAAACTGTGTTTGGTCTTCAGTCAGGCAGCTCATTGTTGATACAGTGGCACCCATAGCTGCTGTTATTGTATCGATCCATCTCATTGCTGGCCTTCCTCTTTTGCATTGACCTTCTACCTTGCCAAGCATGATGTTTTTCTCTAATGATCTCTCTCTTCACATGATGTGTCCAAAGTATAAAAGTCGAAGTTTTGTCATCTGAGCTTCTAAAGAAAGCTTAGGTTTGATCTCCTCTAGTACTGACTGGTTTGTTCTTCGGGCAGTCCATGGCATACATAGTATTTGTCACCAGCACCATAATTCAAAGGCATCGATTTTCTTCCTGTCTATCTTTTTCGCTGTCCAACTTTCACATCCATATGACGTCATTGAAAATACCATGGCTTGAACGAGTCAAATTTTTGAATGAAGAGAGACATCTCTGCTCTGGAGAATCTTGTCTAGATTCTTCATAGCCATTCTGCCAAGAGCAATGCATCATCTGATTTCTTGAATGCTTGTTGTTTTTTTATTGATAGTTGATCCAAGTAGGTTAAAACTGTCCACTATTTTGGTTTCTTCTCTATCAGCAATGAACTTATTGATTTTTCCAGTTGTCAGGATCTTTGTCTTCTTTACAGTAAGGTGCAGGTCCATTTTAAGACTATTTTCCTTGATCTTGAGAAGCAAATGTTTCAAATCATCTTCGCTTTTAGCCAGTAATGTGCTATCATCAGCATAGCAGATTGCTGATGAGTCTTCCACTAATCTTCACACCTTGGTTATTTTCATACAGCCCTGCTTATCTGATGATTTGTTCTGCATATAAATTAAACAGGTAGGAAGAAAGCATGCAGTCTTGTCGTACACCTTTGCCGATTTTAAACCATTCTGTTTCTCCTTGTACTGTTGCTTCTTGATCAATGCAAAGATTGCGCAAGAGAGGGATCAGGTATTCTGGTATACCCATGCTTCTTAATGTAGCCCAGAGTTTCTCGTGGTTTACACAATCAAAAGCCTTGCTGTAGTCAATAAAACACATACAGATATCCTTTTGGTATTCTTTAGTCTTTTCAAAGATCAATCTCACATCTGCGATGATGTCTCTCGTTCCTTGCCCTTTCCTGAACCCTGCTTACACTTCAGGCAGTTCTTGTTCCAGGTCTGGTTATGGTCTCTTTTGAATAATCCTGAGTAGAATCTTGCTGGCATGTGGGATCAGAGTAATTGTGGGATAATTTCCACAGTTAGATGGATCACTTTTCTTTAGCATTGGTATAGATAATTAATCTAAGGAACCCTTTTAATAAAGTGCGCTATGGTTTTGCACCTAATGTGCCAATAGCACATAAAATCATGGCACGTTAAGTGCGAAGTTATTGCGTTACCTGTCAGGGCTGCGGACAGCATTTCCCTGATAACTAATGCACCATGCCAATGCATAATCTGGGTCATAAGTATTGTGGATGCAGTTCGCTTCACCAATTATGGTGGAGGTAATTGCACCCAAACTAATTTCAAGATGTACCGTTAACATGCAGTGGATAACCACGCGTTGATAGCACAGCGCTCATCATGCCCACTCTTGGCCCCTAACCTGCCCATTTCCCACTTGAATGCATGAGGCACAGTTAGCATGGGAGTCAGCATGTGCTAATTGTCATGGCCACATGCTAATGGTTACTGCGGCACATAGCGCATGCCAAAACTCACACTAACTGCATAGTGCACCTGAATAATAGGGCCTTTAAAACACTCTAAGTAAGGGAGACCATTAACTTACCATTCCAATGTTCAGCACCTGTCCAAACTCAGCTTGGCAGCTCCTTTTTCATTTTGGAACTTCAGCCACCTAGTAGCACTAACCTGCTAAAGTTTTTTTTGGAAGTGGGGCTTCATGCAGCAAAGTGTCTGAAAACACTCCAAAGTGGCAACAGTTCATTGGTTTCCTGGTGTAAAGCCCTGCTGCAAAAAAAATTTGAAAATTTTGGGCCCTCAACAAAGTTTTCTAGCTGAGTAAGTTTATTAGTAAATGCTTCTCAATGAGTTATCTTTTTTTCTTCCAGTTCCCTGGCAAAGTTACTTTTACAAGTTTACTATGGAGCTCATCTGCATATGTTGATTGATATTTTTAAGCTTTGCTCATGCCTTTTCAGTAACGGCTCAAGGTACATTATATTCAGGTATGACTAGATTATTCATTGTACCCAGAAGGCTTGCAATCTGACTTTGCATAGAAAGCAATAGAGGTTTAAGCGACTTGCCATAGATCACACATAGCAACAATGGGGTTTGAACTCTGCCTTCTCTACTACTCAGGCTGGCACTACTGCCGTGAGGCTCCTCCACTACTCTAACCCTCTATTCCTAGATGCATAGGACAGAAGCCACATCGATTAACACATCAACCCCATGGTTTCTATTTTGTTATCAAGCTTCCTCCTCCTTTGCTTTCTAATCATGACCTTTATCACGTCTCCACATATCTGCTTCCCTGCCATCTCCAGGCTCTTGAGAGACAGGACACCTTGACGGATGCCGCGTAGCTTGCCAAGATCCAGCACTCACACAGCAATAGGAATATTGAGAAAGACTCTACATCATATCGGAGCTAAAACCGTTCTCATCCCAGCACCCATACAGTGGCTTCCTCTGTGTAGTTTTGGATTTTTAGATTTAATTACTTGCCTTTCCGAACCCAAGTTCAAGGCAGATTATAAAATGAGGAAAAGTGTGTATGTCCTTTCCCTGGAGAGCTTGCAGTCAAAGGACTAGATTTCTTAACATGTGTTAACATGCATTAATCTTCCATTTCTTCAGCCTGCATATCTGCTATACTGTACTGAACCACAAGTCAAAGTAATTGCCAAACACACTATGTAGAGCTTAGCATTAATTTTGCAGTGGCAGACCTTTTTCAGCTTGCATTTATTTAAATTATAAATGAGTTGCTATATCACCATCAATGCATTTTTTCTCAGCCTGAATTAAATATTGACGTGAGGTGCAAAGCCTTATCCAACATGAAATGGTTGCACTTCAAAGTTCTGATCACAATTTCCACTAGAGAGGAAGAGTAAATTTACCTTAAAGAGTCAGTAACATGAGAAATCCATCTTTTATGTGTCTATATAATTAATTTAATTTAATATTAGCACTTATATTCTGCCCATTCATTCAACAAGATAGTACAGAGTGGAATACATTATAAGTCAAAACTGCAAACATAGTGAAATCAATATAGTTGTTAAATCTTTCTCTGCCTTTTCTCTCTCTGTAGCTCTCTCTTGGTTTACCCATCTATCTATAGCATGTGGTGAAAGTGTGTCTTGTGCCCTTTTTGGTGGGAGCTTATTTCTCTGGACACCCCAGTCCAATCTGATCCATTTTCGCACTCTTGTGTTTTTTTCACGGGTTTCCCCATGCCATATTTAATACCGTTCCTTTTCATTTTCAGAAAGTTGTTTTGTCCCCAGACAGAGACATGGTTACTAAAGGGTTTAATGCATGTTAATGAAGTTAACATGCTAAGAACCCACAGCCTTTTATTTCTATGGGCGCAGTGGCACTTAATGTGTGTTAATGAAATTAACAAGCGTTAATCTTTAGTAAAAATGCTCCGTAGATATTCTTGACCAGTTGTGTATAATTTTCTGTTGAGTTGGAAAGAATAAAAAGGAAGCAACGCATAAATGTTTTTTTAATTTGCTGACTGGGAAAACTAGATTAAGAGATATGCGTAGAGCTATATTTATTCATTTATTTATTTAAAACATTTCTGTATCACCTTACCGGCTAGAGCAGTAAAGTGACTTGCTTATAGACTCATAGAAAGTCTGCAGAGGAGAAGAGTCTTGAATATAATTCTCATTTCCCTGCTATCTGTTTCTGCTATGCCACGTTGAGAAGGATAGAGGAGAACCTGGAAAGGAGGAGAAAGGGGCAATGAGGGGAGAGGGTGTTGAACCTGATGGAAGACTGAGGATGGGAGAGGAGAATAGGAGAGAAAAATGAAGAGGTGATGAAGGGAGGAGAAAAGAAAAGAGGAAAGATGAATACGTGCAGATAAGAGCAAGGTATTGAAAGGGGGATAGAAAAAGGGCACCATAAATGAATGAAGAGTGTGTCCCCTTCTATCCCTGCTGCTGTGGTGTTATGTTCTAGCATTACAAGTAGAGTTAAGCCGAAGAAATTCATAGCCTTGAATGATAATTGTAAATCTTGTCATATTCTGGGCATGTACTATCAGGTGCAGTTTTCTGGATCATGATTCGAGATGTCACAAGCCAATGTGAAATATTTTGCATTACCGCCTAGGGTGAAAATGTGCACAAAAGGCAAGCAGAACCAAATACTTACCAAACTTATTTGAAAGCAAGGCCCATACCACCACGACATCCTTATTCCCAAACAGATTTTTAGCCTGGTTATCTTTTGCCTTATTTTTCTGTGTTGCACTGGGAAGGACTATTGGTTGATTCTATGATGCAACATTTAGTAGGATCTGGTCTTCCAGGCAAGGCAAAACTAAACTCCATCATGCATATAGGGATAGTGCAGGGGGATGGCTTAAGAATGGAATAGCATTTCATAATTTGTAAAATTTCTGAAAGCCTATTTAATTTTTCAATGCAGCCTCTCAAAATCAGGATTTCTACTCTTATTAATACTTTGATTTAAGGTAGAAATCCAGGCAGGGCTGAGAGCTGGAAGGGTTAAGTGAAAAGGATACACCCCTCTTGGTGAAGTCATACCCTGGTACATGCTTGTCCCTCCCCTATTCCTTTGTCCTGCTGCTCTCTCTGCTTGCTAGAGATAACTACTCTCCCTCTGCTTCGCTAGAGATAAGAGTACAGTAGACTTTCTCCAATCGGGACTATACTGTAATAAAGTGACCAATCATAAAGAAATGCTGTAATAATCTGATAAGAAGTCTGTATAATCTCTCTGAGCCCTCTGGTGGGGGCCCAGAATTGGAAAAAACTATCTTCTCTGGGTCTGTGCACATTAAACCGTTGTTTCCTTCTAAGACTCCTTGGGTGTTTCTTTCTTCACTCGTTTATCTGCTACAGATTTACTGCTGCTCTAGCAGGGGGCCTTTGTAGAACATTGGGTCAAAGATGCTCACCTTTCATATGAAACCAGCAATTAGAAGGAAGCTTTCACACTTTGCCTGAGCAAAGATAATGAGCACTTTAGCCGAAAGCTTTTAACAGGACTGTACATACATATAGTTGATTTGATAAAAAATCTGATGCCAAGAGACCTCGCTTTTAGGCCTACATTCTTTCAGGTCAAGGGACTGCATGCTTGCAAGGGTTATTCTGAGCCACGAAGGCAATTTGTGCCTTCTCCTGCCCGCCAGTTGTGCGGGGAAGTTAGATGGAGGTGGGGAAGGGACGGCCCAGGGGCGGAGTCTGGGTAGGCAATGGGTGGTTGCTGGCCCTGGACATACTGGGCCGATTCTAATGTCGGCCCTGTAGGTCCAGGGCCTACGACATGTGCGGGGAAGTTATTCCACCTCGGAGGTGGAATAACTTCCCTGGAAGTGTTTTTTTTTTAATTGCCCGGGCGCAGATGGGGTGGGGGAGGGCAGGGGACATTTCCCGCAGCCCAACCCTGGTCTTAGGAGGCCAGATCAGGGGTCAGGCGGGCGGCAGCTTTTAAATGGAGATGCGGCGCTGTGGCAACAGGACGTCATGGTGCCGCAGCTCCATTTAAAATCCCTGACTGACTTAGCCGGGCTGCGCATGTACGTGCAGGCCAGACTGAATCGCACTTCCGGCCTGCACGTACATGTCTGATTGCGATTCTGATCCCACGGGGTTAGGCGTGCCCCACAAGATCAGAATCATGATCTCCTCTGTACGCCCAGCTCAGACCAGACGTACAGAGAGGATTAACATCGGGGATAGAATTGGACCTTTGTTTTTTTAATGACACAACATTCATCATGTGATGGTCTTCTAGGCACATGGGGTAATTTTATAAGGGGCGTTAAGGTTCACGTGCGTTTAAAAGCGCATATTTTGCACCTATTTTATAAAATACACGCCATTGGTCCAATGCCTTACTTTCAGCAGGGGTGGCTGAATGCCATTTTCTTTGGGGGAGGGCCAAGTTCCACTCCTAGGCCAGCCAAACTGTATGAGGCTGCAATTGCTGGTTTTCCCCTCCTGTTTGCCATGGGATTCCAATCTCCCACGGGCAAACAGGAGAGGTCTTTGTTGCAATCATGGCACCCTTCTGCCCGCAAGCAGCCTGCTGCCTGCTGAGTCACAATCGTGGCTTTCCCCCTACTTCGGCCCGTGGGAGATCAGATACTCGTGGGCAGAAGTAGGGGAAGGGCATGATCGCAGCAGCGAAGGTTTGGTGTGGCCAAGGCCTGCGTCACCCAGCCCTTTCCAATACCTATGATTTTCAGAATAGTGATCAACTATATAAGAACATAAGATATGCCATACTGGGTCAGACCAAGGTCCATCAAGCCCAGTATTCTGTTTCCAACAGTGGCCAATCTAGGTCATACGTAACTAACAGTTTCCCCAAGAGACACAAGTTCCACAATGCTTGTACTGGGTCAAGCATTGATATCTTCGGTCACTTCTTAATAATGGTTTATGGACCTTTCCTCCAGGAACTTGTCCAAACCTTTTTTAAACCCAGCTACACTAACAGCCTTTACTACATCCTCCGGTAACAAATACCAGAGTTTGATTACACGTTGAGTGAAAAAATATTTTCTTTTATTAGTCTTAAATAGTTTACCCTGTAGCTTCATTGCATGTCCCCTAGTCTTTCTATATTCTGATAAGGTAAACAATCGATCTACGTTTACCCGTTCCACTCCGTTCATTAATTTATAGACTTCTATCATATCTCCCATCAGCCGTCTCTTTTCCAGGTTAAAGAGCCCTAACCTTTTTAGCCTTTCTTCATAGGCGTATCCTTCCATCCCCTTTACCATTTTGGTGGCTGTTCTCTGAACCTTTTCTAAAATCGCTATATCCTTTTTAAGATACGGCAACCAGAATTGCACACAATATTCAAGGTGCGGTCTCACCATGGAACGATATAGAGGCATTATAATATCTTTTGTTTTATTTTCCATTCCTTTCCTTATCATACCTAGCATTCTATTTGCTCTCTTGGCCGCTGCTGCACACTGGGCCGAGGGTTTTAACATGGTATCCACAATGACGCCTAAATCTTTTTCCTGGGTGGTGGTTCCTAATGTGGAACCTTGCATCGTGTAACCATAGTTTGGGTTGTTCTTCCCTAGGTGCATAACCTTGCACTTGTCCACATTAAATTTCATCTGCCATTTTGATGCCCAGTCTTCCAATGTATCAAGGTCCTCTTGCAATTTTCCACAATCCTCTTGGGTTTTAACAACTTTAAATAGTTTTGTGTCATCTGCAAATTTGATAACCTCACTCATTATTCCACTTTACAGGTCATTTATGAATGTCAAAAAGCAGCGGACCCAGCACAGATCCCTGGGGTACACCACTATTCACCTTTCTCTATTGGGAAAATTGGCCATTTAGCCCTACCCTCTGCTTTCTATCTTTTAACCAGTTCCTGATCCACAATAATACACTGCCTCCTATCCCATGACTCTTTAGTTTTGCCAAACGTCTCTGATGAGGGACCTTGTCAAAGGCTTTCTGAAAGTCCAGATACACAATATCAACTGAATCACCTTTGTCCACCTGATTATTCACTCCTTCAAAAAAACATAACAGATTAGTAAGACAAGATCTTCCTTGTCTAAAGCCATGTTGGCTGTCTCCCATTAGGTCATGACTATCTACATGCTGAGTAATTTTATTCTTTATGATGGTTTCTACCATTTTTCCCGGTACTGAAATCAGGCTCACCGGTCTGTAGTTTCCCGGATCACCCCTGGAACCCTTTTTAAAAATTGGTGTTACATTGGTGATCCTTCAATCTTCAGGTTTTAGCGATGATTTTAATGATAGTTCACAGATTACTAATAGCAGGTCTGCAATCTCATATTTCAGTTTTTTCAACACCCTTGGATGTATACCATCCGGCCCAGGTGATTTGCAACTCTTCAGTTTATCTAATAGTTGTAATACATCTTCCCGATGTATCGATATTTCCTTCAATTCTTCCGCATCTTTAAATGCCACTTCAGTCATGGGTAACATCCCTACATCTTCCTCAGTAAAGACTGAAGCAAATAATTCATTCAATCTCTCCGCTATCGCCTTGTCGCCTCTTAGTGCTCCTTTAACCCCTTTATCATCTAATGGACCAACTGACTCTCTCACATGTTTTTTGCTTTGAATGTACTTGAAAAGGTCTTTACTTCACGTTTTTGCTTCCGCAGCAAGCTTCTTCTCAAATTCTCCCTTTGCCTGCCTTATCAATGCCTTGCATTTGACTTGCCAGTGCTTGTGCTGTTTCCAGGTTTCGTCGTTTGGCTCTTTTTTCCATTTCCTGAAAGATGCTTTTTTGGCAACAACAGCCTCTCTGACCTCACCTTTAAACCATGCTGGCAGTTTTTTGGACTTCCTTCCACTTTTCTTAAAGCATGGAATACAGCTGGTCTGGGCTTCCAAGATAGTATTTTTCAACAACACCCAAGCTTGATGTACGTCTTTAACCTTTGCAACTGCTCCTTTTAGTTTTTTCTTAACTATTTTCCTTATTTTATCATAGTCTCCCTTTCGAAAGTTAAAAGGTAGTACTGTGGATTTCCTTACTATCCCTCCTCCACTAATTAAATCAAAGGCGATCATGCTATGATCACTATTGCCAAGTGGCCCCAACAACCTTATCTCTTGCACTAGATCTGGTGTTCCACTAAGGACTAGGTCTAATATGGCTTCCCCTCTGGTCACTTCATGAACCAGCTGCTCCAAGAAGCAGTCATTTATTTCATCTAGGAACTTTATCTCCCTAGCATGTCCTGACGTGACACTGACCCAGTCGATACCGGGGTAGTTGAAATCACCCATTATTATTACTGCACTGTAACTTTTGTTAGCTTCCTTGATTTCTTTGAGCATTTCATCATTCATTTGGTCATTCTGGCAAGGCGCTCGATAGTACACCCCCACTGCCATTGCCTTCCCCCTTTTACATGGAATTTCAATCCATATAGATTCTACAGCAGATTTTGTTTCCTGCAAAACTTTAATTCTTTCTGACTCAATGCCCTCTCTAACATAGAGAGCAACCCCTCCACCAATTTGATCAGCTCTATCATTACGATATAGTTTGTACCCAGGTATCACAGTGTCCCACTGGTTGTCCTCCTTCCACCATGTCTCTGATATTCCAATCATATCTAACCTTTCATTTAGTGCTATATATTCTAACTCTCCCATCTTATTTTTTAGACTTCTAGCATTTGCATACAAGCATTTTAGAGAATGTATTTTATCCATATTAATTTGTCTGTTAGACATGAGTAATTTGGGATCTTTAAGCTCTGTCTGCTCCATACTTGAGGGCATTCGGACTACTTTACTCTTTTGTGGAACCTCTCTGCTTTTGGTAGTATCCTTCAAAGATACATTCTTCCGAACCATCTGCTCTTGGGCGACTGTCGGCTTTCCCCTAATATCTAGTTTAAAAGCTGCTCTATCTCCTTTTTAAAGGTTAATGCCAGCAGCCTGGTTCCATCCCAGTTAAGGTGAAGCACATCCCTTTGGAAGAGCCCCTCCTGTCCCCAGAATGTTCCCCAGTTCCTAACAAATCCAAAACCCTCATCTCTGCACCATTGTCTCATCCACTCATTGAGACTCCGGAGATCTGCCTGCCTTTTGGGTCCTGCGCGTGGAACAGGAAGCATTTCAGAGAACGCTACCCTGGAAGTTCTGGATTTCAACTTCCTACCTAAATGCCTAAATTTAGCCTCCAGAACCTCCCTACCACATTTTCCTATGTCATTGGTACCGACATGTACCAAGACAGCAGACTCCTCCCCAGCACTATCTAAGACCTTATCTAGGTGGCGCGTGCGGTCCGCTACCTTCACAGCAGGCAGGCATGTTACCAGGCGATCCTCATGTCCACCAGCCACCCAGCTATCTACATGCCTAATGATCGAATCACCAACTATAACGGCTGTCCTAACCCTTCCCTCATGGGCACATATTATGCACATATGTGAAAAATCACTAAAGTACCACGATTTACGTGCTCAAACACATGCAGAAATCGAGGCATCCCTTATAAAATTATTTCCATGGCAAATGTTGCATCATAAAAGAACAGTCTTCTGTGTTTTGGTGAGGAGCCAGAGGAAGCCCTCTAGTCTATGCATTCTGTTCATTTATTTTTAATTTCTCTTATTGGAGTTTAGCTGCCTTGCCATTTAAACCTATTATATATTTTCTTTGTTTAAACGTGTGCGTGTCTTTGTTTTTCTTGCTTGTTTAGACCTATAGGGGCCCTTTTACTTCTTTTGCACTTGCCACATGTTAGAGTAAAACCCAATGCATGGGACATGCAAAAGCCACAAGATAATTGTCATGGGTGTGGTCAGCATGTCCCCTGTACTTACCGCACAGAAAAGTCCCGTATGTGATAAGTTCATTTGCAATTTAGTGCAGATGCACTGAACACCTTCTCTTGAGGTGGCATTAAGTGCAACTGCACTAATCGCAAAATTGACAGCACGTCGTAATTACCCTGCCCCAAACCATGTGTAGTACACACCCACTCTCTGCCCATAAAGTATTCAGGCACCATCTCTTTGCACATTAAGCAGATAACATGAGATTTTTACTCTGCCGGCTGCTGTATCTGCATGAGAACCATTACTGCAGGCCCGTGATAACAGTTACCATGTGATAAAAGTCATGGTAACTGCTTAGTGCACTTTAGTTAAAGAGCTCCATTGTTTTTCTTTTTGTTCAGCTTATCCTGTTGTGGCTAGAGAGAACCTGGCACTGGAAATTTTCATTTTATTTTTTCACTTCTACCCATCTTACCTGAACGCCTACCCATTCCATTTCCTTTTTTTCTTATATACACTCCCCTAATTTTTGGTGGGTGAGATTTCTTTCCTGTGGACCTTCTCCTTGGCATAAAGTCTTTTTGTCCGTTTTTGTTAAGTGCTGTTGAGTCAATGTTGATTCATGACCATAGGCATCGGAACAGAGTGGGCCATATGGGCCCTGGCCCCAGCAAAGTTTTGTCCGCCAACCACGGCAGACTCCTTCTGTCTGGCCGGCCTGTGGGAGATCGGATTCCTGTGGGCAGGATAGAAGGCTACCATGATTGCGGCAATGTCTCCTGTGATCCCTGCAGTCAGAACAGGAGGGGATGGCTGCTCACAACGATCCTATGGATAGTTTCCTAAACTGTGTTTGATCTTCAGTAAGGCAACTAATAGTTGATGGAATGGCTTCATCACATTGCTGGTCTTCCTCTTTTATGCTGACCTTCAACTTTACCAAGCATGTTTTTCTCTGATATTTCTCATTGGATGATGTGTTCAGAACATGAAAGTTGAAATCTTTATCATTTGAGTTTTCAAGGAAAGCTTCAGATTGATTTTTATTCCCGTAGTGATTGATTTGTTCTTTAGCCAATCCATGGAATAAGCAGTATAGTTTACAGTTTATTATCAAATTTGATACACTGCCTTATTAAAAAGATTCCAAAGTGGTTTACATATATAAAGATTAAATAAACAAAAAACAAAATAATAAAATCAAGACAAAGAATGAAATAAAAAGCATTAAGAGAATAAAAGCCAACATGCACAAAAGAGATACTGATGAGTTAGGAAAGAGGGGTAATTTATTAGAGGAGGGAGGGGAGTATAAAGCAGAAGTATGGTGAATGCAAAGAATGGAAAGTGAGAAATAGAAGATAGAAAATAGAAAGTATAAAATGGAGACTAAACCACCCATACTAACTAGCGGATGCAACCAGAATTATAGATTATAGGCCAACTGGAAAAGGTATGCCTGCAGATCCTTTTTAAAATTTTTGAAAGGAAGCTCTTCTCTGAGATTGAAGCGAGCTCCATAGGTGGAGGGCCAGAAAAAAAATGCTGATGAATGAGATCATTCTAAGCATGCTTGTCACTTGGTAGGAATCCCTAACAGATGTGAATTCTGAGAGCAAAGTGTCCTGCTAGATATGAAGGTATCACAGAATTCAGGATTTTAATGCCAATATGAGAACTTTAACAGGGTGACATGGTCATAGTTGGATGTGTTATGGAAGAGTTTAATAGCGACATTCTGAATATTTTGGAGCCTTGCCATGTTTGCTTTGGTAATAGCATTGAAGATGATGTTACAGTAATCCAGTCGTGATATGATCAGAGTTTGAAGAAGAGTATGGCGTGCAGAATGAGCGAGTTTTTTATTTAACAGAGTTTCCAGGGAGTATAGAAACACACTTTTATAACTGCAGAGATATAAGAGGTCAGCGGCCAAGGATTTGTATTGCATTAACAGTTGAAGTAGTGTAATTATCTATAACAGGGATTATAGATGATGACAAAGGGAGGCCTGTAATCCATATGACTTTTGTTTTGGAATGATTAAGTTTTAAATGATTTGTTGTGAGCCAAGTACTAATTGAATGAAGACAGGAATTGAGTTGTGAAAGGTCAGATTAGCAATAACTGATACAAGCGATAAACTTTATATCATCTGCGTAGCAAAAGCCAAGGCAATTATGTCATAGTAATGCAATGCGTGCCTTTGAGTCAGTCCTGACTCCTCGTGACTCAGAAGCTCCTGGGTTTTCTTGGCAGTGTTGCTGGAAGTAGGTTGCCAGGCCTTTCTTCTGAGACAGTGGAGGATTAAGTGACTTGCCCAAGGCCACAAGGAGTGCTAGTGGGAATTGAACCCTGGTTACTTAGTTACCAAGCCAGTGTTCTAACCACTAGGCTACTCCTCTGCTCCTATGTCATAGTATCAATGTGGATAATGGACTAAGGAATATATTAAACAGGGTGGGAGAGAGCAAAGAGCCTTGTGGTACACCTGAGGATAGGGGTAAATTATCTGATTTTGATGCATTGAACTGAACTTGAAATGTACAATTTGTTAACAAAGATTCAAAATATTGTAATACTGTATGAGAAATACCAAAATCTATAAATCTAGAGATGAGTATGTGATAGTCAACCAGATTAAAAGCTGTTGAAAGGTTCAAGGATACTATGAAAGCAATTTGGCCTGCATCAAGATGACTATGAATATCACTAAGGAGAGCTGCGGTGACGGTTTCTTCATCAGTGCCGTAATTCAAACTCATCGATTTTCTTCCTTTCTCTTCTTCACTGTCCAACTTATGCATCCAGTCAAGTCTCCGTACACAGAGATACATCTCTACACTTGAAAATCTTGCCTAGGTTCTTCATAACCATTCTGCCAAGAGCAATGCATCTTTGCATTTGACTGCTTGTCGTTTCATTATTGATGATGGATCCAAACAAGTCGAATTTGTCTACTATTTCTATTTCTTCTCCATCAAGGATAAAATTGAGTTTGCCAGTTTTGGCTTCTCCATTTTAAGACTACGGGGCCAATATTTAAAGGGCTTAATGTGGATAGAAAACCTGCTAAGTGTGTTAATCCCCTTAGCTGGGATATTTAGCAGCACTAACCATAGTGCTGCTGAATATCCATGGGTTCCGCTGCAGTACACCCTGATGCTAGTCATGGGGGAGTGGAGGTGGCACCCAGCGATAACCAAGCAATGGCAAAAATTTAGGCATTTTAAAGACTGACCTAACTTTTGCCACAGAAACTAATCAGGCACTGGCCGAATATTGCTGCTGCCCAATTAGCTTCATCGCACTCTGGGCAACGTGATATTCAGTGCCGATGCCCAGGTATGGCCCCAGCATTGAATATCTGGGTCTAAAGTTCAGCAGCAGTGGCTAGCTGCTTTAGTAGCGATTGCTGCCATTGCTGAATATTGGGCCTTATGTTTGTATCTTGATCTTGATAAGCAGATGCTTGAGATTGTCTTCACTTTCAGCTAATAATGTGATCTTGTCAGCTTTGTAAAAGTTGTTAATAAATCTTCCACCATTCTTCACACCTTGCTTTTCTTCATACAGTCCTGCTTCCCTTACGCCATATATGCAGATAACATCATGGTCTATACCACAATCCACCTTGATACCCCGGACTACACAACAATGACAAAATGTCTACAAGAGATGATTGATTGGCTATCCAATAACAACCTAAGCATCAACATCAAAAAGACAGAGACGCTAATTATAACACGTGACGCCTCCTTCATCCCTCCAACCTCAATAAACCTGGCAGAAACACCTGTCTCAATAAAAGACGAAGTTCGATACCTGGGAGTTACCCTGGACCGCTCCTGAACTTACAAGCCCACATCAACAGAACCACTAGAAATGTTTTCCAAAAAAGTGGCTACTAATTGAAGACTCAAACCCCTCCTCAGCCAAAACCATTTCCGCACAGTTTATCAAGCTGTCTTTACATCCATACTGGACTACTGCAATTCCCTATTCCATGGACTACCAAATCAAACCATCCGACCTCTGCAATTAGCCCAGAACACTGCCACCCGCTCCATCACTGGATCAACAAAACACAAACAAATAACACCCCTCTTATACCAGCTTCACTGGCTACAAATTATCTCACGTGCCAAATACAAAACAGCGCTGATTATCTTTAAAATCAGAAACATGTCAGCTGGAATGCTGCAGGACTTGATTTGCACAAAGCCTAACAACAGACCTCGGAGAAAGAGCACCATCAACACCATCCCAATACCCAGCTCATACACAAAGGCCTATAAGTCTACTGCAAAGAGGGCACTTTCACTAGCAGCACCTACTGTTTGGAACTCACTTCCAGAGACACTAAGGACCACCACAAACATAAAAGACTAATGCCACCTCCCACGATCCAGGGGAAACCACTCGTACCCTCCATCACCATATTATACACATAGCACTACAACACAACAAAAAAACAAAACATGTGGAAAACCCCCTACCGACACCCTTAAGATGTGTGCTCATAAATGCCCGATCTATACGCAAGAAATGGCCAGTCATTTCCGACTTAATACTACTCCATAACCTTGACATGCTCTGATCACAGAGTCATGGCTCACCAGTGACGACAATGTCCTCATCAACCAGCTCCTTCCTCCCAATTTTTCATGCCACTCGTGCCATAGAGACGGTAAGAGAGGGGGAGGAGTGCTCGCCATCACTAAGTCGGGCCTCCAGTTCCTCCCGAGAAACGCAACCAGCACGACACTCCTTGATGTAATCACGATAGCGAACAAGAGTTGTACCATCAACCTCCTATACAGGGCCCCATCAGCAGACCCAGATGCTCTCTCAGCAGTAATCGATCTTGCATCCAATACTCAGAACCCACACACCCCGAATTGGATCTTAGGAGACTTCAATCTACCTTCCCTGCAAGACTCCCACACTTCAGCTTTTCTCGAAGCATTTAAGAACCTGGGCTACAAACAACTGATCAACGAACCTACCCATGTAAAAGGAGGCACCCTGGATCTGATATTCGCTCCCCAGGCAACTCTCAACTCACCCATGACCCCCGAAATATCAATTACTGCAGTTCCCTGGTCTGACCACAAGCTGATCTTATTCCAAATTCCCCCGCCCACACACAGCCTGAAGGAAGCCAGAGCAGTCAGTGGCCAAGCCAAGGCCCTAAAGCGAAGATTTCAGACATTCAACAAGGAACTGATACTAAGCACAGCGCACCCACAACTCACCTCGACAGCACACGATCCTGAAGTCCTGATCTCCGAATGGAATGAAACATTCAGTTCACTTGCACTATGTCCACCATCCACCAAACCTCCTGGGAAGCGCGCATCCGCACCCTGGTACTCTGCTGAGCTGAAATCCTCTCTCACCCTCCTAAGGAAACTGGAGAGACGCTGGCGCCGCTCACGCACAGCTGATGATCAAAGAGCATATACCTCCCACCTGACAGTGCATCGCGAAGCAATAACAGCAAGCATGCGGCGTTTCCACACAGACATGCTAAAACGATCACTGAGCAAACCACACGACTTGTTTGCCCTTGTCAAGGACTTGACAAAGGAACCAGCCGCAGAGCAAACAATCGGGATCCACCCTCAAGTATTTGCGAACCACTTACTATCCAAAATATGCCAGATCAGCACCGCCCCAGCACCTGGAGACGCCTTCAAGCCGAACTATCAAACTCCCCTTACCATCTTCTCCACACCTCCCAAGCAGCGTATTGAGGACATCATAGCAGCAATCAACACGACCACAGCTCAGACTGACCCCTGCCCTGCATTCTGGATTAGAGACCTACGATCTAACCTTAGCCCCACTATAGCCAAAATCATGGACCAATCCTTCACAACAGGTGCATTCCCGCAATCCCTAAAGCGCACGTCCATAAGACCTCTACTAAAAAACAGCAAGCTTGACCCCCAGAAGGCAGACTCATACAGACCAATATCGAGCATACCGCTGCTAGCAAAAATAATTGAGAAGGAAGTCCAGATGCAAATTCAAGAACACATCGAAACCTCTGCACCACTGGACCCTTGCCAACACGGCTTCAGAGAAGCCCACGGAGTTGAAACACTCCTTACCACACTATTCAACAACATAATAACAGGAATCGACAACATCCGTCAAGGGTTGGTCATCATCTTCTTGGACATTGCAGCTGCATTCGACTCGGTAAGCCATGAGCTTCTGCTGGAACGTCTCAGGGAAAAGGGGATCACGGACAGAGCACTGGACTGGTGCAAGTCCTATCTTTCTGACAGATGGCAGCACGTACGTTCCGGGGCAACTTCATCAGATCCCTTCCACCAGAAGCAGGGTGTCCCGCAGGGTTCCTCCCTCTCAGCCCTGATGTTCAATGTCTACATGCAGCCAATATGCAACCTGATCCGGTCATTCAGTGTCAATTGCTTGATATACGCGGACGACGTGTTGTTATACATGCCTTTTTCAACGGAGAACCCAGACCTCTCGCCACTAACAAGCTGCTTTAACGCCGTATCCCACTGGCTCCAAACCCAAAACCTCAGGATCCAACACAAAAAAACGGAAGTACTCTTCATTACGAGGAATTTAAACTTCTCCATCCCACCCTTCCTAAGCGTCAAGGAAGCAGATCTCCAGACCAAACCCACAATCAGATACCTCGGCGTCACTTTAGACCAGAGGATGGATATGAAGTTACACATAAACAATATAGTCAAGTCGATATACCATAAGATAAGATCCCTCAGACCTCTACGAGCCCTGCTGGAACCAGAAAACTTTAGGACAATTTACCAAGCGCTGATCATGCCACACTTTGATTACGCTAACGCGATCTTACATGGGCTCCCTCAGACCACTCTGAACACACTGCAACTTGCAATGAACACTGCAGCAAGGGTCCTATATGGAGCATCCAGGAATGACCATGTGACACCCATACTGAAGCACCTCCACTGGCTTCCAATACATAGCAGACTCAAGTACAAAACCCTACTCCTAACATTCAAAGCTATTCACGGGTTGTCATCCTCATCACTATCTGAATTGATCCAGACCACTCCCACTAACAGGTCCAGAAGATCAGTAGCCCTCAACACACTGACAGTACCAAAGGCAATAACCCAATGTACCCAGTCCACTGCAAGCAGAGCCTTCAAATTCTGTGCACCCAGATGCTGGAACGCCCTGCCTCACAACATGCGTGCAATTCCTGACCTATGCCAGTTCAGGAAGGCCTTGAAGCACCACCTCTTCCTCCTGCACTACCCGATAGATAACGCCATATCAGCCCCGTCCATGGGTCCGACACAAAGCTCCCAGGACTAAGCAAAATGATGCGAACCCGCCTTGTGCAAGATTGTAAATAGTTACCCCCTGTTATCCAAGTTTAAACGTCCTGTTCATTGTAAACACAAAGTGCCCAAGGAAATGTGTAGTTCTATGTTCACTGTAAACCGCACTGGTATTGAATAGCGCGGTATAGAAGAGACTGGGAATAAATAAATAAAATAAATAAATAAATAAAGACTAGGAAACAGCCAAAAAACCTTCCTCTTCATGGATCACTTCAGGGAGTACATCTAACATTCCAGATTCTGGACCACCTTTCATGTGAACACCCAGATACTTGTTAACATGCCACCTGGCATTTGTACAGATGTTTCACTGTAGATAAGTTATGCCTCCAAGTTACTCTTTTCTATTTTTCCAGTGTGAGTTCTCTGTAACAGTTTGAGTTGTAATGTAAACTGCTTTGATTTTAGGATAAGGCGCTATGAAAAACATGTTAAATAAATAAAATAAAAACGTTCTATTCAGCATATAAATTGAACAGGTATGGAGAAAGTACAGTGTGTAGTCTTGTCATCTTTGCTGATTTTCAACCATTCTATTTCTCCTTGTTCTATTTGTACTGTTGCTTTTTGATCAATGCAAAGTTTGTGCATGAAATCTATGGAGGTGTTCTGGTATACCCATGCTTCTTAATATGCCCAGAGTTTTTTTATAATTTACACAATCGACTGATCCAAGATGGCGATGGTCTAGCAGCTCCGACTGAATGCATTCTCTCCTTGCTCCTTTGCTGTCAGCTGATTGCAAGCCCAAATTATGGGTAAGCGCAAGGAAAAGGGGAAGGCTGGATTCCAGGGCGGCTCACAGTTTCAACTGCTAAGGCAGCTGACGTTGGAAGACTTTTACGTTCTAGCCGGATCTTCGGAGCTTACCTCCTTGAATCAGTTTGCGGCGTCCCCGGTGAACAGGAGTGATGGCGCTTCTTTCAGCCCGATTGCCCACATCCCACCGCCTATGTCCGGAAGCAGTTGGCTGCAGGGTGATCAGGGGGGCCCCCATGCTGATGCTGATGCGGATGGTAGGGCTATCCTTGCTGGAGGTTCACCTGCAGCAGTTTCATCCCCTTGGAAGAAGGAGCAGCTCCTGATGTGAGGGCTGTGCAGCAGACCGTGAGTGATATTGCACAGGGAGGGGGAGATGTAGCTCTGGGACTTTTTCAACTTCAGAATCAGGTGGGAGCGGTGACTATGGAGTCTCTCTGGGAGGCCATGCAGAGTCTTAGCTCCTCTCTTCAAGCATTTTCATCGTGTTTTGTGAGAGATTTATCCATTGTGTCTCCGAGTGTGGTTGAGCATTCGCAAATGTTGAGTACTCTGGTTAATAGGTGTGATCTGCTGGAGCCAAAGGTTAAAGAACTTCAAACTTTGGGAGAATTTTTGGTGAAGGACAGTAATCAAACACATCGGAGAATGGACTATCTGGACAATCAAGTCCGAAGAAATAATCTCCATTTTTTGACCTTCCCAAGGTCTCCCTTAGTGACTCCAGTGGATATGGTTAAAAAGTATTTGACTGAAGTACTGGGGATGACAAGTGAGCTACTTCCACCCCTGGTGAGGGCCCAGTACCTCTTTGTAAGAGAGGGTCCTCAATCTAGAATGGGTGAGAGCTCTGAGGGGCTGAATCTCATGGCCTTTCTTGAGTCCTCCTTGGAAGTTGTTACTCAAAGAACCACACTTATTGCTACTTTTGTGCTTGAATTTGACTGTAACTCTGTATTACATTTGTATTTTCGTAATACTGATAAGCTGTTTTATGGTTCAAAAGTACATATATTTCCTGATTTGTCTAGATTTATGCAGAAGAGGCAACAGGAATACCTGTTGCTGCGACCGAGGATTTTGTCTTACCTTTGCCTTGAAATTTCCTTGTATTTGTTTTGTTATTTTTGAGGGTAAAACATTTTGTATTTTATCAACCATGTCAACTTAATGATTTTCTGGTGGCTAGGGAGGGTGCTAAGGGGTAGCTGGTATCTCAGCGGCACACTGTGATTTGTTGGAAGTGGGAATTTGGAGGTGCTGTTGGCCTGTAATCTGATTTGAATTATTTCCTATCTTTTTTTTTCCTCTCTTGGATCTAATTTCCTTATTTTGTGGTCTTAGGAGGTATATTTTTAGTGTATGTATTTGTTGTTTTCTGGGTAGTTTATTTCTTAATTTCGTCACTTGATTGTATCTTTTTTTTGAGTGAATTCTGTAAAACTGATAAATACAAAATAAAAAAATAATAATAATAATTTACACAATCAAAGACCTTACTGCAGTCAATGACACACATGTAGATATCCTTTTGGTATTCTTTTGTCTTTTCAAGGATCCATCTCACATCTGCCTTGATGTCTCTTGTTCCTTGTCCTTTCCTGAACCCTGCTTACACTCTGGGAAGTTCTCATCCCAGGTATGGTTGGAGCCTCCATTGAACAATCACGAGTAGAATCTTGCTAGAATGTGGGATCAGAACAGTTGTGCGATAATTTCCACAGTCAGTCATGTCACCTTTCCTCAACATTGGTACGAACACGGATCTTTTCCAGTCGGTTATAATGTTGTCTTCCAAATTTCCTGCAACAGCCTTGCAGTTATTAAAATAGCTGCATCCGATTGCTGCAATATTTCAATGAGAATGCCATCAATTCCCGGTGCTTTGATTTTAATTATGCATTCAGTGCTGCTTCAACTCCTGCTTTCATCACCAGTGGTTCCTGATCATAAGGTACAAGTTGAAAAGGCTGTTGATCCAGTTGATGTTTGCAATATAATGACTCAAAATGTTCTTCCTATCTTTCCTTGATCTTTTCAGCATCATCCAACATGGGTCCTTGAGTGTCTTTTAGCATCCCAATTCGAGGCTGGAATTTTCTCTTTAACTCTCAAGCTTTAGGAAAGCTGATCTTGATCTTCCTCTAATATTTTCTAATTGTGTTAACATGCACATGTCACTGCAGTATCTCCCTTTGTCTCATCTTGCTACACATTGGAAATCTCTGTTAGGTTCTGTGACTACCTGTCTTTTTCCTCTGACTTTAGCTTCTCTGAATTTCAGAGCAATTTTCTGAGTTTCCTCGGTCATCTGTTTTGGCTGGTTTTGCTTATTTACCTTATGCAGAGACTTTTCATTTTCGTTGAGCTCAGCTTTCTTGATGTCACCCCATAGCTCTTCGGTCATTTGTATCTAAAGCAGTGAATCGATTTTGCAGGCAGTCAAGTTCATATTTGCTGCATCTATGAGTGGCTTGTTCTTTTTCGGCTTTAGCTTGAGTTTGCATCCTAGTAGCTGGTGATCTGTACCACTGTGAGCTCCAGGGTTCATCCGGCATCTAGATAAGATCTATTCAGTCTTTTGTACCAAACCCCATTTATATGTTTATCTTCCTGCTGGAGAAAAATTAAACATCTGCATTTGGTACAAAGAGTTCCTAGAACTCAGAAAATAAGTGTTGTCTCTGGAGAAGGACCTACATGAGCTGAGGAAAACAGAGAAACATAGAAACATAGAAACAACTTTATTGGACACTTTAGAGACATCCCACCTCAACTCCAGCAGCCCCTGTGAATGAAAAATTCAATGAAACAGCAAAAAACAAACAAACCCCAAAATAAAATTTGTTTTGTTACATTTTGGAAATAGCGCATACTATTTGCAAATCATGTGTGCCATTTCTGAAAAAAAAAAGAAAATGATCCTAGAAACCAAATGGATGTAACGATACAACCCCTGCAATTAATCAAATGACATGAAAATCATGGCCACGCGCACTCTTACTTAGAGTGGTCCCATGTCCGTTCTGAAGGCCTATGTGCTGCAAAGGGTATCAGGAAGGAAAGCAGTCAGCAGGAGGGACCACCTCTCCAAGTAAATAACCATGTGCAGTTAATGCCGGAGTACGGTATGTTATTTTGCTGGTATGACTGATTAACGCATGAATGAGCATTAACTGCTGGGGAATGGCCAAAATGTGGACTGCACATTGCAGTTAGCCCAAGGCAACTTATTGCGTGCTATCAATTTTACAGTCAGCGTGGATGCACTTAATGCCACATCAAAGAGAGGTATTGAGTGCACCCGTGCTAATTGGGAAGGAACATAACACACAGTAAAGGACTGCTGACCACCACCACCCCAACAGCTGCCAAGCAAAAGCACAGTAAGTGTAAAACCTTACCACCCTAAATAAAAGCACACTTTGTGAACTCATACCACACTAAAAAAATCCTTATTTCACCTTATGCAACATATACTCAGTTGGATTTACAATGTAATTAGTTTTTATTCCAAGCTCAATGTTATTTACAGGTGAAGAGTGCAGCCATAGGGGCAACTGTGGCTCCATCCATAGCCTGTTTGTATGTCCCTCCATTTAAAGAATCACATGTTTACGGCACTATATACTGTTCCGAGAATTATACTTGGAAACAGCGTGCACTTAAAATATTTATTATTTGGAAGGACGCTATATTATATTTTCAAGAATATAGGGGTATGTCTACTAAGCCTGGCTAATGGCTAAACTGGGCTAGGTGCAGATAGCCCAAGTTAGCCATCAGCCAGACTTAGTAGACATACCCCTTACTGTGATTAAATCAGAATGATTGTAATCTTCAGTTTTCAACAATGATCCTCACAAAATAACATCAAAAAATGCTAACTATGTCATTGCAAGGATTTTTAAAAATATATTTATAAAAAAGAAACTGGCTCTAATAATCTCTTTGTGAACCATCACTGTAGGAGTCTTCAAAGCAATATTTCTATAGGTCAGTTCTTCTGGCTATGACATTTGTGCAAACTATTCAGGATACTGGAGTACAGCGGTTGAAATATTTTCTCATTTTCAGGACAAACGATACCCTTATCATGCCCTCAGATTGGCATACAGATGAGCATGGTGAGGTGTAATTTTATAAAAGGGCATGCATGTCCAAGTTCCAAAAAGGCACCTTTTTTATAAAGGAAATTTTGATAAGATAGGTACCCACAGTCAGCCCCAAAAGCAAGTAAATCTTCACATACAAATTTACAAATCTTCACATGAAAATTTGTGTGTGGGGAAAGGGGGTCAAAGGGGAATGTAACATAAAATTCAGCAGGAAAACTGGTGAATTGCTGTGTTCCTAAGGGAGAGGAAGTACTTTTTCTCTGCAAGTATTATAAAATATACACATAGTTTGGATAGAATTGCAAACTATGCCCCCAGGAATCCTTATGTGCAGAGCAGGGCCGGCCCAACCACTAGGCAAACTAGGCAGTCACAAAGGGCAGCAACCTCTGGAGGGTAGCAAAAGGCGGCCATTCAAAGCTAAATAATAGATTTTGACAGCCAGAGGAGGGTATAAAACGCGAGGTTCACCTAGGGCTTCAACATTTTGGGCCAACTCTAGGGCCGGCCTTGGTGCAGAGTGTATAAAGATATCTCCACAACTGATTTAAACTTATAAAAACATCATTCATGGCTGGGGATAAAAAAGGACTTCAGAGCCTTGCTACAAGACTCTTCAGTTTACTTAAGTTGTCATATGTTTGCACAATCATATTGTGCACTTTCAGAGGATGAATTGAAAAATCAGCTCCATGAATGCTTGTCAATAAATAAATTAGAGCACTACCATGGACAGTCACTCAGTTCAAAAAACTAACCTTGTTTCATAATAGAGTGAGCTCAAATTAAGCATCATAATTTTTACGTATCTGTTGTAAGATCAACTCCTGGCAGAATTCTGTGCAACTGCACGATGCAGAATTTGCACTGACTTCCCCTACTGCACAGAATTCTGCATTTTCCACATAGAATTCTGCACAGGCACCAGCATCAGCAATCCAGTAAGGCAGGTTCAGGGCGGACAAGTTTCACTCTTTGCCTCTTCATAGCCACAGGAACAGTTCTCTTTGCTCCCGCAGCTCTGCTATACCTCCGACACTGACACTACAATGTTTTAAGAAGATAAATAGGTGTGCTTCCTTTTTCTTGTTAGGGACAGGAAACACTTCTGTTTACCTTCTGAAAACATGGCAGTGCCAGTGTGGCAAGTATAACACAACTGTGGCATTAACACTCCCGTAGCTATTAAAAAATGCCGCTGTGGGTTAGGCGGAAAGGTGAGTGGATGGGACTGGAGAAGGGCTGATAGTGAATTGGAGGGGTGGCTGGGGCTACAGAAGGGTTATTGTAGAATCAGGGAGGTGGCTGGGGCTGGAGAAGGGCTGATGGTGAGTGGGAGGAGTGGCTGGGAGTGGTAGATAAACTGATGGTGAGTTGGGGGTGGCTAGCATGCAAATGGCACAAAACGTCACAGCCAGGATCATATGCAAAGCAACACTATCAGACCACATCACACCTATCCGCTACAAACTACATTGGCTCCCAATTGCCAGCAGAGTAAAATATAAAGTCATTATGGGGTATGTTTACTAAACTGCGGTAACGTTACAGACCACGCGTTAGGTAACGTTAACGCTCGTAGGTAACGTTAACGCGCGGTATGTAACGTTAATGCACAGTAATGTTACAAACTGCGCGGAAGCATTCTGCAGCGTGGTACACACCGCAGAGGGAGGAGAGAGGGCGGAGAGCAGGGGTCAATGGGCGGGGAGAGGCTCCTTGCACACTAACGCGCTGAACTGAAGGACTGAATCCTACCGCAAATGATAACCTGCCGTTAGATGCACATTTGCAGGAGAGAGAAACCATTTCGGTGTCAGCAATGTACAGCATAGGCAGGGAGCACAAGAAACATTATAGTAGTGTTCCATTTGCAGCAACACCATAGTGCCCAAGTATGAGAGTCCACTGTGGCAATGGTGTAAATGGGGCATAGGGCGCTGCAGGCGGCACATGTACTGGGGGCAGCTGGGGCATAGGGCAGACCTGGGTGTTGCCCAGGTGGCACATAGGAACATAGAAACCGGAAGTCTGAAAGACAGCATCTGACAAAGGTCAAACACAATATACAAATACATTGTCCACACTAGCCAATAGTTGCCAGGGCAGAGACAGGACATACCGGCATCCATCCCACCACCATGTTGAAGGGACAGAATGTTGTTAGGCGGTGATGGGGGGTGGGGGTGGGGATGTTCATGTATGACTTCCCACCCCAGATGCCGCACCGTAGGCACCTGCCTACCGGAACAGTGGATGGCTTGGAACGGCGAACAACAAGCACCAACAGCATATGGTTATGCCAGCAAGGCATGGAGGGGGGGTGTCCGTGCTGGAGGGAGCAGTGGCACCTGTCTGCAGTGGACCCAGGCCATGCCCTGTACCAGTACGTGGTATGCAGTGCAACAGAAAAAGTCTGGCAAAGGAGACGTAAAGGTATGGCCCAGGGACTGCTGTACCTCTGTGGCCTCACTGTGGTGCAGTACTCACAGCTAGTGTGACTCAGAGCAGAGGGTCACAGGTTCAGGTCCCAGCTGCAGACTCAGCAGAACACATTACAAATCTTTGCACAACTATGTAGATACAACAGAAAAACAGGAAATGTCTGGCTGAGGAGAGGCAAAGGTAATTCCAGGGACTGCTGGGCCTCCATGGCAACACCATGGTGCAGTACACACAGCCAGTGTGTCCAGGAGCAGAGGGTCACAGGTACAGGTCCCAGCTGCTGGAACCTGCAGAACACATCCCAACATTTTACCATATGAAGCATATACAACATCAAATCGTGCAATCCCCACAGCAGCAGCCAACAGGGGTAGAAACACCCATTCACACAGGCTCCACCATCCAAATCATGCTGTGCAGGCAGGCTGCTGGCCCCAGCATGGAGTTGCAGGTAACATCACAGCACCACTGCTACTGCCTGCTCAGTTCTGAAATGTCGGCAGTGTGGCAGCCAGGGTTGCCAAACACCCCTATCATTGCACAGTGCTGCAGTAGGAGTGTGTGTGTATATGTCTATCCATAGTTTTGTGGCTGCCAACCCCGCCCTCGGCCCACATTGTCCAACTGTTACCAGCATTAGCCTGCGAATGTGCATAATTAGAAGCAAGGTAGTGTGGTTATGGCCCAGATAGGGCAAATTGGGCAGGCTGCATCTGCACAGGGAGTACTGCAATGGCTGGTACACTGTAGTGTCTGAACACCACCTGCATGGACAGGGTGGCCACAGCATGTCGTGCTGGGAGGGCAGTCTTGCCCTGACTCAGCAGTGACCATGGCATGTCCAGGTTCCCCCATGTGGTGCCCATCCTATGTCTGGGTGCACATGTTTCCCACTGACCATGTACCACAGACTGGCCAGTGGCATGTCTGCAGTTAGTCTGTGTATGGTGAGAACACCGTGTATGCTGGTGCAGTCCGATGGTGTTGTCTAATGATGCATGGCAGACTGTGGTATGTGGCAAGTGAGGATTCACATGGCAACCCCACATTAATGCTGGTCTGCCAATGCTCCAGTCACAGGTATGTCTCATGCGACTAGCCCTAGAGGGATATTCTTTGCCCTCAGGAATGGGCTTGCTGGTCCCACAGCCAGTCCTGTGGTCTCAGGCACCTGTCCCTCCATGCCCCCACCTACAAGATGGGTGTTATGGGGCCCTTGGGGGCACATAGTGTATACTACTCTAAACAGTAGGGGGCCATGGTACATAACCCTCATAGGACACTGGACACCCCTCTGCCCTGCTAACAGGTGGCCATGGCAGCCAGACCTTAACACTGGGTACACACTGATCTGGGTGGTCTCTGGTCCCAGGGGGACACCTGTGACTATGTAACACAGATGGGCAAAGAGGTGCCTTTGGCGCACTGCCTGGGACACCTGCCACACAATGCCAGTGATGGGGATGTGCAGCAGGATCTATATGTAGCACCACATGTACTGTGGACCTAGTGCTGGGCAGCCATCCATACCCTCAGGGTGAATACAGACCCTGTACAATGGCAGGGCCTGTAGCTACTCTGTGCCAGTATCACGCACGGCAGTCCATCTTACCAGGCTACGGTAACAGAGAGGTGCAGACCCCATTTGTTGATCTTCTGTGGACCACTATTCGGCATGTGCAATGCATCATGGGTGCTGGTGCAGTTACCCTAACATGGCGCACAAAGCAGACGGTCCATGTGGTGACCTGCAGTCCCTCTGTACCCAGGCATTGCTGGACAGCAGGCCATAGAAGTATAGCCTACTGGTTCATACAATGCCGTTCCAAACTGTGTCCATGGGTTCGATCCCCTATTGTTCCCCTCTCCTATGCGTGCCAAAATCAGATATTTTGCATGCCTCTAACACTCATCGTTTTGCAGATATGTGCTGCCAGCCCATAAGAGACTCGCCACAGTGGACGACATTCCTCTGGTCCGGTTATCTGCGTCTGTCAGCTGAGTAGAGTCCGGACTGCCTGTGCAGGCTGCCACCACAGGTCATGCACTGTGACCCTGTCCTGCATTGTGCCTCTACGTTGCCTGCCTCGCCTGTACCTCAGCTGTATGGTACCACCACACCTCTGTCCACCCCTCATCGTAACCATCCTAGCACCCCAGATGCCCCTGGGGGACACGTATGCCCACCATCTGCCACCCACTGTCCTCCCAGTACTTTACATTGCCCACACCCAGTGCTGTGGTACAGTTGCCCACAAGATGTTTGTCAACAGTACTGGCAGCCACATGGTCTGGCCGCAGATATGGCACATCCAGGAGCCTCCAGCCCTCACCCTCAATCACCTGTGCAGTGGCAGTAACCCGTGGCCAATCCAGTGTTAGGGTGACATCAGTATCTCTAGACATACGTAATGCATGCCAACCTGAGACACCTTACAGGCCACAGGGCAAAGTAACCTAGGGCACCGTGACATGTGTTATGCCACTGTGAACAATGGCGAAATATCCCAGGGAGCCCACAAGGATAACCTGTCCAGGTGTGCCCAGTACGGTGCGCTGCCTAGGGAGCCCGATAAGGTGCCGTAGAAGGTGCCTCACAAGGCACCTGATGAGCATTCTATACGGCACAGTACAATATGGCGCCCAGTAACACGCCTACTAAGGCACAGTAGCACAATACACCATAAAGGAACCCACGAACGCGCCATGTTCTGAAGCGTGGTATCGGCCGAAGTACAACATGCTATTAGGGCTGGGGAGCCCTATAACACGCTCCTTAGCATACCGTTGCATAAGGCGCGCTCCACGGCGCCGTAATCAACGTTAGCCCAACACGCGCCTGAGGCCCAGATGGCTGAAAGCCTGGCACGCACTGTAACGTCAGGCCTCAATGCCCACAAGAAGATGGTCTGTCAGAGCAATATAATGTGGTATGTGTAGAGCAGTGGTTAGGCAATATGTCAGACTACAATATCTTGTGAGTTCAAATCCCAGAAGGGGATACCAGAATGGGAAAAAGATGGGTATAGGGCGTGTCACAAATAGAAAGATTAGTTGTACTCAGATATAGAAAAGGATACCTCTAACATAAACAAATAGACCAACAAAATAGTCCAACATGCATCGCAAACGGAGATTACGTACATTGAGAAGCACGCACCGCACAGGTGCATTTTTACTGCGTCATATGAGGTCTGCCCACATACAGCAGACAAGATGGCTGCCAGGTCGAGAAAGCCTGCATTCACCCATGCAGACCTGTATCTGCTGGCAGAATTAATATGCCTCCGCCAGGAGCGCCTATTTCCAGGCTCCTCCCGTAGGCAGGACCTCAGCAGAGTGAGGAGGGCCTGGGTGCGCCTCATCAGGCGATATAATAGAGGCTCAGACTACCCACTTGAGGTAAGTGTATGAGGACAGACACCCAAACCTAGGACTTAAAAAAAACCCTGCTAAACAACACACATGTCAGACACGCACAGCAAGGAAAAAGCAGGTGGCTGTGTGTCCAAATGGGATGAATGTAGGCCTCCCTCTCGATGCTAGCAGATCTGCCCTGTCCCCAGGGGGCCGCAGAATCATTACAGAGATTTATTATCCATCCCAGTGTTATGGTATTTGCCCCTGTTGCAGTTTCACTGATGTGCCCTATCCCCAGGATGCCCCAGGCCTTACTACAGAGGCCTACTATTCATCCTGGTGTTATGGTACCTGCTCTTGTTTAGGTTCCCCAGGATGCCCCAGGCCTCATTACAGAGGTCTATTATCCCTCCTGGTGTTATGGTACCTGCTCTTGTATAGGTTCCACAGGTCTGCCAAATCCCCAGAATGCCCCAGGCCTCATTACACAGGTCTATTATCCATCCTGGTGTTATGGTACCTGCTCTTGTTTAGGTTCCACAGGTCTGCCAAATCCCCAGGATGCCCCAGGCCTTATTACACAGGTCTATTATCCCTCCTGGTATTATGGTACCTGCTCTTGTTTACGTTTCACAGGTCTGCCAGACCCCCAGGATGCTGCAGGCCTCATTACAGAGGTCCATTATCCATCCTGGTGTTACAGTACCTGCTCTTGTTCAGGATTCACAGGTCTGCCAAATCCCCAGGATGCCCCAGACCTCATTACAGAGGTCTAGTATCCATCCTGGTATAATGGTACCTGCTCTTGTTCAGGTTTCACAGGTCTGCCAAATCCCCAGGATGCCCCAGGCCTCATTACAGAGGTCTATTATCCATCCTGGTGTTATGGTACCTGCTCTTGTTCAGGTTTCACAGGTCTGCCAAATCCCCAGGATGCCCCAGTCCTCATTACAGGGGTCCATTATCCACTCTGGTGTTATGGTAGCTGCTCTTGTTTAGGTTTCACAGGTCTGCCAAATCCCCAGGATCCCCCAGGCCCCACTACAGAGGTCTATGATCCATCCTGGTGTTATGGTAGGTGCACTGGCTGATGTGTGCAGGCCACTCATATTGCCATGTTGTGGCTGGAGACTGCAGGGCAAATAGCGGCCCATCCCCATGGCACACTCGGGTGCGTCTGTTGCTGTGTGCAAGGACCACTGGTGAGACACATGATCATCGCCCACGCCAGTGCGTACAGTGGCACATGGCTATGCAGTCTGTGCATATTTTGGACAAGGGTCGCAGACAGGTTGATGGGTGTAGCAGACATGCTGACATAGTGGTGCATATGTGTGGGAAGTGGCGCATGCCCTGTCCCCCCCCCCCGGCACACCGTGCATGTATGCTGACACCATGCAGCCCCCCATGCATGGTGCCTGTGACGGCAAAGGCACATATGGTTCGGTGTTGTAGGCCCAAACACGGATAGGCTGCCGGGACAGCAATGCCTGCCAGGGGGTTCGCACACAGGGCACGTAGGAGCCAACCTGGGCATGCGCAGCCGCAATGCACACATGTGTGTGACAGGGGCAACAGCTAGCAGTCGACACACAGCACACAATAGGGGCAGCAACCTGCTGCACACAGGTATGTGTGTGGTGCAGCACTGGCTGGCGATGGATGTCTGCCCCTAATGTCCCCACACGTTGCTTCCCCCACAGGTCGAGGACCTGCGCAAGAAGGCCCATGAGCTGCGAGCCAGGTACCCCCGCTTCGTGGCACAGGTGCAGCGGGAACAGCAGGCCCAACGTGATGGTGAGTGATGCGGCATGTCCCTGTGGGCCAATGGCCTTGCGGAGCCAAAGGACATGTTTGAATGATGTGCCAGATGTGTGACCATGGTGGTAATGTATGTACCTCTCCCCCACAGCGGCCGCACATGCAGACGAGGGCACAGCAGGGCTGGACGCTGGAGCCAGGCAGCCAGTGCCAGCTGAAGATGGCTTGGAGGGCATGGAGGCAGCTGACGGCGGGGAGGCCGAGGAGGAGGGGGACACAAGAATCAGAGAGGGGGAGGGGGAGGAGGGGGAACGGGGTGGAGGGGGAGGGCGGCTGGGAGCCTGGGGAGGGAGGGAGGAGGTGGGGAAGAGGGGGGCAAAGGGGGAGGTGCAGGGGTGGAGTGGGAGGAGGGGGATGAGGGGGGAGGTACAGGGGGCAGAGGCGGGAGGGGAGGAGGTGTGGGGGAGGCTGGGGAGGGGGAGGGGGCAGGTGGCATGGGAGGGGGTGGGGTGGCAGGGGATGGGGAGGGCAGGGATGGGGGTGAGGGCGTGGCCAGTCCCGAGCAGCACAGGCCACCACAGGGCACTGGGGGCCCCAGCCATCTGCCCCACAGTACCGGTGATGGCCCCCGTCTGGCCACGGGCCTGCCCCACATAGTCACAGATAGGCGTGCCATACATGCAGCCACACAGACAAGGGGAGATGTGTGTCTGTGCGGGTGCATGTGCCTGGCTGCGACTGTGCGTGCCCAGGCCTCATGCCCAGCGGCAGCATGCCCGCATTCTGGGGTGGGTGCTGGAGACCATGGCTGTGGTGGCTGACCGGCTGCGCATGCTGAACGACAGACACACAGCAGGTGCACCTGGCCAGCCACCCGGCGATGAGGGCCCCACAGACGGTGTGAGTGTGGGCACCACGCATGCCATCCCTGCCCTGTGCTGGCCCGTGCCCTGGGACTGCCACCACCACTGGGGACTGGGGTGGTAGGGCCCATTGCCGCACAGGGTCCCACAGCTGTTTCCCCCCCCCCCAAAATAAATATTGTAAATATGTTTGACATACTCACGATGGTCAGCTGTCCCTTATTGCAACACGTCAGTAGGGTGCGAATGACAGGTGTGAGCATATACGTGTTTGTCTGTGTGCATGACAGCGGTCCCATACTGTCGGAGCTCCCCCGTGTGGCCAGGCAGTTGCCTAGTAGTGTGAGAGGGCTCCGATCGTCCTTTGTATAAAAAGTTAGCCCAATAGCATGTAGTTGTGTCTTAAATAGATTAGAGCCAAGATCAAAGGTCGCAGGAAATTTCTTTTATTTAAGAAATAAGGTTTCCCAACCAAATTAAATTCTTTGGCAAGAATGTTGAAGGCTACAAAACATAAAGTTCAGGATACTTCTCCAGTCATAAACGTAAGCCTGGTTAAACAGTCCTTGGCTTGGCTTAGTTTAAACACACCTTTTTCACAAGTAAAAAATCCTTTACAACAGCAGTCTGTTCTCCGGTCCCCAGGAAGCAGTACAATACTTCACTGTTCCTTTCACAGCTGGTATAGCATAAATTCCCTGGTCCACCAACAGACTTTAAAATTCAGTAGTATTTCTTCAAGATACAATTTATACTTTTTAGCTCCTTTCCGGCTTCATTAACCAATCCATGGTAATCCCAGCTAGGGGTAGGGGACAAAGACTGGCTGAGGGGGTGGCATGGGGTCAGTCTCCAGGGCGGCCACGGGTAGGGCAAGGCATACATGGGGCTCTCACAATAACCACAGGACACGTGACTTCAGGCAGTGCCACATGTGTGGCCATTTATTTCCTGCACAGTCTGCCACGCTTTGAGCAGCCCCTCCCACCCCGTGGTGCAGGTGCCACAGCTGGCACTGCTGCTGCCAGACCATGTTGTTCCTAGGGAGTCCCCCAGCCAGCCAACAAAAGCTACGCACTGGCAGCTATGGCCCATGCTGATGCGGCCAGGACCCTCATCTCAGCTAGGATCCCCTCCACCGCCCGCCCCTGGTGCTCCACTGCATGGCATATCCCAGTGCTGTGGTGCATGTGGGAACTGTGTGTACGTCATTCAGACCTGCAGGTGACTGGGGTGGATGGACATACAGGTAAGTGTACTGTGGAGGCAGTGCAGCATTACACATATCTGTGTTTCTCTCTCTACTGCACCTATGTTGTTATACACATGTTTGGCCTGCGGCTCCATCCCTCATATGTTCCGGTTGACATGCATATGGCCATTGGCCTATGCACATTTCGGGTGTTTACACACTGTATCTAGGGCACATGCTACCGGGCTGTGTCTCCAGGCACAGGGTGTGGGGTTGGTGGATAGCATATACAGCCTTCCATGGCATTGTGGCATTACACAACATCAGTGTATCATTACATGGACTGTAATGATTGTCTCCACTGGTCGCTGATTGTGCACAGACATGCCGTATGCAACTTGCGGCATACTCACCTTGTCTCACGGTGTATGTCTCTGTGTCTTTGGGGCGTGTCTAGGTGACGGTACCTTCTGAGGCCCTCTGCCATTGTCTGGTGCAGGGATGTGTCTGACCACCTGTGGAGTTGTGTTCACCCATCTCTCTGTGACCTTCTGCTTTTGCCCTTGTGTACACTGTATGCATGTACATTGGCTACACACAGGACACCTCCATGCAACGGTCCCTGGGTGATGGTGCCAGTGGGAGATGGACCTATGCAAGTCGGACACATGCCTATGTTGGACATCATTGTTGGCCTACTACTTTGGACATCACCGGGGGAACCGACACACCATTGCTGCCGTGCTCTGTCTGGGTGTTGCGTTTATCGCAGCAGAGACACATCACCTTTGCATTGCTGTGGAACATTGAGACGTCACTCGTGACTTTGCATGGCCATGTAATCTGGGATGGTCATAGCCGGACTTGTAGGGTCAGAGGTGGCATTTGCACTGTGGACACTTGTCCGTACATCTACAGCAGGGACTCACATGCGCGCTGTATGTTGTACATCCATCTGACATTGTGTAGCTGTGTGTAGCCAATGTATGGGGCTCGCATCGCAGGCATTGCACCAATATTTGGCTACACAGTTACATGCAGCCACATATGTGGCACAGGAGATACATTCTGTAGGCCCTGCTTATTTGTGTGGCTAACTTCCACTTGGAAATTGGAAAAGAGAGAAGGGAACCCTACTGCATACTGCTGCAGTAGGGTTCCCTTCTCTCTTTTCCAATTTTTAAACTATTACACTTTTAAACTACAATCTTTTATATTCTCGCTGTGTTACTTCATACACTGTGTGCAAAATTTTCTTTACAGCTAATTGTTTCCAGATATGCAGTTATCTCCATGTTTATCCAATCATTTTCTCATGACTGCAAAAATAGGATACGTCCTAGAGATCTAGTGATCTCATACATCACCTTATGGCCCTAAGTTTCATGGTGTGCCTCACCCCTGAAGAAGTACTTTATGAAACACGGCCTTTGTTGGGTTTGCCCCCCCCACACACACACATTTTATAAGGACCAATAAAAAGATGTGAGTTTTAATTACTGCCCACGGAGGTACAGAGTTATCCACAGACACCGATAACAAGAGGGGGGCAGGGAGGTGTTACGATGATAGATGGGAGGTACGGTCGTGGCCATGTTCACTTTCAGGCCATGGTGAGACATCCAGGCAGCGATGTCGTCACGACAGGCGTGGATCAGGGTTTGGTTAGCCGGGGAGGGTTCAGGTGTGCGTAGTTGGCTCTGTGAGCCATCAGTATCTAGCTGGTACAGCCAGCCATGGGCGCTGATGGGCACACCAGGGGACTGTGTATGGAGGGGGTAAGGGGGGATCCACGCCAGATCCTTGGGGTACACCATCCGGGTGCGGGGTTGCGGGGGAGGTTGTAAGTGTACAGGTATTGTTACGGTATACCGTGTATGGGTATAGTTACATCACAAAGTTTAATCTCACTACTTTCATTACTAACACACCTACTGCACCTGCACAGGGGGAGACATGGCCTGTTGGTTAGGATACGGTACCTCAGGCCAGAGGGCCTTGGGTTCACATCCCACCTGGGGACAGCAACATCAGGCCTATGGGACTGGGGTTTCTAGTCTTATTGGCATTCCTTGTGCCTTGGGCACACCACATGGCCCTCCATTGGCCACCGCTTTATTTGATGGGTAAGGCGGGATACACAACTGGTTACTTACAGAGATAACTCAGTACTTATGTGTGGCACTGCCCCTTGTACACAGCGCTGCACAGACATGTCAAGCAGACACCCTACTCACCACAGCTTACATTCTAGTTAGGATAAGTGAGAGAATGTGGGAGCAGGGGTAGGAGAGGCAACGGTGGAGGAGATCAGGGTAGTTAGAGTCCACAGGAAGCAGTGGGTAGGTGAGCTCTCAGCATGGATTGGATGTGTGTTTGTGAGGGGGCCTAGTACACAGACCCCGTGAGTTTATCCCAGGCGTAAGGTGCATCAGGGTGAGGGACGCAATGTCTGCGGTTCGCAGTGGAGCAGAGGGGCAGTCCGTTTCAGCACTGTGATCCAGTGTGTGCCTTTTGTGGTAACTTGTTTGCATTGTGCTTATTGGGGTTGTTTGGGATAGTGGTCACAGACGCCCGTTGGCCGTCCATAGGTTGCCAGTTTGATTCCCACATGTTCTGTTCCTTTTCCTTTCCTGTGTTCTGCTAACCTGCCCATGCAATGGCTGCAGCCTCGTCACCTCTCCACACACCCTTCCATCTCTGCACTGTGCGCCACAGTGTGCCCTCTCTGCAGCCTATCTGTCGCATATTGTGTGTTACATGTGGCTTTATCTTTGTAGTGTCCATATGACCAGTCGGCTTGGTGGATTGGTACTGCTGTTGTTGGCTGGTCTGTGCCACATCACTGTGCAGGTTGGAGTCTCACATGCTCCTTTTTCGTTCCGTTGCCCTGGTCCATGGGCCGTCCACATAGCTGTCCCTTCAGCCGGCCCCTGACACCCTTCGTGTATCACTCCCATGCTCTTTTGCATGCTGTTTACACTGCATTACATCTCATGGTGTGTGTGCATGTGTTTCTATATGGCTTCCATCCCACTTACAGACTGTCATATGAGCTGTGGACGCCTGTTGTGTATATGCGTTGCATCATGGTGACTGTTTGGGTTGCCCTCTCCTGGCACAGAGCAGGCGTTTTGTGTGGTGCCCTGCAGTGTTCTTGTATGCAGCCATTGCTGTGGACCTCACAGTGGTGGTGTGGCCTACTGGTTTGTGCAGTGCTTCTCAGGCTAGTGGTCATGGGTTCGCTCCCTCTTTGTTCTCCTTCTTTTATGCCTTTCCTACACCGGTACTTGTCATTCCAGTAATAGTCATATCTCTGCTGATCTGTGCTGCCAGCACATATAACACTCATCACAGTTGCCAGCCATCCGTCTATCCATCTATCTGCGTCTGTCAGCTGTGTGGCACCCGGCGTTCATGTGCAGGCTGCTACCCCATGTCCTGCTTTTCAGGTGCCTTAACCTACGGTGCCTTATGGAGCACCTTGCCGGCACCTTATACGGGGCCTTCAAGGGGTGGCTGCATGGCCCCTTAGGTTGGGCATCTTGTAGGGCGCATGACAACGTGCCTTGTGAGGTGCCTCCGGTTAAGGTGCCTTGTGATGTGCCCTATATGGCGCCTTGCGACACGTGTTACCTGACGGCGCATTGTTATGCCCGTTACCTGGCACTGCTTGTTGTACGATGCACAGCCCACTTCTTTATATGGGCATCTGTACCATTACCGCGGAAACTACCGCGGGTGACATTAATGCGGTTTAGTAAACATACCCCTATGACTACCTTTAAGCTAATTAACAATATATCCCCATCACATCTCTCTTCTCTAATCCACCACCAACTAGACAATAGACCAGGGGTCTCAAACACGCGGCCCGCGGGCCGAGAGCATTTTCTGCGGCCCGCGATGCCACGGAGTATTGTCCTGCTTTACGTTGCATTTTTGTCCTCCTGCTGTTTCTATATTTTTTTTACCTCGCGTGATTCCCGGGGCTGCATGGTGTTTCTCACGTCCGCGTCACACGCCTGCCCTCCACCAATGAGCGACAGGCAGGAGGAGGAGAAAAAGGAGGAGGGGGGGGCCCGGGCCCAGAAGCAGTCTGAATAGCCACGAGGTACCAGCGCCTTGAAGAATCGCCTGCTTGGATCGCTTGGAGGATCGCCAGGGTGCACAGCTCTCCACGGCAGGTAAGGAAGCAGTCTGCCCAGCCCTGCCTCCCTCAGTCCCTCTCCTCTTCGGCTTTCAGAGCCGCGAAGGGAGAGCTTCTCCCTCGCGACTCTGTTAAGCTCGAGGGGGCAGAGGGGAAATTTCCCATAAGCCTCAGCCGGCTTAAAAGAGTCGCGAGGGAGGAACTCTCCCTTCGCGGTTCTAAGCCGAAGAGGAGAGGGACTGAGGCAGGGAGGGAGGGAGGGGGCCGGCCTGCCTGCCTGCCTGCCTGCCTGCGAGTGATTTTTGCCAAGGAGGGAGGGAGGGGGGGAGCCTGTGATTTTTGCCAGGGAGGGGGGGGGGCCTGTGATTTTTGCCAAGGAGGGAGGGAGGGGGGGCTGTGATTTTTGCCAAGGAGGGAGGGAGGGAGGGAGGGAGGGGGGGGGAGCCTGTTATTTTTGCCAAGGAAGGAGGGAGGGGGGGAGCCTGTGATTTTTGCCAAGGAGGGAAGGAGGGAGGGAGGGAGGGGGGGGCTGTGATTTTTGGCAAGGATGGAGGGAGGGGGGGGGGGGGAGCCTGTGATTTTTGCCAAGGAGGGAGGGAGGGAGGGAGGGGGGGGGAGCCTGTGATTTTTGCCAAGGAGGGGGGGAGGGGGGAGGGGGGGGGCTGTGATTTTTGCCAAGGGGGGGGAGCCTGGGATTTTTGCCAGGGAGGGAGGGAGGGAGGGAGGGGGGGGAGCCTGTGATTATTGCCAAGGAAGGAGGGAGGGAGGGAGGGAGGGGGGGGGAGCCTGTGATTTTTGCCAAGGAGGGAAGTAAGGAGGGAGGGAGGGAGTGAGGGAGGGGGGGAGCCTGTGATTTTTGCCAAGGAGGGAAGGAAGGAGGGAGGGAGGGAGGGGGGGGCTGTGATTTTTGCCAAGGAGGGAGGGAGGGAGGGAGGGGGGGGGAGCCTGTGATTTTTGCCAGGGAGGGAGGGAGGGAGGGGGGGCTGTGGGCTGGGGGCTGGGGGGGTTAGAGCTGGTAATGTGCTGTGGGCTGGGGGGGGTCAGAACCATTACCATTAATTTATAGTTTTATTTCTACAGTGCTGAGGTATTCTGTGTAATTCCTATTTGACATTGCTACTTGTTCTCTTTTCCCAGTAGGTCATGTATTCTCTGAAATGTATTTTTGCAGTGTTGCCTTTTGATAGGTAGGGTCTGGTGCTTTGTGAGTCCTGGTAGTGCTGTTATGATACGGGGGGTTTGCTATGGGTTCTAAATGGGCAGTGTTAGTAGTAGTTCCTAATGTGCCTGGCGGTTGGCACTGGATTATAGTAATATAGAAATTTTCTAGTCTTTCTTTATCCATGCACTCATTATGCAACATTATGCAAATATTTATGCAAATATTTATGCAAATGAGGCCCCTTATGTAAATGAGCCCCCCGTGTCTTATGCGGCCCCCGGGTTACTTTAGAAGTCCTCATTCGGCCCTCAAAGCAATTTGAGTTTGAGACCCCTGCAATAGACCCAGGAGACGCAACAACCAGAATATCCTCACAGTTCCCCCCTCAGTCAGGAAAACCAAACAAATGACCAGTAATAGGGCCTTCACATATATAGCCCCCCCATTATGGAATTCACTCCCAGAACCCCTAAAAATAATCAAGGACCTCCAATCTTTCTGTAAAGAGTTAAAAAAACATACCTTTTCATTGAACACTACAGTTTCCATAACCTCAACAACACCTCAATCATACTCGACATCCCACACCAATTCCCCTCCCCCTCTTTGCTATTATCACCCGCCCCCCCAAACTAAATCCTACCCACACAGCAGAAGCAATCCTACCGAATGTAAATTGTCTTCTCCAGCAAGACACATCCTCCTGATTGTATAAGAATGTATATAGTTAATGTAAATAGTTATTTTTGTAATTTAATCACATGTTTCTTGTAAATGCTTTAAATTTTGTATAATGTTCTATGTAAAAGTTCTATTCCCATGTAAACCCCCCCCTCCCCCCCCGATCGCTGGAAGGAATGGTATGAAAAATCATTTTAAATTTAAAAAAAAAATAGCCATCACTGCTGAACTTAAGACCTGGATATTTAATGCCAGGGCCATATTTGACTACTGGCATTGAATATACAGGTCGGCCGGATAACATGGAAGCTAATCGGGAAGTGACGATATTCAGCCACGGCCCGGTTAGCTTCTGCAGCAAATGTTAAGCCACTCCTTAAGGTGCCTAAAGTTTGCTGCCTAGGTATTATGGGGCAGTGGTTGAACATTGCCGCTGCCTGGTTACTCCTGGGTACCACTTCCGCTCTATCCCCGGAACACCCCGATGCTAGCTGGCGTAAGGCGATCTTTTTCGAGGACCTTTCAGAGGAACCTGGAAGATGTAATGGGAAATTTGACAAAACTAAAGAGTAAGGGCCCGATCTTGAAGTGGACAGGGCTACAGAATATAGCCACATAGCCCTGTCCGCCGACCCCTTAACCCCGGATATTCACTTCCACGGTGACAGAAGTGAATATCTGGGATTCGCCACACAGTCTGGAAGCCGTTGAACCTAACCGGGCAGCAGTGATTTTCCATGCTGCCCGGTTAGTGCTCTGCACCAAAAAGATAGACGATGAAAACCCTCCATATCTTTTTGGAGCAGAGCGCTAACCGGGCAGCATGGAAAATCGCTGCTGCCCAGTTAGCACTTGCCTCTGCCCCGGAATGCCCACAACATGCCCCGATGCTAACCGGATAGCATTGGAGTGCATAGGGGACTTTGGAGGGGATTTTTTAAGGCACTAACCAGGTAAGTGCCTTTGAAAATCCCCGTTTAGAGCATTTACATGGTTTACTGGGCTGTAACGTGTAAATGCCTTTTGAAAAGGCCGCCCTAAATTACCAGCACCAGATTGTATACATCTGAGGAATACTGGAGGATGGCCAATTTAACACAAATTTTTAAAAAGGATTCCAGGTTAAAGAAATTCCAGCATTGGATATATTTAAACAGTACCGCATTGAGATTTTAAGAATGACAGCTCAATCTAACCCTCCTGTTTCTAAAGTATATTATATTCCTTTTTTAAGAATGTAGAAACTGTAGAGGGGGTTGTGCCAGAAGATCATTTAAACCTGACTTTTCTTTTTGGAAACATCAGCTGAAAAATTGGCACTTACTCCAAATTTATTAGTTACATGGGCTTAGGAACATAATCATGATTGGTTATTAAAAATATTTTCTCATCATCATGAGATATTAGATGTATCCAAAGCTACTCAGAGAGAAAGGAAAAGCTTTCCTTGTGATGAGGCCCAGAATTTCAGCTTGGGGGACTTTTTTTTTTTTAATATCCATGTAAATGTCTAATTAATTATAAAAAATGTTTCATATGTATTTTTTTAGATCCTCCACAGCTCGACCTATTTTTGAGTGATAAGTTTACTCAGGCAAACAACGGGTTTTTGCCTCCCTAGGCAGACCCTCTGTGCAGCCACCGCCCCCCCCCCCCCCAAAGACTGTGCCTCCATGCAGCCCACCAGGCCGCACCCACCTTGCGCTGAAACGGTAGCGGCTGATCTGCCACTTCAGCACTGCCTTGGGCTTTAAAGTGCCTGCAGGCATGTATGCTCACAGCCTGCCCCTCCTGCCCCTCCTCTGATGCCACTTTCTTGGAGGGCGGGCAGGAGTGGCAGGCTGGAACTGCGTGCACGTGCTTGGGTGTTTCAGCAATTCAGCTGCCACTTCCCGGGAGGTTGGATTAGCGATACCGCCCACCAGGGTATGCCACCTTAGGTGATCTCCTAGTTCGCCTAGTGGACAGGCCAGCCCTGCAGGCAGAATATTCTGCTAACATACCATCATAAGCCAGAATGTGACAATAGTACATTTTTTAGAGATTTGTCTCCTTGCCTACCTGTTTGCTTTACATGTGTTATTGAAGTTTGTTTTTTGCTTCTGGGATTTGATATCCTACACCACTTGTAGGGCCAAGAAGCCTTTTTACAAAATTCTTTTTAGTAAGCGGTAAAATGGCTATAGTGAACCCTAACAGGGGAGGGCATACCAGCTAGTGACGTTAATGTTAATAGGGGGCGGGTTAGAGGTGGAGGATGGTCATGGCAAATACATTAGAGCTCAAGTGGTTAATGTTATACCAGCAAAGGGTAACTTAAGGGCATCTCTATGGATGTCGTTAGGTGTACCCATGTTACTTTGCGGCTCATTACGGTACCCAGTCATGCATTAACTGCCAGGAACATACCAGTCATGCCCCTGACAGCTAACATGAGGGCTTTGTACTTAACATGCATTGGAAACATTTGTTAAGAGCAAAACCTTAGCGGCATTTAATAAAAAGGGCCCTTATATGAGACTAGGAGTATCGCTTACCCAATTACTTTGTACTTATAATCCCCTCAAGGTATTTCCTTGATGATAATTGTAAAAAATTGCAAAAAATCTTTAAAAAGGGTTCCATGGATAATTGAGGAAACTACAGATCAGTGAGCCTTATATCAGTGCCAGGCTCAATTGTAGAAACCATTATAAAGAACAAAATTACTGAACATAAAAATAGTCATGACTGAATAGGACAAAGCCAATATGGATGCAGCAAAGGGGCATCTTCTTCCACTGATCTGCTACATATTTTTTGAAGGTGTGATAAACATATAAGTAAGCCAGTCGATATCCTCAATTGGGATTTTCAGAAGGCCTTTCCTCAAGAGTCTCTCATGAGGAACCTTGCTAAATTAAAAAGTCATGGGATAGGAGGCAGTGTCCTTTTGTGGATTGGGAACTGGTTAGAAGATAGAAAACAGAGTAGAGCTAAAGGTCAATTTTCTCAGTGGAGAAACGGAATAATGGAGTAGACCAGGGAAATGTGCTTAATAAAGTCTTTATAAATGACCTGGAAATGGGAAGAACGAGTGAGGTGATCAGATTTGCAGTTGATACAACCTTATTCAAAGTTGTTAAATCACAAGAGGATTGTGAAAAATTGCAAGAAGACCTTGAGATATTGTAAGACTGGGCATCCAAATGGCAGATTAAATTTAATGTTGACAAATGCAAAGTTATGCACGCAGGGAAAAATAATTCAAACTATAGCTACAAAATGCCATGTTCCACCCAAGAAAAAGATCTAGGCAACACCGTGAATAATATTTTGAAATCCTCTGCTCAGTGTACAGCCGTGGCCAAAAAAAGCTAATAGAAAGCTAGGAACTGTAAGAAAAGGAATGGAGAATAAAACAAAGGCTATCATGATGCCTCACTATCACTCCATAGTGCAACTGCACCTTCAGTATTGTCTGCAGGTCTGGTCATCACCTCTGAAAAAACACACTGCAGAATAAGAAAACGTATAAGGGCAACCAAAATGATAAAGGGGATGGAAGGGTACCCCTAGGAGAAGAGGTTTAAAAGGTTAGGGCTCCTCATCTTGGAGAAGAGACGGCTGAGGGGAGATATGATAGAGGTCTATAAAATAATGAACGGAATGGAATGTATAAATGTGAATCAGTTGTTTGCTCCTTCAAAAAGTGCAAAGACTAGTAGGCATGCAATGAAGCTACAAAATAGCACATTTAAGACTAAATGGAGAAATATTTTTTCACGCAATGCGTTATTAATCTCTGGACTTCCTTGTCAGAGGATGTAGTAAAAGCTATTAGTGTAGATGGGTTTAAAAAGAGACTTCGACAAGTTCCTGGACGAAAAGTCCATAAAACTTTTATTAAAGTGGGGAAATCCACTCTTTATCCCTGGGATAAGCAGCATGGAATCCTGTCAGGTACTTGTGACCTAGATTGGCCACTATTAGAAAGAAGATATTGGGCCAGAAATACCTTTGTTAGGAGCCAGTATAGTAAATCTTATGTTCTTATGTTAGAGACTGGGCATAGGTTAGCCAAGTTAGAGGAATCCAGTAAGATTTTTTTCCAGAGGAGGGATATGACAGCATGCTTCCAGAGAGGAGGAATATAGCCTGTAGACAAGACTATCCTGAAAAAGAGGGAGGAGACCTTTCTGATTCTACAGCTCGAATGTTTCAATCGATATCTAGCGGGTTGAAATTTTCTAGCAACAAGAACATAAGATATGCCATACTGGGTCAGACCAAGGTCCATCAAGCCCAGTATCCTGTTTCCAACAGTGGCCAATCTAAGTCATTCGTACCTAGCAGTTTCCCCAAAAGACACAGGTTCCACAATGCTTGTATTGCGTCAAGCATTGATATCCTGGGTCCCTTTTTACTAATGGTTTATGGACCTTTCCTCCAGGAACTTGTCCAAACCTTTTTTAAACCCAGCTACACTAACAGCCTTTACTACATCCTCCGGTAAACAAATTCCAGAGTTTGATTACATGTTGAGTGAAAAACTATTTTCTCTTATTAGTCTTAAATAGTTTACCCTGTAGCTTCATTGCATGTCCCCTAGTCTTTCTAAATTCTGATAACATAAACAATCGATCTTCGTTTACCCCTTCCACTCCATTCATTAATTTATAGACTTCTATCATATCTCCCCTCAGCCATCTCTTTTCCAGGGTAAAGAGCCCTAGCCTTTTTAGCCTTTCTTCATAGGGGTATTCTTCCATCCCTTTTACCATTTTGGTGGCTCTTCTCTGAACCTTTTCTAATAACGCTATATCCTTTTTAAGATACGGCGACCAGAATTGCACACAATATTCAAGGTGCGGTCTCACCATGGAACGATACAGAGGCATTATAATATCCTTTGTTTTATTTTCCATTCCTTTCCTTATGATACCTAGCATCCTATTTGCTCTCTTGGTTGCCGCTGCACACTGGGCCGAGGGTTTTAACATGTTATCCACAATGACGCCTAAATCTTTTTCCTGGGTGGTGGCTCCTAATGTGGAACCTAGCATTGTGTAACCATAGTTTGGGTTGTTCTTCCCTAGGTGCATAACTTTGCACTTGTCCACATTAAATTTCATCTGCCAGTAGCTCCCCTTTTATTCCCAACTTTTGGATATCCATGGCCCTGTCTCTGTTTAGTTTCTCTGTTTGAAATGGAGGTCTGTAGACAACAAACAAGCAAGAGCGAGGTGAATTCAAAGCAGCCTTTATTTTTTTCCTAAAATTATCCATATTGCTACTGCCTTTCCCCAACCCCCCCCCCCCCCCGCACTGTATTTCAATCACTTTAATGCTGGTTTTCGCATAACGGGCTACCACACCACCGTGGCAGCCATTTCTAGCTCTCTTAAAGAGATTATGGCCCGGAACTCATGAACCATGTCTCCATAAGAATAACAATATCTAAGTCTGTCTCTACCATTAGGGCTTGCAGATCTGGAACTTCATTGCTTTGACTGTGAGCATTTGTGCTCATTGCTTTCCAGCGTTTGTCAGCTTTCTCGTCTTCTGTATAACCTTTTGCCTAGCCTTCTCTTAAACTTTATTGCTGAGAAGTGAGTTACTTCGATGGTTTATTTTGTTGTTTTCTCCATCGCTGTCTTGCTTTTGAACTCATTTGCTTCCATGTGCCACCCTCACCCTCTAATTTAAATACTTAGAGGCAGATTCCATATAGGTCAACTAGTTCCGGCGGAAACGTGTAAATCAGACCCAGTCCTGATTCAAATCAAATTCCGCAGCCACGGGTATAGACACGCCACGTTCCTGGGATCGGCCTGTAGACATGTCTGGCGTGGCACATCCAACCTACTGTTCAGCCGGAACGTGCATGTATGCACAATGAGGCCCATGCACGGGTGCAGGTATGGGCCATAGAGTAATGCATGCAAACATGTCCCCACTAATATTACGGGGCACGGGTAAATGCTGAAATTATTCTGGATGTCCCCACGTATTCTGAGAAGTCACATGTTTCCGATCCTGCCAGCCTCTGCAATATAACCTTGGATGCTGGGATGGTCAGGCCTCCTTGGTTAAAATGTGCATCTCCTAAGCTGCTGTTCTCACTGACAGTGCTTTGCTATTGCAAACTATTTATTTATTTATTTATTTTAGGTTTTTCTATACCGCGCTCTTTAAAATCAGCTCGGTTTACAGTTAAAACAAATTTGTACCGTGCAGGCAGCATCTGCATTGTACTTACATGGAACAGGGTTTACAACTTGGCTAACTGGGGAAACTATGTACAGGCTACTCAGTACAAGCTGCTCAGATAAGGAACTATATACACAGGTGATACATTCGGGTCCGTGGGAGCAGGCGGCAACATGCCCGCTTGATGGTTATTTACAACAAACTGTATTCTGTATACAAATTGTAAGCTATATACAAATTGTGTGCTATCTACAAAATGTGTGTTATCTGCGGTTGCATAACGTGTGTCTGGAGACATTAGTGGGTGGGGCTGGGGCTGCGTGTTGTTGTTGGGTCGAGGGTGCTGTGCTGGGAGTGCGTGAGGGCAGCTGTTGGGCATTTCCGTTATGACTGTAGTGCTGGAGAAAGAGGTGGTGTTTTAGGGCCTTTCTGAATTGGGTGAGCTCGGTTATGGAGCAAATGTTGGGGGGCGTTCCAGCATGTGGGAGCATAGTACACGAAGGCCCAGTTTCGTGTTGCTTGCGAGCACTTTGTAATGCAAGCACTTTGTAACTAGACATAAATACTGCTTGCGAGCACTTTGTAACTAGACATAAATACTGAAGATACATAAATGCTGATGCAAACTATACTATATATACTAGTCTGTTTCATGATCAGAACATTGCAAAGTCCCGTATTTTAAGGATTTGTACTAGGAATCATATTACTTCGGTCGGGATGCCTAAATGTCCCCTATTTTAAAACACGTGACCCACTCCTACAGTCCTCCACATTTGTAGCAGCGGACTTCTCCACTCTAGCTGAAATTTTCAGAGACACTCTATTTATATGAGACTATTTTCATCAGAGACACAGAAACATATACACATGCATGCAATCTATTGTACTTCAGTCATACAAACATGCACATGCATTTGTCCACCCCTCCCTACCCCCCAAATCAGGTATACATATGCACACTAGCACTCAGACAGACAGATTCTGTCTCTGACTGTCTACTGGTGCTGTGCTGCTTCTGCACTCCTCTACTTCAATGCCCCCAGTTCTTGCTTTTGTTGCCAGTTCTCAGCAACCCCACTCATCCCTACCAAGAAACCCACTTATTCCACTGACTTTCTCCCAGACCCTGTGCAGAAAATCAGCCCACCCTTCCTCTGACTAATGCAGCCTTTCCATTGGCTGGAACCTACCACTTACTCTGCACAGTGAGGGGGGAGCCCTGGCGACCTGTAGAGTTAAACTTTAAAAATTACCCAGACAATTTAGACATCATTCTGACTAAGACAGCTACTTTACAAAGTTGTAGAATCCTAAAATAATTTAGATGGTTGGCAATCCTAAACTCCTGAGACTTCAGCACATCTGACAAATCTGGCTCTGCTTCTACCCAGGGCCCAGGCAACCATCAGTCAGACAAAGCCAGCCAATAGGCTGCAGCAGACACAGCCAACCATTAGGGAGCAGGGGGAGGTGGGAGCAGTACTTGGGATACAGAACCCTTCCTTTCTCCATTGTCCTGCAGCTCTGGAATGTGATGGGGGGTTTTGCTACAGATATACAGACCTACAGGAGAAAATATTTGAGGTGCTCAAGCATCCACAGCACCCACAGAGCTGGCACCTATGATCATGATCAGTGGTTAGCTCATTTTGTTGATTCTGTCATTTGTGTGGGTTCTTAGCATAGGGTGCTTATTTCTATTTCATCTTTAGACTTTATTCTCATTTTAAAATAACGAAAAGAAAGTGGGCCCAATTCCATCCCAGACATTCAAGACCTCTGTGTGCCCGGCTGGATCCGGACACACAGAGGGAGTCGTGATTCTGATCCCGCGGGGCATGTCTAGCCACGTGGGACTGGAATCGCAAACAGGCCTATACGAGCAGGTCGGGACCATGATTCAGCCCAGCCTGTACATACAGGCATTGCCTGACTAACTCAGTCTGGGCTTTACAATGGAGCCGCAGTGCCATGGCATCTGGTTGCCATGGCACCGTGGCTCCATTGTAAAGCCGCGATCCCCAGCTGCCGACTCCTGCAATGCTTTCCCCACAGCCTGACCCCCAATCTGGCTTACTAAGGCCAGGATCAGTCTGTGGGGAATGTCCTCGGGCCCCCTGCCCCTTCCATGCCCGGGGCCAGCCATCCCCCTGGTGACTAGGGAAGTTATTCCACCTCGGAGGAGGAATAAGTTCCCCGTTCAAGTCACTGGCCCCGGATGTACAGGGTCAACATTAGAATCAGCCCTGTATGTCCGGGGCCGACAACTGCCCACTGCCCGCCCTAACACCACAATCCACCCTAACCCAATCTGCCCCTTTTCTGCCCCCATCTACTTTCCCCATACAACGTGCGGAGAAGGACAACGGGCTGTAAAAAGGCATGAATAGCGGGGATGGATGTCCCAACGGGACGTCCTTCCCCGCTATTCATTGCTCAGAATGACCCCCAGTGTGTTTAAATGTCCAACTAAGAATGAATACCCACTCATTAAGAAACATTCTGGTGACAGCACGATGTTCTGTAACAAATGTTGGTCTTCCTTTTCAATCGCACATGCAGGAAAGAGTGACATTGTTCAGCACCTAAGAACGGACAAACACAAGACAGCAGATGTAAGTGCTTCCTGGAGTAGAACTATGACTTTTTTTAAAAGTCAAACTTTTGATGAGAAAACTCAGTCACTGGCTACAACTGAGAGTACATGGGCTTACCACTGTGTTGTCCACAGCCATTCTTTTCGGTCATCAGACTGTAGTTCAAAGTTATTGAAAAAATGTTTTGATGAAAAATACTCTTGTGGTGAACCAAAACGGAAGCAATCATCTGTAATGTTTTCAAATCTGACTCTATTGATTGAAGAGTGACCTTTCTGAGAGCAAGTTTATTAACAGTCTTTTGTGATTGCTCAGTAAGGTACTTTCTTCCTGAGAAAGGGGTTCAGGTAAAAGTTCTTGATGTCCATAAAGTTAAAGGCGAAACCTCAGGAATTCTTTCCATGTGCAATCTTGATACAGTTGAGTCCAATGAGCTAAGATCCTACGTTTTGGCATTGTGTGCTAACAATACCGATTGCAATTTTGGTTAGGCCGCTAGGAGAGGTAGCAACAATATTTTTTTTACAAGCTGCAAAAGATTTAGGAAGTAATTTAATTGGTGTAAATTATGCAGCTCACATTGCTCACAATTGTATCAGCACTGCTGCTGAATGCCTACCATTTGACATTGAAGTTATTGTTGGCAAGATAGCCAGACATTTTCACATTTATACAGTAAGAACTGAAGCACTTAAAAAGATGTGTGACTTTGTTGAGAGTGAGTATCAAAAGTTCCTCGGATACAGTAACACTAGGTGACTGGTTTTACTATCAGACATAGAGAGAGTAATTGAAATGTCCCAGCCAGTGAAATCATATTTTCTTATCCAGGAAAAATGCCCAATTATCATCAAAAACGTTTTTGAGAATGAATCAGCAGACGTTTGGCTGTACTTTCTGCACAGTCAGGTAGTGATTTTCCAAAATGCAACTTTAAAAATTGAGTCTCAAAAAATCTCAATGATAGTAGTGGCTGGAGTAACCTTAGAAACAAATTAGTAACTAGGAAGAATGACGTGTTTTTGCCTCTGACAATCAAAAAGAAGATGAAAGATCTTGAAGAAGAGGGCAGCATTGATGAAGCAGATTCCAAGCAATCTGTGTCAGCTTTTTACTGTACACCACTTGCATCGGTTACTTGGATCAGTGGACCACTCACTTTCAGGAGATTGGGAAACTGTGGACTCTCCTTCAAAAACAACCGGAGTGGTGTGAGCTAGAGTCATCTTCAGAATATGTTTTGTCTACGAGAACCAGCTGAGAGTCACTAATAAATGATACTAAACTGTTTGGTGAGTTCTCTTGTCTTAAGTCATTTGTTTCTGAAGAAAAAGTTCAAGAATGGAAAAAAACAGACACCACAGTTGACAAACAATGGAAGGAGGTATTTGGACACATCAAAAATAAAAAGGTACCATATAAAAATGTATGCAAACTGGTTGAATTTGTTTTATGATTGCCAGGTTCCAATGCTCCAATTGAAAGGTGCTTTTCAATCATGAACAAAGTGTGGTCTATAGAAAAAAAGAAACTGTAGAGATTCTCAAATATCTAATGACTGTAAAGTACAATTTTGAGTTGAGTTGCCCAGAATGTTTTAAGTATCTTACTGGAAATTATGCCATTTTGAAGAAAATTCACTCTGTAGAGAAGTACAAGAAGAAGGTCTGATCTGCATATTTCTAAGTAAAGTTATAAACCTAGCCTACTGATTATAAATTTGGGTTAAAATCAAAATTGTAATTATAAACATATTTTTATTTTCCTTAGCTTTGAACCCCCTGGCTTGATTGAGTGTCCTATATTTGAATTTAGAAAAGATGGTTAGGTTGTCTCAGTGCACTTTAAGATATCATAAGATCAAGTAGAGATTAACCTGTTTGTCATGATATATCTTGCATCAAAAAGTACATGGCAGTATAAGAACTCCTCAGTTATTCTTGCATTGGTTATCTCTAACATATACTTTAAAATGCTAAATATGGACCCTTACCAACCCTACAAAAATCTAAACTAACTTTGCAGTTCCCCAAAAGATGCATTGTATTGCTGAGCGACAAAACTATGCTCTTCTCATGACTATGGCTGTCTGGCTATGGCATCTGTTTCCCACATATCTGGGTACTTACAAGGTAATTTCCCCGCAGCCTGACCACCAATCTGGCCTCCTAAGGCCAGGGTCGGGCTGCTGGGAATGTCCTCTGGCCCCCCGCCCCTGCCCCATCCAAAACCGGGCCCAAAAAATAAATGTCCAGGGACGTTATTCCACCTCAGAGGTGGAATAACTTCCCTGCACAAATGGCCGGCCCTGGATGTACAGGGCCAACATTAGAATCAGCCCTGTATGTCCAGGGCTGGTGACAGCCCACCGCCCACCATCTGCCCAGACTTCACCCCCGAGCCGCCCCTTCCCCACCCCCCATCTAACTTCCCCGCACAACCGTCCATCCCTGCTATTCGTGTGACAGAATTTATGATCTGTTAGCCAAACATGGGCTCAGAAGTCTTATAACCTCAGACAAAACCAAGTCAGAAGCCCAGAGAAAAAGCCAAGGGACGTCTACTGAGTTCTAAACATACAAATCTAATTCCCATTTTGGCGAGAAGCAATACAAGGCTTTGCCATTGTAGGCTAATCAGAGACTTCCTTAGACTGAATATGGATTCATGAAAATATTCCAGAATTCCAATCACTCAGGGACATTCAATGATGGATCCCAAAATCTTCAAATAGAATGTTAGGTATCATAAGGAAAGGAATGGAGAATAAAACAAAGGATATTATAATGCCTCTGTATCGTTCCATGGTGTGACCACACCTTGAATATTGTGTGCAATTCTGATTGCCATATCTTAAAAAGGATATAGCATTATTAGAAAAAGTACAGAGAAGAGCCACCAAAATGGTAAAGGGGATGGAAGGATACCCCTATGAAGAGAGGCTAAAAAGGTTAGGGCTCTTCAATCTGGAAAAGAGACAGCTGAGGGTTGATATGATAGAGGTCTATAAATTAATGAATGGAGTGGAACGGGTAAACGTAGATCAATTGTTTATGCCATCCAAATATAGAAAGACTAGGGGGCATGGAATGAAGTAACAGGGTAACCTATTTAAGACTAATGAGAGAAAATATTTTTTTACTCAACGTATAAGCAAACTCTGGAATTTGCTAGCAAAGGATGTAGTAAAAGCTGCTAGTGTAGCTGGATTTAAAAAATGTTTGGACAAGTTCCTGGAGGAATGGTCCATATACCAATATTGAAGTGGACCCAGAATATCCACTGCTTGCCCCAGTACGAGCATTGGAACCTGTGTCTTTTGGGTACTGCTAGGTACTTGTGCTAGATTTGCCACTGTTGGAAAAAGGATACTGGGCTTGATGGACCTTAGTCTGACCCAGTATGGCATATCTTATGTTCTTATATTCTTAACTATGTAAATACTGACATCTCAGTTGAATAAACAAAAAAAACATATCTGGATTATTCCAGAGAATATCTCAGTCTGGCCTATCCAAAATATCCATGTTCCTGGAGAAAAAGTCAATAATTAAGGTAGTCCTGGGGAAAGCCACTGCTTATCACTGGAGGTGAGTAACATAGCATCTGGCTACTTCTGGGGATCCTGCCAGTTACTTGTGACCTGGATTGGCCACTGTTGTAATCGGGATACTGGGCTTGATGGACCTTTAGTTCGACCCAGTGTGGCAATTCTTATGTCCTTTCTTTCACATCTGCTGAAATTTAGATTTCATCCAAACCAGATCATTTCTCTTGCCAATAGTTTCTCTCATGTGATAAAGCAGCATGTTTAAATACAAGGCAGTAGAGAGTCATGTGATATGCTGAAAGTGCATAGACATGTGTTATGCCTCTCCAGGATCCCCAGCCATTACTAGCACTCTTACTGAAACATTTAATGCTATACATCACCCAATATGACTCACTGCTCGAAGTAGCTGTCGGGGCGTCCTCATAGCTGTAAACGGCACTGTGGGGGAGATGAAAACAGCCCGACGAGACTGGAAGAAACCCATGACGCAAATAACCAAAATGGCCGACCCGCCAGTGTCACCAAGGTCCCCAGAGGGGCTCGCGATTCTGATCCCACGGGGCACATCTAGCCCCGCGGGATCAGAATCGCAATCAGGCCTGTACATGCAGGCCTGGACTGTGATTCAACCCAGCCTGCACGTACAGACACTGGGGGATGATTAATGACCTGCAAGGCCTGCCTTCTTGCCAAATTATGCATTTTAAAGCACTGACGAGACCCACCTGGACTGGGTTATAGGGAATAGCGGAATGTCCTCCACCAATTCATCATGTGGGAAGGGATAGCGTCTAAAAGTGGGGGGAAGAAGCAAGCCATATCTGAATACTCTTTCCTCCAGGGTCCGTAATGATATTTTCATACTATGAACCCTATAAGGCTAGCCACACTCCCCCGAGGAGAACGCAAGATGATGGAACATACACTCCTGTGAGTGGATAACTGATGAGACCCTCTGGATTTCGGGGGAAGGGGAATGGGAGGAGATCGGGGGAATGCTGTGTAGGAACGGAAGATAACATGGAAGGGTGTCCCGGGCGGTAAGAGTCGAGCGCATGATGCGCAAGGAGTGATACAAAAGGAATGTGGGGGGACAAGTAATAAACATGTCGAGGCCCTAGTGAACCAAAAAAAGGGGGAGGGGTGGTAAATTGAGGTAGTACTTGAACAATGAGGGGAGATGATACATTTTCAGAGTATTGCTCTTTGAAACAAGAGGGCATATTATAAAGAGAGTATCAATGGATATGCTTAGACAAGCGCTAAAAATGCCTGAAACTTGTTCATGGTTGATTATGCTTCTTTGTTTATACTTTTACACTGAGGATGTACTTGGTTATGTTCTGGTTATTAATAAAAACAGATTTACACATAAATACAAGGTAATATAAGATAGAAAACAAAAGCACTCTCCTCTGTGAATCTGAGTCCAGCCATAAGACATGTCAATTCTCCTTTAACATTTGAATACATGAATGAGAAATCAGAGATATAGTACATCTGTGTCACCCAGGTGCCTGTTAAACACCTTTACGAGCGACATCTGCCTACCCAGCACATTTTGGGTTACTTTATATTCTGTGTCACACAACATGTTTGGGAGAAGAATTATATAAGCAAGTTGACTCTCCTCTGAGTGCTATGAAATTGATTGTCCTTTCAGTGTGTCAGCAAGATAAATTCTTTGATCATGACTATTTGCTCCCTCTAGCAAGAGCGCGCTCCATTCCATAAAGACTTTTTCTGTATGTTCTATTCCAAACTGCCCCTCCTCTCCTCCACCACGAGTTAAAACTATCTCATGATACGGGAGCTGAAGACATGGAACCCCTCGTGTGACAAATTTATCTGTGTGAAAAGGTGAAAAAAAAAGACTCTTACAGCTGTCATTAGCACTTAAACCAACTGGCTTCATTTAAGGGTGTTAGAATACCTGACACTTTTCTTTGTCCTAGCCAGCAATCCTCTCCGAGCGGTGTGGGAACTTGGGGATAAAACTAATCATGAAATAAAAACCTAATCTTCAGCTCGCCTCTGACGTTCAGTTCATGCCTCGTTAAATCTGCTGTTTTATCAAATGAAGCTGCTTGCTGTATCATGGCACTAGAATATCAAAGCGGTAGAACTCGGCTATGTTTTCTTCCTAATTTCCTTGCTTTGCCCTCATATTTTTTGTCCAGGCAGTTTCTGTTCATTTGGGTCTGGGACTGGGATCTGAAAAATGTGAAACTTCCTTCATAACTATTCAGGGATTTACCCTTTATTTTATACTGTCTTCCCAAATCACCTGGCTCAGTCCTGGTGACAATCATTAGCCAGGACCCATGCACCAGGCCTCCTTCTGGGACCCTGCACGCATGGGCCTGTGATGATCTTGGTTTTAGCTACCAAATAAATTATCTGTATTTCTTTTCTTTTGCCAGACCGATGCTTCAGACCTGAGAGGTGTTTTTAACTATAAGGATGTAAGATGACACTTTTGATTCAATTTCATTTGGTGAAGTTATGTCAGAGAAAGAGCATGTCCAATTTTTGCATTCCATTGTATAAAGCAGCGTGGTTACCATGTAGTCACCGCTTGAAAGTATAAAAATGAAGGTTAATATGCAAAAACAAAACAAAAGGATATAAGGTGATTCCTTATCAGACTGATACATTTTGACTACTTTTTGGGAGCTAAAGTCCTGTCCTCAGATCAAGATAGAATCACCTGTGAAAGGAGGTTTAAGCTCAAGAAAACTAATCAAAAATGTACTTGAGCCAATAAAAAGCTATCACCTTTTATTCTTTTTTTGTTTTGTTTTATTTTTATTTGTTAACATTTTTTGGCATTTCATTGTAACTAGGCAGAACATATAAAAAGTGATGATTGGCTATTAAAAATGGGCAGGCAAAAGAATCCACAAAAATGTGATTACTAGCAGACGCCCACAAAACACTTGTGGTGACCTTAGCATTCACCCCAAATCTAGCCCCGGTGCACACTCTCTTCCCACCAACCACAGCACACTCTCTCCTTTCCATCCTCCCCCACCTCTCTCTCTTTATCCTCTCTTCTCTTCTGCTCTTCAAGACACTCTGTCTTTCTTTCTGCCATATCTACCCCTCACATCATTTCTCTGTTCTGTTCCCTCCTCAGCTCCCCAGCACACTCAAGCTCAGCTCTTCCAATGATCCAGGTGTTTCTGTCTGCAGCTACTCTTCAGCACGTCCACCTCATGACATTTGTGAGGGTATTGCTCGACTGCTTTCTGCATTTACCAGCATCCCTGATATTGGACTGCCTGCATGATGGAGGGGATGACATACAGTACCAGCCAGCAGTGACAGATAGCCTGCATCTCTATCCGCTATTCTTTACATAGAGATGATACTTTTGCATGTGCCATGAAAATTAATGCAAAGATTATGTGTTTTTACTTTACCAAGGGCAATATTCAGTCCATTTAAGTCGAACTGTTGAATATGCAGTCCTAACTTGTCCATATAAAGCTGTGCTATTTTTGTGATTCATTTATAAGATAAAGTTATCTGGATAGCAACTAAATATCACTGCTATCCACATAACATTTGACCCTGTCCCCAGAATGGCCTTGGTCTTTCTTCAGCTTATACAGATGAAACACACCCTCCATCCTCCCAGTTGTATAAGGAAGGAAAGGATTTTAGTAAAACAAAAAAAACTCCAGGGTCTTGAAGAAACTGTATGAGAAGGTTTTATTAGTTTTCGGCGGGAACAGAACTTCCAAAAAGAGAAGACAGAAATGCAAACGCCTATGGTGTAATGCGATCCACAGTGGGCAACCAGGTAACTAGGAATGGAGAGGACTACAGGGGGGCAGGGCATTGCAAATTTGTTGGTTTTCACTGGTTGGCTAAAGATTGCATACCACTATTTATTTTACACACAAATAATAATATCATTCCAAAGTTGAGAAATATATATGTTGGAAAATGTCCAGGTGTTTGTGAGAGAGCTTCACGTCTATGTTTATGGGAAAGGGCAGAGCCTCTCATCCCAATTTACATAGCAAAAGTGACTGACTCAGGGGAGGGCTTGTACATTATCATCCCTTTTCTTGCCCAACTCTTGGTTCTTGACGGAGAGGAGGAGGGGTTCCTTCAAGCATGAGAAGCTGAACTACAACTCAAAAGACTCAAAGGGCTGGAATCATAGAGAGCTTGAATCCATAAGAGTTGAAACCGCTGATGGGGGGTGGGGGAGGGAGATGTTGAACCCAATGATGGTATCTTCAGGAGGAAGGAGGCACATTCTGCCTGACTCTTGGCTCCTGAGAGGAGAAAGGGTTTCTCCAAGCTGGGGAAACTGAACTACAACCCAAAAGGCTCAAAGGACTAGAGCAGGGATCTTTAATGAAGGGAGGAGAGTGAGTCCAAAGACAGCGGCCATTTCAGCAGGAAGAAAGCATGGCAGAGAGTCCAACAGAGAGTCCTCCAGGTGGGAGAAGGAATGGTATTGGAGATGGTGAGCCCAACAACAACCCCTCCCACCAGCAGAGGAGTTGGTAAGCCCAGCAGCAACCCCTCCAGATAGGAGGAGGCATATGTACAGAGACAGGCCAGGCCAGGCTTAACAGATCGCCAAGGATCTTCAGCAGTCACCAGTCTAGTTGCAATCCAACACATAGGTGAAACTTGTGATAGGAAATGGGGAGGATATCTGGTAACAGAATTTGACAAAGGAAAAGTAGCTTTGCCTAGCTAACTGGAATTACTGGAAAAACTGGAGATTAGAACCCCTGAATGGTTAATTGGTACCATGCAAGAATATACATAGGAGATATTTTTCCTGTTTATTGAATGGTTATATGTCAGGGGGATTACTATCCGAATTGTTAGTACAGTGTTGATGCTGTATGAAAAATGTAGAATTGTAGAGATTCATAAAGCTTGTAAATATTATCAGCCAGCCTTGTTCACAGCAATAAAGTATTGATTGCCTGTGGAGAAGGAAGGGAAACCCCGTACACTGTGTCACACCTCATCTGCCCCAGCGGTGACTACTGGTATTGTTGGGCTTTCTGAGGGTGGTAGTTGTGCCTTGCTTATATATATATAGATCACACAGGAAAACTTTCTTTTCTTTTTAGGGTTTTATTCCCCGTCCCTTGAGGTTTCTTCTTTCAAATACAACAGAAATTAATAGCCTATTTTGGCTTATAACAAAATATAACTAGACAACAAAAATAGCTTCCTTCAGCTTGTAACTTTTAAACAAAAGCAAATAACAAACAGCCTAATTGTCTGTTTGGCTAGAGAGAGAGAGAGAGAGTTGCAGCCTTGCCTCTTATATACTGGAGTTAAGGTCACACATTCACATTTACCTCAGTGAGAATTCTGGCTCTATTACAGTGAGAGAACAATCCATCATCTCTGGACTTGTTAATGCTTCTGAGTTTTCATACTCCATTAACTCCTGTTCATTAGTATCTTCATTATTCACTTCAAACGTGGGGTAAAAGTATGGCAGGCTTGCCTCGTCACTTAAGAAGTTTCTCTTCCCTTGTGCAGAACTGCCCCTCTGGGAAATATCGTAAAGCTCTGAGTTGTGTCTTCCAGAGCCCTGCCCCTGCTGGTGCCTTAACGAATACCTCAGGTCCTTGTTTGACCTACTAGCTGGGTAATTACGGTAGGCTCCTGGCCGGGTCTGCCCCAGCTTTCCAAGCTCAGCTGTGCCTGATTGCAAACGGTGTAACGGTGTTTCCCTAGAAGCCGGGAGCTCACGGTGATAAGGGATTTCTTCAGCTTTTCTTGGTAAGTGAAACCCCCTTCTCTTAGTGCTTTTATAATCAGGGGAAAAGCTATTATCAGCCTCTGAATATCTGGGCTTTATGTGGGTATTTCTATGCCTCCAGGGCTCTTCCCTTTCAGATAGCAAATAGCCCTTGTACTCACTCTTTGCCCCTGTACCTGCTGTTGCAGTCTTCTTATATTTCTCTTGCCTTCCAAACACATTCACGCTGTCAGGGTGTTGCCTTCTCCCAGAACCACACAGGTCTCTGGATTCTCTCCAACTTTCACACCGGCTCCCCTGTTGCCTTACTGACTCACTTTCACTGTCGTCTTCTTCCTCATGCCAGCTCCAGGCTTTGCATGGCTTCAACCGTATCTGCTGCTGCTCCAATTCCTCTCTCAGGGATTCTCTCCTCGACTCCTCTCTCAAGGATTTCCTCTCTCTCAAAGGTTCCCTATCTCCAAATGTTTGGGAGTCTATTTTATCTGCATGTCTCCTGACTCCACCTTCACTCTGCTGCACTCTATTGGGTAAAACAAACTCCCTTGCTTTGCTCTCTGGGTGTGTCTTTCTGGGCTCTGTGCACGTGTGCTTAGGTTGTCCCTGGCAACCATCAAACATTCCTCTGTTTATCTTGTCACTTTTACCGTGATCATTCACACTGCTCTGCACTTTCTCAGGCTGCCCTAGGTCCACCCTGTGACACATTCCCCCCCTTAAAACATTACTTGCTGCCGCAGTTTTCAGCGGACAGCATGTAATCCCTTGCGGGGTTCTACAGTGCTGCTCGTGGTAGGCCAAATTAGCTGTGGCCACCCTTTCCTTCCACGGTTTTAATACATTGACGTGGTATATTTGCCTACGCCCGCTTTCATTTTCCACTAGGTATGACACAAAACCTACTTTTTTCACTACCACGGCTGGGCCTTTCCATCTAGATTCAAATTTCGGACCGGGGTCCGCCACTTGTATGAGGACCTTGTCCCCTGCGGCCAGTTCTCTGGTCTGTGTATCCCTATCGTAATATTTTTTCTGGCGCTGCTTGCTACGGTTCAAGTTCTCCATTGAGGCTTGGGACGTTTTCCTTAGGCGCGTCCTTAATTCCTTCAAAAACTGTGGGATCCCCACCTCGGGTACTCTGGGTTCTACCCATTCATCTTTTAAAATATCTAATACTCCCCTTGGCGACCTCCCAAACAGAAGTTCAAATGGAGATACTCCTAGCGAGGTTTGAACTCGTTCTCTGCAGGCATACATCACGAATGGGAGTAATGTATCCCATTCCATCATTTCCCCTTTTCTTAGGCCTCTTCGCAACAAATGCTTTATTGATTGGTTGGTGCGCTCCACCAACCCATTGGTCTGGGGATGATACGCTGACGTTTTTATGTGGCGTATACCGAACGCCTCCCAGACTCTAGCAAGATACCTAGAAACAAAATTGGTACCCTGATCCGTTAGGATTTCCTGGGGAAACCCCACCTCGCAGAACAGCTTTATTAGCTCCTGCGCTATGATTTTAGCAGATATATTCCTAAGGGGTATAGCCCATGGGAATCGGGTCGCATGATCTACAATAACTAATAGATACTGGAAACCCCTAGGCGTTTTTATCAATGGGCCTACGATGTCTATCCCCATTCGCCTAATAGGCGTCGCTATTGTGGGCAAGGATATCAAGGGTGCAGCCTTGGGTCTGGATATAGAGACCCTTTGACAGGCAGGGCAAGCATCGCAATACCGCTTGGTCTCTTGATACACCCCGGGCCAATAAAAACGTGCTAAAATCTGATCCAGTGTCCCTTGGACACCTTTATGTCCCCCAACTGGATGGTCATGTGCCAAGCGTAAAACTACCGCCTTAAAGGCTACTGGCACCACCAGCTGTTTCCTCACAGCTCCTGTATAGGGATCTAGACTTTCCCTATATAAAATATTCTCATCGAGTAAGAATCGTGGTAATGTATTACGATCCATCTGGGCCCACTCGAAAGCTCTTTTTAAGGCCAAGTCTGCTCTCTGCTCCATCGGAAAGGATGGAAACTTTTGGACGAGGGCAGCGGGGACCCAGGGTAACCCTTCCCCTGTTTCTAATTCCCTTCTTCCTTTGGCTCTCTTATCTCTTTCCTGTCGCTTGGTAGCCCTGGCTTTCTTTCCTTCCCCCACCGGGTTCTGAACTAACTCATCATGGTTAGGTAGTGGATCCCTCTCTTCCGCTTCTGTCCCTTTCTCAGGGGCCTCTTTAACCTCCTCTTCTGTAGGTGTTTCTACTCCCTCCACTGGGGCTTCTTGAGGTTCACCTACCGGGATTTCTTGGGGTTCAACTACCGGGGTTTCGTGGGGTTCAACTACCGGGGCTTGGGATCGTGTGGAGACCAATCCCGTCTTCATGCCTACCCCCTGGCTCAATATACCGGAAATGAAGGCCAGTCTCATCCTAAAATTAGTTTTTGGGGTAGCCCAGGGACTACTGCTACCTGTAACTTTCTTTCTGCCCCTAGTGCCTTGACGCTTACTTGACGTAAGGGATAGGGAAGCTGTGCACCGTGTACACATTTTATTGCTACTTGTTTTGGGGTTACCGGGCGAGACTGCTTCAAAGTTTCCCAAAACTCTTGGGCAATTAAACTCTGTTCTGCCCCAGAATCAAGTATAGCCAAAGCATTTTCTCCATCAACTTGTACCTGCAAACATATGCCTTTCGGTACTAGCTTCTCTGCCCCTACCATAAGGACTGTCTTAGTTTGACATTCTTTTACCATGTGGCCTGGTCTGCCACATCTATAGCACCTCCTAGTGTTCCTCTTACCAGGGTTATACTCATTCACTCTCCTGGGTGTATACTTTTTACTTTCATCCTTCCCATTCACACCTGTACCTTTTAAAAGGCTCACATTTGACACAGTAGCATGCTTTGCTTCCTTAAACACCTCTGCCATTTTAGCTGCTTCTTCAGTATTTGAGCAATTTTGTAATGTTAGGAACATTTTCATTTCCTGTGGTATGGCTAACAAGAATTGCTCTAAAACAAGCTCATCTAATACAGACTCCAGCATCCTATTCTCAGGGTCTAACCATTTATAAAGCAGGCTCTTGAGCCTCTGGCACAAAGCCTTTGGAGTCTCACTCTCCAACATTATTGCCTCCCTGAACAACCGTTTGTAATGCCTAGGTGTTAGACCAAGGCGATCCTTTACTGCCTTTTTAATTTCAGCATAATTATTAGCTAGGCTAGCTGGCATGGCCTTAAAGGCAGATAAAGCCTCTCCGCTTAGAGTCATGGCGAATCGCATCGCCCATTGTTCTGTAGGCCACTTTAAATTCCCTGCTATGCGCTCAAACGCTTCAATAAAGTCCTCGGGGTTATCTTCATGCCCCAAATGTCTCAAAGCAAGACCTGTATGTATGTCTACTTGCGGTACTGTAGATTCTTTCTCTGAAGACTTCCTTAGTAGCGCAGTCATAGCTTCCAACAACGGTCTTTGCTGCTCCTGCATAGCCACCATATATTGTTCCTCCAGGTGTTGTATCATCCTGGCCTGCTTTTCCTGTTGCTCACCCATCCAGGCCAGCATATCTTGGGGATCCATCCTCTTTTCCTTTCTCTCTGTACCTGAAATAAAGAGAAAAAGACCACCAAGTGCGGTACAAAACACACAGAAAGGTTTCTTTTTTTTTTCTCCCTTTATATCACCCCTTTTCTCACAATATCCTCTCCCGTCCACCCAGGTTACCAATACCTCAGTTTCCTGGTAGACTCCAGCATGTGAGAAAAAGGTCTTTTCCACCGCTGGCCGGTCTGCCAGCCGAATCCTCTCCAATATTTCCTGGATCAGACTTTCTTTTTTTTTTTCTGGTTTTCAGCACTGTTCTTTTTCCTTTTTCAGGCAACTTCTTATGCCCCCCGAAAAATTATCCTCATTTCTACGCCATTTATATGTCACACCTCATCTGCCCCAGCGGTGACTACTGGTATTGTTGGGCTTTCTGAGGGTGGTAGTTGTGCCTTGCTTATATATATATAGATCACACAGGAAAACTTTCTTTTCTTTTTAGGGTTTTATTCCCCGTCCCTTGAGGTTTCTTCTTTCAAATACAACAGAAATTAATAGCCTATTTTGGCTTATAACAAAATATAACTAGACAACAAAAATAGCTTCCTTCAGCGTGTAACTTTTAAACAAAAGCAAATAACAAACAGCCTAATTGTCTGTTTGGCTAGAGAGAGAGAGAGAGAGTTGCAGCCTTGCCTCTTATATACTGGAGTTAAGGTCACACATTCACATTTACCTCAGTGAGAATTCTGGCTCTATTACAGTGAGAGAACAATCCATCATCTCTGGACTTGTTAATGCTTCTGAGTTTTCATACTCCATTAACTCCTGTTCATTAGTATCTTCATTATTCACTTCAAACGTGGGGTAAAAGTATGGCAGGCTTGCCTCGTCACTTAAGAAGTTTCTCTTCCCTTGTGCAGAACTGCCCCTCTGGGAAATATCGTAAAGCTCTGAGTTGTATCTTCCAGAGCCCTGCCCCTGCTGGTGCCTTAACGAATACCTCAGGTCCTTGTTTGACCTACTAGCTGGGTAATTACGGTAGGCTCCTGGCCGGGTCTGCCCCAGCTTTCCAAGCTCAGCTGTGCCTGATTGCAAACGGTGTAACGGTGTTTCCCTAGAAGCTGGGAGCTCACGGTGATAAGGGATTTCTTCAGCTTTTCTTGGTAAGTGAAACCCCCTTCTCTTAGTGCTTTTATAATCAGGGGAAAAGTTATTATCAGCCTCTGAATATCTGGGCTTTATGTGGGTATTTCTATGCCTCCAGGGCTCTTCCCTTTCAGATAGCAAATAGCCCTTGTACTCACTCTTTGCCCCTGTACCTGCTGTTGCAGTCTTCTTATATTTCTCTTGCCTTCCAAACACATTCACGCTGTCAGGGTGTTGCCTTCTCCCAGAACCACACAGGTCTCTGGATTCTCTCCAACTTTCACACCGGCTCCCCTGTTGCCTTACTGACTCACTTTCACTGTCGTCTTCTTCCTCATGCCAGCTCCAGGCTTTGCATGGCTTCAACCGTATCTGCTGCTGCTCCAATTCCTCTCTCAGGGATTCTCTCCTCGACTCCTCTCTCAAGGATTTCCTCTCTCTCAAAGGTTCCCTATCTCCAAATGTTTGGGAGTCTATTTTATCTGCATGTCTCCTGACTCCACCTTCACTCTGCTGCACTCTATTGGGTAAAACAAACTCCCTTGCTTTGCTCTCTGGGTGTGTCTTTCTGGGCTCTGTGCACGTGTGCTTAGGTTGTCCCTGGCAACCATCAAACATTCCTCTGTTTATCTTGTCACTTTTACCGTGATCATTCACACTGCTCTGCACTTTCTCAGGCTGCCCTATGTCCACCCTGTGACAACTGACACCTTTCTTCCCCAGGCGAAGCTCCAAACCTACAGAGACCAAAGGAGCCTGCCCAAACGGGACTCCTGTCAGGTCGGCCCTGTAACAAGGGACACCCGCTAGGGAGTGCTGATCATTTTGATATTTTTCTTGTGACAGGACTGGCAAATTGGGAAAACAGATATACTGTAAGGGATTTTGTATTATTAAGAAAATGGTGTGGAGGTGAGTGGTCAATGGTGTGCCTGAAGATGTAGAATTACACAGGTACACTACCAAAAAACTGCCTTCAGTTTTGCAACTGATTCCTATAGATTTTGGGGTGCTGAATCCAGGAAAAATAGCCAAAATGTTCCATCACGTCACGTTTTCTTGCAAAATTAGATTTCTTCCCCATATAAGGAATGTTCACATAATTTCTTTTTAGCCGACTGCAGTTTATTTTCTTGGCCCAAAATAGAAGTTGTAATGGTTAACTAACTAGAAACACTCCCTCATGATATTTTAGAGTGTTTTGTATTCATTTTATACATTAACAGGACAATTGGGAGGCGGGGGGCTAAATCCAGTACTCGCGCTGGCGCATGTTCTTTCCTGTTCGCCTCGCCTCGTTCGCTCGCTCAAACACGGTGGTTGCGACATGAACGTTCCTGTCAAATTTCAGTTTCTTGCAAGTTCATTATTACCTTTTGTTTGCTCAGTCGTAATCCAGCTTTATTCCGAAGTGGTTCACTACAGTTGTAGTTTGCAGTGCTGTGTATTTGTGATGGCTCACAGAGCCAGAGGTTGCGTCAACTCTCCGGACAGTTTTTGTTTTATTTGTGGGGAATATACCGTGAAAAAGCGGCAGAGGAACATTTTTGCATTTATTAAAAAAGTATATTTCGCCTATTTCGGTTTGAAGTTAGGCGATCAAGACAAACCGTGGGCTCCTCACAAAGTGTGCAAGACATGTGAGGAAGATCTACGCTTATGGATGAAAGGTAAAAAACAAGCATTTCGTTTTGGAATACCTATGATGTGGCGTGAACAAAGAGACCACAGCAGTGAGTGCTATTTTTGCTCTTGCATTGTGAAGGGATACAACTTAAAAAATAAGAACGTAATAAGTTACCCCAACCTTCCCTCAGCAATTAGGCCTATGCCTCATAGCAACGAAGTACCTGTGCCTGAACCACCAAAATCTTTGGATCATATTTGTGTGGACGGTTCTGATCATGATGAGACTCATCAGATGGCTTTTCCCGATGAGTCCAGTACTTCCGAGTTTGAAACTGAACCAGATCCGAAACCTGAACTTTTCTCTCAAGCTGAATTGAATGATTTAGTCCGGGATTTAGGACTCCCAAAAGATGCTGCCCAACTGCTAGGTTCTCGGCTTAAACAGAAAAATCTATTGTCACCAGGAACAACTTTTTATTGGTACCGCAATTTTTGAAGTATTTCAGCAAAGAGGAAGATTTGGTATTTTGCAACGATATATACGGAGTGATGGAAAAGTTTAAACTCAAGTATGATCCTGCTGAATGGCAGCTGTTCATTGATTCGTCAAAAGACAGCATAAAAGGTGTTCTTCTTCATAATGGCAACACATTCGCTTCAGTTCCTATTGCTCACTCTGTTATTCTCCAAGAAAAATACGAGAATTTGGCCCTGATTCTTCAGAAGATTCGTTATGATGAGCATAAGTGGATGATTTGTGGAGACTTTAAAATTCTATCCATGCTATTAGGGCAGCAATCCGGTTTCACCAAATATCCCTGCTTCCTTTGCTTGTGGGATAGCCGGGCCCGCGACCTACACTGGGGGAAAAAAGACTGGCCAATTCGGGAGTATTTGAGACCCGGTGAGAAAAATGTTCTTCATGAGAGCTTGGTACCTCGTGATAAAATTCTATTACCACCTCTCCACATTAAGTTGGGTCTCATTAAGCAATTCATCAAGTCCCTTCCAAAAGATGGTGAGTGCTTTCGGTACCTTTGCTCAAAGTTCCCCCGACTTTCTGAAGCAAAGCTAAAGGAAGGAGTGTTTGTTGGCCCTGATATAAGGAAACTCATTTCAGATGGAGCATTCGCTGAAACGATGTCTGAGAAGGAAAAAGAAGCCTGTGATTCCTTCAAGGATGTTGTTCTCAAATTCTTGGGGAACAGGCGGGATGAGAACTATAAGGATATTGTTGCCAGGATGCTCAATGCCTTCAAAGAACAAGGCTGTAACATGAGCCTGAAAGTCCATTTCTTGCACTCCCATGTGAACTACTTTCCCGAAAACTTGGGGGCGTACAGTGAAGAATAAGGTGAAAGGTTTCACCAGGACATCAAGGACGCAGAGAGAAGGTACCAAGGAAGATGGAACACCACTATGATGGCTGATTTCTGCTGGTTGCTGCTGCGGGAAACCCCAGATGAAAAATACGCCAAGCAGCGCACCAAGAGAAGCATTCGGGGGAAGAAGAAACGGGCCCACCAGGAGATTGATTGACCCAAGAATGACTTTAAAATCTAAACTGTGTTGACAAATATCGTGTTTTTACTAAACTTTGAAATAAAAATTTGCTAGTTATTACCACAGTGTCGGATCTCATTTATTAGAATTTTATTTTCACACCATCGGGTGTTTGTCTTCATGTATTGCAATGGTGCGGTTTGCGTTTTCTATTCTTACATACATACCTGTACAACATTTTTTGCACATTTCTTTGCTTTGCTTTGTGTCTAACCTCGCTCTTATATGCTCAATGTTTGTGCACATGTATGTGGCTGTTTTAAGTGCAGACAATTTTGCTACCATCACAGTGTGTTTTGTTGACATTACTCTATTCTTATGTGCTGCCTTGTTACAATTTTCTTTATTCTTATTTGAATAACTACTAAACAATTAGTATAAAGAATTCATCCAAGAAACTTTTATCTCGATCGCACTCAATCTGAAACGTTCACCTCAAACTGCTAACCCAATGTAGCAAAAAATCTGTACGTGATGGAGCAAATTGGTTACCAGATTTGGATTCAGCGCACCAAAAAACATAAAAATCAATCGAAACATTAGAGGCAGTTTAAAAAAAAATTTTTTTAGTGTACCTGTGTTATCTGCCACTGAGGAGGCTTTGGATGAATTACAAGTACTGGGATGGTGTGAGGGAGTGTATGGGAAACTCCTCATGCCCTCCCCAGCCGAGCTCAGGACCTGTGAGACATTTCTCTTTTAAGAGCTTAAACCATTGTCCTTTTAAGAAAGTAGACTAGGGAATGCCTGGGGAGAGTGTGGCCAGGTCCCGAGGTTTAAACCAGGAACCAGGAGACATGAGAGATGGGGGAGCCCAGGGTTCTATGGCATATGCAGTGACCACTTACTTATGAAAGGGAGACTTCTGAGAAGGTAGGAACGGTGTTTTGCTAAGAGGAACCTGTTACTGGGCACTCGGCCTTTGCGTTAGAGCTCTACCCTGCAGGAGGGCTTTCCTGCCACAAAGAATTGCTGTTTTACTTTTATAATTCTGTTACCCTGCTGCTAGGACTTGAAGAAACACCGACTCACTTGTGCTGGCCAGAGTGAAGAAACTTTGGAAGAATCAGCTTTGCTTCCTTTGCATTTACTGCTTGTGTTGGAACAGCATTACCTCACAGCATGGTAGCGTGGCCGAGACTAATCAAGGAACTGTTGCAGCTGGGGAAAGCCCTGATTGTGCAGTGTGTTCTTTAGCTATAAGTGTACTTCAGACCCAAGAAGCAACAGGGCAGTTTGCCTTATCATCTACAACCAAAAATAAAGTATTTGCTTCTCTGTAAACCTCCAATTCGCTGTGGAGCCTTGTTGTCACCACTCAGGACATGGACAGGGTTTGAATTGAACCATTTTTCAGAGGGACTTTATACTCAGACATTACTGTGGTTAAGATTGGGTTGCTTGAAAAGAGGAAGACTGAGAAGCTATGAGGAATTCTCTAGGTCAACTCAACAGAGAGGAACATCACCCTAGACTAGAAGAGAGGGATAGCCCAGATATTAAGCCCTTCCCCCTAGGATCAGCCAAAACTCTCAGTTGTATTACAAGTTTCCGGGAAAAAAGAGAAGGGAGTGGGCACCAAGGTTCATCCCGGACCTCATAAAAGAATACCAGGCTAATATAAATGAATCAGAGTCAAGGTTAATGGCTTTACAGACTAGGCTCACCCCCCCCCCCCCCCATGGTGTAGCTTCCCACAGAGGAAGTGGGTTGACCAGGAGCAACCTAGACAATAGAGGTGTACAGGCAAAAAAAATCTTTTGTTTTTGTTTCCTATTTTGTTTGCAGGTTTTTAGTTTTATTTTATTTTGTTTTAATACATTTTCATTTGTTTCATTTTGTTTTCATAAATTTGGATTTCAGGGCAATTTTGTTAATTAAAGAGGTAATTATGACTACTTCCCAAATGAAAAATATAGCTAAAAGGTTATTAGAGGTTTCAGGCAAAAAGAAAAACCCAAATAGCTATTTTCTCACAGTGGAAGGCTGGTCTCAACCCTTGGGTTAGAAGGCAAGCAACTTTCAGAAGAGACATTATGCCTTCATGGGGTCTGGGGTCTAGTCAGCCTTCTGTATTACTTATGATCTTCCTTCCTGTTTCCTGACAGCCCAAAGTTTGTCTGCTCTGGAGTTCTATAGAAAATACTAGCTGGGGTTTTTTTTTTTGCCTTGTAAATCTATAGACTCATGTTGCACAAATTTACTCCAATGATTTTTCTTTTGCCATGTCCTTCTGCCAGAAATTTTATGAAATCATATCTAAGTATATTATCAGAGATGTTTACCAAGCCTAATCCAGATCCTCTTTGATAGTGTATTTAGACAAGGTTTCACAGAATTTCTGGCAAAAGAAAAATTTTTGGAGTAAATCTGTATAGCAGGAGTCAATAGATTCTCAAGCTAAAGAATTCAGTTAGCATTTTCCATAGAGCTCCAGAGCAGACAAACTTTGGGTCAATCGGGAAATAGGAAGGAAGATCATCAGCAGAGTTAAGAGTGGACTGGCTAGAGCCAGCCCCCATGGAAACATGATGGCTTTTACAAGATGCCTGTCTTCCAACCTCACTAATTTGAGGCCAGCCTGTGATGAAACTGATGGAAAAAATGAATTTTGGATTTTTCAGTGTTGTTTATGGATTAAAAACGATATGAAACGAAATGTCATTGATAGTTACCATGTCATTTCAAATGAAGGCACATCCCAACTAGACAACCCGGGAATAATACAGGCCCATTAAGGAGGCAAAGTATGAAATCTGATACATATTGCAGAGGTGGGAGGTTGGGATATCATAGGAGAGACTGTAGGTTCCCCCGCACTGTACAGAGAGAGAGATACAGAGCTCCACAAGCCCAGGGATCCCAGGACAGGGGGTGTCTTGGAGCTACAATTGTGGTCAACATTATTGGCACTCTTACAGTTCAACCCCTTAATGTCCAATATCTCCTAAAAAAAGCGACCAGTGAAATGGCTATATATGCACACATATTTGACACACGAAAGAATCAAATAGAACAAGACTAATTAAAAAAGGAAATAGTAGGAAATAATATAAAAATTGGGATATTGCCAGGACATGATTCTTGGCACCCTTATAAACAATTCAAATCAGTTTGAACAGAAGGACCACATTCTCTTTGCAGTAAAATTAGATGCACCTGTCATCAATTGTCAGTACTCACATGACTAAAACCAAACAATGAATGATAGCTCTAATGTTTAAAATGGCCACTCCGTGTTCCATTTTCACAAAGGTGAAAACAAGAGAGCTGCCTGAGAATATCAGAAGAGCCATTATCACCAAACATCAAACTTCAAAGTTGTACATGGCCATCTCCAAAGACCTTGGGATTCCTGTGTCTACATTTCACAATGTTATTAAGTTTTCTGCTCATGGAACTGTCAAAAAACTCCCAGACGATGCTGGGAAGAGGAAAATTAATCCAAGAAGTGTTCAAAGGTTAGTGCAAACTGTTGAAAAAACACCATGTACAACATACAAAGAGCTTAAGGCTGAACTGGAGCAATCTGGAGTGGTGGATTCAACCTGCACCATACGCCACACACTAAACAAAGGAGGACTTTATGGGCGAAGGCCAAGGAGGACCCCACTGCTCAAAAACAGACATAAAAAAGCATGCCTGGCCTTTGCCCAAACCCACCTTGAGAAACCACAATACTTCTGGGAAAATGTTCTATGGACAGATGAAACCAAACTTCAGCTCTTTGGCTATGCAGACCAGCGATACATTTACAGGCAAAGCAATGAAGCTTATAAGGAAAAAAAACACCCTTCCTACAGTTAAATATGGTGGAGGTTCCATAATCTTGTGGGACTGTTGTGCTGCCTCAGGAACTGGAACATATTAAACGAATCATGAAGTCAGAGGACTACCAAGGTATTTTGGAGAGAAATGTGCTACCTAGGGTCAGAATGCTATTCTGGGTCAAAGGTCATGGGTCCTCCAGCAGGACAATAACCCAAAACATACATCCAAAAGTACAAAAGAATGCTTAAATAGGAACAAATGGACTGCTTTAAACTGGCCAGCAATGAGTCCTGATCCCAATCCAATCAAGAACTTTGGAAAGAGCTGAAATCTGCCATTGGTAAAAGGAATTCTGTAAACATTCATGAGCTGGAACAAATCACAGTTGAAGAGTGGGAGAAACTACCAGCAGACAGACATACAAAACTTATAGATGGCTACAAGAAACATTTGGAGGCTGTCATCACTGTCAAGAGTTGTGCAACCAAATATTAGTGAAGGGTGCCATTAATCCTGTCCAGGTTATAGTTTGTTCTTTTCTCAGAAATTACTATGGCTAAGTTGCACAGACATTTTTTTTGTTGCATACCTTTGAACATACTATTAAAATATTATGACATACAGTTGAAATATTTCCAATTTTTCTCAAGATATTGTACACAACATATCTAAAATGCAAGAGTGCCAATAATGTTGACCACAACTGTATGTATGTTGGTAGTTCTTAGCCACCTCTGAACCATCTGATTGGAGAGAAATGTCTATGCCAGAGGGGCTCATGAGATCCAAAACTATTGTACCTATTTTGCTGGCAGGTATAACCACACAAGACCTACTGGATAATGGGTCCCGTATTCCTTGTGTACCGGAGTTATTAGGACATCGAGGCTCACATTCCCCTTTAACCATTTTAGGGATTAGACGTGAAGGGCATAAATAACCATAGTTGCCCCTATGAGAAATATATAGTGATGGCAGTGGAGTTTCCCCATTACTTTACTTGGGGGGGGTCCCAGAAGATGGAGGCTCTGATGATATTGTGTCCAGATTCTCAGCCTGAATCCCAGATACTGGTGCTACTAGGCACAAATTCACACATGTTTGGCAAACTAGTACAATCATACCACCCCACCATGGGAACACAGGGCTGGTATCCCTCCCTAGGTGTTATGTTGATATTGTTACAATGTATTTTCTCTCTTGTTCTATGTAAACCGCCTTGACCCGGTGAATGGCAATATATAAATACTGCAAAATAAATAAATAAATGTTGCTACAAGCATATTTTGGAGAGGGGAGAGGCAGAAATGAGAGGATAACCTAGGATGGAGGGAAAGGGAAAGGAGTAAATACTCCAATGAAATAACGCCTTGATGCCTCTAAGGGTTAAGTTAGCAATGTGACTGTTGATACCACTCTTGCACATAAAATAGTGATTACTGAGGCTGGCAGCAAATTTCAAAAACAAAGAGGCATGTTCCAACAAGTGCATCCAGGCCCCTGTGCACTCGATCGGAATTGGGACGCACAGAGGTAGACCCGATTCCAATCCCGCAGGGGCTAGACATGCCCTGTGGGATCAGAATCAGGTCTAGGGACTGTACGTGCAGGCCAGAACCCGATTCCAATCAGCCTGCACCTATAGAGCCATGCCCAGCTAAGTCAGTCAGACTACTGAATGGAGCTGTGGTGCCATGGCACCCTGTTGCCATGGCACCGTGGCTCCATTCAGGAGCGATAATTCACGGCCACTGACCACATTCTTCATTCCCCATAGTTTGACCCCTGATCTGGTCTTCCATGGTCAGGGTTGGGCTACGGGGAACCCCCTGCATCCCCTCACCTTTTCGACACTGCCTGGGCCTGCTGTCCCCCGACATCCAGGGGGACTTATTCCAGCTCCAAGGTGGAATAAGTCCCCTGTCCAGTTTGCCGACCCCGGACCTACAGGGCCAACCTCAGAATCGGCCATGTACATCCAGGGTCTCAGACCGTCCATGCCCCACCCTTGTTCCACCTCCACAATGCCCCCTCCCACCCCCAACTAAGTCTCCCCGTACAAACTCCTTGTTTGTATGTGGAGGCTTCTGCAAGGAATGGAAGGGGGTGAATAGCGGGGATGGGCATCCCAACAGCACATCCATCCCTGCTATTTGCGGAACAGAATAGACCCCCAAAGCACTTATGCAGTCAGTGCCCAGTGCTGAACAGAGAAGTACTTTTGAATATCAACCTGCATTTTTAAATGTTTTCATTTTTTTGCAGTTTTCTGTTTGTTTGTTTTTAACTTTGAATCAGCTAAGCACTTTTTGCTTTTTCCCCCAGAAAGAAAAATCTGAAATAAGCTGTATTGATGATAGAGTATCCTGAAGCTTAAATTGGGAAAACTGGAAATAAGATAATTAGCAACATATGAGTAATTGGAGACAACTTGTGAACATTTTGTTAAATTTTGTTTATATCTGAATTGTATTGCCAACATAATGAAAAAGTATAGAGAGAAATCAGTAATCAGTCGTCAGGCTTTCACAAAGTAGGTCACATGTGCCTTGCTAATTTTTTTTATATAAAGGACAGTATTTCTCAATGAACTACGGGACGCTTCAGTGATGCACCGACTCCTAGGACCCCCTGGTTAAACTATAACATCTCACCTAAGTGGAGCAGAGCTGAAGAGAGCATCCTGACTAGGAATTACTTGTTTCCATTTGCAATATGGGTTACTGGACACTTAAGTGATATAAAGGCAAATTTTGAATAGCACATGGAGACTCGAATTGAGACATTGAGGTCGGGGCATAGAAAAGGCTCTGCCAAGCGTGAAGCTTTTTCTAAAATACATAAAAGGACGAGCAGAAGTGCATGTGTATTTGCTGACATGTAAAGCCTGAGGAGCCATTTTCCAGTTCTACATATGGAAAAAAATCAACAAAGGCAACTTAGCAATTTAAATATGCTGGTACTTACCCATGTAAGATGGTATTTTGAAATTTACACATGTAATTTACCCATGTAAGCTGCTATTTTGCAAGGCTGTATGTTTAAATGCTGCCAATTAACCACAAAGGCTGCTATATTTCATCCATTTTAATTTGGAGGGGAAATAAGAGGATTAAGGAGAATAACCCCATTAATCCCTTGTATAAAGGGCTGGCTGAAACAAGCACTTTTAAAATCCGATGGGGCTGATATTCAGCAGCGGTGGCTAGGCACTTTTAAGGCGCCTAGCCACTGCTGCTTTAACCAAACCAGATATTCAGGACCAGCACTTATCTGATGTCTGGTGCTGAATATCTGGTTTCACCAGACAACTCCATCGCTATCTGGTCAGCAGCGATATTTAGCTATAAACCTGATAGTGATAACCGGTAAAGTTAGGGCAGCCATTGACCTGTCCTAATTTTAACCAGTTTAGCTCTCCTATTAGTAGATGAATATTGCCACTGACTGGATAGCAACTAGGATCGCCCCCTCCCCATCTGTCCGCAGACCACCCTAGTTTTAACCAGGAGTTTTTTGTGCAATCTGTGGTGATATTCAGTGGCACTATCCAGATAGTGCCACTATATACTGCAGGTCTGCTAATCAGCTAAAATGATTTGAGTATGCCACTCCCATATGTACTAGAAAGCAGTTGTAAATCCTGACGTGGAAATTTTTGGTCAAACACATGCATTTTCTTTATGGAATGAGTAATACTTGTGTAGATTTTAGACCCACTCAGGACATACCCTAATCACATCGCCCATTCACCGCTTTGCAATTTCCACATTTTATGGACAGCCACATATAAGGATATAAGAACATAAGATTAGCCATATTGAGTCAGACCAATGGCCAATCAAACTAGTATCCTGTTTCCAACAGTGGCCAATCCAGGTCAAAAATGTTGTTGTAGTTATTTATGTTTATTATATTTCTCGATATACTGCTCCTTCATAACACCAGGGTGGTTTACAAACAACAAAATAAGGAAAAATGGCCGCAGGCCAGGGAAAAGGAAAAGAACTCCATTGTATGACAGGATAGAGGAGGGGCATAGAAAAGGTGAAGAAAACATTCGATGTCAACTTATGGATAGTTGTCCTAAACTGTGCTTGCTCTAGGCAGCTAATTGTTGATAGAGTGGCACCCACAGCTGTCATTGTATCAATCCATTGCATTGACAGTCTTCCTCTTTTGCATTGACCATCAACCTTGTGAAGCCTGCCGTCTTTCTCTAATGCTTTTTCTCTTCACTTTATGGAAGTCATTTTAAAATGGTTAGATGTGATTTCGAGATCTGAAAATGTGCATGCAGAGAGCCAAAACATGGAGACATCCCCAGAGCCATTTTACAAATGGATTTTAAGATGTCTTTGCTGCAGAGACATCCAAATAGGCAGGGTGAATGGCAGAGGCAAGTCCAGGGTGGTGCTATGGACTTAGACATCCCCAATTGATTTCAGAACTCTCAGGGACATCTGCAACCGTGCCCAAGTTTAGACTTGCTCTTGGCACCAATAGGCATCGGAAAAGTGTTCATTTGAGTCCTAAAATATCTAGAGGGAGTAAAGCAGTTGGTACTCTACTATCCTCAGAACTCTCCCCAATTGCAATGATATATTTTGTTTTATACATGGCTCTTAGACGTCCCCGTTCTCTAATATTGTGCTGGGGACATCTATGTGGACTGCAGACACCCATATCAAGCATGTCCACATTTGCAAAATTGCATCTGAACTTGGACATGCCTGCATTTTTTCCGGAGGTTTTGGCTTGATCATCCTAGATTGCACTTGGGCATCCTTAGTAAAATGTGCCTTTGTGTGTCCAAAGTATGAAAGTCAAAGTCTTGTCATTTGAGTTTCTAAGGAAAGCTTTGGTTTGACTACCTCTAATACCGATTGATCCTTTGCCAGCACCATAATTCAAAGGCATTCATTTTCTTCATATTTTTCTTTTTCATTCTCCAACTTTCACATCCATATGACTTTATGGCTTGTACAAGTAGCAGGATAAGGAAAAGTAGAGAGATTCCATGCTGCTTATCCCCCACTTCATTTTAATAATGATTTATGGACTTTTCCTCCAGGAAGTTGTCTAAACCTTTTCGTAAAGACCTACACATCCTCTGGCAACAAATTTCAAAGCTTAATTACACATTAAGAAAAAAATATTTTCTCTGATTAGTCTTAAATGTACTACATTGTACCTTCATTGCACGTTCCATAGTCTTTATACTTATTCTACTCTATCATTATTTTATAGACCTCCAGAGCTCTGCTTGCCTCTTTGTTCCTGCATATGGAACAGGGAACATTTCTGATAATGCTACCCTGGAAATCCTGGATTTGAACTTTCTAAATTTGGTTTTCAGAACCTCCCTCCCACACTTTCCTATGTCAGTGGTTCCCACGTGTACCAAGACAGCCAGTTTCTCCCCAGAACTGTCTAGAATCCTATCTAGGTGACATGTGAGGTCTACTACCTTCATACCAGGTAGGAAAGTCATCAAATGATCCTCATTACCACCAGCCACCCAGCTATCTTCATGGCTAATGATCAAATTATCAACTAAAATGGCTGTCCTAACCCTTCCTTCCTGGGCAAAAGCCACTGGATACACATCCCCAGTGCACGAGGACATTACATACCCTGGAGGGAAGGTCATGCTTAAAGGATCATTTCCTGCCACACCAAGGTGATGCTCTCCTTCCAGGTGACCTTTCTCCTCCAAGTCAGCACTGAGGTTACAATACTGGAGGTTGGACTTTTCTACTATGTCCCTATAGGTCTCCTCTATATATTTCTCTGTCTTCCTCAGCTCCTTCAAGTCTGCTAGATCAGACCCATTTTCTGAGAGCAAGGAGCACGTCGCACTAAGTGCACATAGATAATCTCTTATGAAGTGGGAGATATCATACATGTGGCATTCAGTGCCAAAGATTTCATAGCCCCATCTCATTACTGAATTGGTCTATATCTTTGTATTAACGAGTTTATTTGTTTAGAGCAGGGAGTAGGGCTATCTAAACTAACTTTGTGTTCTCTAATCTATTGTTTTCCTGTCTGAATGATGGTGTTCCTTTCCTCCTTTGTTTTCTTTTACGGCCATATTGATTGTACACCACTCCGATGCGCCAGCCTGGGCGGTATATCATGCACTCCAATAACGATAAAGATAATATAAAGACCTTTAGGATTATTTGATATATTTTGTGTTATGATTTTGTTTGCTTCTCAGTTAAATGCTATTTATCTGATAAAGGGTAATCACTTCTTGATGAAAATAGATTGTGCTTTCACCTTTCATTCTCTGTTCTTAATTGGGAGAACTAGCTATAAAATTAAGGAATGTGCCTGGGATGGGTGAGAGTTGGATAGGGTGGGTGAGAAATAGACTGCCTGTTTTATTTCAAGACTATAAGGGCCTACCTAAATCTAACAGAAGTTAATTTAATTTAAAACCTCTATAGCAAACAGTTATTTGCCTTCTTAGAGTCTACCTGAATCTAACAGACATGTAAAACCTCTACCACAAGCTCCTATTTGCTGCTAAATCTAATAGAAGTTATTTTAAACCCTCTAAATCAAACTGAGAGCTAGTTTTGCTTTTTAATGAAATCAAAGACAGACTTTTCCAAATAAATCCAAAAGCTCCCCTCTTTCCCAAGCTTTAAGCCACCAAGTCTTCCAGCAAAATAATGATCTCTTACCTACAAAGTCTTCATCTACTTTCAGCTTTCCCTCAGAAATTTTGCCCTTTCCAAAAATTATATTTCCATGTGTAAATGCCGGATTTTCTAAATGCAAATTGCAAATAAGTCTTCTAAAATATTGAGAGTAATTTTATAAGGGCTGTTTTCATGCATGGATTCTGTACCTATTTTATACAGAGGCATAAATGATAAGATACACACACCTAATCAAGATGCAAATATATCAGCCCTAGATTTGGTGTAAATGCCTGCACCTAGATTTGTAGAAAACACATGGAAGTTATATTTTAATTTTTGTGTGTAAATTTAGGCTTTGTCTATACTCCACCAAAACTCTATCCCCGAACTTGCCCTCTCCAAAAGTACGAGCCATCATGCTGACACTCATACATACAGAATAACGCCCACCTAACATGCAAGTCATTGAAAATAGGTGACTTATGTATGTTGATGGTGCTTAAACACAATGGCGGTAATTTTATAATGAGCTGCTTAAAGTTATCATAGTCATCCTTATCATTTTGTGTGTCCCATCAGTAGGCAAGAAATATGAAAGAGTGGTGTGTTCATTCATTTCCTAAGTTCTTGAGAAGAGTCAAGTCTTGCTTGGTCTAATGATAGCTACCTTTGCTGTGTTGCACCCTTACTGTGTTGCTGTCTGACAACTGTTCTGCAGGTAACTATATTATTGAGTTGCTTTGTGGAATTACGTTCCTTGAGGGGGATAAGCTCCACTAGCAATATCTATTACAGAGCTGTCCTGTGGTTCCGTCTTCTAGAAAGATTTTAAATACTCCTTGGCTGAGGGGGAGGGGGGCCAAGAGGGGAAAGAGAGGAGGAAGGTTAAATGAATTGTTGCATTTCTAGTTCTGATTCAATTTGAAATCAGCAAAGCAGACAGCAGATCGCATCAGGAAGGGTGGACCAGAGTGGTATCAAATAGCCGAGACTGTCCTTAATCCTCCCTCCCTAGAGTAGAACTACTTAGCAGCCCTGAGAACAGTTGCCATAGGCAATCTGAAGGACCAAGAAGATGTGAAACAGTTCCGCTACTCCATTCTTTGCAGGCTGTCAAATCCCTGTGGTTTGTTTAAATGAAAACGGGCTTGAGGTGGTACTGCACATCTCCAAGAGCTTGGCTCTCAACTATGGAGAAACCAGCAGTAAAAGGAAAATGGCTGCACTTGATAGTCAAACACAATGAAGCCTAAGCAACAGCAGTGTTGTGCTAAGCCATCAGGAACAATAAGCTGGAATACAACACTATGGAAGGCTTGTAAAGTCGTTCAGCTGATCATTTGCCTGTATATCTCAGAAACCAGCAGAGCATAGCTAGGAACTTCATACAGCCTTTTTCCCTACAGCAACACAGCCCACAATGCACTTGTGGCAAAACTACCTTAAAACATTTTATTACAGGAGTGACGAAAACAGGCAGTCAACAAGAAAAGGTCATGTGCAACCTATGACTGGAGAATAGTTTATATAGCTGAAAAGCAGAGTCAAGGAAGTACAGTTTAAAGATGAGGACAAGCCTATCACTGACCGCTCCAGCACTTCATTAGAATTGACTAGAAATAATGAAAATACACCAGACTGAGGTCAATTTTCAGTGCTTTTCCCACTGAATATTGACCATCCTCTTCTACATGTTCAGACAGGCTTTTCATTTAAAGTTGTTTTAACAGGATTTAATTGTTTCACTGCACTGGATTTATATTTTTAATGTCCATGAATGGTTTAAATTATATATGTGACTGTATTTCACTGACGTTGGATCAGTGGACTATAAATGTTGTAAATAAATAAATGCCCAAGGTGGGAAAAGGTTGAAGTTCACGGGATGTTTATTTTCAAAGTCCTAGGTAAAATTTTACAAGGGTACGTTGGATCCACTATTCTCCTCCCTACCCCAACCTCTCTATGTTTTCAAAGGGAGACCTATGGGCTTGTAAGTCACATGATCAGATTAAAAATAGCCCCACTATGGCATAAAAAGACCAACAAAAGAAGTAGTCAAACCAGCTAGTGGGCAGGTTGATATTTGGAAAACTCCATCTGTTTCCATGGCTATAGTTATTCATTGCTCACAGTGTAAGGCCGAAGGAGATATTTTATTGTTATCTGCGATGATGTTTCCTGGTGATTCATTTATTTAAAAAAAAAAAAACTATGAAATTCCGACTGAAAAAAAATGAGTTACCTCACTTCTGAGCAAATATTCCATAAAATGAATCAGTGTTATGATTATACAACTGGGTTTCTTTTCTGAGTTATGTCTCAGATTTCCCACGATTCTGTAGGTGAAACAGAGTTTATTACGCTCTTTATTAATCTGTAAACCCAAGTACAGAAAATTAACAATGGAGAGAGCTGAGAATTCACTAGCATTTATAATCCAAGAATAAGCCATCTAAAAGAAACATATGAGGGGTTATTTTAGAAGCGCTATTTGTGCTTTGGAATGCTGGAAAACAGACAGAGATGTCCAAGCATGGAGACACCCCTGGAGCCATTTTAGAAGCTGGTTCTTTTTAGTTCATTTTACACATATGCATTAATAGAAAATGTTTAATGCATGATAATATATAGGTTAATGCATGTTAAATCAATGTCACATGCACTGAGGCACTTTTAATAAAGTGCACTAAGCATTTCACATGCAAATTAGCACACGTTAATGTATGCCTCGGGTAACTGTTACCATGCTGACGTCACAGTGCACGCTAAATGCATGATGTGTTATGGGGCGGGAACAGGACGGGTTAGAGGAGAAGAATGGGCATGGACTGAATATTTAGGGGCATGTTTATCAAAGTGCAGCAGGTTTTTGCCCCTAATGTGTGTTGTGAGTCAAAATCAATGTGCATTAGATGCCTAGCCAGCATAGCCCAACAGTTACTGCACAGACAAGCTTCTTAGCACATGTTTCAGCCCTTGGCAATTACAGTGCGTGCACCTAAGGCAACCCCTTGAGGTGACGTTAAGTGCACTTGCACCAATTCTATTGTTGGCAATTAGCATTGCTGTCCACAGCGTACGCTAACTGTAATATGCAGTCATTGCCCACTCTCCACCCAATCCTGCCCAGACTCTGCTCCATCACGCAATGCGCAGTTAGCCTGCATTTCAGTGCATAGTAATTGTCCCTCCTCCATGGTAATATATACTGTGGGCCCCTGAAAGCAGTTAATGTGCACTTAAATGTATGTTAAACACATAGTGCACCTCACTAAACATTCCCCGTAGTTAGCATCGCTGTCACTTGTGCAGTTAACATAGGTGCACTTAAGGGCAGACATTTATTTATTTAGCCAGTTTTGTATACCACCTTATCCTTCAAAGTGGTTAAGGATATAACGAGGGGTCTACATTAAATATAGGTGACAAGACATACATATATCTCTGGGGATTGAGTCCCAGGTCTGAAATGGTGGTGCATGGTGGCTGTATCAGCAAGGCTGCGTGGATTGGGAGTTAAGGTTCTTGTTCATATGAGGCTATGAACAGGTGGGTTTTGAGGGATTTGCGGAAGTCCTTGTGGTCCTTTTGTGTTCTTAGTTCCTCAGGGAGAGAGTTCCATAGGTCCAGCGCCGAGAGCGAAAAGGCTCTTCTGGAAGTTGATTGCTTCGTTTTGTGGTATCCAGCCAGGGCGAGGAGTCTGTTGGTGCCTTGGGTTCACCTGGGTCTGCTGCTTGTGTCTTTGGTTATTGTGGTCTGTATAATTTCTGCTGAGCAGTGGTGTATGGTCTTGAAAATGATTAGTGTTGCCTTGAATTTTGCCCGTGCCATTATGGGTAGCCAGTGCAGCTGTCTAAGTACTGGAGTTATGTGTTCATATTTGGACGTGCCTGTGATTATGCGTGCTGCAGTGTTAAACATAGAAACATAGAAATATGACGACAGAAAAAGACCACATGGCCTATCTAGTCTGTCCTTCCATATCAACAACTACAACAGTCAACCTTTTTATCTTTAGAGATCCTCTGTGTTCGTCCCATGCTTTTTTGAATTCAGTTACTGTCCTCATCTCTACCACCTCCACTGGGAGACTATTCCACGGATCCACCACTCTTTCCGTAAAGAAATATTTCTGCATATCACTCCTGAATCTCTCTCCCTTCACCCTCATCCCATGTCCCCTCATAGCAGAACTTGTTTCAATTGAAAGAGGCTCTCTCCCTGAACATTTATGCCACGGAGGTATTTAAACATCTCAATCATCCTTATTATACCTAGCTTTCATCTAAACCAACTGAAGTGTGTCTACTGAGTGTTTGGGTAATCCCTGATATAGTGAATTTCCATAGTCTGGTATGGGGTGATGACTGCCTGGCATACTGTGCAGTAGTGTTCTTGGCTGAGGAGTGGCTTGAGTCATCTGATGATCTTTAAATGGTGGTATGCTTTTGCTGCAGTCTTGTTAATGTGGGAATGGAGATTCAGGTTCTTGTCTATGATGACACCAAGATACTTTACTTCGTCCTTTGTTGTGATTGTCCTGTGTAGTATGTTGATTTCTTGGGGTGGGTTGAATGTTGTGCTCCTGGAAATAAACATAGCTTCAGTTTTATCAAAGTTTATCTTGAGGTTATTGTCGGCGAGCCAGGTGTTCATATGTATGAGGCACTCAGTCATTGAGGTTATGTCAGGGGTGCTCAGGTCGATTGGGGTGTACACCATTATATTGTCTGCGTACAGGTGATATGCAGCATCATCAGGCAACACAACATACAATATGGGCTGGATGTAGATGTTGAACAGTATTGATGAGAGGGCCGATCCCTGTGGTATTCCTTCCGTGGTGGTAAATTGAGCCAATTTCTTTTCCCCGCACTTTATTTGCTGTGCGCGGTTGTTTAGGTAGGAGGTGAACCATTTCAGGGTGTTGTTGTGTAATCCCATTTCTTGGAGGCGCTGTAGAAGTATGTGATGAGATACTGTGTTAAAGGCAGCTGAGATGTCAATGAAAATTAGAAGGAAACCGTTCTTTATGTTGTCTATTCCTTTCAGTAGGGTGTCGAAGAGGGAGGTGAGCAGAGTCTCTACGTTGTGATGTGGTTTGCAGCCATGCTGGTGCAAGTCCAGTGGAGCATGAAGGTCCACGTGGTCCTGCAGTTGTTTTTGTACTACTTTCTCAATGATTTTGGAGATAAATGGTAAGCTTGAGATCGGACGGTAGGATTTCGGGTCGGAGGTGTTCAGCGAGTTGCCTTTAAGGATTGGTCGTATGGTAGACTGCTTTAGAATCTGCGGGAGGTGCCCTTGCAGGAGGGATTGCTGTATGATTTTATGTAGGTGGTGGCTTAGTTGGTTCTTGATCCACTCTAGTGGGCATGGGTCAGCAGGTGAGGTTGTCGTATTAAGGGAGCTGACAATGCTTTCTATTTTCTGTGTTGTCGGTATAGAGAAGTCAGTCCAGGTTTGGAGTGATTCTTCGCAGGTCTGGTTGTGCTCCGTCAATGTTGGGGTGTGTTCTGCTATAGGTGTGATGTTTGTCGGATTTGTGTTCTTGTTTATCAGATAGTTTGCGAATTCTTGGGGGTCTACTTGATGTCCGTTGGGTTGCGGGGTGTCCTTTGTGAGTTGTTGTACTATGTTAAATAATTCTCTTGGTTTATTGGCTGATTTCAGGATGAGGTTGGTGTGGTGTTGTTGCCGGTGGTTGTTGATTAGACTGTTGTAGGACTGTTGTTCGTTTCTGTATTGGAGTGCAGCCTCATGTGACTTGGTATGCCTCCATTTTCTCTCCAGTTTTCTGAGCGTGCGTTTTGCTTCCCGGATCTCATCTGAGTACCAGGGGGCATTGGTTTTTCTTTGGGTGTGAACATAAGAACATAAGATATGCCATACTGGGTCAGACCAAGGTCCATCAAGCCCAGTATCCTGTTTCCAACAGTGGCCAATCTAGGTCATATGTACCTAGCAGTTTCCCCAAAAGACACAGGTTCCACAATGCTTGTATTGGGTCAAGCATTGATATCCTGGGTCCCTTCTTAATAATATCCTGTTTCCAACAGTGGCCAATCTAGGTCATATGTACCTATCAGTTTCCCCAAAAGACACAGGTTCCACAATGCTTGTATTGGGTCAAGCATTGATATCCTGGGTCCCTTCTTAATAATGGTTTATGGACCTTTCCTCCAGGAACTTGTCCAAACCTTTTACCCGTTCCACTCCGTTCATTAATTTATAGACTTCTATCATATCCCCCCTCATCCGTCTTTTTTCCAGGTTAAAGAGCCCTAACCTTTTTATCCTTTCTTCATAGGGGTATCCTTCCATCCCCTTTACCATTTTGGTGGCTCTTCTCTGAACCTTTTCTAATAACGCTATAACCTTTTTAAGATACGGCGACCAGAATTGCACACAATATTCAAGGTGCAGTCTCACCATGGAACGATAAAGGATATTATAATGCCTCTGTTTCATTTTCCATTCCTTTCCTTATGATACCTAGCATTCTATTTGCTCTCTTGGCTGCCACTGCACACTGGGCTGAGGGTTTTAACATGTTATCCACAATGATGCCTAAATCTTTTTCCTGGGTGGTGGTTCCTAATGTGGAACCTTGCATCGTGTAACCATAGTTTGGGTTGTTCTTTCCTAGGTGCATAACTTTGCACTTGTCCACATTAAATTTCATCTGCCATTTTGATGCCCAGTCTTCCAATTTATCAAGGTCCTCTTGCAATTTTCCACAACCCTCTTGGGTTTGAACAACTTTAAATAGTTTTGTGTCATCTGCAAATTTGATAACTTCACTCGTTATTCCCTTTTCCAGGTCATTTATGAATATGTCAAAAAGCAGTGTCTTTTCTTTGTTAGTTGCTGATGCAGCTTTGGATAGGTTTGAGTTCCATTTGGTTATGGTTTCCTCAATGTCGTTGCAATCGTTTTGTAGTTGTGGCATTATTTCCTGAAGGAAGGTCTCCTTGTGGTAGGCTTTGAATCTTCTTGGTTTGGTTTCTTCTTTGGCCTGCTGTATGGTGTCCTTAAGAAGTAGGGTGAAAGAGAGTACGTGGTAGTCCGACCAAGGAGCTGGAGTGGACAGTGGGATAGTGGCTTGTTTCTGCCTTATTAGCGGAATTGGGATGAAGATCAGGTTGGGTGTGGTTCCATGTTGGTGTGATGGTGATTCGACTGTCTGCTGGTAATTTAGGGAGGTCATGGCTTTGAGAAATGCTCTGGTTTCTTTAGTGGGTGAGGAGGTTAGGTTGTAGTCTCCCAGCACGATCAATGGCTTGTGTTGGGTGCTACAAGCACATATGGATTCAAGTATTGCTGAGAGATGCTCCTTCGTTGCATTGGGGGGTCTGTAGGTGAGGCAAATGCTGATGTGATGGTTGCATATGATGATTGTGTTAGTCTCATTTGAGGTATTGGTGGTGACTGTTTTGAATCTGTAGCTTTTTCTAGCTATAATGAGGGTTCCCCCTCCTCTCTTGAGTTCTCTGTGGCAGCAGAATGCTGTGAAGTCCGGTAGGGTCACTTGGTTCAAGATGACCTCGTCCGTATCCATGAACCAGGTCTCAGTGATGCAGATGATGTCCAGCTTTTGGTCTATAATGTAATCAAATATGATATTTGGTTTGTTTCAGATTGATCTTGCATTAATCAGTGCACATTTGATGGTTGTTGCGAGTATAGGGTTGACTGCATGTATCCGTGGTGGTGGGGCCTGCAGCCCGTTGGGTAGTCTGTTCACTGGTTTCTTTGGCCGGTGGCGTCCTTGTGTGGTGGCGGTCTGGTCAACGGGAGGCAGGAGAGAGTGTATAGGTGTTGGTATATATGTGTTTGGCTGGCCTCTCTGTACGAGGAGGCGTAGAGAGCAGTATGTTATTAGGTACTGGTAGATTGCATGCATGATCGCTGGTGATCCAGATGATGGGGCCCTATGGTCTGTCCCTCATTGTCACCCTCTCTGATCTGTCCCTTGCTGGCGATCCCGGTGCTGGCTTCCTCTGGTCTGTCTCTCGTTTTCACCCTCTCTGGTCTGTCCCTCGCTGGCGATCCCGGTGCTGGCTTCCTCTGGTCTGTCCCTTGCTGTCGCTCTCTCTGGTCTGTCCCTCGCTGGTGTCCTCTCTGGTCTGCCCCTTGCTGGTGATTCCAGTGCTGGCATCCACAGTGTTTGGTGTGTCCTGCTGTTGTTGGAACGTCTGATGCTTTTGTTACTGGAGCATCTCCTTGTTGTGGATGTCTGTCTCTGCCTCGGTGTTAGAACTTTATTGGATTATGCTGTATGGCTCTGTTCTGGAGGTGTTCTTCCTTCTGCCTGCATGCCATGCCTAAGGGCCATGGCAAAGGGCTGCACCAAAGGGCCCTCTGGCAAGGCCCTCAGGCGCGGGCCTGCCAGGCATGGACATGCCTGCTGGCGGTGCTGCTTATGAAGTGTCCCGGAGGGTCCTGATTGGCCTCGTGGCGGTGAGCGGGAGGAGGAGTTCTGGCCTCCTGCTTTCTGCCCCGACACCGATTGGGGCAGCTGCTGCTGCTTGTGTTACTGCCAGACATGCTAATTTTAATTACACTTAATGCTATAATGAAGAACCTCTGAGTGGTAACTGCAAGTACCACAGTTCCCATTCTATAAGACACATCATACACACCCTCAACAAAATCTTTGTACTTAAGCATTCATTTTTGCAGTTAAAGTGCGGTAAGTGGAAAAACTTACCACACTTTAGTAAAAGGGCCCCTAAATGTTTTGAGGCACACTAAAGAATACACATCCTTAAAATATTGTGGAATGCTCACTATACCCTCCTTATACCAGATATGTTTTTACCAGACCTAGAAATTCTTGACATTCGCCTTGCAAACTAGTCCATAGTGAAAGGACTTGTTAGCAGAGAGGAGATTCCATCTCTCATAATACCCTCAACCCCCTATCAGCCCATCCCAGTAACTTCTCTCCCTCCTTCATCCACCACATGGACTCACTGACAAGGGCCCACTGGCCCTGCAGGTGTCATCCCTACAACCATTGTCTCAAAGCCTTGTTGCTTCCAATAGTTTTATTCTTTAATTCCAAACAATGCAACATTCAACTGCTGCTTATTAGGAAACAACAGGGAGGAACAATTTACACGGAAGACAATTAATGGCGTTAAGGAAGCTAATTAACTGTTTATTTGGTATTTAATGAAAAAGGTTTCAGGGACACAAGTGTTTTAAGCTTTGTGCTCAGGAACAACAACACTTAAAACAAATGATGGATAGAAAGGTTTGTCAAACTCCTGTGGTGAGCAACAGAATTACTTGAGAGGGGGAAGAAAGCAACAGTAGTAGCAGAGTTACTAGACACTACCAGGGATCAGGTGATGAATGCATTGGGTGTAAAACTAATAATGTAAGTTCTCCAAAATACTGTACTGCTGTCTTCAAGACCCTTCACTTAGAGAACTATTACTCATGTACATTAGGACAGACTAGAGAGTGATGATCTTCACAGTGCAGAGATAATAGCAGCCAGTGGGTTAATTTCACTGGATGTTGATAGGAGAGTACAGTTATGGACTCTGCAATCAAAATTACTTTCTAGTTTGAAGTTGTGAGCTCCCTACCTCACTTTCATGAACTCATCCAGGCCTCTATTCCACTAAATGCCCAAGCCACACAAATGACCAAATATCTAGAGATATGTAGGCCTATTCTATTCTGGACGTCCCAGTTTGCTGTGTGTCTGGTCAGAACCGGACGCACAGAGGTAGATAGGATTCTGATCCCGAGGGGCACATCTAGCCCCTGCGAGATCAGAATCCCATCTAGGCCTGCACATGCAGGCCGGGACCCGATTCCGGTCGGCCTGCACATACAGGCTTCTGCCTAGCTAACTCAGTCAAGGCTCCTGAATGGAGACGTGGCACCATGGCATCTGGTTGCCATGGCAATGCAGCTCTGATCCCCTGTTTTTTATTTTTTATTTTTTTATTTATTTAACTGCATTTATATACCGCTTTTCACCGGGTCAAAGCGGTGTAACATATAACAAAAGGGGGGGCAATACTTTAAAGGCTGGGGCCATCACCAGGGGGGCAACATTTATTGATTTGGGATGGACATAGACATGTACACTTCTGCTGTATCTAAATATTAGTTCATGCGGATAGGGTGGATTTTCTGTTCAGAGATGTTCACGGAATAGGATTGTTTTCAGCTGTTTCTTGAATGATGTGATGTCAGCGTTGTTTCTGATGTGGTTTGGCAGAGAGTTCCAGAGGGATGGAGCATAAAGTTCGAAGGCTCTGTTGCAGTGGTGCCTAGGCTACCCTTTGATTTGGTTCTAGGAAAGGACTCGCCAAGATTTAAGCAGGGGCTAGTGAAAGGGCTAGGAAAGAAGGAGGGAGAAGGAATAATGGAAATAGCTCCCGGGCCTTTCTTTGGAAGTCCTCAGTCCCTAGCTAAAAAGATGGTTAAGCTTCCAGAAGGCCAAACTATAGATAATAAGAGGGGCCTTGTATCCACCCGCTTGCAGGCTAAGGTAGAGAGCCAGCAGAAGGAGGAGGGGGAGCAGGCAGAGTTATTAGGAGACTTACCCTCTCATGATGATTTAATAACCCCATCATCTGGTAAAGTAAGAAAGTTGAAAGCACAAAAGCGGCGTGAGAGACTTTGCAGAGCACAGGGTAGGGCTGAGATGTTAGCGGGTCAAAGTTTACCCTGGGTGCCAGCTGAGTTAGTGGCAAAGTTTCCTAACTTTCCACAAGAGCAGCGAGCTGATCAAGCTCTCACCCAAGCTTTTAAGTATGCTCAGGTGGTCAGGGAGGAATTGCCCAGATTCAGACTAGATAATGAAATAATATATAGAGAGAGTCAGGACCCCAGAAATGGGAACATACGTAAACAATTGGTGGTACCCACAACTTTCAAAGGGCTAGTACTTAGACTAGCACATGATCATCCAGTGGGAGGTCATAAAGGGATGCAAGGAACGCTGGATCAAATACTTATGCGTTTTTACTGGCCAGGTATTTTCAAAGAAACTGCCCAGTTTTGTGCTGCATGTCCAGCGTGTCAGCGAGTTACAGCGGCTCACCCACCGGTGGTGCCATTGATTCCCATGCCAATTATCACAGACCCAATTGGTCGCATTGCCATGGATATTGTAGGCCCATTAGTCAAAACACCCCGAGGTTTCCAATACATCCTAGTTATGGTAGATCAGGCAACAAGGTTTCCCTGGGCCATACCATTGAGGAATGTTTCTGCAAAAACAATAGCTTTAGAGCTAGTAAAATTGTTTTGTGAAGTGGGATTCCCAAGAGAGGTGTTGACTGACCGAGGGTACAATTTTGTATCCAAATATTTGGCCCAGGTCTGGGATGCCTTTGGCATTCATCACGTAAAAACCTCAGCCTACCATCCACAATCAAACGGTTTGGTGGAGAGATTCAACCAATCTCTCAAACAAATGTTGAGAAGGGGGTTAGCAGGAGAGGTAAAAGAATGGGATATGTTATTGCCCTTTGCTTTATATGCCTGCAGGGAAAGAATTCAAGTGTCCCTAGGTGTAACTCCATATGAATTGATGTATGGTAGGGCTCCACGGGGTTTGTTAGATATTTTGAGGGGACAATGGATTGATCCTGAACCAGGAAGTCAGGAGGTGCCACAGTTTCTACGTGACTTGAGAGCACGTTTGAAAAGGACCTCGCAGGTTGCTGAGAGGAACCTGCAGGACAGTCAAGTTCACCAGAAAGGGTGGTATGATAGGAAGGCCAAAAGCCGCCAATTAAGCATTGGTGAAAAGGTTTTGGTTCAAGTAGCAGGTACAGCCCCAAAATTTGAAGTACAGTGGAAAGGACCATGGAAGGTTGTTAAACAAGTGAGCCCAGTGTCTTATATGGTAGAAAATGCAAGAGGGCGTAGGCAGACCTACCATGTTAATGTACTTAAGTCTTGGAAGGAGAGGCCTGTAAATAATAATGACCCTGAAGCCAGTCAGGAAGTAAGTGAGCTTCAAAAAGAGAACACTCTCGTAGGTATTACGGACTGTAAGAAAGAAGTTTCACCAGTTAAACCAGTCCGTAATAACTTAAGCAGGGGGGTATGTGATAAGGAAGCTTATCATAGCTCAGGAAGGAGCTATAGAAAAGGTGAAGTGACTCTGAACAAGCAACCTGTCAGTTCTGGTAGAAATAAGAAAACAGAATTTTCCCATAAAAGACTACCAGTCCCAGAATGCACCAGGTTTCCAACAGCCATTAGAGGAGCTGAAGTGGGGGAACGTGTGTTCAATCAGGAGGGCTATGAGGTAATCCCTAAGCACTCATCTCAAAGGGCAGGGCCTGATTCAGCACAGCTGCACTATGTTAGGGAGGAGCACTCATCTAAGCAGAATAAAGGTAGAGTTTATTCTACAGAGAATCAGCTTGAGCTTGATCATCTTCATCATCAGGAGGATCATCAGAAGCAGAAGCCAAACTGGATGGACAGAGAGGGAAAGAAACCCTTTGGAAGAAAGAGGAGAAAAGCCTTTGAGAGGTCTAGAAGAGTCCAGAGCAGTACGTATACTGGGAGGCATTCCAAGGGCCAGCATACACCATTGGACTGGGGAAAGCCAGAGGAATGGTGCTGCAGAGCTAGGAATCTCCAGACGGTAACTGTGAGGGAGATGGCTGCACGTGGAAGGGACCCTAAGACCCGTGCCAGAAGGTATGTGAAGAGAGATCCAGTGTCCAGGGATCTGGATTGGAAGGCTGGACATAAGAACTGGACTACATACTGGCCAGGCTATATAGAGAGGAACTCTAACAGCAATGGAAGCTCAGGTATGAACACTGATCTATGCCCTAGCTATAACCTTGAAAGACAGCAGGGAAACAAGTATTCTCCTGAAAGTGCTCCATTGGGAGATTCATCTGTGCCAATCCATGATATTGAACCCATGCTTGTTGAAGAAGAGGGGGTGATAGCAGATGAAGAATCTGTTTACATGGACTGCTCTTTGTCTAAACTCCTTTGGTGATTTTTCTGTTATAAAGTATAGCAACCATCACAAAGAAATACAAACTTGTTCTTTAATCTACTCAGAAAAGCTCCTGTGTAGGATTTCTAGCCACGCAATAGAAAGCAAGCCAGCTAAGGGGTTTCAGCTGGATAACTGCTAGCAATTGAGCCTTACCTAATTGCTTGTGAGCTCTAAGAGAATCACTTCTGAATCTATATGGGAAGATATAAGAAGTTTACCTGAAAAGAACAGTTTTTTTCTTTCTTTGTGGCTTTTGGTTTGTTGTTTGATACTGCTAAGAAAACATTAGCTAATGCCTACAGAAAAGACCAGTTTGTACCAACCAGGTCTTATTTCTTTTGCTTTGATTGCCTGACAAGTTCAAATGTTGTTTTCCTGGTTTTGTTTTTTTCAAGTTTAACACTGAAAGCAAGTAACCTGATTTATGTGCTACCAAGCATATCTGTGTTGGGAGAAATAACCCCATAAATAAATATCTTATTGGCTTTACACTTGAGCACAACTAAATTATTGTCAGCAGCTGTGTCTGGTGTGAATGAACTGCATTGCCCACAATCCCTTGCAAATCATTTAGATATATGCACTTGCCAAGACTGTGAAGATTCTCACCCAGTCAGCCGTCTGACAGGCTTCAGTTTTCTTTATGTTGATGGATAGGTTGTTCTCTTGTAGCCAGTTGGCCACATCGGTGAAGCAGTCTGATAGTTGGTCATTTGTTGGGTTGGTGGTTGTGATCAGTGCGTAGAGCATTATGTCATCAGTGTATATGTGGAAGTTGATGTTGTGGGTGCGTATGATTGAGCATAGTGGACGGAGATATATATTGAACAGCATGGCTGATAGGGAGGATCCTTGAGGTACTCCTTGATGTTGCTGGTAGGGGGGGCGAGGTTGTGGTGAAGGTGCGGATCCGTTGCTGTCTGTTGGTTAAATAGGATCTGAACCATTGGAGTACAGTGTCTTTGATTCCGATTGATTGGAGTCTGCCTATGAGGATTTCGTGGGAGATTGTGTCAAAGGCCGCTGATATATCTAGGAAGATCAGGATGTATCCAGATTGTTTCTCTTGGGTTCCTGTGATGAGGGTGTTCATTAGAATGGTCATGAGGGTCTCAACTCCATGTAGTGGCCGGAATCCGTGTTGCTGCGGGTCTAGTATGTCGTTGATGTCCAGATGATCTTGAAGCTGGCGTTGGACTACCTTTTCTATTATCTTGGCGGTAAGGGGGAGGCTCGCAACTGGTCTGTAGGAGGTGGGGTCCAGGGGGTCTAGGTTGTTTTTTTTTCATGGTTGGTCGAATGATTGTTGTCTTGAGGGCGTCCGGCATGTATCCTTGTTTAAAGGATTCGTTTATGATGTGGGTTAATGGAGCACTCAGATCTTCCTTGGTTTTCTTTATCCAGTCCGTAGGGCAGGGGTCTAGCAGGGATGTAGTGGTGTTCAGACAGGAGATGGTGGAAGATATCTCTTCTTTTGAGGTTGTGTCGAACGTATTCCAGTCTGTGTTTATGATGGTGCTAGGATTTGTCTTTATGGTTTCTGCACGGTGGTGTGATTGTTGAGGTTGAAGTTGTTTGTATTGTCGGGCCAGGAGATCCGGGGGGATATCTGGGAGTTGATCAGAAGTGCTCGGTGCTTTTGTCAGTTTTTTGGCAATTTGGAAGAGTTCTCGAGGTTTGTTTACAGCTGTCATGATGATTTTGGTGTGGTAGTTTCTCTTCGCGTTGCTGACCACTTCTTTCATTCCCTGCAGCCCAACCCCAATCTTGCCACCCATAGCCAGGGTTGGGATATGGGGATTCTCCTGCACCCCTCCTACCTTTGCCGCCGCTCCAGCCTGCCATCCCCCAATGTCTAAGGGAACGTATTCCACCCCAGAGGTGGAATAAGTTCCCCATCTAGTCTGCCAGCCCTGGACATACAGGGCCGACATCCGAATCAGCCCTGTACATCTGGGGCCGCAGACCGCTCACTGCGTGCCCTAACTCCACCTCTGCACCACCCTCTTTCCACCCCCATCTAGTTTCCCCATACAAACTCCCTGTTCGTACAGGGAGGCTTAGTCGGGGATGGGAAAGGGGACAAATACCGGGAATGGACATCGCATAGATCCCATATGGACTATTTTCACTCATGCTATAGAAAATATTCAGGCTGGTTCATGGAAATATGTTTGATGGCTGTAGATAGACTATAAGGCTCATCTAATCCTCTCTTAACTGATCTGCAGCTTTACCTTTAAAGCTTCTGTAACTCCCTTTCTGTGTGGTCTCAGCAGCCACCTCACAAGCTAATTTAGAGTACACACCAACCCAAGAGCTTTCTGAAGACTTTTAGACTTTACTCTTGGGATTTAATTATCAGGGTTCTTTGTTGTGGGGACTGGCATAAACCTGGCACTTAATACTCTCACACGTATCTGAATGATCTCCTCTTGATCTCCCCTTGGAAAGGTGTAAGCTAAATACTATAAATAAGAAAAAAAACACTTCTTCCCTTCACAAATAAATGAGTCCAGTTCAGAGTCTGTATTCTGAACCTAGGGGTTACTTAAACTTTACAGTCACTGAGTAAAAAACAACAATTGTCAGAAATAATGAATAACATCTATATTACAGGTATTAAGTTTATCCTTCTCATTCAAAGATGTAGTTTCATGTACATTACACTCTCCTCCCAATTAAATAAGTTATCACACTCCTTTAACTCACTCTTAGATCACAATGACCAGTTGCACCATTCTTCACCACTCTTGGTCTGTTCTTTTTAACATTTTTGTAAGCAATATTGCCGAAGGTCTGGCAGGAAAGCAGTGGTGTAAATTCTACCCAAGCAGCTCCTGCAATACAGGGCGACCCGGGCAGAAAGGGAGCCCACACAGCAGCGGTAATGCAGCCTGATAGACTTTCTTGGACCTGTTTGCTGTGCCGCCTCCTCTCTTGCAAATTCACCACAGGCCCGGCAGCTGTTTCCCACCAATCCGGAATCTCACAATAACAGCTGCACCATAAGACTTTGGCCTGGTGGAGAAAAGCCACCAGAACTGTGACAAACTCTCAAGAGCCGAGGCAGCGTGGCAAAGAGGTCCAAGTAAGTTTGCCACCACCATAGCAGTACAGTGCAGGAGGTGAGCTACTTTAATACATGAAAGAAGAGCGGGACCTGGGGACAATTGTATCAAATGATCTAAAAGTAGTCAAAAAGGTAGTAAAGGCAACGGCAAAAGCCAGAAGGCTGCTTGGGTGCACAGAAAGAGGAATGAACAACAGGAAAAAGGAGGTGATAGTTCCTTTGTATTACGTCTCTATATTGAGACCTCATTTAGAGTCCTATGTATGTTTCTAGAGACTGCACTGTCAAAAGGATATTAACAGGGCTGTCATTCTAGAGGGCGGCTACTAAAATGGTCAGTGATCATCATAAGGCATATGGTGATAGACTTAAAGATCTCAATATTTATTTTATTTATTTAGACGGATTTGTATACCACCTTATCCTTCAATCAAAGTGGTCACATTACATCACAATTGGTGGGTTACATTTAACATGTGGGTACTTAACAACATTTAGACAGTACAACAAGTGGGTACTTAACAACGTTTAGACAATACAATTGGAGGGTTATATTTGTTATAGGGGCGTTTAAATACATTGTATAATGGACTCGTGTGTCCAGTTAGGTTAAGTGGGTGTGTAGTTGGTGGAGGTATTTAGTTGTCGGAGGTTGTTGTATTACTGTGTGTTGTTGTATTATTGTTTGGGTAGGGAATATTGTCAGTATGTTAATATGTTTCAATAAAGAGCAGGGTTTTAAGGGCTTTGAGGAACTCTGTGATGTCATCCATTGCCCTCAGGCTTGTTGGGAGGGAGTATATTTTGAGGGAAAGGTGGGAGAAGGAAGAAATCACAGAGACATTAAAATATCTCCAAGGTATGACCCTCTTCCACTTGAAAGGAGACATAGGATAAAAGGTAACCTGCCCATCTTTTCTAAGTTCAAATACAGGACACTCAATCTAACCAGGGGGTTCAAAGTTAAGGAAAATAAAAAATAAGTCTATAATTACAATTTTAATTTTAACCCAACATTTTAATCAGTAGGCTAGGTTTATAACTTTACTTACAAATGTGTAAATCAGGCCTACTTGTTGTATTTCTCTATAGAGTGAATGTTCTTCAAAATAGCACCATTTCCACTAAGATCGTTAAAAAATTGTGGGCAACTCAACTCAAAATTCTACTTTATAATCATTAGACATTTGAGAGTCTCTACATGCAGTTGAGTTTTTTTCTATAGACCATACTTTGTTCATGATTGAACAGCACCTTTCAGCTGGAGCATTGGAACCTGACAAACATAAAAAAAATTCAACCAGTTTGCATAAATTTTTATATGGCACCTTTGAGGTGTCCAGACACTTCCTTAAATTTTTCATCAACCGTGATGTCTGTTTTTTTCTATTCTTGAACTTTTTCTTCAGAAACAAATGACTTAAGACAAGAGAACTCACCAAACAGTTTAGTATCATTTATTAGTGACTCTAGGCTGGTTCTCGTAGACAAGACATATTCTAAATATGATGCTAGCTCACACCACTCCGGTTGTATTTGAAGGAGAGTCCACAGTTTCCCAATCTCCTGGAAGTGAGTGGTCCACTGATCCAATTAATCAATGCAAGTGGTGTAGAAAGATGACACAGATTGCTTAAAATCTGTTTCATCAATGCTGCCCTCTTCTTTAAGATCTGTTATCTTCTTTCTGATTGTCAGAAGCAAAAACACATCATTCTTCCTAGTTACTAACTTGTTTCTAAGGTCACTGATTACTCCAGCTTCCTCTATCATTGAGAATTTTTATGACTCAGTTTTTAAAGTCACATTTTGGAAAATCACTGCCTGCCTGTGCAAAAAGTACAGCCAAATTTCTGCTGATTCATTCTCAAAAATGTTTTTGATGATAACTGGGCATTTTTCCTGGTGCAGAAAATATGATTTCACTGGTTGGGATATTTTAATTAACCTCTTAATGGCTCGTAGTAAAGCCAGCCACCTAGTGTTACTATATCCGAGGAGCTTTTAATACTCACTCTCAACAAAGTCACACATCTCTAAGTTCTTCAATTCTCACTGTATAAATGTGAAAATGTCTGAATAGCTTGTCACCAATAACTTCAATGTCAAATGGCAGGCATTCGGCATCAGTGCTGATACGATTGTGAGCAATGTGAGTTGCACAGTTTGCACCAATTGAATTACTTCCTAAATCGTTTTGCAGCTTGCAAAAATATTATTACTGCCCCTCCTAGCAGCCCCACCTAAATTGCTACTGGTCAGCACACAATACCAAAACTTTGGATCTTAGCCCACTGGACTCAAAAGTATGAAGAATGCACTTGGTAAAATGTGTGAGGTTTTACCTTTAACTTCATGGACATCAAGAACTTTTACCTGAACCCCTTTCTCAGGAAGAAAGTACCTTACTAAACTAGGGCAAACTTTAATGTTTCCATAGTTTGAGCAATCACAAAAAACTGTTAAAAATCTTGTCTCAGAAAGGTCTCTCTTCAGGGAATCAATAGAGTCAGGTTTGAAAACATTACAGACGATTGCTTCCGTTTTGCTTCACCACAAGAGTATTTTTCATCAAAATATTTGTTCAACAACTTTGAAGTACAGTCTGATGACCGAAAAGAATGGTTGTGGACAACACAGTGATAAGCCCATGTACCCTCAGTTGTAGCCAGTGACTGAGTTTTCTCATAAAAAGTTTGACTGTCAAAAAAAAGAAATCACAGTTCTACTTGAAGAAACACTTACATCTGCTGTCTTGTATTTGTCTGTCCTTAGGTGCTGAATAATGTCACCCTTTCCTGCATGTGCGATTGAAAAAGAAGACTGGCATTTGTTACAAAACACCATGCTATCACCAGAATCTTTCTTAATGAATGGGTATTCATTTTGTAGTTGGTCAATAAAAACACACTTTCTTTTTGGCATTTGAAAATGAAAATAAAGTCTAAAGACAAAATAGAAGCCCGTATCCTAGGTTGAGAGCCTACATAGATGACAGAATCAATAAAATTAGCTGACCACTGACCGTGATACTGATACTGATTTTGGCCCTAGGATCACAGGTGACAGCTCTGTGGGTGCTTGCCAGCACTCCTAATATTTTCTCCTGTAGGTCTGTATATCTGTAGCAAAAAAAAAGCACCATATGCCAGAGCTGCAGGACAAGGGAGAAAGAAAGGTTTCTGTATCCTAGCTACTGCTCCCACCTCCCCCAGCTCTCTATTGGCTGGCTGTGTCTGCTGCAGCCTATTGGCTGGCTTTGTCTGACTGATGGATGCCTGGGCTCTGGGAAGGAAGCAGAGCCAGATTTGTCAGATGTGTTGAGGACTCAGGAGTTTAGGATTGCCAACTATCTAAATTATTTTAGGATTCTATAGCTTTGTATAGTAGCTGTCTTAGTCAGAATGATGTCTAAATTGTCTGGGTATTTCTTTTTAGAGTTTAGCTCTACAGGTCACCAGTGCTCCCCATCATGGTGCAGATTAAGTGGTAGGTTCCAGCCAATGGAAAAGCTGTACTAATCACAGGAAGGGTGGAATGATTTTCTGCATAGGTTCTGAGAAAAAGTCAGTGGAATAAGTGGGTTTCTTGGTAGGGGTGAGTGGGATTGCCGAGAAAGATTTGAAATGTAAGAGCAATGGGGTAAAATGTGAGGAGGCTATTCCAGACTGAGAAAAAAAACTGGTAGCAAAATCAAGAACTGGGGGCATTGAAGTAGAGGAGTGCAGAAGCAGCACAGCACCAGTAGACAGTCAGAGATAGAATCTGTCTGTCTGAAAAGTGCTAGTGTGCATGTGTGTACCTGATTTTGGGGGGGGGGGGGTGGTAGATGAATGCATGTGCATGTGTGTGTGTGACTGAAGTACAACAGAGTGCATGCATGTGTATATGTTTCTGTGTCTCTGATGAAAATAGCCTCATATAAATAGAATTTCCCTTTGAAAATTTCAGCTGGAGTGGAGAAGTCCGCTGGTACAAATGTGGAGGAGTGGAGGAGTGAGACATGTGTTTTAAAATAGGGGACATTTAGACATCCCGACCAAAGTAATACAATTCCAGGGACAAATCCAAAATAGTAGGGGGAGTCTGCATCCTATCAAATAAGTGCCTTGGCTTCACTACCACCAGCTCAACATACCCTCATGGACTAGATACCCTCATCATCAGCAACAAACATTTCATCATTTGCCTTGTCTACAGAGTACCATATCACAATGCAGACCAGCTTGACACGCTTTTGGAGAAAGTATGCTCCCATGCTTCTCACCAACAACATCTCATTCTCCTCAGCGATCTAAGCCTTCCTTCAGCCAACTCCAACCAGAGCAATGCATTCCTCCAAGCTATGAATTATCTGCATTTCACACAGCTAATCAACACCTCGACCCACTCAAAAGGAGGTACCCTGGACCTACTCTTCCTCCCTGATGACCTATCCTCACCTCACCCCATTTCCCCCTCCTCCATCCCTGTCCCATGGTCAGATCATCACCTAATAACCTTCACCCTACCAACCCTATCGCTCAATTATCCCCCGCCTTCCCAGATTTCCTACAGCAAGAAGATTCCTCATCTTTAATGAAACTTCCTTCTTACAAAGGACCATCCCAAACATTGAAATATGCAATTCTTCATTCAGACCTTGACTCAACTGTGGAGACCTGGAACTCTACCATCACAGATACATCCAAGGCCCCAACTCACATGCCCCCCAAAACCTGCCATCCTCATGCTCCATGGTACTCCCCCTGTCTTAGACAATAGAAACATTCCTTTAGAAAACTGGAAAGGAGATGGAGACAATCCAAGGACCCGCAGCTTCTAGCCATCTACCTAAAACAACATACAGAGTATTTGACCAAGACCCTTAACACTAAATGTGAGCACCACAGCGATATCCTCCTCTGGGATTTCAATAAACCAAGAGAACTTTTCAGCCGCATCAGAACCCTCACCAGAGATCCATCTCAACCTCATCAGAGCACTGACCTCCACCCCCAGATGTTTGCTGACTTCCTCATTTCCAAACATAGGCAGCACTCCTCCTTCACCATCATTATACCTTCTCCCTCCAACTCAACGTCATCTACTCAACAATGGACAACATTAAGAGATATCCCACCGGAAGAGCTCTTAAACATCTCTCGCAACAACACGAGCACATCACCACTAGACCCCTGTCCAGTATCCTGGATCAAGCTAACAAAAACACAAATGTTACCAATCATATCCATCATCCTCCATTTTTCACTCATGCAAGCCTACCGCCCACCTTCTCTAAAACAAGCATCCATTAGACCTCTCCTGAAGAAATCCAACCTTTGTCCCACCTCACCTGCCTCCTACAGACCTATAGCCAGCATACCTTTCCTTCCAAAATCCTCGAAAAAGCGGTCCAGATTCAACTACAAGAGCATGTTGACAGATATGCCCCATTTGATCCCAATCAACATGAATTCCGCTTTCACGGTGCTGAAACTCTACTCACCTCCCTCTTAAATACACACATTTCTGGAATTGAAAAGCCATCCTCTGGTTACGTACTGCTCTTTGACATCTTCGCAGCCTTTGACATTGTCTCCTACCAGAACTTACTGGACCAGCTCAGCAACATTGGTGTTAAAGGCAAACTACTCATATGGATCCATGCCTACCTTTCCCAGCATACCCAAATTACAAGAATTGGACACCAATCATCCATACCCTACATCCTTCCCCAAGGAGTCCCTCAGGACTCTGTGCTTTCCTCCCTCCTCTTTAACATCTATAACAGACCCCTTTGCTATGTTATTCAGATGTTTAATGTCAGCTACCAACTCTATGCTGACATAATGATTTTCACTCCTTTTCACATCTCCATCTCTGACTACTCTAACCTTACCGCCTGTTTCAAAGAAATTGTCTCCTGGCTACAGCTTCACAAGCTTGTGATCAACTTTAACAAGACTGAGAACCTTTACGTGATCAGAGATCCCAACTTCCTCCCACCAACTGTCATCAAACTCGACGACACAGAAATCCAAGTTAAATCTCAGATCAAATACCTCAGAATCACCCTGAATCATCTATTAAATTTCCAACCCCACATCAGGAACATCACTAAAAATATTTACTGTAAACTTTGAATTCTCCACAACCTATGCCCCCTCCTCCCTCCTGACAGCTTCTGCACAATATGCCAAGCATCCATCACACTGCTGCTTGACTACTGCAACTCCATCTTCCATGGGCTCCCCAAAGACAACATTTCCCCTACAGCTCACCCAAAGTACTGCAGCATGCACTTTAGCTAAAGTCTCCAGACACTCCCACATCACTCCTATATTGAAATCACTCCATTGGCTCCCTGTTGCATCCAGGATCAAGTTCAAGGTACTCGCCATCACCCATAGAGCAATTATAAATACCTCCTCAGAACAACTACAATCACTATTCAGACGTCCCAACAACAACAGACTGTGATGTCACAATGCTATGAATCTTTTCCTCCCTCCCACCCAGATACGCAAAAGATCACAACGCTCATGTTCAAGAGCCTTCGAACTCTATGCTCCCACCATTTGGAGCCAGCTACTTCCTACTACTACTACTACTACTACTACTACTATTCAGCACTTATAGAGCGCCACGCACACAGCGCTGCACAGCTAACCTACAAGAGGTAGCCAACATACAAGAGATAGTCCCTGCCCGTCAGAGTCACGCTCATCGGAGCTTACAATCTAGTTAGAACAGTACATTAGTTAGAACAGTACAGAGCATTAGTCAGTTCTGGGCAAGGTACGGTGTGGTACAATTTGATCTGTAGTTTGGTCGTAAATGTTGACGGGGGTTAGGGTAAGATGAGAAAGAAGTCAGGATCTGAATGCAAACGGTAAAGAGGTGGGTCTTCAACCTGGATTTGAAGAGGGCCAGGGAGGATGCTTGGTGCACAGACGCAGGAAGGCTGTTCCAGGCGTAAGGTGCAGCAAGGTGAAAGGAGCGCAGTCGGGAGTTCGCGGTGCGGGTGAAAGGCATTGATAGAAGTAGTTTGTTAGCGGAGCTCAAATTTCGAGAGGGGACGTAGGGAGAGATAAAAGATAAGAGGTATTGAGGGGCCATAGAGTGAATGCATTTATAGGTCAGCAGGAGAAGCTTGAATTGGATGTGGAGCTGGATAGGGAGCCAGTGAAGCGACTTGAGAAGAGGAGTAATGTAGGCATGGCGAGGCTGGCAGGAGATTAGTCGATCAGCGTGATTTTGTATAGATTGGAGGGGAAGGAGGTGGCTCATGGGAAGACCAGTGAGGAGTAGGTTGTAGTAATCAAGGTGAGAGGAGATTACGGAGTGGATAAGCATTTTGGTAGTGTGTTCAGAGAGGAAGGGGCTGATTTTGCTGATATTGAAAAGAAAGAAGCGGCAGGTCTTAGCTACAAGCTGGATATGAGCGGAGAAGGAGAGAGAGGTGTCAAAGATAACCCCTAGATTACGGGCCGAGGGAACAGGAAGGATAGTAGATCCACCCACATGGATTGAGAGAGGGGGAAGTTGGGGGGAGGAGTTAGGTGGAAAGACAAGGAGTTCAGTCTTGGCCATGTTCAATTTCAATCGGCGATGAGACATCCAGGCAGCGATGTCCAAAAGACAGGCAGAGATCTTGGACTGGGTTGCCGGAGAAATATTAGGTGTAGAGAGGTAGATTTGGGAGTCATCAGCATAAAGATGGTACTGAAAGCCATGGGAGGAGATAAGCGCGCCAAGGCCTTGGGTATAGAGAGAGGAGAGGGCCCAAGACAGATCCCTGGGGTACACCTACGTGGAGCGGGGTAGGGGAGGAGGAGGAGCAACCAGAGCATACATTGAATGAGCGATGGGAGAGGTAGGAGGAGAACCAGGATAGTACAGAGCCCTTGAAGCCAAGCGAGGAGAGGGTGATGAGGAGAAGGTCATGGTCAACGGTGTCAAAGGCAGCAGAAAGGTCAAGAAGGATAAGTATAGAATAGAGGCCCTTGGATTTAGCCAGGAACAGGTCGTTTGTGACTTTTGTGAGTGCCGTTTTAGTGGAGTGTAGGGGACGGAAGTAGGTCCAGGAGGGCCTGGGAGATGAGGAAGTCGAGGCAGCGACGGTGGACTGCTCGTTCTAATAGTTTGGATATGAAGGGAAGGAGGGAGATGGGTCGATAGTTAGAAGGGCATGTGGGATCAAGTGAGGGTTTCTTGAGGAGGGGTGTGACAACAGCATGTTTGAAGTCAACGGGGACAGTTGCAGTGGAGAGTGAAAGGTTGAGGATATGAGTGATGGAGGGGACAATGGTGAGGGGGATGGAACGTAGGAGATGGGTGGGGATAGGGTCTGATGAACAGGTGGTGAGTTTGGAGGAGGACAGAAGGAGTGTGGTTTCTTCCTCAGAGATCGGAGGGAAGGAGGAGAGGGTGGCAGAGGGAGTATTACGAGCGATTCAATCTCACATCTTATTCAAAAAACACTTTAAGACTTTCCTCTTTGAAGAATACTATGGTACCTCCTTTCTAGCAAAGCCTAGCCAGACCACCTCCCACCCACCCATACTATTCCCCCTCCCCCTAAACACACAATGCAGACTACCCTTCATCAACTCATTACATATCCTCCACTATCTCAATAGTGTAACTCAGCTCCACCTTAGCTTTTCCTCCTTGCACAAGAGCTTTGTAACATAGCTTTGAATGTTTTTTACCTTCCTACATTTCCCCCTCCTATTGTTCTGATGGCATAGTTAAAGCTGACTATTTAAACACTCGTTTTTAATTGTTCCACTGAATCTGAATTTAAGAAAGCATGGGACAAGAGGATTTTGAAGGATGGGAACAGATTGTAAAGCTTAATAGTTCTTGTGGATGGGCCGTATCCGTCATCATTTTCTCGCTTTCTATGTTTCTCTGTTTCACTTCCTCACAACTAAGGATCCTCTGTGCTTGCACCCAGTTTTCCTGAATTCTGCTACCGTACTGTCAGACACCATTAGCACCGTGGTTTGCCTAGACATTAGTGCAGATTTTCTGTGCACTGGAATTATTTCCAAGGCATAAGGGGTATCTGTGCTAAGTGGAAAGTGAAAGAATGATCCAATTTTAACACACTTTCCATTCCAAGGCCTTCAGATTAACTTCATATGGAATGGCTTTCAATGCAGCTTAAGTGTGATGCGGTTTATTACAGAAACATTCTCTGCTCTGTAGAAGGCTCACTTCCTCTTCCTTGTAAGACGCCTGGAAGAGAGGGGCTGGGGCAGAATACCCCTGCTGCTCTGCAGTCTGAATGGAAGATAGTTTCCCCATCATTGAATTAGATTTCCATACTAAGCTTTATTGCCTTGGCCCTTAAGTGTCTTTTTTGTTCAGAACATAGAGAAGGCAAAAAAGCAGCAAAGCACAGCTTTGAAGTAGCATTGCCAACTTTCTGAAAGAAAACCACCCGCCACCTGTGGCTACCCATGCTCCATCCCTGCCCCGCCCCCAACAAATAACTGCAGAGGGCAGAAGTGCAGGTTTTAATGTCTGCAGGCTATATCAAGAGGGGGGAGGGAGTACAAGAGGTTGCGCTCTTCAGCACCCATTCAGCCCATAGTCCTCTCCTCAAATCCTCCAACACACCTATTTTCTCCCATATGGTATTAAACCCAAACATATATTCTGCATCCACAGAACTCCCCCTGCCCCTTCTGCAACAATCTGTGCAGAGCAGACTCAGAGTTGCCAAGTTATCCATTCCCAGGAGTGATATCTTAAGCCAGTCTTGGATTTCTGACAGGCTCATTCTGATGCATTACGGGACCTGCAGCACTGGTTCCAATGGGTAAAATCAGGGACTACAAATACCACACTGCCCTGCAATGCAAATTTAAAACCTGAACTGGCAAAAATTTTACTCCTTATACTGGGTAACTTGGCAACTCTGATCTCACCATACAAAAAAAAAAATCTCAGTAGCATGCTTATTGTGAGTTAACACAAGAAAGTCATTCAGGACCAAGAGTAAATCTACCATGCCAGCACTAATTTCCAAAACTCACACAAGGACGCTAATTAGGAAATGGCAGCACCGTAAATATTGCAGTGGGTTCTTTTTATGTGGTGCAAAGGTGGAGTGCCCATGTGTGTGTGTGTTCTGGTGCAGAGGTGAGATGTCTGTATGTGTGTGTGTGTGTGTGTGATGCAGAGGTGTGAGGTACTTGTATGTGCGTGGTTCAGAGGTAAGGTGCCTCTGTATGTGTGTGTGTATATATGTCTCTGTTGTGAGGTGGTGGAATGTGAGTGTGGGGTATGGGGGTGGGGTGACTGTGTGTGTGTTCTGGGGAGAGGGGCATGCACCTTTTGGCAACACCTTGCACTCTTCCCTCCCCATCCAACCCCTCTCCTGCTGGCTCCTTCCCCCCCCCCCTCACCTCTCACCACGCTCCTAGCACTTCCATCCCCTGCCCTAAAATCCCTGCCCCCCCCCATTCTCCATTTTTAATAGCCCTCTGCCCCTTCAACTTTTCCCTGCCTTTACCTCACTTCCAACACACACACACGCAGACAACTTTTTTCTTGCCATCAGGTCTTCCCCCTTCTCTGCCTGCCCGTGGGGATTCCATCCCTTGTGGGCAAAAACAAAGAGGATGGCTGACATTTGCGGCAAAGGTACTTTCTATTTGCCTGCAGGAAATCAGATCCCAGCAGGTAGAGAGAAGGCATGTCTGCCCATGGGGATCCGATCTGCAGGCAGATAGAAGGGATCTTTGCCACGATGCCAGCCATCATCTTCTTTGCTGCCTTCAGAGATAAGATCCTTAGGGGCAGACAAGGGATCACGGTCATCAGGGCATCTCATTTGGAGGTGAAATGCCTCCTCTCATGCCCCCATACTAGGCCGATGGGTGCAGCTGCACTCTCGCTTACCCCCACTTGTGCTGATGCTAGTGTGGCCGCTGCCGGGGCTCCAAACCCCCAACTGGTTTTGCTATTGGCATTGGCAGTGGCAGTGGCAGGCCCCCAAGGATCGTGGACTTAAAAAAAAAAAAAAAAAACACTCCTCGCAGGTTTGTGCAGCCTTCTGACTCCTGCGTGCATGAGGGCCCAGCCGGTCCTGCCCCCTCTGATGTCATGCCAGAGACAGCGGGATTGATGGGGCCCTTATACAAGAAACCGAAGCCTACATGATCACGTGGTTTAGTTTTGTTTTTTTAAGTTTGCGATCCTCAGAGGCCTGCCTCTGCCGGTGCCCGATAGGGGGATGAAGCGCTGATGTTTTGGATTTTCATTTCTTGTTTTAGGCAGCATGAGATGGCCGCCGCTGGTACAATTTGGGGAATTCTTTTTGCTGCCCCCAGCAGCTGCCTCAGTAGAAATAAAACAGCTTTTAAACTGCCAGTTATAAGGATCTGCCTGCCTGTTCTACCCTTGTAACATTACTTTATTGACACAGCAACATGTAAATTGTACATAGTTTCCCCTGTTCTTTCCAAGTTGTTTTCCCTGTTCAATGTAAACTCGGGAGTGCTCTGCGGTCCTCGAGTCGTTCTGTTAACTGTAAACTGCACTGATGATAAAGAGCGCGGTATAAAAGAAATGTTAAAATAAATAAATAAATAAATCAGCCTGGCCATTTAAAAACCGGCCAGCTGGCAACTCTACTTTGAAGTGACACATTGATGAAGAATTTTAATTACTTGCAACTTCAAGAAAGAAAATAAGATAAAAGATAGATATTTATAGTGTGTCACCAGGGCCGGCCTGTCTATTGTGCAGGAATGTAGTTCACACAGGGCCCCATGCTTCAGGGGGCCCCACACCATCTTCATCCTGCACATGTTATTCGGCTCGCGGCAGGACCAGCTGTTCAGCTCTCGGCAAGGCCGGCTTCAGAGGGAGCCAGGAGGCCCGAGGCCCCGGCTCACATCTGCACAGCTGCTGGAGTGACGAGTGGCATTTTCCTTTATTCTGGCAGCTGTGTTCTTGTGTAACCTGCTGGCATACTGGAGGTTAAAGGGCATGTCCTGTTTCCCGGTACTCGGTGCACCAGTGGGCTACACGAGATCACAGCTGCCGAAGTGAAGGAAAATTCCGCTCTTCACTCTGGCAACTGAATAAAGGTGAACTGGGGCCTCGGGCCTCCCTGGCTCCCTCTGAAGCTGGTCAGACAGGTGCAGGGCTATTTGGGGGGGGGGCTAGGACAGGAAATGGGCTGATGGGGGGCTAGGATAGGACTGGAAATGGCTGATGGGGGGGCTAGGATAGGATTGGAAATGGACTGATGCGGGGGATGGGAGAATGGGACTAGAAGAGAGTGGATGCTGGGTGGGGCTGGAACTAGAAGGGAGCTGATGTTTGGGGAAGACTAGAAAGGGATGGGCCTGGGGAGTGAGGATGGAGATGGGAAAGGATATTTTGTGTGGGAGAGAAGAAAAATCTACGATTGGCCGGGTATTGGGAGAGTAAGTGGGGAATGAGGATGAAGGGATGAAATTTGAGGGGATAGAAAAGGAATAAAGAAAGAAATGGAGGAAAGAGCAAAAGGGGAAAGCTGCGTTAAGTGCAGGAACACCCATTTATATCTATTGGTGCAGTGGCTCTTAACACTCATTAATATTTAGTAAACATGCCCCTAAGTTATTGCCAGGATAAAAGAGAGGCTTGTGAAGGGCTCCTTTGAAAGCTGCTAAAATTTTAGTTGGCAACATATACATTTTAAAATTAAATAAATTAAATGTATGCAAATGAGGCCCCACTATGAGTCTCGGCAAATGGCCCCGCACCATCCTTGGGTTGCCCTTGTGTGTCGCAATGGCACATTTCCCATTCCTCCATTTTCAATCCCAGGCATGCATGTCCATGTCTCGGTGGGAAGAAATATGGTAAAGTTTGTCTCGGTAAGGTGGCAAGGTCTATATGGGAAGGGAGAGTGAGTAGTATTGCATGTATATAGGTGAAGGAGAATATTGGAGGTGAGGTGTATGGCTGTGGCTGGATGTGGTGTGTTTGTGTGTCTGCGTGTGTGAGTGCATGTTGTGTGTATATAGCAGGGTGTGGCTGGAGTTTGTGTATGCACGGTGACAGCAGCGGCAGGGTGTCAATGCTTCTTGGCATATAGATGTTGCTCAATCCCCCATGCACTTCCTGCCCCCTCACTCTCACTTCCTCAACCCCATACCTCTTACATTCTCTCTTCTTCCTCCATTCCCATCCCTCTCACACTCTGATTCCTCTCCTCCATCCCCTCTCCTCGCTCCCTCATCACCTCTGCTCCCCCTCAACTGTTGCATTCTTTCTGCTCATCCTTATCCCCCCATCCTCCTGGTACTATCCCTTTTATTTCCATTCTCCCACCCCACTCCCCATGCATACTCTTTCACCCTACTCCTTCCCCTCCCCCCCCCCTCTTTTCTTCTCAGGGCCATGGCGGTATTACTGGGCTGGGTCCCCACCATTGGCCAACTATAATTGCAGCTTTTCTTATTTTCTGTTGCCCCGGTGGTAGTCACCTCCATATTTCTTGTCCGCAGAGAGATAGTAAGTGCCACTGAATATATGTTGAGAGCATGACTGCCGCTATCCATTTTAGCTAGACAGTTTCATTTAGGACAACTTTTTTGCTGACCTGAACTAAACCTATATAGCTATATGGATAGCGTCTGAATATCACCGAATATCCATAGAGTGAGGCATAACTCTCATGCTCCGCCCACACTCTACCCTGGCACAGAGAGGGGTGTCTGCTATACTCATAATGCCTTCCCTGCCACCCCACAAGTGTTTCTTCCACAGTCTTCCTGCCTCTTAGATTTATTAGACTATATAGGCTTGTTTGCACAAGGACAAACCTCTGCGTGCAGACAGACAGATACAGACAGATGAACCCTCCTCCACGGGCATTATCACTTAAGTGAAACACACCTTAAGAAAATTAACACAAATTTCCATGCAAGCAAAAGCTCACACAAAAATATGCAATGAGTCGTTTGCCCAGTTCTTACGTTTGCATTTTGAGGGGTAAATTCCATCCTGGTTTTTGCAGATCTTTCCTTGTACAATGTTTTCCAAGGAATTTTCCTTCTTTCTGCTGCCACAAATGATAAATTCCTTGTGCAAAAGATCATATACTACTTTAGAACTGTGCAAGTAAACCGATCTTACAGTTTTTTCCTTTCCTATCCTCCCTCCCCATGAGATTTGCCCTAAACCTAAACCTGGCTATAAGAAAACCTAGTGAAATCTACTTCTCATAATTTTGACAACTGTAGTCAAACTCAGATTTAAACTGTTCTGCCAGAAGAGGGTCCTTATTTTCTGTAGTATTTATAGAGAAAAATATGCTACAGAGCAAACAAAAATCTGCCATCCAGTTCATGTTTACATCATAGCTTAAAGAACGTTTAATAGTCAAAATCAACAGAAAACCTGAAGTAACCTCTTGTAAAAGAAAGAGTGCATCGGTTTCTTTGGAATATTTCTGTGATGTTGATAATTGTAGCAATGACTACATAGTGAGGCCGGCCTAGTGACGCAATAGCAGTTCTACGCACTGCCATGCACTGGAGTCTGGGAGCCCCTAGGAGGTGGGAGTTGTAGTCATCGCGTAACAAACATGAATCAGTCTGGTTTAGGGCTCCAGATGGCAGGGATCTGGAAAGGCGTTCTGGTGCATGCGCCCCAGCCAACTCAAGTTGGGAGGTGATATAAAATCCAGGCAAAAATCCACCCATGGTGGGTGCCATATCTCAAGCCCTGGTCCCAACTCAGCTGAAAACCCAAAGGAACAAGAGAAAATCACCAGGTTAAAAAAATATGTATATGTCAAAAGGCCAAAGTATTATAACACAATGCCAAATTAAAATCATCCATGGCACAAAATTAAATGTGACTGATTTAATAGGCAAACAATTCCATTTGATGCTCTGGTTTTCTTTATTTTCAGTGCAAGTCATTTTTCTGCCTTGTTTTCTACATAAAACCAAGCAGCTCCCTATCTTGCGGATCGCATGAAAGATTTAATGGGAAGCAGACTGAATCTTGATTACGCTTCTTGGCTTCTTGAAAAGTGAAATTGATTTACTCTAAGTAGCACTCCTGTCCTCTACGAGAAACAGAAAATCAAATTGAATGGCCTCCTTATTGCTTTAAAAATGAACGGTAACAAATGAGAAAAGAATAAGAAAAATGCCACAAAACAATACTGCTCAATTAATTTTCATAAGAAACTGCAATATAACTACAACACTACGTGAAGAAATTATAAAAACAGAAGTGATTGGCAGTGTGTTATTTATATAGAAATTTCTATACCGCTGTAGCGGCGCTCCCAAATCGCCCTCCTCGGTTAGACCGTGGAAGATTCTGAAGCCTGCACCTTGGTGAAAAGCACATAGAATGAAGGATGGGCCGGCATGTCCATCACTGGCCAGTGGGTGTGTCCTTTTGGATTTTGGAGGGAACTATATAAGATCCTGATAATTTGGATAGGAAGGGAGGGAGGGAGAAGCTGCCAGCATAGACTGCTGAGGGGTTCCGGGAGGGCTCAGTGGCTGCAATGGGAGCAACCAATGGGAACTTCCTCTTGGCATGTCTGGCTAAGCTAGAAAAGGAGAGGACTGCTCCTAGACTGACTAAGTTTAACCAGGAGAGAAGAGGAGGGAGAGAAGAAGTATGGACCTATGGGGGAATGTGAAGAGAAAAACCCATTAAGTTTCAGCATCCCTCTTTTAACCATTTCCTAATCCACAATACTACACTGCCTCCAATCCTATGACTTTTTAATTTCACCAAGAGTCTCTCATGAGGGAATTAAGATACTCCTCCCCCCCCCCCCCCATCACACTTTTGAATAAGTGTCCTAGATTCGCCTGCCAAAAATCTGGTAACCTTATGCTAGGAGAGCATCCCTAGTAATTTTATCTAGAAAGCCAAACTGAGCTAACCTGTGGAGGACCCATGATTCTTGTATTTAGAAGTAAGTTTGTGCTGGTAGAGGTGAATTACAGTGTGACCAGAACCTGGATTATATTATGAACCTGTAAAGTCAAAGATGCCAAGTTAACCAGTTCCCTGAGGGACACTTTTTAACCAGTCCTAGTTTTTAAACATACATCTCCAAGTAGCCTTGCATTTGTAATCCCCGATTCTTCCCCTTGGAATCAGCACTGCAGATATCTTAGTGCATCAGGATGGCGTTGCCAGAAATCCAGAGTTTACCTAGCATCTCCCACCTGGAACTAGGCAACATGATATCTCTGTTAAAGCAAAAGTTGGACCTAAATCTTTGTTAAATCATGCATGATGTTAAGGGTCCTATTCAAATGGAACTCCAAACCAGAATGTGGCCTACACCTGCAGGATTCCCCAAATTGACAGCAACAGAATAACATGGGCAGCCTAGTCTCCAGATCATCGCCCATCTGCCCTCCTTTACAGATACAAGAACCTTCCCACCCAACTCAGCCACAAGCCAAATTCAGCAATGGGCTTCAAAGGCCACAGCTTTATTACAAACCAGGTAAATAGAAAGTCAAGCAAAACAAGGCTATAAACCACCACTCTCCCTCTTTCCGATGCACCGTGAGCATCTGCCATCTCCCAGCGAGGCACGTTACCTTTAGGTCATCCTACCTGACACAGGAACAAAAGGTTATCAGATTTTTGGAGGGCAAATCTGGGACACTGGGAGAAAAGGAAACATCTTGGAGTTTTGGCATTAAGGAGCAGGAGGGGAGAATTGGCCCAAAGATTTACAGAGGATACTGGTTCTGCTTTGCACAGGAAGCTGATGTACTATTAAGCGCTGTTCCTGCTGCTGATGTGAAGGGAGGAATGGGGAGGAGGGAGGATCATGAAGACTTAATAGGCTATTTGAACTTCATTGGAGGGGCTTGTGGGGCAAGAAAACTCCTGTGCCTCTGTCTGCACTGAAATTATGGAGGAAGTGGTTTTAGTCCATAGAGCCAGGGACATTATTTCAAAATCAGGGATAATACCTGAAAATCAGGGACATCTCATCTGGTAACCTTATACGAACACCAACCTGCCAACCAGACTGGATGTCCAGGGAGGTGTGCTGTCTGCCAGGTGCCAAAATCCGAGATGCTATGGAGAGTTTAACCAAACTCATCTTGCCTACTGACTATTATTTGATGATGCTCATCCATATTAGCTCAAATAATACTGTTAGGTATCCCTCCAAACATATCAAGAGTCAACTTTATGGCTCTGGGGGAAAGGGTGAAGCAGATAGATACACAGGTAGTGTTCTTCGCAATCCTCCCTGTTGAGGGTAAAGGCCAATGCAGAGAAGCTCACATCCTAAAGATGAATGCATGGTTGCATGGATGGTATCATCAAGTGTGTTTTGGTTTCCTGGACCATAGGATGATTTCCCAGGGGCTGTTGAGCAGAGATGGTGTCCATCTATCCAAGAAGGGTCAAAGGGTCTTCCATAGCAGACTGGTTAACCTACTAAAGAGGGCTTTTAACTAAATTTGTTGGGGACAGATGAAGAAAGCCCCCAGGTAAGTGAAATCCCTCAGGCAAGTAAAACATTAAATACCTCTGCAGACATGGGTAAAAAGGGCAACATCTAGAAAGCAGTGTGTATAAGTGCCTGTAGTATGGGAAATAAGATTCCGGATGTTGAAGCTTTAATGGAAGAGGCTGACTTGAATTTAGTGGCAGTTATGGATACATGGTTCACGGAGATCCATGACTGAGATCTAATTATAACTCCACCAAAAATAGGGTTTCTCCAAAGATCTTATGTCAATATGGCAAAACAATTCTCTGGGTAAAAGATCTTCTTAATAAAGGAGAAAAGGGACCTCACTGTGCCAGCCAAACTTTATAATGTAACCATATCTGGCATCCAGAACAACATCATTGATCCAGAAAAAAACTCCTTTATACTGAATTTTTATTAAATTTTCACTCAAATAGTTTCATATCATTTACTTAAAAATGTGTTTTCTTTTTTCTGTTTTTCTACAGTAAAAATTGTTCAGAAACTATTGCTACCCAAACAAGGATCAAGGATCCTTTCCGTGCATGAAATCGAAAGTGAAACCATGCACGGAAAGGATCCTTGACGCGGATGCACAGCGCCTTGCCGTTTAAAAGATCACATTGCTGAAAAACCTTTGTCCAGCGTTACGAAACCAACGGTTTGGCGAATACTACTGCTGCATTCCCCTCGGACTGAGTAAGTTTAAAGCCCCATGGAAGTGTGATTGGTTATAAAGCCTGCCCCTGAAGAAGGCAACGAAACACGGCCTGTGTCGGGCCATAGGCTTGTTTACAATAATAAAGTTTGTTCTTCCAATTGCTTTCCACATTTTTTACTGGGGTCTTCATAGCACATGGGTCGTGCCCCTTGTTGGTACATGAAGTCCTCTGTGACAGATGATATTTTTTACCATCTCCTGGGTTCACAAACTCTTTCCCCTCCATTGTCATCACACATATTTGGCAATGATGGCAAATATAATACCCCGGTTATCCGAATCAGCCAAGATGATTGTTGGCAAAACAGCAGGGCACAGATAATCTTTTAAATTATGGTGACGGCTACATGAAATTGTAGGCCGTCACTCCGCAAAAATTGGATGCACGCTTAACACACTCCAATATTTCTTAACTATAGCCACTATTTGAAAGGTGTATGCAGAAAAATGCATTATACAGGGAACAACATCACTTTCACTCTTGTCTCAAGTCAACCCTGATAAAAGGGCTTGTCTGGGATTGTACAGTTGTGATCAACATTATTGGCACCCTTGCAGTTCAGCTCCTTAATGTCCAATATCTCCTAAAAAAAATGTAGCCAGTGAAATGGCTATATATGCACACATATTTAATGCACAAAAGAATCAAAGAAAACAAGACCAATTAAAAAAGGAAATAGTGGGGGGGGGGGGAGGGTGTGAGCCTGCCACCGACTGAGATGGCTGACTAGAAGAGTAGCTCCCCAGGAGTACTAGCAAGAATCCTACTCTTGAACCTGGCAGCCCCAAGAGCAATACAGATTGCATCTGATATTATTTGGGCATGACCAGCATTAAACCAGTCCAGTTAGAATACCCTCTGGATCGACACAAGTCACAAAATGCTCCAAACAAGGGCCATTGTCTCCACATAAGGTGGCCACAGCCAAGGAAATGGACAAAGGCCTTAAAGAGCTATGACCTGGTAACTGCCAACAGAGATGCTTTGGACTCCATGAAAGCAGAATTCATTGAAGTTAAAACCCACCTCAACAGGTTACCTCCCGACTGGACAAAGCGGATGCCGTCATTGCTAACTATGAAGAACACTTGCAACAACTCCCTAAGAATACAAAATGCATCATAGCATTAGAACACCAGATCGAGGATCAAAATAACCCCATGTGGAGAAATAATGTGCACATACTGGGCCTACCTGAAAGCATAGATGGGAAAGATCTAGTAGCTTTTCTAGAAGACCTGCTGCCTAAGCTCCTTCATTTAGACTTCAAGCAGCTTCTGGAAATTGAGAGAGCACATTGGACCACCTCCCACCATGTGCAATAATCAAAACATCCTTGGCCCATAGTTCTCAAACTACTTCGCTATCGCCATGCACTACAAATCCTGCAGACTGCCCAACAATACTTCTCACTTCTGTATCAAGGCCATAAGATCCAGATCTTCCCAGACCTGCACAAAACGCTATGGATCGCCGCAAAAAATTTCTTGCTCTCAGGCCACGGCTACAGAAACTTCAGGCCCACGATGGCCTTTACTACCTGGCTCATATGCGGTTACTTTGAATAATCAAACTAGGTCCTTCAAGGATCCAGATCAACTGACAGACTTTCTGGACAATCATGAAGATTCCATCATGCACTGACTTATCCTGGTTTCCTTCTCAGCTCCGAACCGCAGAAGTTTCTTCTTGACCAAACTGACGCTGTGTGACTGACCCTGCAACAATCTCATGATTCCTGGCTATTGCCCCAACAATCCTTCTCTACAAGATCCTGGGAATGTCTGCACTTGACTTTTACAGATGACTCAGTGTCTTCTTTCCAGGGCTCCAGGGTACTCCGGTAAGCCCGCCATTTCAACTAGAGGATCCTGCTTAGCGTATTATTTAATTGGTACCCCATTCTATAATTACAATGCCCCCAAAAAATATAGGATCATCCTTTATAGCCTCATTGTTGAATGTATGACAAGAATGAGCCTCATATTGTTTTATGATAACTTTCATATGTTTACTATTGTTAAATTGGGCTGTAAGGAGAGGAGAGAGTTCTCTTGCTGCACCCTAGCCATTCTTCTGGGGTTCCCAATTGGAATAGGCATAGCCCACTTTATAGTTATGGGTTTTCACCTTATTGAGTTTTCCCCAGCCCTCGCTCTCCTCTCCTTATGGTTGACTTTAATTATGCAATATTATATGCAGTCTATGCTTTTTGAAATGTATCAGTATCAACACTCCTTATACTTTTACATAACGTCAGATGTCTTCATGAGTACCTTTCTTCTTTTATTTTTTCTTGAAAAATGTCTTGAGCCACGTTTAGCCTACCTTAGCTTTATTTATTCACAATGGCCCATACTCTGCAAATAATGTCTTTAAATGTCAAAGGATTAAAGAATCCCGTTAAACAGAAAAAAAATGTATTATACTGCCAGAAGGCAGCTGCCCATATAATATATCTTCAAGAGACTCACTTAAATGTTCCTGAGACTCAAAAGCTATCTGATATAGCCTCCTTATTGGTTCTGCAGCTCTCCAGAACAAAATTGTGCAGTTATCTTGGTACGGCATTCCCTATCCTGCACCACCTTTCACCTTAAAATGGATCTAGAATGTTGTTGGGCCAAAGCACAAATCCAGCTGGGCCCTACTCATTTAACCATAAAGAACATAAGATATGCCATACTGGGTCAGACCAAGGTCCATCAAGCCCAGTATCCTGTTTCCAACAGTGGCCAATCTAGTTCATACGTACCTAGCAGTTTCCCCAAAAGACACAGGTTCCACAATGCTTGTACTGGGTCAAGCATTGATATCCTGGGTCCCTTCTTAATAAAGGTTTATGGACCTTTCCTCCAGGAACTTGTCCAAACCTTTTTTAAACCCAGCTACACTAACAGCCTTTACTACATCCTCCGGTAACAAATTCCAGAGTTTGATTACACGTTGAGTGAAAAAATATTTTCTTTTATTAGTCTTAAATAGTTTACCATGTAGTTTCATTGCATGTCCCCTAGCCTTTCTATATTCTGATAACGTAATCAATCAATCTACGTTTACCCGTTCCACTCCATTCATTAATTTATAGACTTCTATCATATCTCCCCTCAGCCATCTCTTTTCCAGGTTAAAGAGCCCTAACCTTTTTAGCCTTTCTTCATAGGAGTATCCTTCCATCCCCTTTACCATTTTGGTGGCTCTTCTCTGAACCTTTTCTAAAATCGCTATATCCTTTTTAAGATACGGCGACCAGAATTGCACACAATATTCAAGGTGCGGTCTCACCATGGAATGATATAGAGGCATTATAATATCTTTTGTTTTATTTTCCATTCCTTTCCTTATGATACCTAGCATTCTATTTGCTCTCTTGGCTGCCGCTGCACACTGGGCCGAGGGTTTTAACATGTTATCCACAATGACGCCTAAATCTTTTTCCTGGGTGGTGGTTCCTAATGTGGAACCTTGCATTGTGTAACCATAGTTTGGGTTGTTCTTCCCTAGGTGCATAACTTTGCACTTGTCCACATTAAATTTCATCTGCCATTTTGATGCCCAGTCTTCTAATTTAGCAAGATCCTCTTGCAATTTTCCACAATCCTCTTGGGTTTTAACAACTTTAAATAGTTTTGTGTCATCTGCAAATTTGATAACCTCACTCGTTATTCCACTTTCCAGGTCATTTATGAATATGTCAAAAAGCAGCGGACCCAGCACAGATCCCTGGGGTACACCACTATTCACCTTTCTCCATTGGGAAAATTGGCATTTAGCCCAACCCTCTGCTTTCTATCTTTTAACCAGTTCTTGATCCACAGTAGTACACTGCCTCCTATCCCATGACTCTTTAGTTTTGCCAAAAGTCTCTGATGAGGGACCTTGTCAAAGGTTTTCTGAAAGTCCAGATACACTATGTCAACCGACTCACCTTTGCCCACCTGTTTATTCACACTTTCAAAAAAACATAACAGATTAGTAAGACAAGATCTTCCTTGTCTAAAGCCATGTTGGCTGTCTCCCATTAGGCCATGACTATCTACATGCTGAGTAATTTTATTCTTTATGATGGTTTCAACCATTTTTCCCGGTACTGACGTCAGGCTCACCGGTCTGTAGTTTCCCTGATCACCCCTGAACCCTTTTTAAAAATTGGTGTTACATTGGCGATCCTCCAATCTTCAGGTATTAGAGATGATTTTAATGATAGTTCACAGATTACTAAAAGCAGGTCTGCAATCTCATATTTCAGTTCTTTCAACACCCTTGGATGTATACCATCCGGCCCAGGTGATTTGCTACTCTTCAGTTTATCTAATAGTTGTAATACATCTTTCCGATGTATCGATATTTCCTTCAATTCTTCCGCATCTTTAAATACCACTTCAGTCATGGGTAACATCCCTACATCTTCCTCAGTAAAGACCGAAGCAAAGAATTCATTCAGTCTCTCTGCTATCGCCTTGTCGCCTCTTAGTGCCCCTTTAACTCCTCTATCATCTAATGGACCAACTGACTCCCTCACAGGTTTTTTGCTGTGAATATACTTGAAAAAAATCTTTATTTCGCGTTTTTGCTTCCACAGCAAGCTTCTTCTCAAATTCTCCCTTTGCCTGCTTTATCAATGCCTTGCATTTGATTTGTCAGTGCTTATGCTGTTTCCAGGTTTCGTCGTTTGGCTCTTTTTTTCCACTTCCTGAAAGATGCTTTTTTGGCAACAACAGCCTCTCTGATCTCACCTTTAAACCATGCTGGCAGTTTTTTGGACTTCCTTCCACTTTTCTTAAAGCGTGGAATACAGCTGGTCTGGGCTGCCAAGATAGTATTTTTCAACAACACCCAAGCTTTGCAACTGCTCCTTTTAGTTTTTTCTTAACTATTTTCCTCATTTTATCATAGTCTCCCTTTCGAAAGTTAAAAGGTAGTACTGTAGATTTCCGTACTATCCCTCCTCCACTAATTAAATCAAAGGCGATCATGCTATGATCACTATTGCCAAGTGGCCCCAACACCCTTATCTCTTGCACTAGATCTGGTGTTCCACTAAGGACCAGGTCTAATATGGCTTCCCCTCTGGTCGGTTCATGAACCAGCTGCTCCAAGAAGCAGTCATTTATGTCATCTAGGAACTTTATCTCCCTAGCATGTCCTGCCGTGATACTGACCCAGTCCATACCAGGGTAATTGAAATCACCCATTATTATTACTGCACTGTAACTTTTGTTAGCTTCCTTGATTTCTTTGAGCATTTCATCATCCATTTGTTCATTCTGGCCTGGTTGTCAATAGTACACCCCCACTGCCATCGCCTTCCCCTTTTTACATGGAATTTCAATCCATAGAGATTCTACAGCTAATTTTGTTTCCTGCAAAACTTTAATCCTTTCTGACTCAATGCCCTCTCTAACATAGAGCGCAACCCCTCCACCAATTTGATCATTTCTATCATTACGATATAGTTTGTACCCAGGTATCACAGTGTCCCACTGGTTGTCCTCCTTCCACCATGTCGCTGATATTCCAATCATATCTAACCTCTCATTTAGTGCTATATATTCTAACTCTATCTTATTTTTTAGACTTCTAGCATTTGCATACAAGCATTTTAGAGACTGTATTTTATTCATATTAATTTGGCTATTGGTAGACATGGGTAATTTGGGATCTTTAAGCTCTGTCTGCTCCATACTTGAGGGCATTTGGGCTACTTTACTCTTTTTTGGAACCTCTCTGCTTTTGGTAGTATTCTTCAAGGATACATTCTTATTTGTAATCTATGCCCCAACCCTTGACTCCCCGGGTTCCTTCCACTCTAGAGAGTTGGCCAACACTGTAATGACCCCCCACAATACTTGGTGGGGATTTCAATCTGGTATTTGACCCACTCTTGGATCACCAAACATATATCCTCATTCAGATGCCTCATTCGCTCGGTGTCTTTCAGGGTATGATGGATATGGGTTAGTCAACCCCTGGATGTTACAGCATCCCACTGAATGAGATTATACTTTTTTCTCCCTGCCCCATCAAACCCATTCCTGAACTGATTTTTTTCTTATCTCTAAGAGCCTCCTTCTTGATCTAATTTCTACATCCATACACAAAACTGCACCTTCTGACCATGCAGCGATTTCAATATCTTTACAATTTTCCTCACGAATACGATAGACTTCTGCATGGTGGTTTAATTGCAGTCTCCTTAGTGATCCAGCATTTATAAGTGCTACAGAAAAAGATTAGTGTCTACTTTGAGCTTAACAAGCCAAGTGACACACTGATCTGGGTGTGGTTAGAGGTGTTCAAAGACCCATCAGGTTCCATCAGACTGGCCCAACAAATTGGCAACAATGTGAACATCTTGCACAACAGATTAAGGCAGGAAAATGACATCTTATCAATCGGGTGGACCCCTTTATCCTTTTATAGTTACAAAGATAAATGGTATCAATTCAATACAGTCTTGAGCTTTGAGGCAAATAAAATGTAGAACATAACAAAACAGGTAGACTTTTAGCTAACTCTCTCAGTCTCGTAGAAAACAGACCCGTATAGCAGACCCTGACAATGTGGGGCAATTATTGACTCAAGATTCCAAGATATTAGAAAGTTTCCAGCAGCTTTATTCCTCTGAAGTTTCCACTTCCCAAGATAGCTTTGATCACCTAGTACACTCGCTAGACCGACCCACCTCAGCAGCTCAACAGGCATCTCAGATGCTGACCTTAGCCTAGAAGAAATCAATCTCATTATTAAGCATCTTGCCATAGGGAAGGCAGCTGGACCTGATGGCCTCCCTATAGAATTCTATAAAATTTTCCACGCAGAGTTTGCCCCCTACCCACTTACTTTCTATCACATTTTACTGAGTCAGGCTCCTGCAGGGGAATCCTTTACCGATGCCATCATTGTGGAAGATGAAAAGCTCGGCCAAGACCCACAAAAAAACGACAAACTATCGCCCGATTTTGTTACTTAATGCTGACTATAAACGCTATGCTAAACTATTAGCCAGTAGGTTGAATCATGTAATCCCCACTCTTATCCACCCCAATCAATGTGGCTTTGCTTCAGGTAGGTCCACATCAGATAACTTTTGACTGTTATGTAACGCCTTATTTCTGGCCTCCAAAGTAGAAACCCCATTGTGGGCCTCTCATTACATGCCAAAAAGGCATTCAACAGGCTGGAATGGTCTTTTCTCTTAAAGTCAATTCACTGATTTGGTACTGGTACCAGCTCTATTCAGATGATCCAACTACTTTATGCCTGCCTACTGCTCGAATATGTGCCAACATGACTGTTTCCCAACCCTTTTCATTGTACCACGGAACCCAGCAGGGTTGCCCCTTATCCCCTTTACTTTTTAAACTTTCTCTAGAGCCATTGGCCCTTTATTTATTTATTTATTATTTATTTTTATTTATTACAATTTCTTATATACCGCGCTATTTAGCATCAGTGCGGTTTACATTATAACTTAACGACCATAACAACAAGCTGTCAGGTTTACATCGAACGGGAGTATAAACTTGGAAAACAGGGTTAACTATATACATAATCTATTTACATTGGAAGGGTAGATAAAAGTCAGATAATGATTAGACAGATGTCCACCATCCAGGGTTGACATACAAAAATATGCAGATAAAATTATTTTATTTATTTATTTATTTATTTATTTTATTTTATTTAACTATTTCTTTTATACCGCCCCTTCCAGAGATCAAGGGCGGTTTACATATAACAGGTTAACAGTCTTGTACACAGTTTGTATACATTTTACATAGAACAATAGAAATTAATTATTTACATTGAACATTGTACACAGTTTGTATACATTTTACATAGAACAATAGAAATCAACTATTTACATTGAACAGTAAATATAAACTTTGTAAGTATTAAAGAAAAACAATAAGCAGAGACATCTTTTAAGTATTAAAGCAAGAACTTTGTAGGTATTAAAGCAAACCCATCAAACTTTTTACAAATGTATATTTACAGAGTGTGGTGTGTGTGTTGTGTGGGGCAGATATTGGTGTAGGTGTTGGAATTTAGTTCCTTTTTTTTGTCGTCTACGCAGACGATATCCTTCTTTTTGCTAACTCTACCTCTATTTCTACCATCCTTTCTACTATTGAAGCCTATTCCCATTTATCAGGATACAAAATCAACCTGGAGAAATCTACCATATTCCTCCTGACCAACTATGTCACTAGAGCTGACTTAGTGCCCTACTCTTTCAAATGGGCTGAAACTTTTCTCAAATACCTTGGCACCCACAACTTCCCCACACTAGAAGATACCCTCCAACTTAATTTCACTAACTGCTTAGCTTTGGTGCATTCTCTTCTGCTGAAATGGATGTCACTGCATCTACTGTATCATGGTGGGGCTGCCTCGAAACAATCAAAATGACACTCATCCCTAAAATTAACTATATACTTAGTATGATCCCTATGCTCTTCTCTTCTCCCTTTTATAAACAGCTTGACCGGCTCTTACTATTCTTCTTATGGAAGCAGAAGCCTGCAAGGATTTCCATTGAGAAATGTAAGTGTAATAAGAGTGCTGGAGGTGTGCAATTCCCAGATTTTTTCAAATATCACAATGCTTACTTATTGAGACAAGGTTCACGTTGGACACAGACTACTCCCAACCCATATGAACCAATCTGGCTGCAGTAAGAGAGATGTATGGTGTTACCCGTCCCAGTTCATTTATTGGTAGGTATGTAACATACCTCCATCACTGTGATTTCCTCCACCATCACCTCCACGCAAGGAGCTTTTCACCTACTAGCTCAACTCCTCAAGGATGATAACCTGCCGTCGATATAGTTACCCATCTAGCTGAACCCCTTACTAAAAATTCAGAAACGTATTAATTGGCATTCCTAGCAGCGTAAGGGTATTTGGCAGATTAAGCAACTACTTACTCGTACCTCTTTTAAGTTATTCACAGATCTAATGAGTATAGCTTCCCAGTCTCCTGACACTTCCAGTGACTCCATTTACACCATTGTCTCCTTAAAGCTGGTCTCATCCACCCTCACCTTGCATCTCATTGGAAGCTATTCCAATTGGCCAGTACCTATGATGATGCCCCAAAAGCAATCTCAGGCTACTATAGTCTTCTTAGAGATAGGTCTCAATTCCCCAATCTGGCATGGAAAGGGCCTGGGAGCTAGATATAGGTACTCTGCCTTCCCATAAGACCTGGGAGAATTTTTGGGGATTCCTTATATGCCTCTCATCCTCGACTTCTATTGCACAATCCTCCAATTTTCTGGCTCACCAGGCCCTGCAGTCCCAATGGTGTAAAGAAGAAGGAAATCACTGCCGGTCTTGCCATGTAGGTGTAGGCATACTGTCTCACTTGTTTTTTTTTATTTCCCTACCCAACAACTGTTCTGGCAGCAAGTCTGGAGGAAAATAAAAAAGATTTTCAGTGTTACCGAGCCATTATCTCTCCATATCATTATGTATAGATTTTTAGTAGATATCCCTTAAAGAGAAAGACTCCTTTGCCTTTGACTTCCTGCTAAACCATAGTGCTGCAGATTATTGTCAACAACTGGAAAGATAATATTATCCTGGAAGGACACCACTGGTGGAACTTGGTGTATCTATATCATAAATATGAAATGACATATTTCTCTAATAATCAGCCGCGTGCTTCGATGACTAAATGGCTACCTTTGTCCGAGGTTATTTTGACATCTCTGTGAACTCTGTTTCAACGTATTATAATATGTACAATCGTATTATATTACTCTTTTTTGTTGCATAGACTGTCTGCTGCTCTAGTGTCTCACTGCTTTGTACCTGACGCCGAGGGAGAGAACAGGGGGGATGTTATACCTGTTCTGTAAGATTACATCGTTTCCTTTTTTTGTTGTTCTTTTCTGTTTTGACGTACAGTTGTATTATCTTTTGCAATAAAGGTTTTAAAAAAAAGAACTAAAATTCTAAAGGACATCAAGGAGGAAAAAAAGCATGAAAACCTGAAACAAGTGTAACAAATGTCATAAAAAGCAATAAAGAGAAATAAAAAATGACAAATAAAAGGAAATAGTAGAAAAACTGGGACATTGCCAGGACATAAAAGTATCTCACAAAGTATCTTCACAAAAACTCAGAATGAAACCATTTTTAATAAGGAGAAAAGGTTCTCAGACCAGTAGAGGCATAAATTATCTTAGCCCATAACCCACTATTCAGTTGCATCAATGATCCAGAAAAATTCCTTATGTAAATATTTATATCATTGTTCTATTCTTCTAATCCCAATTTAACTGAATTTAATTATTAATATAGAGCAGTTTCATAATCCTTCCACCCCACAGAGTATGCTGTATTTCATACAGTATCACTTCTACTGCTCTCCAGTCCTTACTAAATCCATACAGATGGACCAAACCATAAAAAGTGTATTAGCATCCAGAAAACAAACATATCTGCTTCTTTCCATCATCATTGCTCTTTCATTTTCTCCAGCTCTAATCTAGATGCTATCACTAGTGTTTCGCGCAAACTTCTTCAGGGGGTCATACACTTGGACGGTGCTGTGTGGAGTGAAGGGTGTCACTTCAATATTTTTATCAAAGTTTGTTTTTTCATAAAAAACAAGTAAACTACAACCAAAATCCACTGTGTTATTATGAATAGTGCGGTATATAAGAGACTGTAAATAAATAAATAAAGCAGGAAATCACAGATACCAACATAAATTCCACCATGCAGCTTGTTTGCTTATAACATGCATTACAGGTTCAAGCATAAACCACTCCAAAAGTATATAAGAGGTTTACTCAAAGACAACCCAAAACCACAGTGCTCACAATGTAAACTGCAATAAGCCGCAAATATCATCACCAGTACATTCTTTCCATTTACTTTACTATATCAGAAAATGCAATGTGAGGCAGAGACCTATGTCAGCCATGTTCCATGGGAATCCCAAAAGAATGCTGCACTGCACATCTAATGTAGCAGACAGCAAGCCCCCATAGTATGACGTCAACGCATCAAGCGTCATTTATTAAAAGGAACCACATATCTAGCAACCAGGATTAATCCCTATTTCTCTACATGGGAAATGATTCACCCAATTGTTGTTCCAATGACCAAGCCTCACTACACTTGTTCTATTCACTGATGACTTAGCCCACAAGAAAGTGAAAGTAAATAAGATATTAGAAAAGAAGGCTAACAAAAAAATTGCTAGCATTCTACTTACTAACTTATATCAGACATACCAAAACCAAAGATTAAGCAACCACCAAGACTCTTCAGAAAGTTCACGGAGAGGGGGGGGGGGGTGCCACACCACTGTAGTTAATTAGACATGCAGCACATCATTGCAGCACAATACCAACACATCTAACGATGTCCACTCTTTCAAAAAGAAGATCCCAATCACACTCCCTACCGTCTTTGACAGAAATCATATCCAGTAAGGCATAGCTTACCCCATCAGATGGCTATGTCAACATATGCAGTGGTAAACCATCCCATAAATAAATAAACTCAACTTAAGATGTTGATATATAGGAGAGCGTTGTTCCTAGTGGTGAAATGCTGGCTGCTCTGCCCTGTTTTGCCCTCAGCTAACCCAGAGGAATATCTGCTGGAGTGGACAGACATCGGGTGTGTCAGACAGTGACTTAACAGGCAGTATTTAAATCGCAGCAGCCTTTCGCAGTCACGGTTACGGCCCGTGGTTGCATGCCCGAAGGGGCGCGTGACCAAAGAGATTTGTTTCTCTCCCCTTTGGTGCCCCTTCAGTGCCAATTTGGGGCTAAGGCATTGGTCCAGCCATTGGAGATGCCCCACGAAAATGCAGCACAAACCGAGCACAGCGGCAGGGGCCCACTATGGCAATGACGATAAGCACAAGGTGCATAACTCGGGCACTGCACCAAAGGCAGAAGCGATACCCATGTATGTGGCCACATCAACAGTGGCTAGAGATGTACGACAGACCGTGGTTAGCAACCCATGTATCCCCCGTCTGGCAAACCCAGGTACTGCCTGTCCAGCATACCCGAGCATAGACAACACCATCACTCAGGCCCTACGGGCTGCCTGTGCAGGAGCCCCTTGTGGCTGGGGGGACAGACACCAGCATCATGGCGGCAAGAAGAAGCGTGAACTTTTCCCTGGATGACAGCGAATGCCTCGTCCACTCTGTGCTGCAGCATGAGGGGGTCCTCTACTCCAGGGGGGGCCATCACCCAAACCTGAGGCTGGAAACAGCCCTATGGAGGTGGATCAAACTCCAGCTGCACAGGTAACGAAGCTATAACAGGCAGGCTGAGCACCATGTTAGGCAAACACACCCTGAAAGGCACAGCAGGGAGATAGGGCATGATGCCAAGACAGATGCTGCTGGCTGCCCCACTGGGTGCCTATCAGGAGGTGGGGGGAGGGGGACAGCCATGCATTGGTACAGGTGCCAGCCCTGAATGCCTGCAGCAGGGGACATACCCATACATAGCAGGTGGTGAGGGTGCTACACCCCCTGGTGGTGGTTGGTAGCAATGCCACAGGGCATGCACAGCAATGGAAAAGCCCAGTGCAGGGGGTGCCATGGCAGGGCTGGGGACTGCAGGGGACACATGCAGTCAGTTTAGATGCCCTGAATGCCTGCCTACCCCCTAGCCCCTATGCCCAGGTGCAGGGGTGTGGGGAGACTGGTGTCAGAAACCACACGTGGTGCCTGTCTGTCCCTGCAAGCAGCTCTGCCCACATAGCCAGGCATCCATGTATGTGCCCCTGCCCCTAGGAAGGGCATGTCAAACTATTGCAGGATACAGATATGTACAGCAGGCAAAATGGTAGTAGCCAACTGAGCACATGTCTCTCCCTCTCTCCCAAAGGGAATATGGAGTACGCTGGACACTGGAGGCCCTGAAATGGATGCTGTGCCGGAGGAGACCCAACCAGCTCCAGAGGATCAGGGAGTGGCTGGCGGCTGAGGAAGGTCAGTGGGGTACACAGTGGTGCCCCATGGTTGTCAGACTGGTGCAGGCAGACCACCTGGTGGTGGATGATCCATGCAATGATGGGACTGTGCTGGGGCACCTGTGCCATCCCCTGGTGCCACCAGTCTGCCCAGTGCCACCAGTCCGCACACACGATGTGTAGGTTTGTATGAACCTGGCTGGGGTATGGCACATAAGGGCAGTACAGGGGCACACACCCCCAGCTGAGGCCACAGGGGCACATAGTGCACCTGCCCATGTTGCCACCCATGCACGCCCAGTGACTGGGGAGGCTGGCAGGGCACAGTCCAGCATGTGAGGGGGGAATAGAGCAGGCTGGAGGTGGGCAAAGGGGGGGGCGCAGTGGAGGCAGGCGCCTGTGGGCCAAAGGTTTGTGAGTGATGCATGTGTAGACTCCCTCAAGGATGTGCCAGTCTCACCCCACGGCCATGCCAATGTGTACCAGTAACCCTTCCTCCCCTCTCCCAACAGTTGGCTCCAGGGCTGCTCAGGGGACTGCTGGCCCACTACATCAGCCACCCAGGAGTGGTGGGCCTGCACCAGGTGAGCAGAGCAGCAGCAGCAGTACCACCAATGGTCCATCAGGCAGAAAAGGAGAAGAGGGCTAGCAACAGCAGGCTGCACAGCCACCTGCTAGCCCAGCACAATGTGCATCAAACCACCCTGCTGGGGAGGGTGATGCCGCCGCTAGCACATCCTCTGACAATGCTCTACCGTGTCGCAGTGCGTGTGTGAGCAAGCACCCATGGCCAGCAGGGAGCCCTGAGGAAGGGGGTTCACATGGAGGGAAATAAAGAACACTCTGACACAATGGATGGTAATGGGCATTTTGTGTCCTTCAGTGCACATTACATGGTACTGGGCACATAATTGGTGTTTGTGTATGTACAACCCTGGTGCTGGTGCAGGGCAGTCACCTCAGAAGCTTTCCCATATCCCCCATGAATGGTGGGCCAGTACCCTGGCCTACTGCTGGCTCCCGGACTTGGCCCCATCACCAGGCCAGTGCCCTGGCCTGCTGCTGGCTCCCAGACTCGGTCCCATCACCATCTGCTGCCTCTGCGGCCTCCCACTCCTCCACATCTGCTGTCTCTGGGTCTGGCACTCCACGCATCCGTGCCAGGTTGTGGAGTATGCAGCATGCAGAAAATATCATCATTTTTATGTGACGTCAGACGCCATCTTCTCTAGAGGAGTTGTTGAGACTGGAGCGGGACTGAAACAAATATACAACTTACTGAGTGTTAACCATTTGATTGTTTGGAGAATTTCTTTATTTTTATACCACTTGAGAAAGGATCGGTTGATCTGAAATGCGGCGCTGTGTCGTGGTGACCCTAGTGGGACGAAAAATCTTTTGTGCCCCGGTGGGGGTGAAAATCTCCTCATTCTGCTGTAGCGGTTTGGATTCACTTGTAGTTTCCTGGTTTGGTTCCAGTTGCCAGCTAAGTTTAAGAACTTTGGTTGTGTTTTTTCTATTCTTAGCACTGTGGCTTTTTGGTTCTGATTTTGAAGTTCTGCACTAGTTCACTTGCACAATTTCATTTTAAGATTAAAAAGGAGAGGTTCGTTATTCAAAGGGGTTACTCTGTCTCCTGGCACAACGAATGTTCCTACACATATATATTGTTTGTGTGTTTTGTTTGTCCTCTTTGTTGTTTTGAGATCAGATTGTATGACTTGATTGTCTATAGATCCAAGCACCGATGGGAAATCAGCAACACTGAGAATGCCTGCATGGTCTCCTGACGCATCTGCTATGTCCGTGGGAGGGCTATGAGGTGGCACATCCTCTGCAGCAGGGCCCTGGTGAATGTTCCCATGCAGTGGCTGGCAGTGGGCTGTGTGATTCTGACAGTCGCCCCTATCACATGCTGAAAGCTTCTGGTTGCAAGGAATCCCAGGGCAGTGGTCACCATCATGGCCACTGACAGGGTCTGGCTTCTGGATGTGGTGGGCTCAAGGTCCACGCTGAGTATGCTGCACAACTTGGTTATGGTTGCCTCATCCATTCTTTATCTCTGGTAAACCTCCTTCTCTGTCAGTTGCAGGTAACTCACCTCACCTGTGTACATGTGGGGCACGGTACCTGTGTCTCAGGTGCTGGGCCACTGCCTGCTGCTGGGTATGCACTGCCTATCAGATCCTCTGCTGTGCCCGGGCATAGCATGCGCATCTCTACCTCTGTATCACCATGTGCATGGCCTTCTGTCTGGTAGCACTTTACATCTGCCCGGTTTGGATGCAGGCCTTGCTCTACTGTGCCCTGTTCCGCCACTACACGGGTTTGCGGCTCACTAACCAGCGGTTGTATGCACCAGGTTCCGTTGCATACATGTGGGCACACATGGGTTTCATAAATTGGCTTTACGTGGGTTTCATCATGACATGCCCCCATTCTGCCCCTGGGCTTCGGTGCATGGCGCTGTATGGGTAGCTGGGCCTCAACAATTCAAGCCGCCTTGTAGAATATGTGGTTTACATGGTTATGGCAGTTTTCCACGGGTAAGGCTGACACTTACCCATGTAGCACACACCTAGGCCTTCAAATATTGGGCCCTAAATATATATAAATACTTAATAGGTCCAGGGGTAATTGCTGCTTCCAACTATTCCCAAAATTCTATAGGTCTATCTGGCAAATGAACCATGTGAGATAAAGGGAACCAACCCTATGTTTATATATAAATTAGACTTTATTGCTGATAGAAAAATAATGCAGATATAGAATAAATTAGTTTTCTGAGGTAGCAAGTTAGAAAGCCCTATGATTACAATTACTAGTTCATAGATCAATGTTTTAGCAACCAAGTCATTGATTCACTCTGCACTCAGATGTACAGAAAATTGGCTGTCTGTCTAGGCCCACACACCCCAGGGAGAATTCAGACCAGTACCTTAGCTTTTGCCACCAGGATGATTATGGCTGGGTCAGAGAAGTCGCCTCCGGAATGGCACAAATTCCAAAGGATGGCAGTGGTCCAATGCAGGCTGCAGGCAGTCTGGGTGAGCTGTATGATAACACAGAGCTTCAGGTTTGTGGGAGAGATTCACTTCTTCCTGAGGTTAGTCCTTGTCTTTGCACACTGTCTGACTTTCCGGCTAGAGACTGCAGAATGGCATAATGTGTAAAAGTAGAAAGAGTCCAAAAGTGTCTCTAAAAGTGTCTCTCAAAGTCTGAAATTAAAATTGGTGTCCAAAGTGTCTCTCCAAGTGTACACCTCCCTCTGTGTCCAGTGTATAATTCTTTATCCTGACTTCCTTGTCATGGCATAGTGATTGGCTGGTCTCAGATACTGTATTTCATCTTCAGAGAATCAGGTAACAGTTGTCAGGTTGTCCTTCTCCAAACAAAGGTCTATGGTGAGAGAAAGGTGCTGGTATGCAGGTTCATACATTGTTGCAAATGCTAGGACCAGCAGAATAGTCTCTGGATGAGAACGGGCTTCAGTATTGAGTTCTCTTACCCTGTTGTATGGCACATAACTTTGCAAAATTGCTTAATCTGCAGGTTTAATGCTTGCACAGCAGAAAAGAGTTCCATCTTGTTTGGGCCAGGCTTTAGTTCAGAACAGGACCCAGGTACCAGCCCTACAGAAGGAGGGGAACTGTATCCAGATGTTCCCTTCCACTATCAAGTAATCCATTGCCTCTCCCCAGCCCTCCTCACTGGATCTCAGACATTGCCAGGCCTCTGGCCTCACTCAAGTAATCCACAGCCCCTTCCCCACAACTGTCACAACAATTTCCAGCCAAAACCAAAGGAGGCAGGTGAATGAGTGTGACACATACCATGAAAGGTGCAGCAATATGGCCCCCTTAAGGACTGCCTGGATTCCTTTGATCCCCTGGGAACTGGCCTATCACACAAGAGGGACCTATGAGCAGTATGATATATACTCTGATAGGGTGCTTAGATTGTAAAGCATATGTGACTAGTTTTTAAAGACAACATATGCACCTTTACGAAATAGTCTTCACCAAAGCTCCTCTATAAAGTTTGTAAATTAAGCGTCCAGATCTTCAGATCTTCTTTCTAAATCTGCACAATTTTCATTCCAAAGAGTTTTTCTTAATTGCCGTATCATTTCACTCACAGTCTATGACCTGAATACCTAAGAAGAGCTGGAGCTGCTTTTTAATAGCACGGCATGTAATTATTTCCTAATCAGCAAGATATCGGAGGGGTAATGACGTTCCACATGCTCAGCACAATGGTATTAATGAGCTTGATAACAAATGTTTGCAGTGGCAGGAACATTAAATGCTAGAGAAAGCTCAGGGTGTTTCCAAGTATACTAAATACCTCTTTAGTTGATATAAAACACAGAAAAATGCCTCATGATTCCTAGGGTAATATTAGTCTTCTAGGAGCAATTATTCAGGTATTGCAGCAAAGCATACTGGATTTTAGCTAGGCTTTGAGTTACACTTTCTTCTCTTTAAAAGAGTGTGCATATGTAAGTGTTCATGAAGATAAAGGGCAAATCAGACACAGGGGTATATACACGAATGCTTAATCTAGGAATGAGGGGTGAATTTAAGGGATCTAGCTGTCAGGGACTCCAAAAATTTACAAGGGATGCGTGACCAATTTTTCCCATGCCACCCACTACGTTTAGGCAGGTTAGTCAATTGTCGAAAAGCTAACTGGTCATATTTTGGTTGGCTAAATTAAAATTCCTCTTCAGTTGAAAATCTAGGCACCTAAGTTCAGATGAAAATATGTTTTGCATAGTGATCAAAATCTGCACATTAAAAATCTAAGTGAGCGCATGCTAAAAAAATATTTTGTGCAAATTTTAGTGCTGACTTGGCCGGTGCAAACTTCAGTATGCTTCATAGCACAAAATACATGCTATACTCTTTCATAATCTAGTCTTGAGTTTCTCCAATTCACTGTAATTATGGCTAGTCCTAAGATCAAGCAGATGTATGTCTCGGTCATGAACGTCGTTACTTGACTATGTAAAACTGAATGTCCATTAAACAGATTTAGGAGAAGGGTTTGATTGGCTAAAGTGTGTTAATATCATCCCACTAGCACACATTAATGGACTATTTTAGCACTGACATTGTTGGAGGTGTAAATAAATAGGGGGTCTTTGGCTAACAGGCACTAGCTGGCAGCAGAGGGCGAGAGTGGGCATGGTGAGCTCAGCGCAGATAGCACTGGGTTCACACCGAGCGCTAACTGCATTAGCGCAGGTTCATTTAAAGCCGCTTCAACAGCTGGAGTTAAGTGCACCCACATTAATGCCAGCCACGATAGGGGGAAGTGCTCCATGTTAACTGCTGGGGAAATGCTTTCCACACCCCCAACAGTTAAGATGGTGGTGTTGCAGCTAACGCACCATAGTTTCAGTGCTTTTAGTGCATTTGATGCAACGCCCTGGCGTCCATTAGTAAAAGGGCTCCATAGTTTACTAAAAGGCATCAAATCTTTAGTAAATTGGGTAAAAGCAGAATTTGCCATGGCAATTATGCTTCTGTATTACCACTTCCAATAACACATCAAGTCCACACTGTTTGCAGTGTATGCACATACCTTTAGCAAAAGAGAGAAACTTTCAAACAGGCCAGTTTATGCTGGTAAATCATTATCTTCTCAGGTACCTACAGTAGCTTTGGACATTACCTTCCCTGTATTAAAGAGTCACTGCAGCTGTACCCCCAGCGTTTCCAACATCAATGTCCAAAGGCCACAGCATCCTAATGTTCCCACCCAAAGAGCTTCTGAAGTGGTTCGAGGCCCTCAGTGTCCTCCTTCTCTCTACCCCACCTCAGCCTAAGCTACCCAAGGTTGAGAAAGGAAGATATGAACAGGAGAGATCCATATTTCCTACTGCTCCGGTCACTCGAGTGGCTGGATGATCCTAAATGATCTGACATGTAAACAATAAGAAATTGTAGATGTATTTTAAACTGCATATGTATTCAAAACCACGGTATTTTTTATTCTGTGACCATTAGACCTACTGTTTGACTTCAAACATGAGAACCAGAAAAGTTTGCGGCTTATTCTATAATCACTACAAGATCATACTTGTTCGTCTTTCATTTTCTTCAACTATTCTCCAAAAGAAAAAATACATAATACTGTTTCAAGAATAAACATACAAGGTAAAGCATCCTAAGAGAGAGAAGACAAAAAATTCCCATACCTGTAGCAAGACCACCAAGTAGAAAGTTTGCATATTTTCTTAAAGTGTTCAGAGCAACCCAACCTGCTGGATCCAGTTTTGACCCTTCACACTGATCACGCAAATAAAACAGAATGTTCACAGAAGAAAAACTGAACTTTTCTGAAACTCAAAGCTCTTCAGTTTCCTGAACGTTGGCATGCTCTCAGTTGATTTGTAAGTAATGTTTTATTACTAAATTCTAACACATAGATTATTCACAAAAAGCACAAAGAATTAAAAAGCTCTAGCAATTAATCAGAATATTCAATACTAGAAAACTAACATGGCAAGTCAACATTAGTTCTCTTTGTGAAAGGTGCATTTGTCTTATAAAAAAAGGATGATTGCCTCTTATCTTCCAAATAATTAATTTGGAAAATAAATTACCAACAAAATAAAAAAGCTTTTTCTCTTCGAGAAATAGGCAGTTGGCATAATACTTCACTGCCAGCAGAGATCTAGGAGAGATGAAAATTCAAGCAAGAAGAATGCTTTCCCACATGAGTGCATATTGCCCTCTCCCACCGAAACCACACCTCTACTCCACTCCTAACTGAACCCCCCTGCAACATTATCAGAAATGGACCCTATTACTTTGAATTATGTCACGACAAATGGATACCGGTCACTTTTGATGACATCACCAGAAACAGGGTGCCTGACCCCAGAAGTCTAAGTCACTGCTACCAGGTTATATTGACATCAACAGAAACTGGCTGCACATAACAACACAGAGAACAGATATGGCTCACCTAGTGTGTGTTTCTCTGCTTTTAATCTGGGGTGTGTCACTGATTTTGTGATAGAAAACCTGGTTGGTTTCAGTGTAGAGTATGTTTTTCTCTTATTTCAATCTGTGGCTTGTCAGTCTGTGTCCAGAGACATATGGTGGCTCATGTTGGACATCTTGTACGTCTGTGATAGTTGGTAGTTGTCTGTGTCCCTGTGTCATGGTAAACTGTGGTAAGAGCTACTAAAATCTGTAGTGTGGCCACTGTGTCACACTGTCCACCTGTTACCTGAAGGGATATTTTGCCTAGTTTGGTTACTTGTGTCACTTGTCTGTTTTGTTTTGTCACAAAACAATTCTTATGTTGTGATGTTCTGTAGTATAAAAGTTCATTTTGCTGTAATTTTGATTAAAGAGGTAGCTATGGCTGCTGCCCAAATAAAAAGCATAACTGAAAAGTTACTAGAGGTTTCAGGCAAATAAAAAAAGCAAATAGCTTTTCCTAGTCCTAGAGTTGGTGTAAATGCCCATGTCTATTTCGTAAGTATGTGCATAAATTACAATGCTTTATAATCACTATAACCACACTCTGCCTAAACGTTGCCCATGTGCATGATCACGGTGAAATTACATGCCATCAAATCAAATCAACTCATGCATTTTTTTATGTTGGGCACTATTTTATAAGATACTATTTACATGCATATGTAGACATGCATGTAAAAATGGCTGGAAAGCTATTTTAGGGCCTTACTTTCATGTTTATGCAATTTCTTGATATACTGCCCAGGCTGAAGGGCATCAGAGCAATTTACAATCACTACTGGATACGTTCCCTTGTCTCCAAAGGGCTCACAATCTACATGTGTACCTGAGGCAATGGATGGTTAAGTGGCTTGCCCAAGGCCACAAGGAGTGCCTATAGGACTAGAAACCTCAGTCCTACTACCCTGAGATTGCTGTTCCTATGTGGGAATTTAACCCCCAGACCTCTGGCCTGAGGTACCTTGTCCTAAGCACTAGGCCACTCCTCCCTTATATGGCAATCTGACCTCGCCCAGTGCATACCAAGATGCACGCCGCAGGGCCAGGCGCTGCCATTTTTCAAGATGGCAGAGCAAGAGCATAAGCATGTGGGCAGTGCTCAGATGACATAATGCTTTATGGGCCCATCACAACCTCAAATCCAACAAACACTCATCTAACAAACTGCTTCAATGATGTCTCAATCTGGATCAAAGAAAACAACCTTTCCATAAACCTTAAAAAAACTGAAGCCCTATTTGTTACTAAGAATCAAACCTTTACCCCCCCCCCCCCCATCTCACCTCACCCTGGGGGCAACCCAAATACGAGTTGAACCTTTCATAAAATACCTGGGGATCATCCTCGATCAAACGCTTTCATTTATTTATGTATTTATTTTATTGCTTTTATATACCGCGCTCTTTAAAATCAGTGTGGTTTATAGATAACAGTTTTGTGCAGAACAAGGGAACTGTTATGCACTTACATTGAACAGGTGATACAACTTGGTTTTCAACTGGGAAAACTAACTACAGCTATCTACAACTATCTACAATATAAACATGAGTTGACTGTCTAAACAAGAGTTGTCTGTAATTACAATTGTCTAGAAGGGTGTATGGTGGGTGAATGTGAGTTGCTGGGTTGTGAGTAGTGAGTGAATTTGAGTTGCTGGGTTGTGAGTAGTGTAGAAGAAAGAGGTGGTGCTTTAGGGTTTTTCTGAATTGGGCAAGATCCGTGATCGCTCGGATGGTGGTTGGGAGTGCGTTCCAGCAGCTGGGAGCATAGAACTCGAAGGCTCGGTTCTTTGTTGCCTGGGTGCATTTTGTTATTTCGTTAGAGGTTTGTAGGGTATTGGTGGCGAATGTTTTCCTTGCTCTATTTGCTGGAGTGGGATAGAGTAGGTCCGTTAGGGAGGCGGAGGATAATTTGTTGATGGCATTGAAGGTCATCAGGACTACTTTATAGATGAGCCGGCAGTAGATTGGTAGCCAGTGTAAGTCCTTTAGGATTGGAGTGATGTGATCTCTTCTGGAGGCTCCGTGTAGGAAGCGTGCAACTGCGTTCATTGCCATCTGTAATGGGTTTAGCGTGTTTTTGGGTAGGACATGCAAGATCACGTTGGCGTAGTCAAAGTGAGGGGTCACTAATGCCTGAAAAACTGTTCTGTATTTTGTGGTAAATTTGCTTGATGGTGTTGTTGATATGCGTTTTAAATTCGAGCTGTTGGTCCAGCGTGAAGCCCAGGTAGCGGATGCTGTGTTTACTGGGGAGTTCAGCGTCTCTTGTCTTTAATGTAGGCGGTGGTGAGAAGGATTTATCTCTTGTAATGAACAGTACGTCCGTCTTGCTGAAGTTTATCTTGAGGCTTTGTGAGTGGAGCCAATCGTTTATGGCCTCGAAGCATTTTACTAGTTGGGAGAAATCCGGATGGTCGATCATGAAAGGAGTCATCTGCGTAAATCAGGAATGATATGTTAAATGAGTGGATTATTTTGCAGATGGGTTGCATGTATATATTGAATAAGAGGGCAGAAAGTGAGGAGCCCTGAGGTACATCATGTTTTTGTTGAGAAGGCTCAGAGGTTGTGGATCCTGTCCATACATGCTGCCATCTGTCCGTTAGATAGGATTTGTACCAACTCCATGCTGAGCTGCTAATTCCGTTATCCTGAAGGCGTATCAGGAGTTGCTCATGGTTTACGGAGTCAAACGCAGCAGCAATGTCTAGGAAAATTAATGCATATGCTTGCTTGATGTTGTCGATCCCCGTGATCAATGTGTTGATGAGTGTGGCGAGGAGTGTTTCCACTCCGTGTGATTCCCTAAAGCCATGTTGGCTTGGGTCAAGGGGAGCTGTAGAGTCAATGTGGTCCTGTATTTGTCGCTGTACGACCTTCTCGATTATCTTTGCTAACAGCTGGATGCTCGATATTGGTCGGTATGATTCTACCTTCTGGGAGTTTAGTTTAGTGTTCTTCAGAAGGGGCCGGATTGACATCTGCTTGAGGCATGAGGGGAATAGTCCACGTTGCAACACCCTCGCAGTGTTCTCTTTAATCTGCGCCGGGTCCACCGCCGTCATTCCTGCCGGTGGGGGAGGGGCAGAGCATCGATCGCTCTGCACCCCTCCCCCACCCCCCTCACCCCCCCCCCCCCCAGCCGGCAGGAATGTTGGAGGCAGACCTAGCGCAGGTTAGAGGGAACATTGGCCACCAGGGCAATTTTTGCACATCCCTAGTAATTTTATAAGGAAGCACCTACTTTATGCTTGAAAATAGACGACTATGTAGGTGCTATTTTGTAAAGAAAAGTAGGCACCTACTTTTCTTTATAAAATACTAGCATAAGTGGTCAAAAATGTGTGATAATTTAAGAAGTGATCACTTACACCAGCCCTAGAACTAATGTAAATGCCTGCACCTACATTTGTAAAGAATGCATTCAAATTCTAATTTACATAAGCTACTCCCACATGCCACCCAAACCTCACCCATGTGCACATCCACAGTGAAAATATGCACCAGCAGAGCAATGCGCATACTTATAAAATAACTACTGCATCGTTTAAAATGTTTGCTCATTGTAATCCACTTTGAGGTTTTCTGAATATTAGGGGCTCTTTTACTAAAGGGTGCTTAGCAGTCAAGACAGGTTTCAGCACATGCTAACAGTGTGTTGTGGCTTGTGATAACTGTCAGTGCGGAGCCAGCACAGGTAGCATGGACTGATTTCTGGGCTAACTGCGCAGGGTGCGTTGGAGTGGTGAGTGGGTGGGTAAGGGGTGGATAGTGGGTGTGCTGAACACCTTGCAGTCCGTGCACCCATGTTGACTGCAAGAATGGCAATTGTTGCAGGTGGAGGTAAGTGTACCCGCAGTAATATTGGCCCATGTTAGGACAGGGTGCAGCATATTAACTGATTGGAACATGCTGTCCATGTTCTGACAGCTAACGCCATGGTACTACACCTAACACGCCATGGGTTTCGTGCTATTGGCACGCTAGATGCAAAACCACAATGCACTTTAATAAAAGGGTCCCTAAGTCTTAATTCAATTGCTGACTGCTGCAGCTAAATAATATCCCCACAGATTTCAGCTCTCTTAGTAGAGAAACCATACATGTAGAGACACTCTAGATCTGTGATATTTACAGATGTTCTCAAAGGCTGCAAAGATGTTCTTTTTCAGGATACGTCTAATGAATATGCATGAATAGATTTGCATGCATAGTCATTTTAAGTAACCTGATAACCTGAACTGTTTATGGCCCTTGAGGACTGAAAGTGAATACCGTTGCTCTGGATAGGTAAGTAAACGCATATTGTAGATAGAAAACATAAGAAATTCTGTAGACAAATGAGTAGCTGGGTACACATGCTGTTCATTGTAAGGAAGGGGAATTACTTTTGATAAATTGCTTTTATGAACTGCAAAATTATTGGTAACCCATTATCCAGCCATTCAAAGAGGCACTCTTATATTAATTTATATAGTAATGAAAGCTTGTAGCAGTACAGTACCATAAGCACAAACAGAATAATCTCATAAAAATTTCATATTTATCTATTTTTGGGAGAAATAGCCCTTTTTCTCTAATTGAAGCATCTGTCATCTTGACGTTAAATAGTGCATCCCCGGCCCTTTTATTATATTTCCTGCATTTCTCATTCAGTGTTAAACTGAAAGAATACTGCTAGCTTGGAGATAAAAGGAGCTACTCAGAAGGGGGGCTGTTGCTGATCGTATCTGTCAATGCTCCGATAGAAATAAGATCAAACTAGGAAGATTTATATAAACAACCATTCTGGATTTCCAGGCAGCCAGTTGTTATATCTGTATTTTATGTGTCGGTTTGCGTGCTTGTGAGAGAGCCCCTTCCCTCCTAAGGGTAGATATATGCACTCAGTAACCCTTAAATCATGTTTTAGACTATTCCAAAACCCAGAGATCACTCCCGGAAACATTTTTTTCTGTAATCAAACTGATGGAAAGGCATTCAAAGCTGGGATTTCAAAGGATAAGTGGTGGATAATATTTAACAAGCCTCTCTCTCAGTTATATAGGACCAATTTCATGCCAACTTGAACATAATCTGCAGGTGTGGATTAAATGTTATGGTGTCTGGTGCATAATCAGGTGAAATATATTGGTGGACTTTACCATTATGAAAAAAGTTACATCGTGTTATCACTAGACAGTAACAAAGCACCCAATATTCAGCAGCGGCAGCTAGCATGATCACAGCACCTAGCCATTGCTGCTGAACACCAAACCCAGATATTCAATCATTGGGCCCTATCTGGCCACCGGCATTGAATATCCGGGTCAGCCGCCGAAGTAAGAAGCTAACCGGTCAGCGGTGATATTCTGCCGCTGCCCGGTTAGCTTCGGCGGCAAAAGTTAGGACAGTCTTTTCTGTGCCTAATTTTCACTGTCGATTGATAACTGGGCAATGGCTGAATATCGCTGCTATCTGGTTATCCCTGGGTACTGCCCTTGGAATGCCCCTGAAACGTATGATGCTAACCGCTTAGTATCAAGACATGTAACGGCAGTATCCAACGATATTCAGTCACACTAACCGTGTTACTGCCATGAATATCTCACTTAGTAGCATTAATGTGGTCTGCAGGTCTGCAAACTGTGTAAATGCCTTTGAATATAGGTCCCATAAGGAACAACACTGTGAGATCAATTTAGAAAAAAGGATCAGACCCCTAAATTCAGAAAGATTTTGAGCTGAATTTAGGATCCTAAATTTTCAGATTAAATTTTTCCTAAAGGCAGACTATGTCGCAGCAGCACAAGTGAGTCAAGAAGTAATTTGGCTAAGGCAGTTGCTGACAGGTCTCAGACAGCAACAAACAGATCTTCAAGAACAATCAAGAATGTCTGGCCCTAGTACAGACAGAATGGGTTAATCCCAGAATGAAAAACATTGATGTAAAATATTACTTCTTGAGGTATCTGCAGGAACAAGGGCTCCTCGACCTACAGTACTGTACGACAGTGGTCATGGTAGCAGAGATTTTCACTAAGCCACTACCAGCTGAAAGGCATCTCAAAGTTATCTGAGAGCTAGGTCTCATATAATCAGCCTTTACAATTGAGGAGATATATTGAAAAGCATGCAATAAATCCAGGCTGATTATCTGACAAACAACAATGTATGTTTTCTGTCCTAGGAGTATACCAGTAAAGGATAGTAAGTGGTGCTGTTGTATAGGTAAGTATAAAGGACCTAAACTAGCCAGAAGGCTGTGAAGAAACAGTCTGAGAGCTACTTTACGGTTCCTGTTTCCTAGTAGCAGTTGTTCAGTTCTAACTGTTAGCCTATCCATGTGACTGTAGTCATCTTAGTATGGAGCTCTGTCTGTATATCTCATGTCAATTCTCAATATATGCATCATGTGCATGCAATTACTCATTAGGAACCGAAGAACAGATTGGGGTCAATAAAAGGGGTTTGTAAAACCTGAATATTCTGCCGGTCTTGGTATCTGTTCTTCTGTTCCTACGTATCCTACAGATACTTTGTTGCTTCTTGTTGTTGCAATTACTCATTAGACAGTTTTCCCTTCTGAACCTCATTGGGTGAACTTCTGCTGTTTAAACCAACAAACTCTCAACAAAATGTTGGTGTTTAAATGGTAATTTTTAATTTTTAATGGCCTTGAGCTTGTACAACCAGGTTTTATGCACTCAGGTAGAGCTTTATAATAGTTCTCCCGGTTATCCCATATGTTATTTCTCCCTGTTCTTTGTAAACTCAATGTTGCCTGTATGCATTGCAGTATTTTTTGTTCAATGTACATCGCGCTGATTATAATAGCATGGTAATTTAATTTAATTTAATTTACAGATTTTTTATATACCGCTCCTTCCATTGATCAGGTGCGGTTTACATGGAACAACAATAAACAGAGAACTGTTTTTACAGATAACAAGTTGTAACTTACATTTAACAATTTGTGAACTATGTACAGAGTAACAGAGTTAAACTATATACAGGCTAAATTATTATTCATTAGTCTTTGAATACATTGTTTTCGGGCTTTAGTAGTTCGATCCTTTTTTTTTGAACAGTTATATTGGCTGAAATATGACTATCCTTTATCTAGCTGTGAGGTGGGAGGTGAGTTCGTCAAGGATGCATAGTGCATTGTGAATAAGTGTGTTTTGAGTTTTTTCATAAACTCCATGATTTATAGAAGAAATGTTAAATAAATAAATAAATAAAATAAATACCTGAGATATATGCACTTAAAAGTAGGCAAAGAGAAATCAGAGCTCTTACTTTTGCGTGATATATGTGTTCCTAGAAACAGAATAGGCAGAATGTTGGCAGAATTTGCAGTTATGTATGTGCTATATAAATACGTGCACACGCGCCAATTCTTACTGGCACAGGCATGCACGGCTTTACCTATCTGGGGTAATTTTATAAAGGCACATAGGCACATATCTTTAATGGTGCAGACTTTGCACCTGCTGTAAAGACTGAATTAACTGTGGCACTAGCCAGCTTCAAATTTTTAAAGGAAACTCAGAGGAAAGCTTCCCTTTAAAAACTACATGTAGGCCTGTAATTACAAATAGACTGTAGGGTTTAAAAACTGCACTCCTCTCTGTCCCATTTTCCCAAGTAGGGTACCTTTTGCTTATAACAAACCATGTAAAATTACTTTTAACTGAGACCAGGGCCGGCATGTCCATTGAGCGAAAATGTTGTTCGCACAGGGCCCCAGGCAAACTTCATTCCACTGGGTTTTTATGGCCGGCTTCAGAGGGAGCTGGGGACACCTGAGGCCCCAGTTCACCTCTGCACAGCACTGGAGAGTTCATATGAAGCCCACTGAGTGCTGGGAAACAGGAAATGACCTTTAACCTTTCCTGGCACTCAGTGGGCTTCACATGAACACTGCGGGAGTGAAAAGGCACACTGCTGTTCACTCCAGCGCTGTGCAGAGGTGAGCCGGGGCCTCTGGCATCCTCGGCTGCCTTGTAAGCCTCTCAGACAAGAGTTGGGCTCTTTGGGGTGGAAGTGGGGGCAAGGATAGTATTGGAAATGGGCTGATATGGAGCTTAGACTGGAAATGGGCTGATAGGAAGCTGGGATAGGATTGGAAATGGCTGATGGGAGGTTAGGACTACAAATGGGCTGATGGTGGGGCTAGGAATGGAAATGAGCTGATGGGGGCTAAGACAAAACTGGAAGTGGGATGATGAGGGGCTAGGACTAGAAATGGGCTGATGGTGGGCCTAGAAATGGAAATGGGCTGATGGGGGGAGCTTGGACTGGAAATGGGCTGATGGGGGGCTAGGACAAGACTGGAAATGGGTTGATGGGGGGCTGGGACAGGACTGGAAATGGCTGATGGGGAGCTAAGATTGGAAACGGGCTGATGTGGGGAGCTTGAACTGGAAATGGGCTGATGGGTGACTAGGATAGGACTGGAAATGGCTGATGGTGGGGCTAGGAATGGAAATGGGCTGATGAGGGGGCCAGGATAGGACTGGAAATGGGCTGATAGGGGGCCAGGATAGGACTGGAAATGGCTGATGGAGAGGGCTAGGAATGGATGACATCATGATATTCACCACCATCAACATGGACAGCCCAGACTACTCTAACATAGCCAATTGTCTTCAACAAATGACAAGCTGGCTTCTAGAAAACAACTTGTCCATAAACTACAACAAAACAGAAGCACTACTCATCACCAGAAACTCCACCTTCACCCCCACACCCACCATCAAGCTGAACGACATCACAATACCAATAAAGCCCGAAGTAAAATACCTCAGAGTGACTCTCGACAAAGACCTGAACTTACAGTCTCACATTGCCAGAACAACAAGGAACGCATACCTCAAAATGAGAACCATCAGACGCCTCAAACCTATTCTCTCACAGGATCACTTCCGTACTGTCTGTAAAGCGCTCATCACTCCCACATTAGACTACTGCAACCCCATTTACCTTGGGCTCTCAAAACAAGCAATCCAGCCTTTACAGATAGCACAGAACATAGCCACCCGCATAATAATGGGCGCCTCAAGGCACGATCACATTACCCCCATTCTCAACCACCTCCACTGGCTCCCAATCAGCTCCCGCATCCGATAGAAGGTATGTCTAAACATATTCAAAATAAAACAGAACCTCTCAGTGAATTGTCTACAACTCCTCATCAGAGCTGACAAAGGTACCAGACCCAGGAGAAGAGGAACCTCAGGCACCATCACCACCCCCAAAGCATTCGCTAGAACAAGACAAGACACCTCAAGAACAGCACTATCCCTGGCGGCGCCCAACCTATGGAACTCACTCCCCGATGAACTGAGATCAACTGTAGACTTCAAGGACTTCAGGAAGTTGCTCAAAACTACGCTATTCATAGAACACCACAAGGACTTCATGTGACCCAGCTACCCAGTTTACTCCCATTTCTGCATGACCCCCCTGCATCCCTCCCCTGCTACTTGTATATAATCCTTGTACTTAGCTCACAATGTACACTCACACAGTACACTCACACACCCTATATCGATTTAACCACTGCATTTATTCACCCACACACACTGCCTCATGATTTGTTTGATGTGTTAACCGCTTTGATTTAAAGATAAAGCAGTATATTAAATCCTTTTAAATAAATAAATAAAATAAATAAATGGGCTGATGGGCATTTGGATTGGAAATGGACTGATACAGGGGGATGGGAGAATGGGACTAGAAGGGTTTGGGGCTGGGGGAGTGAGGATGGAGAGGGGAAAAGATATTTTGAGTGGGAGGGAATAAAAATCTATGATTGGCCAGTTATTGGGAGAGTAATTGGAGATTTGAGGATGGAAGGGTGAAATTTGAGTGGATGAAAAAGAAATAAAGAAATGGAAGAAACAACAAAAGGGGAAAGTCAATTTGTTAAAGCAGATGTAGAAAGAGAATGGAAAAGAACTAGAAGAGAGAAGAAAGGACAAATGGACAGCAGATCTCAGCCCAACCATAGCTGAAATAATACATCAATCCTTCTCAACTGGAATATTCCCATCAGCCCTCAAGCAGACCTCCATCAGACCACTGCTAAAGAACAACCAACTAGACCCAACAAAGGAGGAATCCTACCGACCCATCTCCAGTATCCCACTGCTATCCAAAATAATAGAGAAGGTGACCCAGAGACAGATCCAACTACATATAGATACCGCATCACCACTAGACCCCAGCCAACATGGTATCAGGGAAGCTCACGGTGTGGAAACTCTTCTGACTTCCCTAATTAATACGCTCATTAGTGGGATTGACAACATCAAGACCGCCTTCGCACTAATATTCCTTGACATCTCCGCAGCGTTCGACTCGGTGGACCATGATAAACTCCTATCCCGACTCCACGACAAGGGAATCCATGGACTAGCATGGGAATGGTATAAATCTTACCTTGAAGAACGATGGCAACAAGTTAAGGTTGGAGAAAGTACATCGGAACCCTTCCAACTAAAGCAAGGTGTACCTCAAGGCTCCTCCCTCTCAGCGTTACTGTTCAATATATATATGCAGCCGATCTGCGAAATCACTCGCTCGTATGGTATAGATTGCCTAATTTATGCAGACGACGTGTTGATATTTACACTGATTAATGTCACCCTCCCAGAATATACAGTACTAGTAGAATGCTTCAACGCAATAGCTGACTGGCTCTTCACACAAAATATGCGAATAAATTTCAAAAAGACCGAAGCTCTCATCATCACGAAAAACAAAGAATTCGCACCCCCGGCTACCCTAAAAGTACGGGACGCAGATCTCCCTATCAAAGTCCACCATAAAAAATACCTAGGTGTAACACTGGATCATCAACTGGACTTCAAAGAACACATAAACCGCACAGCAAAAATCATCTACTTCAAGATTAGGACCCTCCGACACCTGAAAAACATGCTCGACCATAACAACTTCCGAACTATATTCCTAGCTATAGTCCTGCCCCACTTTGACTATTCAAACATAATACTCCATGGCCTCCCAAATAACACGCTAAATACATTACAACAAGCCATGAATGCTGCCGCCCGTGTCCTATTTGGAGCATCAAGGAGGGAACACTCAACCCCCATCCTAATGGAGCTACACTGGCTCCCTATAAACTGCAGGATCGCATATAAAGTCCTCATCACTACCTTTAAAGCTATTAATAAAATAGCCCCTCCCTCAATCTCATCACTCATCAACCACACCCCCAATATTAGATCAAGAAGATCAGCAGCGTGCAATACCCTATCCATACCGAAAGAATTTATAAGATGCACTCGTACAACTACAGAAAGAGCATTTGCATACTACGCCCCTAGATGCTGGAACAACCTTCCACTCGCCGTCAGATCAATCACTGACCTCAAGCAATTTAGAAAAGCCCTAAAGCATCACCTGTTCCTTCTACACTTCTACAAACACCACGATCCCTTACAGACTCCCCAACACAATCCAATCCCACAAGATACGCAGTAATGTTCTGTCTTACGCTGCACATAATGTAAATAATAACCTGTACTGTATATAGTTTATACTTTTATGTACAAAGTTTCCCATTGTTAATTCCTGGTTATTTGCCCTGTTATATGTAAACTCATGACAGCTCGTTGCCTATGTGAGTATTTTCGTTCACTGTAAACCGCACTGATGATAAATAGCGCGGTATAAAAGAACTGTATGAAGAAACCAGAAGAAAGTGACTGGAACAATTGCAACTGAAAAATAAAATGCCAAAAGAACAAAAGGTAGAAAATAAATTTTTATTTTGAATTTATTAACTGGAATATGTCAGCTCTGGGAAATGTGCATTGCTAACATCTTTGCGTTTTGTTTAGTACAAGAGGGAATTAATTTATAGTTTTATTTCTCCAGGGTTGTTGTACATTCCAAGTTTGGCTTTTGGGGTTCCCAGTTTAATTATTGTCTTCCCATTTCTAAATTGTGCTCCCTTGTTCTTTGTTTGGTGATGGTCTATGTTCTGCATGTGTAACTGAGCTGAGGTATTCTGTTCATGTAGTTTCTATGTGACAGTCCCACTTGTTCTCTTTCCCCAATAGGAGATGTGTTGGTATTCTCTGAGATGTATTGGTTTAATATTTGCAGTGTTGCCTTTTGATAGGTAGGGTTTGGTGCTTTGTGGGTCCTTGTAGTGCTGTTATGATACAGCGGGTTTGCTATGGGTTCTAAATGGTCAGTGTATATTGTACTTCCTAATGTGCCTGGCGGTTGGCGCTGGAGTATAGTAATGTAGAAATCTGGTAGTCTTTCTTTATCCAGACACTCATTAAGATGCATGTTTACTAAAGGTTAGCGCAGTTAACATTATGCAAATATTTATGCAAATGATCCCACATGCCAGCAAGATTCTACTGAAGATTATTCAAAAGAGACTACGATCATACCTGGAACAAGAACTACCTGAAGTGCAAGCAGGGTTCAGAAAAGGGCGAGGAACGAGAGACATCATTGCGGATGTGAGATGGATCCTTGAAAAGACTAAAGAATACCAAAAGGATATCTATTTGTGCTTTATCAACTATAGCACAGCTTTTGACTGTGTAAACCATGAGAAACTCTGGGCCACATAAAGAAGCATGGGTATACCAGAACACCTGATCGTTCTCTTGCACAATCTGTACATTGATCAAGAAGCAACAGTTTGAACGGAACAAGGAGAAACAGAATGGTTTGAAATAAGCAAAGGTGTAAGACAAGGCTGCATACTTTCCCCCTACCTGTTTAATTTATATGCAGAACAAATCATCAGAGAAGCAGGATTGTATGAAGACAACAGAGGTGTGAAGATTGGTGGAAGACTCATCAACAGCCTTCGCTATGCTGCTGATACCACATTACTGGCGGAAAGTGAAGATGATCTGAAACATTTGCTTCTCACAGTCAAAGAACATAGTCTCAAAATGGGTCTGCACCTTAATGTAAAGAAGACATAATCAGCAGGTTCATCGTCGAAGGAGAAGAAATTGAAATCGTGAATAACTTTAACCTACTTGGATCAACTATCAATAAAGAAGCAACAAGCAGTCAAGAAATCAGATGACGCATTGCTCTTGGCAGAATGGCTATGAAAGACCTAGATAAGATTCTCAAGAGCAGAGATGTCTCTCTCCATACAAAGATTCGACTTGTTCAAGCCATGGTATTTTCAATAACATCATATGGATGTGAAAGCTGGACAGTGAAAAAGATAGACAGGAAGAAAATTGATGCCTTTGAATTATGGTGCTGGCGGCGAATACTGTGTATACCATGGACTGCCCAAAGAACAAAGCAGTCTGTACTAGAGGAGATCAAACCTAAGCTTTCTTTAGAAGCTCAGATGACAAGACTTCGACTTTCATACTTTGGACACATCATGCGGAGAGAGAGATCATTAGAGAAAGACATCATGCTTGACAAGATAGAAGGTCAACGCAAAAGAGGAAGGCCAGCAATGAGATGGATCGATACAATAACAGCAGCTACGGGTACCAGTCTGTCAACAATGAGCAGCCTGACTGAAGACCGAACACAATTTAGGATAGCTATCCAGAGGGTCGCCATGAGTCGACTCCGACTCGACGGCACTTAACAACAACAACATGCAAATGAGGCCCCTTATGCAAATTAGGTCCCTCAATGAGTCTCCGCACATGGCCCCGCACTGCCCTTGGGTCACCCCTGACTGAGACAGTACACTGTGGGGCATGTTTACTAAAGCATGTTGCCAGATTAGCACAAGGTTTAGAGAATGGTATCGGCGCTATGCTAAAAAGTAGCATGGGACCCTGTGCGAAGACCTTTACAGTGAGCATTGGGATGGAGACTGGGCCGTTTCCACCATGGCACAGCTAGCCCAGGCATTTTTAGCCCACGCTACCTGCACTCAGTGCAAGCACCGCAGGTGCACCAAAGGCCACTTAAATGGGTGATATTAGTTGCTCCTGTGACTGTTTTACAGTGGTGAAGCTGTACTTGCCCTCCCACAAGGAGTACGCAGCCCGGTGATAATAACATGGCCCACACATACGCTATCAGAGCAGGGCTTGGCAAACAAACAAACAATCTCCTGTATTGGCTTTTCTGGCATTTGTCATGAAAGACAGCGAATTTCAAGACTAAAATAATGCTGACAATCCAGGAAGAAAGCGTAGCGAGTGAGCAGATGTTCCATTTTGTGTAAATAAGAATAAAATTTTGTGGTTGTCATGTTAGTGCACTTGAATGAAATAACCAGAGCATTATCATTAAGCCAGAAGATGGTAAATGTGTGTGGTGATTATTGTGACATAGTGGGTCCTTCCAGCCCGTTAGAAAAAGCTAAAAAGCAGGAAACAGGAGCAGTGCTGAGATGTAAACAAGAGCACATGGCTTCTGGTTACCACAGAAACCAAGCACAAGGGAAAGGGATACGCCCGTGCTACCACTTAGAGAATGAGTCACAAGTTGATTCAACACACCTGTTAGGGGGAGGAGTCAAGCTCTACCCTAGAATTCACTCTAATAAAGAGATCACAGTTGAGCCTATGGAGTTAGGTGAAAGAGGTGAGTCAGGTGAGTTAGATGAAGGAGGTGAGACGAGCAGCCAAGCAGGCAGCCAGGTGGGCTACGAGAGCTGCAGTGAAGACAGCAGTGAAAGGAGAAGGACAGAGTCTCCGTGGAAAGGTGAAACGGAGCTTCCCTTCAGAAAGAGGACAGAAACCCCAAGGGAAGGATACAGCAAAGGCAGTCTGGATTACCTGCCGTATTCTTGGGAATACAAGAAAGAAAGAAAGCCAGGAAGGCAATTGAAACCTTCCGTGCACAGCTCAGGTTGGGAACCTACAGCCAGTTCTAAGCCACAGAGAAAACCTCTGCCAGCTAGGTTAAAAGGTAAGCCTAAAGGCTGGGGTACTAATAATTGCAGTGATTTCATTTACCCAGAGAGTTGGGGCTATAATGAGAAGGACTGTACTGAGAATGCTTACTTGAACCAGTACTTAATTCAGGAGTATCACAAGAAGCCTGGAGCATTAAGGAAAGGCGTGGCACCAGGATTGCAGTTACAAACATTTCCTGTTTCAGAGGAAGAATTAATGGACATTGAGCCAGAGCTTATAAATACTAAGGAAGAAGTAATGGACTGTACGATAACTCTTTCTAATGAGATAATATCATTACGTTGAGTTCATGCTTTAAAGAGAAAAGGCAGCACTGCTGGGAGTTAAAAGCATACAGCTGTGAAGAAACAGAACTGTTACCTTGAAATGCTGGAAACTAATGTGTTTATGCTGAAGTAAGCCTTTATGTTGAAAACCTTTAATTTGTCCTTATACCAGAAAGTACCTGATTTTGTGCTACCTTGTTTCCTGGTTAAAAATCCAACCCCGGGAGGGGAAATAAAATCCTTTGTTTGCTTTAACCACTTTTGAATCCACAACTGCTCCTCATTGGTCAGCGAAGGGACTACATCTCCCAAGAAGCCTTGCTTTAGGATTTGTGAAAGTAGCTGTTCAGTGGGAAAAAACCACTTGCTTAAACCCTACCTACTAATACTGGGGGTTTCAAAGAAGAGTTGGTCACATTATGGACATAGAAAGAAGCATAGAAGAGGGGTGCAGACTGGTCTGAAGCAGAAACATAACAAGAGATGTACACAACAGTACACTAAAGAATAGAAAACTCTTATCCTGTTTCCTAGCAAGCTTCTTGGAGCAAAGACTCTCAGAGGGAAAGGCCACAAGGGCCATTTTACCTGGACCTGAAGCTGCAGGTTTAGACAATTGTTAATTTAAATTTGTGCATCTGCACCAAAAAAAGGCAAGAAAAGTATTTGTTAAATAAAAAAAATATTCAAATTACAGTATGTCCCTTATTTTTGATGGCATATTTTGTTTTCATGGGTCACCTTTTCTTGTTGTTTTTAATAAGGGTAATTTATTTTATTTATTTATTTATTTAAAAGTTTTTCTATACCGCGCTATTTAAAATCAATGCGGTTTACAAGGAACATTTCTTTGTACAAAGCAGGGAGACCTACTTTGCACTTACATTGAACAGGTATAGCAACTTGGATTTAGAACTGGGGGTAACTATATATAAACTAAGCAATTTGTCACTGCGCTGTTAACGCAACATGCTTGCTCTGTTACTATGTACAGGTTTGTCAGTGAGCTATGTACAGGATTATCAGTTATTTAATCTAAATGGTTGGGCTGCTGGGAGCGTTTGCTTCACCCAGCCCAGGGTGTGCTGGTGGAGACTTTAAGGTGGGTGGGGGTATGGTGGGTAGAATTGTGTCGTTGGGATGTGAGTAGTGTTGAACAACTAGATGGTGCTTTAGTGCCTTCCTGAATTGGGTGAGGTCAGTGATCGCTCAGATAGCGGTTGGTAGGTCATTCCTGTGGGTAGGTGCGTAGAGTGCAAAAGCTCTGTTCTTTGTTGCCTGAGAGCATCTTGTTATTTCCTTGGGGACTACTAGTGTGTTGGTGGCGAAGGTCCTCCTGGACAGCATGGTCACCACATGGATGACTATCCACAGGGGTCTCCAGGAATCGAAATTGATTTGATGGTACTTAACAACAGAGGTATAATGTCCAAAATTTGCTGAATTTATGCCTAATTTATACAGGTAATAGAGCCACTTATGTATCGTTATCAAATAGGCCTCCAGCGTTACTCCAGTGGCACACGAATACTAATGCACAAATTTACTCCGGCTCCAAGGCAACTGCAGATGTGTGTATGAGCTGTATACATGTACACACATATTATATAAAATACTTACGTAAATTGCAACTCTGCCCTAGTCCCACCCTGCCCTTAGGAACTCCTACGCATCTATCATGTAAAAATAGGCACTGCTGGGCCCGATATTCAAAAAAAAGCAGAGATCCTAAATTTAGGCTCTTAAGTTTGTGCTCTGTTCTCAGCACACTTATAAGCCTATGTTTTCATCTGAAAATTCATCCTAATTTAGGAGTTATGCTCCTAAATTTAGGTCTGCTATTCATTTGTCTAGATTTATGAGCCTAGTGCTAAAAATCAATGTTAATTTCCTTTTTTCCCCCACCCTCAATCCGTCCCCATTGCCTTCCACTTTTTATGCTTCTAAATTTAGAAGCTTAGTGAAATTTTAAATAAATATTTAGACACAGCCCTAGTAATTTTTCAGAGGCCTATTTAGGAGCATAACACTTGAAGCACAGACTAGATAGAAACATGACAACTGAAAAAGACTATATGGCCTATGTTTCTAAGTTAGGAGCATAAATCCTTTGAATATCGGGTCCTATGTTCCTATGCAATTTGTTAGAGCCATTTCCCGCATGTAAAACATGTTTTACAAGTTTACCCCCATTATTGCTATTGCTAGGGTCTTCTCAAGCTGGAAGTGATCCATGCCTCTCTGGACTTCTGAGAGAGCCAGCTGAGAAGTAAATAAATGAATTATATAGTTTCATCTACAAAATCTGATACTGTTGCATCCTCCGGTTGGCATCTTTATCTTCCTTATAGTCCACAAACCTAAAAAAACCTATCAGATCAATCATATTAGGTATTGGTACTCAGCGATGGCGCAAGGATATGAGACGCCCTAGATGAACCTCAGTCCTGGCACCCTTTTCTTCTCCTGCTACCACCTCCACCCCTATTGCTGCCGCTGTCACACCTCTCCAGGACCAGCAGTGGCAACAATGGCTTTAAACAGCACCATAGCACTTACCTAAACCTTCAGCTCTGCAGTGCTGTTCCTGCTTCCGCCCCTCTGATGCAAACTTCCTGGATCAACCACTTCCGCCCCCATGCAAACAGGAAGTTTGCATCAGAAGGGGGCGGAATCAGGAACAGCATTGTGCTGTGGTGCCTTTTAAAGCCTTTGCCACCGTTGCTGGTCCCAGAAAAGGGTGGCAGCAGCTGCTGGGCTGCCCTCACATCATTGGTGCTCTAGGCCTCTGCCTAGTTTACCTAATGTTGGTAACTCAGAGGAAATATCCAGGCCAATAAAGGGGATTCTCAGACCCTTAGTTCAAAATACACAAAACTGCTTCTTACAGGACACAGACTTTCTGAACAGGTTAAAGGACATGAAACAGCCTCCTTCTAGCACCTTCTGATTACAATGGATGCCGAACAACAATACAGGAATATTCCCCTTGCAGATGGCATAACTAAATATTAAATAATTGTCTAATCTGCATAAGAAAAGAAGAAAAGCTCCCAGAACCTAAAGAATGATCACTCTACTACTACTACTATTTAGCATTTATATACCGCTACCAGTCGTACGCAGCACTGTACAGCATAGACATGCAAGAGACAAACCCTGCTCATCCGAGCTTACAATCTAGTCAAGACAAAACACACAAACACAGAAGGTGTAGGCAGGGGTGGAACAAGGGGGAGAAAAGGAGATCAGGTGAGTCAAGATCCAAAAGCAGCAGCAAAGAGGTGAGCTTTCAACCTGGACTTGAAGAAGGCCAGAGAAGGTGCCTGGCGCACAGATTCAGGTAGTTTGTTCCAGGCGTAAGGTGCAGCAAGCTGAAAGGAGCGAAGTCTGGAGTAAGCAGTAGGAGTGCGGGGCATAGATAGAAGCAGTTTGCTAGAAGAGCGGAGTACCCAAGGGGGGTTATAAGGAGAGACAAGAGATGAAAGGTACTGAGGAGCTGCAGAATGAATGCACCTATAGGTCAGCAGGAGAAGTTTGAACTGGATGCGGAAGCGGATAGGGAGCCAATGAAGTGACCTGAGAAGAGGCGTAACATGGGCATGACGAGGCTGGCGGAAGATTAGATGTGCAGCTGAGTGTTGAAAAGATTGAAGGGGAAAGAGGTGACTCAGTGGGAGACCAGCAAGGAGCAGGTTACAGTAGTCGAGACGAGAGGTTATCAAGGAGTGGATAAGCGTTTTAGTAAATAAGAACATAAGAACATAAGATGTACCATACTGGGTCAGACCAAGGTCCATCAAGCCCAGTAGTGTGTTCAGAGAGGAAGGGGTGGATTTTGCTAATGTTGTAGAGAAAGAAACGGCAGGTCTTGGCTACGAGCTGGATGTGTGAGGAGAAAGAGAGAGAGGAGTCAAAACTACTCCCAGACTGCGAGCCGAGGGAACAGGAAGGACTACAGAGTTATCCAAAGAGATTGAGAAGGGAGGAAGAGGAGGGGAGGTTGTTGGGGGAAAGATAAGAAGTTCAGTCTTGGCCATGTTCAGCTTCAAGCGGCAGTGAGACATCCAGGCAGCAATGTCAGAGAGGCAGGCAGAGATCTGGGTCTGGATTGCTGGAGAGATATTGGGCGTTGAGAGGTAGATCTGGGAGTTATCGGCATACAGATGGTACTGAAAACCATGGGAAGAGATAAGTGCACCAAGGGACTGGGTATAGAGGGAGAAAAGGAGCAGGCCCAGAACAGATCCTTGGGGTACACCAACTGGGAGCAGGGTTGCAGAGGAGGAGGAGCCACCAGAGCACACACAGAAGGAGCAGTGGGAGAGATAGGAGGAGAACCAGGATAGTACAGAGCCCGTGAAGCCAAGCGAGGACAGGGTATCAAGCAGAAAGGTGTGATCGACGGTGTCAAAAGCAGCAGAGAGGTCAAGAAGGATGAGGACGGAGTAAAGGCCTTTGGATTTTGCCAGGAACAAGTCACTGGAGACTTTGATGAGAGCCGTTTCAGTAGAGTTTAGAGGACGAAAACTGGACTGTAAGAGATCGAGGAGGGCATGAAAGGAGAGGAAGTCGAGGCAGCAGCAGTGAACCGCATGTTCGAGTAGTTTAGTAGTGAAGGGAAGGAGAGAGATGGGTGAAATTAGAAGGACATGTGGGATCAAGTGAGGATTTTTTGAGGAGAGGTATGACCACAACATGTTTGAAGTCATCAGGGACTGTTGCAGTGGAGAGTGATAGGTTGAGAATATGGGAGATGGACAGGATGACGGTGGAAGAGATGGGGTTTAGGAGACAGGTGGGGATAGGATCAGAGGAGCAGGTGGTGGGTTATGAGGAAGAAAGAAGGTGTGCAGTTTCCTCATCAGAGATCGCAGGAAAGGAAGAGAGGGTAGGAGAGATGGGGGGGGGGGGGTTGGGAGTGAAGAGGGGGAGGGGTGGAAGTAGTTGGTTTTGTGGGGAATTGGAGGGTGATCTTGTGGATTTTGTCATGGAAATAGTCAGCCAGGGTTTGGGCAGAAAGGGAGGGGGGGATCGGAGGTGGGGGCACTTTGAGGAGAGAGTTGAGAGTAGTAAAGAGACGGCGGGGATCAGAGACAAGAGAGTTAGTTAGATGGACATATTAATCCTGTTTGGCGAGAGCTATGGCTGATTGGAAAGAGACAAGCATGAATTTGAAGTGTAGGAGGACTGCACGGGCACGGGATTTGAGCCAAGTACGCTCAGCAGAACGGGCACAGGAACGTAGATAGCAAGCAGTGGATGAAAGCCAGGGTTGGGGTGCAGAACGTCTCACAGGACGTGGGATGGGGGGAGCGAGAGCATACAGAGCCGAGGAGAGTGCAGCATTATAGGAAGTTACTGCCTCATCAACAGTCGTGGATGACAAAGTGGAAGAAAGAGATGAGGAAATGGCGGAGGAGAGAGCCAAGGGATCAATATCATGAAGGTTTCTAAATAGGTTAGAGGAGACAGGATGAGGCAGAGGCAGCAGGTGATGAAGATTAAAGCTTAAAAGGTGATGGTCAGATACGGGAAGAATTGAGTTACAGAAGTTCGAAGGTGAGCAGCTAGAGAATAATATTAGGTCCAGGCAGTGGCCATGTTGGTGAGTGGGGGCAGTGGAACAAAGTTGGTGGTTAAACGAGGAGGTAAGGGAGAGGAGCTTTAAAGCATGAGGATCAGAGGGGTTATTAACATGGATGTTAAAGTCCCCAAGAATGAGAGTGGGGGAGGAGTTGACGAGAAAGAAGGAAAGCTATGAGTCAAAGTCAGTGAGAAAGATAGAAGCAGACTTGTCGGGAGGTCGATAAATAACAGCTACCCGGAGGGGAAGCAGAGCAAAGAGGCAGATGGAGTGGACTTCAAAGGAGAGGAAGGAGTGAGACTCTGCCATAGCAACTGTACTTAATTCCAGTTACACTCATTGGACAGAAAAAACCTCCTTGAACCTATTACTATTTTCAGTCTTTTATACTTTCTGTAGTCTTTATTTAACCTCTTGTTGCAATCACTACTAATATGAGAAGGTTCAAGGAGATTTTTCTCACCAATGACTAACAGAGTGCCATTAAGTTCTGAAGTCTTTCTTTCTTTGTTCCCCTCTTTTTTATCCACTTCAGCCAATTATTTGATCACTTGAAGTATTGCTGATTTATTAATAATTGCTTTACCCTAGTGTATTTTCTTTTTAATAACTAAATATTGGAAATTCCTAAACACAATACACAATGAAACTATTAAAAATTAATTAAACATTCTGATCCACAACTACATCTTCAATAATGAAATCTATTTACAGACTACAATTGCTGCTATGGGCACTAGGATGGTACAGCAATATGGTACTTTGTGACTCCTTGTGGCAGAACTAGAAGAGACATTGATGACATTTTTTAATAATTTGGACGAAGAGAAGAAACTCAGTCTTAATGCAGATTAAATCTCAATCAGACTAAAGCAAATTACTTCATGAAAAAAGGAGACATTTATGGCTTGTTAATTTTCTTTCATCTTTGCATTCTTGTACTAAACTCTGTCATTGGGAGCTATTCTCCAGAGGGGATGTAGCCTTTCAGACAGATATCTTGAGGGTAATTTTGTCTGTCTTCATTCCAAATTAAAGACAGTTTGAGGCACATTTCACAATGGGATGTCCAAATGTAGTCTCAGACAGCAAAGCCAGAACGTCTGAAAGAAAAAGCAGGCACATGCAAGTTCAGGCACGATTTTGGAAACGTGGACATACCCAATATGCATGTATATCAAACATCAATAGAGATCTCCCCAGAATAGCAATTCAGAACTAAGATGTCTAATAACATAATTGTTAGAGTAGTGACTTAGGAGCAGTGTGGCTAGGGTTCAAATCCCAGCGTGAGCCTTTGTTATCTAAAGATAGTCACTTAATTCTTCATCTTATCTAGACTCTCTAGATGTTTTAAGGTGAAATCAAGCACTGTCCTTGTACCTATTAGTGCCTGAAGCAGGTATAAAAATGGATATGCTTACAGATATCTCCTCCATTTCTGAGATTGAATGGGGACGTGTAAGTCCATTGTGCTTCCCTGGACATCCCTCTGCCACACCCCCATGCCTACTTGGACGTCCCTGCACCGCAAACATCATTTGTGGAATGGCTACGGAGACATGTCCGTGATTTCACTGTCATTAATATACACACCTTCAGACATCCAAATCATGACTAGGCCTTGCAAAATGACCATCTTTGGGTACTTCTCAAGTGTATGGACTAGTATAGCAGGATGATGAAGAAGGAGAAATTACCCGAAAGTTTTATTTCCTTGAATACTGCTAGATTAGTCCAGGCCTCTTCGGGAGGCTACCAGATGAGCACGTGGTAGAGAGTAGTACCTGTGCTGCATTAAAAAATAGCACGGGAAATAAGATACCAGATGTTGAGGCTTTAATAGAAGAGTCTGACTTGGATTTAGTGGTAGTTATGGAAACATGGTTCACGGACAACCATGACTGAGATGTAATTATACCGGGCTATACTTTATTCAGAAAGGACAGTGTAGGAGGAAGGGGAGAAGGAGTGGCACTATATGTAAAAAATAATACTAAAGTTATAGAGTTACAGGGCTTAAAAGGGAAAGAGAAGGCACTGTGGGTTAAACTAGAAAGAGGTAAAGAGAAATCCATTTGCATTGGTATGATATGCAGATCTCCCTCACAGGGAGAAGTGGTTGGAGATTTAATAGAAGACGCATGCAGCATTGCCATGAAAGGGGAAGTGCTACTGATAGGTGATTTCAATATGTGAGATGTTAATTGGTACATCCCTGCTGCAGTGTCATCTAGAAGTAAGGAGATCCTGGATTCTCCAAAGGGAGAATTATTCAGGCAACTGGTAACATAACTACTACTACCACTATTATTATTAATCATTTATATAGCGCTACAAGGCATACACAGCGGTGTACAGACACATATGAAAGACATCAGAACATACAATCTAATCAAGACAGACAGTACAATAGGTGAGAACAAGAGTACAGTAGGGAAGGGTAATGAGACAGAAGGAGAACAAAGGGTTAAGATCTAAAAGCAGCCTGAAAGAGGTGAGCCACACTTGAAGGGACCATACTGGACTTCCCCAATGGGAAAAGTGTTTCTGATGTTATAGTGGGAGATCATCTCGCATCCAGTGATCACCAGATGGTGTGATTCAGTATTAGGACTAGGGCTGATAAAATCCATTCAAAAGAGAGGGTCTTAGACTTTAGGAAAACTAATTTTGCCAAGATGGGCCAATACCTCAAGGAGACGTTAGTGGGATGGGAAGAACTGGGGGATATAGAAAAACAGTGGGCAAAACTCAAAGAGGATATTTTAAGGGCAACAAAGGTGAAATTAGACTTACCTGCTAATTGTTGTTCCTTGAGGAACTCCAGTCTAGTCCCAAACCTCTGGGTTGTGGTCCTCCTCCAGCAGCTTTGGAGACTGAGAAATGTCATCCATTTATGATGACACTGGTATATCCAGCTAGGAACCGCCTCCTCACTCCAGTAACCTATTGACAAAGCAGACTCATTGGAGCAACAATTAAGTAGTAAAACACTACAAACAAACTGTACTAACTGAACTAATAACTTTCAATGGAGACATTATCTGTTCTTCAGATTTTCAGATCGCCCCCCTCCTTCATGTTAGCGTTTGATAGGCCTACTCTCCCCCTTAATGGAGGATAGTGACCCACACATAATCACCATGTCTAGAAGCTTCCTTTATGGACTATAAGCCACCCAGCTACTTCTTCATCTCACCTCTCATACTTTCTTTGTACCATGTGCTTCATGTGCTTCAGGCTGTAGTCCAGAGAAAGAATCAGGGAGGGATACGGGACTAGACTGGAGTTCCTCAAGGAACAACAATTAGCAAGTAAGTCTAATTTCAGCTTTCTTATCGTCCCTCCAGTCTAGTCCCGAACCTCTGGGGATGTAACAGAGATGTGAAAAAAAATCAACGGGAGGGACCTGCCAGACCAGCCTGAAGTACTGCTGATCCAAAACAGGTATCCCTTTCTGCCTGAACATCCAGACGGTAATGTTTGACAAAAGAATTTAATGATGACCAGGTAGCTGCCCTACAAATGTCTACCACTGGTATTAAACAGAACTCAGCCCAGAAAGCCACTTGCGCTCTAGTTGAATGGGCTCTCAGCCCTTCTGGAACGACCTTACTGATCAAAACATACGCCAACGCTATGGCTTCTTTAATCCATCTAGTCATGGAAGCTTTTGATGCTGCCTCTCCTTTTCTCGGCCCTCCGAAAAGGACGAATAGCCTGTCTGACCTGCGGAAATCCGCCATCCTACAGATATACTTCTTTAATGCCCGACGAACATCTAAGGAGATGTAACTTCTGCGCGGAAGACCCATCCATCTCCTCAATGAACACCGGCAATGAAACCACCTGGTTCACGTGAAACACCGAGACTACTTTTGGCAAAAAAGACGGCACCGGCCTCAAAACCACCTTCGTATCGTAAAATGACAGAAAAGGTTTCCTACGAGGCAAAGCCTGTAACTCTGAGATCCTCCTTGCCGAACAGATCGCTACTAGAAATACTACCTTGAGAGTGAGATCCTTTAATGACGCCCTCGACAAGGGTTCAAACGGCTCATGCCCCAACGCTTCTAATACGAATGGGAGATTCCACTTTGGTACTATCTGTTTACATGGTGGCCTCAAAAGAGACACCGCCCTTACAAATCTCTTTACATCCAGATGCACCCCGAGGGTCTCTCTGCCTATCTTTCCTCTATAACAGGGCAAGGCTGCTACCTGCACCTTCAAAGACGCGGCCGCTAAACCTTTCTCCAAACCATCCTACAAGAATGCCAGAATATGTGGAATTGATGCCTTTAACGCTTCCAATTGCCTGTCCACACACCATGCTTCAAATACACGCCAGATGCGAACATATGCTAATGAAGTAGATCTCTTCCTTGCTTTCAGCAAGGTGGAAATCACCGATGTGGAATATCCCTTCGACCTCAGCCTAGCCCTCTCAATAGCCAAGCCATAAGCGAGAACTGATCCACGTGGGGCATGTGTAGCGGACCCTAAGACAACAGATCTTTCCGAAGAGGAAGATGCCACGGCTTCTCTACCAAGAGCCTCATCAGATCTACGTACCAAGGCAGCCTTGGCCAATCCGACGCTATCAATATCACCTGTCCTCTGTGTCGCTCGATACGTTGCAACACCCTTCCTATTAACACCCACGGTGGAAACATGTACTGGAGCTGCCCTACTGGCCAGACCTGTATGAGCACATCCAGGCCTTCCGACATCCTTTCCCTTCTTTTGCTGAAAAGACGATCGACATTTCCTGACTGAAAAGTTGCCATGAGATCCATTACTGGCGTTCCCCAACATCGCACCAGCATCTTGAACACGTCCTGATGGAGGACCCACTCTCCCAGGTCCACTTTCACTCGACTCAAGAAGTTGGCCTCCACATTGTCCACTCCCGCTACCAACAAACCCAGAAGATTTACTTCCTCCCAGTTGCACAACTGTTCGGTCTCGGCTTCCAGCGGGATACTGCTGGTACCACCTTGTCGATTGATATAGGCTACCGCGGTCGCGTTGTCGGAAAACACCCGAACGGCACTCTCGGAAAGATAGGGCTGAAACATTTGTAGAGCCAGGGTTACTGCTCTCAACTCCAACCTGTTGACTGACCAGGCCTTTTCTCGATCGGACCACTGGCCTTGGGCAAATTTCCCTTGGAAATTAGCTCCCCAGTCCAAGAGGCTGGCATCGCTCATTAGGGGTAACCAACACGGTGCTTCCAAAGGTCTCCCCTTTTACAGACAGCCCGGAAGTAACCACCATTGAAGAGCTTGCCAAGTCTCCATCGGACAAGGCAGTCTCTGAGACAAAGGATCTCTTTGATGTGACCAACGTTTGAGCAACGCCCTCTGCAACGGCCTCATGTGGGCTGTCACCCATGGGCCCAGCTCGAGACTCACTGCCATGGTCCCGAGCAACTGCAGATAATGCCATGCTGTGGGAGTTGTTCTGTTCAGAAATTGCTGGACTAGCCTCCGCAATCCCTTCGCTCATTGTTGCGGCAGAAAGACTTTTCCAGCGCTCGTATCGAACCGAGCTCCCAAGCATTCTAGACTTTGCGATGGAACCAACTTGCTCTTTGAGATATTGACTACCCAACTGAGACTTTGTAGAAACATCACCACTCTGGCTGTAGCCTTTTCGCTCTTGGTCCTGGACTTCGCTTGGATCAGCCAATCGTATAGATAAGGGTGCACCAGAACTTCCTCCTTTCGCATTGCTTCCGCTACTACCACCATCACCTTGGTGAATGTTCGTGGCGCTGTAGCTAGTCCAAATGGTAATGCCAGAACTGAAAGTGTCCTAGAGGTACCGCAAATCTGAGAAATTTCTGATGTTCCTGCCTTATGGGGATGTGTAGATATGCGATCCAGAGAAGTCAGAAACTCCCCTTCTCTTACTGCCATGATCACCGACCACAGGGTTTCCATATGAAAATGAGATACGCGGAGACAATGATTTACTCTTTTGAAATCGAAAATTGGCCAAAAAGTCCCTTCTTTTTTTGGGACTATGAAGTATATGGAGTAACGACCGAAGCCGCATTGGTCTGGAGACACCCATACTACAGCCTTGAGGTCGAGCAGCCTCTTTACCATCTCTCTCACTGTGGCCCACTTGGCAGGCACCTTGCATGGAGACTGAATGAATGAATCTCTCACCGGCCGCTGAAACTCTAACGCATAACCATCTCAAATGACCTCTAGTACCCACTGGTCTGATGTAATTTGGACCCAGGCATAGTAAAAGTCCCATAGCCAATCTCCTACGGGCACCAGGCCTACCTGGGTCCCCTTGACTTCATTGCGGCTTTTGAAGATTTGAAGAGGAGGAAGAGACCCCAAATCCTCTGCTTGCTCCCGAAAGCCTCGAAACCCCTGGTTTCTATTGGGAAAACATCCCCTTTGCGCTTGATTAAATCTCAGGAAACGGAACCGACGAAACTCCCTCTGCTGACCCTTGGCTGTGGGAGTCGACCGCCCCTACTTCTGTTTGTCTTCTGGAAGCAGTCTACCCTTGGATTCTCCCAGATCCTTCACCAGTTTCTCCAAATCTTCCCCAAACAATAGCCTCCCTCGAAAAGGAAGCTTACTTACCCTAGCTTTGGAAGATCCATCAGCTGCCCAATTGTGCAGCCACAGATACCGTCTTGCTGCTACAACCAATGCCATGCTGTTCGATAATCCTCGAATAAGATCATAATGAATATCTGCCAGAGAAGCCATCCCTGACTCCAACCTGGATGCTTCTCCGGTCGTGTCGCCTCCCTGCTCGCTTTGAACTCGTTGCGACCAGCGAAGACAGGCCCTTGTAACCCATGCGCCACAAATAACTGCTTGAACCGACAGAGCATTGACGTCGAAAACCTGTTTCAACAAGGCATCCAGTTTTCTGTCCTGGGTATCCTTGAAAGCTGCACTTCCTTCTACTGGACTAGTAGTCTTCTTCGTAACCGCAGAGATGGTTGCATCCACCTTGGGAGACTTAAACAACTCCCGATCCTGGTCAACCAGCGGGTAAAGACGTCACATAACTCTGGAGCCTTTGAGACCTGCCTTTGGCATGTTCCACTCCTCCTGAATCATTTCTAGAATCACTCTGTGTACCGGAAAGGCTCTCTGAGTCTTTCTAAAAACCTGCAGTAACGGATCTTCTAACGTAGCATCTTCTGCTGGCCCAGGTGACAGCATATTAAGTGCCTTTAGTGTCTCTGAAATGAGTGCCGGCAACTCCTCTCTCCGGAAAACACGGACCACCCTGGCCTGGTCCTCCTTGTCCATGAGCTCTCCTTCCTCTAACTCATCGTCCAGTTCCAAGTCGGGATCCCCCTCATCAGAGAGAAGTCCCTTCGAGGCCACTGACTGTTCTATCTGTTCTTTCTCCATCCTGGCCCTCTTCGCCAGGCTGCCTGTGGCCCCTGTACTCAGAGGGGTCGCAGGCCTCTTCTCGCCCAGCTCAACAAAGGCACTGGTTGCCAGCTTCTTTTGTGTACCACCGAAGGCTTGTTGTATAAGCGCAACAAACTCAGGGGAAAAAATTGCCGCTAGTCCCCCTGGCCAAGCCGTCTGCGAAGACAGAAGATCTGGAGTGGAAGATGGCCCCGCCACGGGTTCTTTAAGTGGAAAATCTAGGGAAAGTGGGTCCGTTAAATCTACCGCGGCTCCTGGACCCTCAGACCCCGCTTCCAGGGCATGTTCCATAGCGGCTGCTTCTTGCATGCAGCCCCTACAGACCCCTGTCTCCGACACCAAATCCCCACTGACAAAACTCAGCTCAGCACACTGCCCCTCTTACCTCATCTCCTGCAAAGTGCCCTTCAAGCGTTTTTCTCTCTCCACGCTCAACCGGCCAACGCGGGTTGAGCAACAGGAGCTAGGCAGAGAGAGAGAGAGAGAGGAAAGACAAGTGCTGCTGCTTCACTGTGCCGGCCATTCTCTTACACAGCCTCTGAGCACTGACAGGCACCTTCTTCTGTGTGCACTGGCTGAGACGTGCTCCAGTTCCTCACCCATATATGTGGGTTCAGGAACCGGAGCTCTGTCGTTTTGCCGACCGGTTGTCCTCTGAACGAACTGCCCAAATTTACCGCAGGGGTGGGGGTGAAGAGAGGGGGGAGGCCTCCGGCTCATTTTAAAGGAACAGGCACCCTAAATATAAACAATCTACTAATAGTTTTGAAATAACTGTCCAAGAATCTTACCTTTTTTAGAACCCTTATTCAAACTAAAATAAACTCTTCTTAATAGTTCCTCCAGTGAGCCCGTACCTCTAGGCTCACCGATCCTCCAGCGGCTTAGAGACTGAGGTAACTAGAGTGAGGAGGCGGTTCCTAGCTGGATATACCAGTGTCATCATAAAAGAATGATGTTTCTCAGTCTCCAAAGCTGCTGGAGGAGGAGCACAACCCAGAGGTTCGGGACTAGACTAGAGGGACAATAAAGAACCTTTTTTATTAGAAAGATAAATATAAAAGGAAAAGGAAGCCGCTATGGTTCTCAAAAGAAGTAGCTGAGAAGGTAAAGACAGGGGGAGGCCTTCAGGAAATACAAGAGATCACAGAGAGAGGAGGACAGGCACATCCATGTTTATATCTGCTCCAGGCACGAATAGGCATCAGGACAATGCTTGTTTTCACCTTAATGGATCATTAAAAAAAAGGGTGCCGGGGTGATCTGGGAAACAATAATCGGTGAGCCTGATGTCAGTACCAGGTAAAATGGTTGAAACCACTATAAAGAATGAAATTACTGAACATTTATTTTATTTATTAATTTATTTATTAACATTTCTTATATACCGCACTATTTGCCATCAGCGCGGTTTACATGGAACAGAAACATCCGACAAATTACATATGTCTGGTCATTACATTTAACAGGAAATGGAACTTGGAGAACAGGGTAAACTATATACATAGGAAGTGTAATGAGAAAGGATACTGTTTGGTGTTTTACATTGTAGGGGACGCCTGTTGCGAGGGCTTGCCTGTTTGACTACTACTATTGTTGAGGTGCTCGCTATTCGAGTGGGACTGAGGTTCGGAGCTGTCTGTGAGATATTTGATGAAGAGGAAATGTTTAAGGGCATGAGGGAACATGTAGACAGTCATGGTTTAATGGGAGAAAGCCAACGTGGATTTAGCCAAGGAAGGTCCTGTCTTACTAATCTGTTATATTTTTTTGAAGGTGTGAATAAACAGGTAGAAAAGGTGAACTGGGTAATATAGTGTATCTGGATTTTCAGAAAACCTTTGACAAAGTCCCTCATGAGACACACTTGGCAAAATTAAAAAGTCATGGGATTGGCGGCAATGTTAGTATTGTGGATCAGGAACTGGTTAAAAAAGACAGAAAGAAGAGATTAAGACTAAATGAACAATTTTTGCAATGAAGAAAGGTGAATTGTGGAGTACTCCAGGAATCTGTGCTGGGTCTGCTGCTTTTTTTAGCATATTCATAAATGACTTGGAAGTAGGAATAACGAGTGACGTGATCAGATTTGCAGATGACACAAAATTATTCAAAGTTGTTAAAACGCAGGAGAATTGTGAAAAATTGCAAGAGGAGGACCTGGAACAATTAGAAGACTGGATGACCAAATGGCAGATGAAATTTAATGTGAACATGTGCAAAGTTATGCAACTAGGAAAGAAAAACCCAAACTATGGTTACACAATGCAAGGTACTACCTTAGGAACCACCGCCCAGGAAAAAGATTTAGGCATCACCCTGGATAATATGTTGAAACCCTCTGCCCAGTGTGCAGCGGCGACCAAGAAAGCAATCATAGGGAAAGGAATGGAGAATAAAACCAAGGATATTATAATGCCTTTATAGAGTTCCATGGTGTGACTGCACCTTGAACATTGTGTTACCATATCTTAAAAAGGATATAGCTGAATTAGAAAAGGTACAAAGAAGAGCGACAAAACTGGTAAAGGGAATGGAAGGATACCCCTTTGAGGAGAGGATTAAAAGGTTGGGGCTTTTCGACTTGGAAAAGAGATGGCTGAGGAGGGATATGATAAAGTCTATAAATTAATGAATAGAGTGGAAAGGTAAATGTAGATTGGTTGTTTACTCCTTCAAAATGTAGAAAAAATAGGGGACATGCAATGAAGCTACAATGCAACCCATTTATGACTAATAAGAGAAAATATGTATTTGCTCAACGTATAATCAAACTCTGGAATCCGTTACCAGAGGAGGTAGTAAAAGCTGTTAGTATAGCCGGGTTTAAAAAAGGTTTGGACAAGTTCCCTGAAGAAAGGTCAATTAATCATTATTAAAGAGGACCCGGGAAATCCACTGCTTACACCGAGACAAGCATTGTGGAATCTGTGTACCTTTTTGGGAAGCTGCCAGGAACTTGCGACCTTGATGGGCCACTGTTGGAAACAGGATACTGGGCTTGATGGACCTTGGCATTTCTTATGTTCTTATGTTTTAAGCTAGCAAAATAGGAAAGCAAAGACACAAAAAGAAGGAGAATTAGCCAATGCAATAAAATGGGGAGATAAGACATATTTCAGATGTGTTAGTGAGAGGAGAAGGGCAAAAGTGGTATTGACACTCAAGGGTGAAGGGGAGGAATATGTAGAAGCTGATGAGGATAAAATGGAATTGCTTAACAAATATTTCATCTGCGTTCACAGATAAAGGGTCAGGAGCAGGACCTCAGAAAACACCCACAAAGAGGAACAGAAGTGATGGGGAGCTCGTACGATTTTCAGAAGACTGTTTTTTTGAGGCTCTAGCTAAACTAAAAGTAGACTACTCTTCTGGCAAACTGCTTCTATCTGTGCCCTTCTCTTCTATTGCTAACTCCAGACTTCGCTCCTTTCACCTTGCTGCGCCTTATGCCTGGAACAAACGACCTGTGTCTGTACGCCAGGCACCTTCTCTGACCTTCTTCAAATCCAGGTTGAAAACTCACCTCTTCGCTGCTGCTTTTGGATCTTGACTCACCTGATCTCCTTGTTTCTTTACCTTCCCCCCTTGTTTTATCCCTGTCTACACCTTCTGTGTTGTCTGTCTTGACTAGATAGTAAGGTCTGATGAGCAGGGACTGTCTCTTACATGTCTGTGCAGCTCTGCATACAACTTGTAGCGCTATACAAATGTTCAGTATTAGTAGTAGTAGTAGGGATACATCCAAGAATACTGAAGGAACTTGGGGACGTTCTAGCGGCTCCACTGACTAACCTCTTCTTTGGAGATGGGAGTGGTCCCAGAGGACTAGAGAAAGGTACATGTGGTTCCTTTACACAAAAGTAGAAGTAAGGATGAGGTTGAAAACTGCAGGCCGGTTAGTCTAAACTCTGTGGTGAGTAAACTATTGGAAGTGCTGCTAAACAAGAGAAAAGTGAGCTGTCGAGTCCAGTGGATTGCAGAATCTGAGGCAGTATGGGTTTATTTATTTATTTTATTTTACATTTCTTATATACCGCACTATTTGCGATCAGCGCGGTTTACATAAAACAAAACAGAATCCGACAATGAACAAAAGTCAGGTCATTACAATGAACAGGAGCAATCAACTTGGATAACGGGGGAAACTATGTACATAAATGGAATACTGAAATTGGTAAACTATGTACACAAATGGGATACTGAAATTGGTAACTGTATATATGTGAGATGGGGTCATTTTGTGTTGTTCGTACCTGGTGGCTGGGGTTCGAGGGAGGCTGTGAGGTATTTGATAAAGAGGAGGTGTTTTAAGGCCTTCCTGAACTGGCTCAAATTGGGGATAGCTCTGATGTGTGGTGGTAAGGAGTTCCAGAGGCTTGGTGCGTTCAGGCTGTAGGCTCTGTTTGAAGTTGATATGGCGCATGTTGTCATAGCTTTTGGTATTGCTAACATGTTGGTTGCAGCCGTTCTTCTTATCCTGTTGGGCATGGGTTGTTGTATGAGGTCACATATTGAAGAAGAGGATAACCCATTGATGGCTTTGAATGTCATTACTAGGATCTTGAAGTTAATCCTGGCTTGGATGGGGAGCCAGTGCAGCTGCATTAGGAGGGGTGTGATGTGCTCTCTCCTTGGTGCTCCTAAAAGGATTCGCGCAGCGCTGTTCATGGCGAGTTGTAAGGGATGTAAGGTTGCTTGAGGGAGACCTTGTAGGATGGCGTTTGCATAATCAAAATGAGGGATGATGAGGGCTTGGTAGATGGTACGGAAGTCACTCTGCTCGAGTAGGGGGCGTATGTGTCTGAGGGATCTGATTTTGAAGTAGATCGCTCTTACTGTTTTTGCTATGTGCTGCTTCATGTTGAGGTTCTGATCCAATGTGACTCCGAGGTATCGTATGGCTGATTTTACTTGCAGCTTGGCGTTGTCTACTTCCAAGTGGTTAGGTGGAATAAACTCAGGATTTCTAGAGATGAATAGGACCTCTGTTTTCTTATGTTGGATGCGCAGATTTTGAGAGAGGAGCCATTCGGATACTGCATTGAAGCACTTAGTTAGAGGGGTGAGGTCTAGGCAATCCAGGATATTGGCAGGTAAAGTAGGACATCATCGGCGTAAATCATGCAACTCACATTAAAGTGTCTAATGATGTTACATATGGGTTGGATATAAATGTTAAACATAAGAGATGAAAGGGAGGATCCTTGAGGGACTCCTTGACTTTGTAGGAATGGCTCAGATGTGGTTCCATTTGCTCGTACGTGTTGCCATCTTCCAGACAGGTAAGACCTGCACCACTCCAGCGCTGTTTCAGTGATGCCTTTCTCTCTTAGCCGAATAAGGAGGATCTCGTGGCAGACAGAGTCGAAGGCTGCCGCAATATCTAAAAAGATAAGTGCGAAACCTGTACGTGAGTTGTCAATGCCTGAGATTATGGTGTTGAAGAGAGTGGTAAGTAGTGTTTCCACTCCATGTGACTCTCTGAACCCGTGTTGTGATGGATCTAGAGGTGCATAGGTGTCCACATGATCTTGTAGCTGCCTGTACACTATTTTTTCAAAGATTTTAGAGAGCATCGGTTTCCCAGAGGCAAGTCTTGTCAGATAAATTTGATTGACTTCTTTGGCGGGTGATCAGGGAGCTGGACCGAGAGAGAGCTCTAGATGCGGTGTACTTAGATTTTTAATAAAACCTTTGACACCATTCCGCACAGGCAACTTATAAACAAACTGAACACCCTAGGGATGGACCTTAAAGTTACAGATTGGGTTAGAAATTGGTTGAGTGGGAGGCAACAAAGGGTACAGGTAAATGGAGCTCACTCTAAGGATGAGTTACCAGTGGTGTGCCACAGGGATCTCTCCTTGGTCCGATTCTTTTTAACATCTTGTCCAGTTGCCATGGCATCGCAGCTCCATTGAAAAGCCGCGATCCCCGGCCGCCACCTCTAAAAGTGATTTCCCCGCAGCCCGACCCCTGATCTGGCCTCCCAAGGCCAGGGTTGGGCTGCAGGGAATGTTCCCTGCCCCCTTCTGCCATTTCTGTGCCCTGGGCCCGCCATCCCCTGCCGACTAGGGGAAGTTATTCCACCTCCAAGGTGAAATAAGTTCCCCGTTCAAGCCGTCGGCCCCGGACGTACAGGGCCGACATTGAAATCAGCCCTGTACGTCTGGGGCCGACGACTGCCCACCGCCCGCCCTAATGCCACCTCCAATCTGCCCCTTTCCTGCCCCATCTAACTTTCTGTACAACGCATGGGGAAGTTAGACGGGATCGGGAGGGGGCACAAATAGCTATTCGTGCCTCGGAATGACCCTGATACTGAATACATGGTAGCAGACACACAAAGGAACTGAATTAGCATGGGTTTGGAACTGGTGAGAAGAACCATCAATCATTAGACTTCATCCCTGTGTTTTTAATTTCAGATAGAACAGAAAGCGACATCAACAGACAGTTGACCACGACTTTGAGATGTGGCTCACTTGAAATTGACAGTTGGACTATGAAAGCCAATTAGACACAAAAGGCATGTAAATGAAGGAAAAGAGTGCCTACTGTTATTAAAGTGTGTTATTAATGGTAACTGGAGGGTTCTGAGTTCTACATTGAGGTTAATTGATTTATATGCCCCATTGATTCAGATTGTATGTTAGCTAACAAGCTTCAGTAGAAAAGCAAACAAGCTAAAGACTGTTATTTCAGCAACCAGAAAAAAAAAATCACACTGAATCATTCCAAATGTTCTTGGGTACTGTATAATGCTCACTGAAAATATGAAATGAATTGAAGCCAGTCAATCAAAGATATTGATCTGGCATACTGTATTTTGCAAATGAATTTTGAGGATCAATGTGAAAGGGTATTCCTTCAGAGCTTCTGCCCTCCCCAGTTTGGTTAGGCATGTACTATTTTTATCACCTCTACTGTCCAAGTCCCAGAACTTAGTCATCGATCCTTTCTTAGCTGTCTGTCCTTTGCCACAGCCTCTATTACTCACTCTGCTGTTCGGAATGCGCAATCAGTTATAATCAGACTGAATAAATTGCACTAAAGTAATCTATCATGCTTGGAATGGTGTGAAAGGACATTTAGGATGGCGGAACCTAAATTTAAGTTATAAATAAAGGGATAAATTGAATCCTAAGGATCCAGGTTTAAGCAAGTTATTTTGAAGAAATGGTCTATGCACCCAGCTAAGACTGCAGTAGGTCTGTGCTTGCAATAAGAGGAGATTCTGATGCAACACTGTTGACCATTTTACAGATTCTAAAAAAATAACAGTATGTTAGACAGCATTACTGTATGGACATCTCAGACAACATAAGTAGCAGAACAGGATGGGTCACCTGGACTATGGCCTGGCCAATGTTTTGCCCCACACAACATCAATAACTGGGGAACTTGGGGGGATGAGGTATTGGCTATCTATCTCCTCTCCCCCCAACCAACCTACCAACCAACCAAAAGGGTATTCTACTGTCCCTTTCAGACGGTACATCAAAAATGGAGCTTATGATTGCCTCAATACCAGGTTCTCATTCTAGCAAGAAAGCTTGAAGCCTACCTGGTTTTCATCCTTTATCTAGGTCCAAGGCTCAGGAAGCAAGAATCAAGGCTCTAGAAGACTCTGTATCTTGTTTTATCAACGGGTACACATATAATTTTAAGTTGAAGAACAAAGCTAAATTTTGTAACACAGTATTAAAAATAGTGGGAGCATATTCAAAGTATTTTAGCCAGTTAGCAGATCTGCTAAGTGGCTAAAATGCATCAATCCCAATATTCAGTGACACTGGCCAGACAGTGCCACTAAGGGGCATGTTTACTAAAAACCGCTAATTTGCGCGCCGCAAAATAGCGCACGGCAACGCAGCATTGAAACGCACATAAACGTGTTTAAACGCCCCGCACACGTGCGTGTCACCCCCGCACAGGTACGCGGCACACTAACGGGCCCCGTACAAGTGCGGGCCCGCAAATGTACGATAGAGGCGTGGAACGGCTAAAGAAGGGCGGAGGAAGGCCCCGGAGAGGCGGAGGGACGGGGTCAATGGGTGGAGAGTGGGAGGGAGAGTCTTCCCGCACAGTACCGGGCCAGAATTTCCATGTAAAAACTACCGCGAGTGAAACACTCGCGGTAGAAAGCATTTAAAGGGAAGAGAAACCATTTCCGTCATCAATGTACAGCAAAACCGGGGAAACCTGCAAAACGTCAGCAGTGTGATACATGTGCACAGAACAAAAGTGCAAATAAAAAGCGAAAATGACCACAAACAACATCTAAAAAATTAAAAGTCTGCGGGGGAACAGTGCTAGCAATGGGCACAAATAAGAAACACACCCAGGAAAGTTTACAAAAAAATGAATGAACCATGGAAAGGTGTATGGAGGGGAGACTCAACCAAAAAAAAAAACCCCTCTTTTGTAGCTGTCCTGGGAGTGTCCCCCATGTTTGTTCATGAAAATCTCTGTAGGCCATGTTGGTTATATCTTATCGCCCCTTTCCGTGGTCATGTCTGGGTATGATTTGCACGTTTGTCACCGGACAGGGTGAAGGAGCCCATAGTAAAATTGTGCAGAGCAGGGTGTGTGACCCCATCCTGCCAGTTTTATTATCCCCAGGTACTGCACCATCTCTGTGGCAACAGTGTAGTGCAGTGGACAGAGCCAGTACCTGTAAGACCATAGGGTCACAGGTTCAAATCCCATCTGGGGCTCATGGCAATATGTTCTCCACCACTAATCAGAGATATGGAAGACACCCCTTGTTTTGCAGAGAACATTAGCATGTTGCAAACATCCTTCTTATACTCCACACCGCACACACATCAGAACAATGGGCATCAGCCACATCCGAGTTGCCCAAATGCAGTCCTGGAGTGGCTCCACTCAATTAGGACATATGCTTATGCTAAGATAAGGACATGCTAGCATGTTGGTGGGACTGTACAGATGGTGGAGAGGGAAGTGGCTGCCAGCCACAGCATACATTTGACTAGCGAGGTGCAGGCTGTCACCGTCCACTAGTGACAGACAGCCCCTGTTGGATGTACAGTCATGGACGTCCCAGGGAACTCCGCCAAGCTGTAGATACACAGTGGTGCAGTGTACACAGAAAGTGTATGAAACAACAGAAGGTCACAGGTTCAAAGTTCGGCTGGGGATATTGCCAATCATGAGCACATATTTTACTCACAAATAAACCATGGTAGTAAGCAAAACCTTTAAGGCAGAGGACAGTGGCCTCAGTAAAACCCCCAACATTTACCATCACAACCACACACACCATGAACAGGGCGATCACCTAGAGCAGAGTATCCCAAATACAGTTTTGGACGACCACACAACAGTCAGGTTCCATGCTGCCTCTAATACAAATGACTGTGCTGCATATCTATGTACCACCCTCATGTCATGCAGATGTAGCACATGCATATCCAGGAGGGACAGCATAAAACTACAACAGTGTCAGCCACACCATGAGATGATGTGGGAATGCCTGATGAAAAGCACCAGCCAACAGGCCCTGACACACCCACGCCCACAGGTTGCATTGGACAATGCATCCTGGAAAGGCAGGACATTGGGCCCTGCCTGTAACCGCCAATAGTAGCAGTTGCAGATGTCACCAATGCCACCCCACACCTGGGGACATGGTACACAGCTATCTAATGTCATCATTGAACACAGTGAAATATGGATGTATATGTTCAGCACATTTTGCCCATTGAGCACCACATGACAATCATGCAGATGTGGGTCATGTGTGCAGCAGGTCTGTTGTATGACAGTGTGTACATCCTGGGTGGGTGACCCCCACCAGCTATGTGTAACATATCCATGCCTGTACTGTTCCCAGGACTGTTGTGTCGCATAGGGCTGTTAAACCACGTGATTGTACCACACAAGACGACCAACCCTGGTAATGGTCACAGCAATGTGAAACATCAACATACACTCACAAGAAAGGCAGGGCTAAAAGATAGGTATGTTGGAAGGGTTTCTGGCTCATGCAGCATAACATGTGCATGAGTCAACATTGCTGAAGGAGAGAGCATGTGTCCCCACACCAATGGATTTTTTCCCCTAGGTAGTCACCCCAAACCCATAATGCACAGCATAGGTAGTTGCATACATGCACAGTGGATGTTCAACAACTGAGTGGCACCAGCACTAACAGGGCCTGCAGCATGTTAGCCGAGGTGTACTGGTATCAGTGGGGTCAGTGGCAGGTGGCCAGAGAAGATGGAGCCAGAGACCCTGACACGTGGGTGCACTGGCCCATAACAGAAAGGGCCGCTAGGACAAACAGACATGCTATTTGCAGGGTCTACATTGACTCAGTGTCCGCATGGTGGTGCAGGGGACACAGCCAGTGTGTTGTGGAGACAAAGATAACAAGTTCAACTCCCAGCTGGGGCCATCGGCAACACAGTGCACATATTTTATCCACCAGTAAACCGTTATTGGGAATAAAACCCACACCTGCAGAGAAGAAAAGTTTTTTCTGAGGATTGTTATTTTACCATAAGTAGCTCATAGCCCTCAGAAATGTCCAACACCTACAGCAGCGTACACACAATGCAGTACCGGAGGGTCACATGTCAGTTAGCTGTGATGCTGTCCCCAATATAACGCCTCTTTATCATGGTGGTGTACGCCTACTGCTGGCAGAGGGGGCAGTGGCTGCTGCACCACAGCAGATGCTGGCCTAGCTACCCTCATGTGGCTGCAGTCCAATCCACCAGACAGGCACTGTGTGACAAACAGCCATGGACTCCCCCGGGAATGAGCTGTTGCTGTGCTAAGACGGTGGTGCAGTACACATAGCAAGTGCCCCAAGAGCAGAAGGCCCTAGGTTCAAATCTCAGCTGGGGCACCTGCCATCCCACCCCCCATTTTCCTTCACATGCACAAAACCTGCTATTAAAGACTGCAATTCCCCTGCTGATGACAGAAGCGTTGGAAAAGACAACTTATTTTACAATAAACAGCACACACCACATAAACATATGCCTCGCCCACAGTACAGTCCCCCAAATGCAGCCATGCAGGCACAAAGAACACCCATGTTCGCTGATGTATCCAATAAAGATGCGTGTGCTGCAAGTTAATTGAACACCACCATGGTATGCATCTGTCTGAGAGGCATATTCATCACGGACATCATGAAAACCTGACCAGTGTGTGTGCCATATTGCCTGGGTTTTCTGAAAATATGGCCTACAGCAGTGGGCAACAGGGCCAGAAACAGCTGCACCTGCAGGCCCCAATATCTGATGACCAATGCAGTGGCAGGATGTCGGGCCCTGTGTGCCCCTCCAATAACTAGCATGTGCAGACATTACCAATCACACACTACACATGGCGATACCTCACACGCATATCAGAAGCCTGGTATGAGCAGTGACTGTTAGAAATGTCTATGCGAAGCACAAGCAGATCATCGAGCTGTAACATACCAACGTCTCAGATGTATGTACAATGTGTGTCAGGTCAGGTGCCCTCCAGAGATTGTCAGCCTGGAACATATCACAACAAATGTACCCCAACGTTGCCATACCCCCAGTGTGCCCATTACTGTTGCGTTGGTCTCTGCTCCTAAATAACCGTACATCGTCTCACTGCTGTCCTAGGTGTAGGGAGTGTGTGTCTGTTGATCCAGTGTGTGCTGGCTGCCAACACCTCCCACAGCCCACAATGATAGCACCGTTGCCAGTATTGGTCTGCAAATGTGCATAATGAGGAGCAAAGTACTCTGGGTATAGAACACACAGGGTGGCAGGAGCAGGATGCAGCTACACAGGGCAAATGTGCATGCCTAGGACCATGTTGTGCCTTGCTATCACCTCCACAAACATGGTGCCCATAGCATGTACGGTGAGGAGGCAACCCTCACCACGAATGATCAGTGACCACGCCATGGCTAGGTTACTACATATTGCCATACAGTAGTTCTCCTCTGTGATTTTTATGGGCCGTGTGTATATATAGGGGGCCCAATCACTGAGTCAACTGCATGGGGGTTGTGCAAACATCCCAGTAATGGGTGCACAGAGTGTCCCTGGTAGCATGCAGTATGGACCGTCAAGCGGCCTGAAAGCAGTTACCATGTGTTTGGCTGGAACACCTTGCAGGGTCAGTAGCTGGCCACACACTGTGGCCTCTGCTGCAAAATGTCAGATGGTGTTGGTTGAGCTGGGTGGCTCTGGCTCAGCTGTTTGTCTGCCTGATCTAGACATATGGATATGTTCAAAATTGCAGAGAGTGACCTGTAGGTACTGGGTACGACAGGCGGAATGAGGTTGCTGGCAACTGCTAGCACCGTAGTTGGGCTACAGAATGTGCATATTGTAATATTGTACAAAGTGTGTTTGACAGGAAAGTGCAGGTGGTCAGACACATATAGCCAATGTGGCCAGAAATCTCCCTTACCCCTTCACATATATTATGAAGAGCAGGGCTCTCACAAAGGAGATGCACCCTTGGGTGAGCATTGTAGCCCACAAGGCCCAGGGAGATACAGATGCCTGAAGGAGGACTGTATGCATCAACCTATCAGACATCGTCTGACAAGCTGATCTGATGTTCTTGGCCCTCTCAGCCAGGACAGGTGCTGTGTGTCTCACCTCACACTCAGGGTGATTAAAAGCCACACACACTGTGAGGTTCTGTACCCACTCTGTACCTGCAACACAGAAGGTCTGTCCACAAAACTATGTCCAGGTGCTGTGTGGTTGCACACCCTATCGTTGGACCATTAGTAGACTGCTGCTTTGCATGTGCAGTGCATCATGGGGGTGAGTGGACTGACGTTACCCTGTTAACTGCAGCACAAAGTCTGCCTAGGTCATATTGCAGACAGCCAGATAGTCTCATCACAACCCCAGAGCTGTAGTCCAGTGGTGACTGCAATGCCTCAGGAGCAAAAGGTTGTTAGTTCAAATTCTAAATGTGGTTCTACAAGGAAAGTATTTTATATATCCTGACTTTGGCCCATAGACTCCACCAGTCAGCAGTAGTGTGGGGAAACGTTCTGAAAATAAACATACATTGAACAAGGCAGTGTCACATTAGTTAAATTTGTTTTTACAAGGTCCATGGGGGCTCTCAGGTGTGGAACGTGGGTAATGTCCTCAAGTACTGGCAACTTAAACACCATCACAGTGCATTAACCCAGGTAGACCCTATAAGGTGGTCTGTGGGGTACCTGCTGCTGACAGCACTGTGAGGATCTCACAACAACCACCAGTACTCCACAGTCATGGACATGTCATTGGCTGCACCCACCAATAACCTCACTGTATATGGACGTATGCAACCTCTGGCTCCCCATGCAGCAAGGTTAGGTGTGGGCCACAGCTAGATTGATAAGAACAGATGCCTGGCTGGCCAAAGAGGCAATCATGCAGACAGTGTGTTGTTGTTACCAGGGTTGTGGTGCTCCATCAGTGAGAATGGTGTATGACATATGATGTCTGCAGCAGTGTGAGTGTCTTGCCACCAGCAGCACCTCTGTAATGTAGAAAGGGCTCTGGGGCAAGTAATAATGTTGCAAAGTATGAAAATATATGCTGTGCACAGCATAGATGTAGATGGAAAGCACCATGGCCAATGGTGTTACAACGTATGATAATGTGAGCTGCCTGAGACAGGCACCCCAGAGCGCAAAAGGAAGATGTAAGCCATGATGCCTCGTTAAGCAGCCAATGTATCCACCATTGCGCTATATCTCAGCCCCCAGGACTGTATGCCAGCAGATCTACCAAATTCTAATGTGGATTGTGGTGACATGCTGTCCACATTGCCCCCTAATGTCTAACACGCAACCTATTTTTCCTGTGTAATGCACACATATGAACCCCCGCAAAACACCTATGGCAACCACCAAATCATTGATGTCTGTACATGGTGAGTCAACACAGAACAGAGCCAACTAACACACATCATGCCATATCACCAGGTTGCTTGACCCCTGACGCTGATGGTTTGTTTGCACCCATTGCTATCAGTGGCAGAGCACTATCTGCTATGTGACACACATAGCACACCTCATCTGACAATGGCCTTGGAATCAGTGCATATGTGTCCAGAGGTTCAAGACCACATTGTGTGAACAAGTAATATTCAGAATCATTAAATTATGTTATAGAGAGATACCTTGTAGCTATGTGAGCATGCAAACAACATGAAACCTATTTGTATTAATAAATGTAAAACATGTGTATGAATGATGCGTGCCGCTAATATTTGCACTTTTCAGGAGCGCAGCAATGCGGAACGCATGGGCAAGCAGTTATGAGGGCCGCAGCCATGCGGCGCGCACGTGCTTGCTCCGATACGCGCAAATGCGGAAGTGGCGTCGTTAGCGTTCGCGCGTCTACACGCCCACAAACAAAATGGCGTCAAGGAGCAGGAAGCCCGCCTTCAGCTACAGGGAGCTGTGCCTCCTGGCCTCCCTTATTGGCCCGAAACAAAAAATCCTTTTCCCAGGGCCCTCCAGGAGGATAAACATGGGGAAGGTGCTGAGGGCCTGGGAGAGGGTGACCAGGCGCTTTAACCGTGAGGCAGACCACCCACGTGAGGTAAGTGAATGGCCACAGGTCACAAAACCATATACACAGACAGGGTTAATGTCAGCTGTCCATGCTGTTGTGTGTAAGTAGGCTAGATAAATTACGTGTAGTAGGGAAACCACATGCCAGATGCATTGTGTACCACATCTGAGTGTTTGCCCATGTAGCCATGTTCAGATCCATGTGCCCACAGAGGGCATGATGACCCCATGGCCTCATGACAGCTGCTGGCATTGATGTACTACAGACCACTGTAACACAGCTAGGCCAACCATCAGCCTAAGGAGTGTCTAGAATCACCATGTGCTGATGGAGGTATCTGCATCTGGAGGGTAACACATAGGGGCAACCATCAGGGGTCGTGGAACCTTCAGCACAAAGGCCCTGACGCACACAGGTGGCCAGGGGTTGTTTACAAATGTGGTATAATACATTCCCCTCCCCTCAGGGCTACAGAGAGCCACTCAAAGTGTGCCCTGGCAACCTGGAGATATAGATCTGCGTCCTCATGTACTATGAAACATACACCCTATCTCCAGGAGGTCAGAGAGGCCATCCAAGTGGGTCCCCTATCACCCTGGGCCTATGGTTGTGTGTCCTAATGTAGTTTGAACCCTCCTCCCTAACTCCAGGAGTGCAGAGAGGCCATCCAAGTGGGTCCCCTATCACCCTGGGCCTATGGTTGTGTGTCCTAATGTAGTTTGAACCCTCCTCCCTAACTCCAGGAGTGCAGAGAGGCCATCCAAGTGGGCCCTCTATCACCCTGGAGCTATGGATCTGTGTCCTAATGTAGTTTGAACCCTCCTCCCTAACTCCAGGAGTGCAGAGAGGGCCATCCAAGTGGGTCCCCTATCACCCTGGGCCTATGGTTGTGTGTCCTAATGTAGTTTGAACCCTCCTCCCTAACTCCAGGAGTGCAGAGAGGCCATCCAAGTGGGTCCCCTATCACCCTGGGCCTATGGTTGTGTGTCCTAATGTAGTTTGAACCCTCCTCCCTAACTCCAGGAGTGCAGAGAGGCCATCCAAGTGGGCCCTCTATCACCCTGGAGCTATGGATCTGTGTCCTAATGTAGTTTGAACCCTCCTCCCTAACTCCAGGAGTGCAGAGAGGCCATCCAAGTGGGCTCTCTATCACCAGGGATCATAGGCGCGGTGTCCAAGTGTCGATGGAACCCTCCTCCCTAACTCCAGGAGTGCAGAGAGGCCATCCAAGTGGGCTCCCTATCACCCTGGGCCTATGGTTGTGTGTCCTAATGTAGTTTGAACCCTCCTCCCTAACTCCAGGAGTGCAGAGAGGCCATCCAAGTGGGCTCTCTATCACCCTGGAGCTATGGATCTGTGTCCTAATGTAGTTTGAACCCTCCTCCCTAACTCCAGGAGTGCAGAGAGGCCATCCAAGTGGTCCCCTATCACCCTGGGCCTATGGTTGTGTGTCCTAATGTAGTTTGAACCCTCCTCCCTAACTCCAGGAGTGCAGAGAGGCCATCCAAGTGGGCCCTCTATCACCCTGGAGCTATGGATCTGTGTCCTAATGTAGTTTGAACCCTCCTCCCTAACTCCAGGAGTGCAGAGAGGCCATCCAAGTGGGTCCCCTATCACCCTGGGCCTATGGTTGTGTGTCCTAATGTAGTTTGAACCCTCCTCCCTAACTCCAGGAGTGCAGAGAGGCCATCCAAGTGGGCTCTCTATCACCCTGGAGCTATGGATCTGTGTCCTAATGTAGTTTGAACCCTCCTCCCTAACTCCAGGAGTGCAGAGAGGCCATCCAAGTGGGTCCCCTATCACCCTGGGCCTATGGTTGTGTGTCCTAATGTAGTTTGAACCCTCCTCCCTAACTCCAGGAGTGCAGAGAGGCCATCCAAGTGGGCTCTCTATCACCCTGGAGCTATGGATCTGTGTCCTAATGTAGTTTGAACCCTCCTCCCTAACTCCAGGAGTGCAGAGAGGCCATCCAAGTGGGCTCTCTATCACCCTGGGCCTATGGATCTGTGTCCTAATGTAGTTTGAACCCTCCTCCCTAACTCCAGGAGTGCAGAGAGGCCATCCAAGTGGGCTCTCTATCACCCTGGAGCTATGGATCTGTGTCCTAATGTAGTTTGAACCCTCCTCCCTAACTCCAGGAGTGCAGAGAGGCCATCCAAGTGGGTCCCCTATCACCCTGGGCCTATGGGTGTGTGTCCTAATGTAGTTTGAACCCTCCTCCCTCACTCCAGGAGTGCAGAGAGGCCATCCAAGTGGGCTCTCTATCACCCTGGAGCTATGGATCTGTGTCCTAATGTAGTTTGAACCCTCCTCCCTAACTCCAGGAGTGCAGAGAGGCCATCCAAGTGGGCTCTCTATCACCCTGGAGCTATGGATCTGTGTCCTAATGTAGTTTGAACCCTCCTCCCTAACTCCAGGAGTGCAGAGAGGCCATCCAAGTGGGCCCTCTATCACCCTGGAGCTATGGATCTGTGTCCTAATGTAGTTTGAACCCTCCTCCCTAACTCCAGGAGTGCAGAGAGGCCATCCAAGTGGGCCCTCTATCACCCTGGTCCTATGGTTGTGTGTCCTAATGTAGTTTGAACCCTCCTCCCTAACTCCAGGAGTGCAGAGAGGCCATCCAAGTGGGCTCTCTATCACCCTGGAGCTATGGATCTGTGTCCTAATGTATGTTGAACCCTCCTCCCTAACTCCAGGAGTGCAGAGAGGCCATCCAAGTGGGCTCTCTATCACCCTGGAGCTATGGATCTGTGTCCTAATGTAGCTTGAACCCTCCTCCCTAACTCCAGGAGGGCAGAGAGGCCATCCAAGTGGGCTCTCTATCACCCTGGAGCTATGGATCTGTGTCCTAATGTAGCTGAACCCTCCTCCCTAACTCCAGGAGTGCAGAGAGGCCATCCAAGTGGGTCCCCTATCACCCTGGAGCTATGGTTCTGTGTCCTAATGTAGTTTGAACCCTCCTCCCTAACTCCAGGAGTGCAGAGAGGCCATCCAAGTGGGTCCCCTATCACCCTGGGCCTATGGTTGTGTGTCCTAATGTAGTTTGAACCCTCCTCCCTAACTCCAGGAGTGCAGAGAGGCCATCCAAGTGGGCTCTCTATCACCCTGGAGCTATGGATCTGTGTCCTAATGTAGTTTGAACCCTCCTCCCTAACTCCAGGAGTGCAGAGAGGCCATCCAAGTGTGATCTCTATCACCCTGGAGCTATGGATCTGGGTCCTCTGGTTGTTTGAACCCTGCTCTTTACATCTAGGAGTGCAGAGAGGCCATCCAAGTGGGTCCCCTATCACCCTGGGCCTATGGTTGTGTGTCCTAATGTAGTTTGAACCCTCCTCCCTAACTCCAGGAGTGCAGAGAGGCCATCCAAGTGGGTTGTCTGCCACCATGGAGATAGGTATGCATGTGACAGTGTAGGCTACCACATCCACCAATCCCCAGTTGTCTGTCCAGCCCATCACAGTATGCCACAGTCACCCTGGTGATATGGTGCAGTGTGAGGTTGGTGTTCAGTCAATTATCTGTACCACATGCAGGCCTGATACATGCATCTGGCGTCCAGGGTGTCACCATGTTGCAATGCTGTATCTTGCTGATGATATGCCGTAGGACACCCAATACCGTGGTGGCTAATAGCTTATTGTAACGGAGGTTATCTCAGTCCCATATGTCACCTAGGGTATAGTGGTTCTGGTTGCAACTCACACTGCCCTATGTGGCACATAGTCCAACACACGCACTGTACATGTATGGACAGTGTTTATGGTAGATGCTGATATGGTTGTGCGTTCACAAAAGCTATCACACAGTAGCCTCGAGATGTAAGCCCAAACCCTTGCGAGAGGGACATGTGCACAGATATGTATGCAGAATTGAGGTTTACCTACACAAAAGCCTACAGGCACAATGACCCTTTGTCTAAATGTACCTCACAGCTGCCTCTGGGGGGTTCCAGGACACACATCCAGGTTGCACACTACAGCCTATCATCCACAAATGTACAGGGGCCGAAACAGCACATATCCGTGTAATGTGTCATTGTCCGTAGTGTGTGCACGCACATCTCATAGAACCCTCAGGGACACAGGTCAGAGGAACATAAAACCACCCGAGAAGCTGGAAGGTGACAGATGCATGTCCACCATCGCCAGTATGCTGTGTCTCACAGTCGTCAAGGTACGTCTGATGTAGCTATCAGTAGCCCTATGACATACAGGACACACAACTCATGTGTTGGGTCAGGGAATACATCCATGGCCATCTAGATATCCATGTGTCATGGACCTGCCCCCTGCCACGGTGCTTAGGGCAAACCACTCAATGTCACATGTATGTGAACACAAACATGTTTACCGTTACATCTGGGTGCCATTGCGTTTGGATTGCATGACATGTACAGTTAATGTGACCCCACATGTATCTAATGTAATACCTACTGGCTAAAGGCCTCCCCATGGACATCCACATTGGCCAAACAAATGTGCCATGCCAATGCCATGTCTGTCAAGGGTGCCAAAGGGAGACGTCCCCATGCATTTAGGGAGACATGGACATTGCTCATAGGTGTCGCTGCACACATGTCCACACCCACATTGAGGCATGTATGTGGCACTGGGGACAGATATTCACCTGGAATAGGCATGAGGGCACTGACCCATATCTGTCTGTGATGCAGTGTGCAAGACAGCATGCGACTGCTCCCCCCCATCCACCATAAAAGCCTATGGGAGTACCCCAACAGCTCATGTGGTCTGCCCTGTTGAAAAGCCCAATTGCTGCTCCCCAGTGCATAATGTCACGGAAAAATGTCATCTCTGTGTCCGTCTAAGTGCAATACACCTGTATGGGAAAGCAAACCCCTGTGTGTGTCTCTGCTGAGGGCCCCACTAACTGTGACACTGGTGTATCTGATATCCCAGCACTAGTAGCTGTGTTGACATGATTCAAAGACAACACCAGGGGAACACTGAGAATTACCCAAGTACGTTGCTCTTCTATGTATGCATAGGCCCAAACCATGCCATTAGCATGGAGAACACACCATGTGCGGGAGGAACATGCTCCAGGAGTGCCAAACACTCATGGTCACTGTCAGCCATGCCTAGTGTGCTGACTGCCAAGGCCCCACATGTGACCTGTCACCATGATTGACCAGTGGGATGGCATCCAGGGGTGTGGTTTGGCCGAGCCGTCCAGCCATGCGCAAACACCCCCCACCCCCCACAATGTGGCTGTGTTGGTAGCCATTTCCCCAGTGTTTCACCATGTGTCGTGTGGATCACATCTAGACCAACATATTGTGGCATGTTCCCAGAGGGACATAAACCCCACAACATAGGGATGCCCTGGCAGTGGCACTGACAAATGCAGTTGGTGACAACAGCTCTGGTGTTACCACCAGGCCCAACAAAGGGAGTCAATAACCACTATACCAGTGGGGAGTCGGCACATGCGTCATAACACCACGTGTTTAGCATTGGGGCATGGGATGTGTCCATGACAACTGCAAAGGCATAGCAGGTGTCACTAGCACACAGATTGATGTGGCAAAGGACACGGGCCTGCAGCCATCCCTAGTACACCAGGGGTAACCAGACAAACCCCCAGGACACACATATTGTGTCATTGGCACACACAATGTTTTGGCGCACAGCATGGGCATATGGACCCTCAATGCAGATGTCTATTGTGTGGGACACATTGGTACCATGTAAACGCAGACACTACGCGCTTGTGTTCCAACACTGCATGCTCCCAAAAACCACAGGGACAACATATGTGCAATCCCCCTAGGTGCCTAGAGAATGGGACGGCTCAGAGTCCAGTAATGTGAATTGCAAGGGGGTGCCAGCATGTCAAAACGGAAAGTAGTCACACCCTAAGTTCAGACCCACTGGGGGCTGGCCTGGCCTGTGGACATGTTCCACTCAGTTGCAGTCGAAAATGAGATGCAACACAGGGGACATGAGGCTGATATCCATCCATATCCACATACGCCAGGGGAGGGTCCCCACCCTGGCTGGACATCAAGACATACAGGATAACACCCTGAACAGGAGGGGATATCCCCCCCCAACCCTACCCACATGGCACATTTTGTGTTAATAAATAGGCCGCGGTAGACGTTAGCAGTGGTGCAAAAAGGAAAGCCCCCAGTGCACCCCCATGTGGTGTAGTTGGTTATGTTCACAACACAATGTCACAGATGACATGTTGTCAGACACTCTGTTACTGGTGTATGAACACAGCTTGTGTGGCTGCTGTGTGTGCCATGGATCCCTGCCCTCACACAGGATACTGTCCCAAACAAGGTTGCAGGGGATGTATTGGAATGGAGTCTCATGAACATTTAGAGAACCTAGATGTGGCCCTCCAATATGACATGGGGAAGGTATGGTTCGTGCCTGACAGTCATGGTTGTAGCGAGGGCAAATGATGTCAAAAGGTTATCATTGGGCTGGTGTGGACAAATGGGGTGAGTCCCTGCCCTGACATTGTGGGCATATGCTACCAAAAGTGACATGTCTGTCACACGATAATGTCTGATACACCCACTGTATGTGTGTCTAACTGTCATGGACAATGTGACAGCAAGGATCTATGAGGTGGATGCTGACACGTCTGGCCTGTGCAGGGTGGTCAAACAGTACTACACAGCAAATGCAAGGACAACAATGACTACACACTGTGCATGTCTAATGTAGCCCATCGGTCATATGGCCATCATGGACCACACCCAGCTCTACATGACAGAAATGTACATGTTCCACACGCCAACATATCTGGGAACCAACCAGGCGTAACTTGTACAGTCGCACGACCAAATAGAGGACATCCCACCACCTGGTCAGGGTCATCCCCACCGCCCTGCAAACCACTGACAGAGATATGGGACAGCTCATGATCACCGTGTACCCCCATGCATGTGGGTTGCTACACACCATAGGGGGACTGGACACTGGCAACCATGGGAGGTGGCCCATGCAAAACACCCAAACACACCCACCCTTCACAACACAATGTTAGGACAAATCGCATACTATTACCCCTGCATGCCGTGTGGGAGCTGGCCACACTAGCTTACAAGGGGTACAAGTAGGGGCATCGCAGCAAGGCGGGTTGTGTATGACACATCCCCAATATGCGCCTAAGCAACACTACATGAGGGCACAGACACATAGGGATGCGATGTGTTATGGTGCTGCTGTGACAGACCAGGTACACACATGGCTGTCCATGAGGCAACACCCATAGAGGGGGACACAGAAGCCAACTGTGTAGGTGAGCTGCCCCACAGGGGATACACACTATGGGGAATCATACAGTGGCAAACGCTCAGTGTTGGTCACCTCCAGCGTTCACCATGTCCTGCCCCTTCCGGGATACACAAACACACACACCTTTGACAGCTGCTGTCATTGCACAGCAGGATGTGACCTACAATGCAACACCATGTGCCCCTAGGTGATCTTCCCTCCCTCATCCCCTCTCGTCCTTCTGTGATCGTCCCACCTATGGCCACTCATCTACAACCCCTGCCTCTCACAGTCACCCCCCACCAGACACCGTTCTGAACAGGTTGTTGTGGGGGATATGGGTGAGGAAGCAGCATGCAGTCACTTTGTGATGCTGATGTGTGATGCCCTACATGGACAAGTGCAGGTGGGATGTAAAAAGCATATGCTCATGTCATACGGCAGTGCAACGTGCCCAAAACCTATGTGCTAAAATAGTACTTTGCACAGTAATGGGAGGGACTGACTGCTGGAGGTCGGTTACTATGCTCTATATGCGCCCAAACAAGCAGGGGTGGGGGGAGAAGCATGGTG